>CAMTDV010000028.1:80646008-83223508 GCA_947069175.1 Scalesia atractyloides | reverse complement strand
ACCAGAACTTATTTTTAACATCCCCCCATAATTCATATACCAAACATATCTGTTATACCAAGTTTGTCACATAAAAGATCATGTTGAACACTGCTTAGACCTTTTGTAAACAGGTCTGCTACTTGATTTTCAGTGGCAATTTTTTCTGGAACAACAACACCATCAGAAATTTTTTCTCGCAAAAAATGAAGATCAACTTCAAAATGTTTAGTCCTCTCATGGAAGGCTGGATTTAAAGCAATGGAAATAGCAGACTGACTATCACAAAACAATTTAACAGGCAACTGACACTCAACCTTTAACTCTTTTAAAACGTTTAGAATCCACATAACTTCACATGCAGCCGAACACATAGCCCTGTATTCGGCCTCAGCTGTAGATCTAGAAACAACACTTTGTTTCTTACTTTTCCAGGAAACCAGTGAGTTTCCTAGAAAGATTCCAAACCCAGTGACAGACTTTCTAGTGGCCAAACATTTGGCTCAATCTGAGTCAACATACCCAATAAGACTATTCCCATTACCTTTTTTAAACATCACACCCTTTCCAGGTGACAACTTTAAGTATTTTAGTAATCTTAAAGCAATCTTCAAATGACAAATAGTAGGGGCATGCATAAACTGACTCAAAAACTGCACAGCATAGCTTATATCTGGACGAGTTATAGACAAGTAAATGAGTTTCCCAATTAGTTTTTGAAAGTTTGTAACATCTTTAACCATTTCTTTATCTTGTGTTAGTTTATTTACTAAAACATGACTTGGTTCAATAGGTGTGTTCACAGGCTTAACTCCTAGGTACCCAAACTCACTAAGTAATTCAAGATAATACTTTCATTGAGTTAAACACATACCAGCATCAGAATACAAAACTTCAATACCTAGAAAGTATTTCAGAATCCCTAGGTCTTTAATCTGAAAACTATCACTTAGAATAGTTTTAGCATTAACTATCTCAGACTGAGAATTACCAGTCACAATTATATCATCTACATAAACTAACAGCACTACAAAAATAGAACCTTTAGACAAGGTGTACATAGAGTGGTCACACACACTTTGAATAAAACCCATACCAACCAAAACATGTGTTAGTTTTTCGTTCCGCTTCCTAGGGGCCTGTTTAAGCCCATACAGGGACTTAACCAGTTTACACACCCTAGTTTCATTACTTGGAAAATACCCAGGTGGTAAGGTCATGTATACATCTTCAGAAATAGAACCATACAAGAATGCGTTATTAATATCGAGTTGAAAAACAGGCCAATTATTCTCAACAGCTATAGACAATACAAAATGTATAGTAACCATTTTTATCACAGGAGAAAAAGTTTCCCCATAGTCAACTCCCTCTCGTTGACTATACCCTTTTGCAACAAGTCTAGCTTTGGACCTTTCCACCTCCCCACTAGATTTGTATTTTACTTTAAACACCCACTTACAACCTATAGCCTTTCTATCTTTAGGTAAGTCAACAAGAACCCAGGTTTTATTACGATACAATGCTTCCATCTCTTTATTCATTGCTTCAACCCACCTAGGGTCTTTAGCAGCCTCAAAATAACTAGTTGGTTTTTACTGTTTTATTAAGACTCGAAATAAAACACATGTTTTCAACAGACAAATTTGAATAATTCGCAGACTTCTCAATACCATACTTGACTTTTCCATCAACAATATAATCACTAAACTTTCTACGAAATACATTTACCCTAGATGACCTCCTAACTTCAATCCTATTTCCCTCAGATAGGTTGGTCTCATCAGCTGGGAATTCAGTGTCCTCTGCCCTGCCAAGATTCTCACCTCTACTACTCTCACAATTACTAGTAGTTGTAGTCGATGCATCTCTAACTATTGGACCACTAGAGTCAACTACACTAGTACGGGCAGCCGTGGTAGAGTCACTTGGCTGCAAATCCTCACTGAAACTCCCATGAGAACCATATTCCCCTCCTTCATCATTGGGAGTTAATAACACATTTTCAGAGTTAATGGATGTAGATGACTCAACTAAATCAAAAAAGTTTATATGAGTTAAACTTTGACCATGAATAACATCAGAATTATCCTTTTCAAGAGTTTAAAAGGAAATACATGTTCATAAAATTTAACATCTCTTAAATATAGTTCTTTTTTACTGCTAGACTCCATAACTTGTAACCCTTTTTTGAATTTGAATATCCTATTAAAACACATTTCTCTGCACGTGTAGACAATTTATCAGACTCATTTAAAACAGTACTAAAGCACAAACATCCAAAAACTCTTAAATGCTCAAGAGAGGGCTCAAGACCATACACTAATTCATACGGACTCTTACCTAACAACACAGAAGAGGGAATCCTTTAATTAAATAAACTGCAGTTAGAATACAATCTGCCCAAATCCTTGAAGGTAATCCTCCCTGATACAACAATGCCCTAGCCATGTTTAGAAGGTGTCGAAGCTTCCTTTCCACCACACCATTCTGCTGTGTTGTATAGGAGCAAGAGGTCTGATGAATAATTCCCTTTTGTTTACAAAAACTTGACATTTGTTGATTAACAAATTCAGTGCCGTTATCACTTCTAAACACTTTATTTCCTTCAACGGTTTTAATAATTCATAGAAGTTTACAAGATTTTCAAAAACTTCAAACTTGTTTTTTAAAAGAAAACACAAATAGTTCGGGAAAAAATCATCAACAACAGTCAAAAAATACCTATACCCTTCCCTACTTGTGATCCTATAAGGACCCACAAGTCTAAATGAATTAACTCACCCACACTTTTAGACTTATGATCACTTAAGAGAAAAGGAACTCTAACTTGCTTAGCCTTATGACATATTTCACAGGGATTTTTTTCACCAGACCCTAAATTTAGACTACCCTTAAGCACAGAAAGGACTTGGTCAGATGGATGACCTAACCTATTATGCCAAATATCAGACTTAATCATACTATTAAAATATACATTATTACCATTTTTACTAACAAAATACAATCCATTCTCTTGTCTACCAGTCATCCAGGACTCTCCTTGACTTCGACTCCTGAATAGCACACGTAGTCTCATAAAAAATAAAGACAATTTATTATCTTTGGCAAGTTTGTGGACAGACACAAGATTTACACTATAACCAGGAACATAAAAAACATCATTTAACACAACACCAGAAGCTAACTTAATGTCTCCAATTTAGTGACTTTTGCATTTGTTCCATTTGGATGACAAACTTTAGATCAAATTCTGATACATCAACACAATTATACATTCCTATCATTCATAACCATGTGTTGGTTAGCTCCTAAATCTATGACCCAATTGTAATCAGTTACATGACTAACAAAGCTAGAACAACTAATAAAACTACCACAAACACCGAAACATTAACATTACTATTCAGACCAAGAGACTGACCTCCCAATTGGAACTCTGCTGACCAGTCCCAGACTTTTCATTCACAAGACTCAGAAGCTTTGAAATCTGCTCATTTGTAAAAGGCATAGAAGGGCTAGACACTACATTAGCCTTATTCACATTTGCATTATTACTACCATTAGTTTTACCCATTGAAACATTAGATTTTCTTTTAAAACCAGGTGGATAACCAACTAACTCAAAACATTATCCAGTGTATGACCAATCATATTACAGTGAGAACATTTCAAATTTGGATTAGACCTCTAAATGATTTTCTTTTTGATCAAAAACAGGATTAGACTTGGTTAAAAAAGACACATTTGACCCATTCTTTTGACCACCACTAGCAGACCTATGTGATTCTTCCCAAGAAATGATAGAGAAAGCAACCTTAACATATGGTAGGGTTCTCTTGTGAGTAAACTAGTTCTCACTGGTTGATAAATGGCATCCAACCCCATGAGAAATTGCATTAGCTTTATCAAAGTACCAAAATCATTATAATCTTTAGCAGCATCACAAGAACAGGAGGCAATTGCAACATTGCATCAAATTGCTTCCACATAGTATTTAACTTGTGATAGTATTCAGAAACAGAAGTACCATTTTGGGAAATACAGTTAATCTTTTTATACAAGTCATACACAACAGAACCATCTACCTTGTCATAGGTCTCTTTCAAATCATTCCACACTTCTGAGGCAAGTTTTGAAAAAACTTGTCCCAAATACAACTCCTCAGCACAGAGTTTAATAACCATGTTAATACTACAGAGTTGCACCTATCCCATTGATTACTTAGAACACGTCCATCTTCAGACTTAGCAACCTTACTATCAACAAATCCAAATTTATTTTTAGCCTCAATAGCTAATTTCATTGCACTAGACCATACCCTATAGTTCTCTGTTCCTTTTAGTTTGATACTAACAATAGTTAAACTACTAGAGTCACTTGGATGTAAGTACAGTGGGTCTCCTATGTCCAATTTACTAATCAAGGGTTGTGAAGTGCCTTCACTGTCCCCCATGATCACAAGACACACAATCAATCAACAACAGGAAATAAACCACAAGTTGACAAAGACAATCAACAATCAATAACCAAATTTAACAAGATCAACCAAGGCGAAACTGAGTCAGGGACCAGATTCCAGGTTCATCACTCTTTGGTGCCTGGACAAGCCTTTACTCAGAAGCCATAACTAAACAATTTTATTCTTACCAATAAAAGAAACAAACAGGCAATACACAATCAAAGCAATACCACAGATAAACCGATCCTTTCTACCCCGGCATCAACTAAACAACAACAACCAACATAAACCAGAAATAAACAGAGGCAAAAGGAGGACAGATCTTACAGCAGGTGCGTATAACTCCAAACAGATCAGAACTGTAGTTTTCAAGAACTACAAGATCTAATCAAGCCACACACTATACACACTGGTTAGTTTGCCCTGAACCTTCTAGGTTTCAGAGACCAACACAGAGTATAGAGATTGCCAGACGATTAGAAATTCACAACCAGATAGACACAACCCCTAGCTAGGGTTTCAACTGCACCAAATCGGAGCGACACACTTCCCAAGATCAAGATGATCTAACTCAACAACAACCAGATCCGCAACTTTTGAACTTCAGAAGCGAACCTAAACCACAGATCAACGAGAAATCAGAATACAACATCGGAAAATAACAGCAATCAGGAGCGATTTCGCTCTGATACCATGTACAAAATTATAAAATACATATTGAACAACGGATATAGTGGCAAAACGGTGACGCAAAATCTTTATTAGTTAACCAACCCAAAAACACCCAACCAAACCCTAGATCTCACAACTGTGAGATCTGTGATATACAACAAGCTATCTCAACAGATGAACAATTTGTTGAGATCAATAAGAACGATACATAAAATACAACACCGGAGATCAACACGATCTCAGACAAACAACGATCTCCACAGGATGAGATCAACAATACAACGCAACGAACAAGAGAAAAGGATACAGGAAACCCTAGAAAAATATCTAACACACACTGGCTCTGCATCTCTCTCTTCTTTATATATCAACGAAGAATACATGTTACACTTTAACCCCTTGAAACTTTTGATCCAGTCCTCAAAGCTTTCTCATGTTCCAAGATAGCCCTCAACAATATAAACTGCACACTTAAACACTTGTAACACATTATCAAAAGATAACAACCGTTATAACAATATATCATCTGTTACAACAATAAGCCCAACAAGATATTACTTGTAACAACTAGCCCAACAACATGTTGGATATAATGAATTACCAGAACTTATTTTTAACAGAGGTAAACGAAATCATAGGAAGACAATGGCTCCTCTTCGCCACCACCGTCGTTGGTTATCTGCTCGTTGTAGTGAATGCAATGACTGTCGAGCATGTTCAACAAAAGTTTCTGCACCATCCAAGAAAACAAAACTCAAAATTTCCATTCCAAATCTATAAAGTCAATAACACAATTAAATAACGATTCAAACTGTATTTATTTGGAATGTTCTTGATCATAACTGTAGTTCTAGAATCCAAATATTCTGATAAATAACCTCATCATCCTTGATGAAATACCTTGGATCATACTTATTTCTCGCTTGTCTCAAACCCTTCCTTTGTTTAGTCCAAGCACTACCATCGGCTTGCTGTAGTGTTTTCGTTTCAGTCTTCTTTAACTGATCATGTGTAGGTTCCAACGGGAATTTTTGGCCACCAGGACGGCTAAACTCCACGACCACCCTTTTGCCGTTGATTTCTTTTCCATTAATGCCATTAAGAGCTTTAGCAGCATCTCAGTCTCGTAAAACTCGACATACTTCCGTACTTCTCCAATCGCGTCCCTGCAATGCCTTAACACACCCTTCACAATTGGATTAGGAATTAAATAGGAATGTAACACAATTATCAAGTAACCATATAAAAACATAAAAATGACAAAAATATAGACAAAATGGGAACAAAACATCAAATCAGATTGATCCCAAAATAGTCCAAGAAAGCGACCTATCACAATATTGTCCCCAACTAACTATAAACTTATACAAAAAATAGACATGAAAATATTGTATTAACATAATTTAAGATAAATTAAGATGATAATTGTAATTATTTTCTATACACACACATATATACATGATATGTTATGATACAACACTTCACACGAATGCAACGCACACATTAATAAAACAATATAACTAAAATAAAATTTTGTAATTAAGATTTACCAAAAGCTCCAAAAGTTTCTCTAAGGCTTCTAGCATCAGAGTTGAAGTTGCAAACAACAAGGGTCCCTTGGTTGTAGCCATCAGGAAGTTCAGCCGCAACCGGGAAGGTGAACTGAGCCCAGACAGCACAACCGGCAATCAGCCCAGGGGCCGGCGGAGGGACCGGAACCAACGAGTAACAGCTAGCATGGTACACCAGTGCATCAAAGTGTTTCCGTAGACGATACTGCTGCTGCATGTGTTGCTCCTGGATCACTTGCAACGCATTTGTCGATTGCCGGAAATCGTAAAAATGTACTGTAACTAATCCTTCTGTTACCCTTTCCATTTGGACGGCTCGAACGTCCCCGAACACTTGTAAATCTCTCCGAACTATCGATTCGGTCACGTGAGAGGGGACGGAGCTTAGGAGTGAGTTCTCGTTGGAGTGGGTGATGGTGGTGGGAGTTGAGGTGTGGTAAAGGGTTACAGAAGTTGTAAGGGTATGAGTATGTGTGTGAATAGTAATCTGGCCGGAATTCTGGTGCAGTTGGGTTTAAAGTGGACGACACATGATCAAAACTAGTGGTTTTCATGGCCGGAAATGTGAATAATAATAATAATAATAATAATAATAATAATAATAATAATAATAATAATAATAATAATAATAATTGAGATGTTGATAGGTTGTCGTTTTGGTTTGTAAAGTGTGGGTAGCTTTGAGTTTCTAGGGTTTAGTGTGTGCAGAATATATGGATGTGAAGGGAAGGTTGGGTGTTTCGATATAGGTTATATAAGTAGAAATGTTCGTCCAAAAGTGTGACTGGTTTGGCTTGACAACCCCTAGAAAACAAAAGCATGAAAAACCAAGCATTAAATTCCAAATATTATTTATGTCAGAATTTGACCAAATAAGTATTTGAGTTCCATTTAAAAGTTTTCATCTCAACTATTTTGGTGTTAACAATTTAGATATGTAATAAAAAAATGCTCTCTCGCCTTATACACATGTTAAAACAAAGAGTTAAATATTATTTTAGTCTCTATGGTTTGGGTCATTTTGTCAGTTCAGTCTAAATGTTTCATTTTTCGCATTTTAGGTCCAAAAACGTTTCACCGTTGCCATTTTAGTCCATGGGTTAAGTTTATCCATTTTTTCTGGTAACGAGAAGGGCAATTCGGTCATTTTATACGGCGGAATTGCCCTTCTAGTTTACAAAATTACATATAAAATGACCGAATTGCCCTTCTCGTTAACAGATAAATGAATGAAGTTAACGCAGTTGACAAAAATGGCAACGGTGAAACTTTTTTGGATCCACAGGCGAAAAATAAAACATTTGAACTAAACTGACAAAATGACCCAAACTATAGAGACTAAAATGGCATTTAACTTCTAAAGAAATTAAAAGGATTAGGAAAAAAAATATCACATGCTATAAAATAATGTTGAAAATAAATCATTAAGTGCGGAGATTATATCGATTAATTCTGGTGTTTTAAGATACATGCAAATATATTTTAACCCATGAATCTTAAAAAGAAGATTATATATTAAAAGTCCGATTATAGTACATGTGATTATACATATTGAGGTATAATCTAGAAAGGCAATGAGTTGCGGAAAAGGCGAAAGCAATAAAGCGAAATCACAACATAAGATGTCACCTTATCTCAACCATGATCACGGATGCTTTGTTAAAAAATAAGCACGGATACAGATGAAATTAATCCTATATATAAAATATATGTTTATAACTTTTGCTATTTCGTATTTATTTAATTATTATTCATTGTTTTTTTACATGGGATTCATGGATCATCCATACACCACTACAAAAAGAATAGTATTAGCGAAAGGCCACATTCAATGCTAACTTTGTGATGGTCTTGCAATGGAAATAGTTCGTCCAAAATCTTGCAATGAAATTTGTGACTTATCTTACAATAGAGTCGACTCCTTCAGTCGATAGCTAGTTTAAGTTTGGTTTACAACCACTATTTTCCTTCATAATAATAGTGACGAGGTTTATGATGGAAATCATATGCCATGGACAGCAACAAAATAAGCCATCACAAAGTAGCATTAATTTGTCGGAAATAGCTTCACTAATTTTGCAACAAAAACTACTTGTTGTAGATTCGTTGCTAAAATTCATGAAGCAATTAAAACATGATTGAATGTATTATTTACTAAAAGAGGCGATTAAAAAAAGCTATAATTGACTGATTAATGTCATTATGTAGACATATCGTGTGCATCTTTCCACTTCCAATCTAATACATTGTTAATTCACAAGTTTATTGAGCTATTTTGTCTCTTTTCATAGCCATCGTTTAATCAAAGATGATTAATCATGGTCATAACTAGTGAAGATATGGGATTATGGTCCAATTTGGTTAACACAAAACCATGCCTCACCAATAGGGTAAGTCTTTGGCCTACTTGCTCATTCTTAGTCAAAAACAAGATCATACATAGCCACAACCCATCATTCTTAGTCAAAAACAAGATCATACTTAGCCACAGCCCAATAGATGGTCTAATTGGTAAGCTTTGTACGACAATGGGTTAAACATAGCCTTACTTTATCAAGACATGAACAATTTTAGTAAAACATAATTAACTACAAGTGGCCAAACATGGTCATGACTAAAAACCTTGACATCATCAATATAATATTGGTATGATATTGTTAATATTGGTCAAACAAAGCTATAAGTGGTGAAACATGGTCATAATTGGTTAAAAACCTTGACAATCATCAATATAATTAGTTATAATTGACCTACTTATATTTTCATTAGCCAAATAAAAGTTATTTTATGTTTGTCTTTAAACCTTAAGGGGACTAAAACTTGTAACAACTACGTTGTTGGTCTTTATTCTTGGATCCTAATTAAGCTTTAGGTTGCCCGAAACCACACGGCAAGTGTACGGTAGCAGCGACAAGGTGGCAACACCATTCCTTGGAGATAGCAAGCAATCGACAAGTGGTGGAGGTGGCAAGGGGTGTTGTGGTTCTGATGTTGATGTCACAAGGTGTGTGTGTGGAGAGAGAGAGAGAGAGAGAGAGGTGAGCTCCTTCCTATTTAACCAATCGCATTTTAGTTATTTCTTAGATTTAGTTTAAAAATTGGTTGTAACATGTGAAGCATGAGAACATATGCATTTCATGTAATTCAGCAAGCTATGGCAAGTAAAAAACATATAGTGAAGAAAACTGATGTGACGGTCATGTTAAAGAGAGATGTGTTGCGACAAGAGAGGTAAGTGGGTTAATCATTCCCTCCACAGAGAAGATATATTTCAAAGCTTGTCGAGTATTTGTTAACATTTGACACTAGCTTCTCGTAATTAGGACATTGTTATAAGTTATAAGACCTGTTAATTTTAGAACTGGTATACATATAAAAGAAATGTGATAAATTGGAAATATAATATTGACACTAAAGCTAGCTACTCAACGTACGTGTATAGATTTTCTTAATGTGTGTCGTGTGATAATTATTTAACATATAAAAGTGTGGAAGCAGAAGCACCATCTCTCACTATATGGGCGGCACTATATAATAATGTCATAGGTTTGTGTTCCTTCATTTTGTCTTACTTGTCAACTACATATTTTAATATAGGTTCTACCCTCGTGTTTCCCTTTTCCCTTGCACACATTGTGGGTGATCTCCGTACATTATTATATTGAGGATAGTGGGATCGCATAAATACGTATTCGTAGCCCTCAAGTAGAAAAGATAAAATCACGTATTTAATAGCGATTAAATATAGAAGATAAATTTAAAAAAAACATATGGATCGCATAAAATCACTCTCAATTTAAGTTTATCTTCTCTCCTGGATAAATTTTCCAATAATATAAAAAGGTGCACATATGGATGAATATGTACGTATAGTGTATGCATTTAGAAAAAAAAAAAAAAGACTATCAAATATCATGTTCTTAAAAATACTGAAATATATATGAAATATTATAATAGATAAAACAGTTTTTGTAGTTCTCCATCAACAACGTTTTTTCTAAAATAAAAGCCTCTACGTGTATATATGTGTTGTGAGTGAAGGATAACAAGAAAATTTAAAAAATAATTAAAAAAACAGGAAAAATCTAAACAATGAATTACATAATTTATAAATAATAATTCTTTTCTGTTTATTAAACAGTAATATATAAAACTTACATCTTATTTTTTAGCTATTTGTTAATTTTAATTCAAATTCCTTTTTTTCTTCAACTATATATTTCCCCCATAAATCCTTACAAACAGTTGTTGCTGAAATTATTGGCTTAAAGAGTTAGTTAAATACTAAAAGGTTTTGGTTATCAATGTGTTGTAAAAACATATTTATTTTTAAGAGGTAAAGATTTAATTTTTGTGATGAAAAAAAAAGTAAAGTAAATAGTAGGTTTTAAGATGTTTGTTTGCCGTTAAACAGAAAAGTTAATTAAATATAATATTTTAATTAGTGTAATGAGACACTCATACATGAGGCCATCCTTGTTTGCTCCTCCTTGTTACAAGGATTAGTGTCCACACCCTACTGAAGTGGAGCACCATGGGCCCACTCTTCATCCTACGTGTCGTGTGTTGGAATATATCGAAATGATTGAAGATTTTATGTATCAGTTATTTAAATTTAAATTAAATAAATATTATTGTTATTTTCTCGAAACGATTGAAGATTTTATATATCAGTTATTTAAGTTTAATAAATATTATAGTTATTTTGTTTACATATATAAGGCTTGCTCTGTGTGCATATTTAACTTTTATTCTATTTTCTTTATAGAAAATTACTTGGAATCTTGGATGTTTTCTCGGTTATCTCATCTTTCACCTATAAACTTTGCTTTTCTAAAATTATATATTTTTTCCTTTTAGTTTATAAGTAGGTAACACTAATACCAGTGGCGGATCTAGAAAATCTTCGTAGGGGTAACGTTTTAAAAAAAAAGATAATGAAATCGAAAAAACGTCAAAATTTTTCAAAATTTACACAACACTCATAGCACCAATGAGTAGCGGAAGCTACCCCTTCCCCTAAGGTAGGTCCGCCCCTGACTGATACAACCAACATGAATAAACACTAGATGGGGTCGTTTAGGATGGAGAAGATGAAGTGACAGGGTGAGTCTAGAGGTGTACAAAACGGTTTTTTTGGAAAACCGGTTTCGGTTAAAAACCGAACCGATTTTTTTTTTATTCTGAAAACCGGTTGTTCAATAACCGGTTCCGGTTAAAAACCGGTTTTTGTACTTGAAAACTGTAACTGGTTATAACCGGTTACAACCGGTTAGTAATCGGTTTCTGTAATAACCGGTTTTTTTAATTGATTATATAACCGATTTTAAAAACCGGTTTATTAACCGGTCGGAAAAAAACGGTAAAATAACCGGTTCTGCAGAAACTTGTGCAGAATGTTTAAAACATGTTGTTTTTGCTGTTTACCCTCCTTTTTAAGGCCTAAATGTTGTTTTTTGTTTAAAATCATAAGAATTACAATATATAAAGGTTAAAATATAATAATACGATTAAGTTTTGGAACAAACACTATATAACAATAAAATTCGAAGTTGTGCGTTGCAAACGAAATACATAAAGTTAAAATATTAATCCGCAAGAACGTCCACTAATATTTTTTTTTAGTTGGACTAATTAATATATCAAGCTTGATGAGCCTCGTTTAATCTTCTTCGCCCGAACCCGAACTCGAACTATTGCGTAGGAATTCATCTAGTTCGGCTTCTTCCTCGGTCATTGGGGTTGTTAGTTCGGCTACAACCTCGTCCTCGTACACTTCGCCTTCGTAATCTAATTTTCCCTCGAATGAGCGTATGTGTTGACATCTTTCCGCCGCATCCAAGTAATCTTTCAAGCAAATCGACATCTCAACCGCCTTTGGTGTTAGCTTTGTCCTCCGTATAGAAATCACCCTACCACTTATAGAAAAAGCACTTTCCGAAGCTACGGTTGAAGCTTGGACCGTTAGTAAATCTCGGGCCATTGTGGCTAGGATCGGAAATTGATTTTCCTTTCCTTTCCACCAACCCAACAAATCAAAAATTTTAAATTCTTGTGAAGTCATTGTTTGTAGAAAGTTCGACCCACCATACCGACCGAGTTCGCTACCACTAGTGTTACCACGTTGCATTTGACTCGACTCATCTAAGAAATTGTTATAAACATACAAATTTTCATCCTCCATACTTGATGAACCTTCGCCGAAAGCGGCATTTCTCATTGAATCGTGAATGTGTGACGAGGTTTGACCATATTTTGTTACATAAACATCAAACATTTTTGTAAGTTGTTCGTTAAAACGAATTTTTGCGGCTTCGCCAAAGTTTGGTTCGTCATCGGTGTTTAAATCCAACTCGTTTGTAATTTTTAAAATCAAAGAGCCGGTTCCAAAAATATTAAAGCAAGGGTTTAAAGTGGGGCACAAGTGACAATCGCAAGTAGTTCTTTAAAATATTTTCTTAGTTTTTCCTTCATCGTAGCTACCATATCACAATATGGTCTACCCCTCCCCGACAACTCGTTTAATTTCCTACACATTTTAAATAAATTGTGAAGTACCAATGAACTAGTTGGATAGTAAACTCCTGATAAAGTCTTTGTTGACGTTTTGAAAACTTGAAGCAATTGTGTAACCGTTTCAATAAGACCCCAATTCGATTGGTGGTAAGACAAAACCTTTCCATGACTCAACAAAAGGTTATGAAATGATATTAAACTTTCCTTTTGCAAAATTGCATTTTCAAACATGGTGCAAGTCAAGTTCCATCAATGAGCGACGTCCCAATTGGGTCCTAAGCATAATCGACTCGTTTCCTTACACATTTTAATATATTTTGAATGTCTATGCGTGTGACCATATATATGACGTAACATTTTTTTGAAAGCTTCTTTTTGAGTTTCAATAACCTTCAAGCCATCTTGAACGGCTAAATTTATGATGTATGCGACACATCGACTATGAAAAAAAATACCCTCACAAATTGGATTGTACTTTAATCTTAAATGCGTTACCGAAAGCGTATTGTTTGAGGCGTTATCAAAAGCTATTGAAAAAATCTTGTTTTCCAATTTGTACGTTTTAATGCATTTATCGATTGCTTTATATATAGATTCACCGGTGTGGGGGTAATCAAATAGTTTAAACAAAATCGTGCGTTTCATCATTTGCCACGTCGCCGGTTCAATCCAATGGGCGGTGACACAAATATACGAGTCGGGTGAACCGTGCGGTGCAGACCAAACATCGCTAGTCAAGTTAACACCGGTTTCTAATTTTTCAAAATAAGAGATTAATTCTTGTTTAGCATTTTTCCACAATCTTAAACACTCTCCTAAGAGTAGCACGACTTACATGGGTATATCGTGGTTGGAGAGTTCTTTGAACCATCTTTGTGTAGCGTTGATTGTCGAAATGGTTGAACGGCAAACTTTCTTGGATTACAAACTTCGCCATTTCCACTCTAGTTACATCCAAATTGTACGCGAACAAGCTAACGCCTTCACTCCCCATTGAAGCTTGACCACTAGTATGTTGTTGTTTCAACGACTTGCAAAATGGTTTTTCAACGTGTTGTCTCAAGGTGGTGTTTGCCCCTAAGGCGTAAAAACCATTACAATGATGACAACGTGCTTTTTTCGTCCCGTTCGCCATCTCGCACAAATCGAAATGTGACCAAACTTCGGGGTTGCGCTTCGTTGGAAGTACACGAACAACCGTATCGGTTGTAGACTCGCCAGCATTGACCGAATCTTGAGCACTAGAGCTTGCCATGCTTTTTGTAAGAGTTACCGAACAAGAAAGTGAGCGTAAGTGAGTGTTTTTAAGAGATTTAGGAGATTAGAGAATGGTGTGATTGAACCAAAACACCCACCACCCTTTTATACTACTTTGGAGCTGCATTTTAGGCCCAAAAAAACAAAAAAAAACGGCTACTTTGAGGTCCTAACGGTCATATGACCGTTTTTCTGATCTGGACACAAATAACCGGTTTTAACCGGTTTTTATAACCGGTTTTTTAATATCCGTTACCGGTTAACCGGTTTTTTAATAAACGTAACCGGTTAACCGGTTTTTTATCGTAACCGGTTTTTGTAATAACCAGTTTTTTTTCCGGTTTTACCTTTAACCAGTTTTACAACCGGTTTCTAAACCGAACCGGCAACCAAATTATGCAACCGATTAATAACCGGTCAAATCGGTTAGTAACCGAACCGGTTACAAGAAAACGGTTTTAAAAATAACCGGTTTCGGTTTTTTTTCGGTTTCAGTTCCGTAATCAGTATTTTTGTACACCTCTAGGTGAGTCCCACTCTTTTAATACTTTTATGTTATTATTTTTAATACTAAGTACGCTTTAGTCGTTTCAAATGTACTTAACAAGAAAAACTAACGTCCATCCACGTTAGGGAGCACTAGCATTACCAGTTTGTAAACCATAGGGATAAAACATGTAGTTTTAAAAAGTGAGAACCATAAGTGAAATATGAGACAACCTCGGGTAGTGGTGGGGCTTGAACAAATATATAGGGTGGCCGAACTCAAGAAAATCAAGGGGCGGGACTCAATACGATTTCGGACGAAATAGGCGTAAATTTACAATGCCGAGCAAAAAAAGGGGACGGAGTGGCCTCTTAAAACCTTTTCCTACGCCGTGAAAGCATCCGAGTAAATTATTCATATTTTTATTATTCTCTTTATTTGGAGGATATTAGGTTTAACCATATATAAAGCTGGACACCTTTACATTTTTAATGAACATCTGATGCACCACACTTGGCCTTAACAGGCTACATTATGGGCCAAAACCCAATCAAGTATAAATGCAGTTCATGGTGGAAAATATACACAAAGCCACAATGACAAAGGTAAGGCAATTGTCCGAACCTTCCGGTCTATACTTGATGTCCATGTGGATAACATAAATCATGAAACCAAAGAACTTGATGTTTTAGCGATTCAATCCTGCTGAATATCAACCTATCTTTGTCCCTAGATCTACGATGGATTATTATGACTTTGTTTGAACTTTGAAGTTCACATGTTGTATGATAATAAACAATTCGTAATCCTTGTTTATTTAGTATACATGTTACAGTTTTAGATGATCCAAAACTTAAACCCTAAATTTTCAAGTCCAAATCGATTCAATCAAAAACAAAATCTATGGATTAAGCTCTCCAGGGCTGGCCCAGAACAAGTGATGCCGGGTGGACGACCGCTCTAGGCTCAAATCGAATTAAGTCTCAAAAAAATTATAATTTTTTATATATAAATTTAAAAAAAGAAGTTATATGTTTTTACAGAAAAAAAAGGGTTTAAATTTAAGAACCAAAAACGTTAAAGCCAAACTATTTTTGCTTATCAATTTTAAAAGTCCAACTGTTTTAGTGTGTAATCGATTAATAACTTTGTCCAAATTAATAAACAAACATAATGGATTAATGAACATGACGCAATTTTTTTATCTCACAAATGGCCAAATTTTTTTTTGTGATTTTCGAAGACGACCCTGAAGCTCTCCAATTTTATTAATCCAATAAATTAACTCAAAACTAGATTGAAATTCATAACCCTAGATCATTAACTCGATTAGGATTATAAAGTCACCATAACTCGGTTACAACCGAGTATGATATAGACTCCTAACTAAAAAAGTATAATTTCCATAATTATCTAACTAGCTATAACAAATCAAATATAAAACTTTTGATTAATGTCTGGGCTGTTTGTTTACCTCTTAACGGGGTTCTTAGTGGTTCAGACCTATTACTGGTTCAGCACTTAATGGTTCAGACTGTTTGTTTCGTAAGCAGATGTCTGAATGGTTCAAACATTTGGCTTTGAATGGTTGAGTATTATACTAAGTCTGAATTGTTAAGACCTCTAATATGAATTGATCAGACATTTGCCTCAAAATGATTATACATTAAACTAGCTATTAACAATTCAGACCTACACGAATAAGTAATTAAACATTCACAAGTTAGTAATAAAATGAGACCAATACCCATGTGCACAGAACCAACTCACTATGTGCTCGAGTCCGGAATTAACCCAAATCAGTTTCAATATACCAAACACTGGAAATGATTTTACACAACTTAAAATTGCAGCATCAAATGCCAAACACCCCACAATAAAAAAAAATAAGAAAAAACATATATGCCAACAAAAGTTGATTAATAAGGAAACCAATTACAACATTACTAGTCCAATGTACCAAAATATATAATAATCCATATAAAACAACTTAATCAAGATCTCATTTTATTGATCTGGTTAAGAGCAGGCTGTAAGATATTGTAAAGCACCCAAAGAATAGCAGGTGCAATAACAATCAACAAAAGCTGCCCTCTGTTGTCACCAGCAGCAGCAGCCGCCTCAGCCACGGCGGCGAGTTCTCCGGCGGCGGCGTCAGGGGTGGCAAAAAGCCCAGATGAAGCTGCAAGCCCACCACCAAGCCCAATAACGACGCCTTTGGTCCTCATCATGTTGATCTGGTTAACAGCTGGTTGAAAAATGTTGTAAAGGACCCATGCAATGGCGGGAACGAGGGGAAGAAGAAGGGCGATGCCACGGTTGTCTCCTTCGGCGATGTCGGCGAGTTGTTGGGCGGCGAAGGCGGCGTCGGAGGAGCTGAGGGTGGCGAAGATGGCTCCGGCGATGGTGGTTCCGGTGAGGGAGAGGGTGGTGGGTGGTTTTGAGGTGGGGAGGGTTTGGATGGTGGGGAGAGAGATGGGTTTGGTGAGTTTGGATGATGCCATGCATTTGGCGTTGAGCATGGCCATGGTGGTGGATAGGGTGGCTGCCATTGGTGGTGGTCACAGAGTGAAGGAGAAAGGTGTGAAATTGGGATGTAGGAAGTGAGAGGGGCAATAATAGGGTTATTGTATTGAAGATTGTGGTGGTCTTATCCATACAAGGATTTTGGGAGGATATGAGCCTCTCATTTTGTTGTTTTCAGTACCTACCTTACTTCTCTTATCACTAAATCATCAGAATAATCATCCTTCCCAGACTCATGTTGTTCAAGGGGTGTTTTAACTTTTGACAATTTGATGATATCATACACTTTTTTTCTTTTTTTTAATATACAATGTTGAATGCATTCAAATAATTTGTTAGTATATTAAATTTTTGAAACACGAGTAACTAGATCATCCGGTGTGGTTTCATGCCCCCTGTCACCTTACCATTTTTAGCGTCTCATGGCACCCCTACACCACCCCGCCTCCGCCAATGAGGGCGCTATACTTGGCCTCCGCCAAAGGAGTAGCGAGTGTGAGAGGAAGAAAACAATGGAGTCCACCTCCATCAACCAATCAGATTTTGTTTTTATATATCTTTTTTTTAATATAATTAAAAGGGTCTTTACATTACACAGAGTGTTATTCTACACCGTGCAAGTTAACGATAACGCTCTCCACTTATGTGTCGTCGCGTGATAAAGGCTCTAGGGGTGTGAGACCACACCACCCAGCCTTAGGATAAGCGATTAGAGTCTCTAATAGAAGTATAAAATTGTATGATGAGTTTAATTTACTTTCTTAAGCAAAATGTCCGAATAGTCCCTATGGTTTGCTCCGTTTTCACCTATAGTCCATACATTTCTAAAATTACAGCTATAGTACTTAACTTTTGCACATTCGTTCTCGAATAGTCCCTGAATCAGATGAAGGTTAGTTTTTGGTGTTAAATGGTTATGAAATTACAAATTTACCCTTTATATTAAAAATTAACAAATAAAATAGTATATTAATTAAAAAATACTTGTGGCCCCATCTACCCACCACCACCATAACTCCTCCACCCTACCATTGCCTGAAAAATGCACAACCATAACATCTCCAACCCGTCGCCACCCACAACACCCCTACCCATGACCACAAACACACATACGCATCTCCTTCATTGTAACATTCGTCGTAAAACGGGTTCCAAAACCCGCTCTGTTTAAAATTTTAGAATTTATTGAATACTTCTTACGCATTTATGCATTTTATAAAATATGTTAGATAATCTTCATAATTAATAAATAAATTAGATAATTAATATGTTGATTAAATAAAAGAATAAAAAATAAATAAATACATACCAATTATTAGGAAATTAAAATTGAAAAAAATAAAGAAAACAGGGGCAACCGGGATTTGAACCCTGGTCCCCATACCCACACACACGGACTTCACCACTGAGCTACACACACCAATTGATTTAAACCTCTAACAATTAAATTTTATACGCGTGTTAGAATCTAAAACCTGCAAATCGAACAGTAACCGCCAAAATCTTAAATTGTGCGATCAATCAATTTATCTATTCTCTTTTGTTTAAACGAATTTCAGTTATCAGTTTTATCTACATTTTCGGAATCAAATTAATCACAATTAAAGCCAATCATTGACCCAAGAATGGAGTCTTGAAACCGAAAACTGTACCCGTATTGTTTCACTATAAATAGCGATCAAATCCATTTCAAAACTCGCCCATTCTCTCAAGATCACTCTCGATTTCTCTCTGTTTCTCACCTCAAGTCGACGGAGTTAAACTTGTTCGCCGGAAATACTCACCGGAAAAATCGAAGTTTGTCGCCGTTGGTAATCATTTTTTACTTTTTGTTTTATAAACTGTATACACTTGTGTCAATCGTAAAGCAAAATAGTTGTTATATATGTTTTCAATTTGGGTGAATGTTCTGGGTTTAACCAGAATAACAACGAAGAAGATGAATGCTAGGACGTGGTTAAGTATATTTAAAATTTTAATATAACCGGGTTAGACACCCAGCCCAACTGGTTGGGCTGGGTGCACAACAACACAGAGATACCGGGTTTGAGGCCAATCCCTACGCCGGTTCGATAATTTTAAAATTCTTTTTAAAATAAACAATTTCAGTAATAATGTAAGAAGTGTATAAAATTAATTAAAATCAGGAATATTTCGGATTAGACACGTAGCTCAGTTGGAAGAGCTGCGTGCACGCAACCGAGAGGTCACAAGTTCGAGCCTCACCACACGCTGCCAATATCACTAGAAAATCGGTCAGGCCGCCCCCCTTGTCAAACCTGACAAGGGTTTTTATTTTTTTTAAATTTTCTAATTTTATTTTATTTTAAATAATAATGTTGGTATATTTATTTTATTGAAAGTTTATTTAGAAACACTCAAAAACATGATTTTGGAGGCTTAAAAAAAAGAAAATAATAATAATAATACCTCAAAAATAACCTTAACATTTACCAAAAAGTATTCAAACAAGATATTAATTTGTTATATTTATCAATTATCGTACTATTATTTTAGGTTAGTTTTCATTCGCCAATCAAACCTACAACTCGTGAGCACTCATCATCAACCAAGAAACGCACCCATTGAGTGAACTCTTACAAATTCTCCTTTTTATTCATGTTTTGGGGTGTATCATGTGTCTTTATATATTTCGTTTATTCAAACACTTGTGCTATTACCATCGTATAATCTAACGTGCGATGTAAATGCTATTTGTTGTATTGCGTGTTTACATTTTTGTCAAGTTGCGTGCAAATCATTCATTAAGCCTATCAGTTCCTCGTTGGAGACGAGTTGAGCATCAGGAGCCTCATTAGATCGGCGTCGTTTGATTGAGCCTTGATCTCATTGTTCATCATTTGATGTGTAACATTCGTCGTAAAACGGGTTCCAAAACCCGTTCTGTTTAAAAATTTTAGAATTTATTAAAAGCTTCATTACACATTTATTCATTTTATAAAATGTGTTAGATGATTTTCATAATTAAAAATAAATTAGATAATTAATATATTGATTAATTAGAGGAATATTATATATATATATATATATATATATAATATATATATATATCCAATATTTAACATTTTAAAATAAAACAATCAAAAAGGGGGGAGCCGAGAGTCGAACCCGGGTCCCTACCTAATACACACACCGTATTCACCACCGAGCTACACATACTTGATGTACTAAAACTCAAATTAAGTAAATTTTATACGCTCGCTAACCTTTAACCTGCAACTCCCTCGATCAACTGGTAACTACCAAAATCAAGAAATTAGCAATCAATATGCGGATATTTTGATTGAAAACGAATAATTGATTCCTATCATCAAATGTAACTGAAATTTCGGAATCAAATTAACAAAAAAACCGAGTCAATCTTTGACCCAAAATTTAAGCTTCGAAACCGAAAAAATTACTGCCTTCCACACTATAAATATTGATTGTAACACCACACCCAAACTCGCTCATTCTCTTAATCTCACTCTACACTCTCGGAGTAACATTTCGGTGCAACCGTGCCTTTCGCCAGAACACTTGGCTCGTCGCCGAAAACACACCGGAGAAATCAAGACATTCCCCTTGTTTCGGTATCAACTTTTTAATCTTTCCCTTTTATTTATTGTCAACAGAAGTAAACCAAATCATTAAGGGATATCAGTTTTGCAATCGGGCTTTATCAACTGTTTATAAATGAAATGAAGAAGATGAAGTGGAAAGTGTTTATAAGTATAATTAAAATTGGTAAGTATACCGGGTTAGACACACAGTCCAGTAGTAGACTGTGTGCATTTTAAACGAATAGACTCGGGTTCGAGTCTTATACGTGGTACCAATTTCCTTATATAAACCAAACATTTTTATAATTAAATATGAAACAATACGGATAGTATATAAATATAATAAAAATCATTTATTCTCCGGGTTAGACACCCAGCCCAGTTGGTAGGGTTGGGTGCAAATCAATACGAAGGTCGCGGGTTCGAGTATAGGCATGCGCACCGGTTCGTTAATTTAAAAAAAAACCTTTTTAAAATTAAATAATTTCTGATATATTCTAATTAGTATGTATATGTAATTAAAATGGAGTTTATTTCAGGTAAGACACGTAGCTCTGTTGGAAGAGCTGCGTGCACGCAACCGAGAGGTCACGAGTTCGAGCCTTACCACACGCATCTTATACCACAGTTCGACCGGTCAGAACCTTGTCAGTCTGACAGGGTTTTTGTTCATTTTTTTATATTTTTTTATTTAAAAATAAAAAAAAAACATTTAAAAGCAAGATTTGGTGGGTTAAAACTCTCAATAAATATCACCAAATATACCATTGGAAAGTTAATCAAAAATGATTAAATAAAAATATTAGATTGTTTATATTTATCGTATTATTATTTTTTTAGGATTAGTATTTCGTCGATCAGATCCTCTTTTCGTGCGCATACATTATCATCAAGAAACGCACCCACTGTGAGTGAATTCTTACAAATCCCCTATTTTTATATTTATATTTTGGGGTGTATCATGTGTCGTTTATACATTTCGTTTACTCAAAACACTTGTGCTATTACCATTGTATGATCTAACGTGGGATGTAAATGTTATTTGTTGTATTGCGTGTTTACAATTTTGTCAAGTTGCGTGCAAATCATTCATTAGGCCCATCAGTTCTTCGTTGGAGACGAGTTGAGCATCAGGTGCCTCATTAGATCGGCTCCATTTGATTGAGCCTTGATCTCATTGTTCATCATTTGATGTGTGTGTGTGCACATTAATTGCTATTATGTGTTTAGTGATTAAATTTACATATGCGTATATTCATATGTGGTTATGCACATTTTTATTATAACAAATTCATTCAAATGTTTTTATAAAGATTTACTCGCCAACTTTTGTTGACCCAAAAACCGTTTTTTTCGCACATGATACAGGTGAACAGATTGAAGCAAGGAACACGTAGGAATTTGCCTTAGAAGAAAAATAAAGAGTTCATGAATGTTGAGTTAGATCATGTCGTGCTTGTATGTTTGGTGTAATTCTCTTTTAAATTGGAATTTAATAAATATGAAACTTTATAGTAAATGTCATGAGCTTTGATGAAAACCTAATCATGCCTCGACTACCATTTTTGCTGCGGGTTAGGGTATGACAGATTGGTATCAGAGCTTTTGACTATAGGGATATAGGATAGGTTATTAGACCCTTAGAGCCTATACTATAGTTGATTAGATTTTAAATTGCTTATGTGGTTACATGCAAACTCATGATGTTTATTTGTTTCATATTTATTACATACACAAATGCGTGCAAACACTTCCAGTATCATTTTGTGTGGTACTTAATGAGTTATCCTTGTTGTCAAACATGACATGCTTACATATACATTCATCATGCACATCTCAATTCTCACATATTCAAGTCATTCTCATATTTACTTTATTCAAGACTTTGTGGTGTTTTCGTTTTTCAATCTCATCAAAGTAAGTTCTACGATGGGCATGTAGTAACTGGAAGGGTACGAGTACCGGTAGTCGAAACGTCCTATCTAGGTTGGCATTCATATAAATCCAATATAACAGACTAGTTTGCCTACCTGGGGACTAACGATGAGAGTATGAAGGACCTATTAGGCCAAAGCATGTCACACCAAACGTCGTTCGAACTAACCCTACTTTGAGATGTCACTGTGTCTACACCTGGACACCCTTCGACTTTATACCTTGCAATCATGTTTTACAATTTTCATTCGGGTGGCGTGAATGTTAAAAGGCCAACCAATGCGAACCCTACTAGAGCCTAGTAGTCATGGGGGCCCACATTGTAACATCCGTTGAAAAACGGGTTTTCAAAACCCGCTTCGTTTATTAATCGAATATCCAGTTATAATTTTTTGTTGCGTATTTATTGCTCAAATTAATTTTAAACGATACATAATTAATAACTATATTAGAATTTAAAAACCATAATTTATAAATAATATTAAATAGTGAGAAAAAAAAATAAAATGGGGACGCCGGGTTTCGAACCCGGGTCACCCACAAACTCAAACACACAACACACCGCTCCGCCACACGCCTTCTTTGTGAAAATACTGAAACAAATAATACTTAAAATAAAACCCGAATTCAAAACCGGAGATCACCACGCTCAGAACTCGCAATCACCGGAAAATCCGGCAATCCGCGACTTTGGCCAATTTCCTTTTGACCAAAACACGTCAACCGACTTCGACATCGGTTATAACCGATGTCTGACCCTAAATTTTAGTCGTAACCGCCGGAAAACCCTTGACCGCGAATCAAGACCCAAAAACGGACCCAATTCACTCAGTTCTTCCCTATAAATACCCACTCAATCTTCCGGAATTCCTTTCGCTTAGAACCGCTCACTTTTTCGAAGCTTTAGCTCGTCGCCGGAGATATTCTGCATTCGCCGGACTTTCACCGGAAAACCGAGACTTACTTCAAATCGGTAAAATTCTCGACTCTTTTGTTTGCAATCCATTATTCGGCATGTATTAACATAATCGTTCAACCAGAATCTGTCTCAGACAACGTAGCCGGGAATTCCTGCACTCACCGGAAAATCACTGAAATTCCGAAGTCTCACTGTCGATCGGTACAATCATCTAAACCCTCCTGATATCCCTTGTTTAGTAACTTAATTGCACAACACATTGATCAAAACTGTTAATCGATTCACTCAGTCGGAAGTCACCAATCAGAGCCGACGAAATTTTGCCGGAAAATCTGAAGAAGACACTCTGTGATTGGTACATCTTATTCCTTAATTCCTTTCTTTTACTTCAATTCAATCAATCATAAGCGTAGTTGGTTAATTAAACAAACAGTCAATTCACTGTTCGGTAATTCGATAACGAAGAAGATGAAGTTAAAACATGTGTATAAGTATAATTAAAAACGGATATTCGAACGGGTTAGACACACAGTCCAGCGGTGGACTGTGTGCACAAACAATGCACACATCCCGGGTTCGAATCGCACACGTTACCGAATTTCAGAATTAAAACCAACATTTTTACAACTGAATCAGAACAAGTCACAGGATGTTTATAAGAGTAATATAATTCATAAGTTTAACAGATTTGACGCACAGCCCAACTGGTTGGGCTGTGCGCACTCGAACCGAAGGACCCGAGTTTGACTCCGGGTCCCTGCAACCGGTTCGGCCATATAAACCATTTTTAATAAAACCAAATAAGTTTAAAATTAATTAGTATATAAATAAAATTAAAACAGAGAATATTTCGGGTTAGACACGTAGCTCAGTTGGTAGAGCTGCGTGCACGTATACGAGAGGTCCCGAGTTCGAACCTCACTTAGCGCATAATTAAACACAATCCGACCGGTCAACGGTCAACGGTCAAAAAGTCAAATTTTTTATTTCTTTTTATTTATTTATTTAATCAGAAAATCATTTAAAAATACTTAAAAAATAAGATTTTTAAAGTTAGAAAACTTCCTTAAACTCACAAAAATAAATCTAAAAATCCCATTAAGACTATGAATTAAAAGTATTAATCTCAAATAAAATCCCTTTATTTACCGAACCATTTCGTTATTATTTTAGGTTAATTTTTCCTCGTCGATCAAATCCAAAAAAATTCGTGCGCATCCAACGTCATCAAAGAACGCACCCAATGTGAGTGAATCTCTATCAATTCCCCGTTTTAATCATGTTTTGGGGTGTATCATGTGTCGTTTAATTCCTTATTATATTTAAACACTTGTGCATCCATCATATCTGTGATCAAATGTGTATCAATTGTTGTGTGGATTATATGTAGTTTGGATTTATCATTTCAGTGCACGCATATCATAAGGCCCATCAGTTCCCCGTGGGAGACGGGTTGAGCATCAGGTGCTTCATACGATCGGCTCCGTTTGATTGAGCCTTGATCTCACATTCATCATCATTCATATCATATACTCATTCAAAGTGGTTTGTGTTTGTTATTTATATATGTTTGCTCACATGTGATTATTGGACAGATTTTCAATATTAAATAAAACAAGAAATTAATAACGTTTATCAAGGTTCACTCGCCAACTTTTGTTGACCCAAAATATCACCCGTTTTACACATGATACAGTGATCCAGTTGAGGCAAGAAACACATAGGAAGGCCTAGAAGAATAAATCAGTTTAAGCTTTGGATTGTTTACATAGTTTCATTTCCTTGTAATTGTATGGATTTTGATTTGGATATTTAAGTTGTAATTTGAATTTAATAAATATGAAACATTTTAGTAAACATCATGAGCTTTGGTGATAACCCAATTATGCCCCGACTCTTATTCCGCTGCGGGTCGGGGTGTGACACACATGACTACCAAGGCCAAGTAAGGGGACATACGGGAGCCCAAATATGAGCAAAACCCAAGACATCCTATGGATGTAGCAAGTTTAATTTTTCTTTATCTGTTTTTGTGGATATTCATTTTATACGACACATGACACCCACATGTCAAACTCATACTCTCGATACGTATCCCTTGTAGATATCTTCTAGTCACTCTTGTAGAGGTAGGAGATCAGGAAAATCCCGCGAGCGCATGTCTGCCCAAATCGCTCAACAAATGACCGTCGTAATCCCCAATATCGTAGTTCAAGTTCAACAAGCCCTTGCTGCTAATCCCATCAACCCAACCAACCAAGAAGATCAAAACGTTGTCAACCCTCCCCCAAGTACCACTAAATGCACCTACAAGCATTTCAAATCCTGCGATCCTCAAAAATACAAAGGGGCTGAAGGTGTCACCGCTCTCCTCCATTGGTTTGAGGAGATGGAAAACACTTTTCTCAATTGCGACTGCCCCGATGATCGCAAGGTGCGATATGCTACTGGTTGTTTGTTCGGAGTAGCACTTACATGGTGGAATACAGAGAAGGGCAAGCGAGGTGCTGAGGATATTATGACTTTGACTTTGGAAGAGTTGAGGGAGATCATGACAAGACGTTTCTGTCCAAGAAGCGAAATCAAGAAATTAGAAGATGAGTCTACTCTTTGAAACAAAAGGAGGGCGACCACACCACATACAACAAGAGATTTCTTGAGTTGAATCAAATGGTTCCCAACTTGTTCACTCCCCTCTACCATCTGATTGAACACTACGTGCGGGGTCTTCCTTCAAATATTCAGGACCCCGTAATAAGTACCACCCCTGCAACTTTGGAAGCAGCAATGGAGTTAGCTACAGAGCTCACCGAAAACCACATTCAGAATGGAGACTTCAAGGAGGAGAAGAAGAAGGATAAAGCATCAACCGAAACCTCAACCCTGACTGAATCCTCTTCCCAACCCACTACTAAGAGAAAGCGAGACGGGAAAAATTTCGCTGTCACTAAAACCAGTCAATCAGCTCCATAAGCTGTACCCCTCCAAACTATCCCAATCACTCAAGTCGCACCCAACTCTGCTTACCCAAATAAGAAACCTTACATTGGACCTCACCCTCAATGCAACACCTGTTTTTATCACCATCCACCTACCATACCTTGTCGATTGTGTGCTAATTGTGGGCGTTATGGTCATTTGAGCAAAACTTGTCGTACCCCTCAAAACCAAGCTTCACCCCCTACCCCAAACATGATTCAACCCTACCAACAACCTCAAAATCCCATAGTTCCATATGTTCGAGTTTGCTTTAATTGTGGCGACCCTACCCATTTTAGAAACACGTGCCCTAGATTGGTTAACATCATTAACGCTCAAGCCCAAGGGAACCCAGTTACCAAGCAGATTAAGCAAACCCAGTACCAACACCAGCGAGAGGAAGAGCCTACAACATCAACGTTAATCCGATTGAAGCCAATAATGGTGTGAATGAACAATCCAACTATCCCTCCACTACCAAGAGTAAGACTCAACTCCAACCGTCTAGTTCTTAACGTTTTTCTCAATCTTTCTTAACATTTTTCTCAATCTTTGTATCCCTGTTTTAAATTGGGAATTTATGTATCCAAGAATTTTAATGCAAATTGATATTACTGTTTTACTTCATATCTTTACTCATTGATTTAATTTTTTTTCATATCATTATGCATCACGACACATCTCGTTCTCATCGTTTAAGAAAGTTGGGTCGTGTCTCACTTTTTCATAGACTGACCCCTTCATCATAACAAACGAGAGAGGTACCATCGTCATTCAGCCATGTATTCTTTTGGATTTAGGACTCAAGCTTTGGCTGTTGTGTTTGTGTATGTTTTAGAGTCACATAGAACTAATCATAACTTACTGAAAAAGCCAATGAAAATTTGACAAGAATATGTTGGATACGCCGCTGGTACTTCCTATATATAAGTATTCTTGTCAAAGGATCAAAAGCATTGTCAGGCGGTTATGAGAAGTTCCGTGTAGGTTTTAATATCGTCATGATTGAAGTTTTTGTTTTGTGACATAACCTTATCTTTTCAACGCATCAAATTTCTCAAAACTCTTATGCATGAGATCATACCCAGTCGATCAACTATGTTTATCAATGTTTCACATTTTTATACTTTAGGCATCAAAAAGCGATTCCTGTAGTAGGATATTCAACCCTTACTAGGAACGTTACCGCCTCAATTAGAATTCAAAATTTCACACTCCTCTGATTAGGTAATCGTCAAATACAAGCATCACACCTCCGTTTTTTAAAGGATATTCAAACTTTTGTCAGAATCAAAAGCGAGGACCTGAGTTTACTTAGGAACGCTAAGACTCACGCATCTTTTCCCTATTACAGCTTCTACTACTTAAATTTCGGGACGAAATTTCCTAAAAGTAGAGGATACTGTAACATTCGTCGTAAAACGGGTTCCAAAACCCGTTCTGTTTAAAAATTTTAGAATTTATTAAAAGCTTCATTACGCATTTATTCATTTTATAAAATGTGTTAGATGATTTTTATAATTAATAAATAAATTAGATAATTAATATATTGATTAATTAAAAGAATAATATATATATATATATATATATATATATATATATTACCAATATTTAAGATTTTAAAATATAAAACAAACAAAAAGGGGGAGCTGTAACACACTGTAAAAATCGTGTCCAATAATATAGTGACACGTGTTGTATTTTAAATATAGTCTGTTAAAGACCAATAAGGACTAAAGACGTCAATATGCTCAAGTCGAGCCTCTGAGTGACGAACCGATGTCAACATGCATAAATAACAGCCTCTGAGTGACTGCTATGTCAACATGCTTAAATCATTAGCCTCTGAGTGACTGATATGTCAACATGCTTAAATCATTAGCCTCTGAGTGACTGAGATGTCAACATGCTTAAATCATAAGCCTCTGAGTGATCCTTTGTGAAGTCCTAAACTCTCATACGTGCCATTTGTTGGACAAGAGAGTTCAATTTTGTAAATATGTGAAAGTTGGATGATAGAGGGACTAAAAGTGTCAACATGTTAATTTATACCTCTGAGTGACCTTTTAACGAACCAAGAGCTCAACAATGTCCGGGCATAATCCCGGGTATGCCAAGTATTGGCTACGGAGGGCTAAAAGTGCCAAAAAGGTGTTTAAAATGGTTTTTAGAAGCTTTAATAACTTAAGGGGTTAAAAGTGTCAAATTTTGAATCTGGCCATGGGGCGGTTGCGGGCCGCGAGAGACCTAGCCTGGGCCACTCGGGCCCCGCGAGAACAGGTCTGACGCAGAAAATTTCTTTGGAGACCAAGCAAAGCTCCAAAACCATTGAAACGAAACCATGGCTTCTCTAAACTGCTATGCCACGTTTTGGGACACTTGTAAGCTTCTTCTTACTCCCCTAAACACCTGGCTTCACCTTCTTTGAGCTCTTCAACTATAAATAGGTGCATAAGTTCTCATTCCAACTTGCACCTTTCTCATTAAATCACTCTTCTCCCTCCTCTGGAAGTTCCTAGCTGAAAGGAGCATCCAACTTAGTTCTCTTGCATTGTAGGAACCTCTTGTAAGTGTTCCTTGCTCTTGCATTTTCGTTTACAGGCTTTTATAGCCAAAAGTCAAGCGTTTTTCATTAAACGCTTTGACTTTCGGTTAAGACCATTATGGTCCAGCCATTGTTCAAAATGAACATGGCTAAGTGATCATAACAAGGTAGGTGTTAATCCCTATGAATGGCACCTCCTGAATATCACGTTTGCTAGACCAATTGGCGGGTCAAAGTTATGATATTAAAAAGTCAAACAGGCCATTTTCTGGAAAAAATATAAATTAATCTTATATATGTTATGAAACCTGTTTTGACACTTAAACAAGTTGGTAATAATTATTAGAACATGTAAGAACATGTTCGGCTCGTCAATTTCAGTTCTAGGGTCGGTTCGTAACCGAAAGTCGCGAAGTTTGACTTTTGCTTTGACTTTCGATTCTGACCCGATTTAGATTAATTACCTACTGATCTAAAGTTGCACTATGATCATAATATTATGTAGCATAACCCTTTGAGGTTATATTACATGATCATGATCAGAATCCAAGTTTATGCACAAGTTCCATAATTATGTCATCTTTGACCAAAACATCCTTTTTGCATAAAACAAGGTTTTAAATGGTAATGAACTTGAAAATGAGTTTCTACTGATGTAATATTATAAGTAGGATCATTTGGGATGTTAAACCAAGTTATAAACTGAGATTCTAAGCAAGTCCTTAAACTATGTCGATAAATGATGGTTTTACCCATGTGGCTTATAAAATAGTTTTAATCAAATCTTTTCAAGGTAAATCATTTACCTACTGATATTTTATACTAAATAACATATTTTAAACTTTTTTTTACTGACTATAGCATCATTTTTCATAAACATCACTTAAAGACGTCATATTACGACAAAAGCGCCATTTCAGCGTATAGTATGGTTTTAAACCATATTAATGGACCAATACTTGTTATCTACTGATTTTAAAACTTATTTTAAACATATTTACAGTAGGTATATTTTATAAACTCAGAATCCCAAATAATTTATAAACTATGTGTAAAATGACCAAAATGCCACTTCGGTGCATAGTTTGGTCATAAAAGGTAAAATACACATATAATTGATATCCTACTGATATTATATCATAAATAAGTATTTTTCCAGAATACTTATAACGATAACATTAAATTATATTCAAGTTCCTTTTATATGATGTGAAATTACCAAAACGCCCTTATGAGGCATAATTTCGTTTTAAAAACCTTAACGGGCATACAAGTTGATATCCTACTAATATCTTAACTTACTTAAAGTATAATGGCATATAGAACTTGTCCATGACTTATCCGGTTACCCGATATCGCTAATATGCGCACGGTTACATATATATAACTATTTTACGAAAATTAACCGAAATGGGTTTAACCTTCTCACTTAAGTCTCAAAATCCAGAATGTTAATAGTTTACCCATATTAAACAAGTCAAGGTACTTGTTGGGACCATCAGGGTGTATTCCTCCTCAACCTCATAATTTAGATGCATATCAAGAATCAGCATATTCGTCTCCATGGCAACCAGCGAGACGTTCCGTCTCTAACAGACACTCGCCCTCACATTCTTACCACTCACACCACTCCTACCATTCTCACCATTCCCATTCTCATCACTCCTACCATGAAGAGTTTAACCCCAACCATTACTTAAACACGCCTCCAGCTGATCAAAATCAGTTGGACCAGCCACATCCTATGGACGAGGACTCCGACCCGGAGATGCCACCGTCGGGATCAAATGCGCATCCCATTGAAATTTCGAACGATTCAAACTCATATGCCGGATCGCCCTACCAAGGTCCTAATGAGTGGGACCAATACTGGAACCAATTCACCTTTGCCCACACACCTTCCCATCACCCTCAACCACCGCCTGTTCAAGAGGATGTCCACATGGAACCGGTGGACCAACCTCAACCACCACCTGAACCACCAAGGAGGAAGCGTGGAGCACGTATGTCGGTACGTGCCGGACAAAGGTCGGGATGGCTACCACCTTTACCCAACTCCTACCCCACAATACAAGAGGACCCACAAATGGGTGGACCCTCTAATGTTCCACCTATAGTGGAACCAACACCAACACCTGTTGTTCAACCACCACCAACGGGTTATACTAACCCAATTCCCACGTATCCAGACACGTCTGGATATGATCCTTTTAACCCGTCTACACCGCTAGACTATCAAGCATGGTCGCAAGACCCCTACATGCAGGCGGTTATGCACAACGCACTTTACCCGTCTCCTTTCCCACCTACTTACCCACCGACCGGATATCCAACTTATGGGTACCAGTATCTGGTTATGCCACAACCACAACCACAACCTTCGCCACCACTAGAGGCCATTAATGAGGCCTTAGAAAGGATGAAAGAAATGCAGCAACAGGCGGAGAAAACGGAGAAGAAGACAAATAAGTTCTTCAAGAAACTCTCCAAATTGGTCCAGGGAAAGAAGGACGAGTGAAGTCTCTTCTAATTATATGTAGTCCCTGCGAGGACATTGTTATTTCTTTAGTCCCTGTGTGGACATTTTTATTTCTTTAAGTCCTTGCATGGACAAGTTTATTTCATCTTTCTAGTATTGTAATTTCTTGTGGAAATTTAATGAAGTACTTTTGGAATTATATATATATGTAATTCATCCTCTTGAAAACGAGCGCCTCGATTTTACTCAAATTTATGCTCTGCTACATAATTCCAAAAGACCTTAATAGATTGATTATGCCAAGTGGCACAGACCACACATTGGCCAAGAAGTGATAGTTAAGGACGAAGGGGTCTTCTATCAGGATAGTTAAGGGAAGTTATCCTTCTATCCAGGAGTAAGGGACTAGGTCCAAACCTCCAAGGTCGTTAAGGTCGAAGGTGACCGGGACCATTAATCAATTATTAAGGTACTCTTATGTAACATTAAGAAATGTTCATACTCTTGGTAGTGTGGCTTGAGGAACCACACTAGCAGTCAGGCCAATGTGCCCAATTAATTGTCCAACAGGACAGGCTGATATACCATGTACATCTTATATGATGTAGGCCAATGTGCCCAATTAATTGTCCAACGGGACAGGCTGATACGCCATGTACATCTGATATGATGTAGGCAAATGTGCCCAATTAATTGTCCAACGGGACAGGCTGATATGCCATGTACATCTGATATGATGTAGGCTAATGTGCCCAGTTAATTGTCCAACGGGACAGGCTGATATGCGATATACATCTGATATGATGTAGGCCAATGTGCCCAATTAATTGTCCAATGGGACAGGCTGATATGCCATGTACATCTGATATGATGTAGGCCAATGTGCCCAATTAATTGTCCAACAGGACATGCTGATATGCCATGTACATCTAATATGATGTAGGCCAATGTGCACAATTAATTGTCCAACGGGACAGGCTAATATGCCATATACATCTGATATGATGTAGGCCAATGTGCCCAATTAATTGTCCAACGGGACAGGCTGATATGCCATATACATCTGATATGATGTAGGCCAAGGTGCCCAATTATTGTCCAATGTGAAAGGCTGACATGCCATTTGTATTATGTCTTAAGTGACAGGCTGATATGCCATATATATATATACTATGACCAATATGACCGGCCAATGTGCCCAACTATTATGTCCATTAGGGACAAGCCTATGAGCTATATAATTGTCAATGATGACAATGACAGTTGTGACATTGCGATCCACTGTCTATTAATATATGGACTGCGTCCAAATTGTAATTTGCCTATGATAGTCCTATTAAGACCTAGGCCAAATATAGATATGTTAAGCCTAAGAGTTGTGATGTTATTCACACTAGTATAGGCAATGGATTGTTATATCCAATATTAAAAGCCAATATGGTTTATGCGCCATGGCTAAATGAAGTTTTATTGGTATATAGAAACCAAGACTTAAAGATGGCTAACTCAAACGAAGCACAAAGTAGCCACAGAAATGTTGAATCTAACAAAGCTGAAAACAAAAATGTAGATGATGAAAATTTTCAAGCTCGCATTGATGCGGCTGTGGAAAGGGCCATGAGTAAGGCCATAGAAAAGCTAAGGGAGCCGAGTGCCACCCGCTCTAGACCCCTATCTATTCCACCATCTTCAGCTCATAGGGAGAGCTCTGTTCACTCTTCAAATGCGAAGAGTGAACCAAAGAAAATAGGTCTTACTGAAAAGTCCCGTTCTGTTAAGGACAAATGTACTTATAAGTATTTTGTCTCATGCAAGCCCCGAGACTTTAACGGGGAGAAAGGAGTGGTAGAAGCCCTAAAGGGGCTTGATGAGATGGAAACGATTGTAGATATCAGCAATTGTGCTGATAAGGATGTGGTCAAGTACGTATCACAATCCTTCAAGGGCGATGCCCTAATATGGTGGAAAGCCATGATTCAATCAACAGGTAAGGTACACCTGTACAACTTGGGATGGTCCAAGTTTGTTGATTTGGTAAAAGAAACTTACTGCCCAACCCATGAGGTGGAGAAGCTAGAGACCTATCAATGAAAAACCTAGACTGTCGGAAGTACGTCTCCGATTTCAACTCCCTATCTAGGTTAGTATCCTACTTGATCACCCCGAATCCAAACGCATTGCGCGGTTCATAAATGGGTTGGCGCCCGAGATAAAGGGCATGGTAAAGGCTGCACAACCTAATACCTATAGGTCTGCTATAGACCTATCTCTTTCCCTCACCCTAGATCTGGTAAGAGAAAAGTCAATTAGGACTGAAACTGATGGAAAGAGGAAACGGGAGGATAATAACTCCCAATGATTTAAGAAGAAAGGAAATTTCAGGTTCAAGAAGAGCCAGCACGTGTCTAGTGACAAACCTCTGTGCAAGAATTGTAAATATAGGCACTGGGGACAGTGTAGTATAATTCCACAAACCAAACCCTGTGGTATCTGAAAGAGAAAAGGACATAAGACCTTAGATTGCAAGGATCTCAAGGATGCAGTTTGCTATAACTGCAACGAAAAAGGGCATATAACGTACAATTGCCCCAAGAAACCCAAAACTAATGAGGCAAAGCCTGGAGAGGCCAAGAAGGGAAATGCCCGTACCTTTCAAATGAATGCCCAGGGAGGCCGTTAATGACAACAACGTCATAACAGGTGCGTCCCCATTAATGATATTTATGCTAGAGTTCTTTTTGATTCGGGTGCAGATATATCATTTGTTGACCATAAGTTTAGTAAACTATTAAACTTACCCATAAGAACTCTAGACAAAATTTATGAGATAGAATGGAACCTTAGAAATTGCTTCTTCCATTCTTGATGGATGCTCTATATTCATTAAGAATCATTCCATCCCTATCTCTCTTTTGCCAATGAAATTGGCGGGGTTCGATGTTGTCTTAAGCATGGATTGGTTATCTCATAACCAAGCCCGCATTGCCTGTGATAAAAAGCTCATCGAAATCAAAACCCCATCTGGTGAAATGATCACCATCCCTGGAGACACACACTATGGATTGACAGACAAGGTGTCATTATTTAAAGCATCCAAGTGTTTGAGAAAAGGATGTGTCATCTACATCGCACAAGTTACTATAAATGAACCAAATCCAAACCTTGAAGATCAACCAGTTATCTCGGAATATCCCGATGTTTTCCCTGAAGAATTACCAGGCCTACCTCTAGATAGACAAGTGGAGTTCAGAATAGATATCATACCAGGGGCAGCACCCGCAGCTAGAGCTCCATATAGGCTAGCACCTACTGAAATGAAGGAGTTGAGAACGCAACTAGACGAACTCCTAGGGAAGGGCTTTATTCAACCTAGTTCCTCGCCTTGTGGAGCTCCAATCCTCTTCGTTAAAAAGAAAGACGGATCAATGCGGATGTGCATCGACTATCAGGAGCTGAACAAACTAACAATTAAGAATAGATATCCTCTCCCCAGAATCGACGATTTATTCGACCAACTTCAAGGGGCTAGCTATTTCTCCAAGATAGATTCGAGATCAGGATATCATCAACTGAAAGTTAGAAGTGAAGATGTTCCTAAAACAGCCTTCAGGACCCGCTATGGTCATTTTGAATTCTTAGTGATGCCTTTTGGGCTCACAAATGCACTAGTAGCTTTCATGGATCTCATGAATAGAGTTTGCAAACCGTATTTGGATAAGTTTGTCATTGTCTTTATTGACGACATACTTATCTATTCTCGTAATCAAAATGATCACGAGAAACATCTTTGGTGCGTCCTAGAATTATTAAGCCAGGAGAACTTTATGCAAAGTTCTCTAACTGCGAATTTTGGCTTAGAGAAGTCCAATTCCTTGGACACATGGTAAGTGAGAGTGGTATCCAAGTGGATCCCGCCAAAATTGAGGCCATAATGAGTTGGTAAGTGCCCATGACCCCAACGAAAGTTCGTAGTTTCTTGGGATTGGCTGGTTACTATAGGAGGTTCATTGAGAACTTTTCAAGGATAGCCACTCCTTTAACTTCCTTGACCCGTAAGAATATTAAGTATAATTGGGGTCCAAAGCAACAAGAATCTTTTGAGATTCTTAAACACAAATTGAGCAACGCTCCTGTGTTATCTCTACCCGAGTGTATTGAAAACTTTGTTGTCTATTGTGATGCTTTGCACACTGGCATGGGCTGTGTGCTAATGCAAAATGGCAAGGTAATTGCCTATGCATCACGACAATTAAAGGTGCATGAAAAGAATTACACCACCCATGATTTGGAGCTGGGTGTCGTTGTATTTGCACTAAAACTATGGAGACATTACTTGTATGGCACAAAGTGTGTTATATACACAGACCATAAAAGTCTCCAGCATCTGTTCAATCAGAAAGAATTGAACATGCGACAACGCCGTTGGATGGAAACTCTTAACGATTATGATTGCGAGATTCGCTACCATCCAGGCAAGGCAAATGTAGTTGCCGATGCCTTAAGTCGCAAGGAAAAGGTTAAACCTATTAGGATTAACGCTAAGAGCATTGAGCTCAGAAATAGCTTAAATGAGAAGCTACTAGATGCGCAAAAGCAAGCCCTATTAGAGGCTAATATTCCTAATGAGGGATTAAGCGGAACTGTTGATCAATTAACGCCTGGAAATGATGGAATCCTAAGATTTAATGATAGAATTTGGGGTTCCTATTATTTGGAGGACTTAGAGATCTAATCCTCCAAGAAGCGCACAATTCAAGATACTCGGTTCACCCGGGAGGTGACAAGATGTATCAAGACTTGAAGAAAAATTATTGGTGGATGGGTTTGAAGAAACCCACAGCCACTTATATAGCTAAGTGTCTGACGTGTTCGCAAGTTAAGGCCGAAGATCAGAAACCGTCAGGACTTCTACTACAACTTGAAATTCCCACTTGGAAATGAGAAATGGTAACTATGGATTTGATTACCAAGTTACCTAAGACCAAAAGTGGTAATATTTGGGTCATAGTGGATAGGCTGACCAAGTCAGCACATTTCTTGCCAATTAAAGAAACTTATAATTCAGACAAATTGGCTAAGTTATATGTGGACAAAATTGTGTCCCTACACAGTGTGCCAGTATCTATTGTATCCGATAGAGATACTAGATATACATCTCACTTTTGGAAAAGTTTCCAACAATCGTTAGGCACACGATTAAATTTCAGTACGGTTTACCATCCGCAGACTAATGGTCAAAGTGAGCGTACTATTCAGACTTTGGAAGACATGCTTAGGGCATGTGTGATTGATTTAGGTGGAAGTTGGGACGACCACTTACCCCTAATAGAATTCTCCTACAATAACAGTTATCATACTAGTATCAAGGCTGCTCCTTTTGAGGCCTTGTATGGGAGATTATGCAAATCCGTGATTGTCTCATAGCTGCCAGGGATAGGCAGATTAGCTATGCTGACAAGAGGCGTAAACCTCTTCAGTTCCAAGTAGGGGATAAAGTCATGCTAAAAGTATCACCCTGGAAAGGTGTGATGCGTTTTGGAAAGAAGGGCAAGTTGAGCCCAAGATATATTGGACCATTCAAGATAATCGAATGTGTCAGCACTGTAGCTTATAATCTCAGATTGCCAGAGGAGCTTAGTGGAATTCATGATGTATTCCACATATCTAATCTTAAGAAATGTCTACCGGATGAGTCGATAGCAATGTCGCACGAAGACGTGCAAATTGATGAAATCCTGAGGTTCGTTGAGAAACCAATTTCGGTCAAGGATCGACAGGTTAAGAAGCTCCGAAGAAAAATGATACCTATAGTAAATGTTAAGTGGAACGCTTTTAGAGGTCCTGAGTATACATGGGAGGTTGAGTCCACTATGCGACAAAAGTACCCCCATCTTTTTTAATAAAATCTCGAGGTCGAGATTTCTTTTAAGGGGGTGAGGATGTAACACCCTATAAAAATCGTGTCCAATAATGTAGTGACACGTGTTGTATTTTAAATATAGTCTGTTAAAGACCAATAAGGACTAAAGACGTCAATATGCTCAAGTCAAGCCCCTGAGTGACGAACCGATGTTAACATGCATAAATAACAGCCCCTGAGTGACTGATATGTCAACATGCTTAAATCATTAGCCTCTGAGTGACTGATATGTCAACATGCTTAAATCATAAGCCTCTGAGTGATCCTTTGTGAAGTCCTAAACTCTCATACGTGCCATTTGTTGGACGAGAGAGTTCAATTTTGTAAATATGTGAAAGTTGGATGATAGAGGGACTAAAAGTATCAACATGTTAATTTATACCTCTGAGTGACCTTTTAACGAACCGAGAGCTCGACAATGTCCGGGCATAATCCCGGGTATGCCAAGTATTGGCTACGGAGGACTAAAAGTGCCAAAAAGGTGTTTAAAATGGTTTTTAGAAGCTTTAATAACTTAAGGGGTTAAAAGTGTCCAATTTTGAATCTGGCCATTGGGCGGTCGCGGGCCGCGAGAGACCTAGCCTGGGCCTCTCGCGCCCCGCGAGAACAGGTCTGACGCAGAAAATTTGTTTGGAGACCAAGCAAAGCTCCAAACCATTGAAACGAAACCATGGCTTCTCTAAACTGCTATGCCACGTTTTGGGACACTTGTAAGCTTCTTCTTACTCCCTAAACACCTGGCTTCACCTCCTTTGAGCTCTCCAACTATAAATAGGTGCATAAGTTCTCATTCCAACTTGCACCTTTCTCATTAAATCACTCTTCTCCCTCCTCTGGAAGTTCCTAGCTGAAAGGAGCATCCAACTTAGTTCTCTTGCATTGTAGGAACCTCTTGTAAGTGTTCCTTGCTCTTGCATTTTAGTTTATAGGCTTTTATCGCCAAAAGTCAAGCGTTTTTTCGTTAAAACGCTTTGACTTTCAGTTAAGACCATTATGGTCCAGCCATTGTTCAAAATGAACATGGCTAAGTGATCATAACAAGGTAGGTGTTAATCCCTATGAAGGGCACCTCCTGAAGATCACGTTTACTAGACCAATTGACGGGTCAAAGTTATGATATTAAAAAGTCAAACAGGCCATTTTCCGGAAAAATTATAAATTGATCTTATATATGTTATGAAACCTGTTTTGACACTTAAACAAGTTGGTAATAATTATTAGAACATGTTCGGCTCGTCAATTTCAGTTCTAGGGTCGGTTCGCAACCGAAAGTCGTGAAGTTTGACTTCAGCTTTGACTTTCGATTCTGACCCGATTTAGATTAGTTACCTACTGATCTAAAGTTGCATTATGATCATAATATTATGTAGCATAACCCTCTGAAGTTATATTACATGATCATGATCAGAATCCAAGTTTATGCACAAATTCCATAATTATGTCATCTTTGACCAAAATGTCCTTTTTGCATAAAACAAGGTTTTAAATGGTAATGAACTTGAAAATGAGTTTCTACTGATGTAATATTATAAGTAGGATCATTTGGGACGTTAAACCAAGTTATAAACTGAGTTTTTAAGCAATTCCTTCAACTATGTCGATAAATGATGGTTTTAGCCCCTGTGGCTTATAAAATAGTTTTAATCAAATCTTTTCAAGGTAAATCATTTACCTACTGATATGTTATACTAAATAACATATTTTAATTTTTTTTTACTGACTATAACATCAGTTTTCATAAATATCACTTAAAGACGTCATATTACGACAAAAGCGCCATTTCGGCGCATAGTATGGTTTTAAACCATATTAATGGACCAAGACTTGTTACCTACTGATTTTAAAACTTATTTTAAACATGTTTAAAGTAGGTACATGTTATAAACTCAGAATCCCAAATAATTTATAAACTATGTGTAAAATGACCAAAATGCCTCTTTGGTGCATAGTTTGGTCATAAAAGGTAAAATACACATATAATTGATATCCTACTGATATTATATTATAAATAAAGTATTTTTCCAGAATACTTATAACCATAACATTAATTATATTCAAGTTCCTTTTATATGATGTGAAATTACCAAAACGCCCTTATGAGCCATAATTTCGTTTTAAAAACCTTAACGGGCATACAAGTTGATATCCTACTGATATCTTAACTTACTTAAAGTATAATGGCATATAGAACTTGTCCATGACTTATCCGGTTACCCGATATCGCTAATATGAGCACGGTTACGTATATATAACTATTTTACGAAAATTAACCGAAACGGATTTAACCTTGTCACTTAAGTCTCAAAATCCAGAATGTTAATAGTTTACCCATATTAAACAAGTCAAGGTACTTATTGGGATTAAACTACATTCTATCCAATCATCGTTTAACCTAGCGTCATACGTTTTGATCAAGTACGCTAGTCGGTCTAAGTCTATGAGTTAAATAAGACCGTTAGTATTTAATTGGTTAGTTTATGCCATAATCGAGACTAGAGACTTGCCGGTAAATGCTATCTGCACTTAGTCCTTTTTGTGTACGGCTGAGTTATTAAAAATTAAAGAAGACTAGCTCAGGTAAATACTCTCGACTTATTTCCCCTATACGGGCTTGGGTTACGGTAAATTATTACCGCTTGGTCAGAAATGGGATTAATCGAATGCCGGTTCGGAATAGAGATCCGCATATTCTGTTTTAATCAGTTTTTTTTATAATTTAAACATCGGGGGTTAGCTACCGTGTCCTGGATATCCTCGGCTCATTACAATCGAAATGGCCACGGCCTTAGCGCAGGTGTAGGCATACACCCGATAGACGCTCAATTATGCATTCCCACAAGGTTGGGAGGAATTGACTCCTTCGTGAGTCCAAAGTGGTGTGTACGTTAATTGTGTCTCGGTTTTCTTGCCGAGCCCCGTATGTATGACAAACATGTAAATCTGTTAACAAGGTTGGACGGTCAATTAACCCAAGTTATAAAAAGATTTTAGTGCTGATACGCACCTAAAACATTTTTTGAAATGTTTTCAAAATGAGTCAGTTGGTGTATTTACCAGCGAAAGCTGACGTATTTTCAAAAGACTAATCTGCAGGTACAATACGAAAATAGGCCGGAGGTGCTCGGTAGTGATAGAGTATTTTGCAAATCCTAAATCTCCCCAAAGTCTGTTTTATATTCTTTCCTTGTACAATTTATGATCCGCCTGTGGATCTTCTATTACAAGCTTGTATATTATTTTGTATTTTCGAACATTCGGTTTGCAATAGTAATTTTACTCCAAGACTTCCGATGTGCCGTGTTTAATTGACTATGATGTTATCAACTGTTGTCACGATACTCCCCACCCGGGCCCACCGGTGTTTAGATTTCAGGTTGGAAATCCGGGGTGTGACAGGAGCCGGGAGTCGAACCTGGGTCCCTACCTAATACACACACCGTATTCACCACCGAACTACACATACTTGATGTACTAAAACTCAAATTAAGTAAATTTTATACGCTCGCTAACCTTTAACCTGCAACTCCCTCGATCAACTTGGTAACTGCCAAAATCAAGAAATTAGCAATCAATCCGCGGATATTTTGATTGAAAATGAATAATTGATTCCTATCATCAAATGTAACTTAAATTTCGGAATCAAATTAACAAAAAAACCGAGTCAATCTTTGACCCGAAATTTAAGCTTTGAAACCGAAAAAAATTACTGCTTCCACACTATAAATATTGATTGTAACACCACACCCAAACTCGCTCATTCTCTTAATCTCACTCTACACTCTCGGAGTAACATTTCGGTGCAACCGTGCCTTTCACCGGAACACTTGGCTCATCGCCGGAAACACACCGGAGAAATCAAGACATTCCCCTGTTTCGGTATAAACTTTTTAATCTTTCCCTTTTATTTATTGTCAACAGAAGTAAACCAAATCATTAAGGGATATCAGTTTTGCAATCGGGCTTTATCAACTGTTTATAATTGAAATGAAGAAGATGAAGTGGAAAGTGTTTATAAGTATAATTAAAATTGGTAAGTATACCGGGTTGACACACAATCCAGTGGTGGACTGTGTGCATTTTAAATGAATAGACTCGGGTTCGAGTCTTATACGTGGTACCGATTTCCTTATATAAACCAAGCATTTTTATAATTAAAATTTGAAACAATACGGGTAGTATATACATATAATAAAATCCTTTATTCTCCGGGTTAGACACCCAGCCCAGTTTGTAGGGGTGGGTGCAAATCAATACGAAGGTCGCGGGTTCGAGTATAGGCATGCGCACCGGTTCGTTAATTTAAAAAAAACCTTTTTAAAATTAAATAATTTCTGATATATTCTAATTAGTATATATATATGTAATTAAAATGGAATTTATTTCAGGTAAGACACGTAGCTCTGTTGGAAGAGCTGCGTGCACGCAACCAAGAGGTCACGAGTTCGAGCCTTACCACACGCATCTTATACCACAGTTCGACCGGTCAGACCCTTGTCAGTCTGACAGGGTTTTTGTTCATTTTTTTATATTTTTTTATTTAAAAATAAAAAAACATTTAAAAGCAAGATTTGGTGGGTTAAAACTCTCAATAAATATCACAAAATATACCATTGGAAAGTTAATCAAAAATGATTAAATATAAATATTAGATTGTTTATATTTATCGTATTATTATTTTTTTTAGGATTAGTATTTCGTCGATCAGATCCTCTTTTCGTGCGCATACATTATCATCAAGAAACGCACCCACTGTGAGTGAATTCTTACAAATCCCCTTTTTTTATTTATATTTTGGGGTGTATAATGTGTAGGTTATACATTCTGTTTACTCAAAACACTTGTGCTATTATCATTGTATGATCTAACGTGGGATGTAAATGTTATTTGTTGTATTGCGTGTTTACAATTTTGTCAAGTTGCGTGCAAATCATTCATTAGGCCCATCAGTTCCTCGTTGGAGACGAGTTGAGCATCAGGTGTCTCATTAGATCGGCTCCGTTTGATTGAGGCTTGATCTCATTGTTCATCATTTGATGTTTGTGTGTGTGTGTGCATTAATTGCTATTATGTGTTTTGTGATTAAATTTACATATACGTATATTCATATGTGGTTATGCACATTTTTATAACCAATATAACAAATTCGTTCAAATGTTTTTATAAAGATTCACTCGCTAACTTTTGTTGACCCAAAAACCATTTTTTTCACACATGATACAGATGAACAGATTGAAGCAAGAAACACGTAGGAATTTGCCTTAGAAGAAAAATAAAGAGTTCATGAATGTTGAGTTTAGATCATGTCGTGCTTGTATGTTTGGTGTAATTTCTCTTTTAAATTGGAATTTAATAAATATGAAACTTTATAGTAAATGTCATGAGCTTTGATGAAAACCCAATCATGCCCGACTATCATTTTCGCTGCGGGTCAGGGTGTGACATGATGTGTGTGTGTGCATTAATTGATATTATGTGTTTTGTGATTAAATTTATATATACGTATTCTCATATATGGTTATGCACATTTCTATAACCAATATAACAAATTCGTTCAAATGTTTTTATAAGATTCACTCGCCAACTTTTGTTGACCCAAAAAACCATTTTTTACACATGATACAGGTGAACAGGTTGAAGCAAGGAACACATAGGAATTTGCCTTAGAAGAAAAATAAAGAGTTCATAAATGTCGTGTTTAGAACATGTTGTGTTTGCATGTTTGATGTAATTTCTCTTTTAAATTGGAATTTAATAAATATGAAACTTTATAGTAAATGTCATGAGCTTTGATGAAAACCCAATTATGCCCCGACTTTTATTTCCGTTGCGGGTCGGGGTGTGACATTCATGGTAGTGGAAGCTAGAATATTTTCACGATGCCCTACACCGAAGCTGATTTTCACCGCGGTAGAAGTTAGATAGTGGTGATGGCGGTGGTGATTATAGCGGCGTTGGTGGTAATGGGAGTGTGATGATGGCGGTGATGGTGGTTGTGGCAGTGGTGATGATGGTGGTGGTGATGGTTGTGGCGGAGGTGGTTATGGTAACGGTGATGGTGATGGTGGTAGAGTGGTGATGGCGACGGTGGAGGTTGAGGTGGTTATGGTGGTGGTTTTTTAAATGAGAGAGGAAAATGTGGTGGTTATTGTGAGAAAATTTAAAAGTGTGAGAAAGATAAGAAAGAATCTAAACCATTAGATATTTAATCTAATGGTTGAGATCATAGTGGCAATTCTGTAAATAATGTTGACTATTAAACTAACTAATTTTCTAGATTAAGGATATAAAGGTAAATTTAATATTTTTAAATTAAGAAAATAACATTAATACACATGCAAAGTTCTCCCCTTCTTTTTTAAACATCAATAACTTTTTATACGTAACTCTTTTTTTTAAATCATACCATAATAACGAGTGTTTTTTTATCTTTAATATGAGTACCATATTGATATACTTATGTAGAGTTATTTCTATTTTTATATATTTAGGGTGTTATTTCTGTTTTGATTCTTTAAAGTGTTGACTGATGTTATATTAGAGTGTTATTCTGTTATTTTCAATGTTAGGGTTTTCTTTATATGATGTGTGCCTTCAATATAACTGTTGTGGTGTTTTTATGAGTTATGGTGTTATTTTTTTTATACTTCTGTTCTTTATAAGATGTATGCCTCAATATACATGCCGTGGTATTTTTATGAGTTATGGTGTTTTTATTAGTTAGGGTGTTTTTATGAGTTATACTTCTGTTCTTTATAAGATGTATGCCTTCAATATAGATGTTGTGGTGTTTTTATGAGTTAGGGTGTTATTTCAAATTCGAAAATCTCTACAATAACTGCCAAAAATCGGTTGCATATATTCATTCCATAATTAGATTTTATTAGTTAAATTACACTTATACCCTTAAACTACCAAAATAAAAAGGGATACATGTCACTTCCTTTATCTTTCTTATCCTTCTCACACTTTTAAATTTTCTCACATGAACCTCTACCTAATATTATATATATATATATATTCATAACACTTCGCATTCTTTAACTTTCCTTATTTATAAAGTGTAATCGTATTTCTATTTTTTGAAACTTGTATTCATGTAATATTCATATTTTAATTCCAACCTTGTAATCTGAAACGTTGATCATAATGAAATACTTACTTTACCTATACTTATTATACTTGCAATCAATCATTCAAATACATACTTTTATGCAAGTCATATTTATTATACATGCAATACTCATACGTTACGACTTTATGCTTAAAATACTCAAAAACCGGCTAAAATACCTAAAAACAGTCCTAAGCTGGACGATTTGTGCGAATTGAACCCACTTCGCACGAAGCGGAGCTGGCAACAACTTTTCCCTATAAATACAAGCCCACTTCACCACTTCAATTTTTCTGAATCTTCACTCACTCATAACTGAATTTCCAGGAGTTTAGCAGTCTATTCTCAGCTGATTAAGTGAGTATTAGCTCACTTCAAAGTCTTACTCTTTTAAATTTTATCTATCATTTTCTTCTACTTTCTTTTCTTTTCTTTTGGTACCAAGTGTGTAAGCTAAACCAAGTCCCGATGAACTTGTGTTTCAGTTGTGTGAGAACATTCGAAGCTTGGGCTATCCGAATTAAGTTCCACCACCACTTGTTTATGTTTTTATGTTGTATTTACTTCATTCATGACCAACCAGGTTTATCAACTTTTTTGATAAACTCAGTGATTTGGTAAATCATAAAACGAGGTTTCATACCTCCTTGCTTGACCTCTATGACAAACTTGACTAAATTTGGACATAAACTATACGTATTATTTGTATTTTCTTAAGATTCTGATATGGACTTAATATTAATCGTATCTGATTAAGTGTTATGACCCTTTACTATTCTGCCTCGTTGCCAAAATTTCTGTTCACAGAAGTCAGTGTCGAAACTGGTGCAAAACGAGCTAAAACATTCCAAAACTGTCCACTTTGCATGAAGTGACCAGTCACTTCACACAAAGGGAGCAACCACTTCGTACGAAGTGGCATTTTTCCTACGTTTTCGTACTTTCTGTAAGTTCTGTCCCGAATCTGAACTCCCACAAAATCAAAATACTCACACGCCTCTGTTCCCTCACGTAGGGTAACTTCGGTGTTCGTTGCGTCATCATTGCGACTCGCGGTTTTATCGGAGAGCTTAGTAAAACTGTGAGCATACTCGACTCCCCTCTTTATCTTTACACTTTTGGGGTGTAATTTATATGCTATATCAACTCACTAAATCACAACTCTTTATGCTTAAGTCACAACACAAACATTCAATCATACATGCTTCATACGAATACTTGCAAACTTATTCATGCTAGAATCGAATGCTTTATGCTACATCATTAACTATGTACAAGTCTCCCTTAACATGTATAGCTCTATAGGATTAACACACCAGCCGTATTCATGAGGTCATGTTAAGTAAACAAAACGGTCTAGTCATTGTTATGATTAGATTATGCTAGCGGTAAACTTTGGGTTGACATGTGCAGTCGCATTACTAGCATTGTATGATAGTTTAAGTGACGTTTATGCCATGTCAAATGTTTAACCTTTTATATTATCTAGTATTGAAACTTGTATGCTCGCCAATGTCTCGTGTGTTGAACTATACTTTTATATATATTGTAGGTTCAGGATGATGATATGGATGCATGGAATCTAGTATGATGAACTAGAAATCCATTTAGATTTAGATTTATTTTTGGATTGTGTTTCTTGATTAAGGTGTTGTAATTTGATTTCAGACACGTTGTACTTTGTTTCCCATCGATATAACCAAATTTGAATGAAATGAAATATTGTTTCGTTAAATACTTATCATAAATTAGCGTTATGAAGTCTCGAGCAATCTATTACGTCCGCCCCGATAATTCCGCCATCGGTTGAGGTTAATTAATTTATTTTGTTTTACGTTAAGGGTATTTTGGTCATTTCACACCCACTTAACACCAAAAACTAACCTTCATCCGCTTTACGGGCTATCCGAGAACGAATGCGTAAAAGTTGGGGACTATAAAAATGTAGGGATTGTAGGTAAAAATAGAACAAGCTACATAGACTACTTGGGCATTTTTCTCTTAATTTCTTAGACATGGTGAATGACATTATATAACATTATGATATGAAACAATTCCTAACAATGTACTTATAATATGTAGTTAATGGATAGAAATATTATCCTAGATACTACTGGGGCGGTGGTCCATTAGTTTTGCAAAGCCTTTAAACATCTTAGGACGAAGAGATTTTAGGTTTAAGTCCCACAGACAACGGAAATATACCTTTTAAAAAAAAAGAAATACTATCCTAGATGATGATGATATGATCTACACCCTTATGAACCAAGATATTAAAAAACATGATTTGATCTTCCAATTTTGATTTTTTAAATGTGGTATACTGACATGTAAGAGTTTAAAATTTGAAGTAAGTTTGTTTTCTCTATATTTTGGACTGTAATTCTACTTTTTTCTAACCACTTTGTTTTAATTTTGGATTTTCAAGTTCAACTGAATGTTGAGTTAAAATAACTTAACGACAACATTTCAATTAATACTATCTCTTATAAGAAATAAACTATTTTATCACCCGAAATTGTTTTCCGAACTTGAGAAAATTATTAATATTAAAAACTATATACGATCCGTGTGTGTGTATGTATATATATATATATATATATATATATATACACTTCCTAAATGAATAATGGTCATCAAATTATCATCAATCACAACATATGGACCACTTACACTAATATTTTCAAAACAAATATATAGATTAAAGGTTGAAATATTTATGGCCGTAAAGACTAATAACCATGATAAGCAAATATTGTCGACTATTTTTACCTCTTTTGATTCCAAAAACCGCCTATTTAGGAATTACCAACATACCTTCACATTAACTTAACCATTCATTGAAAATCTTCATTAAATCCATGTATAATCTCATATCAATAGACTTAATTAAATGCCAAAATTGATACTATCTCTTATAAAATATAAATTCTGGAACTTAAGAACAACATAAATTTCTACTCTTTGGATTTTCAAGTTCAGTTGAATCTTGAGTTAAAAGAACTTAAAGAACAACATTTCGAAAAATACCATCTCTTATAAGATATAAATTTCTACTCTTTTTATGGCCGGCTTATGCATTGATTTTATAAAACTCAAGACATAAGGCCCACATGGCCGGCCCAAATCTTATATCGGTTATGGGAAGATGGTATCTAATTCTAAACGATCCATTGAAAGCCTAACAATGCAATCAATTAGTAACACACACAAATATATATAGTGTCTCAGGAAAATATCTACTTGGAAGAAAAACAAAGTGGCAGTGGCAAAATCCATAAATTCACCAACATAAGCACCAAATGAACCATCAATGGCAGTTGCGGAAGCCTTGGCGATGACACCACTAGCGGCATCGCCTTTAGAAGTTGCGAGTGCTTTGGTGGCTGATGGAGTAGGGGCATCAGATGTTGCAAACGCCATCCCAAGTCCCAACAATGGCATAGATGACAAAGTGCAAGAATGGTGAACTGGTTGAGTGGTCGTTGTTTGATTTGTAGTTTATCTACAGGTTTGTCCCCACTAAGTGGTGTGGGTTTAAATCCTTACAAGTGCAATGTTACGTGGCATTTAATTATAGAAAATGTTGTTAAAATTGTTTAAAGGTAAGATGATGAATAATTATTAATAAACACCTATCCAAAGAACAGCGATCTCATGATAGATGCCGGTTTTGTCACTACATATTATGGAACCCGCAAGGCAGCCCATCTGTCAGACCCGAGTTCCTTGATTTAAGGCGTCAATTTCTCCAATCAAGATTCTTCTCCAAATTTTGTCAATCTTTTGTACTCCCCTTTTAAGGCAATAACGCGTAAATCAACGATTCGCATAATTTACACTTATATCTATGGTATCAATTTAAGTTTATTATGTCAATTTGTAACGCTTCCACAATTCAGAAATTGATCAATTTTTCTTAAGAATATTATTCTTGTTTGTTTCGCTTCCGCTCTGCGTCAATGCTCTTTTCGAGGGTGGGAAAGAAAGTTGATGTTAAAACAACAATCTTTTCATTTTCATTTCCACATTACAATTATAATTATAAAGCTTTACGCTCATTAACTTCTAAGAAAATTTATACAAGTTGGAACAACAATAACAATGGATGTGCTAACTTGTAACGAACTATCATGGTTTCTCAGCTCTTGAAATATTCATATAAAAGTTAGTCATTTTTCAAGGAGAAAAAAAAAACAGGAGCGATCGATCTGTGTATCAGTTTCTTCAGAGAGTTATATTCAGATGTACACCAGTTGATTACCTATTATCTAGCAGACGGGAATAAACATTCGTTCGAAAGGTCTGGGCTCTCAATGTCTAGAAAGGTAGTTAGTAACGTTTTCCTCGAAGATTGCGCTCTAGAACTTTCGGAAGTTATCTTACCATCATTTCCCTTTTCAATCTTGATTGCATCTTGTATGGCCAATATTATTTCTTGCATCTTTGGCCTTGAAGAACCATGCTGATCCACACATTGTATTGCTACTTCTGCAATCCTCCATACCGACTCAATCTTCACATCGTTCGCTATTGTAGGATCTATGATGCTCACCACATCTCCTTTTCGAATCAGAGACCTCGCCTGAAAAAAATGTCAATCTAAAGCTCTACTTTGCTCTCATTGTCAAAATTATGAATTTAAATTCCAACGTACCCAGTGAACAATGCTCCAGTCCGCCCCATATGCTTCTGGAGATACAGGCTTTCTTCCTGAGATAAGTTCTAAGAGAACGACCCCATAACTATAGACGTCGCTTTTTTCAGTTAGCTGTTGGTTAGCATAGTACCTGGTTAAGCAAACTCTGGTTAGGTTACGGTTAAGACTAAGTAAGATCATTAGCTAGTGTCGAATTTTGTTACGAGTAGCTTACTCAGGGTCAAGGTAGCCTACGGTTCCTCGTGCTACACTTGATACATGTGTCAAGTCTTCTTCAGTTTGCCTAGAAAGCCCAAAGTCTGATACTTTTGCCCTCATATTAATGTCTAAAAGAATATTGCTAGTTTTTATGTCGCGGTGGATAATACTTGGGTTACAACCAGTGTGCAAATACTCAAGACCTGTAACAGATTGAATGTCGTGACACATTTTACTTGGATATAATGTTAATATATCGGATAAGTTGACCTTTAGCTGAATCTTCTGCAATTCGGAGACGCGCTCTCCAGTCCAAGTGCTTCTTGTTGACTTTATCTGTTTGCATGTTTTGACTTATATTAATTTCTCCAAACACATAGGAAAAATGGCACCGTTATTCAGTTAACAACATACCATGTACGTGATCTCGTAATGTTCCATTGTGCATGTACTCATAAACCAGCATACGATGATGTTCTTCTTCGCAGTATCCTATCAACGTTACTAAATTTCTATGATGAATTCTCGACAACAGAGCAACCTGTGAAAAAATTAGGTGCTTAATGTTACTTCTTTTTTCAAATCTCTTAAGACCGAAAGTCCAAACAACTTTGAACTTGTTTACAATAACTACCTCAGTAACAAACTGCTGGGCCCCATGGCTTGATGAGTCAGCCATCATCTTAACCGCCACCTCCTTTCCATCTTTCATTTTTCCATAATACACAGGCCCAAAACTTCCTTTACCGATCTTTTTCGAGAACTTACTAGTATCTTCTTCTATTTCAGCAAGTGAAAAGTAATACGATACTCCTTCGTCCATATAACTTCCACGTGCCACAGAGTACGCGGTTGATCCTATAATGCTCTTGCGTGACGAAATTGCACCTGGAGTAATGATCAACTCAACATTTGCCACATCAAATAAACTTGACCAGAAAGAGAAGTTATAGAAATATGCAAGGTTGTAAAGTTTACATACCTTTATCATCACTTCTTTGAGTCGGCGCCTTTTTTCTAAAATAACGCAGTGCTAACAAGCTTCCTAAGAATAAAATAAACAGAGCCGCTAGTATTCCAACTGAAATCCCGAGTATCAACTTAAAATGTGACTTTTTCTTCCCATGTTTGTGTAGACCATGATTATCTTCATACCTGCAGTAGAAAACCTTATGGAAGTTAAAAAATGTGCGTGGAATTAAATTCGAGGGTGATGCGTAAGTACTAACTACTAAAGGTGTCAGTTATGATCCATTTAGGTATTTACTAGTAACATGACTCGATTTGAGTTGTCTTATATCTCTATGGGTCATATGTGCTAAATTTAAGGACTAGTTAAAAACGAAACAGGCCAAACAGGTTTAAAGTCGCCTGGTGTGTATTTTAATGCATACAACCTCCTAAATTTGTTTTATTCTGTATTGAAGTAATATAGTTTTCGTTATCCAACACACTAATTAAATAAAAAAGTTTTAGAAAATTGGTCAAAATTTGTTTCGGGCCGGCCCGTTTTAACCCGTATGAATAAACTAATGAACATTTCACTTTCGAAATTGAAAAAGAAGCATACTTACTTAAAGATTATTTTTCCGGTTAGTAGTTCTGGAGGAATCTCTCCAGTCAGAGAGTTGTTCTGTAAATATCTGCATTATGACTGATCAAATTGAACACAATTTAGAAATCTGGATATCATCGAAACATATACTAAACATATTAAAATTTAAGATTTGAAAAATCACTACATACAGTTCTTTTAAGTTTGGCAAACTACCAAAGTAAGATGGTAAAGCACCAGTCAACTTATTGTCCTCTAAATGTCTGCAATTTGACCAACAACACATACAGTCAACAAATGCTATTAACTTTTAGGATGCATATAGAAGTTGTAACATTCGTCGAAAAACGGGTTTTCAAAACCCGCTTCGTTTATTAATCAAATAATCAGTTATAAGTTTCGTTGCGTATTTATGGTTCATATTAATTTTAAACAATACGTAATTAATAAATATATTAGAATTTAAAAATCATAATTTATAATTAATAATAAATAGTGAATAAAAAAATAAATTGGAGACGCCGGGTTTCGAACCCGGGTCACCCACAAACACAAGCACAGAACACACCACTCCGCCACACACTTTCTTTGTGTCAATACTGAAATAAATAATACTTAAAGTAAACCCGAATTCAAAACCGGAAATCACCGCGCACTCAGAACGCGAAATCGCCGGAAAAAAGACTAAACTCCGCAATCTTGGCTGTTTTTCCTTTGACTGAAGCGCATAACTGATCACGACATCAATTATAACCGTTGCCGGCAGTCAATTTCGGTCATAACCGCCGGAAAAACTTTGACCGCGAATCAAGACTCAATTCAAACCCAATTCATCCAGTTCTTCCTTATAAATACCCACTCAAACCTCCTGTAAACCTTTCGCTCAGAATCGCACTCTTAAGAAGCTTTAGTCCTTCCAGAGCTCGTCGCGGAGAATTTCAATTTCGCCGGAACATCGCCGGAATCGATAGTCAGAAAACCGTATTCATTCATCAGTCGGTATAACTGTCTAAACTTCTCTGCTATCTCTTGATTTATACTTTAATCGTTCAAACCAATAATCAAAACTGTTAAAACAGTTCATACAGCCGAAAATCGCAAAAATCAGAGCCGACGAACACTGCCGGAAATCTGAAGAAAACGCTCTGTCTTGGTATACCCTATCACTTAATCTTCTTTCCATTTCAAACAAGTATAAGTTATGATCGATTAACCATAACAGTCGGATTTCACTATTCTGTAATTTTTAAGCGAAGAAGACGAAGATGCAAACGTGTATTTATATAATTAAAATCAGATATTCAAACGGGTTAGACACACAGTCCAGCGGTGGACTGTGTGCACAAACAATACACACGTCCCGAGTTCGAATCGCACACGTTACCGACTTTCAGAAATAAAACCAACATTTTTAGAACTGAATCAGATCAAGTCACGGAATGTTTATAAAAGGAATATAATTCAGTAGATAAGCAGATTAGACACACAGCCCAACTGGTTGGGCTGTGCGCACTCGACCGAAGGACCCGAGTTTGACTCCGGGTCTCTGCAACCGGTTCGGCCATATAAATCATTTTTAATAAAAACCAAATAAGTTAAAGATTAATTAGTATATATATATAATTAAAACAGAGAATATTTCGGGTTAGACACATAGCTCAGTTGGTAGAGCTGCGTGCACGTATACGAGAGGTCCCGAGTTCGAACCTCACTCAGCGCATAAAAAAACACAGTCTGACCGGTCAAGACCTGGTCAACGGTCAAAAAGTCAACTTTTTTTTATTTCTTTTTATTTATTTATTTAATTGGAAAATTATTTAAAAATACTTAAAAATAAGATTATTAAAGTTAGAAAATTTCCTTAAACTCACAAAAATAAATCAAAAAATCCTATTTAAGAGCACTAATTAAAAATATTAATCTCAAATAAAATTTATTTATTTATCGAATCATTTTGTTATTATCTAGGTTAGTTCTTCCCTCGTCAATCGAATCATAAATTCATGCGCCTTCATCATCATCAAAGAACGCACCCATTGTGAGTGAATCTCTACCAATTCCCCGTTTTAATCATGTTTTGGGGTGTATCATGTGTCGTATAATCCTTTTATTTTATTTAAACACTTGTGCATACATCATGTCCGTGATCAAATGTGTATCAATTGTTGTGTGAATTATATGTAGATTGGATTTATCATTTTCAGTGCACGCATTTCATTAGGCCCATCAGTTCCCCGTAGGAGACGGGTTGAGCATCAGGTGCCTCATTAGATCGGCTCCGTTTGATTGAGCCTTGATCTCAAATACATCATCATTCATATCATATACTCATTCAAAGTGGTATGTGTTTGTTTATTTATATATGTTTGCTCACATGTGATTATTGCACAAATTTTCCTTATTAAATAAAACAAGAAACTAGAAACAATGTTTTATGACGGTTCACTCGCCAACTTTTGTTGACCCAAAATATCCCCCGTTTTACACATGATACAGGTGATCCAGCTGAGACAAGAAACACATAGGAAGGCCTAGAAGAATAAACAAGTTTAAGCTTTGGAATAATTATATAGTTTCATTATCTTGTAATTGTATGGATTTTGTTTTGAATATTTAAGTTGAAATTTGAATATAATAAATATGAAACATTTTAGTAAACATCATGAGCTTTGGTGATAACCCAATTATGCCCCGACTTTTATTCCGCTGCGGGTCGGGGTGTGACAGATTGGTATCAGAGCTTATGACTATAGGGATATAGGATAGGTTATTAGACCCTTAGAGCCTATACTATAGTTGATTAAAATTTTAAATTGTTTATGCGTTACATACAAAATTCATGATGTTTATATGCTTTATGTTTATTTTTACACTCAATGTTAAACACGCTCATAAATACATATTATTATACAATGCTCATCATGAATCATATCCTCATAACATATCATATCCATGAGAGCACACACCTCACGATTACCATGATTTTTGCAATGAGTTTTGTATTTTTAAAATCACATCAAAGTGAGTTCTCATGACGGGCATGTAGTAACTGGAAGGGTACGAGTACCGGTAGTCGGAACGTCCTGTCTAGGCTTGGCATTCGTATAAATCCAAAATAAAGGACCAGTTTGCCTACCTGGGGACTAACGATGAGAGTACGAAGGACCTATTAGGCCAAAGCATGCTATACCAAACGTCGTGTGAGCTAACCCCACTTTGAGTTGTCATTGTGTCTACACCTGGACACCATCCTACCATACATCTCGCAATCATATTTTACGATTTTCATTCGGGTGGTGCGAGTGTTAATCCGCCAACACCAATGTGAATCCTACCAAGCCCAATAGTCATGGGGCCCCACATGACTACACAGGCGATGGTATGGGGGACATTGGAGGCCCAAACATGAGCAAACCCAAGACATCCTATGGATGTAGTTGAATTATTGTCAGTTATGTTATTTTTCATTCTTTTTACGACACATGACACCTAAAAACTTCTTAAACTCACAATCTTCCTATGTATGTTCCTGTAGATGTCGGCTAGGCAACTACGTGGAGGTAGAAAGTCAGGAAGATCAAATGAACGCTTGGCCACACAAATTGCTAAACAAATGGCCGCAGTGCTTCCTGACATCGTAATTCAAGTTCAACAAGCTCTCACCGCAAACCCCGTCAATCCTCCCAATCAAGAAGACCAGAGCGTCGCCAACCCTCCTTCCAAAAAGTGCTCCTACAAACACTTCAAATCTTGCGATCCCCCAAAATATGAAGGGACCGAAGGTGTTACCGCTCTCCTTCACTGGTTTGAAGAAATGGAAAACACTTTCCTCAATTGCGATTGTCCCGAGGATCGCAAGGTACGTTATGCAACCGGAAGACTGTTTGGGGTAGCCCTTACCTGGTGGAACACGGAAAAAGGTAAGCAAGGAGTTGAAGATGCCACCTTAACATGGGAAGAGTTAAGGGAACTCATGACAAGACGCTTCTGTCCAAGAAGCGAAATCAAAAAGTTGGAAGATGAATTCCACGCGCTGAAACAAAAGGAACGAGATCACACCTCCTATAATAAGCGATTTCTCGAGCTGAACCAAATGATCCAAATTTGTTCACCCCCTTGTACCGCTTGGTCGAACACTACATTCGAGGCCTCCCCTCGAAAATCCAAGATTCGGTTTTAAGCACTTCGCCTGCAACACTTGAAGCTGCAATGGAATTAGCTACAGAACTCACTGAAAATCGCATTCGAAACGGAAAATTCAAAGATGAAAAGAAGAAAGCACCCATAGAGACCTCAACTCCAAACCACTCAGTCTCCTCCTCAAAGTTTGCTGGTAGGAGGAAACGAAACAGCAAGAATTTTGCTGTCACTCAAACCAACCCTCCTATCACCGCTGCACCTGTCACACCCCGACCCGCAGCGGAATAAGAGTCGGGGCATAATTGGGTTATCACCAAAGCTCATGATATTACTATTATGTTTCATATTTATTTAAATCAAATTACATTCTCAATAATCCAAACATGTCTATACAAATACAAAGAAAATTAACCAACTAAACAATTCTAAGCTCTAAACCATTTTATTCTTCTAGGCCAATCCTATGTGTTTCTGGCTGCAGCTGGTTCACCTGTATCATGTGTAAAAATGGGGGTTTTTGGGTCAACATAAGTTGGCGAGTGAACCTTGTTAGATAAACATTTATAATTGATTTTCTTGTTATTTTATCAAGGAAAAATTGTGCATAATCATAAGTGAGCAAATGTAAATAATCAATCAGTAACAATGTTAACCACAAACTATAACATACAATAACATACCAACAGCATACCATAACATATCAACTTGCATAAATATATAACATGAATGAAACTGTGCAATCAAGGCTCAATCAAACGGAGCCGATCGTAGCATGTACTGTAAATGATGAATGTCTGTGCGATCAAGGCTCAATCAAACGGAGCCGATCGTATGTTGGCACGCCAGGTTCACGCTCATAATGTAATGGGGAACATGCTCAACGCTCATAATGTAATGGGGAGCGGTGGCCTATGAAATTGTATGTACTGAAAATAATGAATTAAATCTAACAATAACCACACAATCAATTGAATCAAACTGAATGCACATTTGTTCATGGTATGATGTATGCACAATGATTTAAGTATAATAAATGGCAAGACACATGATACACCCCAAAACGTGATTAAAACGGGGAATTTGTAAAGATTCACTCACATTGGGTGCGTTTGATTGGAGATGGTGAGATGCGCACGAGTTGTAAGAGCGGAACAACGAGAATTAACTAACCTAAATAATAACGGAAAAAATAGTAAATGAGTGGATTTTATTAAGGATTTTAATAGAATTTTTAGATATATTTTTGCGAGTTTAAGGCTATTTCCTATCTTTAAAAACATTATTTTTAAGTATTTTTAATTGATTTTTAAATTAAATTAAATAATTAAAAATATAAAAATATGTTGACTTTTTCGCTGACCGTTGACCGTTTGACTTGTTGACTGTTTGACCGGTTTATTGTCTAAATACATGCGCTGGGTGAGGCTCGAACCCGAGACCTCCCGTACGCGTGCACGCAGCTCTACCAACTGAGCTACGTGTCTAACCCGAAATAATTCTGTTTTTAATTATACTTATATATTAACTCGGCTTATCCAAAATTCTTTTATTTTCAAAAACATTTTAAATCATCGAACCGGTGTTACTAACAGGTCTCGAACCCGGGACCTGTGCTTTAACGTTACACACAGTCCACCGCTGGAGTGTGTGTCTAACTTGGTTAATATACAAATTTTTATTATACTTAACAACTAACGTAAATTAACCCGGTTCAGTTAGAAAAATAAAACGTTTTTATTAAATAGAGGGTGCGTGTATCAGGGATCGAACTCGCGGCGTGTGCGTATTATTTGCACACAGTCCACCGCTGGATTGTGTGTCTAACCCGTTTAAAATACCAATTTTAATTATCCTTATAATGTTAGCACAGTTCATCTTCTTCGTTAGTTTTTACAGACAGCAGATTACACCATTATATCTTGTTTAATTCGATTGATAAACATTGTATAGACTAATATGAAATGGCAGAGACGATATTTAGAAGTAAACATACCGGTGAACGATTTATTTCAGAATTCCGGCAAGGCGTCAGTCTCTGTTTTTATAAACTTCAACTGAGCAAGCCAATTAACCGTTTTGATTAGCTAATCGTGGAATTGAAGTGCTAAACAACGTTAACAGAGTGTTTGAATGTCCTTACCGTGTCACAGATGGAAGTAAGGATTTCCAGAAGTTTTCCGGCGAACTGGAATTATCCGATAATAGCGTCTGAATTTGATTTCAATTGAAAGGTTTGAGTTAGTAATAGCTTAACAATTGTTAGACCACGACGGTATTGAAAGACTTACCGTTTTGATAAAGAATACGGTTTTCCGGCGACCTGCAGAAACTTTCCGGCAAGTTCAAAAAGCTTCTCCGGTGGACTGAAAAGTGTGCGGAAATGTAATTGGAGGTCTTGCAGAGTATTTTGAGTCGCGAGAGAGGACAAAGATTGAAGTAATCCAAGAATTGAAAATTTTCGGTTATTAAACCGATTCACTCCCGAATTCAAGTTTCATTCAAAGCAAAATTGATTGGAATTGTCGGTGTATCGGTTAAACTCAGTGAACCGCGAGTAATCAAACGTCTTTGGACGTTTGGTGACCGATTTCAGTTACGGTTGGCGTAACCGGTTGATTTATGGTTGACTATAAGATTTATTTGTTTCCCATAGATGACAGAAAACAAACAAGTGGCGGAGTGGTTATGTGTGTGTGTGTTAAGTCTTTGGAAGTTCACAACCTGGCTGACCCGGGTTCGAGTCCCGGCAGCCTCATTTTATTTTTAATTGTTTTATTTTTACTTTTTATCAATTATAACTTTTATAGATTAGTTTGTTTATTAATTAGGTAACATTAAAAATCAAAATAGGCATAAATACGCAACGAACATTTATAACTTGATATTCGATTACAAATGGAGCGGGTTTGGAAAACCCGTTTTCGACAAATGTTACAGCACCAATCACCCAAATTGCTCCCTCAGCTGCACCATTTAAAAAGCCATAACCGGCCCACACCCGAAATGCAACCGTTGTCAATTCCATCACCCTCCCGAAAATCCCTGACAACATTGCACAAGCTGTGGTCGTGCAGGTCACACCATCCAAACCTGCCGTATCCTTCAACGAATGAACCGCAATCAACCTCAAACCCAAACCCAAAATCAGATAGTGGGTCAAGCTCAACAACCCCTATTTCTACCACCTGCACCACACGCAGCCCAAACTTACTACCAACCCAACTACCCCATGATGCAACCCATGCGAGCTTGTTACAACTGTGGGGACCCAAACCACTTCAGGAACACTTGTCCACGCTTGGTGAACATCATCCATGCCCAAACTCAAGCAAATCCGGTAAACCAAGCTAACCAAGCTCCTCCACCTGCCAGAGGAAGAGCATTCAACATCAATGCCAACCAAGCTAGGGCTGACAACAACATGGTCAACGGTACGTTTCTCATCAATGGTAGTTATGCATCCATATTATTCGATACTGGTGCGGATAAGAGCTTTGTGTCCTTAGAGTTTGAACCTATCCTCAACCAAACTCTTGTTAATCTCATGGAATCTCTAACGGTGGAAGTTGCTGACGGAAAACCCGTTTCATTAAATTCTATTATACGCGATTGTACCCTCACTCTAAACGATCACGATTTTCTAGTTGACCTCATTCCTATGAAGTTGGAAGTTTCGATGTTATAATCGGTATGGACTGGCTCAGCCAGCATCACGCTGAAGTAGTGTGCCGCGAAAAGTTCATTCGCATTCCTCTTGCAGACGTTCAGACCCTACGTATTTTTGGAGAAACCCCTTCGAAAGGACTCAAATTAATGTCCTGCCTTCAAGCCCGAATATATCTCCGCAAGAACTATGTCGCATTCCTAACTCACGTCGTCAAAAAGGGAAACAAGGAGAAGAAACTCGAAGATATCCCAGTTGTGAAAGAATTCCCACAAGTCTTTCCCGACGACATTTCAGGACTCCCTCGTGTGAGAGAAGTCGAAGTCCGCATCGATCTTGTACCTGGCGCTACACCAGTCGCAAAATCTCCTTATAGGTTAGCCATATCTGAAATGCAAGAGCTGACTGACAAAGGATTCAGTCCTAGCTCATCGCCTTGGGGTGCACCTGTTCTCTTTGTGAAGAAGAAAGACGGAACGTTTCGCATGTGCATTGATTATAGAGAACTCAACAAGTTAACGGTTAAAAATCGCTATCCACTACCTCGCATCGATGACCTCCTAGACCAACTTCAAGGTGCCACCTGCTTTTCAAAAATCGACCTTCGTTCTGGTTATGATCAGCTCAGAGTACATGAAGAAGATATCCCAAAGACCGCCTTCCGGACTCGTTATGGTCATTACGAATTCATGGTCATGCCATTCGGTTTAACCAACGCCACCGCTGTCTTCATGGATCTAATGAATAGGGTATGCAAACCCTACCTCGACCGTTTCGTCATAGTCTTCATCGACGACATCCTTATCTACTCCAAGTCTAAATCCGATCATGAGCGACACCTCCGACTCATCCTTACACTCTTAAGGACCGAAAAGCTCTACGCTAAGTTCTCAAAATGCGAATTCTGGTTAGGAGAAGTACAATTCCTTGGACATGTCGTTAATGACAAGGGAATTCATGTTGATCCTTCAAAAATCAAGGCAGTGCAAGAATGGCAAGCGCCACGTACCCCTACCGAAGTAAGGTCATTTCTTGGTTTGGCTGGTTACTATCGACGCTTCATTGCCAATTTTTCTCGTATTGCTGTACCACTCACGGCCTTGACTCATAAAGGAAAACCCTTTCATATGGGGACCTAAGCAAGAAGAGGCCTTCCAAACTCTAAAGCAAAAACTATGTGACGCACCTATCCTCACACTCCCTGAAGGTTGCGATGACTTTGTAGTATATTGCGACGCATCAGGGCAAGGGCTAGGTTGTGTATTAATGCAAAGAGGAAAAGTGATAGCCTATGCTTCTAGGCAACTCAAAGTTCATGAGAAGAATTACACCACCCACGACCTGGAACTTGGAGCCGTTGTATTCGCTCTCAAGATATGGAGACATTACCTCTACGGTACCAAGTGTGAAATATACACTGACCACAAAAGTCTCCAACATATCTTCAACCAGAAGGAGTTGAATATGAGGCAACGAAGATGGGTCGAACTTCTCAATGATTACGACTGTGAAATTCGGTATCATCCTGGCAAGGCAAACGTCGTGGCTGATGCACTCAGTCGAAAAGGTTATGCGAACTCCATTCGTCTACTGTGTTCGCAAATCATAACCGACATCAAAGATCGAATCCGAGCAGCTCAACATGTTTCTGTAACGGAAAATGATGTACGCGATGAACTGTCGTGTGGAGCTGAACTAAAAATCGAAACCAAATCCGACGGTATTCTATACTATTTAAATCGCATATGGATTCCTGATCGCGATAACCTTCGTGATTTCCTCATGAATAAGGCGCACAAAACACGATACTCTGTACACCCAGGAGCCGACAAGATGTATCAAGACCTACGATACACCTACTGGTGGCCTGGCATGAAAAAGGTATCGCTGTTTTTGTTTCCAAGTGCCTTACCTGTTCCAAAGTAAAAGCTGAACATCAAAGACCTTCAGGACTCCTAGTCCAACCCGAAATACCTGTATGGAAGTGGGAAAACATAACCATGGATTTCATTACCGGGTTACCTCGCACCTCCAGTGGGTATGACACCATATGGGTAATAATCGATCGTCTTACAAAGTCATCTCATTTCATCCCGATTCGCGAGGACTTCAAGAACGAGAAGTTAGCTCGTATCTACATCAGCGAGATCGTAAGCCGTCATGGCGTACCATTAAGTATCATTTCTGACCTTGATGGTCGTTTCACTTCACGAACATGGCAAGCCGTACAAACCGCTTTGGGTACACGATTAGACCTCAGTACCGCTTTTCATCCTCAAACTGATGGTTAATCTGAACGCACCATCCAAACCCTTGAAGACATGCTGCGAGCATGTGTCATAGACTTCAAAGGGAACTGGGACGCTCATCTACCATTAGTTGAATTTTCGTACAAAAATAGCTATCATTCAAGTATCGGCATGGCTCCTTTCGAAGCTTTATATGGTCGTAAGTGCCGATGGCACGAAATTGGGGAATCACAAATCACCGGTCCAGAATTAATTCAAGAAACAACCGACAAGGTCATTCAAATTCGAAACAATCTTCTAGCGGCTCAAAGTCGTCAAAAGAGTTATGCAGACAAACGACGAAAGCCCTTGGAGTTTGACATTGGTGATCAAGTACTTTTAAAAGTATCACCGTGGAAGGGAGTGGTTCGTTTTGGCCAAAAGGGAAAGCTAGCACCACGCTATGTAGGACCTTTCAAGATACTCGAAAGAGTAGGTCCTGTAGCATACAAGCTAGACCTACCAGAAGAGCTCAACATAATTCATCCCACATTTCACGTATCAAACTTGAAAAAGTGCCTCGCCGATGAAAACCTCCATATTCCTCTAGAAGACATTCAGATCGATGAATCTATGCACTTCGTTGAAAGACCAGTAGAAATCATGGATTTCGGAGAGAAACGTTTAAGACGAAGTCGTATTCCAATTGTCAGGGTACGTTGGGAGTCGAAACGAGGACCCGAGTTTACTTGGGAACGTGAAGACTCAATGCGCGAAAAATACCCGCATCTCTTTCCAGTTACCACTACTACTTAAATTTCGGGACGAAATTCCTAAAAGTAGGGGATACTGTAACATTCGTCGAAAAACGGGTTTTCAAACCCGCTTCGTTTATTAATCAAATAATCAGTTATAAGTTTCGTTGCGTATTTATGGTTCATATTAATTTTAAACAATACGTAATTAATAAATATATTAGAATTTAAAAATCATAATTTATAATTAATAATAAATAGTGAATAAAAAAATAAACTGGAGACGCCGGGTTTCGAACCCGGGTCACCCACAAACACAAGCACACAATACACCACTCCGCCACACACTTTCTTTGTGTCAATACTGAAATAAATAATACTTAAAGTAAACCCGAATTCAAAACCGGAAATCACCGCGCACTCAGAACGCGAAATCGCTGGAAAAAGACTAAACTCCGCAATCTTGGCTGTTTTTCCTTTGACTGAAGCGCATAACTGATCACGACATCAATTATAACCGTTGCCGGCAGTCAATTTCGGTCATAACCCCCGGAAAAACTTTGACCGCAAATCAAGACTCAATTCAAACCCAATTCATCCAGTTCTTCCTTATAAATACCCACTCAAACCTCCTGTAAACCTTTCGCTCAGAATCACACTCTCTTTCGAAGCTTTAGTCCTTCCAGAGCTCGTCGCTGGAGAATTTCAATTTCGCCGGAACATCGCCGGAATCGATAGTCAGAAAACCGCATTCATTCATCAGTCGGTATAACTGTCTAAACTTCTCTGCTATCTCTTGATTTATACTTTAATCGTTCAAACCAATAATCAAAACTGTTAAAACAGTTCATACAGCCGGAAATCGCAAAAATCAGAGCCGATGAACACTGCCGGAAATCTGAAGAAAACGCTCCGTCTTGGTATACCCTATCACTTAATCTTCTTTCCATTTCAAACAAGTATAAGTTATGATCGATTCACCAGAACAGTCGGATTTCACTATTCTGTAATTTTTAAGCGAAGAAGACGAAGATGCAAACGTGTATTTATATAATTAAAATCAGATATTCAAACGGGTTAGACACACAGTCCAGCGGTGGACTGTGTGCACAAACAATACACACGTCCCGGGTTCGAATCGCACACGTTACCGACTTTCAGAAATAAAACCAACATTTTTAGAACTGAATCAGATCAAGTCACGGAATGTTTATAAAAAGAATATAATTCAGTAGATAAGCAGATTAGACACACAGCCCAACTGGTTGTGCTGTGCGCACTCGAACCGAAGGACCCGAGTTCGACTCCGGGTCTCTGCAACCGGTTCGGCCATATAAATCATTTTTAATAAAAACCAAATAAGTTAAAGGTTAATTAGTATATATATATATATAATTAAAACAGAGAATATTTCGGGTTAGACACGTAGCTCAGTTGGTAGAGCTGCGTGCACGTATACGAGAGGTCCCGAGTTCGAACCTCACTCAGCGCATAGAAAACACAGTCTGACCGGTCAAGACCCGGTCAACGGTCAACGGTCAAAAAGTCAACTTTTTTTATTTCTTTTTATTTATTTATTTAATTGGAAAATTATTTAAAAATACTTAAAAATAAGATTATTAAAGTTAGAAAATTTCCTTAAACTCACAAAAATAAATCTAAAAATCCCATTTAAGAGCACTAATTAAAAATATTAATCTCAAATAAAATTTATTTATTTATCGAATCATTTTGTTATTATCTAGGTTAGTTCTTCCCTCGTCAATCGAATCATAAATTCGTGCGCCTTCATCATCATCAAAGAACGCACCCATTGTGAATGAATCTCTACCAATTCCCCGTTTTAATCATGTTTTGGGGTGTATCATGTGTCGTATAATCCTTTTATTTTATTTAAACACTTGTGCATACATCATGTCCGTGATCAAATGTGTATCAATTGTTGTGTGAATTATATGTAGATTGGATTTATCATTTTCAGTGCACGCATTTCATTAGGCCCATCAGTTCCCCGTGGGAGACGGGTTGAGCATCAGGTGTCTCATTAGATCGGCTCCGTTTGATTGAGCCTTGATCTCACATACATCATCATTCATATCATATACTTATTCAAAGTGGTTTGTGTTTGTTTATTTATATATGTTTGCTCACATGTGATTATTGCACAAATTTTCCTTATTAAATAAAACAAGAAACTAGAAACAATGTTTTATCACGGTTCACTCGCTAACTTTTGTTGACCCAAAATATCCCCCGTTTTACACATGATACAGGTGATCCAGCTGAGACAAGAAACACATAGGAAGGCCTAGAAGAATAAACAAGTTTAAGCTTTGGAATAATTATATAGTTTCATTATCTTGTAATTTTATGGATTTTGTTTTGAATATTTAAGTTGAAATTTGAATATAATAAATATGAAACATTTTAGTAAACATCATGAGCTTTGGTGATAACCCAATTATGCCCCGACTTTTATTCCGCTGCGGGTCGGGGTGTGACAGAAGTAAAATGGAAACTTACATAATTGTCAATTTTTCAAGGTTACTCATATCGGGGATCGACCCGTTTAAGGAGTTCCCATTTAACCACCTAATAAAATTAAAGCACTAGTTAAGGGTTAAAAACTTAAAACTGTAAAAAGACCGTAATCTCGAATTCTAGTTTATCAACACTTACAACTCTGTCAACTCTTCCAAGTCTTTGATTGCTGACGGAATTTCACCTTCTAAATTCAATCCTGACATATCGCTGTTTAATCATATTAGTGTATATGATATATCTATAACTTAACATAAACAATAACAAATGAACTCACAGTTTGATGATTCGTGGAGGATTACTTGTGCTACAAGTCACCCATTCCCACTGAACCGGAACACATGGATCTCCTTCTTCAATCAAATCCCCATTCACAAGCATTGACCGAAACATTCCAAGAACGTTCACTTCAGTAAAAAAATATTTAATTAGCTTGTATGCGTTATGCAACGTCTCATTAGTTTAACATACATCTAAAAAAGTTGGTTTACGGTTTTACCATCGCTGTTTTCGGTTTTTGATGAAATCAGTACATATTTACTGATCTCAACTGCATTCAGAAGTGGTCCTTGTGTAGAATCTGGTGTCTTTTTAAATGAAAACGAAAAAACAAACGACAAACTGACATTCATATAACTCGGTTCGTATAACGTGTAGCTTCCATTTGCATTTTCTTCGATATTCACCACAGCGTTACTATAATCAGGTATGTAAGGATCCTTCATTGTGAATTTTCGAGTTTCGTTTGCTGGTAAATCCTGAATTTCTGCGAAGTATGCGTAAGCTCGAGCGTTTGCGGGGAAATCTTCTAAGTTTAATCTGTAGCTAAGAAGCCCTTGAGTGCCTACAACTGCAGTTTGCATGACTTTCATAGGTGGATATTCTCTTGTATTTGTGTTTATTTCTTTTGTTGTGTTGATTCTCACTGTACCCGGTGCTACTCCCACCAGAAAGTTTTGTCTTTTTGCTAGATCCGAATCCCATATCCGGTCATACGGGTCATCCGGGTACCTATTATAAGATGTTAAACTGATTCAGTATCTACTGAAAAAAAAAATATTGGGTACATAGCAACATACTATCATAGGTTTATGATATGTGTTCAACATAAAAATGTAATAATAAATGTACGTTGGATCGCGTAACTCGAAACAAGTTGTGTCTTGTTTTTATTTAAGAGTTAACTGTCATTTTCATCCCTCCTGTGGTTTGTCCAATTATATCATTCCAGGCCAAATTTCAAATTTGTATCGTTTTCGTCCCTGACATTCTTGACACATGCCAGTTTCGTCCAAAAAAACTAACGTTTGTTATGCCAGTTTCATCTTTGGGGTTTGTCCAATTATGCCAGAAGATTTTAACAGACATTAGTTTTTTGGACGGAACTGGCATATTTCAAGAAGGACAGGGACGGAAATTATGCAAATTTGAAATTTGGTCTCGATTGGCATAATTAAACAGACCACGGGGACCAAAATGGCAATTAATATTAATAAGTGATGGTGTCAAGTATTATTCCAAAATTATGTATTTCAATAATGAATATAATGGTTTAGGAGATTCTATACATTGAAAATACATTTTGAGTAACCTTCAACCCATTGGATCCCTTTCTTTTCCTTTCTAGCCCGAAACATGTTTCAACAACATTCTTTTCTTGTGAAATAAATGATTTATGAGATTTATGCATTCAAAATGCTCTTCGACAACTTTCAACCTATTTGATCAAATCAAACCATTTGACCCGTTTCCTTTTCATCTGTTTAATTTTACTTGTCGTCTAAACGGATCTACTCATCTACAAAGATCAGTCATCAGTGTGTAGCATACCTTACAGCTTCCGTGCTTGAAGCGCCAAAATTGACCCTAGCAGCCACCTTTAAGTAAAAATCATCCTCAAAATCAGTAGCATACATCGAAAGATTCAACGGCCGGAGCTCAAGCGTGGACAAAAAAGGAGAACCCGTCGTAGCACAACATAAACACACATCAACCGAGCTCGAAGGCGCTCTAATAACCATCTCTTTAATATAAACCATTGATGCATCCAACACACTAACAGTAGCCCATTTAGTTGCGTCCAAATACAACTGAAATTTCGGGTAAGTGTTTTCGCTTTGAGAACTACCATATAATAATGTTGTACGGATTAAATATCTTCTCCTCTCTGTTGTATTTAAGTATAACAATACTTCTTGTTGTCTATGGGAAAATCTCTACGCCTTTGATACTGAACAGAATTACCATTAAAATTCTCAATCTCCACTGGTGTCCCATGCCGGATCAACCCGGAATCCGAAACCCATGGTAACCCGGTTTTATTATCCGTATGATCATGTCACACCCCGACCCGCAGCGGAAAAAGGTGGTCGGGGCATGATTGGGTTTTCATCAAAGCTCATGACATTTATTATAATGTTTCATATTTATTATTACAATTTAAAGGAGATCATACAATCAAATCATACAAGTACAACATGTTCTATACATCTTTCTAGACTTCATTATTTTTCTTCTAAGGCACTTTTCCTATGTGTTCCCTTGCTTCATCCTGTCCACCTGTATCATGTGTAAAAATGATTTTCGGGTCAACAAAAAGTTGGCGAGTGAATCCTATGAAAACATTTAAACGTGTTTATTGTATTGATTATAAAATAAAGTGCATAACCACATATGAGTAAATGTAGATGTAAATTTATTCACAAAACACATAATATTAAATATTGCACACACATACAACAATTGATTGTTTTGAGGCACGCGTTGTTCAACTCGTCTCCCACGAGGAACTGATGGGCCTAATGAATGAGTTTTGAGGCACGCGTTGTTCAACTCGTCTCCCACGAGGAACTGATGGGCCTAATAAGTAATTTGCATACAACTTGACAATATGTAATACATCACAACAAACAATATTTACATTCTAAGTTTAGATCATATAATGGTATAGCACGAGTTTGAATAAGCGAATTAATTTAAGCGACACATGATACACCCCAAAACATGAATAAAAAGGGGAATTTGTAAGAATTCACTCACAGTGGTTGCGTTTTCTTGGATTGATGATGAATGCGCACGAATTTGGATTTAACCACGAGAGAAACTAACCTAAATAATAACATAATGGCTCGGTAAATAAATGGATTTTATTTGAGATTAATAATTTTAATTTATAACCTTAATAGGATTTCTAGATTTATTTTTGTGAATTTAAAGACATTTTCTAACTTTAAAAATATTATTTTTAAGTATTTTTAAATAATTTTCTGATTGAATAAATAAATAATAAAAAAAATGTTGACCGTTGACTTTGACTGTTGACCGGTTCGGACTTTGTGTTTGTTTGCGTTGAGTGAGGTTCGAACTCGTGACCTCCCGTATACGTGCACGCAGCTCTACCAACTGAGCTACGTGTCTAACCCGAAATATTTATGTTTTTAATTATATTTATATACTACTTAGGTTATTCAGAATTTTATTTAATTAAAAAGGTTTTTAAACTAGTCGAACCGATGCGCATGATGTGTTTCGAACCCGTGACCTGTTGTTCGTGTGCACACAGCCCAACCAGATGGGCTGTGTGTCTAACCCGTAATAACACAGGATTATATTAGTTATATATACTTACTCAGAGGTGATCTGTATAGCTTTTCTTTAAAAAGATTGGTTTTATTTCAGAAGTCGGATACGTGTGTGATTCGAACTCGGGTGTGCTTGTTTAACATTGCACACAGTCCACCACTGGACTGTGTGTCTAACCCGGTTAAATATCGATTTTAATTATACTTATATACTACAAAAAAAACTTCATCTTCTTCACAAAGAACCCACTGATACTAAATCATATGTGTAATTATAAAAACTTATTTGAATTCGATAGTTAGATTCTTTTAACAAAACATAAACAACACAGGAACAAAAGAGATGATTTTATACCGAAACGGAGATGGTTGTGGTACTTCGGTGATGCCTCCGGTGACAACATAAAAATTCTGGCGATGCTAATTGAAGCAGAGGGTTCTTTCAGAGAGTTATAAGTGATGATTGAGAAAGTGTGCCAGTTCAATTGAGGTGAATTGGTCGGTATTTATAGAGTGTCAAGACTGGTATGTTTTCGGTTTTCCGGTGACCAAATTCCGGCGAGTTGCAGAAAATTTCCGGCGGAGGTGTTCTTGCTGAATAGGGACTTGTAGAGAGGTTAGCGAGTGTGTTGAGAGTTGATTCGAGTGAATAAGCGAGTTGGGTTTTCCTGACTGAAGGTATTCATAGGCTTCCAAAACCACAACTTGTCTTAAAATCAAAACGGTAATTGTAACAATGATTCAGCATAACGGTTTGCGAGTTAAAGCGTTTGATTGTGATTTCGGTTAAAGATTGATTGTTATAATCGTTCCTTTAAACGTATACGTTCGAATCAGAGCGGTTAATCACTTGAATCTCGCAGATGACTCGTATGGCACGAATATTTATATTTATTGATTACAATTATTTCACAAAGAGCGCATGTAGCCTGGTGGTGCGTTGTGTGTTTGTTTGAGCGGGAGACCCGGGTTCGAAACCCGGCGTCTCTATTTAATTTTTATCTCATTATTGATTATTAATTATAGTTTTTAAATTATAATATATTTGTTAATTATGTATCGTATAAAATTAATTTGAGCATTAAATACGCAACAAAATTTATAACTGATTATTCGGTTTAATAAATGAAGCGGGTTTAGATAACCCGGTTTTTTACGAATGTTACAGATCACTTGTTCCTCCACAGTCTATACTTACAAATTCTGCATTTTTTTCATCTTATTCAATTAAAAATCTCATCTTTTTAACAACCCATGTTGCAAACTTTAATAAACACAAGAATCTAATACAAATAATTGAAGAATCTTGAAGTTTAGTGTAAAAGATCAAGATTATAGCAGTAGAGCATACCTGTAACCTGTGACAAAAGAGATGGGATTGAGCAGGAAAGTAAATATGATAATAATAATAATAATAATAATAATAATAATAATAATAATAATAATAAATAATAATAATAAAATAATATAATAATAATAATAATAATATGTGAAGAAGTGAACCCATGAAGCTTGAGATGAGCAGGTAGAAAAGGGGTGGTATAAGTGTGAAGATGGTAGCATTTCAGTGAATTATTTGTTAGTTAAAGATCTTTGTAAGTCTACCCACTACTTGCTATTCACCTTTTTTGATTGATGAGTTTGTATAATGTTCATTCACATTTGTCTTTTTTCTTGATTTTTCAAATCTTGCTTTTCTTTTCTTTTCTTTTGTGGACAGATTCTCATGTGGTTCTTTTTTGAAGTTCACCTTTTTCTTGCTTTGGTGGTGAAGAATAAGAGAGAATGACACCAAATAAAGGTGAATAACATCTATCCTGTGATCTTTCTCTATTTTAAAATTTAAACTACACTTTTTAAATCAAATTTACAGATATTATGTATATTTACATCAAAGGACTTGCATTTCCATAAGCATACCAAGTTGGGTCATTTTTCTCACTGTTCATTATAATCGGATTTAGCAGCTAGTCGGATCGAACACCAGCTGCATAACTAGTCTGGTTAAGTACTTTTAAACGGCTTTCATTTGAGTCGGCTGATTATGAGTTGGACTTTTTGAACAAGACTATTAATTTTATAATTTTATTTATTTCCAAAATGTATTTACCATTACATTTATTACTTCACTCTATGTATTGTTTATTTTAGCATTTTTGTTTTATTAACATCACAAACGCATAGCGATTATGAATGAGTTTTATATTTGTCTTAAACTATATATAAATATTTTTCATTTTTAGAATTATTAATGATGTTATTGGGTTTCCAAAACCAGTGATTTACACTAGTTAGTTTAGTTAAAAATTGAAGAAATAGATATAGCTTTTATATACTTACAAGCATGAGATGACTAGGTTACATATTTATTCTTAAATGAATAAATAAGTTTATATATAATGAAAAGTTTGTTTGTTTATTGTTGTTTTAATTCGTACAAGGTTAGGAATATGCATGATGATTGATGAATGCATGATAAAAGCATTAAAATTCATGTATTTAATTGTAGTTGGTAGAGACAGAACTAGCTTGTTGACCAAGATTTACATATAAAATAATCCTTTTTTTCTGATATCACTAAATAAATTAATAAAAAAATCACCAAAAATGGATTTAAAAAAAATACAAAAATCATCTATGTTGAATCAATACTTATAAAATATCAGCAATCAGCAATGCACTTGTTTACAGACGTCAGGTTGTCTTCTTCACAAACGACTTCTCTACTTTACATCCACCGTATGTATATAAGCAAGCACTCCGTGACGAGGTCCTTTGTTTCAAAGCATACCGATATATGACCCGTGTGACTTGGAAGATGATAGGTTAGTAACCAAATTGGTTCCCATTTTGGAACCAATATATAAGCACTTGTGTCACTCTACTTGTGTGCTTTAATAGTTGTATATTGGTAATTCATACAAAAGGTGGAACCATAATAATGTTGATTTATATTTGAAGCAGTGAAATGTCCTGGTTAAAGGCGTAATTAAAGCAACAAAATAAAGCTACATCCCCTTATCTCTGCTTTGCTTTAGTTTTGCTTTGCTTTTGCTTTTTGGAAACATAAAAAATCTTTTTCTTTGTCACTTTAGACCAAACTCTCTTTAACCTTTTTTACATGCTATGGTTTTCATAAAGAAAATGTATTTGATGCCCCCCATCTTCACATGTTAGGGCGTTTGGCTAGATGGCCCCACCTTTATTTAAGTTATAAATTCAAGTTTTTATCTTTATAAAATTATACATGCATAGCTTTATTTTGCTGATTTGAAAAATGGTATTTCATTTCATTGTTGTGAACCTTTTAAACGCGTGACAAATCGAATGTTTTTTCGAGTAAGATCAATTCTTTGTGTCAACCATTAACGCATTTAGGGTCGTAAAAACAAGCAAGGGCTTTAGGCCTCCAAACTTATAGGGCCTTATTTATAAATAAAAAATAGCTAAATATGAGTATATTAAAATTGTCTTGATCAGTATAATATGGCTATGAGATATGATTCTACTCACGTGATATAATTTCGTCGGTTTCCTACATAGGTTTCGGTTCGAATCCCGTCTGTCTTATTTTTTGAATTTTTAGTCATTAATTAGCATTTAAGGTGGCCCCAACTTCATAAAAACTTCAAATCCCAGAAGCTAAAACTATGCAATAGCCTGTATAAATATAAAAACATTTCTTTTGGACTTCTATTCAAAATTTAATTAAATTATAAGTTTTGATGTTATAAATTTATTAGATGTTATTTAAGTTTAAAAAAATAGAAATGAAAAAGGTTTCGAATTTTTTGTATCACTTTAAAGCCTCTAAAATAATTGAACTCGTCTAAACACATTACAAATCTTGTTTAGTAAGATCAACTCTTTGTGTCAACCATAAACGCATTACAAATCGAATTTTAATTGTACCATAAAAAAAATGATGATGTCACTTTCATAAAACCAATAAAATGCTGGTTAATACACGTAAAAAACACAACTATTAATTGCATCAATTTACGCGTTTATTTATGGTCTTGGTTTAAATAGTTATGAGTCGGTACGAACCTGACAAATTTGAATTTCATAGGGCCCATCCTATAATGTTTTATTTATTGACTTCTAAATCAATTTCTTTAATGTTTTTTATTATTCTTGTTTTTGCTTTGCGTTAAACTACGATAAATTGTATTTCACGTCCTTTAAGTTTTAGAAAAATTTCAGGCATTGTCCTTTGACTCATGAAATTATAAAAGATGACCTTTATGTTTTAATTTCTTTATAGCAGATGTTCATTATGTTTTAATTTCTTACAATGGATGCCTATATTTTTGTAATCTTCTTAGAGATAAAGGACACCTCCTGTAGTGAAACTAGAACATAAAGACATCGGCTGTAATCTCGTTAGTTAAAGGATATCGTCTGAAATTTTGCTAAATGTTAAAGGACGTAAAGTACAATTTACCCTTATTTCTATCCGTACGAATGTTTGACTATGGTTAGTAGAAAAACAAGAAAACTAGACATTTCAATTTTCATTCGCATTGGGTCAAAAACCTACAAGTATTTGAATTAAATGTTGAGTAGACATCAACTAATTTTTTTAAAAGACAAAACAGCATCCTTCCTAAACAATGTGTGAAAACATACAAAAGATATGCTTGGAACATGGAATTTTCAGATGTGGTGGATAAGGCCTATGGCCATCTATGCCATGTTGAATTGGACATGGGTGGGACCTAAAACATTGAAATTAATAACTTTGTATTCTCATACATCAAATATCACGTAACCCGTGACTAAGGTTTGGCTGGTGTTTATGTACCTTTTTTTCTTCTTTTTTGGAGAATGGCCCAATATGGAAGATCTCAACTAGAGGTGTACAAAACCCAGTTTGGGCCCAAACTGACCCGGTTAATAAAGCGGAGCGGTTTTTTCTGGATCGGACCGGGTTTAAAACCGGTTTGGCCCAAACGGCCGGTTTTTTCTTGCAGTTCTTTTTAGCTCCTCAAACCGGTTTATATATATAAAATCTTGAACTGGGCTCAAACCGTCAGGCGGGTCAGGGCCCAGACTGGTTTTTTTGACTGAGTGGATCAGTTTGCGAAACGTTTAGACAGGCCTAAACCAGTTTTATGTACACCGCTAATCTCAACCCAATTAACTAAAATATAATTGGTCAAGGACGGTGATGCAACTATATTATTGGATGGAACACATTGGACCAACCATAACCACTACAGCATCAGTTCCACACACACGGGTTGACCAACCGGGTTACACGTGGACATTCAACTCAGATCCTAATGTCCACTCGGATCCTATGACCCGCATGTCCTTCCCTCGCCCATGGCAAGACAGACAATGGGGGAACTAACAGAACTTACAGGTAAACGGGTCACAATTACCACCACACTGCAATCCAACAAACTATCAGAGGCAAAATACACAGATAGTACTTCCAGCATTCTGGTTGGTGCATCCTGAGCAATTGTAACGGATATGAAAAACGCATAATTTAACAAACAGACCTCAAAAATGAAACCAAAACATAAAATTTACATGCAAGAACATCTAGTTTATGAAGAAAAAACCGTGGATTTACTATACACTATTACACATTATTAACAATAAAGAAACAAAAAAATCAATAAAATTGTGTCCGGGCAACCTATAAAAGACAAACGTTCAAATACGCTAACTCATAACTCGTAGGTAGGTATGTACATAGAAAGATATTTGTCTGGCTCTTGTACCATTAAGTAAAATAATTTCAACCATCTCGATTATTTGGACATATTTTACTCGATAAAAGTACGCTACCAATCAAATATGTTTCCCATTATGTAGCTTTCAGAAACTTTGTAGCACAGGCCAAATGAACTCAAAATTCCGGCGTGCAATACTTGAATTTCCAGTTTTACCCTTTTTAGTAAGAGAACTCGAGTCCTCTAAGTGATATATACTTCTTTACCCAAATTGCAATATCTTCAACACATGCCTGAGCTTTTGGTGTCTTTAAAAACATCTCAAAAGTTGCAAATTCATGTATAGCATCTTTATAATCATAAACAGGGGCATCTACATTAACTTTTCTCAGTTCCTGCGAATACGCAATTGCACGGTCCCGCATAAAGTCGTGTTCAGCTACTATTGTTAACGTAGGGGGCATTCTTCTCAGGGGTATTTTTGTCATTAGAGGATTGGCAGCTGGATGGTCTAGATTGAACTGATCGTTTGGTAAGAAAAGTTTCCATGCTAAAACGGCCATGCTTCTGTCATAAAGATACGAGTTTGCCAATTTGATCTCCGATTTTGTGGGAGTGCTTCCGATTACAAAAGGGTACATAAGAACTTGCGCCACTACTCGTATAGGGTCCAAAAGGTTCCAGCTTCCACTGCCTTTTGTGTGACGTAATTTGCGATATTTGAACCCGAGCTTACACCAAGGAGCACACACCTACCAATAACCACATATATATCAATATAATTGCAATAAAAGAAGATAATAGAGCATGTAGTTTAATTTCTTGTATAATGTGCAAGATGAGTACTAAAACTTTTTATACGAATATGCATACTCGTAAATGGCGAATAATGACAAATAGCAATTCGGAACCTATATGCAACATAGCGATAAATTGCCAGCGGTTATTTTATAAATAGCGATACCCTGGAAAAAAAATTATATGTATATTATATCAAAATACCCTGGTATATATGCTATTTTACATGTATATGTAACAAAAACCTAAAATCAAGCTATCTTATAGCTATATTTAATTGCTACTTATATAAAAAAAAAAAAAAAAATTGTTGCTATTATCGCTACAACCCTCATAGCGAGCCTAGACCTATACGCTACACAACTAGGGTTATTCATGAGCCGAGCCGAACCGAGCGAGTGTTCGCTCATACTCTGCTCAAATTGAAACCGAGCGGCTCGGCTCTGTTTGAATTTAAGGAAACAAGCATAAAATGTTGCTCAAACTCGCTTGGTTTACAACCGCGCAGCTCAGTTTTGCTCGTTTTCATTCAAAACTGTTTCAATCAGAAAGATGCTCATTTTTCGCTCAATTGCCATTCACTCAAGATACATATAAGTTCAACAAATACAAATATAAAATGGTTGACTAGTCAGACAGCGTCGTTGCGAATTGCGATGGTCATAAATGGTGTGGACTACAGTTGAAGAGTGAAGCATGATTGCGTGAAGCACTGAACCCTGAAGGCCTGAAGCGTGAGGTAATTTGATCAGGGTGGCTCAGTTTGATAATTGTCAGTGAGCGTGTGAAGTCAAAACCAAAAGAAATTAGGTTTAATGACTTAGATTTGGTGTGGGCTAGTGATAGTTTGGGCTAAATCCACTTACAATTCCAATATTCAATAGGGTGATAATTATAAAAAAAATTATATATTTGTGCATATAAAACTTTACAACATATATATATATATATATATATATATATATATATATATATATATAGGGGAGGGTTTAAATGAGAACGCTAAATATTGTGAGAACCGTGAGAACAAATTAAAAAACCACAAGAACTTGGTCAAAAACAATTCAAATTCAAAATTTCTTTTTACACTTATCATTATTATTCGAATACAATGTTTGAAATTTAATTTACACGTTTAAATTTACGTGAATTCGTAAATAAAGAAAATTTACACATGTGTAAGTTTGTCATTAACACATGTGTAAATTTGTTATATTTACATGTGTGTAAAAAATTCAATAAGAGTGATTTTGAGAGGAGAAATGAATTATTTGATGTTGTAAATTCTTTTTTTGATGTTGTGTCTTAATTACAATGAGATTTGTATTAAAAAAAATTGGTTTTGATTGGTTTTTTCATTCGTTCTCGCGGTTCTCGCAATATTTAGCGTTCTCAAGATAACCCTCCCCTATATATATATATATATTTGAGCCGAACCGAGGCGAGTGGACCTTTGCTCGTGCTTGGCTCGATTACAAACCAAGCCGAGCCGAGCGGCTCGTTTATAATCGAGCAAGCATTTTCCGAGCAAATTCTGAGCGAGCGACGGGCACTTTACCCAGCCCTATACACAACGCACTATAGCAACCGCTACGCTCGTTATTGACAACGATGCGAATATGGATCCTAGTTGCTATAGATATATACGGTTATTCATTATTTTTTTTCTTTTTATCAACTAGATAATTATATCATCAAACTAATCCTGTGATCTGTATGGTATGAAATTATGAATCAACAAATATCTCAAGTGACAAATTGATAACTGAAATTCTCGAAACTTCGATACCTTGAAAGATCAGCATGAGCAGCAATCCAAGGCTCAATAACCGAAGAACCAAAACCATCAACAATCTGTCTCCTCCTCAACTCCACACCACCCGAAACCCTACACTCAGCCAAATTCGCCTGCTTCGCCAACCAATTCAACGCCTCCACACCGTCCTCAAACGCAGCCGGATACTTACTCTCTGGCGCAAGCCGGTACCCAACCGCCACAACAATCGCATCACACGCCGTCGCAATCCGCCTACAAAACAAATCATTAGCCACCGAAAAACTACTCCCTGTCACAAAACCACCTCCATGAAACTGCAACACCACCGGCAGTTTCCGCATGTTATTATCCCCCAAAACCGGCGAATAACCGCCGTAAACACCATCACCGTGTTTTAAACCTCGTGATCCAGCTAGTACAGAATCCGGAACAAAGATCCGGAGGGTTAGAGATGTTAACGGATCGATATGAATATCTTTTGTGGCAACTCCGTCACCGGAGAAGCTAGGGTTTGCCGGAGCAACGGAGTCTTCGGAGCGTGAAACGACGCCGAATTGGTTAGTGAGTTTGGTAGGGTTTTGAGCTAGGGTTTGTAATTGGCGCTTTAAGATGAATTTATAGATAATACTGTAGAATTTTACGGATACTGAGGGCATTTTGGATGATGAAATGAAGAAGATGATGATGGATGAATGTACATTTGGTGGATTTGTTGGTGATTAGTTAGGGTTTTGAATGAAGACTTGTTCCATTCAAAATATTCAAAATTGGGGGTGACTGATAGAAGGTTCGGTAGGTAGTGATGTTTATTTTGATTTTGGTTAGTTTGTTTTTCTATTTGCGTATGCTGTTGCATGAGTAATTTTCTAGACGGTTGACTTACATCACGTAAGGTGGTTTGCTGTGTTGGTTCGATTACTCGAGCAATTAAATAAATCTCCATAAGTCCATATGCTACATAAATTATTCATGCTCTCGTTTTCCCCGTATTTAATTATCTTGGTTACTTTGAGTTTTCCGCCTTTTAAGTCTTTGAAATTCAACTATCGGTATTTATCCATATCTTTATAATTAGGGGCGTAGCTTCTAGCGGGCGGCCGACCCCTGGACTTTTTGCTCAGTAGTAAAGAATATGTAGTTTTCGTATAGAAATTTTTGAGTATATACGTTTTCGAACCCCGGTTTTAAAGAAATTTTTCGGTATATACGTTTTCGACCTCAGGTCGGAAATCTCAAGCTTTGCGATTGTTTATAATTTAACTAAAAACACATTTATCTTGTTAACTGAAAAAATTATATTAAGAGAAACTATATTGTATTTATCTCTATTGTACTTATTAAAAAACCTATAAAGAATATAAAGTGAGTTTGTAAATAGAAGAAATCATCATTCAATTAGTCTATATAATCCTTATAATTTAATAATTTAAGAAAACGAAAAAGTGTAAAAACATGGAAAAGTGTAAAGAACAACATGAAGTGGGTAATTTAGAACTTTTATAAATTTTGCTTTAAAACTTAAGGATAAAACAAGATTTACTAATACTGGTGTGATTGCTATGAAGCGATTTTAGTAATAAAGTTGAAAATAGCTTAATGAGTCATCAAAGTTAATGTGTTCGTCATTCTAGCTTTAACCGGATAGTAGAGACTTTTGCCTGGTAATTATAACATTCACCGTTCAAAAAAAGCAAAAGTAAATGTGTTCGTAATCAAAGTAGCTTAATGGTTTAATTATATGCTTTATTTAATTCACATCTTTTATTTTGATGTCATAATATGTTTAGTCTAAACAATATTATTTTTTATTAAAAATAATTTAAATAATAAACATGTGAAATGAAAATAAATCAAAAGTAATTAAAATTCATAAACAATTTAATCAAGGTTCGTTTACGTTAAATTTATTATAAAATATAACATTACAAATCAAACTTCAAGATTGACTAAAGTTCTGGGCATATCAATATCATGCAACCTATTCATATTCTTTTCGTTTAATGGTCTTCCAACCTTACTACAAATGGCAACTTTAAAAATTAACAATGGTGATCTCACATTTTCACATATTGTAAACAAATAGACTTTTACTAAGAGAAAGAGAAAAGAAAAAGGAGACAAAAAAACCAAGGTTCTGTTAGTAAAAGTCTATTGGTTTACAATATGTAAAAATGTAGGACCACCACTGGTTAATTTGAAGTTGAAACCGTTATCGACCGATGGCTAATAGTTAGAATTATTAAAATGCATTATTCCTATTTTTAACATTGCAGTTGCTTTTGCCTTGATAAAGGTATATGTCATATACTTCAATAATAATCATACCAAAATAAGAACAAAATCTTTTTTTTTGTTCTCTACCTTTAGGCCTAGGCTTCAAAGAAATCGGAAAGCGGTTTAGTCTCTTATAAATCCGTTTGATTAACGGGTTAATGAACCGGGCAAGCACCAACCATAACATTCAGTTTGGTTTTCAATCCAAAACTTATTAGAACCGGTTCACTTCAGCAATCTGTTTGGTTTAACAGCTAAATACACACACACAAAGTACAACTCTTTAAGAGTAACAAAATTTTCCAAAGAAAAAACAGTTTCCAAAATTACAAAGTAAGATGCTAAACAAGCACCATAAACTTTATGTTAGTGAACCTCATAGTGGAGGGGGGTCATGATAATCAAGACGTTAAAATCCCGATTATTGATAACTTACACCATCACCACTTATGACCTCACCAATACGGTATGCTGTTTCGCCTTCACTAAGTATCCGTTCAGCAGCCTCTTTGCTAGCAACAAGAACCATCCCGATTCCCATATTAAACGTCCGCTTCATTTCACCATCTTCGATATTTCCAGCCTAGTAAATAACCATTCAAAAACGAGTTTAAAAAATTATGCGTTTAGTGGGAGTGTTAGCTTCTTTATCTTGAAATATGTGTTTTAAATCATATTTGACAAACTTATACCTTTTGGATCCACTTGAAAACAGGAGGAACGGGCCAAGAGTTATTATAAATACGAGCCCCGAGACCATCAGGGAAGACACGAGGGATATTATCTGTAAAACCACCGCCTGTTATGTGGGCTATTCCTTTTATGCCTCCCTTGCTGATAATATCGAGCACCTAAATAACATGACCGAAAATGAGAATACAAAATGAATATTATGGAAAAAGGCTGAACAAGAACAGTTGATTACCTGTTTAACATATATTACAGTTGGTGCCATTAAAGCTTCACCTAATGTAATGGATTCACCAGGGAGTTTGTCCTTCAATGAAAGTCCACTTTTAGCTAACACCCTAAAACAATATTCAGACAACATATGTGAGAAGAAATTTTGACCCGTTCACTTATAAATGGATCGATTTGTTTGTGTTTCTATTTGTTTATTTAAAACAATATATGGGGTAACACGGACAAAATCAAAAAAGAAAAGGTCACAAAAAATGGGCTAGAAAAATCTTTCCATGTGTATTTTTGGGCAATTTCATATCTATATATATATATATATATATCCTTCTAAATTTATAATATCAAGTTGACGCTTCAAAATACAAGATATATAAAGTAAGTGAAATTTGTTAAAATGAATGATTAACCTTCGAACAAGAGAAAAACCGTTTGAGTGAACTCCACTGGACGGCAGTCCAATAAGAACATCTCCAACCGAAATGTTTTTCCCATTTATAACCGACTCTTTTTTCACAATTCCAACTGCAAAACCACTAAGATCATATTCGCCGTTGGCGTAAAAATCTGGCATCTCTGCAGTCTGAAATCCAAAAACAACAAAACTTAACCGAAATTAAAGCGCATCAAAGTATGTTGCTAAATTTAAAAGAAAGAAAGACATCGTCAATGACAACTTAAATTACCTCTCCACCCAAAAGAGCGCAATCAGATTGTTGACAACCATCAACGATTCCTTTTATAACCTGAAAAAATGAATTAAAATCACACAATGAGTGTAATAACCACGATTTATAGTTTAACGATAAGAAGTTTATAAAAGAACAATGGTATCAACCTTTTCAGCAAGATCAACATCAAGGCGACTTGTGGCGTAGTAATCAAGAAAGAACAAAGGTTTTGCTCCGGAAGTTATGATGTCATTAACACTCATTGCAACCTACATTTTAACATTATTAGCAACCAAAACATGCTTTCAAAAAAAAAAAAATAGATGTATATTCTAACATACCAAATCAATACCAATGGTATCATGGATTCCAGTCTCGAATGCCAGCTTAAGTTTAGTTCCCACACCATCTGTACCAGCTACAAGATATGAATCCCTGTTCACAAAGACGAATAAAAGTTACATATGTTATCGTATAATAAAGAATAGAGTAAAATGCCATTTTCGTCCTTGAGGTTTGGCTAGTTTTGCGACTATCGACCAAAGGTTTGTTTTTTTGCATCTCGATTCAAAAGGTTTGAAATCTTGCCATTTTCATCCAACTCGTTAACTCCATCCATTTTTCTTCATTAAGTCAGGGTATTTTTCGTACATAAATTGAAAAAGACCAGATTGCCCTTTAAGTGAATACTTGTACATTATGCTAAATACCAGTACATAAAGTAAAGACCAAATTGCCCCTGAAGTTCACAAAAAAAGACGAAAATACCACTGACTTAACGGAGAAAATGGATGGAGTTAACAAGCCAGATGAAAATGGGAAGATTTCAAACCTTTGGACGAAAGTCGCAAAACTAGCCAAACCTCAAGGACAAAAATGGCATTATACTCTAAAAGAATAAATTACAATTTTTTGTCCCTGTGGTATTCAAAATTTTTATAACTTGTAAAAAATTATCATAGTTAATAAACCATACCAAGTGGAAATAATCCACCAAAGCCTCCAATTCCAGGTGCCATTTTTGCAATTCTTCTTACAAGCTCTGATCCAGCGTCGATATCAACACCGGCATCTTTATATGTAAGGCCTTCCGCTTGATTGCTGCTAGACATACATACAACTTTACTTTTTGAATAAAGTTTGGTCTCTGATTTCCTTGAAGTGAGAGATAATGATGTATGTCTCCTAGACAACCAGCAAAACTTGTGTATGCTTCCATTAACGGAAGAACTATTAGGTTTCTGACAGAAGGGTCTAATAGCGTACTTAGAAGCTTCCAGATTTGCTCCAACTGTAGTAGCACTCATGATGCCCAAATATGTTGAAAATCTTCGTTGGAGAAACTTCTTCTTAAAATTTAATTGTTATAAACTAAGAAAGGGCCGTATGCCTGCCAAAAAAAGAATAACAAAGCAAAAATTCTGATGTTAGAAGTATATTGTATAACATGTGGCAAAAGCAAATAGCTTGCCAAAAACAAAAGTGAAAACACACAAGACAACACCCTTTTCCTTGTTAAAAAAATAGTACTTTTATACAAAAACTTAAAATACATATTTTTATGCATCAAATATTTGATAAGTCGCTGATCACTAGTGTAGCAGTGTTGAGCTATCCAACAACAAGTAAGAAATAAAAACTACAAGACTATAGAATGCCTGCAAAACCAAATTAAATTAAAAGAATAACAAAAGGTCATCAATGGTCAATAGAAGTGCATAAATTAAGTAGTTAACGCGTTAAAATCTTGGATATCGGTCAAGGACCGATATTTGAGATATCGGTTATTGCGGTGGGATATCAGATAGATTACGGCAATTTTAATATCATGCTAAATTTATATATATAGCAACTTAACACAAATAACTCAGTATATTCTCCTACCATTAACAAATTAACTTTTTGCAACTTGCAAAACACTAATAATTGTAGCAAGTATGAACTCACTAAGACTTAAAACACTAACAGCAAACAATTAAAACTTAAAACACTAATAACAACAACAAGAAGAAAGACGAATGGTAGAACTAAGAAGAAAGGTACTAATATTGGGAAAATCGGTCATACATAGGTCAATATTGCCGATATTATCGGTACCAATATTCTGACTGATATTTTGCACCGATATCTCGACAGAGAACCGATAACTTATATATCGGTGATACATCGGGATATTAACTACGTAGTGCATAAAATACATACAAACGAAGATTCTTTAGTAAATATATTTTGGGTTTTAGACGAAGTATCAAAGAGAAACTCTCTTCATTTCTTATTGGAAAATTTTTTTTATGGGGGTCGTTTACTTGTTTTCAAATTTTATTGGGTTTGTTTATTAGCTTTTCAAATTTTCTTAGGGGGTGATGCCAAATTTTCATGGGGGTCGATCGGGAATTTATCATATATAAGACAAAAAAAGAAGTTCATGGGGGCGGCCAAAGCATAGGTCTGCGGTCTGCCATTTTTCCTGATTGTCACTTATAAACATATTAATAAACTGTGTGACCGGGTTGCTGCGTATGCTGTGGTAAAAGAGTTTATTTTTTTAACTTACAATTGTTTGGGATTGCACGTAGCAAAATTGATCAAGTCAAAACTGGTCAGTTTGTTTGTAAATCAGGTCATTAAGTAACTGGTCAGTTTGAAAAAACTGACACAACCATCTTGCCACCTCTACTTGATACAGATTATCATGTGACTTGACACACGAGCCGAAACAAAAATATATATATATATATATAACATACAGCTATAGACAACCAACCGGAAAAAAAAACTAATCAGAAACCACCACAACTTTCACTGACTTCGCTTTTTCAGTTTAACTTACGCCAAAATAACCTAATTTCCCCAAACACAACCATTTCGTTTCTCATACATCAATACTTTCCGAATTCTAATACTTTGTTAAAATACTGCAAGCAATTTGTGCATTTCACTTACAATCCCGAGCACCCCTAACTCTTCTACTTTCACAGTTTCATCAATTTCACTTGTTGCAATAATTATACACGTATAAGCACATAAACATTGGTCTCCGAGAATATGTTAACAATACATGCACAGGCTTGTCGTAAACAGAGAAAAAAGAAGCTACATCATCAGAGTACTAGAGGAGAAAGCGAGTTTTAAGATGAGAAAGAACACCTGTGAATTGCTGTAGACCGTCAACAGGATGAGAGTGTGTGCCCAGGCGATGAAAGATGAAGAAACCTGTGTGTGTGTCGTAGGCGCAACGCAGAGTTTTAGGGCTTGAAGCCCTAAGGTTAGCAGATTAGATTGTCAAAAAGGAAGTCTCAAAAGCCCAATAGCTTGGGCCGTAACCCATAAGTACTTGTTAAATTGTCCAAAGTATTAGATGATGAATACCGAAAATTGTCTCAAGTATTAGGAGAATCAATATTATACAAGAATCTAATTCTAATATCTCCCCTCCCTCAAAACTAATGAATATATATTAAAATAACTAGTATTAATCCACTGCGTTGCAGCGGTTGTCGTAAAACGGTGTCAAGTAGTACCACTATCAACGACCACCGACACCGGAAAAGCTCGTAAATACAAAATAAACAAAAACAGAAAAAATAACACCGAGCGAAAAGTAGACGTAAAATCTTTGAATCACGCACGCTCGTTGCAGATAAATTAAACCGATACATAAAACATAGAAAAAAATAACTAAATCAACCCAGGACCCGCGCGTTGGACGAACTTGTCAAACAGAGAAAATAAATTTGTTGTGACGGGCCAGTCAAACAGAAAAAAATATATGCGAAAAAATGTTGAACCCCACACGCACATTGTGGTGCGTTAACTCATAAAATTTAGAACGTAACGAAAAATTTGGGAAAGATGAAAAGTATGGTTGACCAAAATTGAAAATAAAAAAGAGTTGGGATTAAATTACAAAAGCTGAAAAATTATGGGTTAAAAGTAAAAAAAACAAATGGTCTAAATTGCAAAATTGAGTAATCTTAGATAAAGATAAGGATAAAAATAAGTTATACCTATGTATTAGTTATTAATATTAATATTAAAAGAAATTTATTAAATAAATATAAATAAAATTTATGAGGTTGAAGAAGAGAATGTCATTTGACATTATTTGGAATATTTTATTATAAGTTAGATTTTATATTCATCGTATATCTTTTCTATATTTTTAATGTTTAATAACTAATATTAGTTATCTACTTACCTATACTATAATAAATAAAAAAACAAACTTATCGAAAGAAGATGTGATTGCTATAATAAATAAAAAACAAACTTATCTTCTCGAAGATGTGATAACCAAAAATTTATACACCCATCACTTGAGGAACAAAAAAATTAAAATATCATCATGTTTATAATTTATTATCGTCGTTTTCACAAATGGTAAACATATAAACAGTATGTGTGTGTGTGTATATATAGGATAAGGATCATTACATAACAATAATTATTACGATAACAACTTTAAATCACTAAATTTTAGGATTTAAGGTTCATACATTTTAGATTTTATAGTTCTTACATTCATATTTTTTATCTAATAAATTGGGATTAAGGTTGATAGCATATGGTCACTTTCACCCAATCATAGGCTGTTATTTTGAAAAGATTATGTCAGTTCTGAAAACATGATGTCATTTTTTACTTGAATTTTAAACATTAAATAAATTAACAAAATAGATTTTAAATTAAAGTTGTAAATTGTTCTTTCTTAATTATATATGTGGTTAATTAATACCATTGCAGCCATTTAATTGGGCCAAACCTTCTCCCCCAATTAAACCTTGCAGTTCTTTACATGTCATCGTTATCTTCAGTTTTGATATTCGAAAAGGTTATGAAGAAATCCATCCTTTATTCAATCCAATCTTTAAATATTTCATTATCATCTTTCGATTTAATATTCGTCTGTGTTCTTTTACCTCTTTCGTATTCTTCAAATCTCAAGTATTATTGTTCTTGCAACCTACCAACAATGGATACTGATTGAATTAGTTATATTCGGCAAATCTCTATTGAGAAAGATACATGGACAAATCCGTTCTCCAACAATTATGACTATGTATGCACACTCTAATTTTTTCAAATTTTAATACATGTGTAAAATTATGTGTTTTAATTTATTTATTTTATTGTAATTTTAGATACAAAATACGTGTGAGGGTTCAAGATGCTACTGGCACTATATTTTTTGTAATGTTTGATAAGGACGTTTCTAAATTTATAGGGATGTCTGCTCATGATATACGTGATCAACAACTTAGGGTAATTTAATTTTTTTTTGTATTTTTATATTTTTAATTTGTATAATAATAATAATACTAAAAAATTGCTTTTAGGATGGAGAGGAACATGCTTGGCCAAGAGAAGTTATTTAGTTGGTTGGCAAGAGATATCTTTTCAAAATTGAAATTTTAAATTACAATCTCACATCCAACTATCATGTTTATACTGTCTTGAAATTGTGTGATGACAATGAAATAATAAAACTCATGTTGGAAGATGATGCTCCCGAGCAGGTTATCCATAATTTTATTTTTTATGTTAATTATACAATAAGTATGAGTATACAAACATTTAAAAGATTTGTTTTAAAATACATAAAGCTAACTTTTATCTTATGCTATTCAAATAAAGGATGTCGAAGATGTAAATTCTGAACACGAATATGGAGCAGGCATGTGTTTCAAGGTAATAATTAAGAAACTCTTTATTAATTTCAAAACATCCTTTTCATAAATATTTTTTTTGTTGTCACTATTATGAGTTAGTATATTTTATGTTTGTGTCTAGACCCTTTCTGTTTACCGAAGATTCAAAAGTCCCAACTGATGCAGGCAAAGATGATGCTACAAGTGCTCATGCTGCTAAACGTTCATTTGATGGTTCCAAGGATGAAAATGGACAGTCTTCTTCTACAAAACGAAGGCTCTTGGATGTCAAAACCGAGAAGTGAATGTGATTTTTACTCCGGTGTTGTTTTTTTCTATTTTATTGTTATTAATCCTTGAACAATTAAGAATATGTATTTTGGTTGCATATGTGTTTATGCACTTACAATTTTTGAACTTGATTTTTGTTTATCTTTATTGATTAATGTTTTCGAAGGTTTTTCTGTTTCTTATGCTTAAATGTTGATGTTATTGCACAAGCAAAAATATCAATATATATGTTTAAACAGAAAGCAGTTTCCTCTAGCAGTTTGCTTTGCCATGACTGTTTATAATAGTCAAGGTCAGTCTCTATCACATGTTGGTTTGTACTTGCCACGTCCTGTTTTCACTCATGGACAATTATATGTTGACGTTTCAAGGGTAAAGAGTAAAAAGGATTGAAGATATTGATATGCGATAAAGACAACAAGATTAGCAGTACTACAAGTAATGTTGTTTACAAAGAAGTTCTTCAAAATTTGTAAAAACCGAGAATGTTTCCTGTACTTCTGGATGTTTTTTCTTTATCTTTTTCAATATTTTTATTTTTCATTTTTGTTGCCTTCTAAATATGTCTTCTTAACTATATTGCTAAGTTTATCAGCTTTTTATGAATTTAAAAGTATTATCTTTAACACTACCTTCTATCAAGTTTTATACTCAAAACTATGTATATAGTGTGCTAGCTGAATACACTATAGATGATAGTTATATCTAACACAGCACAAGACAATCGACATAGATATTTTAGTCATATATTTTAAACATCCCAAAACCAAAATTACGATAACATTGTAATGGGATGTGACTATTAAAGTACTACATGCAGTTAGTTTCGGAAGAGGAAATTTGTCCATCAAACATACCAATAAAAACATAAACCATTAAACCCTAAAAAGATGTTCATAAACCATATCAACAAACTTCAAAGTGTACTTTATCACCTGGCACACTTTTTTCTTCAACCATCTCAAACCTCAACACTTGTCCATAGACATCCCCGATTCATCCATGATACGTTGCCAATTCGAATACATTATTAGATGGGTGTCATCATTAGCTTTTCTAGGATCTCTCCTTATACGCAGCGCTACCAGAAACTTCACATGACCAAATGACAACACAGCACTACAGTACTTATTTAGTTGGTGTTCTCAAACAAACTTCTTCGGTATCGTCTGTAAAAGTAAATTCTTGGTTTTGTTATTCATTCTCCATAACATATATTTTAAGTAACAGATAGATCCAACATTATTAGGAAAATAAAGTATATTAAAAGTAGACATGTAAATACCAGGCTGTGTGTCTTTATGACATGGTATTCAAACTGTTTCTGGTAGCTTGGACGCCTTTTGTTGTGTCGGTGGTTGCTATGGATGCAGTAATGTGCAAAAGCCACGTGAAGCCCAATCCCGTCTTTGTTAAAAATATTGATATTGAAGTTAAAGTGGCCTTCAGGAGTACTTCCCATCCATTGAAACAACCACAACAAAGCATGTGATAAATCCTATAATTTTCATACATTTCAGAAATGTGATATTAGACTTTATACAAAATACAAAATATAAATTAGAAGTTTCTCTTCCAGAAAATAGAGACTGACAATATATAAAAACAAGGTAGCAATTTTTAACCTGCTTTTAATACGTTTCTTCTTCGGCCTATACCAAGCAACCATAAACATAATCTCTCCCCGAGCCATCCTTTCTAACTTCCAAACCCTCATTGCTCAAAACAGTGACATCAAATTTACTTCTTTCAATCTTTTTAAACACAACTTCTCAATATACTTATGTTTGTAACATTCAACAAACCGAATCCATTCTGGCCCGTTTATCGTTTTACTTCTACGACCCATGCTTTGTACCGCAACCTTATACTTAAACCTCATATAATCAACAAGCTTTATTACTTCACACTCTCTTGGTAATTGGTTACTTAATATCTTCGGAAGTACCTATGTATACAATACATTACTGACATTTAAGTCTATTTTTCATTATAAACACACTTTTTAGCATACAATCGTGATTTGAGTTAAGTTGTTCTAAGAATGTAGCTTACCAATCCCTCTCTTAGCTTTGTGAATTCAGTGACATTGATAATTATCATAAAATCCATCTGAAAGTAAAAAAACAATAAAAATCAAATGCTCGAGCATAAAATCAATTGTATCTGAAAAACATGCTATTTAAGCCCTAAAAAAATATCTAACACTTTGTATGACCAAAGTTATATGCTGTCTATACAATCAACATATGACAATAAACTTTCCAAAGATCCAGGTTGGCCCCAACTTCAAATTCAATTTTTTTCGAACAACCAACACTATATTCACTGACAAATCAGATATATCAATATTATAAACCGGTTGCAGAAGTTTTACCAAAAAAAATAATTTACCAAAATTAAGTTTGATACAAGAAATATATCAATACTATATCTCATTTCATACAATAATTCTAAAACCAATCGGAAAATATACAACCAAATATTTATGAAACAACATTATGTCATATTCTGATTTAGACAACAATTTCATATAAATTCCTCTATTTAACATCACCAGATTATGGTTTATATGGAATTTATTGGAATCAAGAAAACAAAATGAACATGTAAAACCATAATTGTAAGATACAGAAGAAAGCAAAAAAATAATTGATCGAAACCTGATACTTTTGATCGCCAATGCTGGAGAAGAAATCGAACAGTCGACGGAGAAGGAGAAATATAGAAGAAACTTGTATTGGAATTGTTAAAAGTTTTTGTTAAGTATTGTAATTTAATTGTTTATTTATTTGGTTTATAATAATCTTTAATATCAGGATTGTTAAAACTGATTTTTAATTATGTAATTTTTTTATTTGTTTTATAATAAATAATTAATACATAACATTCTATTATTTAATAGTATATTTATATGTTTTGTTTATAATTAACAAATTAATAGATAAGATTTTGTTAAACAAATAGTTTTTAATAAATTTATAGCTAACATATTTTTATAATTTTGGTTATATTATATGTTCAAAGGTAAAATAACTAACAAAAAATGAAAATTTCTAAACATTAAACAAAATGTACTGATAATTACAATTAATCTGTAATTATTTTGTATTTTTATCCATTAATGATTATTGTTGTAATGTTGTGAGAAAATTCATAATGTTTCGCATATTGCATTCTGTATTTTTATAGATTAATCAATAAAACTTATAGCATTATGTACATGCGATTCATTCAATGGAAACATCTCATTGTCTAAAACAAACCCGTGTATTACACGGGTCATAAGCTAGTGTGTATTATATATAAATAAAAAAATAACATATTTTTTACCTATACATAGCCTACATACATGTAGGTAATTTAACCCTCACATAACCTACATATGTGTAGGTTATATAAAAACTAAAATTTTTCCATATTTTTATTTGAATTCCAGTGTGAGAAACAATAAATCTTACATTTATAACATTTTCATTTACTTTTTAGGTTTTTATGATTGAAAAAATGGGTGGTTCATTTTGTTCTGCGTGTTCTCGCAATATTTAGTGTTCTGCATATATATATAGGCCGGTACGTACAAAATGCCTTAACGTACGACGCGTACGCGATGCATTATCAACATGCGAAATCTGGTAACTAACATGCGAACTTGGATTTCCTTAACAACATGCAAATTTTTAACACAACATGCGAAATTGTATTTGTTTTGTACATGCGAATTTAGTTTTTTGAGCGTGCGAACTTTCGTTTTTATAACATGCGATATTTCTTTTACGGGTTTATAACATGCGAACTTGCCATCACGTACGCAACATACGTTAAGGCATTTTGTACAATACACTTTTTCTATATAGATATATGTGTGTGTTTAAAATATATATGCTCTTAGATTGTGAATTAATTCTATTACATCTCCTACTTTGATAACGCTTTTTAATATAAGAAAATATTAATTTGAAATAAAATATAATAATAATTTTGTATTCAAAAACAAAATTCGTTCTTCGTAAACGCATCATTTAAAATGGGTAATATTATATTTTCTTTAATTTTGTATGTATAGTTCATGTTAGGGTTACATGTATTCATATCAAAATTTATCTTTATCATGTGTGATACAAGAAATAATATGAAACATAAAAAATAATTCAAAATTTATCATCGTTTTGTCCTTAAAGTTCCACCAACCTCAACAATAACATATTTATTTAATAAAAACATCCAAGTTTATATAAAATGGAAAGCACTTTTTTTCAAAGAACCCAATCAACTCTGTGATTATCTAAAGGTCTTCCATTTTATACCTTCAAACCTATGTAATACATTGTCTATAACCTAGTTTATTAGTTTATGCAATAGTTATCACATGTGTGTAATACCTAATTTTGATAGTTAAACATAAACTTTCATCTACTAATATATACCTTTATCCATTTATATATATAATATAACCTATAAGCAGTGGCGGATCTATACCAAAATTTCATAGGTAACATTAAAAAGCGTACTTTCACACGCTGTAAACAAAACAAAAATAAAAACACAATAATAAATTAAGTTAAACACACACCTAATAGATTTTTCGTCTTTGGTTTTTGAAAGCTTGAAATCGAGCCATTACATCCTTTGTTTTTACCTTATGAAAAGTTTCTCTTTCGACCACACAAATTAAAGCATTATTCAAATATCCGTCACCGATTCAATTGCGTAAATCGGCCTCGACACGTTTTGCATTAGATCGTTGTTGAATGATCTCTCCATCTTCTTTAATAGTGTCCACCGTAATTACCAACCCTTTCATTAAACAAGTAACAAAATAAGCAATATGTTTTTTCTTGTTTGGTGCTATACTTTAACCAATCATATATATACATCAAACCGTTTTACATTAAAACGTCTTCGGCCATTAGAATAGTTTGTCCATTTAAATTGATGACCTCGTGATTGAAAAACATTTTTAACAAGATATGCTCTTCTTATGTCATCTATTTGTTTAAGGTGACAAATATCAATAGGTGGTCTATCAGAGAGATTCGAAGGAAGAGCATTCAAATCGATTGTATTTCGTATTGAAGGAGTTGAAGCCAAAAAAATATTTGGATCGATATCATCGTTTTCTTGCGTATCATTATAAATATTTGAACTTGGATCATATCATCGTTTTCTTGGATATCATTAGGCTTGTTAGCAATATTTGAACTTGGACCAATATCGTCATTTTCTTAGAATGTTATTTTAAAAAAAGTCCTATAAAAACTTGTTTAGAGTGTGGTTTCATCTTTCAAATTCCAAGTACCCTAATTTTAAAATAAACACAATATAAACTATAATCAATTGTACATAAACCCTAAGTCCCTAATCAATTGCACATAAACCCTAGGACCAATTGCACATAAACCCCTATTTATTCGATATAAAATTATAAACCATCAATGTAAACCATAAACAATTGTAATTTGCACATAATCAACTAGAACTTAAAACTAGAATTTGTACATAACCAATGGCACATACCCTCTTTTCAAATTACAATGGAGATCGGATGTTTGGAGGCTTGGAATTGGATGATAATGATGGGACTTGGGAGGCGGCAAAGGGCAGCGTTCGGCGATTGGTAGTGGGAGGCGGAATGGAGGAGGGTGGAGAGCGGAGGTGGGGGCGTCCTAAGGTCGTTGTTGGTGTTGATGATGTTGCGTGCTGGCCGCTGTTGTTTGTTCCTGTTCAACAATCAAAGAACCCAATACCCAAATCATTTTGGGATTTTAACCAATCATGCAGGCTTTTAGTTATGTGGAATATTGAGTGATTGATATAGTGGTTGTTTAACCATTTATTAGTGGTCTTTTAATCATAAATTTTTGGTTGGGCTTTCAATATAAAACTCACTTTTGGGATAGCCTAAAATAATCTCAGAGGTAACGTAATTTTTTCCCAGGGGTAACAAAATACAAAAAACCATTAAAAAAAGTTGTACCTCATCATAAAAAGTTGAAGGGTAGCGGATGCTACCTCTCCACAAAGGTCTGCACTTGCCTTGCCTATATGTCTTTTTTTTATTATTGGTAAGCATTACATGCATGTGAATATAGACCTACAAGTCAATGTTGTTTGTAAACATTCATAAGGCATGCTATTAAAATATACATTTTGTTTGAAAACATTCACAATACATGCTATCAAATTATGCATATAAATATAGTTCTATCTTTATTCTAATAACACAAACTCTTTTTATTTATCTTTAGGGTTACCAGATCTCCTCATCTGCAATCCCATGTCTTCCTGCTCTTTAAGGTTCGATTCTTCTGCAAAGCATTCATCTTTCTCATATTTGTTTGATTATCAATGGGTATCATTGCTATCATTTTAATTAGGGTTTTATTTTCCATTTTGGTTGGAAGATACATTTGGAAATACCCCTTAATCTAATTTCCCTTGCATTTGTGTACTGGAACCTATGTTATCCATTCTAATAACGCAAACTCTCTTTATTCATCTTTATGACCCTATTAAGTATAAAGTGGAATAAAGAGAGTTTAGGTTATCTAAATAGATGACACAACAGCATTTGGGTTCCAGTCCACAAATGTAAGGAAAATTAGATTAAGGGGCATTTCGAAACGTATCTTCCAACTTAATTGGAAAATAAAACCCTAATTAAAGTGATTGCAATGATACCCGTTGATAATCAAACAAAAACTTAAGAAAAATGAATGATTTGCCGAAGAATTGAACCTTAAGAAGCAGGAAGACAGGGGACTGCAGATGAGGCGATGTGGTAACAACCTTAATGACAAATTAATTGAAGAAAAGACGAGTTGGTTCAGGCGTTCAGACGATGATTGCAGAAGACGCCGATTGCACCGACGTCTGAAAACTCACCAAAGATGGAATACGAAGGGCAAAATGGAGAAACAAAGATGGAATACATACGGAAAGAAAAAAAGCATGGGGTGCGGAGGAATGGTCAGGAGATGTTTAAAGGGAAAATGATTCCTTATGTAATGGTTGATTACATTCCATTTACCAACTAACATTCCCTATATTCATTGCCTTTGAATGAGTGACTCCATTCTTTGCTTCATTACCTCATACCAAACACTACCTAAATGTTTTTCAGTACACAAATGTGTTTTATCTTCTTCAAGCCACCTCATGAGACCAAAACCAAACCACCCATATACTTTCTATATTAACCGTTTGGGCCCTTTGCACCAAGTTTCACACAATAGGTGTATGTACTAGTAAGATTCCCCGCGCGATGCGGTGGAATTCGATCGTTATCTATTCGGTTTGTTACGGTACCAATGCTCTGTATAGCAACCAAAGAGCATGCTCAATATATAAAATCGTGATATGCTCAAAAGGATATCAACATGTATTTTACATCGATAAAAAATAATACTTGTACCGAAAGGGCAACCCCAAAAGAATACATGTACCACTTTCAATAATAGATATCAAAGGAATATTATATTTTGAATACAACTCATTTTCAACAAAGTTTATTATCAAGCTTTTTATAAAAAAAAAAAAAAGGTTAGCAAACACAACTTGTTAGAGAAAATCTAAATTATTAAAAAAAAATTAAATGAGTTAGTGTAAGGGGTGAAATTGAAACCTAAAATAGTTGGCATTATTCGAACATGGGTGTGAGGAGTGTTTGGCAAATAAATCACCCACAGACCACTTTGCAATATCTCTACAATAGCCACGTTCATTCATTAATCTCAAAGTTTCAAAAGCCATAAGCCCATAAGTCATGTAAAATAGTAAAAACTCTAATTTAGTACGTCAATATATCATGAGAAAATTATTGAATTACCTTTCAGAATCTTAAGAACATAGTTCTATACTCGTCCAGTGGACAGATATATAAATGATATAATGACATGTGGGAATGAGAACAAGATATAATAAACTTAAAAAGTTACAACATAATAAAAATGATAAATAAACGTTGATGTTATAGATGTTAAGTTGATGCTAGCTATATACATGTCCGTTGGTCCGGTATTGTAGTATTATCTTCTAGTCGAGTATTGTAATGTTACAAAATGCCCAAAAAAAAATCAAAAACTAGTCAAGCGCAAAAGAATCAAAAAGTTATGTATATGCATTGATATTTACCGGTTGTCATAAATTTTAACCATCGTTTAAATATTAATATATTAAGTATGCTTTAAGAAAACCAACTGAAAACTTATTAGATGCTCAAAGGTCAAAACCACCATGGTTGAACACTTGAACCCATGGGTTTGATTCCCAATTTCCATTGTGTAGTCGAAGGTGAAACATTAGCTGTATAAGATGACCAAAAGATGAATTGCTAAAACATTAGCTGACCACCACTCGTACATTCTCTAGTTGCGGGCCCAACGGCTTTGAGTTCTCCAGTGCACTCCATGACAGCATAGTAGTTGTGTACGCCATTGGGAAGTTAAACTTCACCCTGGTACATGCATCATAGCACCCTCCGACCGTTTTCACCTGCAATGGGAACCATCGGCGAGGCTAGAAGAGGACCGCTAATGGAGATTCTGGGACTAAGACAAGGGCAGTCCCATAATGGATTTTGCAAGTACATCCTTGTAAATACAAATCACTTATTACGCCCATGCCCTTAACCAACTACTCTTGACCACTGAAACTCATCATCGACTTTGCAATGGAGTTCTCAAAACATGAGCTGGGTAAACAAAGAAGCAAATGAAACCGGCCGTATAAGATTTAGGCTTGCCCCGATGCAATGTGGCTAATTAGATCAATAACGCGAGAGCTGCAAAGAAAAAAACTCATCAGGGCTTATTGCCACCACTACAACATCATCATTCATTGGTAAAGCTCTCAGATTCGACACTGTTAAATGCACCGAATCCTGAGAATTGAAAACATAAAGCCAGGTGATAAAAGTACCAAATAATGAAAGTCCATCTAAAATTAAAAAAAACTACTGAATTTTGTGGTTTCAAATTATATACACGCCTGACCAGAAACCTCTATTATTTGATACATCCAAAACTTAGCACCATGATCTGTTCTTCCAGTCACAAAACCACCACCATCTGGTGTGTGAACAATTGATTGAACCGAACCCGTACTACTTCAACCTGAATACAACTCTTACCACCAATAACTTCAAGACTACCATTTTTTGTAACTATAACAACATACTTACTACCAAAAACAACTGAAATCCCATATCAATGACAAAGAAACCTAACCCATATGGGCTTTCACTACTTCAACAGGGAATACCAACCTTTTGTGTATGCTTTTTTAATATGAACAAATAGTAAAAGTAAACATATGGCGAGTGAGTGAGTATCTTGGGAGCATCAATAATGTAGTTGATCCATGTACATGAGATTATGAAAAGACCTGCAAAGTAAATATCAATGAAAACACGTAGATTTCATCACCAAACCTGGAAGCAAACGAATAGATGCCGGAAGTATTTTTCCAAGATTTTCTTTCTTTTTTCATCAGACAAAAATAAATTAAAATAAGCAAGGGGATAGTGATTTGGGTTATGATCACACCCTTAGTGTAGTAGTTTTAGATGGTGTGTGACATGGTGCTAACATGGATGGTCATGGGCTCACCCTATAGCCTAATAATAAGGAGGAGGGGAGAGCGCGTGGAACCTCTGCCAACTTCCCCTCCTAGAAGGTTTTTACTAATTTGAATGGTCAGGATCTAAAATTGAGGACTTTAGAGGGTTGAGATTATTCTAAAAATCAGTTAAAATTAAGAGGAACATTATAATTTAATAAAAGTTGAATATATAATTTAATATAAGTCAAGATTAAGAGAACATAAAAATATATAATTTAATAAGTTAATGTATCATGAAATATTATTGAATTACCTTTCACAATCTTATGATAATTGGTATAGCTTACCTTTAATTTTACAGAAAATTTTGTATCCTCCTACTTGTAAACATTATATCTATACTTTAGAAAAGCAATAGTGAGGAACGTTTTCATGTTTATTTATCTTGGCCATAATAGACGTTTTTTTCACATTTGCTACTAGCTTGTATAATTCATCGGTAGACAATGAACACATGTCACGAGCGGCTCTACACGTCTTCCCCTTTTACCGTTTTCTTTGTTTCACGTTCTACCACGCGCACACACACACTTGAAAATGGGGCACGATTTGGTGACGAGATCTTTGGCCAAAGAAGTGACGAGCTTCGAACATGCCGGAGGTCACTTTGATTCAGGTCATCCTCTTCTTTTAAGGAGCACCACACACCAATGTGACTACTTATGTGTGATCCTCAGCGGTTTTTTTTTATTTTGCAACGCCTTAAGGAACCTTATGTGCAACATTCTGCATATCATCTTGTAACGTCTAGTCCGGGAGGCACACTTTATAAACCAAGAATAAGTCATGAGATAAGTTATTTCATGTAACACACTGAACTTTAACTAGGCAAGCTTTAACTAGTTAACCCGATTAATCCGTCCAGTACAACTCAATACAACCGGTTGAACCATTTTTAAAACCAACCCGTTATGATTTAAAAACCGGTTTTTAAACATTGTTTATATCTAAAAAAAAGTTATTGTACACCATCTATATAGGCTTGTATACGGACTGAAAGTTCAGGGAACAGTTCGTAAACCATTCGGCGGAAAATTCGTTTATCTTCATTCGTTTAGTTAATGAACGAACACGGACGAGATTTTTCGTTCGATTAACTAAATTAACAAAGTTTTCGTTCGTGAACGTTCGGTAATATTCATTGTTTATTTGTTTCTATTAATTTGTTAAAAGTTTTAATGTTTTTTTTTTAATATTTTACTTTCCCATTTAAGCTATATTTTACAAACAGCACCGGCGCTTCCACCGGAAAATCGTCTGTCTACCGGCTTCAGTCTTTCTTCGTGATTTCTGGTTCGTTTTTTCTCCTTCTCTGTGTTTTCGTATGCGAATGTGTTTGTATATTGTATTCGGATGAAGTAGGGCTGGGTTTGGAGTCCTGAATGACTGATTTCATGTTTATTTCTCAAGTGAAGTGGAATATTATTGCTATTTGGGGGTTTGGTTCGAGATTTTTGCACAGGCTGAGTGAAATGGAAAACCCTAGTTTGTGTGTGTGTTCATCAGCTGAAAACAGTGAAGACTAGATGCTAGATGGTGAACATTTGATGGTTCAATTTTACTTGTTAAGATTTGATGCAAAACGGTTTGCATTACTTGTTAAGATTTGAAGCTAACCCGACTTGATTAAGCCGAAAATAAGAATCAAAGTGTCAAAACTTCCATAAAAGTGGTATAATTGTCTGTTTTATTAGTAGTTTCCTGAAATTAGTATCATCAAGAGTTATGATTTGTTTTATACTTCTAATCCGTTTGTTCGCGGGTCATAGGCTAGCGGTGAGTTTTAACGTGTCAGTCAACCCAGTCTTGGTCTCGGTTTGACCTGGTTCAGAGGGGATGTGGACCAAGTTTTTACATGTGTTGTGTATGTGTTTATTATAAATAGGATAGCTTTAGTTTTCTATGGTACACTATAATTCTCTTGTATTTGTTTCAAGTAATAAAGGAGTAACAAACTCATTTTTATTCTTCTGCATATTTACAAACAAACAGTGAGTGTGTATTGAATGTGTGTGTATATTTTGGGACCTGAACCAACACTTTTTGACTATAAGATACGGAGAGTTTTGTCAAGTTATGGATCATGATACATTGATACTTAGTGTATGCATTTGATTTGTGTCTACTGTCAAATTATGCATCATTGAATTTGTTCTTTAATTCCATTAATGCTTGTGTTTTGACTTATAAATTGTGGAATGTTAGTTTCTTGTTATTATTATTATTTTTTTTTTCTTTCTGTCTTGACTTATAATATGCATAATGACAGGATGAGTTAATTGCACGTTTGATCACATGATGCGTACATTCTTTCGTAAATTGTTGACATACTTATCATCTTCAGAAGATAGCGATGATGATCTTAATGTGGATGTCGAAGAACAGTGTATTCGCAAACGTCATAAGTTTATTCGACGTGATCATATTCAAGGACATGAGTGTCTATATCGCGACTATTTTGCTAAAAATCCAGTATATTCCACAAATCTATTTCGTCGGAGATTTCGGACGAGTCGCCCTTTATTTCTCCGTATTCTAAATGAGGTAGTGGCTAACGAGCCATACTTCGTCCAAAGAAGAGACAATGCCGGAAGACTCGGTTTATCTTCTATGCAAAAGATAATTGTAGCACTTAGAATGATGGCCTATGGGGTTACTACAGATTTCATGGATGAATACGTACACATTGGTGAAAGCACCGCGATGGAGAGCCTCAGAAAGTTTTGTGAAACGATAGTAAGTGTTTTTTTAGATGAATATCTACGGTCACCGAACACCAATGATATTACTCGATTGCTTGCTGTTGCGGATCAACGAGGATTCCCTGGAATGCTCGGAAGCATTGACTGTATGCATTGGAAGTGGAAAATTGTCCCACAGCCTGGCAAGGTATGTACTTTGGCCACATTCGTGAACCTACTATTATATTGGAGTTGGTTGCTTCATATGATCTTTGGATATGGCATGCATTTTTTGGTATGCCCGGTTCACTTAACGACATTAACGTGTTAGAGAGCTCTTCTATTTTCACGGAACTTGAGCAAGGGCGCGCTCATCCGGTCAATTACACAGTAAATGGCCACGATTATACTATGGGGTATTACCTTGCAGATGGTATTTACCCTAAGTGCCAAACTTTTGTGATGAGGATTCCATCACCAAGATGGGACAAGAATAAACATTTTGCAAAAGCACAAGAATCTGCAAGAAAAGACGTCGAGCGAGCGATTGGTGTACTTCAACAACGATTTGCAATCATTCGAGGACCTTCACGAATGTTCAAAGCGAAGGTACTGACAAATATAATGAAAGCATGTGTTATTCTTCATAATATGATCATTGAAGATGAACGTGATGATGGTGACAATCTTAACATCGAGTATGATCAACTTGACGATGATCTCCCCGAATTGTCGCGCACTCATACGATTGAGATTATGGACTTTATCCAACGGCGTCTTCATATTAGAGATAGCTTGGCACATCATCAGCTTCAAGAAGATCTAATTGAACATCAATGGCTGCTATATTCCCAACATTAACCGATGTCAATTTTATTGAATGTTAGACATGTTATGTGATAATCATTAGAATGATGTGTATGATCAAAACTTATTAGGTTAACTTTTGTTAATTTAAGTTTGCATCTACATGGGTAATTGTCTTGTAATGTGTTAGCATCTGATCTTAAACTGTTGTTGCTCTTTTACAAGTAATGTGTTTTGACTCTTATAGGTGACAAACTCAATGTTTTAAATTTTAAACATTATTTGTTACAAAAATGTCATCATCTGGAGGTTAATATTTCAAAAACTACTAGAAACGAATAAGAAATTATAATAAGTGTGGATACAAAGCTACATTTAATCATTTGAATGTATACTCATAAAAATTCAACATGTCCAGCAACTTCTCTACACAAAAGCTTTGACTCCCTAGCCAACTTTAAACTCTTGTGAATTATTAATCCAGTGAGCTTATGTACTGATGTTGGTTCATATTTTCTAGCTTCTACCTCACCCCCCATCAACAAAGCTTCTCTAGCAGGGACCACATTTTCCCACCAAAACTCCCGTAAAACGCCATGTATTAACTTCCAGAATTCTTCATCTCTAGATACACGAAATATAGTGCTCCCATTTTCGGTCCAACAATACAAATCGACCCAATCTCGATCCATAACTTCCATTTGACCCTGAACTTGCGGCATATAATAAAAGGGCATAGTGGTCCAAGGCTTAGCCGATGCGGGTTTACCTTTATTAAACGGGCATTTCACTTCAAGAATCCCAGGATTTGCGAAATTACCAAGAAGCCCATCTGGGGATGCCCCGATCCAGTCAAACTTATCCTCTGAATGCGTCGCGAAGCCCAACGAATTTACTTCACGACCCGTGATTTTTTTGTACTTTTCTATAGCGATTGACTCGTTAAGAACGCCCCATTCCATGGCGTGTTTAGTACCGAGTGAAACCGTTGACTTTGTATCCGATGGGAATACTTTTTCACACCAGAGTTCGTACCGGCGTTTGCCTTTCCATAAGCCAAGAGCCGTGCTAAACGTGCTGGTGGTTAGGCGGTCCTTCCGAAGGGCGAACCATTCTTCGGAACGTTGGGCTGGTGCACCTGATGGACTCATTTGACTAGTCAAAGTTATAGTCTTCCATTGTGGGTTGTAGACTAGAGAAGTTGATGCTAGTGACGCGCAGGTTGGAAACGGTCTGAAAAGGTTGAACTGAAATTTGTTTCTTTGAGGAAGGTATAATGCTGTTGCTTTATGGTGGAAAAAATGGATTCTAGTGATGCAGGCGTTGGTCATTTTGGAAGTCTACGAGAACCATAAACAGATCAGTGACTTGATGATATCGATAATGAGATTAGATAAAAAGTAAACCAATGAGTATGCACACATCTAAATAATAAGGGGAAGCACACACAAATCGATCAGAGTTAAGTATTCACAACTGCTTTTAGTTAAAGGTTGCGAGATCAACCCTATAAGTAATGAGTTAAAACGGCTCCCCTTTTGAGGGTCGAAATAGGTCAGGTTGACCTGAAACACTTTTTGTCCACTCCAAAATACAATTTTTTGTTGCAAATTAAAAATCTTCAAAATTTCGATAAGAATTAGGGTTTTATTTTATGTATTAAAAATACATTTTGGACGACTTTTGACCCATTTCCTTTTAATATATAATTTTTGTTTGACCCGTAAAACTTTGTATCTCCAAGTTTCGTGAAAAAACATGTGTTGAAAACATGTTCTTTCAATTACCACTTTTATCATTATCTCAACAACTCGCTAAGCAAGCTTTAATAATGCAAACTTAACTGCATTTTTCAGAACCGGGCGCTTCTATCCTGATCAATTTCAGCTCTCATTTTGCTCAACAGATCGATAAAAGAAGAAGCCCAATGGAAAAAGGAAACCCATTAAACGATACGTTCTGAATCTCATGCTAACCCTATATCATATCAAGAAAATGACTCTCGGTTTCTTTAGCTATCTATATGTCAGATTACCGCACAATAAGATACCCCGTGTCGAGAATGCTAGATTAGGAACTTAAACGTAGGTATTCATTCACAAGTTCACATGCCTTTCAAACCAAAAAAATTAATAATAATAAGATCACATTTTTATAATAAACGGCGGTTTTTAACAAATAGTGGAAATGAAAATGCATCAGGGACAAAGCTAATGAACTTAAAAACCAGTGGAATGAGGGCCCTTTTATCTAATGTTGCTCATTAGTCATTCTTGGTGAGTGCAGGATTACAACTTTCATATTTTCACAAGAACAATTAATTTGCAAAAACTAGCTAACAAACAAACATATATTGTTCAGCTAAAAGGTGTTCATCAATTTGGGCGTATAAAAACCCTAAAAAGTTAACATTTGGAACTTTGCAATTGCTTGAAAATTAGAGATTTAATCTTGAATTGGAAAAGAATAATATAATCTTGACAGGCTGCAGAAAGCACAGTTGCAAAAAATCATTTCTGAAGTATAAGAAATTAAAAAATTATGCAGATACAAGAACCCTAATGTTTGGCATAAATATAGGAAGATAAATCATACCAGCAGCTGATCAATGGCGGACTGCAATCTTCAATTTCTAAAACCCTTGTCTTCAGCTTGTTATTGGATTGTTAGGGTTTATCGTCATATTTGTGACGAAGAAATGATATACAAGTAAACATTGATGATGTCACCTTAAAGTAAGGGTAAACTTGTCACTCAATACTCAAAGTAACACTTTAATAGTTTAATGCTAAGCAATTTGATACACTTAAAAGGTAAATAAACCAAACGTTTAACGAAAAGTTTGTAAATTGTTTGGCAGAAAATTCGTTTGTTTAATAAACGAATGAACATGAACAAATGTTTGATTCGTTTATTTATATTCGTAAACGTTCACTAACGTGTTCATTTGTGTTCGTAAACGTTTGGTATCGTATTTGTTCATTTAAGTTTGATAATACAATAGATAATTAATTTTTATATTTTATTAAATACTTCAAAGTTCGCACTTATTTGAAATATTTAATAAATATTAGTGTTCGTATATGAATATTAGTTTTATCAATAACTTATACCAAATACAAAGTTTAACAAAGAAAACCCTGAAGTTCATGGCATAGTCCAGAAGAGGGGGGATGGTTGGCTCAAGCCCGATGCATTTTTTTCTATTTAAAACGAACTTCTCTTTTTATGTGCAATCAACTAAGAGAACTTGATTTTTTTTTCAAAGGAGTAATATATTGTTACGAGTGGGATTTTTTTTTAAAATGAGTTAATATGTATTTATGTGGTAAAACTATTAACTTTATTTGAAGTCCTTGTCAAACAACTATATTAATGGTCGAATGGGCCGGGGTGTCTCGGGAGAAGCTAGTCCTCCGAGGATTATTTTGGGCACACTGGCAACACATAACACATTAAGAGGTGTTCCCACGGTCCCTGATGTGTGCGTAAGTTCCACTTCGTTCATAGTTAAAGATTAAATCATTTTTTTAATCAAAAGTGGTGAGAATATACCAAATACGCCCCTATTTGTACTCATTTGAAAAAAAGGGCTTATAGCACATAGCTAGAGACTGATCAACAAGTCAACATACACGACTACAACCATGGGTGCATGTATCCACTCACAAGGAAAGGGGGCAACCACCCTTCGGAAAAAATAGTGTTATTTTTAGTCAAAATTTCTAACTATTTTTTTAAAAGTCTGGTTAAGACCATACGAGATGGGCGTGAAAGCCTCTCCACGCTGGACACACCACCCCGCATATTGCGTGGAGGGCGGCGTTATAACATTTATCGTAAAACGGGTTCCAAAACCTGCTCCGTTTAAAATACATGCATTTATTAAAAGTTTTGTTACGCAATTATTTTTCTTTAGTTATTCTGTATGGTTAATAAATAAATTATACAATTAATTAAGATCCATAAAAAGAAATATATACATAAATAAAGAGAAGTAGCTTTAATAATAAAACAAAAAAATTAAAAAGGAGGAACCGGGTTTCGAACCCGGGTCTCCCATAGGTTCACACACAAGAAACACCACTGCACTGCACACACGCTTGTGTTAAAGCTGAAAACATTTGACCTTATACCGAAGATCCGCTCAAACCTGCAAGTTCAAAACATCAGCGGCTGTAACCGCCCGCTAATTCAGTGGTAAATCACAAATCATCCGTTTCCAATCTTCAATTGATAGATCATAACTGTCAATCAACATCTAATTTCAAATTTAACGGTTATGCTAATCATCAATCAAAGAGAAAATTTCGGTTTTAAAAAGTAAATCCAAACCCACTCAACTCAGCCTATAAATACCGCAAGAAGATTGTTTTCAAACTCGTTCATTTCTTCAACACAAACACTCTATCAAGTTTTCTCTCAAATCCTTTGTCCGTCGGAAGTCAGTTTCTCCGCCGGAATTCGACTTCGGAAAACCGGGAACTTTACTTTTTCCAGTGGTATGAATCCTAAAACCCTCCCTATGTTCATTCTTTTTGTTCATCTATGTCACACCCCGACCCGCAGCGGAAAAAGGTGATCGGGGCATGATTGGGTTATCATCAAAGCTCATGACATTTATTAAGCGTTTCATATTCATTAAATACAATTTAATGGAAATTTACAATAATTGATACAACATATTCTAACTATCAATCTAAGCTTCTTTGTTCTCTTCTAAGGCATTTCCTAGGTTTTCTTTGCTTCGACTTGTTCACCTGTATCATGTGTAAAAAGGTTTTGGATCAACATAAAGTTGGCGAGTGAATCCTATGGAAAACATTTGAACAAGTTTATTTGAATTGATTATGAAATATGTGCACAACCAAACATGAGTAAAAATAGATGTAAGACTTATTCAACAATCATAAGATATTAAATGAAACACACATGAACAATAATGGAACATTTAGAGGCACGCGATGCTCAACTCGTCTCTCACGAGGAACTGAGGGGCCTAATGAATGAATTGCATAAACATGATAATATGAATGACACAACTACAAACAATATAAACTCAATGATACACACATAAACAATAATGAATTTGATTTGTGGCACGCGTTGTTCAACTCGTCTCCCACGAGGAACTGATAGGCTTAATGAATGAGTTTCATATAATTTGACAAAAGGAAATAAGTAATCACAACAATATAAACAATCTAAGTTTAGGTCATGATGTGGTATGGCACAAGTTTAAATAAATAGTTAATTATTTTCATAACACATGACACACCCCAAAACGTATAATTTAAAAGGGGGAGTTGTAAGATTCACTCACAGTGGGTGCGTTCGGTTGATGATGTTGAATGCACGCGAAGTGGTTTTAACCACGAGTGAGATTTAACCTAGATAAATCGCATTATGGTTTGGTAAGTAAACGGATTTTATTAATCTATTTTAGTAGGATTGTTGGGTGTATTTTTGTGAGTTTGAGGCTATTTTCTAACCTTAAAAATGTTATTTCTAAGTATTTTTAATTGATTTTTAATTAAAATAATTAAATAAAAATATAAAAAAAATTTGATTTTTTTCTCTGACCGTTGACCGTTGACTGACCGTTGACCTGACCGTTGACCGGTTCGAATCATGTATACAAGTGCGCTGAGTGAGGCTCGAACCCGAGACCTCTCGTACGCGTGCACGCAGCTCTACCAACTGAGCTACGTGTCTAACCCGTCATATATCTGATTTTAATTATCTTTATACATTAATTAGTTTAAACCGAAAATCATTTTATTTTAAAAACAGTTTAAGCGAATCGGACGTGCACTCCACAGGTCTCGAACCCGGGACCTGTGGCTTAAACTAACACACAGTCCACCGCTGGACTGTGTGTTTAACATGTTATATAATCCAATTTTTATTATACTTAAATACAAAATATTTGTTTTCATTTCTGACTTATTTAAAAAAAGTTAATAATCGTCCGGGTCGATGCAGAAGACCGGACTCGAACTCGTGACGTGCGACTTAAACATACACACAGTCCACCGCTGGACTGTGTGTCTAACTTGGTTATTATTCAGATTATTAATATACTTAACATATACCTGTGGCGACTCCGGTTCAGTTTAACAAAAAAAATGATTTCTATTAAGGCAGCGTGTGTGAAACCGGATTCGAACTCGAGACGTTTGTATGTTTAATGTGCACACAGTCCACCGCTGGACTGTGTGTCTAACCCGAGTAATATCCTGATTTTAATTATACATATACGTTCCGAAACATCGTCTTCCTCGTTGAGTTTTAACCAGAATCGGTAACAGACTGGTTCGAAGTTTTAATCGGTTTCTTAGCGTCTTACAGTTCATTAAGGTGAGATATGAGTATAAAGAAAAGAAAATAAGCGTGAGGTATACCGACTCGTTTTCCTCTGTTTTCCGGCAGAACTCCGGCGACAGAAATTAACTCCGGCGTCAGGTATCTTGCAGCAGGGAAACTTCAGAAAACTTACAAAGGGTGTGGGTGACTTCGGTATAAGCTTAGGAGGTTCAATAAGGCTCGGCAATGGGGAACCCGGTTATCCGGCGACAAACAGAAAAATTCCGGCGAGTGGAATTACGCCGAGAAAAGGTGTGGTTTTGAGCGAAAAGGTTTGCAGTGGGTTGTGGGTGAATTTATAGGGCAAATCGTCGAAGAACCTGGTCTGATTTTCAACTGGATTCATAAATTATAAAGACTCCGGCGGTTATGACTTTGGTCGCGGACTCAAACATCGGTTATAACCGATGTCCTAATAATAGCTTACGTTATAACTGAAAACATCGTTAAAACTCGCGAGATTTCCGGAATTTCCGACGACTGAACTATTGGGCGCCGGTTTTGAATTCGTAAAGTCACTTTATAATTTAAATGATTCCAATATTTATCAAACAATACAAGTGGCGCAGTGGTTTGTGTGATGTGCGATAAGGCTGATGTTGAACCGGTTCAGACCCGGGTTCGAAACCCGGCAGAACCTATGTATTTTTATTTTGCGTTTTTAACAGTTTTTCAAAAACTAATTATATATTCCCGTATAATAATCGATTACGTATCGTTTAAAAATATTTTGGGCATTTAATTCGCAACGAAATTTTTGACTGACTGTTCGGTTGATAAACGGAGCGGGTTTGGTAAATCCGTTTTTGACGGATGTTACAGTATCCCCTGCTTTTTAGAAATTTCGTCCCGAAATTTAAATAATGATATATTTTGACTAAAAGGATGATGATGTTTAGTTTGACAGTTGTATGCTTAGAAAAATAAGGGTTTAAGTTTTTGTTCGAGGCGGTAACGTTCCTTGTAAGGGTTAAGTACCCTATTCAGGAATCGCTTTTTGTTGCCTACTGTATAAGTATTGATAAGCAGAAATGATTTGCTAAAAATGATATCATGCATAAGAGTTTAGATACGTTTGGGAAAGTATGGTTATATCCTAAGGCAAAACTTCTAACACTACAACCTCTATGGAACATAAATAAAAAAAACACAACAGCTGATATTTGAACATGAATAAACACAACAGCAAATATTTGAATCCACATTCTGATAGCATATATGTTTGAATGGTGGAAGTTCCTCTCTCGTTTGTTATGATGGAGAGGTTAGTTTATGTAGAAATGGAACACAATCCAATCTCTTTAAATAGCATGATGATATAAATGTAACACAAATTCCAACCAAGGCAATACTAAATCCTACATGGAACTTCTCATAACCGCCTGATAATGCCTCTGATCCTTTGGCAAGAATACTTATATATAGGAAGTACCAGCGGCGTATCCACCATATTCTTGCCAAATTTTTCATTAGTTTTATCCACAAGTTATGATTGGTTACCAAGAAAACTAATAAATCCTACATAGAACTTCTCATAACCGTCCGATAATGCGGGATAGAAACATATAAGGGGCGCCGGTCAGATAAATTTTTAAAACCCTTTTTAATTAAGCAAATCTGGATCCAGCTAAAGAGTATACAAGTATAATTAAAATCTTGATGTAAACGGGTTAGACACCCAGCCCAGTTGGAAGGGCTGGGTGCATTACAACATTAAGGTCGCGAGTTCGAGGCCATTCCCTACGCCGGTTCGATGATTTTAAAATTCTTTTTAAAATTAACAATTTCGGTAATAACGTAATAAGTGTATAAATGGAATTAAAAATGGATTTCCTTCGGGTTAGACACGTAGCTCAGTTAGAAGAGCTGCGTGCATGCAACCGAGAGGTCACGGGTTCGAGTCTCAACACACGCATCCAATTCCACCAGTTAAACCAGTCTGACACCTCACCTTGTCAGTCTGACAAGGTTTTAATTTTTTTTTAATATTAATTGATAATTTATTTATTCTTTTATTACTATAAAATTAGTTTTAAATCCATTTAAAAACAAAGCATTTTAGGTATAAATCATTAAATCATAAAATTTACTTAACAAAGTAGTAAATCAAAATATTATATATTTACTATTTTTATATTTATCGAATCTTTGCGTTATTGTTATTTAGGTTAGATTTCCTTTTCAAATAAATCTTCCATTTCGTTCGCATTTATTATCATCAAGGGACGCACCCACTGTGAGTGAATTCCTACAAACTCCCCTTTTTATTCATGTTTTTGGGTGTAGCATGTGTCGTATTATTTATTTTGTTTATTCAAACACTTGTGCTATTACCATTATATGACCTAGACGTGTGATGTAAATGTTGTTTGTCGTATTGCGTGTTTACATTTTGTCAAGTTGCGTGCAAATCATTCATTAGGCCCATCAGTTCCTCGTTGGAGACGAGTTGGGCATCAGGTGCCTCATTAGATCGGCTCCGTTTGATTGAGCCTTGATCTCATTGTTCATCATTTGAGGTGCGTGTGTGGCATTAATTGATATTGTGTGTTTTGTGATTAAATTTACATATACGAATACTCATATGTGGTTATGCACGTTTTCATAACAAATATAACAAATTCGTTCAAATGTTTTTTTTAGATTCACTCGCCAACTTTTGTTGACCCAAAAACCATTCTTTTTATACATGATACAGGTGAACAGGTTGAAGCAAGGAACACAGGAATTTTGCCTTAGAAGACAAATAAAGAGTTTATGAATGTCTGAGTTTAGTATATGTTGTGCTTGTATGTTTGATGTAAATTCTCATTTAAATTGAAAATAATAAATATGAAACTCTATAGTAAATTTCATGAGCTTTGATGATAACCCAATCATGTCCCGACTACCATTTCCGATGCGGGTCAGGGTGTGACAGATTGGCATTAGAGCTTTTGACTATAGGGATATAGGATAGGTTATTAGACCCTTAGAGCCTATACTATAGTTGATTAGATTTTAATTGCTTATGTGGTTACATGCAAACTTATGATGTTTATTTGTTTCATATTTGCTACACACACAAATGCATGCAAGCACTTCCACTATCATTTTGTGTGATACTTAATGAGTTATATATATTGTCAAACATAATATGCTTACATATACATTCATCACGCACGTTTCAATTCTCACATATTCAAATCATTCTCAAATTTTCTTTATTCAAGATTTTGTGATGTTTTCATTTTTCAATCTCATCAAAGTGAGTTCTACGACGGGCATGTAGTAACTGGAAGGGTACAAATACCAGTATTCGAAACGTCCTGTCAAGGTTGGCATTCGTATAAATCCAATATAACGGACTAGTTTGCCTACCTGGGGACTAACGATGAGAGTACGAAGGACCTATTAGGCCAAAGCGTGCCACACCAAACGTCGTGTGAACTAATCCCACTTTGAGTTGTCACTATGTCTACACCTGGACATCCTCCGACCTTATACTTTGCAATCATGTTTTACGATTTTCATTCGGGTGGCTTGAATGTTAACAGGCCAACACCAATGTGCACCCTATCAGAGCCCAGTAGTCATGGGGGCCCACATGACTACCAAAGCCAAATATGGGGACACATGGGGGCCCACACATGAGCAAAACCCAATACATCCTAGGGATGTAGCAAATTTATTTTTCTTCATTTGTATTATGAATGTTCATTTTATACGACACATGACACCTATATGTCAAACTCATACTCTCGATACGTATTCCTTGTAGATGTCTTCTAGTCACTCTCGTAGAGGTAGGAGATCAGGAAAATCTCGCGAGCGCATGGCAAAATGGCCGCCATAATACCTGTCACACCCCAACCGATGGCGGAAACATCAGAGTGAGACGAACTAGATTGCTCGAGACATCATAACACTATTTGTGACATTATTTAATTAAACAACTCATTTTATTTCAAAGCATCGAATTGTCAAATTACAACATAATCGAAATACAAAGTAACAATAACAAAAATAAGTTCAACAAAACATAATAATCATCTTAGCATTCTACGCGTGTTTCTAAGCCGTTCCTACTAAGTTTCATCATACCACTTCATCAACCTACAACATGTTAAAAAGTATAGTTCAATAACAAAGTATTGGCGAGTACACAAGTTTGATATCATAGCATAAGTATAAAAATCGATTAAACAAATCCACATGAATAGCTAGCATACGAGATAATTGTAACCGAGGCATGTGAACTACAAGCCAATCATTTAGTGTACCGCATAATAGATTAAAACTTAACATTGACCACAAGAATACGGGCGGTGCGTTACTCCTATAGCTCTATACATGTTAAGGGAGGCTTGATCGAAGTTAATGACATTTAGATCACATAAGAATAGACCAAGTAACAAGTCAAGTAGCACATAACTAAAGCATTTTGATGGATTGTTTGTGTGATTTCGTAGAATAAAAGTGTGATTTAGTGTAGTTTGATAAGTTAACATATTGCACCCAAAAAGTGTAAAGCATAAAAAGGGTTCGAGTGTACTCACGGTTTTGCAAGCTTCCACTTGAGTTCCATGAAGGGTTTGGAGAGTTAGAGGAACACCGAGTTATCTTGAAAGTCTTGAACTTTCTTGATTGAGAGAGAGCTTTAGAGAGAGAGAGAGAGAAGGGTTTGAGGTGTGAAATGAGTGTGGGAGGAGGTGGGTATTTATAGTTGAGGTTTGAGGTTGAGTTAGGTGAGTATTAAATGCAAGAAACACAATCCAACAAACACACTTTTGCCCAATCCATGAGCTAGAAACAAGAATCTGCGGATTATGCCCCTGAACTTGGTTTTTCCATCATTTCATGCTAAAACTCGATATTTTTGCATGTTTTTAAGTATATAACATATTTGTAAGTATATTTTAGGTATCGAGAATGTATGTATGAATATTTGCACGTATAAAAAGTATCAGTTGGTATGTAATCACGTATTTAACAATTGAATGTATGTAACATAAGTAGGAATCAAGTATGAATTTTGTTATGATCAAAGTCTCGGATTACAAGATTGGGAAATGAAATACGAATGCGATACGAATACAAGTTTCCATAAATAAAAGTCCAATTACACTTTCTAATTAATGAAAGTACGAAAAAGCGAGGCGTTACAATACCCAACATCGTAGTTCAAGTCCAACAAGCCCTTACCGCTAATCCCATCAACCCAATCAACCAAGAAAATCAAAACGTTGTCAACCCTCCCCGAATACCACAAAATGCACCTACAAGCATTTCAAATCCTGCGATCCCCCAAAATACGAAGGGACTGAATGTGTCACCGCTCTCCTCCATTGGTTTGAGGAGATGGAAAACACCTTTCTCAATTGCGATTGCCCCGATGATCGCAAGGTGCGATATGCTACTGGTCGTTTGTTCGGAGTAGCACTTACATGGTGGAATACAGAGAAGGGCAAGCGAGGTGCTGAGGATGCTATGACTTTGACCTGGGAAGAGTTGAGGGAGATTATGACAAGACGTTTCTGTCCAAGAAGCGAAATCAAGAAATTAGAAGATGAGTTCTACTCTTTGAAACACAAGGAGGGCGACCACACCACATACAACAAGAGATTTCTTGAGTTGAATCAAATGGTCCCCAACTTGTTCACTCCCCTCTACCGTCTGATTGAACACTATGTTTGGGGTCTTCCTTCAAATATTCAGGACCCTGTAATAAGTACCACCCCTGCAACTTTGGAAGCAGCAATGAAGTTAGCTACAGAGCTCACCGAAAACCACATTAAATGGAGACTTCAAGGAGGAGAAGAAGAAGGATAAAGCACCAACCGAAACCTCAAACTCAACCCGAACTGAATCCTCTTCTCAACCTACTACTAAGAGAAAACGAGACGGACAAAATTTCGCTGTCACTCAAACCATTCAACCAGCTCCACAAGCTGTACCCCTCCAAGCTATCCCAATCATTCAAGTATCACCCAACCCTAATTACCCATATAAGAAACCTTATATTGGACCTCACCCTCAATGCAACTCCTGTTTTTATCACCATTCACTTACCATACCTTGTCGATTGTGTGCTAATTGTGGGCGTTATGGTTATTTGAGCAAAACTTGGCGTACCCCTCAAAACCAAGCTTCACCCCCACTCAAAACATGATTCAACCCTACCAACAACCCCAAAACCCCATAGTTCCATATGTTCGAGCCTGCTTTAATTGTGGCGACCCTACCCATTTTAGAAACGCGTGCCCTAGGTTGGTTAACATCATTAACGCCCAAGCTCAAGCAAACCTAGTTAACCAAGCAAATCAAGCAAACCCAGCTCCACCACCAGCGAGAAGAAGAGCTTACAACATCAACGCTAATCCAATTGAAGATAATAACGGCGCAAACGAACAACCTAACTAGTCTTCCATCACCAAGAGTCAAGACTCAGCTCCAACCGTCTAGTTCTTAATGTTTTTCTCAATCTTGTATCCCTGTTTTAATTTGGGAAAGTATGTATCCAAGAATTTTAAATGCTTGATATTACTGTTTTATTTCGTATCTTTACTCTTTAATTTATTTTTTCATATCATCATACATCACGACGTATCTCGTTCTCATCATTTAAAGAAGTTGGGTCGTGTCTCACTTTTTCATAGACTGACCCCTTCATCATAACAAACGAGAGAGGTACCGTCGTCATTCAGTCATGTATTCTTTCAGATTTGAGACTCAAGCTTTGGTTGTTGTGTTTGTTTATATTTTGTAGATTTTAGAGTCACATAGAACTAATCATAACTTACTAACAAAGCCAATAAAAATTTGACAAGAATATGGTGGATACGCTGCTGGTACTTCCTATATATAAGTATTCTTGTCAAAGGATCAAAAGCATTGTCAGGCAGATATGAGAAGTTCCGTGTAGGTTTTAATATCATCAGGGTTGAAGTTTTTGTCTTGTGATATAGCCTTATCTTTTCAATGCTTCAATTCTCTCAAAACTCTTATGCATGAGATCATATCCAGTCAACCAACCCTGTGTATCAACGCTTATCATCCCAGGCATAAAAAACCGATTCCTGTAGCAGGATATTCAACCCTTGCTAGGAACGTTACCGACTCAATCAAAAAAATTCAAAACTTCACACTTCTCTGGTTATGTAATCATCAAATCCAAACATCATACCTCTCTTTTCCGCTAAGGATATTTAGATTCTAGTCAGAATGCGTTGGGAGTCAAAAGAGAACCTAAGTTCATTTGGGAACGCGAAGACTCAAGGCCCGTATCTTTTCTCTATTACAACTTTTACCTAAATTTCAGGACGAAATTTCTAAAAGTAGGGGATACTGTAACATTTGTCGTAAAACGGGTTCCAAAACCTGCTTCGTTTAAAATACATGCATTTATTAAAAGTTTTGTTACGCAATTATTTTTCTTTAGTTATTCTGTATGGTTAATAAATAAATTATACAATTAATTAAGATCCATAAAAAGAAATATATATATAAATAAAGAGAAGTAGCTTTAATAATAAAACAAAAAAATTAAAAAGGAGGAATCGGGTTTCGAACCCAGGTCTCCCATAGGTTCACATACTAGAAACACCACTGCACTGCACACACGCTTGTGTTAAAGCTGAAAACATTTGACCTTATACCGAAGATCCGCTCAAACCTGCAAGTTCAAAACATCAGCGGCTGTAACCGCCCGCTAATTCAGTGGTAAATCACAAATCATCCGTTTCCAATCTTCAATTGATAGATCATAACTGTCAATCAACATCTAATTTCAAATTTAACGGTTATGCTAATCATCAATCAAAGAGAAAAATTCGGTTTTAAAAAGTAAATCCAAACCCACTCAACTCAGCCTATAAATACCGCAAGAAGATTGTTTTCAAACTCGTTCATTTCTTCAGCACAAACACTCTATCAAGTTTTCTCTCAAATCCTTTGTCCGTCGGAAGTCAGTTTCTCCGCCGGAATTCGACATCGGAAAACCGGGAACTTTACTTTTTCCAGTGGTATGAATCCTAAAACCCTCCCTATGTTCATTCTTTTTGTTCATCTAGTTCGTAAATTAGAGCTGTTTATATATATAGATGTAAGGTTTAGATCTGGGTTATGTCTAAATGAAGAAGATGAAGTATAGTATGTGTATTTATGTAATATAATTTGGGTTATTTTCAGGTTAGACACCCAGCCCAGTTGGATGGGCTGGGTGCAAATAAGAGCAGAGGTCGCGGGATAGAAACATATAAGGGGCGCCGGTCAGATAAATTTTTAAAACCCTTTTTAATTAAGCAAATCTGGATCCAGCTAAAGAGTATACAAGTATAATTAAAATCTTGATGTAAACGGGTTAGACACCCAGCCCAGTTGGAAGGGCTGGGTGCATTACAACATTAAGGTCGCGAGTTCGAGGCCATTCCCTACGCCGGTTCGATGATTTTATCTTTTTAAAATTAACAATTTCGGTAATAACGTAATAAGTGTATAAATGGAATTAAAAATGGATTTCCTTCGGGTTAGACACGTAGCTCAGTTGGAAGAGCTGCGTGCATGCAACCGAGAGGTCAAGGGTTCGAGTCTCAACACACGCATCCAATTCCACCAGTTAAACCGGTCTGACACCTCACCTTGTCAGTCTGACAAGGTTTTAATTTTTTTTTAATATTAATTGATAATTTATTTATTCTTTTATTACTATAAAATTAGTTTTAAATCCATTTAAAAACAAAGCATTTTAGGTATAAATCATAAAATTTACTTAACAAAGTAGTAAATCAAAATATTATATATTTACTATTTTATATTTATCGAATCTTTGCGTTATTGTTATTTAGGTTAGATTTCCTTTTCAAATAAATATTCCATTTCGTTCGCATTTATTATCATCAAGGGACGCACCCACTGTGAGTGAATTCCTACAAACTCCCCTTTTTATTCATGTTTTTGGGTGTAGCATGTGTCGTATTATTTATTTTGTTTATTCAAACACTTGTGCTATTACCATTATATGACCTAGACGTGTGATGTAAATGTTGTTTGTCGTATTGCGTGTTTACATTTTGTCAAGTTGCGTGCAAATCATTCATTAGGCCCATCAGTTCCTCGTTGGAGACGAGTTGGGCATCAGGTGCCTCATTAGATCGGCTCCGTTTGATTGAGCCTTGATCTCGTTGTTCATCATTTGAGGTGCGTGTGTGGCATTAATTGATATTGTGTGTTTTGTGATTAAATTTACATATACGAATACTCATATGTGGTTATGCACGTTTTCATAACAAATATAACAAATTCGTTCAAATGTTTTTTTAGATTCACTCGCCAACTTTTGTTGACCCAAAAACCATTCTTTTTATACATGATACAGGTGAACAGGTTGAAGCAAGGAACACATGATTTTGCCTTAGAAGAAAAATAAAGAGTTTATGAATGTCTGAGTTTAGTATATGTTGTGCTTGTATGTTTGATGTAAATTCTCATTTAAATTGAAAATAATAAATATGAAACTCTATAGTAAATTTCATGAGCTTTGATGATAACCCAATCTGCCCCGACTACCATTCCTCTACGGGTCAGGGTGTGACACGCGTTGTGGGTGGGGCTTGAGGATCTCCACCAGTGTGGAGGGCAATTTTGTTGGTGATGTGGTGCGAGTTGATTGGTGATTTATGGTAGCAGGTTTGTGATTGGGGATGGTTTTTTTAAACAAAAGGTGGGGCCCTTTCCACACCTAACACCACCCTGTGCTCTTTTTATCAACGCCCCCTCGCTGAGGTAGCTACCATTTAACGTTTAATACCCCCTCTTCATGCCCTTCCTGATGGGTCCGCTCCTAACTACAAATACATAAGGTGTTATGAAAATTGAAATTACACCACTGTAACAACCTCAAGGGATATCTCTGACATGTTTTACACCTTATAAAGCTTATTACTTAGTGCATTGACATCTAATCCCACAAATTATATGAGGGGTTTTTTATTTTATAAAAAATGGTTGTAAGTAGAAGAAAGATAAATTATTACCGTTCATCTTAAATTTGAGGGAACATTGTTTATCTTTTATAATTTTTAATATATTTTAAAAGTGATTGTGAGTGAAAAAGAGATAGAGAAAATATAATGATAAAAGTATTAAAAATATTTTTAATTGAAAAAAAGAGAGAAAAAAACAATTTTATTGTAATATAGGATTAAAAAAATAGGAGGTTAGATGTGAATGGTTTTAATTTTTCGGTCAACCTGAAATGGTCAACCCAAAAGTAGACGTGTTTTGTTGTTGAAGGCTTTCTTAGTAAACCAACATACGATTATTAAAATTGTTTGTGATATCTATTGTGACATGTAAGATATTGACATTTTCTTGAGCAGATCCATCAAGTATATCTCTAAGGCTAACCGGTGTGGAATAGCGCCTCATGCCATCTAGGCATGATGGTGCCTCCAACATTAGCCGCCTCAGCCGAGGGGCGCTATCCTTGCTTCCTCCAAAGTCAATGATAACGCCCACATGCATAAACCATTCGGCTTTGGATTAATTTGTTTATTTTTTGATTTTTAATATTTGTTAAAAGGGGTTTTATAGAAAGCGTTATTCCAGATCATTTAAATTAACGATAAAGCTACTGGGGATAGCCACACCAAATAGTCTAACCGAACTTGCATTGATAAATGGCACCTTGCACCAAAGACTAATTTCGACTCAAAGTTCGTTACTTAACCATCACTCATTATACATAAGTCTTTTAACTGCTCCACACTCAACTATGTATGTCATTTCTTGTTTCTTGATTAAATCTACAACACTTTATCCCTGACAGCTTTCACTAAACAACAACAAACACCAAATGTTTCCACCTGAAAAACCAATCAACTTCAACCCACCACCACAACAACAAACAAAGATAGATGATGATGATGGTGATGATGCAATCAACCACCCCCACCAGCAGCGAAGAAAACACCAACAAGTCCTCAGTTACTACACCACCAGTCACAAAAAAAAAAGAGCCGAGACATGGGCCAAAGAAGAAACTCGAACCCTAATCACCCTCCGTCGTGAAATGGACTCACTTTTCAACACTTCAAAGTCAAACAAGCACTTGTGGGACCAGATTTCGGTCAAGATGAGAGAACAGGGGTTTGATCGATCGCCAAACATGTGTACTGACAAGTGGAGGAACTTGTTGAAGGAGTTCAAGAAAGTCAAAGAACACAACAATGGGGTTGATTGTCATAATGGGTATTCGGTTAATAGTAAGATGCAGTTTTATAAAGAAGTTGAAGAGATTATTAGGGGTAGAAGCAAAACTTCTAAGGTTGATTCTTTTATGCACTTTTCTGATAGAGGTATAATATTTATTCGCTTTACAATTTAGATTACATTTGAAACAAAATTTAATGAGTGCTTGAATGTGCAATTTCACAGTGGCTATTTGGATTTTGGACAGTGGGAGTTTAAGTTCACTTTTCTTAGGGTCTTGTGTGTGGATGTATGTATGTACAATCTTATACTTTAATCTCCATTCGAGTTATTGACATCTAGAATGTTGAGGCAACAGGTCCTTAGGGGACAGATATCAAAGAATAATACATTAACTATATCCTATAGAAATTTATCGGTTTGTATTAGGGTTCTAGTCTTCTATTTGTTCTATGGCTAAAGAAATCGATTTTCTTATGAGTTTTCTATTCATAATGCCATGGTTGGCAAAATAAACGATTATAGACAACTAGAAATGTAGATGCAAAACAAACCATCCTATTTGGCACCCTTTTGTCCAAGATCGCCCGTTCATCCAAAAAATAATGTAATTCTCATATGAATGGTGTGTTTTAAGCGTTTGTTATCCAATAAATCATTCATCCCTATTTTGCGTTGTTCTCCACACAATGGATTTTTGTGTTGTGTAACCAATTTTTTATTTGATTGACTGCAGTGCATTTGTTAATCATGTTTATTCTTCTTCTTTGCAATTTATAATGTGACTCTAGTAATAATTATGCACCTTTTGCGTTTGTGCAGGTGTAGAGGACACCAGCATTGCATTTGCACCTGTAGAAGGTAATAAAATTTTCTAGCACCTAATGCTTTCTCCATTTTTTGTGTCTACTGGTTTACTATTAGGCCTTTGCTAGAGGTAATTATCACTTTTGCATGTTGTATTATCTCATTTTCGTGTCGTTGTATCTTTCTGGATTAGAGGTGGTTGATTCAGGCTATGTTTGATCTTATAATGGGTCAAACATGTCAAGTTAAATAAGTTAGCTAAAAAGGGAATGGGTCAGATGAGTCAATAGTAGCTCAAAAGGTGTTTCTTATGCACAAAACCTCTTAAATAGAACTTTAGTAACCCGATAGATTACCCATTTTGACCAATTACCCATCCCGCCTGAACTACCCATGTTGACTTCTGTAGTTTGGATGCGCAGTTCTGTGTTTCTACTTGGTCGTTTCGGTTTTAACCCCAAAAAGATAGAAAATGGAAAATGTGTCAATAAATATTATCAATATTCTTTGCAACACAGGTAATGCTAGAGGTGCTCTTAATCTAGAAAGAGGATTGGATCAAGAGGGACATCCTCTTGCCATCACTGCAGCCGATACCATGGCGGTAAGTGGTGTTACTCCATGGAATTGAAGGGAGACCCCCGGAAATGGTTAGTATATTTTTAGTTCCCATTTTGCCCTTAAATTTTTGGTTAGCTACAAGTGGGTTAAATTATGACATTTGCAGGTGATCAGAATAACAGTTATGGTGGTAGGGTTATTTCGGTCAAACTCGGAGATTACACGAGAAGAATTGGTATTGATGGTTCACCAGATGCCATTAAGGAAGCCCTCAAATCGGCTTTCAGGTTGAGGACAAACAGAGGGGTTTGGTTGGAAGATGTTGATAATATCATGAGGACAATCGATAGGGATATGCCTTTAGGAAACTATACTCTTCGTGTTGATGAAGGTAACAATTATTTAGGTGGTGTTTAATTTGAACGAAAATCACTATATTTTGATCTACTTTGAACTGAATGAAAAGGAGTTTTTTTTTAACTTTCAGGGCTAATGATCAAAGTTTGCTTGTTCGAGGAAGCAGATCATGTGCCTGTCCATACCGAAGACAAAATTTTTTACACAGAAGATGATTTTCGTGACTTCTTGTCTCGCAGAGGATGGATTTGCTTGAGAGATAATTTACCAAAACTGAGTTATGATACTTGCCTGTTATTACTGTATAGAACATCTGATGATAATATAATGGATTTTTGAGATATTGTATATACTAAGAAGTTGATGGCACTTTTTTTTACTAAGATGTTGTAACTTACTATGAATGGATTATGGATAATTATGCTTGTGAGATGTGCATATTTTTTTTGAATACTAAGAAGTTGATGGCACTTCATATCCCATTGTTAAGTCACTTTACATTCTATGAACATAATTGTAATCAAAGTGAACAAGATTCCATATTATGAAAGCAATGATAGAACAAGATTCCATATTCATATTTCATTTCATTCTCTTAAGCAGCTTACAGAAAAAGTGAATCAAAATGATTCACATTACAGTTTTAGAGTAAAAAGTAAAGACACCATCTTTTACTGCTCATCCCATTCATCATTCTTGTAAGACACCAAAGTGTCAACCTTGTGAATCTGCACCATGGAAACAACGTCTTTGTTACATATGCAGTTCATGATGACACCTAGCTTGTTTTAATAATTGCAACTCTTCCGAAATTCAAAGTAGATTATATTATTAATATAATTTACAAATGAAAAATAGGATAAACCAATGGAATTCCGATGTTACCTTGGTATCGAAAGAATGCAATTTCACCATCTGCGGATTCGCTATCAGTTTGGATCACTCTCTGTCCAAGTGAAAGGTACTGCAACATCCATATCAGTATATGCTAACACGTCAAATATACCTGCAGAAGAACCATACTTAATACATCAAACAAGAGAAAAACACTCAAGTCGACCAAAATTAACAAAAACACTCAATACAACATACAAGATCAACAGCAAAAAGACAGCCTGTTACACATCCAACATGATGTTAATAATCCTTACAGGGTTCATCAAGGCATGGCAAGTATGTGATGCTGGATGCAATCTGTCTCATGATAGCTTGAATCTCCCTCATGATTTCCTTATCACTCTTCTCTCTTGAAACTCTGCAAACCAACAAACATCAAATCGACACGAGAACAATGTATATAAAATATTAATCAAAGGTTCCAACAACAGTGGCGGACCAATTTTTTTATCATAATTTTCATAACAAAACGTTAAAATTTTCGGGTCGGTCCTCGTTCAGGTCGGGTTAAAGCGAGGTTTGAATTAGATTTAAAAAAAGGCTATACAAGGATTGAAGCCATAACCTCTTGTTGGTAAAGATGGGGTTTACCACTACACCAGTTTTCTTTTCTTTCTATGGCGTCCACCTAATTGTATTTATTGGGTCCTTATAAAATTTAATATACCGGATCTACTAACTTTTTAGAAAATATTGGGGTCCGTGGACCCGACCCGTTCAATGTGGGTCCGCCCCTGTCCAACAATATCTTACCCTTTTTCAACAACTTCTTTATCGGTCTCTATACTGAAATTCCACCTCTCAAGTACTTCATTAGTGGCCTTGCTCATAATCACAAGAACAATCCTTTGTAACTTCCCAGCTTCCAGCCACTCTATGTATTATAAAATATAAGAAAATCAAATCATAAATAGATTCTATCAAGATTCGTGCATAAGTTTATTAAAAATATTAAAAGTTTACCAGAAAGCTGTGTGTTCAAATTTGCAATGAAGGTCTTAACACCGTCATCTTGAGAAAGCAACAAAGGAAGTCCATATTTCTTCACTTTTCCAAAGCTTTCTTCCGGATAAACACCGCGATTGTACAGAATACTACATCACAAATTTCCCCTCATTAAAAATCAGCCATTTCCAGTCAAACCGACAAAAACTCACTCTTAAAGCAAGAAATCACTAGAGTTCTTACCTGTTTGCAGCATAACCTGAAAAGGGTTGCATAAATTGAGAAATATTAGCATCAAGAACTTCAGACAGACACACAGTTTAAAGAATAAATAAAGAGAAATGATATTTTACCGAAAAACTCGCTGACGATGGCGGTGGATCCACGGAGAGTGATTATGTCCTTGCTGGCAGTTTTTGAAGCCATTTCTGCAGCGGAAAACCTTAGAAGTTCTTAAATTTGTTCAAATGAATGAAAGGTTTTTAGATGTTTCTGTGGGGAATTTTATCGAACAGGTTGAGTGCACTGCGTATTATTAAGTAGAAACGGGGATAGGGTTTTGATGAATTTAATCGATAAAAAGGGGAGCAACGGCTACTTTTTGCATTTGCTTTTTTGGTTTTAGAGGATATTAAACGGTCAACTCGTTTAAAATAAATTAAAATAAACACACGCACGGTTTGGTGCGGACATAACGGTTTAATAAGTGGGCCCCACCCATTTTAGATTCAAAGTCGTATATTAGATCCCATTTAGTGTTTTTATTCTATAATCTTTTAAATTATTTGAAGTGTTACTACTTTCTTGTTGTATCGCTACCCGTGAATTCGATTTTTGCTTGAGCCATTTTCACAGGATATCTAGTTGAAGAGACGAATCGGGGCTTTAATCCCGGTTTCAAACCTGACGGGGGCGAGGGTTTACGGATTCCATCCGGTTCACGCGCATCAGGGGCACAGTCTCATGGCGGTCGAGGAGTCAAACATGGACATAGCCTGAGAAGGGTGAGTTTACACGTGGATTATTTGCCGTTTAAAAAAAATTCTGAATGATGTATATAATTCTTGTTTAAATTTAAATTTAACATTATATTCGAACGAGTTACTTAAAGAACTCAAAATTCTTGTTTAAATATGAATGACTTTAATTAAATTAGTTTTCTTTTATATTAAGCGTTGTGGAACTATTAGAACATGTGAACAACTTTCAAACATCTATAGAAGAAAAAAAATGTGATCTTGGTGGTCATGGTTACGATATGTTAGGTGTTATGGATGACAAGAAACGAAGTTATTTCTATACAATAAATTTTCAACATTTGTATGCATAGAGTGGTTGTATCCAATGCTTTGGGGGATTTTCAAAAAAAAAAAAAAAAACTTGATTTTTCACTTTTAACTCAAACCTATTTGATTTTCTTACTTTTAACCCAAAAGTTTTCGTCTTTGCAATTTAACCTACAATTTTTTTATTTTCAACTTTGGTCCTTATACTGTTCATCTTACGCAAATTTTTTGTTTTACGTTCCGTTTTAAATTCTGCGAGTTAACATGGCGCAACGTGTGTGCGGTTCAACATTTTTACGTTGTCTATTTTTTCCAGTTTGATAGGTTCGTTGCAACGCGCGAGTCTTAGGTCAACTTAGTTATTCTTTTCTATGTTTTACGTTTTGATCTAAGTTATTCGCATTAACACGCCGCAAGTTTACTGTTGATGGCCCCGCCGCAACGCGGGGGTGCTTAATACTAGTTTTCATAAAGCGCTCTTGTATTTGTGTCCATCTAGCGGGCATACATTGTGGATATGGTTTGTGATATGATGTGGTATCAAGAAAGGGTTATTTGGTTTGTAATGTGATATGTAGTATCTGTAATCTGTTTTTTTTTTCTATATTTCTGTTCTATATTGTTGGTACTTGAGCATCTTGCTTGAGTCTGTTTCTATTTTATTTCAATAAAACCGCTCTTTTTTTTTTTTGATATTTTAATAAAATAATCATATTCTTGTTACACAAGTTACACAACCAAACATCCTAGCTAACCAAACTATGAGAATATTAGATCAAAGGAATATTTTAGTTTTATAACTTAAATGACTGAAGCATAATAAATAGTAAAAGTGTCAAACTATAATATTTATATGATAAAGACGAGTATTTTTCTTATCCAAGTAAACATCCACTCTATATGCTTTGTTTTCTATTGTATCTATAAAGATTGAATTATTGCTTGAGTTATTTTGGTTTGGTCAATTTAACTATGAGCACCAATTCAAAACCAAGTGACAAACATACTCGCTACAAGTTTTGGTTCATAAACTTTGTTTATTTCCAAAACAGGGACAAACTTTGAAACTGGCTCAGTTTTCGAAACAAGTTTTGTTTCAAAGCTTCTTGTCGTTTAGCCTTAGCAACATTCCAAACTCCACATGAAGACTTAACCTTAGTCTTCACGTTATTCATTGCGTTAGGTGATATTGGCTCAGCATGACTATTAGACTTGGGTATGAGTTTCTGATTTCCATTACAGTAAGGCATGCAAGGACGATTCTTACAATTCCTAACAATGTGCCCTGTAATTCCACAATTGAAGCAAGTTTGATTCTTCGCATAAGGAGCATTAACTCCATTTCCTGTCTTAGACTATGATTATTAGCAAGCCTGAACACCAACTCGAGTAGTTTTACCCTTTTTGGTGTTTGTCATGGGACACAGGGCATCACCAACTTTTTACAGTATCCATTAACATTAGAAGTCACAAACAAAGTAGCAAATGATTTCTTTACATTCTAACATTTTGAAGTAGAACAAGCGATCGTTACCATTAGAAATAAAAGGATTAAAAGGTTTAAAAACATACAAATCAACCAAGTCTTTGCCCTTAGAAATCAGGCCTAAAACATCATAAGTTTTTAAATCAGTATCAGTTTTGAACTAATTAATAGAAAAATTAGTTTTTAAACAAACATATTGATAGTTATCACAATCGTCATCCTCACTAACCCAATCAACAATGTCTACTTTATCTGCACAATGAGTAGATTTATCAGTATTATTCATACATTTAAAATCAACGTCTACTGATGTTAGTACTGACACATCAGGACAACTGTACCTTTTATCGTATACCATATTAGCTTCATTAGCTTCCTCTTTTTTAGATAAAAGCATACTAGTATGGTTGTCATTGAAAGGAGGGACTTATTGAATCCAATCCCTTGTATCTTATTACCTCTTGCAAGTGAAAAATCCGACATAAGGAGGCATTCTTCGTGGTTGTATGCATTAGTTTATCTTGCAGCAACTGAGCATGCCGATAAATCTAATGTTACCGAAAATAGATTAAAAGAAGAATAATGCTTTAATAAATCTTTATCAAATTTAGGTGATGTCATATCTTCACTTGCCCAAAAAATGCACATGTCTCTTATAGAAACACCAGACTCACACAATGACTTCAAGATTTACTTGGATGTTGTTTGTTTTTTAAGAATGTTTGCAGTGTGCGGACCACATCTGTAGAAGAAGAGGTGGACCAAACATCTGCAGTCTGCAAGAAGAAGGATGTTTGTTTTTTAATTTCGTGAGTTTTGTCAAGGGGGTATAGTAGACTCACAGATAAACAAGCATGATGATTTAAACTTATTACTTGAACGCATAAAGAAACATGGCTACAACTCGCGAGGAAGATAAAGGCGATGGAGGAAAGGTTTTATTGGTTGAGTCAATGTTTTTGTTGGGCTGCATAACTACTCACATAACTTGGTGTCATTTTACGATTGGTCTTGTATTCTTGTTGTATACCTTGAAACCAATTAGCTCAACAATTTTTTAAGTATGTAGTTGTATTGACCATAAGGGTAGCAACTGAGTCAGTTTCAATGACCAGATCTTTCACCTACAAAAGCATTATCAAGTTACCATTGTTTTGTAAACACGTGTGTAGGGAGAGATAGAGGTGCATGAAGAGGCATACCGGTGTGATTGGCAACGCTGCCATCGCCGTAAAAAATGAAGGCTTGTGAACATTCTCAAAAGCCTTATAATGTATAGAGTTGTCACCTATGAAGCACGGGACGGCTATGAGCCTCTAGTACCCGTTTCGGGGACGGAAACGCCGCGGGGCGTTTCCAAAACGTATCCTGAAATCGGGGGCCAACAACCAAACGTTTCGGAGACGGGCAACCAAACGTATCCATTGTTGCCGGAATGTCTCGCTGGAGCAACCGCAGCTCTGGTCATTCTTTAGTCGTTGCTGGAAGATGAGAAAGAAATTCTTTTTGTTGGGTTTTTAATAAATTTTGTCTTTTTGTCACTTTACACTCTCTGGTTTTCTTTTATTACACTTTTAGCACTAGCTTTTAAGAAAGAGTTTGGTAAATAGTTTGCTTTTTCTCCATTTAACCCTCTCTATCTTGCTTAGTTTACATTTGGTCCCTAAACTTTAAAGTTTATAAAAATAGCACAAAGTTTAAGACCCTACCACATTATATGGAGTTTGTTTAATATATTTTTAACTTTTTTATATTTTATTTTGCCGTACTTGCTGTACCCGTATCTTGGATTTTTGAGCTTTATTATTCCCATTCCCATGCTACATAGGTTGTCACAGTTACGAAGGCCCTTCCATTATAATTCCAGTTCGTGAACGGTAATAATTTGTAGCGAAGAACATGCGAATCAGATGGCTGTAGATGCACTCATGCGGTTGGTAACATTCCAATCGATGAGGTCGCGTTGTCTCACTCTACTTGCAATGTTAAGGTTCCCCCTTTCAGTTTGATTGCTTGGATTTTAAACATCTTACTTGATCAAGAAAGTTATTATGTGAAAGAAGCTTTGTTTTTACTTCAAGGTGGTAACATTGTATTTACTTCAACATGCTAAGGTAAGCCTAGTGGCATCTTGGGGGTGGGATAAGACTTTGAGACCAATAGGTTCTGAGTTTGATTCCCACAAGAGGGGTTTTCCCATATTTATTGGGTTTTCTCCTGAATTGGTGTATGGGCATTATGGCTAGTGGAGATGGATATGATCGGGTGGTTCCGTGATGGCACAATGATACTCCAGTGGTCCGTCAGTGATCCAAATTTGTTATTAAAAAAAGAATGTGACTTTAACCGTTCATGTTGTTTTTCGATTGCTTATCGGTTAATTACTTATGTCAATTCATTTGTGCATATTCCATTGGTAGAATATATCTTAGTTGTATTAATAAGTTAAATAACATGAAAATAAATGCATTTCTTATTAGATATCAAAACTCGCAGGGAAGTGTGTGGGTTGTTTACTAGTTTTAAACTAATTTAACGTCACCATATGGACCATTAAAGTAATTAAACCATAACTATACGGAATTACATGTATATCTGTCACTTAGGTTATAACATAGCAGTAAAGAGAAATTATCTTTTATAAGGAGACTTAAGTATTTAAGAGGAAAAATAAACCTTAAAAAAACATGTACCATTCACGTAATTAACATGGTTTCGATCATTCTGATTCTAGAATTTACCAGCTCATGGGTTTCTAAATTACCAGCAGCCAGATCTCAAATCTTTATTTTTACATTTGATTGTTTCTTTTTCCCCAAGACACCATTTTAAAAAACCGCCATCACATGACCCACCGGTTTCGGCTACTCCGCCGCTCCTCTATAAATACGGTGTCCTAATGATGCATCTACCCCACACTCATTTCACCAACTCCAACTCAAACTTCACACTCTGCTCTATCGCCATGGGTAATTTCTCAAATATATATTTTCATTTTTTTTAATTCTATTTCTATATTTATGCTCATTCGATATCTGTTCTATGTTGATTTGTAGCAGCATCTGATAAGAAGATTAAGATCGGAATCAACGGTACTTAGTTCTTCTGCTCGATTGAATACACTTTGATGCGTGTTTAGGTTTGTTTATTGTTTCTTGATTTGATTTGTTTTGTTCGTTGTGCGATAGGATTCGGAAGAATCGGCCGTCTGGTTGCTAGAGTTGCTCTTCAGAGGGACGATGTTGAGCTTGTTGCTGTTAACGATCCTTTTATCACCACTGACTACATGGTTTGTAATTTTGTTTGATTATGTTGCAAATGCTTAGTTTATTTACGATTCGATCTGTATATATCTGTCAGTATGCCTTCGTTTCGTAAAAGTACAATCTATCGATGATATTATCTGTAAGTGAAATTGAAGTTAATCTATACTGGAATCACATCCTACTGCGGAAGTAGCTATCTGTGAATATAGATTGAGTTTAACTATGAGTTGAATTGCTTGTGAATGTGTATGTTATAATAGTCAACTCATATGTCATGTGAGTTCATTTTCAGCATTCTCTGCTCTGTATGCGATGATTATCATGTGATTTTGTTTGTTTGTGTGTATATGTGTTTGTGTGTGTGTAAATCATGACCAGTTCCTCTGGTTTAGGTATTGGGATGAAATTAATCATAATGCTAGATAGTGGTCTGTATGTGTTTTGTATGACTGTTTTGGGTTCAGATGCAACTATGAAGTTGAAATTATTATCAATATTGTAATGTTGATTTAATTGGTGTTAAGTGTAAACCACAAACGATCCTACTACGATTGCACTGTGTTTTTTCACGATGTGGTAATCATATGGTGCCATAGTTTAGGTTATATGCAATTATTAATTGTAGATCCATTACTATTCGGAATGAATTTGGGATCTGTTACTTGGTGCTTTTGGAATCCTGTCTTTGTATATGTGATGATATGGTTATTACAAATGCAATGAATCGTATAATAATTGAGTCCTCTGCCTGTGTTGGCACTTGTTGACTCTCATGTGTCTGTTTTGGAATATTGGAGTTGTTGCGTTGTCAATATGGTTTTGAAATAAGAAAGCTTATGTATGTTAGCGTGTCTTTGTGCGTGTATTTGTTCCTATGCACTATGCACAGGGAAATACTAGCAGAAGTGAAGTTTTTTTATAGTATTTTGTGAAAATAAACGTCTCTGTTTGATTAAACTGAGTATACTAGGGCCCAAACTAGTAGTCAAGGTTTATTAAATGTTAATATCATCATCTGCAAAAAAATCATTGGTTTTGATTTTACTTGCAGACATACATGTTCAAGTATGACAGTGTTCATGGCCAATGGAAGCACCATGAGCTTAAGGTGAAAGACGAAAAGACCCTTCTCTTCGGTGAGAAGCCAGTCACTGTTTTTGGCATCAGGTAACATCTAGAAGACTCTTTTTAGTTGCCTGTTTGGAGTCTTTTGTATTAGAACTGTTTAGCAAAATGTTTTGCCTTTTATTGTATTTAACGTTCTGTTTGTTTTTTTGTTCTGTTTAGGAACCCAGAAGACATCCCATGGGGTGAAGCTGGTGCTGAATTCGTTGTGGAGTCTACTGGAGTCTTCACGGACAAGGACAAAGCTGCTGCTCACTTAAAGGTTTAATCCGGTCCCGTGTTTTTACATATTTTTATTGTTCTAATTTCTTTTATTATCATGGCTTTATTTGTGTTTCTGTTGCTTAAACAGGGTGGTGCTAAGAAAGTCATCATCTCTGCTCCTAGCAAGGATGCACCCATGTTTGTTGTCGGCGTCAACGAGAAGGAATATAAGCCCGACCTCGACATTGTTTCAAACGCTAGCTGCACAACCAACTGCCTTGCTCCACTCGCCAAGGTCAAATAAACACCAATTCAACTAATAATTTCAGCTTGTGTTTGTTTCTTGTTTCGGTATTCTAATAAGGAAAATGCCAAACTCGTTTTCAGGTTATTAACGATAGGTTTGGCATTGTTGAAGGCCTCATGACAACCGTGCATTCCATCACTGGTATGCAGCATTTCAATTTCAGATTATTGGTTTAAAGCATGATAATTCATTATTAAATTTAACATCTTGATAACATTTCAGCCACTCAAAAGACTGTTGATGGTCCATCAATGAAGGACTGGAGAGGTGGAAGAGCTGCTTCTTTCAACATTATTCCCAGCAGCACCGGAGCTGCTAAGGTAAATAAAGCCATGCGAAAATGCCGGTCATTGACATATGTTTTATAATTTTTGGACTCAAGTTCATACATCTGCTTTGATATAATGTTTTATATTTGTTTATGTAGGCTGTTGGCAAAGTTTTGCCTTCTCTTAACGGCAAACTAACGGGAATGGCCTTCCGTGTACCGACTGTGGATGTTTCAGTTGTGGACTTAACCGTAAGGCTTGAAAAGAAGGCTACCTATGAACAAATCAAAGCTGCTATCAAGTAGGTGTCGTGGAACGAATATATACTTGAAATAATAATAATATCAACACTCGTTAAGCAGCTTAATCAAGTCTACATAATTTCAGGGAGGAATCAGAGGGAAAGCTCAAGGGTATTTTGGGATATACAGAAGATGATCTTGTATCCACAGACTTCGTTGGCGACAGCAGGTAAGTCTATGAACAGGATTAATCTCTTAAAAACCGCGTTAAATTAGACCCGAACCGTGTTTGACTTGTGTTATTCGTTGTTGACTTTGTTGGTCCAGGTCTAGCATCTTTGATGCTAAAGCTGGAATTGCTTTGAATGACAACTTTGTGAAGCTTGTGTCGTGGTATGACAACGAATGGGGATACAGGTACTTAAATGATTATATGATATATCGCCTCTTGTGTATAGATCCATATTTATAAAATGCATTTCTCATGGATATTCTTTTTCATTTCTGCAGCTCTCGCGTTATTGATCTGATCTGCCACATGCATCGGTGAAAGCTTAAAGCTGCTGTGGTCGGTTTCATTTGCTTCTTCTTTTTTATCCGCTCATGTTTTGAGAACTCCATTGTTAAGTCGATGATGGGATTCAGTGGTTAAGAGTAGTTGGTTATATCGGTATGAGACGTAATAAGTGGTTTGTATTTTGATTTGTTCATGGACGTGTGTTTTTGTTATTTTCTTACAATTTTTATGTGAAGAAATGAATAGGCTATGGATTTCTTTCTGAGAATGTGAGTATTTTGATTCAAGTTATCCTTTGTTACAAAAGAGATAAAAGAGTGGGTAAGTCATTATATCTATAATTATATGGAGTATTATGCATAGTGGTTTCATATACGTGTAACACTCGATGAAATAAAGTTATAAACTCTTCTATTCTCCTTGCATCACATACTTGTCACACTCGATGAAATAGGCTCTACTAAATAGATAGTTGTTTCACGATACAATTTGAATGAAAGTAGATGTTCAACAATACAATTATAATGAAATTGGATGTGTACAAAACAGTAAGGCACCCAATACATGCCCTTAAGCCCCTGTATTCTCAAATTGGACCAAACGTTGCCTAGACAACTATTTTGACAGAGTACTTTTGAACCATCTTCATTTGAGTTGGCCGGTTGAACCGGGAAATTGGAATGAAGGTTGGAGAGGATCTTTTAGTTTTGTTTTCCTTTTGTCATCTCATTTACTAATTCAATTGCCATATATTGTTTATTTCAAGCCCCATGTTCATATTTGGTTAAAGTTACAACATATTCACCGATAGATAAAATTGTTTTGTATTAGTTATTTTTTAAATTCCAAATTATACAGGACGTCATTTTTCTCCTTAAACCGATCTGATTGAGATCCAAGTAGGGTCCGATTATGAGAGCATGTTAACTGTTTAATGTTATAAATACAATTGTAATTGTTAGAAGAGACAGTAGTGTTTGAAAATCACGTTAAAAAAGTAGTGTTTGAAATAAATAAATAAATATAATAAAACTCAAAAATAAAAAATTGACCTGTTGAAGAATTTGATAGTAATATAAGTCTCTCTACCTTAAATATTTTATTTTTTAAAAAAATCCATAAGTTTTTAAACTAATAATAAATAAAGTAAAGCAAAGTAAAATATTATAACATATGTAATACACAAGTTTTTAAGTTAATAATAATTAAAAATAAAATAAAATGTTATAACTTGTAATGCACAAGTTTATAAAGTAATAATAAATAAATGAAAAACAAACTAAATGTTATAATAATTATATTATTATATAACTTCAAAGTAAACGTCGGTGGGATTTACAACTTATACCTCTTACTTTTTCCAATTGGCCCTTCAAGTTTCATATATGTTTGCTTTCATCCTTCATCTCAACAACTTGACTATGTAAATTAACTACAAAAGTAAATAACAAACAAGGTACAAAGGTAAATAATAACTAACGTTTCTCTGCGTTTCATATTCTAATAATAGTAGTAATATTTTTAATACATTAACACAGAATACATATAGCATTGCTCCATAAAATTTACTTTTATATTTACATTTATATATATATTATTACCTTGAGTGAGTGAGATATAATAAACTTTTTATACATTTTATTTACGTGTCGTATAAATTTGATTTGGTCTATATTTTAACATAAAATATAATACTTTTTTATGCGTATTTTATCTATGTTTCATAAATTTTGTACTCAATCGGATGGAGTCGAATTGTGGTTTCATTTTTTTTAAGCTCTAATTAATCTTTTTTGATTACACATGTCAAAATTTTCCTTTATGCTGTTACGTTTTCTATTAGAGGCTGTCACTAAATACGTTATGACTGTTGATTTAATTTATGTTTTGATCAATTGCAGTGCTTATATAGGTTACATTGAGTTCAATCGAATATGTCAAAACGTGTGTTTTCATATGGTTAACGAATCACATAGCGCTTGAACTAATCCATTCGATATTTGCAATGGACCCACGCCGTAACGCGCGCGGATCTTATTGCTAGTAGTACATTAAGATCATTTTTTTCAATAAGGTTAATAAATAGTATATTAGAGATCATTTATTTCAAAAAAAATATTTTAACGACTATGTATGGTTAACAATTACATTATATTTATTCCACCTGTTTCATACAAGTGTTTATTCAATCCGTGCAATAAACAAGTTTTTTTAAAGATGTAACTTTTCTATTACTTAGTATATGGTATTATGTTTATTCAACCCGAATAATACACAAGGTTTTAACCTAGTTAAATTATTGATGATTTCACATGTTTTTGAGATCGACGTGTTCATTGAACCAATAAGCGTATTAGGATTAGTCTAGTTATAAAGATGCAACTTTTCTATTACTTAGCAAATGATATTATACTTATACTCCCCTTTGAAGTACGAAGCATCAAATTTAGTGATTTTTTTTGTATTTAGCACCAAACGAGAGAAATATTAGTGACTTGATAACTTTAAAAAAAGCAGAGTAAGTAAAGATAAAGAGTGTGATTCATGTTTAACACAACCTTGATCATTCGGGTAAACATAATGGCAAAAGGATACTTACGCTTACAAACACCTACTGGTGACCTCGTCTGCCACCCTTATAGATGAAATCAATGTTTTAAATACCTGTATGAACCGACCTGTAACATCCATATTTAATAAAAATAAAAATGCAGAATATTATATATATATATATGTATTAACTTTTAATTAATCACTTACATCAAAAGTATTTATGTTTACCAAAGAGCATTACATGATTAGAAACTAAAAACTTTAGGTCATTTATAAAAGTATTTGCACCATTTTAATCAAAATAAAGCCAGCGGAAGACAAATCCGTATTTGATGTTCGGTTCTTCAATAAGACTTGATCTTCCTTCCATCACTTTTATTAGGATCTCCTCCTGAAAGACCCTTTTACAACATATTAGCAAGTTTTAATATACGTGACAAAACATAACATATTTGTATAATCAAAATTTAAATTTTTAGAAATAAAAGTTTTAGAGGGGCGTCGGCGACGGTACTGTGTTGCGTCAGCGACGCCGTTTTAATTGTAGCGTCAGAACATTTTGACCGTAGACAGTAGGTTAGCCTGTCGGCAAAAACTCATGGCGTTGGCGACGCTGCTTACTGCAGCATTTTTGCTGCTGAATTATTTCTTTGTTCGTTTGATCCGTTCCATACTCCACATTTCAAAGCATAACCCGATACTTGCAGAAAAGACTCGTAATATGGTATTTTATGTTTTTCATTTTTGTAATACATTCATTTCAAGTATTCATACATCTAAATTCTTAGTTCGTAAATTTAGTCATTTTGACTCGTTTGTATATTTCTACCATTGAGCTCGTTCAACCATATCCTTTATCTCTAAAATCAATTTATTGATTATACCAAAGTCTCTCGGGGTAACTTATAGCAATATGCATTCCCGTTGTTCGGTTTATGCAAAATTTCCGATTTTGCCCTTTACTAGATTTGTATCCAAATACTCATGCATATAGCATCATAGTTTATATCATGACTAAATTTTTTAACCTGTTTGGTAATCACCACAAAATCCATCGCTTAATATAACCAAATGTTTATTCTTTCTATTAATCAACTCATTTGATCGTTTAAGCGAATACATCGCTTTTGTCCAATCAAATTGTCATATATTACTATGTTTGACATGTTTGGTCATCTTAGCGAATTCCATCGTCTTTTAATTTGACCAAACCATCATCTATTATATTGTTTGACCTGTTCGATCGCTATAGCGAATTCCATCGCTTTTATTCAACCAAACCATCATCTATTATGTTGTTTGACCTGTAACATTTGTCAAAAACGGGTTTTTCAAACCCGCTCCGTTTGTAATCGAATATCAAGTTATAAATGTTTCGTTGCATATTTATGTCAATTTTATTTTTTAATAATGCATAATTAATAAACAAACTAGAATATAAAAGTTATAATTGATAAAAAGTAAAAATAAATTAAATAAAACGAAAAATAGGTTGCCGGGACTCGAACCCGGGTTAGCCGGAAAGAGCTCAAAGACTTATCACATACACACATAACCACTCCACCACTTGATGTTTTCTGTGAATTCTAGGAAACAATTAAACTTTATGGTCAATCATGAAGCGATCTGGTTACGCTAACTGTAACCGAAATCGGTCACCAAACGTCCAAAAACGTTTGATTGTTCGCGGTTTACCGATTATAACCGATACACCGACACCTCCAATCAATTTAGCTTTGAACGGACTTGAATTCAAGAGTTGATCGGCTTTAATAACCGAAAACTTGCATTTCCTGAATTACTCCAATCATAGTACCCTCTCGCGACTCAAACACATCTGCAAACCTTTAATTTCACTTCCGCAATACTTTCAGTTCGTCGGAGTAGCTATTTGAACTCGCCGGACTTTCACCGGAAAACCGTGTTTTCCATCAAATCAGTAAGTCTCTCAATTCTTTCATTGTCTATCAGTTGTTAAGCTGTTGCTAACTCAAGCCCTTCAATCGGAATCAATTTAAGACGTCGATATCGGATAATTCACTCTCGCCGGAAAACTGCTGAAAATTCTCAATTCTCGCTGTGAAACGGTATAGCCTTCTAAACCTCCTGGTAATTCTTGTTCTGTGCTTCAATTTCGCTTTTAGCTAATAAAAATTGTTACTCTGTTTGCTCAGACGAAATCCGTAAGAAACAGAGCCGACGACTAGCCGGAATTCTGAGATAAATCGTTTCTCCGGTATGTTTACTTCCAAAATCGTCTCTGCCATTCCATTTAGTCTTTTGAATGTTTGTCAATCGAATTAAACAAGAAACAATAGAGTAATCGTAGACTGTGATTCTGTAACGAAGAAGACGAAGTTAGGTTGATTATAAGTTTAATATAATTTGGATATTATCTCGGGTTAGACACACAGTCCAGCGGTGGACTGTGTGCACACATATATCACACGCCGCGAGTTCGATCCTTGACACACGTATGCTCTGTAATAAAGATGTTTTATTTTTCTAACTGAACCGGATTAACTCACGGTAGTTGTTAAGTATAATAAAAATCGGTATATTAACCAGGTTAGACAAACAGTCCAGCGGTGGACTGTGTGCAACACTAACCCACAGGTCCCGGTTTCGAGACCTGTTGCACGCTCCGGTTCGATGATTTAAAACACTTTTTGAAAATAAAAGAATTTTGAATAAACTGAATTAATATATAAATATAATTAAAAACAGAATTATTTCGGGTTAGACACGTAGCTCAGTTGGTAGAGCTGCGTGCACGCGTACGGGAGGTCTCGGGTTCGAGTCCTGCCCGGCGCATACATGCACACAATAGAACCGGTCAAACAGTCAAACAGTCAACGGTCAATGGTCAACGCAAAAGTCAACATTTTTTTTATATTTTTATTTATTTAATTTAATTCAAAAATCAATTAAAAATACTTAAAAATAATGTTTTTAAAGATAGGAAATAGCCTTAAACTCACAAAAATATATCTAAAAGTCCTATTAAAATTATTAATAAAATCCACTCATTTACTATACCTTCCGTTATTATTTAGGTTAGTTAATCCTCATTGTTCAATCCTTCAAACTCGTGCGCATCTCATCATCTCCAACCGAACGCACCCAATGTGAGTGAATCTCTACAAATTCCCCGTTTTAAACACGTTTTTGGGGTGTATCATGTGTCTTACCATTTATTATATTTAAATCATTGTGCATACATCATATCATGAACAAATGTGTATTCAGCTTGTATCAACTGTTTGTGTGGTTATTGTTTAGATTTAATTTATTATTTTCAGTACATGCAATATCATAGGGCCGCCGCTCCCCATTACATTATGAGCGTTGAGCAGTTCCCCATTACATTATGAGCGTGAACCTGGCGTTGCCAACATATGATCGGCTCCGTTTGATTGAGCCTTGATCGCACAGACATTCATCATAGGCCGTCAGTTCCCCATTACATTATGAGCGTGAACGTGACGTTGCCAACATATACAGTTTCATTCATGTTATATATTCATGCAAGTTCATATGTTATTGTATGTTATTGTTTGTGGTTGTTATTGCTATTGTTTGATTATTTACATTTGCTCGCATATGACTATTGCACAATTTTTCCTTGATAAAAATAACAAGAAATAAATAATAAATGTTTATCTAACAAGGTTCACTCGCCAACTTATGTTGACCCAAAAACCCCCATTTTTACACATGATACAGGTGATCTAGCCGCAGCAAGAAACACATAGGATTGGCTTAGAAGAATAAACTGGTTTAGAGCTTGGATTGTTTAGTTGGTTATTTTATTTGTATTTGTATGGACATGTTTGGATTATTGAGAATGTAATTTTGACTTTAATAAATATGAAACATATTAGTAAATATCATGAGCTTTGGTGATAACCCAATTATGCCCCGACTCTTATTCCGCTGCGGGTCGGGGTGTGACATGACCTGTTTGATCGCTTTAGCGAATTCCATCGCTTTTATTTGACCAAACCATCACAATTCGATATTACTTATTCGATTCATTCATGTGAAATCCACCACTTATAATTGAATCGAATGTATTTATGCTCATATCATTATTCAATATATATCACTACGAATATTGTAAGTAAATTCTTATAAGATGATAAACTACGTACCTTAGAGTTTTCCCTTCAAACGCGTATCCGTCCCGGCTTTATCACCCGATGTTTCACCCAACTTGCCTATAAGGTTTGACCCGATTTATGGTTTAGAATTTATAGTATCATATATAACATGTAACTTGTCAAAATCTCATTCATACGATTCTTTCGGATTTTTCAATATCCTATAATCATTTAGGTACTACATCGAGCACATTGTGGGCAAAATTTCTATATTTCTCTTATCAAGTCTATAATTTATCTATAATTCATGCATTAGTATCCTTTCAAGTCTGTACATCTAGAATGTGCAATTTACATCTAGATTCTAGCAATGTAACATCAAAGATTACAATTTCATTATCTAAACTCAAGGGTTCATCATATTTATAGAAACCCATATAACATAAACATTGTATATTATTTGGACACTCATTTTATTGCATTTGGTTACTGATTTTTCATCAATCGTTTGTCCTAGACCCATATACACCCCGGATTCGACCATATCATTCACAATCATACTCAACATAATATTTGTGGTGTTCAAGTAGTTCTACAACATCACCAAAGATCAAATTAGACATACCTTATGATTTCCTTTGCTTAAGTAATCGTTAATCTATGCTCATGCAAAGGTTTTAAGCCCAATTACTCTTTGATTTTGAGAGATTGATGATATTAGGCTTCTTCCCTTCCTTTGTTCTTTGTTTGATCGACCAGAGCACACTTGTGTGTGTGTTTTGGTGTTTTCATTTCTATTTATATCCACTAGTGTACCCAATGTCCAATTCGGTCCTCTATGTTTTGTTTATTATGCAATAGCATTTCTCAATTTCTTTATTGGTTATCAACAAGTAGTTAACCAAATTAATTTGTATTACTAATCACGTGCATAAAGTTTTCCATTTAACCAAATATTATTAAATATTTATTATGTTTAAGGACGTTTCAAGTCCATCCCTCTTTAAAAAGGGTTTTTTATTAATTAGGTTAAATGCCCCTGATTATTTATATGATTTAATATTTTGGGGGTGTTACAATTCCATCCCCCTTAAAAGGGTTTCGTCCTCGAAACATATACCTACCGAAAAGCGAAGGGTAGAGTCGTCTCATTTCCTCTTCTGACTCCCAAGTGGTGTCTTATCCCTTCCGATGCTCCCATTTAACCTTCACTTGGTCAATCTCCTTATTCCTTAGTCCTTCGACTTTTCGATCAATGACTTGAATCGGTTTAGCTATATATTTAAGCTTGTCATCGATTTCAATATCACTATAGGGTATATATACCCTTTCGTCAGGTAAACATTTACGGAGATGTGATACATGAAATGTGTTATGTATCCCACTTAATTCGTCTGGAAGTTCTAACTGGTAAGCCACTTTGCCCACCCGACTGATAATCTTAAATGGGCCTATAAATCGTGGACTCAATTTACCTCTTTTCCTAAATCGAATGATTCCTTTTCGCGGAGATACCTTGAGCATTACACTATCGCCTATTTGAAACTCGCTAGGTCTTCGTCTTTTATCCGCATAGGACTTTTGTTGATCTTGAGTCGCCTTTAAATGCGCGCGAACCGTATTGATCTTTTCATTTGCAATTTTCGACGGATTTTTCGGAGGATTCCATTTTGACATTGCTTCAATTTTAGACGGATCAACTAATATTCCATCGACACTGATGATATGCCCTAGGAATTGCACTTCTCGAAGCCACAAGGCGCATTTTGAGAATTTCGCATAGAGCTTTTCTCTTCTAAGCTTTTCTAATACTTCACTCAAATGGTGAGCATGGTCCTCTTTGCTTTTTGAATAAACTAGAATGTTATCAATAAAACTATCACTGATTTATCTAGCATCGGCTTGCAAACCCGGTCCATTAGATCCATGAAAGCCGCGGGTGCATTTGTTAGCCCGAAGGACATTATGAGAAACTCATAATGTCCATATCGCGTACAGAAAGCCATTTTGGGTATGTCTTCTTTTCTTACCCTCAACTGATGATATCCCGATCTCAAGTCAATATTCAAAAATTATCACACCCCGGATTTCCAACCCCAAATCCATACCCCGGTGGGCCCGGGTGGGGAGTATCGTGACGTAAGTTGATAACGTCATTGTCAATTAAACATAGCACAACGGAAGTCTTGGAGTAAAATTACTATTACAAACCGAATGTTCAGAAAATAAAATAAAATAATATACAGGCTCGTAATAGAAGATCCACAGGCGGATCGTAAAATGTACAAGAAAGAATACAAAACAGACTTTAGGCAGATCTAAGGATTTGCAAGATCCTCTTATTCACTACCGAGCAGCTTTCGGCCTATTTCGTATTGTACCTGCAGTTTAGCCTTTGGAAGATACGTCAGCTTACACTGGTAAATACACCCAACTGACTCATTTCGAAAACACTAAAATGGTTTTAAGTGCAAACGACACAAAATCTTTTATTAACTTGGGAAAGTTGGATTTACAACCTTGTATCAGATTCACATGTTTGTTAATACATACAGGGCCCGGGACAGAAACCAAGACATGATTAAATGCACACCACTCAGGACTCACGAAGGAGTCATCCCTGACGTCTTGGGAATATTGCATATGAGCATCAAAAGGTGAATGCCTACACCCCGTGCTAAGGTCGTGGCCAATAACTAATGTATTGAGCCGAGGATATCCAGGACACGGTAATTTAAGCCCCGTTGTTTAAGTTATTAAACAAAACTGATTAAAACGAAATATGGGGTTTACTAGCCACAAACGGGCATTCGATTGACCCCATTTTGGACCAAGCGGTAATAATTTACCATATCCCAAGTCCGTATAGGGAAAATAAGTCGAGAGTATGTACCTGATCTAGTCTTCTTTCAAATTTCAATAACTCAGCGGTATACAAAAGTACTAATGTGCAGATAGCATTTACCGGCAAGGCTCTAGTCTGGATTATGGCATAAGCTAGCCAATTAAATACTAACGGTCGTGTACGTGATCATTATGTATAACGCTTGATTAAACGATGATCGGATAGAATGTAGTTTAATCCCGACAAGTACCTTGACTTGTATAATATGGGTAAACTATAAACATTCTGGATTTTGAAACTCAAATGACAAGGTTAAACCCGTTTCGGTTGATTTTTGTAAACTAGTTACATATACTTAACCGAGCACATATTAGCGTTATCGGGTAACCGGATAAGTTATGGACAAGTTCTATATGCCATTATATTTTAAATAAGTTAAGATATCAGTAGGATATCAACTTATATACCCGTTAAGGTTTTAAAACGAAACTATGCCTCATAAGGGCATTCCGGTAATTATATACCATATAAAAGAAACTTGAATATAATTTAATGTTATAATTATAAGTATTCTGGAAAAATAATTTATTTATGATATAATATCAGTAGGATATCAATTATATGTGTATTTTATCTTTTATGACCAAACTATGCACCGAAGGGGCATTTCTTGCTCCTATTACCTCATGTGGATTAAATTCTCAAAGTGCTGTCAAATCTTATCCGAATGCTTCCGCAAGCTCTGTGAAGGCCTCGTCATCCTCCGAGAAGACTACCGTGGCCAGCGACGCTCAAGCACTTAAAATCTCCACAGAACATGTCGCATTGTTTGATACCTTCTTAAGCAGCTATGAGGCTCTCATGTCGGGAGAGCTGAAGAGAGATTTCCTCACAGCTGAGGACATGTATCAAGTAGATCCTGACGACATGGAGGAGATGGATCTGAAATGGCAGATGGCAATGATCACTCTTCGTTTGAATAAATTCCAAGATAAAACCGGAAAAAGGCTAGCACTTGGAAAAGCTGGATTTGACAAGTCCAAGCTAAGATGCTACAATTGCAAAAACTTGGGCCATTTCAAAGAGAGTGTTCGTTGCTGAAGAACGAGAATGCCGAAATCAACCAGACACGGAGGCCGATTGCTATTGAAGGGAATGATAATGCTGCTGACAATAATCATAAGGCTTTAGTGGTGGAAGATTATGATTGGTCGGAGGAAATAGCTGAGGCAAAAGGAGAAGTCAACAAGGCCCTCATGGCAAACATCTCCACTGTCTCTGTCACGTCTGCTTCGAATTGTGTTGAAAAGAAAACCTCCAAGATTCCAAAAGATGAAGCTGGTCTGAAAAGCATCATCGATTCTGCTGAACAAACCTCAGAGAAGGGACAACAGAAAGCTAAAATGAATGAGTTGAAGCCTGCAGTTCAAGAAACCATCAGTAGCAGCAAGAATGAGGCGGTTGGAACTTCTACCACCGCAATGAAGTCAGAAACTGAGGATAAGGATTTGGTAAATAGCATACCATATGAATTCCAAGCAAAGCTGTGCTCCAAACCATGCTTAACGTCATGGCACATTACAAATCTCTCAACTATGACATCATTAAAGAAAAAGAAAAGATTTTGAAAATTAATCAAGAGCTAAGAGAAAATGAAGCTGCATATCAGCGAAAGTTAAATTCAACTATAGCTGAAATGCAAACTTTAAAAGAATTTGTCAGAAAAGATTTTATCATAAATGATTTGACCGAAAGGCTGAAAAAATCTCAAAATGAAAATAACAAATTGCAAATCGTTATTGATAAATGGAAAATTAGTCAAAAAGCACTGGTTGATATTGTAAACTGCCAACGACCGACATTCATCAAGGATGGAATTGGATATAAAGATAAATTCGGAAATGAAAGAAAATTATTTCCTCCTCCGTACAGCAAAAACTATGTCCCTATGCCATCTCCTCATCCTAAAAATGATTTAATCGATAAAAATGATCTTTTGGATCAAAATATTTTTTACAAACCACAAAACTATACTAACATGTCTGAAAGCAATGCAGATCTGTGTGAGGGTCAAGAAGATGTGTGCGATGAGGAAGATGAATGTGGAGGTTCAAAAATAGGAATCGGTTACTCAGGCGACAGTTATTCAACAGTTAACCGGTTTGCCTGGAATTGTAATAAGACAAACAGAATTTCTATTCAGGATAACTGTAATAGTTTATCTAGGATGGATGACTGTAACGGCTTTGAGCCAAAATTGAACATTCGGGATGACTGTAATGGCATTGCCCTACACTTAAGACTCACAACCAATTGCATGCTAAGGTTGAGAGTCATTACTTAAACTCTGTTTTTAATGATGAAAATGTTATGCTTAAATCTCCTGTCTTTGTGCCAGAATCGAAGAAAAATAGATTTGGAAAATTCCTCACAGAGGAAATTCCCGAGTTTGTTCCATCAGTTGCAGGTACTTCAGAGACCGATAAAGACTTTACTGAAGAAAGCAGCAGAGATGATTCAAGCACAACAACTTCAGAGAATGATAGAGAAATGTCAAATGAAAGTCAAGTATCAACAACCTTGTCATCAGACAGTGAGCACAGTGAAGACGAAATTGAAGATAAACATCATCCTGACAAGAAGAAAATCAAAGATTCAAGCCATGTTACATCATCAGATTCCTCAAGCAGCTCCAGATTCTCATCACATACATCGTCTTCGCACTCAGCACCCAGGAAGAAAAGATCGAACTGCAAACAATGCTTTCGCTGTGGTCATTTAGGACATACTACGAAACATTGCAAAAGCAAAAAAATTTCTAAACCTAATCAAGATCTCGTTAAGAGTTTTACTGATCAATTTGACAATCTAAAGAAATCAGTAAAATGCATTGTTGACTCAACTTGTTTTTGGAAAAGAAAAGAAAACTCTCTTGCTCAAAAACATGATAGATCTAATGTAAAGCAAGTCTGGGTTCCAAAAGTTAGCTAACCTGTAAATATCTTTTGTTGTTGTTGTATAACAGAATAAGATTCAGAAATGGCTTCGGATGCTCATGTAATATATCTGGCATGTTGACAGCGGCTGCTCCAGGCATATGACCGGATTAAAGGATCTGCTTACAAACTTTCGAGTTATCGATGGTGATTTTGTGTCATTTGCCGAGACGAAAAGGGAGGGAAGATCGTCAGAATGGGTGACGTCGTGTCGGAAGCACTTACTTTGGAGAATGTCAAATATGTTCCAGAATTGTGTTACAATCTCATGAGTGTTTCACAAGTCTGTGACAAAGGAATTACGGTGCTGTTCAATGGCACGAAGTACTTATTCCTCAAACCTGAATACTCCGTCCCTGCGGAAATGATCATGCTTAGAGCTCCCGCCAAAATAATACCTACGTCCTGAATATGAAAAATGCCAAATCAAACAAGCAAATGACATGTCTTATTTCAGAAGCATCTGAATCGGAATCACTACTGTGGCACAGGCGTTTGGGGCATGTGAACTTTAAAAACATAAATAAGCTTTCTAAATTAAATCTAGTAAGAGGTTTACCTATGAAAGATTTTCTTTTTCTGAAAAATGCATCGCATGTGCCCAAGGAAAGTAGCATAAAAAGCCTCATAAGTCTAAAGCAGTGAATACGATTTCCGCCCCACTGCAATTACTTCACATGGATCTTTTCGGGCCTATAAGCATTAAAAGTTTAGCTAAAAGATCTTATTGTTTGGTAATTACAGATGATTTTTCAAGGTTCTCATGGGTGTATTTCCTCGAAGCTAAGAGTGAGACAGTTTCCGCACTGAAAAGCTTCATCCCTATGATTGAAAACGTAATCAAGCTGAAGGTGAAATCCGTAAGAAGCGACAACGGTACAGAATTCAAGAATCATATGTTTGTCTCCTTCTGCAAAGAGAAAGGAATTCGTCTTCAATACAGTGCTGCCAGAACTCCTCAGCAAAATGGTGTAGCGGAACGCAAAAACAGAACTCTCATCAAAGCTGCTAGAACTATGCTTGTCGACTCCAAGCTTCCCATAATCTTATGGGCTGAAGCAGTCAACACAGAATGCTACATTTTGAATCGTGTTCTGATTGTCAAACCTCACGGAAAGACGGCTTATGAACTACTTTTCAAAAGGAAGCTTCTGATAGATTTATTCAGACTGTTCGGATGCTCTTGCACACTTCTCAACACTGAAGATAATCTCATCAAGTTTGAAGCGGTAGGTGATGAATGCTACTTCATGGGCTACTCATCCTCTCAAAAGGCTATGAGTCTACAACAAACGGACGAAGATGGTGATTGAATCATATTACGTCGATTTTCAAGAAGGAAACTCCACTAACACTGGAAGCGCTCCAAATTGGTTTTATGACGTAGACATTGTATTCAACACTTTCGACATTGCTGAACCCGTCACTGAATTCGAACCTGCGGAATCCACTCCATTGGAGCCATTGTTCGATCCCTCAGATATTGGTTTCACTCCTTTTACAACCCGTTTCACCCCTGCCTCTGCCTCTCCTACTCCTCCGGTTATCGAAGTAAATGGTGACACATTTGCTGAGAATGCATCCGCACATGATGATTCTTCTTCACAGCAGGCTGTGGATGAACCTCTTAAAGAAGACGAAACTCCAATTATCTATGTCGATTAACACTTCACCAATCTGCCTCAATAAGTGGAAACTCACACCAACGTAGGATACAAGACCAATCGAAACCATCCAATTGAAAATGTCATCGGTTCTATGGAAGATGGAGTTGAACTCGCGGTCAAACACTTTAAAGGACTGTATGCAGCTTTTATCTCGCAGTCTGTCCCAAGAGACATCGAAGAAGCCATTCAAGACCCAACTGGGTACAAGCAATGCAAGAAGAATTAGCCCAATTTCAGAAACTTAAAGTCTGGGAACTTGTTGATTTACCAGATGGAAAGTATCCAATTGGTACCAAGTGGGTGTTTCGAAACAAGATGGACGACCTCGGTGTAGTTATCAAAAAATAAGGCAAGATTAGTGGTTCAAGGTTTTCGGCAGGAGGAGGGGATTGACTATGAGGAAGTTTTTGCACCGGGCACGCTTAGAAGCTATCAGAATCTTCTTAGCCTATGCTTCATTCAAAAACTTTAAGGTGTTTCAGATGGATGTAAAGAGTGCTTTTCTGTATGGGAAAGTGAAAGAAGAAGTCTATGTCTGTCAACCTCCAGGTTTTGAAGATCCTCACTTCCCCATGAAATACTATAAGCTTGACAAAGCTCTCAATGGTCTTCACCAAGCTCCTCGAGCATGGTACGAGACTTTGTCAACATATCTTCTAGAATGTGGGTACTCAAGAAGGAAAATTGATATGACTCTTTTCACAAAGCAAATCGAGATGATGTGATGTTGGTGCAGATCTACGTAGACGATATCATCTTTGGGTCGACTGATGAAACTCTTTGCAGGGAGTTCGAGCAAGTGATGAAGGCAAAATTCGAAATGAGCATGGTGGAGAACTTACGTTTTTCTTGGGATTAGAAGTGAAGCAGAGAGAAGACAGCATACTCATTCATCAGGCTAAGTATATTATAGATATTCTCTCCAAGTACAACATGAATGACTGCAATCTGCCAGTACTCCCTTTGCTGCTCAGACGGAACTTACTTCGGATCTTCAAGGAAAACCCGTGAATAAATCCTTCTATTATTCTATGATAGGCTCGTTAATGTATCTGACCGCAAGTAGGCCTGACATTATATGGGCTGTCTGTCTCTGTGCGCAATTCCAGACGGATCCGAAAGAATCTCATGAAGCTGCTGTCAAAAGAATCTTCCGCTATCTGAAAGGAACTCCCAAGCTTGGTATGTGGTATCCTAAAGATAGTAATTTTGATTTAATTGCCTACTCTGACAGTGATCATGCATGTTGTAAAGTTGACAGAAAGTCCGTCTCGGGAGGATGTCAATTTTTAGGAAATCGTCTCATTTCGTGGCAAAGCAAAAAGCAGACAACAGTCTCCACATCAACTGCTCAAGCTGAATACACGGCAGCTTACAGTTGCTGTTCTCAAGTTCTCTGGATACAAAATCAGTTGTTGGATTATGGAATCAACGTTATGAAGACTCCTATATTCATCGACAACGAAGCGTGTCTTGGAATTGTGAAGAACCCCATCCACCACTCCAGAACCAAACACATCGAGATTCGCATTCATGCGATCAGAGATGCGTATGAGAAAGTGATATATTCAAGTGGTGCCGGTGGATACACGCAACAGAAAGCTGATATATTCACGAAAGCTTCGATAAAACTCGCTTCAACCAGCTGGTAACCTGGTTGGAGATGGTCAACTTCCTTGGGTGGAAGTGATAAAAAAATGGTTTTCATACTAAATAATAATCTCATAAAATGTGCCCAACAAAAAGTTTTTCTGCAAAGTTAATTTTCTTTTCAAGCAATGGATTCTCGAAAATAAAATTTTAAGGGGGAAGTTTTCCAGAAAATATTGTTGAGACAGAATCCTTTATTTGGCACCTGCACGAGAAATGATAGAAAAACTGCTAACACTTTGTTTTGATCTTAAAACAGAAGAAGATTAAGGCCTCAAGCAACAACGTGTTAGTAGATTCAGCAATACCTTGAAGTAAACTGCGAAAAGAAGACAAATTCTAACGAACACACAAGAATTCTGGATACCCACAATGTTGTGCAACTTGCGGGTAACACGTTGCGGCGTATGGCTTAATGGTCTTAAATCTTGCGTTGATAGATTGCCAAAGTCCGAGATTTCAGGTCTTTATATTGACTAATCATTCAGGGATATCATAGTTGCTCTTCTGCTGCATCCAGATATATGCTGACCTAGACACAATTATGATATCTTTTCAAAAAGAGCCAATGCGGCCAAACACCTACACAAATGAAGCTCTCATTAAGAATCATTCAAGTGCTTAAATCGTACCGTATTTGGTATCTGTCATAGCCCTCGTTAGACCTTGGTCTCTTTGCTGTACGGAAGTACGGACCTGAACACCAACTGTCTAACGTTGAAATTTCAAATACGAATGTAGTAATATACTCACCTGCTATGAGGAATCTTTGCGCATACCTTGATCGCGGGGGTATGTCCTGATGTGGGACTTACGGGCACAACATTCTGAACAGTTCAGTATGAGTAGGGGAACATCGAATTTCTTGTCATATTACCACAACATGATAAAAGGCTCTTCGATCGCATGTTGAAAGATAGGTGCATGGATTTAAAAGAACAAACATACTGACAGTTTTTCTTGTGCCTTGATTATTCAAAATATCTAATACCTTATCTTCAATTAACAAAACGTTACCAGTATGATCTTTTGTAGGAAAGTCACAGGATCCAAGTCAGTAAGCATAACTTTTATGTGAAAAAGGAAACTTCCTGGCCCCAAAAACAACTTTCAGGATCCAAATTGCAATTTTCATTTTTCTTAAGTTTTTTTTAATTCTTGCACTATCTTTAACCAAAAAGGGCACATTTTTCGAGAAAAATTGAGGTTTTCGAGCGTAATTAATTTCAAGATTCTTAGGCTTGAAGAATCCTTAAATATCCTCTGAGTGGCGTAATTAATGTTCCAGCGTAATTATTAATTACGCTGGAATGAAAATTTGTATATATATATTTTTTATTTTGTGTAAATAGATTCAAATTTCAGAACCTATATCCATCTTCTCCATTACTCCGAAAAACCCAAAAACCATTTTCATCGTTCAATCTTCTCTTAGTATATCTGACGGAATCGACATAGGTATGATTTTGATATTCAAATGTCCATCTGAATGTCTTTAAATCATCGATTTCAGTCACTGTTTTTGTTAATAGATGCTCTGATCAGGTTACTTCCGGTTTTAAAAGGGTTTATCAAGAAATTTATGAATGTGGCGTATTTAACTTTGAATACGGCGTATTTGTCTTTGAAGATAGCGTAATAAATTAGAACATTGGTTAGCGGATTTAAGTCTTGAACGCGAGTTCAAGTAATCGGCTTAGTAGACAAATACGCCGGTTAAGCCAGCGAAGATAGTCATCTACGCTGGTTATACTTAAATACGCTAATTTATGTTCATTGAAAATATGTTTTGTCGGGCGTATTTACTTCTTGTCGACAACGTATTTGTTCTAGACATCAGAATGGTGGATTTAACTCTTGAACGAGAGTTCAAGCAACCGGCGTATTAGAGAAATACACCGGTCAAGATAGCGTAATTAATCATTTACACCGGTTTTACTTAAATTCGCCATTCAAACAGTCTGCGTATATATCTTTAATGTTCAGCGTAGATAACAGCAGTTTTAATTTTTTTTTATTTTGTTTTATGTAAAAATATTATGTATATATATATATTTTTTTAATTCTCTTTAACATTTACATCTATACATATATTTATATATATAAATCTGACTTGGCTCGTTTCCATATTTCAGGAATGGCTCAACCGTTAGTTTGGGACGGTACTAGAAAGCACAATCAGCCCATCACTTTAGTTCCTCCAGAGCCCGATTTGAAGACGTGATTGGACTGGCTGTCGCGGAGTAAAATTAGCTACGCAGTCCAGGCAAATCCCACAATCTACTCAATCCACATAGAAGAATTCTGGAAAACGACAAGGGTAAGAACGCTGAACAACGTCAAGAACATCACAGCGACAGTACGGAACAAGGAAATTAAAGTGACTGAGGAACGAATTCAAAGGTTCTGAGCCTCGGAGACAATGCCAGTGATCCTTTGAAGTTAAAGAAAGAGGAAATTCTAGAAGGATTTCATGGTATGAACTACATTGGAGACTTTCGTCACAAAAACGAGATCAAGAAGTCAGGGCTCACGAAAGACTAGAGGTTCATTTTGCACACGTTCTGTATGAGTATCTATCATCGAAAAGGTGGTTATGATAGGTTGAATTTAGAGTGGTCTGCGGCTATGCTGAATCTGTGCACGAATGAGCCGTTCAACATTTCTGGATTAATTTTCTATTGCATGATCGACAACGTTAATAAAGGTGCATGGGCAATGTATCCTAGATTTGTGCAATTGCTCACTGATGATCAGCATCGAAACCTACCAAATGATGGAAACACGTATCAGTTTCAACTACCCAAAGGAAGGCAGATTACCGAGTTGAAAACCAAAGAGTGGGTGATGTTACACAATTGGATGTATCGTGAAGAAAGACTTCCAGTTGTTCTAGCTGCATAAAACATGTATTGAGAAAAGGTAAGAAAAGGTAGAGAAGGTGGAAGTCATCCCGTTGATGTTGATGAAGAGGCTGAAGTAGAAGAAGAAGTTCCACTGGTATGTAAGCGTAAAGAAAAAGGAAAGAAAGTGGTCGAAGAGGAACCGTTAAGGAAGAAAAGTAAGAAAGATGCACCAAATCCGGAGCGAATCATGGCTGATAGCATTCGAGTTGGATCTACTAGGGAAGAAATTGAAAGAATGCAAGCCATCCATGCAGTTGGGAAGGCTGAGAAACGGAGAGGAGAATGAAGAGAAGGGAAATGATGAATTTGAAACCTCTGCGGTTGTTACGTCAGAGCAAGAACAGTTGGATAGATTTGTGGAAGGACTTTTCGCTGATCCACTTGGAGCCCTCTCCAAGAGAGGCTGCAGTGCCAAAGAAGAGAAAAACATGGGAACGATCATCAGCAAGCGTTCCACCCAAACCTCCAGTATCGGCTCAACCTCCTCGTCAGCAAGTTCCCTCTCGACCCAGACCTTTTCAAGAGCTTTAAACCGTCTATCTAAAGAAATCGTTTCATTTCCCGCTAAGGAGTTCTGTTTGTTGAAGAACAAAGTCAATGACACTGATGTTCTCAAGAGAAAGTTGAAAGAACAAAGAACTGCACGCAATACGTTGCTAAGCAAACATAATTTATTAGATTTCAACAAGAAGGGATGGAGAAGCTTCACGAAATGGTACAAGAGTTGTATGTGTCAGCAAACAGAAAGCCAAAGTACTCGAACGAAGACATCTTCAACTTTGACTTATTTAGGGAAAGAGAACATAAAAAGAAAGCGAGAGAGCCGAAAAGAAGAAGAAACGTCTTGAATCGGCAGTTGATGTTAGTCTTGATAACGACAGTGATGAAGAGGAAGTCGGCAAAGACAAAATGCCTGCTAAGTTTCTAGAATGGGGGTTGGAAGATGATGTGTTGTATGAAACGGACGGAGGAGATGAATTTGAACCACAGCATCCAGAGTGGTTTAAAAGGGAAAGAGCGAAGATGCCAGACTTTTATCAAGTGATCACATTTGAGAAGATGAGATCATGGATAAAATCATCAGTTGGAAGTATTGCAATGTAACCGGTTGGTTTGTGGTAAAACGACGAGGAGGAGTCATTCAATACTTTTGAAATTCCCACGACATGCAAAGCTTACCAACTTGGGATATACGAGAGCTCAGCAAGCACGAACTGATAAATCCGACAAATAGCAGCATTGGCGGAGATCTAGAAAGATTAATTCAAAGAGAATGCATGCGAGGATTTTCAGTATTCAAGCCTCAACGCCCTAGAAGACGTGTTTCTAAGACCACCAAAGACCCGTTCACGGAAAGGGAAAGATTACATGGGTCATCAACCTGTGAAAGTGTAACTAGGTGAAGCTACCTCCTGAATAGCCTGTGACTCTCACGGACTTCAAGAAGTGGTTTTACGATTGAAAGACGGGTGAAGCAGTCATCAGGTCAAACTCAAATGAAGACATTCGTATCCTAGATCCAATGGACGTATTTATGTTTTGTATATCCGATCTAAATGTTCTATACGGACACAAGATCAACATTGGAGCAGGAAACGAGTACTGGAGGAAGGATGCTTTTTCAAAGGGCAGTTGAGCGCGTACAGGCTCGAAAGATTGAAGTGATGGAAATACTGCTCAGGATGGACGCAAAGAAAGAAAAGGAAGAATCAAGAAAGAAGAAATCAGCTGAGACTAACCATCCTCTCCACCAAGCAAAGATCCATCATCTGACTCAGACCTTCAAATTGTTCCACCACCTCTGACTTCATCCACATATGGAGTCACTAAGGAGGGCCAACAAACCTCAAGTGAAGCTTTTGTCAATCCAAGTTCAGAAAGCAACAACCGACCAACCTACCGACCAAATTGCACGAGAAAAAGATCAAGGATCAGTCGCAGACCCTGAAGCTCCGAGACAAGATTGAAGAAACTCAAGCACGCAACGGTCTAGGGGGGATATTGTTAGAACATTTTGAGACCGTTGGTACTTGATTATCCATAGTTTGAGCTGGTTTGTAATAGTTAGACAATCTAAAAGGGTCAAAAGTGTAATTATGTGAAAGTTATCTTCTGCCGGCGTAATTAATAACCCAGCGTATTTGTTAAATACGATGGGTAGTCAGTTTGTATAAATATATGCTTGAATGAATGTATTGTCCAAGTTTCTTGGACAGATTTTGGTGATTCTCTGTGTTGTGATTTTTGCATTGTGCTTTCATCCGAATATCCAGGTGCTGTTATTGATTACATGTTATTGGGATTTCATATACAACACTAGTTGTTTGATCCATTCAAGATTCTTCATCTTCTTAGTTTGGTTTTTCTTAACTTTTACACATTCAAACAACTAATCTATACTTGTTTGGGTGATAACAATCAACCACTGTGATCAGGATCTGTTTTGGGACTCACAAAACTAGTTGTCCATGCAAGGACTAAAAAGAAATAAACATGTCCACGCAGGGACTAAAGAAATAACAATTTCCTCGCAGGGACTACACATAATTAGAAGAGACTTAACTCGTCCTTCTTTCCTTTGACCAACTTGGAGAGTTTCTTGAAGAAATTATTTGTTTTCTTCTCTGTTTTCTCCGCTTGCTGCTGCATTTCTTTCATTCTTGTTTTTCTAAGGCCTCATTGATGGCCTCTAGTGGCGGCGGAGGTTGTGGTTGTGGCATAACCGGATAGTGGTACCCATAAGTTGGATATCCAGTCGGTGGATAAGTAGGTGGGAATGGAGACGGGTAAAGTGCATTATGCATGATTGCTTGCATGTAAGGATCATGCGAAAGTGTTTGGTAATCGATAGGGGTAGTTGGGTTAAAAGGATCGTATCTAGTGTTATCCGGATACGTTGGGATTGGGTTGTTATAACCCGATGGTGGTTGTTGAACCACTGGTGTTGGCGTCGGTTCCACCAAAGGCGAAACATGGGAGGGTCCACCCATTTGTGGGTCCTCTTGAATGGTGGGTAAGATTTGGGCAAAGGTGGTAGCGAACCCGAGCGTTGGCCCGCACGTACCGACATACGTGCTCCACGTTTCCTCCTTGGCGGCTCAGGTGGATGTTGGGGTTGGTCCACGGGTTCCATGTGGACATCTTCCTGCGCGGGAGGTGGTTGTGAATGGTGGGAAGGAGTATTTGCAAAAGTAAATTGACCCCAGTATTGGTCCCACTCATTAGGACCTTGATAAGGTGATCCAGCATAAGAGTTGAAATCACTAGAAATTTTGATAGGATGCGTGTTCGATCCTGATGGCGGCATCTCCGGGTCGGAGTCCTCGTCCATAGGGTTAGGCTGATTCAACTGATTCTGATCAGCTGGAGGGGTATTTAGGTATTGGTTTGGGTTGAACTCATCATGGTAAGAATGATGAGAATGGTGGGAGTGGTGTGAATGGTAAGAATGATAACAACTTTGAGTATGTGTAGGTGAGTGTTGGGCAAATGGCCATGAATCTCCCGAATCTTCATAAGAGTTTGGTGATGTGAATGTGAAGGGATATGGCCGGATGGTCCTCCCCTCATGGGTTCTTTCCGTGTCCTCGAATTCTTTGCAGTATTTCCTGCTTAAAATCAATTCAAAAACATACTAATAACTTAATAATGAAATGAGTAATCTTAGGTCAATGCCTAGACTCGGAAGTCTAAGGAATGTGCTTGTAAGTTTGAGATTAAACACAAGTAGGATAGTGCTTAATTCTCTCAAACGTTGGCTCTGATACCAACCCTATCACACCCTGGATTTCTAACCCGAAATCCATACACCGGTGGGCCCGGGTGGGGAGTATCTTGACGTAAGTTGATAACATCATTGTCAACTAAACATAGCACAACGGAAATCTTGGAGTAAAATTACTATCACAAACCGAATGTTCAGAAACAAAATAAAATAATATATAGGCTCGTAATAGAAGATCCACAGGCGGATCGTAAAATGTACAAGAAAGAATACAAAACAGACTTTAGGCAGATCTAAGGATTTGCAAGATCCTCTTATTCACTACCGAGCAGCTTCCGGTCTATTTCATATTGTACCTGCAGTTTAGCCTTTGGACGATACGTCAGCTTACGCTGGTAAATACACCCAACTGACTCATTTTGAAAACATTAAAATGGTTTTAAGTGCAAACGGCACAAAATCTTTTATTAACTTGGGAAAGTTGGATTTACAACCTTGTTTCAGATTCACATGTTTATCAATACATACAGGGCCTGGGACAGAAACCAAGACATGATTAAATACACACCACTCAGGACTCATGAAGGAGTCATCCCCAACGTCATGGGAATATTGCATATGAGCATCAAAAGGTGTATGCCTACACCCCGTGCTAAGGTCGTGGCTAATAACTAATGTATTGAGCCGAGGATATCCAGGACACGGTAATTTAACCCCCGTTGTTTAAGTTATCAAACAAAACTGATTAAAACGAAATATGGGGTTTACTAGCCACAAACGGGCATTCGATCGACCCCATTTTGGACCAAGCTGTAATAATTTACCGTATCCCAAGCCCGTATAGGGAAAATAAGTCGAGAGTATTTACTTGAGCTAGTCTTCTTTCAAATTTCAATAACTCAGCCGTACACAAAAATACTAACGTGCAGATAGCATTTACCGGCAAGGCTCTAGTCTGGATTATGGCATAAGCTAGCCAATTAAATACTAACGGTCTTATAAACCGAATAGTGTACATGATCATCACGTATAATGCTTGATTAAACGATGATCGGATAGAATGTATTTTAACCTCGACAAGTACCTTGACTTGTATAATATGGGTAAACTATAAACATTCTGAATTTTGAAACTTAAATGACAAGGTTAAACCCGTTTCGGTTGATTTTTGTAAACTAGTTACACATACTTAACCGAGCGCATATTAGCGATATCGGGTAACCGGATAAGTCATGGACAAGTTCTATATGCCATTATATATTAAATAAGTTAAGATATCAGTAGGATATCAACTTATATACCCTTTAAGGTTTTAAAACGAAACTATGCCTCATAAGGGAATTCTGGTAATTATATACCGTATAAAAGAAACTTGAATATAATTTAATGTTATAATTATAAGTATTCTGGAAAAATACTTTATTTATGATATAATATCAGTAGGATATCAATTATATGTGTATTTTATCTTCTATGACCAAACTATGCACCGAATGGGCATTTTGGTCATTTTACACATACTTTATAATTTATTTGGGATTCTGAGTTTATAACAGGTACTTACTGTAAATATGTTTAAAATAAGTTTCAAAGCCAGTAGGTATCAAGTCTTGGTCAATAATATGGTTTAAAACCATACTATACGCCGAAACGGCGCTTATGTCGTAAAATGACGTCTTTAAGCGATGTTTATGAAAACTGATGTTAAGGTCAGATTAAAATGTTTTAAATATGTTATTTAATATAACACATCTGTATGTAATTGATTTATCTTGAAAAGATTTGCTTAAAACCATTTTATAAGCCATAAGGGCTAAAATCGTCATTTATCGACATAGTTTAAGGACCTGCTTGAAAACTCAGTTTATAATTTGGTTTAACATCCAAAATAATCCTACTTATAATATTATATCAGTAGGAAACTTTCAAGTTTATTATCATTAAAATCTTGTTTTATGCGAAAAGGGCATTTTAGTCAAAATGACATAATTACGGAACTTGTGCATAAACTCAGATTCTGATTATGATCATGTAATATAACCTCAGAGGGTTATGCTACATTATATTATGATCATAATGCAACTTTAGATCAGTAGCTAACTAATATATATCGGGTCAGAATCGAAAGTCAAAGAAAAAGTCAAACTTTGCGACTTTCGGTTGCGAACCGACCCTAGAACTGAAATTAACGAACCGAACATGTTTATACATGTTCTAATAATTATTACCAACTTGTTTAAGTGTCAAAACAGGTTTCATAACATATATAATATCAGTTTATGAATTTTCCGAAAAATGGCCTGTTTGACTTTTAAATATCATAACTTTGACCCGTCAATTGGTCTAGCAAACATGATCTTCAGGAGGTGCCCTTTATAGGGATTAACTCCTACCTTATTACAATCACTTAGCCATGTTCATTTCTAACAATGCTGGACCATAATGGTCTTAACCAAAAGTCAAAGCGTTTTTCGAAAAACGCTTGACTTTTGGCTATAAAAGCTTATAAACAAAAATGCACAAAGAAGGAACACTTACCAGTTATTCCTAGGGTGCAAAAGAACTATGTTGGATGCTCCTTTTAGCTAGGAACTTCCAGAGGAGAGAGAAGAGTATGAATAAGAAAGGTACAAGTTCAAATGAAGCACTTGAACACCTATTTATAGTTGGAGAGCTCAAAGGAGGTGAAGCCAGGTGTTTAGGGGTGTAAGAAGAAGCTTACAAGTGTCCCAAAACGTGGCATAGCAGTTTGGAGAAGCCTTGGTTTCGAATTAATGGTTTTGGAGTTTTGTTTGGAGGCCAAGCAAAACTTTCTGCTGCAGAGCCTTTCTCGCGCCCCGCGAGAGACCCAGGCCTGGTCTCTCGCGGCCCGTGACCGCCTCTTGGCCAGTTTCAAAGTTTGACACTTTTAACCCCATAACTTATTAAAGCTTATAAAAGCCTTCTAAAACACCTTTTTGGCAATTTTAGCTCTCCGTAGCCAATACTTGGCATACCCGGGATTATGACCGGACATTGTCGAGCTCTCGGTTCGTTAAAAGGTCACTCAGAGGTGTAAATTAACGTGTTGACACTTTTAATCCCTCCAATATCCAACTTTCAAATATTAATGGATCTAATCACTCTCGTCCAATAAACGGGACATATGAGAGTTAGGACTACGTAAAGGATCACTTAGAGGCTTAGTATAAGCTTGTTGATTCCGATGTCACTCAGAGGCTTGGCATGTTGACATATCCGTTACTCAGAGGCCAAATTTCAAGCATGTTGACATATCAGTCACTCAGAGGCTAATGATTTAAGCATGTTGACACGTCAGTCACTCAGAGGCTGTTATTTATGCATGTTGACGCCTTTAGTCCTTATTGGTCTTTAGCAGACTGTAACATTTGTCAAAAACGGGTTTTTCAAACCCGCTCCGTTTGTAATCGAATATCAAGTTATAAATGTTTCGTTGCGTATTTCTGTCAACTTTAATTTTTAATGATGCATAATTAATAAACAAACTAGAATATAAAAGTTATAATTGATAAAAAGTAAAAATAAAATAATTAAAATAAAAATCAGGCTGCCGGGACTCGAACCCGGGTCAGCCAGGTTTAAGCTCAAAGACTTATCACACACACATATAACCACTCCGCCACTTGATGTTTTCTGTAAATTCTAGGAAACAATGAAATTTTATGGTCGATCATAAATCAATCTGGTTACGCCAACTGTAACCGAAATCGGTCACTAAACGTCCAAAAACGTTTGATTGTTCGCGGTTTACCGATTATAACCGCTACACCGACACCTCCAATCAATTTAGCTTTGAATGGACTTGAATTCAAGAGTGGATCGATTTTAATAACCGAAAACTTGCATTTTCTGAATTACTTCAATCATTGTCCCCTCTCGCGACTCAAAAACATTCTACAAACCTTCAATTTCATTTTCGTACAACTTTCAGTTCGTCGGAGCAGCTTTTTGAACTCGCCGGACTTTCGCCGGAAAACCGTGTTTTCCATCAAATCAGTAAGTCTCTCAATTCTTTCATTGTCTATCAGTTGTTAAGCTATTGCTAACTCAAACCCTTCAATCGGAATCAATTTCAGACGTCGATATCGGATAATTCCCTCTCGCCGGAAAACTTCTGAAAATTCTTATCTTCCGCTGTAAAACGGTATAGACATTCAAACCTTCTGATAACTCTTGTTTTTAAAGATAGGAAATAGCCTTAAACTCACAAAAATATATCTAAAAATCCTAATAAAATTATTAATAAAATCCACTCATTAACTATACCTTCCATTATTATTTAGGTTAGTTAATCCTCATTGTTCAATCCTTCAAACTCGTGCGCATCTCATCATCTCCAACCAAACGCACCCAATGTGAGTGAATCTCTACAAATTCCCCATTTTAATCACGTTTTTTGGGTGTATCATGTGTCTCACCAATTATTATATTTAAATCATTGTGCGTACATCATATCATGAACAAATGTGTATTCAGCTTGTATCAACTGTTTGTGTGGATATTATTTAGATTTAATTTATTATTTTCAGTACATGCAATTTCATAGGCTGCCGCTCCCCATTACATTATGAGCGTTGAGCAGTTCCCCATTACATTATGAGCATGAACCTGGCGTTGCCAACATACGATCGGCTCCGTTTGATTGAGCCTTGATCGCACAGACATTCATCATAGGCCGTCCGTTCCCCATTACATTATGAGCGTGAACGTGACGTTGCCAACATATACAGTTTCATTCATGTTATATATTCATGCAAGTTCACATGTTATTGTATGTTATTGTATGTTATTGTTATTGTTATTGTTATTGTTAGATTATTTACATTTGCTCGCATATGACTATTGCACAATTTTTCTTTGATAAAAATAACAAGAAATCAATAATAAATGTTTAACTAACAAGGTTCACTCGCTAACTTATGTTGACCCAAAAACCCCCATTTTTACACATGATACAGGTGAACCAGCTGCAGCAAGAAACACATAGGATTGGCTTAGAAGAATAAACTGGTTTAGAGCTTGGATTGTTTAGTTGGTTATTTTTCTTTGTATTTGTATGGACATGTTTGAATTATTGAGAATGTAATTTTGACTTGAGTAAATATGAAACATATTAGTTAATATCATGAGCTTTGGTGATAACCCAGTTATGCCTCGACTCTTATTCCGCTGCGGGTCGGGGTGTGACAGATTGGTATCAGAGCCATGACTATAGGGATATAGGATAGGTTATTAGACCCTTAGAGCCTATAATATATTGATTAGAAATTTTTAAGATTTTTGTGTGTTACATGCCAAATTTCATGATGTTTATATGTTTTATGTTAATGTTACATTCAATGTTATGCAAGCATGTTCATAAGTATATATTATCATATAATGCCTATCATGAATCATATTCTCATAACATATCATATCCATGAAAGCACACAACACATCATTTTCATGATTGTTTTTACAATGATTTTTGTATTTTCAAATCTCATCAAAGTGAGTTCTCATGACGGGCATGTAGTAACTGGAAGGGTACAAGTACCGGTAGTCGGAACGTCCTGTCTAGGCTTGGCATTCTTATAAATCCAAAATAAAGGACCAGTTTGCCTACCTGGGGACTAACGATGAGAGTACGAAGTACCTATTAGGCCAAAGCATGCTATACCAAACGTCGTGTGAGCTAACCACTTTGAGTTGTCATTGTGTCTACACCTGGACACATTCCGACCATACATCTCGTAAACATATTTTGTGGTTTTCATTCGGGTGATGCGAGTGTTAAATCGCCAATACTAATGTGAATCCTACCAAGCCAATAGTCATGGGGGCCCACGTGACTATACAGGTGAAGGTATGGGGGACATTTGAGGCCCAACATGAGCTAACCCAAGACATCCTATGGATGTAGTTGCATTATTGATATTTACGTTATTTTCATTTTCTTTAAGACACATGACACCTGAAAAGACTCCATAAACTCACAATCTTTTTATGTATGTACCTGTAGATGTCGGCTAGACAACAACGAGGGGTGTAAGATCGGGAAGGTCACAGGAACGCTTGGCCACTCAAATCGCAAAACAAATGGACGTGGTACTTCCTGACATTGTGGTTCAAGTACAACAAGCTCTCGCCACAAATCCCACTAATCCTCCCCAGCAAGAAGACTAGAACATCGGCAACCCGCCTACCAAAAAGTGCTCATATAAACATTTCAAGTCTTGCGATCCTCCTAAATTTGAAAGGACCGAAGGTGTCACTGCTCTCCTCCACTGGTTTGAGGAAATGGAAAACACCTTCCTCAACTGCGATTGTCCCGATCATCGCAAGGTACGATACGCAACCGGGAGACTATTTGGGGTAGCTCTTACCTGGTGGAATACTGAAAAGGGTAAGAGAGGGATCGAAGATGCAATGGCCTTAACGTGGGAAGAGTTAAGGGAAATCATAACGAGACGATTCTGTCATAGAAGTGAGATTAAAAAGTTAGAGGACGAATTTCATTCTCTGAAGCAAAAGGAGGGAGATCATACTTCCTACAACAAGAGGTTCTTAGAGTTGAACCAAATGGTCCCTAACTTGTTCACCCCAGTTTACCGCTTAATCGAGCATTATATTCGAGGTCTTCCCTCGAAAATTCAAGATTCAGTTCTCAGCACTTCGCCAGCAACACTTGAAGCTGCTATGGAAGTAGCTACTGAACTGACCGAGAATCGAATTCGCAACGGTAAGTTTAAAGAGGAGAAAAAGAAAGCCCCCGTTGAGGGCCAAACTTCAAACCATTCCACCTCCTCCTCTAAGTTTGCTAACAAGAGGAAACGTAACACCAGAAACTTCGCTGTCACACAAACCAATTTCCCTATCCCTGCTGCACCCATTACCCAAGTTGCCCCCTTACCTGCACCATACAAAAGGCCATACTCTGGCCCATTACCAAAATGCAACCGTTGCCAATACCACCACTTTTCTGATCATCCCTGCCAACATTGCACCGGCTGTGGTCGCGCAGGTCATACTGTTCAAACCTGCCGCATACCTCAGCGAACGAACCGCCACCAGCCTTCAACCCAAACTCACCAACAAATAATGGGTCAAGCCCAACAACCCTTACTATTACCACCTACCCAACATTTAGCCCAATCATACTATAAACCCAATTATCCCATGGTACAACCTATGCGGGCTTGCTACAATTGTGGAGATCCAAGCCACTTTGAAACACTTGTCCACGGTTGGTGAACATTATTCATGCTCAAGCCCAAGCCAATCCGGTGAATCAAGCTAACCAAGCTCCTCCACCTGCAAGAGGAAGAGCTTTCAACATCAACGCTAATCAGGCTAGAGCTGACAGCAATGTGGTTAACGGTACGTTTCTTATCAACGGTAGTTATGCATCCATGTTGTTTGATACTGGCGCGGATAAAAGTTTTGTGTCTTTAGAGTTTGAACCCATCCTAAACAAAAATCGTGATAAGCTCATGGAATCCATAACAGTAGAAGTTGCTGACGGGAAACCGGTCTCATTAAACTCTATTATACGCAATTGTACTCTCACCTTAAACGACCACGATTTTCCAGTTGACCTTATTCCTATGAAGTTGGGAAGCTTTGACATTATAATTGGTATGGACTGGCAAAGCCAACATCAGGCTGAAGTGGTATGCCGCGAGAAGTTTATACGCATTCCTCTTCCAAACGGTCAGACTCTACGAATCTTTGGAGAAACCCCATCGAAAGGGCTCAGATTAATGTCCTGTCTTCAAGCTCAAAAATATCTTCGCAAGAATTATGTCGCATTTTTAACCCATGTTGTCAAAAAGGGAATCATGGAGAAGAAACTCGAAGACATCCCAGTAGTAAAAGATTTCCCGCAAGTTTTTCCTGACGACATTTCAGGACTTCCTCCCGTAAGAGAAGTCGAATTCCGCATTGATCTTATACCTGGTGCTACGCCAGTTGCAAAGTCTCCTTATAGGTTAGCCCCCTCTGAAATGCAAGAGTTAGCCAGTCAATTGCAAGAGTTGACTGACAAAGGATTCATACGTCCTAGCTCCTCGCCTTGGGGTGCACCTGCCCTTTTTGTGAAGAAGAAAGATGGATCGTTTCGCATGTGCATTGACTACAGAGAACTCAACAAGTTAACGATCAAGAATCGCTATCCATTACCTCGCATTGACGATCTTCTTGACCAACTTCAAGGCGCCAGCTGTTTTTCAAAAATCGACCTTCGTTCTGGTTATCATCAACTCAGAGTACATGAAGAAGACGTCCCAAAGACCGCTTTCCGAACTCGTTATGGTCATTATGAATTCATGGTCATGCCATTTGGTTTAACCAACGCTCCAGCTGTCTTCATGGATCTAATGAACAGAGTCTGCAAACCCTATCTCGATCGTTTGTTATAGTCTTCATCGACGACATCCTCATTTACTCAAAGTCTAAGTCTGATCATGAACGACATCTTCGACTCATCCTTACACTTCTAGAGAATGAAAAGCTTTACGCCAAATTCTCCAAATGCGAATTATGGTTAAAAGAGGTACAATTCCTTGGACATGTAGTCAATGACAAGGGAATACATGTCGACCCCAAGCGCCACGTACACCAACTGAAGTAAGATCTTTCCTTGGTTTGGCTGGTTATTATCGCCGTTTCATCTCAAACTTCTCTCGCATTGCTGTACCACTCACGGCTTTAACTCATAAGGGAAAACCTTTCATATGGGGACCCAAACAAGAAGAAGTCTTCCAAACCCTTAAACAAAAACTTTGTGATGCACCAATCCTCACTCTGCCTGAAGGTTGTGATGACTTCGTGGTTTATTGCGACGCGTCAGGGCAAGGACTAGGCTGTGTTCTAATGCAAAGAGGAAAGGTTATAGCTTATGCTTCGAGACAACTCAAGACTCATGAGAAGAACTATACCACCCATAACCTAGAACTTGGAGCCGTTGTGTTCGCTCTTAAGATATGGAGACATTATCTCTACGGTACTAAGTGTGAAATATACACTGACCACAAGAGTCTTCAACACATCTTCAATCAAAAGGAGTTAAACATGAGGCAACGAAGATGGGTCGAACTTCTAAATGACTACGACTGTGAAATTCGGTACCACCCTGGCAAGGCAAATGTGGTGGCTGATGCACTCAGTCGAAAGGGTTATGCGAACTCCATTCATCTTCTATGTTCGCAAATCATAACTGACATTAAAGATCAAATTCGAGAAGCCCAACATGTTTCAGTAACGGAAGACGACGTACGAAAGGAGCTGTCCTGTGGAGCTGAACTTAAAATTGAAACTAAATCTGACGGTATTCTGTACTATCTAGATCGCATATGGATTCCTGACCACAACAACCTTCGTGAATTTCTTATGAATGAGGCTCACAAAACACGATACTCTATACACCCAGGAGCCGCTAAGATGTATCAAGACCTTCGATACACCTATTGGTGGCCTGGAATGAAAAAGGATATTGCTGTTTTTGTTTCCAAGTGCCTTACATGTTCCAAGGTGAAAGCTGAACACCAAAGACCCTCAGGACTTCTGGTCCAACCTGAAATACCTGTATGGAAGTGGGAAAACATAACCATGGACTTCATTACCGGGTTACCTCGCACTTCTGGTGGGTATGACACTATATGGGTAATCATTGATCGTCTTACAAAATCAGCTCACTTTATTCCTATCCGTGAAGATTTCAAGAACGAGAAGCTAGCTCGTATTTACATCAGCGAAATCATAAGCCGACATGGTGTACCGTTAAGCATTATTTCAGATCGTGATGGTCGTTTCACTTCACGAACATGGCAAGCAGTACAAGCCGCTTTTGGTACACGATTAGATGTCAGTACCGCTTATCATCCTCAAACTGATGGACAATCTGAACGCACCATTCAAACTCTTGAGGATATGCTTCGAGCATGTGTCATAGACTTCAAAGGAAATTGGGACGCTCATCTACCATTAGTTGAATTTTCGTACAACAACAGCTATCATTCAAGTATCGGCATGGCACCTTTTGAAGCTTTATATGGTCGTAAGTGCCGATCTCCAGTATGTTGGCACGAAATTGGGGAAGCTCAAATCACTGGTCCAGAATTGATTCAAGAAACCACAGACAAGATCCATCAAATTCGAAACAATCTTCTAGCGGCTCAAAGTCGTCAAAAGAGTTATGCAGATAAACGACGGAAGCCTTTGGAGTTTAACATTGGTGATCATGTACTTTTAAAAGTATCACCGTGGAAGGGAGTAGTTCGTTTTGGTCAAAAAGGCAAGCTAGCACCACGCTACGTAGGACCTTTCAAGATACTCGAAAGAGTAGGACCTGTAGCATACAAGCTTGATCTACCAGAAGAACTCAACAGGATTCATCCCACATTCCACGTATCAAACTTGAAGAAGTGCCTCGCTGATGAAAACCTCCATATTCCTCTGGAAGATATTCAGATTGATGAATCTATGCATTTTGTTGAAAGACCAATAGAGATCATGGACTTCGGAGAAAAACCGTCTACGACGAAGTCGCATTCCAATTGTTAGGGTACGCTGGGATCGAAACGGGGACCTGAGTTTACTTGGGAACGTGAAGACTCAATGCGCGAAAAATACCCGCATCTTTTTCCTACTACTACTACTTAAATTTCGGGAAGAAATTCCTAAAAGTAGGGGATACTATAACATTTGTCAAAAACGGGTTTTCCAAACCCGCTCCGTTTGTAATCGAATATCAAGTTATAAATGTTTCGTTGCGTATTTATGTCAACTTTAATTTTTAATGATGCATAATTAATAAACAAACTAGAATATAAAAGTTATAATTGATAAAAAGTAAAAATAAAATAATTAAAATAAAAATCAGGCTGCCGGGACTCGAACCCGGGTCAGCTGGGTTTAAGCTCAAAGACTTATCACACACACATATAACCACTCCGCCACTTGATATTTTCTGTAAATTCTAGGAAACAATTAAATTTTATGGTCGATCAAAAATCAATCTGGTTACGCCAACTGTAACCGAAATCGGTCACCAAACGTCCAAAAACGTTTGATTGTTCGCGGTTTACCGATTATAACCGCTACACCGACACCTCCAATCAATTTAGCTTTAAATGGACTTGAATTCAAGAGTGGATCGGTTTTAATAACCGAAAACTTGCATTTTCTGAGTTACTTCAATCATTGTCCCCTCTCGCGACTCAAAAACATTCTGCAAACCTTCAATTTCATTTTCGCACAACTTTCAGTTCGTCGGAGCAGCTTTTTGAACTCGCCGGACTTTCGCCGGAAAACCGTGTTTTCCATCAAATCAGTAAGTCTCTCAATTCTTTCATTGTCTATCAGTTGTTAAGCTAGTGCTAACTCAAACCCTTCAATCGGAATCAATTTCAGACGTCGATATCGGATAATTCCCTCTCACCGAAAAACTTCTGAAAATTCTTATCTTCCGCTGTAAAACGGTATAGACATTCAAACCTTCTAATAACTCTTGTTTAGTACTTCAATTCCACAACTAGCTAATCAAAACTGTTAATTTGTTCGCTCAGTCGAAGTTCATAAAAACAGAGCCGACGCCTTGCCGGAATTCTGAGATAAATCATTCCTCCGGTATGTTTACTTCCAACACCGTCTCTGCCATTTCATTTTAGTCTTATGAATGTTTGTCAACCAAATTAAACAAGAAACAATAGAGTAATCGTAGGCTGTAATTCGGTAACGAAGAAGACGAAGTTAGGTTGATTATAAGTTTATTATAATTTGGATATTATCTCAGGTTAGACACACAGTCCAGCGGTGGACTGTGTGCACACATATATCACACGCCGCGAGTTCGATCCTTGATACACACACACTCTCTGTAATTAAAATGTTCTTTTTTTGACTGAACCGGATCCTTTTCGCAATTAGATGTTAAGTATAATAAAAATATGTATATTAACCAAGTTAGACACACAGTCCAACGGTGGACTGTGTGTAACATTAAATCACAGGTCCCGGGTTCGAGACCGTTGACGGCACCGGTTTGATAATTAAAATCCTTTTTAAAAATAAATGAATTTTGAATAAACTGAATTAGTATATAAATATAATTAAAAACAGGATTATTTCGGGTTAGACACGTAGCTCAGTTGATAGAGCTGCGTGCACGCGTACGGGAGGTCTCGGGTTCGAGCCTTACCCGGCGCACACTTACACTTTAGCAAACCGGTCAAACGGTCAACAGTCCCGGTCAACGGTCAATGGTCAACGCAAAAGTCAACATTTTTTTTATATATTTTTATTTATTTAATTTAATTCAAAAATCAATTAAAAATACTTAAAAATAATGTTTTTAAAGATAGGAAATAGCCTTAAACTCACAAAAATATATCTAAAAATCCTAATAAAATTATTAATAAAATCCACTCATTAACTATACCTTCCATTATTATTTAGGTTAGTTAATCCTCATTGTTCAATCCTTCAAACTCGTGTGCATCTCATCATCTCCAACCAAACGCACCCAATGTGAGTGAATCTCTACAAATTCCCCATTTTAATCACGTTTTTGGGTGTATCATGTGTCTCACCAATTATTATATTTAAATCATTGTGCATACATCATATCATGAACAAATGTGTATTCAGCTTGTATCAACTGTTTGTGTGGATATTATTTAGATTTAATTTATTATTTTCAGTACATGCAATTTCATAGGCCGCCGCTCCCCATTACATTATGAGCGTTGAGCAGTTCCCCATTACATTATGAGCATGAACCTGGCGTTGCCAACATACGATCGGCTCCGTTTGATTGAGCCTTGATCGCACAGACATTCATCATAGGCCGTCCGTTCCCCATTACATTATGAGCGTGAATGTGACGTTGCCAACATATACAGTTTCATTCATGTTATATATTCATGCAAGTTCACATGTTATTGTATGTTATTGTATGTTATTGTTATTGTTATTGTTATTGTTAGATTATTTACATTTGATCGCATATGACTATTGCACAATTTTTCTTTGATAAAAATAACAAGAAATCAATAATAAATGTTTAACTAACAAGGTTCACTCGCCAACTTATGTTGACCCAAAAACCCCCATTTTTACACATGATACAGGTGAACCAGCTGCAGCAAGAAACACATAGGATTGGCTTAGAAGGATAAATTGGTTTAGAGCTTGGATTGTTTTGTTGGTTATTTTTCTTTGTATTTGTATGGACATGTTTGGATTATTGAGAATGTAATTTTGACTTTAATAAATATGAAACATATTAGTAAATATCATGAGCTTTGGTGATAACCCAATTATGCCCCGACTCTTATTCCGCTGCGGGTCGGGGTGTGACACAGACTATATTTTAAATACAACACGTGTCACTATACTATTGGACACGATTTTACAGGGTGTTACAAAAATAACTCGCACCTTGAATTTATTGAATAAATCATCGATTCTCGGAAGTGGGTATCGATTCTTTACCGTAAGTTTGTTTAATTCTCGGTAATCTATACACATACGCATACTCCTGTCTTTCTTTTTTACAAACAATACCGGCGCTCCCCAAGGAGAGACACTAGGTCGAATGAATCCTTTATCAAGCAGGTCTTGCAGTTGTGAAAGTAATTCTTGAAGTTCAGACGGTGCTAATCTGTATGGTGCCTTGGCCACCGGTTTAGAACTCGGGATTAATTCGATTCCGTATTCCACTTCACGTTCGGGTGGTATTCCTGGTAAATCTTCCGGAAATACGTCTTCAAATTCTTTTACAACCGGTACATATCTAATCGTTGGTGACACTTTTTCTGAATCATGTATATAAGTCAAGTAAGCCTTGCACCCGTGTTGAATGAGTTTATGGGCTTCCATCATCGAGCATATAATAGGGTAGCCACTCTTTTCCCCATAAATATTGACACGCCTTCCGCTCGGAGATACTAATTGTATTTCTTTATGGAAGCATATGACATTGGCGTGGTAACGGGATAGCCAGTCCATTCTAGTTACTACTTGGAATTCTCCCATTGACATAGGTATTAAATCAACTAAATAATCTTCATCCTCGATGCTCAATTTGCAATTCCGACATATATCACAAACAGTAAAAGTTTTATTATTACCTAAAAGTTTGACACGATAATTTTGTTAACGGAAATGATGGGTGTTTAACTAACTCATGTGAAATAAAGGATCTGTTTGCACCCGTATCAAATAAAACATGTGCAGGAATTAAATTTATGGTAAAGGTACCTGTAACCACATCAGGTTCAACTTTTGCCTCAGCTACAGTTATCTGGAAAGATCTTGCCTTTGACTTTGGAACTTCCGTCTCTTTATTGACTGGGTCTTTCCTTCCTACCAAATCCGGGCATTCAGATTTCTTGTGACCCCCCGGTTGATAGCATTTGTAGCACACCGATATCTTGTCGGGGCAGTTTGAAGCTACGTGTCCCGTCTTCTCGCACACCACACATGGCTTGTTTTTGAAATAGCATTCGCCTTTATAGGCTCGGCTACAAATTTTACAATTTGGCGTTCCTCCTTTTACATTCATCTTTTTCGAAGACTCAATCATTTTTGGTTTCTTTTCCAGGCTCAGATTTGCATCCAATGCCCTTCTTTCTCCCCTTTCTACCTGCTTTCTCAACTCTATCTCCCGCTCCCGAGCGGCATTCACAATTTGCTTGAGATGTTCATACTTCGTGGGAGTCATAAACTCCCTATATTTGGCGCTCAACATGTTGTAATAATAATAAATCTTTTGCTCCTTCGTTTGCACCAACTCGTCACAAAATTTGAGCTTGTCAAGGAATACCTCCGTAATCTTATCAATTTATTTGCCTTTTTGCCTTAATTGAATAAATTCTTCTTTTATCTTGTTGATCACGACCTTTGTGATGAAAGGCACTTTAAAATCATCCCATGTCATAGTTCTCGTGGTTTCAACCCCTTGCTCTTTTCTAAGATTGTCTCACCAATCTTTTGCTTGGCCCTTTAATTGACCGGTCCCGTAGGCCACAAAAATCGGTTTCATCACAGTGAGTTCTTTCGAATATTCCTTCGATGTTGCTTATCCATCGTTGGCAAATGATTGGATCTACTTCACCATTATAGATTGGTGGTTTACATGCCATGAACTTGTCGTATGGACACGCTTTCTTTTCTTTAGTCTTATCATTTTCTTGTACAAGGCTTTCCTTCAACTCATTTATCTTTCCTTCTACCACTGATAAAATTATGGTTTGTAATCTATCCATAAACTGAGGTATACTGGCCTGTAGAGCCTTTCCGACTTCCTCGGAAATCTTTTCTCGTATCTCCTCCGTAACGAGAAATACAGTATCTTCACCACTTCCGACCGACATCCTTTTCAATTTAAATTATTCATGGTAGTTTGGTAAATAACTCATTTAATTATTTCCATAATATTATATAAAATTTTATATTCATCTGTAACACCCTGTAAAATCGTGTCCAATAGTATAGTGACACGTGTTGTATTTTTAAATATAGTCTGCTAAAGTCTAATAAGGACTAAAGGCGTCAACATGCTCAATATGAGCCTCTGAGTGACGATCCGATGTCAACATGCATAAATAACAGCCTCTGAGTGACTGATATGTCAACATGCTTAAATCATTAGCCTCTGAGTGACTGATATGTCAACATGCTTGAAATTTGGCCTCTGAGTGACTGATATGTCAACATGCACAGCCTCTGATTGACATCGGGATCAACATGCTTATCATAAGCCTCTGAGAGATCCTTTGTGAAGTCCTAAACTCTCATACGTGCCATTTGTTGGACGAGAGAGTTCAATTTTGTAAATATGTGAAAGTTGGATAATGGAGGGATTAAAAGTGTCAACATGTTAATTTATACCTCTGAGTGACCTTTTAACGAACCGAGAGCTCGACAATGTCCGGGCATAATCCCGGGTATGCCAAGTATTGGCTACGGAGGGCTAAAAGTGCCAAAAAGATGTTTAAAAAGGTTTTTAGAAGCTTTAATAAGTTAAGGGGTTAAAAGTGTCAAACTTTGAAACTGGCCAAAAGGCGGTCGCGGCTGCGAGAGACCAGGCTTGGGTCTCTCGCGGAGCGCGAGAGAGGCTCTGCTGCAGAAAATTTTGTTTGGAGACCAAGCAAAACTCCAAAATCATTAATTCGAAACTATGGCTTCTCTAAACTGCTATGCCACGTTTTGGGACACTTGTAAGCTTCTTCTTACACCCCTAAACACCTGGCTTCACCTCCTTTGAGTTCTCCAACTATAAATAGGTGTTCAAGTGCTTCATTCCAACTTGCACCTTTCTAAATCATAATTCTTCTCCCTCCTCTGGAAGTTCCTATCTAAAAGGAGCATCCAACTTAGTTCTCTTGCATTGTAGGAACCTCTTGTAAGTGTTCCTTCATCTTGCATTTTCGTTTATAGGCTTTTATCCCCAAAAGTCAAGTGTTTTCGTAAAACACTTTGACTTTCGGTTAAGACCATTATGGTCCAGCCATTGTTCGAAATGAACATGGCTAAGTGATCGTAATAAGGTAGGTGCTAGTCCCTATAAGGGGCACCTCCTGAAGATCACATTTGCTAGACCAATTGACGGGTCAAAGTTATGATATTAAAAAGTCAAACAGACCATTTTTCGGAAAAATCATAAATTGATCTTATATATGTTAAGAAACATGTTTTGACACTTAAACAAGTTGGTAATAATTATTATGACATGTAAGAACATGTTCGGCTCGTCAATTTCAGTTCTAGGGTCAGTTCGCAACCGAAAGTCGTGAAGTTTGACTTCTGCTTTGACTTTCGATTCTGACCGATTTAGATTAATTACCTACTAATCTAAAGTTGCATTATGATCATAATATATATAGCATAACCCTCTGAGGTTATAATACATGATCATAATCAGAATCCAAGTTTATGCGCAAGTTCCATAATTATGCCATCTTTGACCAAAATGCCCTTTTTACATAAATTAAGATTTTAATAATAATAAACTTGAAAATGAGTTTCCTACTGATGTAATATTATAAGTAGGATTATTTGGGATGTTAAACCAAGTTATAAACTGAGTTTTCAAGCAGGTCCTTAAATATGTCGATAAATGAAGGTTTTAGCCCTTGTGGCTCACAAAATGATTTTTAATCAATCTTTTCAAGATAAATCATTTACCTACTGTTATGTATATTGAATAACATATTATAAACATTTTAATCTGACCTTAACATCAAATTTGGTAAACATCGCTTAAATACGCCATTTTACGACATAAGCGCTGTTTCGGCGCATAGTATGGTTTTAAACCATATTAATGGACCAAGATTTGTTACCTGCTGATTTTAAAACTTATTTAAAACATATTTACAGCAGGTACATGTTATAAACTCATAATCCCAAATGATTTATAAACTATGTGTAAAATGACCAAAATGCCCCTTCGGTGCATAGTTTGGTCATAAAAGATAATTTACGCATATAATTGACATCCTACTGATATTATATCATAAATAAAGTATTTTTCCAGAAAACTTATGACTATAACAATAAATTATATTCAAGTTCCTTTATTACGGTATAAAATTTCCAAAATGCCCTTATGAGGCATAATTTCGTTTTAAAACCTTAATGGGCATACAAGTTGATATCCTACTGATATCTTAACTTATTTAAAGTATAATGGCATGTAGAACTTGTCCATTACTTATTCGGTTACCCGATATCGCTATTATGCGCACAGTTACGTATATGTAACTATTTTACGGAATTTAACGAAACGGGTTTAACCTTGTCATTTAAAGTTTCAAAATCCAGAATGTTTATAGTTTACCCATATTCTACAAGTCAAGTACTTGTCGGGATTAAACTACATTCTATCTGATCATCGTTTAATCAAGCGTTATACGTAATGATCATATACACTATTCGGTTTATAAGACCGTTAGTATTTAATTGGCTAGCTTATGCCATAATCCAGACTAGAGCTTTCCCGGTAAATGCTATCTGCACTTGGTACTTTGTATACGGCTGGTTATTTAAAAATAAAAGAAGAAGACTAGCTCAGGTAAACACTCTCGACTTATTTTTCCTATACGGCCTTGGGATACGGTAAATTATTACCGCTTGGTCCAAAATGGGGTCAATCGAATGCCCACTTATGGCTAGTAAACCCGCATATTTCGTTTTAATCAGTTTTGTTTGATAACTTAAACATCGGGGGTTAAATTACCGTGTCCTAGATATCCTGGGCTCAATACATTAGTTATTGGCCACGACCTTAGCACGGGGTGTAGGCATACACCTTTTGATGCTCATATGCAATATTCCCAAGACGTTGGGGATGACTCCTCGTGAGTCCTGAGTGGTGTGTATTTAATCATGTCTCGGTTTCTGTACTGGGCCCTCTATGTATTGACAAACATGTGAATCTGATACAAGGTTGCAAGGTCAACTTTCCCAAGTTAATAAAAGATTTTGTGCCGTTTTGCACTTAAAACCATTTTAAAGTTTTCAAAATGAGTCAGTTGGGTGTATTTACCAGCGTAACTGAGTATCGTCCAAAGGCTAAACTGCAGGTAAATACGAAATAGGCCGGAAGCTGCTCGGATGATAGAGGATCTTGCAAATCCTAAATCTGCCCAAAGTCTGTTTTATATTCATTCCATGTACAATTTATGATCCGCCTGTGGATCTTCTATTACAAGCTTGTATATATTTTGTATTTTCGAACATTCGGTTTGTAATAATAATTTTACTCCAAGACTTCCGCTGTGCCGTGTTTAATTGACTATGATGATTATCAACTGACGTCACGATACTCCCCACCCGGGCCCACCAGTGTATGGATTTCGGGGTTGGAAATCGGGGTGTGACATCGTCTTTTGATATTACTCTTAATATATCATTCTTCTTCAATTATCAATTTCTTATTGAAATTTCTTTTTTAACTAGTCCTTGCCGGATGTCTTGATCAAGCCTTAAACCGAACATATTTCGCCTTTAACCTTAAGCTCTGATTACCAACTTGTAACATCCATATTTAATAAAAAAAAAATGCAGAATATTTATATATATATATATATATGTATTAACTTTTAATTAACCACTTACATCAAAAGTATTTATGTTTACAAAAAAGAATTACATGATTAGAAACTAAAAACTTTAGGTCATTTACAAAAGTATTTGCACCATTTTAATCAAAATAAAGCCAGCGGAAGACAAATTCGTATTTGATGTTCGGTTCTTCACTAGACTGATCTTCCTTCCATCACTTTATTAGGATCTCCTCCTGAAAGACCTTTTACAACAGTATTAGCAAGTTTTAATATACGTGACAAAACATAACATATTTGTATAATCAAAATTTAAATTTTTAGAAATAAAAGTTCTAGAGGGGCGTCGGCGACGGTACTGTGTTGCGTCAGCGATGCCGTTTTAATTGTTGCGTCGGAACATTTTGACCGTAGACACTAGGTAGCCCGTCGGCAAAAACTCATGGCGTCGGCTACGCTGCTTACTGCAGCATTTTTGCTGCTGAATTCATTTCTTTGTTCGTTTGATCCGTTCCATACTCAGCATTTCAAAGCATAACCCGATACTTGCAGAAAAGACTCGTAATATGGTATTTTATGTTTTTCATTTTTGTAATACCTTTATTTCAAGTATTCATACATCTAATTCTTAGTTCGTAAATTTAGTCATTTTGACCCGTTTGTATATTTCTACCATTGAGCTCGTTCAACCATATCCTTTATCTCTAAAATCAATTTATTGGTTATACCAAAGTCTCTGGGGTAACTTATAGCAATATGCATTCCCGTTGTTCGGTTTATGCAAAATTTTCGATTTTGCCCTTTTTACTAGATATTATCCAAATACTCATGCATATAGCATCATAGTTTATATCATGACTAAATTTTTTAACCTGTTTGATAATCACCACGAAATCTATCGCTTAATATAACCAAACTTTTATTCTTTTTATTAATCAACTCATTTGATCGTTTAAGCGAATACATCGCTTTTGTCCAATCAAATTGTCATATATTACTATGTTTAACATGTTTGGTCATCTTAGCGAATTCCATCGCCTTTTTATTTGACCAAACCATCATCTAATATGTTGTTTGACCTGCTCGATCGCTATAGCGAATTCCATCGCTTTTATTCGACCAAACCATCATCTATTATGTTGTTTGACCTGTTTGATCGCTTTAGCGAATTCCATCGCTTTTATTTGACCAAACCATCACAATTCGATATTACTTTTTCGATTCATTCATGTGAAATCCATCACTTATAATTGAATCGAATGTATTTATGCTCATTTCATTATTCAATATATATCAACTACAAATACTATAAGTAAATTCTTATAAGATGATAAACTACGTACCTTAGAGTTTTCCCTTCAAACGTGTATCCGTCCCAACTTTATCACCCGATGTTTCACCCAACTTACCTATAAGGTTTAACCCGATTTATGGTTTAGAATTTATAGTATAATATATAACATGTAACTTGTCAAAATCTCATTCATACGATTCTTTCGTATTTTTCAATATCCTATAATCATTTAGGCATTACATCGAGCACATTGTGGGCAAGATTTCTATATTTCTCTTATCAAGTCTATAATTTATCTATAATTCATGCATTAGTATCCTTTCAAGTCTCTACATCTAGAATGTGCAATTTACATCTAGATTCTAGCATATTAACATCAAAGATTACAATTTCATTATCTCAACTCAAGGGTTCATCATATTTATAGAAACCCATATAACATAAACATTGTATATTATTTGGACACTCATTTTATAGCATTTGGTTACTGATTTTTCATCAATCGTTTGTCCTAGACCCATATACACCCTAGATTCAACCATGTCATTCACAATCATACTCAACATAATATTTGTGGTGTTCAAGTAGTTCTACAACATCACCAAAGATCAAATTAGACATACCTTATGATTTCCTCTGCATAAGTAATCGTTAATCTCTGCTCATGCAAAGGTTTTAAGCCCGATTTCTCTTTGATTTTGAGAGATTGATGATATTAGGGTTCTTCCTTCCTTTGTTTCATCGACCAGAGCACACTTGTGTGTGTGTTTTGGTTTTTCATTTCTATTTATATCACTAGTTTACCCAATGTCCAATTCGGTCCTCTATATTTTGTTTATTATGCAATAGCATTTCTCAATTACTTTATTAATTATACAAGTAGTTAACAAGTTAATTTGTATTACTAATCACGTGCATAAAGTTTTCCATTTAACCAAATATTATTAAATATTTATTATGTTTAAGGACGTTTCAAGTCCATCCCTCTTTACAAAGGGTTTTTCATTAATTAGGTTAAATGCCCCTGATTATTTATATGATTTAATCTTTTGGGGGTGTTACACGACCGGTTATACCGGATACCAGACACATGCCCGATATGATAAAGCCTGGTAAAACCCAAATACGGTATGTCTTATGTACCGACGGTAAATCCAATTCTATCAATTCATACCATTGAACCGATTTGCATTATCTTAAAATTTGATTTTTTTAAATTAAATAAAATACGATATTATGGTTATTCTTATCTTCCATATTTCCGGTAATTAAACCAGTGTCTTCCATTCAAATATTCCATCACTATTGAAAGTGTTACTCACCTTATCCACTGTAATATTGTTTTTAAGTAATAATTTTTTTCTTAAAATTCTTTATGTTTTACGAAAAAAAATTGTTGTTTTTAGATAAAATCATGATCAGTTAAATAAATCCTAATTGAGATTGGATTATTTTTTTAAATTAATTTGTATTTTATGAAATTACAAGGTTAACTAGTAATCTAGTTGAACCGCTCGATACTCTGGTTTAACCTGTTGAACCATTTCAAAACCGTATGATAAAAATAAATTTGTATTTTATGAAATTATAGGTTAACTAGTAATCTGATTGAACCGCTCGATACATCCTAGTTTAACATGTTGAACCATTTCAAAGCCTAACATGATATGATTTAAAACATTTAGGAAACCCTGAGATAAAACCTTGGCTAAACATGTTAACTGACCCATTTACAAAACCTTGGGACTTTATTGAATTTACACACACAGACGGTCTCATATAAGTTGGAGTGCTGCAGTTTAAGTGAGAACTGAAAGAAGATAACCTGAAGATGCCAGCAGCCTCCAATCTAAGCACACAGATCCTTACAATACTCGATAAAATCAATCACCTCAATCTTCTTAAGCAGCTTCAATCATATCTAATCACCACCGGTCACTCCCAACACCAGTTCTTCTCCTTCAAACTCGTCAGATGCTGCGTACTTTCTCCATCCAACATCGATTACGCTCGCTCAATCTTCTCCTCTCTTGTATCGCCCAATGTCTACCTCTACACTGCCATGATCACTGCCTATTCTTCTTAACGAGATCATGATTCGTCTCTTGTTTTATACCGTGACATGGTTCGAAACAAACGGCCTAAAGTCACCCATTTTATTTACCCACATGTCTTAAAGTCTTGTCCGGAGGTTTTGGGATCGAATGGGATAAAAATGGTGCATACCCAGATTGTTAAAACGGGTTATGATGAATACCCAATTGTGCAAACGGCTTTACTTGATGCTTACTCGAGGGTTTCTTCGGATTTAGGTGTTGCCCGACAACTGTTTGATGAAATGTCTGAGAGAAATGTTGTGTCTTGGACTGCTATGGTTTCGGGTATACTAGAGCTGGTTAAATGGAGAATGCTGTTGAGTTGTTTGAACAAATGCCTGATAGAGATACCCCGTCATGGAATTCGATAATTGCGGGATGTACTCAAAACGGGATGTTTTCGGAAGCTATTCGGCTTCTAAGGAGGATGATTGTTGATGGACTGAAACCTAATCATGTTACAGTTTTATGCTCGCTTTCCGCATTTGGCCACACGGGGATGTTACAGCTTGGAAAATCGACCCACGGTTACATTCTTAGAAACCGGCTTGGTCCTAATTCTCGATCGTAACGGTTTAGTTGATATGTATGGGAAATGTGGGAGCTTGAAAGAAGCAAGAAAGGTGTTCGATGAAACGCCTGAGAGAAATTTAACCTCATGGAACTCCATGATTAACTCTTTCGCTCTTCATGGTCAAAGCGAATCAGCAATAGCAGTTTTTGAAGAAATGATGCAACACAATGTAACACCGGATAATGTTACATTTGTAGGGTTACTAAATGCTTGTGCCCATGGTGGATTAGTCGAAAAAGGTCGTTCTTTCTTCACATCAATGGTTAGCGACTATGGAATCGAACCTGACATTCATCATATCGGGTGTTTTATTGATCTTCTTGGTCGAGCTGGTCAGTTTGACGAAGCAATGGAAGTTATAAAAACAATGAAAAGCCCACCTGATGAAGCCGTATGGGGTTCTTTGTTAAATGGCTGCAAGATTTACGGTCGAATGGATTTGGCTGAAATCGCAGTCAAGAAACTAATCGAACTTGAGCCAAACAACGGTGGGTACGGTGCAATGTTGGCCAATATTTATGGAGCGATAGGGGAATGGGACAAGGCGAGAACAGTATGGAAAACATTAAAGGAGCAAAAGGCTAATAAGATACCGGGTTGCAGTTGGATTGAAATTGATAATCAAGTTCATCAGTTTTATGCTGCTGATGATTCCCATTTGAAAATAGAAGATATACATTTGATCATGGAAAGTATATTTGGATTCTCTGATGAAAACATCTTCCATCATCATGATTCATGATTGATGATTATGATCTCCAACCATTGCTACATAGAGGTTGCGTATAGGTTTTGGTTTCGGTTTCGCGGTCTCAGTTCATATAATACAAGTCCTTAAAGTTGATTTTAGATCGGAATAGAAAGAGTAGATGTTAGTTTTGAGCTAATAAACTCCAATGACATATTGATCAAACAGCTTATCATTGAGCTATTCTTTTGTATAATTTTCCATTTTGCAAGTTTATTTATGCTCGAGTTTTGATCGTTTTAAGCACTCTTTTTAAAGCTTGCTGAGCATGACTCGTGGTACTTTATAAGCTTGGGCACCGCTTGGTTTGGCTCATTAGTTATTCAATTATTATATATGTATGTATCATGTATGTGTGTGTAAATTTATGATGATTATTATATATAACCTAGTATATATAGTATTAGTTTTTTTTTGGTCATAATGTAATAAAATAATATGTATTATATGATTGTATGCTTTGTAACCACAATTATGTTTATATAAGCAATAAAATTAACTGAAGCTCATTTCAACTAAGCTCAATTCAAAATTTTAGTAACTTCATTTTAGGTAGCTCACGAGTAGCTCAATCGTATATTTGTTTTTATTTTTCCAAAATAAGTTGTTTTTATAATGTGATGTTTTTTGTTTCTTTTTAGTCTATAAAAATGTGGTCACTTGCTAAACATATAGATGCATTACTTTTTAAATCACCACTACGTACTAACAACAATATAATACAAACAAAAACAGTAATTAAAATATATAATAATAATAATAATAATAATAATAATAATAATAATAATAAATAATAATAATAATAATAATAATATAAATGTGCTTTTAATAATATATTCTGTTACAAATTTGACAATTATTTAATTAATTTCTACACAAAAATCGTTTATGGGTCGTTAATATGCCGTTGAAACCTACATACAAATAAAAATCGTTACTCTTCCGTTTGCTTGCAGACTGAAACAATCATCGTCATCATCCTCCCGCTCACGTTTCGCATATTACATCTCCCCAATTTCAATTCGGACCATCATTTTTATAAAAATTGAAACAAATATGAGATTGATCGGTGAAGCGTCGATGTTAGGATCCACATCCACCGATGATTCATCAAATATTCATATGAATTTCCCTCTCCTTTCTGCGCTTCTCGCATTCGCTATCGCGCAGTCCATTAAGGTCTTCACCACCTGGTATGATTCTGTTTCATTATAATATCTCATAATTCTCATTAATTTAATGCTAATATTGATTTGTTTTAGCTAATATGATTTAAATTATGTTATCGAACAGATGATGTTGCTATGTGATTTTGGTTTCATGATAGTGCGTTATTGATTGTTTATGGTTTATCTCAATGTTTGATCCTTTCGAAACTGGAAAATTTGATTATCACATTGTATAAGTTTTTCTGTATATATGATGTTTAGGTCCGTAAACAAACCGAATGATCACCAATGGTGGCATGTTTGTGTTCGTTCATTTAACATTAACCAAACACAAACACAACCAATTAAATGAACGGATCTTTTTGTTCATGTTCATTTGATAAGAAAATGAACATGTTCATGTTCGTTTATGTTCGTGTCGAACAAACATTGAACATATATAAATGACTTTTTGTACTATAAAATATAAAACGCACACATGTTGAACATTTGTGTGAATATATAAACATACATAAACGAACAGACATAAAACGGTCGGACGCAAATAAACAAAGTAAAAGTTCACGAACGTAAATTAATGAATAAAACATGTGTTCGTGTTCATTTGGTTAATTAAATGAGCATAAAAATTTGTTCATATTCTTTCGTTATTAAACTAATGAACTTCCCGCACGGTTCACTAAACATGCGTAGACATGTACAAAAAAACCCGTTTTAGATTTGAAACCGAAAAAAAAACTAGAACCGGTTTTTTTAAAAACCGGTTCAGGCTCAACCCAACACGGAGGTTATAGACCGGTTCTTATTCGTGATTTATGTAACCACTTTAAACCGGTTAAAAAAGGGTTTTTTGGCCCAAACCGGTTTTAAAAACCGAACCATTTAGTACCAGTTTAGGTTCCCATCAATAAAACCAGTTAAAAAATTGAACCGGTTTTTTTTGCCCTTAAAAAACTGGCTTGGTTAAATAACCGGACCGATTTTTACATCTCTAAACGTGCGGTTCGTTTACAGGCCTAATGTTATTATATGATTCATGAGATGTTCTCTGATTCAAGCATAATTTAGCAAAACTTTTGATGTCCTAAGGCTGAAGCAAATCTGGATGGAAGGATATTTGGCCTAGAATTCGCCCCGAGGACTTGTACCTCTGTTTTATATTAGTTTGAATATGTTTGATTTACTTTTGTAAGTTATTTGTGTTGTTACGTCCTAAGAAACTTAAAAACTGTCATAGACATGCAGGTATAAGGAAAAACGGTGGGATCTTAAGCAACTTTTGGGATCAGGTGGCATGCCGTCGTCCCATTCTGCTACTGTGGTTGCTCTTGCTGTTGCTGTTGGTTTTCAAGATGGTGTTGGTGGCACCACATTTGCAATTGCACTTATATTAGCATGTGTTGTATGATCTCTATCTCTTTAAGCTTTCTACAACGTTTATGTCATCATCTGATGTTGTTTAGAGGGATCAGTAACACATTACAATTTACACATATATATTACTGTTCTTGCTAGCCATTCTTGTAATTTGTTATTGTCAGTTGAAACTTGTAAGCATCTCAACAATCAACCAGATATTGCTGATATTTTGAACTCATGCTACCTTTTTATTTATATAATGAAATATGCCCAAGTCGTAACAACTTATAATGTCTTATGAAATGGATCGTGCAACAGGTAATGTATGATGCGACTGGTGTGCGATTGCAAGCTGGACGCCAAGCAGAGGTTTGATCCCCCCCCCCCCCCCCCCCTCTTCTCCCTTGTTGTCAACTTGTCATTTTTACTATCGCTCAAAACATGTGCCGAATTGACATGGAAACACTTTTTGTCAAGATTTAATAAACAATCAAATCAATGTGTCATTTATGATTAGAAAAACATTATTGTATAGTAATAATCTAAATCTTTGAATAAATGGATTTATGAGATGTACTTGTATGCATAAAAATTTCAGCTTCTGAATCAAATTGTGTATGAACTTCCTCCTGAACATCCATTGGCCGAAAGCAGACCGCTGCGTGAACTTCTAGGCCACACGCCTTCTCAGGTCAGAAAAACAACATTGCTTTTAGATAATATCTTAAAATAGATATATTTCAAACTTCATGTGACAATCTAAATTATGCAAAAATTGTTTTTAATTTATGTTGCAGGTTGCTGCTGGTGGGTTGTTGGGATTTATGATGGCTGGACTTATTCACTTATTCTCACAAGCTGGTACCTCTTGACTGACCACTGCTGGTATGCATGATCTCGCAGTGTTATGGTTAAACAATATATGCTATAGCACTTATGTAAAGATCATGTTAGTTTGAAATTTAACCACTATGATTCATATATTTTATAAACAATTATTATAGTTAATTAGTTTGACAAATCTTTCTTAGATCATTTCCTTGTTTAATTAACCCTGAACCACTCTTGATTCTTTACTTCATATTTTGTATATACTATATGGATCTTTTGATTCCATTTGTCTCATAAATTTGTTGATTGTAACTCTGTTGGCGGGCCAGGTTTCATATTTTTAAGGGGAAACTAACAAAAGTAATTAATTGCGTTTGCCGGCAAATCATTGCTTTATTTTTTAGTTTTATCTTTTGGTTAGCGTCAAACGTGTAATCAAATTTAATAATGTGTATAATTTTTTAGTTTGTGTATATGTTCTTCCATTGTATATAATTTTTCTTTTAGTTTTGTGGTATATGTGTTCTTCCCGCAGCATCACGCGGGTCTGAATTCACGTCCCCTCCCCTCAAGACTTATCTATCCTTACATTACTTGTAGGAAATTCAACGAACACCAATTTCAAACATAAATTAATTGTCATATTCATAAATCAATGGTTTTAATAACAATTGGCGTAAATTTCACACGAGTTATGAAATAAGTCATGTGAATTGATGGTTGATAAGCCCTAGTCAAAAATCAAAATTGACTTTTGCTCATGGTTAGTCAATTGCTTCTAGCTATTGTACTTGACTAACAACTTGAACTTTGATAAACTGTTGTTCCAGTTCATTTCTTAACAGTAGCTTGTATTTACAATTCGATCACCACATCCTCGCGTAGGACCCAGACCCAGACCCATGATCACATCTAAGAAACAAACCGAAAACATATTTGGGAGAACAAAAATCTTGAAATTCGGCACCCCAACAAGTATAACTGCTATAACTAACTAACTAACAAGGGTATGCTAATTAAAAAACGTACAACGACAAAACTACCCTCTTAACTTGGATCCATGTCACTTGAGAGATAATCCAGCCAGGGCATTGGTCTACATGAACATCACGGCAAACTCTCATATGTAAACACCGTTGTCCTACCCAACACAAACAAAACCAGAGACAACTCGATGAAGAAGATTGTGTTTATTAAACTTCGATCCACAGTCCAACCGTACAAAGTAATCCCTCCAGGATTATTTTGAAGATACATCACTGCACAAAGTTCAACATCATAATCCATATATCAAAGGTCTGAATTTGTTTCTACACTTTCGGGTTTTAGGGTTTATGATATGCTTACCAAATGCTTGTCTCCGGTGATATGAAGACAAATAAGAAGTGAGTTGTGTGTTGGTAGGAAGCGGGATATAGTTCATTGCCTCCAAATCGCTTTCTGAAGACGCGTCATTTATCAATCTATTAGAGAGTCTCATATGTGACGTGTCATCTGGACCACACGATGCTAAAGCATGCCATCTAGTTGCTATTCCCGCAACACCTTGAGCTCGGTGAGAAATCTTTGCAGCAGCATTTAGACATAGAGTCAATCCCAAGACTTGTGCAATTGATGACACCTGTCACACACATATTCATAATATGTATACTATCATACACATATTCGTTCGGTACATTTGCTAAGGAAATATATGTATTGACGAACACTTACCGAACAACATTTTCTGTTTGTGTTCGTTTGTTAAGGATATGAACGTGTTTGTGTTCGTTTTTTAATTTTAGGTAACGACCGCAAACGAACGTTCATGAACACAAATCAATGTTCACGAACAAAACTAGTGTTTATGAACAGAATATATAATACACTGATGGTTATTAAATATTTTATTTGTCGGAATTTTGAAGTATTTAAATAAAATATTATAGTTGAAAACACTAATGAGCTATCTAACACAAAGAACATAAACGAACACACGGACATAAATGAACGAACGCGGTCTCTATTCATGTTCGTTCATTCAACTAAATGAACGAAATTTCTTGTTCGTGTTCGTCGTTTAATAAACGAACAGCACAAACAAACTTTCCACCGAACGGTTCACGAACTGTTGGCTGAACGTTTGGTTCGTTTGCAGCCCTACCCCTAACTCTGAAACAATATAGAATTTAGGGTTTCCACTTACTGCAAAATCACCCCCATTAATGAACGTTACTTCGTTACTAAACTCCGTGATTTCGAATAGCATTGCGAATTGGCTGGATGTGACAATAGCAAACACAAGAAGAAGATAAATTCTGAATCTATGGCTTATTTTTGAAAGATCATGGCATAAACGAGCGTGTTCTTCTATGAATACCAAAACATCAGTTTCTGTTTCCAAGAGTTTCCCGTAATCATCAAAGTGGATAATTTGCAAACTACAGACCAAATGGAACACGATACATGAAGACAAATAGATAAAGTTGACATACGTCCATGAAAAAGTCAACGCTGCAAGAATGCCGAAAGACTTCCACCATGATTCTTGGTGCATGTAGATAATACGAACCGATTCAAGTGCAATCTTCAATGTAATACATGGTAGAACCCATAATACGAACAAACGTATAGCTTCCTGACATTAGAAAGCATCATTAACAAACATACTATCTTCTATCCCTATAACAAGACATACATTCATACTCTAATGCAAGTTTTATGGCATCTAGGGCTATAAACGAACCGACCGAACACAAACTAGGTCTTGTTCGTGTTCGTTCATTAAGGAATGAACCCGTTCATGAACTGTTCACGAACGCTTGCCGAACGAGATTTCTTGTTCGTGTTCGTTCATTAAGGAAATGAATGTGTTCATGAACTGTTCACGAACATTACCGAACGCAAACGAACACAAGAACACAAAAAGATGTTCAAGAACATACAAGAACACAAACGAATGTGCATACACACAAACAAATTTACAAACGAACATATATTCAATATAGAATAAAATCAGCATTTTCCATCACAAAGATTACGAAGAATCCACTAAAAGTAAATATGTACTTAACATAATTTTCCAAACATAGTTGACATACATAATAGTCAAACAGAATTAACACAAAAATTAAGAAGTTTCTCAAGCTTTAACACAAAGTGAACTTGAAATGGTCAAATCGGGGATGTTAGAGGCGTATGTTCGTTCGTTTAGCTTAGCGAACGTAATTTCTTGTTCGTGTTCGTTAATTTAGTAAACGAACGAACATAAACAAACTTCCCGCCGAACAGTTCACGGAATGTTTGCTGAAGGTTGGGTTCATTTATAGCCCTAATTGCATCTAGTTTCATGGTAGATATTCCATGACGTCATCAAATCTACATTAAATGAAACATAAACATATGTGGGACTAGAGCATTTACTTACAGAGATCTTCTGAACATACTCCTTTGAAAATCTTTCAACATAGCCACTATACTGATCAACAAACAGAAACTTACGAACCCCGTATTTCCTCAAATTATACGAAACACAAAGCAGAGCAACAGCAGCCAAACAAGCATGTGACACAACAATAACAAGCTCAAACCCTTTGATCTCATAGAGATCACACGTCGAACAGTTGGTGGTCAACAATATTATAACCACAGGAAACGCAACCCCAATTACCAGAAACGTTATCCAAGAAACCCCAAATCGTACAACAGAAGATTGATCGAATCCTAATAGAATTAGATAAAGTTCGAATCTTTTAAGGGTTTTATGAAGATGGGTTGCTTGTTCTTGCTCTTGAATTTGTGGGTTTATGTTTTGGGATTGGTTTGGAGTGATTGGAAGTAAAGGGGTTTTGATTTGTGGGGTTTCTTGTTTGGGTTCCTGTTGTATTTGGGTTGTTGAGTGATCTGACATTTGATTGGGAATAAGTTGTGTTTTTGGGGTACAGAATTTGGTGTTTGTTTGTGTGTCATTTGCAGAGTTTGAATTTTGGATACTTTTTATAGAGAGACATTGCTTACGTTGAATCTTGTTCAGCATATCCTTACTTTTGTTCTTTTTTGAATTTTAAAGAATTTTGTGACTTTAGTACATAAGTTTTAAAAACTACAGGTTTAGATCAATAATTTAGAAAACGTAACACCATATGCGTAGTGCATGGATGATAATGGTGACGGTTTCAGGCGATAGTCTTTCTTACGAACCATACCTCATAATCATGGTTTCTATGGTGGCCTACGGGCTACGGTGGTATTCCAAGATGAGAGAGCGTTTAAAGTGTTAGAAGTTGCGTCTAGTTAAAGAAGATGAAGTGGGTGATGGGTTTTTTTTAGTTTTGTTTCATATGTTTTTATTTGCATGTGTGTTCAATGTTTTTTTTAGTATATTATTCTAAAAGTTTTAATAATGCAAGTTAATAGTGGTATGATATAAAGACTTTTGACTACAATTATTAAAAGTTGAGAACTAAAGATGTAATATAATTAACTTACATTTAAGTTTTAAACAAATTATTGTATTTTTTGGAAAGTGGATAATGTTTATATGCGTTGTATAATATCAAATTATGATAATGATATTAAAGGTTGAAGTAATTATGTCTTTCAAAAAAATGTATAAAACTAATAACTTAAAATATTTAGTTTTTTTCTTCTTTTAATTATGTTAATGCTAATGATGGTCCCAAAATATGCCAAAGATAAATCCCATTCACGATGTTTATTTCTTTTCCCGATGTGTCCCCCTTCTTTTTTTATTGACCTATTTATGGTATGGGCATAATGTCTTTTCAGTATAACATAAAGGTTTATTTAATATTTTATATATTCCAAAAATAAAATATGTTAGGTTTTCAAATTATTTATTTTCTTATTAGATCAATTATGAATGTCTTTATAACTTGTATTGGGCCTGATCCAACAGCCTAGCCGTCTAGGCTTTACTCAAGTTGACCATAAAGATACCAATATAGCCCAACACAATATATTGAGGAACAATAAGTTATTTGTTTTTTGTGTGTTTAATTCTTTATCGTAAACTTTATTATTTTTCATTTTGTAACAAAAGTTTGTTTTTTATAATTTATGTCACATAAGTCAAATAAGTTTAGTTTTTATTAGTTTTTGTTTTACGTTTATTTTGCGGATTTATTCGTTGTTAATTTGTTATTTATCATGTGTTTGATAGTCACATTTGGTCCCTTGGATTTTCTTCGTTCGGTTACTACTTGGGACGGTATTTGGTGGTCACATATGGTCTCTTAAGTTTTTATCCCCTCCACTTTCTAATACGTGTCGGTATAAAATCGACTTTATTTACGTTTTACGTCACGTAAGTCACTTTATGTTAGAAATTCGTGTTTTTATTTTACGTTTTTTTCGGTTTTTCATCGATCGGTTACTACTTAGCATCGTGTTACGTCCCCTGTCCGGCAATATTAGTAGCACAGTTTTATGCCCACCGCCACGCAACGCGGGTGGCTTAAAACTAGTTAACTATAAATAAGTAATGGATAAATTACGAGTAAAAAAATCGTATTATTATTTTAAGCTTATTAATTAACATGTAAACTTTGAAAATATTTTATTCTTTTTTAATAATATTTTATTCTTTTTAAAAACTTGATTTTATTAATTTAAAAAGAGGTAACGGTGTAACTTACCTACTATTTGAAGAACTACTAGAATGTAATTTCGTTTTAGAGAGTTAATTAATGAGTTTATACAATTTAAATCTTTTTTTGTTTTTTTATAATAATATCTAGAGTAAATTGCACAAAACATCCTTTATGTTTCCTTAAACTTGCAAGTTCCAGCCTTAATGTTTAAAAGTTGCTAAAAACAACCTTTAAGTTTATTTTTGTTGCGGTTCAATCCTTTATAGCTAACCACGTTATTTTCTTCAGTTAAGTTTCCTCACATGCATAACATGTGAGGGTATATTCGTCATTTTGGTTGATCATGTGAGGGAACTTAACTGAAGAAAATAACGTGGTTAGCTGTAAAGGATTGAATCCGCAACAAAAATAAACTTAAAGGTTGTTTTTATCAACTTTTAAACATTAAGGCTGGAACTTGCAAGTTTAAGGAAACATAAAGGATGTTTTGTGCAATTTACTCTAATATCTAATTTCTTTCCCACTAGTTATATTATATTTTGATCAATTTTCATTGTTTACTCTTATATTATATATATACATATACATATATATATTATACGATTATAACATGTTTTGTTTTTATTAATCAGGTTTTTTTGTGATTACTCGTATTTGTCAGCTAGGCAGTTTTGTTTGATATTATAGATTTTATTAAAAACTGAGTTGTGTTAAAAAAAAAGTCTTTTTTGTATTGTAGGCTACATCAAGTTTTAGTGTCACAATAGTACCATGATGAAAGAAACCAATACCAACCAAAAACGTCGATACCGGTATCGATAATCTCGAGACCGGTATCGGTATATGTGTTAAATCTATTGGCTTTTAACATTTTGTTTTTATTTAATTTGATTTTCCTCGGATAATTCGCATTTATTATCTTTTTTATAAAGTTGACTACAAACAATATTTTTTTTTCTCCTTGTTCCTGTATAAAACTTTGTTGAAAAAAGAGTTTATTCAAAATAGTGTCTTGACTACTCGACCCGAACCGATATCAACATCGGTACCATTATAATTATTATCGAAACCGGCACCGATAATTGTTTTTATGACTTATAACGTAAAACACATTTTGTTGGACATATCATGACTTTAAACCGAGTGTCGATACTGTAACGCTTCGCATTTCTGTACTTTCCATATTTAGAAAGTTGTGTTTGCATTTCTATTTTTAGAAACTTATATTCTTACTTCATTTCAATCCTTGTAATCTCAAGACCTTGATCATAATGAAAATCGTATTTTTATATCAGCCTTGTTTAATCATACATCTATAATATGTAATTGGTCATGAAATACACGTTTTAATTTGAAACCGAGACATACATCGAGATTATATTTTCTTGGAATCACGTTCATACATGTATCATAATTATAATATACTTTCATATACCTTTATAGCATAAAATAACCAACAATACAAGTGCAAGGACTAAAGATGAAAATTTCCATCTACCAACCACTTTTTTTAATGTCCTAACTCCCAAACCCTAATCCCCAATTATAAATACAAGCCTCCACTACCTCCTAAACATTTTCCACACACCAACTCTTCTCTCAAACTCCTAAATTCTCTCAAGTCTTCCAAGCAATGAAGAAAACTCTAAGTGTTGTAAGTGAGTTTTCACTCACTTTTCTTCATCTTTCTTATTTATTTCTTCTTTCAAGCTACTTGGGCAACCTCCAGGAAGGTTTTCACAAGTTTGCCATGGCAAACTAAAGTGGAACCTCATCATATGTGAGGTCCAAAGTAGCATAAAATTCTGCTCTAATTTATCATTTTGTTTCTTATATATAACCCTTAAAACTTAGTGGAATCTTGTACCCACCTTACTCCCAACTAAGCTCATTGTTGTGGGTTTGTGTTGTGGTTGATTTCCACCAAGAAACAAGCTTAAAACTTTCTTTAAATTCTGCCTATATATGTTCTAAGTGATTTAAAACCATCCAAGCTGCTTGTGCATGAGTTATTTGTGAACCATGGAAGCTTTGGCTATCCGAATTAGTTCCACAAAATCTCACTTGTTCATACTTTTGTGACTAATGACATCAAGTAGCTTACAAGAATCAAAGTAACATAACCCCGGCTTGCCTCCAACATTTGCCATGTTGGGTATGACACGCCCGGGTTATCCTTACTTGGCTACTTGACGAACTAGGTAGTTATATATATATATTTTATTTTTCATTCATGCCAACCGGTTTATTAACTACGTTGATAAACTTGTGCTTTGGTGAATCATACAAAGAGATTAATATTATCTCCATGCTTGACTTACATGATTTATATGATTATACATTATGGACTATACTATACTATATAAAATATAACATATATTTAATCGGATTCTTGATACTAACCGGATTATGGTTAGATGTCATGAACTTAGATTATATCATCTTCATTCTAAACTCCTCATTTGTGATTCTAGTGGGCAAATTAGGACCCATGAAAACACACGAAAACTTAGTGTCCAAACGAGTATTTAGACGAGATATACTTTCGTATACAAATACTTTTATACTTAAATCCGAATCAAACTCCCCACAAACCCCATATACTCAAAAGCCTTCGTTTCCCCAAATGTAAAGTAACTTCGGTGCTCATCTCAACAACTCATAAACTCTTGATTTATTCGGAAGCTTTGCAAAACCGTGAGTGTACATGACCCTTTTTATTTGAACACTTTTGGGTGCAATACGTATACATTATCAAACTCACACAATCACATAATTTATGCTTAAAACAAAACAACAATCCAATATACATGCCTAATACGTTATATTTAAATTCGTGTATGCTAGACTATTCTTATGCTTTATACTTGTCATTAACTTCGTACAAGCTTCCCTTAACATGTATAGCGCTATAGGAGTAACGCACCGCCCGTATTCTTGAAGTCATGTTAAGTTAAACAAAATGGTCTTATCGTTGCTACAGTAAGATTAGGCTAGGTGGAAATCTTTGGGTTGATATTTATAGTTGCATACTAGTATCGTACGTTAGTTCTAGATAACCATTATGCCATGTGGATTCGTTTAAACTTTATACATATGCTAGTAGTCAAACTTTTATGTTCGCCAATACTTTATGTGTTGACATGTACTTTAATACATATTGCAGGAAATTGATTATGATGATGACGAATGGAACTTAGTATGATGAACTAGAGACTCATCTAAATTTCTGCACTTGTCGTTGTATTTGTTCTTTTGTTAAACTGTTGTATTTTGCTTCGAAACATTGTACTTGATTTTAGTAATGAAGCGAAATTTTGATTATTAAATACTTGTCGCAAATTAGCGTTTGAATTATCGAGCAATCTATTTCGTCCCGCCCTGATGTTTCCGCCATCGGTTGGGATGTGACAGGTACTATACCAATACCGTAACTAACCTAAACCGATACCGACCGAATTCACCTACGTAATGAATGACACTGATACTTACTGATCGGCTTCCCGCCGAACCGCTCTGGCAAATCCTGCTAGTTATAATGATAACAATAATCAAACTCCTTAAATTTTTTAGCTAAAAGGGTTGTTAAAGATAATAGTCGAATAAACTTATTTATAGAAAGGCTCTAAATATCCAAACTCTCGATTTGAGGACTCTGCATATGAATCAAATATGTAGGGCATTAATGCTTCCAAACCGCATATGGATTCCTGATCGCGATAACCTTCATGATTTCCTTATGAATGAGGCGCACAAAACATGGTACTCTGTACACCTAGGAGCCGACAAGATGTATCAAGACCTACGATACACCTACTGGTGGCCGGCATGAAAAGGATATCGCTGTTTTTGTTTCCAAGTGCCTTACCTGTTCCAAAGTAAAAGTTGAACATCAAAGACCTTCAGGACTTCTAACCCAACCTGAAATACCTGTATGGAAGTGGGAAAACATAACCATGGACTTCATTACCGGGTTACCTCGCACCTCCAGTGGGTATGACACCATATGGGTAATCATTGATCGTCTTACAAAATCAGCTCACTTCATTCCGATTCGCGAGGACTTCAAGAACGAGAAGTTAGCTCGTATCTACATCAGCGAGATCGTAAGCCGTCATGGTGTACCTTTAAGCATCATTTCAGACCGTGATGGTCGTTTCACTTCACGAACATGGCGAGCCGTACAAACCGCCTTGGGTACACGATTAGACCTCAGTACCGCTTTTCATCCTCAAACTGATGGACAATCTGAACGCACCATCCAAACTCTTGAAGACATGCTTCGAGCATGTGTTATAGACTTCAAAGGGAATTGGGACGCTCATCTACCATTAGTTGAATTTCGTACAACAATAGCTACCGTTCAAGTATCGGCATGGCTCCTTTCGAAGCTTTATATGGTCGTAAATGCCGATCTCCACTATGTTGGCACGAAATTGGGGAATCACAAATCACCGGTCCAGAGTTAATTCAAGAAACAACCGACAAGGTCATTCAAATTCGAAACAATCTTCTAGCGGCTCAAAGTCGTCAAAAGAGTTATGCAGACAAACGACGAAAGCCCTTGGAGTTTGACATTGGGGATCAAGTACTTTTAAAAGTATCACCGTGGAAGGGAGTGATTCGTTTTGGCCAGAAGGGCAAGCTAGCACCACGCTACGTAGGACCTTTCAAGATACTCGAAAGAGTAGGTCATGTAGCATACAAGCTTGACCTACCAGAAGAGCTCAACAGAATTCATCCCACATTCCACGTATCAAACTTGAAGAAGTGCCTCGCCGATGAAAACCTCCATATTCCGCTCGAAGACATACAGATCGATGAATCTATGCACTTCATTGAAAGACCAGTAGAAATCATGGACTTCGGAGAGAAGCGTTTAAGACGAAGTCGTATTCCAATTGTCAGGGTACGTTGGGAGTCGAAACGAGGACCTGAGTTTACTTGGGAACGTGAAGACTCAATGCGCGAGAAATACCCGCATCTTTTTCCTGTTACCACTACTACTTAAATTTCGGGACGAAATTTCTAAAAGTAGGGATACTGTAACATCCTTCGAAAAACGAGTTTCCAAAACCCGCTTCGTTTATTAATCGAATATCCAGTTATAATTTTCGTTGCACATTTATTGCTCAAATTAATTTTAAACGATACATAATTAATAACTATATTAGAATTTAAAAACCATATTTGATAAATAATCGTAAATTGTGAGAAAAAAATTAAATGGGGACGCCGGGTTTCGAACCCGGGTCGCCCACAAACTCAATCACACAACACACCGCTCCGCCACATGACTCCTTTGTGAAATTACTGAAACAAATAATACTTAAATTAAAACTCGAAATCAAAATCCGGACCTCAGCGCGGCAGAACTCGCAATCACCGGAAAATCCGGCAATCCGCGAGTTTAGCCATTTTCCTTTTGACTAAAACACTATAACTGACTTCGACATCGGTTATAACCGACGTCTAACAGTCAATTGCGGACATAACCGCCAGAGAAACTTTGACCGTGAATGAAGACCCAAAATCGGACCCAATTCACTCAGTTCTTTCCTATAAATACCCACTCAATCTTCCGGAAATCCTTTCGCTCAGAACCACTCACTTTTTCGAAGCTCTAGCTCGTCGCCGGAGATATTCTGCATTCGCCGGACTTTCACCAGAAAACCGAGACTTACTTCAAATCGGTAAATTTCTCGAATCTTTTGTTTGCAATCCATTATTAGGCAAGTATTAACATAAATCGTTCAACCAGAATCTGTCTCAGACAACGTTGCCGAGAATTCCTGCACTCGCCGGAAAATCACTGGAAATTCCGAAGTCTCACTACAATCATCTAAACCCCCTGATATCCCTTGTTTAGTAACTTAATTGCACAACTCATTGATCAAAACTGTTAATTGATTCACTCAGACGGAACTCACCAATCAGAGCCGACGACTCTTGCCGGAAATCTGAGAAAATCATCCTGTTCGGTATATTTTACTCCGTAACCCTCTTTATCCATTTCATTCCAATCAATTATATGTTCGATGACTTATTTAAACAAGAACAGTCGGACATCATTGTTCTGTGTCTTTGTAAACGAAGAAGACGAAGTGAATATGTGTATAAGTATAATTAAAAACGGATATTTGAACGGGTTAGACACACAGTCCAGCGGTGGACTGTGTGCACAAACAATGCACACGTCCCGGGTTCGAATCGCACACGTTACCGAATTTCAGAATTAAAACCAACATTTTTACAACTGAATCGGATCAGGTCACCGAATGTTAATAAGTATAATTTAATTCAGTAATTAAACAGGTTAAGCACACAGCCCAACTGGTTGGGCTGTGCGTACTCGAACCGAACGTCTCGAGTTCGACTCCGGGTCACTGAAGTCGGTTCGGCCATTTTAAATCATTTTTGAAATAAATTAAAAAAGATAAAAGTTAATCAGTATATATATATAATTAAAGGAGAATATTTCGGGTTAGACACGTAGCTCAGTTGGTAGAGCTGCGTGCACATATACGAGAGGTCCCGAGTTCGAACCTCACTCAGCGCATATAATTAACACAATCCGACCGGTCAACGGTCAACGGTCAGAGTCAAAAAGTCAACATTTTTTTATTTATTTTTTTATTTATTTAATCAGAAAATTATTTAAAAATACTTAAAAATAATATTTTAAAGTTAGAAAATGTCCTTAAACTCACAAAAATAAATTTAAAAATCCTATTAAGATTATGAATTAAAAGTATTAATCTCAAATAAGATCCATTTATTTACCGAACCATTTCGTTATTATTTTAGGTTAGTTTTCCTCGTCGATCAAATCCCAAAACTCGTGCGCATCCAACGTCATCAAAGAACGCACCCAATGTGAGTGAATCTCTACCAATTCCCCGTTTTAATCACATTTTGGGGTGTAAACACTTGTGCATCCATCATATCCGTGATCAAATGTGTATCAATTGTTGTGTGAATTATGTTTAGATTGAAGTTATCATTTTCAGTGCATGCATTTCATTAGGCCCATCAGCTCCCCGTGGGATACGGGTTGAGTATCAGGTGCCTCATTCGATCGGCTCCGTTTGATTGAGCCTTGATCTCACATACATCATCATTCATGTCATTCGATCGGCTCCGTTTGATTGAGCCTTGATCTCATATACATCATCATTCATGTCATTTACTCATCCAATGTGGTTTGTGTTTTTGTATATATATATGTTTGCTCACATGTGATTATTGCATAAATTTTCAATATTAAATACAACAAGAAATTAATAACAATGTTTTCTCAAGGTTCACTCGCCAACTTTTGTTGACCCAAAATATCCCCCGTTTTACACATGATACAGGTGATCCAGTTGAGGCAAGAAACACATAGGAAGGCCTAGAAGAATAAACCAGTTTAAGCTTGGGATTGTTTTACTTAGTTTCATTTTCCTTGTAATTGTATGGATTTGATTTGAATATTCAAATTGTAATTTGAATTTAATAAATATGAAACATTTTAGTAAACATCATGAGCTTTGGTGATAACCCAATTATGCCCCGACTCTTATTCCGCTGCGGGTCGGGGTGTGACAGATTGGTATCAGAGCCATGACTATAGGGATATAGGATAGGTTATTAGACCCTTAGAGCCTATACTATAGTTGATTAAAGTTTTAAATTGTTTATGCGTTACATACAAAATTCATGATGTTTATATGCTTTATGTTTATTGTTACATTCAATGTTATGCAAGCATGTTCATAAGTACATATTATTATACAATGCTCATCATGAATCATATCCTCATAACATATCATATCCATGAGAGCACACACCTCACAATTCCCATGATTTTTGCAACGATTTTTGTATTTTTCAAATCACATCAAAGTGAGTTCTCATGACGGGCATGTAGTAACTGGAAGTGTACGAGTACCGGTAGTCGGAACGTCCTGTCTAGGCTTGGCATTCGTATAAATCCAAAATAAAGGACCAGTTGCCTACCTGGGGACTAACGATGAGAGTACGAAGGACCTATTAGGCCAAAGCATGCTATACCAAACGTCGTGTGAGCTAACCCCACTTTGAGTTGTCACTGTGTCTACACCTGGACACCCTCCTACCATACATCTCGCAATCATATTTCATGGTTTTCATTCGGGTGATGCAAGTGTTAAACCGCCAACACCAATGTGAATCCTACTAAGCCAATAGTCATGGGGGCCCACATGACTATACAGGTGATGGTATTGGGGGACATTGGAGGCCCAAACATGAGCAAACCCAAGACATCCTATGGATGTAGTTGCATTATTGATAGTTATGTTATTTTTTTTTTTATTCTTTTAATGACACATGACACCTAAAAACTTCTTAAACTCACAATCTTCCTATGTATGTTCCTGTAGATGTCGGCTAGACAACTACGTGGAGGCAGAAAGTCAGGAAGATCCAATGAACGCTTGGCCACTCAAATTGCTAAACAAATGGCCGCGTTACTTCCTGACATCGTGATTCAAGTTCAACAAGCTCTCACCGCAAATCCTATCAACCCTCCCAACCAAGAAGACCAGAGCGTCGCCAACCCTCACTCCAAAAAGTGCTCATACAAACACTTCAAATCTTGCGATCCCCCAAAGTATGAAGGGACCAAAGGTGTTACTGCCCTCCTCCACTGGTTTGAAGAAATGGAGAACACCTTCCTCAATTGCGATTGTCCCGAGGATCGCAAGGTACGTTATGCAACAGGGAGACTGTTTGGAGTAGCCCTTACCTGGTGGAACACAGAAAAGGGTAAGCGAGGAGTCGAAGATGCCATGGCCTTATCATGGGAAGAGTTAAGGGAACTCATGACAAGGCGCTTTTGTCCAAGAAGCGAAATCAAAAAGTTGGAAGATGAATTCCACTCGTTGAAACAAAAGGAAGGAGATCACACTTCCTACAACAAGAGATTTCTCGAACTGAACCAAATGATCCCTAATCTGTTCACCCCCGTGTACCGCTTGGTTGAACACTACATTCGAGGCCTCCCCTCGAAAATTCAAGACTCGGTTCTAAGCACTTCGCCGGCAACACTTGAAGCCGCAATGGAACTAGCTACCGAACTTACCAAGAATCGCATCCGAAACGGCAAATTCAAGGATGAGAAAAAGAAAGCCCCCATTGAGGCCCAAACTCCAAATCCTTCCGTCTCCTCTTCAAAGTTTGCTGGTAAGAGGAAACGAAACAGCAGAAATTTTGCCGTCACACAAACAAACCCTCCTATCACTGCGCACCAATTACCCAAATTGCTCCCTCAGCTACACCATTTAAAAAGCCATACACCGGCCCATACCCAAAATGCAACCGTTGTCAATACCATCACATCCCGAAACTCCTTGCCAACATTGCACCAGCTGTGGCCGTGTGGGTCACACCCTTCAAACTTGTCGCACACTTCAACGATTGAATCGCAATCAACCCTCAACCCAAACCCACCATCAGATAGTGGGTCAAGCCCAACAACCTTTACTTCTACCACCTGCACAACATATAGCCCAATCCTACTACCAACCCAACTACCCCATGATCGAACCCATGCGAGCATGTTACAACTGTGGAGACCCAAACAACTTCAGGAACACATGTCCACGCTTGGTGAACATCATCCATGCCCAAGCTCAAGCAAATCCGGTAAACCAAGCTAACCAAGCTCCTCCACCTGCTAGAGGAAGAGCTTTCAACATCAATGCCAACCAAGCTAGGGCTGACAACAACGTGGTTAACGGTACGTTTCTCATCAATGGTAGTTATGCATCCATGTTATTTGATACTGGCGCGGATAAGAGTTTTGTGTCCTTAGAATTTGAACCTATCCTCAACCAAACTCGTGATAACCTCATGGAATCTCTAACGGTGGAAGTCGCTGACGGAAAGCCCGTTTCATTAAATTCTATTATACGAAATTGTACACTCACTCTAAACGATCACGATTTTCTAGTTGACCTCATTCTATGAAGTTGGGAAGTTTCGATATTATAATCGGTATGGACTGGCTCAGCCAGCATCACGCTGAAGTAGTATGCCGCGAAAAGTTCATTCGCATTCCTCTTGCAGACGGTCAGACCCTACGTATCTTTGGAGAAACCCCTTCGAAAGGACTCAAATTAATGTCCTGCCTTCAAGCCCGAAAATATCTCCACAAGAACTATGTCGCATTCCTAACTCACGTCGTCAAAAAGGGAAACAAGGAGAAGAAACTCGAAGATATACCAGTGGTGAAGGAATTCCCACAAGTCTTTCCCGACGACATCTCAGGACTCCCTCCTGTGAGAGAAGTCGAATTCCGCATCGATCTTGTACCTGGCGCTACACCAGTCGCAAATCTCCTTATAGGTTAGCCCCATCCGAAATGCAAGAGCTGGCCAGTCAACTGCAAGAGTTGACTGACAAAGGATTCATATGTCCTAGCTCCTCGCCTTGGGGTGCACCTATTCTTTTTGTGAAGAAGAAAGATGGAACGCTTCGCATGTGTATCGACTACAGAGAACTCAACAAGTTAACGGTTAAGAATCGCTACCCACTACCTCGCATCGATGACCTCCTAGACCAACTTCAAGGCGCCACCTGCTTTTCAAAAATCGACCTTCGTTCTGGTTATCATCAACTCAGAGTACATGAAGAAGACGTCCCAAAGACCGCCTTCCGGACTCGTTATGGTCATTACGAATTCATGGTCATGCCATTCGGTTTAACCAATGCCCCAGCTGTCTTCATGGATCTAATGAATAGGGTATGCAAACCCTACCTCGACCGCTTAGTCATAGTCTTCATCAACGACATCCTCATCTACTCCAAGTCTAAATCCGATCATGAACGACACCTTCGACTCATCCTTACACTCTTAAGGACTGAAAAGCTCTACGCTAAGTTCTCAAAATGCGAATTCTGGTTAAGAGAAGTACAATTCCTTGGACATGTCGTTAATGACAAGGGAATACATGTCGATCCTTCGAAAATCAAGGTAGTACAGGAATGGCAAGCGCCACGTACCCCTACCGAAGTAAGATCATTTCTTGGTTTGGATGGTTACTATCGCCGCTTCATTGCCAATTTTTCCCGTATAGCTGTACCACTCACGGCTTTGACTCATAAAGGAAAACCCTTCATATGGGGACCTAAACAAGAAGAAGCCTTCCAAACCCTAAAGCAAAAACTTTGTGACGCACCTATCCTTACACTTCCTGAAGGTTGCGATGACTTTGTAGTAATATTGCGACGCATCAGGGCAAGGGCTAGGCTGTGTATTAATGAAAAGAGGAAAAGTGATAGCCTACGCTTCTAGGCAACTCAAAGCTCATGAGAAGAATTACATCACCCAAGACCTGGAACTTGGAGCCGTTGTGTTCGCTCTCAAGATATGGAGACATTACCTCTACGGTATCAAGTGTGAAATATACACTGACCACAAAAGTCTTCAACATATCTTCAACCAAAAGGAGTTGAATATGTGGCAACGAAGATGGGTCGAACTTCTTAACGACTACGACTGTGAAATTCGGTATCATCCTGGCAAGGCAAACATAGTGGTTGATGCACTCAGTCGAAAAGGTTATGCGAACTCCATTCGTCTTCTATGTTTGCAAATCATAACCGACATCAAAGATCGAATCCGAGCAGCTCAACATGTTTCTGTAACAGAAAACGACGTACGCGATGAACTGTCAAGTGGAGCGGAACTCAAAATCGAAACCAAATCCGATGGTATTCTATATTGTTTAAACCGCATATGGATTCCTGATCGCGATAACCTTCGTGATTTCCTTATAAATGAGGCGCACAAAACACGGTACTCTGTACATCCAGGAGCCGACAAGATGTATCAAGACCTACGATACACCTACTGGTGGCCGGGCATGAAAAAGGATATCGCTGTTTTTGTTTCCAAGTGCCTTACCTGTTCCAAAGTAAAAGCTGAACATCAAAGACCTTCAGGACTTCTAACCCAACCTGAAATACCTGTATGGAAGTGGGAAAACATAACCATGGACTTCATTACCGGGTTACCTCGCACCTCCAGTGGGTATGACACCATATGGGTAATCATTGATCGTCTTACAAAATCAGCTCACTTCATTCCGATTCGCGAGGACTTCAAGAACGAGAAGTTAGCTCGTATCTACATCAGCGAGATCGTAAGCCGTCATGGTGTACCTTTAAGCATCATTTCAGACCGTGATGGTCGTTTCACTTCACGAACATGGCGAGCCGTACAAACCGCCTTGGGTACACGATTAGACCTCATTACCGCTTTTCATCCTGAAACTGATGGACAATCTGAACGCACCATCCAAACTCTTGAAGACATGCTTCGAGCATGTGTTATAGACTTCAAAGGGAATTGGGACGCTTATCTACCATTAGTTGAATTTTCGTACAACAATAGCTACCGTTCAAGTATCGGCATGGCTCCTTTCGAAGCTTTATATGGTCGTAAATGCCGATCTCCACTATGTTGGCACGAAATTGGGGAATCACAAATCACCGGTCCAGAGTTAATTCAAGAAACAACCGACAAGGTCATTCAAATTCGAAACAATCTTCTAGCGGCTCAAAGTCGTCAAAAGAGTTATGCAGACAAACGACGAAAGCCCTTGGAGTTTGACATTGGGGATCAAGTACTTTTAAAAGTATCACCGTGGAAGGGAGTGATTCGTTTTGGCCAGAAGGGCAAGCTAGCACCACGCTACGTAGGACCTTTCAAGATACTCGAAAGAGTAGGTCATGTAGCATACAAGCTTGACCTACCAGAAGAGCTCAACAGAATTCATCCCACATTCCACGTATCAAACTTGAAGAAGTGCCTCGCCGATGAAAACCTCCATATTCCGCTCGAAGACATACAGATCGATGAATCTATGCACTTCATTGAAAGACCAGTAGAAATCATGGACTTCGGAGAGAAGCGTTTAAGACGAAGTCGTATTCCAATTGTCAGGGTACGTTGGGAGTCGAAACGAGGACCTGAGTTTACTTGGGAACGTGAAGACTCAATGCGCGAGAAATACCCGCATCTTTTTCCTGTTACCACTACTACTTAAATTTCGGGACGAAATTTCTAAAAGTAGGGATACTGTAACATCCTTCGAAAAACGAGTTTCCAAAACCCGCTTCGTTTATTAATCGAATATCCAGTTATAATTTTCGTTGCACATTTATTGCTCAAATTAATTTTAAACGATACATAATTAATAACTATATTAGAATTTAAAAACCATATTTGATAAATAATCGTAAATTGTGAGAAAAAAATTAAATGGGGACGCCGGGTTTCGAACCCGGGTCGCCCACAAACTCAATCACACAACACACCGCTCCGCCACATGACTCCTTTGTGAAATTACTGAAACAAATAATACTTAAATTAAAACTCGAAATCAAAATCCGGACCTCAGCGCGGCAGAACTCGCAATCACCGGAAAATCCGGCAATCCGCGAGTTTAGCCATTTTCCTTTTGACTAAAACACTATAACTGACTTCGACATCGGTTATAACCGACGTCTAACAGTCAATTGCGGACATAACCGCCAGAGAAACTTTGACCGTGAATGAAGACCCAAAATCGGACCCAATTCACTCAGTTCTTTCCTATAAATACCCACTCAATCTTCCGGAAATCCTTTCGCTCAGAACCACTCACTTTTTCAAAGCTCTAGCTCGTCGCCGGAGATATTCTGCATTCGCCGGACTTTCACCAGAAAACCGAGACTTACTTCAAATCGGTAAATTTCTCGAATCTTTTGTTTGCAATCCATTATTAGGCAAGTATTAACATAAATCGTTCAACCAGAATCTGTCTCAGACAACGTTGCCGAGAATTCCTGCACTCGCCGGAAAATCACTGGAAATTCCGAAGTCTCACACTACAATCATCTAAACCCCTGATATCCCTTGTTTAGTAACTTAATTGCACAACTCATTGATCAAAACTGTTAATTGATTCACTCAGACGGAACTCACCAATCAGAGCCGACGACTCTTGCCGGAAATCTGAGAAAATCATCCTGTTCGGTATATTTTACTCCGTAACCCTCTTTATCCATTTCATTCCAATCAATTATATGTTCGATGACTTATTTAAACAAGAACAGTCGGACATCATTGTTCTGTGTCTTTGTAAACGAAGAAGACGAAGTGAATATGTGTATAAGTATAATTAAAAACGGATATTTGAACGGGTTAGACACACAGTCCAGCGGTGGACTGTGTGCACAAACAATGCACACGTCCCGGGTTCGAATCGCACACGTTACCGAATTTCAGAATTAAAACCAACATTTTTACAACTGAATCGGATCAGGTCACCGAATGTTAATAAGTATAATTTAATTCAGTAATTAAACAGGTTAAGCACACAGCCCAACTGGTTGGGCTGTGCGTACTCGAACCGAACGTCTCGAGTTCGACTCCGGGTCACTGAAGTCGGTTCGGCCATTTTAAATCATTTTTGAAATAAATTAAAAAAGATAAAAGTTAATCAGTATATATATATAATTAAAGGAGAATATTTCGGGTTAGACACGTAGCTCAGTTGGTAGAGCTGCGTGCACATATACGAGAGGTCCCGAGTTCGAACCTCACTCAGCGCATATAATTAACACAATCCGACCGGTCAACGGTCAACGGTCAGAGTCAAAAAGTCAACATTTTTTTATTTATTTTTTTATTTATTTAATCAGAAAATTATTTAAAAATACTTAAAAATAATATTTTTAAAGTTAGAAAATGTCCTTAAACTCACAAAAATAAATTTAAAAATCCTATTAAGATTATGAATTAAAAGTATTAATCTCAAATAAGATCCATTTATTTACCGAACCATTTCGTTATTATTTTAGGTTAGTTTTCCTCGTCGATCAAATCCCAAAACTCGTGCGCATCCAACGTCATCAAAGAACGCACCCAATGTGAGTGAATCTCTACCAATTCCCCGTTTTAATCACATTTTGGGGTGTATCATGTGTCGTTTAATTCCTTATTATATTTAAACACTTGTGCATCCATCATATCCGTGATCAAATGTGTATCAATTGTTGTGTGAATTATGTTTAGATTGAAGTTATCATTTTCAGTGCATGCATTTCATTAGGCCCATCAGCTCCCCGTGGGATACGGGTTGAGTATCAGGTGCCTCATTCGATCGGCTCCGTTTGATTGAGCCTTGATCTCACATACATCATCATTCATGTCATTCGATCGGCTCCGTTTGATTGAGCCTTGATCTCATATACATCATCATTCATGTCATTTACTCATCCAATGTGGTTTGTGTTTTTGTATATATATATATGTTTGCTCACATGTGATTATTGCATAAATTTTCAATATTAAATACAACAAGAAATTAATAACAATGTTTTCTCAAGGTTCACTCGCCAACTTTTGTTGACCAAAATATCCCCCGTTTTACACATGATACAGGTGATCAAGTTGAGGCAAGAAACACATAGGAAGGCCTAGAAGAATAAACCAGTTTAAGCTTGGGATTGTTTTACTTAGTTTCATTTTCCTTGTAATTGTATGGATTTGATTTGAATATTTAAATTGTAATTTGAATTTAATAAATATGAAACATTTTAGTAAACATCATGAGCTTTGGTGATAACCCAATTATGCCCCGACTCTTATTCCGCTGCGGGTCGGGGTGTGACAACGATAAGGAGCTTTAACGACAGGAATTGCTCCAGGAATGAGAAGTCAACGGAACGAGGAGGAGGTCCAGGTAAGTCTTCAGAAAAAATGTCAGGAAAATCGCAAACGACAGGAAACATCACTCACACTTTTTCCTTTATCCTTCTTTTCCACAATGTGGGCAAGAAAGGCAAAGTACTCCTTGCGTAAATACTTGTTCGCTTGAGTATACGACATGAGCTTGAGACCTTTAGAAGGTTTGTCGCCACAGACCTGTAATGAATCACTGAATGGAAGAGGGATACGAATGAATTTCTCCGAGCAAACGACTTCAGCATGGACCTTACGAAGCCAATCCATACCTATGATGATTTGAAACTACCCATTTGAATAGGTCTGAAGTCGATTGAGAACTTGTGATCGTTAAGATCAAGAATACATTAAAGTGAATAAAGAACGGATTTACCACTAGCGACTTCGATACTAAATATTTTGGAAACTTTGAGCGTCTACACTTAAGTATCGGTTCAAATTCAATGGATACAAAACTCTTATTAGTGCCAATATCAAATAAACATGAAGCATAAACATTGTGTACAAGGAACGTACCATGAATGATGTCGTTGTGTTCTGGGCCGAGCAGCTATGATGACGAAGGCTCGACCACGAGGAGCTTGCTGCTAGTTGTTGCGCTGAGGGTAAACGTTGCTAAGGTGGTTTGGGTCGCCACACTTGTAGCAAGCGCGACCATGTTTGCTGGCTGCTGGATCTTGTTTTGAGTAGGTGGTTGGGTTGGGTTACCTCGAGGCTTTTGGCCAAAATGGCAATGGGTGTTGAAGTGTCCAAATCTATTGCGCGTAGTGCAAAGGCGACATGGTGCGGTGGTAGGTGCAAGTCGCACATTGGGGAAGAGTTCCAGTGTAGCCTCGTTTGGCTGGTTCAGGGTTTTGGGTTAGGGTTATTTGTTGCTGAGGAGGGTTTTGCGGAGTAACGACCGCAAAATTTTGGTTTGAAGCCTTCCGCTTCCTACCATTTATGTTGTTGCTTTGGGTGGGTGGTTTAGTATGCGTGGGTTCAGGGGTTGGTTCCGTGGTGGCTTGGTAGCGTTTTGGTGGAACCCTTCGTTTCAAAGGCTCCATCCATAAGCATGATATGGTTTAACTTAGCAGCAAGGTGGTAAGTGTCCTCTAGGGTTTTAGGTTGAGCGGACTCAACGTAGTTGGAGAAAGAAGAAGGGAGGGCTCGAACGTATTTGGCTATGGCCTTGTCGGTTGAATCGACTTGGCCAGGGCACAAAATACTTAAGCTATTTAAACCTAGTAGTGAGACCGAGGTTGTTACTCCCAACCTGCTTGAGGTTCCAAAACTTGTTTCTGAGTTGTTGGCGCTCGCGGGGAGGACAAAACTCGTCTCCATGAGCTTTTTGATCTCGGTCCAGGTTAAGGCATACGTAGCATCTTCGCCACGTATGTTGCGTTCCAACGTCCACCAATCGAGAGCTCTCGATCGAAAGACGCAATGGTGTTGGTGGTACGCAGGTGGCCAGGACATCCTTTTGGCGGAAAGTGACTTCAATGGCATCGAACCTTTGGAGTAACTTGATCGCGCCTTCTTTCCCTGTAAATGGCGCTGGGCTACAGGAATTGAATTGCTTAAAGGTAAAAGTAGGATTGGGTGGTGCGATTTTGGTATCACCCGATCCTAGTGGGGAATCGGCATTGTTGGAGGTAGGAGTGGGTTGGATGCGACTGACAATGTCAGGGATCACCTTGGCCATAAACTTCATCATCTCCTTTTAGGTCATGGAGTCACCGTGTTGGATGCTTCTTGGAGTCCGAGAATTCATAATGTGTTTTAGTAATAAAGTTCGTTTTCATGTATAAGCATAATGTATGTCAGTATCACGTATGTTCCACATAGATTACAAGCATAACACGTATTTTCATGGTATAAGCATGTATAAAAAGCGTTAAGAGTAGTAAATTTAGTTTGTTCACGATTATTAGAGTTGTTTTAGATCACGAAAGGTGTGGAATTGTGCTCTCGACTTGAAATGATAAACGCATCATATGCAAAACACATAATAATTGATATAATCATAAAAGAGTGGCTTGATTAAAACATTGGCGTGCTTCGGGTTTATAAACGTCGACCATCCGAAGTTATTCGAAAGCCCTTTTGAATTAGGGAAACATGTTTTGGCTTAATAGGTAGAATACTCTCACCGAGGAGCCACTAATGGTATTTTACCTTCCAGTTACTACATGTACCTAAATGATCGGAAATTCGAAACTTTGGCGAGATTGAAAATCGAGGAATTGGACTAGTTTTCAAGATGCGGGTTTCACCCTAACTTGATAGCATCGTACCCTAAGGGTGGTTTATAGTTACTAAACAAGGAGCAAATTCCGACTCGTTGGTAAGGTCCATAAAGTATGAAATGTAAGTTTTCCATCAAGATGTGGATATCACTCCTACTCGATGGTGTAACTTCATGTAAAAACATGTACGCGAAATGAGGGATTTCACCAAAAATTGTGGGCCATTCGACCTATCTTGGTGCAAATCGCCTTGTTGATGAAATACGAGTGTCTTCATGTCTTCGAGTATGTATTGTATTAGCCTTAGGAAAGACGTGTATAATTTAAGAAACAGGTTTAGATCAGAAGCAGAATAGGCAAGTTAAGACGTTTTAATCGAGGAGAACAGTTGACTTCGTGCGAAGTGACTGCCACCTCGTGCGAAGTGTCTGCCACCTCGTGCGACGTGACTGCCACTTCGTGCGAAGCTGTTCAGCTCGCACAAAGAGGTTCAGTTTGCACGGAGAGGTTCCAGTTCGCACAAAGGAGTTCAATGGGGTCCGATTTGGTGCTTAGACTACAGACTAGGTCAAATCATGCAATTTTCCCTAATTCCTTATAGTTGTGGCTCTGATACATCACACCCCAACCGATGGCGGAATCATCGGGGCAGACGTAAATAAATTGCTCGAGACAACATAACGCTAAATTGTGACACATATTTAAAAGAACGATATTTCATTTCATTACTAAAAATTCAAATACATTACTTGGAACCAATACAACATCAATTTCAAATACAACAAAAATACAACATTTCAATTAGAAACACGATCCTACACAAATCTAAATTAAGATGAGTTTCTATGCCCATCCTATTAGATTCCAGGGCGGCATCGTCATCAACCTGCAATATATGTTAAAGTATAGTTCAACACACAAGGCATTGACGAGTATACAAGTTTGACTAATAGCATATATAAACCTTTAACAATCCTCATGTGTAAATGTAAACTCAAGACTAACATGGAAAACTATCATGCAATTATACGTGTCAACCCAAAGTTTACCACTAGCGTAATCTAATCATAGCAATGACTAGACCGTTTTGTTTACTTATATGACCCCATGAATACGGGCGGTGCGTTAATCCTTTAACGCTATACATGTTAAGGGAGGCTTGATCGAAGTTAATAACATAGTATAAGCATTTAAGTATAACGATGTATGAATTCAAGTTTGTCACATAAGCATGTATAAGGATTGTTTGTGATTAAGTAATAGCATGTTTGTGTGATTTTGATAGCGTACGTGTACTGCACCAAAAGTGATAAAAGTAAACGGGTCGAGTATACTCACGATTTTGCATGCTTCCTATAAATCCATGAGTTGTTGAATTGGAGTGTTGAAGTGATGCACACCGAGGTTACCTACAAGGGGTAAACAGAAGTGTGTGAAAAGACTGTGGTTAACGAAGGATTCAGATTTGGATTCGGCAGATACGAAAAGAAAACGTAGAAAAGCTCCACTTCGTGCAAAGTGATAGTTCTGGAATGTTTTAGCTCGTTTTGCACCCGTTTCGATACCGATCTCTGTGAACGGGAAATTTGGCAACAAGACAGACAGTCTAGGATCATAATACTTAATTAGAAAGCGATTAATATTCTGTTCAGACTAGTTTATTAAGAAAGTACAAAGGTTATGTATAGTTTATGTCCTTCTTGTCAAGTTTGTCATAGAAGTCAAACATGGGGGTGTGAACACCTCATTATATGATTCACTAAAGCACAAGGTTGTAACAACCCGATTGGTCATGAATAACATAATGTAAATCTAGCTATACAAGTGGCCAAGTATGATTAACCCAGGTGAGCCATTCCTGACATGGAAAGAGTTAACTAAGTGTCGAAGGCCAGACGGGGTAGGTAACTTTGGTGCTAGCAAGCCACTTGAATGACATGCAATGGACAAATGAGGTGGTGGAACTAATTCGGAAGCCAAGGCTTCTAGTGTTCACACCACTACCAACATAAAGTTAATTATACAGAGGATGATGAGCTTGGTGGCATTCAACACTTGAAGATGCACGCATTAGAAAAGAGTAGAAGAAATTATCAAAAAGTAAGTAAAGAAAATGAGTTGGAAGGTTTAGAAACCTTCTGATACAGATCTGGTACGAGAGGGAAAGATCCGTAGCTTAAGAGTAATTTTCGGAGTGAGGAAAGGGTTTAGGAGTGGAGTGGAGTGCGTATTTATAGGAAACAGGGTCAATTCGTACGAGTTGGACACCACTTCGTGCAAGGTGCACTTCGTGCGAAGTGAGCCAGATCGCACAAAGAGCTTGGTTCTGGGCTATGTTTTCGTATTTTAGCCGGGTTTTAGGTATTTTAAGCATAAAGTGGTAATGTATAAGTATTTCACGCATAATAATTATAAATTTGCATGTAAGTATGTACTTGAATGATTGTTTGCATGCATGATAAGTATATTTCGCATGTAAGCACGTATTCGTATGTTTGATTGCAAGTATAACAAGTATAGAAAAAATAAGTATTTCATTATGATCAACGTATCGGATTACAAAGTTGGAAAGGAAATACGAATAAGATACAAATACAAGTTTCCATAAATAGAAATACGATTACACTTTCTAAATAAGAAAGTATAAGAATGCGAGGCGTTACAGTTTGAGCCACAACGGGTAGTTTGAGTCCTCAACCTGAAGTGGAAAAGAATGTCATAACTTTGTGAATCAGAATATATTGGTGTAATAGTCATGGGAACAAATGTTCAAAAAAGTCTGGAAATCTGACTAGTTATCTACTATCTAAAGACTATATGCAAGCATCACTTAAATGAACATGAGTCTTGGCTAGGTTCCAAGTCCAGTGAATCGTTGTGTCATTGCTTCTTCTGAGTACATGCTTACTTTATGAGCAAGAAGGTGCATACAAGAGTGAGAGTTCGATGGGTATAGATTGTAGAACCTTGGCTCTGTCAAACAGCAAAGCATCGTAGAAGACTATTGTGGTTGTTGCTTATAAACTACTATTTTTGTTAAATCTCCCGCTTCACTAAAATAAGCTCAAGGGATTTTGAGACGAGCACGACCTGTGCTACGTATTGAGACAGAAATGTACATAAACACGATACCATATTAACGTTGCTTAGGGAAGCGCCTAGCTTGCCGCAAAGTTGCAAATTCTTGTGAATATAAACCCAAAAGACAAAAGTAACTTAAACCTTAATGATGTGGAGCACCTCAATGGTTAGCAAAATACCATCTAATCTTTTTAGAAAAAAAAACGATCATGGACTCACAATAAGTGAATGATCTAAAGAGGCTATGAGCCATTGGATTAATGAATTAATCCAACGATGTAATGGACTATTACAGTCTACTAGAAACTTAGTCAACGATCCAGACAAACATTTTTTCTTATGTAATGATGATCCTTGACATTATTTGATGTAGGTCTTAAAAAAGGTAAAAAAAAAGTAAGACTTTAAAAAAATTTAGGTAGATCCGTGACTTTTAAAAAAAATAGGTAGATCCGTAAATTTAAGCAAAAGCTTGGGTTGGGTTCCGGGTAAATTATATTTAATTTGTATTCTATATTTTCTATTTATAACTTTTAACACATAGTATAAACTGAATATATGAGTTGTGATAGTGTTTATTTTTACCAACGAATAAAAAGGAGTCATGTTAAATATTTTTATCGAAATATCACTATAGGTGACAATACTTCACTTTATATATATATATATATATATATATGTAATATATAAAAACACATTATAATGTCATATTCTGTCTTTTATAAACCATTTTATATGCTAAAAGTTATAAAAAAGAAAAATAAAATATATATTGAAAGTTCAAATCAAATGGTACTAACTAGTAAAATATTTGGTGTATAGCAGAACTCCTATTTTTGTTTTGAGATAGTTGTATTTGATTTATACCTTTTTTATAATGGGAAAGATTATAGATAATTTTAAACCACATCAAATAAATTTTAATCTACTTCGTAATATTGAACTCAAAGTTGTTTCTATCAAATGAGTTAGCTCAACATTAGCATTTAGACCTTTTTTAAACTCATATGTGTAGTTATAAATGTGAGAAGAATTCGAAACACCTTATACAAGAACTAAGTCGTGCATAGATCTCACCAATTTTATCTCGTATTACGATCGGTGCCCTCTCGTCTTTTATATTTTATTTTATCTTGTAAAGTATAAATGGATAGTGATTTATGGTTTTAAATATACATATACGGAGTTCTACTATGATAACATTTAAAACAGTTTAATCAGTTTTGACTTAAATATCACCTAACTTTGCACCTGTAAAGATTTAAACTCATATTAATTTTAAGGTATTGAACGTACCACTAATAAATAACTTTAATTATTTTATGCCACTTAGATTATTTTTCCTTTTGTTCAATTTTTTTCACCTGGTAATAAGATATTTTTAAGCAAGAAGTTATATTATTTCGGAAACAAAAGTACAATCGTCACATATGTGGATATAGATTAAACTTAAAATGGATTTTTGTCACTTATATCGTTTATAATTGAACACCGCATATTATGACGTACCCGATAATGAACACCACAAATTTCAAGCTCATCTCATAGACGATGTGGATGCCTCAACAAATTGAACAATAATGTTGTTTAAGTTCGGTGTATCATGTTTCTATGTTTCTTTCATCCAAATAGATTTTTCTATAAAATAAATGGACCCGTATATATAAAAATAATATTTTAGTTGGCGTTTACATGATTTTTTAAAGCCAAACAACCTTTAAGGCATTTAAACTATAGTTATACATGTTAACCTTGACTTTGAAAAGTAACCACAAATGAATCATTTACCCAATAATGTGCTATCTCATGTTACACATGTTCTACATTTTCATCAATCATTGACTTGTACTACTTTTCTATATCATCACCACCGTTACATTTATGTGATTATTTCCCTAAAACAACGTACAAAAAACATAAATATATATTGTTTTTATTTTGCTAAAAACAAAGTATAAAAACCTAGATATATTTTCTGGATTATGGGGGAGTAATTGCTAAGCATTTAATTTCAAACATCTTTTTTCGCATTGAATATTACTTTCAACTTTCAACATCATAGTACTACTGATTTTGTGGTTCAACAATATTTCTAGGCCTTACTTTAAATCAAATGTATTATCCAATCAATCATGAAATGTTGGACGTAATTCCTTACTCGAACATAATGAGGCGGGTTGAGTTGATCCCGAGCGCATGGGGCGGTACTCGAACATAATGAGACGTGTTGAGTTGATCCCAAGCGCATGGGGCGGTCAACGGTTGGTCAACTAATTGGAGTTATAAATTAGTATGGTTATTTTAATTAGAGATAAATTAAATGAGTTATATTATATTATTATTTAGTTAGGAAGCTAAGTCATATTTTAATTGTAATCAAGTCATGTCCATCAAAGTTGTGATTAAAGTTAAGAGCATGATAATCAACTTTTAATTATTTTCTGATTAAACAAATGAAGAGTTATTCACTTAAATTATTTGTTTTCAACTTTTATGTTCCTTGGTTGTCGATTTGGACGTGATAAGATAACAATGCTTTCCATTTGGATTATCAAAAAACTCTATTTTTTTATTAACATATCATAATTATTCATTTCTAATTAATCATCACTACTTAAAAGTAATAATTGTACTTTTCATTTTTCAAACTTATGTAATTATTGATGTCATCACCGTATTGGTAGGGTGATAGATGCTTTATGTTTTTTTAGAGAGAGAACATAGTTTAATTACTTACATTAGGTAAACTAAATATAATATGATATAATTTAAAGATTATGTAACTTTTGCTATTCAATAATAATAATAATAATAATAATAATAATTATTATTATTATTATTGATATTTATCGTTGGTTATTTGTTCTTGAACACATATGATAATAAAAATAATAATTATTGATATTTATCGTTGGTTGTTTGAAAACATCAGCCTAGAAAAGTATACGCTGTATTTTATCCATTCTAAAAAAATAATATTTGACTTAAACGACTTTTAATTAAAAAAGATGTCTATCAAATTATAAATAGCTAAATATAATGTAAAAAGGCAACATAGTTACTAAAATGTAACATAGGGTTTGTATCCTAATGGTGTTAAAAGCATTATATTAATTTTTTTTAAAGTGTAGAGAGTTCTAGTTTTTTCTGATTTTTTTTCAGACAAATTTGTTTCACTACTTAACAGTATTTATATAAATAATATTCTTTATTTAGATTTGAACCTGAAATTTTGCTTTTAAAAGACATGTACCTACAGTGACTCAAGAGTTCTACTACTATTAGAAACAAGTGATGTAGATTTTAGAATTATTGAAGTTTTTCCTTAAAAATACTAAAATGTATCATTAAATCTCTCTAAATTTAATACACTTTTTCAGATCTAACAAAATTAATTTAGTAATCAAGTTTATTTATTGCATCACTAAATACATTTAAGTATTTTTAGGTTCTAACTATAAAAGTCATTTAAATATTATTATATGTTATGATATATTTTTCTGTAATTATTATTTATTTTTATAATTAAATGATCTTTCTATAGTGTAAATGAAACCTAGTTACTAGCACACATATATCTATATTACTGTATAAAGCATTTCTTATATACAAAATGATAACTTTTATCAAATTTTAAGATGACATATAAAAGGTTAAATTAAAATGCCTAATTTTTTGTTATTTTCTTCTATTCATACCCTTCTTCCCTTTATAAATGACATTTATGTTTAATAAATCTATACTATATATCAAATTATTTATAAATAATAAAAAAACAAGCTTATGGATAATAAACTCATTACATTCATCAATAACATATATTCAAAAATACATTCTATTTTATTTGTGTATTTGGCTAAAGTACTAATCAACGAACCAAAATTAATCAAATTTAACATAAAATGTAGTTTGTAATTTTAGAGAAGTTAGTTAAAAATTTAGATGTAAATTGTCAACTCCGTCGTAACGCACAGGTTTCCAACTAGATAAAAAAAATGTTGCAGTATGCTTGTATAATGTTCATCATAAGGGTTTTCCTATTTATCATAAGGGTTCCCTGTGCGTTACAGTCGCGAAGCACGAGTGCTTTTATATAAATATATATATAGATACACACACACACACACACAACGTATGTATAGATTTTTAACGTTTTTAGGTTTAAATTATGTTCTCAGCCCATAATGTCAACTCCACTGCAACGCGTGGATTCCCCACTTATGTTATATGTGTGTGTGTATATAAATATAGTGGAGAGTTCAAATGAGAAGAAAAAATTTGTAAGAATAAAAAGAATAACTTTTAAACCAATAGAAATTATCCATTTACTTTATTTAATGTGTGTATTTAATATTATGAAAAAGGGCATATAGGTAAATCTATAATTGTCATTAATTAGCTAATTAATAAAACTTGTAACTCATTTTTTAATATACTTTTTCAAGATAAAATAATTTATGGTGAATGACAATTTCGACATGTGTAGAATAAATTTTAGTATGTGTAGGATAAATTTGAAATGTGTAGGGTAAATTTACATGTGTGTAGGGTAAATTCCGATAAGTATAAGATATATGTAGGATAAATTTTGAAATGTGTAGGATAAAATGTTTTTGTTTTTATTAATGAGAGATAACATAATTAATTAGAGGAGTTAAAAACTATTTAATATTTACAATAATGTCCTTTATTCTTTTTCTTTCACATTAAATGTCTTCGCAAATGAACCTTCCCCTATAAATATTAGTTGTATATATAATATATATATATAATATAAGATTATGATCAATTTGTGAACAATATCTTCATAGTGAACTGTGTGAACTCATCTTAGCCATTGATTTCCTTTTTATGTGTCAAGGGTAGGATCGTATTTTTCCATATAGCTTCATTTATTATTTTCGTTTTAATCATTTACTCAGTTACAAAATCCCTACATTTTCAGGATTTAACGATCTTTCTAATTTTTTTCGCAGATCACCAGTTGAATATACGTACTTTTAGTTTTATCAGATCAAATTTGTTTTGATAATACAATGTTTTCGAAGATTTTGAACAGGGAATTTTTTTTCAACTTTTCCTGGATTAAAGTTCGTATTTTTAATTCATTCAAATATGGCGGATTTACGTTGTAATAATTCCAATTCGTTTGAAAGCACAAATGATATATACGAACCGAGTAATGATGGCGTCTTTGTTACAACAATGGATCGCCCAGGTTTAATCTTCTGGATTTTAGTATCATGTATGAAGATGAATATATGTATCTAGTTGTTCAATCCACATGTGTAGTTTTCAAGTTTAAAATTGTTTTCATGTGTTTGTCCATTCAAGATTTGCACTGATGAGATTAATGATACATTTAGTCATTAATACACAGGCATATATTCCTGTTCATTATTCACATAATTGCAGTTTGTGGTTTTTATTTGTGATTATGCAGTTTTGTTGTAAACGTCCAGTTGTTGCAATTCAGTACACATGTGTCTAGTCGCGTAGTATATGCATTATTACATATCAGGATATAGTTTCGTAGTATATGCATTATTTAATACACATGTGTATACTGTTAAGATGATGCATGACGTTATATAAGTGATGTAGCGTTGCTGTAAACCTCCAGTTGATACCATACAATACACATGTGTATAATTTTAAGTTTCTCATTATTACATGCGAGTATTCAACTTTGATGCAAACCTCCAGTTGATACCATACAGTACATATGTGTAACATGGTAAAGTTATTGCATTATTATAAATCGAGGTTGCAGTTTTGCTGTAGAATTACAGTTTATAATATACAGTACACATGTGTATTAAATAATATACGCGAATTTGGAGGAGCAAGTAACTGGCGAAATATATGGCAACTTTGGAGGAGCAAGTAACTGGCGAATTATAGCAACTTTTCATGTTTCCAGTTTTAAAAAACTGACTTATTGTGTAATTACAGAATCACCCTTTTTAATTAAATTTAAAGGAAAAAACAAATCTCATAATTACAATCATGCCACTAATAAAAACTTTAGGATGATGAAAATCAATGGTCTAGATCAGTTCACACGATTCACTCTTATAATGTTGTTCACTCTAGATCCTTATATATATATATAATATATATATATATATAACCTTTATGATCAATTATCAGTTTAACCTACAGTTTAAAGTAATTATATTATTAAATACTAATTAATTTGCATAATTGTCATTGTTATTTAGTTTAAACAACTCTAAAAATTCACAACATTGCTAAGTGATATTTATAATTAAAGAAAACTAGTATTCTTCACGCGTTGTGGCGGGGTGTAAAATCGTGACAAATAACATTAATGTCACACCTACATCAGAGACCACCAACACTTAAGTTGCGGCGTGTTAATGCGGATAAATTAGACCGAAACGTAAAACATAGAAAACAATAACTAAGTTGTTTTAGGATCAGCACGTTGCAACAAAGCTTATCAAACAGGAAAAAACAGCGATTTAAAAATGTTGAACCACATACGCACCGTTGCACCATGTTAATTTGCAAAATTCAGAGCGTAGTGTAAAACAAAATGTAAAAACGTTAACCACACACGTACGTTGCGCCGTGTTAACTCGTAAAATTTAGAATGAAACGTAAAGCGAAAGTTTTGAGAAGTATATAAAGTGTAGGAGACCAATGTTGAAAGTAAAAAAGTTGTGAGGTTATATTGAAAAAGATGAAAACTTTTGGTTAAAAGTAAAAAAAATAAAAAAGTTATGAGTAAAAAATGTAATGTCAATTTTTCTAAAACCCCCAAAGCATGAGTTACAATATGTCTATACACTAATATATTGCTAATTTATAATATGTAAATACATGAATGACTTTGTTAGAAAAGTATTGAAATTTTATTAACTTTGAGATAATTTCATTCAAAGATACTTTAATTATTATATCCTAACTTAAGAAATTATAAAAGTATTGAAATTTTATTAACTTACTGATAATTTCATTCAAAGATACTTTAATTATTAATATCCTAACTTAAGAAAGTTATTTGTTTTGAACAAAAGATATATAAACAAACAAAATTATAATTATATATTATATTATATTATATTATATATATTAATAACAATAGTAAAAGCATCATACAATGTGATTACCTAAGTCGAATTACATAACAATATTCACACCACTTCCTACACACACATTATGATGGTGGCACGGTGACGATTCAAACCCACATCACAGTTTCCAGACGAGTAATGGCCTAAGTTTCAAGGTTTTTGATTAAAAGAAACTCCCACCAATAAATAGTATATTAGTTTAAAAAACTTACATAAAATATAATTAAAAAAAGAAGAAAACTAATAAACTTAAAAAACATACATAATAATAATTTTAAAAACTACACAATTAAACATAAAAAACATAACTATAGGTATTCAATCGAATCAAATGAGCAATTTCAATTCATCACGTGCTTGTCTTTCCATAGGGTTATGTCTCCTCAAACACTCGTTATCAGATTCATTGACGTTCTCATCATCTGAATGTGGTACACGTTCCTCTCGAGGGCCAGTTACGTACCCATCCTCTACGCTATGAACGTGCTGTTCTCTAATTCTTAGTTGGTCAAACACACGATCAAATGCTCAGTTCCATCCTTTATTTGTCCATTCATCATCCCAATTCTCAGTTAGCTAAACTCTTGCTCAAATGAAAGTAGACGAGGAGGGTTTAAGCTGGATGGTAAGGGTAAACAACTGGACAAGAAGGTCTGTAAATGTAAACAATTAGACGAGGAAGATTTACCAGTGAATAGTAAAAATAAACAGCTAGACGAGAAGAATTTACAAGTGGACCATGAGAATAAACAACATATCATCTTTATATTTATTATTCACTAGGTTATCACCCGGGATTGTTTCCCGAGCTCGAGAAAGTTATTTATATTAATTATTAGATAAATTAATGACAATATGTTTTGGAGCATTCTATAAGCATAGAAGTGACGCGGATTCATGTAGTGGATTTAAGATAAAGAAAAAAAACAATATCCGTTCAATTTATAAGGTTTCTTGTTATCCATATATTATTTACGTGTTATATTCTTTGAAATTTAATGTAATATATTATACGGATTTTTTTCACTCATTCTTAAACACACTTAAAAACATATGATCAAAACAAAATTTACTCATTCTTCTACACACTTAAAAACATATAATCAACACATATTTGGCCTGTGTGTTGTGTATGTTTTATTAATTTATATTTATCATTTAGTTTAAATTAAAAAAATAAAAATACGTGTTTACAAATGTTTTATTAATTTATATTTATCATTTTCGTTAATTAACAGGCGTAGATGAGATAATTTTCAACGTAGGTGGGTATTAACGTCACTATCTCACACGACTTTTTGGCACATATCGCTATTGGATGAGTTTTTATTTCGAATTTTGTACACAAAGATTGTGTATATGTAGGTATTTCAAATTTTATACATCCATAATGAATATCATACAAAAATGATAATTGCAGTTGTGAGATAAAAAAACATTACACTCAAAAGTCAAAGGTTAAAGATCAAAAGTCAAACCATCTCCATTTATCTTTCAAACAACAAATAAAAAGAGATTTAACACCGCTTTTCTGCACCCGACCCCTTCACAACGATTTTGAGCTGGGGTTAGAACTTGAATTCAAAATTCAATGAGCAAAGAATAAAGATCGGAACAACTATCTAAAACCTCATAAATGAAACCATTAACGGCTTGTTATCACAACTACAATATTTACCTTGAACCGGAGTTTGATCGACATCCGCCAAGCTTCGCCGGAATGCTTGTGACTGCGGCAGCAAACTCAAAAGTAACTGATGGGCTATTCGGGTGTTATAACATTAGGGTTTCAATCAAAGGATGCGAATTCGTTTAAGAGAGATCAAGATTCAGATGATATCTGTTTGGGTGGAATCGTTGTTATTGATTTGAGGGAGAGCTGATTCAGATTAAAAGAATTTGGTTATGGAAGTGTTGTTAGTTTAGGGTTTCAATTATTGGGGCGGCTGAAGCTAGGAGAAGGGTGGGGAGGGTTATGTATGTCGTAACAATAACAAAGAGCAAAGAAGAGAACATGCCAGCAAACAATAAGACACGTGTAAAAAGTGCCACGTGACAGTAAGAGGGTTATATAAATGAATTAGAGGTGGACTGAAATCCAGCCAAGTGCACTAACATTTTTATTTATAAGTATAGAGATGAGTAAATTGATAGTAAAACATAGTATTAAAATATTACTGTTTTACCGGCACAAAGAATATAATCTTATTTACTTTTCACTGTTGATGGGATTTACAATCTTATTACGTAGTGAAGAGAAAGGAGTTTTGAAAGTAGAAGACTTTCTTCTTCTCTCTCTCTCTCTCCCCCCTTTGCATCTTCATCTTCTTAAACCAAACATCAAGCTAAAGAAAAGCACAAATCACATTCAAATTCCAATACACCTTTCAAACAAGATCACACACAACGACTTGAATCAACAACAGAGAAATCCCACAATCACATTTGGTACTTTTTCGCTCATCATTCTATCTTTTGCTCACCCATTATTATCATTATTTCTGATGATGGTTTTTTTTAGTGTTTAGCTTTTCCCCAATTTGTGTGATCAGTTTGTCTTTAAATTAAGGTGGATCGATCACCATTATGTGGTTGTATGTGTGCGGATTATGATTGTCTTTGATTTACTGCATGTGTATCTCGATCCATTATTCTGTTATAATTTAAATGAAGTTTATGCTTTTTGCTCAAATTAAGCTTCGTATACTAGATGTAATATGCAGATTTCATGTCGGTTTTGCTAGATTTTGTTTTAGTATCGAGATAAGTGCTCTGCATAAGTTAAATTTACCTTATAATGTAACGAAAGATTTCGCCTTTATTTGGATATTCTTATTTGGGCTTTATGTTCTTTCGATTTTGCTGATTTAGCAAGTGTTGTATAAAGATCCACGTGCTAAACTAGAAAAAAAATAACTTTTTGGACGCATATCAAGTGTTTGTAAAATTGCTTGAATGAAATGTGCACTTAAAGTTCAATTCTGTTTGTATGATTCTGATACATCTAGTCTTGTTTTTGTAGATGCATTCGGATTTGTAACAATATCCCAGGAAGATCTTGAAATCATGGTTCTTGGTTTGAGGTCTAAGCACCGAAAAGACGGTTCTGTTCAACTAAATTATGTTGTTCATGTACAAGAGATTAAGCCTTGGTTACCGTCAAGTCAATCTCTAGCACTCCTATGGGAAAACGGTGATCAGAATTCCGGTTGTCTTAACCCTAACGTTATAGATTCCACAGTCGAATTCAACAAATCTTTCGTACTTCCGTTAACGTTACGTAGAGAAAAACGGGATCACGATAAGTTTCAAAAGAACTATTTAGAGTTTCATTTATACGAGCCGCGGAAAGATAAGCCGAATAAAGATCAGCTGTTAGGGTCAGCAGTAGTCAATCTTGGTGACTATGGGATCGTTGACAATGCATTGAATCTTAGTGTACCGATCAGCTGGAAAAAGAGTTCGAAATCTGCTGTACAGCCGGTTTTATATCTTAATATACAATCAAATGACAAAGACGAGACTAATTCATCTATGAGTAGCCTGTCGAAGCAATCTTCGTTGGAGAAATACGGTCAAGAATCTGCATCGGAAGTAACGAATGAAGAGAACGACAATGAACTTGGGATCGCTTCTTTTACAGATGATGAGGATGATGAAGATGATTATAAACAGTCATCATATCCAAATCATAAGGTACCACTGTGCACTATATTTTTTGCGTCTATTGTAAAATGGGCAGGCTGTCAAAAGGGGTAGATTTTAGTGCCGGTCAATATATGCCACGCTGACCTACAAAGACCTCGTTCTTTTTCAATTTGAATTTTATAAATAAATAAATATGTTTTGATATGATAGAAAACTTACCTTATTACAATGATAAATTTCTAAATTTGAATACACTTGGTTGACTTTCGACCGCTTAACTGGTTCCCATTTTGGACAGTTCTTATTTACCCGTTCCGACACTTTTATGTATATATTGGTCTAAGCAGTTAATGCGGTAAAAAATCGGATATCGGTCAAGGACCGATATTTGAGATATAGGTTATCGCGGTGGGATATCGGTAATTTTAATATCATGTAGAATTTATATATATAGCAATCTAACACGAACAATTCAGCATACTCGCCTACCATTAACAAATTAACCTTTTGCAACTTGCAAAACACTAACAATTGTAGCAAGCAGGAACTAATTAAGACTTAAAACACTACAATTAACAGTTTAGACTTACATCACTAATATAAGCAATAAGAAGAAAGACGAATGGTAGAACTAATAAGATAGGTACTGATATCGGGATATCAGTGATATATCGGTCAATATCACCGATAATATCGGTACCGGTATTAGACACCGATATTTTACATGGGGACCGGTAACCGGTATATCGGTGATATATCACTGATTTAACTGCATAGATATGGGCTTAAATCGCCACATCTGCTTGATTTATTTGTTAAATTAGGTTGTTTCAACTTATACCTGTGGCGGTTTTGTAAATAATTTAAGTTGGCATGCAGGATTTTCTGGAGACCACAAACCAAGATAGGAATGTACAACCGCCTGCTCTTCCACCAGTAACAGAATCTTCGTATAAAAATTCTACAAAACCACCTGAAAGAAGCATGACATCAGTTCGAAAAGACCATACTGCCCCTGCCCCTTTCCTCCAGTCGTCTTTCTCTACCATGGGCTCTCACAATAAGACGATAGGGATAAAGCCTCAAATGAGGACATTGGAGCCCGAAAACAAGATCCATGGGCTTCAAGAGGATATAAAAGGAAACCCGCAATCTGTTGTAACTACTTCCGTTAGTAAATCTCCCATAAACGTCGAATTTGTCGAATCTTTACATGATGAAATTGCGAACTCTGGAAGTGAGCAGGAGGAAAGGATGCAAGAAGAAAAAAAACAGATATCAGAAGACAATCTCGTCGGTAAATTTTTAGCATCTAGAAAAGCAAGATAAATTACGAAGCAACACTCTTGTGTCTAACCGAAAACCGCCTGGAGGACAGGTGTCCGGTAATAAGCTTAAACATTTAAAGTCTGTTCAGTTACCAAAAGCCGGTGGGCTTCCTGGAAATGGGCTTCCTGCTGCTAGCCCAAACAGAGATAAAGATAAAGTTATTCAGACTAATAATGGCTCATTTGGAACTGGTGTTATAAAAAGTGAATCTTTACACGGTAAAAGTGATGAGAGTTCTAGAATAAAGATGCTTGAAGAAGAACTTAGGGAAACTGCAGCCCTAGAAGCCGGACTTTATTCAATCGTGGCGGAACATGGGAGTTCGACAAACAAAGTTCATGCACCTGCTAGACGTCTTTCTCGGTTTTATGTACATGCTTGTAAAGAAAATGATCAAGAAAGACGAGTAAATGCAGCTAAAGCTATTAGTTCTGGGCTTGTTTTGGTTTCCAAATCATGCGGAAATGATGTTCCGAGGTTTGTGTTAACGCTGACTCTATTATATATTATGTTTTAATATTGATAAAAGACAGATAATTCAAATATAAGCAAATGTTTAATCAATTCAAACATGAGTAGTCAAGATATACTAGTTTATAATGTAAATTAATCAAACAAAGTCTAACGTGTAAACAGGTAGATATGTGTTCTAGAGGTTAGAAGATTTGGTGTTACCTTTGTGCAGGTTAACTTTCTGGTTGTCAAATTCGGTTATGTTGAGGGCAATTATCATACAAACTATTGGAGAACCGTTCACTGGAAAACACAAATATGGTTCAAAGAAAGCTCCAAATGACTGGAGGGACCCACAAACATTCTTAATGGCATTAGAAAAAGTTGAAGGTTGGATGTTCTCAAGAATCATCGAGTCCGTGTGGTGGCAGGTTGAACCCAGTAAATAATTTCTTTAATATTTTATAAATTATATTGCTCTTTTTTATTTACTGTGGTTTGACTTTCTGTAGACTCTTACTCCACACATGCAATCAACCGCAACAAATGCTAGCGGTCTAAATTCAAAGAAACCGTCTGGAAGTAAAAACGGTTTGGGAAATCAACAAGGGAACTTTTCTATTGAACTTTGGAAAAAAGCTTTCAGAGACGCGTGTGAACGACTATGTCCTACGCGTGCAGGAGGCCATGAATGTGGTTGCTTACCTGTGCTTCCAAGATTGGTATTTTTTTATTAGAGTAAATTGCATCTTACGTCCTTTAAGTTTAAGCCAAATTGCCGGCGCTGTCCTTTAACTAACGAAATTACACTGGATGCCCTTTATGTTACTGTTTCTCAACGGACCCTAACCCAGTTAATTTTTTCAGTTAACTCTTAACACGTGCCTCTCACATGAGGGCATAATGGTCATTTTTTACTTAATAATTAAAACAAAATTAAATAAAAACAGTATATATGAACAACAAAATAAGTGAAAATGGACATTATGTCCTCATGTGAGTAGCACGTGTTAAGAGTTAATAGAAAAAATTAATTGGGTTAGTGCAAAAGGACACCGCCAGATGAGAAACAACAACATAAAGGACATCCAGTGTAATTTCGTTAGTTAAAGGACAACGTTGGCAACTTGGCTTCAACTTAAAGGACGTAAAATGCAATTTATTATTTTGGTTATAGGTTATGGAGCAGCTGGTGGATATAGATCTACCGGAATACTAAATTTTCATTTATTATTTTGGTTATAGGTTATGGAGCAGCTGGTGGATAGACTAGATGTTGCGATGTTTAACGCTATTCTTCGTGAATCCGCTGAAGAAATGCCAACAGATCCGCTATCAGATCCCATTGGCGATCTTAGGGTTCTTCCTATTCCTGCTGGAAAATCAAGCTTTGGAGCTGGTGCTCAATTGAAAAATACCGTGAGTGCTAAATGGCTAAACCCTATAACTTACAAATGGTGACTCTGACCCGTTGACTTATGAGTGGTCAATTTGGTACATTAATAAGTTGCTTAAATTCAAATGGGACAAATGCGTTGAACAGGTTAGAAGGTATATAAAGGGGAAACAAGTAACAAAAAAATATAAAACAAAAAATGTAAGATTAAAATGCCAAAATCATCCTTGAGGTTTGGTCATATTTGCTTGTTCCATCCAAAAGGACAAAAATGTACTTCACCTTAGCAGAAAAAATAAACTACGTTAGTGATTTGGATAAAATGACAATAAAACGCAAACCTGAAGGACTCAAATGCACAAAAAAATCATTTTGGATGGAACAAGCAAACATGACTAAACCTCAAGGACGATTTTGGCATTTTACTCCATTAGAAATGAAAATTTTCTTTAGATTTTATTACTAAAATGTCACAGACCATTACTCATGCTTTTTTTTATATATATAAATTTCAACACACCTGTCAAGTATATCTGAAAAATACAAAATAGTCTATATCATATTGGACGTTGGTAGTCCATTTGACCTAAAAGGTCAACTTTACCATCTAATGAGTATACAGTTATAAACTCAACTATAAATTCTGTCTTACCAGATTGGGACATGGTCTAGATGGCTTACAGATCTGTTTGGTATTGAGGATAACGACATTCACGAAGATGCCGATGATGTCATAGACAACAAGAAAGAACTTGAAACTTTCAAGGCTTTTAGATTACTCCATGCTTTAAGTGACCTCATGATGCTTCCTTTTGAAATGCTTGCAGACAAGTCCACTAGAAAGGAGGTAATTAAATCATTCGTCCCCATTTTTTTTGGATTTAGTGTTCATATTATTCGTATTCACCATTTGATCCAATATCTTCGATTTGTTTCATCGCAGGTTTGCCCGACATTTTCTACGTCGTTGATCAGGAGGGTTGTTTACAGTTTCGTGCCAGATGAGTTTTCTCCAAACCCGATTCCCCAGTCGCTTATAGAGGCCCTTGATGCTGAGGTTGGTATATGCTTTCTCATTGTTCTAACACCTTTACTGGCGAGATTGGTAATATAAGGGTAAATTGCATTTTACGTCCTTTAAGTTTCAACAAAATTTCAGGTAAACAACGGATGTCCTTTATGTTTTAACTTCTTTACAGCAAATGTCCTTTATGATTTAACTTCTTTACAGCGGATGTCCTTTATTTTTGTGAACTTTTTAAGGAGAAGACACCGCCTGTAAAGAAATTAGAACATAAAGGACATCCGCAGTAATTTCGTTAGTTAAAGGACAACGCTTGGTGAAACTTAAAGGACGGAAAATACGATTTACCTGTAATATAATATTAGTAATGGGTGGCGTCGGGCTTTACAGCCCAGATGGGCAATAATGGGTGGGTTTCGGGCTCTTCTATGTTTTAACACCGTTTTCTGTCCTTAACTTGTATGCACTTTAAAATTCAGGGTGATGAAACAGAAGCTTCGGAAGAGTCTCTTATAAACTTTCCATGCGTTGCACCACCATCAACATACAAACCTCCATCAGCACATTCACTTTCATCCATAATCTCCATTGGTGGGTCCCAATCATTAACAGGAAGTTCGTCATCGGTTCTCAAGAAATCCTACACTAGTGATGATGAACTTGACGAGCTAGACTCGCCTTTGACCTCAATCCTCACAGACAGTTCGCGTGTTTCTTCAAGTTCGAATGGATTTCAATCGGTCCCCAAGGGTGGAAGGAGTGTTATGCGATATCAACTCCTTCGAGAAGTATGGAAAGATAGTGATTAGACCCGACCTTGCCCGTTTTCTGGATTTTGTTTGATGTAGTTTTTTTTTTTTGTTTTTTTTTTGAACGGCTTTATATAATGTACTTATTGATGTTATTTTCATCTGGTTTTGGTTCCTATAGCAACATATATGTTTGAATTAGAATGAATTTTCTTGTGAAATAAAATGTTTACTACTACCGCTAGTAATTTTGAAAGATTTCACGAGTATTCTTCTATATACAACCCCACAAGTTTTCTTCAAGGACTTGGTTATTATATGAAAAAAGCAGTAGTAGAAAAATATTCGGTATAAAATAAAGCGCCCACCGTGGGGCTCGAACCCACGACCACAAGGTTAAGAGCCTTGCGCTCTACCAACTGGCTTGTTTCTAAGGATACGATTTAAATTTAAATCTCTAAAAACACAAAAGTTTTCAATCTAGTACAACTTCTAGGGTAGTTGGAATTATACAATTTTTTAGGTTATAAGCGCTTTGGACTTAAAAAAAGTACTTTAAAATACGCTTGAAAAACGGTGCAATGGTGTTTATTTAACGTTAGTCCTTCAAATAAAATTTGAGTGTCCAAAGATGTGTTAAATTCAAAACAAATCGTGAACCGATAAAACTCGAACATGTACATAGACCGTTATTTTACACTCATATTCTTAATGTTCGGTGTGGGGAAGGGAGTAGAGGACAGTTTCATATCATTGCACACACATAAGTATGTTTTCATTCGGATTGCAAGGGTTGTGATGTGATAATATGGTTTTTTTAATCAACAATTGCATTTATAGTATTTGTGATTTTATGTGGGTGTCGCGATGGAATGGCTGGTTCATGAAACCGTGAAAGGATGACCGGTAGAGTGAGCAGAAAATTGAATAATCAAACTTATCCGATTGAGAAAACAATTGTTCAGTTATGACAAAAGGTTGTAAGAATTGCTAGACGCTAGTCGGCCGATGAGGTACCGACTAACGATCAATAGAGATTAATCGCACTGAGATTTTATATGTAATTTTCAGTTTTATATGTATATACACAATTTTTTTATGTATTTTTTAAGTAGACATGTTTTAACACCTTATTCAACCTATATTTTCAAGTAGATATGATTAATTGCCGCAATTTACAGGTTTTGGTCAAGAATCTGGCCAAAACTTGACCGGAATCGTTAGACTACCACCGATAGGACTGAATTTGACAAATGTTGACCGCCTACTGATTAATTGACCGATTAAATAAAAATTACTTGGTAAACCTGAGTTAACGATTAATCGAATATCAGTAAGGATTTTTACAACCATGGTTATAAGTTATTGAGATAAATAATTATACTGCATTGCTATACAAAGTTAACCTTTATATCTTTAATTTATTGTTGATATATATTAATCTAGTAAAAGTTTCTTTACAACCATATAAATGAAAATGTTGGTATAACTTACCTTTTCTCCTTATTATTCTTAGTATGCAACCTTAACTTTTCTCCTTGTTATTCTAGAATATTAATATGCCTTTTTGTTTAACTTAAAACTTACTTGGATTTACAAACTGGAATAATATAATCCTAACTATTAGCTGTTGAAACCACGGGGTGTCAGCCCAGTGGCCAACCTCACCCATTTCAAACGGGAGGACGCGGGTTCGAGTCCAGCTCGGCCCGAATAATTCTGCTGGGTAGTAACCGCCAGGCAGCTATGGGGCTAAGCTAGCTTGGGGAGGGAGAACCCTTCCGCGGTCAGGGGTACCGTGCATTTACCATTTTTTTAACTATTAGCTGTTGACCGACAACAATCTCAACTTAAAAAATAACCAGTGGTAGTATCACATTTTCACATTTTATAAACCAATGAACCTTTACTAATAGAACCTTAATTTCTTTTTGTCCTCTTATTTTTTTCGGTTTAGTAAAGGTCAATTAAAATAAACTTTATCTTTTCCTTTGGATTATTCATTTTGCATGCTAGAAATAAATTTTAACTTAACTAAACTCTTATAGATATTTAAAAATATAAAACACATGACATGAAGACTGAAGAGCGTGTGATGTAAATAGGTAGTCAAATGTAATTTGGATGGACGCTTCTTCAATTGTTTTTTTTTTCTTTTCTATTTTATAAATGTATTTCTAGACCAGATTATGAGGGTTTTTTTTTTCTATTTACAAATGTATTTCTAGACCAGATTATACGGTTTTATTTACTTCATATATGGTCATTTGGAACCACCCATACATAATGTTAAAGACTTAAAAGGTTTAAACAAACACTTTAGTTCTGAGACAAGAAACAAAACTACAAATAACTAAATATAAACAATAATGAAAATTCAAAACACACTCTAGTTCTTCATAAATATAAACAATAATGATAACATTGATGAATGCTAATATGTGGAAATATACGAAATGTACTACCTATTATGCAAGGGATTAGGTCCAGTAGGTACCACCCTCTCTTCATCATTAAACTTGAAAAAGTAGATGATTTTTGCAATGGAGGTGGTGGTGTGGTTGATGTGCACTGGTGATGATGATGATCTTCTTCCCATGAGCTTCTTTCTAGTACCCTCTGCATTTGGAGTTGTAACTATTAGTACAACTATCAATATTACCAACATCACCATCTTCATCCTCATTGAAAAAGATGTATAGAGAGAGAGAAGAATGAGAGAGAGAGAGGGGGGAGAGTTAAGATTATGAAGTATGGAGGGAAAGGACAGAAGGTGTTGTATACATCAGATAATTCAACAACATTAAATTTGGCTACCTGCATGTTAAGGATTTAATGAACTCCCCTTGATATATCAACATCTCTCTGTGTCTCTCTCACCACCCCCAACAAACGCACTCTCTCTCTCTCTCTCTATATAGTATACAGTTTAAGTGGAAAATACAATATTTCTTAACGTATGATGCGTACACAAAAAATTATAATGTGCATAATTATTTTTGTAACATGCGTGATTAGGGTTACCACATGCGTGATTTAATATCGTATGCATCACACGTTAAAAAATATTGTATGTTAACCTTCCCCTGTACCCTATATATATATAATGATATATACTTCTGTAACTCTCTTGCTATTGCAAATTAACTCCCCTTGATATATCAACATCTCTCTCAACCCCCCCCCCAACACACGCACTCTCTCTCTATATATAATATACAGTAAAAGTGTAAAATACAATATTTCTTAACGTACGATGCGTACATGAGAAAATTATAATGTGCATAATTATTTTTGTAACATGCGTAATTAGGGTTTACCACATGCGTGATTTCTGATTTTGTTTATGCGTGATTATGTGTTTTTGTTCATGAGTGATTAGGGTTTGATTTTTATAACATGCGTGATTTAATATCGTACGCATCACACGTTAAGAAATACTGTATGTTAACCTTCCCCTGTACCCTATATATATATATATATATATATACACTTCTGTAACACTCTTGCTATTGCTCTCTAAGTCTCTCTCTCTGTGTGTGGAGTGTGTGTGTTTAAACAGAATGACCTTTTATGGTGATACCAAAGTGCATTAACTCATTTCAGATGGCATCAGAATTTGGAAGAGTTTAGTAGGACAGCTACTTATAAAGAATTTGAATCATTCCCATACAAACAACACCCCTCACTTTTGACCAATTACACAACACCCCTCTCGATACACCACTTCTGTTGGACGCGTTAACTACCTTTACAGAATTCGATCTCTTTCAAACATGTGCAATATGGTAACGCTACATTTTCCTTTCTTTTTACGCAAGAAAAGTAGGTGAAGTATTTAACATACCAGCGTTGAATCACAGGTCTACCAATGAGTCTTCCCGAGCTGGATTATTGCTTGTGACATGCGCAAATTTTAAATGTATTCGAAAAATAAAGAATACTAAATGTTGTTAAAATTGTAATGACATTACGAAAGTATGTTGAGGCGGTTGCCATTTTGTCATAACTCAAGCTAAAACAAGTTTGCTTGAATGATCAACTACACCATCTTAGCTTAACCGCTAAGATGATCCGTGATTGGCAGTTGAAATCTTACCTAGTTAATAGTACCATAAACATTGACATTAGATCACTAGTCTTAGATTTCAGTAGCCTAGAACAATTTTTTTAACTGCCCGGTTGATGGCACCATAGTTTTTGTTAGAATTTGTAAAACAGTGAAAATAAGTGGTGGTGATTGTAAATACCAGTTTGTTAAAGGATGTAAGTGGTAAAAAATGGAAAACTAAAACAGGTAAGGAAATAAATGGGCTGTAGGGAAACCTAATAATGAATCATTAGAAAAGACAATAATTTAGTGATGATCGTAAGTTAATTTTGTTGTCTACTACATCATCATATTACCACATATATCAACTGAGATAATCAGATAAATGTATAATAAGTTATATGGTTAATTTTTTTCTGCAAAACCATGGAATTATTTAAACTATTTTATATAGGTTACACAAGTATATATTTATCAAATATCGTTTGTACTAATTTTGTAAGAAAAGGTTGGATTACAATAGCTTTAAACATTTAAAAAAGATTTTTTTAATCATGGTTATTTTTTACTATCGTGTAAATTACAATAGCTTTAAACATTTAAAAAAGATTTTTTTAATCATGGTTATTTTTTACTATCGTGTAAGATAAAAATTATCAAACTGCTGAAAATTGAAGTAATTTTCGGAATTCAGTATCTTTAGCAAATTTAACAGAAATTGAACATGTAAGTTCGTTTGAGAATCACCTTTATGAACATTGTTCTCTTCCCGTGGTATGATGCGCAAACTACAATTCGAGTCCTTGTGGCTAACACTAAATGACACGATGAGTTCCTTCTTTTCTAATTTGAACAATCAAGTCCCTGTTGTTAAATAGACGTTTAAATTTGTGTGAAGAGACGAAAATACCCCCATAATTTATTGACAATATGAGTCCATTTTGTCAACCCGAAATATTCCCTCCAAATTATAGTAATTTAACTGAGCACTCTAATCAAGTAGTTAACCACCAAAATCAACAAATTAACCACCAAAGTAATCTAACACACGCCTGCAATAACAGATAAACACAACTAAGTAAAAACTGTAATCTTAATAAACTAACTAATATGTTGTTGACTTATAATTTCAAGTGTAGTTGACTTTTATCAAATTGACCACTTAGTTGAATGTTATGATTCAGCATTAACAGATTAACAGACTAACCAACTATCTAAAAGTTGTAATCCTAATCAAGCAACTAATGTGCAGTTGTCATCCTCAACCATGATCTTGAAATACACTATGTATGCAATTGACTGTGTAGTTGGCTAATGTGCAGTTGACTATGAAACATCAAACTTCCTAATAGATGATAGTCTATGCATCAAACATCAAACTTCCTAACATCAAACAGTTGATGGCATTGATTGTTATCATCCTGCAATTCATTGTTATAGACTATTTATTCAATTGAACCTGCAACATAATCCTGAAATAGAATAGTCAACATGATCCTACAACTAATGTGAAGATACAAACTATATGAAATTTGACTATTACCATCCTACAACATGATCCTCATATAGACTATGTATGCAATTGACTATGCAACATGATCATGCAACTAATGTGCAGATACAGGATAATATAGAGGACGCTAATGTGCAGTTGACTATTATCATGTATGCAATTGACTATAACCCTATTGCAATTCACTATAATCCTAATGTGTAACTGACTGCAAATGCATATTGAGGATCCTATTACTATAATCCTCGGTCCTACACTATGATCATATAACTAACATCAAACATCGAACAGTCCTGCACTATGTACATGTGCACTATGATCCTATAACTAACATCAAACAATCATGTACTATATGCATCTGCAATTGACTACGGATGCAACTATGTACATATAGATGCTCACAGCAGTCCTACATTATCATCTTAATGGCACTATGTACATTATATTGTTCTAGTTAGGTTATACTTAGGCATCACTAATAAGTACAAAAAACCCACTTCAAGTTAATCAACCTAATCACCTTCACGTCCCTTGTAAAATCTACGCTCCACGTTTGCATTGCTCAGAAACTACAATACGATACGAATTTGGATCTGGAGGTGGCTTGCACCCCGAACCCGGCTTTTTTTTCACCAAAACTAACCACATTTCAGAATTACTACAATACCTGTATCACATTTACATGGTTTTTAAGTAAAATTGAAGTAATGTCGTGTAACATTTGTGTAAAACGGGTTCCAAAACCCGCTCCGTTGAAACTCAAGCATTTATTCAATAGTTCGTTACGTATTTATTAGTATTAATTAAATTATTTTATTACTCATGATTAATAATTAAGTCACCTAATTAAAATAACAATCAATAAAGGAAAATAAATAAACCTTTTTATAACAAAAAGAAATAAAATAATAAAAATAAAGAAGTAGCCGGGGTTCGAACCCGGATACCCCCACAAACCGCACACACCAAAACACCGATGTTATACACACACACTATATGTTTTATAAACCCGAAACAAATATCTCTTATAACAAAACAATCCCTTAAATCAGTTCCAAAGTTTAACCGCCCAAACATCAATGTTTGCAGCAGTCAAAACTTCATTCAATTTACGTTTTCTTTTGAATCAAACCAGAGAAACGGTCTTCCACTCATGCCAATTAACTCATTCATCACTCAAATCAGTTACGAATCATCAAAGGCAATCAAACTCATCATTTAAAATCGGTTGTAACCGAATTCAGAATTTAATCCATCCTCACCTATAAATACCGATTCTTGTATCCCAATTTAACTCGCTCACACCCACATCTTCACTCAAAACTCTCTGAGAGAAACTCTCTGTTTCAACCAACTAGTCGCCGGAGTTTTTTGTTTCATCGCCGGAATTCAACCGGAAAAGTTATAATATTTCCCCAATTCGGTACAAACATCTACATCTCCTTATTATCTTTTGTTTAACGTTTTGTTGTTATAAATCGGTTAATCAAATATGTATAAATGAATTAACAGTCGGGTAGACTTCCGGTTGATTTTTAAAAGGAAAAGGATGAAGTTATTTAGTGTATTAATATAATTAAAAGTGGGTTTTTAATCGGGTTAGACACATAGTCCAGTGGTGGACTGTGTGCAATTTCAAAGCGTATGACATGAGTTCGAGTCTGGCACATGTCTGTATCGTTGGAATAAAAACAGTTTTTATTTTAAGTAGATCATATCATCCATTAGTAAGATGTTAAGTATAATTTAAATCCTATGTTAATCGGGTTAGACACCCAGCCCAACTGGTTGGGCTGGGTGCAAAACAACCCTAAGGCCGCGGGTTCGAGACGTGTCCTTCCCACCGGTTCGATTGATTTTAAAATCTTTTTTAAATTAAGTGATTTCTGTAATACTTTAATATGAATATATGTATAATTAAAAATCAGAATCCTTTCGAGTTAGACACGTAGCTCAGTTGATAGAGCTACGTGCACGCAAACGAGAGGTCACGAGTTCGAATCCCATCACACGCTGCCAATAACACAATGAACCGGTTAGACCCCTTGTCAGGTCTGATAAGTTTTTTTATTATTTTATTATTTAATCATTTTATTTTTATTTTAATAATATATATATATATATATATATATATATATATATATACACTTAAAAATTTAGTTAAAAACACTTAAAAATGCAATTTCAAAGGTTTTAAAATCCCAACAAAATACCACAAAAGTAACCTAAAAACCTAACAAAAGTATCAAATCGAAATATTAAATCATTTGTATTCATCGAATTATCGCTTATTATTTTAGGTTAGTATTCGTTCGTTGATCAAATTCTCAAATTCGTGCGCATTTATTTATCAAGCAAGAAACACACCCACTATGAGTGAATCCTTACAAATTCCCCTTTTTATTCATGTTTTGGGGTGTATCATGTGTCATTTCATATATTTTGTTTATTCAAACACTTGTGCTATTACCATTATATGATCTAACGTGTGATGTAAATGTTGATTGTTGTATTGTGTGTTTTACATTTTTGTCAGTTGCGTGCAATTCATTCATTAGGCCCATCAGTTTCTCGTTGGAGACGAGTTGAGCATCACGGCTCCGTTTGATTGAGCCTTGATCTCATTGTTCATCATTTGTCATGCTTGTGTGTGCATTGATTGTTGTTATGTGGTGTGGTTACCTTTACATATGCATATACTCATATTTGGCTTATGCACATTTTTATTTAAATAACCAATATAACTAATTCTTTCAAATGTTTAAATAAGATTCACTCGCCAACTTTTGTTGACCCAAAACCCTTTTTTACACATGATACAGGTGGACAGGCTGAAGCAAGGAACACATAGAAATTTGCCTTAGAAGAAAAATAAAGAGTTAATGAATGTTGTGTTTAAAACATGTCGTGCTTGTATGTTTGTTGTAATTTCTCTTTTAAATTGAAAATGATAAAAATGAAACTTTATAGTAAATGTCATGAGCTTTGATGAAAACCCAATCATGCCCCGATTACCATTTCCGCTGCGGGTCAGGGTGTGACATGTCGTACCTGTAGCATACTCGATGTCAATGATCACGCCAAACATCAATATTTTCAGTTGACCCGAGTAGATTCTTGAACGACAGAGTTGATCGAAGCAAACTCTTGACAACGATGGTGGTTTTTTGGGTGATCATGGAGTATTATGATTCTCAAGGAGGAAGATTAGGAATTAAAATGGTGTGTAGGTATGATTTTTGGGTGAAATGACCAAAAACCCTTCACACCGTTATCTATTTAAATGGTAGGGTAACGAACGTTAGAGCGAAGGACTTGATTGACTCAAATCAACAACCACAAGGACTTGATGTTGGAAATTTGGTGAATGGATATTTAATATATTTATAATTTAATGAAATTATAAATATTAATTAGAATCTTCATGTGGTGAATAAAAGAGAAACTCTTGAATAGAGCTTCTTATGACATTTAATTAGTTTTACTAGAGTTTTTAAGTCTCTAATTAAGTGACTAATTAAGTGAAACCTTTCACTAATCCTTAACTTATGTACAATTTGTAGGCTATGTGCTTCTTTTTGTGTCACACCCCGGATTTCCAACCCGAAATCCATACACCGGTGGGCCCGGGTGGGGAGTATCGTGACGTCAGTTGATAACATCATTGTCAATTAAACACGACACAGCGGAAGTCTTGCAGTAATATTACTATTACAAACCAAATGTTTGAAAATACAAAATAATATACAAGCTTGTAATAGAAGATCCACAGGCGGATCATAATATGTATATGGAAAAAATACAAAACAGACTTTAGGCAGATTTAGGATTTGCAAGATCCTCTATCACTACCGAGCAGCTTCCGGCCTATTTTGTATTGTACCTGCAGTTTAGCCTTTGGACGATACGTCAGCTTACGTTGGTAAATACACCCAACTGACTCATTTTGAAAATTTTAAAATGGTTTTAAGTGCAAAACGGCACGAAATCTTTTATTAATTGGGAAAGTTGACCTTGCAACCTTGTATCAGATTCACATGTTTGTCAATACATACAGGGCCCAGTACAGAAACCGAGACATGATTAAATACACACCACTCAGGACTCATGAAGGAGTCATCCCCAACGTCTTGGGAACATTGCATATGAGCATCAAAAGGTGTATGCCTACACCCCGTGTGTAGTACCCTGTAAAAATCGTGTCCAATAGTATAGTGATACGTGTTGTATTTTAATATAGTCTATTAAAGAACAATAAGGACTAAAGGCGTCAACATGATCAAGTTGAGCCTCTGAATGACGAACCGATGTCAACATGCATAAATAATAGCCTCTGAGTGACTGATATGTCAACATGCTCAAATGATTAGCCTCTGAGTGAATGATACGTCAACATGCTTGAAACTTGGCCTCTGAGTGACTGATATGTTAACATGCCCAGCCTCTGAGTGACATCGGAATCAACATGCTTGCAATAAGCCTCTGAGTGATCCTTTGTGAAGTCCTAACTCTCATACGTGCCATTTGTTGGACGAGAGGGTTCAATTTTGTAAATATGTGAAAGTTGGATAATGGAGGGATTAAAAGTGTCAACATGTTAATTTATACCTCTGAGTGACCTTTTAACAAACCGAGAGCTCGACAATGTCCGGGCATAATCCCGGGTATGCCAAGTTTTGGCTACGGAGGACTAAAAGTGCCAAAAAGGTGTTTAAAATGGTTTTTATAAGCTTTATATAGTTCAGGGGTCAAAGTGTCAAATTTTGAAACTGAATTAGGGGCGGTCGCGGGCTGCGAAAGGCCCGGCCTGTGTTTCTCGCGCCCTGCGAGACAGGCTCTGCTGCAGAAAGTTTATTTGGTCTCCAAGCAAAACTCCAAAACCATTTAATCCGAAACCATGGCTTCTCTGAACTGCTATGCCACGTTTTGGGACACTTGTAAGCTTCTTCTTACTCCCCTAAACACCTGGTTTCACCTCCTTTGAGCTCTCCAACTATAAATAGGTGTTCAAGTGTTCATTCCAACTTGCACCTTTCTTATTAAATCACTCTTCTCCCTCCTCTGGATGTTCCTAACTGAAAGGAACATCCAACTTAGTTCTCTTGCATTGTAGAAACCTCTTGTAAGTGTTCCTTGCTCTTGCTTTTTCGTTTTTAGGCTTCTATAGCCAAAAGTCAAGCGTTTTACGGCAAAGGCTTTGACTTTCAGTTAAGACCATTATGGTCCAGCCATTGTTCGAAATGAACATGGCTAAGTGATCATAATAAGGTAGGTGTTAGTCCCTATAAAGGGCACCTCCTGAAGATCACGTTTGCTAGACCAATTGACGGGTCAAAGTTATGATATTAAAAAGTCAAACATGCCATTTTTCGGAAAAATCATAAATTGATCTTATATATGTTATGAAACCTGTTTTCACACTTAAACAAGTTGGTAATAATTATTAGAACATGTATAAACATGTTCGGCTCGTCAATTTCAGTTCTAGGGTCGGTTCGCAACCGAAAGTCGCAAAATTTGACTTCTGCTTTAACTTTCGATTCTGACCCGATTTAGATTAGCTAATTACTGATCTAAAGTTGCATTATGATCATAATATAATGTAGCAAAACCCTCTGACGTTATATTACATGATTATAATCATAATCCAAGTTTATGCGCAAGTTCTATAATTATGCCATCTTTGACCAAAATGACCTTTTTGCATAAAACAAGGTTTTAAATGGTAATGAACTTGAAAATGAATTTCTACTGATGTAATATTATAAGTAGGATTATATGGGATGTTAAACCAAGTTATAAACTGAGTTTTTAAACAAGTCCTTAAACTATGTCGATAAATGACGGTTTTAGCCCCTGTGGCTTATAAAATAGTTTTAATCAAATCTTTTCAAGGTAAATCACTTAACTACTGATATGTTATATTAAATAACATATTTTAAACATTTTAATCTGATCAAAATGTCAGTTTTCATAAACATCGCTTAAAGACGTCATATTACGACATAAGCACCGTTTCGGCGCATAGTATGGTTTTAAACCATATTAATAGACCAAGACTTGTTACCTACTGATTTTAAAACTTATTTTAAACATATTTACAGTAGTACTTATTATAAACTCAGAATCCCAAATAATTTATAAACTATGTGTAAAATGACCAAAATGCCCCTTTGGTGCATAGTTTGGTCATAAAAGGTAAAATGCACATATAATTGATATCCTACTAATATTATATCATAAATAAATTATTTTTCCAGAATACTCATGATCATAAACTTAAATTATATTCAAGTTCCTTCTATATGATATGAAATTACCAAAACGCCCTTATGAGGCATAATTTCGTTTTAAAACCTTAACGGGCAAACAAGTTGATATCCTACTGATATCTTAACTTATTTATAGTATAATGGCATATAGAACTTGTCCAGAACTTATTCATTTACCCGATATCGCTAAATTGCGCACAGTTACGCACATGTAACTATTTTTCGGAAATTAACCAAAACGGGCTTAACCTTGTCATTTAAGTTTCAAAATCCAGAATGTATATGGTTTACCCATATTATACAAGTCAAGTACTTGTCGGGATTAAACTTCATTCTATCCGATCATCGTTTAGTCAAGCGTTATACATAATGAAAATGTATACTATTCGGTTTATAAGACCGTTAGTATTTAATTGGCTAGCTTATGCCATAATCCAGACTAGAGCCTTGCCGGTAAATGATATCTGCATTTGGTACTTTTGTATACGACTGAATTATTTAAAAATAAAAGAAGAAGACAAGCTCAGGTAAATACTCTCGACTTATTTCCCCTATAAGGGGCTTGGGATACGGTAAATTATTATTGCATGGTCCATTGCAAGGTTAACCTTCCTAAGTTAATAAAATATTTTGTGCCGTTTGCACTTAAAATCATTTTTAATATTTACAAAATAAGTCAGTTGGGTGTATTTACCATCGTAAGCTGACGTATCTTCCAAAGGCTAATCTGCAGGTATAATACGAAATAGGCTAGAAGCTGCTCGGTAGAGAATAAGAGGATCTTATAAATCCTTAGATCTGCCTAAAGTCTGTTTTGTATTCTTTCTTGTACATTTTACGATTCGCATGTGGATCTTCTATTACGAGCCTGTATATTATTTTAGATTTCGAACATCCAGTTTGTAATAGTAATTTTACTCCAAGACTTCTGTTGTGCCGTGTTTAATTGACTATGATGATTATCAACTGACGTCACGAGACACCCCACCCGAGCCCACCGGTGTATGGATTTCGGGTTGGAAATCCGGGGTGTGATAGGGTTGGTATCAGAGCCAACGTTTGAGAGAATTAAACACTAGCCTTTTGTATTTAGTCTCAAACTTACACGAGCATATTCCTTAGACTTTTGAGTCTAGGCATTGACCTAGGATTACTCATTTCATTATTAAGTTATAGTATGTTTTTGAATTGATTTTAACAGGAAAATGCCGCCACGTGTGAGAGGACAAAGTGGACGAGGAAAAGGTCCAATGAGAGGAGGAACATCAGGGCGTATTCCCCCTCAACCTCATAATTCAGATAATTATCAAGAAACTGTCTCCATGGCAACCAGCGAGACGTTCCGTCTCTAATAGACACTCGCCCTCACATTCCCAAAATTCTTACCAGTCACACCATTCCTATCATTCTCACCATTCCCATTCTCATCACTCTTACCATGAAGAGTTTAACCCCAACCATTACTTAAACACGCCTCCAGCCGATCAAAATCAGTTGGACGAGCCACATCCTATGGACGAGGACTCCGACCCGGAGATGCCACCGTCGGGATCAAATGTGCATCTCGTTGAAATTTCGAGCGATTCAAACTCGTATGCCGGGTCGCCCTACCAAGGTCCTAATGAGTGGGACCAATACTGGAACCAATTCACTTTCACCCACACTCCTTCTCACCACTCTCAACCACCTCCGGTTCAAGAAGATGTTCACATGGAACCAGTGGACCAACCTTAACTACCACCTGAACCACCAAGGAGGAAGCGTGGAGCACGTATGTGAGTACGTGCCGGGCAAATGTCGGGATCGCTGCCACCTTTGCTCAATTCTTACCCCACCATTCAAGAGGACCCACAAATGGGTGGACCCTCTAATGTTCCACCTATAGTGGAACCAACACCAACACCTGTTGTTCAACCACCACCAACAGGTTATACTAACCCAATTCCCACGTACCCAGACACGTCTGGATATGATCTATTTAATCCGTCTACGCCAGTAGACTATCAAGCGTGGTCGCAAGACCCGTACACGTAGGCGGTTATGCACAATGCACTTTACCCGTCTCCTTTCCCACCTACTTATCCACCGACTGGATATCCAACTTATGGGTACCAGTATCCGGTTATGCCACAACCTCAACCACAACCTCCGCCACCACTAGAAGCCATTAATGATGCCATAGAAAGAATGAAAGAGATGCAGCAGCAGGCGGAGAAAACGGAGAAGAAGACAAATAAGTTCTTCAAGAAACTCTCCAAGCTAGTCAAGGGAAAGAAAGACGAGTGAAGTCTTTTCTATTATATATAGTCCCTGCGTGGACATTGTTATTTCTTTAGTCCCTACGTGGATATTTTGTTTCTTTTAGTCCTTGCATGGACGATCAGTTTCATTTATTTGTTTCAAGTATTATAATTTCTTATGCAAATTTAATGAAGTGTATAATATATATATATATATATATATATATATATATATATATTCATCCTCTTGAAAACGAGCGTCTCGATTTTACTCGAATTTATGCTCTGCGATATAATTCCAAAAAGATCTTAATGGTTTTGATTTGCCATGTGGCACAGACCACATAATTGGCCAAATATATATATATATATGATAGTTAAGGGAAGTTATCCCTTGATCTAGAGGTGGTGGACTAAGTTTAAGCCTCCAAGTCATTAAGGTCAATGCGACCGGGACTATAATCAACCATTAAGATCCTCTTATGTTAATATTCAAGTAATGTGCATACCCTTGGTAGTGTGACTTGAGGAATCATGCTAGCCTTCAAGGTAATGGACTATGTCCTAACCTTATAAAGCCCTTGTGATCTATTTGATCCCGGCTAAAAGGGCATTGTGACCTGTGTGATCCCGGCTAATAGCACCAATGCGGTGATTGAACATCCATTAGAGATGTATTATATATAACCCTTGTGATCTATTTGATCCCGGTTATATAGCCTTTGTGATCTATTTGATCCCGGCTAAAAAGCCCTTGTTATCTGTGTGATCCCGGCTAATATCACCAGTGCGGTGATTGAACATCCATTAGAGATGCATTTTATATAACCCTTGTGATCTATTTGATCCCGGTTATATAGCCCTTGTGATCTATTTGATCCCGGCTAAAAGGGCCTTGTTGTCACACCCCGACCCGCAGCGGAATAAAAGTCGGGGCATAATTGGGTTATCACCAAAGCTCATGATATTTACTAAGATGTTTCATATTTATTAAATTCAAATTACAAACTTAAATATCCAAAAAACAAAATTCATACAATTACAAAGGAAAATGAAACTATATATTTATTCCAAAGCATAAACTTGTTTATTCTTCTAGGCCATCCTAAGTGTTTCCTATCTCAACTGGATCACCTGTATCATGTGTAAAACGGGGGAGATTTTGGGTCAACAAAAGTTGGCGAGTGAACCTTGATAAAACATTTTAACTAATTTCTTGTTTTATTTATTAAAGAAAATTCATGCATTAATCACATGTGAGCAAACATATATATGTAAACAATCACAAACCACTTTGGATGAGTATATGACATGAATGATGATGTATTTGAGATCAAGGCTCAATCAAACGGAGCCGATCTAATGAGGCTCCTGATGCTCAACCCGTATCTCACGGGGAACTGATGGGCCTAATGAAATGCGTGCACTGAAATGATAAATTTAATCTACATATAATTCACACAACAATCAATACACATTTGATCACGGATATGATGTATGCACAAGTGTTTAAATAAAATAAAGAATAGTACGACACATGATACACCCCAAAACATGATTAAAATGGGGAATTGGTAGAGATTCACTCACAGTGGATGCGTTTCTTGATGACGATGAATGCGCACGAATTTAGGATTCAACCGACGAGGGAAAACTAACCTAAATAATAACGAAATGATTCGGTAAATAAATAAATTTTATTTGAGATTATTATTTTTAATTAGTGCTCTTTAATGAGATTTTTAGATTTATTTTTGTGAGTTTAATGCAAAATTTTAACCTTCAAAATCTTTATTTTTAAGTGTTTTTAAATAATTGGTTTTTAAAAAAATATTTATTAATTATGTATTATTTTAAATGACCGGCACAATAAATACGCAATGAACTTTTAACCGAATGTTTGATTATTAAACGAAGCGGGTTTTGAAACCCGTTTTACGACGAATGTTACACTTGTGATCTGTGTGATCTCGGCTAATATCACCAGTGCGGTGATTGAACATCCATTAGAGATGTATTATATATAACCCTTGTGATCTATTTGATCCCGGTTATATAGCCTTTGTGATCTATTTGATCCCGGCTAAAAAGCCCTTGTGATCTGTGTGATCCCGGCTAATATCACCAGTGCGGTGATTGAACATCCATTAGAGATGCATTTTATACAACCCTTGTGATCTATTTGATCCCGGTTATATAGCCCTTGTGATCTATTTGATCCTGGCTAAAAGGGCCTTGTGATCTATGTGATCCCGGCTAATATCACCAGTGCGGTGATTGAACATCCATTAGAGATGTATTATATATAACCCTTGTGATCTATTTGATCTCGGTTATATTGCCTTTGTGATCTATTTGATCCCGGCTAAAAAGCCCTTGTGATCTGTGTGATCCCGACTAATATCACCAGTGCGGTGGTTGAACATCCATTAGAGATGTATTTTATATAACCCTTGTGATCTATTTGATCTCGGTTATATAGCCCTTGTGATCTATTTGATCCCGTCTAAAAAGCCCTTGTGATCTGTGTGATCCCGGCTAGTATCACCAGTGCGGTGATTGAACATCCATTAGAGATGTATTATATATAACCCTTGTGATCTATTTGATCCCGGTTATATAGCCTTTGTGATCTATTTGATCCCGGCTAAAAAGCCCTTGTGATCTGTGTGATCCCGGCTAATATCACTAGTGCGGTGATTGAACATCCATTAGAGATGTATTATATATAACCTTGTGATCTATTTGATCCCAGTTATATAGCCTTTGTGATCTATTTGATCTCGGCTAAAAAGCCCTTGTGATCTGTGTGATCCCGGCTAGTATCACCAGTGCGGTGATTGAACATCCATTAGAGATGTATTTTATATAACCCTTGTGATCTATTTGATCCCGGTTATATAGCCTTTGTGATGTGTGTGATCCCGGCTAGTATCACCGGTGCGGTGATTAAACATCCATTAGTGATGTATTACCCTTTCGGGTTATGATCTATTCTATAAAGCCCATGTGATCTATTTGATCCCGGCTACTATCTTTAGTGCGATGATAATTAAACATCCATTAGCAATATTGTGCCTATGTGCCCTATTATATGTCCATTAGTGACAGGCCTAAGTGCCATATCCTATGTCAATTAGTGACAGTCCTATGTGCCATATATTAAGATGTCCTTGGTGACAAGCCTATGTGCTATATAATTGTTATGACATTTGTGACACTGCGATCGCCTGTCTAATAATAAATGGACTCCATCCAAATTGTAATTTGCCTATGATGGTCCTACTAAGACCTGGGCCAAATATAGTTATATTAAGCCTAAGAGTTGTGATGTTATTCACACTAGCATAGGCAATGGATTTTCTTATATCCAATGTTTAAAAAGCCGATATGGTTATTATACCATGGCTAAGAGAAATTTTATTTGGTTTATAGAACCAAGACTTAAAGATGGCTAATTCTAGTGAAGCACAAAGTAGCCATCAGAACGTCAAAGACGCCGAAAAATATAGCTATAGATAATAATGATTTCCAAGCTCGCATTGATGCGGCTGTAGGAAAGGCCATGGGTAAGGCCATAGAGAAATTAAGAGAGTCGAGTACTACTCGCTCTAAGCCATTATCAATTCCACCATCCTCAGCTCATAAAGAGAGCTCTGTTCACTCATCAAATGCGAAGAGTGAACCTAAGAGGATAGACTATGCTGATAGGTCCCATTCTTCCAAGAACGAATGTACCTACAAATACTTTGTCTCCTGTAAACCCCGAGACTTTAATGGGGAAAAAGGAGCCGTAGAAGCTCTAAAGTGGCTAGACGAAATGGAGACTATCGTTGACATCAGCAGTTGTGCTGAAAAGGATGTGGTCAAGTATTTATCACAATCCTTCAAGGGCGATGCCCTAACATGGTGGAAGGCCATGATTCAATCAACAGGTAAGGTACACCTGTACAACTTGGGATGGTCCAAGTTTGTTGAATTAATAAAGGAAACTTATTGCCCAACCCCTGAGGTGGAGAAAATAGAGACAAACTTCTTGTCTCTTTCCATGAAAAACCTAGACTGTCAGAAGTACGTTTCCGATTTTAATAGGTTAGGTTCCTATCTTATCACCCCTGAATCCAAACGCATTGCGCGTTTTATAAATGGATTAGCGCCCGAGATTAAGGGCATGGTAAAGGCTGCCCAGCCTAGTACCTATAAGTCTGCTGTTGACCTATCTCTCTCCCTCACCCTTGATATAATGAGGCAGAAGTCAGTCAAGCCTGAAACTGACTGGAAAAGGAAGAGAGAGGAAGACAACTCCCATAGATTTAATAAGAAAAATAAAGGGAGGTTTGGGTTCAAAGGGAACCAAAGCAAGTCGGCTGTGATGCCATTCTGTAAGACTTGCAACCGAAGACACTGGGGACAGTGTAATCCTGACTCACAAGCTAGACCTTGTGGCATATGTAAAAGAAGGGGGCATAAGACCCTAGATTGTAAGGATCTTAAGGATGTTGTATGTTATATTTGCAATGAAAAAGGGCAGCTGCCCTAAGAATTCAAGGAATAATATTCCGAAGCCTGGACAGGCCAAGAAGGGGAATGCACACGCCTTTCGGCTAACTGCTAAGGAAGCTGTTAATGATAATAACGTCATAACAGGTACTTTCCCCATTAATGATATTTTTGTTAGAGTGTTATTTGATTCGGGTGCAGATAAATCATTTGTTGATCATAAGTTTAGAAAACTATTAAATCTGCCCGTAAGAACTCTAGATAAGACTTATGAGATAGAACTTGCCGATGAAACCTTAGAAACTGCTTCTTCTATTCTTGATGGATGTTCCATATCCATTAAGAATCATTCCATCCCTATCTCTCTTTTGCCAATGAAATTGGCGGGGTTTGATATTGTCTTAGGCATGGATTGGTTATCTCATAACCAAGCCCACTTTGCCTGCTATAAAAAGCTCATCGAGATTAAGACCCCATCTGGTGAAATGAACACCATCTTTGGCGACTCACACTATGGACTGCCAGACAAAGTGTCGTTATTTAAGGCATCCAAGTGTTTGAGAAGAGGCTGTGTTGTCTACATGGCACAAGTAACCATCAATGAGCCTAAACCAAGCATTGAAGACTTACCAGTTATATCGGAGTATCCCGATGTTTTCCCTGAAGATTTACCAGGCCTACCCCCAGATAGGCAAGTGGAGTTCAGAATAGATATCATACCAGGAGCAGCACCCGTAGCAAGATCCCCATATAGGCTAGCTCCAACCGAAATGAATGATCTAAGATTTCAACTAGACGAACTCTTAGAGAAAGGCTTTATTCAGCCTAGTTCCTCGCCTTGGGGAGCTCCTATCCTTTTTGTGAAGAAGAAAGACGGTTTGATGCGAATGTGCATCGACTATCGCGAGCAAAACAAGCTAACCATTAAGAATAGATATCCTTTGCCCAGGATCGATGATTTATTCGACCAACTTTAAGGGGCTAGTTATTTTTCTAAGATAGAATTGAGATCAGGATATCATCAACTGAATGTTAGAAGTGAAGATGTTCCTAAAACAGCCTTCAGGACCCGCTATGGTCATTTTGAATTTTTGGTGATGCCTTTTGGGCTCACAAATGCACCAGCAGTGTTCATGGATCTCATGAATAGAGTTTGCAAACCGTATTTGGATAAGTTTATCATTGTCTTCATAGACGACATACTTATCTATTCTCGTAATCAAGCTGATCATGAGAAACATCTTCGGTGCATCTTAAAATTATTAAGGCAGGAGAAACTTTATGCAAAGTTCTCTAAATGCGAATTTTGGCTTAGAAAGTCCAATTTCTTGGACACATGGTAAGTGAGCGTGGTATCCAAGTGGATCCCGCCAAAATTGAGGCCATAATGAATTGGGAAGTACCCAAGACCCCAACGGAGGTTCGTAGTTTCTTGGGATTGGCTGGTTATTATAGGAGGTTCATTGAGAACTTTTCAAGAATAGCCACTCCTTTAACTTCCTTGACCCGTAAGAATATTAAGTATAATTGGGGTCCAAAGCAACAAGAATCTTTTGAGATTCTTAAACACAAGCTGAGCAACGCTCCTGTGTTATCCCTACTCGAGGGTATTGAGAACTTTGTTGTCTATTGTGATGCTTCGCACACTGGTATGGGCTGTGTGCTAATGCAAAATGGTAAGGTAATTGCCTATGCATCACGATAACTAAAGGTGCATGAAAGGAATTACACCACCCATGATTTGGAACTGGGTGCTGTTGTATTTGCACTAAAACTGTGGAGACATTACTTGTATGGCACGAAGTGTGTTATATATACAGACCATAAAAGTCTCCAACACCTGTTCAGTGAGAAAGAATTGAACATGCGACAACGTCGGTGGATGGAAACACTTAACGATTATGGTTATGAGACAACGTCGGGTAACCGAATAAATTATATTCAAGTTCCTTCTATATGATATGAAATTACCAAAACGCCCTTATGAGGCATAATTTCGTTTTAAAACCTAAACGGGCAGACAAGTTGATATCCTACTGATATCTTAACTTATTTAAAGTATAATGGCATATAGAACTTGTCCATAACTTATTCGGTTACCCGATATCGCTAAATTGCGCACAGTTACAAATATGTAACTATTTTTTGGAAATTAACCGAAACGGGCTTAACCTTGTCATTTAAGTTTCAAAATCCAGAATGTATATAGTTTACCCATATTATACAAGTCAAGTACTTGTCGGGATTTAACTACATTCTATCCGATCATCGTTTAGTCAAGCGTTGTACATAATGATCATGTACACTATTCGGTTTGTAAGACCGTTATTATTTAATTGGCTAGCTTATGCCATAATCCAGACTAGAGCCTTGCCGGTAAATGCTATCTGCACTTGGTACTTTTGTATACGGCTGAATTATTTAAAAATAAAAGAAGAAGACAAGCTCAGGTAAATACTCTCGACTTATTTCCCCTATAAGGGCTTGGGATATGGTAAATTATTATTGCATGGTCCATTGCAAGGTTAACCTTCCTAAGTTAATAAAAGATTTGTGCCGTTTGCACTTAAAATCATTTTTAATATTTACAAAATGAGCCAGTTGGGTGTATTTACCATCGTAAGCTGACGTATCTTCCAAAGGCTAATCTGCAGGTATAATACGAAATAGGCTGGAAGCTGCTCGGTAGAGAATAAGAGGATCTTGTAAATCCTTAGATCTGCCTAAAGTCTGTTTTGTATTCTTTCTTGTACATTTTACGATCCGCATGTAGATCTTCTATTACGAGCCTGTATATTATTTTAGATTTCGAACATTCGGTTTGTAATAGTAATTTTACTCCAAGACTTCCGCTGTGCCGTGTTTAATTGACTATGATGATTATCAACTGACGTCACGATACTCCCCACCCGGGCCCACCGGTGTATGGATTTCGGGTTGGAAATCCGGGGTGTGACACCGTGCTAAGGTCGTGGACAATAACTAATGTATTGAGCCGAGGATATCCAGGACACGGTAATTTAACCCCCGATGTTTAAGTTATCAAACAAAACTGATTAAAACGAAATATGCGGGTTTACTAGCCACAAGTGGGAATTCGATTGACCCATTTTGGACCAAGCGGTAATAATTCACCGTATCCCAAGCCCGTATAGGGAAAATAAGTCTTGAGTATTTACCTGAGCTAGTCTTCTTCTTTTATTTTTAAATAACTCAGCCGTATACAAAAGTACCAAGTGCAGATAGCATTTACCGAGAAGGCTCTAGTCTGGATTATGGCATAAGCTAGCCAATTAAATACTAACGGTCTTATAAACTGAATAGTGTACATGATCATTACGTATAACGCTTGATTAAACGATGATCGGATAAAATGTAGTTTAAACCTGACAAGTACTTGACTTGTATAATATGGGTAAACTATAAACATTCTGGATTTTGAAACTTAAATGACAAGGTTAAACCCCTTTCGGTTAAATTCCGTAAAATAGTTACATATACGTAATGTGCGCATAATACCGATATCGGGTAACCGGATAAGTCATGGACAAGTTCTATATGCCATTATTCTTTAAATAAGTTAAGATATCAGTAGGATATCAACTTGTATGCCCGTTAAGGTTTTAAAACGAAATTATGCCTCATGACGGCAATTTGGTAATTTTACACATAGTTTATAAATTATTTGGGATTCTGAATTTATAATATGTACCAACTGTAAATATGTTTAAAATAAGTTTTAAAAGCAGTAGATAACAATTCTTGGTCCATTAATATGGTTTAAAACTATGTTATGCGCCGAAACGGCGCTTATGTCGTAAATGGCGTTTTATGCGATGTTTAATGAAAACTGATGTTAGGGTCAGATTAAAATGTTTAAAATATGTTATTTAATATAACATATCAGTAGGTAAATGATTTATCTTGAAAAGATTTGATTAAAACCATTTTATAAGCCACAAGGGCTAAAACCGTCATTTATCGACATAGTTTAAGGACCTGTTTGAAAACTCAGTTTATAACTTGGTTTAACATCCCAAATAATCCTACTTATAATATTACATCTGTAGGAAACTCATTTTCAAGTTCATTACCATTTAAAACCTTGTTTATGTAAAAATGACATTTTTGTCAAAGATGGCATAATTATGGAACTTGCGCATAAACTTGGATTCTGATCATGTAATATAATCTCAGAGGGTTATGCTACATTATATTAGGATCATAATGCAACTTTAGATCAGTATCTAACTAATATAAATCGGGTCAGAATCGAAAGTCAAAGCAGAAGTCAAACTTTGCGACTTTCGGTTGCGAACCGACCCTAGAACTGAAATTGACGAGCTGAACATGCTCTTACATGTTCTAATAATTATTACCAACTTGTTTAAGTGTCAAAATAGGTTTCATAACATAATAAGATTAATTTATGATTTTTCCCAAAAATGGCCTGTTTGACTTTTTAATATCATAACTTTGACCCGTCAATTGGTCTAGCAAACGTGATCTTCATGAGGTGCCCTTTATAAGTACTAACACCTACCTTATTACGATCACTTAGCCATGTTCATTTCGAACAATGGCTGGACCATAATGGTCTTAACCGAAAATCAAAGCGTTTTTCGTAAAAAGCTTGACTTTTGGCTATAAAAGCCTATAAACGAAAATGCAAGATCAAGGAACACTTACAAGAGATTCCTACAATGCAAGAGAACTAAGTTGGATGCTCCTTCAGCTAGGAACTTCTAGAGGAGGGAGAAGAGTTATGATTTAGAAAGGTGCAAGTTGGAATGAAGCACTTGAACACCTATTTATAGTTGGAGAGCTCAAAGGAGGTGAAGCCAGGTGTTTAGGGGTGTAAGAAGAAGCTTACAAGTGTCCCAAAACGTGGCATAGCAGTTTAGAGAAGCCATGGTTTCGAATTAATGGTTTTGGAGTTTTGCTTGGAGACCAAACAAAACTTTCCGCAGCAGATACTCTCTGGCGGGCCGCGAGAGGCACAAGCCTTGCCTCTTGTGCCCCGCGAGCGCCCCAAAGGCAGTTTCAAACTTTGACACTTTAGCCCCTTAACTTATAAAAGATTATAAAAACCTTTTTAAACACCTTTTTGGCACTTTTAGCCCTCCGTAGTCAATACTTGGCATACCCGGGATTATGCCCGGACATTGTCAAGCTCTTGGTTCGTTAAAAGGTCACTCAGAGGTATAAATTAACATGTTGACACTTTTAGTCCCTCATTATCCAACTTTCACATATTTACAAAATTGAACCCTCTCGTCTAACAAATGGCACGTATGAGAGTTAGGACTTTACAAAGGATCACTCAGAGGCTTATTACAAGGATGTTGATTCCGATGTCACTCAGAGGCTGGGCATGTTGACATATCAGTCACTCAGAGGCCGAATTTCAAGCATGTTGATGTATCAGTCACTCAAAGGCTAATGATTTAAGCATGTTGACCTATCAATCACTAAGAGGCTGTTATTTATGTATGTTGACATCAGATCGTCACTCAGAGGCTCAGATTGAGCATGTTGACGCCTTTAGTCCTTATAGGTCTTTAACAGACTATATTTAAAAATATAACACGTGTCACTATACTATTGGACATGATTTTACAGGGTATTACATTTTGTGTATATAAGAATATGGTATTGCTTGATACAAAAAGAATACTAGAAGGAGGATGAACACTTGAAAACCAACTAGAGAGAGAAGTACTCTCTACTTGTTTTCCACCACCATCACATCCTTATATGTTCCGTAAGTTCAAACACTCCAATTACCCGGTGTAACCTCGAGCGCGTGAGCCATCTTCGGTAGTACATACTGCTTCGGCTGTTGTACCCTGGGGAAACAGTCGCGTCGTCTTTAGTAGAGGCGCGAAATCTGTTTTAAGGGAAGCGTGTTGAACACGTGCCTCTACCAAAATCGTCAACGTTTTAGTGTGCTCTTTGTTGTAGTCTAGGATGCTATAAAGTGCAGGTGAAGGACCCACCAGAGATGCGGCTCGAATCAAGATTGGTATATAAAATTATATTTTATATTCTTTTTATTTAGTTATCACAACCGATATTGTACTATGATATTTCCTATGAATAACGAGAGTCTCGTTATTATATATTTTGTAATTATAATTTATAAAAAATAAACCTAGTTCCTACAAGCTTAAAACAAATTTCGAGAGATTGTTGCTACAATCTTAAAACCTTATTTATAAAGGATTTTGGGTTCATGAAAAGATTTATAATAAAAAAATAAGTAAAAGAAACATTTTTAGATATCATGATCTTATAAATATTTTTTAGGGAATTATGTATATAGCACAACTTGTTGTGTTTAGATTTCTTGAGATTGAGATACAATCTTAAATCCTATACCGTGTACAAAACGAATAGTTTTAGTTCAACCGTTTGGTTTTTTGAAACGATTTTGGAATCGTTAATCTTTTCTAACTTTTGTGTTAGATCGGGTTTATTAGTGTAAACCATACGTTTTTGTAAACGTTAAATTTTCTAACATGTGCGTTAGACCGGTTTTATTTTTATAAACAATATGTTTTTTGTAAACGTTTCATGTTCTAACATGCTTGTTAGAAATGATCATATTATTTATATAATATGATTAAAAATGAGTGTTAATTAATAAGTCTATTTTATATAAACTAATAAGCCTTATAATGATTTTTGTAATCATTTATTTCTAACATGTGTGTTAGAAATGTTTATGAATAGCTTTAGTTTGGAAGCAATTTTTGTTAATTGTTAATTTCTAACGTATGTATTGGAAATGACTTATTTATTTAAACCATGTATGTTTTATAGCAAGTCGAATTAACATTTTGTGAAAATATTAATATTTCTAACGTGCGCGTTAGAAATTTCTTTTTCATTTTAACATGATTGTTAAAAATGGTTAAAATACAAATGCTTTGAAATGTTTATGTAAACATTTTATATAAGTAATTTATTATAACATTGATTTTAATGAATATAAACATTTATATTATGCTTTGTATGGTTTATAAATAAAAGTTCATACATTGAATTTGATTTTTGATTTACTTCAAGAATTAAATCACCATAAAGTGATGGTTTTGTTATTTATATAAATTTAATGAGATTATAATTATTTTCTAGACTCTTCATACGGAAGACAAACTCTTAAGTAGAGTTTTATGTCAATTTATTAGTTTTTATTAGAGTTTATGTCTCTAATAAAATCTCTAATTAAGTGAGACTCTTTTTCACCTCATGTCTCTTGTATTAAAGTATGCTATGTGCCCAACTTGATGAGATTGAAAAACTAAAAGAGTAAAAATACAAGAACTAAATCACCATAATGTGATGGTGTAGTTGTGTGGGATTTATCACCAACTTTAAATTGTGATTTCTAAATCCAAATGGTCATGTTTTATGTATATAAAAAATGACTTAAATTTTTCTAACACGTGTGTTAGAAAATGTGTATCACAAATACAATGGTAGAGATTGTACATTGTATATGGCAATGAATGAAAATGTTTTATGTAAACATTTAATTGCCTATGTGTGAATTAAAAATGATGAGAAGTGATTTATTTTATAAACTTTATCCTTGGAAAACATTTTATGTAAACGTTTGTTTCAGTAATGTGCCCGTTATAACATTTTTTTAACATGCGTGTTAGAAAACGTTTAGTACATGCGTAGTAAGACTAAACAATAAAAACTGTTTGATCTTTTGGGTTTTGATTTATGTTATCATAAACTCTAATTGATATTATGAATATTGTACATTGCAAAACTAATGAATATTTTAAAATGATTTTTAAAACAAAGTTTGGCATAGTTTTGAGAATTCAAATGGTTTGCTACTCTTGCTAGAAATAGCATATGTTGAACAAAGTAACAATCTCGTGAATATTATTTATTGGAAAACAACTTGGTGTTGTTGTGAACAAATTTAATTGTTCAAGTTTACTACTTAAATGTATCATTTGTAACAACTTGGTGTTGTTTTGAGCAAAATTGTCCAAGTTTAAAGTTTCATGATGAAATGGGGAACTTGTACTTACAAGCGCATGGAGTCTTATTGAGGGAGTACCTCAAGACATGCCATGGGACGATATCTTTGAAAAGATTTCGGTCAGATTATAAAGTGTTGAAGATATAAGCACTTTGATAGTTGACGTCTACATATCGTCTATGCTTTCATTTAAATTTCAAAAGTGTTTGGTACTTATGATTTAGTTTCCAATGTATTTTATTGTTTTGTGTTCAATATCTTCGGATAACACATGCAATTTTTTTATAAAGAAATAAATCACTAATGTTTGTGACGTATAAATTATTTTTGTGGAAAGTAATTATAACGTCAACTATACATTGTTTAAAAGAATATGGTTTTAAACGGATAGTACATGAATGTATTTGGACATAAACAACTTGAGAATTGTTTTGTGTTCAATATCTTCGGATAACACATGCAATTTTTTTATAAAGAAATAAATCACTAATGTTTGTGACGTATAAATTATTTTTGTGGAAAGTAATTATAACGTCAACTATACATTGTTTAAAAGAATATGGTTTTAAACGGATAGTACATGAATGTATTTGGACATAAACAACTTGAGAGTTGTTGACTGAAAGTCAAAGACGAAACATCAAATGTATAACCATATCATGAGAGAATAATGAAAGAACGTACTCAATGTATTGAGATGGAATACACAAACGAGATCCATGCCGACATACTTCGTTAGAAGTGATTGGAAAATTCACAAGTGTGAATTCTAACATATGAAAGAAAAAGTACTATATGTTATTGTATACCTTTGATAAATTTTACGAGATTTGTTTCGAGTGATCTATACGTAGATACGTCTACCACTGATTATTGTTAGAACTATATGGAGATTTTATCTTCGTTTAGGAGAGCATCCTAAATATATATATCTCCTAATGAATAACAATAGATGTGTACAAATCACTTATGGCAAAATTATGAATGCCGTGTTGTTGAGTGTCGATCTAGTTGACTCTATCTCACACATAATAGTGATTCTAGACGAGGAACATTCATCTTGTCGGTGATGAATGTGCTCGCCAAGTGACTTGGATTAAGACTTATGTTTAAGTCCTTATGAGTCAATGGTAAAGCGTTGTAGATCAAGGTAAACAAATTATGTTCTTTAATTGAATGATAAAAATTAGCTATGTGCTATATACAATAATTTGTGAGACCTTCCTAAATATTGATGTTTTAGGATTATGAATAAGTCTCATCATTTCTCTTAACAAGGGATGAATGTTACAAAGTGATATTATGATATCCTTAGGGCTGTGAAGAATCAGAATGATGCATCTTCTGTTCATATGCTAAAGTATTGTAGTTTAAAGCATGCTAGACTAGTACTTAGTTAATTATGGGTCTTGACGGAGACTAATTAACTCTAAACATTCAAATGTTTATGAACACAAAAAGAATTTGTGTACAGACAAAGTTGAGGGAGAATTTTCATTCATTATAAGGAAAAGACATGAAACTTTTGAAGAGTTTGTTCGAAAAGCTAATGACAAGAACTCATTGTCTAGGCTTATTCTAGATGTTAAATTAGAATTATTCTAAGTTGGTGACAAACTAATGACAATGGCATGTGTTGCTTTGGTCAGCTCGGAAGCTTATGTAAGCTAATGCAATATAGTTGAATTCACTGATACAATGAGGTTGATCTTGTTCAATCATTGTGTATAAATGTCGTCATAAGTGAAGTTACAGAAATGTTGATCAAATGGCAAGAAATGTGGGGGAGGATCCATTTAGAAACAACCCTATAAAGGTATGTAGAAATAGTTTTCATTACCCCATCTGGATGATATCATATAACACTTAAATGTGGGGGTGTCTTGCATTTGTATTATAAAAGTTTGGCAAGGATTTTGTAATCCAATCTAACATTGTAAACAGACGACTAAGTGGCGGACACAAATGTCGTAGTGCATAATGGAGATGTGTTTGCCTTAAACAGATTCATTTTACTAATTCTTACTGCTGTTGTTTTTCAAAATGCAAACCCAACCTATGACTACTGCTGTTTCTACTATCGTCTCTTTGATCATGACATCCGTTGTTGCTGTCACAATGGTTTATGGTTGCACCGTTGCCTAACGCTGTCTCGCATGCCGAGAAGCCTGAGAAATTCAACGGTGTGAATTTCAAACAGTGGCAGCAAAAGATGTTCTTTTATCTGACCACGTTGAACCTTGCGAGGTTCTTGACTGAATCTAATCCCCATGTTGATGAAGGGGATATTTATGCTCAATCTGTGAGCGCGGTTCATGCTTGGAATCATTCGGATTTCTTGTGTCTCAACTTCATTCTGAATGGTTTAGTGGACACACTATACAACGTGTATTGCAAAGCCAAGACTGCCAAAGAGTTGTGGGAGTCGTTGGATCGCAAATACAAAATAGAAGATGTGGGCACAAAGAAATTTGTGGTGGCTAAATTTGTAACATCCGTAAAAAAAACCGGATTTACGAAACCGCTCCGTTTATTAACCGAACAATCAGTTAAAAATTTCGTTGCGTATTTAATGCCCAAATTATTTTTAAACGATACATAATTAATAAATATATTGGAATATATAATTTATATTTGAAAAAGCATTAAAAATAGTGGTTTAAAAATCAAACAAGGCTGCCGGGTTTCGAACCCGGGTCAGCCGGGTCAAACTGGTCAAACAATGACTTAACACTCATCCATCAAACCACTCCGCCACTTGTATTCTTTAGTAATATATCCAGACAATTAATTCAAATAATGAAACAGAAATCAAACCCAGTCAACTGACGCGCCCAAATCCGTTGACGCCGTAAAATCCAACGATTTCGTCAAACGTCGTCGTTATCTATGACATAACGTAAACATTAACCTCAACATCGGTTATAACTGATGTCCAGTCCGCGACACAAGTTATAACCGCTGGAAAATCATTAACCGACGAATCAAGACGGAAAACGGACCAAATTCGTCGATGTTCTGCCCTATAAATACCCCCTCTAACCTCTGTTAGCTTTTTCGCTCACAATCACACTCTTTACCGACGTAGTTTCACTCGCCGGAGAACTTCTGCAACTCGCCGGAAAATCGAGCCTTTCACCTCTGTGCACTACTCTAACAACTGAACACCCAGAGCTCATACCGAAGCCACCCACACTCATCTCAAGCTCCCTGAAGACCCTCTGCCGCAGGACACACGTCGCCGGAATAATCTGCTGTCATCGGAGTTTTGCCGGCGAAACAGAGGAGCCCTGTTCGGTATACCCTACACTTAATCTCTCATTCTTTTTATTAATCTTACATGTAATTAATCACAACACCCTAAAGAAACTTGATTAAATTGTCAAACCAGCCGGACACCGATTCTGGTTAAGTCCAACGAAGAAGATGAAGTTTTCAGTTGTCTATATGTTTAATTTAAATCAAGATATATCTCGGGTTAGACACACAGTCCAGCGGTGGACTGTGTGCACATAAACACGCATACGTCCCGAGTTCGATTCTTGTCCCACGCACACTCGCCTTAATAAAAATGTTCCTTTTTGTAACCAAACCGGATTCACTACAAATAGATGTTAAGTTTAATAAAAACCGGAATAATAACCAAGATAGACACACATTCCAGTGGTGGACTGTGTGAACGTTTAAATCACACGTCACGAGTTCGAGTCCGGACTACCGCACCGGTTCGGGCAATTATCAAACTTTTTATATAAAGCAGAAATGAAATGATCTAGTTTTATATAAGTATAATAAAAATCAGTTTATTTACCAAGTTAGACACACAGTCCAGCGGTGGACTGTGTGTTAACCTAAACCACAGGTCCCGGGTTCGAGACCTGTGGAGAGCACCGAGCGAGTCATTAAAATCGTTTTTGAAATAAATGATTTTCGGATTAATTCAATTAGTATATAAATATAATTAAAAACAGAAATATTCGGGTTAGACACGTAGCTCAGTTGGTAGAGCTGCGTGCACGCGAACGGGAGGTCTCGGGTTCGAGCCTCACCCGGCGCACACAATTATACAATAAAATCGGTCAACAAGTCAACGGTCAACAGGTCAACAGTCAAAAATCAATATTTTTTTATTACTTTTATTTATTTATTTACATTAAAAATACTTAAAAATAACATTTTTAAGGTTAGAAAATAGCCTTAAACTCACAAAAATACATCCAACAATCCTACTAAAATTGATTAATAAAATCCGTTTACTTACCGAACCATTATGCCATTATCTAGGTTAGTTTCACTCGTGGTTAAAACCAACTTCGTGCGTATTCAACATCATCAACCGAACGCACCCAAGGTGAGTGAATCTTACAACTCCCCTTTTTAATTACACGTTTTGGGGTGTGTCATGTGTCACTAAAATTAACTCGTTTATTTAAACTCGTGCCATACCATATTGTGAATTGAACTTAGAATGTATATATTGTTGGTAGTTATGTATTTCATATTGTCAAGTTATATGCAAATCATTCATTAGGCCCATCAGTTCCTCGTGGGAGACGAGTTGAGCAACGCGTGCCTCAAAACAATCTATTATTGTACGTGTGTGCATTATCTAATGATTAAGTGTTTTGTGAATAAGTTTACATCTATATTTACTCATATGTGGTTGTGCACTTTATTTTATAATCAATTCAATAAACCTGTTCAAAACTTTTTGTTGATCCAAAAACCATTTTTACAAATGATACAGGTAAACAGGATGAAGCAAGGAAAACATAGGAAATGCCTTAGAAGAAAATAATGAAGTCTAGAATGATGTGTAGGACCTGATGTAATTTTGGTTGTATGTTTCCCTTTAAATTGTATTAATAAATATGAAACGTTATAATAAATGTCATGAGCTTTGATGATAACCCAATCATGCCCCGATCACCTTTTCCGCTGCGGGTCGGGGTGTGACAAAATTCTTGGACTTTAAAATGATAGATGCTAAAACTGTCATGAGCCAAGTCCAAGAACTGCAGGGGATTCTTCATGACATTCATGCAGAAGGAATGGTCCTCAGCGAGACATTCCAAGTTGCTGCTATGATTGAGAAGCTACCACCAAGTTAGGTCGATTTCAAGAACTATCTAAAACATAAGCGAAAGGAGATGACTATTGAAGATCTTGTTGTTCGTCTTCGCATTGAAGAAGACAACAAATTGGCTTTGAAAAGGGTTGATGGTCCTGAAACTGTCAAAAGCCAATCTTGTTGAGCATGGCCAGTCTTCAAAGTCGAAAAACAGTGGAAAGGGTGGTGGAAAGAAAGGTCATGGGAAACGTTCCAACCTCGGTCCAAAAGGAGGCGTTGGGAAGAAGAAGTTCCAAGGAACTTGTTACAATTGCCAGAAGCAAGGCCATAAGGCCAATGAATGCAAGTTATAAATAATGTGCCTGTTATAACATATTTTAACATAATTCTTGTCCAAGAACCTTAAATGATATGTTTATATTAGAAAGACATATATTATAACCAGATTCAGATGGCCACTGAGGTTATAATATTAGAAGTTGACAATGAGCAAATTAACTTGCGAGTTAAGAACACGTTATGACAACTGATCTCAAAGTTATTTGTAGTGACTAGACAAAGTCAAAGATAATGTTATGGATCCAACAACCTGAGGGTTTATTAGAGATCAAGTTGTGGAATGAGACTAAAGCCCATGACAAAGGGTATGTGAAGGAAACCTAACTTAGTTGACTGGAGATCCCAAGATCTAAGTTCAATAGGACAACTAACTCATATGCCTAAGGGTGGTCACTGTGGGGGCATAAATGATATGCATAAGATAGTATATATGGTTATACATACCCCCAAAGTATAAAGGGGTGTTTAAATACGTCATAGTCTATTCATATGATATTCAGCGACAAAGAGTGAGGCTAAACATAATATGTGGTAAATGATTTGGATAAATCACGATAACCACAATGCTTTTAATGATCTAAGGAGAATCACCTATGTTAAAGAGAAGTGGGGTCGCTTCGAATGGAATTGAGGGCACAATTCCTAGAGCTCTCGCAGAACCAGGAAAGTGTTCCACGACCATTATTGGACACGACTATGAGGAGATGTCCCGAGTAAGGAGAGTCTTGTGTGAAGTGTATTGTCGTCTACACAAACGGCAGACGAGTTCAAAGACATCGATGTCTACTCAGAGCTAGTGGGCTAAGTGCATTTCATGAGCGAAGGTTCAAAGGGTAACACCTACCTATCGTATGCAAAACTCAACTGTCGAGGTTCCATTGGAAATTTATGTGTTTTGAATAATCTCCATTCATGTTGGGGATTGTTGGAAATTTAGTGAATGGATATTTAATATATTTATAATTTAATGAAATTATAAATATTAATTAGAATCTTCATGTGGTGAATAAAAGAGAAACTCTTGAATAGAGCTTCTTGTGACATTTAATTAGTTTTATTAGAGTTTTTAAGTGACTAATTAAGTGAAACCTTTCACTAATCCTTAACTTATGTACAATTAGTAGGCTATGCGCTTCTTTTTGTGTATATAAGAATATGGTATTGCTTGATACAAAAAGAATACTAGGAGGATGAACACTTGAAAACCAACTAGAGAGAGAAGTACTCTCTACTTGTTTTCCACCACCATCACATCCTTATATGTTCCATAAGTTCAAACACTACAATTACCCGGTGTAAGCTCGGGCGCGTGAGCCATCTTCGGCAGTACATACTGCTTCGGCTGTTGTACCCTGGGAAACAGTCGCGTCGTCTTTAGTACAGGCGTGAAATCTGTTTTAAGGGAAGCGTGTTGAACACGTGCCTCAACCAAAATCGTCAACGTTTTAGTGTACTCTTTGTTGTAGTCTAGGATGCTATAAAGTGCAGGTGAAGGACCCACCAGAGATGCGGCTTGAATCAAGATTGGTATATAAAATTATATTTTATATTCTTTTTATTTAGTTATCGAAACCGATATTGTACTATGATATTTCCTATGAATAACGAGAGTCTCGTTATTATATATTTTGTAATTATTATTGATAAAAAATGAACCTAGTTCCTACACTTGGTTGTTCAAATCAGAAAAGTAGGGACTCATCATGCCATTTGGTGTTAACCAGAGGGACTCAAATTGTAGATTAATCATTTTTATGTAAAATGTGTTGATTTTGTGAGGTTTTGTTACTTTTTCTATGATGATGAACATCTTTTTTTGTCAGAGACTTTCGTTGATGAAGATTGTATTAATATTGTCTTCGATGACTATGAATCCGTTGTTTCATCCGAGAAACCATTGTGCATATTGTTTATGTTTCTGATGAGGATGTAGAAATGGTTTAATCGGAGAAGCTTGGTATGTCTAATTGTTGGTGATCTATATGAGGATGGCTTGTAGCTCTTCTAAAAGTTTTTTCATTGCGTGTTTATAAGGGCGATGATGTCGCTTTGCATTTGGCATGGCATTATATATTGTAGCCATGTTAAGCTTCTAAGCCCTATGGCTTTAGTTTCTTTAGTTTATTGAAATGGTTCAGGCATGCGATGTCATTTTGATCATGCCTAATGGATGCTACATTTCTTAGTTTGTTATTATATTAGAAATATGATACTATCAATTTGCAACAACTGGGTGTCTGGATGCTTTGTTAAGTTGTACCCATTGTAGTTGAGGTGTTTTAGGCACGTATGGGTTCTAGTTTGTGTTTATTGTTTGTACCCCTTGCGGATATTTGAGCCTTTGTCTAGGTTGATGTGTGCTACGTTGAGTTGTATCCGTTGCATTTAACTTAGTTTGTATTGTGTGTATTTTTGGTTGTGCCATGTTTGGGTATTTAGATTGTTGTGTGCCAGTTTGCATTTTGAATTGCAACACCTCTATTAACACTTGATTTTATATGATGCAAACGTGTATAACTACCATGATGTTGTGCGTCATTTAGCTAGGCAACATTTGTTGCAGCCGGGTCGCACTTCTGAGTAATAGTAACCCAACAGTTTTGTTGCTAATAGATAGTATTATAATTTACAATATTTTGCGGGACTTGTTATTTAAATTTGGTTACTATGAATTGGCTATGATATTTCGGATCTGGTTTCACAAAATACGTGAAGGCTTAATGAAAGCAACCAACATGACCGAGGATCTAGATTTCTGAGCCAAAATATTCTTTTTCGTACGTCAAAAATAAATTGTGAATTTTGATTAGTATATTTTTGGACGTTTTTGTCTATTTGTTAACGGTATATCTTAAGTTGATAGATCGACATGTTTAACTAAATGGTTAAATATGTCAATACGAACATGACTCGTTTAATTAAACCGATTGTACAAGTAAACTTAAGTATGTTTATCAAACAAGTTAGATATGTAATCAATTTGCATTAGTCACTTGCTCTAAAAACTTACATCCCGGCTTTATACAAAGTAATTTCACTTGGCAACCACAATCGCCACCAAAGGACGCCATCTAGCTTTAAGATGCCGAAAATTTTTAAAACATACATATACAAAACTAGAAAAATCTATATATTTTGTTAAGCTTTTAAACTCATTAATATTTTATTTATTTTAAGCCATTAAACACTAAAACCCATTTAAAGTAAGCTCATCACTCTTTTACTCACCAATACCCATTAGTAAAATTTAAACCCATTTAAATTTTAAAGTAGACATATCACTTTTTTACTCATCAATACCCATTAGTAAAGTTTAAAACCATTTAATATTGGCCCATTGGTTTAAAATTAAACCCAGTTAAAGTTTAAATCCATTAATAATTGATCCGATAGAGACCCGGTTTTTACTCCCAAAAGTTTCTGGGAATTCTCGGGCCGACCCTTTATTGGCATCACCCACTTCGTCACCATTATCATCAACATTGTCACCACCACCGTTAGTTGCCATTACAGTCATTGTAGCCGCTGCCACTCTACCATCGCCAAGACACCAACCCACCAATATTTAAAATTCTTTAATGTACTTACAAACCAAATATGACTAACTGCATCATTGATTTTAATTCCTTAACAAATTCCAATTCTATCAGTATACAAATCTCTAGACTTATTTAAATTCTTCTTTTGAATTTCAATTTGTTAAAACATTTTCTAATTGCTTCAGTAGAATCATAAACCAAACACCCCAATATATGCTAAACATTTATGTTAAAAAAAAGTCAACACTGTTACTTAAGTAACATGCTTTTAAAAAGGTACATGATATTAAGAATTAACTTAAAACCAAGTATAGCTTAGCCACACTAGCCCAAGTTACGTTGCTATTTGACTTGATAGCAAATACAAAACAAAATTAGCAAAAAACAGAAATGAGGTGACATAGCTTAAGAGAATTTACAACTTACAACAAATATACCAAGTGCAGAAACAACCGTTCCGAGTCAACAGGTGGTGCACTATTTCACCTAACCATTAGACTCAAGGGCTCAACAACGGTGCACCAAGAAACTCTTGTTTCTCCACAAAGAACTCCACCCCCTCCCCAGATTTCTCTTGGACACCTGTTTGGTCAACGACCGCACTTCTTCATTAACCGGACCAACACCCATGTCACCAGTCTCACATTGTTGTGGCCCGCTATCCTGAACCGTGGGTGGGTCCTGATGCCGTTGCTCTCTAAACAACAGTAACAATTTTTGAGCCTTTTGTTTCCCTCTAACAGACCCATTAGCCGAAACCGACACTAAAGAAGGTATAACCCCTTCTTGAAGAACCATCTGAATGCACTTTTCATTTCCTGTGCACAAAGTCAACAAGCAAGCCGCAGCTTGCTCCTGAACATTAGGCTCGTTTATGTCAAGAGCAGATGCAAGCCCGCTTACCAAACCATGAGTTGATATGATCTCGTCTCTGGCTAAGTTAACCATGTTGGTTAAGATGGCAAGCACTTTCTCGGTCCACGTGTCATCGTCTATGAGTGGCTGAAGGGCATCGAGGATGTTCAATGACACGAGCCGAGGGATGTTAGAATGTAAAGATGAAAGATGGTAGAGCGCGATAAGTGCGTCAGATTTACATGTGGGGTCCACAGTATCGTTTAAAACCCAGATCAAGAAAGGGGCTGCCTCACTTGAACAGATAACAGACTTGGCTTGTTCTAAACTGGAAAGATTTAAGCAGAGGGCTGCAACCACCCCTGGTGAACCCGAATTTCCGACCATGTTCTCCAGTAAAGGAAGTACTCCGGTGGCTAACATTGTTTCTTTGTTCCTGGAAATGGGTTGGTGTTAAAAACATGAAAATTGCGCATATCAAATATAAGTTTGACTAGGTGTGGCAAAACGGGCAGACAACACCACACAATGGGTTCGGGCCAAAACAGGTAGTCTTGTACCAAACGGGTTGACATTATATTCTATACCAAAACAAATAGTCTTGTACAGAACGGGTTGACATTAAATTCTATATATACTTGAAATGCTATTTTGTCAATATCAACCAACTTTGGGCCCTCAATTTTGGCATCAACCAACTTTGGCCCTCAGCTTTGGTAATGACATATTTAGCCCCTTAACTTTGGTAATGTTATATTTAGCCCTTCAACTTAAAATGATATGTTTAGCCCCTCAACTTTAATAATGATATGTTTAGCCCCTCAACTTTTGACAACATCAATCAGCTTTGGTAATGACATATTTGGCCCCTCAACTTCGGTAATGACATACATAGCTGCTCAACTTTAATTATGACATGTTTAGCCCCTCAACTTTTGTCAACATCAACCATCTTTGGCCCCTCAACTTTGGTAATGACATACTTAGCCCCTCAACTTAAATAATGACATGTTTAGCCCCTCAACTTTAATAAGGTTTCCTTTTTTAATTTTCTTTATTTACCCTTACACTTTATTATAGTTACTATTTAGACCTTTGCTTATTTTTATCTACGTTTCGAACCCGCTGCGAAGCACGGGTTGTAACCACTAGTTATTTCTTTATAATCGAGCTTATTCAATAAAAAAATTCAGGAGGTTTCATTAAATTAAATAACATTTTTGGGCAATTTTCGACCTATTTGTTTAGCCAACTTTTATGATCCTGTTCCACCTGTTAAGAGATATAACATAACAAGTAAATGTAACTGTGACATACCTGTTGTTATTAACCGAGAGATTGAAAAGTGCCATGGCGACACTTTCTTGCGCAACAAGGTTTCTTTCGTGCACAGTAGACTCAAAAAACCGTAACAAAGCTTCAACGAAACCATTCGCACCCATAAATATCCGCGCCTCTTCATCATCCTTCGTGAAAAGCCGTATTTTCTCTACAGCTTTAATTCTCTTCTCATTTTCCATGGTCAAGCTGGTCAACAATCCCTCATACGTGTCAAACGTGCTACCTTCATCCTCGCGCACAACCTCAAGCTCATCACCTTCTTTCTCATACTTGCAGGAACTGATACTTTCGACGAATCTAGAACTAGCAGGCTCGTTATCTGTCAACGATATGTTCCAGTAGTTGTCATCCAGGGAATCAGGTGGACCTTCCGGAACCAAAATACCGTTTTGTTCGCACCAATTAGCAACTAAACCCTTCACACAATAATTAGGAGTCAAACAAAGATGAGCTAAGGTTTGATGCGTCTTAGGGCAGGTGTTATGCCCGTTTTCGAACCATTTTTCAATACAGATCCTCTCGTATGTCTGCCCGGATGCAATGATGACTGGATCGTACATAAGCTGTAACGAAATCGGGCATCTAAGTTCGTCAGGTGGAACTGGCATCTGCCCTGATCTTCTAAAGTTCTGTTTAAAGTTAAACGAACTCATTTTCGATAGCTGCCGGTCAAACCCATGAATTTTCGATAGCTGACGGTCAAACACGTTTTCAAAATACCCGTGAACTGTTGGTGAACAAGGGGTTGAACCACTTTGTGAATCGTTGTCGTCTGAGAAATCACTTCTGAATAATTTTGAGTATTTTTTCATTAAATATAAAAGATAAGCCACGATGGATTCTTTTCGTTTGTCCTCTTCGATTCTAGATTTTTCTAGGATTTTTTTTAGAGCTCTTCGTTCTCGAAGAGCTCCTCTTGAAGAAGTGATACTGAGTTTCGATGCAGCTTGGTGAAACGTTTCTAACTCGCTGTTTTCACAGCTGCTGTTGAAATTTCTTCCTTCTTGTAGTAACCCGATTATCTCATCGCCTATTTGTTTCTCTACCGGATCAAGTGAAAATTCTATTCCCTTGAGTTCAGCTATAATATCAGCAATCTGAAGGACAAGAAGTTAGAGTTTAGTTTACAATAAATTAGATTCGATTGTTAAATGCATTATTTATGCAGCTTAATATATTTGATGAGGTTCTGAAAGCAAAAGTGGATAATTATTTACTTAAGAATGTATTGATTTGAGTCAAAAAAACATTAGCTAAATGGCGAACGGGTCAAAAAATTGAATGTGCTGAATCAAACGGGTCGGATGTGTTGAATCAAAAGGCATTAGCTAAACAGCGAATGTGCCAAAAAGGTTGAATACGTCTAAAGAGTTGAAAGCCACCAAATATCGATTTTTTATGCATACATCATATTCTTGTACCATTTTATTAAAATGTTTAGAATATTATTGTAATAAAATTGTTTTGTAACTATAAGTAAACCATTATTTACTTAATTAAAAAATGAACACAAAAGGTGTTCTGAAGATCATCCCAACCCAACACAGCCCGTTTCAAACAGAACCCGTTTTGGCCCGTTATTAAGAGGTTCAATAATTGAAGTATTTTGTTACTACCTGAGAACCAATAGTTTGGGGGACTATATCTTCAACCCGTCTAAGGCTATCTTCCAGAGCAGATTTCGCCTTTTCAAATTTCATAACAACCGAATCTCCCGTTATAGCCTGCAAACGATTTATATCAGAGTGAGCAACTAGCAACTACTCGACAAATGCCCAACATTGTACATTTAGGTATCAAACTATCCATTATCATACAAGATTAAAAGAGTGAACATACCAGGTAAAGTTTACTACATTCTGCACAATGCTGAAGAAGAGTTTTCGCCTTTTCTAGAGCTATATGCAAAGAACACAACGCCTGAATTCCTGTAGTACTCCGAGGCCTCGCGGCTTCTAATTCGGGAAAAATAGTCAACACTTTGACATAGATCAAAGAAAGTGATGAGCACATTCCTCCATGTAACTACAATCATATCATCATCATCATCATCAATTAGAAAGACAAAGCCACAAAAAGGTCAATATCGTCGCGGTGGGGTATCAGTATATTTTAATATCATGCTAAATTTATATATATAGCAATTTAACACTAATAATTCATTTTACTCTCCTACCATTAACAAATTAACCTTTTGCAACTTGCAAAACACTAACACTTGTAGCAAGTGGGAACTGACTAAGACCGGAAACACTAACATTTAACACTACCAAGTAACAATTAAGACTTAAAACACTAATAGTAGCAATAAGAAGAAAGCCGAATGGTAGAAATAAGAAGGAAGGTACTGATATTGGGAAAATCGGTGATATATCGGCCAAATATCAGTCCAATATCGGCCAAATATTATCGGTGCCGATATTTTGATCGATATCTTATCGGGATATTAACTACATAGCTCGTTAGAATACTGTTAAATGGTGACAATTAAGCGAAACTAACATGAAATCTTTCTAATAAATTGAACTTGTAAATACCAAATAGGGAATGTATAAGAGAACTATTTACCTTTGGTTCACCAAGTGCAAACAGATTCTCTTCAATCTCCAAATTGTCCATGATTACAGAGCTTCAAATCACCTGAAACCATTAGGTGATTAAAAGATCTCTCAAAATCTAAAAGAAAATTCACAAAATATATCAGAACTAATGAAAATATTACCAGGAGAAGCACAATAATCCAACGATGCTTCATCAAACGAATACTGGAACAAAAATTAACGAAACCGCTAATCATAGCTCGAGAGCGATTAGGGGCAAAACTGTTGGAAATAGAAGATGAGATCGGAGAATATAAGAAGATGTAATGTAATAATGAAACGGGGCTGATTGTTTAATGATAATATTATTATGATTAGTTTTATATGGAGAATGGAGTGAAAGGAGAGGGCACATGTATTTCCTATCGTTCCCGCTTTCAACTCCCCGGTCACCGGCCGACAGCTGCGGACCTCCAAAGTTGTCGGCTGACTTATCTGTCTACATTAATGATAGTGGCGGAAAAGTCAAATTTACCACTCTATGTTTGGACTTATTGTCAAACTTTTCAAGATTGACATTTGCAATCATTTAAGTTATAACTGATCAGATCGGTATTTTATCAAGTACGGATGCCAATAATTGCTTAACTCATTTGGTATGTTCTTTATAACGGTCACTTTTAGCTGTGTTGTTACTTTGGAGACTATGTTGTTTTAATCGTGTTTACTGTCACGCTCTGTTAAAATTCTGTTTAAAATTTCAGCATTCTAGAAATTTCCGGGACCATCATGTCGTATCTAGAGCTGCCCGGAAGGTTCTGGAACAGCCCGTATTGTTCCAACAACATAAGGGCACTATAAGAACAACAATGCAGCCAAGAAGACTCTAGAAATCGCTGGAAAAGGCTAGTCCAAACAACCAAAATATCAACCATGGAAGTATCTATATATTGTTATGTAGATTTTTGTTAAGGAATAATATAGATATAGAACTATCTAGATCATGTCCAAGTAGTATAAATAGGAGTGATTGGCATCATTTACACTCACCCCTCATAATTCATTCATAACCCAACTTCTTGTAAACACTTTGTACTTGTAATTTTGTTCAAGTAATACATAACCATCTTTGTTGTAGTATTGCACTACAAAATCGTACTTGTGATCTTTACAAGCAAAGACTTCCGCTACTATCCATAACTAAACCCATCCAAAAGGCTAAACTTAGAAGTATTTTAAGTGCCGCATGAGAGTTCAAGAATAACTCCGTGACATTACGCTGGCTTCAGAGTTTCGCTAGCATCCCCTCAGGAAACCGTACTGCCAATTGTCATCTGACAGACGTTATGTCACCACAAGAGCTGAACACTCATTGGTGTAACACACGATGGGACAGAAACCTGGGTGGGCTCGAGATAGAACCTAACACCTTTGCAGGGAGGTTATGCTCTATTCATCATTGTCTAATCCACTAAAGTGATACAAATAGGAATTGAACTTGGGTCTCTGTTGAAGAACCCAAACTTTCCGACCACTAAGCCACAAATGGGTGGTATCCCTCTTAGGATATTAGTGATGAGCCTTAACTCTATAACCATCATTCACATCATCAATCCCCTTCAACACAATCCTCTATCACTACCCTATAAGGTGGTGTAGTAATCATCCTCCACATGTAACGCCTCGCTTTTTCGCATCCTTATTTTAGAAAATAAATATTTGTATCATAATTCGGGGCGTTAAAACATAATAAAAATATGTGTGTGTGTGTATATATATATTATTAATTGTTATTCGTTATTCGTGTAACGCCTCGTATCTTCGTATTTCTATTTTAAAAATATCCGTATCCGTATTCTAATTTTAGAAACCTTACATTCGTATTTTAATTTCAATCTCACAACTCGAGGCATTAATCATAATAAAATTCATATTTTATACATATTTTTTATTCACACAACCGATCATTTAAATACGTATTTATACGTAAACCGACACAATTATACGTATAAATACTTATACGCACATCCTCAATACTTGAATTATACTTTTATACTTTTTATATACTCAATTACATAATATATACTCAAGAAATACCAAGAAATATACCAATCATCTTTTCCACCTCGTCAATCACTTCCACTTTTTTTTAACCAATCATATTTCACCATTTTTCATCTGCTTTCTCCACCAATCATCTTTTCAATTCTCTTCCACCTTTTTTAACCAATCATATTTCACCCTTTTCTACCTCCTTTCTCCACCAATCATCTTTTCAATCCTCTTCCACCTTTTTTAACCAATCATATTTCACCCTTTTCCACATTCTCTACCTATAAATACTAACCTCCTTCTACCATTTTATTCACACCATTCTTCTCTCCATCTCTCTAATTCTCTCAATATCTCTAAATCAAGAATTCTAAAATTCTAAAAGGATACTAAGTGTTCCAACCATTCTTCTCTCAACCTCTCTACTTCTCTCAAATCTTCCAAGCAAGGAAGAGAAAGAGTTCTAAAATAAAACACTAAGTGTTTTAAAGGAAGCTTTGAAGCTCCAACCTTCAACTCTTCACGAAATCACCAAAGAAAACTTTGCGAAACTATGAGCATACTCGACCCCCTTTTTACACTTTAATGCATTTTGGGGTGCAACATGTATAAATTACAAAAATTTATTTTAAACAAAATTAAATGTGTTCACAATACCAAATGTGCCACCAGTTACGCTTATGTGAGTTATATGTGTTAGTTTAAACTCGTCTATACATGCTAATTGTTATGCTTGAGTTTATTTATGCTTATTAGTTTTGACTTGTATTCTCATGATATCGTTATTCTTATAATACTATGCATGCTAGTTAAGGAATTCGATTATATGCTATTGTTATGCGAAAGTGGTCTACATATTCGTGCGATTCGACTTGAATATATACTTGTCACAATCAAAACCAACTTTTATACTTATAATTAATTTCAAACTTGTATGCTCGCCAATACTTTTGTATTGATCTATGCTTTTAATACATGACACATGGAATCTAGTAGGATTGCCTAGAAACGCATTTAACTTTAAATACTTATTGTATTGTATTTGTTTCAAACATGTATTTCGTTTCAATATCTTGTATTAAATCGTTATCAATGAAATGAAATTATTTTTGTTACGTGTCGGGATCTAAATTTTGTATTATTTGATTTAAACTATGAAAAAAGGTAATTATTAAACACTTGACACAATTAGCGTTATGAAGCCTCTTGCAATCTAGTTTTCGTCTCATCCCGATGTTTCTGTCATCGGTTGGGGTGTGACAGATTGGTATCAGAGCCATAACTATAGGGAATTAGGTAGAATTTCCATGTTCGACCTAGTCTATAGTTTAAGTACCATACTCTTGACCCTTTGTGATACTTGTCTACAATGTTATTCTTTCTATCATGCTTCTCCCCCTTTTGATCCTAAAACTTACAATATGTCTTTCCTAAGACATGAAACACAACACACACTTTTGAGTATATTCTTGTTCCATAATCGAAATAACTCATCAATACAGGGGTGATTCCCGCCATTTATGACGAGTTTCAATCCGCTTTACATGTTATTTTATGCGAAATTCAGTCAGGAGTGATATTCTATCTTGATGGGAGTTTCATTTCATAATCTAGTGGATCCTTATTGACGATTCGAGATTATATCTTGATACGTTCAATAAACCACAATTTGGGGACGAAATTGTCAAGCCAGGATTGACATCCACACCTTGATGACTGGTTCCGCTCCTCAGTTTTCAATCTCGCCAAAGTTTCATATTTTTTGATCAAATTAGCGACATGTACTAACTGGAAGGGTAAAGTACCGTTAATCGCTTGGCGACGAGAGTATTATACCTATTAGGCCAAATCATGTCTCCCTAATTCGAAAGGACTTACGAGTCACTTTGGAATAGTCGAAGTTTCTAAAACTGAAACACTCAAACATTTTAACAAGCCTCTCTTTTATGCTATCTTACATTTTATGCTATATAATTCTTATTCCTTCATTTTTTTTAATGTCACACTATACTAAAATCAAATTTATGCACGACAAACTTCGCATTTATACTAAATCTATTACGCAACGATTCTATAGGTGCATACTAAACATCATACTTAATTTGGGATTACTGGAACATTATATGTGATAAACTCGTTATAAAACCACACCTTAACATGTATAGCACTATGCGTAGTGCTATAGGAGTAGCGCACCACCCTTGAGACTTGGGGTTATGCTAAGTAACTATTTTCATACTAAGTAAACTATTTTATACTATGTTTCGACAATATTGACTAGTCAACATTGCGTACACGATGGTTTGACTTGTTTATTCACATGTTTATGTGGTAGACTTGTCACTAATTTTGATCAAGCCACATCTTAACATGTATAGCGCTTGTGTAGCGCTATAGGGGTGACGCCCGCCCGTATTCTTGAGGTCATGTTAAGTAAACTATTTTACACCCTCTTCGTTTTAACGATGATGGGTAGTCTACATTGCGGTACACGATGGTTTGACATGTTTATTCACATGCCAGTAATCCGTTAATCTTGGTTAAACTAAAATATACCATCTGTATTGTACACGAATGTGCGAATACGCACACTTACACTTATACTCATACTTATACAGTATACTCTCTCATACTTAAATCCAATTATACTTATATACTTGAGACTCTATATATGCTATCATTCTCACTTGTAATACGTTAATAAACCGTAATCGTGACACGGAACGTAACATGACACCGATTAGCGAAACAGAAGTAATATAGTATAAAATGGTGGATACGCTGCGGGTACTTCCTATATGTAAGTGTTACTACCATATTACCAAACTTTCGTAAAACGTGCCATGAGAAATTTGGTGTTTCACTACTATGTTTAATACAAACTTTAATCACTCACAACCTATTTCGCGATTATACCCATACATGCTTCAAAATGCCCTATTATTCAAAAGTCTCCCTGTTAAATAAAGTTCGGGACGAAATTTCCTAAAGTAGGGAAGACTGTAACGCCTCGCTTTTTCGCATCCTTATTTTAGAAAATAAATATTTGTATCATAATTCGGGGCGTTAAAACATAATAAAAATATGTGTGTGTGTGTGTGTATATATTATTAATTGTTATTCGTTATTCATGTAACGCCTCGTATCTTCGTATTTCTATTTTAAAAATATCCGTATCCGTATTCTAATTTTAGAAACCTTACATTCGTATTTTAATTTCAATCTCACAACTCGAGGCATTAATCATAATAAAATTCATATTTTATACATAATTTTTTATTCACACAACCGATCATTTAAATACGTATTTATACGCAAACCGACACAACTATACGTATAAATACTTATACGCATATCCTCAATACTTGAATTATACTTTTATACTTTTTATATACTCAATTACACAATATATACTCAAGAAATACCAAGAAATATACCAATCATCTTTTCCACCTCGTCAATCCACTTCCACCTTTTTTAACCAAACATATTTCACCATTTTCCATCTGCTTTCTCCACCAATCATCTTTTCAATTCTCTTCCACCTTTTTTAACAATCATATTTCACCCTTTTTCACCTCTTTCTCCACCAATCATCTTTTCAATCCTCTTCCACCTTTTTTAACCAATCATATTTCACCCTTTTCCACATTCTCTACCTATAAATACTAACCTCCTTCTACCATTTTATTTACACCATTCTTCTCTCCATCTCTCTAATTCTCTCAATATCTCTAAATCAAGAATTCTAAAAGGATACTAAGTGTTCCAACCATTCTTCTCTCAACCTCTCTACTTCTCTCAAATCTTCCAAGCAAAGAAGAGAACTTTAAGAGTTCTAAAATAAAACACTAAGTGTTTTAAAGGAAGCTTTGAAGCTCCAACCTCCAACTCTTCACGGAATCACCAAAGGAAACTTTGCGAAACTGTGAGCACACTCGACCCCCTTTTACACTTTAATGCATTTTGGGGTGCAACATGTATAAATTACAAAATTTATTTTTAACAAAATTAAATGTGTTCACAATACCAAATGTGCCATCAGTTATGCTTATGTGAGTTATATGTGTTAGTTTAAACTCGTCTATACATGCTAGTTGTTATGCTTGAGTTTGTTTATTGCTTATTAGTTTTGACTTGTATTCTCATGATATCGTTATGCTTATAATACTATGCATGCTAGTTAAGGAATTCGATTATATGCTATTGTTATGCGAAAGTGGTCTACATATTCGTGCGATTCGACTTGAATATATACTTGTCACAATCAAAACCAACTTTTATACTTATAATTAATTTCAAACTTGTATGCTCGCCAATACTTTTGTATTGATCTATGCTTTTAATACATGTTGCAGGAATTTTGATGACACATGGAATCTAGTAGGATTGCCTAGAAACGACTTTAAACTTTAAATACTTATTGTATTGTATTTGTTTCAAACATGTATTTCGTTTCAATATCTTGTATTAAATCGTTATCAATGAAATGAAATTATATTTGTTACGTGTCGGGATCTAAATTTTGTATTACTTGATTTAAACTATGAAAAAAGGTAATTATTAAACACTTGACACAATTAGCATTTGAAGCCTCTTGCAATCTAGTTTTCGTCTCATCCCGTTGTTCCGCAATCGGTTGGGGTGTGACACCACATCTCGACAAGATAAATAGTTTAAAATAATTGGTGTAGAACATAGTAGAAGTAACTAGCAAATTGTGATTTAAAAAAATGGCCGAAGGAGTGGTTGAAGTAGTTAAAAAATTGTCATATATATATATATATATATATAGGAGAGGGTTATCTTGAGAAAGCTAAATATTGCGAGAATTTGTGAAAACGAATGGAAAAACCAATCAAAACCATTTTTTTTAATACAAACCTCATTATAATTAAGATAAAACATTACAATTCATTTATCCTCTCCAAATCACTCTTATTGGATTTTTTTATTCATGTGTAAATATAAAAAAATTTACACGTGTGTAAATGGCAAACTTACGCATGCGTAAATTTTATTTATTTACGAATTCACGGTTACACTTATAATTGTTATTCGGTTACAATATTAGAAATTTAATTTACACATTTAAATTTACGTGAATTCGTAAATTTGTTATATTTACATATGTGTAAAAGAATCTAATAAGAGTGATTTTGAGTGAAGAAAGGAGTTATTTGATGTTATAAATTCTTTTTTGACGTTGTATTTTAATTACCATGAGGGTTTTATGAAAAAAAAATGGCTTTGATTGGTTTTTTCATTCGTTTTCACGATTCTCACAATATTTAGCATTCTTAAGATAACCTTCTTGTATATATATATATATGCTTCAATTCAATTAAAAAACACCATAAGTTGTGAGAACCACGAGAACTCCTATTATCCGCGCGAGTTGGGCCACAATTTTTTGCACAAACCTAGATGAAAAAAATTACAAACATATCTATAAAAACAAAAAAAAAGATTGTCAAGTCGGTAGTTACGTCTGATGTAAGTTTTATTTATGCCTGCCTGATGTAAATTTTTGCATGCGATATTTTTTTTATTTTTTCACTCAAACAAGTATTTTTTAAAGATATTTTAGATTTTTTTGAAAAACCTTTTGAAAAGACTAATTCTCATGATTATCACAACTTAAGATGGTTCTCATTTTACCATTTATATATATATATATATATATATATATATATATATATTGTTTTAAGGTTTTGATATATCTAGTACGAATTTATTGTATCGTGCATATAAAACGCAAAAACAAATAAGGCTATAGGGTGTGGTCATGACCCTTATGACCATCATGACCCTCCACATCAGTGTCGTGTCACACATCTCTAATCAACCATCCAAAACCACTAACCTAAGGGTGTGGTCATGACCCAAACCACTATTTCATTATTTATTTTAGTTTATCTTTGTCTAAAGAAAAAAGAAAGGATTCTTGAAAAATGGAAAGGAGGACTATGGTTATCATGACTTAATCCATGCAAACTATTGATGGATCAGATAAGGAGGTGATGTAGCCTTCCATTTATATTCATAGATGACAAATCATATCCCAATCATGACCCTACACCCTTTGACCTAAGATTTATTACCTGACTAAGATACAATAACGGTTCATGTGAATTATTATTGTTATGAAAATGATTGCGTGGGAAATTTTCATGTGAATAGAGCGTTTCTTCTAGCTACATGTGACTCTTAATATGAAGCCGTCAAAAAGCTGTTAAAAAACCTATGAGGTTACCCGAATTTTTGTTGTATAATTGGTATATTATAAAATATGAGGGGTCACTTGGCATCCTTCGGTCCACCTTGCTCATGATGTGGCATGGTGTTTTCTTATAATTATGTGAATATTACATTTGTTTATTATTCACCAAGAATGATAACTTATAAACTTTTCACCAAGAATGATAACTTGTAAACTTATGAAGAAATTGGTTAATATATATTAAAAAAAACTAATGATCAACCACAATAATTTGGGTACAATCACTAGATTCGTAAGTTATGTTGATTATTAACTATCAACTTTTGAACTGATTTAGTTATATTTATTCAACAATTTAGTTTCTATAATTCGATGACCTCATAGGTTTTCTCGACATAATATTAAAAGTGGTCGACATGAACAATTAACCCCAAAAGAAGACAAAGGAGTAACGCCACATATCTCCACTATTACGAGTTTGATTGTTTCAACAAGGTGATAGATATGCAAATTTAAGAGTTTGAAAACCATCTTAACGATTGTTAGCTATAGAGCGGGTCTTGTCCATGGTGAATGTTCTTGCTTTGTTTCTTATGTTTTCGTGGCAATGTGAGGTTTTGGTGTATATAACATTACAAATAGTAAGGTATATAATATAATTTACATGATTATTCTTTTTGAAAAAAAAATATATTAATAAATAAAGTATATAATATAAGTTAGATGATAAAAAGTTGATAAAATCGAAATAATGAGGGCACGTTTATTGTTGGCTTATTGGAGACATGAGTTGGAAAACAATTAAGACAACAAATGATGATGCGAACCATGATACAAATGCACGTGTGAATCCGATGAGGTTTTCCAGCCTGGCACACCCGCAAGATCTTGTGGTGTTGCTAAACCTCCAACAATTTTGTTTAAAAAATATAAATTATTCCACGTATTAGAACATATATATGATATATCTAAACTTCTACGTGGAAAAGATTTTGAATTGACGCCAGCTTAGTTGTATAGCAATCTCGATTAGGGTTGGTGAAGTCTAACCTCAAAGCCGCTAGAAAAAAACATCCATCTCGGTAAAATGTCATAGTGCCGGTGAAGAAGGGTATGTAAGAGCAGTGGCAGAGCTTGAATAAAAATTCAGTGGGGGCCAAACTCTTAAAATCCAAATCGATGGAGACTGACCTCTTAAAAATCCAATATTTTCCGCTACAAAAAATCGAAAAAATTTACACTACGCGTGAAAAAATCAAATATTTTACACTATAAGCGAAAATCGGTGGTGGCCGGGGTAACCCTCGGCCTCAATAAAACTTTGACAATGTGTGAGAGAGCGGGAAGAAGGGGAAAAGCTAACCTACTAGAACACCAACCTCTTAAGCTCGAGGACTCACGAGAAGAAGTAGATGATCGCTCTCGCTACCACTTGTTCACCCTTAGAAGTATTATTGTCCAAAAATACCTATTTTTATCATGGATTTATTATTTGTTATTAAATTAACCAATTATTTTTCAAGGGATTGAATATACTTTTTTACTATTAATGAATTTTAGGGATTTGTTGAGGTAAGGAGTCAAGCATGTAACTTTTAGTAAAATATGGTTTGACTCAATTGACGCCACATATAGAACTTCCCCTGGTTTTAGCTTACGCGAATATACCAAAATTTTAATTGTTCAATGTGAAATTGAAATGATTCTATATTTATTAACCTTACATTATTTTACATGATTATAATGTTTGTGACTTTATCGATTATATCTTAGGTAATATAAAGCTTTTTTTATATATATATATATATATATATATATATATATATATATATATAATTTACGGTGTAAGATAAAACAAATTAACAAATAAAACAAGGTGTATAATTCATAATTGTGAAGAGTGCAGGCATCTTGCTTAGATTCCAAATTTGGCAAATACAATGTATGCAACATCACATGGCATGCATGTGCATGCATGTGCCTTATTAGGATATTAAACACATAGAACAAAATAATTGGTCGCTTTCACGACAACTGATTTTATTTATTTTATTTTATTTTTGTTTTAAAAATCTTCTTAAAAAATCAACTAAGGTTTTAAAAAACTATTTACATTCTGGTGGTTCGTTAAATATGTTTCTCCTTATAGCGCCTTTAAATATGCTTCATCAATGTTGTTGCTGATACAACGACTTACTTGATGGATGACACCACAGGAAGTACTTAGGTGATCGACAAGAATAAAATCATGAGTGAGTGAGTGAGACAAAACAAACAATATCCTAACCATAGTTGGAGTGTGATGATAAAGGTTATCATACGACAAAAATATGATTGTAACATGCTAATAAACTTTTTAGTTACAGTAATAATAAAAAATAGCATTAAATGGTTACCTATAGCAATCATGTATTTTGTATATTATAAGCATAGCGAGTCTCAAGTGTTGGTGTCATAAAGCTATAGCAACATCGATACCGGTATTGATACTATCAGAACCTTTATTGATATTTGTTTTTTTTTTTGTGTTTTGGACCCATGTAAAACGCGTGTTCATATTTTTTTGGTCTTATCATAATTTTATTTTTTGATTTAATAATTCGGTTGATATACCGTGTACCGATACTGTAATAAATCGAATCGATACCAACCAAATACATGCCGCAATACATGGAAAATTTTACATGTGATAAATTTTGATTAGACTACAAAGTTCAAATGACGGATATGCATGTAAAACAGGCCAGTCTTGGGCCCTTGGCCCATCTATGCACTAGATGTGGGTTAAACTACATCATGGGTAATGGGTACCCAATTAAAAACAACTGAAGGTTTGAGTAGTCTGTAAACGAATCGAACGAATTTGTTTGTTCAGAAATATATATATCTACAAACTGTTTATAAACACTTACCCATCGAGATTTTATTTCGTATCCGTTTGTTAAGGAAATGAACATGTTCGTGTTAGTTTGTTAAGTTTAGGTAACGAACGAAAACAGACCTTTGATGAAGACAAATGAACACAATTGGAAGCAAATGAACACAAACAAGCATTCATGAACAGAATATGTAATACATTGACACTTATTAAATATTTTATTTGTCAAAATTTTGACGTATTTAAATAATATAAAAATTAAAAACACTGATGAGCTATCGAACACAATCGAATATGTTACCGAACGTTCACAAACATAAATGAACGAATACAACCTCTATTCATGTCCGTTCTTTTAACTAAACGAACGAAATTTCTTGTTCGTGTTTGTTTGTTTAATAAACGAACGAACATAAACGAACTTCCCGCCGAACGGTTCACAAACGGTTCATTGAACGTTTGGTTCGTTTGCAACCCTAGGTTTGAGTTATTAGTTTTCGATCCACATAGGTATGCTTTGATACATATACATTCATTGTTTATTTGTTCTTCAAGCTAATTAGGTCTGTAATTTCACACATTGCCTCTGAATTTCAACTACAATCGTATTAGTTTCCTGTTAGTTGTTTTTGTTTGTTTGTTTATTTTTGGATCATTGTTATCAATATCATCAGACCATTCAAATTGGAATTCTTAACCATCCTAAATCTTATAATTTAAAGAAAAAATTTAAGGTTTACGTCACTATTTGCAATAGGGAATAAATATATGGATTGACTAGTAATTTCCAGGGTATAGAATTACTATTCACTCCTTACATCTATTACTATTCACTCCCTAGGTATATTGTTTTTTGTGAGTGATTGTTAACGGAAGAAAGAAAATATGTAATAATAAAGAATAATAAAATATTATTTAATTAAATAGAGATTGATACGGTTTTTAAAAGGTGAACAAGCTTTAGGGATATATGTGTTTTTCATTTAAATATAGGATGCGGATGAGGATTCAAATGTGAATGTTCTCATATGCTATATCTCAGTTAATCCGAGCAATTGTCTGAATATTATATTGATTTGTCTAAACGGTTGATGTACTCGTCTAAATGAACTGATGTAATCAAAAGATGTTTGTTTGTTAAAATAACAAAACAAACGTTTGTTTTTGCACAAATTACCAAGGTTAACAAACATCCATGAGATGTTTTAAGTTTAAACACTATAAAACCAAAACAATCATCTTATTAGAGAACCTTTTTCACTATGACAAAATATGAAGATGAAAGAATACCTACCTCTCTAGATAAAGGGCATAATGGTAACTTCCTTATTGAAGTTTTACCCACATACCAGGACTAGGTATACCTGCATGAATCACATACAATAAGTAATATCCTGGTGGTGCAATCTCAGCCGTTGATGGGCCAACAACCTTAATATTGAAATAAGTCTGCATAAATGACCCATCTACAAATGACACATTTCCCACTTGTTTTAACACCACCATTCTTTGATTCATTCCCAATGAATGTGTTGTAAATGATGGTGCAATAATCCTTACTGTTACCCTTGACAGCTTTAGATACTTCAACACTGTAAATGTCACAATTAATGGTTTATTGTACTCTATAACTTCACCATCCAAGCTCACAATTTCGGGTCGTATGGCATCATTTTCTCTAGCTAAATAAGGTGGTAAAAAAGCTTCCAAACTTAGCTCCGTAGGGAATTCCACGTTTGAGAAGTTATAAAACGGGTTCGGGTTACTTCCAGATACTAGAATCCGTCCATCGGTTACTAAAATCACACCCGAATTGTAAAGTCTAGGTCTAGGAGCCCAGTTGCATCACCGAGAACCGGGTGTTTGGAGGCGCGTTCGGGTGGTATATAACGGGTCGGGTCACTGGGTCACGCGCATTGTTCCATCCGGCTGTACCCGACTCTGCACCCTTGATGATGATCACATCGCCATTTCGGTAGAATTACCATATCACCATCACCCACGCAATTGGCATGCTCTCCATCTCCCAACTCGGATTCTCATCCATCGGTTTGATCGTTCGCACGTAGGAACCGCACGAGCGAATATATGGTCCCCTTTGATATCCAAGAAGGCGTGGCGTGGTGCACCGCCGCAAACCATCACTTCGGGTTCAACCAATGTGTTTTCGTCTAAAGCAAGCAAAACCGAGGACCCCGATTTGGATAGTTTCGTGGATCGTCCCCGGGAATGGGTGGAAGGTGCTTGACCACCTTGTTTTGCTTGTAATCGATCACTACAGACCGAACATTCACAAACATAAATAAGTTTCCATCGGGTAACAAATGCACAAACGGGTAGAAGTTGTTCTCGCGCACCCCATCACTTAAATTCTTAAGAAAATCTACCAAGAAAGAAGAAGAACTGTAGAAAGAAATGAACTCATGGGGTAAAACTCATAGCTAAATTGTAGTCTCCCCCAACGATTATTACCCGTCCATCGGGTAATAACTGATTGGTTGAAAACCATCTGGGTTCCGTCAGGTACCCAGATAGTTCAACCCAGTCACAGGTTCCATCCTCGCATGGAACCAGTGTTCTGACATTATGGTCCCCATCATTGTAACACCGGTTTGGACCAAGGTCCCATCGGCTAGAACTGCGCCGGATGAGCACCATGTATCGGTTCGTAGCAATAGTGGACTGACCTTTCGATTTTATGCTCCCAAAAGACTGCACTGCTCACTCATCCTTCATATAATCGAAAGGGTCATGTCGACAACGGTGAAAAGGAAGTGATATGTTTGAAGGACCCGCGTCGGTTCTATCGACATAACCACTTTGTCGTTGTGTAGGAGTTGCATATGCATCGGGGATATGCCGATGTTTTCGTGTAACAACCGCCACTCGCCATCGATGCCAGCAGATGTTTGCTGTGGTATTATGGGCTCGGTGGTTGTTGATGCAAATGCTAGCAGCATAATTAGGATAATGTTGGTGATCATTTTTGGTGGTCGGAGATTAAGGAGTGATGTTTGTTAAGAAATTGGTGTGGTTTTGGTTGTGTTGTAGTGAGGTTGAGGAGTTGTAGGCAGGTTAACAATATGTGTGATACATAATGAATAATAGTGATTACAAACATAAATAAATGTGTGTTTGATTAAAATCGTATGACTGTTACTTTTTTTATATACAAGGGTGATTCTAATGCTACCATTTATCCAACCATGTATCTACCCTCATATTCTTCTACAAAATTAGTTTTATTTTTAGAATCCAACCATAACATTATATCAAGTCAGTCCATTCATCATGAATTTAAGAAACCTAAAACATATACAAACATTTGTTGTTGAGAAAGAAACTTACGTGTCTGTATTACAGATAGATAGTTAAGCTAAGTGAGTTAGTTAGTTAGTACTAGTTAACTTGGTTAGGGTGGCTGGTACCCAGCCAGGATGGGTGATCAGTACCAAGGCCACGTACGCAAACGGGAATGTCGATGTCGGGATGATCAGGATGGTTGTCATGATTAGGATGAAATTATGTAAAGATCAGGATAATTGGGATGAAGATGATAAGGATGGCAGTTCCATGCACCTAGCCAAGTTTCATCCTGATTAGGATCGATTCCGCCTACCCTTAGGCTACATTAGTATAGGGCGTGGAGAGGAGAGGGCAAATCCCCTCCACGTGACCCACACCACCCCGCCATCCACGCCTCAAAGGTGTTGCCCCTCTCGATGGCAAGATCTCCACAAGCATTGCCCCTCTTCCAACTTGATTTTGGGGGCTTTTGCCCTTGTCCCTGCCCTTCACTGCTCTCTTTCCTTTTTTTGACATAGAAGGCAAAGCCCACATACTCTATGTGCTGTCTACGGGCTTTGCCTTTACCCTAATGACTCCTTATAGTCTTCTTAAGTCAAATATACATTTTTTTACCTACCTCAAAACATTAAAAAAAGGGTTATACTTCTCAATTTATATAAAAAAAAAACAAGTGGCTATACTTCACAATTTATATTTATATTTCTAGTGTTTGTGACTCCTTCAAGAGAGTGACCCTTTCTCTATTTATAATCTAGCATTGAGAAATAAATTACACTATGAATTTCTTTTTGTTACCAATTGCACAACTAAAAGTTTAAAGCGTAGTTATTATTAGTGTATTTATCCTAGAAAATTTAAACTAAAAATCTGAGACTTCATAATGCAGTTATCATTAGTGTATTTATCCTCGAAAATCTATGAATTGTTGTTCGAATAAATAAAATAAACGTTCACACAATATTAAAATCATAATTGGATCTAAATGTTAGACTAGAGTTTCAAACTGATATCAGAATAACCTAATTTAGGGGTTGTCACGCAACTTCTGGATGGTTAAGTACTTAACTAGTAAGGGGTATAAACCATTAAAAACCAGTATAATGCTTAATCGTTCAGAGGCGAGGCACATGTCTGAACAATTCAGATTAGAGGTCTTAACCATTTAGACTCAGTATAATGCTTAACTATTTAGAGACAAATGCCTGAACCATTTAGATATCTTCTCGCGAAACAAACTGATAGCAATCATTTAGTAATCCATGGATCATTCGGAACGGGTGGGCCAATACCCCCGGGGCTACTGTTGCTTCAAATGGAGCTCCATTATGGAGGTTAAAAAACTCATGCATGTGGAAAAACCCCACGTTAACATATCTCACCACCACTAGTTTATCCATTAGTTTAGTAGTTTTATTTCCATGCTTTTTAAAGTTGTATTCATGCTTTATAAGTAGTACTTTAGTTTTTAATTCTCCCAAAAATAGGACGTGTGGGATCATGATCAACTCTTTATGTATTCAGTCTCAATTGGAATGAAAGGTGGTGTTTTTGATAATTAAAAGTTCGACTGTGTTCTCCCTTGAGTTACCAGTTTATTATTTTCTCCATTGCTAATCCAAGGGTAGCGACTTGGGTGGTGTTCTTTGGAACCTATACTTGAGTTTAGATGGTGATTTTGTATCCTATACTCGGTTTAGGAAGCTCTTCGGTTTGAATCGGGTGGTGTTTCTGTATCCCATTCGACCGTTGCGTGTTCGTTTCGTTTGAATTATACAACTACTAGCCGTTTGATACTCTGATTTTATATTACAAACAGTCTGAACCATTAAGTGATGAACCAGTAAAAAGTATGAACCATTAAGACCTTTTACAAACAGCCCTTTAGTTTCTAAATTTTAGTACGTTATTCTTAGAACACAATGATAATTTAAGAAAATAACTAACAAAACGCTTGCAAAAGTCGATACAAGTAACAATATGGAAGGGAGCATAAAGAACGACACCGATTAGACCAAGACAAATTACAAATCTTAGTCCTATATTTAATCCTATTACACAAGGGGAACATGTATTTTCTCTAAAAACCAATGTGTTCTTCGCTTTACAATTGACCAAACCACTGAATAGATTACGACAATCCTTAGCTTTGTCCTTTGAGCGCCCTTTGGAGTCCAGCATACCATCAAGAAGATAAATAAGATTAAACCTGTTGGTCACACACATTTTTTTTAACGACAAATTTGGATTATTGACAGACCATTGTAGTATCATCGTGCTACCAGCAGAACCACCCGATCACACGCATTTCCACTAGGCAATAATGCCTATACACCAATTCAGGAGGAAATCGAATAAATATGAGAAAACCCTCTTGTGAGAATCGAACCCAGTACCTAATGGTCGCATATAATGTAAAAAAATGATATAAGTTGTAATTTTTGTAGCCTAATTAAGTAGTAGAATTTAATACTAGTAATTACAAGAGAAAATACTTTAAATAAATAGTAGACTTTAACACTAATTACAAGACAAAAATACTTTAACTTAATCTTCTAAATAGATGTAAAACTACCTACGGAATGATTGTAAGTAAGAAAGTATACAACTATATTTCATTATAAAAATAGTAAAGATATATTTTATGACAAACTCAAAAAGATGGGATGGAAAATGAAAATATAATAAGGTGTTTATATGTCAACATTCTTATATTTTAGTCTTGTGAGCTTTGTGGAGACAACCACGATCTTCATGATTTCATGACTTCTGCGCGTGTAGACACAATATCGGACTCCATGTCCGGCCACTGAAGAATAAGACATCTCATCCGCTTCGATGATCACCAAGGATTGTTTGGCCTTAATAGCGGACGCATATCAAATAGTGTGACAGAGCCGGATAACGTCATCTAATCTAGAAGTATAAATACCCCGCCTAAAAGTACACTTTAAGTACGTTGTTCTAAACCTTCGTCCTAACTCTCTTTCTCTACTTTCTCTCTCCAAACAAATACTTATTCTCACGCCGGAGGTGGTCGCAGAGTGACCCTCCCACCTCTGCAACGAGCCTAACGGTTTACTCATTTTGCAGGGTTCCATTTCTTGCAGGTTTGAAGATCTAGTCGATTAGATCGTGGTCTGGTCTAGTTTTTGGATCTTCAGCGCATATGACACCCTTCACAATCCTACACATAACCTTATTATAATGTCACATCCGCACATATAACACCCTTCATGATCCTACACACATAACCTTATTACTAAGGTTACGACAAAAATATAACTTTTCCGAAAGGCCAATTAGTCCATTAGGCCAACATTTATCAACCCATTAAGAAAAGTAGAAAACCCAGGGCCCAAAAATAAAAACCCAATTAAAAAAAAAACCAGTTGGGCGGAAACTGACTTTCTGTTTTTGAGTGAGCCGGTGGGCCAATTGACTCAAAGGGCTAACTTTTGGCTTCAAACTGATCTCTGTTGACTTCCAGTGGTTCCAAATTTCACTGGATGAATTTCACATCACCGGAAACATGAGCGGAGGAGGAGGAGATGGTCGGAAAACAGCTAGAAACAGAATCAAACCGTCTACCACCACACCACTTCAGATGATCATCGCGAACTCCGTAACCGCAAGGGTTTACGTAAGGAAAGAGGCAAAGATCAACTTCGCATTCTAGATGTTAATTTCGCTCTTCTAGGGTTTATTATTCTAACCTCATTAGTCGTATTATTCTTCGCCTTCCGTTCCGTTCAGTTCACCGATGCAGATCATCCATTGCCTAGGGTTATCACACCGTTTCCTGCTCCCAAAATCATGGACCTTGACATTGTAATAATTATTCTGTGATTTTGAATTCTGTTACATCTATTGTTATTCATCTTACAATTCTGTGAATTTGATTGATTGATTGATTGATTGTTTGCAGTTTCAAGGTGAGCATAAGGAGAGCTTATATTGGGGAACATATCGCCCTCAGGTCTATTTCGGCATCCGAGCTAGGTAATTATAGAGCATCCCATAAGTTTAAACTTCAGTTATTGATTTTGTTGAACTCTTTAGTGTAATTTGTTGTAAGATTAATTGACAGAAAGTAAAGTGCGATGATTTGAAATGAAAAAGAAAACAGATAGATCTATGGTCCGTTCTACAATCCGTTTATGTTACAGAAACACCACATAAACCTACACCGAGATAGGATACAGATACACCACCTAGCTCAGAACAGGGTCCAAAGAGCACCGTTCAAATTGCCACATTTGAACTAGCAATGGAAGAATCAATTTTTAACTCACAAATCCATGGAGATAAAATTAACACACAATTTTTTTAAACTCATAAACTCACTACCTTTTCATACTGCCGAACCCATACATATACTAATAACAAAATAACTTCTACTAAAACTACCTAGGCCACTACTAAATAAATTAATAAAAAGTGTAGGAAAATAGCATAAACTAAAAGAAATGAAATACATAACATCATAAAATGGGAATCGTGGGAAGTTGGTTCAAGGTGACCTATTCTTCACGTAGGCATGGGATGGGTGGATCTGCATGGGTTTATTCCGAGTTACGGAGCTGCATACATGGGTCTAATCAAAGTGAATTGTTTGACCATTGACCGTATGTACATCATTAACTTTGGGAAACAGGTTTTATATGTATGATCAGCTATATCGGTTTTCTTGCCAGGGCTCCAGAATCATTGGTTGCTGGATTGATGTGGCTTGGTATAAAAGACGGTCAATATTTTATGAGACATGTCTGTCAAGATGCAGACGACCTTCAAACGTATGGTTGGAATAAACATAATGGGAGAGATTATGGACATCAGGTTATAATTGATCATGGAATGACATTGACTACAAGCTTCATGAAATCTAAAGGAAATGGTAGTGGCTATGGAGGAGACTGGGCTGTTCAGGTTGGAGTGCAATATGAAAAGTAAACGCCTTTTAGTTTTCCGTGAAGTAAATTTTCGTTAGCATGAGCTAAAGTAGATGATATACATACTCACATTGTATGGTCATGGTTTATTTTTACTTTTTAAATTTCAGATTAATTGAAGGTATGCCAGATGCTGCACATCTTTTCTTTTATGTGGCTGATGAGGGCCAAAATATGCTCAGCTTGGGTAGAAGCGTCTCGGATATAGATGAGAAGTCTCTATTGGCATTTGGATCACGAGCTGATGTTGGTGACTGGGAGATACATTTGAAATCTATGGTAATAACTAATATCATGAAATGTCTCTAGTTTTTGTTGCTAACCGTTTTTATCTTTTAGAAATCGTTAAGCAGAATGAAAACTGTTCAAACTTTTACAGGATGATTTTGAAGTCCACCATATTGGTCTGAAGACGCCTCACATTCACAATCTCTCTGATCTGGTTCAAGGAATTCTTGGTCTACAAGTAACATGCTAGCATTAAACCTTATATTATATTTGTAAATGATTTGTTTATGTTCTGGTTCTGGTTCTAGTTCTGTTAGTGATAAAATCGGGTTCCTTGTGTTTCAATAGGTAAGAAACTTTGGTCATTTAGAGCTTCCAGACACATCTGATGATTCTCCCAACATTTTGGTTTATCAGGTTTAGTTTTCATTATTTAAATATCTATTTTTATGGGCACTACTATCATCACCAGACAAATGTCAGCCTTTTCCTTTTTATCTTAGTAGATCACTGCTCGAACGCCTTTTAAAGCAGACATTGCTTTTGTAACTGGAACCGATATTGATAATGATAAAGTTGAAGAACGTGTCAACAGCCTCACAGGTGATTTTTTGTATTATAAAATATAATCACAGATTGGGTATTATTATTTGTCTTGGCAGCATATAATAGTTTCATGTTGTTTGTATCTCTTTCATATATGTAGGTACATCAATGACTAGTCAACTTCATAAGAAGGAAAATGAATTCGATGATAAATTCAGGAAAATATTTAATCCATCTGATAAGGTGTCCCTTAAGAAAAGCTTCTGTTCCAATATTCCATACTGTCTTTTTTCGCATTTAGTTTATTTTTATCAACATTTGACTCTAGTTTTTATTTTTAGCAAGCCGCTAATCTAGTTTATTTGTAGCTTGATTTAGAATCTGTGGAAGTTGGTAAGGCTGCTGTTGGAAATTTGTTAGGTGGAATCGGGTACTTCTATGGCCAATCAAAAATATTGTTTCCACAACCCAAGGTAATTTTCATGAATCTGAATATTTTAATACTATATTCTTATCGCATATTCACATACTGTCCCATATTTTTCATAGAATAAAATGTGTCCCTGAGGTTTGGCCAGTTTTGTGACTTTCATCCAAAGGTTTGTTTTTCCGCACCGGATCCAAAAGGGTTGAAATCTTGCCATTTTCATCCGGCTCGTTAACTCCATCCATTTTTCTTGATTAAGTCGGAGGTATATCCGTCTTTTTTGTTAATTTAAAGGGCAATTCGGTCTTTTTTCTGTTTATGTAAAAAGACCAAATACCCATGAAAAAGACTGAATTGCCCTTTAAGTTGACAAAAAAGGCGAAAATACCCCTGACTTAACGGAGAAAAAAGGATGGAGTTAACGAGCCGGATGAAAACGGCAAAATTTCAAACCTTTTGGATCCATATGCGGAAAAACAAACCTTTGGACGAAAGTCGCAAAACTGGCCAAACCTCAGGGACGAAAATGGCATTTTACTCTTTTTCAACATTCTATATAGCACAGATCTGAGTATTTTCCCATACAGTTTTGAAGTACTACATGTATTACATTCGCCAGTTTTCCATTTCTGTAATAAGATTAATATCTTTATTGCTAATGAATGCAACTGAGTCGATAATTTATGTGTAATGCAGCATCGATCTGATGGTGATTCTATATTATACTGGCCAGCTGAGCTGTATACTGCTGTTCCAAGCCGCCCTTTTTTTCCAAGAGGATTCTTATGGGATGAGGGTTTTCATCAACTATTAATATGGTTTGTTTGATATATGTTCGCCTTCTGAATTTCTTTTTATGTCATTTCTATTCTAATATTATTATATGTGAGTATGTATAGGCGATGGGACACGCATATTTCCATGGATATTATTGGACATTGGTTAGATCTTATGAACATCGATGGTTGGATTCCACGAGAGCAAATTTTAGGAGCTGAAGCTTTAAGGTAATATTAAATTATTAATCTGGACTTATGTATGTTTAGTTTCCTTTAAATAATTGATTTTCGTGTATTTGCAGCAAGGTGCCTGAAGAATTTGTTGTTCAACGCCCAAGTAATGGAAATCCACCAACGTTATTTTTAGTCCTACAAGGTAAAGTTTTTTTTTTCTTTTTTCATTTTTTAGAAATTTTTTTTTAACGTTATTAATACTAATCATGTTTTTTAGATCTGGTTTGTGGTATGAAGAGAAACCAATTTTCTTCTACAGAAAGCAAGGAGATCTCTGCTTTCTTTGAACGATCTTTGGTCGTTTAGAAGCATGGTTTCAATGGTTTAATACTACCCAATCAGGTAACTTGTACTTAATATTGTTAAACATACAAAATTTAATTTTGTGACAATGTTGAGATCTAACACTAAACAGGTCATGTTCGCGGGTTGGCGGTTTCAACCCGACCCGAATCCGAAAATCATGTCATATACATGCCCCAACACGACCCGAATATTCGCGGGTTGACCCAAACACGACCCGTTCAACCCATTATTATTATTTTTTAATCTTTTTTCTGAAAATTAATATATTAAAATTTACCAAAAAAGACAAATGTATATAAAATGATCACGTTTAAATTATAAAAGCTTATGTCAATTTCTCTTTTTAAGTTATAATTATGGCATAAAATACACACTTAGGGGCTGTTTGTTTACCTCTTAATGAGGCTCTTAATGATTCATACCTCTTACTGGTTCAGCACTTAATGGTTCAGACTGTTTGTTTCGCGCACAGAGAAGTGACTTGTCTGAATGGTTCAGACATTTGCCTCTGAATGGTTCAGACATTTGCCTCCGAATGGTTAAGACCTTTAATCTGAATTGGTCAGACATTTGCCTCTGAACGGTTAAGCATTGTACTGGCTCTTAATGGTTCAGACCTCTTACTGGTTCAACACTTAATGGTTCAGACCTCTTACTGATTCAGCACTTAACCATTCAGAAGTTGCCAAACAGCCCCTTAGTTCAATTTATGACATAAGACATATTGTGAAAAATATATATATATATAATGGGTTAAGTGGATCAACCCGACCAGGTTGACCTGAGCTCGACTGGTTTGGCTAAACGGGTTCGCAGGTTCATACTGAAACTGACCCAAACCCGTTTAGATTAAACCCTAACTCGCGAATTTCGTGTTGTGTCAAAAATTCACACCTCTTTACAGACGTCAATTTTCTGTTAAATTAGATTGAAATGACTGTTTTACTCTTATAGGGCCATTTATTTATATACCTAACTATATATTTGAAGTAGAGGGACCATTTGCGTAATTAACTTAATTTATATTAAGCCTTAGAAATCAAACTTTTTACTGACAGGCAAGTATACAAGTAGCTATTATTGGCATGGAAGAAAAGAGAGTCAGACCATTTTGAACTAAATCCAAAGGTTATTCTCATTCTCATTTCTATTTAATAATTGTTACATTTTATAGCATTAAACATTAAACCAACTATTTTTCTTATTTTTTGGCATTCCAGACCCTATCTTCCGGTTTAGACGATTATCCACGCGCATCACACCCGACTGACGAAGAACGCCACCTGGATCTTAGATGCTGGATGCTCCTTGCAGCAGATTGCATGCACTCCATCTCAGAGCAGCTTATGAATAAAAAGGAATCTTGGAAGGTAATGGTATTGTAATAACACATGCCGATAAATATCGAAAGTAATACTAAATTAACCGAAAAAATTGTTTTGGAATACTTCAGGCATATAAAGAAACAGCCGAGCTCCTTGCTGATTTTGATCTTCTTAACAAGGTTTGTACATGTTACAGACTTACATCATACAAATCTTTACTTTTTATTCTGTACGATAATTGACGGAATTTTTGTTTGTTTTCTAGATGCATTTTGACAAAGATTATGGAGCTTATTTTGATTACGGGAATCACACAGAAAAGGTAAATTGTCTCATGCATATACTGGTATACAGTTTATAATAACTGTTCATGAGATATATGAGGATGATAAATATGTTGACCAATGTTGACTAAATATTAATAGGTTCGTTTAAGACGGCAACTAGTGGAGAAAAACGGCAACCAACCACCAAGTCTAGAGCTTGTTAGAGAAGTTTTAGATCAACCGGTGTTGAGACTGGTTCCACATGTTGGATATGTTAGTCTTTTTCCCTTCATATCGAAAATCATCCCATCCGTAAGTCCGATCAACTAAAAAATAATAATTTTCTAATGACATTTACACATTTTATCAAATATCAAATCAGACTACTCACTCACATATGCTAATTGACATACAGAAATCATGGATCCTAGAAAAACAGCTTGACATTATTTCAAACACGAGCACCCTCTGGACTAATTATGGATTACACTCGCTCTCTAAAACAAGGTGAAAGAAACAAACAACCAACTCCATGTGTTTTGCATAACTTACACTGATGTTTTTTATGTTTTGATTTATTTATCTATTTTTGAATATTTTGCAGCTCAATGTACATGAAACGAAATACAGAGCATGACCCACCGTATTGGAGAGGCCCGATTTGGATGAACATGAATTACTTAATTCTTTCATCATTGCATCATTATTCAAAAGGTATCAAATTTTCTCCATTAGTTATTTACGAAACCCGTGTTGACCGGTTTTAACCACTCTTTCTGCTGTAGAGGAAGGGCCATATAGAGAAAGAGCTGAGACAATATACAATGACTTGAGGGGCAATCTAATTAGGTATGTTTATTACCATTGTCGTTTCTAGTTTCATAGTTATTTCTGAGCATTTACACTTATACGGGTTATTTGTGCAACAGAAATGTAATGAAGAATTACAAGCAGACGGGTTATTTATGGGAACAATATGATCAGAAGAAGGGTAACGGAAAAGGCGCACACCCTTTTACTGGTTGGACTTCGCTGGTTGTTTTAATCATGGCAGAATCATATAGTGAATGTTAAGTTACAATTTTGACCATTATAGAAGTTGGCATCTGTTGCGCGTCATCATGACCTGTAATCTGTATGGTATTCAGAAAGCTGATACTTTAAAAGCCCACAAAATATTTGACTATAAAATTTAAGTACATGTCCATTGATTCTCAACCTGCATATTGGGTGGGTCAGAACGGGCCAGTTTTAGATTTTGCCATAATTCTCCTACAAACCTTAAATAAAGTTGAACTCGTATAACGTAGTTCAGTTTAAGACACTTTGCCTGCTGTGATAATCACGATTACGAGCCTCACCACAAGGGATCGAAACACTTGGTGGATGCTTGGGTGATGTTTATGATGGACAATTCAATGGGAGCTTGCAATGTTAGAAGGTGAATAGGAGTCATCTCTAACGTTTTGAAGGGGCTGAGAACCCTAGGTAGAAAGACGAAGATGAGAAGTTAAGAACCTATCTTGACCCGTTCTTTCCAAGTTCACAGCCATTCTGATCCGTTTGCTCTTTTGCTACTATTAGAATTGCCCATCTTGACCACTCAATGTTGATAAGCTAACCCAAATCAACCCATTACTTTGTCCAAATCTATTCAAACTTGCGCATCTGAGTCGAGATTGCTAGGTCTAAGGTAAACGTTACGTCATTTTAATGAACTTCCCACCAACTTACCAGTTTACCATCACCAATTTAAAATAAAGTAAACGATATAAATTCAGTTGGGCCAAATTACACATACCACCAATAAAATTATCGCCCCTTGCGTATAATTACCGATCATCATACATGTTGAAAGGTGGACTGTTAGGTTTGGGCTTCGGACTTGTATTTACAAGACGTACGACATCAAGACTCGATATATCTTACCAGACCAAAATATTACTCTATTGTGAAAATGAAATTATGATAGACAGACCGTCGAGCAAACTATAAAAATGAATACTGTTAATGATTTTGTTCGAACGACATCGGGTTTGATTTGTCACGCTAAATAAACAATTCAATTATAGTTGACTTGATTTATTTTGAACAATAAGAGTTAATTGCTCAATTGGTCATTGTGGTAATTGATCCTTTCAAAATTACGCGGTTGGTCCCGATTGTTTGTAGGAGCATCTGTGTAATTTTTAAACCACGTGAATTAACTGTACAATATCTGCAAATCACAGTATTCAATCGTGTAATTAGTTCTACAAATTAATGATGTGAAATCAAATTCTTATTATCAAGGTTGTGAGAATCGCTAGTGTAACACCCTGTAAAATCGTGTCCAATAATATAGTGACACGTATTGTATTTTAAATATAGTCAATTAAAGACTAATATGGACTAAAAGTGACAACATGCTCAAACTGAGCCTCTGAATGACTTTCTGATGTCAACATGCATAAACCTAGCCTCAGAACGACCATTAGTGTCGTCATGCATAAAAACGTAGACTCTAAACGACCATTAGTGTCGTCATGCATAAACGTAGCCTCTAAACGACCATTAGTGTCGTCATGCATAAAACGTAGCTCTGAACGACCATTAGTGTCGTTATGCTTAAATTCGGCCTCTGAGTGACCGTTGTGTCAACATGCCTAGCCTCTGAGTGACATCGGACACAACATGCTTATACTGAGCCTCTGAGTGATCCTTTACGTAGTCCTAACTCTCATATGTCCTGTTTGGGACGAGAGTGATTAAATCCAATAATATATAAAAGTTGGATACTGGAGGGATTAAAAGTGTCAACATGTTAATTTCTACCACAGAGTGACCTTTTAACGAACCGAGAGCTCGACAATGCCCGGCATAATCCCGGGTATGCCGAGTATTGGCTACGGAGCGCTAAAAAAAGGTGTTTAAAAAGGTTTTTAGAAGCTTTAATAAGTTAAGGGGTTAAAAGTGTCAAACTTTGAAATTGGCCATGGGGCGGTCGCGGGCCGCGAGAGACCGGGCCTGGTCTCTCGCGGGGCGCGAGAAGGGGTTTGCAGCATAAATTTTTCTTGGCTGCCACACAAAGCTCCAAAACCATTAAAACCGAAACCATAGCTTCTCAAACTGTTATGCCACGTTTTGGGACACTTGTAAGCTTCCTCTTACACCCCTAAACACCTGGCTTCACCTCCTTTGAGCTCTCCAACTATAAATAGGTGATCAAGTTCACCATTTGAACTTGCACCTTTCTAAATCATAACTCTTCTCCCTCCTCTGGAAGTTCCTAGCTAAAAGGAGCATCCAACATAGTTCTTTTGCACCTTATGAATCACTGGTAAGTGTTCCTTCTTTGTGCATTTTCGTTTATAGGCTTTTATAGCCAAAAGCCAAGCGTTTTTCAGAAAACGCTTTAACTTTCGGTTAAGACCATTATGGTCCAGCCATTGTTTGAAATGAACATGGCTAATTGATCGTAATAAGGTAGGTGTTAATCCCTATAAAGGGCACCTCGTGAAGATCACGTTTGCTAGACCAATTGACGGGTCAAAGTTACGATATTAAAAAGTCAAACAGGCCATTTTTCAGAAAAATCATAAATTGATCTTTTATACGTTATGAAACCTGTTTTGACACTTAAACAAGTTGGTAACAATTATTAGGACTTGTAAGAACATGTTCGGCTCGTCAATTTCAGCTCTAGGGTCGGTTCGCAACCGAAAGTCGCGAAGTTTGACTTCTGCTTTGACTTTCGATTCTGACCCGATTTAGATTAGTTACCTACCGATCTAAAGTTTCATTATGATCATAATATAATGTAGCATAACCCTCTGAGGTTATATTACATGATCATAATCAGAATCCAAGTTTATGCGCAAGTTCCATAATTATGCCATCTTTGACCAAAATGTCCTTTTTGCATAAAACAAAGTTTTAAATAGTAATGAACTTGAAAATGAGTTTTCTACTGATGTAATATTATAAGTAGGATTATTTGGGATGTTAAACCAAGTTATAAACTGAGTTTTCAAGCAAGTCCTTAAACTATGTCGATAAATGGCGATTTTAGCCCTTGTGGCTCATAAAATAGTTTTAATCAAATATTTTCAAGGCAAATCTTTTACCTACTGATATGTTATATTAAATAACATATCTAAGACATTTTAATCTGACCTTAACATCAGTTTTCGAAAAAATCACATAAAGACGCCATTTTACAACATAAGCGCTGTTTAGGCCCATAATATGGTTTTGAACCATATTATTGACCAAGAATTGATACCTACTGATTTTTAAAGTTATTTTAAATATATTTACAGTAGGTACATGTATAAACTCAGAATCCCAAATATATTATAAACTATGTGTAAAATGACCAAAATGCCCCTTCGGTGCATAGTTTGGTCATAAAAGATAAATTACACATACAATTGATATCCTATTGATATTATATCACAAATAAAATATTTTTTCCAGAATACTCATGATTATAAACTTAAAATATGTTCAAGCTCCTTTTATACGGTGTATAATTACCGAAATGCCCTTATGAGGCATAATTTCGTTTTAAAACCATAATGGGCATACAAGTTGATATCCTACTGATATTTAACTTATTTAAAATATAATGGCATATAGAACTTGTCCATGACTTATCCGGTTACTCATTATCGCTTATAAGCACACGGTTGATTATACATAACTAGTTTACGGAATTTAACCGAAACGGGTTTAACCTTATATTTTAATCTCAAAATCCAGAATGTTAATTGTTTACCCATGTTATGCAAGTCAAAGTACTTGTCGGGTTTAAACTACATTCTATCCGATCATCGTTTAGCATTATACGTTTTGATCATGTACACTACTCAGTAAGTCTATGACTTAAATAAAGACCGATAGTATTTAATTGGTTAGCTTATGCCATAATCCAGACTAGAGCCTTGCCGGTAAATGCCATCTGCACGTTAGTACTTTTGTATACGGCTGAGTTATTGAATTTTGAAAGAAGACTAGCTTAGGTAAATATTCTCGATTATTTTCCCTATATGGGCTTGGGATACGGTAAATTATTACCGCTTGGTCCAAAATGGGGTCAATCGAATGCCCGTTTGTGGCTAGTAAACCCGTATATTCTGTTTTAATTAGTTTTGTTTGATAACTTAAACATCGGGGGTTAAATTACCGTGTCCTGTATATCCTCGGCTCAATACATTAGTTATTGGCCACGACCTTAGCGCGGGGTGTAGGCATACACCTGACAGACGCTCATATGCAAATTAACCAAGACGTTCGGGATAACTCCTTCGTGAGGTTGTAAGTGGTGTGTATTTAATCATGTCTCGGTTTCTTTATTGGGCCCTGTATGTATTGACAAACATGTGAATCTGATACAAGGTTGCAAGGTCAACTTTCCCAAGTTAATAAAAATATTTGTGCCGTTTTGCACTTAAAAATCATTTTAAAGTGTTTTCAAAATGAGTCAGTTGGGTGTATTTACCAGCGAAAGCTGACATATCGTCCAAAGGCTAACTGCAGGTACAATACGAAATAGGCTGGAAGCTGCTCGGTAGTGAATAAGAGGATCTTGCAAATCCTTAGATCTGCCCTAAAGTCTGTTTTATATTCTTTCTTGTACATTTTAATGATTTGCCTGTGGATCTTCTATTATGTCACACCCCGACCCGCAGCGGAATAAGAGTCGGGGCATAATTGGGTTATCACCAAAGCTCATGATATTTACTAATATGTTTCATATTTATTAAAGTCAAAATTACATCCTCAATATTCCAAACATGTTCATACAAATACAAAGAAAGATAATCAACTAAACAATCCAAAGTCTAAACCAGTTTATTCTTCTAAGCCATCCTATGTGTTTCTTGCTGCAGCTGGATCACCTGTATCATGTGTAAAAATGGGGGTTTTTGGGTCAACATAAGTTGGCGAGTGAACCTTATTAGAAAAACATTTATTATTGATTCCTTGTTATCTTTATCATGAAAAAATTGTGCAATAATCATATGTGAGCAAATGTAATTTAATCATACAATAACAATAACAACAACAAACAATAACATACAATAACAAACCAACTTGCATGAATATATAACATGAATGAAACTGTATATGTTGGCAACGTCACGTTCACGCTCATAATGTAATGGGGAACGGACGGCCTATGATAAATGTCTGTGCGATCAAGGCTCAATCAAACAGAGCCGATCGTATGTCGGCAACGCCTGGTTCACGCTCATAATGTAATGGGGAACAGCTCAACGCTCATAATGTAATGGGGAGCGGCGGCCTATGATAATGTATGTACTGAAAATGATAATTTAATCTAAACAATAACCACACAAACAGTTGATACATGTTGAATACACATTTGTTCATGGATATGATGGATGCACAATGATTTAAATATAATAAATGGTAAGACACATGATACACCCCAAAAACGTGATTAAAACGAGGGATTTGTAGAGATTCACTCACATTGGGTGCGTTCGGTTGAAGATGATGAAATGCGCACGAGTTTGGAGGATTGATCGACGAGAAACTAACTAACCTAAATAATAACGGAAAGTATGGTAAATGAGTTTAAGGCTATTTTCTATCTTTAAAAACGTTATTTTTAAGTATTTTCAATTGATTTTTAAGTTAAATAAATAAATAAAAATATAAAAAAATGTTGACTTTTGCATTGACCATTGACCGTTGACTGTTTGACCGGTTCGCTAAAGTGTAAGTGTGCGCCGGGTAAGGCTCGAACCCGAGACCTCCCGTACGCGTGCACGCAGCTCTACCAACTGAGCTACGTGTCAACCCGAAATAATTCTATTTTTAATTATATTTATATACTGTTTTAGTTTATTCAAAATTCTTTTATTTTCAAAAAGGGTTTTAATCGTTGAACCGGAGTGTGCAACAGGTCTCGAACCCGGGACCTGTGGGTTAGTGTTGCACACAGTCCACCGCTGGACTGTGTGTCTAACCTGGTTAATATACCGATTTTTATTATACTTAACAACTTCAGTGAGTTAATCCGGTTCAGTTATAAAAAGAAAACATCTTTATTACAGAGCATACGTGTGTCAAGGATCGAACTCGCGGCGTGTGATATATGTGCGCACACAGTCAACCGCTGGACTGCGTGTCTAACCCGAGATAATATCCAATTTATATTAAACTTATAAACAAACTAACTTCATCTTCTTCGTTACAATATCACAGACTACGATAACTCTACTGTTTCTTGTTTAATTCGATTGACAAACATTCAAATGACTAAAATGAAATGGCAGAGAAGATTTTGGAAGTACACATACCGGAGAAACGATCTATCTCAGAATTCCGGCGAAGTCGTCGGCTCTGTTTTTATGGATTTCGTCTGAGCGGACAAATTAACAATTTTGATTAGCTAGATGCGGAATTGAAGCACTGAACAAGAATTACCAGAAGGTTTAAAAGGCTATACCGTTTCACAGCGAGAATTGGGAACTTTCAGAAGTTTTCCGGCGAGAGTTAATTATCCGATATCGTCGTCTGAAACTGATTCTGATTGAAGGGTTTGAGTTAGCAAAAACTTAACAACTGATAGACGATGAAAGTATTGAGAAACTTACTGATTTGATGGAAGACACGGTTTTCCGGCGAAAGTCCGGCGAGTTCAAAAAGCAATTCCGACGATCAGAAACTAGAGTAAACGTGAGAATAGAAGTTCTGGGAATGTAATTGAGTCGCGAAAAGAAGCTTTTGTTGAAGTAATTCCAGAAGTGAATGTTTTCGGTTATAAAAACCGAACATCACATGAATTCAAGTCCATTCATGACTGAATTGATTAAAAATGTCGGTGTATCGGTTATTAACAGAAAATCGCGACCACTCAAACGTTTTGGACGTTTGGAAGCCGATTACGGTTACAGTTGGCGTAAACCGGTTGATTCCTGAGTGAAGTTATCATTTAATTGTTTCCTAGAACTCACAGAAAACATCAAGTGGCGGAGTGGTTATATGTGTGCGTGTTAAGTCTTTAGACTCACCCGGCTGACCCGGGTTCGAATCCCGGCAGCCGGTTTTCTTTTTTATTTATTTTCTTTTCACTTTTTATTAATTATAGTTTTTAAATTCTAATTTGTTAATTAATTATGCATCATTTAAAATTAAAATAAGCATAAATACGCAACGAAAAATTTATAACTTGATATTCGATTACAAACGAAGCGGGTTTGGAAAACCCGTTTTTGACAAATGTTACATATTACGAGCCTGTATATTATTTTATTTCGAACATTTGGTTTGTAATAGTAATTTTACTCCAAGACTTCCGTTGTGCCATGTTTAACTGACTATGATATTATCAACTGATGTCACAATACTCCCCACCCGGGCCCACCGGTGTATGGATTTGGGATGGAAATCCGGGGTGTGATAGGTTGGTATCAGAGCCAATGTTTGAGAGAATTAAACGCTAGCCTCTTGTGTTTAATCTCAAACTTACATGTGCACATTCCTTAGACTTCCGAGTCTAGGCATTGACCTAGGATTATTCATTTCATTATTAAGTTATTAGTACGAGGACAAAGTGGGAGAGGAAAAGGTCCAATGAGGGGAGGACCATCGGGGCGTATTCCCCCTCAACCTCACAACTCAGATGCCTACCAAGAATCAGGAGATTCGTCTCCTTGGCAACCTGCGAGACGTTCTGTCTCTAATAGACACTCGCCCTCACATTCCCAAAATTCTTACCACTCTCACCACTCCTATCATTCACACCATTCTCACCGTTCCCATTCTCATCACTCTTACCATGAAGAATTCAACCCTAACCATTACTTTAACACACCTCCAGCCGATCAAAATCAGTTGGACCAGCCAAACCCTATGGACGAGGACTCCGACCCGGAGATGCCACCGTCGGGATCAAATATGCATCCCATTGAAATATCAAGCGATTCGAACTCCTATGTCGGATCACCCTACCAAGGTCCTAATGAATGGGACTAATACTGGAACCAATTCACCTTTGCCCACACTCCTTCTCATCACTCTCAACCACCCCCAGTATAAGAAGATGTCCACATGGAACCGGTGCACCAATCTCAACCACCACCCGAACCACCAAGAAGGAAGCGTGGAACACGTATGTCGGTACATTCCGGAAAAAGGTCGGGATCGCTGCCACCTTTGCCCAATTCCTACCCTACAATTCAAGAGGACCCACAAATGGGTGGACCCTCTAATGTTTCACCTATAGTGGAACCAACACCAACACCTGCTGTTCAACCACCATCGGATTATACTAACCCAATCCCCACATATCCAGATACGTCTGGATATGATCCTTTTAACCCGTCTACACCGGTAGACTATCAAGCATGGTCGCAAGACCCCTATATGCAAGCAGTTATGCACAATGCACTTTACCCGTCTCCTTTCCCACTTACTTTTCCGTCGACTGGATATCCAACTTATGGGTACCAGTATCCGGCTATGCCACAACCACAACCTCCGCCACCACTTGAGGCCATAAATGAGGCCTTAGAAAGAATGAAGGAAATGCAACAGCAGGCAGAGAAGACGGAGAAGAAGACAAATAAGTTTTTTCAAGAAACTCTCCAAGCTAGTTAAGGGAAAGAAGGACGAGTAAAGTCTCTTTTATTATATGTAGTCCCTGCGTGGACATTTTATTTCTTCTAGTCCTTGCATGGACAATTAGTTTCTTTTATTTATTTCAAGTATTGTACTTTCTAATTATCATTTAATGAAATATTTTGGAATTATATATATGTACTTATCCTCTTCAAGCGATCGTCTCGATTTTACTCGGAATTTTTTATCAGCTATATAATTCCAAAAAGATCTTAATGGTTTTGATTTGCTGAGTGGCACAGACCACATTTGGCCAAATATATAAATGATAGTTAAGAACGGAAGGGTCTTCTATCATGATAGTTAAGGGAAGTTATCCTTCGATCTAGAGGTTGTGGACTAAGTTCAAGCCTCCAAGTCATTAAGGTCAATGCGACCGGGATTATTAATCAACCATTAAGGTCCTCTTATGTTAACATTCAAGTAATGTTCATACTCATGGTAGTGTGACTTGAGGAATCACACTAGCCTTCAAGGTAATGGACTATGTCCTAACCTTATATAGCCCATGTGATCTGTTTAGTCCCGGCTAAATATCACCAGTGCGGTGATGAATAAAACATCCACTAGTGATGTATTACCCTTTCGGGTTATAATTAATTTTATATAGCCTATGTGATCTATTTGATCCCGGCTCAATATCACCAGTGCTGTGGTGAATAAAACATCCATTAGTGATGTATTAGCCTTTCGGGTTATAATTAATTTTATATAGCCTATTTGATCTATTTGATCCCGGTTAAATATCACCAGTGCAGTGATGAATAAAACATCCATTAGTGATGTATTACCCTTTCGGGTTATGATTAATTTTATATAGCCTATGTGATCTATTTGATCCTGGCTAAATATCACCAGTGCGGTGATAAATAAAACATCCGTTAGTAATGTATTGCCCTTGTGGCTATAATTATTTATATAGCCCTGTGATCTATTTGATCCCGGCTAATAACGCCAGTACGGTGATAAATAAAACATCCATTAGTGATGTAATGCCTATGCGCCATATTTTAAATGTCCTTTGTGACAAGCCTATGTGCTATACAATTGTCAAATATGACAATGATAGTCGTGACATTACGATCCACTGTCTAGTAATATATGGACCTTGTCCAGATCGTAAATTGCCTATAATGGTCCTATTAAGACCTAGGCCAAATATAGATACTTTAAGCCTAAGAGTTGTGATGTTATTCACACTAGCATGATTAGGCGATGGATTTTTATATCCAATGTTTAAAGTTGAAATGATTGGTATACCATGGCTAAGGCAAATTTTATCTGGTATATAGAACCAAAGATTTAAAGAATGACTCATTCAAATGAGGCACAAAGTAGCCATCGGAACGTCAACTCTAAGGACGCCGAAAATGTAGCCATAGATAATAATGATTTCCAAGCGCGTATTGATGCGGCTGTGGAAAAGGCCATGGGTAAGGCCATAGAAAAGCTAAGAGAATCGAGTGCTACTTGCTCTAAACCACTGTCGATTACCCCGTCCTCAGCTCATAAAGAGAACTCTGTTCACTCTCAAATGCGAAGAGTGAACCTAAGAGGATAGACTATGCTGATAAGTTCTGTTCTTCTAAGGACGGATGCACCTACAAGTACTTTGTCTCCTGTAAACCCCGAGACTTTAATGGGGAAAAAGGAGCTGTAGAAGCCCTAAAGTGGCTGGATGAGATGTAAACAATAGTAGATATCAGCAACTTTGCTGATAAGGATGTGGTCAAGTATGTATCACAGTCCTTTAAGGGTGATGCCCTAATCTGCTAGAAGGCCATGATACAGTCTACAGGTAAAGTACACCTGTATAATTTGGAGTGGTCCAAATTCGTGGACCTCGTTAAGGAAACACACTGCCCACCCCATGAGGTGGAGAAATTAGAGACAAACTTCTTGTCTCTTTCCATATAAAACCTAAATTTTCGGAAATATGTGTCCGATTTCAATTCCATATCTAGGTTAGTTTTCTTTTGATTACCCCGGAGCCCAAATGTAACGCCTCGTATTTCCAAGATTTATTATTTTTATAAAAATTCACGCTCGTTTTCTATTTCCTGAGTCGCAACTTCAATCGGATCGAAAAAACGGTTTAAAATCGGAAGACTACGCGTTTTTACGCGTTTTAACGAAACGACAACTGAACGCAATCATTTTCGGGCGCCGACGTTTAAATCGCGTGTTTAAACCTAAAAATAATATTATACCCTGTTATGTCACGTTCGGGTTCGAAAACGGTTTCAGAACCATAACGGGCCGCGTAAAACACATGAACCGGGCCTTAGGCCCAACACACTCAAAACCCTATCCTATAAATACATCTCTCTTCTTCATTCACTCAAACCCTAGCCCCCTTGTCCCTTTCCCTCTCATTTCCGGCGACAAGAACGGACTCCGGCGATAGACCGGTGACCTCCGGTGGTCTCCTTCTCCGGCCGCCGCACACCCCTCACACTCACACACCCCTGCGATCTCTTAAACCCGACACAACACACACCCGCATATATACTTACAGACAGAGAGAGAGAGAGAGAGAGCTGTGAGGAGAGAGAGACGAGATAGAGAGAAGGTAGGTGGTGGTGGTGGCGCGACTATGACGGCTCCGGGGGGGGGGGGGGTTTTCGATCGATGGCGGCAGCAGCCGTCACCTCCAGCGAGCGACGGTGGTAGTGGGTGATTCAAACAAAAGATAGAGCGACGGCGGTGCGGTGGCGTGGCGGCGGAGGAGCGTCGCGGCTGCGACGATGCATCGGACCAGCGAACTTACTATTTTAATACCTTATCATACACCTCCCGAAATGTCACATGAGTTTCAAAACACGTGGGCAAGAAAACTTTATGAGGACCAACCATTTTCGACCTACTTAAATTCTTTTAAAACAAATGGTAGCACTCCCGTCCTTTACAAAATACGTAACGCATAATCAATAAGTACCTTATATTCCTTTATATTCACACACTAGATCCTATATTCTAAGTTAAACTTAAGCCTATTTTAGAAGCGATAACCTCAAAGTTTTGCTCAAATAACAATACATGCGTATCCTCGTACATGGTTTAGTCAACTGTTGCATGACATTTTAAACGTATCATTCGTTTTACATACCCTGATTTCTCGACTATTTTATGTAAATAAATTCGTAGCATTCAATTCATATCATACGCACCATTATCGTCTGTTACACTTGTTGACGTTCATAATTATACACATATTCATGTTCATGAAAATAACGTGTCATTTTCATGCTTATTATAACACCTAATGGCATACCTCCCAACATCGTCCGTGGACAGGAGAGATTCCTGGCTCGTAAGTAATGCCCTACCTCTAAAATCACCAACGCGTTTTGGGCTTAATGCTAGTGGATGAGAGGAGAACTTCACAGTTAAGCGTGCTCAAGTGGGAGTAGTACTAGGATGGGTGACCTCCTGGGAAGTCTCCACCAGGGCAACCAAAAACAAAGTCGTGAGTTCCTGGATGGGCCACCCATCAAGGGCAAAGCGGACAATATTGGTGATAACCAGGGGTGTTACAGGGGTGTTACACTTATACTTATCATCACATTCATGCATATACGTCTTATATCCATGCTTATACTTATTTCCATACTTATGCTTATACTCATACACATACCTATACTTGTACTCGTATTCATATTCATGCCTATGCGCGAGCGAAACCCGAGGGATTCGCTTACGTGGGCCACAAGCTAATTACACGCTACGCACTACATTCTTACACACACGCGAACTTATTTTCAGAATTTATGTACACCTTTATTCATGCGCTGCTAGTACAAGCTATGCGGATCATGTGATGATCGGTATAATCGCGGGTGCACACGGGATTATAGCGATAAGCGCATGAGAACCATAGAGTGTACTACCGCGCATGGTAACACACGGAACGTAACATTGCATCGAGTAACGAAACGGTCGCAACGTGGTTAAAACATGGTGGATACGCCGCTGGTACTTCCTATACATAAGTGTTTTCACCATGCTGCCAAACTTTCGTAATACGTGCCATGAGAAATCCGGTGATTTACAGACCATAATATGACCTAACACGCCAGCTTTAAACAACTCACAACTGCATTGCAAAGTGCGCGCTACCCGATTATCCACGACGAGTCTTAATCCCTAACGTAACGTTTTCGTTTGTCCATATACATATGCCAACCTTACACGAGTATTCGTTGATCGAATCAATCGTCCGCTCTTATGCCTCCGTTAGCCCCGTTAACCTTGTCTTTTTATGCAACCTCGTTTACCATCAATCGTGTAAGCATTCAAACCCTAAATGCCTTCTTACTCTAAAGTTATCTCCCATTCCCGTAGATAGCAACACGCTTGATTGGCCGCTACCTCGATAACTAGCTTATTTTAAATACCTAACCTTCTCGTTTTCCATCATTAAGCAACTCTCTACAAAATCGAGATTTATTAACGCTCTTCAAGGTCGATAGAACTTTCTAACAACCTACGGTTCGACCACACTCACCATTAAACTGCATACCACTTCTCACGAGAGCTTTTCTGCTTAGATGGCATATCATTTGAGTTATTCAAAGCTCGTTTAAACCACTCTCCTATACGCATACTTACGCGCTTTACTTACGCTTGATGGCTTTAATCTTTCTAGTCAAGCAACTTCTTCTTGCAAACCTAAATCTTCGAAGCTCTAAACTTCATGCTTTCCCTCATGTGTCCAAACATCCAAGTCTCAATTTTAAACGATCATTCTATAGCCAAATCTTTCTAAAGTCTTCCTCTTGAATAAATTTCGGGACGAAATTTCCTAAAGGAGGGGAGACTGTAACGCCTCGTATTTCCAAGATTTATTATTTTTATAAAAATTCACGCTCGTTTTCTATTTCCTGAGTCGCAACTTCAATCGGATCGAAAAAACGGTTTAAAATCGGAAGACTACGCGTTTTTACGCGTTTTAACGAAACGACAACTGAACGCAATCATTTCCGGGCGCCGACGTTTAAATCGCGTGTTTAAACCTAAAAATAATATTATACCCTGTTATGTCACGTTCGGGTTAGAAAACGGTTTCAGAACCATAACGGGCCGCGTAAAAAACATGAACCGGGCCTTAGGCCCAACACACTCAAAACCCTATCCTATAAATACATCTCTCTTCTTCATTCACTCAAACCCTAGCCCCCTTGTCCCTTTCCCTCTCATTTCCGGCGACAAGAACGGACTCCGGCGATAGACCGGTGACCTCCGGTGGTCTCCTTCTCCGGCCGCCGCAAACCCCTCACACTCACACACCCCTGCGATCTCTTAAACCCGACACACACACACACCCGCATATATACTTACAGACAGAGAGAGAGAGAGAGAGCTGTGAGGAGAGAGAGACGAGATAGAGAGAAGGTAGGTGGTGGTGGTGGCGCGACTATGACGGCTCCGGGGGGGTTTCGATCGATGGCGGCAACAGCCGTCACCTCCAGCGGGCGACGGTGGTGGTGGGTGATTCAAACGAAAGATAGAGCGACGGCGGTGCGGTGGCGTGGCGGCGGAGCAGCGTCGCGGCTGCGACGATGCATCGGACCAGCGGCGGCGGCAGTCGCCGTGTCTCAGCGGCGACAACAGCAGCGGTGTAGCTGCGGTTGTCCGGCTCGACGGACGGCGGCGGTAGTGGTGGTATTGGTTAGAAATTCTGTTGCTTCCGGTTCAGTTGCAAATTCAAGTTTTGGGATAGCTCGGGTGCACGTCGAATTCAAACTCGGTTCTGATTCGTGTCGGTTCGAGTTTCGGGTTCCGATTCCGTGTTGTCTCAGGTAAAGTTTTAAGGTTATTTAATTCGTTCTCTGGTCAGTTCGATTCAGTCGGTCTTTGTTCGGTTCGTTTCAGGTTCAACACGGCAGTGGTGAACGGGTTGAGTCGGCTCGGGTCATACACCTGTTCGATTCAAATTCTGTTCGGGTCTGCACGGTTCAAGTCCCGGTCAACTCAGTCAACTGCCGGTCAACTCGGGTCAGCTCCGGGTCGAATCTCGGTTCAGTCAAGTTCATGGCTCATGTTCAGCGGGTTGGGGTCTCAGTGCAGAGGTTCGGGTCAGCAGTGAGTCAATGAAAGTTTAGGCTTCGGTTCGGGTCTCGTTTGGTGTTCGGTCAAACCTGGTCAACTTGGTCAACGAAAGTCAAACCTGGTCAACTTGGTCAACGAAAGTCAAACCTGGTCAACTTGGTCAACGAAAGTCAACAGGTCAACTGCTGGTCAATTGTCGACCCGAGACTGGGTAAAAATCTTAAACGGCGCAAAACCTTTATTATTATTGTTTATATTATTTATCGCTTTAATCGTAAAACATTACTTACTTGTACACTAAACGTGTCCTTGTAAGTTGTATAAATATATATATTTTCGTTACATAACTTGTATAAATATATTGCTTCGTTGATTGTTGAGTTTTGACACATATATCGACAACTTGTGTTGTCGGGATCGTCTAAAAACAGAGGAAACTCTGCCCGTTTTTCGTCAAATCATACGTATATATATTTATTGCACTTTCCGGCGAAGCATATTTCTTAAACGACATCAAATAAACCTATATATTATACTTCGACAAAATAAATTATTAAACCCTCGTATACCTATACTTATCTAAAAGGCAATATACATATATGTATATCATTCCCTTGTCGACAAGACATATATATTATACTTTAAAGAAAAAATAATATATATATTTAATATACTTTTCGTCAAAATATAAATAATTACCTAATACGCTTTTCGCTAAAAAATACATATATCTATTGTATTATTTTGATAACACTTCTACGACACCTTTGACGAATTTAACTTTAGAGTCGTTACACAAATTCCGTGCTAAACGTACACGTACCTTCAACTCCGATTCGATTATTCATCCATGTTCGTTGTCATTTAAGGTGGCATTGGTGTCCCTTTCTCCCACTCATCAACTCGTCGTGGAATTTCCAAAGAAGACTTAGCAATTTTGTGAGTACACTCGACCCACTTTTGTTTATATCACTTTTTGGGTGTAACATGTTTCCATATACAAAAATCACAAACACTTAAACTTTATGAAACGCACAAACAATCCTATACACATGACTACTTGAATCGTATACTTGTTGCTTGTCTAGGGATAAACGTTGTGCTATGCTTTAGTCATTAACTACTTTTAGCCTTTGTTTGACATGCTTAGCGCTATAGGAATTCACGCATCCACCTCCATCGTGTTATTCGTGAGGTCATGTTAAAACATCGTGATTGCGTTACGGGTTTGATTATTAGCATTGCATGCCTTGATATTGCTCTTGTATAGATTTGGTTGCCATGAGGATTGTTAAAACTTTATTCGTATACGTATGCTATGCTTAAACTTGTGTACTCGCCTTTGCTTTTGCATTGACTTTATTTTAAAACATGTTACAGGTTGAAGGAGATGACGCTATGAAAACAATATATCAAGGACTAGATACACACAAATTAGACGTTAGGTTTAATGTCGACGTATCAATTTTGTTATGACTTTGCAAATGTTAGGTTGTTCTTTGTTTTGTTACATTGATGTATTTGACAATTCTTACGAGATGAAATATGGTTTAATTAATTATTGTCACTTAATAATGTTGTGAGCAATGAGCAATCTCGTTTTCGTCTCATCCCGATGTTTCCGCCATCGGTTGGGGTGTTACACCAAACGCATTGCACATTTTATTAATGGGATAGCGCCCGAGATAAAGGGCATGTTAAAGGCTGCTCAGCCTAATACCTATAGGTCTGCTGTAGACCTATCTCTCTCTCTCTCACCCTTGATCTTGTAAGGCAAAAGTCAGTTAAGCCAGAAACTGACGAAAAAAGGAAGAGAGATGAAGACAACTCCCAAAGATTTAATAAGAAAAATAAAGGGAGATTCGGGTTCAAAGGGAACTAAGGCAAGTCGGTTGTGATGCCATTTTGCAAGACTTGCAACCGCAGACACTGGGGACAGTGTAATTCTTATTCACAAGCTAGACCTTGTGGTATTTGTAAAAGAAGAGGGCATAAGACCCTAGAATGTAAAGATCTTAAGGATGTTGTATGTTATATCTGCAATGACAAGGGACATTGCAACTAACTGCCCTAAGAATTCAAAGAATAATAATCCGAAGCCTGGAGAGGCCAAGAAGGGGAATGCACACGCTTTTCAACTGACTGCTAAGGAAGCTGTTAATGACAATAACGTCATAACAGGTACTTTCCCCATTAACGATATTTATGCTAGAGTTCTTTTCGATTCGGGTGCGATAAATCATTTGTTGATCATAAGTTTAGTAAACTGTTAAATTTACCCATAAGAACTCTAGATAAAATTTATGAGATAGAACTTGCTGGTGGAACCTTAGAAACTTCTTCTTCCATTCTTGATGGATGCTCTATATCCATTAAGAATTATTCCATCCCTATCTCTCTTCTGCCAATGAAATTGGCGGGATTCGATGTTGTCTTAGGCATGGATTAGTTATCTTATAACCAAGCCCGTATTGCCTGCAATAAAAAGCTCATCGAAATTAAAACCCCATCTAGTGAAGTGATCATCATTCCCGGAGACTCACACTATGGATTGCCGGACAAGGTGTCGTTATTTAAGGCATCCAAGTGTTTGAGAAAAGGTTGTGTCATCTATATGGCACAAGTAACCATAAATGAACCTAAACCGAACCTTGAAGATCAACCAATTATCTCAGAATATCCCGATGTATTCCCAGAGGAATTACCAGGCCTACCTCCAGACAGGCAAGTGGAGTTTAGAATAGATATCCTACCAGGATCTGCATCAGTGGCTAGAGCTCCATATATTTAGCACCAACGGAAATGAAGGAATTGAGAACGCAGCTAGACGAACTTTTGGAGAAAGGCTCTATTTAGCCTAGTTCCTCGCCTTGGGGAGCTCCTATCCTCTTTGTAAAGAAGAAAGACGGTTCGATGCGGATGTGCATTGACTACCGGTCCTGAATAAGTTAACAATCAAGAATAGATATCCTCTGCCCAAGATCGATGATTTATTTGATCAACTTCAAGGGTTAGCTATTTCTCTAAGATAGATTTAAGATCATTATATCATCAACTGAAGGTTAGGAGTGAATATGTTCCAAAGACAGCCTTCAGGACCCGTTACGGTCACTTTGAATTTTTGGTGATGCCTTTTGGGCTCACAAATGCACCAGCAACATTCATGGATCTCATGAATAGAGTCTGCAAGCCATATTTGGATAAATTTGTCATTGTCTTTATAGATGACATACTTATCTACTCTCGTAATCAAAATGATCATGAGAACATCTTCGGTGCATCTTAGAACTACTAAGGCAAGAGAAGCTCTATGCTAAATTCTCTAAGTGTGAGTTTTTGCTTAGAAAAGTCTAATTTCTTGGACACATGGTAAGTGAGCGTGGTATCCAAGTGGATCCCGCCAAAATTAAGACCGTAATGAATTGGGAAGTACCCAAAACCCCAACAGAAGTTCGTTGTTTCCTAGGACTGGCTGGTTACTATAGGAGGTTCATTGAGAACTTTTCAATAATAGCCACTCCTTTAATTACCTTGACCCATAAGAATGTTAAATATAATTGGGTCCAAAACAACAAGAATCTTTCGAGACTCTTAAACACAAGCTAAGCAACGCTCCTGTGTTATCTCTACCTGAGGGTATTGAGGAATTTGTGGTCTACTGTGATGCATCGCACACTGGCATGGGCTGTGTGCTAATGCAAAAAGGCAAAGTGATTGCCTATGCATCACGACAGGTAAAAGTGCACATAAGAAATTACACCACCCAGGATTTGGAATTGGGTGTCGTTGTATTTGCACTAAAACTATGGAGACATTACTTGTATGGCACCAAGTGTATTATATACACAGACCATAAAAGTCTCCAGCATCTGTTCAATCAGAAAGAATTGAACATGCGACAACGCCGTTGGATGGAAACTCTTAATGATTATGATTGCGAGATTCGCTACCATCCCGGCAAGGCAAATGTAGTTGCTGACGCCTTAAGCCACAAGGAAAGAGTTAAACCTATAAGGATTAACGCTAAGAGCATTGAGCTCATAAATAGTTTAAGCGAAAAGCTACTAGATGCGCAAAAGCAAGCCCTATTAGAGGCTAATATCCCTAATGAGGGATTAGGCGGAATTGATGATTAGTTAGCGCCTGGAAAGGATGGAATCCTTAGATTTAATGATAGAATTTGGGTTCCAATCCTTGGAGGACTTAGAGATCTAATCCACCAAGAAGCGCACAATTCAAGATACTCGGTTCACCCGGGAGGTGACAAGATGTATCAAGATTTGAAGAAGAATTATTGGTGGATGGGTTTGAAGAAATCCATAGCCACTTATGTAGCTAAGTGTCTGACATGTTCGCAAGTTAAGGCCGAACATCAGAAACCGTCAGGACTTCTACAACAATTAGAAATTCCCAAATGGAAATGGGAAATGATAACTATGGACTTGATTACAAAGTTACCTAAGACCAAAAGTTGAAATGACACTATTTGGGTCATTGTATACAGACTGATTAAGTCAGCTCATTTCTTGCCAGTAAAGGAAACATAAAATTTAGATAAATTCGCTAAGTTGTATGTGGACAAGATTGTGTCCCTACACGTTGTGCCGGTATCTGTTGTATCTGGCAGAGATACTAGATACACATCTCACTTTTGGAAAAGTTTCCAACAATCATTAGGCACAAGATTAAATTTTAGTACGGCTTACCATCTGCAGACTGATGGTCAAAGTGAGCGTACTATTCAAACTCTGAAAGACATGCTTAGGGCATGTGTAATTGATTTAGGTGGAAGTTGGGATGACCACTTACCCCTAATAGAATTCTCCTACAATAACAGCTATCATGCTAGCATCAAGGCTGCTCATTTTGAAGCCTTATATGGGAGAAAATGCAGAACGCCCGTGTGCTGGGCAGAAGTTGGGGAAGCCCAACTATCAGGACCAGAGATTGTCCTGGAGACCACGGAAAAGATTGTGCAAATCCGTGATTGTCTCAAAGCTGCCAGAGATAAGCAGAAGAGCTATGCTGACAAGAGGGGTAAACCTCTTAAGTTCCAAGTAGGGGACAAGGTCATGCTGAAAGTATCACCCTGGAAAGGTGTGACGCGTTTTGGAAAGAAGGGCAAGTTGAGCCCAAGATATATAGGACCCTTCGAGATAATCGAACGTGTCGGCACTGTAGCATATAAGCTCAGATTGCCAGAGGAGCTTAGTGGAATTCATGATGTATTCCACATATCAAATCTTAAGAAATGTCTAGCCGATGAGCCGCCAGCAATGTCGCACAAGGATGTGCAAATTGATGAAAACCTAAGGTTCATTGAGAAACCGATTTCGATCGAGAATCGACAGGTTAAGAAGCTTCGAAGAAATTGATACCTATAGTAAAGGTTAAATGGGATGCCTTTAGAGGTCCCGAGTATGCATGGGAGGTTGAGTCCACTATGCGACAAAAGTACCCCCCATCTTTTTGAATAAAATCTCAAGGTCGAGATTTCTTTTAAGGGGTGAGGAAGTAACACCCTGTAAAATCGTGTCCAATAATATAGTGACACGTGTTGTATTTTTAATATAGTCAATTAAAGACTAATATGGACTAAAGTGACAACATGCTCAAACTGAGCCCCTGAGTAACTTTCTGATGTCAACATGCATAAACCTAGCCTCTGAACGACTATTAGTGTCGTTATGCATAAAAACGTAGCCTCTGAACGACCATTAGTGTCGTCATGCATAAAACGTAGCCTTTGAACGACCATTAGTGACGTTATACTTAAATTCGGCCTCTGAGTGACCGTTGTGTCAACATGCCTAGCCTCTGAGTGACATCGGAGACAACATGCTTATACTGAGCCTCTGAGTGATCCTTTACGTAGTCCTAACTCATATGTCCTGTTTGTTGGACGAGAGTGATTAAATCCAATAATATATAAAAGTTGGATACTGGAGGGATTAAAAGTGTCAACATGTTAATTTCTACCTCTAAGTGACATTTTAACGAACCGAGAGCTCGACAATGTCCGGGCATAATCCCGGGTATACCAAGTATTGGCTACGGAGCGCTAAAAGTGCCAAAAAGGTGTTTAAAAAGGTTTTTAGAAGCTTTAATATGTTAAGGGGTTAAAAGTGTCAAACTTTGAAACTGGCCATGGGGTGGTCGTGGGTCGCGAGAGACCTGGCCTGGGTCTCTCGCGGGGCGCGAGAAGGGGTCTGCAGCAGAAAGTTTTTCTTGGCTGCCACACAAAGCTCCAAAACCATTAAAACCGAAACCATGGCTACCCAAACTGCTATGCCACGTTTTGGGACACTTGTAAGCTTCCTCTTACACCCCTAAACACCTGGCTTCACCTCCTTTGAGCTCTCCAACTATAAATAGGTGATCAAGTTCATCATTTGAACTTGCACTTTTCTAAATCATAACTCTTCTCCCTCCTCTGGAAGTTCCTAGCTAAAAGGAGCATCCAACATAGTTCTTTTGCACCTTATAAATCACTGGTAAGTGTTCCTTCTTTGTGCATTTTCGTTTATAGGCTTTTATAGCCAAAAGTCAAGCGTTTTTCAGAAAACGCTTTGACTTTCGGTTAAGACCATTATGGTCCAGCCATTGTTCGAAATGAACATGGCTAATTGATCGTAATAAGGTATATGTTAATCCCTATAAAGGGCACCTCGTGAAGATCACATTTGCTAGACCAATTGACGAGTCAAAGTTACGATATTAAAAAGTCAAACATGCCATTTTTCGGAAAAATCATAAATTGATTTTTTATATGTTATGAAACCTGTTTTGACACTTAAACAAGTTGGTAATAATTATTAGAACTTGTAAGAACATGTTCGGCTCGTCAATTTCAGCTCTAGGGTCGGTTAGCAACCGAAAGTCGCGAAGTTTGACTTCTGCTTTGACTTTCGATTCTGACCCGATTTAGATTAGTTACATACTGATCTAAAGTTGCATTATGATCATAATATAATGTAGCATAACCTCTGAGGTTATATTACATGATCATAATCAGAATCCAAGTTTATGCGCAAGTTCCATAATTATGCCATCTTTGACCAAAATGCCCTTTTGCATAAAACAAGGTTTTAAATAGTAATGAACTTGAAAATGAGTTTTCTACTGATGTAATATTATAAGTAGGATTATTTAAGATGTTAAACCAAGTTATAAACTGAGTTTTCAAGCAAGTCCTTAAACTATGTCGATAAATGGCGATTTTAGCCCTTGTGGCTCATAAAATAGTTTTAATCAATCTTTTCAAGGTAAATCTTTTACCTACTGATATGTTATATTAAATAACATATCTAAGACATTTTAATCTGACCTTAACATCAGTTTTCGAAAAAATCACATAAAGACTCCATTTTACGACATAAGCGCCGTTTAGGCGCATAGTATGGTTTTGAACCATATTATTGACCAAGACTTGATACCTAATGATTTTAAAACTTATTTTAAACATATTTACAGTAGGTACATGTTATAAACTCAGAATCTCAAATAATTTATAAACTATGTGTAAAATGACCAAAATGCCCATTCGAGCATAGTTTGGTCATAAAAGATAAATTACACATACAATTGATATCTTATTGATATTTATCATAAATAAAATAATTTTTTCCAGAATACTCATGATTATAAACTTAAAATATGTTCAAGTTCCTTTTATACGGTGTATAATTACCGAAATGCCCTTATGAGGCATAATTTCCTTTTAAAACCATAATGTTCATACAAGTAATATCGTACTGATATTTAAATTATTTAAAATACAATGGCATATAGAACTTGTCCATGACTTATCCGGTACCCATTATCGCTTATAAGCACACGGTTGATTATACGTAACTAGTTTACGGAATTTAACTGAAACGGGTTTAACCTATCATTTTAATCTCAAAATCTAGAATGTTAATTGTTTACCCATATTATGCAAGTCAAAGTACTTGTCGGGTTTAAACTACATTTATCCGATCATCGTTTAATCAAGCGTTATACGTTTTGATCATGTACACTACTCAGTCTAAGTCTATGACTTAAATAAAGATCGATAGTATTTACTTGGTTAGATTATGCCATAATCCAGACTAGAGCCTTGCCGGTAAATGCTATCTGCACGTTAGTACTTTTGTATACGGCTGAGTTATTGAATTTTGAAAGAAGACTAGCTCAGGTAAATACTCTCGATTATTTTCCCTATATGGGCTTGGGATACTTTAAATTATTACCGCTTGGTCCGAAATGGGGTCAATCGAATGCCTGTTTGTGGCTAGTAAACCGCATATTCTGTTTTAATCTGTTTTGTTTGATAACTTAAACATCAGGGGTTAAATTACGTGTCCTGGATATCCTCGGCTCAATACATTAGTTATTGGCCACGACCTTAACGCGGGGTATAGGCATACACCTGACAGACGCTCATATGTGCATATTACCCAAGACGTTGGGGATAACTCCTTCATGAGTTCGTAAGTGGTGTGTATTTAATCATGTAAATCTGATACAAGGTTGCAAGGTCAACTTTCCCAAGTTAATATTTTTTTTTGCCGTTTTGCACTTAAAAATCATTTTAAAGTGTTTTCAAAATGAGTTAGTTTGGTGTATTTACCAGCGAAAGCTGACGTATCGTCCAAAGGCTAACTGCAGGTACAATACGAAATAGGCGGAAGCTGCTTGGTAGTGAATAAGAGGATCTTGCAAATCCTTAGATCTGCCTAAAGTCTGTTTTATATTCTTTCTTGTACATTTTAATGATCCGCCATGTAGATCTTCTATTACGAGCCTGTATATTATTTTATTTCGATCATTTGGTTTGTAATAGTAATTTTACTCCAAGACTTCCGCTGTGCCATGTTTAATTGACTATGATATTATCAACTGACGTCACAATACTCCCCACCCAGGCCCACGGTGATTTGGGATGGAAATCCGGGGTGTGACAGCTAGACGCTAGTCGGCCGGTGGGTACCAACTATCGACTTATTGGGAGTAATAGGGATTAATCGAGATAATCGAATTGAGATTTTATATGTAATTTTTAGTTTGTATGTATATATACACATTTTTATATGAATTTATAAGTAAACATGCACTAACACCTTTTTCGACCTATATTTTTAAGTAGGTAGAATTAATTTATGGAATATACAAGTTTTGGTCATATATCTGGCCATAATCGCTAGACTGCCACCGACTCTTAGCTAATTTGAACTGTATTTGACCACCGTTGACCATCTATTAATAAATTAACAGATTAGACAAAATTACTCGGTAAACCTAAGACTAGCAATTAAAGGGTAGTCGTGATTTTTACAACCATGTTTATTAGATGTAAAAGATTTAGTGGTATTTAACCATAAAAAAATGTTGTCAAGAAACAAATTAGGGCTTAATCTCGGGTGACCCTATGCGCTGACGTGTGTAAAACGTCAGGCACCTACATAAAACCCTGTAACAACGGTTTCCTCTTCTCATAAACCCTAGCCTGTTGAACAAGAAAACAAAAAATCGATCAACAATGGATCCGAATCAAATTGATTTCGAAAGGATCATGATCTTCGAACACGCTCGTATCACCGCTGAAGCTGCATACGCTAAGAACCCTTACGATGCCGATGTAAGTTTCTCAACTCTCAATTTGCTTTATAAATCGTTTCTATTTAATTTGTTATTAGTTTGATGATTATAATACGTTCTTCGTTAGTAACATTAGTAACATGATTCTATTTGTTTCATATTTGAGATCGTTTTTAATCTTCTAGGTCAAACTGACTGTTATTTCCGTCAAATTTGAAGATAAAATTACCAAATATTTGAAATGTAATTTAGTCAAAATTTTGTTAATATGGCATATGATTACTGGTTGATTGTTCTTTGAGTTGTTAATTTTTTGAAAGAAATACTGAGTAATACCAAAAGGTAAGGTTTAAGTAGAGATTAGAAGCGTTTTTTGATACGCGTGAATTGCTATAAGGCAGTATAACATAAGTTGTTAATACATAATATATGATAATTTGTGACAGAATTTGACTAAATGGGGAGGCGCTCTGCTAGAATTATCACAACTTGGAGATATTAATGAATCAAAGAGCATGATTAAAGGTACTGTTTGCACAATTTTAATTTATATCAGATTAAACGACTTCGAGGAGTTACTAAAACTTTGTCTGTTTGGTGGAAATTTGTTGTTATTTTTAGATGCTATTTCTAAGCTGGATGAGGCTTTGTCTATCAACCCATCGAAACACGAGGCTTTGTGGTGCTTAGGAAACGCGTACACTGCGAATGGATTTTTAAATCCTGATCATGATGAGGCTCAGATTCAGTTTGATCAAGCGGCTGACTGTTTTCAAAAGGCAGTGAATGAGGTATTGTTGTTAATATTATTTGTTTGCTTTGTATGCACAAAGTATGCATATAATCTCTGAGATATTAATTGTATTTGCTGCATCAGTGTCCAGGGAATGAACATTATCTACAATCATTGGCCAACTCTTCTAAGGTAATTAACCACCGTTGTTACATTTTAATTGTATTTTGTATATGTATCTTCGTTAATAGCTTTTTATTGGATTTGGGATAAAGAGGTGGTAACTCTGTATCAAAATTGTGAATCTTTCTCTATTATCAGCTCTGTGAATTACTTTTGCTGAGTTTGTTACAATTTTGGGTGAAAACCTTGCAGGCACCTGATTTGCACAACGAGATCGTCAAACAAGGAGTGTTTAATCAACCCCAACCGTCTTTAGGCGCCGGACCTACTGCTTCATCAAAGGCAAAGGTTGTAGTTTCTCTTTGGTATTTGTTTAAAGGTTGAAGTTTTGACCTATTTGCTTGTGAATGGGTTGATTTTTGTCATGCTCTATTTCAAACGGGCCAGGTCGAATAATTTAAGTTAAATTGGGAACGGGACAAACAATTTGAAAACTTCAAAATCTGTTTGTAATGCCTAAAACCTGTTAAGTCGTTTTATTCAAAGACTTAGATTACTAGTGTGATTATATTTGTTTTTTAATCGTAGTTAATACATTAGTTATTTTGAAATCTTTTATTAAAAGACAAAAGAGTGTTAGCTGATCAACCCAACATTACTTGTTTGAAACCAAATCTGTGGTGGCTTGTTACTCGCTCTGCTTGACTTGCCACTTCTAGTATATGACGTATACTTGGGTTTAAAACTGTATTAATTGTGTAATATGTCAAGAACTTATATTTTGATGTGGGCTTACATAATGTTATATTGTTGTTACGTGTTATAGAAACCTGCGAATAAGAAGAGCAGTGATTTGAAGTACGATATATGCGGATGGATAATTCTTGCAGTTGTAATTATGGCTTGGGTAGGTATGGCCAAATCTCATACACCACAATAAGAATTTCTTTTGGTACCATTTGTAAGTTGGAAGTTTTTTTAACATTAGATAAGAAGTTATATGTTATTAGACTATTCACATATGGTTAAGATTTGTATCATTTGTGCGTCTTTTGAGAGTCTATATTGCATTATGCTAATCATGAATGTGCAGTTCTTAATGCAATTATCTCATGTCTTAAGTGCAAAATGAATGGTGTACGAGGTTGCTCCTTTCGATCTCTATATCTAAGGGCTCGAATCGATATTGAGACTATATTATTTGATTACTCAACTTGCTCAGTTTGTTTACCCCCTCCCCCTCTCATATCATTTGACTTAATATCTTGATATCAATTGTGTGCTTCTCCTTGGAAGTCTCAACCTTACTGCTAAGTGAATAACATGTAAAATTCTTGTAAATCATGCTATAAAAGCATAAATTTTAACAAATTTAACAAACTGTATCTCAATCTGTACACAGTATTACTCGCATAGACTCATTGTGCAACTAATTGAACAATCTAGGAAATATTCCACTAATTGGTATGCCGTAAAAACAGTGAACTCAGGAATTTTTCGTGGTATTGCTTTTTCCGACGGGTCGGGTTGTCTCCCGTCTCATGCGGATGATGCTATTTTTATTGAAGGATGGTTCTTTGGCAAACTGTCGGTGTTTTCATTTAGCTTCCTGTCTATAAATTATATATAAAAAAAGGAATATTTATGTTGGTTTGCAATCTAATCGGATGAATGCTCTTTTGGCTAGATGCTCCATTGCAAGTCCGATACAATTCCACTTTGAATTTGGGGATTACTTTGGGGCGGGTTTGGGGTTGGATAATTGGTATGTGTTCGGGTTTGGGTTCAAGTTTTATGTTTTCCTTTGGTTTGGGACGAGTATGAGATTTGATAATATACCCATTTAGCTGACCTGATTACCCGATAAAGTGTACCTATTTACCTAATTGTATATTTGATATAATTTCTTTTGCTTTTTTCTTAATTCTGATATATCAATTGTTGGCATACACAATACTTGTCATCTATGCATTTAAGTATCTTTTTACATACATTTTGCATTTATTTATATACATTGTAGTTATTTAAAATTTTTTTTTTGTGATAATGCTAAATGTTCACTAGTAGTTATCTGGCTTTGAGAAGGGTATATCTAACAGGTAATTTTTTTAAGTTAACAGGTTTACCCAATACACGACGGGTAATTACCCGCTAGAAACCGACATGCTTTAGGATGAGTTTGGGACACGTTTATCTAATCAGATTTGAGGTTGGGATTACCTAAACTCATACCAAGCCCACCCCATGGCCATCCCTAGAAGTGGATACTTCCAAATCATGTTTATCTACTTGGAAGGCTAAATCATTATCTTTTAGGGATGTTCACGAGTCGTGCCAACTGATTAGAGCTTTGCTCATGCTCGGTTCGTTTATAAACCGAACCGAGCGTTTCTTCAACCGAGCCAAAGTCGAGCGAACGTCTTTCGATTCGAGCATTTTTCGAACGAGCGTCGAGCAAGTATCGAGCATCGCAAAACAAAAAAGGAAAGTGACGATTGGGTGCTAGTTATCAGAATAAGGTGCAGTTTTCGTCCAATTAGAATTACAAGTAAAAACTTAACAAATAACAAGGAATACAAAAACACTCAACTAATTCTATTGATATTAAATGAGCGGGAAGATAAATCATCGACCGATTGAAGCATACCATTGTTCTATCGGAAATTTGAAATTGAATTGAACCAGAAACCCTAACCCTGGCGAGTTGCCGGGCGAATGACGATGGAGAAATTGAATAATGAGCCAATGGGGGGGTTTGATTAGGATCTTGTACTTCTGAATCGAATGGCGGGTTGAGACTTGAGTATTGATCGACACTTCACATTTCAGTATTTGAAATATTGACTCAGTTGCTCAAATGGACTTTTAAGTATTGGACAAGTTCTAATTACTTAAATGAGCTCTATTTGGATCTTGGACCCAACATTGTTAAGTGGGTCTCTAGTCATTTTATTAAAAATGACACACACACAAATATACATATTGCTCGTGGTCGGTTCGTTTACAAACCGAACCGATCTGAACTGAGCGTTTTTTCAATCTAGCTGAATCAAACGAGCAAATTCCAAGCATTTTTCGAACGAGCATTGAACGAGCGTCGAGCAATTTTAACAACGATATTATCTTTTGATAATAGGATATTAACTATGATTAAAGTGGTGTTAAGTAGCCTTCCTATACAATATTTCTCATCGTTCTAAGGCTCCAATTCATGAAATTGCTTCGTTGGATAGAATAAGGAAAATGATCCAATGGTGGGGTTAAATTTTAATAAAGAGAATTTGTTGGGTTTTATGGGAGAAAGTTGTGGCTCCAAAATATAAGGGTGGTACTGGTTGGTGTATAGAAAGAAAGTTGTGCTCCAAAATATGAATATTTCTCTTTTAGCTAAATGATGGTGGAGAGTGAAAGATGGAAATCCTTCTTTTTGGTTTCGATTGCTTAAGTTCATTCTAACACACGCTCGAACACATTGTTTCCTTTGAAACCGAATATCACGGGCACCTGAAAGAATATTATTGCTATTGATGGTGGTTTTACTAAATGCATAACATAAATGGATATGGGTTGTGACTTGTGTCTAATTTGTGATCCTTATATCAAAGACTTGCTATTGATGATGATTTTACTAAATGCATACATAAATGGATATGGGTTGTGTCTGATTTGCGATCGTTATATCAAAGACTTGTAGCACATTCTACTTCATTGTGATTTTGCTAAAAACATACGGTGGCAACTTCAATTTTGGTGCAAATTAGCAACTATCCCTAATTTACTTTTGAACGACAAAGGTTACTCTTACTCTATTACCCAAAGTTGTAACAAGAACAAATAGACGACATGTATAACGTAACGTATGAGCATGTTGCAGAATGTGTGACCATGTCTAGGTTTTACATGTGGATTTACTTACTCCATGTACTCTATAGATTTTCTCATGTCAGGATTTTCAGGATGACGTATGATATGCTTTATGTTACGTGTGATCATACTGTCTAATGTGTGACTCCAATTTAGCATTACATGTGGATTCACTTCACACGTTACAACACGTGCTCTATAGATTTTCTAACATTGTAACTTTTCAACATGACGTGTGAAATGCCTTCCATACATTACGTCAGACCAACTGGAATTTCATCTAACCTGCCTATTTTTCAGCATAACATGTAGAATTCATGTCACATGTTACGTCAATAGTTCTCGAGCCAATAGAAATCCCTAAAATGTGTTGATTTTCCAAACATTATGAGTTCTATTCTTTTGGAACTACAAACATACCCAGTCACTTTATTCTATACCTAGATCTCCATCACTGTATATGGTACGGGAACTTTAACCTAATAGGGAGAGACACCACCATATACACACCATGATACATACTAGGCTTCAAACCCTTTGGTTCATGACTTCTAATACACATATATGTTGTTTTAAACATGTATTTAAGTCTATACACACCTTAATCCAAATTTATCGAGGACTAGGTCAAAATCCACCAACCTCGAACCAAAATCATAATACTCCGCTAGTGATCATAAGGTGAATGCCTTTATTTCACTCAAAATGATACTAACTATGACCAACCAATGGCGGTTACAAAAATCTTTTGTAGAAGGGAGGGGGTATGGCACTAAAAATGGCCGGTAAAAAAATAAATAGAAAACAATAAACCGTTAATAACTTCTATAATCAATACATATATAGAGAGAGACACACATTAACATTAAAAATTATGGATAAATAGATCTATATAAGAGATTTGGGCCACTGAACTGGCTATGATCCTTGGGCTACCTTCATGGTAGTTGGTATATATGGTCAAACATATTGCCATATTGGTATATTGGACCTTATTTATACATAATTATTTATGTTTTTATATGAAACCAATAAGGTATAAAACATGTAATTAGAAAAATCTCATCTACTTACCTCGAGAGGAATTTAGAGCGGTAAGGAGTGATAAGTATTTTCATGGTTGAGTGGTGAGAGTGAAGAATGATGTGACACTGATATGGCATTAAGTGATGATGAAATGTACACCCATAGGCCTTGGCACGGTTCATCATTTAATGCACGCACTAAAGTATGACCAAATGTATCGCTATATACCATGCTTTGTTGAGTGGGAGTGAATCCAAGGTATGGTATGTTGGATAATGACATATTATAGTGTATAAATTTTGCCCATGTGGCTACATTTACACTCTGGGAATGCATATAGCGATTTGCTTTATTATGTTAGTATAGCATGCTTCGTTCGTAACTCCTGACCAACGTAGGTTTGATGGTTACTTTCTATCACCGATTAATTACAACTAAGTATTTTGGTGGCAAATTCATGCTTAATTATTTATGCTTGTTGAGGAGAATTTTGAAATAATCAAATTATTTTCTTTCAAATCTTTTTGTTAAGAAAGGGAACATGTAAGATCATGCATCATAACCATATGCTAATTCGGCTTGAGATGATCCTTAAATGAATTCAAAACTATCGTTCACATTTTTGAACATAATTATATTCCATTTATAGCTCAAATAATAGGAAAATAGAAATGTGAATGTAGGCAATTGTTTAGCATAATACACAAAACAATGCCGTTTATATCAAATTATGTTTCCTTTCAAAACATAAAAACTACGTCGGGAATTTAAAATACGATGAATTTGGTTTTTATTTAGGTTACATACGTTATAAAAAGGTATTATACATTTGCTTTTACTTTAAAGCTTTATTTTTTTCAACGTAAAGAGGGGGAAAATATGAATTAAAATGAAAAAAAGATGATAAATAAACTTCATAGGATACCTTTTGATATATGCATGTTTAATGCTTTTGACTTTTCCTACAACCAACCACCAAATATAAATTAAAGCAAAATATCGTTTTTTGTGTTTTAGATTTTAAATTTTGAATTAAAAAACTAATGCTTTTTATTTACATGCTTTAACATTGATCCAGGTGATAATGCTTTTTTCATCAGACTTTTTATTCTCTTATATTTATTTTAAATTGATTTTTTATTTGACTGAACTAAAATTCTTAATGCTTGGAATATATTATAAAATTCTTAATGCTTGGAAATATTATTTAATGTTTGAATTTCATGAAAGAGAATATGTCATCTTTTATTACAATATAAACGTGCATTTTGTAAAAATAACATGATGAATCTATTAACTTAAATGGAACATATTATAAAATTCTTAATGCTTGGAAATATTATTTAATGTTTGAATTTCATGAAAGAGATATGTCATCTTTTATTACAATATAAACGTGCATTTTGTAAAAATAACATGATGAATCTATTAACTTAAATGGAACATATTATAAAATTCTTAATGCTTGGAAATATTATTTAATGTTTGAATTTCATGAAAGAGAATATGTCATCTTTTATTACAATATAAACGTGCATTTTGTAAAAATAACATGATGAATCTATTAACTTAAATGGAACATATTATAAAATTCTTAATGCTTGGAAATATTATTTAATGTTTGAATTTCATGAAAGAGAATATGTCATCTTTTATTACAATATAAACGTGCATTTTGTAAAAATAACATGATGAATCTATTAACTTAAATGGAACATATTATAAAATTCTTAATGCTTGGAAATATTATTTAATGTTTGAATTTCATGAAAGAGAATATGTCATCTTTTATTACAATATAAACGTGCATTTTGTAAAAATAACATGATGAATCTATTAACTTAAATGGAACATATTATAAAATTCTTAATGCTTGGAAATATTATTTAATGTTTGAATTTCATGAAAGAGAATATGTCATCTTTTATTACAATATAAACGTGCATTTTGTAAAAATAACATGATGAATCTATTAACTTAAATGGAACATATTATAAAATTCTTAATGCTTGGAAATATTATTTAATGTTTGAATTTCATGAAAGAGAATATGTCATCTTTTATTACAATATAAACGTGCATTTTGTAAAAATAACATGATGAATCTATTAACTTAAATGGAACATATTATAAAATTCTTAATGCTTGGAAATATTATTTAATGTTTGAATTTCATGAAAGAGAATATGTCATCTTTTATTACAATATAAACGTGCATTTTGTAAAAATAACATGATGAATCTATTAACTTAAATGGAACATATTATAAAATTCTTAATGCTTGGAAATATTATTTAATGTTTGAATTTCATGAAAGAGAATATGTCATCTTTTATTACAATATAAACGTGCATTTTGTAAAAATAACATGATGAATCTATTAACTTAAATGGAACATATTATAAAATTCTTAATGCTTGGAAATATTATTTAATGTTTGAATTTCATGAAAGAGAATATGTCATCTTTTATTACAATATAAACGTGCATTTTGTAAAAATAACATGATGAATCTATTAACTTAAATGGAACATATTATAAAATTCTTAATGCTTGGAAATATTATTTAATGTTTGAATTTCATGAAAGAGAATATGTCATCTTTTATTACAATATAAACGTGCATTTTGTAAAAATAACATGATGAATCTATTAACTTAAATGGAACATATTATAAAATTCTTAATGCTTGGAAATATTATTTAATGTTTGAATTTCATGAAAGAGAATATGTCATCTTTTATTACAATATAAACGTGCATTTTGTAAAAATAACATGATGAATCTATTAACTTAAATGGAACATATTATAAAATTCTTAATGCTTGGAAATATTATTTAATGTTTGAATTTCATGAAAGAGAATATGTCATCTTTTATTACAATATAAACGTGCATTTTGTAAAAATAACATGATGAATCTATTAACTTAAATGGAACATATAATGCTTTTATTTGCAGTAACATCATGTTTTTGTTTTTGTTCTTTTGCGACCTCATGTAGCTCATGATTACAATGGGTAAATAAACATATGGTTAGTTCTGATAATTTTAAAATATTGTTACTAGTAATAGTAGTAATAAATATATACCGGTTGAGTATGGACTTGATTGTGAAATTAATAAAAAAAAAACAAATTTCTATCTAAATCAACTAGTCTTAAAATATAAAAAAAATATGTAATAACTTTGATGGTTAGAATTAATATAGAAATCAAAAGACCAATGTTTTAAAATTCAGCTTTTATATCATACCGGATTGGAGTCAAATACAGTTTAATTAGGTTTATTGGATGGTTCAACCGGGCGTATCGTGCGATTTAATTAGTTCTATCGAGCGATTCAACCGATACTATCAGCCGTTATGAACAGATTTTTAGAACATTGCAAAAGACTAGACTTGAAAATTAACTCTTATTTCATATTTGCTAAAAGAAGAAAAAAAACAGGCAGCTATATATCTATATTGATATTGATACTTTATATTTTATACAAAATTGCTACCATTTAACTTAAAAACTTAAACTTTTTCTTCATAAAATCATAACTGCCAAATTCCATAACTGTCCCTCAAACTTATTTTCTCACCACATCCTTCATCTCCCACCATCACCACCAACACCGTTAACATTAACATTAGCAAACCTCACCATCGGCCTGCAATCCCGATTATGACCGATCGTCCAATCGCGGGCTTGACATCCCCGCGAACAATAGTTCATCACACCACACACCGAACACCTCCGAAACTCATGCATCCTAGTCTCCAATCGCCCACACCCACATAAGAACAAATCCTATACCCTGAATACAAACTCTTACCACGGTTCCAACCCGCTAGAAACCGGTTTGCCGGATGACATTTTGGAGGCAATAAACTTAGCCTTAACTCACTCCCAATTATATAACCGTTAGCATGATGGTACGGATACGGTGGCAGTAGCAGCCTGGGACCGGGTATTAATTCCGGTGTTGAACAAATCGATGCGAGTTCGCCTGCGTTAGCTTGAAGCAATAACCGCTCGCCTTCTGAGATATTTTTACTTATACCGTAACCGTCTTTTAGGCAGTGGCCGAGCTCACGAATGGCGTCAATGTGACCGAGAAAAGCCGCGCGGGCGCATAGAGTCACGCCGCCTGTTAAGTCTTTGATGAACTTTGAGCTTCCGCTGCCGTTGAACTGAATTATAGCCAGCGAGTACAGTGCCGAACCGTGCGATTTAAGCGCCGCTTTCGCCATTAGAGCTGCGCCGGTTCTGTGGTTACAACAGCAGTAGAATTGAATCTGCGCATTGTGAAAAACAAACAAATTCATTTTTAATTAATCATAAAATTGTTAATATAAATACAAGAAATTATTAGGTTACTACATGTGATTTATCTCACGAAATACATACAAGAAATAATTACACGGTTGGTTAGTACACGTTGTATGGGAAAATCACGAAAATGATACTTTTAATCAATCACCTTACGGAAATAAACATTGAACGTGTCCAGGGTTACCGCTTTCACAGCAAACAATGCACTTTTTGCGGACGATCAAGATTGTGTTAGAGACACAAACTTTACGTCAGAGAATGTGCTATCGGTTTTTTCCATCACGATTTTTAAACGATCATAATTTTTTATACAATATTATTTTTTATAAAAAAATACACCAAATTAAATATGATAATTTTTTTAATTATCACGTAAGAAAAAGTTATGCTCGTTCAAAAATAATGTTGGAAAAGTAAAAAAAAAGTCCAACGATTTATGTGGCTGCCACATATGCAATCCCTAAGGATTGAGGTTGCCACAGACGCAAACCAAGTTCATTTTCGTAATTTTATCCAATCAAATGTCGGTTTTTGTGATTTTATTTTTTGTCATTTACATATTTATTTATTTAAAAATACCAACTTTTATGATTGACTTTCAATGATGTAATTTAAAAAAATATATATATATGGAAATGAGAAAATAAGTAAATCACATGTGTAATTAATTATACAAACTGCTAAACAAAAACCGACCATGCCTAGTGTATAAGAAGCTTCCGCATTTCCGGCATCGGCACACCGTTGAAGAAACCGTTGAGCCTCCGGCGACCATTTGCTATAGTTGACCGCAAACGTTTCGGGTGAAGCAGCTTGTGACAACACCACCGGATTAAACCCCAAACAGTTGAATCTTTTGCATCTGATAATGATTTTCACACCAATCAACGTCACAAAACTCAACAAAATAAAACAAAAACAAAAATAATGTTTCATTTCGGGTTCGTTCCTTACGTTAATAAAGCGGCCACGAAATCAGCCGGACAATCTGCAGTAGAACCGAGTTTTACAAGAATAGACGAAACGATGTCGTCTGGTAACGCATCGAAGTTACGGATAACAGACGTGGTTAATTTCGCCCGTTTCCGATTGTTGGGTACCGGAGCTCCGACAATCGGGTACGAGTTGCCCCGTCGGGTTCTCATTTTAGAGTGAAAGAAGACGACACTGATGGGCATTGACGAGAGATTTTGGTGGGTTTATATAATGGAGTGGGACTGGTGAGTAAATTACTGTAATGCCCTTGGTTTCAACTGGGCTTTTGTCGTTTTTTGTTTTGAGGGGGAAAGAAGTGTGATTTGATTTTAGTTAACTAATTTCTTGTTAGAAATAGCAAAAAAGAGAATTTATATATATATATATGTATATATTTAATCGTAGCCATTATTAACTGTTACTGGTTTTAAGGTTATATACTCTATTTTGTGTCGTTTTAATAATGGTTGTATTATATTAAAGTTTGACAGTCGACTTAGTATTAATTTTTTTGTATTAGCATCGTAGGGATGAGATAAAATTTAGAATCATTAGGTTCTGGTTTCAATTATTAGAATATGTGTTTTCCTATATTTATTAGGTTTTCTCCTTAATTGATGTGCAGACGTTATTTTCTGATATAGATGGACATGATTTGGTGATTCTGTTAGTGGTACAATGATACTTCAGCGAACCGTCAGTTTTCTAAATTTACCGTATAAAGAAAAACTTGATTTGCATTTATCTTGGTCTACCAGGTAATACATGCTATAAATGATAGATATAATCTAGACAATTATAACAATAAAATAATATTGTTTTATTTATTTATTACATTTTATAGTCTTAAAAGGTTATCAATAAATGAATAAAGTTAAAAAAAAGACTTTTTACATTTTATTTTTATCAAATTTTATACCAAATAAAAAGGAATACGTATTTTAAAAGTTTATAGTTATTTAACGTTATTAGGTGTTATCATTGTGAATATTATCCCCATAATGTTCCTTTGTATAAGATTTTGGTCCAAAACAATTCAATCAGCTTATTATTTAATCTAATATTAAAACTTTCTACACTAAGATAAATGGTATGTTACCATATAACTTTTTTTAGAACTTGGAACCGTTAGGCTAAATGCCCTTTAATACCGTGTAACTAAATATTATTTGAAAACCCTAACCATTATTCGAAGAAAAAATAAGTAAAACATACATGATTTTGGTGTTACCGCAAAGTATTATTATTCATCATATACATTTATTCTTTTGTATCTGACAACTACCATCCATAGTATACCTTTATTGTATCTTGCATGAACAATGGTTATTTCGGTTGTGGTGTCTCTTTATAAGGGTGAAAGGGGTGCACCCCTTATAATGTGAGAAGAATTTTTTTAGTCCAATTATATGTTGTCATGTCGTTTCACCTCTCTAACTCTTCTCTCATTAAAAAATATAAGAGGTGCATCTCTCATGTGAGGCGAGGGAAAACTAATTTATTTTCTTTTTTTTATAAACTATTAATTAATATATAAACAATAATTTTAACAAAAAAGTACAATAAATTAAAGAACTAACTAAAATTACTAAAAAACATTACATTAAATAAAACTAACTAAAATTACATTAACTAAAAAACATTACATAAAATTAAACCTACTAAAAAAACAAAAACATAAAATATTCAGACTACATTCGCACAAAAGTTTGGTGTTTGGGCTATGTTTTCGTATTTTAGCCAGTTTTTATGTATTTTAAGCATAAATTTGTAACGTATGATTATTGCACGTATAATAAGTATGATTTGCATGTAAGTATGTATCGGAATGATTGATTACAAGTATAATGAGTATAGGTAAAGTAAGTATTTCATTATGATCAATGTTTCGGATTTACAAAGTTTGGAAGGAAATACGAATAAGACACGAATACAAGTTTTCATAAATATGATTACACTTTCTAAATAAGGAAAGTACAAGAATGCGAGGCAATACAAAAGTATTGTTTGATATATTGAATGGATTGTGTGAATGCAGTGAAAAATAGGGTGAAAAAGATGGTTTTATAAAAGTTTTTAAATTTTTATTTATATTAATGGCATTATATCAGTTCTCCAACGTTCACAGTGTCCAACGGTCACAATCTTTCATGTGGTGAATGTCCGCCGAATTCGGACGGGTGGTCTTTGGACAATCCGTAAGTGCATTAAAATGATAAATATTCCACGCTTTAAACGTTTATTTGTTACGATTTGATGTCTACGGTGTGTTTGGCTTTTCAGGTATCAAATAGCATAATGAGGGAGTTTAAACGTGCTTTAGCGGGTATTTACAAGAGCTTAATCGAAGAAGAGACTCAAGAGATTGAACAAGGGCAAAAATGGAAAAAATCAAGTTGACCACCGTAAGCTACGGTGGCCACCGTAGCTTACGGTGGAGTCCAATCTTAAAGACCACCGTAAGACAGAAGTTTGATGTCGTAATGAAATTTTGCCCACCGTAAGCTACGGTGGGCACCGTAGCTTACGGTGGTGAGCTACGGGAAATGTGTAACTGCCCAATTTAAGCTAGTTATGGTGTCCTTTCACATTATCAATCATTGGAACGAGTTGCAGATCAAAGAAGAGGCGATTTGGAGTGTTTTTCTTTGATTCTAACAAGTTCTAAACAATATTTTGGTGTGTTTGATTCGTATGAACAAGACAATTGAAGTTTGTTTGATTGTGAGAACATGAGTGGTTAAACATTTCGGTGATCATCTTGTGTGAAGGTTCGGTAAACAATTGTGTTTCAATTTACTTATTTCTAGAATAATTGCATGTTATTGTGATTATGGTGTTGATTGATTGTTTGTAAGTTGTTGGTTGATATTGTGCTTATTGCCTATTTCGTACGTTCTTGGTGTCGTTGACAATTAAGATATCACGGGGAGGTTTACGGGTTGGGTATTAATCAATTGGTCATCGGGTAACGACCTCGCATTTCAATCCGAGTACTTTGTTCCCTTTTATCACAGATAGTTAATCAAACACGAGTCATGTCTATGTGACTCTTTCTAGTAAAATTGAACACATGCGTTTTGAACCAGAAACCCAAGATGATCATTTCCTTATTAATCTGTTAACAAACCAATTTTTGAATTGTTAAGTAGTTAAAGTCTAAATCCATCACTCAAAATCTGAAATTAAATTATTGAAAATTAGGTAATTAGTTATAGTAGCACAACCTTTTGATAGCATTAGTTCCACAAATTCTCGTGTTCGATACCCACTTACCGCTAGCTAGTAGCAGTTTTGGGATTAAATTTGCGTGTGACAACGACTTCACGTCAAATTTTGGCGCCGTTGCCGGGATTTTTGCGCAACGTGTGTTATTGTGTGTTAGTATAGTTTGTTATTTTTTTGGGTTTACGCTGGTTGTGTTAGTGTGCAGGTTCTCACAGGTGTATGCATATTAGAGGATCCAACAAGCTATCACCATTGGTATTTGATCCGGAAATTGAACGGACTTTAGGACGCAATAGGGTTTTGCTAAGGGAGAATAAAATCAGTGGTTCCCCAAGAACACCATCAACACCTATTTCACCACTCCACACCATGGAAAACTTACCTACCACTACAAATCAAACTTCACCATATACCACTCCACCAAATTCCACAACTCACCCAACTTCGACACATGAAGTTGACGCATCTAACACCGCATCACTAGTACCACCATTCTCATCTTTCTTTCCCACATCCGGTCAATCCTCATCCACCTAATACCCTTTACCAAATCAACCTTTACCTAGTTCCACCATTATCCATACTTCACCTACATTTCAACCATCAAACCAATCGGGTTCCCATAATCCTTCTTCACAGTTTGTGCAAACATCGGGTGTAGGAGGAGACGGGTTATGAAAAGGAATTCGGAGGTTATGAAGATGAAGGTTATTATTATGGGGGTGATGGAGGTCACTTGGGACCGCAAGGGGGAATGGGTTATCCACAAAGGCAACCTACGGGGGTGCAACAAGTTCGTTCTCAAGGGCACCGTTCCAACAACCAATGCCTCTACAACAAGTCCAAGTTCAACATCAACAACCGCAATTTCAAAGACCGATGCATCAACCTCAACCTCAACAACACTTTGTACCTCAAAGGTTAAGACAAGGTCCAGTGGGCCGACCAAGAGTACCATTGGGTGCCCCGCATCGACATCATCGAGAGGTAGTGTGGGGGGTTGAAGCGCATTTTCGTCCGTTATTACTAATAATCCTTCTCCGGTAGTGATACATCAACGCCCGGACGGAGGACATTTGAGGTTAGGACGACTGCATTGCAAAGCTTGCCAAAGTACAAGGGTCTAGCGACGGAGGAACCGGACTTCCATTTGGAGACTTATGATTCCATTTGCAACACTATTGGGAGGCAAGGATTCTCGTCGGATGATGTTAAATTGGTGTTGTTTCAATTCTCGTTGGAAGACAAAGCGAAGAGGTGGTTTCATACTTTATCGTCCGCATCTATCTATACTTGGGCCGATATGCAGCAAAGATTTCTCGAAGAATTTTTTTCGGCTCAAAAGACAAATGAAGCAAGGCGGAGTATAAGGAGTTTCCAACAACAGCCAAGTGAGATGTTTCATGAGACATTTGAAAGATTCAACCTGATGTTGAAGAATTGTCCTCATCATGGTATAGCATTGTGGGAGTTGTTGAATGCATTTCATGAAGGTTTGAGCTCGGAGGATGCTCGGGATTTAATGTCTATCACGAATGGTACATTCGGTACTAATTTTGAACAAGACGATTGGGCATTTCTAGAACAAATGGAGGTCACATCAAAAAGGAAAGCACAATCGTCGAGGCGAGCTAGACATGTAATCACAAGGCCTCAAGTGTATGCGGTAGATGATGGAGGGGTACAAGCCATGAATCAGGTATATGATGTTTGTACTAATTGTAATGAATTGGGTCATGCGAGGGATATGTGTTTGGTGGGTTTGGGCGAAGGTCAAGTAGAAGATGTAAATGTTATTCAAGGGGTGGTCATAATTTTAATATGAACTTGAACACATACCACCCTGGGTTGAGGAACCATCCTAATTTTCGCTATGGGTCCCGGCGAATCAAGCGAATCCAAATTTCCAAGGAGATCAACAAAATTTCATTCCACGCCAGCAATACACTCAAGGTCAAACTTCATCAAGTGGCAATGAAGTTATGGATATGATCTGGATGATGCAACAAGATATGCAAAGGAGGAATCAATTGGATGTCACTCGGCACAAAAGGATGAGATTCGAGACAAAGCCATCCAATCACTGACCACCCAGATGGGGCAGCTGGCTAGTGAGGTAGCAGCATTGAAGCAACAGAATGGGAAGCTGCCCAGTGATACGCAAATTAACCCGAAGAATACAAAGAACATACCGATCAACGGGGTAAGTTTCGTTCCTAAAAATGTTAAATGTTTAACTGCTTCTGTTGTTCATGTGAGTGCAGATTTGAATGAAACAAGTGTCGAGAGAGGTGGAAGTGATGCAGGGGAACCGGTTATCCTGATTCAAGTTGGGAAGTTTAAGATACACAATGCACTATTGGATTACAGAGCAGGGATGAACGTTCTCCCGGGTAGCCTGTACGACCAGTATGACTTTGGTCTGTTACACGAGATTGATAGCATGGCGGTGTTCGCGGATGCGAGTTGGAGGCAACCCCGAGGGGTTGTGAAAGACGTAGTGATACAATTGGGCGAGTTTTACTACTCGGTGGATTTTATGGTGATAGACTACGCACCGTCGAAGACTTACGAGCAGCCGCAGGTAGTGTTGGGTCGTCCATTCTTATATACGGCAAATGCTCAAATCGATTGTAGAAACTGAATGGTCACCATGAGCTACGAGATCTAAGTTGTACTTTAATGTGTTTTTAAAAATCCATTCATTACGATCTTGTTAATGACTTGAGTCACACAGTTGCTACTAACGAACATGTTTCAAGTGTTAACACAGTCAGGTCAATTGCAAGTGGTGATGATGTGTATAGGTTTGAGTTGAAGAACGGTGACAATTAGGCAAGGAAGAAGGCGAGTGTGAGCAAGAGAGCGGGCAAAGGAAAACCACCTGCTGGTGGGATTAGATGGGGTGATGAGGCTGAATTTGACCCCAATTGGCGTGAAACTGCAAACTCTCCAAGAAATTGGATGGAATATGGAGAGAAATGGGAACGCAAGGATTCATTTCAACCACCTTGAGTACGTCAGGTGGTGTTCTTTCCTTGTATATTATTGTAGCTTTATTTTGTTGCATTTTGTTTATGGTTGGGAAGGTCGGGGGTGTAACATGGTTGATAGTTTTGTTGGGTTGGTGTTTGTGGTTGAGTTTTGATATAAAAAAAAGAAATATTGGGATTTGAGAGTTTTACCGAAAGGTGATTTTGAAACAAACAAGTGATCATTCCTCTAAAACCATACATTGGGGACAATGTATCCCAAGTGTGGGGATGGGGGAAAATTTTTAGGAATTATGAAAAATTTTTTGTGAACCAAACGAAACAGTTGTTAAAGTGTGAAAGTAATACCACATTATGCATGAGACATCATTATCCCAATTCCATTTCTTTCTTGGTGAGGATTGAGCCACACATATATGTCATTGAGAATTTATTGTTTTATTTGATTGAGTAGGGTGTGTATAGTGTGTTAATAGAACTTGGATAATATATGCTTGTCGAAACCTGAGTTTACATGTTGGTGAATATGATGAGGGCATTTAGGTAGCCTCGTTGGATGTGTGTTGAGTGTGGGTTTGGGGGGTTGGACCTCATAAGTTATGGATATGAGCTTGGTAGTGAGCGGGACGGGGGATTGGACATTAGTAGCCAAATTTGAGCTTGTAGCATTTCAATTGTCACCCGAACCTATGTTCTAAAAATTCTACCTTTTAATTGACCCGGTTTAGATAGTTATTCTTGTTATGTTAGTATGTTCTCTTTCAATAGTGTAATGTTATTGTGAAAAAAAAAGGAAGAAATGAAGAAAAAAGAAAAAAAAAAAAGGAAGATTAGTTGTACAATTTGAGTGTGTTATTTATATTGATGTAATAATAAATGGGTCGATTAGAAAGCTATATGAATATTTCCCACCAATTCCCACCTATACACATAGCCTCGTTACAACCCGAAAGTCCTTCTGATTCACGAGCATGTTAGACGATTTGTAGGTAAAGACTCGATTGTTATCCAAGCTTATTGTCGCGCATTTGCACACTTGTATTGAGTGATCTAGCACAATCTTGCTAGTGCTACTTCGTCACCGAGAGAAGAGTTCAGTGAGGGGTGTGTCATGTTTGATGAAGGTAAAATTGATAACGGAGCAACTTATTTGTGTTTGGTTTATATGATGATCACTTGATTGTTTAAAACTTTTGTGAAATATTTGCTTGGGGCAAGCCAACGTTTAAGTGTGGGGATGTGACGGGTGGTCTTTTGGACAACCCGTAAGTGTATTAAAATGATAAATATTCTACGCTTTAAACGTTTATTTGTTACGATTTGATGTCTATGGTGTGTTTGGCTTTTCAGGTACCAAAGAGCATAATGAGGGAGTTTAAACGTGCTTTAGCGGGTAATTTACAAGAGCCTAATCGAAGAAGGGACTCAAGAGATTGAACAAGGGCAAAAATTGAAAAAATCAAGTTGACCACCGTAAGCTACGGTGGCCACCGTAACTTACGGTGTAGTCCAATCTTAAAGACCACCGTAAGACAAAAGTTTGATGTCGTAATGAAATTCTGCCCACCGTAAGCTACGGTGGGCACGTAGCTTACGGTGGTGAGCTACGGGAAATGTGTAACTGCCCAATTTAAGCTGAGTTATGGTGTCCTTTCACATTATCAATCATTGGAACGAGTTGCAGAGCAAAGAAGAGGCGATTTGGAGTGTTTTTCATTGATTCTAACAAGTTCTAAACAATATTTTGGTGTGTTTGATTCGTATGAACAAGACGATTGAAGTTTGTTTGATTGTGAGAACATGAGTGGCTAAACATTTCGGTGATCATGTTGTGTGGAAGGTTCGGTAAACAATTGTGTTTCAATTTACTTATTTCTTGAATAATTGCTATGTTATTGTGATTATGGTGTTGATTGATTGTTTGTAAGTTGTTGGTTGATATTGTGCTTATTGCCTATTTCGTACATTCTTGGTGTCGTTGACAATTAAGATATCACGGGGAGGTTTACGGGTTGGGTATTAATCAATTGGTCATCGGGTAACGACCTTGCATTTCAATCCGAGTACTTTGTTCTCTTTTATCACAGATAGTTAATCAAACACGAGTCATGTCTATGTGACTCTTTCTAGTAAAATTGAACACATGCGTTTTGAACCAGAAACCCAAGATGATCATTTCCTTATTAATCTGTTAACAAACCAATTTTTGAATTGTTAAGTAGTTAAAGTCTAAATCCATCACTCAAAATCTGAAATTAAATTATTGCAAATTAGGTAATTAGTTATAGTAGCACAACCTTTTAATAGCATTAGTTTCACAAATTCTCGTGTTCGATACCCACTTACCGCTAGCTAGTAGCAGTTTTGGGATTAAATTTGCGTGTGACAACGACTTCACGTCAAATTATTCTCCCCCCACGCGGTGAAAGGGGTTGGCGGCGGTGTGCCCCCCGCAGCAAACACATACCCCGCAAGCTTCACCGCTTACTCCCCGCTCACCCTAACCCACTATACATAGGTCTCTTTTTTAAATGGGTGTTGAATTAGGAGATAGAACCTCGTTAATATTAGGATGGTTTTTTTTCTAACAACTTTTGTTGTTCATAAATATCCACGATTTGAACCAAAACCACTTTTGAAATAGCAAACGTGATACCACTAGAGGTTTAGAGCACTAGGCTGTGGTTAATATCGGATTCTTTGAAAAACTCACAATGGGTTGGATTATGTCTCTTTATAACCTACTATGTGTTTCTTTTAAACCCCACGTAGAAGGTTGTTTCTTGCCCAATAATAAAGAAAAACGCATATTAATGTTAGATGTTAATCAGAAACAAACGCAACCTATTGTCTTCCAATGCGAAGGTTCAATCTCCATTTCTCCTTTTCATAGCCTTATTTTGAACTACTAACATTCCAAACTTTTAACACTAGCAAATTGGAGAAGCGAACAGTTCAAACTTCAAAGGATGATATCAAAACTCAATTAGGTTGAGAATGAAATACGTTATCACTCATCTGAAACATATGGGTTAACAAAAATGTCCTTCATAATTTATAAAAGATAAAAAGACAAAGTATTATGATTCAATTTCAGAAATCCTATTGCCAACATACCAAGGTCAACCATACCTCATTTAAGATCACCTTAATGGCTGAATCATGACTCCAACCCACTTCGTACTTCAAGATCAACAAATCCTAGATAATTAACAAAAACTTACAAAACTTTAACTTGTACAAATCTACATTTTTGGTATTTCTATAAACAACATACGAAGGTCAATCGTGTACCATTAAGGTCTTTTAAAACCGTAAGTAACAACCTTTTAAAAGAATCATTAAACTATTCAACTATAGATACTAGTACCACAAAAGTGATACAAACTAAACGATGTTCTTCTAGAAACACTATTTGCCGACTGCAACTTCAGAAAACCTCAAAACATCTTATTAAGGTATCCGAAGGTGAAACACCCCAAACTCAAGGATCTCATCTGTTAGGTTTACAAATTGCTACATGATTCTAATTAAACTAGAGTTCTATTTATTAGCAACAGAAACATCTAGATGTGACATCCAAATCAAATACATAAATCTTTAAACAAAAGTCATAGTTCAAAGCAAAACAAAGGTAAATGGAATGTTAGTCACGAAGTAGAGTAGCCTTTAGATCTATGCATTCCTATCATCCAGAGCATACCTAAACTTTAACCTAAGGTGCATACTAAAAGTTCAGCTATGCTTAGTGAATTCTAGTTTCATAAGCATTTTTTTATAGCTTTAACATGTATCATAACATGATGTAACATAATATAGCATAATATAACATATCATAACGTATCATAATAGCATATAACATCATTCCATTTCGTTAGCCGAAGATACTATGTTCACAAGTAACCGTCATCATTCTATTTCGTTATCCGGAGCTATCGAGTTCACGGGTGACTGTCATCGCTTCATTCCGTTAGCCGAAACCCTAAAAATGATAGTTTTACTCTTATGGACTAAAATTATAACAAGATTCCAACTTTAATGTATGTGTCGAGATTCCAACTTTAATGTATGGAACACACTAATGTAATCGTATAACATGTTTCCATGTATAACTTTTCATTAACATGTAAGCTTCTTCGCAAACACCTTACCTTTTGGTTGTTGAATGAGAACCGAGCTCTCTAAGCTTGAAATCTTCCTTTTTTTCAGTGATGAACACCTCAATAACATTTACTCTTTGTCTTAAATGACAAATTCAACACCAATACGTGAGCTTCCCTTATATGGGAAAAATGGTAATTATAGTTTGAAACCGGTTTTTTCTCTCCTTAAACACTTTCTCTCTCTAAGTGCACCATAATAGAAATGAAAAAATGAGGGGAAGATGGCTAGGTGTATTCCTTACCATATTATGGTTGAAATATACATTGAGATCAAATAAAACATAGAGTATAAATTATATATCTCGTGTGAATACAAATAAAACACATCACATTTAGATACTAGATAGCTTTATATATTAGATCTAAGAATTAAGTTTAAACTTATATATAGATTAGCTCCCGAGATGACATCAGCCAATAGAAGCCATTGCAATTATAAGAACTAAACTGAAAAAGAATAAAATAACTAATTGAAATGATTCAAACTAAGTAATTTACATCAAAGTATCTTCAATCTAACACAATACTGATTCTTCTTTTAAAACACATTGAGACAAAGAGCAACACTTATATATTAGATTAGGCTTACCGAGATGACATTCAGCCTAAAGGAAGCCATTGCAATTAATAAGAATCTAAACTGAAAAAGAAAATAAAATAACTAAAATTGAAAGTGAATCCAAAACTAAGTCCATGTTAGCATGTCACAAGTCATCTTTAACTCTAACACAAGTTACTCTGATTTCTTTCTTTTCTTTTTACACCAACACATTGGAGACCAGATAAGGAGTGCAACACCTTAGAATCCCCTACACCCCCCCCCCCCCCCCCCCCCAAACTCCAATATATACGTCTCTTACCTGGGTTAGAATCCAAGACCTCTCATTAAGACTTAAGATCTCTATGAAGTGAGCTAGAAACAACCAAACCACTTGCCTTATATGAAACAAGAATTTAATGGATGATTGAAACTTAATCATGTAAATTCATGATGATTAAACTGACATATACAAACCCTAATTCTAGTGGACTATTCATCAAGCCACAAAACCTAGTAACAAGCAAGACAGCTATGGAAGAATTGTGCTATGCTCCCCCCATCCCTATAGAGCGAAAGAGTTGGCTGGTGATCCCTACATTGCAGCATGTTCGGTCGTTAACTCATCGCGTGTTGTAAGGGTCAAAGTGATAACAGTATTGTGATTTCACAACAACAATAAATGGCCTGCTAGAAAAAATGGAGGCATGGACTAAAAACATCAAATTAGAAAGGCCCAAAGTGAGAATGGTGTTCAAATTCTCAAAAAATAATGGTCGACTAAAGAAAATGACACTCTTGACAAAAAAAACATTAAATTTGGAAAGTCAATATTAATCTTATTTCCCTATTTCGATGGTGGATGAACATGGATTAAGAGGTAAGATAATGTTGTTTAAGATTTAGAATCAAGTGTTGCTAAAAATGAAATCACCTAGGGTTATGGGGATAAGGAGATACATTTATTATGCGTTATAAAAAAATTTCTTTCGTAGTGTTACTTTTTCTTTATTTATTTTCTGTAAAAGAAAGTGCAAGTTGATAAGGAGATAAATTTTAAAATGCTAATACCACATAAATCACTAGGTTATAAATATAGAGCATTCTATCTGTTGAATAACAAATTCCACAAGGATACCACAAATAGCTATTACAATTGTAATGCACTCAAACTAATAAAAAGCTACCCTGGACCGACATATGATAAAAAAAGGCTGAAACCTAGTAAATTGAAGATTATATTGAATGTTATGATTAGCAGGTAAAAGGATTTGATGAAATGAACCTAGTTTATATTCTTATAGGTTTTCATGATCCAGGTATGTGAGATATTACAGTTTTTTACCAACACATAAGCCAAACTAGTTATAAGGGTGTTTCTAAAGAATCTGGTTGAAAATCATCGAAGGTCGAGATTGATTTGAATCTCCCAACATACTCATAAGTGGAACCCATAACTTTATCCATGCTAACATAGATGATGATGATACACTTAAGACCGAAATAAAACTATGGATTACAAGTTCAAAGCATTATATCGTGTTATATAACAAATTCAACAAGAACACCACTCACATGTACTAAGATGTCATTCAGCCTAATTGGAAGGCAATCGAACTGTTAAAAATTACGAAATGAATAGAATGTATCAGTTCGGAGATATAAAAGATTGTTGTGATTGAAAGATAAAAGGGTTCGGCATAATAAACCTAATTTACATGTTTTCATTTTACACCGCTCAAACATACTAGGTCATACAAGTTTTGATTAATACTAAAAAAAAAAACAATTATCAAGGTGCTATATGTGGATTAATTTACCTTACTAGAAATCTTAAAAGCCAAGTGTTATACCCAAATTTGAATGATCAACAAAGAACTAGATCAATGTTAACATGCAACACATCATCTTCAACTCAAACATCAAGTCACTTTAATGGGGAGAAAGCTAGGGAAAAACTTGAAATTTAAAACACCAAAACTACTTGCCTTTATTAAAACAACAATTAAAGAAACATCAATGATAATCATTCCAACAAAAATGATTATTTACGGGATTTTCCTAGTGACTTTTGGAGTATTTAGTGGGCTCGTAATAATAAGGTGTTCAATAATAAAATTGTTTGCATTGGAAATACCATGAGGAGTATAAAGGCTACTAGTTTCTTATAGATCAAAAATAAATCCAAGGCGGATGTATTGATTGGAGTTGTTGGTGTAAATGTTAATTCATTTTGTAATCGATTTTAGATTATAATAGATTGCCATAATTTTTTTCTAATAAAAGGAATGCATTAAAAGTTATGGTGAAGCCCAGGTAAAACCTCTTAAAACTCCCATCTTGAGAAAAAAAGCCCTAAGTTATAAAAAAACCACATAAAAGATATGTGTAATTTAAGTATAGCATGTTGCATTTTATTAGAATCAGAAATGGAATTGCAATAAACGCATTGCACACCTTGTCGTATAAGTGTATTATATGTGAATTACGATACTCATATAAAAGTTGTTACATAAAACCTTGGCAATAACCAACCCCGTCAACAAAACTCCATAATCGTGAAAAAACCCCAAGTTGTAATAAGAACAAACATACGACACGTATAAAGTAACGTATAAGCACGTTGCATGATGTGTGACCATGTCTAGGTTTTAGATGTGGATTTACTTACCCCACATGCTCTCTAGTCTAGGTTTTAGATGTGGATTTACTTACCCCACGTGCTCAATAGAATTTCCCATGCCAAGATTTTTAGCATGACATATGATATGCGTAATGTTACGTGTGATTCTACTGTCTCATGTGTGTCCCCAATTCAGCATTACATGTGGATTCACTTCACACGTTACAACACGTGCTCTATAGATTTTATCACGTTGTAACTTTTCAACATGACGTGTTGAATGGCTTCCATGCATTACATCAAAGCAACTGAAATTTCATCTAACCTGCCTATTTTTGGCGTAACATGTAAAATTCATGTCACATATTACGTCACTAGTTCTCGAGCCTATAGAAATCCCCAAACTTTGTTGATTTCCAAACATTATGAGTTCTTTTTTTTTTGGAATGGCAAACATACCCCCTTCTCTTGTTTTATACCTAGATCTCCATCATCATTCACCATGGGTACTCAAATCTTCAACCTCATAGGGAGAGACACCACCATACACACACCATGGTACACATTAGGTTTCAAGCCCTTTGGTTCATGACTTCTAATAACTGTATGTTGTTTTGAACATGTATTTAAGTCTGTACACACCTTAATCCAAATTTAATGTTATTGCCTTTTAGGTTAAAATCCATCAACCTCGAACCAAAATCATAATATCCCGCTAGTGATCATATGGTCATGCCTTTATTTCACTCAAAATGATACTCACTACGATCAATGAGTGGCGGTTAAAAAATAGAAAACATTAAACCGTTAATAACTCCTATGAGCAATATATATATATATATATATATATATATATATATATATATATATAATATACTAACAATAAAATATTATGGGTAAATAGAGCTATAGAATAGAACAAATGTAGAGTAATATCTTTTGTGTATTGTCAGGGTTGGATAGAAAAAAAATTAAATAGTTGGTAATAAAGATTTATGAAATGTAAAATGATATTGTGAGTTATATATTTATTTTAAAAAATAAGATATAGAATATGAATTGATGAAATAAGAAAATGAGAAATAATATTTGAGGGGTATGGTCCTAAAAACCATGCGTCTGCGCAAGGGACCATACCCTCAACAACAACATACTACAAGAATAACCTTGCACGAAATATGCAATGGTGAAACCAGCATGTTGCCTAACAACCTTACGCACAATGTGCAATGATATTGCAACCTTGATACATGCAGGTCACACAATGAACCTTGCGCACTCTGCGCAACGGCAAGTTAGACCGACATATGCAGGTCACACAACGAACCTTGCGCACTCAGCACAACGGCAAGTTAGACTAACCCATGCAGGTCACACAACGAACCTTACGCACTCAGCGCAACGACAAGTTAGACCTGTCACACCCCGACCCGCAGCGGAATAAGAGTCGGGGCATAATTGGGTTATCACCAAAGCTCATGACATTTACTAATATGTTTCATATTTAATGAAGTCAAAGTTACATTTCAAAAATCCAAACATGTTCATTCAATACAAGGAATATAAGCCAAGCATAACAATCCCAACACTAAATCGTTTTATTCTTCTAGTCCAAGCCCTATGTGTTCCTAGCTGCAGATGCTTCACCTGTATCATGTGTAAAATAGGGGTTTTTGGGTCAACATAAGTTGGCGAGTGAACCTTATTAGATAAACATTTATTAATAAATTAATTGTTAGTTTATCAATGAAAAATTGTGCATAATCATAGATGAGCAAATGTAAATAATCAAGTAATGGCAAATAGCAGTCACGACTATAACATACAATAACACATGGCATCATACATGAACATACCAACATCATACTGTAAATAACATAAATGAAACTGTGCGATCAAGGCTCAACCAAACGGAGCCGATCGTATTGCATGTACTGAAAATGAAACTGTGCGATCAAGGCCCAATCAAACGTTGCCGATCGTATGTGGGCACGCCAGGTTCAACCGCATAATAAAATGGGGAACATGCTCAACGCTCATAATGTAATGGGGAGCGGCGGCCTATGAAATTTGCATGTACTGAATAATAAATTGCATCCAATAATAACTACTTAACAGCATCAAACTAAATACACAAGTTCATGATATGATGTATGCACAATGGTTTAGATATAGTATATATATACAAAGACACATGATATACCCCAAAACGTGATTAAAACGGGGAATTTGTAAGATTCATTCACCTTGGGTGCGTTGGATTGGAAATGGTGATATGCGCACGATTTAGATGAGCGGAACAACGGGGATTACTAACCTAAATAATAACGGAAAATATATTAAATGAGTGGATTTTATTAAGGATTTTAATGAAATTTTTAGATATATTTTTGTGAGTTTATGGCTATTTTCTATCTTTAAAAATGTTATTTTTAAGTATTTTTAATTGATTTTTAAATTAAATTAAATAAATAAAAATATATAAAAAAATTGTTTATTGACCGTTGACCGGTCGGTCAGCGTATTAGTTTGCGCCGGGTGAGGCTCGAACCGGCGACCTCCCGTACGCGTGCACGCAGCTCTACCAACTGAGCTACGTGTCTAACCCGAAATAATCTTGTTTTTATTTATACTTATACACTTATTCAATTAATCCGAATTTCCTTTATTTACAAAAACATTTTAATTCAATCGGACCGGTGCTCGTGACGGGTTTCGAACGCGCGACGTGTGGTTCATGTTGCACACAGTCCACCGCTGGACTGTGTGTCTAACCTGGTTATTATCTCAGTTTTTATTATACTTAACAACTAACTGAGTTAACCCGGTTAGTTTTTTATCAAAAAGGCTTTTTTATTAAAGAAGGAATGCGTATAGCAGGAATCGAACCCGGGACGTGCGTGTGTATTTTGCACACAGTCCACCGCTGGACTGTGTGTCTAACCCATTTATAATTCCGTTTTTAATTAACCTTATGTTATGTTGCGTCTTCATCTTCTTCGTTGATTTTGTACAGAAAAATTATTCCGACTGTTATGACCAATTTTTGACGTATACGCTTTACGAGTAATTTAAAAGTAAAGAATGGAGAGAGTTTGGGGAAAAAGATATACCGATTGAGGTTGTTCACAGAATTCCGGCGGAGGTTCGTCGGTACTGAAAGTGAACTCCGGCTTTTGAAACCAATTAACAGCTTGTTCGATTATTTAAGAAGTTGAGTCACTTAAACAAGGTTTAACAGAAGTTTGGGAGATCATACCCGTTCACGGTGTGTTTCCGGCAGTTTCAGGAGTTTTCCGGCGAAGGTAAGATTTTCGACAAACGTGGACTAGGATCGATTCTGATGGTGGAGTTGTGTTAGAGACTGATTAATCATATGATTGAAACAGAAAGAGTCGGAGGAAATACCGTATGAATGTGAGTCCCGGTTTTCCGGTGACTTGCAGAATTTTTCCGGCGGTCTGCTTCAAGCTTCTCCGGTGGATTGTAAGGTTGCGGAAATGAAATTGGGAGTCTTGCAGAGTGTTTTGAGTCACAGGAAAAGTCTAGGATTGAAGTAATCCGAGAATTGAAGACTTTCGGTTATTAAACCGATCTACTTCCGACTTCAAGTTATAATCATGGCAGCATTGATTGGAATCGTCCGTTTATCGGTTATACTCGCTGAATCGAGAGTATCCAAATCGACTTTGGTGTTTGATAACCGATTTCAGTTACAATTTGTAGAATCGGTTGATTTATCTTAGTCCATAAAACTTATTTGTTTTCTAAAGATAACAGAGAACAAGCAAGTGGCGGAGTGGTCTTGTGATTGGGTGATAAGTCGTTGCCGTGTCTTGGCTGACCCGGGTTCGAGTCCCGGCAGCGTTATAATTTTTTTTATTTATTTTATTTTAACTTTTCATCAAATATAATTTTTATAGTTTAGTTTATTTATTAATTATGTATTGTTTTAAATCAAAATAATCATAAATATTCGACATAACTTTTATAACTTGATATTCGATTACAAAACGGAGCGGGTTTTGAGAACCCGATTTTTACAAATGTTACAAGACCAACCCATGCAGGTCACACAACGAGCCTTGCGCACTCTGTGCAATGCCAAGTTAGACATGGAAATACAAGTCGCACAACGAACCTTGCGTACTTGGCGCAATGGCAAGTTAGACTTAGAAGCGCAGGTCCCTTGACCCTACGCGGATCAAACAACCCTCTAGCCGGAAAGTCTTAAAACCTTGCACAAGGACAAGACAAATATGAGAGCAACTCAAAGCCTTGAGAACAAAAGGACTTAATCCCTACAACTCTATGCTGACCAGAAAGCACTGAAAGCCACGCGGAAGGGAAAAGCGCAAAAAGGCGTTGACCAATACAAGGGTACAAAGTGGCAGAGCTGTGACCCAATGATCGCTTGGCAGGTTGTGTCAGACTGCATCGCATGAACAGTAACGTAGGGGATAGACTGTACACCAACCACATTCACGCCAGCGACTGTCACACATTCTCCACTTTCGACTGATGACAGGTCTGACACCAGGGTCAACTGCCATGACACATGGCTCCATTCAACATCCAACAAAGCATACCTCCTGCTAGAGATCATTAATGATCGATGCAGAGAGACAGAACGGAATCCCTGGTCATCTGGGCCAGGCCCAAGGCCCAGATGCCCGTCTCCTAATACACCTATCTTCGGCTATAAAATAAGGGTAATACCTCAAGGTAAAATCCATCTATTCACATAAGAGCATACTTATTACTTGCTATTACCTTGTAATATCAAATACTTATTCTCACGTCGGAGTGTGGTCATGGAGAAAACCTCCATCTTTCTCTCGTGACGAGGCTAACGACATTGCTAGTTTTGCAGATTAGCTTGAAGTGAGATCACCCAGAAGAGCGAACGAGAGACAACCTTTCATGTAGAAATATTAGGCTGTAACTAAGATATCTCCGGATACCTCTCGGTTCAACAAGTATTTCTTCAATATTGGGCTCGCTAAATCATGACACGACACGTGACACAACTTGTTACTATTAAGCTCACACTAGAACATATGACACACTTTGATTGTTGATTATTCGGTATATATATATATATAGGGTAGGGATCAAGAGTGAATAACACTCTAAGAGTGAACTGTGCGAACTGATCTGGGCCCTTGATTCTTATCATCTTGAAGATTAAAGTAGGGGCATGATTGTAAATATTAGAAATTGTGTTTTAAGTTAAAATTAAATGATAAGGGTATATTGGTAAATGAACATTGCACCTAAATGAATTTGAATAAAGGACACTGAACGGTTTCCTATTCTTGTTCCAGCAAATTCAGTATCTCACCTCCTCATCTACAATCTCTAACAGATCTTGATTTGAAGAAATCAAAATCAACGATACCAATACGAATCAAGAAAAACCACATTCGTCGCGTATGTATTTTCACAAAAAAACAGTGTGCTAAAGGAAACCCTATTTTTAAGTGAAGAGCGGCGACTGGAGTCTGTGTTGAATCAAGCGGCGAATAGAAGGTATTCTGAGTTGTGTATCAATATATGTTTACGGATTTTTGGTTTTGTGTGTATTTTAGTAGCATGATTCATTAATTAGGTGGTTAGGGTGTTCGTAAGGGTTAAGCATATATATTTAGTCGCTTCGAAAATTATAGGGTTTCAGACAGTTAATGCTATGTATATTTTGTATGAGTTACAGTAAAACGACCGGTGAGCACCAAATAGAAATAAGTGTTTTGTTTTTAGAACGATCGTAGTTAACTTGTGTTCTGGACTCGTGTGGTGTGAGTACTGGTTGTTCGATGTTGAAGTACACATGTGTAGTATGGTGTTTATTATGTGTTTTAGCTCATTAAAACTGATGTAAGTAATAATTTATGAAACCAAATGTATGAGTAGTTAATGTTTAAAGGCTAACTGTCAGACAGTTATGTTATTTATGTTATTATGCACAATTTTTGATGGTGATATTTGTTTATGCTATCAAGTGTGCTGTAGCAGAACGATTTGTAGGTTGTAAAGATGGCTTAATGAGGTATGTTTTTGGTATTTTGCTTGTTAGAAAAATGTATTTCAATAATCTATAGTTAGTGCAACTGTGTATTTTATTTAATGTATAAGAACCATACTGTTACATATGTGTTTTAGATTATGTTGGGGTTTTTTCATTTTGTTTGTATACATTTGTGTATCTTTTTAGTTTGTTGTGTGATAAAAGTACTTATTTGTTATTGTTCTGGCACAATAACTTTGCTTCTTATTTTGTAGTGTTATCTAAAATTATTTGAAAAAAAAACAAGAATCGCCATACGTAAACGTAACTTGTTAAGTTAAAAAAATGTAATTAATGTACCTATATCTGAATGACTACTTTTGTTGACATGATTATGGTAATGGCATAGGTACGAGAAGTGAGAGGATTGCCCGTAAGAAGCTAGTAAGTTTAGTAACACTATCGAAGATCCAATTTAGTTTACAGACGAGGAAGATGAAAACCAGAAGGTCGAAAAAGGTGAGTACAACTTATAAATAATTATAATAAATGTGTTTTTAAACAGGGAGAATAAGATAAATTAATATCCAAATGATCCATATGTGTATTTCTAATGGATTGAACACAGCTTTTGTGGCTGATCAAAGTGTTGAAAGGACTTTGTAAAACGGGATTCGGATAGCACGTGTAGGAAAAAAAGTACAGCCAGAAAAAAGAGAAAGAGAGAAAGAACTAAACCTATCAAAGTGCCTTTCACTAATGATGCACAAGGTATTAATGTGTATACCCTTTTAAAAGTATGATCCAAATGGTTTGCAAAAAATAAATGTGTACAATATACATAATTAAATGTTGTTTCCCAGACGGGACGAAAATTGATACACACGAACCGAAAAGGGAAAAACGTGTAGATGGAAATGTGAAGATAGCAAGTGATGGAGGACGACGGTAATACAAAGAATATCGGTGAGGATGTTAATCGGGTTGACATTACGGACAGAGATAAACAAGTTGAAGGTATAAAATTGGTATCCTTGTGCATCATCGTGTTTACAAAAAATCATAAATTCATCAAATGTTTTATTATTAATGTGATAACGAAACAGACGAGCTGTTTGGATTCCGGAAAAGGCGAAAACAAAAGAAACCGAAGAACAAGAGTACACAAAAGAAAAAACGCTCAAAAGTTGCAGATGGTTTGTTTGGCATCCGGGTTAGGACATCCCCAAACAAACTATATGAAGCGGTCCAGATATTGAATAAATGGCAGAAAGCGATTGTGTAGATAGTGGGTTTGGTAAGTTGTTGGATTTTAATGTCAGCGATGTTACAGCCCAGATCGGGCATTTTGTTATTGATAAGCTCGACACGCAGAACATGAGAATAGTTTTAGGCGAACGACAAATATTGGTCGACAAGGATTCAGTTAAAAAGATTTTAGGTATTCCAAACGGTGGAATTAAAGTGTCGAAGCTGAACAATGAAGACGCAGAACATCCTTTAAAGGAAAAGTGGGTTGCCAGGTTTGATAAGTTACCAATTAGTTGTAGAAACATTGTTGACAAGATTCGGACTGATGAGTACGAGCAGAGGGAAATGTTCATACTAGATTTTGTGATGTTCATATCAACAATGATAGGATGTACTAAAAATGGTAGTGTTATGTACAATTTGTTGGATTTATTTAACCATGAGAGGGGTTTAAAGAGCATGATTGGTGTCAGTTTGTGCTGGACGGTGTGAAGAAATGTAAGGACGATTGGGTTAGGTGTGACCCTAATGTGTTCTTCAGAGGGCCGTTAACATATCTGGTGGTATGTACTTACAATTCAAATTTTATGTTCTACCACTATTTTCACTGTGTTAATCTTAATACACTTGTGTCTTTATGTTGGTAATACCAAGTTCACAATGAATATCTGAAAAATAGACAAAGGTTTTTTTTTTATTTATATAATAACTTGTTTCCTAAGTTGTGACAATCTTTACTGTTTAGTTTTAATATAAATGTAATTGTTTCCGTTTTTTATTGCAACAGTTGTTGTATTTGGAGTCGACACAATGCCCTAGGTTCGATCGTGCACGTAGGGAAGCACCTCTGAAATTTTGGACACATGAGTTGGTGAACCTAAGGAAGGAGCAGGAGCTGAAGAACGGAGGTTTTGGTCTTGGAGAAATAAGAGAGTTGTATGATGTGGCAGATGATGATGAAATCAATATTGATGACGGTCCGGAAGACGTTGAAAACAACAATGGCGTGACAAAAAAGGAGGGCAAGATACGTCGACGGGAGAATTATGATCATGTTAAGAGTTCAGTGTTGCGTACGCTTAAAGTAATTTTGGGTAATATGTTATGTTTAGTTTATGTATAATGTTCTCTAATGCACAGCTGAGTGGTGCACGCATATTATCTATATGCGAAGAAATTGAGAATTTTAAACGACAATTAGAAGATGGGATACAGGATCATATATCTTGGTTCCCGTCACATCATTCCGTGTTACCCATTTTAGAAAGGTACAAAAAGTTTTCAATAAACCAGCTATTGGTGAGACTGAAGAAAAGGAAATATATACGAGTCGTGTAAGAAAGTATCAGGTATTTATAAACTTGTATTTGTCTTTTAATTTGATTTTAATTATTTCCATCTGATTGTATTACAACAACAATAAACATGTTTACTATACATGTATACAAATGTGGGTGACAGTAAAGGGAAACCAAAGGGTGAAAGGATGCAAAAATTACGGGAAGATAATGTGACGACACCACTGATCGCATCCCCAACCACAACCATTTTTATGAAATATGCGGAAGTGATTGAGGACTACATTTCAGGTGCATATAGTACGCAACGGATAGACGAAATTCCGACGTTCAGCCTTGGAATGACACAAGATGAATGTACCGCCGAACCTAATGCGTCAGTCAGTGTGATGCAAGAAAAAAATGTTACTGATATTGTTGAATCAGCCGGAAAGGGAAAAAGGAGAAAGACCGGCTCTAGGTTTGTCCAATCGCCGTTTATGGTACGAGCTGTCAGCATCAACAGTTGGTTGAGTAAAAAAGAAAACATGATTTAAATATTTGTCGATTTCTGCGGACGACACGATGTAAGATTAAACTTTAATGTTATTTATTATTATTTTATTTTTTATATATTTATAATAACGTTCGCTTGAGGGGAATGTAATGTCCATAAGCAGGATAGCAAAGCCGAAGAAAAAAGTTATGACCGACAAGTCGGTGAAAACCGAGATGAAAAAAAGTCGCAGGGTAGAAGCGACAAACGGGTAATAACCATTACCGAATTCAATATTGTTGTTATGTGTGTGTCCATTTTAATTTTTGTATATGAACAACATACGTCCATGAATGTTTTACAAAATGCCCTTTTGACATATCATAAAAAGATGGTTGTTTTCTATCATGTAAGTTACACTTGTGTACTGATAGTAGATTTATCATAGGAAACATCATGCACATGTGTATCACATTGAAAGGGTATGCATGTGAATAATGATGTATGTAAATGAAATATTAATCAAAAAGATCCAAACAACATGCCCATGTGGACGACATAAAAATGGTATGCATGTGAATAATGATGTATGTACTGGAATACATTTTTTTCGACTAAATAAAGGAGATGTTTTGCGGTAAGTGTTTGTGTAATGGTACTTAATTTGACGGTATGGTTCATGCAATAGACGACTGGTATTTGAAACGGATACGGGGGTTGGACTATACCATTTTCAACTCAAGGATTTGCAACCTAGTCAATGGATAAATAGTGGTGTGATTAATTGCTTTGCATCAATGCTTAACAAGGAAGAAAGTAATAAAACTTCGGGGGAAATGTTTTTGCGGGAGATGATAAAGTTAAAGGCTCAAAACCGCGTCTTTTTTGCCATACCGATTGTTTTGTAAGTTAATCCCCGTTAGTATAAAAATTACAGTTTAATATGAAGTAATTGCTAAATCTATACTTAATCAATTTTTTTTTACTTTATGTTTGTTGTTACGCAGACGGAGGATGTGTTACACAATGAAAGGTATGGAGATGTAGTACGAGTGGAAAAATTAAGAGGTTCTTTGGTACACGTGGTTGACAAGAGGCCATGGTTGTTGACTTTGATCGAGTTATTGCGTAGTCTTATTTCCTATTCTTGAAAAGGGACATTTTTATCTTGTATGTTTTGATCTTGAGACGGCATCAATAACGGTGATTGACAATATGGCTGCAACGGAAAGCCCAGTTCAAATGATAAATGATGAAAAATATTTCAAGAAGAGCACTCCATACAAAGTTGTAAATAAACCTGGACATAGTTTGCTTCTTTTTTTAATTTTGGCTGTAGCACACATATAATTAATTTTAAACTTGCAATTTTGGTTGAGAAGGACGTGTCCACCCGGTACTTGAAACTGATGAAAACCCTAAAGCAGTAGAAATTGAAAATGCAGTGCCAGAAATGTTAGACTTCGAGTGGAAGACCATAGGTAATACTGTGGATTGTGGTGTTTTTGTGATGCGCCACATGGAGACTTGGTATGGAGTCACCCAGCAAAAATGGGATTGTGGATTCCCATTAGAACATGTCCAAAAAAAGCAACACTGACACGGTTGCGTAAGAAATACATGGTGAAGATGGTGACGTCTGATGCAAACATCCACCAGGACCGGATACTAGCGGAAGCGGAACATTTTGAAAAGACATCTTACTTCAATTAATTGTTGTCACGTTGGTTATTATGTGGTGCAATATGAAAACAATTGTGGTTCGGGTTGGGAGGTATTTAGTTATTTTGATGGAGTTTGATTAAACGTTTGAAAAACATATACGTTAGTAGACATTGTTTTTGTGGTTGTGTAGGTTGAAGTTATTGTGGAACATATTGGGGTATCTATTTGATGAATCCTTTGATGGCATGTTGAAACCTATTGCGTATGACTAGTGAATTAATATTACAGTAAACCTATTTTTAACAGGTAAACGACTGAGGTAGTGCATATGTGTGCTACATAATAATTTATGTGCATATGTGTATTTCAGATAACTGTATGTAAAGTCTAGTTACTAGTAGAGAACCTATTTTCTGTACATATGTGTATTTCCTATGCATAGTAGATAACCGTTGTTTCCTATGGATGTATTGTTAGAAAATACGTGGGTAGTGTTGAATCAAGGGCTGTTAACGCAAATGTTTAAACGGTTACATAGATTCAAGCCTTTATCAACATAATCGATTGATGTATGCAAGTTGAAGTTCCCTTTTATAGTATACAATATGTATGTGGACTAAAAAAGGCTGATAATGCTACAGTGTTTAGCAACCATCCTATTTAAAAATACTTATCTAATTCAGTAAACCATATTATTACACAAGTGTACGGAGGAAGTGTAGATGTGTATTTCGGTTAACTGTATGTACCCGAAAAGGTACTCGTAGACAACCTATTTTCTGTACATATGTGTATTTTCCTCTGCATAGTTGATAACCATTGTTTCCATATGAATTGTTTTGTCAAAAATATGTGGGCAGAGTTGAATTAAGGGCTGTTCACGCAGATGTGCACCCGTACATATTATCAAGCCGTTCTCAACGTAATGGAATGATTTATATAAGTTGAAGTTAACTTTTTTAGCATAAAATATATTTGTGGACTAGAAAATGTTGATAATGATACAGTGTTTAACAACCATCCTATTTAAAATACTTATCAAATTCAGTAAACCATATTATTACTGTAACCCAAATTCAGTAAACCATATGCACTATCAAATTCAGATAGTGCATATGTGTACTTTCGAATTTCTGTGCATATGTGTATTTTTTATAAGTGTATGTAACTGATTGGTACTAGTACACAACCTATTTATGTAAAATATGTGTATTTAATATTGTATGGACTAAAAATTGCTGAGAATGGTACAGTGTTTATCAACCATCAACATTCAATAACTTATCAATTAAAATCTTAAAAAAGTTAAAAAAAAATAGTTGCAAATCCACTGTAAAACAAAAATATACCAGTTACATCAAAATGGAATATTTAGGAACATCAAACAAAAATGTACCAGTATCATATAATTTGATTCAAATCATAGTGTCATCGTCTTCGCTCTCGTGCGCTTGTTCTTCACTTCCACTGTCGGTGTGGTCGTCATACTCGTTTGAATCAACATCGTCCCCCTTGCCATCTTCGTCTGTAGACGAATTGTCCCTTGTGCTATCGCCTTTTTTCAATGGGCAATTTCTTTTGTCATGCGTTCTGACCCTCTTGCCGCAATAATTACATTTCCTTCTATGTTTCTTACATTGTTTTATTGCTTTCTCTCGAGGACCAATTGGACGCTTATGCTTTCCACATCCTTTGTTTCGTATTTTCTTTGGTGCGGTGCATGATACCTCCTCTGGTTCAGTATGATCAAGAATTTCCTGGTAAACAACAATTTTTTTAACTTCCGGATCCGGTTGAACTTCACTAAAAAACTTATCTTTCAACAATTGTACTTGCTCATCTAATTCTTGTAATTTATCAATCCTACCACGAACTCTTTCTCGACACAATTCAATATTCTCAAGTATCCTACGCCAAATTCTTCCACTACGACTCTGATCAACAGACAACCTATTTTCAACGCTATATACACTGGACGGCAAAGCGTCTCTCCTCCATCCTGGGTGAATATAACGTCCCGGAATCTTATGGATGTTATGGTGCCCAAAAACGCAGAATATATGACGGCATATATATCTGTTTCTAGTAAAACCCATGCATTCACAAGAAGCGAATACATCTTCTTTGTTGAAGGTGACCTATAAATATGATGATACAATATGTATAAGTTACGAAGTTTGTTCATAATAATGACCACTTGTTTTCTAAGATAAAGAAAAGACACTTTACTGAATGTAAAAAACACACTCTGAACTCGTTTATAACTTCTTTCATGTGGTCTATGTAACATTTGTCGAAAAACGGGTTTTCGAAACCCGCTTCGTTTAATAACCGAACAATCAGTTTTAAAATTTTGTTGTTCATTTACGGCTTATTTTAATTTTAAACGATTCATAATTGATCAACAATTTAAAAGATATAAATTAAAATTGTAAAAATATCAAAATGAATGAATTAAAAAGGAAAACCGGCTGCCGGGAGTCGAACCCGGGTCAGCCGGTTATTTCTTCAAAGTCTTAACTCACAACCATAAACCACTCCGCCACTTTGGTTTTCTGTTAAGATAAGGGATTTATTTAATCAAATAATGATATGCGGAATTCAAATTCGGTCAACTTGCGCCCAAACAGCAGTCGTCGGAAATCCCGACGACTTCGCCAATAAATTACGTTACCACTCGAATTAACCATTGAATTAACGTTAGCAACGGTTATAACGGACATCTGAACCCGCGACAACAGCCGTAACCGCCGGAGAATGGCTGACTTCGAATTAAGACCAAATTCAGACCACATTCACCTCGATTCTACCCTATAAATTCAACCACAATTCGCCAGAAACCTTTTCGCTCCCAAATCGCACTTTTTCTCGACGAAAATCTACTCGCCGGAAAACCTCTGCAAGTCGCCGGAAAACCGAGACATCCACCTGCACGTTGACGTTGCCGGATCATCTGATTCGCCGGAGAAATTTCTGAACTTTCAGGGGAACTGCTGATTATCGACTCTATCAGCCGCAGCTCACCAAGACGGAGCCGACGACCTTGCCGGACGTCTGAAGAAAAGCGAACAGTTGTTATCTCTCGTCGATCAATCCCCTAAACTCGTGCGCATCCATCATCTTCAAACAAACGCATCCAATGTGAGTGAATCTCTACAAATTCCCCGTTTTAATCACATTTTGGGGTGTATCATGTGTCGTACTTATTTATTATAATTAATCATTGTGCATCCATCATGTTTATGATCAATGTGTATTCAAGGTGTATCCATTGACTGTGTGGTTGAAGTTTAGATTAATGTTATCATTTCAGTACATACATTTCATAGGCCGCCGCTCCCCATTACCTATGAGCGTGAGCTGTTCCCCATTACCTATGAGCGTGAACCAGGCGTTGCCAACATAAGATCGGCTCCGTTTGATTGAGCCTTGATCTCACATACATTAGCATAGGCCGTCCGTTCCCCATTACCTATGAGCGTGAACGGGACGTTGCCAACACATACATTGTTACTTTTATTTCATGCTTAAGCAAGGTGGTTTGTGATTGTTATGTTTACATACATTTGTTCATATATGATTATTGCACAATTTTTCCTAAATTAAATTACAATAATTAATCAATAACAAATGTTTTAAACAAGGTTCACTCGCCAACTTTTGTTGACCCAAAATTTCCCATTTTTACACATGATACAGGTGATCAAGTTGAAGCAAGAAACATATAGGGCGGCCTAGAAGAATAAACCAGTTTAGATTATGGATTTGTTTAGTTAATCTTTCCTTTCCTTGTATTGTATGAATTTGACTTGAAACTTTGAAATGTAATTTGGATTTAATAAATATGAAACATATTAGTAAACATCATGGGCTTTGGTGATAACCCAATTATGCCCCGACTCTTGTTTCCGCTGCGGGTCGGGGTGTGACAGTCTAGGTGTACGATCACAAAGCTGCTTATACCTTCAGATACACATCGTTCAGCAATATAACAATTTTCCTTTCCGTTGATAATTTCCTTTTGCACATAAAAAAAATTCTCCGTGTGTATATGTCATTTGCATGCCGTTCAATGGGCCAAGATGTTTTGAATTCGGGATTAGTGGTGTCGGTTTTATGTGTTTAATTCCCTCTGTTCATTCCGTATCCCATCAACAGATGTATCGTAACACAACATGAACTGAACCAAGGTGTTGTGAGGACTATAATTAGATTTGAACAAGTGGTTTGCACTCTCACACCTGGAAGTAGTCTTCATTAAAGTACACATTGGTATCTCGTGGAAATAAGCCGGTATCCAGTTCGCACGAATGGAATACATCTCGGACAACCAGGAATGGTCCTATAGCCCGTATTCAGCAATAAGATTCTTCCATCTACCCTCAAATTTTTGTGGTTCAATGTAAACATTCCAAACGAGCTTGTGGAACTTCTGTTTTATTTCTGCGTTCCTACTGTCGTTCCCCTTGATCTACATTTAAAAAGGGAAAAAGGAAAAAAAAATTAAATACAAGACATGCTGCTTATAAAAAGATACACTTGTGTACTGATAACCCATAAAATTTTTGATTGACTCTTATTACCTTAACCGGTAGTTTTTGAATAATGTGCCACATATACAACCTGTGAATTGACTTGTCAAATACCTTTTCTACAGCTTGTTTCATAGCGCAATCTTGATCAGTTAGCACCATAAGTGGTTGTTTAACATTGTGTGCGTTAAGGAATTTTTGTATTAGCCATGTATAAGATTCGATCGTCTCATTATGAAGCAACCCTGCACCAAAAATTGTACACCTTCTGTGGTGATCGACCCCAATAAACGGTACAAAAATCATGTCATACCTGTTTTAAAAAAACACATTTAAAATTGTATGTTAAAATGAAAAATAATCTGTTCAAAATTTCATGTACTACTCACATATTTGTATGATATGTCGCATCGAAGGCAATAACATCGCCAAATGAGTCGTAGTTTAATTTCGATACCACGTCACACCAAAAAATTAACTGAAGTTCTGTATCAACAATGTGGGTGTTAAACGTGTAGTTTTCCTTGTTTTTACTACGTTCCTTGAATTTGTCAAGTATCATCTGGGCATCCCTATCACGATAAAGTCTCGGATATCGCGGCCACAATTTTTGTAATCGACAACGGTTCCGTGCATATTATGATGACCACCTTTTAGAACAACATGTACTTTGTGAGACTTGGTAGGTCCTAGGTTTGCGTTTTGGCATTTTGCTATAAACTCTTGTGTAAAAAAGTCAAGCTTCCTCCTCTTCAAAGATAGATCAAGATTTTCAGGAGTAGTAAACCCATGGTTATGTTGCTCTACAAAGTCATATATCTCGTACTCAGGTGAATTTTTTACACGCACGAATTTAACACATGCCTTGCAATCTGTGACTTTGACGTTGGACCGTCTTTTTGGTGAACTTGAATTTACTTGATCAGCCGTACCATCTTTACGTTTTGGTTTGTTAGCTCTTGAGCATAACACGTATCGCCTATTCGTAACAATTTTGTCACCTATTTTTTCCTTCTGCGATGTACCAAAACGGGTCCCAAAACCGGCTAGTTGAGCATACTCTTCATACTTTGTTATAGCTTCTTCGATCGTGGAAAATCTAGCTTTAATAAAACGGTTTGAATCCTGGAGGGACGATAGGGGTCCAGTACCTAGTACCATTAGGGGTTTCGTATACATTGCTGGCGACTGATTCTGCAAATGGTTAAGACACCCAAAAGTTAAAACAATTTAAGATAAAAAATAATATTAAGACTTTGAATAATGTTAATTGTAAATTAGGTAAGGATTCAGAAATTTTTAAACAAAGTTCATCACGTATTTTTCACTCCTCAGGCCTGCATATTATTTATACACATGTGTACTGTGATAAAAAGATAAGAGTGTGCATAAGTGGACTTAACTCAGACATGTCAACGAGTACATCAGATTACAAAATACATATGTGTACTGTTCTGTAAACAGCTTGACGATAGTGACTGTGATATACAAAAACACATAAGTGACCTAACAAGTATACATATGTACTATTTTGTCATACACCAACCGCGCAGATTACCAACACAGTGCATATGTTACCTGCTGCTGAATGCTCTAACTACATAATTCAATAAAAAATCCCAAAAATGCAAAACCAGCAAAATAAAATTATATGTTATAATCTGTACGGAAACAAAAACTAACATATCAAATAACCGAACAATTAAAACAATAAATATAACATGCCTACCGGACAAAATTGACGAAAATTTCAAAAATACATACGCACCTGGACGATCCAATGTAGTAACAAAAACATTACCGCCATTATCAACGTTGACCTGATCATCGTTCATCATATTCTTGTTCGAATTTGTTATGTGGTCGTCCATATTATAAATGAATTTGAGCGAAAGGTGTAATAATAATGAATTTAACAAACTTTTAGAACAATTTGGAAGAGATCTCTCAAATCTCAAACGTTTTGGATTGAATTTTATGAACTGAAGATCCAATAAAATAGTTGTTTTGATTTGATTATATATAAATTTCGAATACCATACTGTTAGAGCAAAATATTAAACCGATCTGAATCACCTGCAAAATCTCGAACAACTGTTACGTAACTGATGATGATCGATGGTTATATATACAGAATATCAAATAAAATAGTTGTTTTGATTTGATTATAAATAAATTTCGAATACCTTACAGTTAAAACAAAAATATTGATCAGATCTGGATTTTGAAAAAAATCGAAAAACCTGTTACATAGACTGATAATGAACGATTGTTATAGATTTGAGGAATGATTTTGATTTAGTCAAGAAGATAATTTCAGAAAGCTTATAACTACCTAGAATAAATTTAGTTTAAAAGAAATTGAAAAATAAAATATAATGTTTAATTACCATCCTGTCCTTAATAACTAATAACTAGATCAACGGCCAAAATCAGTTCACTCTTAGAAATTTGTTCACAAATGATCTTAATACCTATATATATATATATATATATATATATATATATATATATATATATATATAAACCGTTATGACCATCTAAAGTGTTTGTTTTTTCTTAAGTGTACACGGATGCCCACACATGAAGGGCCTCTTATGAACATTTTTTTCTCTCTTGTTTGTTATTTAGATTTTTCCTATCAATTTTTTATTTTTGGAAAAATAAGTTATGTTTATCTTTGTAGACTTTAAAAGTTTGATAAACTTAAGGAATAAAAGCTATATAACTGTAATAAACTCTGCAAAATTTAAGAATTTATTTAAATAATTTAATTAAGTCTAAAAACTCGTAAAAGTAAGATATTGTAAACTTTTGTCTTAATAAAGTCTTAAAACTCGTAAAATAAGATATCGTAAACTTTTTATCTATATTTATTTATACAAATTTAAAGCTAACTAACTTATTATAAAATATATAGGGTTATAAATATAAGTACAAAGTCGGAGATTATGTGAAATAATAATATTAATGGAAAAATTATGAGTGTTGTTAAGATAATAATGTTTTCTTAATTGCTTTTGCGTTTGCCATTTTGAGTCCATGCACCATATATGTTCTAAGGTTTGAGCTTAATTTTCTTTTTAGATATCTAAATTTGAACATAGTATATCTTATACTGTTATACACACATGAAAGTGTTTGCTGGCTAATTTAGGAAGATGTTGATGTATTGTGTATTAGTAAATTAAATATTTCCTCATTATATTTTTTTAACAAAAGTACAGTATGTTTCTCTTGTTCTTCTAAATATAACTTTATGCATTATTTCCTCATAAATTAACTTTATGCGATGTTTATTTTTTTATTTGTTTAAAACACAATCAAGATTTTGTTGGGATTTGCTTTGCTAGTTCTTAAAACATTGTTAAAAACTTATATAAGATCATATTATACAACTAAAAAATAACATCAAAATATACTCACTAAAAACATATAAAGTTTCATATTATCTTTTACATTAAATATATTTATTATTATATAATTGTTATATTCATTCTCATTATGTTTACACTTTAACTTCTTTTAATCTTTATGCATGTTTAAAGGAAAAGGCATAAAAGTGAGTATAATTGGTATTAAATTTTGTAGATAAATATGATATTATACAAGTTTTAAACACATGTTTTACTGTGGAGAGTTCAAATGAGAAGAAATCACAAATTAAGAATAAAATAATAAAGGATACAAAGGTAAGTTGAACAAATCATTTAATAATTTATCCTTTATTTTTAATATTTAGATTAATTAATGAGCCCTAATCATTTAATGAGTTTATCCTATTAAATAGTTGTGCACCTTACACAATAAAAACAATCGCATATGGTCCTACATATTCAATATTTCCTACAACATAAAAACAAAGTTTCCTACAGCATAAAAATAATGTTTTGGTGTCAGGTACAGAATTAGGACCGCAACAATTTTAAATAATTTTGCGACTCATTTTAAAATATGTGTAGGATACAACACTTTTAAATAATTTTGTCTCCTAATAAAATTGATGTATGACACAGCACGTTAATGGTGATAAAGGAAGGAAATTATGATAACATTAATAAAATTTGAGTAACTCTTATTATATTTATTAGTATTATATATCAAATTGTCTATTATACCTTTATTAATTAAAGCATTAATTAAAAGTGGACAAAAATCATATCTTAATCACAACAATTGATCAAAAAAATATAGGGTCTAATTAATTTATTTTTCTTCTTATAAGAATATTTTTCTCAATGAACCTCTCCGCCTTTATAAAACTCTTATCATCAAATGAACAAACATGGTGTTGGCATATCTTGTATGCTAAGCAACTTACGAAACAAACTCACTAAAAATTTATAAACTTTTGAGTATATATTTTTGTTCGTTTTTCATTAAGACACTGTCGCAAATATGTGACTTTTTATCGATTTTTGGTTTTTGTTCACGTCATTATTCAGCATAAACATGTAAGGTATGAGAGCATACGCTATAACTTATGCATTACGACAATTACTTGGGTATAAAACGCATATTCAATATTATACATCAAAATATATTATTACAGTAACACTTATGAGTTCGGTTAAATACTTAAAACATGTATTTATATAATACCAATTTGTAACGTTTGTAGGCATGAAGGATTGTATCTATATATTTGATGGGTTACTCATATTTGGGTTTTTTTATCTTTAATTTTTTTTTACTTTTAACCATAGATCATTTTAAGCACATAAAATTAACATTTGGTTTTTAATTTTTTTCTTTTTAATTTTTATTTTTTCTACTCTTAACCCAATACTCTTATACTTTTTTACATTTTAACCAATCACTTTTATCCCCATACAAATTTTTTGTATTACGTTTTTGTCAAATTTTGCGAGTTAATATGCTGCAACGTGTGTGTAGGATTCAATGTTTTTATACTTTAGTTTTCCTATTTAACAACCCGTTGCAGCGCCCGGTTATATAAAACTTAGTTATTGTTTTCTATATTTTACGTTTAGAGTGTGTGATTCAACATTGTTTCATCGTCTACTTTTCGTTCGGTTTTATATCACAAACCTTTCTGGTGTTGATGGTGGTATAACATTGGAGCTACTTAGTGATTTTACGTCCCCATCAAAACGTGGGGTACTAGTTATAAATTATGTTGTAACATGTTTTTATAAACATTTTTAAGGTGATTATGGTAAAGTATAATTAGAGTACTAGAACTCACGAGTCCGGTAAGGTTGTGGGCAGAAACAAACACCTTTAGAAAACAAATAAAATGTGTTGGGCAAATAGGTCGGATCAGGTTTACATATTATCTTTGTTTCTTTTCCCTCATGATATTATGTAAAATTTCGAAATAATTCTTTATACGATTTGCACTTTTATAAACTTTGGAAGTAAAAGAATTTCTGAATATAATACATATATTAATATCATTTGTGTTTTGTTTTATAAGATAACATCTTTCAAGTATAATTTTTATATGTTTATTTAATAATAAAAGTCTACCTCTATCGTGGTTTATAGTTCAAGAGCTTAAAGAATGCAACTAACAAGTGATATAACGTATCCATTCATTCATCGTATTGTATATCATGATCGTAGAGGATGTATAATATATGATAAACTAGTACGAAGTCCTTCGCGTGTGTGCATGTGTGGTGGGGGGGGGGGGGGGGGGGAGGGACTGCGCGTTGTGATGTACCTGTTAAACAGAAAAATAGATGAAAAACGTTGATCTCACACGCACGTTGCGGCGTGTTAACTTACAAAATTTAGAACGAAACATAAAACGAAAAACTTGCGAAAAATAAAAAGTATGAAGAACCAAAGTTGAAAATAAAAAGTGTTGGGATTAATTAAAGGTAAACTTGAATAAGTAAAACTAAAGGGGTTAAAATGAAAACTTTTGGGTTAAAAGTGAAAAAAAAAATTTTGAAAAACTTTTCAAGGCATGGGGTACAATGAAACACCAAAAAATGCTAATTAATAGTATGGAAATTATTGATTAGCCCCAAAAGATTGCTAATTAATAAAGTATATAGAAATTACTGGTTAGCGAAGATGGTGAAATTATTGTAAGGTTTTACTAAGGCTATAGGGTGTGGCCATGACCTTCAAGATCATCATTATTCTCTATGTCAGTGTCATGTCATCCACTCTTATCCATCATCCAAATCCACCATCGTATATGGTGTGATCATGACGCAAACCACCATCCCCATGTTTTTTAAATTTATTTGTGTAAAGTATACTTAATTAATTATGGAAATGAGGTGTTTGTCATGGTTTAATCCATGCCAAATTGCCAACCATGGTAGTTCCCTAAGGGGAGGGGTGTAGCACATCATCCACCATCTTAAGTGACAATCCATGACCCATCCTATGCCACCCACACCCCTTAGCCTAACAAACCTAAAATAATACCTGAAATGGTGTGATGATCTATGTGACAGAGTTGAGATCCTGTATAAACAGGCTAACTATAAGAACCGTAAGAACTGATCTGAGACATTGATAGTTTAAATAAGGGTTGGTGTTGATTACAAATAAAACCCTTATAATTAATAATTAGTACTAACAAGTTAGGGGTAATTTTTAAAATTGATATTTTATATTAAATAATAAGATCTATTATTTGTGGGTATTTTAGTCATTTAGACATTTTTCATTAAACACTGATTCCACCAAGGTTTTTTAAATTAAAATAACTTTTATATACTTCATTATTTTTTAAAAAATTATACAATAATATCTAGTATTTTTATCTTTAATATAAGTACCATATTGTTATACCTTTTTTTTTATAAATGACTTTAAAGTTAAAAAGGTGTTCTATTATTTTGCTAGTTATGTAGTTTGGAATGCGCTAGTATGAAAAAAAGTATTGTGTTAATTTTAAACTTAATGTATGTTCTTATTTTGTTGTATAATTCTTATGATGATCAATACCAAAACAACTCGCCCACATTAATCCCTTTCGTGTGAAAAGTTCAATTCCGTATAAAACCCCGTTGTGCGATCAGCCTCGAAGATGAACAACAGATTGAATACAAACATGCTGAACAAGCCGTTGTGCGTTCAGCCTCGAAGCAAACATCCAACATAATCAGTTAAAGTTGATTTTGTGTTGTTAAAGTGTTAATTACCATAAATGTGGGATAGATGAGTTAGTTGTTCATGTGTAGACATAGTACACAGGTGTTTGTTTATTATGTGTTAATTACAATAAAGTACAAACAAACATGAAAGTAGAAATACTCAATACATCCGTGTTAAATTTGAAAACAAAAGTAGATATAATCAGCACATCAATGGAGACCGATTGAGGATGTTGTGCTAATGTCGTTTATGTTGATAATGGGAACAATTGAGGACATTGTGCTGATAATGGAGAACGATTGAGGATGTTAGGCTAGTTATATAGTGTAGTGTTGATTCTATTTTTTTTTGTGGTGGTTTCTAAGGCTGGTTTGATCATAGAGAATTACCGGATAATAGATATGTTAAAAAATCAAACTTTAAATTTAAGTGAACTTTGTATGGATTTAGGGATATTTTAATAATTATTTTTAAATAGTTATAAATAAATAGGACCAAAAGGTCTAAATTACTACTAAACTAATTTTTTATTAATGAACACTTGTCAATTATATTAATTTATAATTTTAGAAACATAAGTATTTATATTTAATCCATTCCCAACGTGACATCTAGCTCATTACTAATTTGCAGCATGACTTGGAGGAAAATATTTGAAATTTTGAAGAATAGTACTTATCATAGTCTTTTCAACAGGAATTGTGTGATGTTTAATTATGTGACTTTTTTTTAATATATAATGTTTATTTGTTTTTCTTTACTTATCGACATGATCAAATATTATGTAATATGTTAATACGATAATATTTCCCAAATTCTTTAAATATTGGACCATGAATATTATAACAATACTTATTTTAGTGTATTTTATCTACTATACTAGATTTTTTTATATTTATTGTTTCTAACTTTCTATTTGCGTAAACACATATAATTCATTTAAACCCGTTAGAATATTAATCAACTAGTATTAAGCTCTTTCGTTGCATTGATTATTGTAAAACCGTGTCATGTAGTATCAATGTTATACCACTGTTAGCGACCACCAACATCGAAAAAGGTTCGTAAAAACAAAACATATAAAACAAAAAAAAATAACATCGGGCAAAAAGCAAACGTAAAATCTTTGAATCACGCACACTCGTTGCAGAGGAATTAAACCGAAATGTAAAGCATAGAAAAAATAACTAAGTCAATTCAGGACCCGAGCGTTGGACGAACTTGTCAAACGAGAGAAAAATAGATGTGTTGCGACGGGTTAATCAAACGGGAAAAAATATACAAAAAAATGTTGAACTCCACACGCACGTTGCGGTGCGTCAACTCACAAAATTTAGAACGAAACGAAAAACTTGAGAAAGATGAAAAGCATGGTAGACCAAAATTGAAAATAAAAAAGAGTTTGGATTAAATTGCAAAAGATGAAAAACTTTAGGTTAGAATAAAAAAACAAAGGGACTAAATTGCAAAAATAAAGTTATTTATTAATATTAGATAAAAATAAGGATAAAAATAATGATATCTATATATTACTAATTAATATTAATATTAAAAGAAATTTATTAAACAAATACAAATAAAATTTATGATATTGAAGGAGAGAACGCCATATGCCATTATTTGAAGTTTTTTATGTAACACCTCAAAAATATTAATTAATTATATATATATACACACACGTACGTACTTGTATAGGTATATGAATAGTTGTAATAATAAATTCGGTGATTAGGAGCATTAACCTAGTTAAGTGCATATGAAAATACAATAAAAGAATGGATTCTAGCCCCTTTTTAAATAAGTATCAAACACGAAGGGCCTAAGTTAATAAGAAGGAAATTTAAGGTTAAAACATTAAAATTTAAAACAAAACACACATGTGGGTATTGAAATCGATCAAGATGAACAGGAAAAAGGTGAAATACCTTCACTTGACCTAAAATCAGCAAATTGGAAGGCAATTGGGGCTGAATTCATGCATGTGCAGAGATTATCGATCATCCATACGTAATTAACACAAGGCTATGTTGTAAATTTCGTTTTGGATGATGATTGCTATGTAGAGAAACTTCGGGAATTGAGTTTTGGTGAAATTGTTGATAGCATGGCTTAGAGAAGGTGTTGTGTGAACATGAGGTCTTAACCCTACCTAAAATTGTTAATGATTTATCAAGAAACTAGTGTTAGGATCATCATGTTATGCATTAAGGAAGTGAGTTTTAGTGAAAGTGTGGAATGCATAAGTTATGATGGTTAATTTGTGCTTATAAGGTATGATAAACTGAAATTAGATATTAATTCAATGATATTGAGCATATTGACTTGATAAGTTGAAGATTTGTTGTTTAATAACGTTTACTTGAGTTAATATAAGTAGTAAAAAAAAATCCATGCCCATAAGACATTTGATATAATGCCTAAATGAATATGAATTGTTAAAAAGTATGGAGCAATCATAACATGAATCTTGTAACAGAATACTTACAAGTTTGTGAATCCTAAATTGTACTATGAGTCCTAAATGATAAAATCGGATTGAACTCTATAGGCATTTTGGGTGAAGCATCAACTGGGCAAGCCGGGGCGAACACGCGCTTAACAGGAAAGCTCTAAGGTACGTGACTATGAGTTTCATAGTTACTTTTTTGTGTAAATAATGTGATTTGTTGATAAGATAATTGAAGAGGTGATATGCATAATGTTTGGTTGTTCATAAGTGATGGATTTCAGACGAACAACCAAACGGGTCAATTAAAGAATGCATAAAGTTTGGTTGTTCATAAGTGATGGATTTCACACGAACGAACCAAACTGGTCAATTAAAGAATACATAAGTTTGGTTGTTAATAAGTAATGGATTTCACACGAACGAACCAAACAGGCCAATTGAAGAGTATATAAGTTTGGTTGTTCATAAGTGATGGATTTCACACGAACGAACCTACGGATCAAATAGCGTAAACCGAGTAACAGGAACACGAATTATATTATGGTGAGCCCAAGGATGGGACAAAATATATGGAGGATGTGAATTCCTCAAGGTAAATAAAAGGGAAATTTAAGTTTGGCCAAGTTAGCTAAACGGGTCAAATTAGTGCGAATGCAAACCTTGTAAACGGAAGAATAAAAACGCAAGTTTAGTAAGCTCAGATAATGGGTAAAGTCGAAAGGAATTCATCCTTACTATAAGATGAGGGAAATATAGCTCAAATGCTTAAATGAGTGAAACCGGTTCGAATAATTATGCGCATGAACCGGGTAATGGTGGCGTCTATCGTAAAAATTAAGAATCCAGGTTAAGGATTTTGGGTTAGTACGTAGACAACTGTTTTTTCGGTCATTTAGAAACAAATTTGAAGCAAAACGGATGAGTATTTGATAAGTTACCGAAATTTTACACAAAATAGCAATTTTGCAGCTAGCCTGCCATAAGCTATGGTTGCCTGCCGTAAGCTATGGCAGGCATATGTTGTTTTAAGCAGACATGGTTTGTCGTAAGCTACGGCATAGAGCCATAACTTACAACGGGATATTGGGCAAAAATGTTGTTTTGTCATTTTGAGCATTCAGGTTTAATTAAATATGTTATAAATTCAATATAATTAAGGTTCATGATGATTTTTGAAATTTAGGTGATCATTATGGAAGCACGGATAATGATCAAGTACTGTGAAGAACTGAACACAATCTAAAATCAAGCTTTCGCAATTTTGTTTAGTCGTTTTGTGAAACCAACATCCTTAGTATGTGGTAATGTTTTTAAATACTTATGAAGTTTTAAATAACTTTAAATTTTGTGTATGGTCATGTAGTTGCATTAGGAATGAAATCATGCAATTTTTTATAAATACTTTATATACATTAAATATGGGTCTTACATTTTATTATAAGTTAGATTAGATATCAACATAATATGTTAGCTAATTTGACCCGTTTAATAAATAAAACCCTAAGTCAATCCAATATTTCATACGATAAGTTACAGCAAACCATCTTATTATCAAAACTAGTTTTATGCCCCGCCCATGTTGTGGGGCGTTAAGCCGAATATTTCTCACTCTCATAACATGTACGTTTGTATTTTGTTTACTTGTACATACTACTTATAATACGATCTTGATAAAAATTATACCGAGTAAACCAATTAAAACAAAATACTACCATACTTTTCCTAAAAGAACACTAAAACGATGGCAAAGCTTTAATTTTAAACTACCATAGTTTTGCCGGAAAAAAACTAAAGTGATGGCATGAATCATAATCTGTCGAGATGAAAAAAAAAAGATGATAAAGAAACTGGGGCAAAAACATAATTTGTCAGGATAAAAAAACGATGGTAAAATTATAAATTTAAACTAGGGCAAAAATCGTAATTTGATAGAATTAATAGAGAAGTAGCAGATAACTATTTAGAACTATTCCCGGTAATATCCTTTGTACTTATAGATAAAGATAATTAATAAATAAAAACATTAGAAAGAGTATATAAAAAACCAAAAATAGAAAAGCCGGATATAAAAAGATAAAAATAGATATAATTATGATTATGTGGTACTCATGTAGTTTATTCGGAACGTCGTAATGTTAATATATATATATTATATATATATATAGACGTGGATATCTTGATATAGAAAACCAAAAATAGAATGCAAAGAGGTGGGGCCCTATTGTTGTTGGTACGTAAGGAGACAGGTGACGTATGTTCCCACTTAAAGGCACAAGGCATGTTTGATGTGGTGACACGTGGAGAGTGATGGTTATTAGTCAGCATGTAGGTGAAAAGTTTACATCACGTGGATGTCACGTGAGCAGTGTAGTATAGGAAATCTTGCGTGATTTAGGCACAAGTCAACAAGCATGATGGAACGTTTGTTACGTCGGTGGACGGTGGTGATCTCATTTGCGTTTTGGTTAAATGATAGATTAGTTAAAGCCTATTATTTACATGATGGGATACTATGTTAAATCATAACATATAGTTTTAATAGTTTTATATATCTATACTTGTATCTTAAAAGGACTTAAATCATTCATATTTTAATTAAAGAGAAGACACTGTATCATCCCATCATATTCTCTGGACACAAGAAAGTTTTTGAGATTTGAAAATATTAAAAAAGAATCACTTATTTTGATTTGTTATGTGCCATCAAAAGTAAATAATATTGCTTAAAAAGTATAAGAGATTGTTTACTTGTAAATTGTCAACACTAAGAATAAGAATAGAGGCATATGAGGTATGATTAGACTGTATCTTGTGGGTTAATTAAACTTATTGTTGTATTATTGTAATATAAAAATTTGACCATTAGTTAAATACCAGTTAACATTGTATTAGGATTAACTAAACATCCAATACCATTAACTAAAAAAGAAAGACCACATGTGATTAGTTTTAACATCCCATAGGCCCCACCACCAATGTTCATTCATCCGTTAACCCATTAACAGACCAACGCTTGACGTCGCACGTTAATGGCCATGATAGTTAACCTAGAAAACATAGTCTTAGTTAAATTAGATTCATTTTCTAGAAATTGATAACTATTTGTTCTCACTTTCTGTTAATTAATTCACAGGTGAAATAACATATGTTTTTAAGCATGTACTCATATAAGCGTAACTAGTAATGGACAATGTTGATAGTAATTTTAATGGTTGTTTGAGGGCTTGCACAGAAGATTTCGTACTTATGTATTTAGCCCTAGATTATGTTAATAATTGTAACGCTTCGCATTTGCATCTTTCCGTTTTTAGCAAGATTGTTTCATGTTTCTATTTTTGGAGAGTCCAAACCTTTAATCGTATTTCTAATTATGGAAACTTGTATTCGTATCGCATTCGTATTTCATTCCCAACCTTGCAATAGAGACTTTGATCGTAATAAAAAAAAATTCATACTTAATACATACTTTTCTTACATGCATATGATCATTAATTACGTGTTTACATTCAAACGATACTTTTTATATGTTCAAATACTCATACCCACATACTCGATACTCAAAATATGCTTACATACATGTTTTACACTTAAAAATATGCCAAAACACCAAGTTTTAGCTTAAAATGAAGGAAAAACCAAGTTCAGAGGCTAATTTGCAAAATCTGCCAAAATAGGCCTCTGGCGGGGGGCGAGAGGATAAGCTAAATCCTCTCGCGGGCGCGAGAGACCACAATCCGCAGAAAGTTGTTTCTTGCTTACGGGTTGACCCATTTTTCACACTTTTTTTACACCCAATCACCTCTAAACCTCATTTAACTCAAAACTCTATTAAACCACTATATAAGCAAGCTTCCTAACACTCATTTTCACTTTACAAACTCCTTTACACTCTCAAAACACTCCCAAATCAGTTGTAAACTCAAGAACAAGGCAGAAAATTTTAAGTACAAAAGTGAGTCCAAACTCACTTTTCTTCATCTTTTCTTCATCAAATCTTCCTCTACAAAGCTTGGAACACCTCTAGGATTGTTTCCACAGGTTTTCCATGGAAAACCAAGGTGGAACATCACCATTTTGAGGTCCAAGCTTTCTGTTTTGGAAGATGAACTTGTAAACTTTATTTAAACATACATTTTCTAAGACAAACTTGTGCTATTTGTGCCTTTAATCAAACCCATGGTTAATGAGCTAAGCCAAGGTTGTTTAATACAAATTAGGGGGTGTAAAATACCTCCAAACTTTCTGTTTTGTAAAGGGTTTCAAACCCACAAGTGTTGAGCCATACGAGCTTTCAAGCTTGTGATGGTGTAGGTGTGATTACATGAAGGCCTTGGCCTTCAACTATTCAATCCACCCCTCACTTGATGATTTCTATAATTCTTGACCATCCGGATTGTCCTCGTGTAAATCTTGTGTAATGGTGAATCTATGAAAGAGGTTTAGGATGGTTAATCTCCTACCTCCATGCATGACTTAAATGACTTCCATGAAATACATGAACTATATGATTTATTAGTAGTAATATAACTATATGTAGATACTTAATATAACCGAAACTTAGACCATGACAAATGATTAGTTGTCTTAAAAAGTAGGTTATTTTATCTTAGACATAACAATCGTTACGATTCTATTGGGCATGACCCATAAAAACACAAACACCCTTCGGGGCTTATTAGTGTCAAAAAAGAGCGTTAAATGTCTAGATAAATACTTTCGTATATATACTTTCTGTACATTTTAAATTCCTAAACTCATTAAACTCCTCGTTAATCTAATACCCATACACCTACGTTTGCCTTGTGTACGATAAACTTGGTGTTCCAACCCCTAAATCAATCTAACACTCTCGCGGATAATACCTTGCAAAACTGTGAGTACACTTGACCCTTTTTATGCTTTCCACTATTTGAGTGTAACATGTTTAATTTACTAAAACTACACTAAATCACACTTTATTCTATACACAAACAATCCATCAACATGCTTTAGTCTTATGCTACTTGAATTGTTACTTGGTATATTCTTATGTGATCTAAATGTCATTAACTTTGATCGAGCCTCCCTTAACATGTATAGCGCTATAGGAGTAACGCACCGCCCGTATTCTTGTGGTCATTGTTAAGTTGATATCTATTTTGCGGTACACTAGAGGATTGACTTGTAGATTCACATGCCTTGTTTACATTTATCTTGTATGCTAGCTAATCATGTGGATTTGTTTAATCGGATTTTATACTTATGCTATGATATTAAAATTATGTACTCGCCAATACTTTGTTATTGAGCTATCATACTAGCATTAAACCTGCTCCTTTTGAGGCTTTATATGGGAGAAAATGTAGAACGCCCGTATGCTGGGCAGAAGTTGGGGAGGCCCAACTGTCAGGACCTGAGATTGTCCTTGAGACCATGGAAAAGATTATGCACATCCTGATCATCTCAAAGCTGCCAGGGATAGGCAGAAGAGCTATGCTGACAAGAGAGTAAACCTCTTAAGTTCCAAATAGGGGACAAGGTCATGCTAAAGGTATCACCCTGGAGAGGTGTGATGCATTTGGAAAGAAGGGCAAGTTGAGCCCAAGATATATTGGACCATTCAAGATAGTCGAATGTGTCGGCACTGTGGCCTATAAGCTCAGATTGCAAGAGGAGCTTAATGGAATCCATGATGTATTCCACATATCTAATCTTAAGAAATGTCTAGCCGATGAGTCGCTATCAATGTCGCACACTAAGGTGCAAATTGATGAAAACCTGAGGTTCATTGAGAAACCAATTTTGATCGAGGATCGACAGGTTAAGAAGCTCCGAAGAAAGATGATACCTATAGTAAAGGTTAAGTGGGACGCTTTTAGAGGTCCTGAGTATACATGGGAGGTTGAGTCCACTATGCGACGAAAATACTCCCATCTTTTTGAATAAAATCTCGAGGTCGAGATTTCTTTTAAGGGGGTGAGGATGTAACACCCTATAAAAATCGTGTCCAATAGTATAGTACAGTGTGATTTAATTAGTCTATTAAAGACCAATAAGGACTAAAGGCGTCAACATGCTCAAGTTGAGCCTCTGAGTGACGAACCGATGTCAACATGCTTAAATCATTAGCCTCTGAGTGACTGATACGTCAACATGCTTGAAACTTGGCCTCTGAGTGACTGATATGTCAACATGCCCAGCCTCTGAGTGACATCGAAATCAACATGCTTGTATTAAGCCTCTAAGTGATCCTTTGTGAAGTCCTAACTCTCATACGTGCCATTTGTTGGACGAGAGGGTTCAATTTTGTAAATATGTGAAAGTTGGATAATGGAGGGATTAAAAGTGTCAACATGTTAATTTATACCTCTGCGTCACCTTTTAACGAACCGAGAGCTCAACAATGTCCGGGCATAATCCCGGGTATGCCAAGTATTGGCTACGGAGGGCTAAAAGTGCTAAAAAGGTGTTTTAGAAGGCCTTTAGAGGCTTTATATAGTTCAGGGGTCAAAAGTGTCAACTTTTGAATCTGGCCGAGGGGCGATCGCCGGCCGCGAGAGACTTGGCCTGAGTCTCTCGCGCCCCGCGAGACAGGCTTGATGCAGAAAGTTGTTTGGCCTTCAAGCAAAAATGCCAAAACCATTAAAACGAAACTATGGCTTCTCTAAACTGCTATGCCACGTTTTGGGACACTTGTAAGCTTCTTCTTACTCCCCTAAACACATGGCTTCACCTCCTTTGAGTTCTCCAACTATAAATAGGTGTTCAAGTGTTCATTCGAACTTGCACCTTTCTTAAACATAACTCTTCTCCCTCCTCTGGAAGTTCCTAGCTGAAAGGAGCATCCAACTTAGTTCTCTTGCATTGTAGGAGCCTCTTGTAAGTATTCCTTACTCTTGCCTTTTCGTTTATAGGCTTCTATAACCAAAAGTCAAGCGTTTTAGGCAAACGCTTTGACTTTCGGTTAAGACCATTATGGTCCAACCATCGTTCGAAATGAACATGGCTAAGTGATCATAATAAGGTGGGTGTTAGTCCCTATAAAGGGCACCTCCTAAGATCACGTTTGTAGACCAATTGACGGGTCAGAGTTATGTTATTAAAAAGTCAAACAGGCCATTTTTCGGAAAAATCATAAATTGATCTTATATATGTTATGAAACATGTTTTGACACTTAAACAAGTTGGTAATAATTATTAGAACATGTATAAACATGTTCGGCTCGTCAATTTCAGTTCTAGGGTCGGTTCGCAACCGAAAGTTGTGAAGTTTGACTTCTGCTTTGACTTTCGATTCTGAACCAATTTAGATTAGTTACCTACTGATCTAAAGTTTCATTATGATCATAATATAATGTAGCATAATCCTCTGAGGTTATATTACATGATCATAATCGATATCCAAGTTTATGCGCAAGTTCCATAATTATGCCATCTTTGACCAAAATGCCTTTTTACATAAAAAAGGTTTTAAATGGTAATGAACTTGAAAATGAGTTTCTACTGATGTAATATTTTAAGTAGGATTATTTGGGATGTTAAACTAAGTTACAAACTGAGTTTTCAAGCAGGTCCTTAAACTATGTCGATAAATGACGGTTTTAGTCTCTTAGGACTCATAAAATGATTTTAATCAATCGTTTCAAGGTAAATCATTTACCTACTGATATTTTATACTAAATAACATATTTTAAACATTTATTAACTAACTATAACATCAGTTTTCATAAACATCACTTAAAGACGTCATATTACGACATAAGCGCCATTTCGGCGCAAAGTATGGTTTTAAACCATATTAATGGACCAAGACTTGTTACCTAATGATTTTAAACTTATTTTAAACATATTTACAGTAATTATATGTTATAAACTCAGAATCCCAAAAATTATAACTATGTGTAAAATGACCAAAATGCCCCTTTGGTGCATAGTTTGGTCATAAAAGGTAAAATACACAAATAATTGATATCCTACTAATATTATATCATAAATAAAGTATTTTTCCAGAAAACTTATAAACATAACATTAAATTATATTCAAGTTCCTTTTATATGATGTGAAATTACCAAAACGCCCTTATGAGGCATAATTTCGTTTTAAAACCTTAACGGGCATACAAGTTGATATCCTACTGATATCTTAACTTATTTAAAGTATAATGGCATATAGAATTTGTCCATGACTTATCCGGTTACCCGATATCGCTAATATGCGCACGGTTACTTATGTGTAACTATTTTACAGAAATTAACCAAAACGGGTTTAACCTTGTCATTTAGGTCTCAAAATCCAGAATGTTAATAGTTTACCCATATTAAACAAGTCAAGGTACTTTTTGGAATTAAACTACATTCTATCCAATCATCGTTTAATCTAGCGTCATACGTTTTGATCAAGCACGCTAGTCGGTCTAGGTCTATGACCTAAATAAGACGTTAGTATTTAATTGGTTAGTTTATGCCATAATCCAGACTAGAGACTTGCCGGTAAATGCTATCTGCACTTAATCCTTTTTGTGTACGGCTGAGCTATTAAAAATTTAAGAAAGACTAACTCAGGTAAATACTCTCGACTTATTTCCCCTATACGGGCTTGGGTTACGGTAAATTAGTACCTTGGTCGAAAATGGGATTAATCGAACGTCGGTTCGGAATAGAGATCCGCATATTTGTTTTAATCAGTTTTGTTTGATAAATTAAACATCAGGGGTTAACTACCGTGTCCTGGATATCCTCGGCTCATTACAATCGAAATGGCCACGACCTTAGCGCGGGTGTAGGCATACACTCGATAGACGCTCAATTATGCATTCTCACAAGGTTGGGAGGAATTGACTCCTTCGTGAGTCCAAAGTGGTGTGTACGTTAATTGTGTCTCGGTTTTCGTGCCGAGCCCCGTATGTATGACAAACATATAAATCTGTTAACCAGGTTGGACGGTCAATTAACCCAAGTTATAAAAAGATTTTGTGCTAATACGCACTTAAAACATTTTTGAAGTGTTTTCAAAATGAGTCGGTTGGGTGTATTTACCAGCGAAAGCTGACGTATTTTCAAAAGACTAATCTGCAGGTACAATACGAAAATAGGCCGGAAGTGCTCGGTAGTGATAGAGGATCGTGCAAATCCTAAATCTGCCCAAAGTCTGTTTTGTATTCTTTCCATGTACATTTTTTGATCCCCCTGTGGATCTTCTAATTACAAGCTTGTACATTATTTTGTATTTTCGAACATTCGGTTTGTAATAGTAATTTTACTCCAAGACTTCCGTTGTGTGTGTGTTTAATTGACTATGATGATTATCAACTGACGTCACGAACTCCACACCCGGGCCCACCGTGTATGGATTTCGGGTTGGAAATCAGGGTGTGACATGGTTGGTATCAGAGCCAAGGGTTTAGAGAATTAAACACTAGCCTTTTGTGTTTAGTCTCAAACTTACACGAGCGCATTCCTTAGACTTCCGAGTCTAGGCATGTGACCTAGGATTACTCATTTCATTATTAAGTTATTAGTATTGTTTTTAAATTGATTTCTAACAGGAAAATGCCGCCACGTGTACGAGGACAAAGTTGGCGAGGAAAAGGTCCAATGAGGGGAGGACCATCGGGGCGTATTCCTCAACCTCATAATTCAGATGCATATCAAGATCAGGAGATTCGTCTCCATGGCAACCAGCGAGACGTTCCGTCTCTAATAGACAATCGCCCTCACATTCCCAAAATTCTTACCACTCACACCACTCCTACCATTCTCACCATTCCCATTCTCATCACTCCTACATGAAGAGTTTAACCCCAACCATTACTTAAACACGCGTACAGCTTATCAAAATCAGTTGGACCAACCACACCCTATGGACGAGGACTCCGACCCGGAGACGCCACCGTCGGGATCAAATATGCATCATTGAAATTTCGAGCGATTCAAACTCATATGCCGGATCGCCCTACCAAGGTCCTAATGAGTGGGACCAATACTGGAACCAATTTACTTTCGCCCACACTCCTTCTCACCACTCTCAACCACCCCCGGTTCAAGAAATGTCCACATGGAACCCGTGGACCAACCTCAACCTTCACCTGAACCACCAAGAGAAAGCGTGGAGCACGTATGTCGGTACGTGCCGGACAAAGGTCAGGATCGCTACCACCTATACCCAACTCCTACCCCACAATTCAAGAGGACCCACAAATGGGTGGACCCTCTAATGTTCCACCTCTAGTGGAACCAACACCAACACCTGCTGTTCAACCACCACCAACGGGTTATACTAACCCAATTCCCACGTATCCAGTCACGTCTGGATATGATCCTTTTAACCCGTCTACACCGGTAGACTATCAAGCATGGTCGCAAGACCCATACATGCAGGCGGTTATGCACAACGCACTTTACCCGTCTCCTTTCCCACATACTTATCCACCGACTGGATATCCAACTTATGGGTACCAGTATCCGGTTATCCCACAACCACAACCACAACTGTAACATTCGTCGAAAAACGGGTTCTAAAACCCGCACCATTTTTTTATCAAGTTTATATTATGATCTTTTCGTTACAAATTTATGTTAACCGTTTAAGAGATTCGTCATATTAATAAAAATAATAGAAAATAATAAATAATAATGAAGATAATAACAATATATAATATATATATATATATATAATAGGAATAAAAGAAAAGGCAGACCGCAGGACTCGAACCCGGGTCTCGCCTATAACCAAACCCACAACACACCACTGCACCACACCTCAACATCTGAAATGATTTAATCAAACAATCTTTTATGTATCACTTATCTCCTTGACTGATTCAAAGTTTCCGCCCAGTAACGGCACACAATCAATCCGGTAAACACAAGAGTTGCTATTTCTATTTAATTGATCGCGGAATTCATTCCTATCATGAACCCGGACTCAAACCGAGTCAAACCGCAGTCAATTGTGATCTGCTAACATCTCGCTATAACCGATTTTGGACCGAAAAACTCTAAACCGAAACCCAATTCAAGCTATCTCCTTCAACTATAAATAGGGGTTTCTGGGAACAGTTTAGAATGCACACAACCCATCTGCAAAACTTCTGTTCATCAGAATTCATCACCGGAATTGTCTGGTAGACGCCAGAAAATATCACCGGAAAAACCAAAATCGTGGTGGATCACATCACCTATAAATACCTTGTTAACCTCGTTTCCAAACTCGTTCAAACCCTTCTCGAAATCCTCTGCTTATTCTCCCCAGTTCCGCTGACCTCAGAGCTTCATCTGCAAGTCGCCGGAGTTTAACCTCAGCCGTCGGAATCTTGCCGGAAACATTCAAGATCACCGCCCTCGGTATTATTATTTAACTTATTTTCATTTCCTATCTATTATTTTGTTAATCAGTAAAAGAAACATTTTGATATAACAAACCAAATCACTGAGCGGGTGTTCTGAATTTTAAATGTATGAAGAAGATGAATTGTGATAAGTGTTTAAATATAATAAAACCAGAATAAATAACCGGGTTAGGCACACAGTCCAGTGGTGGACTGTGTGCAAAAACATTTAGCATGTCGCGGGATCGAGGCGGGTTGTGTACACTGGTTCATCATATCTTAAAACCTTTTTAAATAAATGATTTCTGAATAATCTAAATAGTATATAAATATATTATAATTCAGTACATAAACAGGTTGGACACACAGCCCAACGTAACTGAAGAACTCGAGTTCGATTCTGGATACTTAAACCGGGTTGGCAAGTTATGAAACCTTTTTAATAAAAATAAAATAAGGTTTAAACTAACTAGTATATATAAGTAATTAAAATCAGAAATATTTCGGGTTAGACACGTAGCTCAGTTGGTAGAGCTGCGTGCACGTATACGGGAGGTCACGAGTTCGAACCTCACACACTGCCTATAATAAATCAGTCTGACCGGCCGTTGACCAGTCAACCTTAGAAAAAGAGTAATTTTTTTATTAAAAATCCTTTTTTTTATTTTTCTTTGAAAATTAGTTAAAAATACCTCAAAATAAGGTTTTGAAGCCTAAAAATTTGCATTAAATTCACAAAAATAAATCTAAAAATCTCATTTAAGAGTACTAATTAAAAATATTAATCTCAAATAAAATTTATTTATTTGTCGATTTATTACGTTATTATTTAGGCTAGTTTTCCCTCGTCGGTTGAATCATAAATTCGTGCGCATTCATCATTATCAAGGAACGCACCCATTGTGAGTGAATCCTTACAAATTCCCCTTTTTATTCATGTTTTGGGGTGTATCATGTGTCGCTTTAATTATTTCGTTTATTCAAACTTGTGCCATTACCATTATATGACCTAAACTTATGATGTAAATATTGATTGTTGTGATGCGTGTTTACATTTTGTCAAGTTGCGTGCAAATCATTCATTAGGCCCATCAGTTCCTCGTGGGAGACGAGTTGAACATCGCGTGCCTCATTAGATCGGCTCCGTTTGATTGAGCCTTGATCTCATTGTTCATCATTTGGTGTGTGTGCTTGTGCATTAATTGATATTATGTGTTTTGTGATTAAATTTACATTTACGTTTACTCATATGTGGTTATGCACCTTGTTATAACCAATATAATAAATTCGTTCAAATGTTTTCATAAGATTCACTCGCCAACTTTTGTTGACCCAAAAACCCTATTTTTACACATGATACAGGTGATCCAGTTGAGAAAAGAAACACGTAGGATGGCCTATAAGAATAAACAAGTTAATGCTTTGGAATGGACATTTAGTTTTGTTTCCCTTTGTAATTGTATGATTTTTGTTTAATACTTTAGTTTGTAATGAAAATGTATTTGAACATGTTATGCTTGTATGTCTATTGTAACTTCTTCTTTAAAGAGAAATAATAAATATGAAACTTTATAGTAAATGTCATGAGCTTTGATGAAAACCCAATCATGCCCCGACTACCATTTCCGCTGCGGGTCAGGGTGTGACAACAACCTCCGCCCCCACTAGAGGCCATTAATGAGGCCTTAGAAAGGATGAAAGAAATGCAGCAACAGGCGGAGAAAACGGAGAAGAAGACAAATAAGTTCTTCAAGAAACTCTCCAAGCTAGTCAAGGGAAAGAAAGACGAGTGAAGTCTTTTCTATTATATGTAGTCCCTGCGTGGACATTTTGTTTCTTTTAGTCCTTGCATGGACAAATCAGTTTCATTTATTTTGTTTCCAGTATTGTAATTTCTTATGGAAATTTAATGAAGTACTTTTGGAATTATATATATATATATATGCAATTCATCCTCTTGAAAACGAGCGCCTCGATTTTACTCGATTTTATGCTCTGCTATATAATTCCAAAAGACCTTAATAGATTGATTATGCCAAGTGGCACAGACCACACATTGGCCAAGAAATGATAGTTAAGTACAAAGGGTTCTTCTATCAGGATAGTTAAGGGAATTTATCCTTCTATCCAGGAGTAAGGGACTAGGTCCAAACCTCCAAGGTCGTTAAGGTCGAAGGTGATCGGGACCATTAATCAATTATTAAGGTACTCTTATGTAACATTGAGAAATGTTCATACTCCTGGTAGTGTGACTTGAGGAACCACACTAGCCGTTAGGCCAATGTGCCCAATTATCCGAAGGGATAGGCTGCTATGCCATTGTACATCTGATATGATGTAGGCCAATGTGCCCAATTAATTGTCCAACGGGACAGGCTGATATGCCATGTACATCTAATATGATGTAGGCCAATGTGCCCAATTAATTGTCCAACGGGACAGGCTGATATGCCATGTACATCTAATATGATGTGGGCCAATGTGCCAAATTAATTGTCTAACGGGACAGGCTGATATGCCATATATCTATATTATATATATATATATTGACCAATATGACCGGCCAGGGTGCCCAATTATTATGTTCATTAGGGACAAGCCTATGAGCTATATAATTGTCAGTGATGACAATGACAGTTGTGACATTGCGATCCACTGTCCAATCATATATGGATTGTGTCCAAATTGTAAATTGCCTATGATGGTCCTATTAAGACCTAGGCCAAATATAGATATGTTAAGCCTAAGAGTTGTGATATTATTCACAGTAGAATAGGCAATGGATTGATATATCCAATATTGAAAGCCGATATGGTTGATACACCATGGCTAAATGAAGTTTTATTGGTATATAGAAACCAAGACTTAAAGATGGCTAACTCAAACAAAGCACAAAGTAGCCACAGGAATGCTGAATCTAATAAAGCTGAAAACAAAAATATAGATGATGAAAATTTTCAAGCTCGCATTGATGCGGCTGTGGAAAGGGCCATGAGCAAGGCCATAGAAAAGCTAAGAGAGCCGAGTGCCACTCGCTCTAGACCCCTATCTATTCCACCATCTTCAGCTCATAGGGAGAGCTCTGTTCACTCTTCAAATGCGAAGAGTGAACCAAAGAAAATGGATCTTACTGAAAGGTCCCGTTCGTTAAGGACGAATGTACCTATAAGTATTTTGTCTCTTGTAAGCCCCGAGACTTTAACGGGGAGAAAGGAGCGGTAGAAGCCCTAAAATGGCTAGATGAAATGGAAACGATTATAGATATCAGCAATTGTGCTGATAAAAATATGGTCAAGTACGTATCACAATCCTTCAAGGGTGATGCCCTAACATGGTGGAAGGCCATGATTCAATCAACAGGTAAGGTACACCTGTACAACTTGGGATGGTCCAAGTTTGTTGATATGGTAAAGGAAACTTACTGCCCAACCCATGAGGTGGAGAGCTAGAGACAGACTTTTTGTCTCTATCAATGAAAAACCTAGACTGTCGGAAGTACGTCTCCAATTTCAACTCCCTATCTAGGTTAGTATCCTATTTGATCACCCCCGAATCCAACGCATTGTGCATTTCATAAATGGGTTGGCGCCCGAGATAAAGGGCATGGTAAAGGCTTGTACAGCCTAATACCTATAGGTCTGCTGTAGACCTATCTCTTTCCCTCACCCTAGATCTGGTAAGACAAAAGTCAATTAGGACTGACACTGACGGAAAGAGGAAACGAGAGGATAATAACTCCCAAGGATTTAAGAAGAAAGAAATTTTGGATTCAAGAAGAACCAGCACGTGTCCAGTGACAAACCTCTGTGCAAGAATTGCAAATATAGGCACTGGGGACAGTGTAGTATAAATCCACAAACCAAACCCTGTGGTATCTGCAAGAAAAAGGGACATAAGACCTTAGATTGTAGGATCTCAAGGATGCGGTTTGTTATAACTGCAACGAAAAAGGGCATATAACGTACAATTGCCCCTAGAAACCCAAAAGTAATGAGGCAAAGCCCGGAGAGGCCAAGAAGGAAAATGTCCGTGCTTTCCAAATGAATGCCAGGGAGGCCGTTAATGACAACAACGTCATAACAGGTACTTTCCCCATTAATGATATTTATGCTAGAGTTCTTTTTTATTCGGGTGCAGATAAATCACTTGTTGATCATAAGTTTAGTAAACTATTAAATTTACCCATAAGGACTCTAGATAAAATTTATGAGATAGAACTTGCCGATGGAACCTTAGAAACTGCTTCTTCCATTCTTGATGGATGCTCTATATCCATTAAGAATCATTCCATCCCTATCTCTCTTTTGCCAATGAAATTGGCGGGGTTCGATGTTGTCTTAGGCATGGATTGGTTATCTCATAACCAAGCCCGCATTGCCTGTGATAAAAAGCTCATCGAAATCAAAACCCCATCTAGTGAAATGATCACTATCCCTGGAGACTCACACTATGGATTGCCAAACAAGGTGTCATTATTTAAGGCATCCAAGTGTTTGAGAAGAGGCTCTGTCATTTATATGGCACAAGTTACTATAAATGAACCAAAGTCGAACCTTGAAGATCAACCAGTTATCTCGGAGTATTCCGATGTTTTCCCTGAAGAATTACCAGACCTACCTCCAGATAGGCAAGTGGAGTTTAGATTGATATCCTACCAGGAGCAGCACCTATTGCTAGAGCTCCATATCGGTTAGCACTGACGGAAATGAAGGAATTAAGGACGCAATTAGATGAACTTTTAGAAAAAGGCTTTATTCAGCCTAGTTCCTCACCTTGGGGAGCTCCTATTTTGTTTGTAAAGAAGAAAAACGGTTCGATGCGAATGTGCATCGACTATCGGGAGCTGAACAAGGTAACCATTAAGAATAGATATCCTCTCCCCAGGATCGATGATTTATTCGACCAACTTCAAGGGGCTAGTTACTTTTCTAAAATAGATTTGAGATCAGGATATCATCAACTAAAGGTTAGAAGCGAAGATGTTCCTAAGACAGCCTTCAGGACCTGCTATGGTCATTTTGAATTCTTAGTGATGCCTTTTGGGCTCACAAATGCACCAGCAGCATTCATGGATCTCATGAATAGAGTCTGCAAGCCATATTTGGATAAGTTTGTCATTGTCTTCATAGACGACATACTTATCTATTCTCGTAATCAAGATGATCACGAGAAACATCTTTGATGCATCCTAGAATTATTAAGGTAAGAGAAACTTTATGTGAAATTCTCTAAATGCGAATTTTGGCTTAGAGAAGTCCAATTTCTTGGACACATGGTAAGTGAGCGTGGTATCCAAGTGGATCCCGCCAACATTGAGGCTATAATAAATTGGGAAGTGCCCAAGACCCCGACAGAAGTTCGTAGTTTCTTAGGACTGGCTGGTTACTATAGGAGGTTCATTGAGAACTTTTCAAGGATAGCCACTCATTTAACTTCTTTGACCCGTAATATTAAGTATAATTGGGGTCCAAAGCAACAGGAATCTTTTGAGGTTCTTAAACACAAGTTGAGCAACGCTCCTGTATTATCTCTACCTGAGGGTATTGAGGAATTTGTAGTCTACTGTGATGCATCGCACACTGGCTTAGGCTGTGTGCTAATGCAAAAAGGCAAGGTGATTGCCTATGCACCACGACAATTGAAGGTGCATGAAAAGAATTACACCACCCACGATTTGGAATTGGGTGTCGTTGTATTTGCACTAAAACTGTGGAGACATTACTTGTATGGCACAAAGTGTGTTATATACACAGACCATAAAAGTCTCCAGCATCTTTTGAGGCTGCTCCTTTTGAGGCCTTATATGGAGAAAATGTAGAACACCGTATGCTGGGCAGAAGTTGGGGAGGCCCAACTGTCAGGACCTGAGATTGTCCCGGAGACCACGAAAAAGATTATGCACATCCGTGATCATCTCAAAGCTGCGAGGGATAGGAAGAAGAGCTATGCTGACAAGAGGCGTAACCCCTTAAGTTCCAAATAGGGGACAAGGTCATGCTAAAGGTATCACCCTGGAAAGGTGTGATGCATTTTCGAAAGAAGGGCAAGTTGAGCCCAAGATATATTTGACCATTCGAGATAGTCGAATGTGTCGGCACTTTGGCCTATAAGCTCAGATTGCCAGAGGAGCTTAATGGAATCCATGATGTATTCCACATATCTAATCTTAAGAAATGTCTAGCCGATGAGTCGCTAGCAATGTCGCACACTGAGGTGCAAATTGATGAAAGCCTGAGGTTCATTGAGAAACCAGTTTCGATAGAGGATCGACAGGTTAAGAAGCTCCGAAGAAAGATGATACCTATAGTAAAGGTTAAGTGGGACGCTTTTAGAGGTCCTGAGTATACATGGGAGGTTGAGTCCACTATGCGACGAAAATACTCCCATCTTTTTGAATAAAATCTCGAGGTCGAGATTTCTTTTAAGGGGGTGAGGATGTAACACCCTGTAAAAATCGTGTCCAATAGTATAGTGACACGTGTTGTATTTTTAATATAGTCTATTAAAGACCAATAAGGACTAAAGGCGTCAACATGCTCAAGTTGAGCCTCTGAGTGACGAACCGATGTCAACATGCTTAAATCATTAGCCTCTGAGTGACTGATACGTCAACATGCTTGAAACTTGGCCTCTGAGTGACATATATATCAACATACCCAGCCTCTGAGTGACATCGAAATCAACATGCTTGTAATAAGCCTCTAAGTGATCCTTTGTGAAGTCCTAACTCTCATACGTGCCATTTGTTGGACGAGAGGGTTCAATTTTGTAAATATGTGAAAGTTGGATAATGGAGGGATTAAAAGTATCAACATGTTAATTTATACCTCTGAATGACCTTTTAACGAACCAAGAGCTCAACAATGTCCGGGCATAATCCCGGGTATGCCAAGTATTGGCTACGGAGGGCTAAAAGTCCTAAAAAGGTGTTTTAAAAGGTCTTCAGAGGCTTTATATAGTTCAGGGGTCAAAAGTGTCAACTTTTGAATCTGGCCGAGGGGCGGTCGCCGGCCGCGAGAGACTTGGCCTGAGTCTCTCGCGCCCCGCGAGACAGGCTCTGATGCAGAAAGTTGTTTGGCCTTCAAGCAAAAATGCCAAAACCATTAAAACGAAACTATGGCTTCTCTAAACTGCTATGCCACGTTTTGGGACACTTGTAAGCTTCTTCTTACTCCCCTAAACACATGGCTTCACCTCCTTTGAGTTCTCCAACTATAAATAGGTGTTCAAGTGTTCATTCCAACTTGCACCTTTCTTAAACATAACTCTTCTCCTTCCTCTGGAAGTTCCTAGCTGAAAGGAGCATCCAACTTAGTTCTCTTGCATTGTAGGAGCCTCTTGTAAGTGTTTCTTACTCTTGCATTTTAGTTTATAGGCTTCTATAGCCAAAAGTCAAGCGTTTTAACGGCAAACACTTTGACTTTCGGTTAAGACCATTATGGTCCAACCATTGTTCGAAATGAACATGGCTAAGTGATCATAATAAGGTGGGTGTTAGTCCCTATAAAGGGCATCTCCTGAAGATCACGTTTGCTAGACCAATTGACGGGTCAAAGTTATGTTATTAAAAAGTCAAACAGGCCATTTTTCTGAAAAATCATAAATTGATCTTATATATGTTATGAAACCTGTTTTGACACTTAAACAAGTTGGTAATAATTATTAGAACATGTATAAACATGTTCGGCTCGTCAATTTCAGTATAGGGTCGGTTCGCAACCGAAAGTTGCGAAGTTTGACTTCTGCTTTGACTTTCGATTCTGAACCGATTTAGATTAGTTACCTACTGATCTAAAGTTTCATTATGATCATAATATAATATAGCATAATCCTCTGAGGTTATAGTACATGATCATAATCAGAATCCAAGTTTATGCGCAAGTTCCATAATTATGCCATCTTTGACCAAAATGTCCTTTTTACATAAAAAAGGTTTTAAATGGTAATGAACTTGAAAATGAGTTTCTACTGATGTAATATTTTATGTAGGATTATTTGGGATGTTAAACTAAGTTACAAACTGAGTTTTCAAGCAGGTCCTTAAACTATGTTGATAAATGACGGTTTTAGTCCTTGTGACTCATAAAATGATTTTAATCAATCTTTTCAAGGTAAATCATTTATCTACTTATATGTTATACTAAATAACATATTTTAAACATTTTTTTTAACTAACTATAACATCAGTTTTCATAAGCATCACTTAAAGTCGTCATATTACGACATAAGCGTTATTTCGGCGTAAAGTATGGTTTTAAACCATATTAATGGACCAAGACTTGTTACCTACTGATTTTAAACTTATTTTAAACATATTTACAGTAAGTATATGTTATAAACTCAGAATCCCAAATAATTTTGTGTAAAATGACCAAAATGCCCATTCAGTGCATAGTTTGGTCATAAAAGGTAAAATACACAAATAATTGATATCCTACTAATATTATATCATAAATAAAGTATTTTTACAGAAAAATTATAAACATAACATTAAATTATATTCAAGTTCCTTTTATATGATGTGAAATTACCAAAACGCCCTTATGAGGCATAATTTCGTTTTAAAACCTTAACGGGCATACAAGTTGATATCCTACTGATATCTAACTTATTTAAAGTATAATGGCATATAGAACTTGTCCATGACTTATCCGGTTACCCGATATCGCTAATATGCGCACGGTTACGTATATGTAACTATTTTACAGAAATTAACCAAAACTGGTTTAACCTTGTCATTTATATCTCAAAATCCAGAATGTTAATAGTTTACCCATGTTAAACAAGTCAAGGTACTTGTTGGATTAAACTACATTCTATCCAATCATCGTTTAATCTAACGTCATACGTTTGATCAAGCACGCTAGTCGGTCTAGGTCTATGACCTAAATAAGACCGTTAGTATTTAATTGGTTAGTTTATGCCATAATCCAGACTAGAGACTTGCCGGTAAATGCTATCTGCAATTAATCCTTTTTGTGTACGGCTGAGTTATTAAAAATTTAAGGAAGACTAACTCAGGTAAATACTCTCGACTTATTTCCCCTATACGGGCTTTGGTTACGGTAAATTATTACCGCTTGGTCGGAAATGGGATTAATCGAACGTCGGTTCGGAATAGAGATCCGCATATTCTGTTTTAGTCAGTTTTGTTTGATAAATTAAACATCGGGGGTTAACTATCGTGTCCTGGATATCCTCGGCTCATTACAATCGAAATGGCCACGACCTTAGAGCGGGTGTAGGCATACACTCGATAGACGCTCAATTATGCATTCCCACAAGGTTGGGAGGAATTGACTCCTTCGTGAGTCTAAAGTGGTGTGTACGTTAATTTTGTCTCGGTTTTCGTGCGAGCCCCGTATGTATGACAAACATATAAATCTGTTAACAAGGTTGGACGGTCAATTAACCCAAGTTATAAAAAGATTTTGTGTTGATACGCACCTAAAACATTTTTGAAGTGTTTTCAAAATGAGTCAGTTGGGTGTATTTACCAGCGAAAGCTGACGTATTTTCAAAAGACTAATCTGCAGGTACAATACGAAAATAGGCTGGAAGTGCTCGGTAGTGTAGAGGATCATGCAAATCCTAAATCTGCCCAAAGTCTGTTTTGTATTATTTCCATGTACATTTTATGATCTGCCTGTGGATCTTCTATTACAAGCTGTATATTATTTTGTATTTTCGAACATTCGGTTTGTAATAGTAATTTTACTCAAAGACTTCCGTTGTGTCGTGTTTAATTGACTATGATGATTATCAACTGACGTCACGATACTCCCCACCCGTGCCCACTTGTGTATGGATTTCGGGTTGGAAATCCGGGGTGTGACAACAGGTCTTCATCAGGTAGCAGCAGCTTCGGATTTCGCCAGAGAATGGTAAATTCCGGTCACCAAACTCACGAAAAACAGTTTCTTCATCACTCTTTCCGGGTATGGTTCAATTGTTTTGTTTTTTATTTGGATTTTTAGGAGAAATAAAATTGTTAATTTTTTTTTAAATTTTAGTTGTTTTGTTGTTTTTGAAACTTAGTTGGCTAATTTAGTTGTTTTAGTTAAAGTTTGGTGTCTTTAAATGGTTAGTTACAAGGAATCAACAATTCAAACTAGGGCTTGATTTTAAAGTTTAAAAAATTATGAATTTTGTGATGATAGTTTAAGTGTTTAGTTTGAAAATTATATGTATATGTTATATAGAGAAATAGTTGCTTAGAAAAGTAGCTCTGGATCATGTTTTTGATATATTTCAAATAATAAAACCCACAGGGCGACGTTCTAAATATGTTTTTTACGACGTTTGATATGTTTTTAATGATTATATAAATTTTAACTTGAAGTTCATTTGTTTTACATAATTCGACCCGAACGAACCCGATATGAACCGATTATTTATATACATAGGGGTCTAAAATCTTTAAAAATATTCCGCACCCCAATAAAAAAAATCCTAAGTCCGCCACTGCTAACAACATGATGTGATAATTGCGTTACATGGCTCAATGCTTCCACCATGAATACCAAATAGCTCATGTTGAAAACAATAAATAAGTATAAATATTCACCTTCCACAAAGAGAAATAGTTAGATATATTGACACACCCTACTTTCACCTTCTCAAACAACAAATACTTATTCTTATGTTGGAGTTTGGTCGTAGAAAAAAATCCCCTCTTGTTATGTCAAGGCTGACGATGTTCTTTTATGTAGAAGCATACAATGTTGGCTTGAAGTGTTCGACCTGACACCTACATCATCGTTTGGGACCTTTTGCGTAGCAGAGTCTTGTTACAATAACAAGGATGTTTGGATGATTAGGTATTATATACTTTTGGATTATGTACTTAACCTTTGTTTCTATGTTGGTCCTTTACATCCCTCTTAATTAACATTCTAAAACAACATTATACCTATTGTCAGTTTAAGACTTACTATAAAATATCCTATGACAATTTAGATGTTACGTGGTTGCACAATTTATATATTGGCTACCTCAGTTAATGAATTTCCTTTTTTCAACATTTTAAGAGGATAAGTTATATTAATTATATAAATTTAATAGTTGTCTTATTAATTATTCGATATATGGAGGGAGGAATATATATATATTTTTTTAACGGCTAGTTTTCTGTCGTTTGTAGGATTTAAACCTAAGACTTTCTTTCTAAAAAGAAGTTTTTTTCTTTCCTAATGAATCATCCCCCATTAATTGAGGAAAGAATATATACTAAGCTTATTTAAGAAGTGATAGTACGGGTCTTAATAATAGAAATTAAAAACAGAAGATGTTGCTTAACATAAATTGAAATGAATTAGTAACTTTCCATGGCTTTATAGCCTTGTGACCTTTTAGGGGGTGGGATAAAACTTTTGGATTAATAGGTCTTAGGTTGATTTCGACAATGGGGTTTTTCCCATATTTATTGGGTTTCCTCTTGAATTGGTGTATAGACATTATGCCTAGTGGAGAAGGATATGATCGGTGGTTCCGCTGGTGCACGATGATACTCTAGTGGTTCGTCAGTGATCCAAGTTTGCCGTTAGAAGAAATGAATTAGGAACCTCGTAATTTGAGTACGATACGAATCACATGCTTCCGCACGTGTTAGGTTTCATGTGAATCTTCCTTTCACTTGAGTGCCCAACCATGGAGTGCACTCCCAAGGCTCGAAGCCACAATATCTCACATTAGGTTAGACCCTTTTTCATAGTTTATAATTTAGATAAAAGTTAAAGTAATCAATTTAATAGAATTTTGGTTATGGTTTCTAGAATATATATTGCACCGATATTGATATATTTGGTGTGAATGTGTAATAACATAACCAACACTATTCTTGATGTAAAAAAACTAGTTTCACTTTTTAGTATCAGCATTAGATGAATGACCATGTTATTGTGCTTAATCAGGGGTATGAGTCAAATCATATTGTACGAAAAACATGGTACTCGATACTTTGATTGTAAATAAATATAACCCATACCTTAGCTTGTTAATTGCTGAGTGAATCAGATCAAATCAAGAACAACTAGTAACATGATTTAGTCAAACCAAGCAAATGTCCATCGTTCCTCTACTATCACCATTGGTCCAACACTTCATAGAGGTCAGGATTTCAAACTTTAGGGTTTTCATTTCACCTTCACTTGCTACATGCATGATGTTGCGTTGATTACTCTTCATCTTCTCATGTTGATAAACCCTCGAGGTTTTTTTTCTTTAAGTTCTCGGACTTTATGGTATTCATTTCAACTATCATTAAAGGGGCAAGGCTTCGACAAATAACATCTTGGACGTGTATTATATATGGGAAGGAAAAAATTATACGAAGGGTAGGAATGGACATAGACCATTCATTACATAACTTGCAATGCATTCAAGCTATCATAATGATGCGTTAAAAACCACTTGCAATGTAATCAGATAGATGCAACTATCCTCGCGTAAACCCTCATGTATGTCACACGTCATATCTTGAATCCTACTTACATTTTCTATGTTTCTCCCATTTTACATTAGAGAGAGGGGAGAGGGAATAATTTTATTAACAATCTTTATATGAATGTGTTTCTGTTTAGATATACCGGGTGATAGGGTTGACTAATGACGAATAAAAAGGTGGTTAACCTGCGTGCATTTGATGTATGAAGGATAATGCCTATGATCATGCTTAGTTTGCTTACATTGCATGACTCCTTTTTTATCTCCTAGCTTTTCACTTATTTCTTCCTTATCACTATGACACTATCTCTTTTATATATCATTTCAAAACAATAAATTTTTACAAAATCATAGAAAAAGATATAAATTATCTATTTTTGTTATATTGCTTACGTACATGCATACATGTTATCTGTATAAACAATAATTAAACTAATTTGTTTATGTATCTTTTTTGTGTCGTTTACCTATACATCTGAAGGTTATATACATTAATAAATAACCATAAACAATCTGTTCTCTAAATTTTAAGAGATATGAATAAGAAACCATAATTGTTACATTTATATACGTTCCTTTAATTTTAATTTTGGTAAGATTGAAAGAAAATGATCATTTTTGTCTTACGTGTTCTCGCAATATGTGTTGTTCTAAATTGATCGAGAAAACACAATATGCGCTCCAGCCACGCCTTTGTAACTCCAAACATGGATTCGTTTTAGTCCCGAGCTACAAGAACAGTTCCCGTTGTTACCGTTGTAGCAACATGTATAAGGTCCAAAATAGGGGTCGGCCCTACCATATATGAAGGAGAAATTGTGCAAATTTAGCAATCACACCAACAAATAATAGAATAGCACATAAAGTAACAAATACAAAATTGACCTCAATTTTTGAAATCAAGTAATTGAATATATGGAATAAATCAAGAAATTCAAAACTCCTCGTTATCCAAGATCTCGTTTGTGTGCGTATGCGCGCAAGTTACCATAAACACATACGCAAGGTGCTTCAAACAACAACCTAAACGAGGATACAAGTCGATTGATGTAAAACTTACTTTGAAATAATGCTTCAAACAACAACCAAATAACAATACACAGTCTTCTAAAAACAATCTCAAAAGCATATCATCATAACCTAGACGCAAACTTAAAACAGTCTCGGACAACTAAATAGTCATCATCATACACCAATTACACATTAACACAGCAATACCTAACAAACTATGTCTAAACAAAGCATCATAGAACGAACCGAACAATCCAAACAGTCTCTGTAATTGAATGGTACTTATCAATGTCAAAGCCACATCAAAAATACAAAATCCAACAACTTTTGAACATACACAGCTATGTGATCTAACGTTAAAACACACTCAACCTAGAAAACATCACCAAAGTCAACATCGGAGACGAATCGTCAAAAGCATCGATAAGCATCATAGAATCAGATGAACAATTTAAATAGTCTCCCAAACTAAATAGTAATCATCATTGTTAAAGCAGCATCAACAACACAAAATCCACAAACTTTTGAACACTGAAACTATGTCATCTCATGTTAAAATACATAAACCCCACAAAAATCACCAAACTCAAAATCGTCGACGAATTGCCAAAAGCAATTGATAAACCCAAAACATCATCCTGCTGTATAAAAACCCAAAATACATCTACCTTACATACAAGGTTAACACTAACCATACGTCATGTAAAACCTATGGTAACATTAGTAACTAACAAACCCAGCAAACCAAAAGTCAGAAAGATAGAAATAAAAAATTATAGACGATGAAACGCAACATATGTCAATGCAGGAAGCAAATACTCAATGGCGTTGGTCGGAAAATATACTTAATTAACACACAAAACCAGAAAAAAAAACCGTTCTAACAATAACAACCAAAAAGAAAGACAGAAGAACAACAAATGAAGAAAGCGCTTATTTAAAGTCGTTGGAAAGTCGCCAGAGAAAAAGAGAGAAAGCCATGAAGAGAGAGAGAGAAGAGAGAGAGAGAAGAAGAGAATAGAGTGTCATAAAGGAGAAGACGTTGTGAGGGGTCAGCCTTTTAAACCCCCACCGACCCAAATGTACAAAACCTAAAGTAAAACAAACAAACAACCCAAAGTAAGTAAAGGCAACAAAGTGATCAGAGTGTCGCGCCCAGGTCAACGATAATATTTATATACCCGATTTACCCTTAACTATGAGTTAGTGGTAGTACGGGGTCGAACCACGAAGAGTTTGTGGTTTGCGATGGACACGATTGATTTTAAAGGTTGTCACACTTATGAAGCTTGTTATGTTGTTAATTTGTTTGATTGTTGAAAAGAGAAGTCGGATTAAACCGACAAGTTTGATTATATGTTGATTACTAACTATGAAAACTTGAATGATTGCACAAAGATTTGATTGAATGAGTTTAAACAATAATTTGGAACAAGGTTCATACCCGGTTCAACAATTGTAGGACCTAGGGTTACTACACGTTTTACTTTGGTTTAATTGAATTAGTTCATTAACGGTTTTAAAATCACTAGGCTTAGGTGCTAATTGCTATCGACGTTCGAGACGGACCGCAATGCACTTCATTACCTTGGACAAGTAAATCCTATCAAAAGACAAGGCAAAAATACGCATATTCATTTCACGAAGTCAAATTTCATAACTCACTCGATGTAAATTCGATACCCGTAAGAAAATTATCTAATGATGCAAATGCAATTCAACTTGTCACAACCCAAATAATAAACAAGCAGCAGACCCTGAAAAATCCTTACAAAAGTCTACTCCAGGGTAAAACTCGCGAGAATTAGCCGCTCATGGCGAACGGAACACGATCAAATATGAAGTCTTGGTCTTGAACATCTTGAAGCTTTGAAGAGGAGTCTGATGAAGGTTAGGGTTATGGTGGATGATTATGGAGAATGGATTGTTGGGATGATGGAAAGGATGATGATTAGGGTTAGGGAAGTGATGATAGATGATGAATTCGGATGAGTGATGAATGGATGGATTTGAATTGAGGTTGGAGGTGTTCTTGGCTCCAGGAAAGGTTTCAAAACTCAAAAATTACATAACTCCTTGAAAAAATGGTCCAAACATTAATATAACCCGCCCCCAAACAACTAAAAAGCAATTTTCACAAAGTGGAACAGGAGAGGGCGTCACCGACAGCCCTATAGAGCGTCGGCGACTGGTGCATAGTTTCTTCAAATTCTCTCGACGCTCAAAGCCACTGCCTATGCATTAGTTTGGACGGCGAGCATATCCAGGGGGTGTTGCCTACGGCCCAAGAGGGCATTCGGCGACGATCCCTCTAAACTTGGGTTTCTGTTTTGTTCATTTCTTGCTTCCGGTTGACCCATTTTCCATCCCGGTGCTCCTTATAGCGCCCGAATAGCTCCTTAAACTCCATGGACCTGCAAAACACAATTCCAATTAAAAGTAGGCTATTCTAAACTAAAAATTATGTAAAAACATAAACTTAATCATACTAAAACACCGGTTTTCAATCACGTATCACAAAGCACAAGGCACAACTCACAATGCGTAGAAATCTTGTAAACTAACATTATATAAATTAGTTAGTAGTTACATTTTATTCCCTTATAAACAATAACTACCAGTTTTTAAAAAAAAATACACCATAAAAACGAGTTTTTTATTCTCTTTAATTTGAGTAGTGTTGTAGTTTTTTTATCTAAAAAAGTTAATATGTTACGTGACTAACAATGTCTAATGATGAGCAATAACTAAGCCGCTAATCGAAACCAAACCAAAAACAAACAAAACCAAACCGAAATTAAGCAAAACTGAATTAACTAAAAACCAATTAATTGAAACCCGAATTAATCAAAACCGGTTATCGATTTTTTTGTACCATCATTTAATCAAAATTAACCGAACCGAACTACTCATACTTTCATATATTTCTAGCTTTTATTTTATACGTTCATTTATGTATTTCATATTTTATACCTTCATTTTATGTGTTTATTCTTCCATTTCATGTACTTATACATCAATTTCTTGTATTTATATCTCATATTTAGCCCAAGTTTGATTTTGACTATATACCGAAATTAAAGGAATCATATAAAAACCATCAATTTAACTGAATAAACCGAATTGATTAACCAAAAACCAATTGGTTAACTAACCGACGACTTAAGTTTCGGTTGAGGATACTAACCGAACAATACACACCCTAATAGTAACTGTGTCTCCCGTTACATCAGCAGACACCTTTCTGATAATGTAATGTATATCAAACCATTAGGATCTTATCAAACAAATATTATACCACTGTAATTTTTCAGAACAGATACCACTATAATTTTCTGCTATTGACTAAAAACATAGCTTTTGCGACATTCATTTAAATGGAGACGGTATGCTTGCTTTCTAAATAATGCACACATGCCTTTCTTATCCTATAGCTATTCACGTGGGTGATCTTATCAAGTTTTGTGTTTGTTTTATTGTGTTATTTATTATGTGTGTCATGTTGTTAGTGATTTTATATAGTTACTAGAAGGAAAGGCGTCCATTGTAACTAGTTTGCTTTTGTGTTTGGTTTAATTAACTGTTGTCGATAATTTATCATAAATTAATACATAATCACGAAAGCATGTCACATTTTATCACAAATAAAAAAAGAGACGAAGGGTGGATTGCAATAGCCAAACACAATGAATGGTGACATGTGATGGGAATTAGAATTTTCAGAGTTAAACATGGGAATTTGACAATCTTTCCATCCTGAATTGACTGTGAACTTCTCGTAAACAACTGAAAGAAATTTAAAAGCATCAATAATCTCAGTTCCAATGGTTGGTGGTCAATTGATAAAAACAAAACCTTAAACACTTTAAAAAGACAACAAGAAATAAAAGAAATTTGCCGTTCAATAATAATCTTTATGCACAAAATTCTAGTAGGAGGGGTGGGGGTGTTCCACTAGCCATCACTCACCACACATAATTATCAAGTGTCACCTCATCGAGCATCATTCATTACTGGTGATGAAATTTAGTGGGGGTCCCCATCACTAGCGATAGTTTTAATTTTAAATAATAAATTAACAATAACAATTTAATTTAAATAAATAATACATTAAAAACCCTAAATACAAACTAAAAAAACGAAACATTACAAAGTAAAAAAAACTAAAAATTATACGGCATCTCACAACCCACTTTTCACATATTTCACATTGCGTCGAAATAGGATCTACTTAAACGGTTCGTTAAGAAGGTCGTGCGGTTGTAACATGACTTTTAAATCACTATTTTTTTGGTTTTCAGTTAAATGTATAATATACGGCTCGTCACGTTTAAGTTTTGAAGCCGCAAGTTTTTTCTTTTCTTTCTTTGGCTTCCGCCATTTCCACCAACCTAGCCGCTTTGAATTCGGTGATGGAGTCCGCCACCGCTTCCTTTCCTCTTGATGACGATTCACCACTTTTCTTGCGATGCGGTCTTGTGGGTGTATCATCTTGTTCGGGTTCGTCATCGGGTAGGTCGTTCAGATTCATTTCGGGCATGTTGCTTAATATACCATCGTTCGAAGTAGTGTAGTTCCCGCACTCAGAGGTTTTGGTATTTTTGAACCTCCTCTTTTTTAGAGCTGTCGACCCATGCATGTTGACCAAGTCAACCGGCTCCCAATTCGGGTGATGTCTCGTAACCTCCCATGACGCCATGGGTGGAAAGGATTTACATTTGTATGTCCGGCAATAATCTTGTAGGGCGTTTTTAATGATAGTGGCCTCGCTTGCTCCACTTTCTGGATTTCGGATCTACAAAAATATTTTATAACAAGGAAAAAAATCTTTTATAAACAAGATAAAAAATAAAGTAATAATATTAAAAAATTACCAATTGAATGAAGCAAGCCTTAAATTTACTCATTTTTCGGTTCAAATCTGCCCACTTTAACGTCATTTGATCCATGTTGTGTTCGATCGAACCAGGTAGTTTGGAAAAATGTGCAATAACTCGACGCCAAAACAAGTCTCTTCTTTGTTCATTTGAATATATTTTTTTTTTGTTTTTGGAGGTGTGCAAGTATTCATTGACCAATGCGAGCTCCTCGGCACCTGTCCAAGCTCTCCGACCACCGGCTATTGGGACGATATCAACTTCTACATCGTCTTCTTCTTCTTTTTCGACCGGTTCACTATATTCATTGTCATCATCTTGTTGTTGTGGTTCGCGATATGCACAGGCGAATTGATGGATGAGATTGTTATCTTCAAATGGGTCGAGAGACATTTGATTAAAAGCTTGGGGGTTTGAAATGGTTCGTGTTGAAAGGGTTGGTTGGGAAACGGTTGGGTTTGAAACGGTTCGTTTTGAAATCTCACGGGCTCGCCAAGATTAGCTCGAACTTTTGGTCGTTTGTGTTTTTTCTTCGAACCCGAACCGCGTTTGCTTGAGCCTTCCATTTTTCGGTTAAAGAATGTGACTGTAGATGGTATTTTTTTGTGGGTTTAAAAGGTTAAATTGGATGGGTTATATATAGTTTTTTAGTTTTCTTTTTTTAAGTTTAAAATGCCCCAACGGTCCAAAACAGTAACTTTTGCAACGGTCCACTCTCAAACGGTTGATTCTTCAAAGCGTGATCAGATTAACACGTTTTCCCCAACACGCGTTGTAGCCACAGGTGACGACGATGTTCCACGCGTGATCACCGACCACCAAACAGGTGCCCCACTCCGCTAACGAGTATGTCTTCATTACATTAATTACACCCCTTATTACATCTATAACTATTAATGTATTATCGTGAAAGAAATCATTGAAGCTATTGTTAACCAATACTTATGTTTAAAACAAGGAGGGTAGCTTGTTTGCACCAATAGTACTTATGTTTAAAATTAGGAGAGTAGCTTGGTTGCATTTGTATAAAATAACATAGATAACATATACCTATTGCATTATTTAATAAGTACCTATAATCATGCTTGTCATGTGTTGTATTCTTTTAAGGTATGATGTTGTAAAGAAAGTGAGAAGTGATACTTAAGGGAATAATAGGCATGCAAATAGTTAATTCTTCATTTCTTTCCGGTTAGGTTTTAGTATTATCTACATGAACCATTTGTACTTGATTTTGTAAAAAAAAAAAAAAAGATTCAGAATTTCTTAAGACAAAGAAAAAAACAATTTAATTTAATAAAATATTATGATAGTATCCAACATGTTTGGTTACAAATAGCAAAAAGAAGGTCCTCGTAAAGAGTAGGTAGTTTAGCAAGCATCCATCATTGTGAAATATAAATTCAGTTTATATAACTTGATACAAAACAATCATGATTTTTATATTTCAAAGCATAGATGATATCAATTTAATTCGGTATTTTTTTATATATTTTTTTTATGTTAAAAGGGTTTTGAAAGTTCAACTCTTTATAATGCTTAAACATTCTCGTAAACAAGAAAACTATATATGGATGGCTAAGTAAAATGTTGTGGTCTCTTTTGAATCGAATAAAGTAGTTTCTTTAAACATATAAAAATGAGATAATTTTGAGTTGCGTTTAGAGTGTAAAAGAGTTCAATCATTTATAGCTATTTGAGGACGACTACATAAAATATTGAGTTAAGGCTATATTATAGCAACTATAGTATACAAGGTTGAGGCAGAGGTTTATATACTTAGTTTAACTACGCTCTTAAGTCTATCATTAATATAAATATAAAATTCTTAATTTAATCCATGATAGATATTATTATACATAACTACGATGAATATAACAAATTAATATATTTATTATTATGTTATATATAACTAAATTATATTTATGTAAGATAGTGTATCTGTGTATTAAAATATTATAAACAAATAATATATAACAAACAAAGCTTGTTTTCGACTTTTAAGCTAAATGAGCAGAACTTGAGTTTAGTGAGTAAGAGTATTCACAATCCGTCCCTTAAACTTTAATATATTTTGAAAGTGGCTATGAGAGGAGCAGAGAGAAATATATAATGATAAAAGTATAAAAAAATATTATTTAATTGAAAGGAAAAAGGAAAATGGATTTATTTTTAGTGAAACTATAAGAGTAAAAAAGATGGAAGGGAAGCGAATGGTTTAAGGGTCAGACTATGGTCTACGCCCCTTAGTTTTTTTTTTTTTTTTGAATGGCAATATCACATATCAAAGAAAGGCTAGCAGGAAACTAACAAAAATCTGAATAGAGGCAGAAAACAAAACAAAATAACCCAATCCGAACAAAACACAAAACATCACTGGTTGCTAACCCACAAGAAAGGATTAAAGAACCAGCTAACCCGTTTAATACATTGTTACCACTCCGGTTAACCCAATCAAAAGCCATGACTTGCACATCTTCAAAGAGCTGGACAACATTGCACTTCTTAGAGTTGAAGATGACATCATTTATGTTATTCCATAAGGACTATAGACCTGTGTCCATACAAGATAGACCAAAGTTACACCATTGTTTCAAAGTTAGTTTTTTTTTTATTTTGTTATCGATAAAGGCTAACATTATGTTAACCGGGGAAAATTACATACACCAAACCAATCACACACCCATACAAGATATATTAAAATTACACCGGTGATCCAAATTTAGTGTTTGGGATTTTGAATGATTCCAAAGCCAAAGAGAACCCAGAATTTTGATCTCCACAACCATCTACGGTATATTTGTTTCCGATTAAAAATTATGTCATTACGACTCCTCCATAAGCATCACACTCTAGTTTAAACCACCGTATAAACTGCCTTTTTCCCATTTCGGTGATCACCCGAACATAAGAGTGTAACTTGACCAAATATCTCGTTCCACAAAATAATAAAGATGGGATTTTGCACCATTGTTAAACAAAATCCTAAATTAATCATCACAGAAAATTGTCACGAAACGAAATGGTACTGGTCTAGATTAGACCATGTCAGATGCATCCTAACAGTGGCGGATCTAGAAAATAATTATAGGTGTAACGTTTCAAAAAAAAAAATTTAAGAGATAATGAAATCAAAAAAGGTCAACTCTTTTCCAAAATTTACACTACCGCGTAACTTCAAGAGCATCGAAACTTACCCTTTATTATACTCTATATCTTCCCATGCATCCTATCCCATTGCTAAGGTTGCCCCACAATGATTGATCTATAAGATTTACATATAAAAACACTTCGTTATTTTTTTAATAAATTTTATTCATTCGGCCCATTAGTGCAGCCTTTAGGTACCCAACAATTTCTATTGGAGATGTGATATGATGTAGACCATTAACTAAGATAAATCTTCAAAAGTAATAAATATATATTTATTATTATGATTCCGTATTAAAATCTATACTTACCATTATTCCGTTAAACGACTAATAGTTTGCATTATACACTGTGAAACAACTCTTCATTCACACAATCATGTTTGCTAACGTAGCGAAAAAATTGTTAAAAAAATAATCTAAAACAATATTCATTATTAAGTATGAACAACTTAGATTCACTTCATGTATACATGCAAACATGTGTGAATACCGAATACATGAAATGCAAATGTATACACAAATACGTGTATAGTGGTCTAGTGGTATATTAAAAATGTGATACATGAGCTGCTGGTCGGTCATTTTGCAAAGTCTTATTTTAGAGGTATAAAATCAATGAGTATATTATAAGTTATATGAATTTCTTCTCTCAATTAGTAACAAAAAGGTTATTTATGAATTGAAGGTTAAAGTGCTTGCTGTGTGTTACCAACCCGATAGTTGAGCGAAAAGTGTTTCATGGAACTCTCGGAAAGCAAATGATGTAATGATTAGATCACACTTTTTATGTCCAAAAAAGCTAGAATGATGCAACAGATTCTATGTTTGCTTATTCACCACGCTATATATGAATCAAATATTCAAATCATGCATTACTCCTATACTCGATCCATCACTAAGGCTACCCGGTGTGGGTGATGGGGCCTCCCTGGAGGACGGCCCGCCACGTCAGCGCACATAGGATGGGTGTGAGGACGGGCCTAAAGGCGGTGGACTTAGGAATTGGAGGATGGGGCGAAATATATATACATATTATATATATATATATATATATATATAGGTGTGTGTGTGTAGAGAAGAAGAGAGACAGGACCGTCCCCAACGTCTCGTGACAGACGTCCTCGACGCCGCCGGACCACCGGAAATGGTGTTGTGGGGCGTCGCCGGGCCAGGCCGGGCCTGGACGATCCCCACACTGAGTAGCCTAATAGTTTACTTCAAAACATAAGAAATATATATATAAAACATATGTGTTAAAAAAGATAACGTTTACTAATAATATTTTGATAAAAACTTTCAAAACTTGAAACAAATTTACTTTAGTGGTTGATGGTAGAATGAGAAATAAAATAAAAGTGAACACATTTTTAGACAGTGGAGATAAAATAATTGAATGTTTATGTTTAGGCACAAATGGTAGTAAAATGTACTTTGTGTAGTGCAATAGAATCCAGTTTATATATTTATAATCTGTAAAAATCAAAATAACTAATAGTTGAGAAGCATGTGACAAATAATTAATTACTTTTAATTTTGATGTCACAGTATTTTTAAGACCAGCTTTTATAAGCAAAACATGATTTTTCGACCCTACAATATTGCATTTGCACATATGAATTTTATCCAAGGATGTAGCTTGTGATGCCTTTTAACTTTAGAATTATAAAAGCTATAGATTTGTAACTTCTATGATTGTAAATTATGATGGTATCATGATAGCATGGCACATGCCCTGATCATATTAATTCTTGAAATATAATCGAAATAAACTTTAACAGAGAATTCTTTAGTTTCAGTAGAGAATTCATATAATATAACCTACGGATGCCAGCCAATAATTGGTTCAAGCCACAGATTAAACACTAATTGGGTAAGGAGTCAAAGTTGCTGGGTTGAGTTAGATTAGTCAACACTTTTTGTTTTACTTTATTTAAAAAATTGATATCATTGTAATTTTTTCTTCGATAAATAATACAATTTTGTTTGAATAAAATGATTTGACGATTATGAGGTTTTATCCTTGTCGTGCTCGATTATACTCCAGTGATCCGTAACTAATCTAAATTTTTCGTTCAAAAAATATATGTGCCGGGCTTCTATCCACTAAAGGCCCAAAAGGCTTGTAATGGTTATTTTACTCCGAAAATTTGCAATGTAGGAAAACTTGTTTGGTTCTGGGCCCATACGTATTGTTATGGATCCGAGGCCATAAGCCCACAACTCTAGACTTGGACCCATGGCTCCAGACAATGGGCCTTTGACTCTTTATATGGGCTACAAGCCTACAACGGATAGTTCCTTTATTGCTGACTTGCGAGTAGAGATGGGCATAAAAACCGGTTCCGAACCCGAACCGGTAGAACCGAACTGGAACCGGTTCCAGTTCCTACCCGACATTAAGTAGAACCGGTTCCGGGTTCAAAATACCCGTTGGTTCCAACCCGGTTCCACAATTTTACCATTTGAATCGGGTAGTAACCGGTTCCTACCCGTACCCGGTTCCTACCCGTACCCGGTTTCACTAGTACCCGGTTCCATCAGTACCCGGAAATGCAGTTCTAGAAGGAACCGGTTATACCGTTAAAATGTTACCTTTGGAACCGGTTATAGCCGAAAAAGTGGAGACTAACGATAGAAAGAAACACAAAAATAACAAACACAATAGAAAGAAACATTACACAAACTTTATTAAAACACCAAACCAAACGGGTTACATCAAACATTTGAAGAACCGGTGCCGGAACCTTCTCCCGTCTCATTTTTCTTTGCCTTCGTCACTGGGCAATGCCGCTCAGTGTGTTTCTTAAGGGTTGAGTTGGCTGCGGCCTTCATAAATTTTCCGCAAGCTTTGCATCTAGCCATCTCGTGGCTATCGGACATTAAACAGAGATCAAAATTCTTCCATATAGCTGGGTTTCTTTTCGTCTCTAAGACAGTAACAACTTGTTCGTTGCTTGCCATAGGTATTTTGCAAGATTTTTGAGAAGATGATTGAGTTTGTAAGTTGATGATGGTGAGTTTGTAAGTTGATGATGGTGAGTTTGTAAGTTGAAATGGTAAGTAGGGAGGGGTTTATATAAAAAAACCGATTTCGACGAACAGGAACCGGTTCCCAACGGTAACTTTTTTTAATCAGGAACCGGTTCTACGGTAACATTTTTATCAGGAACCGGTTATAACGGTAACATTTTTATCAGGAACCGGTTCTGAACAATAAAAGTCAGATTTTTCGACTGTCAGGAACCGGTTCTGAACAGTAAAAGTCAGGATTTACTGTTAGGAACCGGTTCTAAACAGTAAAAGTCAGATTTTCGACTGTCAGGAACCGGTTCTAAACAGTAAAAAATCAGATTTTCGACTGTCAGGAACCGGTTCCACACAGGAACCGGTTCCACACCATACCCGGTTCCATAATACCGTACCCGGTTCTACACGGTTCCATATTCTTGGGTGTGAACCCGGGTAGGAACTGGACCCGGTTCCACACCATACCCGGTTCCAATGACATCCGAGCAGAACCGGTTCCGGGTTGGAACCGGTTCCGGGTAATAATAAAACCCGATTATGCCCATCTCTACTTGCGAGTAGAGGTGTAAAAAAATCATAACTGGAATCGGACCTGGTAAAAAAACCCGGAATCATTTTTTTAATACACGGGTATTCTATACCCAAAATCGGAACCGAACCTACCCATAGGGTATAGTAGGTATCCATTTTGATCTCAATACCTGAAACCGGAACCGATCATTCCCGATTAATACCCGGAACCGGAACCAATAATACCCGATACATGATTCTAATATCTTTCTTTTAAATTTATGCTAGTGCGATTATTTTAATTTTCTTACATTATACAATGCATATTTAATAATAATAACCAAAAAATACGAGAAAATAGGGTAATAAAAACGCAATAGAGTATTAAAAAATACGAAAATCTAGAACTACAAAACTCGGAAACATGGTATAAAACCCGAAAATAGGGTATTTTAATACCCGGTTTCCTAAAAACCGAAACCGAACCCTACCCGAAACCGGGCATATAAGGTATGGTTTTGGGTCAAATAACCGGAACCGGAACCGAACTGGTTATAGCAATAATCGGTTCTAACCCCTAATACGAGAAACCGAAACCGATTCCATAACCGAAACCGATTATTAAAAATGCCCGGTTTGTGCACCATTACTTGCGAACTTACACGAACTTTCATTTACATAAATTTTATTTGATATATTTATTTGATAACTGTTATCATATCTAAAATTATGATATAATAGATAATTTGATGTATACAAATTATATTTCAAATATTTAAATGACCTTTGATTCTTTATATGGGCTACAAGCCTACAACGGATGGTTCCTTTATTGCTGACTTGCAAGCCAATACGAACTTTCCTTTATATAAATTTTATATAATATAGTTATTTGATGACTATTATCATATGTAAAATTATGATAAAAATAATTAGATAATATTATGTATACAAATTATATTTCAAATTATACAAATACAATAACTAAATAAAAATTAACAAGTCAAGCTTGAGCTTCAGTTTAAATAGCTACTCACGGACCTAGCTCGAGTTTTAGATATAATGATTTATAGGAGCCAAACTCGAGCCTCTTAAGCTGAAATGAACCGCGCTCGAGCCTAAACAAGTTTGTGCCCGGCTCGGTTTGTCTGGTCCTTAGTTCTGGGCTCATGCGTATTGTCTTTGATGAGTCCTTTTTAATATTGGCTACAATGGATAGTTATTTTATTGTCTCAATGGGCTTAGGATATTGGGATTTAGGATACCTCTCATCTGGAAATGTTTGCTCAAGCAAGTATTTAAACAAATAATATAAAACACCTTGTAGGGTAAAAGTCAATATTGCCCTCAAGAATCCACAGCCACAAGTAGCTCACAAGTGTAAGATTATTTGATGCCACGTCATCCCAATAAGATTCTGCAAAGGCCCACATGGCAACCCAAACAACCAATCACAACATAATTTCTTCTGCTCACTCCTATCCTTTTAGATAAGCCCATTATGCCTTTAACACCATCCAACTTCTTCCTCATTCTTCATCACCAATTCTTGAAGACAATAACATTTTTAGAAAAACAATGGCTTGTGCTTCTTCTGCCATTGCAGCTGTTGCTTTCTCTTCTCCAAGGTAATACTTTATTTTTGGAAGGTGGGTTGTACTAACTACTAATTATACCAACTTAATGTTGATTTTATTGCTATAGTTCACAAAAGAATGGATCTATTGTTGGATCAACAAAGGCATCTTTTCTTGGTGGGAAGAAGTTGAGAGTTAGCAAGGTGGGTGCACCATCCGGTTCACGATTATTCGGAACCGTGTGTGTTGCGGCTGACCCTGATAGACCCATTTGGTTCCCTGGCAGCACTCCACCAGAATGGCTCGATGGCAGGTCCGGTTCAATTATGAATTGTATAACTTACGTTAAAAAACACCAACCGTTTATTATGTTTCGGTGATCTTAAATTCCTAACATTAGTTTTTTTTTATAACTTGCAGCCTACCCGGAGACTTCGGTTTTGATCCTCTTGGATTAGGTAAGCATAGTTGTTTCCATTCATAACTTTTATGAACGCGATTAGTATTAGATATAACATGTTAGTTAGAGTTTATGTGATCATATTTACCATAATTACGAGATATGAAGCAAGATCAAATACAAATACATCCTATCATGGTTAAAAGTAGGAAGCAAAATGTTGATACGCAAATATCAAAGTGCTAATATGTAATAAATAGTAATATGCAACAACATGTCAACACATGGTGTAGTTATATATCTACATTGTGACATATCAGCACTTTGTTATTTGCATATCAACACCTTACATTTTACTGTTTTTAGGTTAAGAGTATTGTGTATCGGAACTTTCTATACTAAAAGATTATTTTATTACTTTCCTTTCTTATTACCCCAATTGTACTTTTTGTCTTTTATACACAATTGATCAACAATACACAATACTTATGGTGTTTTCATTATTATATAAGTAGATCACACCATGTTAGTGTTTTTTATAACAGATGGGATTTGTGAACGATAGGATCCGATCCCGAGACTTTGAGATGGAACGTACAAGCGGAACTCGTACATTGCAGATGGGCAATGTTAGGAGCAGCCGGGATTTTCATCCCGGAATTCCTAACAAAAATCGGAATCCTAAACACTCCTTCATGGTACACTGCTGGTGAACAAGAATACTTCACTGACAAAACCACACTCTTCATCGTGGAGCTTATTTTCATCGGTTGGGCCGAAGGAAGAAGATGGGCCGATATCATCAAACCCGGGTGTGTCAACACTGACCCCATCTTCCCTAACAACAAGCTGACGGGGACAGATGTCGGATACCCAGGTGGGCTATGGTTTGACCCGCTCGGGTGGGGAACCGGCTCACCCGCAAAGCTCAAGGAATTGAGGACAAAGGAGATCAAGAACGGAAGATTGGCTATGTTGGCTGTGATGGGTGCATGGTTCCAAGCCATCTACACTGGAACCGGACCCATTGACAACCTGTTTGCTCACCTTGCTGACCCGGTCACGCCACCATCTTCGCTGTAAGTCGAATTCATAAATCTATTATTAAATTATATGTTGATGATAATGTGTAATTAAGTGAGTTTTAAAATTGTGGTTTCAGGCATTCAAGGGCTAAACATGCATATGGAGGAATTTAAAGAGTTTTTGGCAAGTGGTGTTTGTGTGTCATTAGAAATTGTATCTTCATCTTAATTTACTGTAGAGAAGTTTTAATGCAATGTACAAATACCTCTTAATTTCAACTCTTAATGTTGCATATATAGTCAAGCAAAACATAAAGCACATCACTGCAAACAAATGACAACAATAGACAAGTGATTAAATGAATAATAAATATCAATCTTTTTATAGAAAATATTCATTAGACTATGTTTTAAATAAATTCTTGTTATAGTCATATCAAATATTATTTCTCATAGAGCCTTTAGTTATTTAAAAATATTGCTTTTTAAAAAAAATCATATTATTACAGATATGAAATCATATTAAACAAGCATGAATGAAATAAACTAGAGCGATTAACTCAAAGAACATTATGTTAAACTAAATGATATGCATACTAATGTTATGAACGCGATATCTATGGATGTAGTTTTTAATAAACTTGGTTTTGATATTTAAAAGGGGTAGCGGCTCAGTTTGTCGTCTGATTACCTTGTATTTCGATGTATAAGAGAGTTAATATATATGAGTCCAAAAAAATATGAAAATGTGAATAGAGAAGGCTTTAGTTATGATCGATTTTCTTAACGAACAATTTAAAAAACGATCATTCGCTTCCGTACTAGTATTGAGGTATGTTCTGTTTCATCTTTATGATACCAACATTCATGTTATCAACTACCTCAACGATCGAACCTAGTGCTGCAAATGAACCAAACGTTCGTCGAACAGTTCGTAAACCCTTTGGCGGGAAGTTCGTTTGTGTTCGTTCATTTATGTTCCTGAACGTTCGGTAACTGTGTTCGTTTATGTTCGATAGTTTATTAGTGTTTTTAGTTTTTATATTTTATTTATATACTTCAAAATTCCGAAAAATAAAATACTTAATAAGTGTCATTGTAAGATATATTCTTCTCATGAATGCTTTGCTTGTCTTCATTTGTTTTATTTGTGTTCATGAACATTAGTTTGTACCAATTTGTGTGCATCAACATTCGTTTTTTGTTCGTTGCCTAAAATTCACAAAAGAACACGAATAATTCATTTTCTTAACAAATGAACAAAAATATGAAATCTTGTCGGTAAGTGTTCATGAACAGTTCGTTAACACGTATATTTCTTAAAAACGATTGTTGGTATTCATTCGGTTCGTTTACGCCCTAATCGAACCACCTACTGTCAAGTTCCTGATTGTTGGCAGGATTTATTGTCACATTTAGGGAAACAGGTATATAGTGGGTAGTGAATTCATTGATAGGAGTTATGAGGAGAAAGGCTTTTTCATATCATCACAAGACTCATGTTTATTGAACCTCAAGAGATAGCGGTTACCCATTTATGTGTAGTGGGGAAGGCTCCACTAAGGTGAGTTACTCCATCATTATAAAGAAGAGTTAATGGCTTGACCAAGCAATATGGGGTTGACCGGTGTGGATCTGAACCTGGTGCGAAAGTGGATATACACTATAAGTTCCCTGGTTTAGTAATGATGTGATGTTTCATCCGTTAATAATGTTGCCGTCTTAAATATTAATGTGATTTCTCACTGGGGTCAGATGACATTTGGTTGTTACAACTTTCATCAGTAATCAGTGTATCTTTTCAGTATATAAAATTCTTGTACCATGAGGCTAATGGTCTATTGTACACGTCATTAACATCTATCAACATTTCATTAGTCCAACTTCTACCCATATTTAGGTCACATTGCCAATAATTAAACTAAGAAAGTGATGAGATGATAAAATAAGATAATATAAAAAAATACAGTTCCAGAAAAACTGCATACCCCAAAAAGTCAAGGTTGCCAATTTATAACGCATTTTTCTTTATTATTCATGCGAGTTAATAAAGCTAAATTCTATAATTTTATTTTCACACTTATACGGGTTGTATAGGGTTATACGACTCGTATAGGTTGAAAAAATATTAGGTGGTATAACATTATATGTGGTTTGGGTCATATAACATTATATATGAGTCATATAATGTTATACGGCTCGTATACATGAAAACAAAAAAAACATTTTTTATCACTTTTTTCGTGTAACATTCAATCAATGACCTGTATAACTCTATACAAGTCGTATAAATGGGGTTTGATAATAAGATTTTTAAAATATGAAAATAGTAAGAACCTTATTTATTCTTTTTTTTATTTACCATATTAGAAAGTAAAATAACTCAAAATGATCTATATGACTATTTAACTAATAACCATGGTCAATAACTCCTGATTATCATCATATAACGTACAAAATCTATCACCGACACTTCAGTAACTTACATAACAAAACAACTCAGACACAAAAATATCAAACTAAACCAACAGGGTTCGATCATCTAACAAAACCTATCTCCGGTAACATTCCCGGCCGGCGGTATCTCAAAATGCCACAACCTTCCAGTCCCATCTTTCAAATACTTTCGACACAAAAACTCTTCCGCAAACGCCTTCTCAACCTTCCGATCAACATCGTGCAAAAACACATGCGTCACACCGGATTTCTTCCTATTTCTCGCCATCACAGCCGCCGAATAAATCGCCCCCATCCTACCTGGCGCCTCCGCATAATACCCCTTCGGCGCATCAATCATTATCATATCCCACTCCTTGTCGTACACCACATCCGGCAACCCAGTAAGTGCTAACTTGCACCGTTCGTTACCTTTATTAGACAACAAATTAATTATAGTAAGTTAAATATTGAAGGGTAAATTATGTAAACTAGTTTTATGTCGCGCTAGTCCAAATATTTTTCAACCAATTAAAACAAAAGACAATTATATTTTTGCTAGAAAAAAACTAAAACAACTGCAAGACTGTAATTTATGCTAGGGGTACTGTAATTTGTCAAAACCAATGAGCGAGCGCTGATAAATAAAAAATACATCAAGTTAACCAATTAAAACAAAACGCTATGGCAAGATTGTAATTTTGAACGAGGGGGAATCGCAATTTCGACTGGGTAAAATCGTAATTTGTCAAAATCTACAACAATAGCAAAAAATGTAATTTTCAACTCAGGGCAAAATCATAATTTTGATTAGGAAAAAATCATAATTTGTCAAAAGCTAAAACAACAAGGCAAAACTGTAATTTGCAAAGAAAATCGTAATTCTAAACTGGGGTAAAATCTTAATTTATACGGACCAACAATAGAGTGTCAGCCTACTATTTCCCCTCATAGTCTTTAAATACATATGAATGAATGAATATGGGTATTATAAATATTAAATACTCTTGTAACCTCATTTATATATACAACAATTAATTAACTACCTTTAACGTACGATTTAGCCGGCGCACATTCCGGCTCCCGCCGGTAACTTTTCATCAACTCGTCGGCTTCTTGAAGCTGAGTCCGGTACTTAACGTGAGCCGCTTTTAAATCCGGTGCATCTTTCAAAACCGTTTGGACCCATTTAGGATCTTCTTCAAGGAACAAAGTAAGCCCACCGGGGTTGAACGAGGCCCACATAAGGGAATCATGGCCCAGACCAAACACGAGGAAATTGCAAGGGGAAATGGATTTGAGAACGTTGAAGGAGATCGAGATCTCGGCGAGAGATTGTTGTGGGACGGTTCTGGAGGTGGCGTAGTGGAGGATTGCACGGAGTTGGATGGGGATGATGGTGGTGGTTTGGTGGGTGTTGGGGGTTCCGGTGCAGATGAGACTGGTGGTGTCGTTGGTGAAGATGGTGAAGATGACGACGGCGCCGCCGATGAGGGCGAGGAGAGAGAAAGCGATGGAGATTTTCCGGTCAGGGAAGGGTCGTAGGTTCATTGTTTTTTTTTTTTTTTTGATGGTTTGAAAGCTGGAAGAGGGATGAAACGGAAATGGTTATCTGGTTTTTGAATGGTGTTTGATGAAGATGAGGATGATGTGGAATATGTGTATTGGGTGGACGATGTGGGAAGTTTATTGACTAAAATGCCCTTGAAGATATATCTTCAAATTGAAATTGAAAATACTAATAATATCTGAAGGAATTTACTATGTTCAGATGTGATAGGTTTAGATTTTATCGTAAAATTAATGATTTTATATAAGATATTGTATTCGAGGTGTGAATCGTTCCGTGTAGATCCGTATTGGGCAACCCTTTTAGTTTTTGAAAATTATTAAGTTTTGGTTTTTGGTTTGTGGTTGTTACAATAGGTGTGGTTCGGTTTTGTATTTTTAGATGTTGCCATATGGGGTTTGGTTTGTGGTTTTTACAATAGGCAAGGTTGGGTTTTGGATTCTTAGTTGTTGCTATTTGGGTTTTTAGAATTTGTCACTAAATCCACTCGGCTCGATTTAGTTTTTTCGGTTTTCAAATGATACAAAATACGAAAACCAAACTGTATAAATTGATTTTCAGAAAATACAAAACCAAACCGTTTGTTTTTGTTTAAGTTCAGTTATTTTGGTCAAGTTTTTCGATAATTTCAATTACAAGTCGGTTCGGCTTGATGCACACTCCTAAAAATATATGAGCTTTGACATCATTAAGAAAAAATAAAAACATTATTTGATTTTTTTTTAACAACAATAATTTAGAATTTAAACATACACTAGTTTTGTTTAGTGGGAGGAGACGTCTGACTAAGCTACTAGGTTCGGTAATAATGATTATTTGATGCTAAAAATGTGATACTACAAAAGACAAAGTGGAGAAGGGGGTAACGAAATCTCAAACCCGGCCCACACGGGAAACCCAACATCCTTTCCACCAACACCCAAATGCCATGTTGCCATATAACATCCCAAGACAAAGCATGTGCGTCAGGTAAGAGTTTTTCAACTTTTTTGAGGAATAATAATAATAATAATAATAATAAAAGTAATAATAATAATAATATTAATAATAATAATAATAATCGACTCATAAAATAAGTATGAATAGACTACCGTGTTGAAAAATACCAAATAAACACTTGGGTGCACTTGCAGAATGATAAAAAAATAAAAATAAAACTCAACATGTAATATTTTAATCCTTATTAAATCTCAATGGTTTTAATTTAGCATGTTTCTTACGACTTGCGAGCAATAGATTCTTCTTTCTTTTTTCTTTTGTTTCAGTAGCTTTTTGACATATTACCCCTCGCAACCAACCTGAATCGTAATGTATTGCGAGATTATGGGACATCTGGTATGAGTGAAAACATAAGATAAAAGTTGAAAATAAAAGTTGGAGGTGTGGGCACAAGTTATATATATATCGCTAATTCACTATCCTAAATAAAGAAAATGGTTTGTAAAATAATATTTGTCATTAAGGAATAATAAAAGGGTGTTTGGGATTGAATTTAGAAATGACTTATTAACTTATTGGTTTTTTTCGTCAATGACCTCTAGCTCAAGTGGTAGGAGAGCTTGAATTCTTCTATGAAGACTCAAGTTCAATTCCCGCTTGGTGCAAAAAAATGAGTGAGGGGCACTGCTCGGCGATGATAGAAGACCCAGGGCAACCTGGGTTCGATCTTTGAGCCAAACGGGTTTTACCGGTAATTTCACTGTCGTGCCTACGGGCGGGTGGGTTACCGGGTTTTCCCCGGAAGTGGTGGTGGACGACTCGGGTTACTCTCGGAGTACTCCGTTTGTCCAGTGGGTGCCCCGAGAGTACTCGGGATTGATTTGTTGGCCGTTCAAAAAAAAACTTATTGGTTTTTTCAAAAAGCTAATAAGTCAATACGTTATTTCTAAAAGTCAGGATTTGGAGCTTTTCCAAATGACTTATTGACTTATTAGCTTCAATAAGTTAATAAGTCATTTTCAAACTCAATCCTAAACACCCCCTTGTAAAGGTTTTACTGTTAATGAATCAAGAAAGTATTTTATGTGGATTTATAGTATTATAATTTTATGGTCATGTCAAATGTGAAATACATTTATAATCATACAAACAAGACATCGTGGTTATGTATCTACTTTCAGTCGTGTATCATACCTTATTCCATTAATACACATGCTACGTCTTATATGAATAATATTCTGTTTAACATAGACACCTCCCCCTTAAGAATTATTAGCCACATGAATAAAATTATGGAAGGACTCGGTGAAGTGGTGGACGCCACTCGTGTTCCAACCATCTTCTTCTGCCTCTTCCTTGCTTAACAAACCATATTTTCGCCTCCGACCGTATGGCTTTTGATGTGATGGTGGGAGAGGGGAAAGGGTTGATGGAAGTTATGATAATTGGCGTCGTTACCGGTTTGAGTTCTTGTAGGAACCAAAACTAGGGTAGAGGAACACGGTTTGCAATGTGGTTTCATGACGAAGGCTTCGTGCACCTCTAGGCAAAATTCTACATTGGATTTGTAGTGGTGTGCATAAATAGGCCTAATATGATATCACTGATGTTACTATTTAACAAAAAAATAAAATAAAAAAAGTATATGAGATATTAAGACAACCCATATTCACCACAACATCAAAAACAACAACAGTAACAACAATAATAATAATAATAATAATAATAATAATAATAATAATAATAACAATAATAATAATAATAATAATAATAATATACAGAACAAATTGTGAACAGTAGTATATATAGTACTAAACAACAAAAAAATTTAAAAAAATAAATAAATATGGTTTTAAAAAAGAAAAATAACGTTAAAGCTAAAAGAAAATATACTTACAACTATTATAATATGAAAATAATAAAATATTAAAAAGATATATAATTATTTTGAATTTTAAATTTTAAATTACTATATTCATGATTACTCATAAACAATATATACAAAATATATAAAATTATAGAGCTACAATATTATTATATTTTTTAATTAATTTACATTTACAACCCTAAGCTTTAATAAAGTTATTAACTGAGCTATAATATTATTTTATAAATGATTTACGTATGCACGTGATGTTTATTTATTATTTATTTGACTTAATTGTGTTACTTGCTTATTTTTACTGTCGTTTAAATCTAACTTTTAACTCTAGACATGTTTGCTTAACTGATTTAATTGCTTATTTTACCATCGTTTAGATTAAAACCTAAATGATATATAATAACTTATCGATATATCACGTAACAAATATATCCTCACAAATACTAATAAATAACATAAGTAAATAAAGTATCACTACCGAAAACAACAGCAATAATACTAAATAATATAAGTAAATAAAGTATCACTACCCACAACGGACCTAAACATAACTCATCTAGAAAACCAATAAAATTACCCACATGCATCCTCTTTTTTAAACGTACATGATGCACGGATGTTCACATGTAAATAATATAATTATTTAATATAACGATTACAACAACAAAAGAAATTAATCTCTCTCAATGGTTATTTGTATTGGCTTCTATATAATACATAGTTGGAGTTATATATGAGAACTACACAATATAATATAATTTAAATTTGGGAATATCAAAACTATCAAACATTGCATCGCATGTGATATTTATTTTATTTATTGTTTCCCATCATAACCTAGTTTGGTTGCAATTATAACTTCATTTTAACTACCTTTTTTAGTAGACATTAACAACAAATTACGTTGAACATCTTGTTAATGACCAAACAACATTACCTTATATTAGGTTTAACCGCATATATAAGTTGTTATGGCCTATTTAATCCAACGCGCGATTTAAAAAAATAATACAATTTTAGTAGCACATCAAGGCACGGACTTAAATACATCTTTTTACTTTAAAAGGGGATGTTGATGTACAGTGGCAGATCTAAAAAATTTTCGTCTAGGTAACATTTCATAAAAAAAAGTAATGAAATTGAAAAAAACGTCAAAAAAGGTTAATTTTTTTCAAAATTTACACTACCGCGTAAGCACCAAGGACGGCGACCCTTCCCCCTAAGATAGGTCTGCCTCTGTCGATGTAATGAGACATGAAGTAAGCACCTTAATAGGTGTTTATAAAGACCCAATTTCACGTAATCCAAACTAGTGCCGAAGTGATTAAATGGTAAAGTAATTTTGTCAGCAAAAAAAACATTCTATTGAGAATCAAACAAAACGGGTAATTGGACAAAAAATGATATAATTACGTGATTATCTTCACATGCTTACAAAAATATAACAGTTTTTTTCGATACAATTATATATTATTTTCAGTTGTAAAAAATAACGTGTTTCTTTTTGACCGATGAATAATCGAAAAGGACAAAATGCTTTAAATCAAATCATCTTATCATGTGACTCCACTATTGGGTTTAAATTTTCTGTCTTGATTCAGTTTGGACCATTGATTTTACTTTTAAATTTCCCATCTAGAGAGTCTGCACTTGGTGGTTGGTATGTTGCTTCGCCACATTAACCACAATTGCCTTCTCTTTTTACTTTTATCAATCAAATACTATTTATTTTTTATTTGTGTTTGTTTTTATTTTCATTTTCATTTATTTGTTATTGATTAATAATATAGACATTTTCATATTAAGGGAAAAAACCTCAAATTTCACTAATGCAGTAATGCTTATCAATTTTCATTGGGCCTTTACTGGGCTATTGTTGAGTAAGGCCAACACTATAAAAAGGTTATTGGGCTTTTCAATTTTGGGCTGATTCTCCTTCGCCACCATTTTGGGCTGGTTTATTCTAACCCCTTGAGCTTTAGCCAAGGCTCCACCAGACCTTGCTAGGCTTAAAGTCTTAAACTGGATACAAATCTTGTTTTTGTATTTTTTTTTTCAAGTGTCCTGCTAGTTTTGTTATAATATATTCGCAGCTGTACAAAAAAATAAAATATAATTATTTTTGTCCGTAAGGGACATCGAGGTTAATAGGAGTAGTTTCTATTTTTATAGCATTTTTTTCAATGTAGATAATCATTTATTTACATGCTTCCACATTTGTAACATTTATACTCTTCTATTCTCCTACACAAAATAAAGATTGTTGCAGCATATCTTATAATTATATTATAAATTTGTTTCTAAATAAACTAATGATATGAAACTTTAAATGTATTAACCGTTGAATGAGCATACTGAATATTTTTAGTTGGTTAAATATGATATTACCTAACTTTTTATTTTTGTAAGATACATACAACGGAAATACATTTGGTTTATATTTATCATGATGATTCATAAGAAAAAAAGCATAGAATAAAAGCATACTAACATATAGAATATGCATACTGTTTACCATCTTGAAATTCATTTGGTTCTGTTTTACTTCAACTGAATGATAATAATCATCAACAGGTTCAGAAATTTACCAATAAATATGCCAAAATCTCAACCATAACACCATGGTAAGTGTTAACTATAGAGTCAATGGACTATAAACAACCAACACTGAAATAGAACAGAATATAACAACCTAAACAACTTTGTAAAATTCTCCAGGTCACAAGGGCTTCAAGATTTCATCCATTGGATTCGTGTACTGTAATCCATACGGTCCCTTAAGATTCCGAGATTCTTGAAATTGAACGTGGGCGTCAACGCACTGCTGGTCAATCTGCCAGCCCTCGGGTGGCAAACCGTGGTGAACCGCATGCATACCCTGTTGAACCATGGTGAGACCATTTGTATACATAGGTTGGTCAAGCCCACCGAAATCCGACTCACATGAACCCCATGAACTGTTTGACAGAAGAGAGAGAGCACGGCGAAAATCAAGTGCTTCTGCATTCAAACCTACATAAGAAACAAACCATGTACAATAATGTTTTATTCAACCATGCTTGATATCTTTTGTGGTACAAATAAATATTCTGAATTTGCAGTAATTACAGGAAAAGAAACCTTGATGAAAAGCGCCGGCTGCGGTGGCCTTAGGTGGCGTACTCCTATTGAAAGTAAAAGCATCTGGAAACTGAAAAGCTTCAGGTTTTTCAGCTTTTACTGAGGGTGCTGTTTGTTGTGGGTTGCATGTGGTTTCCCAAACAGAATTCAAAGCAGGTTTAGTGTGAACCAGAGGAACGTTGTTAAACACAAACCCTAATTGTTGCTGCCCATCTGTAAATGCAAAAGCATGATAAATTACTAAATTATATGATTATGTGGTAAGTGAAAATAAACTGGTTGGTTAATTTGAAGATGATTTGAGTACCGTAAAATGACGAAGACAGATTGCTCGGGTTGAAGTGGATCGTTTCCTGCTGCAGCTTACGGCGGCGGGCATTGTGGTTAGAAAGCCGCCGCCGGCAACTCCTCTTCTTCCCGTCAAACTCCGACAACCCATGAAATCTGTACCGGTCATTAGAACGGGTCAGCTCAGGTGGCACGCAAACATTTTTTCTCATTGTATGTAGTACAAATACAAAAAATGTGGTACTACTATATTACTACTATAATAAGCTGCCTTTAGAAACATTTTAGGAGGGTGAAAACGTATTGATAATAATCATATTCTTTTATAAATAAGAATAAAAACTATGTTATAAGTTGTTATGGTAATAATCTTATTCTTTTATAAATAAAAATTACTTAAAGAGGCTGTAAGTATTAAAATACACTACTTTAGGTGACTTTTAATCTTAACCCACTCGACCTGTTTCATTTTTATCTAATATATTTGTACTATTTGACTTGTTAGAAAAAAATGGCAACCCATTTATAAGGAAACGGGTCGAAATTTCCAGGTTAACCACATCATGAAATTTAACAGATTCTAACATGTAGTTGCAAGTTCCATTAAAAGCTTACCGGCTACATTGTTGGCAGAACCGTCGTTCAAGACCAGCGACAACAACCTTTAACGATTTTGAATGATTTTCACAAACTCTATGTTTCTTATGATATTCTTTAGCAGATGAAAGATCAAGGTTGCACCCCTCAACTTGACATCTTGCAACCGACGTACTCTTGTTTGCTATTTTAACTTTCTTCACATTTGATACGGAACGTGTTTTGGAATCGCTGCTAGCAAAACCGTTCTCAAAGTAAGTTCGTTTACCAAGTTTTAATCCAATCGATTGATCAGAAGAGCAAACCGATGCCTCAAACGATGGAGAATTTCCATTTATCTTGTTGTTATATGTGTTGTTCTGGAAACTTCTTGAAAGATCAGACGAGAAGTTTGACGATGAATTGTCAACGTTAACAACTCCAGAAAGATTAAAGGACACGTCGATATCTTCTGATGATTGTAACTTCTTGGGACTTGAAATCGCAACCGCTTTTGAGCCGAAAATATCATGGTTTTCCCAGTCCCACTTTGAGTTCCACTCCATATCTGGTAATGATTTCATTCAGATTTAGACATTGCAAAAAGTATATTTATAATGTATATTGGAAGATAAGTAAAATCTAATATCTTTTTCAATAGAAGGAAAGTATAAAAAGGGCCCAGTTGCCCACAATATGAACAGATGAAGCATTAACATTTAACAGACTCCATTAAAGAGTCTCTAATTTAGGGATCTGGTATTTAACAACAATTACACAACAAGTTAACACAAAGATAATCCGTTAATGATTAAACCTCTATCCTACCAACCCATTAATCTAAATTAAATCCAATGAAAAATATTAATGGTCCCCAATCAGATTCACAAACTTTACACAACTGAAACAAAAAGGTGGAAGTATGACACAGATTGCACTACACCAAATTGTTAATAGTTCCCCTCGTGATTTAAAAACGTCGTTTTCTGGTAAAGCAAAATGATGAAGATAACAAAAAAAAAAAGTTTAGAAATCATCAATTTGTTCACCCAGTAGTCAGCCACTCATCAGATCAAACGTATTACTACCAAAATCGAAAAAAAAAAAAAAAAAACCATACTTTCTCACACAGACATAACGTCGAACACCTTATCTACACTTTCTAATAATCTTTTTATAGACCCAGATATTAGAAATTCACAGCACAAGTATGATGATAAACAAAAGAAAAAACAAATCAAAAGTGAGAAATCATCTTGGTATTTTGCATATCTTGATTTGTAAATTGAAATAGGGTTATAACAGATTTCTTGTTTGAGAAGTTGTGAATAATAATAGAGAAATGAGAGGTTACCGATCACAGTAGTCTGCACCATTCCAGGATGAATGAAGGAAAATCTGAAGATTTTTACTTTACCAAATGAAGAAAGTTAGAGAGAGAAAGAGGAGAGAGAGAGAGAGGGGATAGGTTTTCTTTTACTAGGTGTGTATAGTGTTTTTAGCCTTCTGCAATGAAGCTAGCTCTCAATAAAAATCTGTGGGGAAGAAGACAAAATGAAAGCAATTTATAGTACATAGTGTACACTAATGCTTTTAATAATATTTTTACAGTGTCAATAATGTTTACTACTTTTAGCTGTAGTGGAAAATATAGAAAAGTTTAATAATATATCATTATGTAATGACTTTTTATATATAATCTCAATCTATGAATCTATTCATTATATAGTGATCTTTCATATGTGTAACCCATTTGTTTTATTTAGTATTGTACTAATGTGAGTGCCTATATATAATGACATTTGTATATGATGTTAGATGAATGAATAAGAATTCTCCATTTCTATTCTCTAATATTTCATAGTCTAGCTCTCATATTTATATAGATATATATTAGTTGCTAATAGACCGTTGTTTACAATACGTTATCAGCACGAACGTGTCTATGTGTTTTGCCACCCTTGGTATCCCTTTTTCCTTGCCTTTGATGTGCATTATTTTCCAACCTAACTTCATTTCGCACGTTGAGAAAGCAACCCAATAATCATGCAACTATCTCTACTAATAAAGGTATGATTCTTCGTATGATTATTTCATATTATATTTGATGAGATACATCAATCTTACTGGTGACACTTATTAATATACATATATAAACTTAAACTGATGATTACTATAAATTATAGGATGTAGTCTCATGAGTGAACTCTTATCTATATATTTTTTCATTTGATTTTAGAGGTTATTATATATATATATTAGCATGTTGGTATTCATCAGGATTTATATGTTACATCATAAATTATGACGTTACAATTGACTAATTCATCTTTTTCTAATACTCATATTAATTAATATTTTAGTTTTCGTTTACAACGATGATATTATGAATATTTGTTTTATTTTTCTCTTTTACAAACGATCCCTTCTATTATTCTAAATTGGCTGGATTATCATTTAGTTAGTTAATTTAATTATAATTTAATTATAATATATGTTGTTTAGGACTCTTACAGTCTAGTGATGCTCGTCTACATATTATTTGAGTGTATGGAATCGAAACAAAATCGACGTCGTTATACTTTTGTATATATAGCGCTTGAAAAGATGAAATGATGAGGATCAAGATTTAAAATCTGCCTATGAATAAATACAAAAAATGATTGGCCAAAATGGAACGACGCGAATGAGTCAGAGTTGAATTCTCTATTGAAATGAAAAGCTTACGGGCCAGTAGTCCATAAAAGAAGTTGTAAAATATATTTAATATAATTAGGTCTTTTATGTGGATCAACAATTGATAGCACAAGGATTTCGCAAAGACCTATGATTAATTATGAGGAGACGTATTCTCCAGTGGTGGATGCAATAGCTTTCCAGTATTTAATTAGTCTGGTAATATAAAAAGAGAATTGATATCGTCTTATAAATGTTATGTATCATTTAAATACTAAAGTTTACATGCAAGTCCTTGAAGGATTTAAATTATGTAATTCATGTAAAGCAAGTTCTCGAGAACAATATGATAGTTGTATACAGATTCATTTTTAATACAATTGAACTCCTGATGAGTTTCTTAAAGCAACTGAGTTATTTAAAGGTGAATCAAAACATCTCAACGATGTGATTCTTGTGCACCAATAAACATACATTTAAAACTTGTACCCAGTGATTGTGATATCTCAATAAATAGTGTATACGCATGGTACAATATGGATTTTGGAGATAAAAGCAAGGTTCATGACACTTTTACATGATATAGATATCTATGTGTTAAATAGGTGAAGAGTGAAAGCACATGCATATATGGATAAGATGGAACGAATTCCCTCATGGATTGATAATGCGAAGCATTGATGTCAAAACCTTAAGAACATACTATATGAAGTTGACAAAATATGTGTGGACTAAAATGTCGAGTCAAATATGATATAATTGACTCACCATTGAGCTCGAAAACGATAAATACATATGGTGAAGTCAGTCCACTTGTTTTCATTAAAAGAACGATATGAGGTTTACAATAATTGCAATATATGTTGATGATGTCATTGAATCTCCCGAAGAGAAAAAAAGAGATCAAACATTTAAGCAAGAATTTGCAAATGAAATACAATATTGCAAATTTATGGCTCGATACGTAGGACATACGTTTATATTATAATCCATCAATCATAATACATCTAGAAAATGTTGGACATTTTCATATGGACAAAGCTTTTGGTGTAAGTACATCTAATGATGTTCAAATATTTGATATAGATAAAAATGACTTTTATCATCTTCTAGCAAAGAAGCTAAGATCCTTGGTCATAAAGTACCATGATTCAATACAAATTGTATTAATATATCTTGCTAGCTATACACGAACATATACCATTAAATTCATTGCTAAGATTTAACTCGTGTACGACGAGGAGATAGTGAAATGAGTAAAACATTTATTTTCTATACCCTTAAGGTACAAAAGGTATGTGTTCATATTTTACTAACCCATCAACAAGTTTGGTTAGTTTTGTAAATGCAGGGATAACAAAACACATCCATTGATCTTATGGTATCTACTTACAAGAGGAGGTAATTAAAGTTTTACAGTGAAGATCATACATCAAGTTAATTAATAGATTGCACATTCAAGCGACAAATCACTCACTACAAAGTTTTTTCAACAACTTTCATAGAAGATTGACACTTGTTACTTGAAATGATACATATTGTATCGAGGGGGAGAAAATCGTCCCATTAGGTTTTCCTAGCAAGGTTTTAATGAGGCAACATCATTAAGCGTATTAAAGAACAATATTCCATCAAGTGGATAGTCAAGGGAAAGTGTTATGAATGTATCCATTATGTAGTGACTTTCCACATGTATAACCCCTATCTATGAATGCATCCATTATGTAGTGACCTTCCACATGTATAACTCCTTTCTCTCATTTACTATTGTACTAATGCGAGTGCCTATATATAATGACATTTGTATATGATGTTAGATGAATGAATAAAATTCTCCATGTTCTATTTCTACATGATTTCATAGTCTAGCTCTCATGTTTATATACATATATATTAGTTGCTAATAGACCGTTGTTTACAACAAAAAGAAATTAAATAGGTGATTATACGTGACTCTTTTTTGACAGCAAATTTGATCACTAACGGATTATTGTAGTATTTTTATGCCATCAACAGAATCACTTAATCATATTTAGTAGATAATAATGCTTATATACATAATTTAGTTATTATATGGTTATCACATAGCAAAATTAACAAATAGTTAAAGTAAGATTAAAAATTTTCAAGAATAGATATGGAATTTTGACGGTCCTTATAAACGTGGGTTAACCATTAGCTAACATTCAAAAATATAGGCTTAGCTGGTGCTTTCTTGGTTGTCTAAACCTAAAATCTTATAGAGTAAATTATACGTTGTGTCCTTTAACTATAGGTCGGTTTGCAGGTTGTGTTCTTTAACTTTAATAATTATATTACATGTCCTTTATTTAAAAAGTTGTCATGCTTTCTGTACTTTTAGTGTTAACTTTTTTATTAGTTTTTAGAAATGACAACCTTATCTTTCCCTTGTAAATGGACAAAATGTGTAATTTTCACAATTAGTTTCTTTTTTAACTTTTTTCTTTTACTTTTAATTTTTCTCACGTTTATTTTGTTAATAATGTTTTAAAATTTTATTAATTATTTAATCAACTTATTTATGTTATAAAAATATAACTTTTGATCTTTTAATTATTTTCGGTTGTTTGGTTAAGTTATTGACTTTTCTCGTATGTTATTACGTCACATCCCGTCAAAACAGGATAAAATGTGACCGAGCTTATCAAGCAATTATGCATAAGAAACTAAAATTTTCCTTAATGAACAATACTAGTCTCAAATCATATACTCTATAACCTAATTTGGTATGTCATTCATCGCATGCTAACTGGGAATCAAAATATCTATTCAAGCAGCTTCATTAACATATTTGTGCCCCAAGTAAAACAACACGACTTAATGATTTGTATGAGTCAAACATGTTAATAATTTAACACACATACAAAGAACACAGAACACTCGTCATTTATCAAAAGCATTTGCAAGGTCACAATGGATAGAAATTCTATTTAAAAATCAAATGTGGCTCTCGCTTAGCAATGCAGAAACACTATTAAGAGAGATTAATTATCAAATTAATCCTAAACATTCTCATATGACTTTATCAGAGTCTTACGATTTTCTAAAAGGCAACAGTAGCCTAACATGCTAGTTACGTCATATTAGCTATTGGTAGTTTTATTGGTTAAAAACGCATCATATACACATAAAAAACCAAGTTAAGTGTATGTCCAAAAGATCATACAGACCGTATTATGGTTGGTCACCAGACCATACGTTCCATATCCATGACATCATCGCAGTTAGTGGATTAGGAGTCATAGGTACCATTTCATATCCAAATGATCCGTGGGCAAGGTCGGGCTTAGCTCGACTAAACTTGTTTACCCCTAAAATGGTTAATTAGTTTGTTTGAAATATAATAATTATAAATGAGAAAAGTAAATAATTAAATCAAACAATCGAAAATAAATAAATTGACAAATTTATATTTTTATAAAAATAATAAGTTGATTAATTGGGTAATAAGACCTAAAAAAAGTTATAACAAATGATTAAAAACAGTAAATGAAATAAATTAAAAAAAAGATAAAATAAAAAAAGAATAGAAATGAAATGAAAAACAGTAAATGAAAGAAATTTAAAGAAATAAAATAAAAAAAGAATAGAAATGAAAATAGATGTGAAAATTATATATTTTGTCCTTTAGTTGTAAAGGAAAATTAGTCATTCTATAAAACCCAACAAAAAAGTTTAAATAGTCGGTAAAATGACAGAAAGCATTACAACTTTATAAATAAGGAACCCCTTTATAAGTATTAAGGTTACAGAACACAACCAATAAACTAGCATATAATTAAAGAACACAAACTATAATTTTCTCAATTTTATAATTGTAATATATCTGATAGTTATACTTTATATTTTACTAGGTGTATTTTTTTAATCGGTTAACTCACTCACCCTTCTAGTCATATTCCTACATTTACACATTTATCTAACATTGGACTCAAATCCTCAATAGTCAATCTCATGGTGAGTGTCGTATTTTCTCCATATGGTAAAATCTCTATAAATTAATAATGTTGGGACCGATATACTTTTATTAATTTAGCGAGATATTATTATATCGATAAATTAATAATTTATTAATTAAAGTGGTTCGTATCACCTTATAAATTTTCAAGTCCAATGTACATTCAAAGATTAATTGAATTTGTCAAGTTCATTGTTTTTAATACAAAAAGTTAGTTCATGTCATAGTACCAAAAAATAAATTACAAAAACAAGTTTCAATGCACATTTCTTCTCCAACTTTTTGTTGGGATACGAGAATACAATGCCCACAACTCTTAATTGCAATGAGGAGATGTATGATGAACTCAATATAGATTTGAAATTGAACAAAAAAACAAGTGACTATATATTCATTTTTACTAGACAATCTTAAATTTGGAATCTTTTAGTAATTATTAATTTATAGTTTCGTTCGAACCAATATATATATACACTGGGATTTTAAAAAAGTCATTATTTATTATTTTATTGGTTGAGCCCAGTTTTGTACCGGTCGTAAGTTGGGACTTGACAAACTATTAATTTTATCAATGTTATTAATTTATCAAGTATTAATTTATAGAAGTTTTACTGATACTATTAAGCCATAAGTCTTTTGATATTAAATTTTTTTTAAACAACAATATTTTTATACATTTACACCATATAACGTTTCACTTATAAAAAGAGTAATTTACACTATTTTGTTAAGAGACACACACTAGTCCATGATCAAAAGTTAAGTTAGTATTTAATTAATATTAAATTCATTATATAAAGAAATATAAAACCATCTATATTTAATTGATTATATAGTCAAGATAATATACAATCCACCAAAAATTGAGTATTGATATGGTCCCCTACCCCCTCAAAGGCATCAAGGTGTAATTATGTACATGCGACTTTGAAAACACAAAAGAATCGCAGGATTTTGAAGTTAAAAACGCATGTAATGATTTTTCTTTTCTCAAGTGAATATTTTCGACCTTTTCCTTTCTTTTTCTAAAAAGTAATTAATATCAATAATCATAAAATATTGAGGTTCGAAGATTCGCACGCCAAAATTATTTAATCAGCAACTTGCATACAGTTGACAGTTACCAAGTAATTATAATATTGACAAATTTTATTTTATCCTTTTAAATCATTTTACATTAGATAGAACGTGTTTTTTCAATACGTTGTATTTAAGAGAATAAAATATGGTATTTATAAGGGATTAAAAGATCTAGATTTGTATTTTATAGGTAAGTAGCAATAGCAATAGAATATTAAAAAAAAAACCGTTGAATAATATAGTATAAAATCACATGCAAGAAAAAATGCACGTCAATATTGTACAGCCCAGTTAGTCAAATAGTTGTTCACTAAATGGTTTTCTTTTACGGAGGTCCCAAGCTTGATCTCTACTAAGTGCAAATTTTATAAATATAGGTGAGCACTAATGGGAATGATTCGAACTTGGGAAGAGGGTATGAGAGCTTATTCGCGTCCTTTGAAGTAAGCTGGATATCAGCTGATCTGCCGCTAAAAAAATAAAAATGGACATTTATAGAACATCCAACAAAAACAAAGGCGGTTCAATAACGTTTAATATAAAAGAACTCAAAATTAACATCAACAACATATCACTGAAAAACATAAACTACTTATATGAGCTTTCAAGTTTTCATAATCCCTTTAATTTGTCTCATACCATACTAAAACTCATTGAGTCCATCTTGTACACTCCAATATGCCTTGCATCTCTCGTGAATGATTCTTAAGTGATAATAATTTTAATTTTCAAAATAAACATCTATACAGAATTTTAACAGTTATGCGACATGATATCATGTTGATTAAACGTGTTAAAAACGATACACGCATAAAAAAGAAAACACATGACATAATTAAACATATCATAGTATGCGAGACTAGCTAAAGGGCTTTTGATGGTGATACACGAGGACATACCAATAAATTAGACGCCCAAGATGTGGGTATGATTTAATGTGGGCAAGGTTTGTGTACCACTTGATGTGAAAACTTGCACGTAGACAACAAATAGCTAATAAAGAAATTGTGTGTTCTATAGGCATGAATGAATTTGTTATGATATAATATTCATGAAATGGAATGGTAATGAGGTATCTTTAGGTAGGGAATTGAGTAATACTATGAACCATATGAAAAGACTCAAATGCAATTAGGATATTTCTTTTATGTTGAAATCATGTCAGTCATACATCATACAATCCATTATGTTTTTTTTTAATTAAACTTCATTAAAACACATGTCTGATTCAAACAGGCAAAAGGTCCTACACACAACAGCACCCCAGATCCAAATGGGCAAAGGGTAAAAAAAAATTACAACAAATACAATAGGTATTTACACCAATCCGCCCATAAGATATAATTACAAAAAGATCTATTTTTAACCCATGTAAAACCTCTCGACTTTATCTCCCCAATGATATCCTGCGGACTACATTTTTTCTGAATAAAAACCACCTCGTTCCTTTCTTTCCATATGCACCAGCATGAAATAATAGCCAGCCCGTAAATGATCTTTTCCACCTTCTTGCCATTCTTAATGAACTTGTGAATGTCTAAAATGTCTTTGAACTCAAAAAAGAATAGAGGTGGGATGTTGCACCAAGCGCTGAAAGCCGACCACACTCGCAAAGCCACCGAGCACACAGTGAACATATGCTCCACCGTTTCCTCGATTTCGACGCAAAAAGGACACATGACCGAGGTTATATCCATATCCCTTCTTCTTAAATTAATTCTTGTAGGAAGCCTATACAAATTGCCTCTACAAGCCATAATATTACACTTAATGGGCACCCATTTACACCCCAAAATTAGGAGGGTGACTATTACCTCTGTCTATAATCAAAGCCTTGTTGACCGACTTCATCGAGAAACCATTTTGGCTATCAACAGACCAATACCATACATCCTTATCGTTGGAGAGTCTTAATATACTGAGGACTTCGTGACATTCCTTCAATTCTTTTATCTCCTCATCTGACTCAGGCTTTCTAGACCAATGCCCTGTGAAAATTCCATTTCCTTGGCCTGCTTCAATTCTCTCAGCGACCCCGCACATTTTAAACGACTCCAAACCGTTTCCATGAAAGGAAGATCGCCCACCCAAGTGTCAATCCAAAAACGAATATCCAAACCATTTCCAACCTTACCCGTGATAAGCGGATTTAACTCCTTCCCATAAAATACTATTAAATCTTTAATGTCGTGCATTCCATATCAAAGTAGCAATATTGTTGCGAACATGTTTCATCTCATTCCATAGCAACTTTAATATTGTTTACAATTTAATATAATAGTTAAGTTAATTTCAAACAATCTAATCTACATAGGTCAGTTTGTGTTTAATTATATTATTACTAATAAACTAAAAGTGAATCAAATGCAAATCAAACAATTAATTGAAAGTCACTTTATGCAATATATATGAAACGTTGTGGATAGAAACTAATCAAATAATTATTGTATATTGATCAACCAAGATATTCTTTATACACACAACAAGTTCCAGTAATCGATAAAGTCAAAATTTTCACATGTAAAGGAAGAGATTACGTACCAGAAAATCGATAATGAAGGGGACGATCAAAGAAGAACATATGGAAACAACAACATACGAAGATTGTGTATGTATAATCAAAGAATTTGTTTAAAAGATAACTAAGAATTTGATTTTTCGTTATCGTTAGAAAAAAATTAAAAAGTTGGTGCATTAAAATGTTCATTATCTTTATAGGTTAAAATAGTAATGTTTCCCTAAAAGATTGTAGCTCCTTCTAAATGCTACTAGTAGGAGCGTTTAGCCAAAAGCTTCAAGCTTCTAACCTAAAAGTTTTGAGCCCTTTCAACCAAACAACGGTTTTTATTGAGTACGAGTTTTTTCTTAAAAGCTTAAAGATAGAAGCTTCTAAAAGCTCCATTCTAAACATACCCAATATCTCAATGTATTTATTTTCTTGTTAAAAAGTTTTGACCAAGAGTTTTGAGGATCGACCTGGCTTGGCTTAAACATGGATTTGTTCCCAAAATATACCCCAGTGTTTTATGGGAGATAAGCAGGCTAGAGATGGGCAAAATCGGGTATTATTATTACCCGGAACCGGTTCCAACCCGGAACCGGTTCTGCTTGGATGTCATCAGAACCGGGTATGGTGTGGAACCGGGTCCGGTTTCTACCCGGGTTCACAGCCAAGAATATGGAACCGTGTAGAACCGGGTACGGGTATTATGGAACCGGGTATGGTGTGGAACCGGGTATGGTGCGGAACCGGTTCCTGATAGTGTTCAGAACCAGTTCCTGACAGTAAAAATCTGACTTTTACTGTTCAGAACCGGTTCCTGATAAAATGTTACCGGTGGAACCGGTTCCTGATTAAAAAATCGATTTTTTATATAAACCCCTTCCTACTTACCGGTTCCTGATAAATGTTATCGTTGGTGTTTTAATAAAGTTTGTGTAATGTTTCTTTCTATTGTGTTTGTTATGTTTGATTTTTATTATTAGTTACATTGATAAATAAAAATAGTAACAATAATCGATTAAAATTAAAAAACAAATTAATCGGTTACAATATATAAAAAAAATTAACCGGTTACAAAAAAAAATAAAAAATTACTCAGAACCGGTTCTAGTAAGATTTTATTTCTTTGATCGTTTACTAGCGGCAGGTGCAACACTTTCCGACGAGTTTCTCTTAGGTACGGGTACCTCGGTACAATCGTCGTCCGAATCGTTAGTCTCCACTTCTTCGTCCTCCTCTTCGTCAACAATTTTATGCTCTAACTCAACTTCATCTTCTAGACTAGTTTTATGTTGAACACGATCAACGGCATCCAAATGCCCTTTAAGCATATTGCCATCTCTAGCGATTCCGGAGTTAGTCTTGTTCTTATAATTGACAAAACCCTGCCACTAAGAGAAAACACACTTTCCGAAGCTACCGTGGAAGCTTGGACCGTTAGTATATCACGAGCCATGGTGGCTAGAATCGGGTATTCGGATTCTTTCGATTTCCACCATGCCAAAACATCAAATTTCCTATACTCCTCGGTGGTCATAGTAAGCGAATACTGATTTTTTTTATATCTCCCAAGTTCACTTGTTGGTTCACTACCCCTTTGTTGTCTAGCGGTCTCGTCTCTAACGACATTCAACATGGTTATATGTGGATCCCCACTTGTTTCATCGTTAGAGGCTGTGGACCGAGACTCAAACAAATTTGTATGATTTTTTTCACCATATTTTTTTAAATAATGATCATAAAGTTTGGCCATACACTCATTGAATATTTTTTTTGTTTTTGCTTTTAAAGTTGGATCCTCCTCATGCATATCCAACTTGTCATAAATTTCATCAATTAAAGCTTCAACACCCGGTACGTTTAAAGCTGGATTTAAAGCAGCGGCACATAGAAAAACTGGTGGTAGTTCTAAAAAATATTTTTAAAATTTTTGAATCATTGGTCTCGTCATATTCCTTAACATGTCACTAGAATTTTCAAACTTTTTAAAATTAATTGTTATCAAATACAATTGGTCCACAACTTTAGAACTAGTAGGATAATAAACACCGGAAATCAAAGTCGTTGTAGTTTTAAAAACTTGTAAAAAAGTACTTAGGTTATTAATATTTTCCCAAGCCGTGTTGGGAAAGGGGACGACAAGGTACTCATCACTTAAAGTTGTATGAAAAGATTTTAAAGTGCCCATTTGCTTTATAGCCATTTCAAACATATGACAAGTTGAATTCCAACGAGTCGGTATATCCCAATTCGGTCCAATAATTTTTTGGTGACATCTTTACAAAGTTTTTTATATTCTTGATATCTTTCTTTTCCACTTTTGAAAACATCTTGGAGCATAGCTCTAAATGCTATAATAAAATCCGATACAAATTGATCTTTTAAACCGGTTTGCACTACTAAGTTAATAATATGTGCAACACATCGTGTGCGAAAAAAAACACCATCAAGTATTGGTTTGCACTTCAACTTTAATTTTTCAATCGCCGTTGTGTTGTTTGAAACGTTATCAAAGGATATTGAAAAAAATTTATCTTCTAAACCATATTTAATTATTGTGCCATTTATAATTTTATAAATATTTTCTCCCGTATGAGGAGAAGGAAACTCGTCAAACGCAATCGTACGCTTCATCATTTGCCATGTATCGGGATCAACCCAATGAGCGGTGACACATATGTACGATTCCGGTAAACCATGTGGAGCCGACCACACATCACTAGTTAGGTTTACACTAGTTTTTAAATTCTTAAAAAAAAAATTAAATCTTTTTTTGCATTTTCTCATAAACTTAAACAAAGACGTTTTAAAGTGCGACGACTTACATGTTTATAGCGAGGTTGTAGAGTCTCCCGAATAAGATTTGTAAGATCGGGGTCGTCGAAGTGTCCAAACGGCAACGCTTTTTGTATCACCAACTTCGCCATCCGATCGCGAGCTAATTTTTGCTCATAACGAAAAATGGTACCATCTTTGGAAAGTGGAACTTGACCGGATGTCATTTCCTTTAAAACTTTGCAATACTTATTAATATGCTTCGTTAACGTTGAGTTTGATTACTTGGCTAATAACGATCCACAATGTTTACATTGAGCTTTTTGCGAGCCGTCACTCATCTCGACCAACTCCCAATTGCTCCAAACTTCCTTACTGCGATTATGAGACAATGTTCCAACCACATATGGAACCGAATGTTCTTGAGGAACATTGTTAACGGATTGGGAATTTGCGTTTTTGGAACTCTTTGAGGCCATTTGTTGATTAGAATGTGAAAAAGAACAAGAAAGAAATGTAACAAGAAGAATAGATATGAGAAATTGTGTGCTAAACAATAAATTTCAAAAAAAAATATATAGAATCGGTTCTAACGGTCAGGAACCGGTTCCAACGGTCGGGAACCGGTTCCAACGGTAACTTTTATAACGGCTATAACCGGTTCCAACGGTAACATTTTTAACGGCTATAACCGGTTCCAACGGTAATATTACAACGGTCAGGAACCGGTTCCACGTAGGAACCGGGTACGGGTAGGAACCGGGTACGGTTAGGAACTGGTTCCTACCCGATTCAAATGGTAAAATTGTGGAACCGGGTTGGAACCAACGGGTATTTTGAACCCGGAACCGGTTCTACTTACTGTCTGGTAGGAACTGGAACCGGTTCCAGTTCGGTTCCACCGGTTCGGGTTCGGAACCGGTTTTTATGCCCATCTCTAAAGCAGGCTATGCATGCTTTGTTTGGTAAATTAATTATGCTTAATGATGTGGATTAACATTAAATAATTATTTTTTCAAGCAATTTGACACGCTCAACTACCTATGTTTGGGCAGATTAAGGTTAATCAGGACCCACTTAAGCCCATGAGTTAAACTTAAATTACATGGTTCCAGTCTACGAGATAGATCTAAGAGTAAATATAAAAAAATGTCTACTTATTTATTCGACTTGTATATTAATGTTAACTTTTTAATAAATATATTAGATAGTATTAGAAAGATTTTCTTTATTTTTTCTTATAAAGTTATATTCGCTATGAATTTTTTTTCTTGATTTGTTAGCTTTCGAAGGTAAATTACTAGCACACCTTTTAGTTGTTTTTTAGTACACCAAATCTTTCTAGATTTTGTAATTTAAGAGCATAGAGTTCCTTAACATTGTATTAATAAAAACAACTTTTATGAATCCAGAAAATAAACTGGATTCAAAATGTTATGGTTGTAGGGGTAATATTTAATATAACATGTGTATAATGGTAATTGGGTCGTCTCTTAGAACGTTAAAAAAAACTTAAGTCATCGGTGAAATAAAAAAAATGGGCCCTATCACCCCTATTATACCAACTTTCATCAAAGTTTCAATTCAATATTATAACCTTTTTGTGGTTGGTCAGGTAATGTTTAAGCCAGTATCAGAGAAAATTGTTAAGCATGAAAAAGCTTGTGCTAAGAATCAACATGTATTCATTTCCTTTGCCTTTGATACATTTGGTTCACTTGCTCCTGAAACTGTTAGTTTTTTGGATAGAGTGCAAAGGGTCGTACACAACAATTTTTCAACGCCAACGAACCAACGTTTTATTTTCGGTAGAATTGGATTTGCTATTCACTTGCTCCTTTGTTACCCGTTTACTTGTCATTCTTATGTAATTTTTATCAGACGAATGATTCAAACCTAAAAAATATATACAAATATACTAAGTTTCATAAATTCATCTTGCTATATAAACTATAAAACTAACAACTACAATGCCTAAACATGTAAATAGTTTAACTAATTAAGTTTAAACATCTAAATTGGTAAAACAACACAACTCCATACCCGAACAAACTTTTAAACATTCACATAACAATACTTAAGTTTTAAACATCTAAATTAGTAAAACAACACAATTTCATACATGTTTAGTGATTTATGCAATTGTGCAAACCCTGGGTAAAAGGTGAAGGACTGAAAGTCGATTAGTAAAACAATACAATTCACGGTCATCGCTGCTGTTGTTGCGTCGGAAAACACGAATGCCGGATTCGTTCGTCATGCTGCAGCACTGCAACGATGTTTCATAATGCGTCGTTGTTCGTTGTGTTATTTCTTAGTGCCTTCACATTGAATGACGATTGGGATTTGATTATTTTATTTGGGTTTAAATCTTGGAATAAATTTTGGGCCAAATGTTTGGGTTTAAACTTTAAACAAATTAGGTTTAGCTTTGGACTTGGGAATGTATAGAAAAATTGGATCAGAGGTTAAAATAGATTAGGTTTACGGAATTACAATTTACTGGTTCCGAGTTTAAAGTTTAATATATATATATATATATATAGAGAGAGAGAGAGGTAGAGGTTCCTATAAGAAAATATAAAAGTGTAAGAAGGACAAGAAATATTTTGAAGGTGACACGTGTCCCTTTTTATTTGGTAGTTTAAGGGTATAAGTGTAATTTAATTAATAAAATCTAATTATGAAACGAATATATGTAACCGACTTTTGGCAGTTATTGTAGGGATTTTCGAATTTGAAGGCATACATCTTATAAAAAAATAACACCCTAAGTAATAAAAACACCACAACATGTACATTGAAGTCATACATCTTATAAATAACAGAAATATAACAGAAACAACACCTTAACTCATAAAAACACCACAACATGTATATTGAAGACACACATCTTATAAAGAACACCCTAACATTGAATGTAACAGAAATAACACCCTAATAAATCAATGACCTTTGTTCTGACATTAAATATAACAGGAATAACACACTAATTCATAAAAACACATACATCATGTATATTGAAAGCATACATCTTACGAAGAACAGAAATATAACATAAATACCACCCTACAATTAAAACACCATTGTATGAACATAGAAAAAACACCATGGACTAAAACAACCAAGCGAGACGTAATTTTTTTCTCTACATAAGTATATCAATATGGTACTCATATTAAAGATAAAAACACTCGTTATTATGGTTTTTTTTTTAAAACAAGAGTTACGTATAAAAAGTTAATAACGTTTAAAAAAGAAGGGGGGGGGGGGGGAGGGAATTTGCATGCGTATTAATGTTAGTTTTTTAATTTAAAAATATTAAATTTACCTTTATACTTTTAATCTAGAAAATTAATTAGTTTAGTAGTCAACGCTATTTACAAGATTGACATGAATATCTCAACCATTAAATTAAATATTTAATGGTTTAGATTATTTCTTATCCTTCTTACATTTTTATATTTTGTTACAATAACTTAACCATATATATATATATATATAATTTTTTTTAATAGACGGGCCAATTATGTTTTTGACCCTAAGCAAACGTCCACACGACCCATAGGTAGGCCCTGATGCTCAAAACACATGTACTGTATCCATTTATGAAGTTCAGTATAAAACTTTTTTTAAGAAAACTACATATATTGTCTCAATGTTCATAAAAAAATCTATTAAGTTTATCTTAAAACAACAATCATGCCCCTTCACAATAAAATATATGAACAATCATAACCCTTTATTATAATACTAGTTTACAAATACGTTTATTATATGGATTGATATAAAAAATGTATTATAAATTTGCATACAATCTTAATTAAATAACTTATTACATAAAATAGTGAAAAATAAATGAATTACATTTTCACCTATCTAAATATTATTTTGAAAGTTTGCACTCTTTCTTAAGTCACTATAATTTATTTCTGTAAAACAATAATAATAAAAAGTAAAATTAATGATAATAAGACTTAAGTATTTTTTTTTAAATAAACTGTAAGTTATAAAGTTATAAGAAATGAATTGTAATTAAATTGTATATATATTAATGATATAATAACTACTTTGATATAGATAATAGTTTTGGAATAAGGATAACAAGATTGATTACGAATTTCATTCTAATATATAAAATATTATGAATGGTAAAAAAATCATGGTATAAATAAAATATGTGTTTGAAAAAAATAGGAATAAAGTTTTTAAAACTATAACGTTGAATGTTAAGACAATTTCTTTAATTAGTAGTCGTGTTTAGATATTCAAACTAAAATCTAGAATCCAGATGTTTCAATAGAAAAGAAAAAGGGAGGTTTGTGATGATTTTGAAGTTTTTTCTACTAGGTAATATAGTATCCTTATATATGAAGATAATCAATTTCGTCGTTGAGGAATAATATAATGAATTTGTTTAAAATGATTAAAATTTTGTTTAATATTTAAAAGTTGATGTTATTTGAACTTTGATAAAATATTCAGGACGAAAGTTTATTGATATTTATGTATGTGGGTAAAGTTATCCTACAAACCCTCTTAAACCTAAGAAATACAAAGACACAACGGATTGCAAAATATAACACAATGTCGAGCAAAATACAACACAGTACAGTGTCAAGAAAAAAAGACACAACGAGTTGCAAAAAATATACAATAACACAAATATAGAAAAAAAAAACATAATGCTAAATTAAAATACACAATGAATATAAACAAAAGTTCTAAAATCTACAAGCTATAAATCCAAAAATGAAAATCTAAAATTTCATATCGTAGAGTCGATGAAACGGTTCCAATACCGCTTGAATGAGGTCAATCGAGTCCGTTTGATATTCTTCTTAGAACTTCTTATTTTTGTAAGACTTTGTATTTTAACCTAACCTTTATATAATATTATTAAAATCGAGATAAAAAATTTGATATGTAAACATTCTTTAAAATCATTTATAAGAATAAAAATACACCTTTCTGAATTATTTTTTTCTTTCTAATTTTATGTGTTTTTAAGAAGAAAAAAAAACACTAAAAGTCCACTTTAAAATGCCATATTAAAAAACATACGTCGAAAATCTCGATTACTTTTTAACCTTTTTACTAATTCCTATATGTGTGATAAAAAATTAGCGATCACACGTGATGTTGAAATATAAAAAAGACTTGCTTCAACATATTTTTTTCTCGTTGTTATATGCTTATTCAATAAAAGAAACCTATTTGATACCATTTCAAGAAACTTTTGTAAAACAACTCATCTAAAAGTTGTAAAAAACTTCGAATCTAACATATTGTGAAGTTTGGCTAATTTCTATTTCCATTATCCGTCTTATTTGATGGCATATAACAACGAGAAAAAATCTGATATTAAAAACATTTGGGATGAGTATTTGTAAAAATTGAATGGATATATATACAAGACAATAATAGATGAATTCTACTTTATATATGTATATTCTTGGATAAATCATAAGTATATTTTTATGTAAAGAAATTACAAATCATTAGCGATAAAAATGAGATTAAATAAATAAATCTAACATATCTCAACTCATAATAAAAACTAAATTAAATATATAAATATAATAATGTAAATATATTAATAATATGCGCCTTCAAGCTAGACGTTCTGAGCAACGTGTAGCTTGGGACGAAATATAGCAAACTGGGTAGTCAGCAATCTAAACAATGGTTGAAACATAAATGAACTCTAAGAGTCTATGCAAGAATGATACCAGATGAAGCTTTAGTTAACCTCAATGTGTTTCGTGTTCTGATGAAACACATAATTGACTGATGTTAAGTAGCTTAAATGTTGTAACACAAGTGTTGGTGGATTGGCAACGGGTATGCAAAGCTCATAAAGAACGGAAGCAATTCAACTGTTGTTAGAGTAAGGGCACGATACTTAGCCTCTATACTAGACCTGTCAACAACGTATTGTTTCTTAGAGATCCAACTGATAAGGTGGAACCAAGAAACACATAATAACATATAGTGGAGAGACAACCATCTAAGTAGCCTGCCCAGTTGCCATCTACATGAGCATTAATACTTTAATAGTAAGGCTGCATAGGCAAAATCTTTAGACAATTCAAGACAAGAGATTGAAGAGCACTAATAGTGCTCTGGTAGAACAATGGTTTTGTCATTCTCATCACTCAAAACATTATATGAATCCATTATGTATACATTAGAGCAACAAACATAAATTTATGCTTCAAATGTAGATATGATAAATATATTATGTAATATATCGCATCCATACATATAGATCTAGCTGGAAAATATATCACGAAAAATACATTGTTGTTCTTAAAAATAATATTTGTCGATATTGTATTAACATTATATGAAATCGATTACAATAACACGTAAAAAAGAACAACGAAGAGACGAAAGAAGAGTATTGTTATATTTTTTTGCATTAACAATACATATCTATTAGACCATTTATATAAATTGTAGGTTTTTTATACATTCTAATTAAAATAAAAATGGTTCTTGTGGTTCTTATAGTAGAACCCCTGGTCGGAACCAACCCGACCCGGAACCGACAATTCATATAAATCTAGAACCGGAAACCGACCATATTTAACAAAGGTTATGGGTCCAAGGTTCCCCACGAGTCAGAACAGCGAAACACTTACCCCTACACTTATGCCAAGGAAGGTCTTGCTACCATCAACATTATTCAACATTGCTGTATAAAGATCCAAGTTCAACCACACTAATTTTGGTACCAACATTCTGCCCTTACCAAATAACGCAATTCCATGACATAGGAGAATGAAATACAACCTTTGCTAGATTTTTCGGGCGACCTCGCTCTCTACTCCTTTGGCAACTCCCTCGATGTATTGTTAAATGGATGATTTGGTGTATGCGACTTTCTACTCGCATCAAAAGTGATCTCTACATGGATCGGATCCTTCTTTGGTTTTATGGGCCAAACACCAATGATGGGTTACAACAAATTTTTAATGAGCCCAAGTAATCTTGGGCCTTGTATAACCGAACAACTTATGATATTACAATATCAGATATCAATTAAATAAGTTGGGCTTCTCAGATTATGATATTGATTTTCTGAATTGTTTCAACTAAACTTCATGTCGATATCTAGTTTGAACTTTGAAGTGCTTGTTAAAGTGTAGATAGGATTTAGTATACATATACACTTAGTTTATATTTTTTCAAAGTAGTTTTATATTTTTTTTGTTAAGATTCTTAAAAACATGATTAGATCAATAGTTATTTAATGAATTGGATTTGTCCAATAGGTTGGGAGTGAAAAATATCCATCACTTGTGGTCTAGTGATAGAGAGGTTTGGGTTCTCAAATGGAGACTCAAGTTCAATCCCTACTTATGTCACTCTGGTGGATTAGACAATGATAGATAGAGCCTAGCCTCGTTGTAGGGGTGTTAGGTTCTATCTTGAGCCCACCTGAGTTTTCGTTCCACCGTATGTTACGCCAGAGATTCTGCTCTTGTGGTGGCACAACGACTGTCAAGTGATTTCCTGGGGAATGCCCAAGCCAAACACTGAAGCCAACGTGGGCCCGGATAAGACAACATAATGTGACCAAAGTGGGGCAACGAGACTCTCCAATTTAGGGAGTGTGGTAGCCTAATACAAGAAAGTCGTCGTTCAAAAAAAAGTTGAGAGTGACAAACAAAAAAAAAATCTTCAAAAACATTATTTTGTTAAATATTTTTCCGAAAACACCATTTTAATAAATAGTTTTTCACCATGAGAAAAAGAAATATTTATTATGTATAGGAGGATATAAATAGACAAAGCTTCTATTTTAACTATGATATGACGAGATTTTAAAGGTAGTTCTTAGAGATTCAAAATGGATACATGAGTCATCCAGTTATTCAAATGGTTGGCTTTGGCTAGGGAACAAGCAAGGTAATTTTAGTACGGCTTGTGTGAAGAAGTTGCTGATAGAGGAAGGGGTTGTCAGGGTAATGAAATGGAGCAAGGGTTGCCGGTGAAATGCAATATTTTTGTTTGGAGGACTGCTCTTAACAAAATTCATACATGGATGGCGTTGTCTTTTGATCCAATCATTTTTTCGACCGAACGCCGAGGGAATACTGAGCGAGCGTTGTAGAACAAAATAGGAAAGTGATGATGGGGGTGTTAGTTCCACAGTAAGTGTAGTTTTCATCCCTGAATTAGAAGCAAAATATAAATTTAATAAATAACAAGTATAAATTTAATAAATAACAAAGAATAAAAAACACTAGATTGGTTCTATCGATGGATTAACTGAGTGGCAAGATGAATGTCGATCGATTGAAGCTGACCTTTGTTCTATCGGAAGTTTGAAAACGAATAAACTGATTGAAGCAAAACACTGGCGAGTTGGCGATGGAGAAATCAAATAATGATGGCTGACGAGGGGTTTTGATTAGGATTGTGTACCTCTGAATCGAATGGTGGGTTGAGACTTGAGTATCAAACAACGCTTCACATTTCACTATTTGACATTTTGACTCAATTACTCAATGGACATTGGAGTATTACACAATGGATTATTGGTATTGGACTTCAATTCGAACTTAATTACTCAATGGACATTGGAGTATTAGACAATAGAATATAGGTATTGAACTTTCAATTCTAATTACTTAAATGTGCTATATTTGAATATTGGGTCAAACTTTACTAATGTAGGCATCTAGTCACTTTATTAAAAATTATATATATTAAAATACAAATCGAGCTAACTGAGCTGAACCGAACTGAGCAGACTTTTGCTCATGCTTGGTTGTTTACAAACCAAACTGATACGGATCGAGCGTCTTTTTCAATCAAGCTAAATCAAACGAGCAAATTCCAAACATTTCTCGAACGAGTATCGAATCGTCGAGGGATTTGAACACCGCTAGTGTAAATACCCATATATATATGGTGTAATGAATTAACTTTTCAAAAAAGAAAAAAAAAGTATTCAAATGTTTAGTTCATAGAGCTAGACCGGCTGTATTTGGAGTCCTCCAAACCAGTATTTAAAACCAACCAATAAATATGTTGGATCTAGAAACAAAAACCATGTATAAACATGGAAATAAATCGGTTAAAACTTCGAAAAATTCCATATCGAAGAGATATCACTATCATGTAAACAGCAACCAATAATATTCCTTGATTATGTGGTAATCCACTACCTTTTAAAATAATAATAATAATAAAATAATAATAATAATAATAATCTTTATACCAGCAATGCTTTGTGTGAATAACACACAGAGAGCTGATGAACACCACCAACAACTGTAAATGGTTGATTTAAGTTAACTATTGCGGCCCATGTTCAGGCACCTTATTGATCAAGTTCAACAGCTCCTAGATCTCCATGGCTTTCCTCCTCCTCCTCCGCCTATCCCCACCGTTCCGCCGTCGCAGACGCTGCTACCACCGCCGCTGCACTTTCATGACCACAGGTTCTTCTGCTTCTTATATTTTTTTACTAGTGAAAACCTAAGTATATGGATCCGTTTAGGTTTACTGTTAGGATTTTGAAATGTAAACCGCTTGATTCTTATGGAGTTGTTGTTGTATTTGTGTCGGTGCTTTACTGTCGATTGAGTGATATTGTGTTTAGTTGTGATTTGATTTACAGTGAATTGATGCTAATTTGATGTGCTTTGAGTTTGAATTGGTTTGTTGTTGTTGTTGATGAAGTAATGAATTAGGTATTGTTCTGGAACTAATTAGCTAGGCATTTTGTTATGTTTTGAATTTGATATACAGTGCTGGCGGATTGATGCCGATTTGATGTACTATGAGTTCAAATTTGTTTATCGTTGTTGCACATTTATGTTATATTCACTTTTGATTGAATTCTGAGAACTATTGAATTAGGTATTGGTCTAGAACTAATCAATTAGGTATTTAGTTATATTATGATTTTTAGTGTTATTGCCCCCTTGCAGGGTGCACATATCATGTGTATATGTGCGGGCGCTCGGGGCAAAAAGTGAAATGATACTAACTTTAACGTTATTTTACTAATTTCGTGAAAGTAACGTTAAAAGCGGCGAACTGTTAATCATGCATCATGTGGTGGCGTTGATAGCCGAAAGACAAAAGGGTACATGCGCGAATCGGCCTTTGTCCCGATTGCTGAGTGTCATGTGCCTTATGTCGAAGGCTTGATGCAAAACTACTATCGAGTCAGGGGTCTCACTGGAAGCAGCCTCTCTATTCCTACGGGGTAGATGTAAGGCTGTCTACATCTTATCCTCCTCAGACCCTACCTTAGCTTTGCTATTGGTGGGATTTATTGAGTATGATGAATGATGATTGATTGATATTCAGTGTTAGCAAATTGATGCCGTTTTGATGTTACCTTGAGTTTCAATTTGTTTATCGTTGTTGATAATTTCTGTCGTATTAACTGTAACCGAATTCTGAGAACTAATGAATCAGGTATTGTTCTAAAACTAATCAATCAGGTTTTCAGTTTATTTTGAATTTCATTGTTTAGCAAATTGATTTCAATTTGATGTACCTTAAGTTCGAATTTGTTCATCTTGATAATTTCTGGCATATTCACTTTTAATTGACTTATGAGAAGTAATGAATTAGGTATTGTTCTAGAACTTTCCTCATTAGCCTTTGTTCTGAACATAAGAATGGATTCAAAGCTTGAATACCTATCTGTAACAATAGTGTGTGTTCATTGTCGTATCTCAGCTAATTAGCGCTTTTGTTTGCAGATGGTGTTTTGGGAATCTTGAAAACAGCCTTTTTGAAAACGATTGTGAGAATGTTATAATGAAGGTTACGAAATCAAAGAAAACTAAAAGAAGCAAAAGCAAAAACAAACCGAAAATTCTGGTTCAAACGAGTCTTTAAACGAAGAAATCTGGAGACGCTTCCCAGAAGAGTTATACGAGAACGTAATTGCAAGACTTCCAATAGCCACAATCTTCCGTTTCAGATCTGTTTGCCAAAACTGGAACTCGTTGCTGACTTCCAACACTTTCACACGTCAATGTGCTCGCTTTATACCACCACAACCATGGTTTTACATCATGACCCATGAGAAAGCCAATGCAGGAGCCATGTATGATCCCGTTTCCACAAAATGGTACTACCTTTTTATTCCTAAAATGCCCACCGAACGTATCGTTTCTCCCGTGGCTTCGGCTGGTGGTCTGCTTTGTTTTCATGGTAATGGAGGTAGAAGCTTCTTTGTATGTAATCCTCTTACCAACACGTTCAAAAAGTTACCCGACAGATTGTCTAGTATTTGGTCAATAGTAGCTGTTGAAATGATTTTGAACAAAAAGTCAAATACTGGAGGTTATCAAATCATGTTGGTAGCGTCTAACGGTGAGTATGAAGTTTATGATTCCGTTATCAACACATGGACACGTGTAGGAAGCCTTCCTGATTGTATCAAACTGCCGCTTTCATCAGTGCTTCGCTTCAATACTGTGGCGGCAAATGGGTTGATATACTTTTTACGGTCAGACCCTTACGGGATTGTGTCGTTTGACATGGAGTCTAAGGTTTGGAAGCAGTATCTGGTCCCACCACCGCCACTGTCAAGGGACCTTGCATTGGTGGAATGTGGCGGCAAGATTATGCTGGTAGGGCTGGTTACAAAGAGTGCCGCCAGTTGTGTTTCTGTATGGGAGCTTCAGAAGATGACTCTCTTATGGAAGGAGGTTGACAGAATGCCAAATGTAATGAGTTTAGAGTTTTATGGGAAACATGTTAGTCTGTACTGTTTGGGTAACAGCGGATTGGTTATGTTATCCCTTGTATCTGGAACGATGAACCGGTTGATTACTTATGATATTTTGAAGAAGGAATGGTTGAAGGTTCCTGATTGCGCAATGGGGATTGCAATCGGTAGTGCGTTTCATCCATCGTTAACCGCAATAGCTTAATAATGGTTGAAGGTTCATGGTTGTAATCTTGTTTTCCACATCTGTTTTTGTCTTTTTGTTTTGTGTATGTTAAGTGTATTACTCTGTTGAGAAATAAAAAACTAGTTTTTAAGTCCAATTTATTTATTGAACATATGTTTATGAGATGAGGCAGGCTGCTTTGACGGGTGCTCAAGTTATTAGCTCCTTTCTAGTCTGGCTCGTTGATAGTTTTTCAAGCTGATATAATCATTTTATTCACACGCACACTGTGTATGTAATAAAATTTACCATATAAAATAAAAAGTATCATATTCATATTGATAATAAGATCGTGGAGAAGTCGATAAAAACTTATGATATAAGTTCCACGCTTGGCAAGTTATGAGTTTTTAACGAGTCAATCTCGAGTAGCTCGTGAATGGTTCAATGCATTTAGGTTGTTTCGGTGGTTTTGCAACAAAAAAAATAAATAAACAGATTTCATGAGCAGGGTAAATCAGATTCATATATTTTGATTAGTTGTGTTGTCAAGTAATGGTGGTTCTCTAACGGAAAAACTGTAAAAGCAACAAAGTAAATGATACAGCCATCAGTAATGTTGCATTAGATCTTCAAGCCATTCCGCCACTTGTAGCCGTCCTGATGATCTGAACCAGAGCTGGAGGAAGATCAAAAGAAGCGACAAATCAGAATCAATGTTTTGATCACAATTAAAGAAGTCAATCAATGCATAAACCAAGTTAAGGAGGGTAAATAGATTATTCTTACATGATCCAATAACAACAAACACAAAGAAGCCAAGCATAATAGGACCAACAGGATAGTTGTTCCCCTTCTTTGTGGATGACTGAGCCACAGATCCTCGCCTCGTGATGTTCTTATCGAATTTCCCAACCTTCTTATCCGCAAGACGCCTTGATGTTGTCTACAAGAAAGACACAACAAATTAGTTTTCTTTTTAACGTACTCCTAAATCAGTTTGTTTCATAGAATGGAATGAAATGGAATTTGAATAAAATTGGAATTGAACAATAACATAAGAAACAAAATCTACATTCCAGTTCTATCCGGATTCCATTCCATTCTATAAAGCACACCTAATTCCAAATAAAATTTCCATTCTTATGCAAATTCCAATTCCATTACATTCCATTAATCGAACGCTAAAACACTCCTATATTTGCACCTTGCGTGATTTGAACTTTTCTGTGTCACGTCTCATATAGATTTAATTATGAAATCACTCAATTATCTTTAAATCGAACTTGATTACAAGTTATGCAAGATCACATCTTACATAATGAAATATGAATGTCATGATCCTCACCACTACGATGTAATTCCTAATTTGATTTCAGGAATATGTTACGTAACAATTATCGATTAATTCCTAACAATTAGCATAAACCTTCATAGATAATACAATTCCATCAACTTAAACCTAGAAAAACAGAAGAAATCAAATCGGATCTAAATAATTTACGGTAGAACAATGCGATAAGAAACGAAATTCAAACGGAGGATAATCAATTAATCATAAATCATCTGTTGTCTATAGAATAATACTGCATTACGAATAGAAAACGATGAACAATAACATTACCATGATTGTGCACAGAGATCGAAGAAAGTGGGAGCAACGCCTTAGGGTTCTGTTCGAAAGATTTGTTGATGAATGATGAAAGATGGCCAAAACGATGCAGGTTTTGTTGTATATATATGGCTTTGAGAGATTGAGATTGGTTGTTGACTTTCAAAAGCTGTAAGAAATACTCCAGGTGTAGCGTCCTGATTGGTTGAAACACGTATGTTGGTGATGTGGCAGATAGTTATTGGTTAAAAGTGACATGCATATGAGTTGTATTAGAAATCCGGTAGATTTTTTGTCCAGCTGTAAGTGTACGTTATTGCGTTTATCGTTTCAGCAGATGATAAAACGCGTTACCTAAAAAATATTTTTTTTATTTGTGGTGGTATTAATGTAACATATTTATCTGATAAAGTATTAGCTTTATAATTTTTTATTAATATAAAAATACTGGATTTTATATAACAATAAAAAAAACCACATATTGAAAACGCGAGTTAACTTATTGCTCCTTAAAATAAGAAGTGTAAAAAGACACAATAGATCGCACAAGATGACATAATGTCGAGCAAAATATAACACAATACCGAAAAATGTAGCACAATATCGAGGAAAAAGATACAATGAGTCCGCAAAAAACACAATGATGTAAATATAGAAAAGACACAAAGATAAATGAAAAACACAATGATAATAAACAAAAATTCTAAAATCTACAACTTATAAATCCAAAAATGGAACATAAAATCTCTCATAATAGACTTCGATAAGACGATTTTAGTGCTGTTTAAATGAGGTCAATCGAAGTCCGTTTGATACGATTTGTACGACTTTTTATATTTAAGAGCCTTTTGTACTCAATTATAATAAACCTTGAAAACACTTGTGTCCCAAACAAAGTCATTATGCATTGTGTGTTTACAGTTAGATTTCAACTTATTTGTTTTTACTCTTTATTCCTTCTAAAACCGAATAAAAAATAAAAATTGTATATCGGATAAAACCGAATTGTGATTATCCTTTGATTTCTTAAGTGCCTTCAAAACACACAACGTTTGTTATGAGTTCGGTTGATCTAAAAATTTAGTATCATTATAAAAGAAAACACACAAGTCATGTATTGCTTACAAAAAATAAAAGAAACCCTAGTTAAAGAGAACAATTCTATAAAGAAAAAAAACTTATAAGACCATTTAATACTTTCAAATATTATTTATTTTGCTGTATTGATACAATCAAACTACTGACCAGTACTGATGGACACAAAATACCACAGTTAAACACACTTGATCAACTCTTTTATTAAGTAGTGATGACGCAAAACACAATATTTGACCAATACAATTGAGGATAATAATAATCAAGCCAAAATAAGTTGCAGCCATGACCCTTTCTACGTAAAACCAAACCTAATCCTATTTAGACACCTATACTCAGAGTCGTCTCTGAAAACTCTAAAAAATATTTAGGCCTCGGGCAACAAAAAAAATTTGGGCTCAAAGTTGTGGTTAAAAGGAAATGAATTAAAAAATAAAACCTTGATGATGAAACCAAAACTTGAACTTGACACATTTGCATTACCTTGAGATGGTTTTTCCACTCCACCACCAACACCTTTTTGCATAAAAATGGTTGTATGTATTAAATATATAATTTAATATATATATAAAATCTTATAAAACCTTTTAGGCCCTTTAAAAATTTAGGTCTCGTGTGATGGCAAGGTTAGCCAACCCAAGATCGACCGTACCTATACTTTATCTTGACTCATATTATATTATATATATAACATTTCTGAAATGGTTTTTTACTATAGCTATTGTAAAAATCATGGTTTTCTTTTTTCATTTCCTTTTGGTTTTAGTCTTTTAATTTTTTTTGTCCTTTTTTTTTCCTTTTTATACTCTGATACGTAGATTCATCAGTATAAAACGTCAATTTAACACTCCTCGAGTTTTACGTGCTTATTTTTATGTACGTGGATCAGATAATACGTTTTTATTATTTTTCTACTATGTTTTCAGTTGGTCTACATTTTATCAATACGTTTTTTGTGCTTATTTTTATGTATGTCTTCGATTAGTCTACATTTTATCACAAATTTGGTTCAAAACGGAGTCAAGTCAAATATATCACGTCTTTACTAGACGATATAAACTCGAGTTACTTTATATGTCAACGCCGCCGCAACGCATGGTAACATTCTTTAATTTAAAAACACAATATTTTCTTACGTTTTTAAGTATGTTTCGGCATAGATCGAAGTTGGTTTGTGTTTTGACGTAAGCTGTCTATGTTTTATCACAAATTTTGTTCAAAAACGAATCGAGTTAAATATAATACGTTTTCACTAGGCGATATAAGTTCAAGTTATTTTACATTTCAACGCTACCGCAACATGCGGTACCATTCTTTAACTTAAAAAAAACTAATGTTTTTTTAAGTACGTTTTGACATAAATCCTAGTTGATTTACGTTTTGATGTTAATTTTACTCGGCATTGAGTCAGAGAAAATATAATATGTTTTCGTGCTTATTATTATGTATGTTTTCATTTGGTTTACGCTTTGAGGTAAGTTTTGTTCGAAAACGAGTCGGGTCCAATATTTAATAGTACAAATTCGAGTTATTTTAAGTTTCGACGCCGCCGCAACACGCGGCGGGTCAAAATACTAGTTCAAAATAATCTGCCAACCTAGGGTTGTCCTAAAAGCTCGCGGCTTGGAGCTCCCTCGAATTTAGCTCGGAAAAAGCTCGCTCGATATGGCTCGTTATGAAACCGAAACGAGTTGGCTCCGCTCGACTCTGTTAGAAAGTGAGCCTAGCTCGGCTTGGCTCGTTCCGAGCTGGATTGACTCGGTTTGGCTTGGCTTATATTATTTTACTTATAATATATTTTATTTTTATATACATTATGATATATTACAAAAGAATTTATTATTATTATTTACATGTATTTTGGAGTTTAATTTTATATCTATCGTATATTTGAATTTTGATTACTATGTTAATAAACTAATATTGTAATTCGTTGAATTTTAAACTTTTTATGTTGTTGAACTTTATTTTGAATAAGTATTGAATAATATTTTATACTATTAAATTTTGAGAGCTATGTATTAATTTCTCTTTATAAAGTCGAGCCAAATCAAGCCTAGCCGAGCCGATTCAGTTTAAAACCAAGCTGAGCCCAAACTTAGATTTTCAACTCGATTTCAAGCCCGAGCTGAGCCAAGCCAACTTGATTTATAATCGAGTCAAGCTTGAGCTTGCCTTAACTCGGCTCGGCTCATGACAACCCTATGTGGACCAAATCCAAAAAGCAAAACCAAATCAATTAACCAAAACTTAGTAAATAAACCCCTATACCATTAGAGATATGACAAGATTAATCCAACACAAATAAGAAATTAGTCTTTGGAACAATGGAGCAAAGCTAAGATAAAAGAAGGGCAAAGAATGTGATAATCTCAAACAATATTGCTCACATTTTGAAAACATATATTCAAGGAAAAATGTCACAGAATAGTAACCAAGTTTCAAAAGTGTTCTAATTTGGTCACTCGTATCGTTTTTGTCCCAATTAGATAACTTAACATTCAAATTGAGTCATGTCATTTTTTTCATGTGTCAAGAGAAAATGGAGCATAAGATGCTAAGGTCGGATTACATTAACATTTGAATTTTATTTATTAAAAATAAAAACACTTTAATTACATTAAAAATTAAAAAAAAAAGTTAAAATCCACGTCATCACTGGACATTAGCATGAAATAAAAGAGAAAAAAAAACAAAAAATCATATCATCACGGTTACCTATGAAATGAAATTGATAAAAAAACCCTTAATTTTAATAAAAATAAATGTTAATGATATGATTATAACACTTTTAAAACTTAAGTGACCTAATTGAAACACTTTTAATACTTGCTACTATTGTACAAAGTTACTCTATATTCAAATACACAATAATCCCCTCCTCACTCTCTCTCACGATATCTCTCAACCTTCTAAACCCACATAAACCCTTTTCTACCTCTGCATATTCGACGGCGGCGGGCGATGAATCCTGATACGGTAGCGACGTCGTTCGTGGAGCACTACTACTCCACATTCGACACAAATCGAAGGTCAGAAGATTCAGGGATCTTCCAACATCGTTGCCAAGCTGACCTCACTCCCGTTCCAACAGTGTAAGCACAGCATCACCACCGTTGACTCTCAGCCCTCTGGTCCTTCAGGCGGCATGCTTGTTTTCGTTTCCGGTAACCTCCAGCTCGCCGGCGAACAACATGCTCTTAAGTTCAGCCAGGTACATCATTCATTGTTTATTACTATGTATTACGCTATTCATTTGTGTTAGCTATTGTTGTTTCGATTGGATCATGTTGTAGCTGTGCTTTAGTTTGTGTCATATATGGGTTTGAGAGATAATTAATTGCACATTTGATATGGAATGATGTTAGAATTGGTGACTGTGTGTGTTTTTTAGATTGTAGTTGTTTGTTTATCTAAAGAACTGTTTTTATAGCACGGAATTACCCGAAAACACGGCACGAAATTCACGGTTTAGGCTTAGTCTCGACGGGGTCGGGTCAGTTTCAGGTTGAACTCGTGAATCCGTTTAGCTAAACGGGTTGGGTTCGGGTCAACCCGTTTAACCCATTTATGTTATATTATATATATTTTTTTAAATATGTTTTATGTCATAAATTAATTCGGGTGTGTATTTTATGCATAATTGTAACTTAAAAGAGATATTGACTAAAAATGCAATTGTATTGTATTATATACATTTGTGTTTTTTGTAGTAATTTTTTTATTCTGGTATATTAATTTGGGAAAAAACTTTTAAAAATTTGAAAATTCGGGTTGAATGGGTCGTGTTCGGGTTCATATGTATGACAAGATTTTCGGGTTCGGACTCATCTAAAATTTTTGGGTTCGGGGCGGGTTGAACCCGCAAACTCGACCCGTTTAGCGCTCCTACTTGAAGCCACTGTTTAGTGTTTTCTTGCAAATTTTGGGGTGTTTGGGATTGCTCATCCAAAACTGGTTATCTGATTACTTTGATAATTTCGTTCTTTTGCTGTTTTCAGATGTTCCATCTAATGCCAACACCACAGTCAAGCTTTTATGTTCTCAATGACATTTTCCGGTTGAATTATGCTTGAGCTTGAACCGCTTGCATCTGTCAACTTTTTGGAGAAGAAATTTGGTTACGATTGTTTAATTTTTCCCTTTTAGTAATTTTTGTTAAAACTAAGAACTATCGTTTGAAGAGATCGAATATGAAATATGCTTCATTTTGTTTTGTGCGTTTGTTCGTGCTCTGATATCATTTCCGTTTGATTGCAAGCAGAGATTCATTTGCACATATTATCCATCTTTCATATCAAATGTAGCTTCCAATGTGATCTATGTGGTTATTCTTTCTTCTACAATACTCTTATTTTCGGAAACAATCAAGCCACACTGTTTGAAATTCCATTGATCCAGACAATTTGTCAAAACAAAACTTTTATGCAGATCAGTAAACATGTTGAATACGGTTGGATTGTTATACTCACCAATATTTGCAAACAAGTATTTTATCCTACTTTTATCTTGTTACCATTTGATGCAGTTGACCTGTAACTCGGGAAAAGCCATTGCCCTGTCACCTTTATACTTGTGACATCATGTAAAATATGTTTTGTAATTTGTATCAATTCGATTCGACCTACTTGTTTCGATCCACATAAAGTTGCTCATTTTGAACCGAACTCTTATTCACTGATACACCACCGACCATTTTGCTTTTCTGGCCTAAACAGGAGGTTCCTTCTATTGCCTCTAACTAAAAGAATACTGTGAAAGCAGCTACTTGTATCCATGCAGCAGCCAAAGTTGCATTCCTCATATCAGCTAAGGTTACAACATTGTTACATGATATGTTTCTAAGAATATATATTTAATTAATGTTCATTGTGCTTTCACATCAGCAGAGTAAAAATTTAACCCAAATTCCAATTCTTAACCTATATGACCAATTACGGGTTAAAATATACACTAAATCAACCTAGGTAAAATGTGTTTCCCCATTATGTGTTGGGGTACTAAATGGGTCGTGTTTACGACACTTACCCCGAACATCATTGAAACAACCTCGAAAATTATATTAGACGTTGGAGTGTCAAATGGGTCGTGTTTGATCCAATACAAACCTTATGTTGGTTAGGTGTTTCTTTAGCTGCACCCTATTATTAAGTATTAATGTAGGTTATGGGCGGTTGGATGTCTAGCTGTTTTTGTGGTTTGAGATTAATGATTGATGTGTTTGGATGGGTAACAATGTATTATTGTTTGAATGTATCATTTCCATTTATAGCATAATCTGTATTGAAATTGTTAAAATTTGCCATTTGATTGAGAACTGCTACTCCTTTCCTATCAAGCACCAGGGTTGCATCTCTTCAATGATGACCATTTGATTGAGCAATGGATCTTCAATAAATACAACTCTCCTGCCTTTTTACACATGCGTGGTTTCGTTTGCGTCGTGCAAAGTTGTTTTATCATGTGTTAGGACTTGGGAGATGATTTGTCAGAAAGTCATAAGGACTTTAGGATACAGTGTATGTATACCCACCCGACTTTAAGTAACAAGTAATATCAATCTAGCAAGTACACTTTAAACTGAAAGACCTGGTTTGTACTCCAATTTCATTTAAAAGTATCTGTTTAAAGAAGCATGTAAGACTTGGTTTGTAAACTTCATTCTAATATTGACGAAGACATGCATTAATATCGACGAAGACATGCAGATGCATTCAAACAAGTTAGGTTAGAAACCTTATTGAGAAAAAAATAAGTTAGTCAGCGATAGACGTGAGCCATTTATAGAAGTCTGCTCTTCACTTGCACTACCGGCTCCATTTATAGAAGTCTGCTCTTCACTTGCACCAGCGGCTCTACTCTACGTCAAACATAATCATCCTAAGTAGAAGAAGATTATTCGGTTAGCCGAAAACCATATACACTGCTTTGTTAGCTTGCAAAATCAACTACGTTGGATGCTATAATATCAGAAACATATATAACTGTAAAATTATAGCTGATCAGACTCATAAGAGCTTAGAACAATAATCTCATATGAAATTATGCACCAAATCAATTGCAAATTAAGATCAATAATAACTACAAATAAGAAACAAGAGGAACCAAGTCCATAATAACACCAGCAGTGGCATGTTTAATTAAATTTTCTTTCACACACATAATAATCCATCAAAACCACCACACACACTTCACCATCCCCACATGCATATGCTTCCTCAAGTAAAGAATGCACAACCACCAACTTTCTTAAATTAAAAAAAAAAAAAAAACATAAAAGCCTATGCATTGTATCATGTGTCTTCATAAATAATTTTAACATCCAAAGCTCCTTCTTGTTCTAATACTTGAAGAAGCACAGGTTTCTTCCATTTACCTTCTGCTCAGAAACGAACATTCATGCCGCTCTATTAACCGCTGTCTTCGCACTTCAACAATCTCCCTCTTGGCTCACAACAGTTTCCAGGCTGCATAATATAAGCATAATCAAGGATCATTAACATCTCATACATAACAACAGAATGTGCATTCTATAGACATTCATGAAAGCTGTTAGATACATATTTAATGAAAAACTGATACCATGGTACACCTTGGGTCCTACTGATTGTAAAAGTTCAAACATAATACTTCCAAATCTGAAATTGATACACATGTTTAACGTGCTTAGTTCAATCAATTTAACTTTATTGCTTTTGGTCTTTCTAGTCTTCGCCATATCGCTTTCTAGACGACAACAAGGGCACACCGGTCCAATACGACCAAAGGCATAGCATATCTAGAACTTTACCTTTTCCCTTCAAAAAGGTAGACAACTTTAGCTTCAAATGACCTAAAAAATCATATCCTTCCGCACCAATCCCAAACAACAGATAAAAAGCCAGATTAACATGCTATCTTATTTTGGATAGCACACTCACACACTAAGGGGCTGTTTGACAACTTTTGAATGAGTAAATGCTGAACCAGTATAAGAGGCCTGAACCATTAAGAGCGAATATAATGCTTAACCATTCAAAGACAAATGTCTGACCAATTCAGATAAGAGGTCTTAACCTATTCATAGGCATATGACATCTGCTCGCGAAACACAGTCTGAACCAATAATTACCGAGCCAGTAAGAGATCTGAACAAACAGCCCCTAAGATTGATAACAATGTTACTGCATGCTAGGAATTACAGGTGGCTCAATGAGAGTCAAATAAAGCAAGCGTTCCGGGACCGCTTCCTAGGGTCTCAAATTCTAGAAAAAAAGAAACGTCTATATCTATACACAGAGTAGGCAATTATTGGATCGAAGCAAACTTTTGACTAAAAGGGCCCGTATTTATTATCCGCTTTGGGTCGACGGCCCGGCTAGGAATCAACTTGTCAAAAAAGAAAAGTAAACTAAAAAGACAAGATCAACAACAAAACAATCATACATTCTATTAGTCTAAACTAATCACTTTTATCAAAACACCAAATTCCCTACAAATCATCACATAATATTTCTAAAACTACATCAAATGTACATGCATCATCATCATCTTCAATCTTTAACAACACCTTTTATTCAAACTTTACGCTATAAAAGGAAACATTTTACAAAATCATACCAGCAACATTCTTTCTCGGTGAAACAGGAGCCAAAGTATGACAGAAAATCGCCCGACCGATCATCGACAAACTCGAAACAATCCCAACAACATACAACAACATAACCAACCCAATAACCCACGGCATCAACAAAAACCCTATGAAAAACGTTATCGACCCACACAACATCAACGCCAACGAAACCCCCAACAACATCGACGCAAATCCCGCCGGCGTTATCTGCGACAGCGGCACCACCGGCCGCGGCTGCCTCCGTACCTCATCGGAGACGTGAAACGACGTCGGAGGGTACCGAATTAGGTTTAAAATCAACGCAGATAGCTCGTAGAAAACCCTAGATTGTTCGTTCTGAGGTTGCCTCGTCATCATGGTGTTTAGATCTATGATATAAGATCGAATACGAGAATACCCGTTATCCGATTTGTGAAAATATATGAAAATAAGAGTTGAATTGAAGAAATTGGTTGCAAGAATCGAGGTGATTGGATAAACTCTGGTTTTGGGGTTTGATAATATGAAGTGGAATATTCTGGAATGGAATTATATCATGTGTATAATAAGTCAAATCTGTGTGGTTTGATCAGAAGAAGATGAAATACAGATGATACAAACAAACAGTTGAAGTTATGATGTGGATGAAATCTGCAGAAGACGGGTGGGTTGGGTTGGGTTGTTATCTTCAACGTTTAAATAAGATAACGTATGAAGAAAGATAAAGGTGTATGCTACAACTTTAGTCCCTATACTATTCACCTTGCCTTCAACTTCTTCTTCTTCTTTTGTTATCTTCTTTTTGTTTCTGTTTTCTTAAGCGTGTTGCTATATCACACGACTAAGCTCACATTTCTTAATATGTATACAACCCATATAAGTGTGTACAAGTCGTGTAAGTGTCTGGTCTTATAGTGATATTCCTTTGAAAAACACGACTCGTATAAATGTATAAGAAGCTCGTGTAATTGTATGTTGGTCATATCAGTCATTCCTTGACATTTTATGCGGCTCGTATACACCTATACGGGTTGCATACTTGCATATATGTCATGGTGTCAAAATAAGTTTTAAGGTGTGTGAATAGCGTGAGTCTTTTTATATATATATAATATTTCTTGTATGTGTTCATTTAATTTGAGAAAAAAATGGAAGACTTTTTTAATTTTTTGAATAAAAACGTTAAATATTGTAGTCATATTAAAGATTAATTACATTATGGTTCCATATTCACTTTAACTCGCGTATAACGTTTTACTGCATCAAAGTTGGTTAAATCACGTTGTATGCAAGTTCACGCAAACAAAACAAGTGTACTTTTAATTACGTTATGCATCCAAGTATTATTACTTGATCCTTAAAGTTTTTATACGTCTCATCATTTAGACTTGTATTTATATATCATTAAATTTGTGAGTTCCTATTGGAAACTAGTGGTGAAAATAGACAAGTGTACTTTTGATTATGTCAAGCAACCTAACTAATACTACTTGATGCGTGAAGTTTGACCTTTATCATTTAAACATGTATTATATATCATTGAATTTGTTGATTTCAATTGGAAACTATGGTGAAAACACAAACAACAAGTATACTTTCGATTATGTCAAGCAACCTAGATAATACAACTTGATGTGTGAAGCTTTAGACACTCTTATCATTTAGGGTGGAAGGATGCTCCCCAAATGAGGAGTGGTAAACTTTTCCCTTAACCGATAATATCATGCCATGTCAAACTCCTCCTTCACTCCCATTTTGCACTCAAACACTAGGGGTGCTCAAACACATGGAGAGTAGTAAACACATAAATTTGTGATTGGTTGAAAGAGGGTGGGAGCCCACCATTAACCCCCTCTCTCCCCTCTTCCCTATTCGGTGAGTATTCACTCTTTACCTCCTTCACCGATCATCGAATTTGTGCTGGCATCACCTTACCGCTCGGTAAATTACACTCACCGAAGGGGTCACCGATGGGGCCCCTTCCACCCTTAGACTCGTATTTATACATTGTTAAAATGGTCGATTTCCATAGAATGCTAGAGGTGCAAATAGCTACAACGTGTTGGCTTAAGATCTCAACAAAATAAGTTCATAAGTTGAAAGTGTGGTTTAGGCCACAATCTCATCAAAGTAAATTTTGTAATCAAGTTGTTACTAGTCACCAATGATTGGATGATGGTGCATTTATTCTATAGTTATATTTTGACTAAAATATCATTCATAATATTTTTAAAAAAACACACTTTTAATGTGGTGTAGAGAATAGGCGTTAAAGATTTCTTGCACTCCATCTTCGGGTCCCTTAATTAGTTGTCCACCAATTTATATTATTTTATCAAACAATAAAAATAACTTCTAGACATAATAAATATTAAATGTTTATCACGTCTCATAAAACTGAAAACCATTGGTGTTTGGTAAGCTCTTTAAATGAAATATGAACATCACTTTTGAATTAAAGGAAAAAGGAAATTGTTAAAATAGAGAAAAGTGCAAACTGATTGATAGTCGGGGGACTAAACTTGTGCTTTTATGAGAGAAACGGATTGGATAAGAAAGAGAGCGTGGGTAAACGCGCCAGTCATGTTGGAGCATTGTCGGCGCCGGTGGATGACGTGGAACCTTATCTAAGTTGAGTCAGCAAGGCCTCACGTTTACGATCGTCACGCTGCGGTAGCGCGTGGATTTGGGGAAAAGGCCATCCGTTATACCATGTGGCCCAACAAGTTCTTTTCTATGTTCTTTTTTTTTTCGTCTTCTAATATGAAGTCAAAATGAAAATGATTTTTCGGATGTTGAAATAATAAAGAGTAAAATGGCAAAACGCTACAAAAAAATTAGGTTACTTTTGTTATTTTAGTTTAAAAATTAAATTTTTTGTATGTCGTTTATTAGAGTAAATTACTTTTTGAGTATCTGTGTTTTAGTGGTTTTAAACACTTGAGTTCAAAATCGAAAATTTTAACATCTCGAGTCCCTAACCGTTTATTTTATAACGTTTTAAGTCTCCGTGTTTTAGTGGTTTTAACCACTTGAGTTCAAAATCAAAAGTACAAGTGTTAAAAGTTGGACTCAAATTGTTATAAAATAAGTGGTTAGGGACTCAAGACGTTAACTTTTTGATTTTGTACTCAAGTGGTTAAAACCACTAAAACATAGAGATTCAAAAAGTAATTCACTCTGGTTACTAAGATCTTATTTTTGTTGCCATTTCCATCCAATTAACAAACTGGGTTAAATTTTTTGATAACTTCTTCCCTTATTGTCGTTTTCCTTATTTAAATGATCGGGTATAATCGTCATTATATGGCATATTATATTTTAATTAAATGAGGGAAACGAAAAAAGATGAGAAGTTAACTAGAAAATTTTAATCTAGTTTGCCAATTAGATGAAGATTGCAACAAAATAAATCTCAAGGACTCAGATACAAAAAGTTTCATTTTTGGACTGAAGTGACAAAAATGACCTAAACTCAGAGACTGTTTTTACATTTTACTCAACAATAAAATAGGCTCGAACCTTATGGCATAAGGTTAGTTCGTGAAACATTTGTTCACGTCGTGCGCTTTGCTACCATGTTATGGCATAAGGTTAGTTCGTGGTGTCATGTGCCACATTTCTACGTGTTTTCGTTTAGAGACCTGTTAGAGATGCACAACTTTTGTGGGAAGGGGCTGCGGAGAAAGTTGCTTTGCAAGGCTATTAAATCAAAAGGTTCTAATCTCGGATCGTTCTCAGATGTAAGCGTGAAGGTGGCTATGGGCACTACGTGTCATCTTCACCATATGATTCTCTCTCGCAGCTCATATTTTAGGTTATCGGTTTTGATTTTATGAAAAAAATTATGGTTTACTATTGCATTAGGTTGCTGATTGTTATTTTTTATGCTTTTGTTTACTGTGTTTTGTGTGGTGAGTGTGTTTGTGCAGAGTTATTTTCCGCCAGTGACTAAGATCGTTGCTTCTCTCATACAAAAATTGAGATTCGTGGAAGTTATTTTGCCGGTATATGTTCCCGAGACAAGCTGAAGAAGGTAAAGCTCATGTTACTACATGATTTATGTTGTAATAATTAATTAATTGTTGATGAGAATATTAATTCTTAGGAACTATGATGATAATTAGGGTAGGGACTATATTGAAGTGTCCTCCAATTGGTTCAGGTTAAGTCTTTCTTTCTTTCAGTTTTATATTCTTTTTATTTTTGGTTTCTTAAAGCATTTGCTTCTTATAAACATGTACTACAAATCCGGTGGTTTGAAAACTACCACTAAAGAATCTTCAGCAGAAAGAGGTGAAAAATCCCAGGTTTGTTTTTCCTAGTTTTTTTTTTTGGTTGATAGTAGGCATTCATACATGTTTTGTTAATTAGTAATTATAGAGTCCAGGTAACAACTTTTACATATTCAGCAGTTTAGTTACGTTCATAAGGTTAGCCCATGAAAAAATTAATATCTTTTTCCATATCAAGCATCCTAAGTTTATTTGAATTTTGTGGTTTTATAGCGTAAATAATTTGTGGGTAAGATTCACACATGTGAAGATGGTAGTAAGTATACTGGAGAATTTAAACATGGGCTTGGCCACTGTCATTTTAGGTGTATTTTTTCACACAATGTTTATAGTAATTTAACGTTTTGATTTTTAAAGATTTAGTGATTGTATGAGAATCTATGATCGGTTGATTAGTTATTCTTTATATTTTAATTTCATTTGAGGTGTTTGACCAAAGACACTTAGATTAAACAACATACCCAGTAACCAGTATTTGGTAACATTGACCTTATGTCATACCCTCAAAATTCACTTGCGTCGTTTTATCACGTGGCGCGTGACAAACCAGGATCTAAGACACCAGTCACATCGAATGACCTCTATATAAGAAATATACTTTTACCATGTAAGATTAAATATATTATATTTATAATATTCAATCATGTAGCCATTATAATCATTTGTATTATATTAGATCAAAATATATTAATCCTATAACATAATTAGTTGGTAATTGTTGATGAACCATATTACCCTTATTAACTAATTAAGGTTTCCTTCTGGGTGTATATATAAATAAGGAGATGATTAGAGAGGTTTAGGGTTAGACATTATTACTCATAACATCATCATCATCGCCCCACCTCTCTCTCCATAACCTAAACCGAATTCATCCATAGTTCGGTTATTACCATCATAATCTTACACCCTAAGGAGAAACCAGATCACACTGACAAATATATCGAATACCATGGCTGTGTCTCTAACTGGATTCTCTGCTGGCCTGTCTGCCGTCACATGTATTTCATTCATCTTTTCCATTATGTTTAAACAGAACTGATCAACATGTGGTATTAGAGCATATGTTGATAAATCAGTTCTGTTTTGAATCCACTATTCTGGGGTTAAAAATATGGAAAACAGAATTTTGAAAACCTATTAATAATTCGAAAATACTGTTCCGAAATCACATAATTTTGTGAGTTAAAATTCGGATTTTCTTTGTTTAATTGATAAATTACTATTCTGAAATCATCAGAATCCTAGATTTCGGATTACTATTCCAGAATTTAAGTTTATATTTTTTAGGGTTCATCATATGTTCTTATGAAATTCGAAGAAATTCCTATATTTTGGAATGTAATTCGGATTATGGGGTGTTTTTCTTGGTTTTGATCTATTTTATCTAATTAAATTTTTTCGAAATATGTTATTTTATAAAAGGATATAATTTCGAAATAATTAGATAAACTTAATTGACATTAAAAAGGGAACAAATTATCCCATAATCCCTTAATTTTCGAATTTCAAACTTATCACAACTAACTGCCATGATTAGAGATTTCGAAGTCTTGGAGGACAAGTTTCAGATGGATCCGAGACCTATTCGAGATACCCCATCTCGGACTAATTCGAGTCTCATCCGAGATGAACATCTCGAACTAATTCAAGTCTATCTCGTCAGAGATCCATCCGAGATGCCATCTCGGAATAATCAGAGTCTCATCCGAGATGACCATCTCGGACTAATCCGAAACTCATCCGAGATGACCATCTCGGACTAATTCGAGTCTCATCGAGATGCCTATCCCGGACTAATTCGAGACTCATCCGAGATGCCTATCTTGGACTAATTCGAAACTCATCCGGGATGCCTATCTCGGACTAATTCGAGTTTCATCCGAAATCCTATATCTTATCCGAAATCTCATTACTAAATTAGGCTATTATTGTGAACTAAATTTCAGCTATTAAATAAATGGTTTTGTAATTACTTAATTAATCATAATCAAATAACTTTTGCAAAACCAAATAGCTTAACTTGAATGAGCTTTTGATGTATCACTTCTGCCCAAAGGTGATTTGATCCATCTATTTATTGTTCAAGTATTACGAAAAGCTATGTTAATTATGCATTGTAAACGTGAATGTCTTATTTCTGGCCAAAGCTGATCTAATTCATTCATGTCTAGCATACTTGACAAGTGCATAATTAAAGTGATTGTCTCATTTCTGGCCAAAGCTGATTTGTCACAATTACTTTGCACACATACTTAGATGATACTTCTGGCCAAAACTGATTTGTCTTCATTTAAGTAGAATTTTAACTAAGTCTATTATTTTGATGTTAGTAATAGACATATCACAACTTCTTCAAATAATGATCCTCACATTAATGATCCTTCATTAATCTTATGATCATTTTTTTGTCTGCCCCCATAACATTACTCACTGTAACTTTCTTCTATAAATCAGTATCTCATCCACTCTAATTCCTAAACCTAATATGTTTTGCTTTACTTAAAGTTTCTATAAGATTAGCTCTTGAATTAAATCCTTGATTATCCCTTAAGACATGCTAATCCTATTGCTCTCTTCTGATAAAAGTGCTACAGAAGCAAAGTAGAGTATGATGAATAGGATTAGTCGAATACGATGTCTCTTATGATAATTAAGAACTCATTAACATAATTGCTATCACTAAAGTTATTCTAGATTATGTTTTTCCTAAGACTAATCTAATTTTATGGAATAATCAGAAGAACTCCTAAGGTGTACGTCTTCATTTCAAATTCTAAACTATAAAGGTTAAATGGTATCCGTGAATAAATCATAATGTACAATACCATGACCCATAAAATAAAGGGCTTACGCATGGAAATAAGTACATTTTTCCCAGTGCATTACTACTAACTTTTCCACTAGTACAGTTTGATGCCTTATAAATCAACTGTAACACTCAAAAGTACCAAAGGCAAATGAGTGTGTTAATCAGCAACATACGTACAGGAAAAGAAATGCCTAAAACTGGGAAATACGATATAATTCACCTCACTACCACTAAAACCTAAAAGAGGATACTTCTAAGGTTCATAGACAAAATACAAGTAGTAATTCCAACTCTAAGGTTCTTCAAGGGAGAAACTCACTGCTTAATTATGCCATTAGGCATATGCAAAGAGATTATCCATAATTCAAAAGAACAGTTGGATAAAATAGGTAGTCGCTTTTTAATGATCTTTAAGTCTGATAATTTTAATATTCCAATTAACATCTGATAAGTTGACTCTAGTTCTAAATGTTTCCTTACTATAATTCAACAAATAACTCACATGAGAGTAAGTGACAAAATTAAATGTTAACGCCATAAGAACCATGAAAAGTTGTCTTCTAATTAGCTTTATGATACATTACATATTCTGGAAATTAATTAGAATTTAGTATAAATACTAAAGCTATATTATGACAGTTGTGAGGTTTGCATAGTCAACTTAAAGTCACACTTACCTTAAACTCTCATATTATTTGTTCTCAATATCTAAATAGAAACATTAATAAGATGAAGCTAGATGATACCTTACACTTTCACAACTTTTGTTATCATGCAAATGAGAATTTGACAAAAGGAAATGACATCTATAATTTTCATCCATTGTAGCCGTAATTCATGAGAAATCATGACATGGTTAGTGAGGATGATTTTTTTTTCATCTAATCTCATTATAAGTGATTTTAAATCATGATGTTAAAAACCCTAAAATATTATTTTGCTAAAGAAATAAGTATGGGTCCACTATAAGTTATATTTCAATGACATTTGTGGAACTTATTCAAAATGGAATATTCAGACACAATTCATTTATCATTTAAAGATTATCCACTTGTATCTAAATTAGTCTGATATGGCCCATAGTCTTAAAGAAATCTATTCATATATATACTTAATATGATTTCTATTAAATATGTCCCTAAGCTTCTTATGACATCTGGACATTAAGGAAATCAAGTAAAGTCTAACATATATATGATAGGTTCCCACGTCACGTACCTCATTGAAATTTCTCTTGTAGCAATTTTAGAGATATCAAAGATAAGTGGGAGCATTAAGTGTCTTAATTATAACTTGCAAAAGTTGCAAGAGGCGGGGGAGTGGAAACTTCACATTACTTAAATTTACACCTCTTGTACAAGACACTGATCCATTTCGCGCTGTTTCATCAAAACTTGTCTCCTTAAAATCTAATGCTACTCTTATAAAAGTTTCATTGTTGCTTAATTGTGGGCACACTTAGATTTCTTACCTAAACTAATATAATCCTCAACAAGAGAAACTACAACGACTAACGTCATTACTTTATTTCTCTATTAGAATATGTTGGTCATTAAATATTGACCCTAAGCATGTTGAGTTCCTAAAGACTTCTAAGGTCAGTGGGAGCAGTAAAGTCTTTATCATGACTTGCAAGGAATACAAGAGGCGGGGGGAAGAGAGTCATTAAATTTTGCTCTAAATTTAACTTCATTTACACCTCTTGTACATCATACTGCACCAACTCTTAAACACTTAGAATCCTGAAAAGGATAACAACCTAACCAAGAGCTAATCCACAAAATTGAAACTTCTAATAAACCTAATAATCAACCCAGGAGGTCATTTAGGTTTAAAAACCTACTAACTTTGATGATTACATAACCTTCCTAACTAATGTTGAAGTGGATTTTGAAAAAGTTTACTGATCCTATCTCTTCTAATTAAACCATTAGCGTCAATCAATCTTCTCAATGGAATAAAACTGTTTTATAGCAAAACTGATTTTATGTGTTCGAATAACGTTTGGGATTTGATTGAATTACCTAAGAGTGTTCATAATCAAACCAAATCCTAATATAAACGTTAAGACACCAAGATGCATGATTGATTGTGAAAGGTTATACTCAGGAAGAGATAAATTATCAAAGAATTTTCTTACCTATATTACAAAAGATTTCTTTTAGGATCAACACTGTTCTAGTAGCTTATAATAGTTTCAAGCTGCATTAGATGAACATTAAAACAATTTTCCTTAACAATTGACTTACATATTTACATGTTCATAAAACAAGCTGAAAGTTCTAAACTTAAGGCTAAAGAACAGTTTGTCTATAAGCCGATTAAATCCATGTATGAGCTAATGCAAACATCATAATGCGATGAAATCTTAGCGCAATTATTTTCATCAAGAACCAAGTGGATTAATGTACCTACCTCAAAATGAGTGGGAGCAACTAAAATAAATTTGTCTATATATAGATGACATTCTTTTGACAAGCATATGTTACATAAGTCAAAGCATTGCTAAAAACAAACTTTGATATAATAGATCTCAGAGATATCTCTTATGTAATAGATATCATAACATACTGAGATAGACCCAATGAAACATTATTTTCGTTCCATAAGTTTAACTTTAAATGGGTCCTTACATATGTGACAAACAAATACTGCTCTCCTTTAGAGGATAATAGGGTAAATGAGATTATTTCCTTACGCTTAATCAATTAGAAGCCTTATGTAGTTTAAGTCTATACTCGTTTAGATATTACTCACATTGCAACACACTAGATATGTCTAGATTAATGTGAAGCATCTTATGGAGTATTAAAATATCTATAAAGGAAACAAGAGATTATAATTTAAAGAAGAAGTGAGAACTCAAACCGGTTGATTACTCTAACTTTGTAATATTCAAAGATGACAAAATGTAATTTCGGGGCATATCCTTATGTCAGCAGACAAAACCTATCTCATGGAGGAGTCATAATAAACTGATAACAACAACCTAAGATATAATGACATAATATGTTGTTGATCACAAAGCAATAGTCACTAAATGTTGTTGAAAATGTATCAGTGGACTCATAAGTTTATTAACTCCATATAAATTATCTATTGAAGACTTATTGTGATAAAGTCAGCTACCATGTCTCCTTGGACAGTAACAGTTCGAAAGGTGCTGCATTAAATTTCGATACAAAATTAATTATTCGTTTATGAACGAATTGAGGAAACTAAATCTTTGTATCGAATGCATTCATGATATGCTTAAGGATCCTATAACTGAAAGTCTATCACCCATAACTATTATGTAAGCGCTTATAATAATGACGAGTTTATTGATGACTATGTCAACTGCATATCATACCATGAATGATTAATTATTAATTTTCCTCATCAGTTTGATTTTGTATGTCTCTAACATATGTTCTGCCGGTGTAATGACATATAGACAAATATAAATACAAATCAAACGTTAAAGGGCTTATTTGCATATTTTGATCATAACTGTTAGGTTTTAAATTGAGGCTGTAGTATGACTAATGGGGGTCCTGAGTCGAATGATGATTCAACGGCTGTATTTCTCTGCTACGGTTCTTGGTTTAAAGCTAAAATGAGTATTAAGTTCTGATCAGACTAATCTAATACTCAGGATAAATGATTACTCGGCTAAGTGGGAGAATGTAAGATTAAATATATTATATTTATAATATTTAATCATGTAGCCATTATAATCATTTATATTATATTAGATCAAAACAATATTTATCCTATAACATAATTAGTTGGTAATTGTTGATGGACCATATTACCCTTATTAACTAATTAGAGTTTCCTTCTAGGTGTATATATAAGGAGATGATTATAGAGGTTTAGGGTTAGACACTATTACTCATAACATCATCATCATCGCCCCACCTCTCTCTCCATAACCTAAACCGAATTCATCCCTAGTTCGGTTATTACCATCATAATCTTACACCATAAGGAGGAACCGGATCACACTGACAAATATGTCGAACACCATGGCTGTGTCTCTAACTGGATTCTCTGCTGGCCTGTCTGCCGTCACAGGTACTTCATTCATCTTTTCCATTATGTTTAAACATAACTGATCAACATACCAAACAACTAACAGTTCAAAAGTAATGCGGAAGCGTAATAAACGTAAGGTAAAAACGTGCGCCAAAACAAACGCCCAATCCAACGAAAAATAATTGTAATAAATGCAATATTATTAAAAGAAAACGTTTTTGACACCATGCAGTGCACCTAACTGTGGCAAGTGCCTTAGCGACCTGGGGAGAACACGTAAGAACAAGTGGTCAGTCAATTAAGATGAGTGAGTTCATACAGTTTATAGATAAAGCACGATTCATTTATACAAGTTTCCACTATTCAATGAGAACAATAAATATTAGTATATAATAGATTATTGTTATATTTGAAGGTAGGTAACCCGCGTTACGTCACTAAAGAGTTCGAAACCGAAGCTGACTGTTGTTGCCTTTGATTGCCAGGTCTATCAATGACCATGGCGGTATGTTAGGCTAATTCTACATTCGATGACCATTACCGGTCTAGCTAGCGCGACTAGCTCGGGCGGGGCTTGTCGGGCCTAGTAATACTGCTCAAAATTCCCCTGCTATTAATCTCAATACTAACTGTCTGAGGTTTACAAAGACTTTATGTGATAATGCTACTTTGTGACCATAACAATATAACAACATACTATTAAATAAAAGCGTTATAATCTTATAACGGGTAGGCATTGCATTACCGTAATGTGCTCGTGTTATTTTCCCTATGTTTCAAAATGTTTAAATACAGGGACCGTAAACTCACCTTCGTATTGCTCGGTAAGATTAAGATTAAGTGTATGCAAGCTAGGACGATCAACCACGCCCTATTACAGTTACCATGGTTATTAGTGGTTGTTTATGCAAACCATGAAAGTTCTACACGTATCTAGCAACTAGCACGCGAACAAGTAATCACATAGCACTTCTTTCATATGATTTCATACACGTGTTCACAGCCTATCCTACGATATGATATATGATATTTATACAATTAACAAACAAGCACGGACGCTAAAAGTAGCAAGTTCGGTTCTTACACGTTCATGATTCATGCATAACAAATTCACTGAAAATAGGCTTTTTTGGAAGCTCGTTTAACCTACTTCCAGGGTTGCAAAAAGTTGCAACTTTTTTATGTGACGTGCCACTCAGAGGTGTCGGCCTTATGCAGAATTTTCAAGGCCTAACTCTTTATCAATAATTTATAAAAAATCATTTATTAAGCAGCAATCTGATTCGTCACTTTCTGACTGCAGCTCCCGGAAAAATTCATTTAAAAATCCTTGATTACCCGATTGACCCGACTCCACTTGGAGATTCGTACTAACACCTAAGACCATCTACTTTATAAATTTCATGACTTAATCCAAGTATTCACCAAGACATGACTTAAAACATAACACACAAATTCTTCAGAAAACTGCAGCTTTGACCAGTGAAACAAAATAATTATTTTAAAATAGCAAACAACGTCCAAAAATTGCAATTCTGGCGCCATTAGAAGCGTATTTAGAAATATAAAAATCCATTTCTCGTTAGGTTACGACGCGGTTACAGCCAACTGAAGTCGGCTGTAACTATTGGACAACTTCCTGTTTTCATTACCCGACTTCTTAAAACGAGTTTTATGATCCTAAACACATACCTAGCGAACAACAACAACATTTAACCTTACCAACAGCAGGTTATCGTTTATTTACTTTAAGTATCACATGTCTACACATCGAAATCATTGCAAACTATAAACCCTAGTTAACATATGCATGCTTCGAGTATAACTAATTGGTAAAACAAGATACCACACATGGTTTTCATGCATTCTAGCCTACTATTTACCATTAAGATCAACATGATTATCAAAGCACACAAAAACACAGCTATGTATACAGGAATTTCAAACCGAAACAACCACCAGAAACATAACTAACCTTGTAGAGATAGATGAGAGGGTTAGAGTGAGAGAGAGAATAGCGAGATAGGAGGAGCGACGGTGGTTGGGGGAGGGTATGGCTGCCGCACGTCTAGGTGAGAGAGAGGGGGTATTAGGGTTTTGTTTTTGTGGAGTCGTGATCACAGAATACAGCATACATACATACATGCATGCGTAACAACATAACAAGGGCAGTTGGGCTTGGGTTTTGTCTGGCTGGGGCCGAAAACTAACAAAGGGAAACATTTGGGTCGTACCTGACTTGGGCCGCTAATGAGAGGTATGTGGTGGGGCGGTTTGGGTTTTGAATTGGTCACAAGCTAGTTTGTCACATGGATGGGCATGCGAAAGTGTCTCGACAGCATATTATAGTTCAGTATTAAGCATGCAATTACACACACCTTAATTAATTTAGCACACTAGCTAGCACCTCAATTCTCTCTCTTGAAATTTTAGAAATTTACGTGATGCTTGTTATGAATATGGGATGCATGGTAACCGTGAATTTGTATGAGGTTATAAATCAACCTAGTAAGAAGGCATGTCAATTAATTAACCAAGCTAACACACACCATGATTCCCTCTCATGTTATCTTGGTTTTTGTTTGTGGAATTATGACTCGGGTAATTAGGCCGGTTCAAAGAAGTACCATCAGAAATATATATTATATGTATACACACACGTTACAATAAACTATACACATACACACATTATGATAGCACGTTATAATAAACTATACATATACACACATCATAATATGCATAGTAACGGATATAAGCGTAACCAAAGTTCGTGTTTTATAACATATACAAGAAATCGACTCAGGAAAGTACCTGCTCTTCCGGGATGTCACAGCTTATGTGATACATGATGATGATGATGATATGCAGAAACGGGACACGTATGTACAAAGTGCTGTGATTGCAGCTAACCGGGCCATCAATGCAGCAAGAGTGGCAACTTTAAGGCGGTCAAAAACCGAATTCATCATCATGGTGACAATGATGATCTACCCCTAGACATCGTCTGATTCTCTACTTAGACAACCACATTTGGGAGAAGTAATGTTTAAATCGTAACTGATGGTTGGTGGTGCAAGGAAGGGTGTCACCTGTAACTGCAATCAACTTAAAATAATCAAGAGGATGAGGTTTATGATGTTAAGGGCACTAAAGTGCCTGTTGCTTTGTAAAATGAAATGAAGAGGATATTCGAGGAAGGGGCCCAATACAACATAATACTGCTGCAAAGGATATCCACCAAGATTCATGAGAGTTAGGAAGCCTTTTTCATGTCCTTTGCCTCTTCTGTTCAAATGTTAAATGTACATGTTTGTGCCTTTACTTCAAAAAATATATATGAGCATAGTTATTAGTGATGTGTTTTCTTTGGTTTCTATGAATCTAATATAGTAATGTGTATCTTGTCTTTCTGCGGGTCCAATAAGGTTCTCAAAATTCCCTTCAACGAGCTAAAACGTGGCCCTTCCCATCAAAGAAACACTGACGACACAGTTAACTCCGGTTTTGCTCCCTCAGCCTACGAATTGTGTTCCTCACTGTCATTGCACTTGCAAATAATTATAGGCAAGTTGATGGTCTTACCAATGATGAAGTGAAAAGCCATCCGCAAGTGAGCAAAATGCTGTTCGTTGTTTGTTTTTATCTTTACAAGCAAAAGGATTTTTGTTGCCAATATAATTTGATGTGGTGCTTACATTATGACGTTAATGATCCCGTCTATCGGACGGGTAAATACTAGTTATCTTTGGTTAGTCATGATTAATATTTATTAGTTGGTGCATTATCAATCATATTGCGCATTCAAAGAAATCAAGTTTTAATTAAAAGTCTACAAGTGTCCCACGCTGTATAATGTATGGATGATAACGACACGTTTCATACCTAATTGATAATTTGATAATAATTTAATCTTGTGTTTTAATATATTCAAAATGTTTTACTTGTTTTTCCATTATATAAAACATGGACAAAAGATCAAATACAAATAACTTTAACGTACAAAACGTATGAACGGAAGGTTTTGCTGAAAAAACGCGGTGACATTTTCGTAATTATTTGCTTGTAGGGTAATTATCAAAATTACTCTACAAATGATTTTGTAGAGTAATTTTGATCTTGTAGAGAAATTATGTAAAATGTTTTTGTAGGATAATTTTGATTTTGTTAAGTTGTTTTGTTGAGTATCATAATTACTCTACAAATGATCTTGTATGGTAATTTTGAACTTGTAAGGTAATTTTGCAGAGTATCATAATACTTACAAATGATTTTTATAGTAATTTGAATTGTATTGTTGATAAATTTGAAGAGTAATAAATATTTTATAGATAAATTGAATTGTATTGTTTGATAAATTTGAAGAGTAATTTTGTTATACTTGTAGAGTAATTTTGATGCAGAGTAATTTTGATACACTTGTAGAGTAATTTTGATAATTACCCTACAAGATCAAAAAAGCTCTACAAGATCATTTGTAGAATAATTTTGATAATTACCCTACGGGCAAATAATTACGACAATGCAACCACATATTTTTTGACTTTTTCATGCCTTTCGTAAGTTTAGTATGTTAGAGTTATTTGTACGAGAACTTTACTCATAAAACATGGTATACAACCTTAGAAAAAGTTTGGAAAATAACGGGTTCTCTCGGTGAAAGTAATGGTATACGTCCAGAAAGTCGATATGATCATCCTTGAGTAGTTGCATTCATGCTTTTGTGGCTGTTGATGGATCTGTTGGGTACCTGTAATTAGTGACGTGTTTTCTAGTAAATAAAAGGAGATTTTTTTTTTGCATTAAGTGGAACTTCATGAGCCCGTTCCTGATCACAACGCACATTTTTTTCTTTGATCGTCCCATATCTTCAAGTTCTTCAATTGATCTGGTAACAATAGCAAGAAATTCAAGAGTCGAACCGGAAGAGTCGGTTGGAAGTCGTATCTAGCAATGGAAGAAGAAAACGGTAGAAGCGGCGAGTTTACTTTTTTTTTTCTTTGATCGGTGATCAAGAACATGGTTGTTCTCATGACCCGGTTAAAGGAAGGCCGATAAGTGGTCACGTGAGATTGAAGTTGTGAAAAGAGGAGAGGAATCGGCAAAAGCAGTTAACTTTGGATCTGGACTCGTTTGATGAGAGAAAGGAAACGACAAAAACATGTAGCTTTGTTTTCTTGGTCGGTGGAAGAAGGTTGTTGAAGCGAAAGCTTCAACCTAGGTTTGAAAGTCTTGTTTCATTTTTCGGAGACTCTTTCTAGCCAAGGAAGAAGAATCGTAGAGGGTGGCTTGATTTCTTTTGGCATAAAAATTAATGAGTGTAACGAGGAAGAAACGAAACATTGAGAAGATGTAACGACTCAAAGACGGTGTTGCATGTGGTTGTCTCGTTGGTGGTTGATACACAACGAGCGCATGTCAAAGAAGAGTTTGACAGTTTTGTGAATTTATCAACATTGATGTGAAGGATGTTATGTCCATGACAAGATTAGGGGATGGTGTTTGGCTAATCTTGTCATAGTATAATAGTGTAGGGGTTAACTAGTAAGTTTTATTTAAAAAGTTGTATTTTAGAAAATAAAATATGGAGTCTTTATTTAGTTTCTTATTTGAGTGTCTTAGATTTCTTGTTTTCCAATATGTTGATTTGATATAAGTAGATGGTTAGTGTTATTGTAATAGTGTGCTTTCTGTTTATAAATAAAAAAAATCGATTAAAGGTTTTGATCAAAACCAAGTATTCTGTGTTTTGATCATGCTTTGTTTTTTCCAAACTCAAATTCTATACCATAATTATTGTTAATGCATACATCTTGTATCGTTTTATTAAAAAATATAACACTATTATTTTTTTTCATATATTTTGTAATCATATTTAGCACACTAGTTATGATTACGAACAAAATATTTTAAAACTAGGACTAAAAAAAGTAACAGCAAGTCGAACCAACTCAACGCATTAGTTTTGACCCGTAGTAAAACATGACAAATTGTCCAATATTAACCCGTATATTTTAGACCTGATTCCCAACTCGTTCAACTGTCTGTCCATCTAGCCGGATGATAACGGTTTTCTTTTATGCAATAATCACTATGCAAAAGAGAATGAAATTCAATAATCACCATGCAACATATGATGAAAAGCATTCTTAAAAAAAGAAAAGTGTTCCTCTCATTGGATCTTATCGGGCTTACCTGGTGTGTAAAGTGGGCCTGGGTTGAGCTGATTTTTTTTGTTGTTATGTTGAGGTTTGTCATATCATTTTTTGAATATATAAAACATTTCTAAATGTCCTTTTCTTTTAACATAAATGTTATATTTTTCGGGTATTAAACTTATAACCTCCTCTTATCTAAATACCTGGAGGGCTTTTTTAATGTGTGCTAGACACTTGGTAAATTCACATGCCTTTTAAACCACCCGTATCGGGCTTGATTTGAGCTTTTCTTTTTGCTCCAAAACGCCCCTCCACGTCTAGGTTACCGTCCCTGGGTGTTTTTTTTTTGAAAAATTGGCTGGGTGTTGCCATTAAAACGCCGGATGAAAAATTGAATAGCCAATAAGAACCTCAACTCATCCATCATAATATTATTTGTTATATTTTTTATAAGGATAATAATTGGGTAATTATTAATGGGGTATTACACCATTACACCCTTTTTAACTTCAATTTTATAAGGATAATAATTTAATTATAAATGGAGCATTATACCACTACACCCTTTTTTAACTTCAAGTCACATAATGCCCCTTTGCTGATTAGGACGCCACATGTCGGATAATGCCCAAGGGAGGGCTTAACTTTAAACCCCACTACACATGATCTTAAAATAGCTTGCTCAGGTTCAAACCTGGCAAGGAAGTAACTTAAATTTATTGGTGTGAAGTAGGAAATAACATTTGCCGTTAAAAAAAGTTGCCCTCGTAACATCTTTGGAAGATATGAAATCCAACATGAGCAGAGACTAGCATCGTATATATGTAACAATGATCAACATTTGCAGTAAACATGATCACTTAACTTGATCAATAATAGATAGACGAAAATGTTAAGATACTTGGGCCGATCTGATAAGCTTGGGAGGTGTATCCAGGTGCCTTTCTAGCGACTCAAGCTTCTTTCGGTTTACAGGGCCTGGATCATCACCCTGAAGATTCATATTAATTTGTTACACCCAAATAAATTAGTAGAGACCTGACGTTTTTAACTAGCAGCCTCGCGAAGCGTCGTGGGTTTTGTATAAACACAATTTGTAATCTGGCTTGTTACCGAACAATCTTCAACCTGACACGTTACCAAGTAAACGCAAATTCAAGTTGTAATTTGACGAATTACCAAAAAAATGCAAGTTGCAATACGAAACCAAAAACCATAAAAATAAACATCAGTAATGGTACCAATTTTGTTCTGTCGGTATTGTTTCGGTACCATATCGACATGGTATTGGTGATATCGTACTGTACTCGATAAAAAATGTTTTTCCATAGTTTACGTTACAAAAAGACACTTTATTTTTAATACAACTTTGTTTTCAATAACCATTTTATATTTTTTTAATTACAACTAATATCAACAACTTTATAACTTTTAAATACAAATAATTCAACAATTATAAAACAATTACCCACCAAAAATACGTTATTAAACATAAACGTAAAATACATTGTTTTCATCCTCGTCGGGTACTCAAAGTCGGTACTCAAAGTGCGTAATTATTTCCACCGATACAAAAATTATTTTGTTTCGATACAATCGAGTTTTAAATAACCACTCTTCAATATATTAAATACGAACAATACAAACAATTTAAAGTAACTACCTAACGAAAAAAATTTTGTAAACATAAAATACAAAAAATAATATACAATTTTCATCATAATTGGTTACATGAATTGCGTAATCATTTTTTCCCAAAAATTACCGACGTAAGCACGTGCAAAAATCGTCTATGAAAAGAATGAGATTGGTACAAACCATAAAAATTAATACAAACATCATCATGTTGTTTGGTCGTTACCAAATCGGTACGATATAAAAACAAATAACATTCCGCTAAAAACAAATAATATTTTGAATAGAAGTACGTTTCTAACAAAATTTATATTTATATCGCTATAAAAACTAAATTGCTTTCTTTCAATTACTAAAAAAGGGTGGACTCATAGATGAATTTGAGTGGCATGGTACAACATGTTGATTGGTTTTGTCCAATTTGACCCTAATAACATAGCATGCCCAAATAAAAGTAAGGGGGGGGGTGGGGTTGTTCGATTGAAACCCTAATAACATCGATTAATGGCTATACTCAATTAATTAGATCGCATTAATGGCTATACCCAATTCAGAACAAGTCGTTTGGGCCCGAAAATATTTAACCTATCAAGACGGTAGATTTCTTAAAATTCCGTAAATCAAGGTACAAAATCATGTTAGTCAAATAGGTTTATTAAGAGAAAGTTGTTAGAAAATAATGAGATTGTCAAATAAGGCAAATACACAAATTTTCAGGGGTTATAACTTCTTTCACAAGCTAATAAAACAATACATACATCTAAATGAATATGTAACGGTGTAAAAATTTTAATTAGTGAATCTATGTACAAAAATAGACTCATAAGTCATAACTAGCCGTTATAAATACAAAATTCTTTCAAGAGAAGATTTAAAAAGTAAATAAAGAAAAGATTTCATGGAAAAAAAAACTTACAAACAAAATCCATACCAATCATCATAAAATTACAGGAATACATTTATGTGTAATCATAATTCTTGATTGAAAGATCTATTATAAAAATGGCGTCCGATTGTTTCTAGAAACTAATTTTGGTAATCTTTTTACAGATTAATTCCACAAATTACTCCACTTTCTTTTCTTGAATTCATTAATTTTCCCCTCTTTATATGTATTTGTTCTCCCTAAAGTCAATATCATCTTCTTCCCAGATTATTCAGATACCAGCAGAGGTTAGTTAATCCATATCTTATAGATTTATGTTCTTCAAGTGTTTCTTTTTCTCTTCTTCATAAAACTAACCTTTTTTCTTATATGTTGGGTTACCGTATTATTAATCATGTTTGCTTTAAAACATTCTAATTAGTTTATAAAACTAATCTTGTTATCATGATAAGGATTTTACAACGTTGAATATTATGAAACATGAATGCTCATGATCAAAAGATAACTTTTGATTTAGAATTTACATGAATGATGCATGTACATGCATTTATTATGTTTTATGCTTCACTAACTAACTAGTTTTATGATCATGCCATTATACTTTACAGGAAAAAAAAAGCCAAGAAGCTTAAATACTTGTGAGTTGATGGAGAAATATATTGAATCGCGTTACGCGAATTATGTTAAGGAAATCGATAACTACGGTTATTTACAGAAATACAAAGGGGTAGTTCCGCAACAGAATGGAAACTGGGGTGCTCAAATATACACAAATAACCAACGTATATGGTTAGGAACATTCAAGTCTGAAATAGATGCTGCTATAGCATATGATAGGGCATCAATGAAGCTTAGAAGTGCTGATGCACCAAGAAACTTCCCGTTGACCAAGTCAACTCTTCTAGAAGCAAATTTCCAAAGCCATTATAGCCTGGAAACTATTCTAGCTATGATTAAAGATGGGTCATATCAAGCAAAGTTTGAAGATTACCAAAGGCTGAAAAAAGATAAAGAGAATGATAATATTGTTGAAAAGGGGAATTTAGGGTTTTCTTGTAGAGTTCTTTTTCAAAAGGAGTTGACACCAAGTGATGTTGGTAAGCTTAATAGGTTGGTGATACCTAAGAAATATGCTGTGAGATATTTTCCGCCGGTTCCGGATGACGTGGCACAAGGGTTTGCTAATGATGAGGTGACTCTTTCGTTTTATGATACGAAGAAAAGGTTGTGGAAGTTTAGGTATTGTTATTGGAAAAGTAGTCAAAGTTTTGTGTTCACAAGGGGGTGGAATCAGTTTGTGAAAGAAAGAAGTTAATGCCAAAAGACAAGATTACTTTTTATTATCAAGAGAATCTTGAAGTGCCTAATATGGGGTTCTGGGTGATTGACACGTGTACGTCTACGAGCCATAGTGGAGCGAGTTTGAAACTTGGTGCGGAAGAAGAAGAGAGTTTTAAGGATGAAGCAAGATGGATGATCAAATCATGGAAACAAGCAATGTAAAGACTCATGGATTGAAGCTTTTTGGTGTCCAGATAATTCAATGACAAGATGATTTAATGCTTGTTTTGCTTTTGAGGACATATGAGTTTGTTTAGCAGCATTTATATATCTATGTTTTGGTGTATCAATCTATGTCAAGGCCTTTTTTTGGCGGTTATGATAATATCCAATCTACAACATAAAGTTATACTTAGTTATTAAATAAGTTATATTCAAAACCATATGGACAGAAGTTTGCATATATTTTCTCAAAAGACCAAAGGCATTAGCAGCTGAACGGACGGTACATGGTGCGACTGTGTACTGACCGCCAACATTCTATTCAAAAGCGACCAAAACATACATGAGCATAAAGACCACGGTCGTATATACAACGGGCCATTATACGCTAAAAATTTCTATGTAAATAATTCTAAATATTTTAGATTTCGAGTTTTTTGTGCATCAACAGGTGGCATTTGAAAATGCTCGAAGTACATTCATAAATAGATTTTTCCTTCTCATTTGTTATCTATCAATTGAATTCATATCCATATAGTAATAATGTTACCAATGGGGTGGTGGTCCATTTAAATAGGCAAGTTTCGCCTAACACTTAATTCTGCTATAACCCAAACCAGATTACAACCCAATCGGTCAAACCACACTGAACAGGAACCCGAACAATCCCCTAGCGGTTCGGTTGCCAAACTGTGATCAGCCTTGTAAGAACCAACCCAAACAATATATGTCATTGACCTTAGGTTCAAAGCATGACTTAAAAGCAATTACAAATTCATTTCAAACACAAACAAAGAGTCCACAATTACAATTCTTGTATCTATGTATAATCAAAATGAACTTTAAACTAAGTCAATCTATAGAAACAATACCCATTGTGCTCAATCAACATTTCAAATTTCTTACCACATGAGCAACCCAACTCAAACTTTAAATCCCCATTCTTCAACCGCTCAACCGCTACACATTCCTCCTGTTCCAACAAATAAACATCAACATTCATCACTCCATCTTCTTTTCATCTTACAAACAACAAATTCCTTCACATAATCCCCCCCCCCCCCCCCCCCCCCCCCCCACAAAAAAAAGAAAAAAAAAAGATTCCATACCTGTGACTGAGGCTCATGAGGATTAGATCCAACATTGGTGTTAGCATCCTCTTCAACATGTTCTTCTTCCCTCATAATCTCCCAACACCTATGCTCAATCTCTTTAACCATATCTCCAATCTTTCTCAACCTCTATTCACAAATAAAACATTTAAACAAACTTTTCATAAACAAGAAATCTTACAATAATATAGTTTATTAAACTTTTTTAAAAGACTTAGTTTCGCCATCCAAAAATGGTTAGCCACTTTTTCCCCGTTTGCATTCTGTTTCGGTGTAATTTTCCTTAGAGGCAACATTTATCTTCATATTAACTATACAAATATACGATGATTAAACGAACCTCAGATTGTGGACTCGGTTTTCGGGATGATGACTGCGGCGATGAGGAAACTCTCTGGGTTTTCTTGGGTAGTTGAAACTCACTAGTGTCAGAAAGTGATCGGCGAAGTGGTGTGATCTTCTTGGGTTCATGGGTTGGTTTATAATAAAAAGTAATGGGGTCAGAAAGTGTCCGGCGAAGCGGGTTGTTTGTCGGGATATTGGATGGTGTGGTGGTGGTGGCTGCAGCTTCTTGGAAAGAAGTCTGTGGGATGTTAAAGATTGCGCGCCCGAAAGCGGCAGCAAGCGGTGATCCAGGGGTGGATGGAGATGGGGTGTGGGGAAGTGATTTGGTGGTGGTTCCATCGGTGGATGGAGGTGGTTGACGGTGGAGTTCTCCGGTGGTGGTGGGTGGATGAGGGTATTGATGATCGTTGCTCATTTTGAATTACGGTTTGTGTTTGTTTATGCGCGTCCAACAAATTCTTGATTTGTTATTTATATATCAGTGAATGCAGTGAATTCTTGATGGTGAATTACATGCCCTTCAATTTATAGAAATTAACAAATCCAGTCCCTTTGAAAAAAAAATGCACAAGTCATATTTAGCCGTTGTAACTATGGATGAGATTACTGATACCGTGTCGTATTGTACCGATACCAAAATTTACCTTAAACGAACCCGAATATTGTACTGTAGATTTTTGGTCGGTATCGGTATGGTACCGTTAAAAGTTCCGAACTGATACCATATCGCATAGGACGAATACCGAAATTGAGCTAAATTCAAAACTGTGTAGCTAGTTTGATATTTATGCAATTTGGCAACACTTATACGCTTAAACCTAACGGATTGGAATTTGGAACATGCCGTTTAATCTTCAATAACTTTTTGAGTATGTAGTTGTGTATATGTATTATATTATATTTATATTAATAAACCATCTTTATCCTTTTTTAAACTTAATATAAACAAACGGTTTGGAATTAGGTTCGATTTTAGTTCATCCATTCATTTTCATTTAAACATCCCACAATCTAATTTATACTAAAGCCCAAATTGAATGTTCAGTCCGATCTTTAACAATCAACCACACACTTTCTTCTAAAAATTAAACGCCAATAACCGTAAAGATAAAAAAGGAACATTTATCAGTTCTACACCTTAATGTTTCATGATAAAACCAATTCCTTATGTTTCAATGATTGGGTAACACGAATGAATGACCAACCATATACATCCTTCAGAAGATGGACTCGATAATTCGAACTCAAAACAAAAAAATCCCCAAAAAAACTGGATTCCATCATAATCTCAAAACTACACAGAATTTTTAGTTTAAGATTATGTAACCAGTGTCCAGTTTCCCACCCACCAAGCCCCAGACTAAACTAAGCGCGCTCTACCTCCCACTAGCCCAAAGGGATTTCGTTCTTTCTATTAATTACAAAAAATATATGTTCAGGTTCAGATAGGTAAATAAAAATGAACGAGCTTTGTTACTGTCTATTTGGAGGACGGCCACGTGAGAAAACAGAACTGATGCCAGAAAATGTTCGACCTATCACACTAGAGCTCGAGCTTCCTTCTTCTGTAATGTTCAACCCGTTTGATGCTCGGGGAGTGTTTCTAACTTCTTCAGGTGTGTCATGAAGAACCTGCAACATATAATTCCCACAATACCAAACTATATTTAAAAAGAAAAGCGATAGAAGCATTCAAACTCTAATTCACAAGCCAAAGAATAACCTTTAAGCCAGAGGCGGCAGACACAGCGGTTTCCAAAGGTCGCTTAGCCTGAAAGATAGACCTCATTAGTCCCCTTTTTATAGATAACGCGTATATTAACAGTCACTTATAGCTAATCAACCATTATACCAGAGTGGAAAGAAAAAAACATACTTCAGGAGACAAAGAGGGAGATGCTTGTAGCTCCTCAATTTGAACTGGTGGCAGAGACATAGCCTGCAAAGAGATACAGATGAACAAGATAACTAACATCAACTGGAGTCAATCATTGTTTTTTGGTCAGCATATATGTAATCCCTGCCCACTTATACATGTGTTTAGATCAGTGTTGTAGCGAGCATAGTGCTTGCTAGAGCATTTAGTGGGCGATGCGATTGTAGGTCACAATCTGATTTTGGCCATTCAATAGCATGGAAATAGCGGGATTATATGTTTTATGTTTTAATATTAACAGCGATAATATATGCCTATAAAATAGCAAAATTTTCGTTTTTTTAAATATACATATGAAAACAGTGTATTTTGATAACAAAATACACATACAAAATATTTCTAAAATTATCTTATAGTGTATCACTAAACATAAAATAGCGCCCGCTATTTCATTGCTATCGCTACGTAACGTATAGGTAGCTTGTCGCTATCGTCCGCTCTTCACCATTAACAACTATGGTTTAGATGTGACAAATCAACCCAATTACTAATCACTGCTTTGATTTGCACTGTATATAATTTCAAACTAAGCCAAATCAAACAAATTTAGCTAAACCAGGAACAAGGCAAGGCATACAGCCTTGTACATGGTTTTATCCAAAAGTCACATTATTATTGTACCATCTTTATGTGGGGTCATAGTTAACACATCAATCGTTTCTTACATGCATAAAGCTTTAAAAAACTACACACACTCTGTCGGAGCCGGGAGAAACCCAACCCAAACCCAGCCATTTTCGACCCGTACTAGAAATCGACCCTTTTTAACCGTAACTGAAACCCCCTAACCCTGGCACCTACATATGCAGATTGCAGAGAACTAAGGCAGAAGAGAAAAATAAAACAAGTTATAAGTTTACCCTATGTGGCAATTCAAGAGCTGGCTTTGATGAACTGGATGGGTTTCCCTACAAGGGAAAGAAAAATAGGGATTAGAATGAAGTAGAAATAAATTTCTCACTAAGCTGGAACAAACAACAGAAATTAGAAATAATGTACTCACTAATCAGAGGATTAGAAAAAAAAAAATCTTTGCCATGCAATTAGGAATAAGTATTTACCATAAGACTATTACTCTGTGCCTGGTTTTCCATTGATATGGCAGTGCGTATCAACCTTTCCACTCCTAAGTTTGTTTCATCCTGCACCCGTGTCAATTTAACTGTTTGAGCAAATCATATAATAACTTCGACATCACTTTGTATATTTTATGCAGCAAAAAATATTACCTGCTTCAATTCAAACATACTCAGCCTACTCTCCTGTAATAGAAACTATTAAAACATGACAAAAACATAGATAAGCAATTTTAAAGTCACAAACCAAGGGATAAAAACCACATACCAGAGTGTAAACCTTGTTATGTATGGATTGAACATCCTCAGAAAACACTTTTGTTTTTCCACGTATTGCAGAAACCTACAAGTTTTCAACAAAATATTCCAAAAATCAATGTGATGTTGAGTAACTTATTAAGTAATGCAACCTTTATCTCTAAGTACCTCTTCTTTCGTAGAAGCGGTAATTTCTGCAACCTCATCTAAACTACAATCGACACGGTCGATTCTTGAAGATAGATGTCGTTTGGTAGCCTAAACAGCATAAACAGGAACCTTAACTAAATCAGAAGTGATAAAAGTTTTATCAAATCCAGTTTATATATTCACTGAATAGATAATTCATAAATAATAAATAAAAAATGCAATACCGCTAGTGAAGAGTAGACGGACTCAAGTTGTTTAGCTACAGCATTTGTTGCATCGGATAAACTACGTTTTGTAGCAAACATCATATCAGGAAGTTTCCACCCCTGATAACAAAAAGGACAAAATAGTATATATGTTATAGCAAAAAGCAACACTATTTAATTTAGCACATTCTTGGAAAATGAATGTAGCAAAGTTTAGCTGTTTTAATTCAACTTCTGAAACATAAATTATCTGGATGTTAAAAGAAATTGACAAGCAAATATTAAAGTTGATATCTTATTACCTTCCACCAAACATAACCATATCCTACAACAGCAACAATGATAATGACACCATATTTGTTGCCTGCAAGAATAAAAAATATACCAAGTATTAAGGAGCAGCCCGTAACACAAAAGCAAAAAACTGTAATGTTAATAAAAACTAAAGTCTATCGCTATTGCATGTACGCTAAAATTTAAAGTACAAAATAATTAACAAACCTCCTGAACCACTGGAGGTCACAATAGTAACAGGTCTATTTGATGCCAGAAGTTGCAGCTCCTGCCTTAAGCTATTGACCTGTTTAAAGTAATATAAGACAACAATCCAGTAACTTGACCACCCATATATATATGTGTATAATGAACATTCAAACCTGTGCCAACAACGAGTCGTTGACTGGTTTTGTTTTTGTCACAGGTTTCTCATCATGACTAATTAGTTTAAGCACCTACACAGAAAGAAAATAGAAAGCTTATAAGCTGTATACATAAAACATAGGAACGACTAAACAAGTAATTAACTGGAAAAGAAATGCTTACTTTAGAAGCACCAGAAAACAAATCAGATACACCGGGCATTCGACCTTCTTTAGCAAGAACCGACCCAACAAGGCCTACAAATATAAAATAAAAATAATGCACACAGTTAGCAACTAGCAAATTATAAGGCTAAAATGGTGTCTTAACTCGAACCCGTCTAAACTCTAAACTATTTACAGCCTGTTCAGTAAAATAGAGCTTAAAGATGCCAATATGCCTTATAACATTCCATTGACCCCATTTAATTCAGTCACATTAATTCACACAACACATAATTAATTAAATTAACAAACTTTCTTCATTAAAAGAACATAATTTCACATGTAAAACAAACCTAATTCAAATCAAACCCTAGCTGCAATAAACAAAATGCAAAAAAACGCAATTTTGTAACTTTCGCTAGCATAATTACGTTCAATGAATCTAATTAATTAAAAAGCTAAGATGAAGATTAGAAACTGATACCTGCTCCGATAATTATTGTGAGCTTGCCAAGAGGAAGAGCCATGGTGTACAAATCGATCAAGCGAATGGGATTATTATGCGAAAACTGTGATCATATTATTGGAGACTGTAGAGAGGTTGGAGAACAACAAGGGTGAGTCTGGTTTGTTGTTGTTAATTGTGAAAATAATTGGTCGTTTCAGAGAGGCTAAACAAACCCTAGCTCGTGATTGATCCCCCAACAGTGACGCAATGTTTTATTTTCGTAACACGTTTTCCTTTTTTTTTTTTTTTTTTTTATGGTGTAATGTAATAGTGAATTGAGTATATCAATCCATTATCAACCCTGTACTCGCAGCCCGTGAGAGAGGCCCAAACCTATTTTTCTTTAACAATATAACTAGAGTTTAGAGGTGGCCAAATTGGGTTTTTTTTTTTTTTTTTTTTTTCTGGTTTCGAAGCGACTTCCAAACAGGTTTTGCGTTTTATCGGTTTTGGGTTGAACCGGTTTGAGGGTTGGTTTCCGTTTGGTTCCAACCGGTTTAGCCGGTTTGAGAGTTGTTGCTTTTTACGCGGTTTCGGTTCGGTCTCAGTTTCAGTTCCAAAATTTCGTGTTTTTTTTGCGCATTCATTAGTCGACAAAAAGAATTACAAAAAGAATTTCGGTTCGGTCCCCAATATCATTAATATAAATACATCTTAAAAAAAATACATAAAGTTAATTACTTAAATAAGAAAAAAAATATTTAACGTTTAACTTAAATCTCATCGTTTTGTTTGCCCGCCTAAATTGTTCATCTGTATACGATAGATTCTCTGAAATCTTTCAAGCACTGTTAATACACTCTTCATCTTTGAAAATACATGATCTCTTGTACGCTTGGTTGTAAAATTCATTTCTCGTCAAATCTATCCTTAACGTGATCCCAATAATTAGGACAAAAAACATCTTTTGTACCCTCCTCGTTTAAGTCTAAGGTCCTAACGTGTACAAAAGTAAGACTCAACGTGTACTACTAGTCTTCGGTCCAAACGGGAACATTTGGAAGCATTTCGAAAGTATGGTAAAGTGAAATATTTGCGAGACGAGAGTGGTTTTTTTTTTTTGCTTTTTTGTAAGTTATGATCAACCAAATACACCCATTAGCTAATTAAAACTGACATGTGATGCCAAAATGGTGACATTTTTTTTTGGGAAAACGGTTAAAAATGGGGATTCAAACAGTCATATTAACGTTTTCCAACATTCAAACGATTAAAATCAGTTTGACTGGTTTCAAACTGGCTTTGTCTGAGCTATTTGGCTAAGAAACCGGTTCGGGTCAGTTTTGGTCTACAGAATACAAAACAATGGGAAACAAGCGGTTGCTAGTGGTTCGGGACCGGTTTGGATCCCAACTGGTTCAGTTTGTCAGTTCGAGTTTGGACACTTGTTTTTTTTTTTTTGCCAAATGTATACATATACATGCCATTTGTAACAAATAACATTATTTAAAAAAGGTTTTCTTAATACATTCAAAATAACAAACACAAATGTAACTTTTGTAATGAATAACATTATAAAAATATATTTTTAATTCGTTCAAAGTTAACCTAAAATTAACCTAATGTGTAAGTATATTGTACTAACCATACATGTGTGTTGGATTTGTTTAGGGTATTATGTTATACAGTTATTTTAGTTGATAGTTTATGGGTTATCGTCCATGTTTTCACGTAAATCATAAGATGGTATCGCTTGTATTTTTGGTCAATTGCTCATTATTCTATCAGTTGAATATTATCCTGGTTTATCCTTGCTTGTGCACACATATTTTTGAAATATGAGAAGCTTAGAATATTTCAACAAAGTTGAAGATGAAATGTAAGTAAAATCAAACTTGAATACTTCCGATGGCGGATGATGATGGAGACCCGGGGTGCCCGGCCCCACTGATTTTTCACGCGTAGTGTTAATTTTACTGAACATTTGTTTTTTCGTGTAAAATGCTGATTTTTTAAAGTTCGGCACCCACCGATTAGATTTTCAGAGTCGAGTCCCCACCAAGTTTTCGTCCAAGCATCAGCATTAGCATCTCCAATAATGATGGGGATGAGGCTTGAGTTGTATGGGCAATGTTTGTAGTCATTTATAGTTATCAAACCCCCATTTACTATTTTCGAATTTTGCAATGATTCAATTCGGTAATCAACGAGACAAAAAGGGGTTGGGTAAAGACGCACTAAATGATCTCATATGGTTATTTTTTTATAAGAAGAATTGTATTTTCAGATAATTCAGTTGATGGAAACTTAAAAATAAATTGTTCGATAATTTGTTCAATATAAATACCTTACAACAACAATTTAGACTTAGGCTGCGAATTAATCTAAATGTTAAAGCGTATTATATTAATTATTTTCTATAATATAAGTCTGTGACTCTGTGTCCCTTGATAAACAAAAATTAATAGATATCACTATAAACATTCTAAATTAAATAATAAAGCATTAAGCATTTGGTAATAAAAGTCTTTGTCCCTTGATAAACAAAATTCAATAGATATCACTATAAACATTCTAAATGAAATAATAAAGCATAAAGCATTTGGTAATAAGAGAAAATATTAGTTTCTCACACGTGCAATAGAATATTCAATTTTAGTTCCAAAACACATCGCATTAAAAACTAACGAAGCATTGTAAAGCCAAACCCATACATATCTCATCATTTTTATTTTTCTTATCCAAAACAAAAAAAATAAAAAAAAAAATAAAAATAACATATAATTTAAGATGCAAGAAGCTACAAATTATATTTTATTTTATATCACCATATATAACGTGTTGTTACAACTAATTAAAGACTAATATAACAATAACATTGTTACGTACATTTTTTTTCTATCAAAAGAAATAAACCATTATCCCACACCAATTATCAATCATTTTAACGAGAGTAGATTTGCATTTGTGTCAGAATATTCTCAAAGTTATCAGTAGATTTCTCGATTGGATGTGAGTGCACTCCTTCGTATGTTGTCACCACAACTCCGTCGTCATGTGATAGTCGTTGAACTTGCTTCTTCACATTGCACCCTTGATGTGTACAACGATAGTAGTTCCTGTATACATAATAAGTTAATAACGCGTGTTTTATTATTCAAAAAATGTAAACTTGTTATCAAATAATATTAATAATAATAACCAAGTATATGTCTAATTTCTAGCATTGTGTAACCATCACAAGTGAATGAAAATGTTAACTAGGATCGTCCCGAAGTATTTACTAATGCAAGATCATTTTATGCCACAATTATTATATTTGTTACGTATATTTCAGGATAAAGGAAGAATAATATTTTACTAATGCAAAATCATTTTTAAGCCACAAGTATTATATACGTTATATAAGTCATCAAATTATCAAACATACATGCATATGCATGATGCATGTATATTTGGTCATAACAAACAGAGCGTTTATATTTGTCATGTTAAATAATTCAAGAAAAATATTAAATATACATAAACAACTCAATCAGAATTATAAAATAAACTCAACCCCACAACAAAATAAAAATAATCTATAACCTATATTATTTTATTAATATGAAAGAAAAATCCATCAAATGTATGTCATGTGTTAAAGTTTCTAACAATAAAACCGATTATAATTTGGTAGAATCATATGTAAAATTTTATTGAACACTTAAAGAAAATAAATACGATGTAGAAAATAAATATGAATTATACCTAGGAAACTTATTATTCTTAACAGCCTTTTGACCATACTTCCTCCATCTATAACCATCGTCAAGAATATCAACTTGACTCCTGGTTTGAAAAGCATGTTTAGGTTTTTTAACCTTCTTCTCCGGTTTTCTTATATTAACCTTTCCTGACACCGTCTTCAGCTCGTCACAACCGCCGTCGGTCACTGTACCGCTGCCCGGATGGACCATCGGTTCGTAACTAGCATGATTGTTGTTCATCATGTTTAATGATAAATATGAAGAAGTAATAGCAGCTGATGATGATGATGATGGTGAAGATGATGAATAAGAAAACATTTCACCATTTGTGTCATTCATTTTTTTCCAGAGAGAGAGAGAGAGAGGAGAGAGAAGGGAGTACGGCGGCTGAGCAATGGTGGTGGAGGAGAATTGTGAAGAAGGATTAATGGTGGGTCAATTTGCTTATATTGAACAAAGGTGGGGCGGCTATCATGCTAAAAGACAAAGTTAACATCATCTTGGTCACGTGAATTGACAAAAAATTGTAACTTGTTGGAAACTTGTTTAGATTGACATATTAAGTTACTTTTGAGACATTATGGCATGTTTATGTATATAACTTGTACTACACGTTACAACTTGCACTCCCTTATGGCATGCAGTATATCTTAACCGTGATAACCACATAATTTAATATGTTTATGCATAAAATTATAGTTTAAAAATTTGGCTAGGGACATAACCTTACAACCTATTTTTTAGAATTTATAATACATTAAATACATTCAAATCATGTTTCAAAAGTATCATTGATCATAACTATATACACAAACAAATCATGTTTTTGAAAAACCCAAACACTATATATATAGGGTGAGTTTTATAAGTGAACAATGATTTGTTAACTAAATAAACCAATCTGAACCATTGATTACTTTATGATCTTATAAATTTAAAAATAAAAAAAAATGGCATAATTGTAATTTATGAAATTATTTTTTTTTCAAATTAAATAATTTATTTTCTCTCTCCAATTAAATCATCAATTAATTATTTTTAGTAAGGAGCCGGAATATATGTAGATTCGTAAAATATATATATGTGTCATACATAATCAATAATTAAAACAGTTCTACACATATGTATTGTAAAAGACAGAGTTCATAATTGGTATGTACATATATGTATATTCATATAACATTACAAAAAAAAAAAAACTAAAATCAAGCAATCTACATATATGTGTATGTTCCTTTACGCATATGTAAATCATCATCATCACACACTTAGTATATCCCACCAATAGCAAAGCTATATAAGGTAGGATATGAGGAGGGTATGAGGAGGGTAAGATGTAGACAACCTTACTTCTATCCCGTAGGAATAGAGAGACTGCTTCCAGTGAGAACCCACGCTCGATAGTTGTTTTGCATCAAGCCTTGGACATAAGGCATATAACACTCAACAATTGAGACAAACGCTGATCAGTACATGTACCCCCTCAAATCATATTGGTACACGTATATCATCTTCGTCTCTCTGAATCATATTGGTACACAAATATCATCTGCGTCTCTCTGAATCCTGCTACATATATGTATATTACGATTGTTAGATATATATAGCTTCTTGTGCTTCATCTTCTCCGATTGTAACCACCACCTTCATCTTTGCCCGCTTGACCAACATGATTGTCGCCGATTATAGCACCAACGGCCACCACATGTGCTGGTGTACAACACTGATTTTAACACCTTCAACAATTAACAAGACAAAAGTTTCATCTCTCAATTTTTAACATCTTCAATAATCAAATAACATAGTTTACAATAATATTTAACCAATCTAAATCTGCAAATAATACGTCACTTTTAAATTCTAATTTTAGTACCTCTAAAGAACAAAGTTTGATGAAAACTATAAATAAATCAAAATAAAATCTTACACCTTCAAATCAAAGTAAAAAAAAATTATCTCGTTGAAATTTGATTCAATTAAAAATCAAACAAAATAAAGATAATTTACAAAATTGAACCTTAATCGACCAATATCATCGACCCCATCTAAACCCATCTGAATCGACTTCTTCATACTGCATTGTTTTTCTAGACACCTGAACCTGAATCGACCACCATTCATCGAACGCATCTAAACCCACCTGCCAGCGGATCTTGACGACACAAACAACCCCTTTGTTTTGATTTAACACGCTTTACTAATTTGGGGCCGACAATAACCAATACTATGCGATTAGCGTGCCATTTGAGTACCAGATCCTTCCGGTAATGGTAAAGTTACAAAACTCGACGGAGCGAGTGGTTATTGGGATTGAAAAAATTGAAAATCCATTTCTTTCAGTCGCCATTGTTGAAGGTGATTCAGGCCACTTTTAAAATGTTTCTTGATGATCTAAATGATCAAAATCTTGATTGAAATGTATTTACGAGAAAAATATGGATAGATTTGTGCTTTTCGTCTAGTTACGAGAGATAGGTGAACAAATGAGAGATAGGATGTATGAGAGACAAAGCTTGATTGAAATGTATTTATGAGAAAAATATGGATAGATTTGTGATTTTCGTCTAGATTTGTGTTTTGTCACGGATATATATATATATATATATATATATAAGTGACAAAACTCGAGAAAACTTCATCTAACGATTGATTTCATGTTGATCATTTCTAGGGTTTAGTTTACAGAGTGTAGGATTTAACTTTTATAGTTTAGGGTTTAGGTTTAGCACTTATTTTTTGATTTTAGACGTAAGTTTTATAGTATTTAATGTTTAGCTCTTTAGGTTTAGGTATTAGGGTTTAGAGTTTAGTAATGATTAGATAGGGTATTCTCGAGTTTTCTCACAAAGAGGGGTTTTCTCATTATAGGGGAATGATAATGAGAAAACTACTATTCGTGAGAAAATTCTATCTAACAATTACTAAACCCTAAACACTAGTCCTAAAACCCAAAAGGTTAAACCTTTAAAATCTCTATATAACCATCATTATCACGGTATCGATTCTTTCTTTCAAACTCTTTTAGTAATTACCAAATCTAAACCCTAAACTTTAAAAATTAAACAATAAACCCTAAAACTAAATCACATAAAAAATAAACATAGACGTCCTTGAATTTTCTAAAGTTTTCTCCTGATCATCTCCTTATATAAACATATATGTTCATGCGATATTTAAACTCTAACAAAATTTGGAGTAACTATAAAAACTATCCTTTATTTTTATAACAAATTTCAATGCATTTCCTTTGTCTTCAAAATTGTTGATATTTATACTTTTTGTTTCTAAATCTTATACGATTTGTTATTTGACCCTAACTCAGTTAAATTTAATTGTTAAATTGAGGGCAAATTGATATTTTTACCAATTTATTTGAAAAATGATTTTAATAATTACAATAATATATATATATATATATATATATATATTGTATTTTACACTTTCACTATATATAGGGGAAGGTTAATGTACAATATTCCTCAACATTTGATGCTACGATATTAAATCACACATGTTATAAAAAATCAAACCTTAAGCACGCATGAACAAAAACACATGATCACGCATGAACAAAATCAGAAATCATGCATAGGGTAAACTCTAATCATGAATAGGAAGGCACATGAGCCGAGGAGAGCACGAGTTCAACTAAGTTGTAGTTTGGCTCGTTAAGTTGAAGACAGTTCGAATTTGGCTTGCTTCAAGCACTATGTCCTTATTAAATCCAATCTTTTTATCATCCATTTATTTTATATATCATCATAACTATATATACGTGCACACTAATATTTATAATGTATGTATACATCGTGTAAATTATACGTACTTATATAAATAACAAACATGTTTAGACTCGTAAACCTAGTTAAGCTTGCTAGATATAATATATATGAAGTTTGATATCAAAGTCATAAATTAAATAGTTTTACTTTAGACTCGAACTCATACAGATTCATTTAGACTCTAGAGATCAGCCATCAAAACTCTTCAAAAACCATACACTTTAAATAAAAATAAAAACATTTGTGGTTAAAATTAAATGATTTTAAAGTACTCTATAGTTAAGTTAATTTTATATACACATCTTAAGTTTTTACATGTAACTTTACAATTTAGCATAACATCAGTTTACAAGTGAACTAATATTAATTCACATGGGAAAATACACTATGAATTTAGAATTTATTGTAACTTCAAATGTAAACTAATCATGTTAAACTAGTGTTAATTCACATGTAAATTTACTTTGCATATTCAGCTAGGTTTTTATAATCGAATGCCATTGTAGCCAATTAAGTGTAAATTCTATATAAACATTCATTCAAATACAATTCCTAAATGTATGTTCATATGCAAATATACGTTTTGATTCACACAAGTTATAAAACTTTTTTCATGATATAAACCAACATGTATTTTAGTGACTGACACTTTGTAGGGTTGTTATATACACTTAAATCGTATGATATATACCTAATGATTATCACATATGATTAAACTCTCGTTAATAAATTTAGACATTTAGTGACAAACATGTATTTTAATGGCAACATTTACACTATATCCAACATGTATTTTGTTGAAATATGATCGAATTTCTTTAAGTAAAATATACTTTGTTAGGAAATTAAACAAACAATAATGTTCTTTTTTTGTTTTACCAAAATGTAAATGTGGTGAGATTATTTGCCTAACTAAGAAGTCTATTTAGGCATTATGTTTTAAAATTTAGACATAATGTTTTAGATTCTTTTGACATAATATTATATATAAAAATATCAATATAACATTTTAAAATACAAGTAAGTGTATTATAGGCATGAAAGTTAAAAAAATAACGAAACGAAAAGAAATATTTTGAAAACTTCAAACATGTTTGATATTGATTGATATATTGAAAACATTTTTTGTATTTGATTAATATATATAGAGTTACACTAATATTGGTTGAATTATATTGAAAACATTTCATAATTGTAATGCATATAGCAATCCTTTTAATAATGATGGATACTCCGGTTGACAACTACCCTCTTCTTTGTCACTATACTTGTAGGAAGGGCGAATTGAAAGGCGTAAAATACTCGTCCAATTTGAATTTCAAGTGATCATTCATTGTACCGAATTTTCTTTAGACGCGTCCCTAAAAATATTAATTTGTCTAATTCTCGATCATTCCAAAACCAATTCAGCATATAAAAAAATATTGAGTTGACAAAATGTTAGTTTTTTATGGGTTGGCGTTATTGTTAATTATGTTGAAGTGAAATTAGGTACATATTATTATTTATTATATATTGTAAGTTAAAAACAAATAAAAATATATACCTAAATACAAGATCCGATTTTAAGCTCAATTTGGGGTCCTAAACATACACATGAGATATAGTTCGGAGAGATTGAGGATAAACAAACACACACTAACATCAAATATAAATGATTCTTAACATACAAAACTTTTAACATGACAACTGAAAGAGAAAAAATAATTAATTTTTTTTCTCGTCTACTTAAACAGGATGTTTAGTTACGAGATGTAACGTTTAGAGTAATTATTGGGTAATTATAATATCTCTACTACTGTTATTTGCAATTTTTTAAAAGATTTTGAAACTAAAAAACGTGCATAATATAATAAGATAAAAGTAAAAAAAAGAAAAAAAAAAATCCCCTTTTCATTTCTTATTTCTTATATTAAGTCAATTTGTATGTTAAGACTCATTTGTATTGGAACTTAACTCTATGTGTCTATTTAGTTATTTTGTATAATTTATGTTGTGTTTATGGTTTGATTATGTTTTTGATGCGTGTTTTGTTACTTGGTTAATGTTTTATTGATTATATGCATTATGGTTTTGTTTAGGCAACTTTCTTTAAAGATTCTGAGTGTTTTTTTTTCTGAAAACATTTCTTGTTCTCTTATGTCTGCGTCACGTAACCAGGCGAAGACGTTTGGTCTTCAGATTGTTTATTTTCTGAAAACATTTCATTAAAAAAGCTATGTGCATCCTCTTTTTGTGCAGAAATGGATAGCCTCTTCTAACCTCTTATTGCCCTCAAACCCAAACATAACAAGAGGCCCTAGCCTCATCTCCTCCAACCCTCTCCTCTACACCATCCGCCTCCCCACCCACCGTAACCCCTCCATCACCGCCACCTTCCTACTGCGACAACCTTCACAGCCCACCCCTTCACCTCCGCCAACCCTCCTGCGCCAGACCCCCCTACCTCTACCAACCCTTCCTACACCCACCACACACCCTTCACCTCCGCCAACCCCCTACTGCCGCCACCCCACTTCCACCGTCTTCCTCCCACCGCCGCCATCCCTTCACAGTCGGCCTCCTTCCTTCACAGTCAGCCTTCATAGGTTTGATTTCTAGATGTTCATTTTTATGAAATGCTTATTAGTCTAGATGTTCATTATTATTCAATAGCTTGCAGAAGCGTCTTCCTCTCATTGCCGCCATCCCTTCACAGCCGACCTCCTTCCTTCAGTCGCCTTCATAGGTTTTGATTTCTAGATGTTCATTTTTATGAAATGCTTATTAGTCTAGATGTTCATTATTATTCTACGGCATGCAGAAGTTAAAAAACAACCATTTTTTTTTGCAGACTGCAGAGGTTTAGTCTATATTTCTGCTACAGATGTTTGCAGAAGTTTTACCTCTGAAATACAAACGACACCCTTGCCTTTCCAATGAAACACCATCCCATTGTTATATGCATGTTTATATATCCGCAATAACTGATTCCTAATGGGCAACGATGGTACTTAAAAATCACTAAAAAAATTAACTAATAAAACTTATAAATTAGTAACAATAACAACTAACTAGATTACAAACTTAGTTTGAAAAACGTGAATTACAAGTTTGAAAATAATAAACGAACTTGAACTTTATTTAAGCAAGCCAAATAAATAAGTTCTATAATATTATCATTATTTGTGAATTCACCAAAGCAAATAACATGTCATTTGTTAACTCATCATTCATGTCAACCAGTTTCTATGTTTTTGGTAATTAAAATGTATATAAAATCATCTTTTAGTAGTTGCTTATCTGTAAAAATTAATTATTTATTATATGTGAAAAAACATTTTCATCTTGGAAAAGTTATTGTTTTGGAAAATTCATTCAAACTGTAAAAGTTATTGGTATGGAAAATTCTTTCAAACTTGTCTATCTGATTCTTCAAAGATAAACTCAAATTTAGTTCACGATTTCGACTCAGAAGAATATTATATCGTTAAACAATTGTTTTTAATAAAGTTTGTCAATTTTGTTTATATAATCAACATGATTTAGATCCTTGTTAAATCAAAATTGTATGTAATTCATACGGTTCTATTACAAATGTTTTGTCCGTCTTGACGGTATTTAATATACAATTGATTGGTCTTACATTAAAAAAAACAATTATACAATTATACAAACGGTTCTATTAAAAATGTATTTTTGTCCATTTTGACCGTATTTATCATACAATTGAATTGGTCTTATTTTAATAAAAATAGTTATAAAATTAGCCATTTTTTACTAAATCATATAACAAAGACATTTTTTGTTTTATACTTTAAAAAAAGTTAATGTCATCATCATGGTCTTACAATTTTAATGATCATATTTACAAGAGAGACGACTTAGCCATTTAGGGACCCAATTTACCAAATTAAAATCAACTTAAGAATGAGACCGAGGCAAATAACAAACTCAAAGTAGTTATGAGAAATTGAGAATACACCCCAAGGGGATTTTAGTCGTTCAAAATTTTTACGAGAATACGTAACACAACTAAACCACCAGTTAAAATGGTATGTTTCTTAATCAAATTCAGCAAAAGATAGATATGAATGATTTTAGTCGTTCAATTTTTTTATGAGAATACATAACACGTCTAAGCCACCTGTTAAAATTTCATATCATTTACAGAATTTGATTGACTTGTAGGTTGATGAAATAATTCTCCAAGTCAAATTTCTTGTGTAAACTAGGTTCGGAATCGAACGAGCAAAAACAAAAGTCACACTTCATGTTTGTTCTATAAGGGCACTCAGAGCATCACCCTGGTGCTCCTGATAGCGTGACCACAATGGTTATGATGGTAGTGGTGGTCTTCACCGCCGTGATTTTGTAGGTGTGTGTGGTTTCAATAGTCATATCAACCGTTACAATGTATACATATATAGATAAAAAAATTTTTCACCCCTTTAAATATCTAATCTTATACCATTTTTGAACTCATTCACTCTAAACCTTCTACAATTTTCCTACTTACACAACTTAAAAAAAATACCAATGCAGGGTTCAAGTTTATTTCCACCAGACTCATCTAGTCATCTGACTCAATGACTTCTACTCTTGATTTTTTGGAATGGTTGCCGAATAAATGGAGAGAGTGAAAAGTAAAGTGAAGGATATATGTATTGTTTTGACAATTTTTGGACAATGGATTGTAATGGTTATTTCAACAAATCACAAGGATGAAAAACGTAATTAACTCTTTATTTATGTTAATTTTAACTTTAATAACAAGATCATTATGGTTATTTCAAATAAACTAACAAAATAACTGGATGACGTTATTGAGGGTGGACTGTAATTGTCACAAAAGCGTAAGTACAAGGACTGTTTTAGCAATTTCTAAACTAATGGACTGTAATTGTTATTTTCAACAAACGATAAGGAGGGAAAACATAACTAACTCTTTAAAAACGAAATATAAACAAATTCTCTCTCTCACTCTCTCTCATGTTGCCACAATTAACAACCATAACCATCACCATCATTCAACAAAGCCACTACCACCTATTCCCTTTATGTCTATTTCTATCAAATCCTAACTCGGCCAGACACCATGTTCCCACCACCTTAACTTTGCCCAACCTGTTCTGAGTCAAGATAATATATATATATATATATATATATATATATATATATATATATATATATTATAATTAATATATATTCCAAGTTCCTCCACCTTCCCGCCCTAACCCTTCTCTCCTGAACATGCCACGTTCGTGCACCAACCCAATCGAGACATCGTCAGACTGAAATCATAACTTTATGAGGAGTTAACCCCCGAGCTAAGTCGGGTAAACCGCAACCCAACTCGTTCGACCCACACCCACATCCTTATGAGTCGACACGTAAATCAACTAATCACCTATGAAATTTGGTCTGTCTTTCATCGAATCCTTCCTCAATAGGTTTTCGGCGCGACATGGCCCTAATGCGAATGACACCTCACCAGTAGTGGTTCCAAATCTTATCAGTGTTGAACCCATGTCCGCACTTTATCACGAAGGCGGGTGTGTGGCGGAGCCGTGGTAGTGTTTTGGCAATTTTTAAATTAATGCATTTTAATGGTTATTTTCAAAAAAAACACATAGATGAAAAACATAATTAACTCATTTGTTTTTTATTGTTTTTAAATGAGGGGTATTTTAGTCTTTCCACCAAAAAGTTAACGGTAAATTGGATGGGGTTAATGAAGATGGACTGTAATTGTTTCAAAAGAGAAAGTACTGATACTGTTTTGACAATTTTTAAACTGATGGACTATAATGGTTATTTTCAAAAAAAAAACCACATTAGTGAAAAACGTAATTAACTCCATTGTGTTATGAATGTATCCATTATGTAGTGACTTTCCACATGTATAACCCTATCTATGAATGCATCCATTATTAGTGATTTTCCACATGTATAACCCCTTTCTCTTATTTACTATTGTACTAATGTGAGTGCCTATATATAATGGCATTTGTATATGATGTTAGATGAATGAATAAGAATTATTCATGTTATATTCTCTACATGATTTCATAGTCTAGCTCTCATGTTTATATACATATATATTAGTTGCTAATAGACCGTTATTTCACAACACGTTATCAGCACGAACGTGCTCTATGTGTTTTGCCACCCTTGGTATCCCTTTTTTCTTGCCTTTGATGTGCATTATTTTCCAACCTAACTCAATCTCGCATGTTGAGAAAGTAACCCAATATACGCAACTATCTCTACTAATAAAGGTATGATTCTTCGTATGATTATTCATATTATATTTGATGATGATACATCAATCTTACTGGTAACACTTAATAATTATACATATATAAATTCTAGAATGTAGTCTCATGATTCAACTCTTATCTATATATTTTTCCATTTGCTTTTAGAAGTTTATTATATATATTAGCATGTTGGTATTCATAAGGATTTAGATCTTACATCACAAATTATGACGTTTACAATTGACTAGTTCATCTTTTTTCTAATACTCATTATTAATTGAATAACTATAGTTTTCGTTGACGATGACGATATTACGAATATTTATTTTATTTTTCTCTTTTACAAATGATCCTTTCTATTATTCTAAATTGGCTGGATTATCATTTAATTAGTTAATTTAATATATGTTGTTTAGGACTCTTACAATCTATGATGCTCATCTACATATTCTTTGAGTCACCATAATCATATATTTATGCTTCTTTATTAACCTTGTTAAGTTGTAAATAAAATTGTTGAATTATTTTGATTTGAGGAAGTTAATTTGCAATCTAGAGAATATTATATGTGCTTTTAGAATCATGAAAAACAATTAAATTCAATATTCAATATTAAAAGTATGGAACTCAATATTTATGGACTAAACAATGCAATTGTATTAGGTATATATGCTTGTATTGGTGATAATATATACATGATGTATGTACTAGATTTTCATTTTGTATAGTTTATAATTTAAATGGATATGAATTTTGTAGTTAATTGTTTTCATTAGTCATTGTTAATACATAGCATACCAAAAGACTTTTACATAATTAGATATAAATGAGTTATGTGAGTAAACATCAATTGATTTAGTTTTAAATAAACTATACAACTTATAATGCAATATTTATTATTATTTATTATTATTATTTATTATTATTGTTATAACATGATTATGCAAATATCGTTTGGTACTTATACTAAGATTAATGATATAACAAATTTTGCATATAAGAAATTCATATAATAGATTAATATTGCTAGATATCATTAGTTGTTTTTAGAGAAACATTTTCTAGCGATATCGGTACCTCTAATGCATTCATTATGCCATGTCATAATGCTTAACAATTTATTTGCATATTAACTATTAGTAGTGCTAGTATAAAATAGTGACTATTGCTAATGCTTCATGTGTACAATGTATAGATTGCTTATATGATGTCATCAGTTGTTTAATATCAATATTTGAGAAGAAAAAAATGAGTATGTTATGTAATTCATCAGTATTGTTTTAAAATAAGTGTTCAAAATATATAAGATATTATGTTTGGTTATACCATAATAACTTATTACATAAATTATTGCGTTTGCTTATTAGTGATAAAAAAATTCTTATTTTATAAAGGCCCATCATAAGTTGTTTTTATATGATGACATGCTATAAGGTCATGTATTATATGATTTGTTTCTATCTATACCTTGTATTCTATATGCTATCACTTCTTTGCATCGATAATACCGAATAGAACGACTAAACCAAAGTTGTGGTTTATTGTCATTTTCATGAAAAAGTAGAAATACGCTTCGATTTGACATCCAAAGTGTCATACTCCTTGTATCTCATTATCAAGTATAAAAGAAATATGATATGACTCGGATATATAATTACTTCTCAATTGACGTTATATGAAGAGAAGTTTATTTATAAGGAAAATCGGATAAAACAAATTTTGTTTGTCAAACCTCAAATATACTCCTGAAGTAGCAATATCATTTAAAGGTATAAACGGTTTGAAACGACTATATATCTATATGTTCGAGAAAATAATGGAAAACCGTAAAAATTGTATGATTTTACTCTGATGTATGAAGTGAATATATATTGATCATTGGCATCATTGAGAAAGTTGTAATCATGATATATTAATAATGAGATTGACCATCAGAAGTGCAACAATCATCATGTTAATAAGAGATCAAACTATCAGAAATTATAAGATAGTCAAGCTAATAATGAGATCGAATATCAGTATTATAATGATAGTCATGATGAGATCGACCACCAAAAGTGGTAAACTAGTGATTGATTATATAACACGATGGTTTGAACTTTGAAGTTATAATACATTCTTTCATACTTGTGTTTTGTATTACATACGTGCAAGTAATACATATACAATATCATAAACCATAAGTTTATGGATCATGATTATTTACATTATTGGTATGACCGGTTAGACCACACCGAGTCAATGATGATGTGAAATATAATGAAGAACTTGAAGTTTCTTCTAGTTGATAACATATTATGTTTGCTCGTAAGGGAAATTATTTATTTGCCAATTAATGGTATAAATCCCTAAAATATTATGGAATGAATGAAGGATGTATATATCCAAACATGATACCATTTAGTGTTTCTAAATCGATGCATCGTCTAAATGGCCATCAAATTTACAACTTGAAGTTGTGTGTAGCTTAGCTAATGAGATAGCAAGCATATTATTCCATATTATCGTATTTATGGTGGTTATAACATTGAATTTAGTATCCATGTTACTAATGATTATAGGAATAAGTATTGAACTTTCTAAATGCTTAAGACACAAATTGCTTTTGTTGAAGACGATGATCAAACGTCTACAAATTGATTGCAAAGCCAATAATCAAGAGAGCAAAAGTTCATATTTGAGCACATGTCATTTTACATGCGGTAACATTATTTCACATCAAGCCAACATGTTGTAATAGTTTCTTCCATTATAGTTGGTTTTGGTTAGGAACCAAATATTTCCCATCAAACATTTTATTGTGCGGTATACATTGGAATTGATCCATCACAACACATAAAGATTGAAACTCAAATAATGTTGGGAATATATTGTGGATGAAAATACTATTTATGATTAACATACTTAGAGCAATTAACGAGAGATTTATTTATGGCTCGTTAAATCTTACTTTAAGTAAATTAACATTTTCAACATATGGGGAGATTAGTGCAGTTGAAAAAGGAATTGGTATGCATGAATTATCATTGATCCTCAAACGAAATTGTTTGAACAAGAAGTTCAAAAGATAATTCGTTACCTAGATTAAAGAATCAATCACCAGACATGTTAACTGACCTAAATACAGTGACTAAGTAAGTCACGTAGTCAACTGCTAATGCTCCAATTAAGTTAATTGTCCTAGTAGGGCAAACCATATATTAATGAGTCTATTGCACGCCTGAAGCTGGTAGACTAGTCGATTCCAAGAAATAAAAATTCCTCAAAAATTGGAGCAAGTAATGAAGAAGATGGCCAAGTCGAGGTTATAATAAAAAAAGGTTTCTTGAAGAGACATTAGACATGATGGTTCTGGAAGAACCTCAGGTACCCGAAAATAAATAGCTCTTAGTAAATTATATCATGTCTAGAAGTGTATGGAATCGAAACAAAATCGGCGTCGTTATACTTTTGTATATATAGCGCTTGAAAAGATGAAATGATGAGGATTAAGATTTAAAATCTGCCTATGAATAAATACAAAGAAATGATTGGCCAAAATGGAACGACGCAAATGAGGCAGAGTTGAATTCTCTACTGAAATGGAAAACTTACGGACCAGTAGTCCATAAAAAAGTTGTAAAATATATTTAATATAATTAGGTCTTTTATGTGGATCAACAATTGATGGCACAAGGATTTCGCAAAGACCTATGATTAATTATGAGGAGACGTATTCTCCAGTGGCGGATGCAATAGCTTTCCAGTATTTAATTAGTCTGGTAATATAAAGAGAGAATTGATATGTGTCTTATAAATGTTATGTATCATTTAGATACTAAAGTTTACATGCAAGTCCTTGAAGGATTTAAATTATATATTCATGTAAAGTAAGTTCTCGAGAACAATATGATCGTTGTATACAGATTCATTTTTGAATACGATTGAACTCCTAATGAGTTTCTTAAAGCAATTGAGTTCTTTAAAGGTGAATAAAATATCTTAACAATGTAATTCTTGTGCACCAATAAACATACATTGAAAACTTGTACCCAGTGATTGTGATATCTTAATAAATAGTGTACACGCATGGTACAATATGGATTTTGGAGATAAAAGAAAGTGTTCATGACACTTTTACATGATATAGATATCTATGTGTTAAATGAGCAAATTTATATAGCAAAACTCCTGAAGAGTGAAAACACATGCAAATATGGATAAGATGGAACAAATTCTCTCATGGATTGATAATGCTAGAAGCATTGATGTCAAAACCTCAAGAACATACTATATGAAGTTGACAAAATATGTGTGGACTAAAATAGTCGAGTCAAATATAATATAATTGACTCACCAGTGAGCTCGAAAACGAGAAATACATATGGTGAAGTTGGTCCATTTGTTTTCATTAAAAGAACGATATGAGGTTTACAAGTATTGCAATATATGTTGATGATGTCATTGAATCCCCGAAGAGAAAAAAAGAGCTCAAATATTTAAGTAAGAATTTGCAAATGAAATACAATATTGCAAATTTATGGCTCGATACGTAGGACATACGTTTATATTATAATCCATCAATCATAATACATCTAGAAAATGTTGGACATTTTCATATGGACAAAGCTTTTGGTGTAAGTACATTTAATGAGGTTCAAATATTTGATATAGATAAAAATGACTTTTATCATCCTCTATCAAAGAAGCAAAGATCATTGGTCATGAAGTACCATAATTCAATACAAATTGTATTAATATATATTGCTAGCTATACACGAACATGTACCATTAAATTAATTGGCAAGATTTAACTCGTGTACGACGAGGAGATAGTGAAATGAGTAAAACATTTATTTTCTATACCCTTAAGGTACGAAAGGTATGGGTTCATATTTTACTAACCCATCAACAAGTTTGGTTAGTTTTGTAAATGCATGGATTATAACAAAACACATTCATGGATCTTATTGTATCTACTTACAAGAGGAGATAATTAAAGTTTTACATGAAGATCATACATCAAGTTCATTAATAGATTGCATATCAATCGACAAATCACTGACTACAAAAGTTTTTCAACAACTTTCATAGAAGATTGACACTTGTTACTTGAAATGATACATATTATATTGAGGGGGAGACAATACGCGTTGCACTCTTTTTCCCTTAGCTGAGGTTTTGTCCCATTGGGTTTTCCTAACAAGGTTTTTAATGAGGCAACATCATTAAGCGTATTAAAGAATAGTATTCCATCATGTGGATAGTCAAGGGGGAGTGTTATGAATGTATCCATTATGTAGTGACTTTCCACATGTATAACCCCTATCTATGAATCCATCCATTATGTAGTGACTTTCCACATGTATAACCCCTTTCTCTTATTTACTATTGTACTAATGTGAGTGCCTATATATAATGACATTTGTATATGATGTTAGATGAATGAATAAGAATTCTCCATGTTATATTCTCTGCATAGGTCTAGCTCTCATGTTTATACACATATATATTAGTTGCTAATAGACCGTTGTTTCACAACACATTGTTTATAAGTCACTATAGATGTATATGGATAAAGTTATCGTACAAAGTCTCCAAAAAATGAGAAGTGTACAAAGACGGAATAGATCACAAAATATAACACGATGTCGAGCAAAATATAACACAATGCCAAAAAATATAACACAATGTAGAGGAAAAAAGATACAATGAGTCGTAAAAAAGATACAATGATGCAAATATAGAAAAAAACAAAATGAATTTAAACAAAAGTTCTTAAATCTACAAGCTAAACATCCAAAAGTAAAAATCTAAAATGTCATATCGTAGAGTTCGATTAGACGGTTCCAATGCCACTTGAATGAGTTAATCGAAGTCCGTTTAATACCATTCTTATAACTTTTTATTTTTATAAGATTATGTATTTGATATAATCCAAATGCATATAGACTAATTTAAAAAATAAGCAACTCTTTTGTTATTCTTAGAAAACTCTTTTGTTTATTAACTTACTTTTAGACATGATTAAACAAAATTATCGTCAGCGTGTCGTGACTAAAGGAATAAAATATTATACACTCGTCCCTTTACGAATTTTAAGTAGTCAAGGGTTTCTAGATTCGTAGCGGTTGGTGAAAGCGAAACAAATAATATCTAGTTATATTTAAGTTATATTCTTTTATATGAAAAACCTGCAATTATATAAAAAAGTTATTCTATTTTTTTAGAACATGGATATATTATCTAGTTTTACACCATTTAAGATTCATCTAAAATACTTGCAATGAGATCTTTTCCTCTAATGACGGATCCAGGACTTCTCAGCATGGAGGGCAAAAAATGGGTTGGTTTAAAATGGCTCCGGTATAACAAAATTAAAACGAGTAGCTTTTGTTTACGAATGTGACCCGTTTGCTACTATGTTCTTGACTTTTGATCTTACGAGACTTATTTGTTGAGTCTTTAATTTGATATATGACTGTGAAATTTATCTACATACATTTGTTGATTCTAATTCATATTTTTAGTTTGTACATGTCTTAATTCATGGAAAAGATAAGCAGTTTCGATGAACAAAAACATGGTTTCCAAATTTCCAGTTTAAACTAACATGTGTGTGTGATGCTAGCTAATGGATAAGACTTTTTCAGCAATCAATTAGTTAGTAAACTAGATGAAAATCCACATGTACTAATGCACCTAAGCAGAACCAATTAAAAATATTGTGGAATATGACACAGACCCTACGGGCCAAGAATACGTGATCTAAACCGACCCATAATATCGGATCTCATATCACATGCATCTCTTTAAAGCACAACACGCCTAGCATCCGGTACCTAAATACAAATAAAAATATTTGATTCCTAGCTAGAACTAACCCAAATACAACTTTTTATTTCATAAAATATTTGTTCTAAAACTCTTACCATTTTGATGAATTCCTTGCTTTGGAAGAAGTCAGTCTTGTTGGTTCGATGATTCTGACCTGAATCCAAGGAGATAAATATTGATGGGTTAGAGATAAATCAAAGGATTATTTAATTTTGAGTTCTAGTTAGTTTGAAATTTGAGTCAAACTAGCTTTCTTGTTCAATTCTTCAAGTAATGATATATAAATAAGGCATACGTATCTTGCATTTGGTTATTCTGTTTTAAAGTACCAATTTATAAATATGAGAAAAGAGTTGCGGTAAGTTGTCACAAAATCGTTGTGTTCGTGATACGGATCCTCCGTGAAACCCGGTGTGTCCGACCCGTGGGTGTGAAGAAGTCTACACTTACTTCCTGAAATATGCATGCATTATAGAGTAGTTAAGCATGTTTCCATTATCTTTATGTTTAGCTTTATTAGTTTATTTCCATTATCTCCATGTTCACCTTTGTTTCCACATTTCCAATCACACACAGGTTTCCATTATTTCATGTGTTTAAGTTGGTCTTTGCATTACGGAATGATACAAGAAAAATTGCACCAAACTTCGTTTCTATTTTCTAACCCAGCTCTTACTTTTATATTTTGGAGACCACAGATCTCGAATCCGGTACGCATCAATTCGTTGTTTACTTTGATCCGATTGTTTTCCGACAAGTCTTAAGATTATAAAAAATAAAAAACTAAATTTGAACGCACTGATCCAAAAAAAAAACATAAATTCATTTACTGATTTAAGAAAAAAAGGAAGGTAAAATAAGAATTAATATGATTTTGTTATAAATATACAACATACAAGAGTATATCTATAGTATTTTGACCACGACTTTTCTACGTATTATCGCAAAAGTACTTCAAAAACAAATAAAGAATATTCTATATATTTCGGGCTGAAAGTTATATACTTATATTCATTGTTAGTGCACACAAACATGTAAGAGATCTAAGTTTTGAGATTGGAGTCTTGAGACAAGAAGTCGATCCGTGAATCTATTATGGGTACTGGGCTGCTACATATATACTTGGCTGGTGGCACTATGAATTTTGGGTGGTTGTACCTTGAAATCTGAATGAGCCAAAAAATGGGTAATTACTAAAATAAACAAATTTGACCGATAAATTTCAAAAATAGACCAGAAAAATAGTCTTTACCAAATTAATCATGGGAAAATATCGAAAATAACCATTAATCAAGCTTTATTTTCGAAAATGGCCACATCCAAAATCTTGGGAGAGATGTTTCATGGATCCATTTGCATGGGAAGCGTCATCTAATACAAACATGACATGTGGGAAGTGTTGAGACTTCTGAACTCCTCACATTTAGGAAGCATCTGAGACTTTTGGGATCCGAGACTTCTGGGAGGCACCATGTGTTATGTTTGTATTGGATGATGCTACAGCTTCTCAATCAACGTTAAATTGATGTTTCCCATGGTTGAAAGGTCTCTCCAGGTGGCCAGTTTGGAAAGAAGGCTTGGCCAAAGGCCAATTTTGAGATTTCCCCATTAATCGTCCCTCAATTCCTCCAGATGTCATATTAGTTCTACCCCTCATTTCCTCCAAGATGTCATATTAGCTCCACCGACTAAGGCGCCTAGGACCTAACCTACATTTTTTTACTAAAAAGCGTCGGCTAAGCCTACTTCACCATGAAGCCTATGCTTTTTATGAAATGTGTCAGCTAAGCTCACAATTCTGGTGAAAAACATCGGCTAAGCTAGCACTTTTCTTAAAAGTTCTGGCTAAGCATGTGCTTTAATTGTAACGTATATTTTTGAATTTTTTTGTTCAACTTTGATTGTTTTATACTCGCCAAAATATAACACCTTGCTTTGAGTGATTGAAAAGAAGTGGATTGTTCTAGAGGTGTTAATTGATCCTTAGATAAGTGACATATGATAGGGGTTACGTTATATGCTTTCCAAAGTAGAGTTTTGATTTCCTAGTCATTATCTGTCTTACTATCTATGATCATTAGTTAATGTTTGGTGTTCAAAGGGTCCGCAAAGAGGCATGATTTTTTTCCTGATGAAAAATACAGTTTTCGGTTAACTTTGTACACAAATAAATATGCGTGTTTTTCATATAAACATTTGGGCTTTGGATCAATCAAGTGAAAGTGATTGTCAAACCCACTTCCACTTGCTCATAAACAATTAATGTCCATACTTTCACAAACAGATTAATGTCACCATAAGTTACAATCACTTAGACAAGTTTAGTTTGGTATCACCAACATTTGTTTGCCAAGGTAATTTATCCATCCCTTTTCAGTCTTCTGTTTTTTGAGGGGAAAACAATATTGAAGTAGAAACTGTGTAGTTGTGGGAACAAGAACTTGATCAAGAAGAGAGCCTTTATGAACCTTGGTTCTGTAATGGACGTTTCTCCTTTGCATACTCCATCAACAATGGCTTCCGCGCATGGTTCAGCTTCCATTGTTGGGACTACATCTTTGAAATCCTGCTCAAAATAACTTCTAGCATCCGTAGATATGATAAATCTGTTGCAATTTGAAGGGAAATGTTGCTACTTACTTTTCTTGAACGCGCACCAAAACCCTTGGTAGAATATTCCGCTGTTATGAGGTTTGTTTGTATGAAACCAAGTGCAAGATTGTTATCGTTATTGTCGGAGACACTTCAAATCTAAGGGATTCATAGAAGCTGACTAATGCCGATTTACTTGCCTGTCGGTACCATATAATATTCAGAAACGATGTCTCATCCTACTTTGTATGTTTTTTTATCCTCCTAACAACATGACCGTGACACAGAAAGAAAACAAGACAATAAAAATTAAGAGATGTGAACACATGTTATCATTTTTGATACTAGGATGGACTAGACATAAAAATAGGATGATATATTATGGTTACATAATATAAAGACAACACGCTAAAGTAAGTCAAGTGAATTGGGTTCGTTACATTGTAGAAGCCGCCTTTCGGTGGATGCTACACTCCAGCAGATGAGGCATTGACAATGATCTTTCCCTTGGTTTTCATGAGGTGCGGAATCGCAAAGTGAGTTGGATAAACCGAGCCCCAAAAGTTTATGTCCTACATATTTTGTTAGTAAACCCATTGGAGTTGTCACTATAATTTTTAGTGATTTTTGTAAATACAAAATAATAAATTTCTGCCACACTTAAGAATGTGTAAAGATAGTCTAGCTTTATAAAATTGTGAAAATAATTATAACTCCCCTGTAACTATGCAGTAAAAATAAAACAATAAGTGGGCATCAATGCACATGTGTATATAATGAATGAAGAATACAAAAACTTTAATGATGCACATGTGTTTTAAATGATAATGAATGAAGATTATAAAAACAATTGAATTTATTTGTTGTGGTGTGTGTTTGAACAGTGTGATCATACCATGACAGGTACAAATTTGGTGACATCATGTCTGATAGAATACAAGGGTCCAATTCCTGCATTACAAACAAGATGATCCACTGTAATGGAATCGATTAGTTTGTTAGAGTACACAATGTGATGGTGAAGAAAGTGGTTAATTAGGATGTCTCACAATGACCAAAATGTTTAATGGTGTTATCTACGAACATCCTACACTCATCGACTTTTGACACGTCAGCAAACATGTAGAGAACACCAGGAGAGCCGAGTTCACGAGCTCTATCCGCAACTTGCTCGAGTCAACTGTTGGGTTCTTTAATTGCTATAATTGCTAGATATGCACCGCGTTTTGCATACTCATATGCCATGAGCTGCAATATTTATAAACCAAATTAAAGATATATATAGTTCTTCCATTATATCTGTAACTAAAGATTCTAGGATTTGCATACCTCTCCAAGTCCAGATGAAGCACCAGTAATCAAAACCACTTTTCCAGACATGTTTTCGGAACATCGGAAACATGAACGGACGGTGTGGATGAGTTCCCAGAAGAAAAGAAAGGGTGAAGCAAGAAACAAAAGTAACAGGAAAATGTAAAACACAAGGGCATTTGTGAACTTGTTATTGAAGCAGGCTTCATACATGTCTGTTAATTTGCACACTACCATTCATCTTCTCTGAATATATTTGCTTAAGAGTTGATTATGACTCACTCACCTGGGTCCCATACACGTTGCGGAGCTAGCCCATTAATTCAGATGTATCCTCATATTTGCTTAGGGGTATCCTTTGTATAAAACTAAAAAAACCCGAAAAAAATTCACTACGAATACGGGGTTGAGCCGTAGCCCGTGCTACCCGTCTTAATACATTTTTTGACAACCAATCTATTTCTTTACATGACAGGTATCCGGCATGAAAAGAATTTAGTTTTATGCTTTAGAGAGGATTAAATTTATTAATAATGTTGGTTCATCAATAACATGTCAACCTGCTAACCTAACACGATTTACACTACTAGTTCATATGAACACGTATCTATGTGTGTTCAATGACCAAGCAAACTATGGAAATAGTTATGCTCATCAAGTAATATATTTTCTATTTTTAGGTTGTGTTATTGTGTGTCTTACTAAAACAATAGTTGTGTGGTACTACTGTTATCTAATCATATAGAACATAAATGGTGACGAAGAGGCATTTAGTAGGCTCATAAATACCCAACCGGATACATGTGCGTGCCATCAGTCAACCCGTACCGTTGTATTTATGTTGGACAAGTACTATAAATTGGCATTTATTTTGATGCTATAACTCCTATAAGAATTACCGCAGGGGTTGAAGTTTAAACATGAATATTTACCAATCACTATCTTTCTTTTTAACAACAATTTATACACCTAAATATCACATACCTTGCATTTGTAAGGATTTGAATCTTAGTGAGGGGTGAACGCCATACCAGTAGGCCATGGGTAACCATTCACATCTAACTCTTATGTTAAACAGTCACGTGACTCTTGAAACTTGAAACCAAAGCGCAAACAATCATGGCTTTGAAGTTTGAATACGTGACCCACGACCATGAGGAAGACAAAACACAAAGGCTAGATTCAATTCGATAGTCACCGATTTCAAAGAAACGGTACCATATTAGTTATGAACCTAGAAATCTATGTGACTGGGGACCAAAATAGATTTGTAAAATAGGCTGCGTCAACAAGATTAGTATATTTAGCTTCAAGTTATTTAACAAATAATAAAACTAATTTACGTACAACCATATAGTATTTTGGTAGAGGTTCATGTAAGAAAATATAAAAGTGTGAGAAGAAGAAGAAAGATTTTGGAGAAGACACGTATCCCTCTTTATTTTGGTAGTTTAAGGGTATAAGTGTAATTTAACTAATAAAAAATCTAATTATGAGATGAATATATGCAACCCAATTTTGGTAGTTATTGTAGGGATTTTCGAATTTGAAGGCATACATCTTATAAAGAAATAACACCCTAACTCATAAAAACACCACAACATGTATAATGAAGGCATGCATCTTATAAAGAACAGAAATATAAAAGAAACAACACCCTAACTCATAAAAACACCACAACATGTATATTGAAGGCATACATCTTATAAAGAACATAAATATAACACTAATAACACCATAGCTCATAAAAACACCACAACAGTTATATTGAAGGCACACATCTTATAAAGAACACCCTAACATTGAATATAACAGATATAACACCCTAATAAATCAATTTCAAAACACAATACTTTAATCAGAATCAAAACATGAATAACACCCTAAATATAACACCAGTCAACACTTTAATCAGAATCAAAACAGAAATAACATCCTAAATATATAAAAACAAAAACTACACCCTAACTCTTTGAAGGCAACAGAAACCTATTGAAGACACCAGAAACCACAGCAATGCAAGGACCTTTATCCTCACATTAAATATAACAGGAATAACACCATAACTCATAAAAATGTCACAACATGTACATTGAAGGCATACATCTTATGGAGAACAAAAATATAACAGAAAAACACCATACAATTAAAACACCATTGTATGAACATAGAAAAAACACCATGGACTAAAACATCCAAGCGAGATGTATTTTTTTTTCTCTACATAAGTATATCAATATGATACTCATATTAAAGATAAAAGACACTCGTTGTTATGGTGTAATTTAAAAAAAAAAAGTTACGTATAAAAAGTTATTGATGTTTAAAAAGAAGGGGAGAACTTGCAAGTGCATTAATGTTAGTTCTTACTTTAAGAATGTTAAATTTACCTTTATACCCTTAATCTAGAAAACTAATTAGTATAATAGTCAACACTATTTACAAGATTGTTATCAATATCTCAACCATTAGATTAAAAATCTAATGGTTTAGATACTTTCTTACAATAACCTCACCATATATATATATATATATATTCATAAATATAGGGTGAGGTTAATGTAAAAAAAAGTGTTTTTTTGTAAGAAGAGTAAGAAAGAATCTAAACCATTAGATCTTTAATCTAATGGTTGAGATCTAGATGGCAATATTGTAAATAGTGTTACCATTAAAATAATTAATTTTCTAGATTAAGGGTATAAAGGTAAATTTAACATTTTTAAATTTAGAAAATCACATGCAATGCACATGCAAGTTCCTCCTTTTTTAAACGTCAATAACTTTTTATACGTAACTTTTTTTCTTAAAAAATACACCATAATAATAACGAGTGTTTTTTATCTTTAATATGATTACCATATTGTTATACTTATTTAGAGAAAAAAATTACGTTTCGATTGGATGTTTTAGTCCATGGTGCTTTCTATGTTCATACAATGGTGTTTTAATTGTATTGTGATTCAAGGCACCATGAACGTAAAATAAGACACCATAACATTGCAAATAATGACCTGCTACCAGAAATAACACTATAACACTATATAACATTATACATCCATCAAAGACTTGCTACCAGAAATATATAACACTATATAACACTATACATCCATCCATCATAGACCTGCTACCAGAAATATATAACACTATAACACTATATAACACTATACATCCATCATAGACCTGTTACAGAATACATAACACTATGTAACACTATACATCCATCGTAGACCTGTCACAAAATCGTATTCCTATAATAATGGGTGGTGGTCATGGAATGTTATCAATTAATTGAATCAATGAGAAAATTACTTGTTTACCCTTTTGAATTAATTTAGATTGAGGACACATGTCATCTTCACAATATTTTTTACACTTTGGGCCCTTTTATAGGATTCTCTACCTTATATATATATATATATATATATATATATATATATATATATATATATATATACACACACAATTTAGGGATATAAAACAAAAGATGTTATTTATGTTTATTATTTATAATACAAATTACAACCACTAAAATAATTTGAGATAAAATATAAGAATTGCTCTGTGAAGTGATATGTAAATATCAATTTGGAGGGAAATTCAAGTGAGATTTAATTAGTTGTGAAGTGTTTGAAAAGTGATAAATGTATCATGTATTGTGAGTGAGCTTGCATTTTGGAGGGTCTAAAATGGGCCTGTTGATATGATCTAGAGCATCTAATAAAGCTAAAAGAGTTTTTTACTACATACATGGGCTACAAGGTGGGGTGAGTAAGAATCTTTCCCCACACCCCCGGCTAACCATAACAAAGATCCGCCCATGCCAACACACCCAAAAAAACCTATGTCACGGTGTAAATAAATGAGTTATACTGAGTGGTTCATCAGTTCTTTGAGGTCTTCTCCAGCCACCAACATTTTAAATGTCGTCATTCCGCAATCTTTGTCACATCAGTAATTACCCTTCAAAACATGATATTAGAAAACCAAGAAAAGATAAGATAAATTATGATTCATATGCTTGTGTCGTTAATCCAACAACGCAATGAGTTCATCTGTAGTGTTTTGACCATAACATTCCACATAATATCACATAAGTACTTGAAAAACATAAAAAGAAAATTTGATAAAATTTGGTCACAAAGTTATATTTAATGTAGATGAATTGTTATACCCATCTTTCATTTTTCGTTATTACGTGTTATCTCAACGTCACATCACCACCTTCCATCTTTTACCATATTATTCTTTTATCTTTTAACCTTTTTTTATAACTTTTTAATACCTTTAATATTTATTAATTTTAAAAAAAATTACTTACTAAATAAAATCAAAATATATAGATAGGATAAATATTGATATTAATAAACAAATTCAATTATGGGTCAGTTAATGGTCGGTACTCAGTAGGGGGCTATTTATTTATGACTGGTGGCGCTTTGAATTTTGGGTGGTTGTACCTTGAATGGGCCAAATTTATACAAGACAGGTTGTTCCGTTTCTTTGAGGTGGAAGTAGTGGCGAAATTTGAGATTTTCGACTAGGGGGCGAAAATAAATCACAGCACTAAAAATTTCTATAAACCGGGGGGTCAAAAATGTATATACCTACAAATTTCTATACGAAAACTACATATTCTCCACTACTGAGCGAAAAGTTCGAGAGGTCGGCCGCCCCCTCTCGCCCCTTAAAAGCTTCGCCCATGAGTGGAAGTATATCACTTGGTCTAGAGATAGATGTGTACAAATTGGGTATTGTGCCATACCTGGCTCTGGTTGAAACGGTATGGTCAACAAGGTCAAAAACTAGTATGGCATCGGTTTTGAGAGGAAGTGATCATTTTTTCTGTTCTGGCCCATTCAAAGTTTTAGTTCCGGGTTTGACCGGTTCGGGTCGGGTATAACCGGGTTAGAACCAGTTTCAACTTCAATCAAATCTTAGGGTATGCAATCCATATATAAGTATGATCAAGTATGGAACTGGGTATGTGTTGCCTGGTTTTGGGTTTTCGTTCCGCCAGATGCCTTACCCAGTTTTTTTGTTCATCTCTAGATGATCTCTATCTAGAGGCGTTACATTGTCCATACATAAGTCACATATGATTGGGGATAAATTAAAGCTTTCCAAAGCAACATTTGCTTTCCTAAGTTATCTCTTGACCAATGATCATTAATGTCTCGGAGGTTGTTCCACGAGAAATGCCTGGGTTTGAGTTTAGAATCAACAGTTTTGGGTCGAACCGGGTCGAACCTCACAAACACATTTAGCACGTTCGAGTCGAGATAATGGGTTTGCAAGTTGATCCGTTTAATTGTATACTTATTTATTAAATGTGTTTTGTGTGATAACTTAAATTGCTTGGGTATATAATGCCAAAATCTTAAATATAAAAGAGAACTGAGGGTAAAATTTTATAATTAAAATGTTATTTTTAAGATAAGTTGATATTTGTGTTATAACAATAGAATTAATATGTGAAAATATAAAAATAATTTTTTTGGGTTAAATGGGCCATATTGGTGTTAAGTATTGAAAACTCGGGTTGTCTTTGGGTTCATGTTATGTCCGGTTCAATCCACCAGGCCACCATTCCATAAACACGACCCATTTAACAATCATAGATGGCTTTATATATGTCAATGAGAAAGTTTTGAATTCAAGAGATTGTGGCATCTAAGATATGCCAGAGGCATATGTGAGAATTCACGTACCCTGTTCGAGCTTGAAAATTGTACCCTTCGGTAATGTTTTATAATATTTAAAAAAATTCAAATTAGTATCGAGCTCAATAAACCTAATGTCAAATGGGCTAAATTCTAAACAATAAAAAATATTTGTAAATGGGCATATATTGGAATTGAAATGTATTTACTATTTAAAAAATAACATATATATATATCGGATTTTTTCTTAAAATCGCGTGCCCCTCGAAATCACGGGCCTTGTGCGCAGCTGCTCCCTGCACATCATCAAAGCCGCCTGAGATACGCCACCAATTAATTTCACTCGTTTCATGTTTGTAAACTCTTTGGATATGGTTGTTAAGAGGCTGATGGGCATACCTTTTGTTTCACTGTTGTTATGTTTGCCAACTGTTTGGCTAGAGTTTTGTTAGTACCAACTACCAAATTCTAATTAATTTAGACTTGAGCACACAACCACTTGGTTGTTGTGGGGTGGGGGATTTATAGATACATTTTGGTTAATTTATTATGTGAACGAAATTTGCCTTTCAAAAATAAATAAATAAATAAAATTACCCACATTCACTTGCTCATAAAACCTTAGTGCCAATACTTCTCAAACAGATTAATGTCACCAACTCACTTAAACTAGTCTAGTTTCATTATATTATTTACCAAGGACAAAAAACACGTATATACTATATTTCGTATATTAATTGAACGAGGCGTGAAATTTCCATATCAATGATCGAGTTAAAATATGAACCGGACTAGGTATACATCCAATCAATCAACGGTATCACCAATATTTGTTTGTCAACGATATATGTTGCAAAGGTTTACTCATCCCTTTTCAGGCTTCTGTTCTTTGAGGGGAATAAAATATTGAGGTAGAAACTGTGTAGTTGTGGGAACAAGAATTTGATCAAGAAGAAAGCCTTAAAGAACTTTGGTTCTGTAATGGATGTTGCTCCTTTGCATACTCCATCAACAATGGCTTTTGCGCATGGTTCAGCTTCCATTGTTGGGACTACATCTTTGAAATCCTGCTCAAAGTAGTTTTTGGCATCAACAGATAGACATACATGCATTGCGCGCAAACTGAAGGGAAATGTTACCACTTACTTTTCTTAAACGCACACCAATACCCTTGGTAGAATATTTGGCTGTTATGATGTTTGTATTAATGAACCCAAGTGTCAAGATTGTTATCGTTATTGTCGGAGACAATTCAAATCTAAGGGATTCAAAGAAGCTAATCAATGCTGCTTTACTTGCCTGTCGGCACCATAACACATTAAAAAATGACATATCATCCAATCTCGTAAGTTTAATATTCTCCTATTAGACCGTGATGCATAAAAATAAACAAATAGGGGAAACAAGGGGAAACACATATCATCATTTTATTATTAGCAGGTTGAGTTAGATATAAAGAGTAGGACAGTAAAGACATCACACTAAAGTAAGCCAAGTGAATAGGTAATGTTACAGTGTAGAAGCCGCCATTCGGTGGGTGCAACACTCCAGCAGATGAGGCATTGACGATGATCTTTCCCTTGGTTTTCATGAGGTGTGGAATCGCAAAATGAGTTGGATAAACAGAGCCCCAAAAGTTTATGTCCTACACAAATTCATTAGTAAACCCATTGGATTAGTCACTATATTTTTCATGATTTTGTAAACACAATATAATAAATTTATGTCACACTTAAGAATGTGCAAGTTAGTCTAGACTTATAAATTTTTGAAAATTATAAGGGACCATATTATTTAAATGTGTATAAAAATGATAATAAATGAAAACGACAAAACACAAACAAGAGTATCATAGACGGCCAAATTTGTCGATAACAGTGGTTATTGACTGAAATCCACAGGTAATTAAAGCTGGTTATCGACAAAAATCAGCCTTTCTAACATAATAGATATATATATTAGATACAGGTGCATATTTAGTAAATTGGTCATGGTGTGTGTTGGTATAGTCTAGTGTAATCATACGATAACAGGAGCAAATTTGGTAACATCATGGTTGATTGAATAACGGGGTCCTATTCCTGCATTACAAACAAGATGATCCACTGTAATGGAATCGATTAGCTTGTTAGAGCACACAATGTGATGGTGAAGATAGTAGTTTATTAGGAAAGGGTTACCCACAATGACCAAAATGTTTAACGGTGTCATCAACGAACATCCTACATTCGTTGAATATTGACACATCAGCAAACACAGAAAGAACATCAGGAGAGCCGAGTGCACGAGCTCTGTCTGCTACTTGCTCAAGTCGACTGTCGGGTTCTTTTATTGCTATAATCGCTAGATATGCGCCTTGTTTTGCATACTCATATGCCATGAGCTGCAATTTTCATAAACCAAATTAAAAATATAGATTTTCCCTTTTATTTTAATAGAAGATTCTAGGATTTGCATACCTCTCCTAGTCCAGATGAAGCACCAGTAATCAAAACCACTTTTCCAGACATGTTTTCGGAACATTGGAAATATGAACGGATGGTGTGGATGAGTTCCCAGAAGAAAAGAAGGGGTGAAACAAGAAGCAAAAGTAACAACAAAATGTAAAACACAAGGGCATTTGTGAACTTGTTATTGAAGCAGGCTTCATACATGGCTGCCAATTCTCATACCACCACTCATCTTCTCTGAAATTATATGCTTATAATGTTGGCCGGGTTAGTATTCACTCACCTAGGCCCCACGCGCGTTTTGACAAACAAACAAGTTTTTTATATAACACGAACCCGACATGATAAAAGTTAGGTTTTGGTTGACATGTCTAATTCGGACTGTATTTGGGTTGATATGCCTAATCTGTTTAGTAAACATGTCATGTTTGGGTTGGACATGTCAACCCGTTTAGAACTTTATTACAACCCGTATTGATTTTCCCGTATGTCTGACCTGATTAATTAAACGTGGTACATGATCTTAAACATGGTACATGATCGTGTCTGACTTTCATGGTATTAACTATGAAACATGGGTTTAGTTCGAGGAATTTAATGGAATTCAAATTATACAATGCAATTAAAATTTAATTTACATTTCTTAATATATTTGGTTCTTGGATTTATTCGAATTAGAATCTCAATTTCATTTTTAATGTCTTTGGTTCGCAAATAAATTAGAATGAACTCTATCAACCTCCTTCATACAACATGCATTTTAACATGTCAAAGATTCAATCAAACTAATGCAATCTCTATCCATTATTCACCTTTGTTGTGAACACATCCACCTTGCCTCCCTCCCTGCCACTCCACCACCGCTTCGATTCCTAGCCACCCGTGGGCGGTAGGGGTGGTAGCCGGATCTCTACGATGGCTAAGGTAGCGCGATTGAGTCTGAGACGACATTGGCTATGGTGCAACTGGTAGGTGGTGTTTGTTCTAATATATTTTAATTCATTTATATTGGTTTGTCACTAATATTCATTACAAACAGGGTCAGTCTAACGTTTTTGTAGGCCCTGAGCGAGGTACAAAGTCGAGGCCCTTGTGAGACTTGACCTAAAAAAATATCGATCAACACTAGCAAATCGCATTATCAAGTTATAAAATCACGAATATCAAATCACAAAATGATCGCAAATCACACCATCGGCAACAATTGATTACTAATAATTTATCCCCCACCGGCATCATCCGCAGAGGATGCATAATTGCGTTTAAGAAAAAAAGGACCTGGTAACTTATGGATTGAAGAATAAAGGGATCTGGTCAATAATCCTTCAAGTTTTGGGTGTAGACCAATTATTTATTTCGGTCATTATGTGCTTGTTCATGTAGGCCAAATACACATACACATGTAATCTATGTAAAAAAACAATTAAGGCTTCTATTTTTTAATGGCCCTAGGCGTCGCCTAGAATGCTAAGCCTATCAGTCTATCCCTGATTACAAATTTAAAGTTCTTTAGATATTTTAATTCTGCCTTTCTTTCTGCGAATTTTAATTCTATATATAGTTTCAAATTCCATTTCCTTTGGAGAATCATAATTCCTTAAAAAAAGTTTTACGAACCAAACACTACCTGAGTGTGAGTTAAGTTTGATGTTTTTACACAAAAATATATGTGTTATGTTAGGTTCATCAATATCAACCCGTCAACTTGCTAACCAAACACGATTGACACACCTAGTATAAACTGAACGTGTATTTGTGGCTCTTCAAACACCATGATGAACTAAGTAAGACTAGATGTTGTGGGCACCAAACACGTTTCACGTCAATACCCCATTCTCTACCACCTACACCATTACAGCTTGGCACCATTGGGGCACTCCCCTTTCGGGCATGACCCTGGCCACCGTAAAGAGAGGGAGTGAAGGCATGCTTAGGCCACTCATATCTCACTATTTTTTCTTTTTATTTTTTTATTTAACTATTATTAAATCAATCATACATCTCCACTCATTCCATATCATATTTCACATTTCATCCACCACAACATCTTTAGTGGTATGAATGGTAAAAAAAATGCACATACATGGCAAATTTTTTCTTCGTTTGAAGACCATCAGCAACAAGATATCTTAATAGTTATGGTTATCAAGTAATTCATTAAATTTCTTTTTCTTATGTTTTCGTTGGTTTATTTTTTACAATACGGTAGTAGTATTATTTAGGATATGGAACATAAATGGAAGAGACGAGGGGTCATGCGTGCATTTAGTAGGCTCATAAATATGAGGTATCCAACTGAAAACACGCCCCAATGTATTTATGTTGGTCATTATTGTTTACTTTTATTTTTTTTAACGGCAAATTAGGATCATTGACGGACCGCTAGAGTATTATCGTGTCACTAGCGAAACCACCCGATCATATCCATCTCCACTAAGCATAATGCCTTTACACCAATTCAGGAGGAAACTCAATAAATATGAAAAAAACCTCCTTTGTGAGAATCAAACCAATATCTATTGGTCACAAAGTCTTATCTTACCCTAAGATGCCACTAGGCTATAAAGCCACGAACATTGATTACTTTTATTAGGGTGGTGATCACTTATCACACTTCATCACACCACATCCAATCAAATCATTCATGGGAGGGAGGATCACTTTGATCAAATCAATTCTAGAGAGTCTACCTAACTATTTCTTCTCTCCTTACAAGGCGCCAGTTCAAATTATAAAGGATCTCGAGTAAAAAATCAAGAATTTTCTTTGGGGAGGAGATGGACCGAACAGGAAACTCCACTGGGTGGCATGGGAACACGTGTCCCTTCTGAAAGAATGTGGCGTTCTCGGACTTAGTAAACTTAAAAACATAAATATCTCGCTTTTGGCGAAATGGGGGTGGCGCTACAAGTCAGACAAGAGTAAGTTATGGATCAAGGTTATTGACGTGATCCACACAACGAGGATGGGTTGGATTTTTGTCTGTCTAGAAAATCTTTGGGTGGGGCTTGGTGTAGTATTGTAAATGTGTTGGCAAAAACAACGACAGACGGAATTACTTTTTAGAAATTTTTTCAAAGGATAATGATACGTCGTTCTAGTTAGATCCTTGGATTAGTAACGTGCCATTGAAAGACTCGTTTCCTGCTCTGTTCAGTTTGGAGATGGATAAAAGATGTAAAGTCAGCAATCGCGTTAGGGCTCCTAGTGGTGGATCGGGGTATTTTTAACAACGGAGATAACCTTTGGCCGCTGCCAAGGAAATAGATGAACTGGTTGCGCTTTGCAGCCGGTTATACTCCTTCAGATTAAACAATAACAAAGATAGTTGGATGTGCATTGGGGCAGCGGACAAAGAGTTTAGTGTGGGACCTATCAAAAGGCTGCTTGATAAAAGCAGAACCAATGTCGATGTATATGTTCCGGAATGGTGTAAATGGCTTCCAATTAAATGCAACGTCTTTATTTGGAGGGCCGAAATAGGTAAAATCGTAACTATGGATGCATTAACAAGACATAATATCAAAGTGGGTGACACTACCTGTGTGCTGTGAGGTAACGACAACGAGACTATGGAACATTTTTTTACATCATGCTATATCGCCTCGGTTCTATGGTCTCTTATAAGTAGATGGTGTAAAATCCCAAACTTTTTCTTATTCTCATTCAAAGACCTGTTAGAAGCGCATGATCACATCGGGATAAAAAGGCAGAAAAAAGAAGTTGTCAAAGGGATAGTAAGTATCGGATGCTGGAGCATTTGTAGGGCGAGAAATGAGGCAAAGTTATCAAGATCGAAGGGATTTTCAGCGAGATAAAGACAATGGGTTTTATGGTTAAAATGTAGATCGAAAGCTACCGTGATTGATTGGGAAGATTGGTCTAAATTTATTAATATGTAGTTTTTTGGTTGTTGTTGCCGCCTTAGTTTGAGGTTTTGGCTGGTTTCTTAATGAAGTTTAATTTTCAAAAAAAAAAAAAAACAATACATCTAATCATCATTTGATACCTCACTCTATAACATTTTACTCTATCACACTTGCAATGGTCGTCACTCACACTCATTACACCCAATCACAACTTAAGACCTCAACACCAAAGTCAAACCCACCCACACATTCTCCTACCGCGCACGCAATACACATCACATCTTCAAGCTCCATCACACGTGATCAAGGGCTTGCAACGGTGTTCCATCACCCATCACTTGCACCCGTCACATGCCCACCCCGACCACCCTTATGACGTGAACCAGTCACATCTAACACTCAAATTTTAAAAGTGTTTTGTGGTTCTTGAAACCAAAGTGCAAGCAATCTTTTTCTTTAACATGTGAACTTTTACACACACCTAATTATACTTTTAAGTCTTAATTTTGCACATCTGTTCACCATAAGCCCTTTGATAAGTCATGAACACTCATGGCTTGAATACGAAAACAAATTAACACGTGACTTGCTTCCGCAAGGAAGACATGAGTCACCTTCTTTTTAAACATCCGATAATTTTATTACGCACGAAAAAAACTAGCAAGGCAGTAGATTATACAATTATAATTCTAATCATTTCAATTCATAAAAGTACACTAAGACGAATAATTTATTAGGATATGAGTTATTCTATGACATGGATTAATGAAATGTAGATAAAGTTGTTATGAATTATAGAAAATAGTAATGAACGCAACGGAAATTAAAGTCAAACACAAGAGTAAAAAGTTTTATCAAAACTTTTTCTATGAAATAAAGTGATTACAATTATAGAATTAATTATACAAACTCCTCCTCAGCCTGATTACTCTCTTCTATTCGTACAATAAGGATGTCAAGTGATTAAATAGATCTCTAGCAGGTGAAATCTATTTATACTAAGTACAAACATATGTTCGCAACCAGAGGCTGATATCACCCTGATAGCGACATCTAACATTCTTAACTGAAAAAAGGTTCAACAGATTTTAGAAACATCTGATGGAGTTAACAACTAATTAAATATACTAAACATTTTGTTTAACAATCACTGTTACATTAAAACAACCGTTCTTCAAACCATCGTTGATTTGTTCCAAACATATGTTTAGGCCAGAACAGCTGGTTTGCGACTTTAACCAATTTACATAGTATTAATTTGTAAGTTTTCAATGCAGGGTTGCCCGGGGGTTGGGGGCGACGACTCAAGGACCTAAACCCTCTGGGTACTGTTTTTTTTTTTGTTTTTTTTAATAAATTACACATTGTAAAAATAGGATATATAATTATTGAATCAAAAAAGGCATGGTGTTGCTTGGTTTGGTGGTTCACTTGTCTATTTAACGTCACGTTTTCAGTTTTGCTTTTCTCTTTGTTAGTTACTTATTCATTAAAGCAAATGTCATTAATTGCCTATTTTGTCAAGTTACATTAAATGAAATGGGAATCATTTATTAGTTAAAAATGATTATGTAAATTAATTTTTAAATTATTATTCAATCTATAACTAGCTTTGCATGTTTAAAAAAATGTTTTTTTATGAAAAAAAGTCTTATTTGTGTTTCATTCAACTTTCTGTATTTTCTAAAAAAACAATTAGATAGGTTATGGTGGTTTACATGATCTTAAATTACGATTTTTAAAAATTCTGACTTAACTTTTTTTAGTATTTTTTAAATATACCTTCACAATGTGTTTTTTTCTACGTCTCGAGGTGCAAATGCGCGTGTGATATGTTTTTTTATCTACTTTCCAGTAAAATAAGTGGTCTGCTACAACATGCCCATAGATTTAAAACTTTTTTTGTATATATTATTATAAAACAATTTATATTCTAGGGCCCCGTATTTTTGAAAATTTTCGGAGATGGCTCTGTTTCTATGTATAATGATATTATACTTCATGTTTGGGGTGTTTTTTTTAAATCAATTTTTTTACATTGAGTTAATTTCGGAATCATCGAGACGGACGAAAGTAGATTGCTCGAGACTTCATAACACTAATTGTAACAAGTATTTAATAAACGAATTTCGTTTCATGCTAACATCAAGTACGTTGTTTGAAATAGAATTACAACAAATTTGAAACAAAATAAGTACATCAAGTATCGTATGACTAATCTATAAATAAGAATTAAAGTTTGGTGCGTTTCTAGTCCTTGCTACTAGATTCTTTTCAATGCGTCACGAGCACAATCCTGCAATATATAGTAAAGTAACATGTCAATACATAAAGTATGGCGACATACAAGTTTAAGTATACTAGCATAAGTATAAATAAGTTTAACGAAATCCACATGGCAATAACGTATACTAAGGTATAATATACATATCTAGCATGCAAAACGTACTTGTCAACCCAAAGATTCTCGTTAGCGTAATCTTATCGTAACAACGATAAGACCGTATGTGTATAACTTAACATTACCTCAAGAATACAAGCGGTGCGTTACTCCTACAGCGCTATACATTTAAGGGAGGCTTGTGCGAAGTTAATGACAAAGCACTATGCACGTAAAGTTTCTAGCATGTATGTATTCATATGTATAACGTGTAAGCATGTAAGTTGGATTCGATTGCATGTATAAAGTGTTTGTGTGAGTTTTTGTATAGTGTATATATTGCACCCAAAAGGTGATAAAACGAAAAAGGGATCATGTATACTCACAATTTTGCAAAGCTTCCCGATTATCCGAGTATTGACGAGTTGGTGAGAATAAAAGAATGAAGGTGTTTGGGTGGTTGAAGTTTATACAATGTTTGGATCCGGAATCCAGTGTAAAAGTATTTGTATGCAAAAGTATATCTTGTCTAGACACTAAGTTTTAAAGTGGTTTTCTGGGTCCTAACGTGCCATTAGAATCACAAACGAGGAATAAAGAACAAAGGTAATGTAATTTATATTCACGATATGTAACCATAATCGGTAATATCAAGAATTCGTTATGTGTTTATATTATATATTATATAGTTTGTATAATAATCTAAGCTAAGTCCATCAAGAGTATTCATAAATTGTCATATAAGTCAAGCATGGAGGTTGTTCATTGTATGATTCACCAATGCACAAATCATCACATGGATGATTGGATGGTCATCAATGAAAAGCAAATGTACATTTACTTACTATACGAAAGTAGCCAAGTAAGCTTTAACCCGGGTGAGCTAATTCCGACATGGAAAGAGTTAACTAAGTGTCGGAGGCTAGACGGGGTTAAGTTACTTTTAGGTCTAGCAAACTACTTGGGATAACAAGAGGAAATCAACAAGTGAGGTGGTGGAATGAAAGTAGGATAGCCAAGGCTTCCAAGTATTCACACCTATACCAAAACACAAGTCTTGCCTTAAGAGTTATGGTAAGCTCGGATGGTTTCATCACTTGTGGATTGTAATAAACCATATTAATACAGAAAGTTTGGAGAGTAAAGTACACCTCTAACTTGTAAGAATCAATCTTGGACAACCTTACTAACCATAGACTTGGTTAGTAGCAAAGGAAGCACAAGATTGTATAAGAAAACATAAGTTTAGTAAAAGTTAACATTAAAACCTTCCAAAACAAAAAGTTTGTAACTCAAAATGGTGATGTTCCATCTTAGATTATCATGTAATCTTGTGGAAACAATCCTAGAGGTGTTCCAAGCTTGGAAGTGGAAGAAAAGATGAAGAAACATGAAGAAAAGTGAGGTAGATGCTCACTTCGACACTTAGAGAATTTAGCCATAACTTGCAAATGTAACTGATTTGAGAGTGTTTTTGGATTGTAGGTTTTATAAGGGATGATCAGGGTTTGGGGTTTAAAGAGCTTGAATGGTGATTGGGGAAGAGAAAGGTGGAAGAAAAGATGAAGAAACATGAAGAAAAGTGAGGTAGATACTCACTTTGACACTTAGAGAATTTAGCCATAACTTGCAAATGTAACTGATTTGAGTGTGTTTTTGGATAGTAGAAGAGTTGGAAAAATGAAAATGAGGTGATAGAGGCTTGGTTTTATAAGGGATGATTAGGGTTTGGGGTTTAAAGAGCTTGAATGGTGATTGGGGAAGAGAAAGGTGGAAGGAAATGGCCAATCCGCTGAAAGGAAACAACATTATGCGGATCAAGGGGCTAGACGTTACGCGTAGCCTACAGCGAGAGGGCGTCGCGTGACGCGTCGCCTACTTTGTCCAGCATAAGTTTGATATTTTCACATTTTGGCCCCTGAACTTCGTTTCTTTCATCATTTTAAGCTACAATTTTGCAACTTAACATGTTTTCATGTATATAACGTATACGTAAGCATGATTCGAGTACCGAGAATGTATGGGTGAGTATTTGTACGTATAATAAGTATTGGTTTGTGAGAAAACACGTTTTTAATGATTGATTGAACGTAAAACGCATATGTATAGAATAAGAGGTTTGCTAAGGTCACAGTCTTGGATTACGAGGTTCGAAAAGAATACGGATATAGGTTTCTAAAAATAGAATTACGACAACACTTACCAAACAAGGAAAGTTCAGAAATGCGAAGTGTTACATAATATATTAAAATTAACAATTATAACATTAAATAAATATAAAATTGTTAAGTGCATGGGGCTTACCCTGGCCCTTCTACCTATTTATTTGGAGAATTTAGCCATAACTTGCAAATGTAACTGATTTGAGAGTGTTTTTGGATAGTAGAAGAGTTGGAAAAATGAAAATGAGGTGATGGAGGCTTGGTTTTATAAGGGATGATTAGGGTTTGGGGTTTAAAGAGCTTGAATGGTGATTGGAGAAGAGAAAGGTGGAAGAAAAGTGAGGTAGATACTCACTTCGACACTTAGAGAATTTAGCCATAACTTGCAAATGTAACTGATTTGAGTGTGTTTTTGGATAGTAGAAGAGTTGGAAAAATGAAAATGAGGTGATAGAGGCTTGGTTTTATAAGGGATGATTAGGGTTTGGGGTTTAAAGAGCTTGAATGGTGATTGGGGAAGAGAAAGGTGGAAGGAAATGGCCAATCCGCTGAAAGGAAACAACATTATGCGGATCAAGGGGCTAGACGTTACGCGTAGCCCACAGCGAGAGGGCGTCGCGTGACGCGTCGCCTACTTTGTCCAGCATAAGTTTGATATTTTCACATTTTGGCCCCTGAACTTCGTTTCTTTCATCATTTAAGCTACAATTTTGCAACTTAACATGTTTTCATGTATATAACGTATACGTAAGCATGATTCGAGTACCGAGAATGTATGGGTGAGTATTTGTACGTATAATAAGTATTGGTTTGTGCGAAAACACGTTTTTAATGATTGATTGAACGTAAAACGCATATGTATAGAATAAGAGGTTTGCTAAGGTCACAGTCTTGGATTACGAGGTTCGAAAAGAATACGGATATAGGTTTCTAAAAATAGAATTACGACTACACTTACCAAACAAGGAAAGTTCAGAAATGCGAAGTGTTACATAATATATTAAAATTAACAATTATAACATTAAATAAATATAAAATTGTTAAGTGCATGGGGCTTACCCTGGCCCTTCTACCTATTTATTTGGAGAATTTAGCCATAACTTGCAAATGTAACTGATTTGAGAGTGTTTTTGGATAGTAGAAGAGTTGGAAAAATGAAAATGAGGTGATGGAGGCTTGGTTTTATAAGGGATGATTAGGGTTTGGGGTTTAAGAGCTTGAATGGTGATTGGAGAAGAGAAAGGTGGAAGAAAAGATGAAGAAACATGAAGAAAAGTGAGGTAGATACTCACTTCGACACTTAGAGAATTTAGCCATAACTTGCAAATGTAACTGATTTGAGTGTGTTTTTGGATAGTAGAAGAGTTGGAAAAATGAGAATGAGGTGATAGAGGCTTGGTTTTATAAGGGATGATTAGGGTTTAGGGTCTAAAGAGCTTGAATGGTGATTGGGGAAGAGAAAGGTGGAAGGAAATGGCCAATCCGCTGAAAGGAAACAACATTATGCGGATCAAGGGGCTAGACGTTACGCGTAGCCCACAGCGAGAGGGCGTCGCGTGACGCGTCGCCTACTTTGTCCAGCATAAGTTTGATATTTTCACATTTTGGCCCCTGAACTTCGTTTCTTTCATCATTTTAAGCTACAATTTTGCAACTTAACATGTTTTCATGTATATAACGTATACGTAAGCATGATTCGAGTACCGAGAATGTATGGGTGAGTATTTGTACGTATAATAAGTATTGGTTTGTGAGAAAACACGTTTTTAATGATTGATTGAACGTAAAACGCATATGTATAGAATAAGAGGTTTGCTAAGGTCACAGTCTTGGATTACGAGGTTCGAAAAGAATACGGATATAAGTTTCTAAAAATAGAATTACGACAACACTTACCAAACAAGGAAAGTTCAGAAATGCGAAGTGTTACATAATATATTAAAATTAACAATTATAACATTAAATAAATATAAAATTGTTAAGTGCATGGGGCTTACCCTGACCCTTCCACCTATTTATTTGGGACCCACCCACCCACCAACCACCACCTTATTCAAACTCTCAAGAACCTCCTTCACCACCATCACCTCAGAACTATGATCACCACTCTCCACACACACACAATATATATATATATATATTAAAAACACAGCCTAATAAATAGTTTTTTTATTTAAATTAAATAATTTATCGAATCGGTACTATTTAAGTTGAATACATTTTCATATTTTTCTTAACTTTAATGATTTTTTGGTATCACGCGTTGGGATAAGCTTGATGTCAACCGGTACTGGTATCGAAAATAATGGTACGATCATGTTCAGTATGGGTACATGAAGGTAAAAACCGACACCAGCCTAGTACGGAAAACGCCAAAAGTCTATACCGAATTAACATTGAAAATCTTTTAGTTCGGGACATTCGGTACTACTAACCGGTACCATTTTCTCATCCCTAATCACGGATATTGTACGACAACAATGGTATCGTACAATTTTTTTGTTGATTTTCTTCAAATTTTGATGATTTCTTTTTTTAGTATCACGGGTAGGGATGAGCTCGGTGTCAACTGATACCGAAACGATACTGGTACCGAACATACCGGTTACAGTACCGGTATATGAAGGTAAAAAACGGTATCGAATCGGTACCAGTAATGCTAAAAGTCGGTTCTGAATTGGTACTTAAGATCTTTCGGTTCGGTAAATTCGGTACCGGTAACCAATACCATTTGCTCATCTCTGACCACGAGAAAGATCTAAAAGAAAAAGAGAGAGACTAGGGTCTTACCGGAGTGAAACCCCCAACTCACGGTTGCCGGATTTCGAAACAACACTTCCGTCACTCAAAGGAAAACAGTGCCTGGAATCGTGTTCGAAGGGTGTGGTTTAGGGGGGTACATCTTTGTTCCGGCGCAAAATACCACCGTCGCCACCTCCGCCGTGTTTTGTTCGTCGGAGGGAGAGAACGAGAGTGAGTGCAGGTGTTGTGTGTGCTAGGATTTTTAGAAATGGAGAGTGGAGGTGGAATGATAGATATTTATATCTAGGGTTTGTAGAGTGGGTTGGGCCTAGAGCCCATTAACATGTTTCTAGTCTTTGTGCGGCCCAAATGTATTTCCAAGGCCCGTTTTCACCCCTGAGTTTCGTGGAATGTCGTAAAATGCCATTTTAGGATAAAAAATATGTAAAATAGTGTCGGGAGAAAATGTTTGACGCATTCATTCGTCGGTTGCGTTAAAATCGCGTAAAATGCTTCGGTTGTTGTTTCTAATCCGTTTTTCGATCCGATTTTGACTGCGAATATTAGAATTCGATTACGAAGCTAAATATATCATAATATTTCAGTTTTTAAGGAAATACACGAGTCTGATGCTTCTGTTTCATTTTCGGTGCGTTTCTACAGTCGCGTTTCTCGTTCGCGTATGCGTTTTGTGAAGTTCAGAAGCATGACCATTTAGCAACACCAATTCATGTGTTTAAAATATACGTATAAAACTCGTATTTGTCGGTGTTGTTAGTATTTCGTTCGGTATCAGTTCATTATCGTTTAACTGCGAGCAAAATTTCTGAAATCACCAATCGCGTAGTGTACAATTCAAATAGACGTTCATAGGCATTCCAAAGACCCAATTAGGTTATTTTATGTCTTAGTGCACTACTTATAGTCGTTTTAATGTTTGTTATGCGCATTGCCAGTTGTCATACCCTCTATCTCTAAATCTCCCTCTGTCTAGAATATGTAATTAATCAAATCAAATTGGTGGTGACTGTGTGGGGGGATTGATGGTGCTGATATGGTGGCGGCAAGGTGGAGGGGTGGTGTTGATGAAGACGTGGTGTGGGAGATTTTACGGTGGGGGCAGTGATGGTTGAGGTTGCTGAGCAAGAACAATCTTCAACATTGTAGGTTTTAATAGCATTCCTTTTATTGCCCATTGATTTTAATTAAATTTCTTTCTTGTTGATTTTATTTTTATAATAAGGGTATTTTTGTAGTTTCATATAATAGGGACTATCCGAGTAATAAGCGAGCAAACTATAGGGAATAGACATGCTATTATGAAAACGCGGGGACTAAGGGTGAAAACTTGAAAACCACAGGAACCATCCAGGCAATTAACTCTTTTACTTTTAACTCAAAACTTTTCATCTTTTACAAATTAAACTCGCAACTTTTTTGATTTCTACTTTGGTCCTATATACTTCTCATCTTCGCAAAAATTTTTGTTTTACATTTCCTTCTAATTTTTGCGAGTTAGCATGGTGCATCGTGCGTGTGTGTTTCAACTTCTAACGTTTCACTTTAAGTTTCATTCTAAATTTTGCGAGTTAACACGACGCAACACGTGTGTGGTTCAACGTTTTACGTCTATTTTTCCCGTTTAACAGGTTACCCACAACGTGCGGGTACTAGACCGACTTCGTTATTCCTTTCTATGTTTTATGTTTGGTCTAATTTCTTCGCCTTAACACGCCGCAACTTCAGTGTCGATGGTCACTGACGATGGTGTGGCATTGGTGCTATTTGGCATGGTTTTACGGCTCCGCCGCAACACATGAGTTTAATACTAATTGGAAGGTAACTTGAAGTGTAAAAAATATAACTATCCAATTTCTTTTTTGATTAAGTTTACTTATAATATATATATATAAAACTAAATAACAAATTCCTTTCAAACTAATTAAATCTATTAATTAACTTTTATATAACATTTTTTTTCTAAATTTCCAAAATGTCCACTAGCGTAATCTTATCACTGAAGTGAATAAGACCGTATGCGTAATCTTGTCACCGAAGTAAATAAGATCTTAAAGATTGAATAACTTAACAATGACCCAACAAATGGGGCGGTGTGCTAATCATATAGCGCTATACATGTTAAGGGAGAATTATTCAAAGGTAATAATAGATAGCATGCATAAGATTGTCCTAGTATGTATAAAGAAATAGCATAATAAATAACATGTTTAAGGATTGAGTGTTTTGCGTAAGATTGATTATGTGTGTGATTGTGATTTTTATAATGATGCATGTTACAACCCAAATGGTGATTAAAACGAAAAAATGCGCCAAGTATACTCACGGTTTGCGTAGATAATTTCCACAAAGCGAGTGAGTGTTTTAGGAGGAGATGGAGTTACCGAAGTTACTCTAGAAAGGATAAACAAGGGCGTATAAGTTTAATGATTTTGAGACTTAAATGTAAATAGAATCAGTATGAAATTACATAAAACATAAACAACACTCGACCCGACATAAGTCTTCTAATTGAACATCATTCACTAGGGAAAATGTGTATTGTGTTTGTTCATTTGTAGTTAGTACGTACGTCATGTCTACCACCAACATTTACACCTATATCAAGGATGCCTCTTTTCACATAATTGGCATGTTAGATGGACAGCTAACTTTCTACCCAGTATAACTGAACCCCTCCAAATGGTGTTTCTGATAATATATATTGTGCCACAAGAATAGTATTCCTAAGGTTTTATATCTTCTATTTATTACGAGGATAAAAAAAACAAACTCGCATGTTGTTGATTCTGGTTTTCCGTAATCAAAGGAACATATATCTTTAATTAAAATTTAGGTGTGTACGCCTTTCGATCGACTACTTTCTTTGAGATTTCTAGTATGTTAAGGATTTTGTGTCTGGATACTATATTCAAGCATGTCAATCTCTAGCGGGAGTGCATGACTTTGATCATTCCATGCCATTTTTAGTCCCTTGTTATTAATAAAGGTAGAAATAAGGATTTGACGAACATGTAAGGATATATGGAACTATATTAGGGCCCAGTTAGTCTTATAACTGATTACTTCTTTTGTGCACAAGATTAAGCTAATTGTAGACTTTAAAGTAACATATATGATGAATTCAAAGAATTTGAAAATATTATAGTTTTGGTTTTCTAGTAAGTATGTTCTAGAATGTGTGATCATTATTCTTTTAGATGTTGGTGTCTAAGCATGTCACTGGTTAAACTTGCACAGATTGATGTGTAGATCGATCATTATTAAAATTTATGAATACAACTATGTCTTTGGTACCATATATATAATTATACTTTATACATGCAAGAACTTATAGCTGTGATGTATAATTACAACCCTTATACAATATGGTGATGTTACAACGGCCTTTTATCCACCCTTTTGCAGTTTATCAAACATTGACGCAAATAAATATTGGAGTAGATACGGTGTAGTTCTGGGAATAAATACTTGATCAAGAAGAGAGCCTTAATGAACCTTGGTTGTGTAATGGACGTTGCTCCTTTGCATACTCCAGCCACTATGGCTTTAGCACATGCATAGGGCGACATTGTTGGGTACGCATCTCCTAGATCCTGCCGAAGAATATGTACTCGGTTTATTAAGCTTTTATCCAGCTAGCAACTGTCTTATGTTCGATCTTTTGCAATTAATTTTGGGGAATTTTATAAACCAATATTTACTACTTACTCTTCTTAGATGAACACCGGCGGTGCTGGTTGAATATTTGGCTGTTATGATGTTCGTTCTTATGAACCCAAGTGTCACGATTGCTATTGTTACCGTTGGTGACACTTCATGTCTAAGGGACTCGTAGAAACTGATCAATGCTGCTTTACTTGCCTGTGAGACATTGCCTAGCAAAAGTTATCACTAGTAATACACATGCGGGTCAAGTGATTCAATTAATTGGTTATATTATGGTCAAGTAAGCAAGATGACACATGGAAATAAGTCACGCGTACATTGTAGACGCCGCCTTTCGGTATGTTCAACACGCCAGAACCTGATGCATTGACGATGATCTTTCCATTAGTTTTCATGAGGTGTGGGATTGCAAAATGAGTTGGATAGATTGATCCCCAAAAGTTTATGTCCTGCACACGAAAATCCGTTAGAGGTGCATATCTAATAATTAGTACATTTTAAATTTAATGAAAAATCACCAAAACAGGCGTGTAGACCCATAAAAACTAACAAAATAGGCATTGATTTTTAAAATTTTAAAAATATACATATCCAAAATTAACCAATCAGGTAACACCATATAGGCAAAGTCAGTATACCATAACAGGTTCGAACTTGGAGACATCAATGTCAATAGAATAAATGGGTCCGATTCCAGCATTACAAACAAGATGATCCACTACAAACCAAGTAATCAAGTAGCATGTTAATTCACACAAAGATAGGGTAAAAGAAATTAGTTTATTAATTATAATAACGGGATTACCCACATTGACCAAAATGTTTAACGGTCTCCTCCACAAACATCCTACACTCGTCTACCTTTGACACATCAGCAAACAAGAAAAGTACATCAGGAGAGCCGTGTTCACGAGCTGTATTCGCTACTTCCTCGAGTCGACTCTCTGGTTCTTTTATTGCGATGATCGCTAAATACGCCCCTCTTTTTGCATATTCATACGCCATGAGCTGCGAATTTGTGTATTTAATTAATTAAACATGTTATAAGAGTTAACTTATTTTTAATTTTATGATCATTTACGTACCTCTCCAAGTCCGGATGAAGCACCGGTGATCAAGACCACTTTTTTGGACATGTTTTCGTCACCTTGGAAACTTGAACGGACGGTGATTATGAGTTCGCAAAGGAATAATAAAGGTGAAACAAGAAGCAAAAGTAACAAGAAAACGTAATACACAAGTGCATTTGTGAAGTTGTTATTGAAGAAGGCTTCATACATGGCTGACTATAAAAACACCAACACACATCTCATGTTAATTTATAAATAGAGTTGATGGTTGAGTACGGATTTGGCCCTCATGAAGGAGGTTGTTTTTAGGATGGTTGTTGTGGGGTGACGCCAATGCCATCCCACCCTTTCCCAAACGCAATCATTGTTAAAAGATGGTGCCAAGACGGGTGGCGTTAGTACGTTACCTATTAACACGTGTTAGGACTTACGATTTTTGTTGTGGATAACTAAAAAGTGTACTATATTAGTGTCATATAGCCAATGAGGCTTTAACTGACCCACACTTCACAAGACTTTTATGGTTTAACTAAAAAAATTAAAAAACAAAAAAAAAAGAAAAAAAAGTCGATGATTGGTTGAGGTGCACATGGGCCTAACTCTATTATCTCTCACGCCTGCCATGGGCTTGACGGAGGTGCCCATAGCGCCCCCTCTAGGTGGTCGTATTTTGGCGTGGGGGACAACATTGGATGAGCTACAACAACCGGTCGTAACAAAAATGAAAGACGGGTTCAACTACACTCCACCAATCACATGAACACACACATTCATTTTTAAATATTTTTCTTTTGTTTATTTTTTTGTAACGCCACTGTTAAAGGGTGGGTTAGTTAAAGCTCGATGCTTACGTGGCAATGACGTGGCAAGGCGTTAGGTACTTTTTAGTTAACCCACAACAGATAGTCTAATTAAACAATTGTCTACGATCGTTAAACTGCCACGTAAATATTTGTGGTCATTATCTCATTAATGTTTCCCATTTATTTTAGGGTCTATTCGGTATGAGGTAATGGATTTGCTCATTACCATTCATTGACTTGTTTGTTTACCATGTAGGAATGGAACGAATCATTATTGTGTTGTTTGGTAGGAAAGAAAAGATAAAGAAATAAAATTAGTGGTGCGGGGCGGTGGTCAGTGCCGGTTACCGTGGGTGGTGATAGGTGGCAATGACAATAGGTGGGTGGCAGCGGTGGTTGGGTGGGTGGTGGGGCGGTGGTAGGTGGGCGACGACGACAGTGGTGGTGGCATGGTGGACGTCAGTGGTGGCAGTGGTAAGTGGTGGCGACGGCAGTTGGGGTGGGTGGTGGTGACGGTGGTGGATTGTGGTGTTGTTAATGAAGGATGTAAGAGGAAATGGAATGAAAAAAACATGAGAGGCAGATGGAATGATTTTGAGGGAATAGAATGCCTTGTGTAATAAGTGATTTCATTCAATTGACTAACCAAACATTCTTTTCTACATTCCCTTTCAATGGTTTATTCCATTCCATCTCTCTTTCTTGCATACCAAATGCTACATTACTAAATAAGATATAACATGGAAACGTTGTTGATTAGTGATGTTTAAACATAATGGAAAACATAAATGAAATATCTGTGATAGTAGACAGGCCAGCAGCGAATCCAATCAGAGATGTGGCCATTGAGTTTGACATGATTGTCAGGATAATCTGGTTCCTCCTTAGGCTTTAAGATGTAGGGACAAATTTAGTGATGTTATGAGAGTCCAAATTGTGTAACCTTTTACTCTCTAGTTATCTCCTTATATATACACCCAGAAGGAAACCTAATTAGTTAATAAGGGTAATATGGTCCATCAACAATTACCAACTAATATATTATAGGTTTAATGTATTATGATCTAATATAATATAAATGATTATAATGGCTACATGATTTAATATTATAAACATAATATATTAAATCTTACATTCTCCACTTAGCCGAGTAATCAGGAGTTAACACTCATTTTAGCTTTAAACCAAACACCGTAGTAGAGAAATACAGTCGTTGAATCATCATTTGACTCAGGACCCCCATTAATCATACTACAACCTTAATTCAAAACCTAACAGTTATGATTAAAATACATAGATAAGTCCTTTAGTGTTTGTTTTGTATTTATATTTTCTATATGTCATTACACTGGCAGAACATATGTTAGAGACGTACAAAATCAAACTAAGCAAATTTTATTACTTAAATCATAAGTAAGTACAATATGCTATTAAATAAGGTCTTTAGTAAATCCATATTCGAAACATGTTCTTCAAAAACTTTAGGTGGGAGACCTTTTGTTATCGGATTCGCAAGCATATTTTTAGTACTAATATACTCAAACAAAGATTATTTTCTTCAACTCGTGCACGTATGAACAAACACTTTGTATCAAGATATAAACCAGCTCCAGTCGAACTGTTACTGTTTGAGAAACTAACGGCAGCTAAGTTATCACCGTAAAGCTTCAATAGACTAGAAATGGAATTAACGATTTTGAGTCCAGTGATCATATTTCTAAGCAAGATTCCATGACAGGTTGCGTTAAAAACAGCAATGTATTATGACATCACTGTGGAAGTTGTGGTTAACTGTTGTTTATGACTCTTCCATGAGATAGGTCCGCCTGCTAACATAAGGATATAGCCCGAAGTGGATTTCTTGTCATCTTTGCACTTGGCAAAGCAGAATCAGAATAGCCCACCACTTCTAAATGATCACTTCTTCTATAAGTCAGTTTATAGTCTTTCGTCCCTTGCAGATATTGAACTACTTTCTTAGCTGCTTTCCAGTGATCTAGGCCAGGATTAGTCTGATAACGGCCTAGCATTCCATAAATATAAGCGATATCTGGGCGAGTACAGACTTGAGCATACATTAGGCTCCCGACTACTGACGCGTAAGGTATCTGGCTCATCTGCTCCTTTTCAACCTCTATTGTCGGAGATTGGAATGAACCGAAAACATCTCCCTTAACTACTAGAGCGACTGAGGGTTTGCACCGTTGCATGTTGTAACATATTAAGACACAATCTATGTAAGCCTTTTGAGTCAATCCTAATATTCCTTTGTGTCCATCTCGGTGAATTTCGATACCAATGAAGTAAGAAGCATCTCTGAGATCCTTCATGTCGAAGTTATGCGAGAGTAACCGCTTCGACTCATGCAACATGTCTAAACTATTACTTGCCAATTGAATATCATCTACGTTAATGACAAGTATAGTAAAGTTGCTCCCACTCATCTTGAGGTAGGTGCATTGATCCACTTGATTCTTTGCAAAACCTTGTTTCTTCATGACTTCATCAAACTTAAGGTACCAATGACGTGATGCTTATTTTAACCCGTAAATGGATTTCTTCAACTTACAGACTAGATGATCCTAACCTTTAGGTTTAAAGCCTTCAGGTTGTTTTATGTAAACATCTTCGTCTAAGTCTCCGTTAAGGAAAGCGGTTTTAACATCCATCTGATGCAGCTCTAAATCAAAATGAGCTACTAGGGCCATAATGATCCTTAATGAATCTTTACGAGAGACATGTGAAAACTTCTCTTGATTATCAATTCCCTCTTTCTGAGTGTAGCCCTTTGCAACCAATCTCGCTTTGTAGCGTTCAACGTTCCCATTCGGATCTAGTTTTGTTTGAATACCCATTTACATCCTACGGGGTTGATATCGTTGGGTAATTCTACCAAATCCCAAACTTCATTTTTCTTCATGGATTCAAGCTCATCAATCATTGCTTTATTCTATTCAGAAGACTAATACTGCTAATGGCTTCATTATAAGAGATAGGATCATTGAGCTTTTCGGCATCCATTTTAGTCAGGTAAGTAACATAATCATCCCAATTAGTAGGCCTTCGTTGCCTAGATGACCTCCTAAGTTGATTATCGGGTTTAGTGTTGTCTTGGTTTTGAGCGTTTGATATGCCTTGGTTATGAGGTATAATGGGTTCTGATTGTGGAGTTGAATTAGGAGTTGGTGCAGTAGCTTCAGGTGCAGTTGTTGCATTGGGTACAAGAGGAGTAAACGAAGTAATGGTAAGCGACGAGTCTCCCCCTCGCCTCTTTACTTCTTGAAATTCTTCGTAAGGGTTGGTACTGCTCCCACTGACCTTGAAATCCTCCGGGAACGCGACATGCTTGGTTTCAACAATAGGGTGACATGGGAAGGAGAATAGAAACGATAACCCTTTGAGTGACAAGGATACGCAATAAAGAAGCAGGTAACTGTTTTAGGGTCAAGTTTCCTTAGGAAAGGATTGTAAAGTTTCGCTTCAGCAATGCAACCCCATACTTTCATATATTTAAGACTCGATTTCCTTCCTGTCCAAAGTTCATATGGAGTTTTAGGGACAGATTTAGAAGGAACCCTACGGAGTATATGAACAACTGCTTTTAACGCTTCAGTCCAGAGGAATAATGTCACACCCCGACCCGCAGCGGAATAAAAGTCGGGGCATAATTGGGTTATCACCAAAACTCATGATATTTACTAAGATGTTTCATATTTATTAAATTCAAATTTCAAACTCAAATATCCAAAAACAGAATTCATACAATTACAAAGGAAAATGAAACTATATATTTATTCCAAAGCATAAACTTGTTTATTCTTCTAGGCCATCCTAAGTGTTTCCTGTCTCAGCTGGATCACCTGTATCATGTGTAAAACGGGGGAGATTTTGGGTCAACAAAAGTTGGCGAGTGAACCTTGATAAAACATTTTTACAAATTTCTTGTTTTATTTATCAAAGAAAGTTCGTGCATTAATCACATGTGCGCAAACATATATATGTAAACAATCGCAAACCACTTTGGATGAGTATATGACATGAATGATGATGTATTTGAGATCAAGGCTCAATCAAACGGAGCCGATCTAATGAGGCTCCTGATGCTCAACCCGTATCCCACGGGGAACTGATGGGCCTAATGAAATGCGTGCACTGAAATGATAAATTCAATCTACACATAATTCACACAACAATTGATACACATTTGATCACGGTATGATGTATGCACAAGTGTTTAAATAAAATAAAATAATAGTACGACACATGATACACCCCAAAACATGATTAAAACGGGGAATTGGTAGAGGTTCACTCACTGTGGATGCGTTTCTTGATGACGATGAATGCGCACGAATTTATGATTCAACCGACGAAGGAAAACTAACCTAAATAATAACGAAATGATTCGACAAATAAATAAATTTCATTTGAGATTATTATTTTTAGTTAGTGCTCTTTAATGAGATTTTTAGATTTATTTTTGTGAGTTTAATGCAAATTTTTAACCTTCAAAATCTTTATTTTTAAGTGTTTTTAAATAATTTTTCAAATTAAATAAAAGAAAATAAGAAAACAAAAATAAAAAAATGGGCTGACTTTGTCAGATCTGACCGGTCAGACAACATGAATTCCAGGCGGCGAGTGAGGTTCGAACTCGTGACCTCTCGTATACGTGCACGCAGCTCTACCAACTGAGCTACGTGTATAACCCGAAATATTCTCTGTTTTAATTATATATATATATATATATATATATATATATATATATATATATATAACTAACTAACTTTCACCTTATTTAGTTTTTATTAAAAATGATTTAATATGGCCGAAACCGGTTACAGAACCCGGAATCGAACTCGGGACCTTCGGTTCGAGTGCACACAGCCCCACCAGTTGGGCTATGTGTCTAATCTGTATAAACGCTGGAATATATTAATTATATATATATGCTGTGAATTGATCTGAATAAGTTTAAAAATGTTGGTTTTTCAGAAAGTCGGATACATGTGTGATTCGAACCCTGGACGTGTGTTTTGTATTTGCACACAGTCCACCGCTGGGCTGTGTGTCTAACCCGATTAAATACCCGTTTTTATTTGTATTAAAACTCTAACTTAACTTCATATTTTCATCATTCAAAATCCCGACAGTGATCCCGGCTGGATGAACTTATTTATAGTAAGGAGGTTTAGACAATTATACCGTCTAGAGAACAACTGCGGTATTCTGATCAGTGATTCCGGCGAGTGCGAAAATCTCCGGCGACGTGTTTTGGAAGAAGTAAAGCTTCAGAAATAGAGTGCGGTCTTGAGCGAAAAGTTTACAAGGAGTTTGGGTGGGTATTTATAAGGGGGACAGGCCGATTGGTTTCGAATTAGTGGTCAAAATTCGCGGTCAAGGATTTCAATTCTCAAAGGAAACGGTTTTGACTAAATTGAGTGTTAAGCAACGGTTATAACTGATGTCGAAATCAGTTTACGCGTTTCAGTCAAGGGAAAATAGCCACATTTGCGGAGTTTCGGTTTTTTCGGCGATTGCAAGTTCTGGGCGCGCTGATTTACATGTTTTGACTTTCTCTGTTTTAGCTTAAATGGTATTTGTTTAAGTATTTATCACAAAGGATGTGTGTGGCGGAGTGGTGTGATGTGTGTGGTGTTTACACGGGAGACCCGGGTTTGAGACCCGGCTACCCTTTTCCGTTTTATTATATTTTTTTATTTATTATTTGATTTACTTATCATTATTATTTATTAATTATGGTTTTGAATTCCAACATATTTATTAATTTGGTATCATTTAAAATAACCGGCACAATAAATCCGCAACGAACATTTAACCGAATATTTGATTATTAAATGAAGCGGGTTTTGAAACCCGTTTTTTTTTACGAATGTTACACTATCCCCTATTTTTAGAAATTTCGTCCGAAATTTAAGTAGTAGTGGTAACTGGAAAAAGATGCGGGTATTTTTCGCGCATTGAGTCTTCACGTTCCCAAGTAAACTCGGGTCCTCGCTTTGACTCCCAACGTACCCTGACAATTGGAATACGGCTTCGCCTTAAACGCTTCTCTCTGAAATCCAGGATTTCTACTGGTCTTTCAATGAAGTGCATCGATTCATCGACTTGAATGTCTTCTAGAGGAATATGGAGGTTTTCATCGGCGAGGCACTTTTTCAAGTTTGATACGTGGAATGTGGGATGAATTCTGTTGAGCTCTTCGGGTAGGTCAAGCTTGTATGCTACAGGACCTACTCTTTCGAGTATCTTGAAAGGTCCTACGTAGCGTGGTGCTAGCTTGCCCTTCTGGCCAAAACGAACCACTCCCTTCCACGGTGATACTTTTAAAAGTACTTGATCACCAATGTCAAACTCCAAGGGCTTTCGTCGTTTGTCAGCATAACTCTTTTGACGACTTTGAGCCGCTAGAAGATTGTTTCGAATTTGAAGGATCTTGTCTGTTGTTTCTTGAATTAATTCTGGACCGGTGATTTGCGCTTCCCCAATTTCGTGCCAACATACTGGTGATCGGCACTTACGACCATATAAAGCTTCGAAAGGTGCCATGACGATACTTGAATGATAGCTATTCTTGTACGAAAACTCGACTAACGGTAGGTGAGCAACCCAGTTCCCTTTGAAGTCTATGACACATGCTCGCAGCATGTCTTCAAGGGTTTGGATGGTGCGTTCAGATTGACCATCAGTTTGAGGATGAAAAGCGGTACTGAGGTCTAATCGTGTACCCAAAGCGGTTTGTACGGCTCGCTAGGTTCGTGAAGTGAAACGACCATCACGGTCCGAAATGATGCTTAATGGTACACCATGACGGCTTACGATCTAGCTGATGTAGATACGAGCTAACTTCTCGTTCTTGAAGTCCTCGCGAATCGGAATGAAATGAGATGACTTTGTAAGACGATCGATTATTACCCAAATGGTGTCATACCCACTGGAGGTGCGAGGTAACCCGGTAATGAAACCCATGGTTATGTTTTCCCACTTCCATACAGGTATTTCGGGTTGGACTAGAAGTCCTGAAGGTCTTTGATGTTCAGCTTTTACTTTGGAACAGGTAAGACACTTGGAAACAAAAACAGCGATATCCTTTTTCATGCCAGGCCACCAGTAGGTGTATCATAGGTCTTGATACATCTTGTCGGCTCCTGGGTGTACAGAGTATCATGTTTTGTGCGCCTCATCCATGAGGAAATCACGAAGGTTATCGCGATCAGGAATCCATATGCAGTTTAAATAGTATAGAATACCGTCGGATTTGGTTTCGATTTTGAGTTCAGCTCCACATGACAGCTCATCGCGTATGTCATTTTCTGTTACAGAAACATGTTGAGCTGCCCGGATTCGATCTTTGATGTCGGTTATGATTTGCGAACAGAGAAAACAAATGGAGTTCGCATAACCTTTTCGACTGAGCGCATCGGCCACCACGTTTGCCTTGCCAGGATGATACCGAATTTCACAGTCGTAGTCGTTGAGAAGTTCGACCCATCTTCGTTGCCTCATATTCAACTCTTTCTGGTTGAAGATATATTGGAGACTCTTGTGGTCAGTGTATATTTCACACTTGGTACCGTAGAGGTAATGTCTCCATATCTTGAGAGCGAACACAACGGCTCCAAGTTCCAGATCATGGGTGGTGTAATTCTTCTCATGAACTTTGAGTTGTCTAGAGGCATAGGCTATCACTTTTCCTCTTTGCATCAATACACAACCTAGTCCTTGCCCTGACGCGTCGCAATAAACCACGAAGTCATCGCAACCCTCAGGGAGTGTAAGTACAGGTGCGTCACAAAGCTTTTGCTTTAAAGTTTGGAATGCCTCTTCTTGCTTAGGTCCCCAAATGAAGGGTTTTCCTTTATGAGTCAAGGCCGTGAGTGGTACCGCGATACGGGAAAAGTTGGCAATGAAGCGTCGATAGTAACCAGCCAAACCAAGAAATGATCTAACTTCGGTAGGGGTACGTGGCGCTTGCCATTCCTGTACTGCCTTGATTTTTGAGGGATCGACATGAATTCCCTGGTCATTGACGACATGCCCAAGGAATTGTACTTCTCCTAACCAGAATTCGCATTTTGAGAACTTAGCGTAGAGCTTTTCAGTCCTTAAGAGTGTAAGGATGAGTCGAAGGTATCGCTCATGATCGGATTTAGACTTGGAGTAGATAAGGATGTCGTCGAAAAAGACTTTGACGAAACGGTCGAGGTATGGTTTGCATACCCTATTCATTAAATCCATGAAGACAGCGGGGGCGTTGGTTAAACCGAAGGGCATGACCATGAACTCGTAATGACCATAACGAGTCCGGAAGGCGGTTTTTGGGATATCTTCTTCGTGCACTCTAAGCTGATGATATCCAGAACGAAGGTTGATTTTTGAAAAGCAGGTGGCGCCTTGAAGTTGGTCTAGGAGGTCATCAATGCGAGGCAGTGGATCACGATTTTTAACCGTTAACTTGTTGAGTTCTCTATAATCAATGCACATGCGAAACGTTCCATCCTTCTTATTCACAAAAAGAACAGGTGCACCCCAAGGCGACGAGCTTGGACGTATGAATCCTTTGTCGGTCAACTCTTGTAGTTGACTGGCCAATTTTTGCATCTCGGATGGGGCTAATGTATAAGGAGATTTTGTGACCGGCGTAGCGCCAGGTACAAGATCGATGCGAAATTCGACTTCTCTCACAGGAGGAAGTCCTGAAATGTCGTCGGGAAAGACTTGTGGGAATTCCTTCACAATTGGGATATCTTCGAGTTTCCTCTCCTTGTTTCCCTTTTTGACGACGTGAGTTAGGAATGCGACATAGTTCTTGCGGAGATATCTTCGGGCTTGAAGGCAGGACATTAATTTGAGTCCTTTCGAAGGGGTTTCCCCAAAAATACGTAGTGTCCGACCGTCTGCAAGAGGAATGCGAATGAATTTTTCGTGGCACACCACTTCAGCGTGATGCTGGCTGAGCCAGTCCATACCGATTATAACATCGAAACTTCCCAACTTCATAGGAATGAGGTCAATTGGAAAATCGTGATCGTTTAGAGTGAGGGTACAATTGCGTATAATAGAATTTAATGAAACGGGTTTTCCGTCAGCAACTTCCACCGTTAGAGATTCGATGAGATTAACACGAGGTTGGTCGAGGATAGGTTCAAATTCTAAGGACACAAAGCTCTTATTGTCACACCCCGACCCGCAGCAGAATAAGAGTCGGGGCATAATTGGGTTATCACCAAAGCTCATGATGTTTACTAAAATATTTCATATTTATTAAATTCAAATTACAACTTAAATGTTCAAACCAAATTCATACAATATAAGGAAAGGAAAACTAAATAAAACAATCCAAAGCCTAAACTGATTTATTCTTCTAGGCCGTCCTATGTGTTTCTTGCTTCAACTGGATCACCTGTATCATGTGTAAAAATGGGGGAATTTTGGATCAACAAAAGTTGGCGAGTGAACCTTGTTTAAAAAACATTGTTATTGAGTTCTTGTTGTATTTAATATTGAAAAGTTGTGCAATAATCATATGTGAGCAAACGTATATAAACAAACAATCACAAACCACCTTGAATGAGTATATGACATGAATGATAATGTATTGTGAGATCCAGGCTCGATCAAACGGAGCTGGCCTCGTATGTTGGCAACGTCACGTTCCGCTCATAGGTAATGGGTAACAGACGAGCCTATGATGATGCATGTGAGATCAAGGCTCAATCAAACGGAGCCGATCGAAATGAGGCACCTGTACTCAACCCGTCTCCCACGGGGAGCAGTTGGGCCTGATGAAATGTATGTACTGAAAATGATAACTTTAAACTAAACATAATCCACACAACAATTGATACGTATTGGATACACATTTGATCATGGATATGATGGATGCACAAGTGTTTAAATATAATAAATAATTAAGCGACACATGATACACCCCAAAATGTGATAAAAACGGGGAATTGGTAGAGATTCACTCACATTGGGTGCGTTCTTTTGATGATGTTGAATGTGCACGACTTTTGGGATTTGATTGACGAGGAAAAACTAACCTAAAATAATAACGAAATGGTTCGGTAAATAAGTGGATTTTATTAACAATTTTATTAGGATTTTTAGATTTATTTTTGTTAGTTTAAGGTCATTTTCTAACTTTAAAAATATTATTTTTAAGTATTTTTAATTGATTTTTAAATTAAATAAATAAATAAAAAAAATAAAAAAAATTTGACTTTTTGTTGACCGTTGACCATTGACCGGTCCGTTGACCGGACCGTTGACCGGTCGGACTATGTTTATTCGGTCGGACTATGTTTATTCATGCGCTGAGTGAGGTTCGAACCCGGGACCTCTCGTACGCGTGCACGCAGCTCTACCAACTGAGCTACGTGTCTAACCCGAAATATTCTATGTTTTAATTATATATATATATATATACTAATTAAATGTTAATTTATTTGGTTTATATTAACAGAATTTAAAATGGTTGAACCGGTTGCAGGGAGCCGGATCGAACTCGGGTCCTTTGGTTTGTAAGCGCACAACCCAACCAGTTGGGCTGTGTGTCTTATCTGTTTAACTTACGGTTTATTTTAATCTTAAAGACATACCGTGACTTGATTTGATTCTGTTTTAAAAAAAAAATGTTTTAATTCGGAAAGTCGGTGTGTTTGTAAGGTTCGAACTCGTGGCGTGCGCTATGTGTTTGCACACAGTCCACCGCTGGACTGTGTGTCTAACCCGTTTTAATATCTTGTTTTAATTACACTTATACACAACGTTTGACTTCGTCTTCTTCGTTCAAGACACAGACAAATGATATCCAACTGTTCTGGTTTAAATCGTTCGTCGATCATATAAGTGATTGAAATGTAATGAATAAATAGAGTTACGGAATCAAATGTACCGAACAGAATGCTTTCCTCAGAATTCCGGCAATGGTCGTCGGCTCTGATTTGTGAATTCCGTCTAATTGAATCAACTAACAGTTTTGATCGATGAGTTGTGAAATTGAGTTACTAAACAAGGAGTATCAGAGGGTTTAGATGATTGTACCGATTCACAGCGTGATTTTGGAAATTTCCAGAGATTTTCCGGCGAGTGCAGGTTATCCGGCAACGTCGTCTGGGACCGATTCTGGTTGAAGGATTGAAGTTAGTATAAGTCTAACAATGGATTGAAAACGAAAGAGTCGAGAAATTTACCGATTTGATGTAAGTCCCGGTTTTCCGGCGAATGTCCGGCAATACAGAATATCTCCGGCGAGTGTAATTGCTTCGAGAAATTGTGCGATTTTGAGCGAAAAGATTACCAGAGACTTGGGTGTGTATTTATAGGGAAGAATCAGGATGAATGGAGTCCGAATTTGGTCTTGATTCGTGGTCAAGGTTTTCTCCGGCGGTTATGACTGAGATCGCGGGATTAGACATCGGTTATAACCGATGTCGAAGTTAATATACGCGTTCAGTCAAAGGAAACCATCGACAATTGGCGAAATCATCGGTATTTCCGGCGACTGCGAATTGGGCGCGTTGATTACCGAATTTGAGTTCTGAGCTTTATTATAAGTATTAATTGTTTTATCATTTATCACAAACAAGTCAAGTGGCGGAGTGGTTAAGTGTTGCTTGTTTCTTCCGGCTAACCCGGTTTAGAAACCCGGCAGCCTCTTTTAATTTTTTTCTAGCTTATTTTTACTTTTTAATAATTATAGTTTTTAAATTCTAAAATGTTTATTAATTATGTATTGTTTAAAATTAATATTAACCATAAATACGCAACGAAATTTTATAATTGATTATTCGATTAATAAACGAAGCGGGTTTGGAAACCCGTTTTTCGACGGATGTTACACTTATCCGCACCAGTATCGAATAATATGGATGCATAACTACCATTGATGAGAAACGTACCGTTGACCACGTTGTTGTCAGCCCTGGCTTGGTTGGCATTGATGTTGAAAGCTCTTCCTCTGGCAGGTGGAGGAGCTTGGTTAGCTTGGTTTACCGGGTTCGCTTGAGCTTGGGCATGGATGATGTTCACTAGGCGTGAGCAAGTGTTCCTGAAGTGGTTTGGGTCCCCACAGTTGAAACAAGCTCGCATGGGTTGCATCATGGGGTAGTTAGGTTGGTAGTAAGGTTGGGCTGCGTGTTATGCAGGTGGTAGAAGGAAGGGTTGTTGGGCTTGGCCCACTATCTGATTTTGGGTTTGGGTTGGAGGTTGATTGCGGTTCATTCGTTGAAGGGTACGGCAGGTTTGGATGGTGTGACCCGCACGGCCACAACTTGTGCAATGTTTGGCAGGGGTTTCCGGGAGGGTGATGGTATTGACAGCGGTTGCACTTTGGGTGTGGGCCAGTGTATGGCTTTTTGAATGGTGCAGCTGGAGAAGCAATTTGGGTGATTGGTGCAGCGGTGATAGGAGAGTTGGTTTGAGTGACAGCAAAATTCTTGCCATTTCGCTTCCTCTTACCAGCAAACTTCGAGGATGAGACGAGGTGGTTTGGAGTTGGGGTCTCAATGGGTGCTTTCTTCTTCTCATCTTTGAACTTGCCGTTTCGAATGCGATTTTCAGTGAGTTCTGTAGCTAACTCCATTGCGGCTTCAAGTGTTGCAGGCGAAGTGCTTAAAACCGAATCTTGGATTTTCGAGGGGAGGCCTCGAATGTAGTGTTCGACTAAGAGGTACAAGGGGGTGAACAAATTGGGGATTTCTGGTTCAGTTCGAGAAATCTCTTATTATAGGAAGTGTGATCTCCTTCCTTTTGTTTCAGTGCGTGGAATTCGTCTTCCAGCTTTTTGATTTCGCTTCTTGGACAAAAACGTCTTGTCATGAGTTCCCTTAACTCTTCCCATGTTAAGGCCATGGCATCTTCAACTCCTCGCTTCCCTTTTTCCGTGTTCCACCAGGTAAGGGCTACCCCAAACAGTCTTCCAGTCGCGTAACGTACCTTACGGTCCTCGGGACAATCGCAATTGAGGAAAGTGTTTTTCATTTCTTCAAACCAGTGAAGGAGGGCGGTAACACCTTCGGTCCCTTCATATTTTGGAGGATCGCAGGATTTGAAGTGTTTGTAGGTGCACTTGGGGGGTTTTGGAAGGAGGGTTGGCGACGCTCTGGTCTTCTTGGTTGGGAGGGTTGATGGGATTAGCGGTGAGAGCTTGTTGAACTTGAAGCACGATGTCAGGAAGTACTGCGGCCATTTGTTTAGCAATTTGTGTGGCCAAGCGTTCGCTTGACTTTCCTGACTTTCTACCTCCACGTAGTTGCCTAGCCGACATCTACAGGAACATATATATGAAGATTGTGAGTTTAAGAATTTTCTAGGTGTCATGTGCCGTAAAAAGAATGAAAATCAACATAACTGACAATAATTTAACTACATCCATAGGATGTATTGGGTTTGCTCATGTTTGGGCCTCCAAATGTCCCCCATACCATTGCCTGTGTAGTCATGTGGGCCCCCATGACTATTGGGCTTGGTAGGATTCACATTGTATCGTCGGGTTAACATTCGCACTACCCGAATGAAAATCGTAAAATATGATTGCGAGATGTATGGTAGGAGGGTGTCCAGGTGTAGACACAATGACAACTCAAAGTGGGGTTAGCTCACACGACGTTTGGTATAGCATGCTTTGGCCTAATAGGTCCTTCGTACTCTCATCGTTAGTCCCCAGGTAGGCAAACTGGTCCTTTATTTTGGATTTATACGAATGCCAAGCCTAGACAGGACGTTCCGACTACCTGTACTCCTACCCTTCCAGTTACTACATGCCCGTCGTGAGAACTCACTTTGATGTGATTTGAAAAATATAAAATCATTGCAAAAATCATGGGAATCGTGAGGTGTGTGCTCTCATATATATGATATGTCATGAGGATATGAATTATGATGAGCATTTCATAATAACATGTATTTGTGAGCGTGCTTGCATATCATTGGGTGTGAAAATAAACATGAAACATATAAACATCATGAATTTTGCATGTAAAGCATAAACAATTAAAATTTAATCAACTATAGTATAGGCTCTATGGGTCTAATAACCTATCCTATATCCCTATAGTCACTAGCTCTGATACCAATCTGTCACACCCCGACCTGCAGCGGAATAAAAGTCGGGCATAATTGGGTTATCACCAAAGCTCATGATATTTACTAAGATGTTTCATATTTATTAAATTCAAATTTCAAACTCAAATATCCAAAAACAGAATTCATACAATTACAAAGGAAAATGAAACTATATATTTATTCCAAAGCATAAACTTGTTTATTCTTCTAGGCCATCCTAAGTGTTTCCTGTCTCAGCTGGATCACCTGTATCATGTGTAAAACGAGGGAGATTTTAGGTCAACAAAAGTTGTCGAGTGAACCTTGATAAAACATTTTTACAAATTTCTTGTTTTATTTATCAAAGAAAGTTCGTGCATTAATCACATGTGCGCAAACATATATATGTAAACAATCACAAACCACTTTGGATGAGTATATGACATGAATGATGATGTATTTGAGATCAAGGCTCAATCAAACGGAGCCGATCTAATGAGGCTCCTGATGCTCAACCCATATCCCACGGGGAACTGATGGGCCTAATGAAATGCGTGCACTGAAATGATAAATTCAATCTACACATAATTCACACAACAATTGATACACATTTGATCACGGTATGATGTATGCACAAGTGTTTAAATAAAATAAAAGAATAGTACGACACATGATACACCCCAAAACATGATTAAAACGGGGAATTGGTAGAGGTTCACTCACTGTGGATGCGTTTCTTGATGACGATGAATGCGCACGAATTTATGATTCAACTGACGAGGGAAAACTAACATAAATAATAACGAAATGATTCGACAAATAAATAAATTTCATTTGAGATTATTATTTTTAGTTAGTGCTCTTTAATGAGATTTTTAGATTTATTTTTGTGAGTTTAATGCAAATTTTTAACCTTCAAAATCTTTATTTTTAAGTGTTTTTAAATAATTTTTCAAATTAAATAAAAGAAAATAAGAAAACAAAAATAAAAAAATGGGCTGACTTTGTCAGATCTGACCGGTCAGACAACATGAATTCCAGGCGGCGAGTGAGGTTCGAACTCGTGACCTCTCGTATACGTGCACGCAGCTCTACCAACTGAGCTACGTGTCTAACCCGAAATATTCTCTGTTTAATTATATATATACTAACTAACTTTAACCATATTTAGTTTTTATTAAAAATGATTTAATATGGCCGAAACCGGTTACAGAACCCGGAATCGAACTCGGGACCTTCGGTTCGAGTGCACACAGCCCCACCAGTTGGGCTATGTGTCTAATCTGTATAAACGCTGGATTATATTAATTATATATATATGCTGTGAATTGATCTGATAAGTTTAAAAATGTTGGTTTTATTTCAGAAAATCGGATACATGTGTGATTCGAACCCGGGACATGTGTTTTGTATTTGCACACAGTCCACCGCTGGACTGTTTGTCTAACCCGATTAAGTACCCGTTTTTATTTATATTAAAACTCTAACTTAACTTCATCTTTTTCATCATTGAAAATCCCGACAGTGATCCCGGCTGGATGAACTGATTTAACAGTTTTGATTATTGTTTTGAGCAAATAAATTACCAATCAAGAGATAGTAAGGAGGTTTAGACAATTATACCGTCTGGAGAACAACTGCGGTATTCTGATCAGTGATTCCGGCGAGTGCGAAAATCTCCGGCGACGTGTTTTGGAAGAAGTAAAGCTTCAGAAAGAGAGTGCGGTCTTGAGCGAAAAGTTTACAAGGAGTTTGGGTGGGTATTTATAAGGGGGACATGCCGATTGGTTTCGAATTAGTGTAAAATTCGCGGTCAAGGATTTCAATTCTTAAAGGAAACGGTTTTGACTAAATTGAGTGTTATGCAACGGTTATAACTGATGTCGAAATCAGTTTACGCGTTTTAGTCAAGGGAAAATAGCCACATTTGCGGAGTTTCGGTTTTTCCGGCGATTGCGAGTTCTGGGCGCGCTGATTTACAGGTTTTGACTTTCTCTGTTTTACCTTAAATGGTATTTGTTTAAGTATTTATCACAAAGGATGTGTGTGGCGGAGTGGTGTGATGTGTGTGTGTTTACACGGGAGACCCGGGTTCGAGACCCGGCTACCCTTTTCCGTTTTATTATATTTTTTTTATTTATTATTTGATTTACTTATCATTATTATTTATTAATTATGGTTTTGAATTCCAACATATTTATTAATTTGGTATCATTTAAAATAACCGGCACAATAAATCCGCAACGAACATTTAACCGAATATTTGATTATTAAACGAAGCGGGTTTTGAAACCCGTTTTTTTACGAATGTTACAAATAATGGTAAATTAGTATTGGCTAACATAATGCGCACCATGTTCATAAGGGTATGGTTTCTTCGTTTAGCGACATCGTTCTGCTGAGGTGTATCTGGCATGGTGTATTGGTTTACAATCCCCTGTCCCTTACAAAACTCATAAAATGGAACAGGAGCTTGACCCACATCAGTATGTCTACCATAATATTCACCGCCTCTATCTGATCTCACAACTTTAATTTGACGATCTAGTTGTTTTTCAACTTCATCTTTATAATCTTTAAAAGTTGTAAGAGATTCAGATTTTTCCTTAATGAGATACAAGTAAATCTAACGAGAATAATCATCAATGAAAGTGATAAATGAAGTATGTCCAGTTATGCCAGCGATTTGATAATGACCATTACTGTCAGTATGAATGAGTTCTATAAATTAGAGCTCCTAGTGGCACCATCTTATTCGCTAATGTCATTTTACCTTTAAGACATTTGACACATGTTACAAAATCAGTAAAATCGAGATGAGGTAAGACTTCATCCTTTACGAGTCGATTTAATCGTTCTCTTGAGATGTGGCCTTAACGTTGATGACACAACATGGATGAAGTCTCTAAGTCTCGATTTTGTTTCATCTTTATGAGTGATTCATTAATGTTATATGACAACAAAGATTTGAAAAAATCATCATCTAGTTCTAATCTATAGAGACCACCATCTAGAATGCCAGTACCATGAACAACGGAATCATAGAGAATAGAGAGTTTGCGATGACCATGGGAAACAACAAAACCATCTATGTCTAACTTTGGTCCTGATACAAGGTTCCCAGTTACCTCAGGAACATATGAGATATCATAAAGTTTAATGCATAATCAGTTTTCATAAATAATTGTAATGTTCCTATGGCCTTCACATCTAATTCTCGATCATCCTCAACTTTAAGTGTTCTTTGGTTTCTTCCCAGTCTCTGGATTGAAAGGAATCCCTGAGTAGAATTGGTTACATGAATCATAGACCAGAATCAAACCACCAGAATTAGTAGGAACATTTAAATTATAGGACTCAAGTATCATGAAAAAATCATTACCTTTCTTAGCCAGCCACTCCTTAAAGTCAGGGCATTCCTTCTACTTATGTCATGTCTTTTTACAGAACTTGCAGTAGGGTTTGCCTAAGGAGTTCTTAGAGCTGGAGGGTCCACTTGTATTAGGATTAGGCTTTTGGACCTTAGAAGCATCCTTCCTTGAGTGATTGTTCTTCCTCTTCTTAGAGTTGGAGGTTTTGAAGTTTGCAACATCGGTAGTTCTGTGCATCTTCATATGCTCCTCCTCCTGCACGCACATGGCGATCAGCTCATTCATCATCCATTTTTCTTTCTAAGTGTTGTAATTGATCTTGAATGCTTCATAGGACAAAGGAAGCGAAGTCATGATGAAGTGAACAAGAATACCATCACTAATCGCCATGTCTAATCCCTTCAACTTATGGGCCATGTCGTTCATCATCATGATGTGTTCATGGATGTCGCTCCTCCCATCATACTTAGTAGTCACTAGCTTGAGGATTAAAGTGCTAACGTGTGCTTTAGACGTTCCCTTGAACTGCTCCTCCACAGAAGCCAAGTAGGTTTTAGCATCTTCAGAATCAGGAATAGCTCCTCGAATTGCATTGCTTATTGATTGCTTCATGAACATGAGAGGCATGCAATTACACCTAGTCCTATTTTTCATGAGTCAACTGTCACACCCTGACCCATAGCGAAAATGGTGGGTTTTCATCAAAGCTCATGACATTTACTATAATAAAGTTTCATATTTATTATTTCCTATTTAAAGGAAAAATTACAACAATCATACAAACACAACAATATTCAGAACTCTTTATATTTCTTCTAAGGCAATTTCCTATGTGATCCTTGCTTCAACCTGTCCACATGTACCATGTGTAAAAATAGGGTTTTGGGTCAACAAAAGTTGGCGAGTGAATCTCATTTAAGCATTTGAAAGAATTAGTTATATTGATTATTTAAATAAAAATTGTGCATAAACCAAATATGAGTATACGCATATGTAAATCTGACCACAACCCACATAATATCAATCAATGCACACACAAGCATGACAAATGATGAACAATGAGATCAAGGCTCAATCAAACGGAGCCGATCTAATGAGGCACCTGATGCTCAACTCGTATCCCACGAGGAACTGATGGACCTAATGTGAATGATTGTACGCAACTGACAAAAATGTAAACACACAATGCAACATATAACATTACATAACACGTAAGATCATATAATGGTAATAGCACAAATGTTTGAATAAACGAAATATGTAAACGACACATGATACACCCCAAAACATGAATAAAAAGGGGAATTTGTAAGGATTCACTCACAGTGGGTGCGTTTCTTGGAATTGATAGCGAACGCGCACGAATTTGGGATTTAACCACAAGAGAAAACTAACCTAAAATAATAACGTAATAATTCGATAAATAAATAGATTCTATTAGAAATTAATATTTTTAATTAATGCTTTTTATTAGATTGTTAGGTTATTTTGTAGTATTTAATGGAGTTTTTAAAACTTAAAAACTCTTGTTTTTTAGTGTTTTAAATTGATTTTTAATTAACATTTAAAAAAAAATAATAATATAAAATATATTAAAAAAATTGGGATCTTGTCAGACCTGACAGTCTGACCGGTTCTTATGCGAATATTGGCAGCGTGTGTGAGGTTCGAACTCGTGACCTCCCGTTTACGTGCACGCAACTCTACCAACTGAGCTACGTGTCTAACCCGAACTTATTCTGATTTTAATTAATTATATATACTAGTTAACTTAAACTTTATTTTGTTTTTTCTTAAAAAGATTTAACAATTGCCTAAACCGGTTTCATAAGCCGAATCGAACTTGTGACGTGATATCCGTGTGCACACAGCCCAACCAGTTGGGTTGTGTGTCTAACCCCACGATGAAAGGTGGTCTGAATAGGTTTAAAAATGGTTTTAATTTCAGAAAATCGGACACGCATAAGACTCGAACCCCGGGTTTGCTTGTCTAACCCGGTTAAACATACAATTTTAATTATATTTATACATTATGTTGACTTCATCTTCTTCATAACAAAAACCACTGATACACACTCGACTGTTTTATTTATAAACCATATGCACTTCGATGATTAGATTTATTTATAACAAAATATATACGACACCAAAATAGAAAAATAGATTTTGTACCGAAACGGAAGTGGTCGATATTTCTGGTGATACATCCGGCGACTCCTCCGGCAACTTCACCAAAATTCCGGTGACTTGAAACTTTAGAGAGTTTTAGAAGGAGTTTGAGTGTGTGTGGGCGAGTTCAACAGGAATGCGAGGGTCTCTATTTATAGGTTCAAGTGTGGTTTCAGTTTCGGAATCGGTTTTAAATGTTTTTGGTCAAAGATTGATTACCATCATAATTGGTAACCGAAATGAGTTATGATGTAGTCTTAATGTGTGATTTGAATAAGTTTTCATAGGTTTAATTCAAGATTGAAACGATTTTTGATGGAGGGTTGGGAGTTACAGACGTTGCCGGCAGTTGTTTCAAATTTGATTTCAGGAAGCTGTGTCGATATAAGATTTATTCAGTTTGGAATTAATTAGATATGTGTGTGTAGTGTAGTGGTTTCAACCGTGTGTGTGCTTGATGGAGACCCGGGTTCGAAACCCGGCTGCCCCTTTTCTTATTATATATATATTTTTAACTTCTTATTTATTAGTATTATTATTATTATTTTATTTAGTTAATACATTAGCTATATAATTTGTTTATTAACCATAAAAATTAACTAATACGAATTATAGAATAAATAAATGCGTATCTAAATATTTATTAAATACTTGAATTTTAAACGGAGCGGGTTTTGGAAACCCGTTTTACAACGAATGTTACAGTATCCCCTACTTTTAGAAATTTCGTTCTGAAATTTAAGTAGTAGACGTAACCGGAAAAAGATGCGGGTATTTCTCACGCATTAAGCTTTCGCGTTCTTAGGTAAACTCTGGTTTTTGTTTTTAACTCCCAACGTACTCTGACTAGAATCTGAATATTTCTTAACAGAGGTGTGATGTTTGGATTTGACGTTTTCATAACCAGGGGAGTGTGAAGTTTTGGATTTTGATTGAGGCGGTAACGTTCCTAGTAATGGTTGAACCTAGTACAGGAATCGCTTTTTGATGCCTGAGATGAGAAGCATTGATACACAGAGTTGAGTGACTGGATGATTTCATGCATAAGAGTTTTGAGAAAAATCCATGCGTCGGAAAGATAGAGTTATATCACAAAACGAAATCTTCAACCATGACGTTATCCAAATTAAAATTTACACTACTAATACGGAACTTCTCATAACCTTCTAACAACGCTTTTGATCATTTGACAAGAATACTTATATATAGGAATTACCAGCGGCATATCCACCATATCCTTGTCAAATTTTCATTCGCTTTGTCAGCAAGTCACGATTAGTTCTATGTGACTCGTCCTAAAATCTACAAAACATAAACAAACACAACAACAATAGTTTGAGTCTCAAATATGAGGAATACATGACTGAATGACGACGGTACGTTTCTCGTGTGTTATGATGAAGGGGTCAATCTATGAAAAAGTGAGACACGACCCAACTTCTTTAAATGATGAGACGAGGTGAGTCGTGATGTATGATGACATGTAAATTTTAAATCAATGAGTAGAGACATGAAATAAAATAATGGTATCAATTAGCATTAAAATTCTTGGATACATAAATTCCCAAATTGAAACAAGGATATTCAAATATTGATATTTACAGAAAACATTAAAAACTAGACAGTTGGTGTTGAGTCTTGTTTCTTGGTGATGGAAGGCTAGTTGGGTTGCTCGTTTGCACCATTATTGGCTTCAACTGGATTGGCATTGATGTTGTAAACTCTTCCTCTCGCTGGTGGAGGTGCTGGGTTCGCTTGAGCTTGGGCGTTGATGATATTAACCAACCTAGGGCACATGTTTCTAAAGTGAGTAGGGTCACCACAATTAAAGCAAGCTCGAACATATGGAACTATGGGGTATTGAGGTTGTTAATATGGTTGGATCAAGTTTTGGGTAGGGGGTGAAACTTGGTTTTGAGGAGTGCGACAAGTTTTACGTAGATGAACATAACGCCCACAATTGGCACACAATCGAAAGGGTATGGTAGGTTGATGGTGATAAAAGCAGGTGTTGGATTGAGGTGAGGACCAATGTAGGATTCTTATTTGGGTATGCAGAGTTGGGTGCCACTTGGGTGATTGGCTTGGAGTGGTACGGCTTGTGGAACTGGTTGACTGCTTCGGGTGACAGTGAAATTTTGCCCGTCTCGCTTTCTCTTGGTAGTGAGTTGAGAAGAGGTTTCAGTTTGGGTTGGGTTTGAGGTTTCGGTTGATGTTTTATCTTTCTTCTTCTCATCCTTGAAGTCTCCATTCCTGATGTGGTTTTCGGTGAGCTCTGTAGCTAGCTCCATTGTTGCTTCCAAAGTTGTAGGTGTAGTACTCTTCACAGGGTCCTGAATCTTCAAAGGAAGACCCCGAATGTAATGCACGATCAAACGGTAGAGAGGGGTGAAACAATTGGGTACCATTTGATTCAACTCAAGGAACCTCTTGTTATAGGTTATGTGATCTCCCTCTTTTTTCTTCAAGGAATAAAACTCATCCTCCAGCTTCTTAATTTCGCTTCTTGGGCAGAAGCGTCTTGTCATGAGTTCCCGAAGTTCTTCCCAAGTTAGGGCTACAATGGCTTCGGCGCCTCGTCTGCCCTTCTCAGCATTCCACCATGTGAGGGCTACTCCATACAAGCGGTCCAATAGCATAGCGCACTTTGCGATCATTGGGACAATCACAGTTGAGGAAAGTACTCTCCATCTCTTCGAACCAACGAAGGAGAGCAGTGACCCCTTCAGTTCCTTCGTACTTGGGAGGGTCACATGAGTTGAAGTGCTTGTAGGTGCACTTGGCGGTGTTTGAGGGAGGATTAGCAACATTTTGACCCTCTTGATTGATTTGGTTGATGGATTAGCAACAAGGGCTTGTTGGACTTGAACTACGATATCGGGAAGTACGACGACCATTTGTTGAACGATTTGGGCAGCCATGCGCTCGCGGGATTTTCCTGATCTCCTACCTCTACGAGAGTGACTAGAAGACATCTACAAGGAATACGTATCGAGAGTGAGTTTGATGTTTTAGGTGTCATGTGTCGTATAAAAGATTAAATATCCACAAAACAAATGAGAGGAAACAAAATTCACTACATCCATAGGATGTCTTGGGTTTTGTGCATGTTTGGGCCCCCATATGTCTCCCATACTTTGGCCTAGGTAGTCATGTGGGCCCCCATGACTACTGGGCTTTATAGGGTTCACATTAGTGTTGTCCTGTTAACTCTCGCGCCACCCGAATGAAAATCGTAAAACATGATTGCAAGGTGTAAAGTCGGAGGGTGTCCAGGTGTAGACACAGTGACAACTCAAAGTGGAGTTAGTTCACACGACGTTTGGTGTGGCATGCTTTAGCCTAATAGGTCCTTCGTACTCTCATCGTTAGTCCCCAGGTAGGCAAACTAGTCCGTTATATTGGATTTATACGAATACCAACCTAAACAGGATGTTTTGACTACCGGTACTTGTACCCTTTGAGTTACTACATGCCCGTCGTAGAACTCACTTTGATGAGATTGGAAAATGAAAACATCACAAAATCTTGAATAAGGAAATAGGAGAATGTTTTAGATATTAAAACGTGCATGATGAATATATATGTAAGCATGTTATGTTTGACAATACGTATAACACATTATATATCACACAAAATGATAGTGGAAGTGCTTGCACGCATTTGCGTGTGAAATAAATATAAAACAAGTAAATATCATGAGTTCGCATGTAACCAAATAGCACGTAAGCAATTAAAATCTAACCGACTATAGTATAGGCTCTAAGGGTCTAATAACCTATCCTATATCCTTATAGTCAAAAGCTCTGACATCAATCTGTCACACCCTGAGCCGCAGCGGAAATGGTAGTCGGGGCATGATTGGGTTTTCATCAAAGCTCATGACATTTACTATAATAAAGTTTCATATTTATTATTTCCAATTTAAAGGAAAATTACAACAATCATACAAGCACAACAATATTCATGAACTCTTTATATTTCTTCTAAGGCAATTTCCTATGTGATCCTTGCTTCAACCTGTCCACCTGTATCATGTGTAAAAATAGGGTTTTGAATCAACAAAAGTTGGCGAGTGAATCTCATTTAAGCATTTGAAAGAATTAGTTATATTGATTATTTAAATAAAAATTGTGCATAAACCAAATATGAGTATACGCATATGTAAATCTAACCACAACCCACATAATATCATCAATGCACACACAAGCATGACAAATGATGAACAATGAGACCAAGGCTCAATCAAACGGAGCCGATTTAATGAGGCACCTGATGCTCAACTCGTATCCCACGAGGAACTGATGGGCCTAATGTGAATGATTGCACGCAACTGACAAAAATGTAAACACACAATGCAACATATAACATTACATAACACGTAAGATCATATAATGGTAATAGCACAAATGTTTGAATAAACGAAATATGTAAACGACACATGATACACCCCAAAACATGAATAAAAAAGGAGAATTTGTAATGATTCACTCACAGTGGGTGCGTTTCTTGGAATTGATAGCGAACGTGCACGAATTTGGGATTTAACCACGAGAGAAAACTAACCTAAAATAATAACGTAATAATTCGATAAATAAATAGATTCTATTAGAAATTGATATTTTTAATTAATGCCTTTTATTAGATTTTTAGGTTTTTTTGTAGTATTTAATGGAGTTTTTAAAACTTAAAAACTCTTGTGTTTTAGTGTTTTAAATTGATTTTTAATTAACATTTTAAATAAAAATAATAATATAAAATATATTAAAAAATTGGGATCTTGTCAGACCTAACAGTCTGACCGGTTCTTATGCGAATATTGGCAGCGTGTGTGAGGTTTTAAATGTTTTTGGTCAAAGATTGATTACCACCATAATTGGTAACCGAAATGAGTTATGATGTAGTCTTAATGTGTGATTTGAATAAGTTTTCAGAGGTTTAATTCAAGATTTAAACGATTTTTGATGGAGGGTTGGAGTTACAGACGTTGCCGGCAGTTATTTCAAATTTGATTTCAGGAAGCTGTGTCAATATAAGATTTTTCAGTTTGGAATTAATTAGATATGTGTGTGTAGTGTAGTGGTGTCAACCGTGTGTGTGCTTGATGGAGACCCGGGTTCGGAACCCGGCTGCCCCTTTTCTTATTATATATATTTTTTAACTTCTTATTTATTAGATATTATTATTATTATTATTATTATTATTATTATTATTATTATTATTATTATTATTTTATTTAGTTAATACATTAGCTATATAATTTGTTTATTAACCATAAAAATTAACTAATACGAATTATAGAATAAATAAATGCGTATCGAAATATTTAATAAATACTTGAATTTTAAACGAAGCGGGTTTTGGAAACCCGTTTTACAACGAATGTTACATCAATTGCTCAACAGTGGTACTCTGAGGAGTGAAGTCTGCATGCTTATTCTCTTTTAAAGCGTAATCAAAATCCAGCAAAGCTAGAGTACGCATGAGAGAGTCTTTCCATGTAGCAAAGTTATCACCAGTCAATGGTGGAATCTCACAATTGGGTGCTGAGAGTGAAAATAATATGCGCGAATTATGATACTAAGAAAGAAGTCTTAATGTGATCTAAGGGCAAGTTAAACTAAGGTAGGCATAAGTAATGACCATTTTAATTATGAAACTGTGATATTGTCTATTACTAATATCAAAATAATAGACTTAGTTAAAATAAATTATACTTAAATGAAGACAAATCACATTTGGGCAGAAGTGTAATCATCTAAGTATGTGTGCAAAGTAATTGTGACAAATCAGCTTTGGCCAGAAATAAGACAATCACCTTAGTTATGCGCTTGTTTAGAATGCTAGACATGGATGAATTAAATCAACTTTGGCCAGAAATAAGACATTCACGTTTGTAATAGATAATAACATAGCTTTTGTAATACTTGAACAATAAATAAATGTATCAAATCACCTTTGGCCAGAAGTTACAAATCAGAAACTCATTCAAGTTAAGCTATTTGGTTTTGTGAAAAGTTATCTGACTCTGATTACTTAAGTGTTTGCAAAACCAATTATTTAATAGCAAACCCCCTGTTAGCGCGGATCAAACATTTAGAGATTCGGAAAATGTCGACATTTTGAGAACATAAGTTAGATTTCGGATCCATCCGAAATATCTTATTTCAAATGAGTTTCGGATGTGATTTCGAATTAATGATTTCGAATGTGTTTCGGATCCATCCGAAATGTCTTATTTCTAATGATTTCGGATGAGTTTAGTCCGAAATAGTGATTTCGAATGGATTTCGGATCTATCCGAAACTTGTTCTCTAAGACTCGAAATCTCTTAAGTTAGGCAGTTATTTGTGATAAGCTTGAAATTCAAAATTTTAGGGATTATGGGATATCCGTTCCTGTTTTAATGCCAATTAAGTTTATCTAATTATTTCGAAAATTATATCCTTTTTATAATAATAACATATTTCAAAAAAAATTTAATTAGATAAAATAGATCAAAACCAAGAAAACCCCCAATAATCCGAATTTCATCCCAAAATATAGGAACTTTTCGAATTTAATAAGAACATGTGATGAACCCTAAAAAACATAAACTTAAATTCCGGAATCCGAAATCTGTGATTTTGAGTTCATTATAATGATTTCGAAACAGTAACATTACCCATTTGATTTTGGAAAAGTGATTAACCATTAAGACACCAGATCCGAATTTTTAATTCACAAGTCATGTGATTTCGGAAAAGTAATTTAAGTTCAAAAAATTCTGTTTTCCAGATTTTAATTCCAGAATAATGGATACATAACAAAACTGATTTATCAACATATGCTCTGATAGCACATGTTAATAAGTTCTATTTAAACATAATGGAAAACATAAATGAAATACATGTGATAGCAGATAGGCCAACAAAGAATCCAGTTAGAGATGCAACCATTAAGTTCAACATGATTATCCATATGATTTGGTTCCTCCTTAGGGTGTAAATTATGATGGTAATAACCGAACTAAGGTTGAATTCGGTTTTGATTATGGAGAGAGAGGTAGGGACGAATTTAGTGATGTTATGAGAGTCCAAATTGTGTAGCCTTTTACCTCTCTAGTTATCTTCTTATATATACACCCAGAAGGAAAGCTAATTAGTTAATAAGGATAATATGATCCATCAGCAATTACCAACTAATATATTATAGGTTTAATGTATTATGATCTAATATAATATAAATGATTATAATGGCTACATGATTAAATATTATAAACATAATAAATTTAACCTTACAGTTGATGCACTTTTGTGTATGCCCCTAGTGATAAATGTGAAGTGACTAGAGATTAATCAGCGATTAACTGGATGCTAGTCGGGATTTTTACAACCTTGTCTCCAACCAATTTCATGGAAATGAAATTCATCTTGTATTTTCGTAATCTACATTTCCAAAAGAACGTATGTTAACAAAACCAAAATTTCATAGTAGCATATGATTTCATTGATTGATTTTGATCAACATAGGATTTCACTAATCATTATATGTACACAATCAACTAATCTTAGCTATTTATCATATTTAAAAGGTAAAGAATGTTAATCGACAAAACCATAACTTCATTAAATGCCAATTGGAGTAGTCTGCAATGATCTATCCACGAACACCTGTATTGAAATATGAAAAAGCATACGACTTCGTTAATTAATTTTAATCAATATATTTACAGAAAATTCTCTTATGGTTCCACTATTGTGGGCAACAGTGTTGAGATTTGCTTAATTACAATTATCAAATAGTTGGACACTCCACTAATACTGTATATCACATGGGATCCTATATGGCCTGAACTTTTTTTTTTTATCCAAATTCGAAAAAAGAACAAGAATGAATTGGTGTGAAACTTGAAACTACACATGTCTCGTCTATTCTTGGGTGGATCCGGATACAATATGTTTGATGTGAAACCATTTTTCGTCATTGTCGGTAGGAACCATTTTTTGATGGACGATCACTCAGTAATCTAACTAACCTTACCTTCAATTGGATTTTCTACAAACATGTTACCTAAAATTAAAAATCAAATAAAAGTTGGTTACTTCTCATTATAATTATAATCTAAATATTAATAAATGATTCTAGTTAATGTCACATCGTATTTTCTCACACATTCTTACAATTTTACTTATATTTTATGAAAAAAAACTGATCCTTATCTTTATTATTATTTGTTTATTATAAATTCTCACAATTTTACTTATATAATAATAAAAAAATTGATCATCTTTCTATTATTATTATTATTATTATTATTATTATTATTATTATTATTATTATTATTAGAGATATTCTCAATTTTAAAGTTTAATATTATAAGACACCTTCATTTTAGCAAACAAACTAGTTTTTTTACCCATGTCGCGCGTTGTGGCGGCAACATTCCGTTTGCGACTTCGTTACACGTGTTACGATGATGACATTAATGTTAGAGAGGCCGATAAATGGTGTTTGCTGTCGAAAACATCGTCAATGTCACTCCCTTACTTGGCCTAACCCAACCGTTAGACTCCCCCCCCCCCCCCTCCCCTCCAGTCAGTGGTTTGTGATATTCCACACGCCAAAGTACGACTGGCTCTGCCGTAGCACTGTCGTGGTGCCGTCTGTGGTTACCAGAATAGGGTGATAGACAATGATATGTCAAAAAGGACGGTGACGCGTTGTAGCACGAATTCGACATCGATTCGGGTTGTTGCGGCACTCGGTAATAGAGTATAATAATTTATTTAATGCATTTGGTATAAAAATATAGTAATTTAATGCATTTGAATTAGTAGAAGCATAATATTTTCTCATGAATCACAATATCACAAACATTTTCTCATAAATTACCTTATAGCTCTGTATCCCATCCCCTCTCCAAAGATGTGTTATTTCAATTAAATCTTTCTCCATTTCCAGTTGGGTTCAGTCGCTACTATACGATACTTACTGTTTTAACAAATATTATTTAAGTTTAGTTTTATTCTTTTTTTTTTTCATTCTAAAAATTATTAAAATTATTATTACTTTGTAGCTGTATGAGTGTATCTTATAGTTGTGGTTAATTCGAGCTCTTCGTTAATCTACCTTCAAAATTTGTTGACCCAGCCCAATTGATTGGTTGACTTAATGAGGCCAACTATCACGTGTGTGGACTTGGTCCGTTTAAAAGTTAGAATCAGTCATGAATCCTCAAGACCTCAACAGTAACAAAAAAAACCCTAAGATCGACACCATCAGCAGGTAATTGTCCCTTCGAACTGTATTGATCTTTGTATTGATTTCTAGTAAGTAATCGTCTCCTAGTCTATCCCGCTCTTCTTTGATTGGATCAAATGGTAGAAAAATCAGGTTTCGATGTTACTGGCGCCACTAAATACGGCCTTGATTTCATCTCTCGCCACCGTATTTGTCTAGAAAACTCCACCGAAGCATGGCAGTGGCTCCTCTTTTTTCTCTGGTTGTCGAAACCGTTAAACCGCCACTAAACTGAAAAACTGTTTCCGTCGTCGGCGTCTGAGATCAGGTCTTATGTTTTGGAAGGGATTAAAAGTGACATTTTTGAAATTTGAAGGGCTACTTTTGTTGGTTGGAAACCCCATCGATCCCAGCCCTCTATGGTAGTGGTTGTTTTGGTTGTATGATCAAAGGTCTACCCTACAAAAAGAAAGGAGAAGACCGTTGTTTGTGAGGGCGGAAGGGGCGCCTTTGGTGACCCCTTCGGTAAGCCCCCTCAACGATCGGGCATTGTGCCGCCAGCATCATACTCGCATGTGGGGAGCCCCCATTTCGACGACTAGTCACCGAGAAAAAAGCATGTTTTCGTTGGAGTTTTCGGACTGTTGCATGTTATCGTTGGACTTTTTTTTGACCTTTTTATGTTTAAATTTTTTTTATTTAAAACCCATACATTTCACTCATCTCACACACCACTCTTACTAAAATTACTACATACCACACCATGGATAAACAAAACAAAGGTGATCCCAAGAAAAAAGGTTCCGCTAGCCGAGGCTCGGGTTCAAACTCAAGTGGACGCGTGTCGCAAATGAGACGAGGCGGTTCTAGCTGTCCGACTGCATCGGTTCAAACCCCACACTCTTAACCTCAATACTTTTACCCCCAAGCTTCACAACTGACTTTTTATAACACCGAACCCCAACCTAATTTTACACCACAAATATTTTCACACCCACATGGTCCAACGATGGTCGCTCCCGGCATGTACAAATACTCCATGGAGGCACAAAACTCCTTTGATCCATTTGCATTTAGGACTCCGCCAATTCAATCACCAAGAGAGAATGCTGAGCGCCCACTTCCGATCTACGATGACAATGAAGACCAAGATGTAGAGATTGTCCCCGAAACACAAGAAAATATTGACGATGAAGAAGAATTTGTGGTTGAAGCCGAAGATAGCGGTGAAGCTAGTGAGCTGAAAGAAAAGGGAAACAAGGCGGAGCATCAAAGTTGGATGAAAGAACAAGAAAAGGCCCCAAGGCATGGGTTCATTGTTCGGTAAACAAGAAAAAAGGCAACCAACAAAAATCGGATAGTTTTTAAAAGAAAGTTCTCGAGCATTACAATGCTACGGTCGGCGGAAGTACACGAACCAACCATCAAGTACGTTCAAAATGGCTTCCTATGTTGACTAAGATAAACTACTTCAACGGCCTTTGGCAACAAGAGGTAATTTTTTTAACATTTTTAAAATCTTTTTTATAACATTGTTTTTATTCTTTTTACTTTATATTTGTTATATATGTAGGATCGTATTCGTGGTAGTGGGTGTGGCGACCTCGATGTCATGAATAAGGCTTTAAAAGAGTACCAATCAAAATATCCGGGTGGTTTTCAACATGTTGAGGCGCGGGAGGTTGTTAGTAAACATGACAAAAGGGCCCCGGTACCATTGTTGGTTGAAGAAAGTGGTAGTCCGGGTCTAAAAAGAAAGTCGTCGGATTCGGGTAACTATAATGCTGGTCCACCGGGAACTGAGTTCACAAGCGATGTACCCGACATAAACGTAGACCCCTCACCAACAACATCACGAAAGAAAGATAAGAAAGCCCCAACAACACCATCCGATAGCGCGGAAACGGCTTTGACCGAGAATCTCTCACAATACACCCTTATGAAAGAAGCAAAACAAGCACGGGTGATAGAGCTGTCGAATATAAAAAAGAAACGTGAGGAAGACACCATAGCGTTAGTGGCAGAACAACGCGAGGCGGTGAAACAACTTATGTATGATCGTGATTTGGAGACGTTTACTAAGCCACACGACCATGCTTCACCCGAGATGTTGCCGTTTATTCTAGCTTGGAAACGAGATATCGCAAAAAAAATAAATTGGCCTTGTACTTTCTAAATTTTAGGTTGTATGGTTTTATTTTGTTTAATATATGTTTTATTTATTTTTAATGCATATGTTTCTAGAAATAAAAAATATATAAAAAACAAATAAACACACCATGTGTTTGAGCACCCTAGTGTTTGAGTGCAAATGAGGAGTGGAGTGATGAGTTGACATAATATTATTAGTTAAAAATAGTTTACCATTCCTCATTTGAGGAGTGCCTCTTCCACCCTGAAGACTATCAAACCAAGACAATGAAAAGAAATAATTAACCAGGGACATCTTTGTAATTATATAGGTGCACTGTTGCATCGACCATTCTTTTTAAGAGATTGTATAATTAGTTTAACCCGTGGTAGTAAATTTTAACCACTTTAAATTTCCAATTACATGTCTAAAGTAAATTTTAAGTTTTTACTAAACTTTATTTTTATAATTATAACCACTTTAAATTTGAAATTACATGTTTTGGTGATATTATTATATTTATTAGGTAAAATATGTGAACGATATATTAATAAAAAGCTTTTATATATATATATATTAATGTTATACTAAGAAAGGCATTATATAATAATACCAATAACAATACAGAAACCAATTTGTGATATATTATCTCTGCACAAATCTTATAAACAAAAAATGATTGAATTTTATTTTGTTTATTAACCGTATTACACATTTTTATGAAATTCTAGTTTATATTTTCTTAACGCATGTGAAAAAAATTCATTACGAATGTATAAGATTATAATATTTTTATAATTTTTTAATCGTGTGATAAGGATTATATAGAAGTATATGATTTACATTTTTTTCGATATTCAACCCATGTAATATACCGGTTTATAACACCTATAAATTAAATTAACAGTCTATATTTTTTCGATATTTAACTCGCGGAAATTTAACTCGTGAAACACATAAGCTAGTAATATAATGTAAGTATATTGAGAATGAGATAACTGCAAACTAAAATTCAGTAGTAATTTTCCTTTTCTTCTATTTTAGCCCAATAAGGTTAAAGAAACCAACATTGTAGAAAGTAGGCCCATCTGTTATTGAAAATAAGCAGTCAAGAAGATAACAAAACACCCCCAGATTCTGACTTCAGATGTCTTGCAAATTATAAGGTTTTTTCGTTATTTTAATTCGTTTCGAGCAAAACAAAATGTATAAGGTTTTTTCGTTATTTTAATGCGTTTCGAGCAAAATGCTGATACCCAAAATTTACGATTCCTTTAATCCGCTAGTAAGAGCTAGATAGGATGAGACAAGATACAAACCGACCCAGAAAGACCAACCCAAAAATCCATTTATTTACATGGGGATTTTTTTTACAATACACATCTAAATATTATCAATATTAATTAGTGGCAAAGAAGGTTGTAAGCACTAAACAGTGACCAATTTTGTTCACTCTTTCACAATGATCCCTTAGTGACCATCTTTAGTTTCTGGTCACTGACTCGAGTCTGTTTCATGGACCTACATGTGACAGATTTTTACATGTGACTGATTTTTAACTTGATAGGTAGAAAATATAGTCCTTCCAAATTCAGTTGATAATAATTTGGTTATTCTTGAATGAGGGATAACGTAGGTAGTTCTCCAAGACCTAAAGCAAGAAAGTTATGCACATGCAAAAGATTCTAGGGGCCCATAAGAGTTCAACAAAATTCTATATGAAGAATATATGTCCAACAAAACTAATTGGAATTATCTCCTAATTAATCAAATCACCTACAGTCCCTTCTGTTTTCTAACCAAGTTTTTTGACCATTTCGTCTTATGATAAACAAACTTGTAGATAATGACAACCTTCAGTAATGGCAAAGACAACATGGATGTCTTACTGCCTGCACAAAACAAACTCAAAGCTGGCCGAGAAAGTCATTGTTTACAGTATACCACTGCAGTTTTTGGTCAATATGTGAAACTCAAGTATGTTCCATGCGGAACCAAATTGAGAATTACGACAACTCGCTGATCAAGGATAATCCTAAAAACAATAAGAAATGTGTTAGAGAGGAATTATAGTTAGTGATAAATTAATCTTCCTTGTCTTAAAAGCAAGATATAGCACTATGAAAACCAACTTTCATAGGGTTTAAACCATCAGACCAAGGGAAACTTGTAGAAAACTAGTTTTCTAGTTCTAGGTGATTGAGTGAGCATAATATCCATATTATCTGTGTATCACAATATCAGTAACCATAATAGTGCTGCAGTTTGTTACAAGATTATTCCTAAAAATAAGCCAAAGAATAATATGTCGTATGCAATCGAGCCCACTCAACGTGAAAGCCGGTGATTGCAAACTAAACTCACCTCTCTTCTTTCACCCCTCCATTGTATATAAATAGGCATTAGGAGTAGTCCTTGACATGTATCACAAAATATTTCAATCATCATAATCATAGAGAGATACAAAATGTTCCCAAAATTTGGTTTTGTGTTACTTCTCACTTGCACTACCCTTTTCAGTGTGTTTCCTACCAAAGCCACTGAACTCAAAACCTACATTGTTCACTTAAGTTCACCTGAAGACCATCCCCGCAACATTGAAGAATGGTATAACTCGTTTTTATTGAAAGTAGCTACGGGGTCAAACACGATACCAGAGATGGTTTACACCTACCATCAAGTGATTACCGGATTTGCTGCTAAAATGTCAGCGGATCAAGCAAAGGTGATGGGGAGTTTGAGAGGAGTTTTATCCGTAAGCCTGAAAGCGTGTATCAGTTACACACAACTCGTTCATCTTACTTTTTGGGTTTGCGCCGAAACTCAGGTTTATGGAAAGACTCAAACTACGGAAAGGGAACCATAATCGGGCTTATCGACACTGGAATTACTCCCGGGCATCCATCGTTTAAGGACGATGGTGTCCCTCCTCCACCGTCAACATGGAAAGGTAAATGTTGTTAGAAAGGAAAGTCAAACCTTGGAGGTAATCGCAGCTAATTAACATCCGGACACCTTGCGGCAGCTAATCAACAGCCGGACACCTAGCTAATCAAAAGCAAATCGCAGCAATGTTAAAGACAGCTATTAATCAGCTGTAAATCCAGCCATAAACCAAGCTGTCTTCTATGTTTAGATTACGATTTTGTGTATAAATTCAATACCTTTCTTGTAATGTAATATACAGAAAAATATACACTTCAATTCAGTGTTCTGTGAATCACTTTATAACATGGTATCAGAGCAGTGTCGTTCTTGACCTGTTCATCACTTACCTTGCTCACCCAAACCAATCACCCTCTCAACCAAGCTGCCATGGCCGAAGCCGGTAACTTGGGAGAAGATCTATCAATTCAAATCGCCAATCTGCTCAAGAATGGCCTCAACCCACAAAACCGAAACCCAAAACTGTCCGATAACCTTCAAATAAACCTCAAGCTCAATAGCCAGAATTATGCTCTATGGACCCGGATGATGAGGGTAGCCATAGGCGGTAAATCCAAAGCCTTTCTAAACCATTTATCAACCAACCCACCAAATCAAACCAACGAAGAATATGAACAATGGGAACAAGACGACCTAGTCGTCTTCTCATGGCTCATACAAAACATCGAACCAACCCTTGCCAGCAATTTAACCGAATTTCCGACAGCAAAATCACTGTGGGATGCCCTGGCTATAACATATAGCAGTGGGCGTGACAAGCTCCAAACTTTCAACCTACATGTCAAGGCAAATGAAATCAAACAGAACAATCTCTCCCTAGAAGAATTGTGGATTATACTCCAAGGAGTATGGGGAGAGATTGATCGGATTGACCCAAACCCTATGACCTGCCCAACCGATATCCAAGCGTATCACAAAATCAGGACGGAACAGAAACTGTTTCAGTTTCTAAACGCCCTCAACCGGAAATATGACCCAATAAAGAGGGAAATACTCCGGTTAGAACCCCTTCCAACCGTAGAAACTGCATACGCCACTGTCCGCAAGGAGGCCGCTCACCAGAACATTCTGGGAACACCTCTCAATGACACACAGGGTATCACAGTGGGTCTAATGGCCTCTGAAATTGACAGATTAGGGCTTGCATCAAAGGGCTACCGACGGACCGATGGAAAAAGAATCGGAACAAGTAACAAAGACGACAGAACTCACCTCAAGTGTGATCATTGCGGTATGACGAAACATACCCGGGAACAATGTTTCAAACTCGTTGGGTATCCCGAATGGTGGTCCGATGGTCAGAAGAGAGGCACAAAGACTACGGAAAGAGGGAAGTCTTCTAGCGCCGGCAGCCGAGATGTCACCAAAGATGAAAGCCGGAGCAGATCAGGGTTCGGTGGAATGGCCAAAGCTGATGTCGCAGCAGATGAAGAAGAAGATGTCGCAGCAGGTAAAGGGTTTGAGGCGCAACCCTCAAACCCTCAGTTATACACGAATAATAAAGACACAAATGTTGCACATATAGTCCCTGAAAATAAGGGAAATGTCAATATGGCCCACGAACATCAAAAACAAAAACCTTGGATTTTTTATTGTGGCGCGACCGATACGATGACTTATGAGCTATCGGATATTATTTCAACAACCAAACAAAAAAAAACACATATTCAAACAGCAAACGGAGGAATAATGGATGTAAAATCGGGAGGGACTATTGAGATCTCACCCACAATAAAAATCTCTAATTGTCTTTATGTTCCCTCGTTATCACATAAGCTGCTCTCCATCAGCCATGTCACAAAAGAACTCAACTGTATTGTCCTAATGTACCCTACGTTTTGTATTTTACAGGATATCAGGACGGGAGTGATCATTGGGCGTGGCACTGAAAGTCAAGGGTTGTACTATGTGGATGAGGTGACTCAAAGTGGTGCTGTGATGTTGACTCATGGGACATCGGAACGAGAGGCTTGGCTGTGGCACCGAAGATTAGGTCATCCTTCTACAAGTTATTTACATATTTTATTTCCAAAAACATTTCCAGTTAATTCTATGTCACATTGTGAAACATGCGTTTTAGCAAAGAGCCACAGAAAAACCTTTAAACCCAATAATACTAAGGCTGCTTTGCCATTTTCATTAATCCATTCTGACGTATGGGGTCCTGCCCCAGTTCTTGGAGGGCAAAACCTTCGTTACTTTGTGATGTTCGTTGATGATTGTACCCGAATGACCTGGGTTTATTTTTTTAAAAACAAATCCAAAGTATTTGAAAAATTCACTATGTTTTACGCCATGATCCAAACCCAATTTCAAACAAACATCCAAATATTCCGATCCGATAATGGCGGTGAGTTTGTTAATACCTCGTTTAAATCCTTTTTTCAAGACAAGGGAATAATCCACCAAACTACATGCCCAAACACCCCAGAACAAAACGGTGTCGCCGAAAGGAAAAATCGCATTTTGCTAGAAATGACACGAGCTCTCCTAATTGAATCTCAGGTTCCAAAATCTTTTTGGCCTGAAGCCCTTGCTACTGCTACCTATCTTCTCAACCGACTCCCAACAAAAATCCTAAAACTTAACACTCCGTTACACACTCTTTCAAAATTCTTCAAACTACCCTCAGTTCTCACTCTTCAACCACGAATCTTTGGATGTACTTCCTTTGTTCACATACCTAAATCAGATCAAACCAAATTTGACCCTTGTGCTGAAAAATGTGTCTTTGTCGGGTATGGAATGAATCAAAAGGGATACAGATGTTATAATCCAAAAACACGTCATATGTTCACCACAATAAACTGTGACTTTCTTGAAACCGAGTATTACTACAATTCCCAACTCAGTGGTCAGGGGGAGAAGGAATGTTTAGACACACTAAGCTGGTTGAAATATGTTCCCTATGTACCAACTACAGAGTCACCAGAGTCCAATTTCAGTGCCACTGACGGTCCTAATGTTCCTCCTAACCTGGTGTCCGAGGTAAGTAATACTCATCCTATTCAGTCTGGTGGTACTTTTGAAGTTTCTAATGACTCCGAGGATACCAATACTTCTAACCATGAAACTGCCACAGAACAAACTGAAAATTTGCAGGCAGATGAATCCAGACAAGAAGAACCACCATCAAGATATGTGTTACCCCCTAGAACAAACAGAGGGGTTCCTCCGAAACGGTATTCTCCCGAAAAAGAACCAAGAAGATCTAGCTATCCTATAGCTAGTGTGGCCGATGGAAATTTCACTAAGGAAGCCAAAGCATTTATCTCATCTGTTTATTCCGAAGAAACTCCTACAAACGTGGATCAAACCTTAAAGTCTAAACATTGGAAGGAAGCGATGAAAACGGAAATGGAAGCCCTAATCAAGAACAATACTTGGGAAAAGTGTACTCTCCCATTGGGAAAGAAATCCGTGGGGTGTCGTTGGGTCTATACGGTTAAGTATAAACCAGATGGTACAATTGAAAGATATAAAGCCCGACTGGTAGCAAAAGGGTATACCCAGACATATGGGATTGACTATGCTGAAGCATTCTCCCCGGTTGCAAAAATGAACACAATCAGGGTTCTTTTTTCGATAGCTGCAAATGAAGGGTGGCCACTTCAACAGTTTGACGTAAAAAATGCCTTTTTACACGGAGACCTAGATGAAGAGGTATTTATGGATGCTCCTCCAGGATTCACAAAAGATTTCAAAACTGGAGAAGTTTGCCGTCTGAAGAAGTCCCTTTATGGTTTGAAGCAATCCCCCCGGGCCTGGTTTGGCAGATTTACGGTAGCTATGAAAAAGTTTGGATATAAACAGAGTAATGCCGATCATACCTTGTTTCTCAAAAAAAGAGGAAAATTCGTAACCTGCCTAATTATCTATGTAGATGATATGATCATTACAGGGAACGATAAAGAAGAAATGGTAAGACTCAAAGAAAACTTGTTTGCTGAATTTGAAATGAAAGATTTGGGCAGACTTAAGTATTTCCTCGGAATTGAAGTACTGAGATCAAAACAAGGAATTTTCATTAGCCAGAAGAAGTATGTCTTAGACTTGTTGGCAGAGATCGGAATGATCGATTGCAAACCAGCAGACACTCCTATGAGTGCGAACCAAAAGCTTTATATGGAGGAAGGAGCAAAGCTGGCAAATAAAGAAAGATACCAACGGCTGGTGGGAAAGCTAATATATCTCTCACATACTCGTCCAGACATTGCCTATGCTGTAGGGGTAGTAAGTCAGTTCATGCACCAACCTCAACAGTCACATATGGAAGCAGTTTGGAGAATTATTAGATATCTCAAAGGAACAGTGGGTCATGGAGTCCTGTTTCAATCACATGGACACCTAAATGTTCAAATCTATACCGATGCAGACTGGGCAGGAGATAAGGGAAGTCGGAGATCAACAACAGGCTATTTCACTTTAGTTGGAGGGAATCTCGTTACTTGGAGAAGTAAAAAACAAAAGGTGGTTGCTCTTTCAAGTGCAGAAGCTGAATTTAGAGGTATAGCTCGAGGTTTAACAGAAGCCATGTGGATGCGGAGACTCTTAGCTGAGATTGGTTTTCCGTCAAAAGAAACAAGTAAAATTATGTGTGATAATAAAGCTGCAATTCAGATTTCAGAAAACCCAGTACAACATGATCGAACTAAACACGTGGAAGTTGATAGGAACTTCATCAAAGAAAAATTGGAAGATGGTACGATTGAACTACCATTCGTTCGATCAAAGGATCAGCTTGCTGACATTCTAACAAAAGCAGTTAACGGGAAAATTTTCAGCGATTGTTTGAGCAAGTTGAATTTTGGAAATCCAACTATTCAACTTGAGGGGGAGTGTTAGAAAGGAAAGTCAAACCTTGGAGGTAATCGCAGCTAATTAACATCCGGACACCTTGCGGCAGCTAATCAACAGCCGGACACCTAGCTAATCAAAAGCAAATCGCAGCAATGTTAAAGACAGCTATTAATCAGCTGTAAATCCAGCCATAAACCAAGCTGTCTTCTATGTTTAGATTACGATTTTGTGTATAAATTCAATACCTTTCTTGTAATGTAATATACAGAAAATATACACTTCAATTCAGTGTTCTGTGAATCACTTTATAACAAATGTGACGTGGCAGGGTGTAACAACAAACTGATCGGAATGAGAAGCTTTATTAAGGGACAAACTCCGATAGATGATGTAGGCCACGGGACACACATTTCGAGTACTGCTGCAGGGAATTGAGTAGACAATGCAAGTGTATTCCGATTAGGGAATGGCACTGCATGCGTATGGCACCACTATCACACATAGCCATGTATAAAGCATGTGACATATCAGGTTGTTTTGGAAGTGACATCTTAGCGGGCATGGATGCAGCTATGAAAGACGGTGTTAACGTGTTGTCAATCTCGCTTGGTTCATTTTCCATGCCGTTCTATAAAGATATTATAGCTATTGCCGCCTTCACTGCCACGCAGAAAGGGATCTCCGTCAGTTGTTCAGCAGGTAATGAAGGACCCTACAATGCAACACTATCAAATGAGGCCACATGGATCCTTACGGTCGGGGCTAGTACAATTGATAGAAGGTTCAGGACGACAGTTCGTCTTGGAAACAAAAAGTTATTTCACGAGCGAATCGCTGTACCAACCGAAGAATTACAGCCATAAGCTTCGGCCTCTTGTTTACGGCAAAGGGTGTGGTGAAGGATCACTGGACCACATTGATGTGAAGGGGAAGGTGGTGTTGTGTGATGTGGATGGGCGGACCGGTGATATTTCAAAGGGAATGGAAGTTAAGAAAGCCGGAGGAGCCACCATGATTGTTGATAATGACATTGTTACCGGTGAAAGTATAGCGGCAGAAGTTCATGTTATTCTCGCATCATATATTGGTTACAAAGAAGGGTTGAGATAAAGAAGTACATAAATTCAACTTCTTCCCCGACCGCAACCATCCTTTGCGGTGGAACTGTGGTGGGCCTGAAATCAGATCCGGAGATGGCTTCTTTCTCTTCGCGAGGGCCTAACCTTGCAAGTCCCGGAATCCTAAAGCCAGACGTTACCGGACCTGGTGTGGACATTCTAGCAGCATGGAATGTGAAGGTAGACAAACAAACACAATCCAACGCTACATTTTTCATTATACATGGCACATCAATGTCCTGTCCTCACCTCGCAGGCATAATGGTGTTGCTCAAAAGTGCGCATCCAGAATGGTCTCCTGCCGCAATAAAGTCTGCAATAATGACCACCGCTAGTCAAGTAAACCGAAACGGAACAGCCATTGTGGATGAAAGGGATCTTCCTGCTAATGTATTCACCATCGGTTCTGGTCATGTAAACCCACCAAAAGCAAATGAACCAGGGCTTGTTTTTGATATCCAACCCGACGACTACATTCCTTATCTTTGTGGGTTAGGATATACACCCAATCAAATTGAAACGATCGTTAAAAAGAAAGTTAGCTGCTCAAAAACCATAACGGAGGCCGAGCTGAACTATCCATCTTTCGTGGTATCTCTAAAACCAGGTGAGAGCAAAACATACTCAAGGATGGTTACTAATGTTGGTTCGGCAGAAGCGAATTACAAAGTCAGGGACAGTTCTATACCTCCGGGTGTAAGTGTTGAGGTTGGCATTCGTAATCATCAGGATGTCATGAGCTACACCGCGGTGCAGCAAAAGGGAACATATGAAGTAACATTTACTCGGGATATTAAAGATACGAAGAAAGGTCCATATGGACAAGGGCATATGACATGGGTATCTGAACTGGTAAGTATACCGTTAGAACCCCATTTGTATTCAAGTTTGAATGAAGATCTAGATATTGTGCCTGCATCTTGTATGACAGTAAACATCTATGCTTTTATATGTAAGTAATATAATTGAAATAAAAGTCACTGTTTTCATATGATACATAGAGTTTATATGTTTTTCATTGTAAGATTAAACAAAATTGTAAAAGTAAATAGAGTTGTTGAAGATTCGGAATCAGAACCACAAACAATGGAAACACGTTGACACGTTTCTTTGGACCGGATAAACGATGCCCATTTGAAATTATCATGTTTCTTCACAACATACGTAGGGTGTTAAACGGTTGTGTTAACTGGTTGAACGCGGTACTATAACCAACCCAAAATCATATATGACATATGTGCCCAAACAAAATACGGGTTTGTCATGATGGGTTCAGGTCTTTTTAAAAAAATGGTTATCTTGGGTCGGTTCATATTGGGTTTTTGGAAAAATTGGGTACGGGTCAAAATGTGTTATTTTACACAGTTAAACAACTCTTTTGTGGAGGAAAAATAGATATTGGCTACCCTCCATCATTCTTTAAGGGAAATCGTTTAGGAATTAGGAAACACGAAACAACAGAGATTGACAATTTGATGAACAAAGCCATAGCTCGACCCGCATGGCCTTATAATCCTTGGATTCCTTCGTATGACCTTCCTGACCCACCAAGTTTTATAAATAACCCATAATTAATACAAACACAACCCGTTCAAACAAGCCCGTAATTTAGCCTTCAGCTCTAGTTTACCACCTCTAGTTAATACAAGCACAATCCGTTTAACCCAAACTTTACTTTATTTTTTTTAGAATATTGATACTCTAAAATTCAAATCTACTAGCAAAGCTACAAACTTAAATTAGACAGTTACATGTAAACTATGTTTAAGTAAAAAATACTCGATATGTTTAAGCTATGTCATAAATCACATTAAAAAAGAATAAGTACGAAACAAAACTGGATAACCAGTGAATCTGTCAAGTCAACCTAAACATGACTCATTTACTCGGATGTTAAGGATACGGAGAATGGTCCATATGGGCAAGGGCATATGAACATCTCTATCTGTAAGTATACCGTTGAAACCCCATTTGCATTCACATTTGAATGAAGATCCGGATATTGTGCCTGCATCTTGTATAACATTAAACATCTACATTTATATATACAAGTAACATGGTTGGAAGAAGAAAAAAGCGCAATGTGGATGTTTTCATATATTCTTGCTTATTTATATGTGATGATCGTGGTCAGTTCACAAGTTCACGTAAAAACTTAATTAACTTAGATAGATAGGAGAAGTATAAGATCCTATCCACGATAAGCCAATGGTTAGTATTAGACAGTTTATTTGACTGTGCGAACGTAAAACTCCTAGGCGTTGAGTGAAGTTGAAATAAGCTAACACTAAATTAAATTACAAGTAAACTATGAAACAAGGACACACAAAACACAAGTGTGCGACATAAGAAACACACAATCATTTCTGGATTCAGGTTTAATCAATCATACATAAACTTGTAGTTTCACTTAATCATTTGACAAACTACATAGACATAACCTGTGCATCTTTTACATTAATTAAATAGATTAAACCAATCAAACACATAGACCACACCACAATACTACGTAGTATCTTCATAATGGAATGTCTTCTTGGTAATTAGTCAATAATCTATACTGATTTAGAACAACTCGATCACGTAGGGACATAGTTCACTCACATACATTAGACGAATGGCCATGGTGAGTTAACCATATATCCTCTTTGAAATTAACATAAAAGTAGTATAAAGCACAATTATACACATTCACAAGTTAATAAGCATAATTGTATAAAGATCAAACAAGCCATAGTCTTACAATAAAAGATGGAATCAAGCCAGAATCTCGGTTAAGATATAAGTCATAAACAATAATCAAAGTGTGTTGCTGCCTCCTAACCGTACCTCCTGAAGGCTGAAACTGTCTATACGAGATCCTCCCTAAATTGTGAATTCCCAATTTGTTATATTTTTTATTTCTGTGTTTCAACAGGCCAAGACCAGCCCACTTCGTCACTTTTAGCCCATTTAGAACAAATTTTAAGTCCAGCAACTAACTTTCAATTTTTTCAATATTTTCGTTGCATTATTACAGTACTAAAACTAATTTATTACTCAAGACTCATGTAACTTCATCCATGACTTTTTCATGTGATCCTAAGTCACTTTGCTCATCTCCTTCAACTCTTTTTGAACATATAAATCAATTAACTAGCCTCGAGATGGTGTAATTCCTGAACAGGGTTCAGCGAGTCGTGAATAGTAATTTCTCCACTCTTAAGAGTTGCTTCATCTTTAGTATGATCAGTTTTGTAATTCAAAAAATGGTTGCGGCGCAGCTTGTTAACCATTTCCCTGTCATTTGTAATTTGTTGTTTTGGTTTTTAATGAAATTTGATAACAATATTCCACAATATATCTATATACACAAACAATTACTACTAACTTGTCTCAAATATAGATATCTATCAATTGTATTTTATCATGATGAGAACTCTAGTTTTTGTAGGATATAATTGTTAACTCAGTTCTACTAACGTGCCAAAACCATGAATTAATTCGAATCAGAATCACAAAGTGAAAAAGATAGAATACCCGACATGGCGTCTTTTGCATCATGTCGACGTCAAGAAAAAAGTGTAGTATGTGTGTTCGTTTGTTAGTTAGTCATGTTGACCATCAACGAGATATAACTATTTCAAAGACGCATTTCATCACATGATTAGCATGTTTGATGGATAGTATAACGTTATAAGAGCATTCACAGTATAGTTCTTATGACATTTGCAATTGCCCAATCAAAAACTAAAATTGGTATATCCACTTCCTTGTTGAAAAAAACTTCTAAGTTTACTTATATTGATTTTTATCAAAAATACATTATTATATGACTATTTTACTCTTATTTTTACAGAAACTTTAGAATTTTCTTAAATTTTCATACTTTTTTTTCTTTTTTTTATTATTTTTTCTGTTTTTTTTTTTCTTTTAAGCTTCACTAGTTAATTTTTTTAGTCTTTTTATGCATTTTTACTAAGTCTTTTTTTCGTTTTTTTTTTCATTATTTTACATGTCATTACGAGCTTTTGGAGTAAATATTATAAAAAATACAAATGACGATCATTTAAAAAAAACAAATGCCAAAATATCAATCCAATACGGTACCAAAGAATTATGCCAATAAACATGCAAAATCGATGTGACAATATCCAAAATACAAAAAACAAATGTCAAAGTTTTAACCCATTATGTTAACAAAAAAAATCAACTTCTCCACCTTGATTGGTTACATACACGAGCTTGTTTTGAATCAATACCTCGAATCCTTCAACATGTCCTCCACAGTTATAAACACTTGTTTTCAATGTTTGTTGCATATCTAGGTTACCCCAAAAAACACATATATGAGTCAAAACATGGTTCGCATGCACCATAGATATGAAACAGAACGACAAGGATAAATTAAAGTTGTAATTAGTAGTACACGATTAAGAAGGTAAATTAAAACAAGAAAAGATGGTATAGAGCTTTTTTGTATTCACTTTAAGTTCCATATATATATATATCATATAATCAATAATCACAGGCCCCTAAAAACGCGGTAAGTAAGATGGTATATGTACATGAAAACTTTAGGACTAATTGTGGTTTCATATGGTTATTTTCATATGGTGTGTTGAAAAGATAGTGGTTTATTAATTCAAATGGTAAACTCAACTTTAGTTGTTAACTAACACGTGATTAGTATATTTTAGGTCGTAAAGTTTCCAAAGTCAAACTCAAGTTTAGTTGTTTACTTAACACGTGATTAGTATATTTTATGTTGTAACGTTTCCAAAGTCTCGAGTTGTTGCCGACTAAAAGTTAAAGAGCTGGTCTTGTATTTCCGGCAGTATAAAGAGACGCTTCTGGAGCATTTAGGGTTATTGTGAACTCTTATCGTGATTAGAATATCAGTCTTTGTTTTTCTTGAGCAGCTTAGCTTTGTATTGATGTTAAGTTTGTCTTGTAATTTCACATGTTTAACATTTTAGATAAATAACCAATTATTGGTTTGGTAGTTGTTTGTGTTTTTGGGTGATATCCCTAGTTCTTCACAATGGTATTAGAAAATTACAACCCTCAAAAAAGTGAATTATAAAATGGGAGAAAAAAATTATCACCATGTGTTTATTAACATATTTATAGTAATCTATCAATTATATATGTATAGGCGTCGACATGAAAATATCATAAAGAAACTGAAAGAAAGAGAGATGCATTGAATAATTGTAAGGAATAAGTTTGCTTATTGAAACATGGAGAACGTTGAAGTTAAAAACAATAAACAAGAGAGAAACATGGAGAACTTTAATTTTTCTTCATGGTATATTATATTATAATGGGTGAATGAGCTGTTTGACGCAATCTCTCTCCGTCGTTACCTAACCTGCTACCATAAAGATGGTATATTTTTTATTTTTTTTAAGAGAAATTATATATAATATATATATATATATTATATATATATATTATAATAGTATGAAAGCGATATACGATACAGAAAATGCAAGAAACAAACACTCTTAAGATATATGAAAGACCAACTACTACTATTGACATTGAACAAAGAAAGCTACCCCAGGCTGGTGTATACTATTTATAGTTTTTTTTTTGGGAGCCATCAAAAAGTAGTTGCATTTTTGTTATACTATTATTCATTTAAAAGTAGGGATGTAAACGAAGCTAGCCGCTTGTAATTGGCTTGTTAAAAGTTTGATTCGAGCCAAATTTAAATGAGCTAGAGCCTAAAAATATATTTGATTAATAAATGAGTCCGGACCTAAGTTTCACTAGACCGAACTCGAGCAGACTTGCGAGTCTAAACGAGTTTATTATTTATATAACTTTTATTTAATATATATTTTTATCATATTATTATTTTATATATAAAATCAAGATAAAAAAAAACTAAATAATTTATTATGATATTTACATATTTTTTTCTGTATAAAAATAGCTATATATATACACACACATTATTAAATGATAAACGAGCTAATCTTAAGTTTGAAGCTCTTGAAAGTCAACGAAACGAGTTCAGGTTTTGACTCTGCTTGTTTACACTATTATATTTTGAATATTAGATAAAAAGTGGTAAATACGTTGATAGTTACTAAAAACATTCTACATTGAAATAATATATAAAAATAGATATCATAGAAATAATATTAGTTGTATGTACTACGAAGTCAAATCCAAACTCTAAGAACTTGAAAACCTTCAATTTGGAGATGTATCCAATTATCTAACCTACTTATCAAGTGGAATGGTTTATGGGACAGTTTCGGTTACCGAAAATTCAAGTTCCTCTTATTTAATTGTAAAGATTTTGTTTGAACTCGCCTTTTAGGCGCATACCAAGGTCCAATAACATAAGTTATCAAGCCATCGTAGCATTACCCATGCAAGTAATTACCCCTTAGAGTGGAGGGGGCGTATAACCCACTCCACCGACCAATAGAATTTTGCCACCTCATTTAACTCAATTCAACCCAAATAGGAGAGGGTCCACCTAGCTCAACTCACAACTCAATCAACACAACCACCGTCACCAATCAACACCAATGCCATTGTTGTATTTGTTTTCCGACCAAGGTAATTTTGATGTCTATAACTCGTCTTTTTATTCCAATCAAAGACCCCATGTTTGGCTATTAAATTCTGAAAATCAAAAGCGAATTTTGCGATGTAGGGTCGTGGTGTGAACTAGGTTTCTTGATGGGGAAGAAGGTGGCGGAGATTAAGGTATAGGTTGGGTTGTTAATGGAAAGAGGTCCACAACCGCGTGCCCTAATCGCTTCATTTACTCAGGAACCTTGCGGTGGTGTACCAGCAATACTCACATCAACCGAGGGGATTGCCGGTTAGACTAAATAAATATTAAGTAGCTAGAGAACCATCTAATCAAGTACGTAGTGATCTGTATTGCATTAAGAGGTACAGACAAGAAAACTAAATAAATGGGTATTTCGCTAGAAAACGAAATTATTTACCTTTATTTTGATAACAAGTAAACCCTAATACACTAATAATTTTGGTCTCTTTGCGAGTGATGGTTATCAACCCTTTTTTAGTTTATCAAACGTTGAGTCCATATATTTGGAGTACAAACGGTATAGCTCTGGGAATAAAAACTTGATCAAGAAGATAGCCTTAATGAACCTCGGTTGTGTAATGGACGTTTCTCCTTTGCTAATACTCATACACGATGGCTTTCGCACATGCATCGGCCTCCATCGCTGGGATCTCAGTGTCTATATCCTGCCAAAGGAGTTCAGTTTAATTAAATAGCTTTTGTAAAGGGATTAATAAGCCAGTATTACTACTTACTCTTCTTAGGCGAACGCCAATAGCGTTGTTTGAATGTTTAGCCGATATGAAGTTTGTTTTTATAAACCCAAGTTTCACTATTGCTATTGTTACGTCGGTGACACTTCATATCTAAGGGACTCGTAGAAGCTGATCAATGCTGCTTTACTTGCCTGAGAGACACAAGGTATATATCACTACTTACTACAACTATATAACTTATAAGTATCAAAGTGTGGTCTTTTGAATGGGCTGTCCATATAATTAAAGAACTAGAAGTTATAAGATTGAGTGATTCAATTATCCGATATTTGGTTAAGTAAGAAAGATGACATATGGAAATAAGTCATGAGAATATTTGTGTTCAGTTACACTGTAGACGACTAATTTTGGTGGGTTCAACACGCCAGCACCTGAGGCGTTGACGATGATCTTGCCATTAGTTTTCCTGAGGTGAGGGATTGCAAAATGAGTTGGATAAGCCGATCCCCAAAAGTTTATGTCCTGCACTCGGAAATCCATTAGAGTCGTGCATATGCATGTTTAACAATTAGTGCATTTTAAATTTAAGGATCAATATACTATAGAAGGTACAAATTTGGTGACATCAATGTCAACAGAATAAATGGGTCCGATTCCTGCGTTACAAACAAGATGATCCACTGCGAACAAAGCAATTATAAGTAGCATGTTAATTCAGACAAAGTCAGGGTGGGTTAGAAGAGTAGTTAATTAATTAGGAGGTTATATAACGGATTACCCACATTGACCAAAATGTTTAACAGTCTCCTCCACAAACATCCTACACTCATCTACCTTTGACACGCCAGCAAACAAGAAAAGAACATCCGGAGAGCCGAGTTTGCGAGCTGTATGCGCTACTTGCTCAAGTCGACTATCTGGTTCTTCTATCGCTATAATGCTAAATACGCCCCTCTTTTGGCATATTCATATGCCATGAGCTGCAAATATGCGTATTTAATTAATTAAACATGCGAACGAGTTAACTTATGTTTAAGGTTTATGATCATTTATGTACCTCTCCAAGTCCAGATGAAGCGCCGTGATCAAGACCACCTTTCCGGACATGTTTTCGCTACGTCGGAAACTTGAACGGACAGCGACTACGAGTTCCCAAACGAATAATAAAGGTGAAATAAGAAGCAAAAGTAACAATAAGACGTAATACACAAGTTCATTTGTGAAGCTGTTATTGAAGCAGGCTTCATACATGACTGGCTATAAAAATAAGACCACCATCCACTCATCTCCTGTAAATTTATAATCCGGGTTAGGTATGGATATGCCCAACAATAATATTTTGTCAGGTTTTCTTTCTTTGAATAATATATAACATCACTGAAAGAATAAGAAAAAAATCAATTTCAAATCTTTAGAACATATTTATAGATCATGAGATCATAAAGTGATATGTGGTTTCCTCTATGAAATAAATATATTAGTTATTTAAATCCTAACTGCTTAAATATTATCGTTTTTAACAACTCACTCTTAGATAATATTATAGACACGTTTCATCATACTTCTGGGTTGAAATGAGCACAATCTATTTAATTTAAAATTTTTTAAATATATATATTTTTTGCAAATTACTACATTTAAATAAAAAAAATCAAAAATTCTATAAAATAATTACGTTCATACTACGGACATAAAAAATATCAACTTTTAAAATATTCAACCACTTTAAATTTTCACATAAACCTCTTAGCTTAACCCATTTAGCTAATTATAGATGATAAGCTAGATCCCTTCAATTATATCTCTTTCAGCTAACGAATTTAAATGTTACTTTCATCCGGTACGTGTGAGGTCCAAAACATGATTTCCTTATTAATAATAGTGTTCTTGTTTAGTCTTGCCCTTGATAATATTATAGATATGTTTTTATCCTTATTGCTTACTGAAGAAACAAATACATGAATAATGGATTAAGAACGGGTACCCGGCTTCCAAAGATTTCCTTCAAATGATCCTTGACTTCGAACTCGGCTTCCAAAGATTTCCTTTAAACGATCCATGACCTCGAATACTTGACAGATTCTGTGATTATTGTTTCCTTCAAACAACCTATCACATCATTATGGCGCATGAAAACTACAAGCAAGTCCCCTCGCTTGAGGTGGCGTAATTTAATTGCTAAGTACATGTTAGTGTTTCCTTATCTTTCGTCTGATTTGAAATTAGCATTAAAATGTGAAAGCCTATATAAGGTCTTAACAGGGAAGCAGTTCTCTTTCTTCACCATTCCAATTCAAAAATATCACCATCCGAATTCATAAAACTTGGTTTGATATTTAGTTAGACTTTCAGAAGAATCAGATTATATTGAACATGAGATGATATGTATGTATGTTCTCAAATAATATATCAATTCATATACCTATTATTTAAATAATCACTATATGTCATGTCGTCATAAGTTGTCGTTTGTAGTGGCAATGTGTCATAAGTTGTCGTTATAATGCGATAGTTGCCATTACAAATGGCGATTTGTCATCACCCAATGATTGTTTCCTAACAGCCCGTGACATCTATCTTACAACCCCTACAACAATCTTATATATTGCCATTTGAAATGGAAATTGTATTATTTTTCAAAATGTTTCCAAGATGGCAGTACTTGTGAAAACTCTTTTACAAGGTGGATTGGTTCTTCTTTCTCGGTATTGCTAAAAAGAGGTGAGAGCAAAACATACTCAAGGACATTGACTAATGTTGGTTTGGCAGAGTTTTACAGCATCAGGGACAGTTCGTACCAAAGGGTGTAAGTATTAAGGCTAATATTCATGATCTTCAGGATGTTATGAGCTTCACCGTGGTGCAGCAAAGGCAAACATACGAGGTAACATTTATTGGGGATATTAAGGATGCAGAGAAAGGTACATATGGGCAACGGTGTACGACATGGGTATCTGAATCTGGTAAGTATATACCACTAGAACCCCATTTTCATTCAAGTTTCAAATTGAAGATCCAGATATTGTGCCTTTGTGCCTGCATATAGCATTAAACATGTATGCTTTTATATATAATAAAAGACAATGTTGTCATATGTTCATCGTTATAAGATGAAACAAAATTGTAAAATATATCGAATCGTTGAAGATTCGAAACAGAACCTAGAAACACGTTGACATATTTCTTGGGACCAGATAAACAACGCCCGTTGAGATTATCATGTTTCTACACAACCTTTCGGGCTCAGCCCTATGTACTTCATTCAGCCTTGATTTGTGTTCCTAAGTTTAAAGGCCAACTCAAATCCTATTAACATAAGTAGGATGCTATATGGTGTGTTAACTTGTTGAACCTGAGACAGTTATAACAAACCCAAAATTCATATCTGGCATATGAACCCAATCACAACACGGTTTTTCAATGATTGATACTATACCTGAAAAAATGGGCAGGTCAGGCTAGGTGAGGTAACGTGTCAGAACAGGTTCGAGTCAAGAAGGATCATTTTAGAAAATGATTGTTTAGGTTAGAGTCAGAATGGGTTTTTTTAAAATTGAGTATGGGTCAAAATCGGTTATTTACAGCAGTTAGGTAACTCTTTTGTGAGGGAAAAACAGATATTGAGCCACTCTTTATCATTCTTCAAGGGAAAACGTTCACTAAACGAGAAAAGGAAAATGAAAGCGTAAATCTGTAATGGATTTAACATAAAAGCAACAGAAATTAACAATGTGATGAACACAGCATACCTAGACCTGCCTGTATAACAAATCTAGACTTCTTAGTTCTTACACAAATTTTGATGAAATAATTACATCTGAACTATGTTTAAATATCAATTACTCTATATGTTGGAGTTATTTTATAAATCACATTAAAAAGAAAAGGTATATAATTAAACGGGTTAACCCGTGAACCTGTCTGGTCAACTAGAACATGGCCCATTTAGCTACATGTTTGCGGTTGAATCCAAAACTAACCCGAGCCTGCATTCTTGTCAAAAACTCAAAACAAATAACAATCCACTAAAACAAAATTATAAGCAAATGTGGGGACAAATATTCAGAGATCCATCATATCTTACCAAATCTATAGCCCTTGCACTAAAAAGAAAGAGAATGGTCGATTTAAAGTGCGATCGAACCAAAGTTTTGTGTACCATGTCATTATTTCAACAGTATAACTAACTCACCTAATTTTAATCATATTTTCTAAAAATGTGTTACCCAAAACCAAAATCAAATAAAAGTTGGCTACTCTATATATAATATATGAGTATATAGAGTGATCGATGCATTTTATATACATTTATGAGAACTTAAAACACATTATGTTACATCATTATTCGCATAAAAAATATGATGCGTATCCTAGGTTCAACAAAACTAACTGTAATTATCTCCCAAATAACAAACTAACCAAGCTTTAGGCCATTCTGTATTATTCTTAACAAACATGTAGATAATCCAATAAACGAAATATAAGAAATTTGTTAGAGAAGAATTATAGTTAGTGATAAGTTAATCTTCCTTGTCTTAAAAGCAAGATATAGCACTATATGTAAAACCCTAACTATCATGGAGTTTAAACCTTCTTTTAGACCAAGGAAAACTTGTAGAAATCAAGTTTTCTAATTATGGGCCATTGAGAGAGCATAATATACCATATTATGTGCATCAGTAGCTATAAAAGTGCTGCTGTTTGTTAGAAGATTATTCCAAAAGATAAGCCAAAGAATAATGTCGTATTCGATCGGGTCCACTCAACGGGGAAGCTGGTGATCACAAACTAAACTCCCTTCTCTGAATGATACATAAATAGGCATTAGGAGTAGCTCTTGACATACATCCATAAAATATTAAATCGTCATAAGCAGAAAGAGATACAAAATGTTCCCAAAAATTTGTTTTGTGTTACTTCTCACTTGCACCATCTTTTTCAGTACTGTTTTTAATATTAGACCATATTATTAGTGTGAGCCCACGGGCCCAACTTAGGTTTCTAGGGTTTCATATATTCTCTATATAATGTAATCCTATTGAATCAATAAAACATTCAGTCTTTTATCTTACATGTCTTTTATCTTACATGGTATCAGAGCCAACCTAGGCTCTATATCGTTTCCGCCGCGTCACACACAAATAACCAAACCCTAGCCGTCACCACTTGAGGAAAACCCTAGACAGGGCGGTGTGCCGCCACTGCCGCCGCCGCCCTGTCCAGCTGCGGTTTTTGTTCTTTCCCAGTTTATATTTTCTTATTTTCCGTTTAAATAAAGTCTCGGCTTCGATTCAAGATTTCAGCCATCTCACACGTGAGAATTTATTATTCCAATCGCTACCACACATATGATGCTACGGCCTCATCTTGTTGATTCCGCTTCTCCGTCAAGCTGTTCCTTGCCGTCGCGCTGCCGCCGCTTAATGGACTACGGTCCCTCGCCGCGCCGGCTGCAGGACTACGGTCCGCTGCGCCGCCGCTACTTGCCGCCGCCGCCCTGCCGCATTGGATGCCTCTTTTAGGATTACAGGATCATTCTAAACTGTGGAGTCTCTTAAAGATTATGGATCGCAAGATTACGGAATTTTGGTAGAAGTTTTGACCGAATCTCAAGACCACTCTTTTTTTATCAGTCATAGCTTTCGGTTTCCTTCCGCTTTGACTGCGGGGGAGTATTAGACCATATTATTAGTGTGAGCCCACGGGCCCAACTTAGGTTTCTAGGGTTTCATATATTCTCTATATAATGTAATCCTATTGAATCAATAAAACATTCAGTCTTTCATTATCTTACATTTAATAACAAGGCCACTGATGTCAAAACTTACATTGTTCACTTAAGTTCACCTGAAGGCCAGCCCAGCAATATTGAACAATGGTACAACTCTTTCTTGTTAAAAGTTGCTTCGTGATCAAACGAGAAACCAGAGATGGTTTACGCATACCATCATGTGATTACAGGATTTGCTGCTCAAATGTCCTCAGGTCAAGCAAAGAAGATGGAGAATTTGAGTGGAGTTTTATCCGTAAAGCTTGAAGGTGTGTATCAGTTACACACAACACGTTCACCTTACTTTCTGGGCTTGCACCAAAGTTCAGGTTTGTGGAAAGACTCAAACCATGGGAAGGGAATCATAATTGGCGTTTTAGATTCCGGAATCACTCCTGGACATCCTTCGTTCTATGACGACAGCGTCCCCACTCCGCCAGCAACATGGAAAGGTAAATGTGAAGTGGCAGGATGTAATAACAAACTGATCGGTATAAGAAGCTTTATTAATGGCGTTTCTTCGATAGATAAGGATGGCCATGGGGCACACATTGCAAGTACCATGGCAGGGAATTGGGTTGACAGCGAGAACGTATCTGGGCGAATGGCACTGCAAGTGGGATGGCACCACTAGCACATTTAGCCATTTATAAAGTATGTAGCTTGACTATTTGTATGGGTGATAACATCTTAGCGGGCATGGATGCAGCTATTGTAGACGGTGTAGATGTGATGTCTATTTCGATAGGCGGACCTCCCTCGCCCTTTTATGAAGATAGTATGACAGTAGGCGCCTTCACTGCGATGGGGAAAGGGATCTTCGTGAGTTGTTCAGCAGGTAATTTTGGGCCGACCAGTGCATCATTATCAAATGAGGCCCCATGGGTGCTTACGGTTGGGGATAGTACAATTGATAGAAGGTTCAGGACAACAGTTCGTCTAGGAAACAACAAGTTACTTCATGGTGAATCATTGTACCAACCAAAGGATTTCGACCATAAGCTTCGGCCTCTTGTTTACCCCACACGGTGTGATAAGGGATCACTGGAACACATTGGTCTGAGGAGGAAGGTGGTGTTGTGTGATGTGGATGGGCGGACTGGTAATATTGCAAAGGGAATGGAAGTTATGAATGCAGGAGGAGCTGCCATGATTATCACTAATGACATTGTTTCTAGAAAGCGTACTGAAGCAGAACCTCATGTTCTTCTCGCATCACATGTTGGTTACAAAGAAGGGGTTGAGATAAAGAAGTATTTGAATTCAACTTCTTCTCCTGTTGCAACCATCATTTGCTTTGGAACGGTGGTCGGCATGAAATCATATCAAGAAATGGCTTCTTTCTCTTCGCGAGGGCCTAACATTGCAAGTCCTGGAATCCTAAAGCCAGACATTACCGGACCCGTTGTGAACATTCTTGCAGCATGGCCTCAGTCGATCGACAACCAAACCGGAACCAAAGCAACATTTTACATCGATGAAGGCACATCAATGTCTTGTCCTCATCTCGCTGGCATAACAGCGTTGCTCAAAAGCGTGCATCGGAATGGTCTCCTGCTGCTATAAAGTCTGCAATGATGACCACGGCTAGTCAAGTAAACCGAAATGGAGATGCCATTGTAGACGAAAGAGGGCTTCCTGCTGACGTATTCGCCCTTGGCTCTGGTCACGTAAACCCACAAAAAGCCCATGAGCCAGGGCTTGTTTTTGACATCCAACCTGACGACTACATTCCTTATCTTTGTGGGTTAGGCTATACCCCCAAACAAATTGAAATGATCGTTAAAAAGAAAGCTAGTTACTCAAAGACCATACCGGAGGCCCAGCTGAATTATCCTTCTTTCGTTGTGTCTCTGACAAGAGGCGATCGCAAAACATACTTAAGAACAGTGACTAATGTTGGTTTAGCAAACTCAAGTTACAGCATCAGGTACATTTATGTACCAAAGGGTGTAAGTATTGAGGTTAACATTCGTAATCAACGGGATGTCATGAGCTTCACAGCGGTGCAGCAAAAGCAAACATACGAGGTAACGTTTACTAGGGATATTAAGGATACGGAGAAAGGTCCATATGGGCAAGGGCATATGACGTGGGTATCTCAATCCGGTAAGTATACCGTTAGAACCCCATTTTCATTCAAGTTTGAATGACGATCCAGATATTATTCTTGCATCTTGTATAGCATTAAACATTAATGCTTCTATATATCAGTAATATACTAATACGATTGAAAGAAATATAAATGCAATGTGAATGTTTTCATATGTTCCTGATAACTTATATGTGATTTCCATGGTCAACTATAAAAACTTTATTAACCTAGATGCTAGGGTAAGTATAGTAGCGTATTCATGGCTTGCCTATGGTTAGTATTAGACGGTTTATATGATTCTAAAAACTTAAAAAATCAAAGATGTTGAGTGAAGTTGAATTAAGCTAACGTTAAATTAGATTACAATTAAACCAGGACACAAGAACGCATAAAATATAAGAGCACAAGATAAGAAACACGCAGTTACTTCCGTATTCAGGTTTAATCAATCAAAATAAACTTGTAATTTCACTTAAGCATTTGATAAACTACCTAGACATAACTTTTACGCACTATATTAACCAAGTAGATTAAAATCAATCAAACCCATTGCCACATTGGCCATAGTACAACACCATGGAGTATCTCCATAATAAAATCACTTTTCGGTTATTCGACAATCTATAGCGATTTTTATAACAATTCAATCACCTAAGAATAGTCATATACATTAGAACAATGGTCATTGAAGAAAGTACACAGTATCACCCTGGTGAGTTAACCACAAATCACCTTTTTTATAAAAAAAAAAAAAGCACAATAATATACATTAACTGATTAACAATAAGCATAAATATAAAGTTCAAACATCTTATAACAATAGATGAATCATACTAAAGTCTCTGTTGTGATCAAGAAGCCACAGCCTTGTAATTATTCAATGTTCATCTTCAAGTGATAAGTTCAAATATTGAATATCGTTTAGTGAGAAAACCTCCTGAAAACCAATTCCCAATTTTTAAAGTGTCAACTGTTTTATTCTCTGTGTTTCAACAAGCCCAAGACCAGCCCACTTACTTCCCATTTAATTACTTTTAGCCCATTTGGAATAGTTTTGAAGCCCGGCAGCTAACTTTAAATTTTCAATATTTTCGTTTTATCTTGAAACCAACAAAAGATTAAAAAAATAAATAAATAAAAGTAATATAGTTTGTAAACTTATCAATGCGTTTCCCATATAATTAATACGACATAAGATGTCTAAAATGCATCGATCATTTATTTCGTCATACAAAACAAGTTAGATTGTAAAAATAAATAGAGTCGCTGAGAATTCAAAGTTACAACCATAAACGGTAAAAAACATGTTTACGCGTTTATATGGAACGGATATATGAGACTTGAAAAAATTCACACCCATTTGAAATTATCATGCTTCTTCACCATCTTTATATGCTCTTAAGTTCAAACCCTAACTTCAACGTTATTAAGAATAACATAATAGAGGTGCCAAAGAGTTTTATTCCACGGTCTAAAAGGGATTAAAAATATCTCTAATGAATTATAGGTATATTCAAGGTCTAAAAGGGATTTAAAATATCTCTAATGTAGAATGATTACAAGAAATTAAGATGTCTATTTGTAATCAACTATAGTAGACTTGTATTTCTTGCTTACATGACATTAAGTGATCTAAAATTTGGAAGTGGTTCATAACTTCTTTTAGCCTAAAAGATTATATGATTTAAGAGCTTTAGTGGCGTATGAATTATACTCAAGGATATGTAAAAAGTCATATCAGTAAGACATGTTTAACGGTAAAAATATCATGTTTAAAACAAACATTATAAATAAAAAAGTTAAGTTTATGAAAATTAAATTAACACACATATAAATATCTTATGTGATTATAGCCTTATAAGGTGATTGTGTACATTGTGAAGACATGTCAGCAATGTTTATCATTTACGTTTGGACTCTAAGGGTTGTAATTAGACCGACTATGTTATAGTGAACATATTGTTAGGCTATCAAAAAGACGCAGACGTGCAAGATGGAGATAGCATAGATGAGGATGTTGCGGTGGATGTGTGAACACACAAGGTTAGATCGTATGAGATATTAGGTTATTAGGGAAAGGCTAGGGGTGGCTAGTTTATCAAGTAAGATTAAGGAGGGGAGATTGAGATGGTTTACGCTTGTGAAATGGAGGCCGGGGACAGCACAAGTTAGAGTAGTGGACGCCCTTTCTGTGGAGGGTAGGAGGAGTAGAAGAATGACCAAACTAACTTGGGATGAGGGCTCAATGGCAAGATTTGCAATAATGTTGCACCTTTCTAAGGACATGGTCCAGGATAGTAGTTCGTGGAGACGTAGGATTAATGTTAAGACTTTTAGGAGAGAGTACTAAATTGTCTGAGGTTTTTGGATTAGGGGTTAATATTTCATACTTTTCAGGTGGACTTTACATGTGATTATCATCATGATGTTTGTGTGTGTGTATATATATATATACATATTTGTTGCTTTAGGATGCTAAATCTGTTTCTATTCTACTATGTTACTCTATCACCACTTATATTGTGTATAGTAAATTCTATTGTTATATATTTAGTTCGGATTGTTTGCATGATGTTTGGTTTCGAGTCGGGAGTCTTTCTAGAAGTAGTCTCTCTATCCATGTGGATAATGGTGAGATTTGTCTACATCTCACCCCCCCCCCCCCCCCGAGACCCAGCTATCATAGATTAAGAAATATTTGAACTATGATTCATACTTTATATTCAAACCTCGCAACCAAACTTCAAAAAATTCCAAGAACTAGATTTAGAAATATAATTCGAAATTGTTTCTTCTTTCAAATGTTTGTTTATGCTTATTTTGACGCAAAGACAAACCTTTCTTCGGATTTTTTGTGATTATTTATTCATGGAATAAGTGATGAACATGATTCTTACTCAGGGAATTTTTAGGCTTAACTTAGTATTTTTATTGAATCATCGTGGTTCTAGTTGAATCGATTCATAGGGTCTTAACAAAGAAAACAAATATAATAAAAGTTATAGACAAAAACAAATAAAAGAAAAAGAAAGAGTATCCAAAGAGAATTCAAAAGGCTCATAAGGTGCTATTTATGATATTGTGTACGATTGTTGTTTGGACTCTAATTTGGTTAATAGTAATGCTCAGTATCAAATAATAAATAGTATTATATAATAGATATATATTACTTTTTTAGAACTTTAATATAATATTCAATATGGGAATCTCTCAAATCTAAAAATCAGAGATTGTGTTGGTTGTTTATGGCATTGTAGCTTAGTGGAATACCAACGTTTGGATAAGACTTTCGGACCTATAGGTTCTGGGTTCAAGGATTGATATAACGGGTAGTTCGTTGGCTATACGATGATACTTTAGTGGTACGTTAGTGTTCCAAATTTGTCATTAAAAAAAGAGTGTTGGTTCCTTCATAATACATTTTGATACATGAATGTAGCAAGAAATATGATATGTAAATCATGCTTTTTATCATACGCAACACCTGATGTAGGTCTTTTGTCATCATGTCATTAAGGAAAGTGTGTATTATGTGTGTTCAATAATAGTTAGTCGTGTTGACAATCAACGTGATATACCCATCTCAAGGATGCATGCCATCACATGATTGGCATGTTTGATGGATAGTATATAACGTTATAGCCTTACTATAACTAAACCCCTCCAAATTATATAGGTTGTTGATAACATGAGTTTGTTTTGTCACAGAAATTGTTTTTTAGCTACTTTATTTATAATAAAAAAAACTGAATTCGTTAATGTTATTGCTATTGCATCTATTAAATATATATACTATGATTGTAATCATTAATGCTCACTACAAAAAAGTATAAAAAAAATACATGATGAACATTGGTATAAAAATAATAGATTTAATGGGTATTTAAGTTAGCCACTAAAAATACGTTAATATATAATTTATTTTACGTGGCTAGTGAACCATTTAATAGTTCAAATTAATATTAAGCATGCTGTATTATATATTTTTTTCAAAAGTACTCATCTCATGATTTTTTTTAGAAATGCTTGAAAATTGATTAATACTAAGTAAATTTTAACTACTTAGATAGATGTATATAATTAATAATTTTATATTCATACAGTGTTCATTAATAATTTAACTAATAGGGATTTTCCGTGCTATCATGGCGGATTTTCAATCGGTGTCGGTTTGTTTGTTACACTGTCGATATGATACGGACACTAGGTATACTATCAACCCTTGTTTTACACACTACTAGAAAACTTAGCAATTGTGACCAAACTTTGCGACTGAAATAACTAGTCGCAAAATAGCACTCAATTTGCGACTGAAATTAAAACGGACGCGGTGGATTACGAACGACCCACATTCGGTCGCAAAATTTGCAACTATTTTGTTTCCCGATCTCAAAATCAACTAAAAATAATTAATAAAAATCTAATTATGAATAACGGTCACAAAATGGTTGCAACGCAAAAGTTGCGACTGTCTCAAGGCGGTCGCAAATCTCTAAATTATTTTTGTAGCTTAAATGTAAATATCCACCCGGTTACTTAATAACAAAAAAGATGAGGGACCTAAATGAAATATTCCATACCTATATGCCGTTTTGCAAATAGATGATATCGTGTTTCCAAAGAAATTAATTCAGAAAAAGAGCAAACGCAGGTAGCGAAAATGTCAGGGACGGAACGACTGCGGAGAATGTTCGCCGGTGGCGTGTTATATAACATTTGCATAAATCGGTTCGAAAGTCCGCCTCAAATTATCAATCAAAGTGTATTTATCCTTGTCGTTCGGTTATTTTTATTATTGTAATAATAATTAATGTTTAAAATAATCTTAATAAAATAATATAATAAATAATCAATTAAATAATAAATATTTTATTCTTAATAGATAATTAAAAGGCATAATAAAAATAATTAAGGAAAATAGGTGAACCGGAAATCGAACCTGGGTCGCCCGAGTAAACACACACCGCACAAACCGCTGAGGCACGCACACTAATTGATTTAAAATCTGGATCAATTTATTTATAATCGATTTTAGAAGAATGCCGGGGAGTTCAAACCAGCGAACCCGTCTGACTAGTCCCTGTTCTGGAATCCGGCTGGCAATCCGCGTAAAAGCTTTCCAAACCTGTATCAATCCACCTTAATTGTGCGAAATCAATCAGTTTTGTTTCTAAAACCGAAATCAATCACTTTACTCGGTTTCTAAAACCAAAAACCGAGCACCCTGTTTCAAATCTATAAATACTAGTCGAACTCTCAATCAAAACTCGCTCATTCTGTTCGCATTGTTCCTTTGCTCACACCCCCCCCCTGTTCGTCGGAAAAATACAGTCAGCCGCCGGAATTCAACCGTCGGAATCGCGATCCTCCACTTCTGTTCTACGGTAGACTCCTGCTCTTTTCCTTTGAATATTACTCAATTAAACATCGCATACTGATGGTAATCAGAAGTGAATCAGATTTTAAATGGGCGGGTACAGATTTGATTCGAATTAAAAATGAAGAAGATGAAGTGAAAACTCGCGTTTTTATATAATTAAATCAGTTGTTTCAAATGGGTTAGACACACAGTCCAGTGGTGGACTGTGTGCTAACACACGTACACGTCCCCGGTTCGAACTTGATTCACTACCGTACCTCTGTTATATAATCAGTTTTGTTTTTGTTACATCATGTCTAGCCGTCGTATGTATATAAATATAATTAAAAAGCAAGTTTTGACGGGTTAGACACCTAGCCCAGTTGGCCGGGCTGGGTGCAAAACACATAAGAGGTCACGGGTTCGAAACCTATGCCAGTCACCGGTTCAACCCTGTAAATCTTTTTAAATATAAATCACTTTCTGGAATAAGCTAACAGAGTATTAATGTAATTAAAATCCAGATTCTTTCGGGTTAGACACGTAGCTCAGTTGGAAGAGCTACGTGCACGTGAACGTGAGGTCTCAAGTTCGAATCCATACACACGCATACCAACTCCATAGCGAACAGGTCTGACACTCAGCCTGTCAGACTGACAAATTTTTTTATTTATTATTTTATTTAATTATTTATTTAATAGTTAGATTAAAAGAAAAGTTTATTAAAAATACCTAAAATACAAAGGTTTAAAATATTAATAAAAATCACAAAAATAAAGTTAAAAATCTAAACAAAGATTTTAATCAAAAAGTTAGCTTATTTATTTATCAAGTTATCGCGTTGTTATTTTAGGTTAGTATTCTTTCGTCGGTCAAATTCTCAACTCGTGCGCACTCATCATCAACCAAGACTACGCACCCACTGTGAGTGAATCTCTACAAATTCCCCATTTTAATCACGTTTTGGGGTGTCCTTTATTTTATTTAAACACTTGTGCTTATATCATTTCGTGATCAAATGTGAATTGCTTGTTGTGTGGTTTATATGTGGATTCAATTTATCATTTCAGTGCACTCATTTCATTAGGCCCATCAGTTCCTCGTGTGATACGGGTTGAGCATCAGGTGCCTCATTAGATCGGCTCCGTTTGATTGAGCCTTGATCTCAGATACATCATCATTCATGTCATATATTCATTCAATGTGGTTTGTGATTGGTTACATATATATATTTGCTCACATGTGATTTATGCATAATTTTCTTTAATAAACAAAATAAGCAATTATTTAAATGTTTTATCAAGGTTCACTCGCTAACTTTTGTTAACCCAAAATCTCCTCTGTTTTACACATGATACAGGTGATCAAGTTGAGGAAAGAAACACTTAGGATGGCCTAGAAGAATAAACAAGTTATTGCGTTGGAACAAACATTTAGATTTTTATTGTATTTTTATGAAATTTTTGTTGGATATTTAAATTTTAATTTGAATTTAATAAATATGAAACTTCTTAGTAAATATCATGAGCTTTGGTGATAACCCAATCATGCCCCAACTTTTATTCCGCTGCGGGCCGGGTTGTGACATGTTAGGTCACCCACCACCGGATTCTCCGACTCTCGATACATCGAAACAAGTTTACATCTCGTCACTTGCTTTCTTGAAGATGCCAAACACAGTAAAATCACATTTCTAGGGTTTTTGTTTATGATTCGTTGCGATTTGATTGTTTTCTGTTACCGGAGGCTTGTAGTTTTTTGAAATTATAGTTATGTGTATTGAGTTAGGGTTTCGTGATGTTGTTGTTGCGATTTGGTTGTTTTTTACGGAGTGCTTATACGTTAGTGAAATTGTAGTTTTGTGTTAGGGTTTGATGATGTTTCTACATCGATTTAGTTGCTTTCTGTTGCTGGAGTGCTTATGCTCTCGTGAATTTGTAGTTTTGTGTATTGCGTTAGGATTTGATGATGTTTTTGCTGCTCTTTGGTTGTTTTCTATTACCAGAATGCTTGTAAATTAGTGAATTTGTAGTTTTGTGTATTGCGTTAAGGCTTGATGATGTTTTGTTGTGATTTAATGATTAATTGAGATAATCTGTTGGGTTTAGCACTCATAATGGAATTACTGAAGAAACATGTTATGATAAGTTAAGATCTAAGTGTTAGAAGAAACTATGCTTTATATTTGCTTGTGTGTTTTGATTGTTTAGATTGCTTGTTGTACCTTCATTCCGAAGGTATCACCGAACAATGAATTATAAATAGAAGTGGAAAGTGACGAATTATATGATTGTGATATGTCATCGTTGACAAATGTTTAATAGGATGATTTTGTATGGGTACATACTTGTAATTCGCTGATGGTTATGCTTGTGGGACTAGGTTTTGATGATGTTGATACACCAAGTGTCACACCCTGAATTTCCAACCAAACACCGATGGGCCCGGGTGGGGAATATCGTGACGTAAGTTGATATCATTATAGTCAATTAACACAGCACAGCGGAAGTCTTGGAGTTTAAATTACTATTACAAACCAAATGTTCAAAGTACGGAAATATACAGACGGCTTGTAATGAATGATCCACAGGCGGATCGTAAAATTTACAAAATGTGTAACAGACTTTAGGGCAGATCTAAGGATTTGCAAGATCCTCTTATATCACTACCAAGCAACTTCCAGCCTATTTCGTATTGTACCTGAAACTTAGTATTTTGAAAATACGTCAGTTTTCGCTGGTAAATACAATTAACTGACTTATTTTGAAAACATTTCAAAAATTGATTTAAGTGCACAGGGCACAAAAAATCTTTCATAACTTGGGAAACTTATATTTATAACCATGTTAACAGGTTCACATGTTTGTCAATAAATATTTGGTCCAGTACAGAGACCGAGACATGATTAACTAACACACCACTTATGAACCCACGAAGGATTTATCCCCAACTTGTGGGTAAAAATATTTTAGCATTCGCATCTGTCAGGTGTATGCCTACACCCCGTGCTTTCGTCGTGGCCATTAGTAACTTAAATGAGCCGAGGATATCCAGGACACGGTCGTTAACCCCCAATGTTTAAGTTATCAAACAAAACTGATCAAAACGGAATATGCGGATTTACTATCCACAATCCGGCATTCGATTGATCTCATTTCCGACCAAGCAATAATAATTTACCGTAACCCAAGCCCGTATAGGGAAAATAAGTCAAGAGTATTTACCTGAGCTAGCACTTGATTTAAATGCAAGTTTCTATTAACTCAGCCGTTTAATCAATTTGATAAGTGTAGATAGTGGAAGGATTTAGTCTGGAATAATGGCATAAGCTAACCAATTAGAATGCTAGTGGTCCTATTTAAGTAATAGACTTAGACCGACTACCTTAAAGGATCAAAACGGTACAATACGCTAGATTAAGTGTCACACCCTCAATTTCCACTTGCGGAGTTCTACCGCGAGACGTGTGAACAAACCAGAATCTAAGACACTAGTACGTCGAACGACTCTATATGATTTGATAATACGTTTTCCAAAATCATTTGTTGTAAATTTTAGATTACCAATATTTAGCATAAGTATCAGTTTTTAAAGTTTGAGCGGAAGCATAAATAAGTAGTGATGCGGGCGCCAACACAAACGCCAAAACAAATGAAAAATCCCAAAACAATATTAATAAATAAGACTCGATAATGATGTCTGGTTCAATGCATGTGCGTGCACCTAGAGCTCCTAGCGTCCTGAGAAACATGTAAAGAAACAAGTGTCAACATTAAAGATGAGTGAGTTCACAGGTTTTCATAAATTCGTTGTTCGGTTTTAGTTTGTTACTCCGTTATCCCCAACCCGGGATAACATACCAGTTCCATTATTCCAAACCCGGAATAATAAGTTGTTGCTTCCAATATTCCCAAACCGGAATATTAAGTTGTGTTTCCATTATCCCAACCCGGGATAATAAGTTGGTGTTTCCAATATTCCAAACCCGGAATATTAAGTTGTTCCGTAATTAAGTTCAATATTAATGTATATAGGTAGCTAGCCTAAAGTCATGTCACTAAGTGTTCGCGATCGAAGCTGACAGTTGTGCCTCCGTTTTGCCAGGTCTATCACATGACCATGGCGATGTTAGGCCAATCATACACCCGTTGACCATACCCGGTCGGCTAGCGCGACTAGCTCGGATGGGGCTCGTCAGACCCAGTAGTACTACTTATAATTCCCCCGCTACTTAACCCAAATACTAACGATCCGAGGAGATTGTCGAGGACTTAAGTGATAAAGCTGCATAGTGACCATAACATTACATTAACATTAACTTAGTTACCGTATAGTTATGTGACGTTACATTCGTATAACGTAAAGAGTTTGAGTTTGAGAGTGTATACATGTTTCTCCCCCTGTTGTTTAAAAACCGTATAAAGTTAGGGGCCGTGAACTCACCTTTATTAGCTCGGTTAGTGTGGCAAAGATGTTATAAGAGATGGGACCGCTAGTTGCGTCCTAACAAACCAATTAATTCCACGTCAGTGTGTAATCACACCAATACAAATTCCACACGCAATTTACTCACAAAGTGATACACACCAACAACATATCTAACACTCAAACATGCATGCAAGTATTCTCATATAATCATAGAAATCAAACAACTTATCATGAACACATTCCAAATCCATGCAACACTTTAATGCATAAAATCACAAGTTAACAACTTTCCGCTAAACACTCAGTTATTCAGCTGTTTTCTAGGATTTTTATAAAATAGTTCCAGCATTCTAAAAATTCCCATATTTTTACAGTAGGTGACATTTATACCATAGAAATATATATAATTTTTCCAAGTCCTAAATCTTTACCAATTAACCATAATTATCAATCCACTAAGCTGCAGTCAGATTTACTGCTTTCTGACTGCAGTCCACGGAAGAATTTATTTAAAAATCACTGGTCGTCCGATTAACGAAATTCCAATTGGAGTTGCCCGGAAATTTCTATACCTAGTTGCTGTACAAAAATCATGACTCAACTCCCTACTGATTTTAAAATCTAACTTGATAAACAACCAACAAAATTCCAGAATTTTAACAGCTTTACCTACTGAACTTGTTTAGCCCTTTAAAAATATCAAACGATTTCAGAAAATTATGAATCCAGCGCCATTAGATTCCTTATTCAAATCTCTACGTTCTAGACATCAGAAAATCCGTTTTTCGACAACTAACGACCAAGTTACAGCCTGATGAAGTCGGCTGAATCTTTCACTCAGCAAACTGTTTCAGCATTATTGTTACAATTTATTCGCACAATTCGTTCATACGGTTAACCTAGGTGATTATAATCCGATTTCTACTCATAGATTGAGACTAATAACCTATCCATGCAACCCTTAGTTCTTATTTCTAGTTATTACAACCAAAACACACTTGCTAACTTATGATTTCCGGGTACAATTCTGCGTATGAACAATGATCAATTCAGCCGATTACTTAACACTCACATATTCTGAAAACAATACCATCGAACACATATATCCGCAACAACTAAGCATCCAAGCATACATATAATCTGAGATAATGAATCATTCAAGCATGTATGTAATCCGAGACAATGAATCATTCAAGCATGTATGTAATCCGAGACAATGAATCATTCAAGCATGCATATATATATATTCGAAACATCTTAAACATCTAAGCATACACATCATCCGAAACATGATCTTGTAATCAATGATAAATTCTAGGCTTTTAATGATAAGGTAATCGAACCGTGGGTATGTTAAGGAATCCGGTGATCAAAATTGCTTGCAACCGAGAACTCCGTGACCGAGAAAAGGGTGTTGTTCGCGATTAGAAAGAATAGTGGGCTGTTTGTGGCTGAGTTGGCAAAGGCTCCGGCTGCTGCTTGCTGCGACCGAGAAGAGAAACAACTTCCTGCGATCGCAAATCTGCTGCTGTTGTTGCCGCGACCGAAAGAAAAGAACAGGAAAACGGTTGCTTGCTGCGACCGAGATGATGATGAGGGTAAGGCAGCCGACGGCAATGAACTCTAGGGTTTTGTGTGTGTTTTTGAAGGAAGACATGCATGTGGGTTAGTATATATAGCGCAAGGTGAAGGGTTACGGTTTGGGTTTGGGTCTTGCGGCCGAGAATCTTGGGTTGTTTGTTTTGGGTCTTGATCACGTGGCCGAGGGACTAGAATGGTTGGTTTGGCCGATTAGTTTGAGTTGGATTGGGTTTGGTTTTAAACAAAATGAGTTTGCGGTCTTGGGCTTGGTATCGACCGAGAATGGTTTGAGTTGTTCACAAAGGGTTTGCGGCTTGATCTTGTAGCCGAGATAGGTTTGGGTTTAAGGTTTGATCTCGGTTTGTGTTTGCGATTTCGGTTCCGTTCGTATACATATTTATTATACATACATATATAACTAAAAATCCACACAACACACAACACGTATTTAATTCATGCATACTTAGCATATATATTATTCGACAAATATCACGTGTAAGTTATCCGAAAAAACCCGGGATATCACATTATCCCCATGTTGAAAGAATTTTCGTCCCGAAAATTGAGTAAACGCGGTTTAGCATGTAACGTACATGTTTAGAGTGCCACGCACAAAGAGTTAGTTCGTTTATAATGGTACGCAACGTTACAAGAAATTCCCAAGTGTCATACACCAAGATTTCCAAGTGCCATGCACAAGAATTTAGTCAACAATAGTACACGAAAGTATGAGAAAATTTCCAGGTTGTCACATCATCCCCTTGTTGAAAGAATTTTCGTCCCGAAAATTTAGCTACTGGTATCGTTAGTTTGCTGCTCAGTTGCAAAGAGGTGTGGGTATTTGTTTTTCATTTGGTCCTCTCTTTCCCACGTGAACTCCGGTCCATGCTTAGAGTCCCAACGAACTTTAACGATTGGAATCTTGCTGTGCCTTCGAGTCTTGATCTCACGATCCATGATCTCAATAGGCTTTTCCACGAAGTGTAGTTGTTCATCCACTTGGATCTCATCCAATGGAATAACTAAAGTTTCATCTGATAGACACTTCTTCAGATTTGACACGTGAAATACGTTGTGAACTCCACTGAGTTCGGCAGGGAGGTCTAATTGGTATGCTACGGGTCCAATTCGTTTCAAGATTTCAAACGGGCCTACGTACCGTGGGTTAAGTTTGCCCCGTTTTCCGAAGCGGATTACACCCTTCCAGGGTGACACCTTTAGTAGGACGCGATCGCCTACTTGGAATTCGAGCGGTTTGCGTCGTTGATCAGCGTAGCTTTTCTGTCGATCTCGTGCCGCCGCCATGCGGTTTCTGATTTGTACAATCTTTTCAGTAACCTCAAGTATTAACTCAGGGCCTGTGAGTTGACTGTCACCGACTTCTGCCCAGCAGACCGGTGATCTACATTTACGACCGTATAATGCCTCAAATGGTGCTGCCGAAATACTCGTGTGATAGCTGTTGTTATATGAGAATTCTACTAGAGGCAGGTGAATTTCCCAATTATTTCCGAAGTCCACTACGCATGCCCTAAGCATGTCTTCCAAGGTTTGTATGGTCCTTTCGCTTTGACCATCAGTCTGAGGGTGATAAGCTGTGCTCATATCCAAGCGTGTTCCCAACGCTTTCTGGAGTGACTGCCAGAAGTTTGACGTGAAGCGAGCATCTCTATCTGAGATGATGGACGTTGGCACTCCGTGCCGAGAAACTACTTCCTTAATGTAGATGCGAGTCAACTTCTCCATCTTATTCGTTTCTTTGATAGCTAGGAAGTGTGCGGACTTAGTTAAACGATCCACAATCACCCAGATGGTATCGCAACCACCCAAGGTTCGCGGGAGTTTAGTGATGAAATCCATTGAGATCTGATCCCACTTCCACACTGGGATCTCTGGTTGTTGGAGTAGCCCCGATGGCTTTTGATACTCCACCTTGAATTTTGCACAAGTCAAACATTTACTCACGTAGGTGGCTATATCGGCTTTCATGTTAGGCCACCAATACGCAACTTTAAGGTCCTGATACATCTTATCCGAACCCGGATGGATAGAGTATCGAGATTTGTGAGCTTCATCCATGACTAGCTCTCTGAGGTTTCCGTAGAGAGGTACCCATATGCGATTCATGAAATACCGGGCTCCATTGGGCTTTACCTCCCAATCGCGTTCCATTTTTCCCACTGATTCGGCTTTGATGTTTTCCTCCTTAACTGCTTCTAACTGGGCGTCGCGTATTCGTTCGGGTAGCCCTGAATGAATAGTGAGTTGTAGTGCTCGTACGCGACGAGGTTTCAAGTGTTCCTTCCTGCTGAGGGCATCAGCTACCACGTTAGCTTTACCCGGGTGATACCGAATGGCACACTCATAATCGTTCAAGAGTTCGACCCAGCGACGCTGTCGCATGTTCAACTCCTTCTGATCAAAGATGTGCTGGAGGCTTTTGTGGTCAGTGAAGATTGTGCACTTCGTTCCATAAAGGTAGTGTCTCCAGATCTTAAGTGCAAACACTACTGCTCCCAATTCTAGGTCATGCGTCGTGTAGTTCTTCTCGTGAACTTTCAGCTGTCGCGACGCATACGCGATGACCTTATCGCGTTGCATGAGTACGCATCCCAATCCCTGAATGGAAGCATCACAATACACTACAAAGTCATCTGTCCCTTCCGGCAATGACAGAATGGGTGCACTGCAAAGTTTCTGCTTCAGCAATTGAAACGCTGCTTCTTGCTTTTCACCCCAAGCATACTTGATGCCTTTCTGGGTGAGGGTAGTGAGCGGTTGTGCAATCTTTGAAAACCCCTCGATGAAGCGTCTGTAGTAACCAGCCAATCCTAAGAATTGGCGGATTTCCGTCGGTGTCTTAGGTGCTTCCCAGTTTTTAATGGCTTCAATCTTGGCAGGGTCTACGTGGATACCCTTTTTATTCACGACGTGCCCGAGAAACTGAACTTCTCGGATCCAGAAATCACACTTCGAAAGCTTGGCGTATAGCTTTTCCTGTTGAAGTAATCCTAGCAGTAATCGTAGATGCTCAGCATGTTCTTCTTTACTTTTGGAGTAGATGAGTATGTCATCGATGAACACGATGACAAATTGTCGAGGTATGGCTTACACACGCGGTTCATGAGGTCCATGAACACTGCAGGTGCGTTAGTGAGACCGAATGGCATGACCAAGAACTCGTAATGGCCATACCGAGTGCGAAACGCTGTCTTAGCGATATCCTCCTCTCTGACGCGTAACTGATGATAACCAGACCGTAAATCAATCTTAGAGTAGTAACTTGACCCTTGCAGTTGGTCGAATAGATCGTCGATGCGAGGTAGCGGGTATCGGTTCTTGACTGTAACCTTGTTGAGTTCCCTATAGTCGATGCACATGCGGAAAGTCCCGTCCTTTTTCTTGACAAAGAGGACTGGAGCTCCCCATGGCGAAACGCTTGGTCGGATAAATCCTTTTTCTAGCAGCTCTTGAAGTTGGGTAGACAGCTCCTGCAGCTCGGCTGGAGCTAGGCGGTATGGAGCCTTGGCGATAGGGGTTGCATTGCTTGCCAATTCAATTTCAAACTCCAATTGTCGATGTGGTGGAAGACCAGGTAGTTCTTCTGGGAATACATCGGAAAAATCACGGACGACAGGGATGTCTTCTATATGTTTCTCGTCCTTAGGCTGTTCGGTAATTAGTGCGAGTAAAGCGAAGGAATTCTTTCTCCGAAGATACTTCTGAGCTTGCATAAAGGAGATAATGTTGGTGACGGCGCTTGCCTTGTCGCCTTGTACCGTCAGGATTTCGTCGTTCGAGAGTGGAATACGGATAGACTTTTCGAAGCAGAGAACTTCAGCCCGGACGTCGGATAGCCAGTCCATTCCGACTACCACGTCAAAACTACCCAGGGTAGTTGTCATCAGATCGATGGTAAAAGTGTGGCCCGCGAGTTTGAGTTGACAGCCGGATACGATTTGGGTCACATTTACAGATTTACCATTGGCTAATTCTATCACATAAGGGGTCTCTAATGGTTTAAGCGTGAGATTTAGGTTCTTCCTAAAAGACTCAGATATAAAGCTCCTATCCGCACCCGTATCAAAAAGCACAGAAGCAAAATGTTCATTAAGGAGAAACTTACCGGTGACCACGTTCGCGTCGTTTCTGGCCTCCCCGCGGCCCAATGTAAATGCGCGACCCTTGGCACCTCCTGTGCCACCGTTCCCATTATTGTTGTTGTTATTATTGTTGTGGTTGTTGTGGTTGTTTCCACCATTATTGTTGTTGTTGCGCAACTGTGGGCAGTCTTTTCTGAAATGAGCGGTGCTACCACACTGATAGCATCCCGGTTTATACCCTGCTGCTGACCCTGGGGCCGATTCTGATTTTGTCGGGACACGATTTCCCCACGACAATCCCTTGCCGCGTGTCCCATCTTGCCACATCTTTGGCAGCGATTTCCTGCACAAGGGCCGTCATGGTGAAGATTACAGCGGTTGCACTGCGGCTTTCGACCTACATAGCCGCCTGCATTCTGGTTGTTGTTGTTGTAGTTGTTGTTGTAGTTGTTGTTGTAGTTGTTGTTGGAACGATTTTGATGACCCCGGTGGCTGTGGTAGTGATTGAACCGTTTCTGGTTCCCTTGCTGCGGATGTGATGACGAAGACTGTCGAACAGTGGAGTCTTCAAATTTTCTTTTGTTATCTGGGGCGACTTCGGTGGTACCACGTGCTGGCAGTTTCTTCTGTTCCACCGCTTTATCGGTGAGTTTGTGAGCCAATCGGATAGCTTGATGTTCTGTTACAGGGTTACTAGACATCACCATACCCTGAATTTCCGGAACCAAACCCCCGAGATAGAACTCGAGTCTTTTCTCCACCGTGTTGGCCAATTCAGGACACAGAAATACCAAGTCATGGTGTTTTGCCGTGTAAGCCTCAATTTCCGATCCCACCATCTTGTGGTTCCATAGAGCTTGCTCTAACTGTTGCACTCTGTCTCGTGGACAGTACTCCTCTTTAATCAGGGCCTTGAACTCAGTCCATGCCATTGCATTTGCAGCTAACAGTCCACGTGTTTGGACTTGGGCATTCCACCATGTCAGTGCCCCCTCTTCCAGTGTTGAGGCGGCGTATTTGACCTTGTTGGCCTCTAAGCAGTTGCACATTTCAAAAACAGATTCCGACTTTTCGATCCAGCGGACCAATCCAATGGGTCCTTCCGCCCCCGAGAACTTGCTTGGCTTTGCGTCAAGGAACATCTTGTAGGGGTTAAAGCCCCCTCCTGCTGACAGAGAACAGGAAGTCAGCAAGGAATTTTACTAGCCTCACTATTAGATTTTCACGCGAAAATTTAATAATGGTTACCTGCCGGCTGGTTCTGAACACCCGCTATTGCTGCATTCACATGCTCCTGAATCATGGCAGCTAGCTCTTCGGGCGTCAAGTTAAGGTTTCCACGTCTTCCAGTCGCCATTTAGATCTTCGAAACACAACACAAACACACCTGATAAGTCTATATATCCAATATAGTTATCCTACTTCGTACTTTAATAATTATTAAGTTATGTCAACTCAATATGTTAAATAGTCAAAAAAAAAAATACTTGATTAACTGAAATCTCAACGTCTTACAAAAGTGCAAATCAAACATACGAATTCACCATAAAGTCTCAAGTTTAAATACAAGTGGAAAATAATAAACTGAAGGAAAACAAATAATATAAATGGGACGTGTCAGTCGTCTACGTCTCCATTCCCCAAGTCACTGTCGTTGCCGTCATCCTGTGCGGCATTTCCAGCTTCCTCAGCTGGGTCCTCCTCCGGATCCTCTTCAGGATCCTCCTCTGGATCCTCTTCTGGATCCTCCTCTACCGGCACTGGAGGGGCCGGTGCTGGTTCAAGTGCTTGATTTTGCAGTTCCTGAATGTTCCAACTATTTTCCAGGACTCTGTCCTCCAGCCAGTCAGCTCTTATCTGCTCAGCACGCAGATCTCTGGCTATGGTGTTACGAGCTATCTTACTCGTACGATGCTCTTCCTCGAGCGAGTCGGTCTTTCCTGTAAGGTGTCGGATCATCCATCCTTGTGCTAAGATGGTTTCCTGCATTCTTTCTAACTGTTTTTGTTGTGTATGCACCAGGATTCTAAGCATGTCAACTCCTATTTCTACAGGGTTAACCGGTTCAACCGGTACAGCAATAGTTGGGCGTAACGACGACTCCTCCCCAGAGCGAGCCTTTTCCTCGCCACTGAGCGTGTCTCCACGCCATAAGGTGGTATGGGTTCCACCATTGGTGCCTTTCCTAGTGCCCTTGATGGTGTAAGTCTGTCGGACGATGATGACGATGAGGATGATGACATTGCCTGTTAGGTCGTGTAGTTAGTTATGAGTTGTTTTCATTTCTTATTATGAAGGCATAATCTACCAAACACAGTTGTGGTATATTACATAACAAGATATAATAATTCGGTGCCAAACTAAGTCTAGTGTCGTGATATCAGCTATAGTTTAGGTCTACTTCTAATGCAAACCTGGTTCTCTATAGTTAGTGGCTCTGATACCAATCTGTCACACCCTCAATTTCCACTTGCGGAGTTCTACCGCGAGACGTGTGAACAAACTAGAATCTAAGACACTAGTACGTCGAACGACTCTATATGATTTGATAATACGTTTTCCAAAATCATTTGTTGCAAATTTTAGATTACCAATATTTAGCATAAGTATCAGTTTTTAAAGTTTGAGCGGAAGCATAAATAAGTAGTGATGCGGGCGCCAACACAAACGCCAAAACAAATGAAAAATCCCAAAACAATATTAATAAATAAGACTCGATAATGATGTCTTGTTCAATGCATGTGCGTGCACCTAGAGCTCCTAGCGTCCTGAGAAACATGTAAAGAAACAAGTGTCAACATTAAAGATGAGTGAGTTCACAGGTTTTCATAAATTCATTGTTCGGTTTTAGTTTGTTACTCCGTTATCCCCAACCCGGGATAACATACCAGTTCCATTATTCCAAACCCGGAATAATAAGTTGTTGCTTCCAATATTCCCAAACCGGAATATTAAGTTGTGTTTCCATTATCCCCAACCCGGGATAATAAGTTGGTGTTTCCAATATTCCAAACCCGGAATATTAAGTTGTTCCGTAATTAAGTTCAATATTAATGTATATAGGTAGCTAGCCTAAAGTCATGTCACTAAGTGTTCGCGATCGAAGCTGACAGTTGTGCCTCCGTTTTGCCAGGTCTATCACATGACCATGGCGATGTTAGGCCAATCATACACCCGTTGACCATACCCGGTCGGCTAGCGCGACTAGCTCGGATGGGGCTCGTCAGACCCAGTAGTACTACTTATAATTCCCCCGCTACTTAACCCAAATACTAACGATCCGAGGAGATTGTCGAGGACTTAAGTGATAAAGCTGCATAGTGACCATAACATTACATTAACATTAACTTAGTTACCGTATAGTTATGTGACGTTACATTCGTATAACGTAAAGAGTTTGAGTTTGAGAGTGTATACATGTTTCTCCCCCTGTTGTTTAAAAACCGTATAAAGTTAGGGGCCGTGAACTCACCTTTATTAGCTCGGTTAGTGTGGCAAAGATGTTATAAGAGATGGGACCGCTAGTTGCGTCCTAACAAACCAATTAATTCCACGTCAGTGTGTAATCACACCAATACAAATTCCACACGCAATTTACTCACAAAGTGATACACACCAACAACATATCTAACACTCAAACATGCATGCAAGTATTCTCATATAATCATAGAAATCAAACAACTTATCATGAACACATTCCAAATCCATGCAACACTTTAATGCATAAAATCACAAGTTAACAACTTTCCGCTAAACACTCAGTTATTCAGCTGTTTTCTAGGATTTTTATAAAATAGTTCCAGCATTCTAAAAATTCCCATATTTTTACAGTAGGTGACATTTATACCATAGAAATATATATAATTTTTCCAAGTCCTAAATCTTTACCAATTAACCATAATTATCAATCCACTAAGCTGCAGTCAGATTTACTGCTTTCTGACTGCAGTCCACGGAAGAATTTATTTAAAAATCACTGGTCGTCCGATTAACGAAATTCCAATTGGAGTTGCCCGGAAATTTCTATACCTAGTTGCTGTACAAAAATCATGACTCAACTCCCTACTGATTTTAAAATCTAGCTTGATAAACAACCAACAAAATTCCAGAATTTTAACAGCTTTACCTACTGAACTTGTTTAGCCCTTTAAAAATATCAAACGATTTCAGAAAATTATGAATCCAGCGCCATTAGATTCCTTATTCAAATCTCTACTTTCTAGACATCAGAAAATCCGTTTTTCGACTACTAACGACCAAGTTACAGCCTGATGAAGTCGGCTGAATCTTTCACTCAGCAAACTGTTTCAGCATTATTGTTACAATTTATTCGCACAATTCGTTCATACGGTTAACCTAGGTGATTATAATCCGATTTCTACTCATAGATTGAGACTAATAACCTATCCATGCAACCCTTAGTTCTTATTTCTAGTTATTACAACCAAAACACACTTGCTAACTTATGATTTCCGAGTACAATTCTGCGTATGAACAATGATCAATTCAGCCGATTACTTAACACTCACATATTCTGAAAACAATACCATCGAACACATATATCCGCAACAACTAAGCATCCAAGCATACATATAATCTGAGATAATGAATCATTCAAGCATGTATGTAATCCGAGACAATGAATCATTCAAGCATGTATGTAATCCGAGGCAATGAATCATTCAAGCATGCATATATATATATTCGAAACATCTTAAACATCTAAGCATACACATCATCCGAAACATGATCTTGTAATCAATGATAAATTCTAGGCTTTTAATGATAAGGTAATCGAACCGTGGGTATGTTAAGGAATCCGGTGATCAAAATTGCTTGCAACCGAGAACTCCGTGACCGAGAAAAGGGTGTTGTTCGCGATTAGAAAGAATAGTGGGCTGTTTGTGGCTGAGTTGGCAAAGGCTCCGGCTGCTGCTTGCTGCGACCGAGAAGAGAAACAACTTCCTGCGATCGCAAATCTGCTGTTGTTGTTGCCGCGACCGAAAGAAAAGAACAGGAAAACGGTTGCTTGCTGCGACCGAGATGATGATGAGGGTAAGGCAGCCGACGGCAATGAACTCTAGGGTTTTGTGTGTGTTTTTGAAGGAAGACATGCATGTGGGTTAGTATATATAACGCAAGGTGAAGGGTTACGGTTTGGGTTTGGGTCTTGCGGCCGAGAATCTTGGGTTGTTTGTTTTGGGTCTTGATCACGTGGCCGAGGGACTAGAATGGTTGGTTTGGCCGATTAGTTTGAGTTGGATTGGGTTTGGTTTTAAACAAAATGAGTTTGCGGTCTTGGGCTTGGTATCGACCGAGAATGGTTTGAGTTGTTCACAAAGGGTTTGCGGCTTGATCTTGTAGCCGAGATAGGTTTGGGTTTAAGGTTTGATCTCGGTTTGTGTTTGCGATTTCGGTTCCGTTCGTATACATATTTATTATACATACATATATAACTAAAAATCCACACAACACACAACACGTATTTAATTCATGCATACTTAGCATATATATTATTCGACAAATATCACGTGTAAGTTATCCGAAAAAACCCGGGATATCACATTAAGCGATGACCGAATATAATGAATTTTAAACCCAACAAGCACTTAAGACTTGTCTATCATGGGTAAACAATTAACATTCTCGAATTTGAGATTAAAATGATAAGGTTAAACCCGCTTTTGGTTAATTTTCGTAAACTTGTTATATATACTTAACCGTACGCATATAAGCGATATCGGGTAACCGGATGAGTCATGAACAAGTTCTATATGCGATTATATTTTAAATAAATTGTAATATCAGTAGGATATCAACTTATATGCCCGTTAAGGTTTTAAAACGAAACTACGCCTTATAAGACGGTTTGGTTATTTATATGACGTAAAAAGGAAACTTGCATATTTTCTGATGTTATGATCATAAACATTTTGGAAAAATACTTAATTTGTGACATATGATCAGTAAGATAGCACACATAAGTGTGATTTGTGGTTTAAGACCAAACTATGCACCGAAAGTGCATTTTGGTCTTTTAAAAGCATAGTATATGATATTATATTAAAATTAGTTTATGATCAGAATATTAACATCATAATATGTTAATTACATTAATATATTAGTAGGTAATTCATTTGCAAATTCATTGTTGATTAAAATCTTGTTTTATGTAAAAAGGGCATTTTAGTCAAAGATTGACATTTAGCGGAACTTGTGCATAAACGCAGATTATGATTATGATCATGTAATATAACCTCAGAGGATTATACTACATTGTATTATGATCATAATGCGACTATAAGTCAGAAGTTAACTAATCTAAGTCGGGTCAAAATTGAAAGTCAAAGCAGAAGTCAAAGTTCGCGACTTTCGGTTGCGAACCGACTCTAGGACTAAAATTGACGAATCGAACATGTTCCCACATGTTTGTTAATTATTACCAACTTGTTTAAGTGTTAAAAATATGTTTATAACATATATAAACTCATATTACAATATTTATAAAATTTGACTCGTTTGACTTTTAAAAACATAACTTTGACCCATCAATTGACCTAGTAAATGTGATCCTTAGGAGGTGCCTTTTTAAGGGATTAATACCTTCCTAATTACGATCACTTAGCCATGTTCATTTCGAACAATGGCCGGACCATAATGGTCTTAACCGAAAGTCAAGGCATTTGTCGAAAATGCTTGACTTTTGGCTACTAAAAGCCTATAAAAAGAAAAGAGCAGAGATGGAACGCTTACAAGTGATCCAATGGAAACTTAGAACTCAAAGGGAAGCTCCTAAATGGTTAGGAACTTCCAAGAGTGTAATAGAGAGGAGAAAGAGTGAATGAGCAAAGAATGAGTGAACTTAGTGGGCTATTTATTGTGCAAGAAGGTGTGTGAAGATGAAGCCAGGTGTTAGAGGTATTGTAGGATCTTCACAAGTGTCTAGCAAGGTGTCAAGAGCTGCAAGAGTGTGGCAATTTGCTAGAGAAGTGTTATCTTGACAAAAATTTAGGGTTTTGACACATTTAGCCCCTCAAAAATAGTTTTATGGATTGTCATGAATTGTCCCTTGACTTATATTCAAAGACATAATGACACAACTTAGTCTTTTCGTTCAACACGAGATGTATTGAAGAAGAGTACGAATAACCGAACGTTAACGAGTGTCACATAAGGTGTTTTTATGACTTATAAGTGTTTACTAGCTTAAAAGTGAAAGACACGAATACTTATGGTTTCATGGGTTAATTCAGCCAAATTAGTAAAGTTAAAGGTTTGGAAGAAGCGGAATACTGAAGGATGGTAAATCAAGAGATATGCCGTCACCCGGAAGTTGTACGGGTCGAGAAACAACTTGTTTAAATAAGTAACACGAAACTAATAAAGTCTAGGGGCCTCTGGGTAATTAGTTGAAAGTTAAAATGAAGAAAAATAGAAGTTATCAGGCCCGCCGTAGGCTACAGTCACGGTCAATGTAATTTTGCTTCAGCAGCTTTAGACCGTAGCCTACGGTCCAAGACCGTAGGTTACGGTTAGTTTTAAAAAAAATTGAATTTTGGACATGTTTAAGGTTAGTTGAGTGGCTAACTCATTTGAGGTATTATCCGAGGGCGTGTACACGTGTCGGTATATTATCGAACGCGAAATTTTCGAGGTGTTACACCAATTATGGGATCCAACCGTTCATGGAAGTCGATGGAGATGTAAATACAGTCGTTACTTGAGAAGTAGATCGATGTGAGTGATTCTATGAGTTGATGTGTTGCATCTGCAGCACCTACTACTTCTTTTATGCAAAAGCTATAAAGGCACAAGGATATACCTCATGAGTTTAGCCAGGTTCTTACTGATATTAGTTAATGTTTAGTTTTTTTGCGCTTGTAGTAATGATTCACTGCATCCATGTATTATTTTGTTTTTATATTTATGTTATATATGTGAATGGTACATGTACTTTCAATAGATTTCACTTTTTGGTGGTTATTTATATGATAGTTCTGTTGGATTACGAAGAGACTGTTAGGCTTTATGATTCTTTGTACATTAATTATTTATATCATTTAGTTCAAAGATATAGATTATCATTGTAATTATATTGAAATAATTGTTTTCAGATAATGGCTTCTCATTAGCCTATTTGTTTGTATAGTGCGTGATTTTGTTTTTATAAACAAACAAGAATGAGGGAGTTCAGAGGCAATCTGGGAAATTTTTAAAAAGTGGTTTTCTGAATGGTGTAAAGGATGCAAAACAGAGTAACAAAAAGAGTTGTGCTGCACTATTGCGTGAGGGTGCACAAGAAATCGTAGTTGCTATGGTGACAAGGTTTACACCACCAAGGTTACTAATCAACTAATTATGTGTAGTAGTTTGTACTTCATATGTTTGTCAGCAATTTGTATGTTTCTGAGTTTGGTATTTGTAGTGGGACCTTTTGTTTTTTGGTGATCTTGATGCCATTCTTTTAATAAAATAAGCTGGAAACAATGATCTTGCATTCTAACTTCCACTGTTTCAGATATGCTGGTCTGTACTTTTGTATATGCATGAACCAAGAAGACAATGAACCGGAGATCCTTGAAATTATTCAATATTTTGTTGAGACCCTTAATCATTACTTTGGAAGTGTAAGCCATCTAAACAGTGAAGAATGTAATCATATTACATTTTTGTTTGTTTCATTTGGAAATTGATTAGGAATCTCAACATTTGTTTGCCAGGTTTGTGAGCTAGACTTGATCTATTTTCATTAGGTTCGTTCTTCTCATATGTTTATATGGACTAACAAGTGATTAATAATAATTACACATGTGATGTTTAATTAGAAATCAAGAGTCACTTATGTGCATCATTCCTTGATGGTTTTAATCCATTTAACATTAATCTGCTACATCAATTCTTTTATGTTTGTCGACTTATTTATCTTTGCAGACTTATTATATACTGGATGAGATCTTAATAGCAGACGAACTTCAGGAATCAAGCACGACGACAGTTCACCGATTAATAGATGCACAGGTATATAGGGGTGGCAACTTTTGACCCATTTAATAATGAATGTGTTAATTTGGGTTAAGCATAATCTCTAATCGGCCAAACGGGTCAAACATCTCTTAAGGTTTTCTTAAAGTGTATTTTTTAAGCATAAAAAGTGTGTATAAACACTATATATATATATATATATATATATAGAGAGAGAGAGAGAGAGAAATTTAAATGGGGAAAAGAGTATTGGTTCTTAAACGCTTCTTCGTAGTGTTTCATATGATTATTTATTGGAGTTATGTACTTAGGTTATCTCATTTTTGGCTATGATTTCTTAAATCTTTTTATTAAAACAATTAAATTATTTTTAGACAAAAAATAACAAAAAGGATTACTTGGGCAATTATATATTTGGACCTCATCACATGCCATTTTTACATGCCACTCTAAACTTTTAGTTCATTACTAATTTTTTTTAATGATTTGTCACAGTTCATATTTTCACCATCAAGATATGAGGCAGTTAATTGATACTTTATTTAGATGGATTGGAGGCTTCAGGGGGTCTTGATGACTTATCTAAGGTTACTTCTTTCTTTGTTAGCGAGTAGACACACTTGTTGACATAATGCTTGAAAAAATTGGAACCCTAGGGGGCAGTGGCCCTCAATCGTCGAGGGAAGGTAAATAGGCAAACATTAAAGTAAATAATTGAAATTTAACCGTCAAAATATTATTTTTCACAACATGATCTAATTTTACAGGCTTCAAATGCTCAAGTAGCTCTAAACTTCCAACTTTACCAAAAGCTTTGACAGCCTAATTCTCTGAAACTAGTCAACCTATAGACCTTCATATGTGTTTCTAGTCTGGCATCGATAACAAAGAATGGTTGTGTAAGTGGATGAAAGACTCTGTAATTGTTTTGTATACATGTATAGATTAAAAACAGCTAGCTTGAACAATGGAATTATATTTTGCTGGGATAACTGTGTATTTGATGTTCTATTTAATATTGAAAATTCGATAAAAGCTTAAATCTTAAAAATATGATCTAAGCAGGTACGAAAAATGACTAAAAAGAAAATCGATTTTGCGACTGCAAAAACGGTTGCAAGTTTGTCAAACGCAAGTGGTGAAAAAAACGGTCGCAAGTCAGCAGTCGCAAAACAGTCGCAAAACGATCGCAAGTCGCAAAGAAAGTTCCACAAACCAGAATCGGTCGCAATATATGCGACTGATATTATGATCGCAAACCTCAGTCGCAAAAATATACTTGCGGTTGCAACTAAGTCACAATAGGGAAATTGCAACAACACGTTTATGATCGCAAACCGGTCGTAATACGGAAATTGCGACTCTTTTGCGACTGCAATTGTGGTCGCAAACGCCCATTTTTCTAGTAGTGAGGTTCGTTTCATCATGTTATCAATATTGATATGAGTACCCGTATAATAATCAACACGTGTTTTACATCAATCGAAAATCATAAAAACGAACACCAATACTGCTATTCATATATTGTCGCAGATGAGGTTGTTTAAATAAGATACTATAATGATACCGAAAACCATAAAAATGAATACGGACACTGATACCGGCATTATTAAAAGATAAAATAAATATTAACTAAAGTTATCTATCATTCATCGTTGTCGCAGACAGCGTTGTATAAATAAGATACTATCAAAATCGAAAACCAATAATAAATAGTTAAAAATAGTTTTCTACTGTTTATTACAAGTTCATTTTAATATGTTTAATATGTATAATATAACGTAATGTTTCATTATATATTATCAATTATTTAGTATTTAGTATTTAGTATATAGAAATGTAATAAAATATTTCAGTTAATAGATAGTTGTTTTCTTATTAAAATTCAACTGAAATTCATAAGAACATACATTAAATTGGGTATGAATTTCAAACAAAGTATAAAATATTATAAATACGAACCTATCACAAAATTCCAGTCCAAAACACAATGACATTTAGCTAAAATGTATTTCTGAAATATTTCAGTTTACATATAGTTTTTTCTTTACAAATATTCAATTGAATTATCATAAAATCTTACATTAAATAGGGTATGAATTTCAAAAAAGTGTGAATATATATGAACCAAACCCAAAATTCCAAATGGTCTTCTTAGGACAACCTGGATGATTAACCATTTTAACCCACTGAATTTTATAAATCTAAAATTTATTAGTTACTAGTGCTAATGCCCGCGAATTTTGCGATTGACAAAATAATATGTTTTCATGGTATTGACAAAGAATATTATAAGTTTACGATGATTATGACAAAATTCTCGGAAAGAAATTATTATGGAACTCTCATATTCATAAACTTAATAATACAAACAACGTAATATTATTGATATAAATAAAAGGAAAAGATAAATAAATAATGAAATTACGTTTGTGTAGTTCAAGATATCAATAGATAGCCTATTACTCTAATACTTATGCTTTTTGGGGCTTCGTAACCAATAACATAGCATTCGTTGTTGACCAATTGAAAAAACAATACTCACCTAACCAATTTGTTTGACTTGAATCATATCATACCATCCAACAACTTTAAAATACTACTTAGTATAAAAACTCAAACTTTATTTGTAAACTTATTAATCACTATCTATGATTAAAGATAGATGTCATTGCGTCGCATGTTCGGTCAGTAGATTTAATGTCTACATAGTTTGACACTAAGCAATAAAAGGTCCAAACATGTTAAATCTTCGCTCAAAAGTTTGTACTTTACTTGGTGACGTCATCACGCCTTCAAAATTATAAAAGAGATGATAAAACAAATTTATTACTTTTTAAAATTACTAAAATAGTGTGACGGTTTTAATTTTGATTTGATTATACTATAAAAAAAACGTACTTTTGACCTTTTGATCATAATTATGGTGACGAACACAAAACAAAGATGATAATTGTACAAAATCACAAAATATAAATGTAAATATAAAAAATTATAGCAAAAAAGTTGGTCCAAGTTAATATCTTCCCAACTGGTGGTCATAGTAACCACTATCACTGGCATGGTATGAAAAACTCCCATCATTATCCAGTAACAATGAGAACTGTTATTTTAAACAACAATTAAATGTGAATGAAAATGAAAGAAAGCAAGTACACAAATGAAATGCATACAAAGTGCAAAGATAAATAAGTATTCCTGTTACATGTACTATAATTTTAAAACACTCCAAAAGTAGGAAAAAGTCTTTGTATGAATTTGAAAGTTGTTGCAACTTTGCTAAAATGGCGGCATCCAAAGGTTGCAATTCACATCATAAGCTACTGAATCAGCTAATCGTCAATTCAATGAAGTAAGAGAAAATAAGGAAAAGGAAAATCGTAAAAGAAACAAATTGCATCTCCATTTGCCAAAGTACGAATAGCTTCATGAACAAATTGTGAGATTCATACTCTACAAACCATTAAAAAATGTATCAAAACAAGTTAGCTTTTGTAAACATGTATTAAAACTTAACTTGCAGGTGTATAGGATGCATTTTTTACAAAGAACATGCATGCTTCACAATTCGAAAAACAAGTTAGCTTTCATAAGCTTTTTTGTTCTAGCTAGACCACAGACTTTGCAAACCGAGGGGTGGAGCTCGTAACGTACCTCCACAATTCGAAAAACGCTCAAATTAAACTCGTTAAATATAAGTTCTCAGTATAAATATAATTAGTTACATTTTAATGCATTATTATATAATATTATGATCATACTTCTTACTCCCTGCATTGTCAATTTGGGATCTTAAGATTCTTTCTTTGCAAATTTTCTCAAATAGAAAGTGCTAACTTCAATCTGCCATGTTGATCCTTGAATCCCCGACTTACAACTTCATGTAAAGACTCACTAAATCATTAAGAAAAATATAAAGTTGTTGGTGTTAAAAAAAATAAAAAATATAAAGTTGTTGGTTCAGGACCGCAGTAAACTCCCGTTTCATGCTTGGTACTTGGATGATGGGACGATTATCGGCAACGCCTCTGAGGTTGCTAAGGCCTTAGACATCATCAACGAGGAGGGGCCATCTCTAGGGCTTTATCTCAACATTAAGAAAACAGAGGTTTTTTTGGCCGACATGCGACGGGCGGAAAGTTCAAGATGGGCTTTTCCCGAGAGGGATCGGTAGACCAGAGAAGGGGATGAAGCTCCTTGGTGGAGCTGTTAGTCGGAATCCTAGCTTTATTGAGGAGTTAGCAGGGTGGCGAGCCTCGGGGGCGGTTGACCTCATGAAACTCTTACCCTGCCTGAGAGATCCCCAATGTGAACTCCTTCTGCTAAGGTCGTGCATGGGGGTTGCTAAGTTACTTTTTGGGTTGCGGACTTGTCAACCGCATTTTATGGAGGATGCGGTATCTCGGTTTGATGATGGCCTTAGAGAGGCTATAGAAGACATAGTAGTGGGTGGCGGCCCCTTCTTTGGTGACCTCCAATGGCGTCTGGCATCTTTGCCAATGCGTCTAGGTGGTTTGGGCCTCTTCTCAGCTCGAGATGTTGGGGCTTGTGCCTTTGTGGCGTCCAGAGCTCAGTCTTGGGAACTACAGGATCATATCCTTCGAAACTGTGAGGTCGTCGGGCTTGACCCGGACTATCAGCAGGCGCTTGAACGCTTAAATGTGTCTCTCCCAGACTTGGATATTGGCGGTTTTTCTAATAAGGACACCACCCCCTCGAAGCCACAAAAAACTTTGGCAAATGCTCTGTTTAGCAAAATCGCTCAAAGCCTGGGAGAAGCTTTTAATTTGTCATCCCGCCAGAAGGCGGTGTTTGAGTTCCTGAAAGGTCCCCATGCTCAGGAATTTTTGACCGTTATACCAATTGAGGGGTTAGGACAATGTATGTCTGCAGTAGAATATAGAGTCATTCTCAAATACCGGTTGATGATCCCTATGTACCCGGAAGTTGAAACTTGCCCGATATGTCGTAAAGCTTTTATGGATAAATACGGAGAGCATGCAGTTCACTGTAAAGAGCTCCCTGGGTTCAAATATCGGCACGACTGGGTGCGTGATGCTTTGTGGGACATCTTAAGAAGAGCTGGGATTTCGGCTAAGAAAGAGGCCCCTGTGAATTTCCTCACGGACCCTATGGAAGGGAGATCTACTCTGTGACTAGCGGATCTGCTCGTCTTTGGCTGTGCTGGGGGGAAACATGCTTGTGTAGACCTCACGGGGGTTTCCCCTTTGGTTGGTTTAAGGGAAAACGGGTTTGTAGCTGGACAAGCGGCAAGAAAAGCAGAATCAAAGAAAGTGGATAAGCACGTTAAAGCTTTCGCAAAGAACCAGCATGTCTTTGTCCCTTTTGCCTTTGATACTTTTGGCTCCCTAGCGCCAGAAGCTATCCACTTCTTGACGAGGGTTCAACGGGTTGTCTACAGCAATTGTTCAACCCCAAGGGGGCAAGGGTTTGTATTTGGAAGGTTAGGGTTTGCAATTCAGAAAGGATTGGCGGCGCAGCTTGTTGCCCAGCTACCTTCTGTTTTGATGTAACTTGACAAGTTTTCTGAATTTAAAATAATATGGGCTAAAAAAATTATATATAAAAAAAAACCTGTACTAAGACATGATCTCATGTCTACCTTGAATGAAGCTTCTGAAAAAAGGGAATAAAGGTCAAGTGGTTGTTATTATAAGACAAGAAGTGGCATATTTTCAGGTCCAAGAAATGATTGAGAATTAAGATCCACCTGTCAAGAATTCTTTTTAAGTTACGCAAAGCTTAACAAATATAAAAAAGTAAACATGCATTCATAATAACACAGAATTAGGGGGTGTTTATGAATGCTTGTCAAAATTGCTGAAACGTTTACAATAAATAAAGAAACAATAAATAAAGAAAGAGAAAACCATGAGTGGACTTTTTTAAAAAGTTAGTGCATTCGTAAAAACGCACATTTCAACTTAAAAACACACAATTAAGGGTGGTGTCTGGGAGTAATTGTTACAACTCCTTAAACTTTCTGAAACAATCAAGAATTAGATAACCAATTTTCAGTCTGTAACAAAAGTCAATGAAGAATTGATAATCATACATATGCCACATTATCAATAACAATAAGAATCTCATATGCAACTTTATGAGGTTTAAACATAAATCAAGCCTATCCACTTCCGCCCCTCTTTCCACAATACAAATAAATTGACACAAAAAAACGTATTTGTTAAATCAGTAAAAAACCCTAAATTTATTTCACTTTTTACCTTAATAAAACAAAGAGGATGGAGTGGTCTCAAGATAACAATTCCTTTCTCAAGTGCAAGTCCTTGAATTTAGTATCGCCTACAAACATTCGCACAATCTCTTATTTTATTCCAAATAATAGAAACACCTGTCCAATTAGTATACTTAACTACATAAATATAACTTGTAGTCAGTAAAAATTTAGGGCAAAGTTATGGTTTACCTTTGGTGAGATCAAACAGCTACGGCCATGAGAAAACATCACGTTTGTCTGCAGAAACACATCAAGAGTGGCGATGGTTGAAACGGTTTAACATCAAAATCTGAATAATAGATAAATAACATATTCCTACGTTTATGTCAACGACATTTAACTATCAGTAAGAAAAGCGATCGAAGATCAAGAACCATAGGTCAGAACGAATGAAGAATAATTAACAACTAAAAGGAAGATTGAATGTTAAAGAATGATAAAATCATCATGGTTATTCAAAATATTGGTTAATCTAATCTTGATTTGAAAATGTAGAAAGAAAATACGTGGAAACCCTAATTTGCAGGATGGATGAGAATGAGAGGTAGGCTGTAGAAACCCTAGGATTAACGAATGAAATTTGTGAGTGATGCATATCTCAGGTTATATTCTATTTATACGGAGATGACTTTTTGACCCATATTAGTAAAACGGCTCCTTCAAGGTTGCACCAAAGGGAATTGTTGTGAGTTCTGGTGGAAATATAGTGGAGTGACATGTATCCCCTAATTATAAACTTTATTAGATATGATGGATTTATAAATGTAAATTTGTTGTTGAAATCTTACACCAAAATTTTTAACAAGGAAATTCTGTATATCAAAAATCATACGTCAAGAAAACAAATGAGCGTCTGCTTTGTTTGTGTTTCCTCACTTATGTTACCATTCTTTTTATATAAATAAACCAACTTCATACAAATTATACATTCTAGTCTATGGATTTATTAGATAGGATGGATTTATAAATGTAAATTTGTTGTTGAAAATCTTACACCAAAATTTTTAATAAGAAATTCTGTATATCAAAAATCATACGTCAACAAAACAAATGGGCGTCTGCTTTGTTTGTGTTTCCTCATTTATGTTGCCATTCTTTTTATATAAATAAACCAACTTCATACAAATTATACATTTTAGTCTATGGAAACAACCCCCCCCCCCCCCCCCCACCCCATGTTTGTTTGTCTTGTTTCTCGCAAAAACTACACGTAAAACTTGTGCAACTGCTTTCATTAAAAATAACTTCTCTATGAAATTGTAAATAAACTTTGTTCTCTGTAATAAACCTAATTTGGGTTTATGTTTAAAAAATGCATGTTAATACTCTAGTTAAACTATGTATATTATAAAAGTAGATCATCATATGTCATTCATAGCAATTTTAAATACAATATTTTTGTTCTTGTTACGATTTCAGTAATTATAATCCTTTTTGTTAACATGTGTTTTATTATTAACATTAACAATAACGAAAAAGTAGCTATATTTAAAAGAATCCCGAATCCATATTCAAACAAACCAAAGTTATATTAAAATATTTTTTGGAATGATCAAATTAAATAAACTGACGTGTAATATTATCCATGTGACTAAATTTATGCAACAAGAAAATTAGGTACTATCACTAGATTTACATGAGTACATGACAACTATAATTAAAGCCAACTCATTATTATGAATATAAGTTTTAACTACAACCAAAAATGTTAAATTTATGCACTATACTGTTAAACTTTTGAAGTGTAAGTAATTGCAGTGATAGCAAACATTCATTCATAAAAAAACTGAAATTAATAGATGTATTTCAAAACATGAAACATACATGCTTGGTACTTCCATTTTCATATTTATTTTTTTAACTATTATATTATTATTATTATTATTATTATTATTTATTATTATTATCATTATCATTATCATTATCATATTAAATAATCAAGCCAATAAATAGTGCTTGTTCCATTAAGAAGTTTCTACGTGGCAAATTATTTTTTATTGTTTTTTTCCGGCATGTTCTTGTTCGGTATAGGTACATGAAGGTAAAAACAGGTACCAGCCTGATATTGAAAACGCCAAAAGTCGGTACCAGATTGATAGTGAAATTCTTTTATTCGGCAAATTCGTTACTTCTACCCGATGCCATTTGCTCATCCCTGATCACGGGTACTGTACGAACAACAATGGTATCATACAACTTTTTTTGTTGATTTTTTTCAACTTTTAATGATTTTTTTTTAGTTTTAGGGTAGGGATGAGCCGATACCGAATCCGTACTGGTACTGAAAATACCGGTTACGGTATCGGTATATGAAGGTAAAAACCGGTAGCGAACCAGTACCAGGACCGCCAGAAGTCAGCCGAATTGGTACTTAAGATTTCTCTATTCGGGAAATTTGGTACCTACCCAGTACCATTTGCTCATCTCTGACCACGGGTTTCATACGAACAACATCATTATCATACAATTATTTTGCTTCCGTGGGCAAAGCGCTCGTAGTGATTTCAAAACACATGTGAACACAAATTAAATAACAAAAGAAGTTCGGCATAACGCGGTGATGGTTTTTGATCAACATGACTAGGGTTGTAAACGAACCGAACGATTAGCGAACAATTCGTGAATTGTTCAGCGGGAAGTTCGTTCATGTTCGTTCGATTAACTTAACGAACGAACACGAACAAAAGATTTCGTTCGATTAGCTTAGCGAATGAACATGAACACATGTCTCGTTCGTTCGACTGTGTTTGTGAACGTTCGGTAATATGTTCAGTTACGTGTTCATTTACGTTCGTTCGTGTAACATCCGTCGAAAAACGGGTCCAAAACCGCTTCGTTTATTAATCGAATATCCAGTTAAAAATTTTCGTTGCATATTTATGGCTCAAACTAATTTTAAACAATACATAATTAATAAACATTTTAGAATTTAAAAACTATAATTAATAAATGATAAAAATAAGTGAATAAAAAATAAAATGAGGCTGCCGGGTTTCGAACCCGGGTCGCCCATAAGCACAAGCACACAACACACCGCTCCGCCACATGACTCCTTTGTGTAATTACTGAAACAAATAATACTTAAATTAAAACTCGAAATCAAAATCCGGAAATCAGCGCGCCCAATCCGCAGTCACCGGAAAGACCGACGATTTCGCAAATCACGACCGTTTTCTTTGACTGAAACGCGTGAACTAACTTCGACATCGGTTATAACCGACGTCTAACAATCAATTACGGTCGTAACCGCCGGAGAAACCTTGACCACGAATCAAGACCAAATTCGGACTCAATACATTCTGTTTCTTCTCTATAAATACCCAACCAAACCTCTGGTAACCTTTTCGCTCAAAATCGCACAATCTCTCGAAGCTTTAGCACTCGCCGGAGATATTCTGCATTCGCCGGACTTTCACCGGAAAACCGAGACTTACACCAAATCGGTAAATTTCTCGACTCTTTTGTTTGCAATCCATTATTAGACAAGTATTAACATAAATCGTTCAACCAGAATCCGTCTCAGACAACGTTGCCGGGAATTCCTGCACTCGCCGGAAAGTCACTGGAAATTCCGAAATCTCACTGTCAATCGGTACAATCATCTAAAACCCCTGATATCCCTTGTTTAGTAACTTAATTGCACAACTCGTTGATCAAAACTGTTAATTGATTCACTCAGACGAAGTCACAAATCAGAGCCGACGACTCTTGCCGGAAATCTGAGAAAAACATTCTGTTCGATACATTTTACTCCGTAACCCTCTTTATCCATTTCATTCCAATCAATTATATGTTCGATGACCGATTTAAACAAGAACAGCCGGGCATCCTTGTTCTGTGTCTTTGTAAACGAAGAAGACGAAGTCGAACATGTGTATAAGTTTAATTAAAACTGAATATTTAACTGGGTTAGACACACAGTCCAGCGGTGGACTGTGTGCACAAACAATGCACACGTCCCAGGTTCGAATCGCATACGTTACCGAATTTCAGAATTAAAACCAACATTTTTACAACTGAATCGGATCAGGTCACCGAATGTTAATAAGTATAATTAAATCCATAAGTTAAACAGATATGACACACAGCCCAACTGGTTGGGCTGTGCGTGCTCGAACCGAACGTCTCGAGTTCGACTTCGGGTCACTGAAGTCGGTTCGGCCATTTTAAATCACTTTTGAAATAAATTAAATAAGATAAAAGTTAATCGGTATATATATATAATTAAAACTGAGAATATTTCGGATTAGACACGTAGCTCAGTTGTTAGAGCTGCGTGCACGTATACGAGAGGTCCCGAGTTCGAACCTCACTCAGCGCATATAATTAACACAATCCGACCGGTCAACGATCAACGGTCAACGGTCAGAGTCAAAAAGTCAACATTTTATTTATTTATTTATTTATTTATTTAATCAGAAAATTATTTAAAAATACTTAAAAATAATATTTTTAAAGTTAGAAAATGCCCTTAAACTCACAAAAATAAATCTAAAATCCTATTAAGATTATGAATTAAAAGTATTAATCTCAAATAAAATCCATTTATTTACCGAACCATTTCGTTATTATTTTAGGTTAGTTTTCCTCGTCGATCAAATCCCAAAACTCGTGCGCATCCAGCGTCATCAAAGAACGCACCCAATGTGAGTGAATCACTACCAATTCCCCATTTTAATCACATTTTGGGGTGTATTATGTGTCGTTTAATTCCTTATTATATTTAAACACTTGTGCATCCATCATATCCGTGATCAAATGTGTATCCAATGTGTATCAATTGTTGTGTGAATTATGTTTAGATTGAAGTTATCATTTTCAGTACATGCATTTCATTAGGCCCATCAGCTCCCCGTGGGATACGGGTTGAGTATCAGGTGCCTCATTCGATCGGCTCCGTTTGATTGAGCCTTGATCTCACATACACAATCATTCATGTCATTCGATCGGCTCCGTTTGATTGAGCCTTGATCTCATAAACATCATCATTCATGTCATTTACTCATCCAGTGTGATTTGTGTTTTGTTATATATATATGTTTGCTCACATGTGATTATTGCACAAATTTTCAATATTAAATACAACAAGAAATTAATAACAATGTTTTCTCAAGGTTCACTCGCCAACTTTTGTTGACCCAAAATATCCCCCGTTTTACACATGATACAGGTGATCCAGTTGAGGCAAGAAACACATAGGAAGGCTTAGAAGAATAAATCAGTTTAAGCTTTGGATTGTTTTACTTAGTTTCATTTTCCTTGTAATTGTATGGATTTGATTTGAATATTTAAGTTGTAATTTGAATTTAATAAATATGAAACATTTTAGTAAACATCATGTGCTTTGGTGATAACCCAATTATGACCCGACTCTTATTCCGCTGCGGGTCGGGGTGTGACAAATTGGTATCAGAGCCATGACTATAGGGATATAGGATAGGTTATTAGACCCTTAGAGCCTATACTATAGTTGATTAAAATTTTAAATTGTTTATGCGTTACATACAAAATTCATGATGTTTTTATGCTTTATTTTTATTGTTACATTCAATGTTATGCAAGCATGTTCATAAGTACATATTATTATACAATGCTCATCATGAATCATATCCCCATAACATATCATATCCATGAGAGCACACACCTCACAATTCCCATGATTTTTGCAACGATTTTGTATTTTTCAAATCACATCAAAGTGAGTTCTCATGACGGGCATGTAGTAACTGGAAGGGTACGAGTACCGGTAGTCGGAACGTCCTGTCTAGGCTTGGCATTCGTATAAATCCAAAATAAAGGACCAGTTTGCCTACCTGGGGACTAACGATGAGAGTACGAAGGACCTATTAGGCCAAAGCATGTTATACCAAACGTTGTGTGAGCTAACCCCACTTTGAGTTGTCATTGTGTCTACACCTGGACACCCTCCTACCATACATCTCGCAAGCATATTTCCTGGTTTTCATTCGGGTGATGCGAGTGTTAAACCGCCAACACCAATGTGAATCCTACTAAGCCAATAGTCATGGGGGCCCACATGACTATACAGGCGATGGTATGGGGGACATTGGAGGCCCAAACATGAGCAAACCCAAGACATCCTATGGATGTAGTTGCATTATTGATAATTATGTTATTTTTATTCTTTTAACGACACATGACACCTAAAAACTTCTTAAACTCACAATCTTCCTATGTATGTTCCTGTAGATGTCGCCTAGGCAACTACGTGGAGGTAGAAAGTCAGGAAGATCCAATGAACGCTTGGCCACTCAAATTGCTAAACAAATGGCCACGGTACTTCCTGACATCGTGATTCAAGTTCAACAAGCTCTCACTTCAAATCCTATCAACCCTCCCAATCAAGAAGACCAGAGCGTCGCCAACCCTCATTCCAAAAAGTGCTCCTACAAACACTTCAAATCTTGCAATCCCCCAAAGTATGAAGGGACCGAAGGTGTTACTGCCATCCTCCACTGGTTTGAAGAAATGGAGAACACCTTCCTCAATTGCGATTGTCCCGAGGATCGCAAGGTACGTTATGCATCAGGGAGACTGTTTGGAGTAGCCCTTACCTGGTGGAACACAGAAAAGGGTAAGCGAGGAGTCGAAGATGCCATGGCCTTATCATGGGAAGAGTTAAAGGAACTAATGACAAGGCGCTTCTGTCCAAGAAGTGAAATCAAAAAGTTGGAAGATGAATTCCACTCGTTGAAACAAAAGGAAGGAGATCACACTTCTTACAACAAAAGGTTTCTCGAACTGAACCAAATGATCCCTAATCTGTTCACCCACGTGTACCGCTTGGTTGAACACTACATTCGAGGCCTCCCCTCGAAAATTCAAGACTCGGTTCTAAGCACTTCGCCTGCAACACTTGAAGCCGCAATGGAATTAGCTACCGAACTTACCGAGAATCGCATCCGAAACGGCAAATTCAAGGATGAGAAAAAGAAAGCCCCCATTGAGGCCCAAACTTCAAACCATTCCATCTCCTCTTCAAAGTTTGCTGGTAAGAGGAAACGAAACAACAGAAATTTTGCCGTCACACACACAAACTCTCCTATCACTGCCGCACCAATTACCCAAATTGCTCCCTCAGCTGCACCATTTAAAAAGCCATACACCGGCCCATACCCAAAATGCAACCGTTGTCAATACCATCACCTCCCAGAAACTCCTTGCCAACATTGCACCAGCTGTGGCTGTGCCGGTCACACCATCCAAACTTGTCGCACACTTCAGCGAATGAACCGCAATCAACCCTCAACCCAAACCCACCATCAAATAGTGGGTCAAGCCCAACAACCTTTACTTCTACCACCCAGCAACACATAGCTCAACCTTACTACCAACCCAACTACCCCATGATGCAACCCATGCGAGCATGTTATAACTGTGGAGACCCAAACCACTTCAGGAACACATGTCCACGTTTGGTGAACATCATCCATGCTTAAGCTCAAGCAAATCCGGTAAACCAAGCTAACCAAGCTCCTCCACCTGCTAGAGGAAGAGCTTTCAACATCAATGCCAACCAAGCTAGAGCTGACAACAACGTGGTTAATGGTACGTTTCTCATAAATGGTAGTTATGCATCCATGTTATTCGATACTGGCGCTGATAAGAGTTTTGTGTCCCTAGAATTTGAACCTATCCTCAACCAAACTCGTGATAATCTCATGGAATCTCTAACGGTGGAAGTTGCTGACGGAAAGCCCGTTTCATTAAATTCTATTATACGAAAATGTACCCTCACACTAAACGATCATGATTTTCCAGTTGACCTCATTCCTATGAAGTTGGGAAGTTTCGATATTATAATCGGTATGGACTGGCTCAGCCAGCATCACCGCGGAAGTAGTATGCCGTGAAAAGTTCATTCCATTCCTCTTGCAGACGGTCAGACCCTGCGTATCTTTGGAGAAACCCCTTCGAAAGGACTCAAATTAATGTCCTGCCTTCAAGCCCGAAAATATCTCCGCAAGAACTATGTCGCATTCCTAACGCACGTCGTCAAGAAGGGAAATAAGGAGAAGAAACTCGAAGATATACCAGTAGTGAAAGAATTCCCACAAGTCTTTCCCGACGACATCTCAGGACTCCCTCCTGTGAGAGAAGTCGAATTCCGCATCGATCTTGTACATGGCGCTACACCAGTCGCAAAATCTCCTTATAGGCTAGCCCCATCCGAAATGCAAGAGCTGGCCAGTCAACTGCAAGAACTGACTGACAAAGGATTCATACGTCCTAGCTCCTCCCTTGGGGTGCGCCTGTTCTTTTTGTGAAGAAGAAAGATGGAACGTTTCGCATGTGTATCGACTACAGAGAACTCAACAAGTTAACGGTCAAGAACCGCTACCCATTACCTCGCATCGATGACCTCCTAGACCAACTTCAAGGCGCCACCTATTTTTCAAAAATCGACCTTCGTTCTGGTTATCATCAACTCAGAGTACATGAAGAAGACGTCCTAAAGACCGCCTTCCGAACTCGTTATGGTCATTACGAATTCATGGTCATGTCGTTTGGTTTAACCAACGCCCCAGCTGTCTTCATGGATCTAATGAATAGGGTATGCAAACCCTACCTCGACCGCTTTGTCATAGTCTTCATCGACGACATCCTCATCTACTCCAAGTCTAAATCCGATCATGAACGACACCTTAGGCTCATCCTTACACTCTTAAAGACTGAAAAGCTCTACGCTAATTCTCCAAATGCGAATTCTGGTTAAGAGAAGTACAATTCCTTGGACATGTCGTCAATGACAAGGGAATACATGTCGACCCTTCAAGGATCAAGGCAGTACAGGAATGGCAAGCGCCACGTACCCCTACCGAAGTAAGATCATTTCTTGGTTTGGCTGGTTACTATCGCCGCTGCATTGCCAATTTCTCCCGTATTGCTGTACCACTCACGGCTTTGACTCATAAAGGAAAACCCTTCATATGGGGACCTAAACAAGAAGAAGCCTTCCAAACTCTAAAGCAAAAACTTTGTGACGCACCTATCCTCACACTCCCTGAAGGTTGCGATGACTTTGTAGTATATTGCGACGCATCAAGGCAAGGGCTAGGCTGTGTATTAATGCAAAGAGGAAAAGTGATAGCCTATGCTTCTAGGCAACTCAAGGTTCATGAGAAGAACTACACCACCCACGACCTGGAACTTGGAGTCGTTGTGTTCGCTCTCAAGATATGAAGATATTACCTCTACGGTACCAAGTGTGAAATATACACTGACCACAAGAGTCTCCAACATATCTTCAATCAAAAGGAGTTGAATATGAGGCAATGAAGATGGGTCGAACTTCTTAATGACTACGACTGTGAAATTCGGTATCATCCTGGAAAGGTAAATATGGTGGCTGATGCACTCAGTCGAAAAGGTTATGCGAACTCCATTCATCTTCTATGTTCGCAAATCATAACCGAAATCAAAGATCGAATCCGAGCAGCTCAACATGTTTCTGTAACAGAAAACGACGTACGAAATGAGCTGTCATGTGGAGCAGAACTCAAAATCGAAACCAAATCCGACGGTATTCTATACTATCTAAATCGCATATGGATTCCCGATCGCGATAACCTACGTGATTTCCTTATGACTGAGGCGCACAAAACACGGTACTCTGTACACCCAGGAGCCGACAAGATGTATCAGGACCTACGCTACACCTACTGGTGGCCGGGCATGAAAAAGGATATCACTGTTTTTGTTTCCAAGTGCCTTACCTGTTCCAAAGTAAAAGCTGAACATCAAAGACCTTCAGGACTTCTAACCCAACCTGAAATACCTGTATGGAAGTGGAAAAACATAACCATGGACTTCATTACCGGGTTACCTCGCACCTCCAGTGGGTATGACACCATATGGGTAATCATTGATCGTCTTACAAAATCAGCTCATTTCATTCCGATTCGCGAGGACTTCAAGAATGAGAAGTTAGCTCGTATCTACATCAGCGAGATCGTAAGCCGTCATGGTGTACCTTTAAGCATCATTTCAGACCGTGATGGTCGTTTCACTTCACGAACATGGCGAGCCGTACAAACCGCCTTGGGTACACGATTAGACCTCAGTACCGCTTTTCATCCTCAAACTGATGGACAATCTGAACGCACCATCCAAACCCTTGAAGACATGCTTCGAGCATGTGTCATAGACTTCAAAGGGAATTGGGACGCTCACTTACCATTAGTTGAATTTTCGTACAACAATAGCTACCATTCAAGTATCGGCATGGCTCATTTCGAAGCTTTATATGGTCGTAAGTGCCGATCTCCGGTATGTTGGCACGAAATTGGGGAATCACAAATCACCGGTCCAGAGTTAATTCAAGAAACAACCGACAAGGTCATTCATATTCGAAACAATCTTCTAGCGGCTCAAAGTCGTCAAAAGAGTTATGCAGACAAACGACGAAAGCCCTTGGAGTTTGACATTGGGGATCAAGTACTTTTAAAAGTATCACCGTGGAAGGGAGTGATTCGTTTTGGCCAGAAGGGCAAGCTAGCACCACGCTACGTAGGACCTTTCAAGATACTCGAAAGAGTAGGTCCTGTAGCATACAAGCTTGACCTACCAGAAGAGCTCAACAGAATTCATCCCACATTCCACGTATCAAACTTGAAGAATTGCCTCGCCGATGAAAACCTCCATATTCCTTTAGAAGATATTCAGATCGATGAATCTATGCACTTCATTGAAAGACCAGTAGAGATCATGGACTTCGGAGAGAAGCGTTTAAGACGGAGTCGTATTCCAATTGTCAGGGTACGTTGGGAGTCGAAACGAGGACCTGAGTTTACTTGGGAACGTGAAGACTCAATGCGCGAGAAATACCCGCATCTTTTTCCTGTTACCACTACTACTTAAATTTCGGGACGAAATTTCTAAAAGTAGGGGATACTGTAACATCCGTCGAAAAACGGGTTTCCAAAACCCGCTTCGTTTATTAATCGAATATCCAGTTAAAAATTTTCGTTGCATATTTATGGCTCAAACTAATTTTAAACAATACATAATTAATAAACATTTTAGAATTTAAAAATTATAATTAATAAATGATAAAAATAAGTGATAAAAAATAAAATGAGGCTGCCGGGTTTCGAACCCGGGTCGCCCATAAGCACAAGCACACAACACACCGCTCCGCCACATGACTCCTTTGTGTAATTACTGAAACAAATAATACTTAAATTAAAACTCGAAATCAAAATCTGGAAATCAGCGCGCCCAATCCGCAGTCGCCGAAAAGACCGACGATTTCGCAAATCACGACCGTTTTCTTTGACTGAAACGCGTGAACTAACTTCGACATCGGTTATAACCGACGTCTAACAGTCAATTACGGTCGTAACCGCCGGAGAAACCTTGACCACGAATCAAGACCAAATTCGGACTCAATACATTCTGTTTCTTCCCTATAAATACCCACCCAAACCTCTGGTAACCTTTTCGCTCAAAATCGCACAATCTCTCGAAGCTTTAGCACTCGCCGGAGATATTCTGCATTCGCCGGACTTTCACCGGAAAACCGAGACTTACACCAAATCGGTAAATTTCTCGACTCTTTTGTTTGCAATCCATTATTAGACAAGTATTAACATAAATCGTTCAACCAGAATCCGTCTCCGACAACGTTGCCGGGAATTCCTGCACTCGCCGGAAAGTCACTGGAAATTCCGAAATCTCACTGTCAATCGGTACAATCATCTAAAACCCCTGATATCCCTTGTTTAGTAACTTAATTGCACAACTCGTTGATCAAAACTGTTAATTGATTCACTCAGACGGAAGTCACAAATCAGAGCCGACGACTCTTGCCGGAAATCTGAGAAAAACATTCTGTTCGGTACATTTTACTCCGTAACCCTCTTTATCCATTTCATTCCAATCAATTATATGTTCGATGACCGATTTAAACAAGAACAGCGGGCATCCTTGTTCTGTGTCTTTGTAAACGAAGAAGACGAAGTCGAACATGTGTATAAGTTTAATTAAAACTGAATATTTAACGGGTTAGACACACAGTCCAGCGGTGGACTGTGTGCACAAACAATGTACACGTCCCGGGTTCGAATCGCATACGTTACCGAATTTCAGAATTAAAACCAACATTTTTACAACTGAATCGGATCAGGTCACCGAATGTTAATAAGTATAATTAAATCCATAAGTTAAACAGATATGACACACAGCCCAACTGGTTGGGCTGTGCGTGCTCGAACCGAACGTCTCGAGTTCGACTCCGGGTCACTGAAGTCGGTTCCGCCATTTTAAATCACTTTTGAAATAAATTAAATAAGATAAAAGTTAATCAGTATATATATATAATTAAAACTGAGAATATTTCGGGTTAGACACGTAGCTCAGTTGGTAGAGCTATGTGCAAGTATACGAGAGGTCCCGAGTTCGAACCTCACTCAGCGCATATAATTAACACAATCCGACCGGTCAACGGTCAACGGTCAGAGTCAAAAACATTTTTTTAATTTATTTTTTTATTTATTTAATCAGAAAATTATTTAAAAATACTTAAAAATAATATTTTTAAAGTTAGAAAATGCCCTTAAACTCACAAAAATAAATCTAAAAATCCTATTAAGATTATGAATTAAAAGTATTAATCTCAAATAAAATCCATTTATTTACCGAACCATTTCGTTGTTATTTTAGGTTAGTTTTCCTCGTCGATCAAATCCCAAAACTCGTGCGCATCCAACGTCATCAAAGAACGCACCCAATGTGAGTGAATCTCTATCAATTCCCCGTTTTAATCACATTTTGGGGTGTATCATGTGTCGTTTAATTCCTTATTATATTTAATCACTTGTGCATCCATCATATCCGTGATCAAATATGTATCCAATGTGTATCAATTGTTGTGTGATTATGTTTAGATTGAAGTTATCATTTTCAGTACATGCATTTCATTTGGCCAATCAGCTCCCCGTGGGATACGGGTTGAGTATCAGGTGCCTCATTCGATCGGCTCCGTTTGATTGAGCCTTGATCTCACATACACAATCATTCATGTCATTCGATCGGCTCCGTTTGATTGAGCCTTGATCTCATAAACATCATCATTCATGTCATTTACTCATCCAGTGTGATTTGTGTTTTGTTATATATATATGTTTGCTCACATGTGATTATTGCACAAATTTTCAATATTAAATACAACAAGAAATTAATAACAATGTTCTCTCAAGGTTCACTCGCCAACTTTTGTTGACCCAAAATATCCCCCGTTTTACACATGATACAGGTGATCCAGTTGAGACAAGAAACACATAGGAAGGCTTAGAAGAATAAATCAGTTTAAGCTTTGGATTGTTTTACTTAGTTTCATATTCCTTGTAATTGTATGGATTTGATTATAATATTTAAGTTGTAATTTGAATTTAATAAATATGAAACATTTTAGTAAACATCATGAGCTTTGGTGATAACCCAATTATGCCCCGACTCTTATTCCGATGCGGGTCGGGGTGTGACAGTTCGTGTGCGTTTGATTATATCTAAAATGATAAATAATAAACCTTTTATCTAAAGATATTGAAACCTTGAAACCCTTTTTTTCTAATTAGCTAAAATTGAGCATTCTAAGACATTTTTGAGGATAATTATGCATAAGTTAGTTAAACTCGCTTCATCGTTTGGTGGTTAGTAGTAGTCTTCTTATGTTTTGATTTATTATTTGATGATTGTATTTAACCATTTATATCCAATGTTTAAGGATAACCATGTTTTATTTTTTATTTTCAAGTTAAATATTCGTTTGTGTTCGTTTTTATTTGCTTGCGTTTGTTTGTGTTCGAGACTAGTGTTCACGAACTGTTCGTGAACAACTAAATTTCCTTAACGAACGAACACAAACATAAACTTATGTTCGTTTTTATTGCTTGATTCGTTCGTGTGCGTTTGATTTATTAAAATGATAAATAATAAACCTTTTATCTAAAGATATTGAAACCTTGAAGCCTTTTTTTCTAAGTTAGCTAAAATTGAGCATTCTAACACATTTTTGAGGATAATTATGCATAAGTTAGTTAAACTGGATTCATCGTTTGGTAGTTAGTAGTAGACTTCTTATGTTTTGATTTATTATTTGATGATTGTATTAACCATTTATATCCAATGTTTAAGGATAACAATGTTTTTATTTTTTATTTTCAAGTTAAATATTCGTTTGTGTTCGTTTTTATTTGCTTGCGTTTGTTTGTGTTCGAGACTAGTGTTCACGAACTGTTCGTGAACAACTAAATTTCCTTAACGAACGAACACAAACATAAACTTATGTTCATTTTTATTTGCTTGCATTCGTTCATGTGCATTTGATTATATCTAAAATGATAAATAATAAACCTTTTATCTAAAGATATTGAAACCTAACCCTTTTTTTCTAAGTTAGCTAAAATTGAGCATTCTAAGACATTTTTGAGGATAATTATGCATAAGTTAGTTAAACTGGATTCATCGTTTGGTGGTTAGTAGTAGACTTCTTATGTTTTGATTTATTATTTGATGATTGTATTTAACCATTTATATCCAATGTTTAAGGATAACAATGTTTTTATTTTTTATTTTCACGTTAAATATTCGCTTGTGTTCGTTTTTATTTGCTTGCGTTTGTTTGTGTTCGAGACTAGTGTTCACGAACTGTTCGTGAACAACTAAATTTCCTTAAGGAACGAACACGAACATAAACTTATGTTCGTTTTTATTTGCTTGCGTTCGTTCGTGTGCGTTTGATTATTATCTAACCTTGAAACCCTTTTTTTTCTAAGTTAGCTAAAATTGAGCTTTCTAAGACATTTTTGAGGATAATTATGCATAAGTTAGTTAAACTGGATTCATCGTTTGGTGGTTATAGTAGACTTCTTATGTTTTGATTTATTATTTGATGATTTGTATTAACCATTTATATCCAATGTTTAAGGATAACAATGTTTTATTTTTATTTTCAAGTTAAATATTCGCTTGTTTCGTTTTTATTATTGCTTGGTTTGTTTGTGTTCGAGACTAGTGTTCACGAACTGTTCGTGAACAACTAAATTTCCTTAACGAACGAACACAAACATAAACTTATGTTCGTTTTTATTTGCTTGCGTTCGTTCGTGTGCTTTGATTATATCTAAAATGATAAATAATAAACCTTTTATCTAAAGATATTGAAACCTTGAAACCCTTTTTTTCTAAGTTAGCTAAAATTGAGCTTCTAAGACATTTTTGAGGATAATTATGCATAAGTTAGTTAAACTGGATTCATCGTTTGGTGGTTAGTAGTAGACTTCTTATGTTTTGATTTATTATTTGATGATTGTATTTAACCATTTATATCCAATGTTTAAGGATAACAATGTTTTTATTTTTATTTTTCAAGTTAAATATTCGCTTGTGTTCGTTTTTATTTGCTTGCGTTTGTTTGTGTTCGAGACTAGTGTTCACGAACTGTTCGTGAACAACTAAATTTTCCTTAACGAACGAACACAAACATAAACTTATGTTCGTTTTTTATTTGCTTGCGTTCGTTCGTGTGCGTTTGATTATATAAAATGATAAATAATAAACCTTTTATCTAAAGATATTGAAACCTTGAAACCCTTTTTTTCTAAGTTAGCTAAAATTGAGCATTCTAAGACATTTTTTAGGATAATTATGCATAAGTTAGTTAAACTGGATTCATCGTTTGGTGGTTAGTAGTAGACTTCTTATGTTTGATTTATTATTTGATGATTGTATTTAACCATTTATATCCAATGTTTAAGGATAACAATGTTTTTATTTTTTTATTTCAAGTTAAATATTCGTTTGTGTTCGTTTTTATTTGCTTGCGTTTGTTTGTGTTCGAGACTAGTGTTCACGAACTGTTCGTGAACAACTAAATTTCCTTAACGAACGAACACAACATAAACTTATGTTCGTTTTTATTTGCTTGCGTTCGTTCGTGTGCGTTTGATTATATCTAAAATGATAAAAAAAAACCTTTTATCTAAAGATATTGAAACCTTGAAACCCTTTTTTTTATAAGTTAGCTAAAATTGACCTTTCTAAGACATTTTTGAGGATAATTATGCATAAATTAGTTAAACTGGATTCATCGTTTGGTGGTTAGTAGTAGACTTCTTATGTTTTGATTTATTATTGATGACTGTACTCAACCATTTATATCCAATGTTTAAGGATAACAATGTTTTTATTTTTTATTTTCAAGTTAAATATTCGCTTGTGTTCGTTTTTATATACTTGCGTTTGTTTGTGTTCGAGACTAGTGTTCAGAACTGTTCGTGAACAACTATATTTCCTTAAGGAAGGAACACGAACATAAACTATGTTCGTTTTTATTTGCTTGGTTCATTCGTGTGCGTTTGATTATATCTAAAATGATAAAAAATAAACGTTTATCTAAAGATATTGAAACCTTGAAACCCTTTTTTTCTAAGTTAGCTAAAATTGAGCTTTCTAAGACATTTTTGTGGATAATTATGCATAAGTTAGTTAAACTGGATTCATCGTTTGGTGGTTAGTAGTAGACTTCTTATGTTTTGATTTATTATTTGATGACTGTATTTAACCATTTATATCCAATGTTTAAGGCTAACAATGTTTTTAATTTTTATTTTCAAGTTAAATATTCGCTTGTGTTCGTTTTTATTTGCTTGCGTTTGTTTGTGTTCGAGACTAGTGTTCACGAACTGTTCGTGAACAACTTTCTAAACGAACGAACACGAACATAAACTTATGTTCATTTTTACTTGCTTGCGTTCGTTCGTGTGCGTTTGATTATATCTAAAATGATAAATAATAAACCTTTTATCTAAAGATATTGAAACCTTGAAACCCTTTTTTTTTCTAAGTTAGCTAAAATTGAGCATTCTAAGACATTTTTGAGGATAATTATGCATAAGTTAGTTTAAACTGGATTCATCGTTTGGTGGTTAGTAGTAGACTTCTTATGTTTTGATTTATTATTTGATGAGTGTATTTAACCATTTATATCCAATGTTTAAGGCTAACAATGTTTTTATTTTTTATTTTCAAGTTAAATATTCGCTTGTGTTCGTTTTTATTTGCTTGCGTTTGTTTGTGTTCGAGACTAGTGTTCACGAACTGTTCGTGAACAATTAAATTTTCTTAACGAACGAACACGAACATAAACTTATGTTGTTTTTTACTTACTTGCGTTCGTTCGTGGTGCGTTTGATTATATCTAAAATGATAAATAATAAACCTTTTATCTAAAAATATTGAAACCTTGAAACCCTTTTTTCTAAGTTAGCTAAAATTGAGCTTTCTATGACATTTTTGAGGATAATTATGCATAAGTTAGTTAAACTGGATTCATCGTTTGGTGGTTAGTAGTAGACTTCTTATGTTTTGATTTATTATTTGATGATTGTATTTAACCATTTATATCCAATGTTTAAGTTTAACAATGTTTTTATTTTTTATTTTCAAGTTAAATATTCGCTTGTGTTCGTTTTTATTTGCTTGCGTTTGTTTGTGTTCGAGACTAGTGTTCACGAACTGTTGTTGAACAACTAAATTTCCTTAACGAACGAACACAAACATAAACTTATGTTCATTTTTATTTGCTTGCGTTCGTTCGTGTGCATTTGATTATATCTAAAATGATAAATAATAAACCTTTTATCTAAAGATATTGAAACCTTGAAACCCTTTTTTTCTAAGTTAGCTAAAATTGAGCATTCTAAGACATTTTTAAGGATAATTATGCATAAGTTAGTTAAACTGGATTCATGGTTTGGTAGTTAGTAGTAGACTTCTTATGTTTTGATTTATTATTTGATGATTGTATTTAACCATTTATATCCAATGTTTAAGGATAACAATGTTTTTTATTTTTTATTTTTAAGTTAAATATTCGCTTGTGTTTGTTTTTATTTGCTTGTGTTTGTTTGTGTTCGCGATTAGTGTTCACGAACTCTTCGTGAACAACTAAATTTCCTTAAGGAACGAACACGAACATAAACTTATGTTCGTTTTTATTTGCTTGCGTTCGTTCGTATGCGTTTGATTATATCTAACCTTGACACCCTTTTTTTTAAGTTAGCTAAAATTGAGCTTTCTATGACATTTTTGAGGATAATTATGCATAAGTTAGTTAAACTGGATTCATCGTTTGGTGGTTTGTAGTAGACTTCTTATGTTTTTATTTATTACTTGATGACTGTATTTAACCACTTATATCCAATGTTTAAGGATAACAATGTTTTTATTTTTTATTTTCATGTTAAATATTCGCTTGTGTTTGTTTTTATTTGCTTGCATTTGTTTGTGTTCGAGACTAGTGTTCACGAACTGTTGTGAACAACTAAATTTCCTTAACGAACGAACACAAACATAAACTTACGTTCGTTTTTATTTGCTTGCGTTCGTTCGTGTGCGTTTGATTATATCTAAAATGATAAATAATAAACCTTTTATCTAAAGATATTGAAACCTTGAAGCCCTTTTTTTTCTAAGTTAGCTAAAATTGAACATTCTAAGACATTTTTGAGGATAATTATGCATAAGTTAGTTAAACTGGATTCATCGTTTGGTAGTTAGTAGTAGACTTCTTATGTTTTGATTTATTATTTGATGATTGTATTTAACCATTTATATCCAATGTTTTTATTTTTTATTTTCAAGTTAAATATTCGCTTGTGTTTGTTTTTATTTGCTTGTGTTTGTTTGTGTTCGCGATTAGTGTTCACGAACTCTTCGTGAACAACTAAATTTCCTTAAGGAACGAACACGAACATAAACTTATGTTCGTTTTTATTTGCTTGCGTTCGTTCGTATGCGTTTGATTATATCTAACCTTGAAACCCTTTTTTTAAGTTAGCTAAAATTGAGCTTTCTATGACATTTTGAGATAATTATGCATAAGTTAGTTAAACTGGATTCATCGTTTGGTGGTTTGTAGTAGACTTCTTATGTTTTGATTTATTACTTGATGAATGTATTTAACCACTTATATCCAATGTTTAAGGATAACAATGTTTTTATTTTTATTTTCATGTTAAATATTCGCTTGTGTTTGTTTTTATTTGCTTGCATTTGTTTGTGTTCGAGACTAGTGTTCACGAACTGTTCGTGAACAACTAAATTTCCTTAACGAACGAACACAAACATAAACTTACGTTCGTTTTTATTTGCTTGTGTTCGTTCGTGTGCGTTTGATTATATCTAAAATGATAAAAAATAAACGTTTTATCTAAAGATATTGAAACCTTGAAACCCTTTTTTTTTTCTAAGTTAGCTAAAATTGAGCTTTCTAAGACATTTTTGAGGATAATTATGCATAAGTTAGTTAAACTGGAATTCATCGTTTGATGGTTAGTAGTAGACTTCTTATGTTTTGATTTATTATTTGATTATTGTATTTAACCATTTATATCCAATGTTTTTATTTTTTATTTTCAAGTTAAATATTCGCTTGTGTTTGTTTTTATTTGCTTGTGTTTGTTTGTGTTCGCGATTAGTGTTCACGAACTCTTCGTGAACAACTAAATTTCCTTAAGGAACGAACACGAACATAAACTTATGTTCGTTTTTATTTGCTTGCGTTCGTTCGTATGCGTTTGATTATATCTAACCTTGAAACCCTTTTTTTAAGTTAGCTAAAATTGAGCTTTCTATGACATTTTTGAGGATAATTATGCATAAGTTAGTTAAACTGGATTCATCGTTTGGTGGTTTGTAGTAGACTTCTTATGTTTTGATTTATTACTTGATGAATGTATTTAACCACTTATATCCAATGTTTAAGGATAACAATGTTTTTATTTTTTATTTTCATGTTAAATATTCGCTTGTGTTTGTTTTTATTTGCTTGCATTTGTTTGTGTTCGAGACTAGTGTTCACGAACTGTTCGTGAACAACTAAATTTCCTTAACGAACGAACACGAACATAAACTTATGTTCGTTTTTATTTGCTTGTGTTCGTTCGTGTGCGTTTGATTATATCTAAAATGATAAAAAATAAACGTTTTATCTAAAGATATTGAAACCTTGAAACCCTTTTTTTTTCTAAGTTAGCTAAAATTGAGCTTTCTAAGACATTTTTGAGGATAATTATGCATAAGTTAGTTAAACTGAATTCGTCGTTTGATGGTTAGTAGTAGACTTCTTATGTTTTGATTTATTATTTGATTATTGTATTTAACCATTTATATCCAATGTTTAAGGACAACATTGTTTTTATTTTTTATTTTGAAGTTAAATATCCGCTTGTGTTCGTTTTTATTTGTTTGCGTTTGTTTGTGTTCGAGACTAGTGTTCACGAACTGTTCGTAAACAACTAAATTTCCTTAACGAACGAACACAAACATAAACTTATGTTCGTTTTTATTTGCTTGCATTCGTTCGTGTGCGTTTGATTATATCTAAAATGATAAATAATAAACCTTTTATCTAAAGATATTGAAACCTTGAAACCCTTTTTTTCTTCTAAGTTAGCTAAAATTGAGCTTTCTAAGACATTTTTGAGGATAATTATGCATAAGTTAGTTAAACTGGATTGATCGTTTGGTGGTTAGTATTAGACTTCTTATGTTTTAATTTATTATTTGATGATTGTATTTAACCATTTGTATCCAATGTTTAAGGATAACAATGTTTTTATTTTTTATTTTCAAGTTAAATATTCGCTTGTGTTTGTTTTTGTTTGCTTGCGTTTGTTTGTGTTCGAGACTTGTGTTCACGAACTATTCAAACAACTAAATTTCCTTAACGAACGAACACAAACATAAACTTATGTTCGTTTTTATTTGCTTGCGTTCATTCATGTGCGTTTGATTATATCTAAAATGATAAACAATAAACCTTTTATCTAAAGATATTGAAACCTTGAAACCATTTTTTCTTCTAAGTTAGTTAAAATTGAGCTTTCTAAGACATTTTTGAGGATAATTATGCATAAGTTAGTTAAACCGGATTCATCGTTTGGTGGTTAGTAGTAGACTTCTTATGTTTTGATTTATTATTTTATGATTGTATTTAACTATTTATATCCAATGTTTAAGGATAACAATGTTTTTATTTTTTATTTTCAAGTTAAATATTCGCTTGTGTTTGTTTTTGTTTGCTTGCGTTTGTTTGTGTTCGAGACTAGTGTTCACGAACTGTTCGTGAACAACTAAATTTTCTTAACGAACGAACACGAACATAAACTTATGTTCGTTTTTATTTTCTTGCGTTCGTTCGTGTGCGTTTGATTATATCTAAAATGATAAATAATAAACCTTTTATCTAAAGATATTGAAACCTTGAAGCCCTTTTTTTCTAAGTTAGCTAAAATTGAGCTTCTAAGACATTTTTGAGGATAATTATGCATAGGTTAGTTAAACTGGATTCATCGTTTGGTGGTTAGTAGTAGACTTCTTATGTTTTGATTTATTATTTGATGACTGTACTTAACCATTTATATCCAATGTTTAAGGATAACAATGTTTTTATTTTTTATTTTCAAGTTAAATATTCGCTTGTGTTCGTTTTTATTTGCTTGCGTTTGTTTGTGTTCGAGACTAGTGTTCACGAACTGTTCGTGAACAACTAAATTTCCTTTAGGAACGAACACGAACATAAACTTATGTTCGTTTTATTTGCTTGTGTTCGTTCGTGTGCGTTTGATTATGTCTAAAATGATAAAAAAATAAACGTTTTATCTAAAGATATTGAAACCTTGAAACCCTTTTTTTTCTAAGTTAGCTAAATTTGAGCTTTCTAAGACATTTTTGAGGATAATTATGCATAAGTTAGTTAAACTGAATTCGTCGTTTGATGGTTAGTAGTAGACTTCTTATGTTTTGATTTATTATTTGATTATTGTATTTAACCATTTATATCCAATGTTTAAGGATAACATTGTTTTTATTTTTTATTTTGAAGTTAAATATCCGCTTGTGTTCGTTTTTATTTGTTTGCGTTTGTTTGTGTTCGAGACTAGTGTTCACGAACTGTTCGTGAACAACTAAATTTCCTTAACGAACGAACACGAACATAAACTTATGTTCGGTATGCGTTCGTGAACAGTTCGCGAACATATTAATTTCCTTAACGAACGAACACAAACATAGTCTTGTTCGTATTCGTTCAATTCGTTTATAGTCTAAACGTAACTAGTGTAATACTAACCTCGGTGAATTTTATTTCAATCAAAACTCATCCAAAACAATCAATCAATAATCGAGTGCTCAATATCAAAATCCATCCTAAATCAATTACGGCTGTGGACAAATTAGTAACGAGGACAAAACTCAACCAGATTCCAATTTCCATTACAACTTTTGGCCTTCTTTTATGATGAGTTTGGGTTCATAAACCAAAATTTCCATCCCAAATATCATCCTCTACCTTCATTGCTGCGATGATGACTTCGGTACCAATCCATCCTAACCCATCCTAAGTCCCTTTGCCCATCGTTGGATAAAAAAAATGTTAGATTTATAACAAATATTTGAAATCAATACCTCTAAAAATTTACATGATCAAACATGTAAAAGTGAATATAGCAACATAAGCCAATGGCATTATAGCTTAGTGGCATTTTGGGATGGAATAAGACTTAGTGATAATTAGGTTTTGAGTTCGTTTCCCATAAGGGATTTTTATCAAATTTATTGGGTTTTCTCCTGAATTAGTGTATAAGCATTATTGCTTAGTAAAGATAAATATAATCATATGATTACACTGATGACACCATAAAACTATAATAGTACGTCAGTAATCCAAATTTAAGGTTAAAAAATATTTCATGATAACCAAGTCAAAATACCAGCTGTTACATCAACAACGGAATACCAAAATATCTGTTTTTGAACAAAAAAATCTCAAAACTTTAATGGTAAATAAACATGTTGAAAATAGAAATCCAATACAAAAACATTAATTATTTTCTCAATATGCTCCTTATTATTAGTATCATATTTTAAAATATATTTGATTAATGGAGCAACCAGTTCACTTCAGAGGCAGTGCAGTAGTCCTCAAATTCCCATACACTCGGCATCCTCTTTCTGCTTGTGTTCTTGTTTGTATGTATCTATCCCACCTAATATTATAACTCTTTCATTTCACCAACATATACAACCCTCTTTATATACCCATCTCAAACCTTATTCAACAATATGGATTGTTGGTCTCCTTCTTTAAATGTTCATCAAGAATTTGCCAAACTTGTTAACCGTATGCATCCCCCCAGGTATTAAAATTGCAATAATAATTTTATATCTTTTTTTCGCAGTTAATATATATGAATCTCTCTGTTTTAATTTGGTTTTTTGTGTTGTAGGGTTACTGTTGATAACATCACATACAGAAAAGTCACTTTAGTTAAGGTATAACTTTAAAAAAGAATTAAGAATTATAAAATGTATTTAATTATTTGGTTCAGAACTTCAGATTCAAACTGTTTAAGGTTTATTTAATGATGTGAATTGCTTTGGATATTGTTGGCAGGTTGACAGTGCCAACAAAAGAGGAAGTTTGTTAGAAGTTGTTCAGGTTTTAACTGATCTCAACATACAAATTAAAAGAGCTTACATTTCTTCAGACGGGGAATGGTTTATGGATGGTAAAATTATAAACATTTATATATATATTATATGATACATATATATATATATACTTTCAATTATTGTAATCGATTCGCGGCTAAACATCGCCCTTTTCGATTCATGTTTGGCAGTATTTCATGTCACTGATCAGGATGGCAACAAGCTCTCCGAGGATAATGTCGCTGATTGTATCCAACAGGTCCATATACACTAAATCTGCATGTCGTTATCATCGTTATGTTATGTTATCGTTATTGTTATAGCCGAATAAACTATGTTATGTGTTATAGTCACTTGGACCCAGAGGTTGCAGTTTCAGATCATTAAGGGGTTCAGTTGGGGTCTAGTCAGCTATGCAACACACAACCATCGAGTTAACCAGGCGTGACCGGCCCGGTTTACTCTCTGAGGTCTTCGCAGTCCTTGCGAACCTCAAATGCAATGTGGTATCCGCCGAAATCTGGACTCATAACTCCAGAATTGCTTCAATTGTTTACATAACCGGCGATGAAACCAGACTCCCAATTGAAGACCCTGATCGACTCGCTAAGATCAAACATCTTCTCCTTTTTATTCTCAAAGGGGGTAGAGATAGACGCGGGGCTCAAACTGCAGTCTCCCGGGGGTTTACGCATACGCAAAGGAGACTGCACAGTTAATGTATGCAGATCGTGATTATGATTCCGGAGAATATGATCGGTTGGAGAATTCTAGAAGCGTAAAATCGTTAGTGACGGTTGAGAATTGCAGCGAGAAAGGGTATACGGTTGTGAATTTGCGGTGTCCCGATCGACCGAAGTTGTTGTTTGATACAGTTTGTACACTTACTGATATGCAATATGTGGTGTATCATGCTACTATTATTGCTGAAGGAGTTGAAGCTTCTCAGGTATTAATTTAATTGATTAATTCAACTATTGTCCGACAGTTTTACTATTGGTGGGATTTTACTAAGTATAATATAATGTTATATTTGTGTCGTTTTAAGGAATTTTACATCCGTCACACAGACGGATGTCCGATCAGTTCGGAAGCCGAGAGGGAACGTGTAATCCATTGCCTTGAGGCGGCAATCAAGAGGCAAGTTCCCAAGGGTGTAAAGCTGGAGCTATGGGGGAAGACAGGGTCGGGTTATTATCAGATGTGACCCGCATTTTTAGAGAGAGCGGGCTTTCAATCACGAGGGCGGAGGTGACCACGAGAGGATTGAAGGCGGTTAACACGTTCTACGTAACGGATTCATCTGCTGATCAGGTTAAAATCGAAACAATTGAAGTGGTTCGAGATGCAATCGGCCAGAGTGTGCTCACGTGGAAGGAAGACAGTGTGTTGAAGGCAGGGAATTCGCGGCCGACGGCAAGGTTTTCTTTGAGTGAATTGTTTCGATCGAGATCCGAAAAGTTTTTGTACAATTTGGGGTTAATTAGTTCTTGTTCTGAAGTAATCTGAAACAAAATCCATCGTTTGTTTACGTGTGGGTTCAAATCAAACAATATACAGTATGTAATCAGAAATGTAGTATTTGTTGACGTTTTTAAAAAGTTGGTAAATGTATGTTACTAGAAATTGAAAAGTACGGGCCGTGGACCGTAACGGACGACCGACCATGAGCGATCGTTTTCCCGCCAGTGTAAAAGGTAGTGTGCCACTGTGTGATTGGCCATTAGAAAAGGGACAGAATTTAAAGAGGGACGACTTTATGGCAGTCACAGCTTTTGTGGGAAGACCGTGAAGAAGGTCACGTGAATAGATCATATACCGTATCTTCCTTGATAATTGTGCACACCAAGTATCTACTAGGTTTTTTTATTTAGCGGTAAATAATTTCACGTGTAAACTCATCCTACTTGGGATATGTTTAAGATTGAATTCTTGATTGTGATGATAACCGGGCCTCGACGGTTTCAAATTTAAATTCATAAAAAGATTCTGGACCATATTCGAAGACGACTTTTGGAATATTCTAGACCTATTCTTCCATCAGGGATGTATCAATGGCGGGGTTAGCACATCTCTTATTACCTTAATAGCTAAAAAGTCCGACCCGGCGAATCTCGGTGATTACCATCCTATAAACCTCATTGGAGTGATTAGTAAGGTTATCTCTAAAACCCTTGCTAGCCGGTTCAAAAGGTTCTAGGCACGGTTATATCCGATTCTCAAACAGCTTTTTTAAAGGAGAGAAACATCCTCGATGGCCCCCTGATAGTTAATGAAATGATCTCGTGGCTTAGGAAGACTAAGAAGAAGGCGTTTATTTTGAAGTTAGATTTCGAAAAGGCTTACGACAATGTTCATTGGAATTTTGTCAAAATGGGTTTTCCTCCGAGATGGGTCAAGTGGGTGGATGAAGTTTTGCGCTGCAGATGTCATCTCGTGAACGACGCGGCAACCTCGATTTCCAATGTGAAAAAAGGTATGAGACAAAGACGATCCTTTGTCGCCTTTTCTTTTCTTGGTGGTTATGAGGCACACTCGTGTATGATGAAAAAAGCTTGCAACTTGGGTGCTTTTGACGGTTTAAATTGCCTAATGATGGGCCGTTGATATCGCATCTTTTGTACGCTGATGACGCCATCTTTTTAGGTGAGTTCTCTAGCTTTAACATAAAAAATGTGACCGCCTCAGATGTTTTCATGTGTGTTCCGGGCTGAAAATAAACATGTTTAAATCATGTATTTATGGTAATGGGGTGTCCGATCCGGATGGCTACCGTGCTTGGATGTCGAAACCAGAAAAATTCCTTTTGTCTATCTTGGTCTCTTGGTGGGCGCTAATATGAACCGAATCAATAATTGGCGCGTGATTTTTGACATTGTGGAAAACCGTCTAAGTGGAAGGCGAATTCTTTGTCGATAGGAGGGAGGGTGACCTTAATCAAGTCGGTGTTGGAAAGCCTACCGACTTATTATTTCTCCTTGTACAAGGTGCCGGTGTCGGTTACTAACGATTTAGAAAAAATGTTCAGAAAGTTCCTTTGGGGCGGCTCTCAAAATGAAAATAAGGTTCATTGGGTCAAGTAGGATAGGGTCGCTTGCCCTATCGATAAAGGGGGTCTTGGCCTTCAAGACGTCAACATAGCGCTGATCCTTAAGTGGGCGTGGAGATATAAGCTTGAGGATGAGAGTATGTGGAAAAGGGTCGTTGTCGCTATTCATAAAAACAATAGATCCTGGTCCATGCTCCCTGTTAATAAGAAATTCAATGGGGTATGGAGTAATATAGTTCAAGTAAGTCTTTTATTGGTGGATACAAAATGCAAAATTTTTGTAGAGGTGTTGTTGGGAATGGTAGAAGAATAATGTTTTGGCTGGATCCTTGGATCAGTAATATTCCCTTGAAAGAAAGCTTTCCTAATTTATTTAGTTTGGAGGTGAATAAACAATGCCATGTCTTTGAGTGTTTTGTATAATGTTGGTAATTTTGAATTAGAGAATTTGTTTACGTGTAAGGCAACAAACAATATTAAAGGAGTGGATAATTATAGATAATTTAAATGTGGTTACATTTAGATTATTAGTGATAATTATTATGTCCTAGTTATTAGCAATCCTAATAGTAGTCAAACGCGATAGGTTAGGCCATAAATAATCGAGTCAGTGATTAAGGATTGTAATTCAAGTTTTGCGTAAGTTTCTTGAATATTAATAAACGTTTGGGTGTTAGCCAAATACTTTGCAATTTTCGATTTACAATTCCATTCAATACCGATTCACCTTGAATTGGTATGAGAGCAATACCTGGAACTAACTCACCTACGATTGAGCATAGGGTTGAAGGTGATCTCGCCGGAAGTTTGAGTTCAAGGATCGGCAGGTTGGAAACGGTTCTAGCAACTGTTGATTGTCCTGTCGTCCGATCGCAAGCAGGTTGGAAGCAGTTCAGACTCTGAACTGCTGATTGTCCTGTGTGAACCGATCTAGAACCAAGCTAGACGCCGGCCGAAATCGGAACTTGCGTTGTTCTTTTAACCAAAGACAGAGAAGGAGACAGGTTGAGCGTGGAGGCTGCTGTTGCATCTGTTGTCGGTTGAATAAAAGGACTTCTGAAAGTGGTCAGTGATCGGAGAGCAGGATCTGCCGGAAAGTTTGCTCGAAGAAGACAACAAATACGTGATTTGGTGGTGTCGTTCTGTTTTTGTCAGACGTTTTCAAAGGGAACAGTTAGTAGGGGGTTTTTTATTGGATATATTTTTGTTTTGGGTCACTTTTTAAAGGCCCATATCAAAATAACTCCAATTAATTCCTATTGTTCAGTACTGTTGTTCATGAGAACAGTGGATCACTAAAAAAATTCTTTGTTTTGGATTATTTATTAAGTCCAAAACAAATTAGTTTTATTTATTTTTCGGGTTTGTGTTTGAAGTGGAATTCGGGAATTAAACGCGTAGACTGGAAGAAACTGAATCAGTTACACCGGAATCGTTTAATCTTACGTATAGTCGACGAAAGAAAAATATGGTTGGAAGCGATGGCAGTAGCGGCTCGAATATCGAGAAATCAGTTCCCAATTCAACATCACTTCAATGCCCGATGTAGAATAAGGTTGATTATACAATTTTGGTGTTGCGTATTTGCGCAATTTTTAACGTTCATGGCGTGTGGGAGACCATTGAACCCGGAACCAAAACCGATGTGAAGAAAACAATATGGAAATTGCTTTGTTGTTTCAATCTATGTCGGAAGAACAAATCTTGCAAGTTGGTAATATGAAGACAGCAAAAGAGATGTGGGATGCACTGAAAGCACGCCATCTGGGAGCCGATCGGGTACGTGAATCAAGATTTCAAACACTCATGTCAGAGTTTGAGGCGTTAAAGATGAAGGATTCAAGTACTATTGATGAATTTTCAAGCAAGTTAACAGGAATGTCTTCAAAAGCGGCGTCTCTCGGTTCTATAATCGAGGAACAAAAGATCTTGAAAAAGTTTCTTCGTGGTTTACCAAGACGGTTCATCCATATGGTAGCCTCGGTTGAGCAAATTGTGGATCTAAAAACAGTTTCATTGGACGACGTTGTTGGACGAATGAAGGCGTATGAGGAACGCATAAAAAATGAAGAATTGCAGTCGAATAATCAAGGTACACAAACAAAACTTATGTTCAATAATTCTAATTCTTCTTCAAGTTCTAGACAGAATTCACGCGATTCAAGTAAGGGGCGAGGGAAAGGCTCAAACCGTGGACGTGGTGGTGGTGGACGCGGTCGAAACCAATCTGGTCAAAACACGCAAGTCACAAGACGGGTCCAACGAAGGGGATAAACATAATGGAAAAAAGGATTATTCTAAGGTTCAATGTTTTCGATGCGACAAGTTCGGTCACTTTGTTTCGAGATGTCCAGAGCGAAAGAAAGAGAAACAAGAAAACTTGATCGATGCGGAAGAAATTGACCCGTCTCTATTTATGGTGCAAGACGCTCAAGAAGTTGTTTACTTGAATGAAGAAAAGATCATTCCAAAAAATTACGAGAATGGTTCGGAAGAAAAAGACTTGTGGTATTTGGATAATGGCGTGAGCAACCATATGACGAGTATTGTATCTCTTTTCTCTGAATTAAATAAGCGAGTTGGTGGCAAAGTTAAATTCGGGGATGGATCTCAAGTCGAAATATGCGGGAAAGGTTCTATATTACTATTCGGTAAAACGGGGGAGCAAAGATTAATGACCGATATTTATTATATCCCTAGTTTACGTAGTAATATAATAAGTCTCGGTCAAGCAACAGAGTGTGGATGTGATATTTGTATGAAAGATGATTATTTATTAATGTGTGACGCTCAAGGCAATGTATTAATGAATGTTACTCGGTCTAAAAATTGCCTTTATATAATTAAATTAAAAGTTAGAACACCCGTGTGTTTGAAAGCTCGGATTGATAATGAAAATTAGTTATGGCACGCGAGACTCGGTCACCTAAATTTCGAGTTCATGAAACAAATGGTGAATAAAGATATGGTCGTGGGGATGCCAAAAATCAATCGTGAAAATCAAATATGTGATTCGTGCTTAGTCGGAAAGCAAACGAGACAACCTTTTCCGAAGACGACGTTATTCAGGGCTACACGTGCCTTGGAACTTGTTCATGGAGACTTATGCGGTCCAATTTCTCCGAGCGCTATAGCGGGAAATAGGTATGTATTTATCTTAGTTGATGATTTTTCACGTTTCATGTGGACTTTTTTTTTGAAGGAAAAGAGTGAAGCGTTTGAAACCTTCAAAAAGTTTAAAGTCATGGTGGAAGTGGAAGTTAGTAGAAAAATCAAGACGTTACGAACCGATCGAGGGGGAGAATTTACATCTCATGAGTTCAATCGGTTTTGTGAAAACGAAGGGATTATTTGACACTTAACCGCTCCATATTCACCTCAATAAAAGGGGGTGGTGAAGAGGCGGAACCGTACCTTAATGGAAATGACTCGAAGTTTATAAAAAGAGTGACAAGTTCTTAATTTTATGTGGGGAGGAGGCGGTGAGGTACTCAACCAATTTAATAAATAAAACTCCAACAAGAGCGTTACACTAAGACAAAACACCGTACGATATGTTAAAACGAGAGAAACCGGATCTTCAATATCTTAAAGTTTTGGATGTGCGGCGTATTTGAAAAAAGTTGGTGGGCACCTTCCAAAATTAGACGATCGTTCGACTCGTCTAGTTTATCTTGGAAACGAAAAAGGTTCGGGAGCGTATCATTTATACAATCTGACGAATCGTAGAATTGTTGTGGGTCGGGACGGAGATACGGAGTTTCATGAAACGGGTGGTTGGAATTGGGGAAAAATATTGGTTTTAATAACGAAGAGTCTCGTGAACCGGGTATGTTTTGGGTAGACTTTGGTGGCGTAATCAACACCGGAGATGGAACCATAAATACCGAACTTAGTGGGTCCACTTCTGGAACAGATGTAAGCTCGAAAAATTTTAATGATGAGATTGGGACTGAGTTAACTGGTCCGTTGACCAGCAGCTCAGAAGAACCCATCAGCAGAAGTTAAGCGCGTACACACAGTCATAGCCCATCAACTATGACGTCTGGCCCATTTGGTTCAAGTAACAATGGAGTGAATGTTGGGTCACGTGTTTGTTGCAGCAAACTCCAACAAGTACTAATATTATTTCTCAAAAATCAAATTGGATTAATGGATCACATGGCTTGAATCATGAAGGCAGTGTAGTTTGGCGTGAATCTCAAGCAAAAATTAATTTTAATTTTGTGAACAGTAATGCGGAACAAAATAATTTTATGACGCTAGAGCCAGTTGTTCGAAGATCTAATCAAGCAACGGTTACACCGGTACATTTTAACGATTATGTTTTAAATTCGAGTTCTATTGATGAAGAATATTTATTGCTTGCGGATGACGAACCGGCTTATTTTAATGATGCGAAAAATAAACCGGAGTGGATGAAATCAATGTGCGCAAAAATTGAATCAATTAATAAAAATAATACTTGGTCGTTAATTAGAGTTACCACGTGGTGCAAAAGCGATTGGATTGAAGTGGGTTTTCAAAGTTGAAAGAAACGCGGATGGCTCACTAAATAAACACGAGGCTAGACTCGTGGCGAAGGGTTATGTTCAGCAACCCGGAGTCGATTTTGACGAAGTGTTCGCGCCAGTTGCTCGACTCGAAACAGTTCGGTTACTTTTATCTCTCGCAGCGAATGAAGGTTGGGAATTACATCATCTGAATGTTAAATCCGCGTTCCTACACGGCGAATTAAAAGAAGAAGTTTATGTCGTTCAACCGGAAGGGTTCGTTAAAGAAGGCGAAGAGCATAAAGTTTATAAATTGTCTAAGGCGTTATATGGGTTAAGGCAAGCTCCACGTGCATGGAATACGAAATTAAATAATATTTTATTAAATATGAAATTTCATAGGTGCTCGCAAGAACAAGCCGTATACCGAAGAACCGTTGGAACGGACGTCTTATTAATCGGCGTGTACGTGGATGATTTAATTATGACGGGTTCAAATTTGAAACTTATTATGGAGTTTAAGCGCGGGATGGCTAAAAACTTTGAAATGGCGGATTTGGGAAAGCTTACTTATTATCTTCGAATTGAAGTGTCGCAGAGCAAGGACGGGATAAAAATTAAGCAAGAGGCGTATGCAAAGAAAATACTGACCGAAGCCGGTATGATTAACTGCAATCCTACAAATGTTCCCATAGACCCGAATGTGAAATTTTCTAAATTTGAAGATGAAGAAGATTTTGATGCAACGAGATATGAAAGATTGTCGAGTGTCTCCGGTACCTTTTACAGACTCGGCCAGATTTGACATTTTCGGTTGGAGTAGCCAGTCAGTACATGCAATGCCCGAAGCAATTTCATGCAGCTCTTATCAAGCAAATTCTTCGTTATTTACGAGGTACTTTTAGCTATGGCATTACCTATACTCAAGGAGAAAATATGTTGGTCGGCTACAGCAATAGTAGTCACAACATAAATCCGGACGATGGAAGAAGTACTACGGGACACGTGTTTTATTTTGGGTCTTCCCCAATTACTTGGTGTTCTCAAAAGCAAAGTACAGTAGCTTTATCATCGTGTGAGGCGGAGTATATGGCGGCTAGTGCAGCCGCGTGTCAGGCGATTTAGCTAAAAGAATTAATTGGTGAATTACTCGATAAGAAGATTCAAGTGGCGGTGTTACGTGTTGACAATACATCGGCGATAGCTCTCGTGAGGAACCCGGTTTTCCATGGAAGAAGCAAACACATAAAGTCCCTATTTCACTACATTCGGGGATGTGTAGATCGTGAAGATATCGTAGTCGAGCATGTTAGTGGCATTGATCAAAAGGCGGATATTTTAACAAAGGCTCTTGGGAAGATCAAGTTCAAGGAGATGATTGAAAAGCTTGGAGTCGAAGACTTGTCAGATACGAGTTCAAAATTCCGGGGGTGATTGTTGGTAATTTCGAATTAGAGAATTCCTTTGCGTGCAAGGCAAGGAACAATATTAAAGGAGTGGATAATTATAGATAATTTAAATGTGTTTAGATTTAGATTATTAGTGATAATTATCATGTCCTAGTTATTAGCAATCCTAATAGTAGTCAAACGTGATAGGTTAGGCTATAAATAATCGAGTCAGTGATTAAGGATTGTAATTCAAGTTTTGTGTTAGTTTCTTGAATATTAATAAACATTTGGGTGCTAGCCAAATACTTTGCAGTTTCCGATTTACAATTCCGTTCAATACCGATTCATCTTGAAATATACAGTGGAGTGGGTTTGGAGGTGGAAAAGCAAATGAAGTGGCTGAGTTGAGCAACCTTATCGATTTGCTGGGTGCAGTGTCTTTTAGAAAGCATTATGATTCTTGGATTGGCAGGGAGCGAACGGAGATGGTTTCTCAGTGAAGAACGTTCAAAAAATTCAGGCTGACTCAATTGATTATAGCTCGCGTTTTGTCATGGAATGAAGTAGTTGGATTCCAAAAAAGTAATATTTTCGCTTGGAGGGTGGAGTTAGATAGAATGCCGACGGTGGAGGCTCTTAGGAAGCGAAACATTGAAGTTAGTTCAGTCAGCTGCGTTGTTTGCAGTTGTACTCAGGAGACTGCTGAACACATCTTTACGGGATGTTTGGTCGCAGCAGTTGTGTGGCAATGGTTTAGTAATTGGTGTAATATTCCGATTATCTTTGGGTTCAATGTGAGGGACCTTTTGGAGTTCCATAATTATATCGGAGGTGGGGTTTTAAAGAAGAAAGTGGTCGATGGCATTATCATCTTAGCGTGTTGGTGTATGTGGAGATCTAGAAACGACAAGATTTTCTCGAACAAAGATTGGAATATTGGAGAGATCACGAGTAGTATCAAGGCTTTTGGTTATCTTTGTTTCAAGAATAGCTCGATTTATAAATCTATATGTTGGAAATGTTGGTGTAATTTTGATTTTGTTTGAGCCAGATGTGTTTGTGTAGGGCCGCTCTTGCGTTTTTGTGAGGCGGTCGTTTCATGTGAATGAAGTATACTTTTCGAAAAGAAAAAAAAGGTCGAATTCTTGACCGCTATGAGACCGTACCCCTTGATGTGTGGGAACCAGATGGAATCGTAAACCCTCGCCCCCTTAAGTTCGAACCACGGATTAAAGTCCTGATTCGTCCCTTCACCCAAATGTCCCTCGAAAATAGCACAAGCGGGAATCGGACATGCTTCTTTACTAGGGAGGACAAACCTTTTGACCACTAGACCAACATCCCAAGACATCTCGGAGACATCTTTAGAAAAAGATGTATTTTTAAACTTTAATTTGACCACTAAACCAATATCTCAGGACATCTCGTGGGTATCTTTAGAAAAAGAAGTATTTTTAAACTTCGATTATAATAATTAGTGGTAGACCCGTTCTGATCTACGGTGCGTGTTACGACGGATGGGAACTCTATTTAAAAAATATATTAAAATTTCAATAGTTGAATTTAATTAAGTAAAATAGTAAAAAAGAAAGAAAGAAAAAAAGGGGGCATGGGGTAGAACCGAGAGAAAATGAGAGGGAGAGAGCACCTAGACTTCAACCCAAGACCTTTTAAACAGTTGAGCTTTAACTTCCAACCTCTTAACCATCTGGCTAAGTCATCACTCTGGTTATTAAAAGCAAACACATATGTATGTATAAGCAGAGGCTGACACTGTTCCTGGTGACCAACGTGCGTTGGAAGAGACAACTATTTGGTTGGTTTAGGTGCACTCGTTATACATGAGACCAAAGATAAAACCCAAAATATATAGTTGTAGTATGCCCAAGATGGTATTGACGCGTGTTCGATTAATTGTTTTCTTTCTTTTTTTTTTTTTTGAATTTTAGTTATTACAAAATAAAAGAGGAAAACTTATAAAAAGTTATTGAGGATAATTTAGTTAAAGTGTCCTTTGATCAGGGCAGTTTGTAGGTCAAAACACTTTATTTGGTTGGAGGCCTGGACTGGTCCAGATCCCTTGGCTTTGTTCTTTCTAGCTCTTTTTCATTAGGAGGGCTGACAAAGCCTGCTATGTTGCAGACTGGATACACATGGGTTAATCTGGATGAGTTGGTAATTGGGCTTGGATAAGAACACTGGTGTCTGGGGAAAAATGGGGAGATTTCCTGCAACTGTTGCCTTTGCTGTAGATTGTATCTTTATCTGGTGTTCTTGACCGATGGTTGTAGGGTCTTGAGCATTCCGGGTTTTTCTTCGGTTAGGAGCATCCTGCACTCAGCGAATCGGGTTAGTTCGGGACTACGTTTTTTAGCTTGAGTCCCAAAGAAGGCAAGCATTGTAGCTTGGAAAGCTGTAAAAGAAAGATTTTGACAATGACTTTTGTGGTGAATGCAGTGAAATGGTAGGCCATATCACTTTGGTGCAAGCTTCCTGCCTTTTTGTGTTTGGGGTTAGGGACTTGTTGGATTTGCAAGTATAGTCATTGCTCAAAGAAAACGAAGAGTGTGTTTCACGCAATTATTCAAACTTCGGTTGGGTGTATGCGGAGATCGAGGAACAAATTGGTTTCCAACCAGAAACCGGCGTCCTTTACAAAGATAGTCCGTTACAAAGATAACTGAAGAGATAAAATTGTTGTGCTACTTATGGATTTAAAACAGGTCCAAACGAGTATTCTATTACATGTAGAGGTGCGCAAAACTATTTTTTCCCTTACCAGTTCGATTAACCGAGCCATTGGTTTTTTTCCTCATTTTTGCTTTAACGGTTTTTTTTTCTTTTCGGTTAACCGGTTCCTTTTTAAAAAATCCCTAACCAGCTACTCCTTAATCGGTTATTAACCGGTTTCAGTTATTTAATCTGTTATTTTGTGTACCTCTAATTACATGATCTCGATGGCTAAATTTTGAATTTTTTCTGTATTAACAAACTTTGTCAACCAAACTCGTTAAGTATTAAATTCAGATTCCATCGAACTTTGTGACCCAGACGTTTGATACTAAGATCCACTCTTTATTTCAATGAAACCGGTTCATGAAAAAGTCGGTATTAATACCACACAAACTCTCGTTTCTCAAACCTACCTCTTCATGTGGGTAATAATCTGCCTGAAAAGGCTACAATAACTCGTACAAAATGGACACTCACAAGACGCAACCACCTACCTGCCTTGCTTTTCTAGACCAATGGAAGCTCGCCACAATCACTGATTACAACTCTCTTTGTTGGACGGTCACCTCTGTCCGTGACTTGAGACTCGATCAGCTTAACTACATCCATGCCCTCGAGAACTTGCCCGAACACCACATGCCTTTGATCCAACCATGGAGTCTGCCCACCACACACAGACATAAACAAACATGTCAATAGTTTAGACCTTGATTATGTTATCAGATAATCTACAGAAGAGAGCATGATGCCCCCTTGAAACATTTTTCAAACCAAATCATACCTTGACTGTGCATATAAAGAATTGACTTCCATTAGTATTGGGCCCGGCATTTGCCATGCTTACAATTCCTGGTCCAGTGTGAGTTACTGCAATTTTAACATATGTCAAGAGATGCGTCAGGACAGAATGTGGTCCTTGTTAGCTTAATTTTGACCAAAGTTACTTAATTTTTTATGCAGTTACTTGTTAGCTTTTCATTAACAAATGTGGTCCTTATGTCGCTCCTTAAATAAGTTTTGGTTTATTTGCTTCCTAGAAGATACTATCAATTAACTGCATTATATAACATGATTAATGATCCATGTAGAGGGTTGGCTAACTCACGTTTGAAGTTCTCGTCCTTGAATGTCCGGCCATATATGCTCTTGCCACCAGTGCCCTGGCATAATAATCAGAAAAAAGCGAACAAATTACATTGCATGTCCAACTAAAAGACTATTACAAGTACTGCAGGCATAAAACATCAACATAATCAAGTATCACTAGGGCAGAAGATGAAGATGTGGTTATCAAGTTCTGTGCATTATCTTCTTTAATTCCTAGAGATGTAAGTGTGCTGAATAATAAGTGCGCGGAAGCCAACAGACAAGTTCACCAGGACACTGTAACGTATATATCATAACATATGTATCAACAACTGGAAGAAAGTATGAAGACAGGATAAGCAAGACCTACATTTCCCTTATCGAAGTCCCCTCCTTGAATCATGAAATCCTTAATGACACGGTGAAACGCAGAGCCCTTGTAGCCAAAACCTTTCTCTCCTGAAAAAAATCAAGGCCAAAACACCAGATTACCCATAAGTTCATCCAACAATGTGTATCAAAACAAAATAAGAATCACTCAACAAAACATGCGAATGTGATATTCAACCTGTACAGAGAGCACGGAAATTTTCAGCAGTCTGGGGCACATCATCACCAAAGAGCCCAATCACAATTCTTCCTACGCTGTTACCGACGGGGTTTCCAATGCTTATGTCAAAGTAGACTTTGTTGGTTACTTTAGCCTGTGTAGCTACCTCCTGAATGCAGAGAAAACCATGCATATAAGCTAATAAGAAACTCGGTAAACCCTAATATCCTATTAACTTGACACACAGAAACAAAAGCCTCTGTATGTTGCACCAATTCAACTAAATTTTTTCCTCAATTTTCATAAATTTCACATCTGCAAATCACTAACTATAACCATAATATGACACAACATATTCAATATCATTTTAACGCAATTCAGGCTATTCAGCTCACATGTAAGACTTAACAACTTTACTTATGCATGTCACACCAATTCGATTAGAATTTTTCCTCAATATTCATAAAATGCATATCTGCAAAGTGCAAATCACTATCTATAACTATACGACGCCACAACATTTTCAATATCATTTTAATTCAATTCAGTCTATCCAGCTCACATGTAAGACTTAACAACATTACTTATGCATGTCACACCAATTCAACTAGAATTTTTCCTCAATATTCATAAAATCCATTTCTGCAAAGTGCAAATCACTATCTATAACTATACAATGCCACAACATATTCAATATCATTTTAATGCAATTCAGGCTATCCAGCTGCCTCACATGTAAGACTTAAAAACTTTACTTACGCATGTGTCACGAATTCGACTAGATTTTTTCCTCAATATTCACAAATTTTAAATCTGCAAATCACTATCTATAACTATAAGCAGCCAGAACATATTCAGTATCATTTTAATTCAATTCAGCTCACACGTAACACACTAACACTTAACTACTTCACTTAATACTTATAACTTTAAGTTTAGCAGATTAAAGTACCAATACGCATACCTAGATGTATCAAAATTCACCAACAAATACAATCCTTACAAGCACAAATGCATAAAACCGAAAAATATACCTGAGCAGTAGCCCAAACGGAAAAGCATCGGGACTTGTGCTGAACCCTAGGGTTTGTTGAAGACTGCAGCCGCAGCGAGCCGGATAAAAGGTCGATGATGCTGATAATGTAGATTTAGCGAGCTTGTTGGATCTGAAACACGAATTTTGAATGGTTTTCACCGGCGATAAGGTTGGGGAAGCTGAGAATGAACCGACGTTTGACTGAAACAACAAATTGAAAGATATTAAAGCGATGAAACAAGTGGAAGATAGAATATGTAAGTTAATACCATAGATGTGAATGAGAGCGCCATTGATTAGCGATTAGGTGGATAATACAGAAAGGGGCGTGTGTTTTGAGGGGTAGGGAAAATGGATATCGGTGATGACGAGTGACAGTGGCGCATTGGTATATTCGTGGGGAAAATGACAGAAATGGGGATGGGGTTTATTATATTTACTTTTGAGACCCTTGATTGTTAAAACTAGTAGATTTTAGTACTTAGTAAGATGTAATTAGAAATGAGTTTTTTCTTTAATAGTGGATTTTATTAAATTAAAATAGTTATTATCATCCATCCACTTATTTTTAAGGAATAAACCAGTAAAAAGTGTTAGTTGGTGCTCACACAAGAGGGTATTTTTTATGTCACAAAAGGTATAAATTTTGAAGTATTTAGTTCCAGAGGATCTTGTAATTAGAGAAGTGTTGTTATGCCATACATAAAGATTGACAGATTGTTTACCATGTTTCACCCAGATACCCATATATTAAGTGTCGGCACAAAGAAGAAAGAGATAAATAGCAAGAGAGCGAGCAAAACCACGTCCTCTACTCCCAATCTCAACCAATGGCAAAGGTGGGCTTTGCTATGGAAGTCATGGCTATCGACAAAAGCCTGAACATGTAAATCCAAAATATTAACTATTATTTTAATTATTATTGAAAGTTTTATAGTTTTATTGTTTTAATATTAGTAAAAGTTTTATAGTTTTATAAATATTTGATGGTAAAAAAAAATACAATCTAAAAAAATTTGATAGGTATCAATAGCGTTGCTTATGAGCTGAGTTAAGCTCAACTTGTAAAGTCAAGCTTGAAAATTTACAAGTTAGCTCGCCTAGACTCAATATTTACTATTAAACAATATATTAAGGTTAAACTTAGCATCGTTTGTAATTTGAGCTTGTCTATGAAATAATTTGAGCTTGTCGATGAAGATAGACTTCATCTTTAGCACATTGAACAAAAGGTGCACAAATCGAGTTTTTGTTAATACCCGGTTCCGGGTATGGAACCGGTTTCAGATATGATCGAGTATTGGAAAATCGGGTATTAAGAGAAACCGGGTAGGGTTCGGGTACAGGTATTGAAGAGAAAAGTCATACCCTATGTACCCGGGTAGGGTATAATCGGGTTTGGGTTTAACCGGGCATTAATACCCGATTTTAAAAAATATGTTCTTTTTATTTTACATAAAAATAAAGGCGTTTAGAAATTAAATTTCGTTTGTAAAAGCAATTAAAAACAAATTACAATAACATAAATTCGCTCAAATACAAATTATTTGTTTTATAATATGCATTTTTAAGAAATTTAAATATAAAAGTTGCAAAGTAAACATAAAAATATACCTTAAAATTTTGGGTATTCTATCGGGTATAGGGTATAACCAGGTTGGGGTATAGGGTATGACCGGTTTCGGGTATTTTTGGGTATAAATCGGGTACGGTTTCAGTTACGGGTATTGAGTTCAAAATGTGTACTCTATCCATACCCAACGGGTAGAGTCAGGTTCGGTTATGGGTATACAATACCCGGGTACAAAAATAACTGGTTTCCGATTTTTTTATCAGGTCCGGTTCTGAGAACGGGTTTTTTTTGCACCTCTACATTGAACTATTGATGGTGGCGTGATTTGAGCTTCTGAATGGATGGGCGGTGGGCTTTTTTCTTACCTGGGCTTCTTTAGTAGACTATCACTAGACATGTGTTTTCTAATTTGATGGTATCGAACCCAGTTTGCCGTTTATACCAACTAGCGCGTGTCATCTCGGTTCGAAACGTAGTATACGAACAAACTCGACTTGACTATATATACAGATGCTAATTTCAAACGAAATACTTTTTAAGTTACTTTCGGCAATCTTCAAGCCACCAATTAATCAATTATTTGAAAAATATAGTTACAACTTTGTGGAAACAAGCCACTAAAAGTTTCAAGACATATTGTAAAACATAGACTAATTAGAAGAATAGCCTCATGGCATTATAACATAGTAACATCTTGTGGGTGGAATAAAAGCTTAGGGACCCTTAGGTTCTGAGTTCGATTCCCACAAGGTGGTTTTTCCCAGATTAGTGGATATGATATGATCAGGTGGTTCCACTGATGACACGATACTTCAATGGTCCGTCAGTGATCCAAATTTGTCATTCAAAAGGAAGAAGCTATATATAATAACAAAAAGAATTGAGATATTCATATCAGTAAATGTCTATTTTGTATATGTCACGTGATTTTATAACAATCTAATTAGTTTCTAAATATACATCATTGTTTATCGCAAACTTGAACCTCAACCTCTTGTGGAAGGATATCATTTTACACATCTGGATGCCGCTAGACAAAAAGCCGTTTGGTTTATATCATTTAATATTTGTTGTTTCGAATTTTTTTAATATGCTAGAGTCAAAACCCAAAGTTCCCAATTAGAAAGAAACGAATAGATGGTCACTCTTCACCTTTACCCATTTTCATTAAAAAGAACTAAAATCATTTGGGTGGTGTTAGAAAAGTACCAAATTACTTTACCAATTTTTGCCTCACTTTTAAGGCATTCTTCAACGGATAGTAGAACCCAAAATCACAAACCGAATGGATGTCGACAATGTTGCTGATAAAAACAAGAACCTGATTGACGAAACCGAAGAGTACCCCGAGTACACCTAATACATATAAATAAAACTTAAATTTAAGAGTTATGAATTTGATCTAAGGAGTTTTGAGAACATGAATGCCATAACAAGTATGTATTCAACTATTTATTACATTAAACTTTTTTATAACAAAGAACGATTTTTAATAATTAAAAGATCAATACCGGTCACCCAATTGTTAACCTAGTAAGATTACAAAGTCCACCGAAAACACAATGCATCAATCCGCCATATATGACAACTCAAAATTACACCAATTTTTCTCACGATAAAGCTAAACATCCCGTCCTATTCTATAACCAAAGAAAACCGTATACTTTAATTTCCTCCTTCATTCTGTCGAAACTCACTTGCTTATGATTTATTAAATTAAAGTATTTAATTTAGCCCCATCAAATCATGAAATAAATAAGTGATATATTAATCTGCTCAGATATTAAAATAGGCTGTTTTAAACACAATATCCACACAATAAATGTATGTATATCATCTTGTTTTAATTATAAAAAAATTAATATAATTAATTAAATAATACTTAAATTTCATTTCATAAACAAGAATGCACCAATTTTAATTTTAAAACAAATTTAATGAACCAGAAGTGTAGGATAAAGTTTGTATCAGTAACAACAAACACTAAAATAATCTCAACTTTTCTTAATGAACCAGAAGTGTAGAATAAAGTTTGTATCAGTCACAACAAACACTTGAAATCATCTCAATTTTTCTTAACATTACATAACATAATTAACTAAATAACATGAACAATCAAATACGTATTCATAACTAATTACTCAAAGCCACAGTGCCCCAGCTTCCTTAAGAAGTGGGACCAAAGCCATAGACCCCACCAACTTCCCGCCGATAAACACCACCGGCACCGCCGTAGAGCTGCCCATAAGCCTGACCAACGCCCGTTCTATCTCCCTACCCCTGACTGGATCCTCATCTAGCTCGTACACCGTCGGGTTAACACCCATCCCGGAAAACAAACTCTTGACCGCATAACACATACAACAAGTGCTCAAACTAAATATCACCACCGCACTTTGTGACGCCAGCTTTGCCACCCTCTCTAGCGGATCCCTTGATATTGCATTGTAACTCACCGGCATGTGGTTGTAGTAATATTGCATTGTGGTACTCCCTTGATATTGCATTGTGTGGGTGTTTGTGTTTTTTGAAGATGTTATCTGATGAGTGAATAATAATAATAATATTATGTGATACGATGATGATGGTGGGCTGGTGGTGTTTATATAGGGATTGAGAGGGGGGGGGGGGGGGGCATGAAGCTCGTGTTTTAATAAAAATATACAAAATAATTATGTATGTTAATATTTATATGTTGTCATGTCGGACTCTTTAAAGGAATCCGGTGTACAAACAACGGACCGCTAATCACACATTTTTTATATGCTGATGATGTTGTGTTTTTAGGTGAATGGTCGGAAGTCAATGCCCAGAACTTGAATAGAATTCTTCGGTGCTTTTATTTAAGCTCGGGGCTTCGGGTGAATCTTACAAAAAGCAGTGTGTTTGGTGTGGGTGTAGATAACGCGAGGGTCGTTCAAATGGCTGATATTCTAAGATGCAAAGTTGGCAAATTCCCGTTTAAGCACTTGGGGCTACAAGTTGGTGCAAATATGAATTTGGTGAAACACTGGAAGCCGGTGGTGGATGTGTTTAAAAAAAAGGTTGTCGGTATGGAGAGCAAATACCTTGTCGTTTGGGGGGAAAATAACATTACTCAAGTCGGTGTTAAATTCCCTACCTACTTATCATTTCTCTCTTTACCGAGCACCAATATCAGTCATAGCGCAATTGGAGAGAATTAGACGGGAATTCTTGTGTGGATATTGTGTTTAAAACAGTGGAGTCGAATGCCTAGCTCGGAGGAGGAGTTGTATCAGCTTGAAGAATTGACATCTATATTAACGAGGGTCAGTAGAAGATAAATGGGACTGGATCTTGGAGTCGGCCGGGAGTTTTACGGTTCAGAGTCTTAGACTGCAGCTGCAGAATACCAGGTTCACCGGTAGCAGGCTGGATTTTTTATGGAATAAATGGATTCCCTTGAAGGTGAACTTTGTCACGTGGCGGTTGGCTTTTAATCGCTTACCGACTATGACAGAGCTCGCAAAAAGGAATGTTCAGGTGGACTCTTTAAGGTGTAAATTGTGTGGGGCGGATGACGCGACTGCAGACCACTTGTTCGTAGCCTGCAGAGTGGCACAAGAGACCTGGGATTTCGTGGCAGATTGGTGTCGTTTAAACGGCTTTTTTGTGTTCACAGCAAGAGATTTGGTGGAGTTTTGGAAGCATGCTCGGGGTAGTCGAAGCTGGAAGAAATTAGTAAATGCGATTGATTATTCAAGTGGCGGTGTGGTGTGTGTGGAGATATAGGAATGATATAATCTTCAACCGAAAAATGAGAAACACTGCGTGTATAAGAGAGGAGATTAGACAGCTGGGATTTCTGTGGATTAAGAACCGTGCAAAGAGACAAAGGATTACATGGGAACAATGGTGTAGGTTTGAAATAGAAAACATGATGCTGTAACTTTTTCTTTTGGTGTACTGTGTAATCTTGGTGATGGACTAACTATTTTATGTTAAATAATATGTTTGTTGGCCTTTCAAAAAAAATATTTATATGTTGTACGAAAAATAAAGACAGTGAAAATGACTAGTAGGGGTATTTTGGGGATTAAAATTTGTGGTGGAAGGGGAGTGTGAGAGGGACAAAAGAACAAAATAATAGGGGTAGGGGTAGGGGTAGGAGGATCTGAATATTCACAAATGTGCTGACAAGGAGGCAAAATAGTTCAGACTGTACAATGTTGGTGGCTACGATGCTTTTTCGCATGTTTATAAGACATGTATAAAGTTGTAGATACAAATATACGTATATTGGTCCGTATGGATATTTAGGCGGCTTCGTATGTCCTTGTTGTCGGGTTTTAGTTTGTCCTATTTTGCATGCTTTGACAACTGCAGCGTCAATGCCTGTGATGGGCCTCATTTTCTGTTCCTCTTTTCCTCTTCAGAATGTTTACAACTACAACATTTTAATTTTTAGGGTGAAAAGGGCATTTTCGGTGACCCCTTCAGTAATCCTCATTTATCGTGCGGCAAGGGGCCGCCACCATTTTTTCAGTAAACGGTGACAAAGACGAAGAGATTGAAATCGGTGAATACTCACCAAAAAGAGAAAAGAAGAGGTAGAGGAGAGAGAATTAATGGTGAGTCTTATCCTTTTTCAACCAATCACAAATCTTTTATTTATTATTATTTTTTTAAATGTTTATCACTATTTATGTGTTTGAACACCCCTAGTATTTAAGTGTAAATTGAGAAGTGAATGGGGAAGTTGATATGACATGATATTATTGGTTAAAAAAAAATTACCATTCCCTATTTGGGGAGCATCTCTTCCACCCTTAGTAGTAATTTTAAGTTTAGAATATGTGTTAATCTTGTGGGTTAAACTTGGATTAAACGTGGTTAAATGAAATAAATTCGGGTCATTCAATGTTTTACCGAACATAGTTTTTAGTAGTATTTAGAGATGGTGTGCGTATGTTAACTCATATAGTAAAAGGACAAGATTCCATAATTAAAGTTTCAATTTGGTATAGTTATATCATGATTTACTTCATCTCTTAACTATAAAGGTTTTGAAATTAGTTTTAACAATTTGTAACTTTGTAACGTGTTTGGACTTAGTGGTGAGCATCCAATTCCTTTTAATGTTGTATCACATAATGTTCATGTCACGTTATGGCATAATAATCAATGGTGGGTCCAGAAATATACCGTTATCATCCGTTGTATATGTTATTGGGTTTATGGTGGTGGTGGTGGTGGTCACATGATGTATCGATTTAATTCGAGTAAAAAGAATAAAACAACTTCATACTTTTACTCTTTTTCTTTTAGGCTTACCATGTGATTGTTCCAAATTATATGATGTAAGTGTCGAAATTATACAGTCAAATATCAAATACGAATAAAATGTGTAATAAAATCGTTATCAAAAGTAAAGCCACATTAATTGTCTTTCCAACACCTTTTGTGACTATTGTCACCTGGATCACCCTACAAGCCCCCACGCCTCTCCTATTGCCTCAACACCATCCTCAAACTCGTCCCTGTATTACCAAATTTGAGGGGCACTTTTTAACGACAAACAAAAACATCTTATAAAACACAGTGTTAACATTTTATTAACCCAATTTTTACACCAGAAACATATGCAAAAAAGGCCACCAAATTACATTAAGTTCTCATACATACATATCAAATCGAAATTGTGCCATTTCTCCCAGGTGAGCTATGTCACCACCTATGCTCGATTCTTTAACCAAAGATATGCCATCACCCTTATCTCCTCTTTTAAATTTCTTGCAGAAGGTTGCTTTCCATTGAAGGTGGCATCGTTTCACGTCTTCCAAATACACCATATTGTTGTTTGGATTACCGTAGAAACTGCCATCTTCCAACTCTTGGACCCTCGCACCAACTTGTGGAATCTGAGAACATCTTTTACTTCGAATAAAAAGAAACCGTATAAGCGACACCATGACCCCACAAACTCCCATATCGATTGTGTTAAACCGCAAGAGACAAATAAATGTCCGGCTGTCTCTTCCGATTCCCCGCAGAACTTGCACAACATCGAACCCACCTGCACGTTTCTTTTTGCAAGATTGTCAAGAGTTGGAAGTCTGTTCAGCGTTAGCCTCCAAGTTAAGAAATTGACTTTTATGGGACACCACCTATTCCATTCGCTACTCAAGTCCAGATTTTGGAAGGTTTTTTCCTGCAACACTTTCCACAAACTTTTAACAGAAAAGTTACCCGTCATTTCCAGGCTCCACAACCATTCGTCGACCATTCCATTATTGCAATACCCCTACACTTCAGTGATTAAAGACTGGAGTTCCACCACTTTAGGCCCAGAGGACAGAACCTGTGCCCAACAGAAGACCATACCTGTGTCGCCACCCGACCTGCCCCATCTCTCGCCAAACGTCACATTTTTCTTCCTTTCCGGCCCATAAAGTACTGGATACCTCAGACATAGCGGCCCATTTGGGACCCACGAATCTGTCCAGAAGCACACAATGTTTCCCACCCCCGGAACTGCCTAATCAAGTTATACACCTCAAACTTCTGTCTCTTTAATTTCTTTTATAACCTTGACCACTTGTTTCCAAGGCCCCGCGACGATACTTTTGCGGGTATAAAAGTCCATGCCCTTGACCCACTATGTATGCTCCAAATAACCTTTCTCCACGAACCACCTTGATCCACCTTGAATCGCTACCACCACTTAGCTAACATTGTCGAGCTGGCTTCTCGAAATGACCCTACACCCAAACCACCCATCTCCATTGATGTCATAGCCTTCGTCCATTTTGCCCAACACATCTTCGCATGCTCTAGCGTACCTCCTCTAAGAAAATCCCTCCTTAAACTCTCAAATCTTTTTATCACTTGTGGCGGCGCCTTAAAATTGAGAAAATCCCTCCTTAAACTCTCCAACTAATAATTAATACAATATTTAAAAACACCTCTATTTATCCAAATTGAACATATTGGTCCCATGCTTTATAAATTTACAAAAAAAAAACTGGTTTATGCTTGCAACCCGGCTCGAGCTCAATATGTGAAGCTCAGGTTCGGGCTCCTATATTACATGAGCCTAAGTTAAAGCTTGCTCGATGCGAGTTTTTAGCATGCCAAACTCTAGAAGTTCATGAACGGCTTGACATGTTTATGCCTCTACCGATAATGTTATTAAACCCAAAACATACCAGGTTCCGAAAGCTTTCACCGGTTCAATTTAGGTAGGTTGGACCTCTAATGGATGAACATGTATGTTGGAAATGAAATAAATTTATTAGTTTAAGCGCAAGTGAAACATTATGTTAAGAAAAATGAGATGAAACCTTTTCATTCGAGCAATGTTTAACAATATGAATTAAGGATAAATTTTTAAAAACAATTATTACCGTGTGAATCCCATGTTGCAACCTTAGGACCTATGCTAGCTGATACAACGACCTTCTCATCTACTATCCTGATTGTAATATATTTGTGTAATTATCATATTTAACATAACATTTATGATTTGGAGGCAATTTCTATATTTTTACTAAACTTACAAAGAATCATAAATACTCAAATCATGTTTGTAAAACATTATACATGATGAATTTGAAACTTGTATTATGAAGAAATGTGAAATCTTGAGTTTAAATGGGGATATGAAATGCCCCATATAATTTAATTGGCTTTACAATAGTAAAAGACCTATATAATTTTATACTTATTTTTTTTTTCTTGTTTACACTCAATTTAATTATAATATATAATTATTATTCATTTTTAATATCTATATCTCCCCTATCTAATAAAGAATAGATGAGCATGAAATCACCATACTGATGTGGCAATCAGATAGGCTATCCAACAATGCGTTTCTTGTATTATTATTACATTATAAATCACTAATTTTCAGATTATCTTTAATATATTTATATTAAGTTTAATGTTAATAAGATGTATGGAGGGTAATTTAAAAATTAAAACTCATATGAATATGTAATATGCATTTAATGCACATCAGGAGCCTTTATATCAATCTCTTACTTCTCTTCTCAATTCATATAAACTTCTATCTTCTCTCGTACTCTCAATTCTTTACTTTCAGCTGACGAATTCAAATTTGAATTTTGAATTTTGAATCTGAATCAAAACCATGCCAATGCCAGTTGAGAATAACAATTTGAATTTCATTGTTGATTTGAATCTTGCTCAAGGACATGTGGAACATTAAGGCGCAAATCATCCGAAAATGGAATCCAGAGTTCAAGATGGATCTTATCTTGATTGATGAGAAGGTAATGTGTATATGTGTTTTCCGTTACTGTATAACATCATTCCATGGATATATATATATATATATATAGTCTGATTTCATATTTTTAGGAATTCTCGGTTTGTATCATAAACAAAAGATTGTTCAGATGTGTTTATGTTTGTGTGCTAGCAGGGCTTTATGCTTATCTCCGTGTTGGAGTTTGTATTTGTGCTGAATGGAATTTTGGATAATTTTTTTAGAAATAATTTTCAAATGTTTATGCCTCACATTTGTAATATGTATTAATTTATTTGTATTAGTTCTTTCAGAGGATTCCTAGTTTGGCTGAAATATGTTGCTAGAATTAGCTTCAGAACTGATAATGAGTCTTCATTATTGGTTTCACTACTCCTGTATCTGAAGATCCTGATGTCACCATTATTGGTGATGGAATGTCGAGTCTTCATTATGTTCTTTAGTTAGAGAAGATATAAGTTTGATAACTGGTTTGGAATACCTAACCACCGCCTCCAAGCATGGCGGCTAGGGTTTCGTTGGACTTATATCAATGCTGGTTCATTGGTATCTTCATTTATGCACTATAATTGATACAAAATCAGTCAGTAACATTTTATAGTTGTTTGGTGTTGTAAAATGCAGTTAAATGGTTGTACGGTGGTTAAGAATAGTAATTTAACGATGGTTAGGAATAGTAATTTAACGACTATTAAATAACGACCTTTAAATAGGAATAGTAATTTAACGACTGTTAAATAACGATCGTTAAATAGGAATAGTAGTTGTGTTTGGTTTAAATGGATCGTTGTTAAACAAATGTTGTGATGAGTTATAAAAAAAATTAAGGCAACATGTCGCCATTGTATGGCAGCTATGGAGGATGGCAGCTTAGTACCTGCAACCCCTGTTGCAGCTTTAACGACTGTTAAATAACGACCGTTAAATAGGAATATTAGTTATATTTGGTTTAAATGGGTCGTTGTTACACGGAGGCTGTGATGAGTTATAAAAAATTAAGGCAATATGTCGTCATGGTGTGGCAGCTTGGAGGATGGCAACTTAGTACCTGCAACCCCTATTGCAGCCATAACGGCTTGGTCGTTTTGCATTCTCTTAGCCTCATGAATTTGTTCATAACGGTGGTTAGGAATATTAATTTAACGACTGTTAAATAACGACCGTTAAATAGGAATACTAGTTGTGTTTCGTTTAAATGGATCGTTGTTAAACGGAGGTTGTGATGAGTTATTGATGCGTGGTCGAAAACTGATGCTTAATCGTATTTAAAGTTCTGTTTTTACATGACTTTCAATTTCGAATGGCCTACTTTTGATTAGAATTGTGTGTTGAAGGTCTAACGGAGTTTAAGGAGCTTTTACGAGAGCATTACGGAGCATCGGGGAGCGAACGGGATCAACCGGAAATTGGAAATGAAGAAAACGGAAACAAAGAGTTGGGCTTAGCGTCGCCGACGCCCAAATGGGCTGTCGGCAACGCCCCTTGGTTATTCGCGTCGGCCAGAAACTCGTGTAGACAACATATTAAGGCGTCGGCAGAAAACGGAAAATCTAGAGGGCGTCGTCGACGCTCTGTTAGGCCGTCGCCGACGCCCTCAAGAAAGTGCTATCGCTGAATTTCCCTTGTTGAGTGTTTTAAATGAGTTATAACCCACTTTTTGGGTTTTTCAAAGGGAGTTACGGGATTTTTGAGCTTTGAAACCCTTCTTGGAGCCAAGAACACCTCCAACATCAATTCCAATCCATCTATCATAATCCATATTCATCATCCATCCTTACTTCCCTAACCCTAATCATCATCTTCTCTATCATTCCACCAATCCATTGTTCCTCATCATCCACTACAAACCCTAATCATCATCACTACCATCATCAAGGCTTCAAGATGTTCAAGTTCAAGATTTCAACCTCTGGTATTCGTGTTCCGTTCGTCATGAGCGGCTAATTCTCGAGGGTTTCACCCGGTGTAAGCTTTTGTAAGATTTAGGGTTGCTTTATGTTTCTCAGTTGATTTGTGACAAATTGAATTGATTGATAATTGTCCTACATTTGAACTATATTTGTGAATTGTCGAATGATGATAAAATTTGACTTTGCGAAACAAGTTTGTGTATTTATGCCTTATCTTTCAAAAGGAATTATTTGTCCGAAGTAATAAAGTGCATTGTGGTTCGTCATACGCGTGATAGCAATTGGCATCTAAGCTTTGGGATATCAAAACCGTTAATGACAAATTCAATTGAATCAGTCTACAATTGTTTAGCAACCCTAGGTTTTGCAATTGTCGAACCGGGTGTGAACCTTGTTCTCAAATCATAGTTTTAGTCAAGTAATTAAGTTTTCGTGTACTGTCCAAGTTAGTAGTTAAGTAATCAAACCAATTTTGTCGGATCATTCCGACATCCGTTTCAAACAAACAAAATTAATTAATCTTATAGCAAGCTTCATAAAAGTGACAATCTTATTTAAAATCAATCACATCCGATCGCAAACCACAAACTCTTCATGGTTCGACCCCTTACTGCCACTAACACATGGTTAAGGGTAATTAGGGCTATAAATATTATCTTTGACAGGGGCGCGACACTCCGACCAGTTATAAAAAAATTAAGGCACTTTGTCGCCATTGTGTGGAAGCTATGGAGGATGGCAGCTTAGTATCTTCAACCCCTATTGCAGCCATAACGATTGTTAAATAATGACCGTTAAGTAGGAATATTAGTTGTGTTTGATTTAAATGGATTGTTGTTATACGGAGGCTGTGATAAGTTAGAAAAAAAAATTAAGACAATATGTCGCCATGGTGTGGCAGCTATGGAGGATGGCAACTTAGTACCTGCAACCCCTATTGTAGCCATAATGGCTTGGTCGTTTTACATTCTCTGAGCCTCATGAACGGTGGTTAAGAATAGTAATTTAACGACTGTTAAATAGTAATAGTAGTTGTGTTTGGTTTAAGTGATCGTTTTTAAATGGAGGTTGTGATGAGTTATAAAAAAATTAAGGCAATATGTCACCATTGTGTGGCAGCTATAGAGGATGGCAGCTTAGTACCTGCAACCCCTATTGCAGCCATAACGACTGTTAAATAACGATCGTTAAATAGGAATAGTAGTTGTGTTTAGTTTAAATGGATCGTTGTTAAACGGAGGTTGTGATGAGTTATAAAAATATTAAGGCAATATGTCACCATTGTGCGGCAGCTATGGAGGATGGCAACTTAGTATCTTCAACCCCTATTGCAGCCATACGACTGTTAAATAACGACCGTTAAATAGGAATATTAGTTGTATTTGGTTTAAATGGATCGTTGTTACACGGATGCTGTGATGAGTTATAAAAAAATAAGGCAATATGTCGCCATGGTGTGGCAGCTATGGAGGATGGCAACTTAGTATCTGCAACCCTTATTGCAGCCATAATGGCTTGGCGTTTTGATTCACTAGCTCATGAATCTGTTCATACGGTGTAGAATAGTAATTACGACTGTGAATACGATAGTTAAATAGGAATAGTAGCTGTGTTGTTTAAATGGATCGTGTTGATGGGGTATGATGAGTATAAAAATTAGGCATATGTACATTGTGTGCACTATGGAGATGAAACTAGTACCTGACCATGTAGCTAACATTTAATACGATCGTTAAATAGGAATAGTAGTTGTGTTTAGTTTAAATGGATCGTTGTTAAACGGAGGTTGTGATGAGTTATCAAAATATTAAGGAAATATGTAACCATTGTGTGGTAGCTATGGAGGATGGCAACTTAGTACCTGCAACCCTATTGCAGCCATAACGGCTGTTAAATAATGACCGTTAAATAGGAATATTAGTTGTGTTTGGTTTAAATGGATCGTTGTTACACGGTGGTTGTGATGAGTTATAAAAAAATAAGGCAATATGTCGCCATGGTGTGGCAGCTATGGAGGATGGCAGCTTAGTACCTGCAACCCCTATTACAGCCATAACGACTTGGTCATTTTGCATTCTCTGAGCCTCATGAATATGTTCATTGTGGTCTGTTTGTTTAGAAAATCATGTGCATTGTAATGTAATGAGCAAATAGTGTTGTAATAGTAACAAGCTTGGATTTATGATGGTGGAACAAATGAGTAATGGTGTTATATTAAGCTTATCTCATTAAGTTTATATGACGAATTCAAATTTTGTATTCGTAAGCTGAAAGTGAAGAATGGAGAGTAGGAGAGAAGATGAAAGTTTACATAAATTGAGAAGAGGAGTGAGAGATTAATATGAAGGCTCCTGATGTGCATTAGATGCATATTACATATCCGTATGAGTTTTAAATTTCAAATAACCTCCATATATGTTATTAACATTATACTTAATATAAATATATTAAAGATCATTCTATGGATATATATGTTTGATTTCATATTTTTAGGAATTCTCAGTTTGTATCATAAACACCAGATTATTAAGATGTTATTTATGTTTGTATGCTAGCAGTGCTTTATGCTCATCTCCTTATTGGAGCTTATATTTGTGCTGAATGGAATTTTGGTTGATTTTTTTAGAAATAATTTTCAAATGTTTATGCCTCACATCTGGAATATTCTTTTACTTTTTAGGGTTTAACACTTAACAATTAATATTATGTAAAATTACTAAAAATTTATTTGTATCAATTCTTTCAGAGGATTCTCAGTTTGGCTGAAATATGTTCCTAAATTAGCTTCAGAACTGATAATGAGTCTTCATTATTGGTTTCACTGCTCCTGTATCTGAAGACCCTGATGTCACCGTTATTGGTGATGGAATGTCGAGCCTTCATTGTGTTCTTCAGTTGGAGAAGAGAGGAGTTTGATAAACTGGTTTGAAATACCTAGCCACCGCCTCCGGGCATGGCGGCTAGGGTTTCGTTGGACTTATGTCGATGCTGGTTCATTGGTATCTTCATTTATGCACTATAATTGATAAAACATCAATCAGTAACATTTTATAATGTTTAGTGTTGTACCATGTGGTGAAATGATTGTACGATGGTTAGGAATAGTAATTTAACGACCTCTAAATAACGGTGGTTAGGAATAGTAATTTAACGAATGTTAAATAACGACCGTTAAATAGGAATATAGTTGTGTTTGGTTTAAATGGATCGTCATTACACGGAGGTTATGATGAGTTATAAAAAAAATTAAGGCAATATGTCGTCATAGTGTGGTAGATATGGAGGATGGCAGCTTAGTACCTTGCAGCCATAACGACTATTATGGCAATATGATAGTGTGGTAGCTATGGAGGATAGCAACTTAGATTTTGTCTTTTTTTGCAATTTTATTGTTGTTTCTTTGATTTAGTGGATGTAGTCAAGTTTTTCTAGTAGTCATCCCTCCGAGATTGTTAATTTCTCAAAATGGGATTTTCCGAAGCAATGGTAACTAAAGTCATATTCTGTGAGTTTTCTTTACGCCTGCAACAATCAGTCTATTTGATTATGTAGGAGGCCTCTTATTGTTATCTAATTCGTTTTGAGTTTTGTTATAAAAACTCAAAGTTATAATGTAAGGGGACACTAAATCTGCTAGGGGGATAATGTTGGTGAGCTAAAGAAGTTGATTGAAGCAAATCCCCTGTTTCGCGACAAGTTAAACTTTCCAAGCTCAAAGAACTCAAGACTTCGAACACTTGTTAACCAAAGGTTCATATCTTTATCCATATCTATGTTTCCATGTCTTATTCGATAACATGACTTTTCATTAGTATTAATATTTAACTACAGATTGTAATCTGAATTGGTAACACCAGCTTTGTAAAAACCTGAAGGCGAACCCGGACAGCAAAACACTGTTTGTTGATCATTCTTGTGGGCAGTCACAGCCAAATGGTGCAGGGCCCCATCATCAGTAACTAATCCATTAATGGGCTCTGTACCAAAGCCTGCAGGCTTTCCACCTCTGGGGTGCTCACGGTGTAAGTGAAATTAGCCTATGGTCTACATTCCTTTGAAGTTTTAACTCATATTATACATCTTTAAACCTAATTTACACATTTTTTCCTTGTGTTCTAAGCCTTTTCATCCTGCACCTGCACCTCTGCCATCATCTCTTGCTGGTTGGATGGCAAACCCATCTGTGCCTCATCCGTCAGTTTCTACCGTCCCTATTGGGTTCACCCCGTCGAATAATGCTAGCACGTATATCTAACAATATCGTGGTAGAGTGTGCAATGTTTCTGAATATGATTTGCTGGTTTCTTGTTTTATATCACGTTGAAGAGAAGGCGTACATTTGGGATATCTGATGAAGTATGACACACTTTTCCTATTTTCATTGTTTCTTGATTGTCAAAGTTTTATTCTCCTTAACTTTTACATGTGTGTAAACCTACATTTTAGAAGTTAGATGCTATATTGATTATATAAATCCAACTTTTCCCGTTTCTTTTAAAAAAATATGTACGTGATTTTCCTTTTATGAAATATTCAAGTTGGTCATTAATAAAAGCTGATGCATATCTAATGTTCTTGGCAGGTCAATCATATGCCTGTAAACATGTTGCCTGTTGCTTATATGGGTCAAAGCTCTTACTCGTCAGATGATTTGCCTAAGACTATGGTGAATCATATGCCTGTAAACATGTTACCTGTTGGTTAGTGCTTACTTCCCATTTACTTTATAATATCAAACATCTGGTCTTCTGTGACTTATTCTTTAAAGAATTATTAATGCTTGAAATTGATTCCTTAGAAAAAAGTGCTTTATATGGGGTTGCTATCAAGTTTTGTCAACAAAAGTCATCATATAATATTAACAGTGACCCATTTGTTGTATTTCTTTTTAATTCAGTTTACCTTTACCCATTTTGTTTAAATTTCTAAATTTTGGCCCGTTACATCTTTACTCGCTATATTTTGACCAAATAGGTCAGTTGTACATGTCGGGTCGGGCCCAAACGTCTTGCATCCTGGATTTGAATCTTTTTATGGTATTTGTCAAAAGGAAAAAAAATATATAGATTCAAATATTTAAATCATATTTTTATGAGAAAAGTTGGTTTTTCAATTCTTATACATATTTTTATAATTAAACAAGTTTTTTTTTCATAATTAAAACACTGTATAAAGAGTTTTTTTTATAAGTTTGTAAAGTCCATGAGTTTAAACATGTTAAAAAAACGTAAATTTTACGACGCTGCATGAAACCAAAGTTTGGGTGTAAAGTCCAATATGCATATTGCAGGCAATATCCAAATCCTTAGTTATTGAGTTACAATCTAAGTGATTATTATGTCATATTCTATGATCTATTCTATAAGTGATCACTATATCATATTATATGATCTAGCTTATAATGGGTTAGCATGAATATTACTGAGGTGAATGATGATCCCAACACAGATCACTACTACACGGGTACGCAATTTCTTTTGAAGGAAAACAAAGACGCTATGGAAGCTGGGAATCAAAGAAGAATTCGGTGCCTTGAGTATGCGCTAAAGACACTATGGAAGCTGGGAATCAAAGAAGAATTCGGTGCCTTGAGTATGCGTTAAATTTTAAGTTTAGTTTTGTTTATGTAAATGCAATACATGTAACATGACACATATTTAATATGTTAACATTATTTACAAATACCTTTAGTAATATGTCACATTCTTTGTATTTATTTTATTTATACACTTATGATCTATATAAATTAAATGGTCTAGCTTGTGTACACATCGAGTTACTTATTGATCCAAGAGGTTAAGAACAAGCGTGTTTTGTTGTTTTGTATCTTATTAAATATGTTCATTTAAAATCATGTGCTACACTGGATTTTATGTTGTTTTGTTATTAAGAACAATATAATCACATCTGTTGATCTTCATGGGATTGTTGTAGAAGAGACGGTCGAGAGGTAAACTTTTATCCCAAAATTAATTCCATTCAAATTTCAACGAAAACACTTATTACGTTTGTGTTGTGATACAATAGCTTTCCATAATAGGTTTATATTTGAAATATGTGTTAAATATTCATTTGTTAAACCGCGTATACACGCGAGCAATAACCTAGTTAAAAATAAATAATCTATACGTCAGTCAGTTCTTGAGACAAGTCCAACTAACAAACCAATATAGTGGTTGGTTCGTTAATTTGTCCGGTTTCAAAAACATTGACTATCAAACTTGTGTGGACTCGTTGGCACAAAATATGATCCCATTGGTGTTGTACTTTTGTGGGTATGCCACTTTTGGGGTTTAAAATATAGAAAACGACACCCAAGCATGAGTGGTAAGTTTTTAGTACTCTAGTCTATATGGTCATTTCAGTCTCTTAATAGTTGGGACTTGAGTTTGGTTTGCATGTCTAAGACAAATTTAACTTTGAAAAATACCAACTTTGGTATATCGAATTTCAAACGTTCTACTAAAGTGAATTTATTTTACCTTACTATCCCCATGTCATGGCATCATAGAAAATAAGGCCATAAAGGGAGTGACCCTCAAAAAGATTTGAACCATCTGCCTTCACCTTATTAGTCCCGTAAAAATCGGTTATTTATTTTAGCTGGTTTAGTATGGGTTGTAAACTTTTTTTCAACAACCCGGAAGTTTAATAAGGGTGGTTTTTTTTTCTATTCTAACCACTAATGCAAGTTGTTTCCAACTAGGAATAAGACCAGCACGCGTTGCGTCGCAGCGCGGGTACGTCGCAAATATTGAACAGATTAGTGCAAATGTTATGTGATGCGTTAACCATATGAAAATGCACATTTCGAAGTATCTGACTGAACTCAATGTGACCTATATAAGCATTGTGATTGGATCAAAATGTAAGGTAAATTGAGTTTATATCGTATAATCATAACGTATTATATGTGAACCAACTACATAGAAAACATCAACGGTATAAAGGAAAAAATGGCATGTTTAACCAAAAGCGATTAATTGCAACTTTTGAAAAAAAAGGGGGGAAAGTACAATTTGATTCCACTCGGTTCGAAACAAAATTTACGAAATATACATAAAAAGACAAAAACGTATTATATTTGACATGACTCGTTTTCCAAAAAAAAGTTTACGTTTTAGGTAGAACAACTCGAATTTATACCAAAATGTACATAAACATGCACTTAGAAATGGTTTTAAACGAAAACATATTATATCTGACCAAACTCGTTTCCAAAAAAAAGTTTACGTCGAAACGTAGAGCAAATTGAATTTATACCGACATCTACATAAAAACGTGGACGTAAATTTAGTTTTTTAATTAAAGGATAAATAGAGGTAAACTCGAAAATATTATTAGGAAAAAAACTTAATAGATTAAAAACGTTCGTAAAAGGGTGCCAAGTAGCACCAGTGCCACATCATTGCCAAGGACCACTAACATTGGAAAAACTTGTAAAACTGAAAATAAATAAAAGGGCAAAATAACACCAGACAAAAAGCAGACGTAAGATCGTTAAACCACCGCGTGCGCATTACGGTGTGTTAATGCAATGAAATCAGAGCGAAATGTAAAACGTAGAAAAGAAATAATAAGTCGATCTAGGACCAACGCGTTGCGACGAATCTGTCAAACGACGAAAAAACGTTGAACCCAACACACACGTTATGTGTTAACTTGCAAAATTTAAACGAAACGTAAAAACTTGCAAAAGATGAAAAGTATAGGGGGAACAAAGTTGAAAATAAAAAGTATCAGGGTTAAATTGAAAAGATGAAAAACTTTAAGTAATTAGATTAAAAGTTAAAAAATTAAAATGGTTAAAATGCAAAAAGTAAAATTCTTTAGGTTAGTAGTGAAAACATAGTTTTTTTAAACCTCCCAAATACAAAGAATGCAACATCATTAAACAACAACTTGTTATTAATTTACAATATGAAAATAGACCCATACACGTATGTATATGTATATGTATTTTTTTAAGTAGAAAAAAATGTGAAGGGATAAAAAAGAGGACTCTCTCCGCTTAAAATGCAAACCATACATAATATCAAGCATATATTTTAATCCTAAGTTACTATCAGAACATGGGTAATGGATAATGTATTTTAAAGGGTATTTTTTACCACATTATCATCATAATACTTCATATAATGGTTAAGACTTTTTAATGCCCTTTCATTTATTAGTTTCTTTATTTTTCCTTCTCATTAGTCATTATTCTAAAAATACCCTTTCCTATTTATGCCTATATAATACCCATGAAAGATGGTGTAAGGCATTATTAAAATCTCTCACGTTCCTATAAAGCCCCATTACATATGGACTTAAATAACTAAATAACTTTAATTTTCATTCGATCATTAGAAAACTACAATAACTTTAATTTTCATTCCATCATTACATAAATCATGAAAATAATACGTCTGTAATTCGGCTAAAAACAGAAATAATTAAATGAATTAATTATAAAAATTTCATAAATTTCATATATACAGATATGGACCCAAGAAACCGAACTATACAAGAAAAAAATTGATATACAACCATATCTAGCGTCTATGGTTCAAAAGTCAAAACTAAAACAATCTTACAAGACTCCTTCTCATGGCCACCCAATGTTCCAAAAAATAATCATTTAAAAATATAAAGCGGCACAAATGGCAAAAACTTGTCAGGACATTGTTATATCTATAGTGAGTCACGTAGGCGTTATGTAAACTGGAGACTCATTTTCACTCTTACTAACCATGTGTTATTATTAGTAAGTGTAAGAACAAGTGATATTTTTAACATATTTTCATAAAATTGATATACTTGAGATGTTTATAATTTGTTATTTTGGTATTTTAATGAAAATAACTGAATATTAACTAGTGGATTACACCTGCGCTCTACAGCAGGGCGACCCAATTTTTAATAGAAACGTAGACGCAATAGTAAAAATAACGTTAGTGGCAGGAATTCATTTGATATTAGTTCGCTTCATTAAGAGACCGACACAAAGAGAAACAAAAAAAGGTCATGATACGACTAAAAAAATACCGAGATGTGTTATCGAAACAATAAAAACGAATATCAATTTTGGTACCGACGTTGTTCGGTTAGGATTAGACCGTTTATTTTGTTACATGTGCAACACCGGGTTCGACTTAAACTTAAAAAAAAACAAAAAATAGAAAAGAAAAAAAAAGATGAAATTTTTTTTGCACAAAAATCAAAAATCATAAAATAACAAAAATCTGTAGCTAATAATCTCATAAATTTATATATATATATATATATATATATACAATAATGTGCAACATTAATTCAGGTAATTTACAATTAAATGGTCATGACTCATGGGCTCATGGCTCACAAAACACTCATGCAGGGGCAGGTAGTGTTTGCGTGAGTTTAGGTAGCACTCACGCTAACGAGCCGGGTATAACAGAAGCCCTTTGGGTTAACATAAAACATAACGAAAGATAAATTCGGCTATTTAAAAACCATTAAGGGTTGTGAAGAGAAGCCTTTGTTTGGGCTTAAGACCTTGAGTGACTGACAAGGACAACATAGAGTTGCTAATAATTACATAAATAAAGACTCTTTAACTTATTTGTTATCAAGTAAAAAAGAAAACCAATTAAGAAAAAAGAAAATGTTTTAAAGTAGTTGACCAAAGTGTAGAAGGAGGGCAGATGATATGATGTAGAGGGTAAAAGGAGGAGTGAAAAGGTGGAGGATGTGTACACGTAAAGCTGTGACATGGTGTGCAGGCAGGTTGCGCGTGGTGGTTTACACGACCATCAGGCGGCGGAGATGCACTCTTGCCCTGGCCCCTTTCTTATGCAACCTTGCCTTTTTTACTCAGCATCTTCTTTTTATATTGACTATTTGAGATGTTATGAACCGGCTCTAACACAACCCTGATTAACCAACATTTTTTTAAATTTAATAGAAAATTTGGATAATTGTTTTAAGACTTAAGTTTACACGAATCTCCATTATAGTGTCGTATTTTGGGTTTCGTCTAGTTTGAGGGACTTTTAATTTAATCTCAACCTTTTTGCAATCTTGTAAATCTTTGGTGTTGTCTCCAATGCTAGCTCAAGATAAAAAATGATGGTAAGTCTACTTGATGTTCAAGGGGTTTGAAGGGGATGTTTTATTTTAATAATAATAAAAAAACTAACTAATTCATCAATCAATACCTTCAAACATAACCCATCAATCAACAACCTATACCTCATTCACCTAACATGCATCCACATCAGTGAAGATCTTCAAACCCATGCCCCCACGCCACCTTGAAGCCCCACCGCGAGACGGTGTTCTGGGCGTGGATGGGCTTCCCACATCCCTCACCAAGCCCCGCTTCGTGCAGTCTAAGAGGAAGTGAAATGACTGTTTTACTATTTTGTTTATCAAAATTACAAAGAATTACGGACAGTATGTGTCATATCATGGTATACGGTTTTGTGTGATGGGAGAATAAGAGATTTGGTTTGTTTTGAAAAAAATTCAATAAAATGATACTATACTAATGTAGAAGTTTCAAACTAAATTTGTAATTTCTTAGAAAAGTATGTTTCTTTGTAGAAAAGAAAACGTAATTTCTTATAAAAGTAAGTTTTTTTTAGAAAAAAAGTACCTGACACTTATCATAGAACGTAAAATTGTTTTATTGACATGTTCTCATATCCACCCTTTTTCTCCTTTTGATTTATACAAATTTTCATTCAACTAACCCGAGTTTTTACGCATTACTTGTTATATAATTTATGTTTAAGCCATGAGTTGGCATTTCTTTTTCTTTTTTAGAAATAACACAACGCAACAAGTGGTATCTAATTCTAATAAATTATTCCACTAAATGTCATGTAACATTTTTTATGCTACCTCAACCATAATAAATTTTAAAGAATGTCATATGACAATATCTTCTCCACTCTCAATAATAATAATAATAATAATATTATATTAAAATAATTTTATACTCATGATTATATCATTTCGATATTATTCATAATTAATATTAATATTAGTTATCTAGGTATCTCTACTTTAATTAATTTTTTTGAAAGAAGATGAGATAACAAAAAAAAAATATACATTATATACTATAAAAAAATATATAAACAAGATATATTGTGTTTACACTATATATATTCCTAGACCATGAACAAATTCTATTCCATCTACTTTTATAACACTTTTCATAATAAGAAAATATTAATTTTGAAATAAAATTCTTAAACGCATTATTTAAAACAAATAATGTTATATTTTCTTTAATTTTGTATGTATAGTTCATATTAGGGTTATAGGTATTCATATCAAAATTTATATTTATTATGTGATACAAGAAAAAATATGAAATATAAAAAATAATTCAAAATTTATAACAATTCTGTTTCTCAAACACAACCAACCTCAATAATAACATATTTATAAAAATAATCCATGTTCATATAAATGGAAGTTTTTTCGAAGAACTCGATCAACACCATGATCTAAAGGCCTTTCTTTTTCTATCATCAAACCCATATAATACATCAGTCTAATATAATATGGAATGATAAATTGCTTTTAAGCTATGCATAAAACTTGTAAAGAATAATGTATCCTTTAGTTGGATTTGACACAACTTTATAAACATACTAGTATTAAGTGTAACATCCGTCGAAAAACGGGTTCTAAAACCCGCAACATTTTGTAATCAAGTTTATATTATCCTTCTCGTTACGTCTTTATGTAAATCAGAATCGTATTATATTAATAAAAAAATAAATAATAAACATAATAATAAAAATGATTAACATATATAAAAATAACCAAAAATAGTAAAAAAGTGGACCGCGGGACTCGAACCCGGGTCTCGCCATAACCAAACACACAACACACCACTGCAGCACCCACTCTACATCTGAAAAAACCCAACAAAATAACTTTTATACTTTTCTTCCCAGTCTTCTTCTTGAAACATTGCCGCCTGTAACGGCAAAATCAAATTCGGTAATCAAAGTTACCATTTTTAAAATTAATCGCGAAACTGACTCCCAATCATGAACCCAGACTCAAACTGAGTCAAACCGCATTCATTTATGATCTGCAAACAACTCGCTCATACCTGTTTTTGACCGAAACTCCCGAAACCGAAACACAATCCAAGCGATCTTCCACAATTATAAACAGGGGCCCTGGGAACCCTTTTGCAATGCACAAACACTCTCTTTAACCTTCCTACAAGCTCTTGTTTATCAAAACACTTCGCCGGAAGAACTGCCGTTTGTCGGAAATCTCGCCGGAAAATCGAAGAGCTCACTGTTCGGTATACATTCCACCTATTTCCTTTCATTCTCATTAATCGCATATATAGACATTTAGAATTTAGCTAATGAATTGCTAAACAAAACAATTTAATCGAGTTTACTAGTTCTGTTCATTTTTTTATGAAGAAGATGAACCGGAGTAATTATTTAAAGGAACTAAAAAGCGTATATTAACCGGTTTAGTCACACAGCCCAGTTGGTTGGGCTGTGTGCATACGAAGCAAATGATCCCCGGTTCGAGTATGTCCACGGTCCGATTCCCTGCAATATCACACCCCTTTTTATATAAGCCACTCTCTGTAACATGTAGTAAGTATATAAGATTAATTAAAATCTTATATCCAACGGGTTAGACACACAACCCAATTGGTCGGGCTATGTGCACACATGAAGCAAAGGTCACGAGTTCGAGCCAGTTCCATAGCACTGTCCCTATAATATACAAACCTTTTTATAAAAGCTATTTATGAAAAGCACTAGTAAATGTATAAGTATAATTAAAATCCAACATATTCCGGGTTATTCCGGGTTAGACACGCAGCCCAGTTGGCCGGGCTGCGTGCACACGAATGAGAGGTCGCCGGTTCGACTCCCACACGCTGCGTATCCGACCGGTTTAATCTGATTTAACTCAGAGAAAAACATATTTTATTAAAATAACTAAACCTTTAATTATTCTTCGCAAAATTATATATTTTATAACCAAATAATATTATTTGCAAATAAAAGTTTAAGCAAATAAAAATATAGTAAATAGCACAATAAAACTAGTCTAAATTATCTAATAAAATATGTAAATAATAAGTTAAGTAAAAATATTAAAATCAACCAAAAGAATATATTTTTTTATCTAAATTATTATGTGAATATTTAGGTTAGCCATTTCATCACTTGGTATCTCAACCACTCAATCGTGCACAATCTCTATCGAATCTTAATCGCACTCACTGTGAGTGAATCTTACAACTTCCCTTTTTATTCCACGTTTTTAGGGTGTATCATGTGTCGCTATTATTATCTCGTTATTTATTACCATTAGTGATCTAACGTGCTATGTGATATTGATTGTTTATTTTCATTTAGTGATCATATTTCCATTGCAGTCGATTTCTCACATTAGGTCCTTGTTCCCCGTTGCCTACGGGTGAAGCGTCGCGTAGCCTAATATATTAAGATCGGCTCCGTTTGATTGATGATCTCGCAGCACATCACTTATCGTGCTCACATGTACATTATTAGTTGATGATATGGTTTGTGATTTAGATTACATGCACGACGTTTCCCATATTTGGTTAATGCACATTTTTATAATATACAATATATCATTTTTCTTAATGATAAAATGGAATTCACTCGCCAACTTATGTTGACCCAAAACTTTATTTTTACACATGATACAGGTGAACAGGTTTGAAGCGTGGATCACATAGGACATGGGCCTTAGAAGAAATAAAATGTTATTTGCAAGTTTGTTTGGAGCAATATTGTGTTTGTTTGAATTATGTGTTGTTGGAATATTAATTAAGTTTGGAACAATAAATATTATAATAGTAAATGTCATGAGCTTTGATGAAAACCCGATCATGCCCCGACTACCTTATCCGTTGCGGGTCAGGGTGTGACAGATTGGTATCAGAGCAAGTGACTATAGGGATATAGGATAGGTTATTAGACCCTTAGAGCCTATACTATAGTCAATTAGAAATTTAATTGCTTACGTGTTAAGTTGGTTACATGCAAACTTATGACATTTACTTATTTTACACTTCTCTCACACACAATTACATGCAAGCACTTTAATTGCTATTTGATCTTGTGTGACATTCAACGTGCTATAAATTTTGTCAATATAACATGCATATATATATATATATATACACACACACATATGTTACCGTCATAACGCACGTCTCGATTCTCACATACTTAAACATTTTTCTTACTTTCCTCTTCGAAAATTTGTGATGTTTTTATTTTTCAAATCTCATCAAAGTGAGTTCTTACGACGGGCATGTAGTAACTGGAGGGTACAAGTACCGGTAGTCGGAATATCCTGTCTAGGAGTGGCATTCGTATAAATCCAAAGTAACGGACCAGTTTGCGTACCTGGGGACTAACGATGAGAGTGCGAGGGACCTATTAGGCCAAAGCATGCCACACCAAACGTCGTGTGAACTAACCCCACTTTGAGTTGTCACCGTGTCTACACCAGGACACCCTCCGACCTTACACCTCGCAATCATCTTTTACGATTTTCATTCGGGTTGTGCGAGTGTTAATAGGCCAAAACCAATGTGAACCTTACAAAGCTCAGTATTCATGGGGGCCCACATGACTACCTATGCCGAGTATGGAGGACATATGGGGGCCCAAACATGAGCAAAGCCCAAGACATCCTATGGATGTAATGGACTTATATTTATCATTTATTTTGTGGATGCTTGATTTTATTTTTAAACCCTATGCGACACACATAACACCTATACGCCAAACTCATAATCTCATCACGTATTCCCTATAGATGTCTTCTAGGCACTCTCGTGGAGGTAGGAGATCTGGAAAGTCCGGTGAACGCATGTCTGCTCAAATAGCAAAACAAATGGCCGCCGTGATTCCCGATATCGTAATCCAAGTTCAGCATGCTCTTGCCGCTAACCCCGTTAATCCCAACAACCAATAAGGACAAAATGCTGACAACCCTCCTGCAAACACCACCAAGTGCACTTATAAGCACTTCAACTCATGTGACCCTCCAAAATACGAAGGAACTGAAAGGGTCACTGCTCTCCTTTGGTGGTTTGAAGAAATGAGAGTACTTTTCTGAACTGTGACTGCCCCAACGACCGTAAGGTTTGTTATTGTCACACCCCGACTCGCAGCGGAATAAAAATCGGGGCATAATTGGGTTATCACCAAAGCTCATGATATTTACTAACAAGTTTCATATTTATTAAATTCAAATTCAATTCAAATATCCAACACAAAACTTCATACAAACACAAATAATAAACCAAACGATTGTTCCAATAGAATAACTTGATTATTCCTCTAAGGCCATCCTAAGTGTTTCTTTCCTCAACTTGATCACCTGTATCATGCGTAAAACAGAGAAATTTAGGTCAACAAAAGTTGATGAGTGAACCTTGATAAAACATTTAAGTAAATAAATTTTATCGTTGTTTAAATAAGATTGTGCATAAATCACATGTGAGCAAATGTATATATGTAACAAATCACAACCACATTGAATGAATATATGACATAAATGATGATGTATCTGAGATCAAGACTCAATCAAACGGAGCCGATCTAATGAGGCACCTGATGCTCAACCCGTATCCCACGAGGAACTGATGGGCCTATGTAATGAGTGTACTGAAATGAGAAAATGTATCCACATATAACCACATAATAAACCATACACATTTGATCATGAAATGATATTAGCACAAGTGTTAAATAAAATAAAGAAACGGTACGACACATGATACACCCCAAAACGTGATTAAAACGGAGAATTTTGTAGAGATTCACTCACCTGTGTGTCTAACCTGGTTGAAACTCATATTTAAATACATAAAAATACACGTTGAACTTCATCTTCTTCGTTTGAATAATTCACCCAAAACACTTTTTATTATTATTTTTTTTAACTGAATTAAACTTGATTCTTTTGATTAATGTGATATTTGATCAATATACAAACTGAATTAGAACGAAGGAGGTTACCGTCGGCGGTGGGTATTTTCCGGTGAAAAAGTCCGGCGAGTGGATTCCGACGACCTCGGTGGTTCTCCGGTGGAGCAGAGTCTTCCGACGACAGAGGTTTTGAGAATGAACCGAGGAAATGGGCGATTTAATTTGAGAGGATTCGACTAGTATTTATAGGGATGCTTGATTTCGGTTTTTAGGAAAACAATTAGGGTGATTGAATTTAAGAAGGAAATAGACAGGTATCGCTGATTGAAGTTGCTAGAAATAACGTCGAGCCAGTTGTCGACGTTCAAGCAAACCGCGTCGGCCGCGATATCTCCGGTGGGGAGATTGGCTGTAGTCGCCGGATTCTCTTAACAAGAAAATAAATATATTGAGTTCTGAACACATATTCTATGTGTGGTGCAGTGGTGTTTGTGGTTTGTGAACAGGCGGGGGAAACCGGGTTCGATCCCGGTTCACCCTTTTTCTTGAATTTTTATTCATTTTGACTATTTTATATTAAATCATTTATTAGATATAATTATTAATTCAAATTATTACATTATTTCATTAAATTTAGTTATTATTTTATTTTTAAACATTGATTTTTCGTTATTAAATAAATGAAATTTTTTTGAAATATTGTGACCATTAATAAATACATAACCGAAAGACGTAAAATAAATGCACTTGATTGATAAAAGGGGCGGGTTTTCGAAACCCGAAATACACAAATGTTACAGTTATGCTACTGTCATCTATTTGGGGTAGCGCTCACTTGGTGGAATGCCGAAAAGGGTAGAAGAGGCGCTGAAGCCGCAGTAGCGCTCACTTGGGAACAACTTAGAGAACTCATGACAAGGCGTTTATGCCCAAGAAGCTGGAAGATGAGTTCTACTTCCTAAAGCAAAAAGAGGGAGATCATATAACCTACAACAAGAGGTTTCTTGAGCTGAACCAGATGGTTCCAAATTTGTTCACTCCTCTATACCGTCTTATTGAGCACTACATTTGGGGTCTTCCTTCGAAGATTCAGGATTCTGTGATGAGTACCGTGCCTGCACCTTTGGAAGTAACAATGGAGCTAGCCACTGAGCTCACTGAAAACTACATCAGGAATGGGGATTTCAAGGATAAGAAGAAGAGGGATGCAAGTAGCAAAACACCAACTGAAACCCCCAACCCAACTCAAGCTGGATCCTCTTCTCGATTCACCGCTAAGAGAAAGCAAAACGGGAAAAAAATTTGCTGTCACCCAAAACAGTCAGCCAACTCTGTACAACCAACCCATTCCAGTCGCTCCAAACAACTAATCTAGTTAAGCCCGAAAGCTCAAAACAGCTAAAACAACAAGTTTCACAAATACCATGCCGTTAGCTACGACTCTGTGCAGTAGCTTACGGCATGAAGATCCTATTTCAATCAGCAGCTGCCAGCCGTAAGCTACGGCTGGCCACCGTAGCTTATGGTGGGCTGCTGCAGCATTTCCAATTTTGCCGTTTTTGTTACAAAAACTTCCGTAACTTGATCAATTCTCATATGTTTCACTTGAAACTTGTTTTTAATTGTCCGTAAAATGTTTCCCTACATTATTGACTCAAAATCATTAACCCGGATTTATGATTTTTATAAATTACGCAACCGTTACACGGTTTATGCGTATTTTTGACCCGCTATGGATTGAAGCACTTAAGCTTAAATCTCGCTCCTCCTTTCCTCACCTCCTATTTCCACACTAAGACTTCTATTTATCTTCCACCACAACTATAATTATGGTGGATTTGCTATAGTAAAATCATGTGTTCCGAATTCCACCCTTCGGTTTGACAATTTACGAAAAAGACCTGTTAGGAGACATTAAACCAAAAAGGCTTATATCTTCCACTTTTACTCTACCGAAAGGGTGTACTTATTATTAAAACTCATTTTTAAACTACCCTCAAGAGTCGTTTGCTCGATTTATCATTCAAGGGCGTTTTGGTCAACTTTAGTCCTTTTTGCGACGACGAACTTTTAAAGGCATATTTTGACCAAGTGTGCACTTTTAACCATAATCTATTTAAAATCATTATGTTCCTAAGAACATAATGTCTACAATTTAAATTATTAGATTTACCTTACTTTAGGTAATCCAATGCTCACTCATGACTCGTTTAATTCTCATCGGACCTTAAGTGCTCATTGAGAGTTTGACATATTACACATACCTGGCTCGGGTCATAGCATTGACCCGTTTTAATAACTTGATCTATTAGTTGCTATTAATAGCGATGCAATTCATACGCTATTCTTCCCGTGAGAACAAAACTCGACAAGCGATCATTAGTCATCATTGTTAAATGGTGATAATATCACCATTTGACCCATTTGGCCTAAATGATCATTTATCATTATGAGATGTTATTTATTTGCCATCTCACCCATTTAGACCATTTTGGTTTACACACTGTGATCAAATTACTTAAAAGTCATTTCTTAATTCGTTTGACCCATTATGACTTACGCCATATTGTGTCTTTTTCAAAACTCTTTATTTATCCGTCAACTGGTGACCGGATTACCAATTTACCCATTTTTACCCATTATGGTTTACACCATAAGGTCATGTTTCAAAACTCCTTACTTATTCGTCACACATGACTAATTTACCGTTTTACCCTTTTTACCATAAATTATGGTTTCTTATCATTTTCACTTGTTCCGATCCGTATCACTTCGTGTCGGAACGCGATATTTCAAATGTTAATTTACCTTATTCTTAACTAATACTATAAGTATATGTTCTACTTAAAAGATGTAAGCGTCACTTACCTTGCATCCAATTATGTTTTTCCGCGTATTTGATCCGTTTGACCCGCTTCTGCCCAAGCTTCCACCTAGCTTGCTAAGCGTCAAACTATCATTTATCATTCGCAAGATGGTTAGATTAGTCATCATTGTCACACCCCGACCCGCAGCGGAAAAGGTGACCGGGGCATGATTGGGTTATCATCAAAGCTCATGACATTTATTATACGTTTCATATTCATTAAATACAATTTAATAGGAAGTTACAACCATAATTACATCATGACCTAACATCAATCTAAGCTTCTTTGTTTTCTTCTAAGGCATTTCCTATGTTTTCCTTGCTTCATCCTGTTCACCTGTATCATGTGTAAAAGGGTTTTTGGATCAACAAAAAGTTGGTGAGTGAATCCTATGGAAAACATTTGAACAAGTTTATTTAATTGATTATGAAATGAGTGCACAACCACACATGAGTAAAAATAGATGTAAACTTATTCAACAATCATTAGATATTAAATAAAGCACACATGAACAATAATGGAACGTTTAGAGGCACGCGTTGCTCTACTCGTCTCTCACGAGGAACTGATGGGCCTAATGAATGAATTGCATAACCATGATAATATGAAAGACATAACTACCAACAATATAAACTCAACAATACACACATGAACAATAATGGATTGGTTTTAAGGCACGCGTTGCTCACTCGTCTCCCACGAGGAACTGATGGGCTTAATGAATGAATTTCATACAAGTTGACAAAATGAAATACATAATCTCAACAATATAAACAATCTAAGTTTAGATCACGATATGGTATGGCACAAATTTAAATAAACGAGTTAATTATTTTGTGACACATGACACACCCCAAAACGTGTAATTAAAAAGGGGGAGTTGTAAGATTCACTCACAGTGGGTGCGTTCGGTTAATGATGTTGAATGCACGCGAAGTGGTTTTAACCACGAGTGAAATTAACCTAGATAAATAGCATTATGGTTCGGTAAGTAAACGGATTTTATTAATCCATTTTAGTAGGATTGTTGGGTGTATTTTTTTGTGAGTTTAAGGCTATTTTCTAACCTTAAAAATGTTATTTTTAAGTATTTTTAATTGATTTTTAATTAAAATAAATAAATAAAAATAATAAAAAAATTGACTTTTTTGACCGTTGACCGTTGACCGGTTCTTTATGCGTGTAAGTGTGCGCTGGGTGAGGCTCGAACCCGAGACCTCCCGTACGCGTGCACGCAGCTCTACCAACTGAGCTACGTGTCTAACCCGAAATATTTCTGTTTTTAATTATATTTATATATTAATTAGGTTAAACAGAAAATCCTTTATTTTCTAAAAACGATTTTAATCCAAGACTCGGTGCGCTCCACAGGTCTCGAACCCAGGACCTGTGGCTTATGCTAACACACAGTCCACCGCTGGACTGTGTGTCCAACTTGTTAACTAAACTGATTTTTATTATTCTTAAATACAAACTAAGCATTTTCCTTTATGCCGTATTTAAAAAGTTTGAATAATTGTCCGGATCGATGTAGTAGACCGGACTCGAACTCGTGTCCTGTGATTAAACATACACACAGTCCACCACTGGACTGTGTGTCTAACTTGGTTATTATATAACAGTGGTGACTCTGGTTCGGTTAACAAAAAAAAGGCATTTTTATTAAGGCAGCGTGTGTAGAACAAGATTCGAACTCGAGACGTTTGTGTGTTTAATGTGCACACAGTCCACCGCTGGACTGTGTGTCTAACCCGAGTTATAACTTGATTTTAATTATACTTATACATTACAGATACTTCGTCTTCTTCGTTGGTTTTAACCAGAATGGGAAAAATCCGACTGGTTCGATGTTTTAATGTGTTCTTTAGTGTTTTGAGGTTAATTACAGATGAGATATGAATAAAAGAAAGGGAAATTAGGCGTGAGGTATACCGACTGGACTCCTCTGTTTTTCCGGTAGAACTTCAGCGACAGCAACGGGTTCCGGCGTCGTGTGTCTTGCAGCAGCGAGTCTTCAGAGAGTTTGAAAAGGATATGGGTGACTTCGGTATAAGCTTAGGGGGTTCAGTAAGGCTTAGAAGTGGAGGGTTCGGTTTTCCGGCGATGAGCAGAAGATTTCCGGCGAGTGAGTTTTCGCCGAGAAAGGGTGCGGTTTTGAGCGAAAAAGTTTGCAGAGGTTCGAGGGGGTATTTATAGGGCAAGTCGTCGATGGATTTGGTCCGATTTCCGACTTGATTCATTGGTTAGAAAGTCTCCGGCGGTTATAGCTTGTGTCGCGGACTCAGGCGTCGGTTATAACCGATGTAGCGATTAAGTTTTACGTTATAACTGAAGATATCGTAAATTCTTGGCGAGATCGCCGGGATTTCCGACGACTGCATTTGGGCGCCGGTTTTGAATTCGGAAAGTCATGTTATGAATTAAATGATTCTAACATTTAACAAGAAACATCAGTGGCGCAGTGGTTTAAGTGTTGAGTGTTAAGTCTGTGTTGACCGGCTGACTGACCCGGGTTCGAAACCCGGCAGGAACATATTATTTTTATTTTCATATTTTTAACAGTTTTTTTAAAAACTAATTATATATTCCCATATAATAATTTATTATGTATCGTTTAAATTATTTTGGGCATTTAAATCGCAACGAAATTTTTAACTGATTGTTCGGTTAATAAACGGAGCGGGTTTGGTAAATCCGTTTTTGACGGATGTTACAGTATCCCCTGCTTTTTAGAAATTTCGTCCCGAAATTTAAATAGTGATATATTTGACTAAAAGAATGATGGTGTTTAGTTTGACAGTTACATGCTTAGAAAAAGTAAGGGTTTAAGTTTTTTTTTTTTTTTGAGGCGGTAACGTCCCTTGTAAGGGTTAAGTACCCTATTACAGGAATCGCTTTTTGTTGCCTACTGTAAAAGTATTGATAAGCAGAATTTATTCGCTAATATGATATCATGCATAAGAGTTTGGATATGTTTGGAAGGGTATGGTTATATCCTAAGGCAAAACTTCTAATACTACAACCTACATGGAACATAAATAACACAACAACTAATATTTGAACAAAATAAACACAACAGCTAATATCAGTAAGTTATGATTGGTTCTATGACTATAGAACATAAATAAACACAACAGCTAATACTTGAATCCACATTCTGATATCATATATGTTTGAATGGTGGCAGTTTCTCTCTCGTTTGTTATGATGGAGAGGTTAGTTTATGTAGAAATGGAACACAATCCAATTTCTTTAAATAGCAAGATGATATAAATGTAACACAAATTTTAACCCAGGGCAATCTAAATCCTACATGGAACTTCTCATAACCGCCTGATAATGCCTCTGATCCTTTGGCAAGTAATACTTATATATAGGAAGTACCAGCGGCGTATCCACCATATTCTTGCCAAATTTTCATTGGTTTTATCCACAAGTTATGATTAGTTACCAAGAAACTACTAAATCCTACATAGAACTTCTCATAACCGTCTGACAATGCCTCTGATCCTTTGACAAGAATACTTATATATAGGAAGTACCAGCGGCGTATCCACCATATTCTTATCAAATTTTCATTGGTTTTATCAGTGAATTATGATTAGTCCTATATGACTCTACGACCAATACAACAAACATAAAATACTGAAATGAAAAATGTCTGTGCGATCAAGGCTCAATCAAACGGAGCAGATCGTATTGCATGTACTGAAAATAAAAATGTCTGTGCGATCAAGGCTCAATCAAACGGAGCCGATCGTATTGCATGTACTGAAAATAATAAACTTAATCTAAACCACAATCACACAAACAGCCTATACATGGAACCTCTCATAACCGCCTGATAATGCCTCCGATCATTTGACAAGAATACTTATATATAGGAAGTACCAGCGGCGTATCCACCATATTCTTGTCAAATTTTCATGACTTTATCCACAAGTTATGATTAGTTCTATGTGACTCTACTACAAACACAACCACCACAAAATACTGATAATGAAAATGTCTGTGCGATCAAGGCTCAATCAAACGGAGCCGATCGTATTGTATGTACTGAAAATGAAAATGTCTGTGCGATCAAGGCTCAATCAAACGGAGCCGATCGTATTGCATGTACTGAAAATAATAAACTTAATTAAACAACAATCACACAAACAGCCTATACATGGAACCTCTCATAACCGCCTGATAATGCCTCCGATCATTTGACAAGAATACTTATATATAGGAAGTACCAGCGGCGTATCCACCATATTCTTGTCAAATTTTCATTGACTTTATCCGCAACTTATGATTAGTTCTATGTGACTCTACAACAAACACAACAACCACAAGATACTGATAATGAAAATGTCTGTGCGATCAAGGCTCAATCAAACGGAGCCGATCGTATTGCATGTACTGAAAATGAAAATGTGGGCACGCCAGGTTCAACCTCATAATGAAATGGGGAACATGCTCAACGCTCATAATGTAATGGGGAGCGGCGGCCTATGAAATTGCATGTACTGAAAATGAAAATGTGGGCACGCCAGGTTCAACCTCATAATGAAATGGGGAACATGCTCAACGCTCATAATGTAATGGGGAGCGGCGGCCTATGAAATTGCATGTACTGAAATAATAAACAATAATTACTCTAACAGTCTACACATGGAACCTCTCATAACGCAGATAATGCTTCTGATCCTTTGACAAGAATACTTATATATAGGAAGTACCAGCGGCGTATCCACCATATTCTTGTCAAATTCTCATTGGCTTTATCCTTAAGTTATGATTGGTTCTATGTAATAAAGAAAAACATAAAACTAAACGATCGAAGTTGAATCTGGATCTTCGGTGAAGAGGACTAGTTGGGTATCTTCGTTTGGGCCGTCATTATCTTCGACAGGATTGGCGTTGATGTTGAAGACTCTTCCTCTTGCTGGTGGCCTTGCGGTTGGGTTTTCTTGGTTTACTTGGTTAACTGGATTTGATTGGGCTTGAGTGTTGATGACGTTAACCAATTGAGGGCATGTGTTTCTAAAGTGGGTAGGGTCGCCACAATTGAAACAAGCTCGAACATATGGGAACACGGGGTATTGGGGTTGTTGATAGGTTTGGGCCATGTTTTGAGTAGGGGAAGAGGTTTGGTTTTGAAAGGTGCGGCAAACCTTGCTCAAATGACCATAGCGTCCACAAGTTGCACATAGTCGACAAGGTAAGGTAAGGGGATGGTGATAAAAACAGTTGTTGCATCGAGGGTGAGGTCCAAGATATGGTTTCTTATTTGGGTAAGTTGAGTTGGGTGCCACTTGAGTGATTGGGATAGCTTGGATGGGTATGGCGTGTGAAATTGGTTGATTTCGTTGGATAGCAGCGAAAAGTTGCCCGTCTCTTTTTCTCTTAGAATTGGGTTGAGAAGGGGGTTCGGTTTGGGTGGAGTCGGAGGTTTCAGTCGATGCCTTATCCTTCCTCTTCTCCTCCTTGAAGTCTTTGTTCCGGATTCGGTTCTCGTGAGCTCTGTGGCTAACTCCATTGCTGCTTCCAAAGTTGCAGGCTTGGTACTTATTACAGAGTCTTGAATCTTTGACGGAAGACCACGAATGTAGTGCTCGATCAAACGGTAGAGGGGAGTGAACATGTTGGGAACCATTTGATGTAATTTCGAGGAATCTTTTGTTGTACGTGGTGTGGTCGCCTTCCTTTTGCTTCAATGAATAAAATTCATCTTCTAATTTCTTGATTTCGCTCCTTGGGCAAAATCGTCTGGTCATGATTTCCTTCAATCATTCCAAGTTAAGGTCATAGCATCGTCCGACCTCGTTTGGCCTTCTCTGTATTCCACCAAGTAAGTGCTATCCCATATAATCGACCGGTAGCATATCGCACTTTGCGATCGTCAGGGCAATCGCAATTTAGAAAAGTGTTCTCCATTTCTTCAAACCAATGGAGGAGAGCGGTGATGCTTCAGTCCCTTTGTATTTCGGAGGGTCGCATGATTTGAAATGCTTGTAGGTGCATTTAGTGGTATTTGAGGGAGAGTTGATAATGTTTTGGTTTTCTTGATTGACAGGATTAGCGGTGAGTGCTTGTTGTACTTGGATTACAATGTTGGGTATTACGGCAGCCATTTGTTGAGCGATTAGGGCAGCCATGCGTTCGCGGGCTTTTCCTGCTCTCGTCTTCCTACGGGCGTGGTTAGAAGACATCTACAAGGAATACATGTCAAGAGTATGAGTTGGATGCTTTTGGGATCATGGGTCGCATTCAGGAATGAACATTCATAAAATAATTATAGAAAAATAAATCTACTACATCCATAGGATGTCTTGGGCTTTGCTCGCCATTAGGCCCTACATGCCGCCATACTTCACCTTTGTAATCATGTGGGCCCCATGAATACCGATTTTTCATATGGTTCGCACGGGTTTGCCTGGTTGCGTACACTAAAACCCGGAGAAAATCGAGAAATATGTATACAACGTGTGATATTCGGAATGTGTCCAGGTGTAGACACGGTGACACCTCAAAGTGGGTTAGTTCGAATGACGTTTGGTGTGGCATGCTTTGGCCTAATAGGTCCTTCGTACTCTCATCGTTAGTCCCCAGGTAGGCAAACTGGTCCGTTATATTGGATTTATACGAATGCCAACCTAGACAGGACGTTCCGACTACCGGTACTTGTACCCTTCTAGTTACTACATGCCCGTCGCAGAACTTACTTTGATGAGATTTGAAAATTGCAACAAAATCTTTGAATAATGAGAGTATGAAAATGAATTGAATATATGAACATTGATATATGTATAATGAATATGTATATAAGCATGTATGTTTGACTGTAAATATAAACAAATATGAAACAAATAAATATCACAAGTTTGTATGTAAGCACCTAATCAATTAAAATTTAGGCAGACTATAGTATAGGCTCTAAGGGTCTAATAACCTATCCTATATCCCTATAGTCATGGCTCTGATACCAATCTGTCACACCCCGACCCGCAGCGGAAAAGGTGACCGGGGCATGATTGGGTTATCATCAAAGCTCATGACATTTATTAATACGTTTCATATTCATTAAATACAATTTAATAGGAAGTTACAACCATAATTACATCATGACCTAACATCAATCTAAGCTTCTTTGTTTTCTTCTAAGGCATTTCCTATGTTTTCTTTGCTTCATCCTGTTCACCTGTATCATGTGTAAAAGGGTTTTTGGATCAACAAAAAGTTGGCGAGTGAATCCTATGGAAAACATTTGAACAAGTTTATTTAATTGATTATGAAATGAGTGCACAACTACACATGAGTAAAAATAGATGTAAACTTATTCAACAATCGTTAGATATTAAATAAAGCACACATGAACAATAATGGAACGTTTAGAGGCACGCGTTGCTCTACTCGTCTCTCACGAGGAACTGATGGGCCTAATGAATGAATTGCATAACCATGATAATATGAAAGACATAACTACCAACAATATAAACTCAACAATACACACATGAACAATAATGGATTGGTTTTGAGGCACGCGTTGCTCACTCGTCTCCCACGAGGAACTGATGGGCTTAATGAATGAATTTCATACAAGTTGACAAAATAATATACATAATCTCAACAATATAAACAATCTAAGTTTAGATCACGATATGGTATGGCACAATTTTAAATAAACGAGTTAATTATTTTGTGACACATGACACACCCCAAAACGTGTAATTAAAAAGGGGGAGTTGTAAGATTCACTCACAGTGGGTTCATTCGGTTGATGATGTTGAATGCACGCGAAGTGGTTTTAACCACGAGTGAAATTAACCTAGATAAATAGCATTATGGTTCGGTAAGTAAACGGATTTTATTAATCCATTTTAGTAGGATTGTTGGGTGTATTTTTTTGTGAGTTTAAGGCTATTTTCTAACCTTAAAAATGTTATTTTTAAGTATTTTTAATTGATTTTTAATTAAAATAAATAAATAAAAATAATAATAAAAATTGACTTTTTTGACACGTGTTGACCGTTGACCGGTTCTTATGCGTGTAAGTGTGCGCTGGGTGAGGCTCGAACCCGAGACCTCCCGTACGCGTGCACCAGCTCTACCAACTGAGCTACGTGTCTAACCCGAAATATTTCTGTTTTTAATTATATTTATATATTAATTAGGTTAAACAGAAAATCCTTTATTTTCTAAAAACGATTTTAATCCAAGACTCGGTGCGCTCCACAGGTCTCGAACCCGGGACCTGTGGCTTATGCTAACACACAGTCCACCGCTGGACTGTGTGTCCAACTTGTTAACTAAACTGATTTTTATTATTCTTAAATACAAACTAAGCATTTTCCTTTATGCCGTATTTAAAAAGTTTGAATAATTGTCCGGATCGATGTAGTAGACCGGACTCGAACTCGTGTCCTGTGATTAAACATACACACAGTCCACCACTGGACTGTGTGTCTAACTTGGTTATTATTCCGATTATTAATAAACTTAACATATAACAGTGGTGACTCCGGTTCGGTTAACAAAAAAGGCATTTTTATTAAGGCAGCGTGTGTGGAACAAGATTCGAACTCGAGACGTTTGTGTGTTTAATGTGCACACAGTCCACCGCTGGACTGTGTGTCTAACCCGAGTTATAACTTGATTTTAATTATACTTATACATTACAGATACTTCGTCTTCTTCGTTGGTTTTAACCAGAATCGGAAATCCGACTGGTTCGATGTTTTAATCGTGTTCTTTAGTGTTTTGAGGTTAATTACAGATGAGATATGAATAAAAGAAAGGGAAATTAGGCGTGAGGTATACCGACTGGACTCCTCTGTTTTTCCGGTAGAACTCCGGCGACAGCAACGGGTTCCGGCGTCGTGTGTCTTGCAGCAGCGAGTCTTCAGAGAGTTTGAAAAGGATATGGGTGACTTCGGTATAAGCTTAGGGGGTTCAGTAAGGCTTAGAAGTGGAGGGTTCGGTTTTCCGGCGATGAGCAGAAGATTTCCGGCGAGTGAGTTTTCACCGAGAAAAGGGTGCGGTTTTGAGCGAAAAAGTTTGCAGAGGTTCGAGGGGGTATTTATAGGGCAAGTCGTCGATGGATTTGGTCCGATTTCCGACTTGATTCATTGGTTAGAAAGTCTCCGGCGGTTATAGCTTGTGTCGCGGACTCAGGCGTCGGTTATAACCGATGTAGTGATTAAGTTTTACGTTATAACTGAAGATATCGTAAATTCTTGGCGAGATCGCCGGGATTTCCGACGACTGCATTTGGGCGCCAGTTTTGAATTCGGAAAGTCATGTTATGAATTAAATGATTCTAACATTTAACAAGAAACATCAGTGGCGCAGTGGTTTAAGTGTTGAGTGTTAAGTCTGTGTTGACCGGCTGACTGACCCGGGTTCGAAACCCGGCAGGAACATATTATTTTTATTTTCATATTTTTAACAGTTTTTCAAAAATAGTTATATATTCCCATATAATAATTTATTATGTATCGTTTAAAATTATTTTGGGCATTTAATTCGCAACGAAATTTTAACTGATTGTTCGGTTAATAAACGGAGCGGGTTTGGTAAATCCGTTTTTGACAGATGTTACAATCATTTATCACGACTATCCCACCTTACGCATTTTACATCAAAATTACCATTTGGTCTTATTATAGGTCAGTTTGACTTTTAAAGTCAACTGCCTATTAACATATGCAAATGCACAAATAAGTTCAATCAACTCATTTAGGCAATTCGTCAAATACCCGGTATACATTATTTTTAGGCTACCATTTTAACAAGATTCCAAACCAAATTCATATAATTTCTTTCACTTTGACAAGTTCGAGCGATCATTAACACCAAGTTAACTTAGCTCTCAATTATCAAAGGTAATTTATCCATTCATTGTGCTAGAACTAAGAGTTTTCGTCTCTGTGTAAAACCCATCTTATCATAGTACTAGACATTCATCCGAGTACCTAATATAATCAAGTTCTACATACAAACTAGCAGACAACATGATTTCAAGCACCTATTAACATTAATATAACAAGAGTTTAATGATTTCATACAAAACCCATTCCATGGTAAGTATGAATATATACTCAAACTCATAAATTGTTCAAGTATCTTCCTACTACTATCATGCATGATGATTCTAAACATAAGTATATCATTAACTTCATCATATTATCAAAACCCACTTAAATATCTACTTGTTAATTACCTACAAGTAATCATACCTCAAATATCTCATAATTTCACTATATCAAACGAAATTATGCATACATATACACTCAATTTCATCTTTGGATCATAATCCAACAATTTAATTGCAAGTATTCTACTTGCCTCAAGTTACAACTTTCACCAATCTAGGTTTTTAAACATACCTTATGATCCCCTAGTCTAGGTGATCGATAATTCATATTCATGCACAAGTTTGAGCTCCAATTTCCTTTCCAATTTTGATGATCTTGGATGAACAATGGTTTCCCTTGTCTCCACCCCTGATGATCGACACACACACACACACTATGTGTGTGTTATGTTTTAATTTTTGTTTATAAAACACAAGTTTCCTTTTTGAAAACTTTGGTATCTAAAGTTTAGTTTTGATTAAATCTTAATATTTACGGGTTAACTTGTACCACTAATGGTACTTTACCCGCTCACCCCAGTTAACTTGGTTTAATTTCAAAGTTCGTTTTTCGGGTGTTACAGTTAAATACTTATTTATTATCTGCATAATACACGATGTGGTTTCAATTACTTTTTTTATTCTTTGATTAGTTTAATATTTGTGAATTAATTCTTTTTCATATTAGTTAAAAGATATTAATAACTTATTAGATATTAGATCTAGCTATTAATAATATTATTAAAAGATTGAAGGAGATAATGCCATGTGGTATTAATTTAAATTATTTATTAATCATAGATAAAGATAAGTGATATTTATATATTAGTTATTAATATTAAAAGAAATATATTAAACAAATATAAATAAAATTTATAAGATTTAAGGAGAGAATTTCATGTATAACTATTTTGAGAATTTTATTATTGTAAGTTAGATGTTTCAAAACTATTACATTATTGATCCAAACGTGCATAGTTTGGCCCATCACTGTAGAGGATTTAACACATCATTATATGCATGTGAATTATAACTCATTACAGCGATGAATCAAATATATAAATTTGATGTGTAGCACTTCAAATTTATTTGCCAACTATAAATAAGCAAATTATTGAGCTAGAGGTGTTTTACTTAATTCTTGGAGAGTTTTTTTTTTTTAAACACATTTTTTACTTTTAGTTCAAAAGTATTTGAAAATTACTTACCCAAAACTATTTATATATTTACATTTAATCCAAAACTTTTTTTTTTGCAATTTAATCTCGCAATTATTTTACTTTTAAATTTGGTCCCTTATATGTTTCATATTTTTGCAAAATTTTGTTTTACGTTTCGTTCTAAATTTTGCGAGTTAACACGGCGCAACATGTGTGTGGGGTTCAAGGTTTTTACGTTTCGTTTTACGCTTCATTCTAACTTTTGTGACTTAGCACGACGCAGCGAGACTGTGTGATTCGATGTTGTCTATTTTCTACCAGTTTGACAGGTTCGTCATAACGTGTGGATCCTAGATCGACTTAGTTATTATTTTCTATGTTTTACTTTTCGGTATAATTTATTCGAATTAACATGCCGCAAATTCAGTGTTGGTTGTCGCTCGTAGTGGTGTGACATTAATGCAATTTGGCACAGTTTTACGCCCCCACCGTAATACGAGAGTGCTTAATACTAGTTTATAACAAATGACAAAGGTGACACGTGGACTTCGAAAACAAAAATAAAACATTAGTATTGAATGAAAACCCAAATTAATGATTAATAACGACATATAACTTTTAAATAAAAGCCCATATTAAAAAAAGGAAAACAAAGAAAAGGCCCATGAGTTGTATATTGGTCAATATGCACAGAGATGGGCATAATCGGGTTTTATTATTACCCAAAACGGTTCTAACCTGGACCTGGTTCTGCTTGGATGTCATTGGAACCGGGTATGGTGTGGAACCGGATCCAGTTCCTACCCGGGTTCACACCCAAGAATATGGAACCGTGTAGAACCGGGTACGGGTATTATGGAACCGGGATGGTGTGGAACCGGGTATGATGCGGAACCGGTTTCTGATAGTGTTGGGAACCGGTTCCTGACAGTCAAACCTGCCATTTACTGTTCAGAACCGGTTCCTGAATCCTTTATGTTCAGAACCGATTCTGACAGTCAACCTGCCATTTCATGGAACCGGTTCCTGACAGTCAAACCTGCCATTTACTGTTCAGAACCGGTTCCTGATAAATGTTACCGTTGGAAACGGTTCCTGATTAAAAATCGTTTTTTTTATATAAAACCCCTTCCTACTTACCATTTCCAAAATTAACCTCACCATTATCAACTTACAAAATCAATCAACTTCTAAGTTCTTGCAAAATACCTATGGCATGCAACGACGAAGTTGTTACGGTCTTAGAGACGAAAAGAAACCCAACTATATGGAAGAATTTTGATCTCTGTTTAATGTCCGACAGCCATGAGATGGCTAGATGCAAAGATTGTGGAAAATTTATGAAGGCCGCAGCTAACTCAACCCTTAAGAAACACACTGAGCGGCATTGCCCAGTGACGAAGCAAAGAAAAATGAGACGGGAGAAGGTTCCGGCACCGGTTCTTCAAATGTTTGATGTAACCCGTTTGGTTTGGTGTTTTAATAAAGTTTGTGTAATGTTTCTTTCTATTGTGTTTGTTATGTTTGATTTTTATTATTACTTACATTGATAAATAAAAATAGTAACAATAATCCGGTTAAAATTAAAAAACAAATTAATCGGTTACAATATATAAAAAAAAATTAACCGGTTACAAAAAAAATAAAAAATTATTCAGAACCGGTTCCAGTAAGATTTTATTTCTTTGATCGTTTACTAGCGGCAGGTGCAACACTTTCCGATGAGTTTCTCTTAGGTGCGGGTACCTCGGTACAATCGTCGTCCGAATCGTTAGTCTCCACTTCTTCGTCCTCCTCTTCGTCAACAATTTTATGCTCTAACTCAACTTCATCTTCTAGACTAGTTTTATGTTGAACACGATCAACGGCATCCAAATGGTCCTTTAAGCATATTGCCATCTCTAGCGATTCCGGAGTTAGTCTTGTTCTTCTAATTGACAAAACCCTGCCACTAAGAGAAAACACACTTTCGAAGCTACCGTGGAAGCTTGGACCGTTAGTATATCACGAGCCATGGTGGCTAGAATCGGGTATTCGGATTCTTTCGATTTCCACCATGCCAAAACATCAAATTTCCTATATCCTCGGTGGTCATAGTAAGCGAATACTTATTTTTTTTATATCTCCCAAGTTCACTTGTTGGTTCACTACCCTTTGTTGTCTAGCGGTCTCGTCTCTAACGACATTCAACATGGTTATAAGTGGATCCCCGCTTGTTTCATCGTTAGAGGCCGTGGACCGAGACTCAAACAAATTTGTATGATTTTTTTCACCATATTTTTAAAATAATAATCATAAAGTTTGGCCATACACTCATTGAATATTTTTTTTGTTTTTGCTTTTAAAGTTGGATCCTCCTCATGCATATCCAACTTGTCATAAAGTTCATCAATTAAAGCTTCAACACCCGGTACGTTTAAAGCTGGATTTAAAGCAGCGGCACATAGAAAAACGGGTGGTAACATTTTAACGCTATAACCGGTTCCAACGGTAACATTTTAACGGCTATAACCGGTTCCAACGGTAACATTTTTAACGGGTAAAACCGGTTCCTTCTAGAACTGCATTTCCGGGTACTAGTGGAACCGGGTACTAGTGAAACCGGGTACGGGTAGGAACCGGGTACGACCCGATTCAAATGGTAAAATTGTGGAACCGGGTTGGAACCAACGGGTATTTTGAACCCGGAACCGATTCTACTTAATGTCGGGTAGGAACTGAAACCGGTTCCAGTTCGGTTCTACCGGTTCGGGTTCGGAACCGATTTTTATGCCCATCTCTAATTTGCACATGTCAAAAGAAAAGGGAAACTATTAAGAGACTTATTTTTGTAAATCACTCCACCATCTTGGGAGACAATAATAATAATAATAATATAATAATAATAATAATAATAATAATAATAAATAATTAATAATAATAATAATAATAATAATAATTACTGTTTAAGATAGATCAGGTAAGATTGCACTTTTCAAAATAATTACAATAACACCCATCACATCGTGCATGACCAACTCATTAGTTTTATTTTAGTTGAAATCAATAGTCAAAGGCGAGAGACTATTTTTAGGTGTACTCATTTTTCGTTTCTACACGTATTTCTTATATTGATTGTTGCTGTTAGAAAGAACGTACATATATTGATTACAATTATAAAATTAATTTTATTATTAATTTTGTGAAACTAATTGCTAATTCTCCTTGTATTTTCTATGTTCTTTTTTTTTATAATAACCTCGCGGCATGAGCAGCCCTTTTTCTATAATAAGGTTTAATTTATGTTCCATTAATAAGATTTTTGTATCAAGGTTTTTCATCTATAATAAGGTTTAATTTATGTTCCACTAATAAGATTTTGGTATCAAGGTTTACAAATTGCATTAATAAAAAGATAAAATCTTCTTTTACACTATACATTATATAGGTCTGGATATAATAGGAAGTTTATTTGGGTAGAAAGTCCAGAAAGTAATCTTTATCATCCATTAAATAATCAATGGTTAAGATTAAATGTGTGAAATTGAACAAAAAAAAGAGGCGCGCGAGTTAGTTTGAGGGTATTCTAGTATATCCAAGTCAATAGCTTCTCTCTCCTCCAATTCCCCATCGTTTTTAAAGCGTTAATAACTTTTTTATACGATAATATATTTTTTATAAAAATTGCATCATAAAAACGATCGTTTTTTATTTTTAAAACGAGTACACAATTGCTATACTTTTGAATTTTTTTAGAAAACCCAGATGCGTAAAACGCAATGGATAGAAAACACATTATAACCCAGGTTCAACGCAATCGGGTTTCATATGGTCATGATTATGTTTTAACATGGTAATGCCTCTATTCTAACATGATCATGTTTATGTTTTAGCATGACCATGTTCTTTGCACTCAAATTTAGAAGAAAACATATCGAAAACGCAATGGGTTTCACATGGTCATGTTTCTCTTTTAACATGGCCATGCCTTTGTTTTAACATGGTCATGCCCCTGTTCCAACATCCAAGGTTCTAAAACGTAATGGGTTTTAACATGGTCATGTTTATGTTTTAACATGGTCATGTCTTTGTCCCAACATGATCATGCTTCCCTTTTAACATGATCATGTTCTTTGATGTTCTTTTACACTCTAGTTCTAAACCGCAATGAAACCCAAAATCAAGATTTTGTAATGCAGATTATAAAAAGCAATGAGGTTTTAATATGGCCATGTTTATGTTTTAACATGGTCATGTTTTTGTTCCTACATAACCATGTTCTATTTTGGCATGATCATGTTCTTTGCACCCCATGTTGAAAACATAATGAAACCCAAATAAATATTTTGTATTATAGGTTCTAAAAAACAATGGAGTTTTAACATGGCCATGTTTATGTTTTAACATGGTCATGCTTTTGTTCCAACATGACCATGCTTCTATTTTAGCATAATCATGTTCTTTGCTTTTAAAACGCAATGACACAAAAAATCAATATTTTGCACTTTATGTTCTAAAAAGCAATGGAGTTTTAACATGGTCATGCTTTTGTTCCAACATGACCATGCTTCTATTTTAGCATGATCATGTTCTTTACACTCCAGGTTGTAAGACACAATGAAACCCAAAATCAACATTTTGCACAGCAGGTTCTAAAAAGCAATGGAGTTAACATAGGTTCTAAAAAGCATATCGTTTTAACATGGATATGCCTTAGTTCCAACATGATCATGCCTCTGTCTTAGCATGACCATGTTTTTTTGCACTACGGTGCAATGAGTTTTAACGTGGTCATGTCTTTGTTCCAACATGATCATGCTTCTATTTTAGCATGGTCATGCCTATGCTTTAACATCCAGAAGAACAAAAATGAAAAGAGCTAATAAAACATAATGAGGTGAAAAACACAATTGAGGTTTGATAACTAAAACCAATGAAAATAAAGAAATAACACAACTTACAAAAGAACTCTGAATAACGACGGTGGACGGAGAAAGAACTCCGATACACCATGGGGAAACTGGTGGCGGTGGAGCAGTGGCGGTGGATGGTGAAATGGTGGTGTTTTTTCATTCTCGTTTTGAAATGGTGAGTTTTGACCAAAATGTCACTCCTTATGTTTTTTCATCTTTGTCACATGTCATCCTCTTATTGTTTCCTATCCTTCCTACCTAAACTAAACTTCCTATTTGATCTTTTCCCTACATTATAATTTTTATTTGATAAGTTATAATAATGAAAGTGACGAGCTAATGACATGGATGCAACATGGTCGCTCTTTTTTGGTTTCCATAAAAGATATTCCAAAACAATATTATGCCACAAAAGAATAAATATTAAAAAAAAGTCAAACATCATTCGTTATTTATAAAAACCCCTGTATTATCATTCTCGTTCTTTAAAATAAATCAACAAACTTGAGTGATTAGATCATTCACAATGGAATTTTTTAATATCTAAATATATGAAAACACTGTTTACCCCTTATAATTTTTTAAATATTTTATATTTATGTGTTGATAAAGGTATAGAAAATATTATTTAACTGAAAAGGAGAAACAAAGTATCGATTTTTAATATAATTATATAGATTATATTTATGTGCCTATAGTTAGAAGTTAGAACACTATGCATATAAGTAAAAGTATAAAAAATTGACTTCAATAAAAATGAGATTCATTTTTTTAAATCATCTATATACATAATAAAAGAAACTATTGGGGGACACATGTCACCCTGTGGTTTCACATCAGATGGATTTTCTCACATAAACCAAAAACCTAAATGGATAGTCCGAAACTCTCATTACTAACTATCCTAAATTGTCTTATCTTACACCATACGATTCAAAAGAAAACCCTAATTCCCTCCGTCTCTCTCTCTGTGGAAAACGGTGAAACAAGATCCCTCCAACAATTTCGATCAACAAACATCGGATTTGAAGACGTTAAATCGACGGTAATGTCTAATACGTGGTTCGATTATTTTCGTTTTGTTTCATTCGTCTGATTTCGTTAATGTTCTGATGTTAGTTAGGGTTTTATCGACGATTTGATGATTGATTATTGTATGCTTTGATTCGTTAGGGTTTTAATCGACAAATTGATGTTGTTTCATTCTTTTTTGTTGTTTCATTCGTCTGATTGATGATGATGATGGTATAATGTTAGTTAGAGTTCATTCATCTGAATTTTTATTTCTATAATAATCGTCGTTTATTTCCGATTTCGTTAATGATTGAATCTTATTTAGATCTTTTAATCTAATATTTATACTATGGATTGGATAAAATTTATGTTCTTCCGATTTGATGATCCATTATTGTATGGATTAGTATTGTTTCAAGATTCTTATATTGCTATTGATTGATTGATGAGGATTTTATAAAGATTGTCTACTTTGATATTTTTTTGAGATTTGTATTCAGATTTATCTATAATACTTCTATTGAGTTTTGTATTGCGTTTTCTACTGACAGATTTATTATTTATACTTCTTTGTTCACAGAAACATTAAATTTAGTATTAATGATATGGTTAAGTGATCTCTTTTATTATGTCTTGACTTGATAGTATTCAATGATTTATTGAGTTTTTGTTACTAATAGATTTAGTATGTTTTTATGTCTTTATGTAATCATCTACACATTATGGTTCACAAAAAAAATCCTATCTTTGTATGTAAATGGAATGCGTTTAAAGTTAAAATGGCTTACGAGTTTGTATGGTATGTTTGGGACAACCAAAGAAATCTATGGTGAGTATTCAAGTTATTATCATTTTAAGCCAATTTTTTTTGTTGTAATATATTTTTTATATGTTATAATAATCTGTATTGTTTCCATTTTCAGATGCTACCTGGGGACTATGAAGTATGGATTAAAACTTTTAACTATCCTGATAAGAATGCGGTTATAAGGACTCTTGATGGAAGGTTGTTAAGTATAAGAATTTTCAAGATTGGATGCGACCACTTTTTTTAATGGATGGTTTGACATGATCACATCATTGAAGATACCATCCAAGTCATGGGTGGTGTTTCAGTACGAAGAAGCATTGGCTTGCTTTCGCATATTTTACTTCTATCAGGACATTCCCCTTGCACCTTCTGATTACTTCTACTACAAATCTGGATGTTCTAAGGATAGAGAGAATTGCATGGTACTGAAACTAGTATTTTTAATATATGACAATCATTTATTGTAAAATTTTATTATTTGAATATATTCATACTTGACAACTAATAATTTGTTTTTTCTACGTCTAGCATGTTAACAGATTTTTGTGCATCACAAGATGATGAATACCGTCCTTGCATATCCTATTATCATCCGGTCATGTACAACCCGTAAATGGTTTGTGCGTATGGAAGAGATTGACTGTGAGCTCTATATTACAACTGGTTGGAATAGGATTAAGCAGGAGATGTCGATTACGAACAAGCATTTGGTGGTCCTTTGAAATGCTTGATATTCAGACCTTTGAAATGAGTGTTTTAGTTGTGATCCTGCCCTTTTATGTTATCCTCCCTAACTATCGGTTGTTGTCAAACAAGAAGAAAATTATGATTTAATTGAAGATTCTAATGATGAGGCTGTTAATCAGGTTGGTGATCTTAATGTTGAACATAATGACGCTGAAGGTGTACCTGTTACTTTTGGTGTTGACAATCATTATGTAAGTTTATATTATTTTCTTTATTATTTAATGCTTTATATACTTTTTTACTTCATCAACACGGTCATTCTCACCATTTGAATTGTTAATTTTAGCGTCTTCCCAAAAAGTGGGCTAAGGATCACGGTTTGGATTGGAAGGTGGCTTTGAAGATTATGGACAGTGTCGGTGGGGTTTGGGAGGTCGAGATTGGTGTTGAGTCTTCGCAAGGTTGTCCGCGATACAATGTGCAGGGTTGAAACAGTTTGTTAGAGACAAACAAATGGCTGTAGGTGACGTGTTTCAGTTTATGTTTGTGAAAAGTAAAGGTATGTTGCTGTTCAATTGAGTTCTTGAAGGTATGGGGGTATATTTTGGCAGACTTTTGTGCATAAACTTTTTTGGCTTGAATACGTTTTGTGGTTCCTTTTTGGCGTAGTTATTATGATGAACAGTATGTGATGATAGATTTGTGGTGATAGTTTTTTTGGGTGGTTTAATGTATGGCTGAACAAGGTAGATTTAGAATCGTAATGACAAGGTGTTGTTGATGTTGGATTCGTTTTTGTGAGTAAATGAAAATTCCTAATTAGAATGCTAGATTAAACAACTCTCTGTACTATTATCTTTGGCATTTGATAGATTCGTTACAAGTTGTTACTTACTTACATTATAAATAAAAGTCGCATAACCACAACATAACTTTAATTAGGAATAATGCTTTCATTAAATATGAAGTACTAAAAAAGACCACAAAGACAATTCAAAATACATATAACCAATAATAAATCAGAATATTACATCAACATATTTCATGTATATATATTTTACTTTTTCAAAAATCATTTTATAAATAAAATCATTCATGGTAATCAATGTAAATCATGATAATCAACGATTTTAAAGATTATAAACATTCAAACTTTTCAAAATAAATAACAAAATTTAGAAAGGTTTGCTGTACGTTAACATGTGTATTAAGTAAAATAACTGTTATTATTTGAAATTTAGAATTTAAATATCAAAATTCTATTATACTAGCAATTTCGTATTACATAAAAAATGTTGTTAACTAATACTGTTTTAATTAGTTAATCAAAATATATAAAATTAAGTTTTAAATATTAAAAGATTACGGAAGATCAATGTGTTTATATTATAAAAAGAAAACAAATTGAAATAATTCTCTTGATCATAATTATAACTTCTAAAAATAAATAGGTTTAGTTAAATATAGAAACTAGAAAAAGCTAGTTATTGAAATAATATAAATTTTAATACTAAATTTCAAAATTCAAACCATTTCTTAAATTAACAATATATAATTATAGTATTTATTTATTTTGTAATTAAAATCATTTTGAAGTTTACATAATTAATTCTTTGCATTATATCTATATATATTGTTGATATTTCAGTTTTGTATCAACAACATATCATTTATTCTTACAACTAATCGATCAGTTTTTTTTTTTGTCTTCATGCAGCAGAACAATATTAGTATGTTAAATGATATTGATTAGAGAAGAAAACTCTTTACCATCAAGGTTAAGGTGCTAAGACTTTGGATGTGTCCAAATCTAAAGAGAGAAGGTGAAACCCTGGCTATCGAAATGGCTGTGATGGATGAGTAGGTTAGATTTTTAAATATTTATTTTTTGTTATGTTTATTTTCAATTTTTTATTTTGCTCTTTTCTCTATTTGCATTACTGATAAAAAATTTTCTTTTCATCAAGGCATGAAGATGCAGTCTGTAACATCCGTCGAAAAACGGGTTTTCAAAACCCGTTTCGTTTATTAATCGAATAATCAGTTTTAAATTTTTGTTGCTCATTTAATGCTTATTTTAATTTTAAACAATACATAACTAATAAACATTTTAGAATATAGAAATTAAAATTGTTAGAAAATAAAAATAAAGCAATTAAAAATGAAAAGTGGCTGCCGGGTTTCGAACCCGGGTCAGCCGGAAGACTTAACCAACCAACACCTAACCACTCCGCCACTTGTTGTCTTTGTGTAATCTAGGAAACAAATAAAACTTAACTCTACCCGTGAAATCATCCGTTTGCGCCAAAACTGTAACATTTGTAAAAATCGGGTCTTCAAAACCCGCTCCGTTTTGTAATCAAGTACCAAGTTATAAAAGTTGCATTAATTATTTATGATTATTTTGAGTTAAAACGATACATAATTAATAAATAAACTAAACTATAAAAATTATATTTGATAAAAAGTTAAAATAAAATAAATAAAAAATATTTGAAGCTGCCGGGACTCGAACCCGGGTCAGCCAAGACTCTTCAACAACTTATCACTCGCTTCCAAGACCACTCCGCCACAATGTGTTTTCTGTTAACTCTAGGAACACAAATGAAACTTATACACAAACTCAGTTAAACCGATGGTGCCATCTGAATAACGGTAATCGGCAAACCAATCGTCAAATCGTTGTTAATTCACTTGTTCAGCTTATAACCGATGTATTACGGTTTCTAATCAAGTTAAAATTGATTGAACTTTAAGTCTCATCATTTTCGGTTTTTGAAACCGAAAGTTCATCAAAGTTCTGATTTAACTCAAGCTTCAGACCATTCTCGCGATTCAGAACTATCATATCAATACTCAATTTCAATTTCGTCGCATTCTTGAGCCACAAGATCATCTGAATCAGTTCGCCGGAATTCTCTGCAAAAGTCGCCGGAAAACCGTATTCAACACAAACCGGTAAAATACTTCTACTTTATGGTTTCAATCTAATGTTAGAACCTTACTAACATTAACCCATCGCTCAAATTCAACCACATACGACATTGCTGGACTTTCTGTGTTCGCCGGAAAATTTCTGGAATTGCCGGAAACTCGTTAATTATCGGTATGCACATTCCAACGTACTGATAATCAATACTCACTAGTTCAATTTCATATCTAATCCCTTAAATCTGTTGATAGATTCTCTCGGCCGAAGGTTCAAAAACAGAGCCGACAAGTTTCGCCGGACTCTCTGAAGAAGACAACCTGTTCGGTATCTTCTTTCCCCAAACTGTTCGGTTTAATGCATTCAAGCTAGACATCATGTTTATTAACTAATTTAATCACGAATCGGATTGTTGATTGATGTCTGCGTTCGTAATGAAGAAGACGAGTTCAGTAATAACTTAAGATTAATTAAAATCGGAATGTTAAACGGGTTAGACACACAGTCCAGCGGTGGACTGTGTACAAACAAAAACTATACACGTCCCGAGTTCGATCCCTGCTATACGCACGCCTTGTGTAATAACATGCCTTTTTGATCAAGAACTAAACCGGGTTAAATCAGATAGTTGTTAAGTATAATAAAAACTGAGATAATAACCGGGTTAGACACACAGTCCAGCGGTGGACTGTGTGCAATATGAACTACACGTCGCGCGTTCGAAACTCGTCACGAGCACCGGTCCAATTGAATTAAAACGTTTTTGCAAATAAAGGAAGTTTCTGTTAATTCAAATAAGTGTATAAATATAATTAAAAACGAATTTATTTCGGGTTAGACACGTAGCTCAGTTGGTAGAGCTGCGTGCACGCGAACGGGAGGTCGCCGGTTCGAATCCCACCCGGCGCAGGTTTATTCGCTGACCGAACCGGTCAACGGTCAACGGTCAACGGTCAACGCTTAAAAATAATAATATTTTTTTTATATTTTTATTTATTTAATTTAATTTGAAAATCAATTAAAAATACTTAAAAATAATATTTTTAAAGATAGAAAATAGCCATAAACTCACAAAAATATATCTAAAAATTTCATTAAAATCCTTAATAAAATCCATCCATTTAATATATTTTTTCCATTATTATTTAGGTTAGTATTCCTCGTCGATCCGCTCATCTAAATCGTGCGCATCTCACCATCTCCAATTCAACGCAACCAACGTGAGTGAATCTTACAAATTCCCCGTTTTAATCACGTTTTTGGGGTGTATCATGTGTCTTTGTTTATATACATATTATAACTAAACCATTGTGCATACATCATATCATGAACATGTGTATTTAGTTTGTTGCTGTTAAGTAGTTATTATTGGATGCAATTTATTATTTCAGTACATGCAATTGCCGAGGCCGCCGCTCCCCATTTATGAGTGTTGAGCCTGTTCCCCATTTTATTATGCGGTTGAACCTGGCGTGCCCGCATACGATCGGCTCCGTTTGATTGAGCCTTGATCGCACAGTTCATTTTACATTTTCAGTACATGCAATACGATCGGCTCCGTTTGATTGAGCCTTGATCGCACAGTTCATTTTACATTTTCAGTACATGCAATACGATCGGCTCCGTTTGATTGAGCCTTGATCGCACAGTTCATTTATGTTATTAATTGTATGATATTGGTATATTCATGTATGCTAGCAAGTGTTATTGTATGTTATAATTGTAACTGCTATTTGCCAATGCTTGATTACTTACATTTGCTCATTTATGATTATGCACAATATTTCATTGATAAACTAACCATAAAATCATTATCAAATGTTTATCTAATAAGGTTCACTCGCCAACTTATGTTGACCCAAAAACTCCCATTTTACACATGATACAGGTGAACCAGCAGCAGCTAGGAACACATAGGACCTGGATTAGAAGAATAAAATGATTTAGTATTGGGATTGTTAATTTGGTTATTTCCTTGTATTGAATGAACATGTTTGGATGTTGGAAAATGTAACTTTGACTTTATTAATTATGAAACATAATAGTAAATGTCATGTGCTTTGGTGATAACCCAATTATGCCCCGACTCTTATTTCCGCTACGGGTCGGGGTGTGACAAAAACTGAAACCGCTCATCGGTTTTCAACTGTCCAGACTGTTGAGTGTTCGCTATTACTGGTTATAACTGATGAAACCATTACGACCCACGTTTTTAATCAATTCAGCCTTCAATTCCTTCGATTCATATGATTTTTGGAGTTGAAAACTGAAATCAATTACTTCCTTATTTTCACTAACAATATCATCATCTCACAACTCAAAAACACTCACAGAACCTCCAATTTCACTTTCGCTCTAATTTCTGTTCGTCGGAAACGCTTTCTGAAATCGCCGGACTTTCGCCGGAAAACCGTGTCTTTCATCAAAACGGTAAATTTCTCAATTCTTTCATCTTCTATCTATTTTTAGACTTTTACTAACTCAAACCCTTCAACCAGAATCGGTCCCAGACGACGATACCGGATAACTTGCAACCGCCGGAGATTTTCTGAAAATTCTGAAATCACGCTGTGATTCGGTACGAGCATCTAAACTCTTTGATAATCCTTGTTTAGCTACTTAATTTCACAATTAGTTAATCAAAACTGTTAATTGGTCCGCTCAGACGGAATTCATAAACAGAGCCGACGACCTTTGCCGGAGTTCTGAGAAAATCATCCTTCCGGTACATTCAATTCCGAAAACCTTCTGTAACCATTTCATTTTAATCATTTATATGTCCGTTAATTGAATTGAACAAGATCAGTCGAACAGCAATTGTCTGGGTTGTTTTAGCGAAGAAGAGGAAGTTAGGTTGTTTATATATTTAATATAAATCGGGTTATATCTCGGGTTAGACACACAGTCCAGCGGTGGACTATGTGCATTTGAACATAGAGGTGCCGAGTTTGAGTCTGTCCTTGTTCCGATTCGTCACAATATTCAGACTTTTTATAAAACCGAAATACGGAAACTTCAAGTTAGTATATAAGTGAAATAAAAACAAGTATTTTAACCAGGTTGGACACACAGTCCAGCGGTGGACTGTGTGCAACATTAAACAACAGGTCCCGGGTTCGAGACCTGTTATGCACACCGGTTCGATATAATTAAAATCTTTTCTTAAAATAAATGAATTTTGAATAAATTAAATAGTATATAAATATAATTAAAAAAAATATTTCGGGTTAGACACGTAGCTCAGTTGGTAGAGCTGCATGCACGCGTACGGGAGGTCACAAGTTCGAACCTCACTCAGTGCAAACATATACAAGACCGAACCGGTCAACGGTCAACAGTAATGGTCAACGGTTAACGGTCAACCCAAAAAGTCAACATTTTTTTATATTTTTATTTATTTATTTAATTTAAAAATCAATTAAAAATACTTAAAAATAATATTTTTAAAGTTAGAAAATGACCTTAAACTCACAAAAATATATCTAAAAATCCTATTAAAATTGTTAATAAAATCCACTTATTTACCGTACCTTTTTGTTATTATTTAGGTTAGTTATTCCTCGTCGATCAACCCTCTAAACTCGTGCGCATTCAACACCATCAAACGAACGCACCCAATGTGAGTGAATCTCTACAAATTCCCCGTTTTAATCACTTTTTGGGGTGTATCATGTGTCTTATTATTTATTACATTTAAACACTTGTGCATCCATCATATCCATAATCAAATGTGTATTCAATATGTATCAACTGTTTGTGTGGTTAACGTTTAGATTAAATTTATCATTTTCAGTACATACATTATCATAGGCCGCCGTTCCCCATTACCTATGAGCGTGAACCGTTCCCCATTACCTATGAGCGTGAACGAGGCGTTGCCAACATACAATTGGCTCCGTTTGATTGAGCCTTGATCGCACATACATCATCATAGGCCGTCCGTTCCCCATTACCTATGAGCGTGAACGAGGCGTTGCCAACATACGATCGGCTCCGTTTGATTGAGCCTTGATCGCACATACATCATCATAGGCAGTCCGGTCCCCATTATCTATGAGCGGAACGTGACGTTGCTAACATATACATTATTATTCATGTCATATACTCATGCAAGGTGGTTTGTTATTGTTATTGTTATTTGTTATTTGTTATTGTTATTGTTATTGATATTGTTATTGTTATTGTTATTGTTATTGTTATTGTTATTGTTATTGTTATTGTTATTTGTTATTGTTATTGATATTGTTATTGTTATTTGTTATTGTTATTGTTATTGTTATTGTTATTGTATGTTTATGTACATTTGCTCACAGATGATTATTGCACAAATTTTCCATAATAAATATAACAAGAAATCAATAATAAATGTTTTCTAACAAGGTTCACTCGCCAACTTTTGTTGACCCAAAAACCCCCATTTTTACACATGATACAGGTGATCCAGTTGCAGCAAGAAACATATAGGACGGCTTAGAAGAATAAATCGGTTTAGGTTTTGGGTTGTTTATTTAGTTACTTTTTCCTTGTAATTGTATGAACTTGTTTGGAATATTGAAGATGTAATTTTGAATTTAATAAATATGAAACATATTAGTAAACATCATGAGCTTTGGTGATAACCCAATTATGCCCCGACTCTTATTCCGCTGCGGGTCGGGGTGTGACAGATTGGTATCCGAGCCATGACTATAGGGATATAGGATAGGTTATTAGACCCTTAGAGCCTATACTATAGTTGATTAGAATTTTTAAATTGTTTGTGTGTTACATGCAAAATTCATGATGTTTATATGATTTATGTTTATTGTTACATTCAATGTTATGCAAGCATGTTCATAAGTACATATTATTATACAATGCCTATCATGAATCATATTCTCATAACATATCATATCCATGAGAGCACACACCACACAATTTCCATGACTTTTGCAACGATTCTTGTATTTTCAAATCACATCAAAGTGAGTTCTCATGACGGGCATGTAGTAACTGGAAGGGTACAAGTACCGGTAGTCGGAACGTCCTGTCTAGGCTTGGCATTCGTATAAATCCAAAATAAAGGACCAGTTTGCCTACCTGGGGACTAACGATGAGAGTACGAAGGACCTATTAGGCCAAAGCATGCTATACCAAACGTCGTGTGAGTTAACCCCACTTTGAGTTGTCATTGTGTCTACACCTGGACACCCTCCGACCATACATCTCGCAAAATATTTCATGGTTTTCATTCGGGTGATGCGAGTGTTAAACCGCCAATACCAATGTGAATCGTACTAAGCCAATAGTCATGGGGGCCCACATGACTATACAGGCGATGGTATAGAGGACATTGGAGGCCCAAACATGAGCAAACCCAAGACATCCTATGGATGTAGTGGCATTATTGATGTTTATGTTATTTTTTATTTTTTTTAAGACACATGACACCTAAAAAGACTCCTTAAACTCACAATCTTCTTATGTACGTTCCTGTAGATGTCGACTAGGCAACTACGTGGAGGTAGAAGGTCAGGAAGGTCAAACGAACGCTTGGCCACTCAAATCGCAAAACAAATGGCCGCAGTGCTTCCTGACATCGTAATTCAAGTCCAACAAGCTCTCGCCGCAAATCCCATCAACCCTCCCAACCAAGAAGACCAGAACGTCGACAACCCTCCCTCCAAAAAGTGCTCCTACAAACACTTCAAGTCTTGCGATCCCCCAAAGTATGAAGGGACCGAAGGTGTCACTGCTCTCCTCCACTGGTTTGAGGAAATGGAGAACACTTTCCTCAATTGCGATTGTCCCAAGGATCGCAAGGTACGTTACGCAACCGGGAGACTGTTTGGGGTAGCCCTGACCTGGTGGAACACAGAGAAGGGTAAGAGAGGAGTCGAAGATGCTATGGCCTTAACATGGGAAGAGTTAAGGGAAATAATGACAAGACGCTTCTGTCCAAGAAGCGAAATCAAGAAGTTGGAAGATGAATTCCACTCGTTAAAACAAAAGGAAGGAGATCATACTTCCTACAACAAAAGGTTTCTAGAGTTGAACCAAATGATCCCCAACTTGTTCACCCCAGTGTACCGCTTGGTTGAACACTACATTCGAGGCCTCCCCTCAAAAATTCAATACTCAGTTCTAAGCATTTCGCCTGCGACACTTGAAGCCGCAATGGAACTAGCTACCGAACTTACCGAAAATCGCATTCGAAACGGTAAATTCAAAGAGGGGAAAAAGAAAGCCCCCATTGAGGCTCAAACTTCAAACCATTCTGGCTCCTCTTCGAAGTTTACTGGTAAAAGGAACCGAAACACCAGAAACTTTGCTGTCACACAAACAAATTTCCCTATCCCTGCTGCACCCATCACTCAAGTTGCCCCTCACCTACACCATATAAAAAGCCATACTCCGGCCCATACCCGAAATGCAAACCGTTGCCAATACCATCACTTTCCTGATCATCCCTGCCAGTATTGCACCGGCTGTGGCCGCGCAGGTTACACCATTCAAACCTGTCGCGTACTTCAGCAAACGAACCGCCGTCAGCCCCCAACCCAAACCCACCATCAGATAGTGGGTCAAGCCCAACAACCTTTACTCCTACCACCTGCCCAACATGTAGCCCAATCCTACTACCAACCCAACTATCCCATGATACAACCTATGCGGGCTTGTTACAACTGTGGAGATCCAAACCACTTTAGAAACACTTGTCCACGCTTGGTGAACATCATTCATGCCCAAGCTCAAGCAAATCCGGCGAATCAAGCTAACCACGCTCCACCACCTGCAAGAGGAAGAGCTTACAACATCAACGCCAATCCTGTTGAAAATAATAACGGCCCAAACGAATCACCCAACTAGTTTTCCTCACCAAGAATCAAGACTCAACTCCGATCGTCTAGTTTTAATGTTTTCTTTATGTTATCTAAATCTTTCCGTATCCCAGTTGTAAAATTGGGAATTTATGTATCCAAGAATTTTAATGCGAATTGATATTACAGTTTTGTTTTATACTCATTGATTTAACATTCATATCATCATACATCTCGACGTATCTCAATCTCATCATTTAAAGAAGTTGGGTTGTGTCTCACTTTTACATAGACTGACCCCTTCATCATAACAAACGAGAGAGGTACTGTCATCATTCAGTCATGTATCCTTTCAGAATTGAGACTCAAGCTTTGGTTGTTGTGTTTGTTTATGTTTTAGAGTCACATAGAACTGATCATGATTTACTGATAAAGCCAACGATAATTTGACAAGAATATGGTGGATACGCCGCTGGTACTTCCTATATATAAGTATTCTTGGCAAAGGATCAAAAGCATTACCAGGAGGTTATGAGAAGTTCCGTGTAGGTTTAAATATCGTCATGGTTGAAGTTTTTGTTTTATGATACATACCTTATCATTTCAAACGTATCAATTCCCTCAAAACTATTATGCATAAAATCATAACCGACATCAAAGATCAAATCCGAGAAGCTCAACATGTTTCTGTAACAGAAAAAGACGTACACAATGAGTTGTCTTGTGGAGCAGAACTTAAAATTGAAACTAAATCCGACGGTATTCTGTACTATCTAGATCGCATATGGATTCCCGATCACAATAATCTTCGTGATTTCCTTATGAATGAGGCGTACAAAACACGATACTCTGTACACCCAGGCGCCGACAAGATGTATCAAGACCTTCGATACACCTACTAGTGGCCTGGCATGAAGAAAGATATCGCTGTTTTTGTTTCCAAGTGCCGTACATGTTCCAAAGTAAAAGCTGAACATCAAAGACCCTCAGGACTTCTAGTCCAACCTGAAATACCTGTATGGAAGTGGGAAAACATAACCATGGACTTCATTACCGGGTTACCTCGCACCTCCAATGGGTATGACACTATATGGGTAATCATTGATCGTCTTACAAAATCAGCTCACTTCATTCCGATTCGCGAGGACTTCAAGAACGAGAAGTTAGCTCGTATCTACATCAGCGAGATCGTAAGCCGTCATGGTGTACCGTTAAGCATTATTTCAGATCGTGATGGTCGTTTCACTTCACGAACATGGCAAGCTGTACAAGCCGCTTTGGGTACACGATTAGACCTTAGTACCGCTTATCATCCTCAAACTGATGGACAATCTGAACGCACCATCCAAATGCTTGAAGACATGCTTCGAGCATGTGTGATAGACTTCAAGGAAATTGGGACGCTCCGTCAAAAAACGGATTTACCAAACCCGCTCCATTTATTAACCGAACAATCAGTTAAAAATTTCGTTGCGTATTTAATGCCCAAATTAATTTTAAACGATACATAATTAATAAGTATATTGGAATATATAATTTATATTTGAAAAAGTATTAAAAATAGTGGTTTAAAAATCAAATAAGGCTGCCGGGTTTCGAACCCGGGTTAGCCGGGTCAACCTGGTCAACAATGACTTATCACACACACGCTCAACCACTCCGCCACTTGTGTTTCTTGTTCATTATTGGAAACAATTAATACATAACATAAATCTCGAATTCAAAACCGACGCGCCCAATCGCAGTCGTCGGAAATCCCGACGATTTCGCCGAGATTGGACGGTTTCTTCTGTTTTAACCGAAACCTTAACTATTACATCGGTTATAACCAGTCTGAACCCGTGACGCAAGTCATAACCGCCGGAAAATTTTTAACCGACGAATCAAGACGGAAAACGGACCAAATTCGTCAATGTTCTGCCCTATAAATACCCCCTCTAACCTCTGTTAGCTTTTTCGCTCACAATCACACTCTTTCCCAACGTAATTCCTCTCGCCGGAAAACTTCTGCAACTCGCCGGAAAACCGAACCCTTCACCTCTGTGCCTTACTCTAAACACTGAACACCCAGAGCTCATACCGAAGCCACCCACACTCACCTCAAGCTCGCTGAAGACCCTCTGCCGCAAGACACACGTCGCCGGAATATTCTGCTGTCATCGGAGTTTCGCCGGCGAAACAGAGGAACCACTGTTCGGTATATCTTACACTTAATCTCTCATTCTTTTTATTTATCTCACATATAATTAATCACAACACACTAAAGAACTGGATTAAATCGTCGAACCAGTCGGATTTTTGTTCTGGATGAAGATTAACGAAGAAGATGAAGATTTCAGTATTATATAAGTTTAATTTAAATCAAGATATATCTCGGGTTAGACACACAGTCCAGCGGTGGACTGTGTGCAAATAAACACGCTTACGTCCCGAGTTCGATTCTTGTCCCATGCACACTCGCCTTAATAAAAATGTTCCTTTTTTTTAACTGAACCGGATCCACTGCTTATAGATGTTAAGTTTAATAAAAACCGGAATAATAACCAAGAAAGACACACAGTCCAGTGGTGGACTGTGTGAACGTTTAAATCACATGTCACGAGTTCGAGTCCAGACTACCGCACCGGTCCGGACAAATATCAAACTTTTTATATAAGGCAGAAATGAAATTATTTAGTTTGTATATATGTATAATAAAAATCAGATTATTTAACAAGTTAGACACACAGTCCAGCGGTGGACTGTGTGTTAACCTAAACCACAGGTCCCGGGTTCGAGACCTGTGGAGAGCACCGAGCATGATAATTAAAATCGTTTTTAAATAAATGATTTTCGGATTAACTCAATTAGTATATAAATATAATTAAAAACAGAATATTTCGGGTTAGACACAGTAGCTCAGTTGGTAGAGCTGCGTGCACGCGAACGGGAGGTCTCGAGTTCGAGCCTCACCCGGCGCACACAAATACACAATAAAATTCGGTCAACAGGTCAACGGTCAACAAAGTCAACAGTCAAAAATCAACATTTTTTTTTACTTTTATTTATTTATTTACATTAAAAATACTTAAAAATAACATTTTTAAGGTTAGAAAATAACCTTAAACTCACAAAAATATATCCAACAATCTTACTAAAATTGATTAATAAAATCCGCTTACTTACCGAACCATTATGCCATTATCTAGGTTAGTTTCACTCGTGGTTAAAACCAACTTCGTGCGCATTCAACATCATCAACCGAACGCACCCAATGTGAGTGAATCTTACAACTCCCCTTTTTAATTACACGTTTTGGGGTGTGTCATGTGTCACAAAAATTAACTCGTTTATTTAAACTTGTGCCATACCATATTGTGATCTAAACTTAGAATGTATATATTGTTTATAGTTATGTATTTCATAATGTCAAGTTGTATGCAAATCATTCATTAGGCCCATCAGTTCCTCGTGGGAGACGAGTTGAGCAACGCGTGCCTCAAAACAAATCCATTATTGTATGTGTGTGCATTATTTAATATTAAATGATTGGTGAATAAGTTTACATCTATTTTTACTCATGTGTGGTTGTGCACTTTATTTTATAATCATTTCAATAAACTTGTTCAAATGTTTTTCATAGGATTCACTCGCCAACTTTTTGTTGATCCAAAAACCATTTTTACACATGATACAGGTGAACAGGATGAAGCAAGGAAAAACATAGGAAATGCCTTAGAAGAAAACAATGAAGTCTAGAATGATGTTTAGGACACGATGTAATTATGATTGTATGTTTCCCTTGAAATTGTAATAATGAATATGAAACGTTATACTAAATGTCATGAGCTTGGATGATAACCCAATCATGCCCCGATCACCTTTTCCGCTGCGGGTCGGGGTGTGACACATCTACCATTAGTTGAATTTTCGTACAACAACAGCTATCATTCAAGTATCGGCATGGCACCTTTCGAAGCTTTATATGGTCGTAAGTGCCGATCTCCAGTATGTTGGCACGAAATTGGAGAAGCTCAAATCACCGGTCCAGAATTGATTCAAGAAACCACAGACAAGATCCATCAAATTCGAAACAATCTTCTAGCGGCACAAAGTCGTCAAAAGAGTTATGCAGACAAACGACGAAAGCCTTTGGAGTTTAACATTGGTGATCATGTACTTTTAAAAGTATCACCGTGGAAGGGAGTAGTTCGTTTTGGCCAGAAGGGCAAGCTAGCACCACGCTACGTAGGACCTTTCAAGATACTCGAAAGAGTAGGACCTGTAGCATACAAGTTTGACCTACCAGAAGAACTCAACAGAATTCACCCCACATTCCACGTATCAAACTTGAAGAAGTGCCTCGCCGATGAAAACCTCCATATTCCTCTAGAAGATATTCAGATCGATGAATCTATGCACTTCATTGAAAGACCAGTAGAGATCATGGACTTCGGAGAAAAACGTTTAAGACGGAGTCGTATTCCAATTGTTAGGGTACGCTGAGAGTCGAAACGAGAACCTGAGTTTACTTGGGAATGTGAAGACTCAATACGCGAAAAATACCCGCATCTTTTTCCTGTTACCACTACTACTTAAATTTCGGGACGAAATTTCTAAAAATAGGGGATACTGTAACATTCGTCGAAAAACGGGTTTTCAAAACCCGTTTCGTTTATTAATCGAATAATCAGTTTCAAATTTTCGTTGCTCATTTAATGCTTATTTTAATTTTAAACAATACATAACTAATAAACATTTGAGAATATAGAAATTAAAATTGTTAGAAAATAAAAATAAAGCAATTAAAAATGAAAAGGGGCTGCCGGGTTTCGAACCCGGGTCAGCCGGAAGACTTAACCAACCAACACCTAACCACTCCGCCACTTGTTGTCTTTGTGTAATCTAGGAAACAAATAAAACTTAACTCTACCCGTGAAATCATCCGTTTGCGCCAAAACTGAAACCGCTCATCGGTTTTCAACTGTGCAGACTGTTGAGTGTTCGCTATTACTGGTTATAACCGATGAAACCATTACGACCCACGTTTTTAATCAATTCAGCCTTCAATTCCTTCGATTCATATGATTTTTGGAGTTGAAAACTGAAATCAATTACTTCCTTATTTTCACTAACAATATCATCATCTCACAACTCAAAAACACTCACAGAACCTCCAATTTCACTTTCGCTCTAATTTCTGTTCGTCGGAAACGCTTTCTGAAATCGCCGGACTTTCGCCGGAAAACCGTGTCTTTCATCAAAACGGTAAATTTCTCAATTCTTTCATCTTCTATCTATTTTTAGACTTTTACTAACTCAAACCCTTCAACCAGAATCGGTCCCAGACGACGATACCGGATAACCTGCAACCGCTGGAGATTTTCTGAAAATTTTTGAAATCACGCTGTGATTCGGTACGAGCATCTAAACTCTTTGATAATCCTTGTTTAGCCACTTAATTTCACAATTAGTTAATCAAAACTGTTAATTGGTCCTCTCAGACGGAATTCATAAACAGAGCCGACGACCTTTGCCGGAGTTCTGAGAAAATCATCCTTCTGGTACATTCAATTCCGAAAACCTTCTGTAACCATTTCATTTTAATCATTTATATGTCCGTTAATTGAATTGAACAAGATCAGTTGAACAGCAATTGTCTGGGTTGTTTTAGCGAAGAAGATGAAGTTAGGTTGTTTATATATTTAATATAAATCGGGTTATATCTCAGGTTAGACACACAGTCCAGCGGTGGACTGTGTGCATTTGAAACATAGAGGTACCAAGTTCGAGTCTGTCCTTGTTCCGATTCGTCACAATATTCAGACTTTTTATAAAACCCAAATACGGAAACTTCCAGTTAGTATATAAGTGAAATAAAAACAAGTATTTTAACCAGGTTGGACACACAGTCCAGCGGTGGACTGTGTGCAACATTAAACAACAGGTCCCGGGTTCGAGACCTGTTATGCACACCGGTTCGATATAATTAAAATCTTTTCTTAAAATAAATGAATTTTGAATAAATTAAATAGTATATAAATATAATTAAAAACAGAAATATTTCGGGTTAGACACGTAGCTCAGTTGGTAGAGCTGCGTGCACGCGTACGGGAGGTCACAAGTTCGAACCTCACTCAGTGCAAACATATACAAGACCGAACCGGTCAACAGTCAACAGTCAATGGTCAACGGTCAACGGTCAACCCAAAAAGTCAACATTTTTTTATATTTTTATTTATTTATTTAATTTAAAAATCAATTAAAAATACTTAAAAATAATATTTTTAAAGTTAGAAAATGACCTTAAACTCACAAAAATATATCTAAAAATCATATTAAAATTGTTAATAAAATCCACTTATTTACCGTACCTTTTCGTTATTATTTAGGTTAGTTATTCCTCGTCGATCAACCCTCTAAACTTGTAACATCCGTCAAAAAACGGATTTTACCAAACCCGCTCCGTTTATCAACCGAACAGTCAGTCAAAATTTTTGGTTGCGAATTAAATGCCCAAAATAATTTTAAACGATCCGTAATCAATTATTATGCAGGGATATGTATTTAGTTTTTGAAAATCTGTCAAAAATAGCAAAATAAAAATGTTTTAATCATGCCGGGTTTCGAACTCGGGTCTATACCGGGTCAAACCAAAGACTTATCTCTTAACCGAACAACCGCTCCGCCACTTTGATTTTCTGGTTATTAAAGGAATCATTTAATTTATATATTAATGTTCGGTAATCCAATTCAGTATTATTGCGCCCAAAATAACAGTCGTCGGAAATCCCGACGACTTCGCCGTTTATTTACGTTATCGCTCAATAAACCGAAAACTTAACTATTACGACGGTTATAACCAACGTCTGAACCCGCGACATCAGCTGTAACCGCCGGAGTACGGTTGACTTCGAATTAAGACCGAATTCAGACCCCATTCAATCCCAATACTACCCTATAAATACAACCTCAACTCGCCAGAAGTCTTTCACACTCAAATCGCACCTTTTCTCGGCGAAAAATCACTCGCCGGAAATTCTTGATACTTCGCCGGAAAACCGTATCCGTAATCTCTGAGCTTACTGAACCCCCTAAACTTTCTCCGAAATCACCCACACCCTTTTCAAGCCTTCGGAAGACTTTCTGCTGCAAAATACTTGTCGCCGGAAAAAGAGTTCTGTCGCCGGAGTTCTGCCGGAAAACAGAGTAAAACCAGTCGGTACATCTCACGTCTATTTTCTTCCCTTTTTACTTTTATCTCGTCTGTAATTGATCATAAAACACTAAAGGAACATGAATCAACTTTTCGAACCAGTCCGTCGTCACTTCCGGTTAAAACCGGTGAAGAAGACGACATTTCGGTAATGGTTAAGTATAATTAAAATCAAGTTATTTACCGGGTTAGACACACAGTCCAGCGGTGGACTGTGTGCACTTTTAACGCTAAGGTCACGAGTTCGATTCCGGTTTCACACACGCCGCCTTGAGAAAAATCTTTTTTTTAGCAAACTGAACCGGAGCCGCCTTGTGTATATGTTAAGTATATTGATAACCGAGTTATAACCAAGTGTGACACACAGTCCAGCGGTGGAGTGTGTGTCCGCTAACCCACAGGTCCCGGGTTCGAGACCTGTGGAGCGCACCGGTTATTGAGATTAAATTCGTTTTTAATAATAAAGGATTTCTGTTAATTCTAATTAATATATATATATAATTAAAATCGGATATATAACGGGTTAGACACGTAGCTCAGTTGGTAGAGCTGCGTGCACGCGTACGGGAGGTCTCGGGTTCGAGCCTCACCCGGCGCACAACAATATGCCTATTAACCGGTCAACGCTGGTCAAGTCAACTAGTCAATGTCACTGTAGCAGAAAAAAAAATAAAATATTTTTTTATTATTATTTTTATTTAATTATTTTAATTAAAAATCAATTATAAATACTTAAAAATAACATTTTTAAGGTTAGAAAATAGCCTCAAACTCACAAAAATACACCCAACAATCCTACTAAAATAGATTCATAAAACCCGTTTACTTACCGAACCATTATGCGATTTATCTAGGATTAATTTCACTCGTGGTTAACACCATTTCGCGTGCATTCAACCTCATCAACCGAACGCACCCAATGTGAGTGAATTCTTACAAACTCCCCTTTTTATTCATGTTTTGGGGTGTATCATGTGTCGCTTAAATTAATTCTCTTATGCAAATTCGTGCCATACCATTATATGAACTAAATTAGAATGTAACTATTGTTTTGGTTGTGATGTATTACATATTGTCAAAGTCGTATGCAATTTATTTAGGCCCATCAGTTCCTCGTGGGAGACGAGAACAACGCGTGCCTCAAAACTCATACATTAGGCCCATCAGTTCCTCGTGGGAGACGAGAACAACGCGTGCCTCAAAACTCATTCATTAAGGCCCATCAGTTCGTAAGAACAACGCGTGCCTCAAAACTCATTCATTAGGCCCATCAGTTCGTGGAACAACGCGTGCCTCAAAACTCATTCATTAGGCCCATCAGTTCCTCGTGAGAGACGAGTCGAACATCGCGTGCCTCAAAACAATCATTTGGTGTATGTGAGTTTAATGTTCAATATTATGTGTTGTGTGAATAAATTTACATCTACATTTACTCATATGTGGTATGCACATTATTTATAATCAATTGGATAAACTTGTTCAAATGTTTTTCCATAGGATTCACTCGCCAACATTATGTTGATCCAAAACCTTTTTACACATGATACAGGTGAACAGGTTGAAGCAAGGAAAACATAGGATATGCCTTAGAAGAGAACCAAGAAGCTTAGACAGATAGTTAGAATATGGTGTATCATTTATTTCTATTAAATTGTATTAATGAATATGAAACATATAATAAATGTCATGAGCTTTGATGATAACCCAATTATGCCCCGATCACCTTTTCCGCTGCGGGTCGGGGTGTGACAGATTGGTATCAGAGCCATGACTATAGGGATATAGGATAGGTTATTAGACCCTTAGAGCCTATACTATAGTCTGCCTAAATTTTAAATTGATTAGGTGGTTACATACAAACTTGTGATATTTATTTGTTTCATATTTGTTTACATTTCAGTCAAACATACATACTCATTCATTATACATATATACATATATCGATGTTCATGTATTCAATTTATTTTCATACTCTCAGTATCCAAAGATTTTATGCAATTTTCAAATCTCATCAAAGTAAGTTCTGCGACGGGTATGTAGTAACTGGAAGGGTACAAGTACCGGTAGTCGGAACGTCCTGTCTAGGTTGGCATTCGTATAAATCCAAAATAACGGACCAGTTTGCCTACCTGGGGACTAACGATGAGAGTACGACGGACCTATTAGGCCAAAGCATGCCACACCAAACGTCGTTCGAACTAACCTCCCTTTGAGATGTCACCGTGTCTACACCTAGACACATTCCGAATATCACACGTTGTATACATATTTCTCGATTTTCTCCGGGTTTTGTGTACGCAATCAGGCAGAAACCGTGCGAACCATATGAAAAACCGGTATTCATGGGGCCCACATGATTACACAGGTAAAGTATGGCGGCACGACGGGCCTAGCAGCGAGCAAAGCCCAAGACATCCTATGGATGTAGTAGATTTATTTTCTATATTTATTTTATGAACGTTCAATCCCAAACACGACCCACGATCCCAAAGGCATCCAACTCATACTCTTGGCATGTATTCCTTGTAGATGTCTTCTAACCTCGCCCGTAGGAAGTTGAGAGCAGAAAAAGCCCGTGAACGCATGGCTACCCAAATCGCTCAGCAAATGGCGACCGTAATACCCAACATCGTAGTTCAAGTTCAACAAGCCCTTACCGCTAATTCCGTTAACCCAACCCAACAAGAGGATCAAAACACTGTCAACCTTTCAGTCACTAAATGCACCTACAAACATTTCAAATCCTGCGATCCTCCAAAATACGAAGGAACTGAAGGTGTCACCGCTCTCCTCCATTGGTTCGAAGAAATGGAGAACACTTTTCTAAATTGCGATTGCCCCGATGATCGCAAAGTGCGTTATGCTACCGGTCGTTTACTTGGAACAGCACTCACATGGTGGAATACAGAAAAGACCAAACGAGGTGTTGAAGAAACTATGACCTTGACTTGGGAAGAGTTGAAGGGAATCATGACAAGACGGTTTTGCCCAAGAAGTGAAATCAAGAAATTGGAGGATGAGTTCCATGCTTTGAAACAAAAGGAAGGCGACCACACCACATACAACAAGAGATTCCTTGAGCTAAATCAAATGGTTCCCAACTTGTTCACTCCCCTCTACCGTTTGATCGAGCACTACATTCGTGGTCTTCCATCAAAGATTCAAGACCCTGTAATAAGCACCTCGCCTGCAACTTTGGAAGCAGCAATGGAGCTAGCAACCGCGCTCACCGAGAACCGAATCCGGAACAAAGATTTCAAAGAGGAGAAGAAGAAGGATAAAGCATCAATGGAAACCTCAAACCCCACCCGAATCGAATCCTCTACACCATCTACATCTAAGAGAAAGCGTGATGGGCAAGTCTTCGCCGTCACCCAACGCAAACAACCAGCTTCACAAGTTGTACCTCCTCAAACTATCCCAAACGCTCAAGTAGCACCCAACTCAACTTACCCAAATAAGAAACCTTACATTGGACCTCACCCTCAATGCAACACCTGTTTCTATCACCATCCAACTACTTCACCCTGTCGACTATGTGCGAATTGTGGACGCTACGGCCATTTGAGCAAAGTTTGCCGCACCGCTCAAAACCAAACCTCAACCCCTACTCAACCCATGACCCAAACATATCAACAACCACAATACCCCATGAACCCATATGTTCGAGCTTGTTTCAATTGTGGCGACCCTACCCATTTTAGAAACACGTGTCCTCGTTTGGTTAATATCATAAACGCCCAAGCTCAAGCAAACCCAGTTAACCAAGCAAACCAAGCAAACCCAGCTCCACCACCAGCAAGAGGAAGAGTTTATAACATCAACGCCAATCCTGTTGAAGATGTTAACGGTCCAAACCAACCACTTAACTAGCCTTCTCTCACTAAGAATCAAGATTCAACTCTAATCACTTAGTTTTTATATTTTTCTTTATGTTATCTCAATTTTCACGTATCTCAATTGGAATTTTATCCAAGAATTTTAATGCAAATTACTAGTTCAGTTGGTTTTATATTCATTGAGTTAATATTCATATCATCATACTTCACGACATATCTCAGAAGTTGAGTTGTGTCTCACATGCAATACATTTCATTTCATTTTACATTTCAATACATGCAATACGCTCGGCTCCGTTTGATTGAGCCTTGAGCACACAGTTCAATTTACATTTCAATACATGCAATACGCTCGGCTCCGTTTGATTGAGCCTTGAGCACACAGATCAATTTACATTTCCAGTTCATGCAATACGTTCGGCTCCGTTTGATTGAGCCTTGAACGCACATACATTTTCATTATCAGTATCTTGTGGTTGTGGTGTTTGTTGTAGAGTCGCATAGAACTAATCATAACTGGCGGATGAAGTCAATGAAAATTTGACAAGAATATGGTGGATACGCCGCTGGTACTTCCTATATATAAGTATTCTTGTCAAATGATCGGAGGCATTATCAGGCAGTTATGAGAGGTTCCATGCATAGGCTGTTTGTGTGGTTAAGATATTCATATTCAGTACATGCAATACGCTCGGCTCCGTTTGATTGAGCCTTGAGCACACAATTTCAATTTCAGTACATTCAATACGTTCGGCTCCGTTTGATTGAGCCTTGAGCGCACAGACATTTCAATTTCAGTACATTCAATACGTTCGGCTCCGTTTGATTGAGCCTTGAGCGCACAGACATTTCAATCTCAGTACATACAATACGATCGGCTCCGTTTGATTGAGCCTTGATCGCACAGATATATATCATTTCAGTATTTTTATGATTGTTGTATTGGTTGTAGAGTTATAGGACTAATCATAATTCACTGATAAAACCAATGAAAATTTGACAAGAATATGGTGGATACGCCGCTGGTACTTCCTATATATAAGTATTCTTGCCAAAGGATCAGAGGCATTATCAGGCGGTTATGAGATGTTCCATGTAGGATTTAGTTTTGCCTTGGTTGAAATTGTGTTATATTTATATCATCTCACTATTTAAAGAAATTGGATTGTGATCCATTTCTATATAGACTAACCTCTCCATCATAACAAACGAGAGAGGAACCATCACCATTCAAACATATATGCTATCGGAATGTGGATACAATTGTTAGTTGTTGTGTTTATTTGTGTAGATTGTAGAATTTCTGCCTTAGGATATAACCCTAAGCATATTCAAACTTTTATGTGTGATATCATTTTAGCGAATCATTCCTGTTTAACAATACTTATACAGTAGGTAACAAAAAGCGATTCCTGTATTAGGATACTTAACCTTTACAAGGAACGTTACCGCCTCAAGCAAAAACTTAAACCCTTATTTCTTCTAAGTAGGTAACTGTCAAAACTAAACACCATCATTCTTTTAGTCAATTATATCCCTATTTAAATTTCGGGACGAAATTTCTAAAAGCAGGGGATACTGTAACATCCGTCAAAAAACGGATTTTACCAAACCCGCTCCGTTTATCAACCGAACAGTCAGTCAAAATTTTTGGTTGCGAATTAAATGCCCAAAATAATTTTAAACGATCCGTAATCAATTATTATGCAGGGATATGTATTTAGTTTTTGAAAATCTGTCAAAAATAGCAAAATAAAATGTTTTAATCATGCCGGGTTTCGAACTCGGGTCTATACCGGGTCAAACCAAAGACTTATCTCTTAACCGAACAACCGCTCCGCCACTTTGATTTTCTGGTTATTAAAGGAATCATTTAATTTATATATTAATGTTCGGTAATCCAATTCAGTATTATTGCGCCCAAAATAACAGTCGTCGGAAATCCCGACGACTTCGCCGTTTATTTACGTTATCGCTCAATATAACCGAAAACTTAACTATTACGACGGTTATAACCAACGTCTGAACCCGCGACATCAGCTGTAACCGCCGGAGTACGGTTGACTTCGAATTAAGACCGAATTCAGACCCCATTCAATCCCAATACTACCCTATAAATACAACCTCAACTCGCCAGAAGTCTTTCACACTCAAATCGCACCTTTTCTCGGCGAAAAATCACTCGCCGGAAATTCTTGATACTTCGCCGGAAAACCGTATCCGTAATCTCTGAGCTTACTGAACCCCCTAAACTTTCTCCGAAATCACCCACACCCTTTTCAAGCCTTCGGAAGACTTTCTGCTGCAAAATACTTGTCGCCGGAAAAAGAGTTCTGTCGCCGGAGTTCTGCCGGAAAACAGAGTAAAACCAGTCGGTACATCTCACGTCTATTTTCTTCCCTTTTTACTTTTATCTCGTCTGTAATTGATCATAAAACACTAAAGGAACATGAATCAACTTTTCGAACCAGTCCGTCGTCACTTCCGGTTAAAACCGGTGAAGAAGACGACATTTCGGTAATGGTTAAGTATAATTAAAATCAAGTTATTTACCGGGTTAGACACACAGTCCAGCGGTGGACTGTGTGCACTTTTAACGCTAAGGTCACGAGTTCGATTCCGGTTTCACACACGCCGCCTTGAGAAAAATCTTTTTTTTAGCAAACTGAACCGGAGCCGCCTTGTGTATATGTTAAGTATATTGATAACCGAGTTATAACCAAGTGTGACACACAGTCCAGCGGTGGAGTGTGTGTCCGCTAACCCACAGGTCCCGGGTTCGAGACCTGTGGAGCGCACCGGTTATTGAGATTAAATTCGTTTTTAATAATAAAGGATTTCTGTTAATTCTAATTAATATATATATATAATTAAAATCGGATATATAACGGGTTAGACACGTAGCTCAGTTGGTAGAGCTGCGTGCACGCGTACGGGAGGTCTCGGGTTCGAGCCTCACCCGGCGCACAACAATATGCCTATTAACCGGTCAACGCTGGTCAAGTCAACTAGTCAATGTCACTGTAGCAGAAAAAAAAATAAAATATTTTTTTATTATTATTTTTATTTAATTATTTTAATTAAAAATCAATTATAAATACTTAAAAATAACATTTTTAAGGTTAGAAAATAGCCTCAAACTCACAAAAATACACCCAACAATCCTACTAAAATAGATTCATAAAACCCGTTTACTTACCGAACCATTATGCGATTTATCTAGGATTAATTTCACTCGTGGTTAACACCATTTCGCGTGCATTCAACCTCATCAACCGAACGCACCCAATGTGAGTGAATTCTTACAAACTCCCCTTTTTATTCATGTTTTGGGGTGTATCATGTGTCGCTTAAATTAATTCTCTTATGCAAATTCGTGCCATACCATTATATGAACTAAATTAGAATGTAACTATTGTTTTGGTTGTGATGTATTACATATTGTCAAAGTCGTATGCAATTTATTTAGGCCCATCAGTTCCTCGTGGGAGACGAGAACAACGCGTGCCTCAAAACTCATACATTAGGCCCATCAGTTCCTCGTGGGAGACGAGAACAACGCGTGCCTCAAAACTCATTCATTAAGGCCCATCAGTTCGTAAGAACAACGCGTGCCTCAAAACTCATTCATTAGGCCCATCAGTTCGTGGAACAACGCGTGCCTCAAAACTCATTCATTAGGCCCATCAGTTCCTCGTGAGAGACGAGTCGAACATCGCGTGCCTCAAAACAATCATTTGGTGTATGTGAGTTTAATGTTCAATATTATGTGTTGTGTGAATAAATTTACATCTACATTTACTCATATGTGGTATGCACATTATTTATAATCAATTGGATAAACTTGTTCAAATGTTTTTCCATAGGATTCACTCGCCAACATTATGTTGATCCAAAACCTTTTTACACATGATACAGGCGAACAGGTTGAAGCAAGGAAAACATAGGATATGCCTTAGAAGAGAACCAAGAAACTTAGACAGATAGTTAGAATATGGTGTATCATTTATTTCTATTAAATTGTATTAATGAATATGAAACATATAATAAATGTCATGAGCTTTGATGATAACCCAATTATGCCCCGATCACCTTTTCCGCTGCGGGTCGGGGTGTGACAAAACTCGTGCGCATTCAACACCATCAAACGAACGCACCCAGTGTGAGTGAATCTCTACAATTTCCCCGTTTTAATCACTTTTTGGGGTGTATCATGTGTCTTATTATTTATTACATTTAAACACTTGTGCATCCATCATATCCATGATCAAATGTGTATTCAATATGTATCAACTGTTTGTGTGGTTAAGTTTAGATTAAATTTATCATTTTCAGTACATACATTATCATAGGCCGCCGTTCCCCATTACCTATGAGCGTGAACCGTTCCCCATTACCTATGAGCGTGAACGAGGCGTTGCCAACATACAATCGGCACCGTTTGATTGAGCCTTGATCGCACATACATCATCATAGGCCGTCCGTTCCCCATTACCTATGAGCGTGAACGAGGCGTTGCCAACATACGATCGGCTCCGTTTGATTGAGCCTTGATCGCACATACATCATCATAGGCCGTCCGGTCCCCATTACCTATGAGCGGAACGTGACGTTGCCAACATATACATTATTATTCATGTCATATACTCATGCAAGGTGGTTTGTTATTGTTATTGTTATTTGTTTTTGTTATTGTTATTGATATTGTTATTGATATTGTTATTGTTATTGTTATTTATTATTGTTATTTTTATTGTTATTTGTTATTGTTATTGTTATTGTTATTGTTATTGTTATTTTTATTGTTATTGTTATTTGTTATTGTTATTGTTATTGTTATTGTTATTGTTATTGTTATTGTATGTTTATTTACATTTGCTCACATATGATTATTGCACAAATTTTCCATAATAAATATAACAAGAAATCAATAATAAATGTTTTCTAACAAGGTTCATTCGCCAACTTTTGTTGACCCAAAAACCCCTATTTTTACAATGATACAGGTGATCCAGTTGCAGCAAGAAAGATATAGGACGGCTTAGAAGAATAAATCGGTTTAGGTTTTGGGTTGTTTATTTAGTTACTTTTTCCTTGTAATTGTATGAACTTGTTTGGAATATTGAAGATGTAATTTTGAATTTAATAAATATGAAACATATTAGTAAACATCAGGAGCTTTGGTGATAACCCAATTATGCCCCGACTCTTATTCCGCTGCGGGTCGGGGTGTGACACAGTCTACTATTTGGAACAAGTTTATAAAGAAACATGAAATTTTGCTTAAAGAAAATGAGTCTTATTTTATTTATAAAGCTCAACTTTCTACGATTAAGTTAACTTACAACATTTTAATAAAGAACATGTTATTTGCTTAAATTTTGATACATCTGTCACAAAGTGTGACAACTTTGATGGAAGTGAATACAGTTTGTAGTTATCATCATTTCAGTCCATTACAGCTAGGGAAGTTGATGTGAAGTATCGAGTTGGTTTGTATTTCATCATATATAATAATCATACCCAATGGATTTATTTTGTTGTATACTTTGTAATTATTTATATATTTTTTTAAAAGTATATCTAATTATCGTCGCTATACTTAGTTTATGTACAATTTGATTGCAGATTTCATTGGGTATGTAGAAGAATGGTCTGCACCAGATGCAACGGAAACTCGAGCAGGAATAGACAGCAAATACATGAACTTGCAGTTGCTAGATTTAGAGTATGTTTTGTTGAAAATTTTAATATTAGATATTTATTGTTATATTAAATGATTTTATATATTACGTATCTATTTATATAGGGGTACCAAGTTAAACTGCACCTTGTGGTACGAGTACTGTGACGAGATGTTCGATTACATTCAGACCCATAAAGAAGAAGTCCATGTTGTCCTCCTTGTGCAGTTTGGAAGTTTCAACAAGTATAAAGGTTTTCGCTGATCTTTATCTTTGTTTTTTCAATAACGATATCATATTATTATAAATTTGGTATGCTTTATTTGAATGTAACTTGCTGATGCAGGAAAGACAACACTTTCTGATGCTTTCCACATCACAAGGCTTTTTATCAATGTGACATAGAGGAGATTCGTTCCATCAAGACAAAGTTAGTAACCTTTTAAATTAATATTAATCAATGTTTCAAAGTCCAAAAACACAGTTTAAGTTAGTAGCGGAAAAATAAAGTAAACCCATCATAAACTTAAAACCACAAGTTTAATAAATGTACGAAACATAAGGCTTTACGAACGAGACACTCCCGCCAATTGCAACATCCATCCATAGCTGTACCTGACGACCTGTAAGGCATGCACTAGTGTGTCAACATAAAGTTGGCGAGTTCACAATTTCAGTGCTGTTACAAAAATAAGTTCATTTAAATACTTTAGTTTTATAAGACAGGTCATGGGTAGCTAACCAATCGTTAAGCTACTAAACTGTGTGGTACCGAAACTTGACTATTGTAGTTGTTTGTGCCCCGCGTCAATGTCTATCATCATTGACCAGTTGCTAAGGCAAAGTTCATGCCCACCCTTCCCGGCATGGTGTGAGGTTTGTCAAACCTAATAGCGCTATCAACTAATACCTCATTCGCCAAACCCGACTACTGCGGTATAATGTGTGGGACTTTCAGATAGAGTTCGTTTAGTCTGTAAAGACATGATATAAATTACAGTATTTGTTTAGTAATATTCCAATCCAGGAATACTAGGTGGTCCCAATCCAGGGATACTTATATTTTAGTGGTTCCAAATCCAGGTAACACGCGTGTAACCCCAAACCAGGGGTATCGTATGTATTTCCCAAACCAGGGGAATAAGTGTGTTGTCTCAAACCAAAAACGCATGCTTTTAGTAAAGAGTTGTTAAATTACCTTAGATTTAGCTCGGCAGATTAAATTATGCGAGCTAGTATGGTCAACTATGTCCTATTATGGTTACCAAGAATATTAGGGGTCGTTTATGTAATTCACGTAAATTCTACACGTATCTAGCAAATAGCACGCGTACAAGTTGTTACAAATATATTATCGAGTAGTTTTCAAGCACACTTCCACAATATAGCCTATGACGTGCAATTACACCAGTTATACAATCATTAAGCATGTGCGGATATTAAACGTAGCAAGTTCGACACTTTATAAACTTATAATCACGCATAACTAATTTCACTGGAAGAGGCTGTTTTGGGATGTCCTTTTACCATACTTATGAGACTGTAAAAATTATAATATTTTGAGTAAATGGCACAAAACATCCTTTATGTTTCCTCAAACTTGCAGGTTCCAGCCTTAATGTTTAAAACTTGCCAAAAACAACCTTTACGTTTATTTTTGTTGCCGGTTCAGTCCTTTCTGACTAACCAAGTTAATTATCCTAGTTTAATTCCCTCACATGCCTAACATGTGACGGTATATTTGTCATTTTAGGTTTGTTTTTTTTTTTCTAAAAAACCCTTCTCTTCTCTACTCACACACAAACACACACAGACCATTCATCTCTCTCTGCCTTCATCTACCACCACCACCACACACCGTCACCACCTCATCTACCACCGTCCACCTGCCACCACCACAACCAACAACCGCCGTCAAGCACCACCGCCCCCTCTCTCCTGCCGCGAAGCCAAGCACCACCGCAAACCCACCACCGCACCACATCCGCCAAAAGCACCACCGCCATCAAAACCCACCACCGTCGTCGTCTCCTGCCGCTCCCTCTCTTCTCTACGGTCTCTCTCTCTCTCTCACCGATCTCTCGCATAAGCGGTACGTTGAAGAAGCTAAGAGTTATGCCCAACCGGGGTCTGTTGCGCAGAAGAAGGCGTTCTTCGAAGCTCATTACAAGAAAGTCGCTACTCAAAAGGTGGCTGCAGCAGCTGCATTGGCTGAGCAAGAAAAGGTGAAATCCCAAATTGAAGAAACAGAAACAATTTCTGATGCAAATCATGGTGCTCATGATTTAGAACCGATAGTGTTACGGAAATCCCATTATTTGCCGACACGAACACCAAACTTACATAATTCACAAACAAGTGTGGTGCACACGAATAAACTGCAACCAGTAGCATTGAATTTGAAAATGGCTGTGAATAAAGAACAGCAGATCTTAACTCAAGATGCAAGAAGGAAACTGATGCTGTTAATCATAGTTCAACTGTCAAGTTATTTGAACCTCAAACCGTGAAGACTGTAGTTGCTGCTGATAATGTTCAGGATGCTGAGGATAATGCTTATGTTTCTGTTTCAGAGGATAGTAGAACATCTCAAATGGGGAGACCGAAGGTTATACTCCTATTCATAATACATACACACACACAACTTTGATTCCTTATGAAACAATTATTAAACTGAAGTGTTTGTTTGGATGCAAGGTAAAGTTAACACAGATCAGGAAGTTTTGCAGCCCAAGATCAAGAGGAAACCGGCTGTACCTTCTTTTAGGTCAACATCAGTTGGCAAAAAACCGTCTAGAATCCCATATTCACCAGCAAAATATGTAGCTTCTATGCATTCAAAGAAAGAAAATATGGTCACTCCAAAAACCAAAAACTCAAATACAATCGATTCCATCGATCAAAAGAAATCAGCCCCAAGATCCTTGTACACATTAATGAAATCCGGTTCGGTTAAAGAACCAGTCAAGTTAAACTCCCCAGTGGTTCGAAAGATGGAAAGTGCAAAACTTGCTCCCAGGCACATTTGACACCGAAATGCTCTGCAACGCCTATGTTAACGCCTTCTAAGGTAATAAAATTTTCTGAACAAAATCGTCGTCATTCATTTATTCAACTAAAACTTATGCTAATCTTGCGTTGCAGGTTGCAAATCCGGTGAATAAGCAACCATTAGCAACCCCTTCGGTAACAAGAAGGTAAAAGATTCAAACTATTGTGAAAGTTATTAGGAAATAGTCAAATTCATAGTTTTTTATATGAATTAACCTTTTTATATACATATTGAAGGATGGAAACACCTGTTCATCCTTCAGCTGTTGGAAGCAAAACACCTGGCCAAAAATGGCACATTTTCTCAGCTGTGTAAGTTGTTCTACTAATCAGTAATCATACTTTAGTTCTTGCCTCATACGGGCTGACGAACACATCTAAGTTTTGTTATTTTTGTTTGTCTGTGTAGCGATAGCTCAAAGTCCCTTAGCGCATATAGAAACCCGTTGTTCACCGACCTGTACACAACCTCCTTCGATGACTTATCCCGTAATCTCGACTACAATGTATTGAACCCATATTTGGACCAACAGCCAAGCGGACCGACCATCATCTTCAACCCAGACAAACCCATCACCATCTGAACCACCAACCAACATGCCACCATCAGAACCCTAGTTGTCGTCGTCATCAAAACAAGCGGCTAGAGGCCACCACCTCCACCTCCGACACCACCTCCTCTGCCACCACCTCCACCTCCGAACCATCTAAACCCCACAAAACCCCAAAACCCCTAAACTCCGCCACCATCATCTTCAACTACCACCACCACCACCGCCACCTGATACATCACCACCGTAGAGAGAGAGAGAAAGAAGAGAGAGAGATCGTAGAGAGAGAGAGAAAGAAGAGAGAGATGTAGAGAGAGAGAGAAAGAAGAGAGAGAATCGGTGAGAGAGAGAGAGAGACCGTAGAGAGAAAGGGACCGGCAGGAGACGACGGCGGTGGTGTGATGGCGGTGGTGCTATGGCGAGTGGTGCGTGGTGGTTGCGGTGGTGCTTGGCTTCGCGGCAGGGACAGGGGGCAGTGGTGCTTGACGGTGGTTGTTGGTTGTGGTGGTGGCAGGTGGACGGTGGTAGATGAGGTGGTGGCGGTGTGTGGTGGTGGTAGATGAAGGCAGAGAGATGAATGGTCTGTGTGTGTTTGTGTGTGAGTAGAGAAGAGAATGGTTTTTTAGAAAAAAAAAACAAACCTAAAATGACAAAAATACCCTCACATGTTAGGCATGTGAGGGAATTAAACTAGGATAATTAACTTGGTTAGTCAGAAAGGACTGAACCGGCAACAAAAATAAACGTAAAGGTTGTTTTTGGCAAGTTTTAAACATTAAGGCTGGAACTGCAAGTTTGAGGAAACATAAAGGATTTTTATGCAATTTACTCTAATATTTTTGTGTGATGTGCCACTCGGAGAGGTTGACCTTGCGTTAAATTTTAGAGTATAACTCTTTACCAAAAATTTATTAAAAATTATTTACTAAGAAACAATCAGATTCATCACTTTTTGACTGCAGCTAACGGAAAAATTTATTTAAAAATCCATTGGTTATCCGATTGATGTAATTCAAGTTGGAGGTTTGCACAAACACATAAGGCTATCTAAAACATAAATTCCATGATCTAACTCTAAATATCCACCAAGTTATGACTTAAAACATAACACGTAAAATCTACAGAAAAACGCATCTTTCATTGCTGAAACGAAACAGTTTATTTAAAATAGCAAACGACATCCAAAAATTATGATTCCAGTGCCATTAGAAGTGTATTTTAAAATACTATGTTATAGACTCAAGAAAATCCCGTTTTCCTTAAATTATGACCAAGTTACAGCTAATTAAAGTCGGCTGTAACTGTCAGACAATTATATTTTCGTTATCCGACCTCGCAACAGATGATCTAACAAACCCAACAACCCACAATGTTTAATTACAACATATTATAATAGCACTACGTCATCTACGCCATTAAATCAGTAAGGTTTAACCCGGAACCCTTCAAGATCCATCCCGCCTTAACCCTAGCAACTAACCGAGTGCAATACTAACCAAAACAACACCTAATTCACGCAACTCATCCTCACATCATATCCTCACATCATCATGAGTATTAACAATCTCAGAAACGCAGACATGAATTACCAGAATTTAAATCAAAACAACGTAACAAACTAACCGAAAACGCGCAAGAATTCTCATATACGATTTTCATGAATTCTAGTCTACCAATTAACATCATAACATCAAGTTCATCAACAACAAATACCAACGCAACCATGTATCAACTAAACTTAAAACTCAAACAACATAAAATACTAACCGTACGAGGAAGAGAGGTGCAAACGAGGGAGCTAGAGTGCTGGAGAGAGAGCACCGAGAGGAAGATAGATCGCGAGAGGGGTGTGTGTCTTCCTGCTGCCGTAAGTTACCAAGGGGAGGAGAGGTTAGGGTTTGTGTTGAAGTGTTATAATTGAACATACATACATACATAACCTAAAGGGGTGGCAGTTTGGGATTTTTGGAGCTGGGCCGCAAACCACCAAGGTGGCTTATGGGCTTGCACGTTGGGCCGAGATTTAAGGAGAAAAGGGAGAGGTGTTAGGCCGCGAGGTGGGGTGGGTTCGGTTGGGGTTGTGTTTATTTTTTTATTAACAATATAATTAATAAACCAACTAATTATAAACATGTAACTAATCAATCGACTGATGTAATGTGTAATAATCAATTTATGGTTCGGGCCTCAAAAGTTTCGAGATGTAATTATAAACGGTTTTTTACCTCAAAGTTACGGATTATCACACCATCACACAATGTCCCTTAAGGACATGTTAATGATTGGGTTAATAATCTCTTTCAATAGTCATTATTCGATACGATCGATTTCAAAACATGATAAGGAATAGAACGCATAATTTTAGAGTGCAATATGCGTAACCATACATATTCTACATCAATATTCATAAAACACATCATGTAAAGGCTAGACACATCAATGTTTAAAAAAGCAATACTTCCATTATCAAAACTCATTAAAAATTTGAATGAGAACTAAAAAGTTGGATGCACCATAAAATCAACGATGTCTCAAAACTCAATATACAAAAAATAATCAAAACTAAAATATTAGACGTAGGGTCTTAAAGAGTTATACACATCATTGTAACAAGTTTAACGATCGAAGTAACATAATTAGACATAGGGGTGCCATAGTCGAGTTGAGCTAGAATCGGCTAATTTAATTAAAGAGAACTCGAGATTGCACGTTTCGAGTTATATATCCAAATCTCGAGCTCGATAAGTGGTCATGATATTGTTTGACCGTCTTATGTATGCCACTAAAAGAAAACTAAATACATATGTTTTTAAAGTTATCATACTTCTCTACTTAAAATTAGCAGTGTATTGCATGACCCTCTATACATATATAGATGAATAAACGGATGTGTTAATGATTACACTTACATATGCCTGTTTCTAAAAGCAATTAAGCATCACTCTAGTTAGAAATAGCCTTATTGGCATTGAAGGTGAATGATCGACACCAAGTAACCATAAAAAAATCGTAAGGTTAAAAAGAAAAAAAAATCATGAGTAGTTGTTTTATAAATACATATCATAAAGTCACCTTTATACCTTTGTGACATGTACCTTTATAGTAGCGTACATTATCTTAACGGCTGTTAAGATGATAAAGCAATAAATTATGTGAAACTACATGAATAATAATATAATAATAATAATAATAATAATAATAATAATAATATTAATAATAATATATGATGTATATGTACGATATTAGTCATAAGATATAGACATATAATCATCATAATGTCTTCATATATGCAATCTTTTTGTCATATGCTGTTCTACTAACCGTTCACATTTCTTTGTTGTCATCTTCAAAAGATAATACTTATGTTATTGCCATTTGAAATGTATATATTGGCAAGCATCTGAAAATAGTCCTGATTAGAATGTCAGCTATTATTATATAATGTTTTTATCATCTTATAGAGTAGCACCGATGCTTCAGAATGATATAAACCAATTCAAAGCAACTGAATTTTGTCACAAAATATGGTGTAATAAATCAAGACTTACCTACAATGTTATGTTACAAAACGTATATTTATAATCATCTAATAGATGTCTTGAATAGCGAGCTCATTTCAATGTTTTCAATTGATCGTCTTCAGTAATCTACAAGAATTGATGACATTAAGCGGTTACTTTTCAAAATAAACTATTTCATAGGTGAAAACAATAGAAGAGTTTTTAGTAATTACCCGACTAGGATTCACATTGATTAGATTTGTCTTTGACCAAATTTGTGAGGTTGACTAAGAGTCGTTTTTATTTTTTAGGCAATAAAGTAAATTATAAACATAGACCTTAATATGTTTCCCGATTTATCTAAAACAAACCCTTATGAAAATTAAAGTAAATTATAAACATAGAACTTAATATATTTCTGGATTTATCGGAAGTAAATTCTCTATAAGAAATAAAGTTAATTATAAAGATAGATCTTTTCTTTACCAAAAGTGCATAATAGACCATAAAAGTAATTATTTTAGGATTTTCTTTGTAACGGTTTATTTACCAACTCATAGTAAATATTAATGAACAATTAATACAAAATACTTTTAGATTCATTGTATCCAGTTGTATTGTATTATTCTACAAATGTGATTTGTAAGCTATTAATTCTTTTTTCTAAACACACATAAATTATTGTTTTCTCTTCTTTTATAGTAAAAAAGCTATATTGTCATCAATACAATTTTTTAATTAAAGTCCAATTCAAAAGTTATTCTCTATGTTTTTAGTTTGAGGGTGCAAAAAGAAAAAAAAACAATATCACTTTTCAATTCACAGGCCTTAATAATAATATAAAAATAATAATCAACACCACCATATGCATATGCATATGCATATGTATTCCATTAATTTGGTCAAAATGGAGTGTGAATGAGAGATACGACGTCGTCGATGAAAGACGCATCTTGACATGCTCGATACACTCCCTCTACTCGTTTCTTGATTTCTTCTTTCTTTCAATTTCTTGCGTTCAACTCTCAATCAATCGATAATATCCTCATCAGTTGGATTCAAGATTAGATTTTTCCATCTGGGTTTCAATCAAGATTGATTCTTGCGGATTCAGAAATCCAAAAAACTGTTGATTTGAAATCATTTGATTACTAATTAATAATCTTTCATCTGGGGTTTTGGAGATAGAAACAGAGATAAAGATTATTCAATATTTCAATTCATGGGTTGTTTTTCTTGCTTTGATTCGAGGGTAGAAGAAAAAAAGATTCCTCAAAAGTTGGGTCTGATCAACCTCAAGTCCACTCACCTGCATCTTCTAACATCTCCAGATTATCTTCTGGTATGTGTGTTTGTTTAATAATTAAGTTTATAATTTGAAGTATGAATGGATATTAGATAGATAGATAGATATACAATATTGGTTGTTTGATCTGATCTATGTTTGCATGTATTAGAATTTAGGAATCCCCTTTTGTGTCTTACATGACTTACTTGTTATGACTAGTTAGATTATTCATTTTTTGATTGATGTAGACCCCATTAGGTTATATGATAAAAACTCCTGTTCATTTCTTTATGTTGTTGAGAATTTTGACTGACTGTTGTACTGTGCCTTTTTAGTTTTGAGAGATCTGATTGAATTGTGCAGTTATTAATCATTTAATCTTATGTAATTTGAATTGGTTTTATTGGTATTGAATGATTGGATTTGCAGGTGTGGATAGATTGAAAAATAAAAATAATGTGAGTTTAAGGAGAGAATCGTCGGGCCCGAAAGATGGCCCATATAGCCAAATTCCTGCTCATACTTTCACATTCCGTGAGCTTGTGGCTGCAACGCGAAATTTTAGCGCGGATTGCTTTTTAGGGGAGGGTGGGTTTGGATCTGTGTATAGAGGGCGTCTTCAGGGCAGCGGTCAGGTATTTTCCATTAATTTTTTATGAACTTTATGGTATTTGCAATCTTGATTACATTAAGGAAACTAATTTACTGAACTGTATTGTCTTGTCTTGGGTATTGCGTGTGTTCTTTAAAGATTCCGTTGACTGATAAGCTCTTCGAACTTTAGTTAAAACAATTTGGGGATTTAGTTCTTATAGATATTTGACCATTGTATATAGGGTAGTTCAAAGATTAGTAGATTGCAGTGGCCAGTGGGTTGTCTTCATGATCACAAAAACGTTACCATTTCGATAAAAGCTTAAATCTTTGCGTAAAACTGAGTTAGGACGGCAGGTTGTATTTATAATTGAATCTGAATTCCTTCATTTCTATTGATGAAGAAGAGAACAATATATAATACAAGAACCTAACTAATTCCTAACTAATTCAGGGATAATTCCTAACTAATTCAGGGATAAAATATAAACCGGATATACATAAGAAATACATAGATATACATAAACTATAAAACGGATATACATCCGCTAATACGCCCCCGCTGTCGTAGCAATAGGTCTTCCGATGCATAGACTGGACCGAAATCGTTGAAACAACTGGCGTGGAAGATCCTTGGTGAATATGTCAGCGTATTGATAGTCTGCTGGAACATGAAGAACTTTGACAGAACCCATACGAACCTTCTCGCGAACAAAATGTATGTCAATCTCGATATGCTTGGATCGTTGATGTTGGACCGGATTCTGAGATAAGTAGACAGCAGAGATATTGTCACAGTAGACAACTGTGGCCCGGGTAATTGGAAGATGGAGTTCGAGAAGCAGGTTTCTGAGCCATGTTGTTTCTGCAACGGTGTTGGCCACACCTCTGTATTCAGCCTCGGCACTGGAATGTGAGATAATCGCTTGACGTTTTGAGGACGAAGAAACCAGATTATCATCGAGGAAGACACAGTAACCTGAAGTAGACCGTCGTGAATCAGGGCAGCCTCCCCAATCCGCATCAGAATAGGCTGTGATATGAGCTGATTTGGATGGTAAAATAGAGATTCCATAGTCTAGTGTACCCTTGAGGTATCGAAGGAGCCGTTTCATGAACTGGAAATAAGGATCTCGAGGGGAGTGCATAAATAAACATAGTTGTTGCACTGCATATGATATATCAGGTCGTGTGAAGGTTAAATACTGCAGTGCACCAGCAAGGCTACGATATAAGGCACCATCTGAGAAGGGTTCTCCAGCAGTTGCACTTAGTTTAGAATTGGTGTCAGTAGGTGTGGCACATGGTTTACAATTTTCCATTTTAGCACGAGCTAAGATCTCTGCTGCATATGTGGTCTGAGATAAGAACAGGCCACCATTTCGTCGGGATACCGCAATCCCGAGAAAGTGATGTAGTGGTCCGAGATCAGACATGGCAAATTCCCTGGAAAGAGTGGCAATGAAGTGCTGCAAAAGTGTCGGATTGGAGGCTGTCAAGATGATGTCGTCTACATAGAGAAGTAAATATGCCATTTGATCACCCTGTTTGTAGACGAACAAAGAAGTATCACTCGTGGTAGATCGAAAACCACACTTTTGTATATAGGAAGCAAATATGAGGTACCACGCACGTGGAGCTTGTTTTAACCCATATAAAGACTTTTGAAGTCGACAAACATGCTTTGGATTTTTACTGTCAACAAACCCAGGTGGCTGAAACATGTAAACAGTTTCATTAAGGTCCCCGTGTAGGAAAGCGTTCTTGACATCCAGTTGATGAATGGGCCAAGAACGTGAAGTTGCTAAGCTGAGGACGGTACGAATCGTAGTGGGCTTAACCACTGGGCTGAATGTCTCGTCACAATCAACACCCACCTGTTGAGATTTGCCATTTACAACCAAACGCGCTTTGTAGCGCTGTAATGTACCATTGGCATGGTATTTGTGGCGAAATAGCCACATACATCTGATAATATGAGCATCTGCAGGTCTTGGCACAAGCTCCCATGTATTATTAGCTATTAATGCCTGGTATTCGTCGGTCATAGCCGAGTGCCAGTTCTGGTCGGTCAAGGCCTGGGTGTGGGATTTGGGTAGTGGGGAAATATTATGCTCGGAGGTGGCTAAGAGGGTGGGATCTGTTGAGGGTAGGGAACCAGTTTTAGACCGGGTCTGCATAGGGTGGGTAGAGGGTGGCGGTGTCATGTTAGATTGTGAAGGAGCTAGGGTGCTATGTGCATGTTCTGGGAAGAAAACAGGTCTGGATGCAGTAGAATCAGACCTGTTTCTGCGGCTGTAAGTGTGGGTAAGGGGTGGGGAATGTGGCTGTGAAACCGTTGGGGGTGGGGGTAGGTGTGGAAGCATGGGCTGGAAAAAAAATGGGTCTGGATGTGGCTGGGTCAGACCTGTTTCGTCGGCTGTAGGTGTGGGTTATGGGTGGGGTAGATGGTTTGGAAGTAGTAGTGGTGTCGGTTTTGGGAGGAGAGGAGGTGAAATGAAACGGGGGTACTCATGGGTGAAGGTTCCGAATCAGGGTGAGAGCTTGGGGTGGTATGAGGTGTAGGTGGGGTAGAGAAAGGAAAAGTGGATTCGTCAAAGGTGACGTGACGGGATAAATAGACACGTCCAGTTGAGGGGTCTAAGCATCGGTATCCATGATAATTCATTGGATATCCGAGAAAGATGCATGGTGTAGAACGGCGGGCTAGTTTGTGGGGTCGAGTGGCATTGTGATTTGGAAAACAAGCACACCCGAAGGTGCGAAGGTGAGTGTAGGTGGGATAATATTTGGGGTGTAAAGGACATTTTTAAGGGTGTAGGGGCGACCCGGGAATTGGGTGATTGAATGGTTGTATGACCGGACCCGTGAATTCGCACACGGTTACCATTTCCAACAAATACAGAATTAATAGTAGTAGTACAAGGAGTGTGAATATTACCTGGTTCGTGTGTCAAATGATCAGAGGCACCGGGTGTCAGCAACCCAACTGTCATCTCCCGAGTCCAGTGCCATCGCCTGGAAAGCTGCCCCTAATTCTGATGGTTCCAGTGGGTTTACATCTGCCAAGTGGGCCTGAGCAGGTGGAGTGGACCAGGGCTGGTGCTGTCGTGAAGTTGGGCCAGTGGCCTGTAGAGGCTGACCAGGAACAATCGGCCAAGATGGGCCTACCCGAACTGGGCTGAGTTGGGTAGGGACATGGTGGGGCCGCAGCCCACCATGGTGGCCAGTAGGGGGATGAACCTGGGCTCCAGACATTGGGTCGGACCAATTGATACTGGGCCGAAGACTGAGAAGAACCACGAGGCTGGTTGCGGTTAGAGGGCTGCTGATTACCGCGACCTGTGCGATGTTGCTGTTGACCGAATGACTGCTGAGGCCTGTGAAATTGACGTCTTGGCTGCTGTCGGTTGTTGTTGCGATAAGGAGGGGGGTCCCGGCGGGCCGTAGGTGGCTCGCGAGAGACTTGGGCAACAACAGCCGGGTTGGGGGCAATAGAGTCCCGTGCGTGTTGGCGACGCAGATCTGAGTCGAGCATGTCGCAGGCATCTTCCCATGAGGGAAGGGTGTTATTGATGATAGAGGCTTGAACATCGAATTCCGGTGGTAAGCCTCGAACCAGCTGCAGGACAAGGCGATCTTCTGTGACTGGTTGTTCAACAGCTTTCAGTTGGTCAGCCAGATACTTGAGACGCTGACAGTAGTCTTGGAGGCTGGGCATGGAGCGCAAGGTAAGATTGACAAACTCTGTTTCAAGGGCTGCTGCACGGGCGCCCTTGTTGTTCAGAAAGATTTTCCGAATCCGGGTCCATGCGCCATAAGCTGTTGTTTCCTCATCAAGAATACGTGCCAGCAGGTCATCTGAAAGTGTCCCATAGATCCACTGAAGCACAAGAGAGTCAATTTTGGCCCAGTTGGCGTAGTCCGGATCTGTTTTGGCAGGCGGTTCAGTGCCATCAATGTGGTGTAACACCTCGTAACCGCGTGCATGCAGGGTGAACAGCTTGACCCATGATGCATAGGTGACTTTGGAACCATCCAAAACAAGAACTTTGTGCTGGATGTTAGTCACCAAATAAGCAGGGTGAAGGCTGTCAGTGTGCTTGCTTGGAGGATTCTGGTTTGTCTGACATCGAGATGAACAAAAGAAGGAAAAAGAATCGGCTGCAGGGTCCGTGGACAGGGGCTGCTGCGAATTTGTTTTAGGTCAGAGCAGTAGGCTCTGATACCATATAATTGAATCTGAATTCCTTCATTTCTATTGATGAAGAAGAGAACAATATATAATACAAGAACCTAACTAATTCCTAACTAATTCAGGGATAATTCCTAACTAATTCAGGGATAAAATATAAACCGGATATACATAAGAAATACATAGATATACATAAACTATAAAACGGATATACATCCGCTAATAGTATTGGGTTGGCCCGTAAACATTTTTTTTTCCATATGTATTGTTTTATTTGTGGATAGTTTATATATTACTTATGATTACAAAAACATTATCATTTCAATAAAAGTTTAAATCCTTGCATAAACCGAGTTAGGAAGACATGCATAAAAATATATCCGTTTGACCTGCTGACCCGTTTATAAGTAAACGAACCGAAAATGACAGTTGTGATCCATCATTGAATCTAAAGTCTAAGATCAAGTCGGGGGAGCCATGATTCTTGGTATGGTTATCATAACATATATTTTTCAGATGATGCACCACGATAACTTTTTTTATTTCTTATTTTCTTTTCCCATAACAAATTACAACTATTTTTCCGGTCATGCACTTTTTTTTATATCGAATTCGACTACAGGACTAGTCATAATCGTTGCTTAAATTAAAATTTAACTCCGTTTTACAGATTGTAGCGGTCAAACAATTGGACAGAAACGGAGTCCAGGGTAACCGTGAATTTCTCGTGGAAGTTCTTATGCTCAGTCTTTTACATCATCCCAATTTAGTGAATTTAATCGGGTACTGTGCGGATGGTGACCAAAGACTTCTTGTTTATGAATTCATGCCATTGGGATCATTAGAAGATCATCTTCTAGGTAACCATCTTTGCGTATTAGAACCTGTTATGTTGATAACTTGATATATAATAATAATTCGACTAATTTATTTATATACTCTTTGCAGATCTTCCACCAGATAGAGAAGCGTTAGATTGGAACACGAGAATGAAGATAGCGGCAGGTGCGGCGAAAGGTTTGGAGTTTCTGCACGACAAGGCTAACCCTCCGGTTATTTATCGGGATTTCAAATCGTCAAACATTTTGCTCGGTGAGGGGTTTCAGCCGAAGCTTTCTGACTTTGGGCTGGCTAAGTTGGGCCCCACTGGAGATAAGTCTCATGTGTCCACACGGGTCATGGGAACATATGGTTATTGTGCTCCTGAATATGCTATGACCGGTCAACTCACAGTTAAGTCCGATGTCTACAGCTTTGGAGTGGTTTTTTTAGAGCTTATTACGGGTCGAAAAGCCATTGACAGTGCTGCACCACAAGGACAACAGAACCTGGTCACTTGGGTAACCCCTTTGTTTCCGTCATATGGACTTTTTCTTTTATTGCAAGTAAAATGCCATTTTCGTCCCTGAGGTTTAGCCAGTTTTTGCGACTTTCGTCTAAAGGTTTGTTTTTCAGAATCTGGATCCGAAAGGTTTGAGCTCTTACCATTTTCATCTGGTTTGTTAACTTCATCCATTTTTCTTTGTTAATTCAGGGGTATTTCCGTGTTTTTTGTTACCTTAACGGGCAATTCGGTCTAATGGGTTCAGTCAGCGGTATTTTAAATGCTTGTACATAAACTGAAAAGGATCGAATTGCCCTTAAGGTCAACTAAAAAGACGAAAATACCCCTGACTTAACGGAGAAAAATGAATGGGGTTAACGAGCTAGATGAAAATGGCAAGATTTCAAAACTCTTGGATCCAGATGTGGAAAAACAAACCTTTTGACGAAAGTTGCAAAACTGGTCAAACCTCAGGGATGGAAATGGCATCTTACTCTTTTATTTCAAGTAATATAATGTTATGTTCTTGAGTGTCTAAAGGTTCTTACTGCATTCAGTCCTGACCCTACGATCATCACTTGGTTTAAAAGCTTGACTAGATACTAGCCGGTAGCAAAATGAGCTGATTGTGTAACGAGTCGTAATGAGCTAATAATTATATTTTAATATAATATTCACCGTGTCAAACATAACTAATAATCTGATTTTCCAAATTGTAAATAAAATAAATTTCACTGTTTGTATTACAGGCCCGGCCCTTATTCAACGATAGAAGGAAATTCGCAACATTAGTAGACCCGAGGCTCGAAGGTCGTTATCCAATGAGAGGTCTCTACCAGGCGCTAGCCGTTGCATCAATGTGCATTCAAGAACAGGCTGCGGCTCGACCTCTAATTGGAGACGTGGTCACGGCGTTATCTTATCTCGCGAACCACACCTATGACCCGGGTGAGAGGAACGGTAGAGTTTCGAAGAACGAAGAAGGTGGCGGGTCGGGTCGCAGCAGATGGGGGGATCTAGAAGGTTCTGATAAAGGAGATTCGCCTCGAGAAACGCAACCTCCAAAAATAGTGAATCGTGATCTTGATCGAGAACGAGCTGTTGCCGAGGCTAAAATGTGGGTGGAAAAAAGACGACAAAGTGCACAAGGAAGTTTTGATGGGAATCATAACGGTTAGGAGACGAGTATCGGTGAGTTGTTTTTTGGTCAGGTTTTCGTCGTTTTCCCAATAACAGATTTAGGCGACAGAGGCGTGTATGTATGTATGTATGTATGTATGTATGCATGCATGCTAAATGAAGAGAATGGGAAAACTTTAAAAACATGTTTTATGGTAAATTTTGGTTTGTTCTTCTGTAACATATTGGCTGATGATACATAACATGATTTTAGCAACTTATTAAAGGTAATCAATTTAGAGTTTTCATATTAAAAAAAATGATTTTAGTAGGTTTATTGAGAAAAATAACGTATAAAGTTAAAATCACCATAACAAATTGTTAGGCATGTCTACAGTTAAGAATATTCATAAATTTCAAGAATTAGCAATTTAAAATTTATATTTGATTTTTTGAAGACATAAATGACATTGAAAGGGACAGTTTGGTCATTCAGTTTCTTAACTACCACTAATACAACAGTTGGTGTCATATTCGACAACATTACCTGTACGAGAATCATATATAGTTGGCCACGAATAAAAATTACTGTTTAATCATTTCTCAAGTCACATGACTTAAAAGGTTAAAACACATTATTTTAATTTGCATAAATGCAATGTGGATGCACTGATATACTCATTGAAGTGAAGTTGTGAGTATTTTACAGGAATAATCTTGCCACCGGCCACAAAGTTCTAAATACATGACTTGAACCACCTTAAATTTAAACATCATGATTATATTTTTAACAAATTTATCATTAAATTACAAACTAACTTTTAAGGTCTTTTTTTCAGAACCCTTTGAAACTTATATTATTTATTGTTACAGGATTGAAATACCGGCAATTTATTTATCTACTGTTTTTTTTTCAAATTAACAAAATAGCTAATCTATATGTGACCTTGTTGGCATGGGTAAATAATTCTTTTAATAGACACTTGTTTTTATTTTTGAGACTTTCAATTTTTCAGGACCTATAGATTTAGCAGACTGGCCCTCCTTAGACTACCTGGACTCTTGGAGTGAAGGAGTGAAAGGGGTTGAAGGGGGGCTTGGAGCGATATGTGGATGTCACGTCAGCAAAGCCAAGCCTCAAAAACCAAAGGGTGGTTGTGGGTGTTTTTTTGGGACACACCTTTTTTGTTAGAAAAAACCACATCAATCAACAAACCACTCAAAATAACAACCAACCATACGCCGCCGCCACATCACCCTCATCAATTGCCCCACGCCGGGTGAAGATACCCATGCCATGTCCATGCCCCATGCTTCCCACGCCACCTCCATGCTGCCACTCCGTATAGTCTTAGGCTCCGGAGTGGCTTCTGGACGGAGGATATGGCAAGGCAATGCCACATGTATTAATAAATGTTGGTGATTGTAGGGCCATTAAGCTATTTAAGGTATTGCAATGGTTCGACCCGTATAAAAGGAAAACATCTGGCCTTTTATATACATTGAATTTGACTTTGAATTCTCACATAACTAATCATCTCATTCTATGATATTCATTTTATTGTCTTATCTGATTATTGACCTCGTGTACACACAAAATACTTTAATCTGAAAGTGATTCACATGAATAATGAAGAAAGTATCCAAGTCATATGAAATTCAAAACTTACAAAAAATGTTACACATTTTTAATGGTCTTAGACCCGATAAAAGGAGAAAACACATCACACCATTTGGAGGCATATCTGCCCCAGACAATTCACTACTCCCTTGTACCGCTGGACTCATTTTTTGTAGCAACAACCTTCACTTTTCAATCATTCCCAAAATTTTTTTTATAAATGGTGTTCTCATCAAGTGAAAAATTCTAACCCTAAACGCATTCACCCTTCCTCTTCAAATCAAGAAATGGAAAGGATCAGTTACAGTGAAAAAGTATCCCTCGGATTGCTTCGAGGGTTTTGATTCCCCGCAACCTATGAAGAGCTTGTTGTACATCATTAAAATCTCAAGGCGTTTAGAGCAAGATAAGTTCTTGTTTAGGATCATGGATAGAAAATGATCCAATTGGAACACTGCAAAGCAAGTGGTTTAGACAAGAAAATCTTTGATTTTTGAAACAACAAATTCGTTGGTGTCAAGAAAAGTTTGGTTTTCTACGAGTGCATATCTCAAAGGGTTCTAAAACCAATTTGATCATGCATGAGTACAAACTTATTATATAACACTCTAGGTAAATCCTACATCGATTGTGGACAGGAGGGATTCTTGGTTCATGAAGAATGCCCTGAGTCAAATATCATCAACGCATTTTGGGCTTAATTGAACATCCACGAGTTTCGGGTTTTAAATCAATAATCGTTGTTGTGTATACAAGTCGATTCGTTAATGCAAACGTGTTTATTTTACAATGTCTTAGTTGATCTTGTGTTACTTGTAAATATAACATTCAAAATCTCATGATCGCGAACCAAGATACCCAAGACAATTTTAGACGTTAGTTTAATTAGTTAATTTGTTAATTAACTAAACTAAATCAAGTTTCTATGCTAAATCCATAGATTTTATATTTTGACGATATAATCACTAAACTATTTAAAAACTGATAGACTAACTAAATAATTTAAGATTTATAGGTTTTAGAGTTAATAAAAAATATATAATATATATATATACTCACATTTTCGTGACGAATATAGCGATTTTTTTTAAAATATATATAATTTTTTTTCTTTTTTTTGTTTTTTTTTTAGGTTTTTTTTGTGTTCACATTGGCTCTCGCGATTCTCGCAATAAAGGTGCTTCTTGCATGAACCCTACCATATATATATATATATATAATTATATATATTATATATTATTATATAACTATATTATTATTATTATATTAAAGTAATAAGTTTTTGAATCACAAGACAATTATAAGAGATATATCTATAAGATTTTTAAACTATTATTATTTTATAGATTACCTATATCTCAATTGTATTTGAAACCCAATTCTTAGACTATTAATTGGGGTTTCTATATTGTTAGACTATAAATAGGGGTCTCCATTTCACGCTAATTATTTTTCACATAAAAAAAGAATTCTTTCTTAGCTCCCAAGAAATTCTAAGTAAGATTGTTTTTCCTCTCTTTTAATTATGTTCTCCTGTTTCTTACTTTCGTAGTTTAATTATCATTTTGTAGTTTAGATTTTTAATTTACAGAAGTTCATGATGTTATATCATGAATCTCTCATAGGATTAAAAACACAATATATATATAATTATGTTCTTTAATAATATTTATCACTTTGTAGTTTAGATTTTTAATTTACAGAAGTTCATGATGTTATATCATGAACCCCTCATAGGATTAAAAACACAAAATATATGATTATGTTCTTTAATAATATTTATCACTTTTACTTATGATGATAATCTTGTTCTTCAATAACATGAATCATCTTAACAGTTTGAATCTTCATCAAAATATCATTATATTATTGAATGATCCATAATCACACATCTAAATATGTGAAATGATGGATCATAGCTTTTACAAAAAAACCTAAAATTATTTTTAGTAATATATGAACACTGTTTAAAAATTCCAGCTATTTGACATGAACTTTGGAGGCCCATAAACCAATTCAAACATGCTGAAATGGGTCTTATTTATTTATAGATGTAGATTAATGAATTATCTTCGAATTCATATATTATGGGCCTTCTAACTCCAAGTATTTTAATTTCTACAACCCTTACAAAATTAGTGCGTAAAAATGACGAAAATCTATTTTTTGAAACTATCTTATTTTATCAGATTGATTTCTTTTGATCTTTTTATTCCTTTTGTGTACAATAGAATAATCATTAAACCAGTATGTAGTTATGTGGCAAATAAAAGGTTTTGGCTAGGCAAAGACAGGGTACTTTAGCCATTTTGCATCCACCAACTTTTTCCTGGTAATCCTTTTGTTGGACGTTCTACTCTGGTTTAATAAACCTTTCTAGTATGCAACAATTTTCACCTTGCACATTCCAACATCATAATTAATCTCATATAAACCTTAAAACTTAAAAGCATCCACAAAACGGGTCTCGTGATCAAAATCTAAGTTAATTTAAGCCACACAATCACAAAGTGAGTTACATAGCCCCCTTTTCACTTTCCTTTACGTTTTGGAGTGATATATACATATACAAATTTTCACATTACATTTACAATTATAATTCAGCTCTATGGTTGTATATAATATCTTCTGGCTATTTGTGTGAACTTGCATGATTAACTATTATTGTTAATATATTCATTAACTATGATCAAGCCAAACAGGAGTATGTAATAGATCTATTGGCCTGACAACCCATCACACTCCTTGGTCTTTCTAAGGGGAGTTTAGGGATGATTAAAACCGAATTCTATGACGCGGTTGGGTTCTTCATTTTAAAGTCAACATAGGTTTGAGTGTGCACCTATTTTCATGTTTTGTTTATCAATTTGCTATTGATGATTATCATGTCATATGAATTGTTACTCATTTAGCCCTATTACATATACATATACCCTATGTTGCTCACCAACTTCTTGAAGTTGGCATTTGATTTTACCCATGTTTTAAACTTTCAGGTAACAATATTTAATGCTTCTTCCAAGAGTATGCTACACTTAGGAACTTGGACATAGAATAATCAAATTTGGATTATGTTTTATTTATTTGTGAACAATGTGTTATTTCCTTTCTATGTTTGGATGATTTGAATTTGGTTAATAAAGCTTTTAGTTGATCATGAGCTACTGAACAATTTCATACCACCAATGTTTCCGCCATCGGGGTGTTACATTAAAGGTTAGGTGAGAGTAGTACTAGGATGAGTGACCTCCTATAGAGACAGTCTCACTGGGGTAACCAAAAAAAAATCTGTGAGTTCCTAGACAAGCAACCCATATGGGGCAAAACACATAATATTGATGTTACGAAAGGCTTGATGTTATATGGTGACCCTAATTAGGTAAGAACATTCACTTTACTAATTGTTAATGAATAATAATATAAAATCTTCTAGTTCATATGGCGTTACAATGAACAAAGAACAACAAGGTGGAGACAAAGACGCGACCCTTATCACCCGCCGTCCCACCCGATGTAATGTATACCTTTTATGTTGACAAGCTACTTCTTCACTTCATTTCTACAGGTTTATCAATTAATATCTTGGTATTCGTCAAAAGGCATACCAATGTATTCTTTAGTTAACAAAATTTGAATTATCTTAAATCAGGTTGTTCAAAATTGACATGCCATAAACTTTGCAAATCTCGCAGAGCCTAGGAAAATTGAACTGGTATGGTTAGTTTGATGTGACATCTATCTTGTTAGGTCTAAATTAGAGATAATGATGAGAATAATAGTGAACTGATGCGCACATATCATAGTTACAAGGATTGAATACTTTTTTTAAGAATAATCACAAAAAAGAATTATAATTCAAAGTTTTTCACTAATTTAAGAACTTGAATGACAAGGTATCTCTCAGAACACATTAATCAGAACATAAAAAATAGATATCTAACATATTAGCAATTTCTAACATATAAAATGCCAAAGATCATACAAATTAAATGAGGGTGGAGAAAATGGGTACTAAGGATATAACATATTAGGGTGAGTACATTCAATTGTGTCACTCAAATATACCAATTTAATGAAGGGAACCCAAGATTATACACATTAAATGAGGGTTGAGCATTCGTGTGGAAATGAGGGTTGAGCATTCGTGTGGAAACTTACTGATTCATATGACCATGGTGGAACACACCAATGTTGACTTAGCCATCTATGATGTATGAACACTCATACAATTTATGTCTAAGCCATTTATATATTGTTAATTGTAAGTGTTCTTTGCTTTTAGGTGTTGTACATTGCGCTTTAGGGCTTTTATCTGCTTATCGTTGTTGTACTTTGGTATTGTGGTGTTGTACATTCATTGGGTATATAAGCCTAGACCCCTTGTGCCTTTCATCTCCCCCGCTCCAAAGCTCCTCCCATCGCTCCACCCGTCGCCTACTGCTGTTACACCATCGTTGGTTGTATTCTTATTTTGGCGACTGATTATTATAGTGAGGTCATATGATTTAACTCCGGTTAACCCTTTAGGGTTTATGAAGGTTTGGTTTTATGTTGGTTTTCGGTTGTCTATAGGGATAGATGATGGTCGACCCCTTGAGGTTTTCTTATCGTTGGTTGTTTGGGTTTGGTGGTTGTTTCCGGTTGATCTCTGGTTGGAAGATGGTTAACCCTTAAGATTTTCTTATGAATGATGACTTTTGGTTTCGTCCGATGAGACGCCTTTGAATTTCTGACATTCTGTTTACTGTTTAGGTTATTTTGAAACTCTTTATCATCTGCGATATGATTCTTTTTTGGTTTTTGTCTTTTGTGGCTTCGATGACGATGGGAATAGTCTTATCCGAGAGCTAATTTGCAATGTTTGATTTTCTATAATGGTTTGGTTTCATGCGTTTTTATGATGTTGGGGTTTGGGCTTTTTGGGTTTCATGACGATGATATTGTGGATTCGATGACGATGAGAATAGTCCCATCCGAAAGCTTTTGAGTCTCAATGTTTGAGTTTCTATAATGGTATGGTTTCATGCGTTTTCTTTATAATGTTGGGGTTTGGCATTTCTTGCTTTGATGACGGTGATTTTGGATCTCGTTGAAGATGGTTATGACTTCATTCGAGAGACCAGCGTGCTCAATGAAGATGTCTGTAGACTCATCCGAGAGGTATGATAGTGCATGTCTATGAGGACTATGATGGTGTGTCGTCATTGGGCGTAACAACCTTTGTTACAGCCATGGCGGAAATTTGAGTTGTTAGCCTTGGAATCGTATTGGGTTTGGCTTTGTCTACATGTTTGTCTATTATTAATAGGTGTACTTTGAAGCCTTACAACTGTTGTATCAACTAGGCTATGATTTTGATTATTCTGAGACTATATGATTTCAAGTTATAAACCACATAAAGGGTGTACAACCTTTTTGTGTATTTTGGTGTCGTACATTATGCTTTTTGGTTTTTTGTGGTCATTGTTGCATTACTTTGGTTTGTGGTTTTGTACATTCATTTGTTATCTAAAGCCTATATATTTCTTATTTGAGCCGTATGGTTGCTGTATTAACGAGGAGGCTTTGATGATGAGTATTTATATAATGTTGATTTGTAAGTTTGCTTTGCATTGAGGTGTTGTGCTTCATACATGCTGGATTTTTGGTGATTATTGTTGTTGAACTTGGTTTGTGCTGTTGTATGTTGGTTTGTTTCCATAACGTACAAGTTTATTAGCAATGACAATGTGCTTCTTTTAGGCGTGGCAACTGTAACGACTTGAAACAAGTAACTAGTTGCAGCCAAATTTCAGAGCCTCTCAACTGGAATTTTCTTTGTTGTTTTGTGGTTTCTTATTTGAATTCAGATTTATAAGCCCAGGGGCGATGATGAATGAGTTATGATTATGGTTGTGGCGGCTAATGCAACTTGAAATAAGCTTCCAGTTGCACCAATGTTTATGAGCCTCTTGATCGAGTTCCTATGATGAATTTGATTTACCATACAACTTTAATTGAACTATGATCTTTTTTAAATAAATGTTTTTTTGTCAGAATGCCGGCTTCGAATGAAGATCAACACGTTTTGAGAGTCTTAAAAAGATATTGGAAGATGTCATGTTGTCTGGTTGTCGTATCATTGAAAAAGTCAATGAAATGATAGAAAGGGTGGCTATCATTATGAAAAATACGCGGACTTGCAAGTAGCCTTTGATGTGCTTCACATACGATATGAAGATCTGAAAAATGTTAAAAATAGATTAGTGTTTAATGTATAATGGACTTTGAATATTGATTGTAAATCTATATATTATATAAAAGAAACCAATAGGTGACGCATGACAGTCCATGATTGCACCTCATTGATTTTTTCCCACCTATTTTACACCTCAAATTCATGATCTTTAGTTTTTTTATATGGATATCCATTTACATTAAATACTAAACCCCACCCGACTCAATCATTATACTTTCTTAATTCGTTTATCACACATTCTCCTAAAATACATAACCCTAATCAAAATCAATTATCTCCTAATCAATTTCGATTTACATGGCATATTTAGAGACAATCCAAATCGAAGGTATCAAAATCTTATTCTTGATGTTTTACTTTAGATCTTCTTTGTTGAATTTTGATTTGAAACCAATAGCGTGTTTCATTGATTAGGTTAAACTTAAATGATATTCGTCTTTTGGTTAGTTTTTTTTGTAATTTTTAACACATTGTGTTTTGAATTTCAATCGGTACCTATCTTCTCCATGCATAATCAAAGGTAAGCACTTATTTTCTTATCTAATGTAATTAGTAAATGTTTGCTATTTCCATACCATAATACATGGAATTACTTTTATACCATCTACACTAATATTTAGTTTCAATTTTCGAGTATATCATGATAAGTTCAAATGATCAAACGGACATTAATTAGCTTCATCTAAACTTCCTTCCGCACTTGAAGCTTCTACATGTAAGATTGTTTATATTCTTTATATTTTATTATGTATACAGGAAGACTAAAAACATTAAATCATATAACATTTCATAAACCACATTGTAATAACTTTAACTATTCTTTTGTAGGTGATGTTGGAAGAACCCTTTATCTAACATTTTAAATGATATTTTTTTTTTACTATAATTCTTAATACTCTTAATATTATACACGTGTCAATTATATATATTGTATTAAAGATTGAAGTTTATTATTCTTTTTTTTTTCCATCATTCTATTTGCAATTGTTGTACAGTTACCTCTATTGATATCGATTATCGAAATGCTGGTGAACATCGTACGTTTAGAAAACTATAAGTGGATACCCAAAGACGTAATGTGAAGAATAGGACAACCAATGTGGTTTACAAGTAAATTTATAATAAAATTCGAATTATTTGTTTTTTTACTTCTGGTGTATTTTTTCTTTTCAAGTATTTTAAATGTCAAGAAATTAATATTATTCGGTTATGAAACCTCGTATTTATACGGTCAATAACCTAGTTTTGTATTATATTAGTATACAATTAAAGGTATGTTAGGCTTTAAATAGATTGGTTGTGATTTTGATAACATACAAACAATCATGTGCCCTTCGTTCTTTTTATTAACTTTAGCGTTTAGGGTGTTTATCGTAGATTGACGCCTCACGCTGCAATGCGAAAGGCTTAATACTATATTTACATAATCATATCACAATATTGGCTTAAAAGTTCACATACAGTTTAAATTTCGGCTTCACGTGTGTTCTTTCAACTTTGAGGCCATAACTTGATGGATACTTCTGTTACATAAAACTTGATGGATACTTATCTAAAAAGTATGACGATAGGGAACAACCTTAAAACAAGTCGAAAAGCATGCATATAAATTTTAGTAGGATTTTGGATAAACGTGACTTAAACATGTGCTTTAGAGAAAAAGGGCTAAATAATAGGATTTTCCTGTTTGCTTAAGTTTAATATGTCTTGTTTAGTTAACTTTAATATGTTTTTTTTCTTTTTTTTAATGGACAACAAAATTTCCATTATACTTACAGGGTGCTAGTCCACCAAAATACAATGTTTACACCAACTACATACAAAAAATAAGCAGAATTACTACAGAAAAACACAAAATACTATAGCCCCATAGCAACCATGTTAAACTCGCACCACTGGCTCCATTCCAAGCTGCGCCACTTAATTCGATTTTTCAGCCACAAGAAACCATAGTGCTTTAGTTCCTCAATCATTTTAACCCTGTTTGATTGTATCAGGTTAAAGAAAGCCTTATTTATTATCCTGCAGATACATCAGATGACAATCATTTTAATATCTTTTCTCAGTTGTAGAATTATTAGAATCCTTTCTGTAGAAAAGTGTCTTTCGCAATATATTTTCTTAGTTGTATAATTATTAGAATCTTTTTTTTTTTGTAGAAAAGTGTCTTTCGTAAATTGTTTTGAAGTACTTTTTGAAAATTTAAAATTTTTATTTGCTTTTCACAAATGTAGAACACACAACAAAACACTTGCTAATCATTTTTATATAACTTTAACTAATATATTTTTTATTAAACTAAAATTATAATTTTGTTAATGTGTGTAATGTATTTATTTAATCGGTTTATATTTATACTTATAGCACAAGGAATTAGCAAGTTTATAATTTTAAATCAGTTTACGGGTTTTGTAAAAGGTTTAGAAGGTTAAATCTAAAAAAATATTGGTTAACTTAGAGATATATATTCTTTGGAATTATTAGAGGTAAGATTTTAGATTTTTTTATTTAATTATATTACTATTTAAATATATAAAATATTACAATTATTGTTAGTTTTTTATAAGTTAAGGCTTTTAAAATTGTAACATCCAAAATCGGGAATTTCATTAACTTATGAAAATCTAAGTTAGAATTGGATGGAAAGAAGTGCAAATGTAATTCTAAAATAATTTTTAAAATAACATTATTTAATTTGGTGGAAATACCCGTCGAGGTTGTAAGATTCCCTTTGAGTATACTTGTAAAATAATATTTTTATTAATTGCTTGGAATTAGTAATTGACAAAGATAACATGTTGTGTAACCAAAAATTTTAACGGCTTGTATTTTAGTAAAATAAGCTGAGAAATATGACGGGTTTGCTTCAGGGAAATATCGTTACCGCATCTTGTGACTCACCAAACTTAAATGGGCATTGTTGTAAGAGTAAAACTCTAGGGTGTATATTGCAATTAGGCAATAGTTGAATGTATAAAAGGTCATATTTAGGCTCATTTGTTACAAAACTATGGCTGAAACTAGAGAGAGAAAGGCATAGAATTAGAGAGAGAAAGAAAGTGATGGTCCAATGGTGGTCCGATGGCGGTTCGCGGCGGCCGGTGGTGGCCGAAGTTGCGGATCTCAACCCGAAACTATTTCTAGATGATACCAATGCAATGGTAAGATGTGTTTGCTCATAAATCCTAAGTTAAAGTTGTTTATAAATGTCGAAAAGTTAGATTCGTTAATTTGATTTCCGTTTTTATATCATGTGGTCTAAAAGAAATGGTTGTTACCGGAAAACCGACCGTTGGATCGATCACAAATTTTTACAGTAGCTTACTGACATATAGAATTTAACATCCAACGGTTGAAATTGCGAAATATATCCTGAAAGTATAAGTTTTACAGCAGCTGTTTGGATTTTCGGTACAAAAAATGTAGCTGTAAAGAATGAGTTATTCCAAGAGATCCGACTGTTGGATAGAGCTGAAATTTGGTCAGTAGGTTCATATAACATAGGTCATAAATCCTACCAGAGGAAATTCCGATCGGATGTCTGTAAGTGTGGTTTTGACACTGATCAGTTTGTAACAGTTTGTTTGTGCGAAAATCAGCAACTTGATTGTGTTGCATGGATGCTCTAATGGAGTTGTATATGCAATCCGATACCGGAAAAACGTTTGTGATGCAAAAATGACCAAAACTACATACATGGATCTTGTTGCATGTCGGCTACAAGAAAATCCGCGTGCATGATCCATACAAAGAAGGCAACGAAAGCTTGGGAATTGACGGGACGAGATTGACAACAGCAATATCATATTTTCCTACGGGCAAAGGTGAGTGGTTTATATCCACTCTGGTTTGTATTGTTAGTTTTGGTTTCTTTTAGGTTACGAGCACATAATATTGCTATTCGATTATATATGTAGAAAGTCCATGTTGTTTATTGATTTCTAAGATCACGTAGGTTCTTTCTCAATATCGGAAGTATGATATAACTGTGTAGTATTTCACTGGTCATATAAATCAAACACTCTTGAAGCGTACAAATGTTAAATGGTTATTTACGGACTTCGTTGGATAGATTAGTAGAATCATTCTTGATTGGCACGATTGTGTAAGTTAATCTTACTTCTATTATAAGGATACATATAAATTATTAGTATGTTTGTCTTTTAAACCCGATAGATTGTATTTTTGGTTTTAATGTCTTTAAAAAAAGTAAGAATGGTTCGATTCGACCAGGCACAAGTATAAACAAGTTTATTATGTATTACTAAGTGATTTTCGGAATTACTTCTTCTTTTGCAAACAAACATTGCTATGTTGGATTCAGGGGATTGTGTAAGGAATAACGGATAAGAGTAAGAATTAAGGTGTGCATTGTTGTGATGAGTCATAGGATGTCGTTTACGTTCGAAATTCATAATAAAAGTGAACGGGTCAAAATGTAGAAAGAATGTGTATGGTGTGAGTCTTGAATAATCATGGTAGGGGAGTTATACAAGAATGTTTTAAGTAATCATGGTACTAAGGAAGGTAATATATAGCGGGTCGTAATAATTAGTTATGTCGAACTTAACTCGAATTATTAAACGGGTCAAAAATCAAGAAAGAATGAGAGAAGCATAATTTTGATTAAGTGGGCATGTGGTTAAGTGTTAAAAAGAATACGGGAAGCTTACAGAATGTTATGGGATGTTACGGGATGTTATGAGTCGGTCCGGGTTGGAACGGGAATCGAAAAACGAGGTATGTAAGCTTAAACAAGAAGGAACAACGTCGGTAACATAGAGCGGGCGTCGCCGACGGCCTCCCTAGCCGTCGTCGACGCTGCCCCATTCTCCGACGCACTAACCCACTGTCTACGCAACATTAGTTCCGACAGAATAATTTAGATGGCGTTGCCGACGCTATAGGAGGGCGTCGCCGACGCCTCCCACAAATTTGATATGTTGTTTTTGTTGATTATTTGTGTTGTGAGTTCCATATCTCCTAGAATCTGTTCCGTAACCCCAAATGAATCCCCGAACGGTGAAAATAACCAATAGGGAGTTATGTGAACTTATTGAATTGTATTAGTGATTACCTGATATGAATAAGTATGTAAACATGTATGTGTGTGTGGCTAAATTACATATATAAGTATAATTTTATGGGTAAATAAGGGCATGTATGTATGTATACACGACTTCAATACGTATGAGTATTAACATTACTAATTATTGCTCGGAGAATGAATGGAAAGTGCAGGTTTACTTATATTGATCTTTGAAGATTGACGATTGTAATGGAAGATCATATATGGAACGATAATCGAAAGGATTTCATGAATAGAAGGAATAGGGAGTGATTCATTTAATTATGAATGTTTAATACTATGTATATTGTCATCGGATATTGATAATGCGAATGTATGTGGTGATTGCAGGTTGCACCGAGTTAACATAACTATGGAATGTAAAGGGTTGAAGATCGAATCAAAGAGCAAGGATTGGACGGGAATAGTAGTCTCATGTTTTGTATCCATGTGTTACTTTTAAGAAGCTAATTAAGAATAAATGTTGTAAATCATTTCAGGAAAGTGTCCAACATTTTTACTAAAGGAACCCTTCAAGTATGTTATATAGACAACAAATTGAAAAGAATTTTTGAGTCAGTATTTTCGCTGCATCGTTTTGGGTCAATATGCATTTAGGGTGTTTAAAAAATTAATAAAAAAATTCATGTTTTAAAGTTACAGAAAAAAGATAATTTTAAAAATACCTTTGTATAAATTTATAATAATAATAATAATAATAATAATAAGTAGAGTTTATTGAATTTATGTGAAAGTAGTAAAAAAACTATAATATTATATGGTATTAATAAAAAATAATACCACTCTAATAATAACTATAATACTGTAATGCAATCCAATAATGTAATATATATCTACACATATAATAAAGAAAAACAGATATTAGACACATGGCACTCTATGAATAATTTCTATAGGATTTTCCTCCCAAAAATATTTTTTTGTCATTTATCCCTACTTTATTTATCAACTTCAAATAATTATGATAGGTTATTAAGTTATTTATCAAATTCAAATAATTATGATAAGTTATTAAGTTAAAGATCATATGTTATTTGATAAGTCTGTATTTACAGATTACCGATTAAAAAAAATATTAACTTGAAGATTATATGCTATATGATAAGTTTGTTTTATTTACGTAGAAGATGACTACGGATATATGATTTATTAAGAAGTCATATATAAGTATTCTATTTTTAGTGCTTTTTGTAACTTATATTTTTCTAATATATATATATATATATATATATATATATATATATATATATGTATGTATGTATGTATGTATATATACACACACTATCTTAGTACCCGATGTATTATACGAGTTGAATAAATGTAAGTTTATATACTAAGTAACAAAATTGTTACATTTTTTAAAAGTCTATGTATTGCAAGGATTGAATAAACACATTTATTACAAGGGTTGAATAAATACAGTTTAATGATTAACACATACAATCGTTAAGATATGTTTAAAAAATGAACTTACATGTACTATTTACTTATTATAACATTTTACTTTTTTATTATTAAGTTAGAAACTTGTGTATTACACGTGTTATAACATTTTACTATGTTTTATGTATCTATTATTGGATTAGAACCTTACGTATTAAACGGGGTTGGATTAATGAAATACTAAATGGTTATTAATAATACGAAAAATAAAAAAATAATGTATAGATTTATTCAACCGGTGCGCTGCAATACACAAGATTTTATTAAAGATATATTTTTTTTATTATTTAGTATATAAAACCATATTAATGTAACCCGTGTAATAAACGATGCTTTAACCTAATCATTGTGTAAAGTAATTTGATGTAATACAATAACGTAATATAATATACTAGTAGTTGTATAAAGTAATTTGATGTAATACAAAAACGTAATATAATATAATACATATGATGTAGCGTAACATTATAATATATTGTATTGTAATGTAATTGGATGTAATAATAATAAGACCATTCACACACGTGTCTTATAAACGTCATGATGACGGTGAAATATGAGGATGCCCAAAGACTCCATTGCATGATTCAGGAATGATAGGAATGATAGTGAAACGATTATAGATAGTCTTGAGTCTCATACTCTTATATTTTATGACAACACTGTCTTATTTCTGATCGAATATTTTATGACAATATGGTGTTTATTTGTGATCGAATACTTGTAGGGTTGAAGCTATCATATCTATGAGTTTTAGGCGTACCCATTAATTTATAAAAAAAATAAAATATTCAGATGAGATTTTCAAATACAAGTTTTCATATCAATATATACTGTAAATCTATTAGGGACACATGTCAATAAATGAGGAGCTAGGTGTTTTCCCGCCTAAATAGAGTTATCTATTTGTTATAACTAGTCTTAAGTCCCCGCGTTGCGGGGCGGAGACGTAAAATCGTGCTACAAGCTTTGCAGATTTAGAGGCGTAAAAACCATGCTAAGTAGCAACCGAACAACAACCAAAACTGAGAAAAAAACGTAATGTAAAACCACAAACTTTTAACACCAAGTAACTCACGTCATGTAAAAAGTAGATGAAGTCGAATTTATCCCTACACATTTAGAAAGTCGAGGGGGTAAAAAACACTGAGGGACCATGTGTGACCAACCACCAAACACCATACTAAGTAAAAACCGAACGACGACCAAATCCAGAAAAAAAAACGTAAAATAAAAACTATTGAAAAGCTAAACTTGTTTAACTTTTGTGACAAAGTGGTAAAAAAAACCAAAATTTTATAAATAAAAAGTCATAAAATTTAAAAAAAAAAAACACAAGATAAAAAAAGATAATACTACTCGTTACCACGTTACATATAAACAATACATAAAAACAATGTTGATAAAGCTTTAAACTTTAAATATATAATATATATCATTGTGTTATAATACTTATTAGATTAATTAAAGATAAGTATTAAAAATTGATAATTCCACAGCTATACAACTAAAAATATGATAATCAATCATAATAATATGATAACCAATCATAATAATATTAAAGATGATATTGCAGTTCATTTTTTTTGTCAATTGTGTAAACAAATAATTGCATCTAATAAAAAATAATTTATCATTATCACGATAAATAAAGTTATGAGTTATAATACACGAATATAAATACAACTATTAACTAAAGCAAAATTCCAATTGAATTTTTTAATATAATATATGCTTATTAAACATATTTTATACATTTTATAAAATCTATACTTCTATATACTACATAATAAAATAAACTTATAAGAAACACATGTTAATAAATGACAAGTTCTCTAATGTGTTTTTTGCTTAAACGGAGTTATCCATTTGTTAATGTAGATAAATTCTTTAAACTTCAAATATATCTCCCTTTTAAATGCTAAAATTAGAAAAGTTTCGTAATATATGTTTCTTAATTTGTATTTTTTATTTTACTTATTATATACATTCTTTTAAATTACAAATCACGGTAACAGTTTGAATTCCATTATGTTATTTTCAAAAGAACATATATTTATTTGTTTTTTCCTCTTTATTTGATTATTAGTTAATAATCTGTAGACTTTTATAAACCTATTTCTTTCATAACTAAAATTCAACTTTTTTCTTTACTAGAAATTTTAAAAATTAATACATTAAAATCATTATCGATAAAGTTATTTATATACTTGAAAGTGAATATGATTTTTAGGCCTGTAAGCCTATATGTGATTTGCTTCATCATTATTGATAAAGTTATTTATACGTGATTTGTTTCTTGAAAAACGTTTTTTTTTTCAAAAGTCATCTCTGTAATTATCTCATCCATCACGTATTGATTATATCAATTAGTTTTTTTAAGATATAATATTTTTTATTATTTGGTATATAAAAACAGATTTATTTAACCTGCGTAATACACGGGATTTTTGAAGATAAGTTTTATTCTTACAATTTACCATACAAAATTACATTTATTCAAATCGTGTAATACACACGATTTTAAAGATATAACTTTTTTATTATTTGGTATATAAAATTGAGATTTACTCAACTCGTACAATAGGGTTTTTCTTAATATATAAGTTTTTTATTATTTAGCATACAAAATTACATTAATTCAACCTGTGTAATACATATAGTTTTTAAAGATATATTTTTTATTATTTGGTATATAAATTTGCATTTATTTAACCAGTATAATACATAATACACGAAATTCTTAAAGACATAACTTTTTATTATTTAATATATAAAGTTACATTTTTTCAACTCGTGTAATAAACAGAATTTTTGTAAAATATATACTTTGTGGAGGCTTATGTCTCTTAGAGGGGAGATCATATGTTCAAACCTAGGTAAAGGTGTAATTTGGATTTATTGGTATAATTTATAGTAAGGATAACATTTGCCATTAAAAAAATATAAAATTATATTTATTCAACCCGTGTAACACACGGGGTAATAACCTAGTATAAAAACTATGGTGAATACATAGATATTATCACCATCATACTAATGTTTAAATATCTAAAACACATAAAATTTATAATGATATAATTTTCGACAAATAACTTCATTGTTTATGTCACACCCTCAATTTCCACATGCGGAGTTTTACCGCAAGGTGTGTGATTGACCAGGATCTAGCCACTAATCATGTTGAACCAAACAACTAATATAATAAAAGCATCACTATCAACATGATTAGCGATAAGGGTTTTAATTGTTTCAAAAGGCAGTTTATAATGCAACGGAAAATAAAGTTGAAAACCAACAAAAACTAAAACCACAAATGTAAATTAATTGTTTAAAAACATAAAGTTTTAGCAAACTACCCACTCCAGCCGATTGCAACGCCCATCCTTAGCTGCATTTACTGACCTGCAAAGCATGCAACTACGTGTCAACAATAAAGTTGGCGAATTCACAAAAATTGAATTTAGTAAAAGTAAAGTTCACAACGTTTTGATTTAAGTATGACTTGGGTAGCTAACCCTCATCATATGACTAAACTTTGTATCGAATGCTGACGTTTTGTTTGTGTCCTCAATAATGTCTCTCAACATTAAAGTAAGAGTGAAGGTTAGAAGTTCACGCTCGGCCTCCAGCACGGCGTGAGATTTGTCAAACCTAATAGCGCTATCAACTAATACCCCGTGTATGTCCACCCGACAATTTAATCAGTAAATTACAGGGACTTTCATGATAGAGTTTTTCGTTTAGTCTAAGTGTACTATCCACCCCCAGTGGATAACATGTTTCAGTGGTCCACACAAGGAACGCACGCGTAGCCCAAAGCAGGGCTACTATAAAAAGTGTTGTCCCAAGCCAGGGACGCATGCTTTTAGAAAAGAGTTGTGAACTCAACTAAGTTTGCTATGTCACGCCCTCAAAATCCACTTGCAGGGTTTTACCGCGAGGGCGTGACAAACCAGGATCCAAGACACTAGTCACATAGAATGACTCTATATGTAAAAATACGTTTAAACAAGTTTAACCACGCAGTTAAAGAAATGCGGAAGCGTAAGTAAACGTAAGTAAAGTGTGCATCAAAACAAACGCCCAAACCAAAGAATTTAAAAGTAAAGATGCAGACATTTAACAAAATAGTTTTCATGCTTGTGAAGTGCTCCTACTCTGGAAGATACCCTAACAACCTGAGAAAACATGTAAAATCAAGTGTCAACATTTAGTGAAGAGTGAGTTCACAAGTTTTAGATCACAGTTGAACAAAAGTTGTAACTAACATTAAACGTAAATGGGAATTACTGTAATTACTGAAGATAAATAATGAAAGATGCAATTTAATATACGAAGAACGAAAAGCGTAACAATATCGTATATTTTTTAACGTTTGGTGCTCGTCTAAATCTTATATTTAATAGATAACATTACTAACAGAAGTGTAATTTTGATATTCTTCAAATATAGTTTTAAATGAAACAATTTACTGAACAACTATGTATTGAACAACTATGTATGTGAAATTATTTGTTGCAAAGTGTTCCTCTACACAGTCTAGGATGTGCATGAGTCGGTTTAATTCGGTTTTTATCATTAATCGTAACCATAACCATTAGCTTCGGTTGTGAAATTTCCTTAACCATAACTATAGCGGAATTCTGGTTTGGTTAGTTTCGCTTAATTAACTAAGTAAGAGTTGAATCAAATAAGGGGGTGTATTCCGGGTGTGCACGATTTGGACTTAGTTTGGCTCTTTTTTTTTTGAATAACCAAGACTACACTTTTTGGTTAAACTACTGATGTGGGATTCCTTTTAATAAGGTAATTCTAAATAAAAAATATGATCATAAAATCTCAATTATTCATCAATACATAAATCCATTATATAGACTTTCATTACAAGTTCGGTTCGGTTGCGGTTATATTATATCGGTTAACAAAAGCTTGATAACCTAATCATAACTAATTGGTCGGTTAACAAAGTCTCATAACCATTAGTTATCTGTTAATAGCGCTCTGGTTATGTTGGTTATGATTCAATTATCAGTTATGATGGTTAATTTGCTCACTCCTATCTCACATTATATAGTAACCAGTGAATATCATCTACATTTTATCATATAAAATGTATTTTCTCCTAATATAAAAAATTAAATCAGCATTCAATTTTTTTGGTCTCCTTATTACTATGTATATGTTTTTGGGGTAAGCTTTGAGTCCCAAAATTTTTTAGCCCTTGTTTATTAACACACACTAAAAAGTAAGGGATATTAAAATAAGTTTAGACATGAAAGCATTTGTCATACATGTGTGAATCAAAATCGGGTAAGTTCTTAGTCATAGTAAAGCATAAATGACCTCAGGTCTTCTTTACACCTTAGATGCGCACCTAATATATTAAAAATATTGTGCACTTAGAGAGGGTTGTGACTTGTGATACAAAAAGCTAAACAATGAAAGTTGCGAGCAAAAAAAAGGCAGCTTATTGAGATAGGAGGTAGACTTGTCAAGCCACATGTCACATGACACATGATGTTATGACAAGATGCTTCAAAATCATATGCCATCACATCACACATTACGTTGAGGCAAGAGTGAGAAAATCAGAAAACATAAAAATTGGACTCAACACCAGGGGCGGCCCTAGATAAAGGACTGGGTGGGTGGACGCACCCTTTGAAAAAAAATAGTGTGTTTTATAGGGTAAAATCCCAATCAACCCCTTGAAAATTTGGTTAAATCACTTGTTTGCACCCTCAAAAGATATTTCCTGGATCCGCCACTCCTCAACAAATGATAGAATCTCTTTCCGTATATGGAAAATATGAAATTATACAAAACATAACATGTAGATCCTTCGATTTGCACTCTACTTTGAAACCGCCATCAATATATGAAAACCTTAGCCATGCTAATAATATACTTCTTTGACTTGTAAAAGATTTAAAAAAAACCTTGAAACCAATTTTAGTTATTTCTTATATTATAAATCTTTAAAGTTTAAACCATACTATTTCATATAATTTCTTGTTTTTGTAATTATTAACTAATTCTATCCTGTAATAATAATTGTTGATTTTAATTTATATTTGATGTTTTCTAATATTGCTGATTAAATTGTTATAATGTTTTTTTTTTTTTTTTTGCAATCTAACCTAGCCTGTTAAGTCCAGCTTATAACATTGTGTGTTGTGTTGTGTTATGACAAGTTGTTGTGGACAGTGGACTTACCAATTAGTTTGGTATTGGTCTATTCACATGGGCCTCTTGGAGCTTACACTAATAAACCCGCGGTCCGTGAAATAGCCCATTCATCATTGATCATTTAAATCCAACAATAAAATATAAGGCCCAACACACAAATTAAAAAATTTCCTCTCATCCCACCCAAATCTAATTTTGTTTTTTTTTTCAAGAAAAAAGTTTACGAAAAACGCCAGCCTTTAATCCCTCCATGAGAAACAATTTCACCTAATAAGATTTTCATCTCCATCTCACAAAATACAGACTTTATGTTGCATATGAAAAGTGGTGCTAAATACGTCGGGTTGGCGAGTTCAACCGGATCCGAAGCCGAAAATTTTAGACGAGCCCTGACACGACCAGAACCCAAGAATCATGTCATACATATGAACCCGTATATTTACGGGTTGATCTGAACACGATCCGTTCAAACCGAATTATTTTTTAGTTTTTTAGTTTTTTTCTGCAAAATAATATATTAAAATTAAATTTTACTAAAATAACACAAATGTATATAATACAATTACATTAAAATTAAAAAAATATTTCGTCAATTTCTTTTTTTAAGTTAAACTGATGGCATAAAAGACACACCCAATTTAATTATAACATACAACATATTCTAAAAATATGATATAATATAAATGGGTTAAACGGGTCAACCCGCCAACCAGATCGGGTTGATCCGAATCCAAACCATTTAGCTAAACATCTTCACGGGTTCAACCTGAAACTGACCCACACCCGTTTAGACTAAACCCAAATCTGCAAATTTCGTATTAAGTTCGTGTCGTGTCAAAAATTCGCAACCAATCCACTAGCACAAAATCATGCGACTCTAGTGAAATATTAATTTAAAAGTAAAACAAATTCATTACTTTGCTTCTTCATTCTTGTTATAGAACAAGAAAACTAGATTAACATCAAAGCTCCAACCCCGGCCACCCCTTGCAATTTTGATATTGAGCGACGAAACATGAACTTATTGGTCGTGGGTTATTATAAGTCCTCTTCTCTCAAACTTATTTTTCATAGGTTTACTGTATCCTCTTTTAACACTTATATCTAAAAAGACAGAAATGCCCCTCATTTAACAAAGAAAATAGATGGAGTTAACGAATTAAATAAAATGAAAACCTCACTTGTATATAACCATAAATACAAAATAAAGTTCATATTTCATATTATATTACGAAATAAACACCCATGTTATAAAATTTTAAGATTTACCAAAACATGTGAACTATTAGTTACAAAAGATTTAAATAACATGCGGAAGTTAGGTTCTTCATTATGTTCGGTTCTTCTGGTCGCCTGATCTTCATCCGTATTCCCCTTAGCATTCACCTAAGGATCAAAATCTATCATTAACATTATATAAATATGTATAGTGGGCGTATAACACATCTAGTTAGACCCAAATACATAAAACAACGAACTAAAAATTTTGTTTGAAAACCCGTCGTAAGCTACGGATAGCTTACAGTAAGCTCCTTATGCCTGAGACAGCAGGTCTCAACCGTAAGTTACGGTTGAGGACCGTAGCTTACGTTGCAGCCCAGTCGCAGATGTTCACTTCTGGCTCTTTTACGAAATTGTCCATAACTTCTACATTTCTCGTCCGTTTTGCTTCAAGTTCGTTTCTATATAATCGTAAATCAATCACCCTCATTTTATCTTTAAACAAGTTAACCAAAATAGCTTATTCCTACTCTCAATGTTATAGACGTAAAAAATTAATTCACAAGATTATTTTGACTCGTTTATCAATTCGTCCACATTACCTTCACTCTTATGATGAGAATTAGTTCCTTGCGGAAACTCAACTCTCTTCTAAGTTTACTAACTCCAGTTTACACATCCATTACTTGGCTTGCGCCTGATTATACCTTCTTCTCTTATAGTTTACCCGTTGGGCTATTTTAGCCAAACAAGAAACCTCCTTTCGACCATATCATAGGTTCACGGTTTACGATCCGCGTTTCCGTTACCCGGTTTACGCGTTCTCATATTCTTGGTAATTATGTGGATTCCACCACTTACAAACTAATTCTAACTTATGTTCAAGCACCAATTACTAGCTTGATTCATTCGTGCGAAATCATCGCTTAAGAATGACTAAATTTTCCTTTAAGTATTTCTTCGGTTAATATCACGCTAACAATCAAGTAAACGAATAAAATCATACCAGGTGTAAGACCACGTACCTCAAAGCTTCCCTTTCGATCGCGCGTCTACTTCGGCGCTAGATGCTTCACCCAATTTGCCTATAGAGTCCAATCCAATTTACCATTTAGAACTCATAATTTAACATAAGACACGAATCTGTCAAAATCTCATTATTAAGTTCTCTATTATGATTCTCTTATTCCTTTTATCTTCACTTAGGCATTATATCAAACACCTTATAGGCATGGATCTATATACTAAACCTATTTGGTTCTTGTTTCTGAAGTTGTCATGAATTTAGTTTGATTAGTATATCTAATTAACAACTAACATCCATTATTTTCACATCAGATACATCAATTCCAACATTACAATTTATGTATTCAACCCATTTACTAGAACCCATTTACTCAAACACTCATATCATAGTATTTGACAACTAATTTTCATCTTGGGGTATTCTAAGGTATATGTATTACTCTTAATCCACCTAAATTCCTACAACTTATGTAGGAATTGTAGTTTCAAGAATTCAATGAATCTTCATACTATCATCAAATAATAAATTTAACATACCTCATGGTTCTTTTTGAGTAGATGATCACTGAAATCGATTCATGCATGAACTTAGACTCAATTTCTCTTTCAATTTTAATCAATTTGGTGAATATAGGGTTATGGGTGTTCTTACCCCTGCTCTGCTCTTCACACACGTACACACACATAAGTGTGTGCTGTGATTTTAAGTTTTCTTTTTAATAAAACAACTTTCTTAGTTTGACATATTTAGTCCCTCATGTTTGGTTTAGCATCAATAGGATCCTAATTTATGGTTTTGTTAGTTACTACTTATCACCAACTTGTTTATATATTTATATATATATATATATGTGTGTGTGTGTGTGTGTGTATATACATATGTTTATATATATATATGTGTGTGTGTGTGCGTTATTTATGGGGTGTTACAATTGCACCCTCCTTAAAAGGGTTTCGTCCCCGAAACACGTGTACGTACCAAATAACGAGGGATAGAGTTGTTTCATTTCTTCTTCGGATTCCCATGTTGTGTCCGATCCCTTCCGATGCTCCCATTTGACCTTCACTTGAATGATCTCTTTGTTCCTCAATCCTTTTACTTTTCGATCTAGGATTTGAATTGGTTTAGCTATGTAGTTAAGCTTGTTGTCAACTTCAACATCACTATAAGGTACATATGTTGTTTCGTCCACTAAACATTTGCGGAGGTGCGACACATGGAAGGTGTTATGTATTCCACTTAATTCATCCGGAAGCTCTAGTTGGTAAGCTACTTTCCCCACCCGGCTAATAACCTTGAGTGGTCTGATAAATCGGGGACTCAGTTTACCCTTTTTTTAAAATCGAATGATGCCCTTCCATGGTGATACTTTCAGCATTGCCTACTTGGAATTCGATAGGTTTTCGTCTTTTATCCGCATAAGACTTTTGTCGATCTTGGGCAGCCTTTAGATGGGCTCTTACCGTGTCAATCTTTTCATTTGTAACTCTAACCACATCTTTCTGGGCGAGTTCTCTTGGTCCTACTTCACCCCAACTGTTCGACACTTTCGGCCGTAAAGCATCTCATAAGGCGCCATACCAATGCTTGAATTATAGCTGTTGTTGTAAGAAAATTCAACCAACGGCACTTAGGCACCCCAACTACCTCCAAAGTCAACAATACATGCTCGAAGCATATCTCCAATGTTTGAATGGTTCTTTCGCTTTGCCCGTCGGTTTGAGGGTGATATGTTGTCCTAACTAATAGCTTAGTACCCATTTGTTTCTGAAATTCTTGCCATAATTTTGAAGTGAATCTAGTATCTCTGTCAGACACGATGGATAAGGGCACTCCATGACGCGCGACAATTTCGTTTATATACACTTCTGACATCTTTTCGGAAGTAAAAGTTTCATGAATGGGTATGAAATGAGCACTCTTTGTCAATCTATCTACTACTACCCAAATAGCGTCATAACCTCGTGTTGTTCTTGGCAACTTAGTCAACAGGTCCATAGTGATATGTTCCCATTTCCGAACTGGTATGTCTAACGGTTGTAGTTTTCCATATGGTTTTTGATGTTCTGCCTTTACTTGTAAACAAGTTAGGCACTTTTCAACGTACTTCACCACATCTCTTTTCATCCCAGGCCACCAGTAATTTCGTTTCAAGTCTAAGTACATTTTGGTCGCTCCAGGGTGTATTGAATAACGCTCCTTATGGGCTTCGTTAAGTGAGAGCTCCTTAACACCACACGTGTTTGGAACCCATATTCTACCAAATCGAGATTTCAATCCGTTATCTCCATCCACTAAATTTTTCGCTTGTCCCTTCACCCGTTCTTTTCTTAAATTTTCTTCTTTTACTGCTTCAATTTGGCTTCTCGGATTCGTTCAAGCAAGCCCGAAGTTACCACCAATTGCATTGACCGTACTCGAATAGGAGTATATCCTTCCTTTCGACTAAGAGCATCGACCACTACGTTGGCCTTTCCCGGGTGGTAATGTATTTCGCAATCATAGTCTTTCACTGTCTCCAACCAACGTCTTTGCCTCATATTTAATTCCTTTTGATCGAAGAAATACTTCAAACTCTTCTGATCTGTGAAAATAAGTGCACTTCGTCCTGTATAGGTAATGCCTCCAAATCTTTAAGGCGAATATCACTACCGCCAATTCGAGGTCGTGAGTCGGATACTTCTTTTCGTGATCCTTCAATTGTCTCGAGGCATAAGCAATCACCTTACCTCGTTGCATAAGTACACACCCAAGACCTTGGTGTGATGCATCTGAGTATACTACCAAATCGTCGGTGCCATCTGGCAAGGTCAACACTGGTGCACTGGTCAACCTTTCCTTGAGCAACTGAAACGCCCTATCCTGTTCGTCGCCCCATACAAAATTCTCATTCTTATGATTAAGTTTGGTTAACGGAGAGGCAATCTTGGAAAAGTCTTGAATAAATCTCCGGTAATAGCCCGCAAGTCCTAAAAAGCTCCTAATCTCCGAAGGGTTTTTCGGAGGATTCCATTTCGACATTGCTTCTATCTTGGACGGATCGACTAATATTCCATCGGCACTAATGACGTGCCCTAGGAATTGTACTTCTCGGAGCAAAAGGCGCATTTTGAAAACTTAGCATAAAGTTTTTCTCGTCTCAATGTTTTTAATACTTCTTGCAAATGATGAGCGTGATTTGTTTTGCTTTTTGAATACACTAAAATGTCGTCGATAAACACTATCACCGACTTATCAAGCATTGGTTTGCAAACCCGGTTCATAAGATCCATAAAAGCCGCGGGTGCATTCGTTAGTCCGAAGGACATTACTAGGAATTCGTAGTGTCCGTATCGTGTACGGAACGCTGTTTTCGGCACATCTTCTTCCTTTACCCTCAGTTGGTAATAACCTGACCTTAAGTCAATTTTTGAAAACCAACTCGCCCCTTGTAGTTGGTCAAATAAATCATCAATTCTCGGAAGTGGGTATCTATTCTTTACAGTAAGTTTGTTTAGCTAGCGGTAATCGATACACATACGCATGCTCCCGCCCTTCTTCTTCACAAATAATACCGGTGCTCCCCAAGGGGAGATACTTGGCCGAATAAATCCCTTATCTAGTAATTCTTGTAAGTGCGACATTAATTCTTGAAGTTCCGATGGTCCTAATCTATACGGTGCCCTAGCCACCGGTTTCGCATCTGGGACTAATTCAATTCCGAACTCTATCTCACGCTCAGGTGGTACCCCTGGTAAATCTTCCGGAAATACATCTTCAAAATCTCGTACGACGGGTATGTTTTCAATTTCGGGCAACTCTTTTCCTACATCACACACATAAGTCAAATATGCCTTGCACCCATGTTGAATGAGTCTTTAGACTTCCATTATTGACAACATCCTTGGGTTATCGCTCTTTTCTCCGTAGATAGTGATATGCCTCCCGCTCGGAGATGTTAGTTGTATCTCCTTGCGAAAGCATATTATCTTGGCGTGTTAACGGAACAGCCAATCCATCCTAATCACTACATGAAATTCCCCCATCGACATGGGTATCAAGTCTACTAAGTAATCCTCTCCATCAACATTCATTTTGCAATCCCGACATATATCACAAACAACAATTTTATTATTATTACCTACTTCTACTTCCATTGGCATAGGTAATTTCGTTAATGTAAATGAAGGATGTTGAATAAATCTATGTGAACAAAAGATTTATTTGCACCTGTAGCAAACAAAATGCATGCAAGAATATTATTTACGGTAAACGTACCTGAAACCACATCGGGTTCGCTCTTAGCCTCGGCCGCATTATTTGGAAGGATCTTGCTTTCGCTCTTAGAACCTCCGATTTTGTGTCAGGTATCACCTTCTTTTCTACCAATTCTGGGCATTCAGGTTTCTTGTGACCCGGTTGGTAACATTTGTAGCATACCGACACTTTGCCAGGGCAAATTGAAGTCGCGTGTCCTGTTTTACCGCATATAATACACGGTTTGTCTTTAAAATAGCATTCACCCCGATGGCCACGACCGCACGTCTTGCAGTTAGGTGATCCCCCTTTTGCACTTGTTTTCTTTGAGGACTCGGTTATCTTTGGTTTCTTTGTGGGGCTTGGGTTTACATCTAACCCCTCCTTTCGCCCCTTTCAACTTGTTTTCTTAGCTCAATTTCGCACTCCCGTGCAGCATTAATAATCTCTGTGAGATTCTTATAATTTGAGGGAGTCATAAACTCCCTATATTCTGCACTCAACATATTATGGTAGTGATATATCTTTTTGTTCCTCATTTTTTACCAATTCATCACTAAACCTCAACTTATCCAGGAATATTCCTATGATTTTGTTGATCGTTTCACCCCTATGCCTCAAATGCATAAATTCTTCCTTTATCTTGTTGATCACAACTTAGGGCTATGGTGTTTGAGGAAGGGTTCTTTAAATTCTTCCTAGGTCATGGCTCGCGTAGCCTCAACCCCTTGTTCATTCTTAAGATTATTCCACCAATCCTTAGCTTGGCCTCTCAGTTGGCCAGTTCCGTAGACTACGAAATCGTTGGTGTCGCAGTGCGTTCGTTCAAAAATACCCTCCATATCACTTATCCATCTTTGACAAGCAATTGGGTCAACTTCTCTATTATAAATTGGGGGTTTGCATGCCATGAACTTGTCATAAGGACAAGCTTTCTTCTCTTTGTGCTTGTTCTTCTTGATTAAGACTTTCTTTCAGTTCGTTGTTCTTTCCTCAACAGTCGTGAGTATCGTGGTTTGTAACCTTCCATGAATCTTGGTAGGCTGGCTTCAAGAGCTTTTCGACTTCTTCGGAAATCTTTTCTCGTATTTCTTCAGTAATAAGGGATACGTATCATCACCGTTCACTCGAATCTCTTAACTGAAATGTTATAGCAATTTGATAAATGACTTGTTTAATCATCTCATATCATCGTATGGTAATTTATTCTCATCATTTAACATGTACGAAGTATCTTTCTTCTTGTTTGGTCAATTATACTACTTGGATTAACCATTCAAGTACACTTCTCCCATATACTTTACTCCATTTCTTTATAAATACTTTATAAGGTTTATTTCATAACCATTCTTACCGAATGTCTTGATCAAACTTCGCACAAACACAGTCTTTAACCTTAGGCTCTGATACAAAATGAAACACCTCAGTTGTATATAACCATAAATACAAAATAAAGTTCATATTTCATATTATATTACGAAATAAACACCCATGTTATATAATTTAAGATTTACCAAAACATGTGAATTATTAGTTAAAAAAGATTTAAAATAACATGCGGAAGTTAGGTTCTTCATTGTGTTTGGTTCTTCTGGTCGCCTGATCTTCATCAGTATTCCCCTTAGCATTCACCTAAGGATCAAATCTATCATAACATTATATAAATATGTATAGTGAGCGTATAATACATCTAGTTAGACCCAAATACATAAAACAACAAACTAAAAATTTTGTTTGAAAACCCGCCGTAAGCTACGGTTGGCTTACCGTAGCTTACGATAAGCTCCTTCTGCCTGAGACAGCAGGTCTCAACCGTAAGTTACGGTTAAGGACCGTAGCTTACGCTGCAGCCCAGTCGCAGATGTTCACTTCTGGTTCTTTTACGAAATTGTTACGTTTCTCGTCCGTTTTGCTTCAAGTTCGTTTATATATAAGTCGTAAATCAATCACCCTCATTTTAGCTTTAAACAAGTTAACCAGAGCGTATTCCTACTCTCAATGTTATAGATGTAAAAATTAATTCACAAGATTATTTTGACTCGTTTATCAATTCGTCCACATTACCTTCACTCTTATGACGAGAATTAGTTCCTTGCGGAAACTCAACTCTCTTCTAAGTTTACTAACTCCAGTTTACACATCCATTACTTGGCTTGCACCTGATTATACCTTCTTCTCTTGTATTTACCCATTGGGCTATTTTAGCCAAACAAGAAACCTCCTTTCGACCATATCATAGGTTAACGGTTTACGATTCGCGTTTCCGTTACCCGGTTTACGCATTCTCATATTCTTGGTTAATTATGTGGATTCCACCACTTACAAACTAATTCCAACTTATGTTCAAGCACCAATTACTAGCTTGATTCATTCGTGCGAAATCCATCGCTTAAGAATGACTAAAATTTCCTTTAAGTATTTCTTCGGTTAATATCACGCTAACAATCAGGTAAACGAATAAAATCATACCAGGTGTAAGATTACGTACCTTAAAGCTTCCCTTTCAATCACGCGTCTACTTCGGCGTTAGATGCTTCACCCAATTTGCCTATAGAGTCCAATCCAATTTACCGTTTAGAACTCATAATTTAACATAAGACACGAATCTGTTAAAATCTCATTATTAAGTTCTCTATTATGATTCTCTTATTCCTTTTATCTTCACTTAGACATTATATCAAACACCTTATAGGCATGGATCTATATACTAAACCTATTTGGTTCTTGTTTCTGAAGTTGCCATGAATTTAGTGTGATTAATATATCTAATTAACAACTAACATCCATTATTTTCACATCAGATACATCAATTCCAACATTACAATTTATGTATTCAACCCATTTACTAGAACCCGTTTACTCAAACACTCATATCATAGTATTTGACAACTGATTTTCATCTTGGGGTATTCTAAGGTATATATATTACTCTTAATCCACCTTAATTCCTACAACTTATGCAGGAATTGTAGTTTCAAGAATTCAATGAATCTTCATACTATCATCAAATAATATATTTAACATACCTTATGGTTCTTTTGAGTAGATGATCACTGAAATCGATTCATGCACGAACTTACACTCAATTTCTCTTTCAATTTTGATCAATTTGGTGAATATAGGGTTATGGGTGTTCTTGCCCCTGCTCTGCTCTTCACACACGTACACACACATAAGTGTGTGCTGTGCTTTTAAGTTTTCTTTTTAATAAAACAACTTTCTCAGTTTGACACATTTAGTCCCTCATGTTTGGTTTAGCATAAATAGGATCCCAATTTATGGTTTTGTTAGTTACTACTTATCACCAACTTGTTTATATATAATATATATATATATGTGTGTGTGTGTGTGTGTGCGTTATTTTTGGGGTGTTACATGAAAATGGCAAGATTTCAAAGATTTTGGATCTAGATGCGTAAAAACAAATCTTTGGACGAAAGTCACAAAAATGGTCAAATCTCAAAGACGATAATGACAATTCTACTTTTTGAAGTTTCAAATTAACCATTCACAATATATAATATACGTTTTTAAACCAGTAATGTTATTTCTCTTATAACATCCGTTCATAGGTTTTTTTAAACTAAATAGTTGATATAATGTTTTCTGAAAACAACGCAACACCACGTCATCACCACCATTCGGGCTGCTACATCACATCATCGGTGCTACGTCACCACTTTTTCTTCTATTTATTACATTTTATTTCGTTTTTGGTGTTTCATACAATTATACTTTGCAGTTTCATACTAGTATTTACCGTTTGGTTTGTACAAAGTTTCTCCACCGCTACATGCGATGAGAAATCCTACTTATTATTAAATGTATAGATGGATATGGAACATATGGTTAGCTGTTGTGAATTTAAAATATTAAATCAATGTCATAAATCAGTTGTGGTTTTATAATATATATAAATGTCATAAATCATTTTGAAGTGTAATTGCTTACGTAATAATAACGTCTGATGTATTTGGATTCAAAGAGTGTTTGCTGCAGCCTGATGAATGAACAGAAAGCATTCATTTGCTTGAACACGTTTCTTGATTTTCTTACACGCGATTTTGAAATTGCATGGCGTCTTCTTTCACTTTAGCTTTTATTTTATAATCATTATAAAAAAAATATTTATTATCAAACCTTTCAAGAATTTAAATTTTAGAAAATTATGAATATTTAACTATGAATTAGTAAAAACTATTATGAATGAGTCGAGTCGGATTAGATCATGCTCTGACTTAAAGTTAAGCGAGTCACCTCAGTTCGACTTGTTTGTTTTGACGAACCAAAATGTTGAACTTGAGCTTGTAAAAAGCTCGAACCAGCTCATTTATTTTCAAAACTAAAATAGAATTGTATCTTAAACAACCAAAATTGTATATCCCATTATTTCTAAAACCCATAACTATCGTTGTTGTCTATCCCTTCATTTTTAAACCCCGACTTGCCACAGAAGATGCATTTCCTGACGTCAAACTTATAAGTGATTGTGATCGGACAAAAATTTGTTGATGTTGAAGTTTTTTTATTGGTTTGGTCATTTTGGGGTATGTGTATGCGTAGGGCGGATCAACATGATGAATTTAGCGTGAGAAGTGTAGGAAGCAACTTGGGACTTTAATTAAACAAATTTAATGGTTAAGATTAAGAGGATACCAATTTTGTAATTAATTACAAGTTAGTAATGGTTGGAAAGGGTAAAATGGGGAATTCGCCTTGCGTTAACCCTTTTTTTTATTAAATACAAGTCTACTGTTTTTTTAAACTCCTATAACATTTAAATGTTTCATGTTTTTAATTATATTATACCAAAAAAAAATTGAATGGAAATTATACCAAAAATCAATAAGTTTATTATCTTTATGACAAGTAAAATATTTTTATACTTTTTCCATGTCATTTCTTTTAAAACGTGTAATACACTGTGTGATACAAAGTATTGATATCATTTGTTATGTGTTTTATACGTGGTGTAAATACACTCACATTTAAACCACTCATGTACACATGTTGCCACCTCATTGCTCAAAACAAATGATTAATTAGGACGGAGGCAATGGTGTTATATAATTAGCTGAAAATTAAGCAAGGAAAAGCCTAAAATATTAATCTTATTCAGTTAACGTCCACTATGTTTAAAATTTAAAAGTCAATAACTTTACATAATTTAATTTTTTTTTATGAAATTCTATTTCCACCATCTTTATAGCTCAAATACTATTAGTTATTTAAGTAAAAAAATATTCATACCGTAAAATCGAGCATCTTTATATTTAATATGTGTATAATATTGACAATTTTTTATGTAAAAAATAGTTTTTTAGTGTAATACATTGTGTGAATAACTATGTTGTTATACTAATTTACTAAGGTAATATTATGTGCTCAAGTCCATTTACAAACGCATGTTATGCCATAACAACTTCAAGTAAAATGACATAATAATACAATTATTTACTTGGTGTTTTATTAAAAAAATCATTCTGTAATAAAAATAAACATGCCAATACACGCTAATGAATTTTTTTTCTAACTTTATATCCTATTATTTTTTATGCGAGTAAATTGCACAAAACATCCTTTATGTTTCCTCAAACTTGCAGGTTCCAGCCTTAATGTTTAAAAGTTGCTAAAAACAACCTTTAAGTTTATTTTTGTTGCGGGTTCAATCCTTTACAGCTAACCACGTTATTTTCTTCAGTTAAGTTTCCTCACATGATCAACCAAAATGACGAATATACCCTCACATATTATGCATGTGAGGGAACTTAACTGAAGAAAATAACGTGGTTAGCTGTAAAGGATTGAACCCGCAACAAAAATAAACTTAAATGCTGTTTTTAGCAACTTTTAAACATTAAGGCTGTAACCTGCAAGTTTGAGGAAACATAAAGGATGTTTTGTGCAATTTACTCTTTTTTATGCTGTTATTTTTCTTAATAGTTTGGAGTATGTATATAAAAAAGTTATTTGAAACTAATACATTGGTAGTACTAGTAAATAGACGCAAATACCTTTGTTCATAAAATCTTCACACATACACTTGTCGCCTCATCGGTCATCGTTGCTTGCTATGTCTTTTAGGCTAACTTTTTTTTAACTGCAAACTCACACCTCTAAACCTACTTCTAAATCTACATTTTTTACCCACAATGGGACTTTAACCCTCGTCACTAAAAAAGATACAAATTTTAACACCTTGATGTTATTGAACTAGATATCTTTTTGATCAAATGTATTTTATACAAAACCTTTCAACACCTTGATATTATTGAACTAGATATCTTTTTGATCAAATATATTTTATACAAAACCTACCCATGTATATGTTATTTTCATGTAAAAATGAATTATATGATCCCTTATTATTTCCAAAGGCTGCGAAGAAATATTTTACTCTTGGCCATACCCGATCCCACTACTCAAATGTTTAATATTGTTTACTTTGTAAACAAACCATGCTCTCTAATCCAGCCAAACCAACGTTCAATTTAGGCGTTGCATTCCACAAACAAACACGTTTGATATGATCCAACCCATTTATATTTCATAAATGTTTTAAGATGGTCATTATTAAAATAAAAAAAAAAGTAAGTGTTAACTGAAACCATAATCAACAGAGTAATATCGAGCATTTTTGTGATAAATTTCTATGAGTAAGCACCAAATTCAAAAAGCCTAACATTCGAATCATTGCATTAAACATATAGTTCTTAAACTGATAATAGTTATCAGATAGAAGTAACGAAACATACTTCAATACATCAAATTTACAAATTCAAAATGACAATTAAAAAAACATAATAGGTCATCTAGAATTGGTAGGATGTTAGCATGAAGATCATGGGAGCCTTCAATCCATGTTTTGGACCTCCAATCAAGCATTAACATGTTCAGGCTAACATGCTTGCTAAAAGTCAGCTACACTTAGCGGGTCATAGTTTTAACTTTTAATAAAACAAAGGGTTAATCATTTTATATAAAAATGTAACGCCCGATACTAGTAAACGTTAAACCTTCGTAATATTTAAAATATTGCATTGATAGGTGAAATTTTGACCAAAATACCCCCCAACGCAAATTTGTACAAAACAAACATAGACATTAGTTACAAGGAGTTTTCAACTACATATCGATTTCCAAAATGTAAACCTTAAGGTTATGCATAAAAGATATACATAGACGACTTAATAAAACTAAGTTTATATTCCAAAAGTATCTGTTTTGACGCATTAATCCATCTAAGCTTGTTCCGGAAACGTGTAAAGGGCAAGTAGTGTGTTCATTCCGAGCGAGGCACAGCATTAAGTAGAAGTTTTACCTAAACATCATAACAAGTTCGATTAACATTTCGTATTAATTCAAATAATGACTAATAATAAATTTAAGCAATCATACTATCCTCACATGCTTTAACTTCAAAATATATGCTTAACTTAAATAACATAAGGTTGTCGATCCATTCGCATTAACTCGACTCATAACCATTCTTAAACCATTCATGTTCTTATTCGGATGGCCCGTTCTAAACAAGCCGCACGAATTCAGTCTCTTACTTTTACATTCTTATCCGGTTGACACGTTCTATGCTAGTCAATACAGATTCATTCTTTTGCTTTTACATTCCTATCTGGTTGACCCGTTCTGTACAAGTCAACGCGTATCCATTCTTTTACTTTTACATTCTTATCCGATTGACCTGTTCTGGTCAAAATCTTAGTCTTTCTCTAATATAGCATTCCAAAAATTTGACCCACTTATATTGAGTCATTTACAACACTTATTCCTTAGCATGACATTCTATTCGATAAACTCAATTTCATAAAACGATAGTGAAATCATTCCTTCTATTATTAGAATGATAATAATACTACTATTAAGTTTGAGTTCGGTAAGTAACCTACCTCGGTCTTGGTTTCCTTGTCGTTTCGTATTGTCCGAACCTTCTTCATTTATCCCTATACATCGATGTTTATATTTAGATTTTCAATTCCATAATTACCACTCGTTCATTCTTGAGGAAGGTGTTGAAAAACTCAACATATGTATCATTTATATACTAAATTCATAATCTTTACATAAGGTTCAAAATCAAGTTACAAATTCCTAGTTAAGACATTTCATCAAACACTTGGTGAGCGTATCATCAACAAAGCATTGTGTACAAGTATTCAAAGCATACTTCTACTAGTTAAAATCATAGATCATCTTAATCTATTAATTACACCAAATTCTCAATCCTTAACAATTATCTAGTAATCTCTAACATCTACAAACTTATACTTTAACATTACCTCTAAGATTACTTTTACATAATCATCACATTATCATTTCAAGTGGGTTTTCAATATAAACCTTGAAATGGGCTATTTCAAGCATAGTTCTCCTTCCATAGTGTGATTCTAACTTATATTCATTCTAATTTCACATAAATTTATGGATTGAATTCAATCGACTTTCTACAAAATCACTCAAATCATGAATTTCAACTTACCTTATGTTAAGAACTCTTGAATGAGAATTGGTGTTCATGCATAAATTTTAGCTTCAATTCTCTTTCAATTTGCAGGATTGTGATGAAACAAGGGTTTACCCCCTTCTTTTTCTTGGCTCTGGTCGAACACACACATGTGTTAAAGAGTAAGTGTGTGTTTTTTTATTTATATTTTCATTATATAAGTCCAATTTTTCTTACATCCTCTATTTAACCCCTTAAGTTTGCCACTTATGATGTTCTTACATGTTAGTTTCTTTATTTGATTCGGGACGCTAGTTATTATATCTCATTCTAAGTCATGACCGTATTAATTTTAAAATATGAGCAAATTTGGGGCGTTACAAAACACGTTTTGTAATTATCATCAAACCACGTTTTATCATCTGACATGCACATCAACTTCAATCGCAAGTAACATCAATTCGTAAAGCAAAATTCACTATCAAGGACCCAATGCCATGTCAGTCAGGCTTACATCGCCGTCGTGACCCCGTCAATAATGTTAGCAACAAATTTTAACTATCAATTGTTTAACATCAGTCATTTAGACTTACAAACTTAATCAATCAATATTAATCACGTAATATCATTAATCACGTAGCAGCAATCGAGTACTTCGATAAGTAATACCATTTATGGTAACATGTATATCAACCCAAAATAGTAATAAAAGGGGCAGCTAGAATTCACCTGAGAATTCATTTCATGTAGCGTTTAAATGTACAATCTTACCCTCGGACTCTCAAATATCTAGTCGAAGATACTTATATAACGCATCAATAATACGCTCTCAACACAAGCATAAAGTGACATTTTTCATCTTTTACAGTTTAACCTTACAACTTTTTTACTTTCAACTTTGGTCCTCTATACTTTTTGTCTTTCGCACATTTTCGTTTTACGCTTCGTTCTAAATTTTGCCAATTAACATGGTGCAAAGTGCTTGTTTGGTTCAACGTTTTTATGTTTCGTTCTAAATTTTGCCAGTTAACACGACGCAACGTGCGAGTGTGGTTTAACGGTTTTACATCGTCTATTTTTTCCTATTTGACAAGTTCGTCATAACGTGCGGGTCCTAGAGCGACTTAGTTATTATTTTCTATATTTTATGTTTCAGTCTAATTGCTTAACACACCGCAAATTCAATGTTGGTGGTCCCTTGCGGTGATGTGACATTATACTATTTGGCACGATTTTACGCACCCGCCGCAACGCAGGGGTGCTTAATACTAGTTAATAAAAAATAATAATCAACATATGCTTTAGAACGTATAAAAGAAATTATATCGGGATCCTATAATTAAATTGTTTTCATTTTCTCATTTTATTTATTACAGAGTAACACTATATTATAAAGTACGTATTAAAATGTTGATTAACAATTTTGCTTTTAAAAATAGTTTTATAACACATGTATCTATAACTAATTAATACGCAATTTCAACTATAACTTATATGAAAATATCATATTATAATTTCTTAATCTTATTACTAAGTGTTTAATATTTTTTTATTCAACCCGTGAGTCTGTAACCTAGTAATTATATATATATATGGTGGGGTTATAGAGTGAACACTAATGTATTTGCGAACTGAGTAAACAAATCCTGGATTGATTTACACACATGTATGGCTATGATTTCGTCATCAAATCATAAAATACACTAGTGTATTTTATCATTGAATCATGACCATTGATATTCACATGTGTATAGCCATGATTAGTTCACTCAGTTCGCAAATACACTAGTGTTCACTCTTGAACCTAATCATATATATATATATATATAAGGGGAAGGTTCATTTGAGAAGAAATTTTAATTGAGAAGAAAAAGAACAAAGGATACAAATGTTAAATATTAAATAGTTTTTCTCCCATCTTATTTATTGTTTATTTGACTAATTAATTAGTCATAAAGACTATCATCATTCACACTAAAAACTTTTACCTACACACATCAAAAGTTATCCTACACATTCTGAAATTTATCTTGCACGTTCCAAAATTTATCCTACAAAACTCATAATTTGTTCTACACATCTCGTAATTTATCCTACACTCTAAATTATTTTTTTTAAATATATATTTTAAAAAATATATATTTTGAAAATAAGTTACATATTTAATTTAGTTAGTTATTAAAGAGGAAGACTACAATTTAATAATCTATGAAAGTTTACCAATATACCCTTACAATGACATTAAATAAAAAAATTAATGAAGCAAATTGAAATTTCTTCTCATTTAAACTCTCCACTATATATATATATATATTCACACACTGGCCGCACAGGGCCCATAAGGGCTCTTGAATTCTAAAGGATGCCCATAAGTAAAAGAAAATTTTTGAAAATTCCATTGAACAATAGCCTGAAATTCTTTGAAAGAGTTAAAAAATTAGAATAAACTTACATTTTTCTTCTAGGTCCACGTCTAAATAAAACTCCTATACAATTTAGGTTGATGTGACGTGATAAAGCCAGCGCCGGCGTTCGGCGGCTTACACCCACTCTGTTCTAGTCTTCTGCTTACTGAAATTGGTAAAAAGACCGTTTTATATGTGATAAAGAAAACAATATATTATTCTTTTTTCCTTTCTTTAACAAAGAATTATTTATTATTAAGGCATTGATGTGACAAGAGAAACCAGATTTAGTCTTCCCCTTCCCATCCAAACAAAGAGAATAACAACGAGTAAATAAAACCAAACCCTTTCTTGACTGACGACTCTCTTAACTTTGATCTTTCATTCCATTCAACTCTTCGTCTTCCACCATCTCTCTCTCTTCATCATCATCGTCTGCAAATTGTTATTCTTCAATCGTCAAGCTCAAACTAACTGATCATGAAGAGCCCGTTCAGAAAAGTCCGTGGCCTAGGGCTACACAAACGACACCGTATTCAACGCTCTTCCGCTCAATTAGACGAGCTCACGCAAGCCACTCAGGTTTTCATTCCGTTTCATTCATTAACATTATATCATCCAGAATTATCGGTTTCTGTCAGATATTTGTTCACTGATTTAAATCTAACTGTTATTTTAACATTTATGTTTGTCTGTATGATTAAATCTCAAATCGGATCTTATTTATTTATTTATTTCTTTGCAATTGATTGCTCAATTATGCGTACTGAAAGTTGAATTGAAAGGATTTTTTTACACGTTGAGATATCTAGTTTTGTGAATTTTATTTTTGCAGGATATGCAAGATATTAGAGATTGCTATGACAGTTTACTTACGGCTGCTGCGAGCACCACCAACACTGCTTATGGTAGTTAACTGATGCTCTCTTTCTATACGGAATAAATGAACAGTTGAAGTTTCTTTGTTGAAAATTGATGTTGTTTTATGCATTTTTAGGGCTGTAAACGAACCGAATGTTCAGCGAACAGTTCGGCGGGAAGTTCGTTTATGTTTGTTCATTTAATAAATGAAAAAACACGAACAAGAAATTTTGTTCGTTAATATAAACGAACAAACATGAACAGAGTTCGCTCGTTTATGTTCGCGAACGTTCGGTAATGTGTTCATTTTTGCTCATTTGTGTCCGTTTGTTTAAAGGTTTTATATGTATTTTTGTTTTATTGTTTTTAGTTTTTAAAAATTTGAAACCCTAGTTATAGTGTATTCTTCCCCAACATATTTCATTTGACTATTTCAATTTCTATTTTTATTAAAGCTTGACAAACTTCTTAGTTTTGTGTTAATCATATGTCTAATAGTTATGTCAACTGTGTTCAGATAATTATGTTTAGTGCTTATTTAATGTTCTGGTGGATCTTCGTAATCTTTGTGATGAAAAACGTAGATTTTATTCTAAAATGAATATATATTCTTGTGTATTCATTTGTGTTCATGAACATTTGTTTAGTTCATTTGCGTTTGGTAAGTGTTCGTGAACACGTTCACTTCCTTAATGAACGAACATGAACAAGAAATCTCGTGCGGTAAGCGTTCGTGAACAGTTAATGAACAGGCTCATTCCTTAACGAACGATTTGTTCGTGTTCGTTCGGTTCATTTACAACCCTATTTTTTTATTTGAGTCCAACTCAAATGGAATTTAGTGATGAAACAAACTAGCCGCATAAGAACAATACAGTTAGTTATTTATGATTGTCTTTCCGATTATATATATGAAGTAAGTGTTACTGTGTATTCGTGTTACGTCCTGCTGATCTGATAGGTGTCTTCATAAGTTTAACTTTGTTACTTCTCCAAATAACTACCTAAATCGTAATGTTGCTAGGAACATTGGAAGTTTTAATATGGTGCTACTGGTTTATAGTTTTTGTATTGTTCCGTCTATTTGTCGTTAAGAAACATATGACTCATATCTGGCTCTTAGAAGTATGATGGTTATGCATGCCACCTCAGCTTTCCCCAAATTATTGTCATTGTCTTCATGCATCTTGCTAACACTGGCTATGTGTTTCAGAATTTTCGGATTCGTTACAGGAAATGGGTAGTTGTCTTCTTGAGAAAACTGCACTAAGTGACGATGAAGACAGTGGTGAGTATGACTTGATGATGTTTCTATTTACAGCAGATTAATCTTTCATGTTAAATATCGTATAGCGGATGTGTTCAACTCTTATCTTGTTCTAGCTTTATTCATGCCCTCATAATTTGATAAACACATGCTCAATTTGCAGGCAGAGTGTTGCTAATGCTTGGAAAGGTGCAATTTGAAATCCAGAAACTGATTGATAATTATGTAGGTTCTCAACTTGTTGCACTATACACGTGAAGCATTTTTTTAAATGATGAGAGTTTTTCATAACCGTCCCAAAATTTTCTTTTTCAGCGAACACATATTTCTCAGACAATCACGGTTCCTTCACAATCTCTTCTAAACGAATTGCTTAATGTTGAGGTCTGTAATTTCTCATCTCGTAATCGTTACGTACATGTATCATTTTATTTATATACATTTTCATACCCTGTCCTACCTTCTGCAGGACATGAAAAGACAATGTGATGAAAAAAGGTACGAAATGATCATTTCCCTTTTCCAATACATTTGCTCATTTAATTTAATATAAATGTACACCTTTTATTTGTATCTACAGGACACAATATGAAGCGTTGAAAACACAATACGAAAAGGGAAAGATGAAAGGCAGTAAAGTAGAACACGTTTCTTCTCGCCAGCTGCAAACAGCTTACGATGAATTTGATGAGGGTGCTATGGTATTTATTTTCCGCATGAAATCTTTGAAAAAAGCTCAATCTCGTAGTCTTCTAACACAAGCAGCTCGCCACTATGCTGCTCAGGTTTTTATCTTTAATTTCATTAATATTAATAATAAACTATATAATTTATAAGTTCTTCTATTGGTGACACATCTAACACGTTGGAAAACAGATGTCGTTTTTCAGAAAGGCTCTCAAATCACTGGAAGCAATTGAACCACATGTTAAGTCAACGACTGAACAGCAGCATATTGACTACCATTTCAGTGGTCTTGAAGATGATGACGATAGAGATTCTGTATTTCTTTCTGATGATGAAGATGAAGAAGACGATAGTGATTATAATAACGACACATTTGAAGACACTGAATTGAATATTGACCCCCACACGAATGTTACAAAGAATGACGTTTCTACCCCAGGAAACTCAGTAGAGGCAAGAACTTTGTTTTTACTACGACCCAACAAACTTTATAGTTTATACTTCTATGATACTGATTTGTTACTCTTATGTGATTTCTTTTCTGCAGTTGGTTGATGAAGACGTTACATTTCCACAACTTCCTGTGAAATGTGCAATGGTAAAACAAGCATCTTATTTTCTTGTGTTTGATTATTTTGGTGCATGAAATTTTGCCTGGTTTTTTATTTGAGTAAAATGCCATTTTTGTCCTTGACATTTGGCCAGTTTGCGACTTTCATCCAAAGGTTTGTCTTTGCGAATCTGGATTTAAAGGTTTGAACTCTTGCCATTTTCATTCGGCTTGTTAACTCCATCCATTTTTCTGCGTTAAGTCATGGGTGTTTTCGTCTTTTTACCTATATTATTTTTGTTTTTTTTTTAATTAGTAAGGGTATTTTGATTTTTGAATACTTGTACATTATGTTAAATGCTTCTACATAAAGTGAAAAAGAACGAATTGCCCTTTTAGTTAAGAAAAGACGGAAATATCTCTTATTAACGGAGAAAAATGGATGGAGTTAACGAGCCGGATGAAAATGCCAAAATTTCAAACCGTTTGGATCTAGGAAAAACAAACTTTTGGACGAAAGTTGCAAAATTGGTCAAACTAAAGGGAGAAAATGGCATTACTCTTTTTTTCTCTTTTCTTTTTTTACACCACAAAATGTGTATACTTTTGGACTTGCAGGTAAATATGAACAGAAATCCTTTAGGTAACTCAACTATTGATATTAACAAAGGATACAAATCCGCTCCGCTTTCGATGGAGAGTAATTTAGACCCGACGGAACGGTACCGTCAGATGCGACAGTCGTCTGCACGAAAGCTGAACACATACGTTCTCCCAACACCACTCGAAAACAGATCAGTTACTTCAGGAATCGAAAGTCACAGTCAAAGTCTAGGACCTAAACTGAAACCACCGACTAATACATATCATTCAATGCCGTTAGAAAAGATTTCAGGAAAACCGACCCCACTACCCGCCCCTCAAACAGTACACTCGCCTCAAATTGATCCACACTCGGCAAAGAAAATTAAAAGATATGCTTTTTCTGGACCGTTGACTGGTAACTCACAGTCAAACAAGATTCCGTTATATGCCAGTGGTCCTATTCGGTCTACAGCACGGCATATGCCTGTATCTGGTTCGGTTTTACCGACTAGTTTGACTCAGCCACTGTCAGCTTCAGAAGCGTACCCGTTAAGTGCTAGTATGGCGTCATTACCTGTGATCAGTGAACTCCATGAACTCCCGAGGCCGCCTGCCAAAGTGGATTTCAAGAAACCTTTGAAGGTCGGGTTTTCGGCTCCTTTGATCACGGACAAACATGGGTTGGATACAAGCATGGTTTCACCTCCTCTTTCACCAATAGACTTTAAAGTTATCTAATGATCAATCCTGCTAAAAATTCTACTTTATCCATCATGGGTAAGCATGCTTCTACTTTATCCATCATGGGTAAGCATGCTTCTACTTTATACTTGTTAATATTGTGTGTATTGAATTTAAAAACTTTTATCTTTTTATATGAAATTTGAAAATATTATCATAAAATGTTAGAACATTCAAGGACTTATATTAGAGGTTTCTGTTGAATTGACAGGTCGGCGGGTATAATAAATATAACTTGGCGTTTACGGCAGGAGCTGTGTGAGAAGTGTTCTAAATTACTATCCAATAGAGACATCAAAATGTAAATAACTTCCATCATCCAAGGAAGCAATAACCTTCTCTTTAGACCTTTTTTGTAGTAATATCCTAAATCTTCTAGTTTTATTGTGTAAGTATGCACACAAAGTAACTTTCTGTTAAATATCTTTTTATCTTTATCTATAATATAAGAAACTATGTTCACATCAGCAGCATTTATAATATTATGGATACATCAATTTTATTTAATATATTACAGTGTAGAAAATCTAAATCTTTTCAGTGCGTTGAAAATGAAGCTAACATTGAATTTTATTTTCTATGTATTGGGGTTTGTTTTCCTTGATGCATTCAAAAGATGTCTAGTAAAAGTAGTCAATAGTGTAACATTTTGTCAAAAAAATACACCCATAAAGGAAAAAAAATGTTGTTCTGAAACGACCACTCCATTATATTTAGGTTCAAATAAAGTCAAATATTATTTCCGGTAAAACACCAAGTGAAAAGGTTGGTTTATTTCAAAGAGTGAAAATTTCAATGTAGGTATTAGTCTTATCTAATTATTGATTTAATTATTAAATTCTTAATTATTTTCTGTAAAACACCAAGTGAAAAGGTTGGCTGGTTTATTTCAAATTTTCAATGTAGGTATTAGTATTATCTAATTATTTGATTTTAATTATTAAAGTTCTTAATGATAACTTTGAATAACTATCACTAAACGCACTCAAAATAAGTCATAATAAAGTATTTCAAGAAAAAGATGTAGGTTATATTACTTTTAATCAAATTACAACACATTGATGGTTAACTGAGAAAATGAGTCATGAGTTAAGTTGATAGAAAATATGTTAACATCTAAAGTTCTATATCGTAAGCAACGATGTACGATATATATTTGAACAAAGCTAATAATGATGCAACAGGTTAACTATGAAAACACCAATATAACAACAATACGCATAGTTGATAAATTTTGGAGTATGTATTTTTAACTTGTAAAAGTTGTTACTGGGTGGGTTGTCAAAATTATGTACTTTCAAGAGCTCTAAGCGTCTGATAATAGGTTGGTGTACATTAACTCGTCTCTATTATAAACGATATAAAGTTATACTTTATAACATGATGATAAAACTCTGGAATGCATCAACGAGGCACACGAGACAAAAAATTAAACATATAAAACGAGACATGCATGTGACAGCAAAGTCGTTTTCAAACATTAGATTTCTCGATAGTAGACGAGTCAAGACGTCAGATATAAGAACATACATACCCGCCGACAAAACAAACACAGAATAAAGATCCTGAGCAAACAAGAATGTCATAGGCCAACTATTAAATTCTGATGTCTCAAATAACTTCTCAACGTCAGCAACAGTGCTTTCAGCTTCAGTCACTTCAGGTCCTTCCTTTTGCTTTGCTTCCTCCAGCTCAGGTAAAATACACTTGATCGTAAGTCAATCGCATATTTTATCACACAAATATATATAGGTGGCAAATCGAACCCACTTAAAATTCTAAGAATCACATAACAAGTTAACAAAAAACTCAAATAGCAGAGTACCAAACTACCAAGATATAAGTAAAATAATGGATATAACTTTATTCGAGCGAGCTACCTTAAGCTCGACAAAAACTAAATAAAGACCCAAGTACCAAACGTATGAAGCCCATCCAAAATCGCTTATTCTTGCGAAACATCGGGTCCATCCATTTTAGTGCTTATATAGTGCGCTAGAGCTTACTTCCTGATCATATTAGATGCAAAAATGGTGGAGGCGCGCAGCGATACTGACGTGCAAATCGTTCATTTGACTTGGTATAGGGGTGAAGTCACCTAAAGTGTACTTTCAATGAACATCACCTCTTATATCCATTGTTACAGAAAAACAAGATCACTATTGTAATAACAATGTCGATAAATATTGTTTTGTTAAGTGATATTTTAGTTACACAAATTTCAATCTAACATGTGTCCAAACAAGAAAGGTTACGCTTTTATCCTATGTAGGGCAGCAAACGAACTGAGTGAACACGAACAAGACCTTGTTCGTGATCGTTTGTTAAGAAATATGTGTTCACGAACTGTTCACAAACACTTACCGAACGAGATTTTCTGTTCGTGTTTGTTTGTTAAGGAAATGAATGTATTCTTGTTCGTTTGTGTTTGTTTGTTAATTTTAGGCAACGAAAACGATCGTTGATGAACACTAATGTTCATGAACACAAATGGAAACAAACGAATACAGACAAGCGTTCATGAATAGAAAATATAATACACTGCCACTTATTAAATATTTTATTCGTCGTAATTTTGAAGTATTTAAATAAAATATAAAAACTAAACACCAATGAACTATCAAACACAATCGAACATAAATGAACAAACGCGGCCTTTGTTCATGTTCGTTCATTTAACTAAACAAACGAAATTTCTTGTTTGTGTCGGTTTGTTTAACAAACATTAAACAAACGAATATCTAGCCGAACGGTTCACGAACGGTTCGCTGAACGTTTGGTTCGTTTGCAACCCTAATCCTATGTTATTGTTCTTCACCAAGCTTTGCCCAGACATTTATCATCTCATATATGTAGACAAGGTATGACAATATAATCAGCAAAACCGATATTAAATTCATCGAATTTATAAACCAAATTACAATAACAATAACAAAAACTAACAATAATGATAACCAAATACCAGTATTCCTTTCAAGTCAGCTAGTGAGGACTCCAGGCGTTTACGACAATCAGGAATCATCATCCTTGATTCCGCCAACACATTTTCCTATTCAAACAAACCATTAAGAAAAACAAATTCTTAAACCAAATGCTGAAATACAATGTGTTTTAAACAATTATATGAAGCTGACCTGTTGCTTAAGATCATAAGGATCAGCACCCTTCTCCTTCATGTCACCCGTCTTGGCTGCTTCCCTCTCAACCTCTTTCTCATATGAGTGTAGCTCCTTCACAATATGTTTGCATGACGCTGTTTTGATTTTAAGATTTCTATTAGTCGCCATCTTTCCTTTTTACACTACCTTTTAAAAGTATTTTAGTCTCAGAATAAAAAAAAAATTACAACAGTATAATTATGTAATTTTATAGAGTAATAATTGAAGAGGTAATTCTGATTTGAAGGATTATCCATAAAGTTAGTATGTGTTAAAGATAATTCAAGTTAGTTAAGATAAAATTAGTTTGAATTATATGTTTATTAGATAGGTTTATATTAATAGAGTTCGAGTCGGGTTAGGACTAGAATGAGTTTTAGTATAAATAGAGGTTTAGGGTTATTGTAATTAGTGTGCTTTCATTGATAAATAAATAAAAGAGTCGAACGAGTTCGTTCGTCCGGTGTTTTTGTGTGTGATCGAAAGGCCAGATTTCCAACAATAATTAATTAAAATTAATCTACTATCGTAAAATCACGATTTTTTATACATTTTACAATTAAACGTCATTCTTAAATTGTATAGAAAAAATTTTTAAAAAAAGAAATTCCTTTTTCACTTCTTGCGTCAAGACTATTTTGTATTTGATCTTTACACAAGAAAAAATTAACACAAAATTACTTCACTTTTATAAACACAATTGCTTCAGATCTTATAACTTTAAGACTTCTGTTTATTTTGAAGTGGAAAAAATGAAAAGTATCCAAATATTACAAAAACCTAATCGTTAGAAATACCCGATATAATGAGCGAGAAATTACTAATATTCGTATACAAAATGATTAAAATAGGAAGATGTGTACCTGCAATTGTGAATCGAGTGATGATCGGCGTTGCTCTGGTTCAACCCCTCACACTTTTCATTTCGAATTCGATTTAGATTTCAGCCGACCCGAGCAGAATGTGGGCCGGACTCTGAGAATCTGGGTTGTCGGTGTTATAGGTGTAAAAAAACCGGCCTGGGCCTGATGGATCGGTTTTCAACCTGGCCTGATCCCAGAAAAAAGGTTTGCGGCCCGATCCAACGTGGCCTGGCATAGGTTTGGGACTTTTATGTTGAGAACCGTTTGCAGCCCGATCCAAAAAAAAAATGGTTTTAAGGCTTCAAAGCGGTTTGAACGCAATTCAAATCAGTTTGAGTGGGTTGGGTTTTTCAACCCTAAAATCGGTTTATAACCCGATACGGTTTGGCCTGTTTAAAAAAAATCGGTTCGGTTTGGGCTCAAACCCATTTTTGTACACCTCTAGTTGGTACTTTCCCTTAATTAGGAATCTCTTTTGTGTTAAAACTATTCATAAATTTGATTAGTTTTTCCGGATTGTCTCAAAACTTTTTCTCAAATATTTGTTGCGAGACATCATTGTTCTAATGTGAGAAAATTAGATCAAGTGTATATAATAACATATTTATGTAGCCAAAAAAAATATGAGAGTTGTGAAAAATATTTATAAATAAAGTTTAAACATTCTTTTGACCTAGGCTATCAAAATGATCCATCCATTCCATAGTAAAGTTGTAGGTTGATTAGGTTCTATTGTATTGAAACTTAAGCATATAATTGTAGACACTGACGTAGGATCAGAGTTATGTTATGGTTTCACTAAAAAGTAAAATAATGACTAACATGTCATATTACCACATAAGCATGATTGTTTTCACTCTTTATTGTTCTTCGAAGTGTGTAATGGTTTTACACAGAAATTAAGAAAAGAAAAAAAAGTGAGGCATCTACATGTGATTGGTGAAAAGAGATCCCACACTTATCATTCATTCCATCTGCCCCACGCCCATGATTCGGTTAACGGAGAAGGGGCTCACACCCACAAAACCGCTCACCTAGGTTGGCATGGGGGCGTGAATATGGTAACATGACTATGGGCGTTAGCCGAGTACAGAAGGCCTTAGCAATTAAATAATGCGGTAAACACGTTTACGATTACTCTTCAAATATTACCCAAATGAGATTCATTTCTTCTGTTCCAAATTTAGTATGAATTTCATTTTTTTTTCTTTAGAATCAGTGATCATTACTTGTAATGCATACCTTCAGTTGTGATTAATAAATTAATTTACTTTTTGTTTGTGTGCACATAAATAGGAAACACAAACCTACACACTTGAGTAGTTGAGTGTGTAGTAACAATTGGTTGCAAGTTCAAGTTCCTTCAAAAATAAAAAGAACACACTTGACTTATTGACTTATATAAACTCAAGAAAGCTATACAATATGCAAGTTCTAATCATTATTCACTCAAAACTTACAACACAATACAAAATCAAAGTGCTCATCCAAACATACCGTAACGAGTTGCAGCGTTCTTATATTTCATGATTATGCAGGCAATGCAAAACTCTGTTGACACCAACTAGGAGGATCCACCACAGTGCACGCATCATTCTTCTCAAATTCAGCAAGCTGCATCGACAACATTGATTATAATTCGCTCACGAGCGAAAAGAAAGTTAAGAAAAGAGGGAAGTGCATACCTTCTCGTTACAATGAGGGCAAAAGTGATACTTGTGCCAAAGGCAATCCATTGAAGGGCAAAGAAAGCATACTCCAAGCATGAATGGCATCATGCAACCAACAAAAGCAGCCAGACTTATTTTTGATCTATTAAACAGTATAAAAAAAAGTATTAGAATTGTTTAGTTGGGGCTAAAATGATTATTCAATAATATAAAGAAAAAGTAATGAAAATGATTAATTGTGACTACAATGAAATAAAAACCAAAAAGGATCAACTAGTGGTGATCTATTAAACAATATATATATATAAAAAAAGTATTTGTTATTCAAATTGATTAACTGAGGCTAAAATGATATACAACCAAATAAGGATCAGCCAAAAGGTTTGCATCAATGAAGTACGTTTTAAAACATTTAGTTCTCGAGAATTACATGGTTACAACCCATTGAACAATAAAAGAGTTTTATCATGTTTAAGGATGATTAAAATGTTAGCACACGCTTTGACAGTGGTTCTTGAAAAAAAATAGGGTCGGGTTTTCCCAAGAAATCAAGTCAACTTTCACTCCACAAGCAAAATTACATAAAAAAGATCAAATCATTAGTAAAAAGAGTAAAAATACTACACGCATAAGAGTGCCATAAATATATCATCAACGTTATCTTCAATAACATAATAAGCCAATTTCTCAATGTTAGTCCTCATCTATGTAGTTAACAACCCGATATATCACCGATATATCAGTGATATGTGATATATCGGTTCCCTGCCGAGATATCGGTGCAAAATATCGGTCAGAATATCAGTACTGATAACATTAGCGATATTGACCGATATATCACCGATTTTCCCGAGATCAGTACCTCTACTTTTAGTTCTACCCTTCGTCTTTCTTCTAATTGTTGCTATTAGTGTTTTAAGTCTTAATTGTTAGTTGTTAGTGTTAAATGTTAGTGAGGTCTTAGTCAGTTCTTAGTTGCAACAATTGTTACTGTTTTGCAAGTTGTAAAAGGTTAATTTGTAAATGGTAGGAGAGTAAAATGAATTATTCGTGTTAAATTGCTATATATATATATAAATTTAGCATGATACTACAATTACCGATATCCCACCGCGATAACCGCTACCCCAAATATCGATCCTCCACCAATATCCGATTTTTTTACTACTTAGCTTCTAACTATCAATCTCGCCACTTCACCATCAAATTCTCCACATGAAATTTGTACTCAAATAAGCAAAACCACATCTACCCTCTAACAAATCAATTGTCAAAACCCAATTTTGTATAATAAAATCCCCCAATTACACTGATCCCACAACAATTCAGAAAGGACACAACAAATAATATGAATTCTGGGTAAGAAATCGGAATGAATAGAAAACCTGACGGTGGTGAGACCGGAGGTGCCGCAAAAAACGCAGTTAATGGGAGCAGGAGTATCTCTATAAATGGTCTGCTGAAGAGGAACACCTTTGGGATCTCCGACGACGGCGTTAGGGGGCATCTTGCCGGCCTGATACGGGTTGTTTCCGATATGATAGTTTGGGTTGTACGGGATCCCCATCACCGGCGCATCGTTCTTCTTGTTCTCCATTCTTGCCGATCCGATCAAAGTCTAAACAACGCCTTTTTTTTTAAATCAAATCAAATAATAATAATAATGGAAATTGTGGGTGTAAGAAATGTTATAGGTGAAATGTCAGCAGCGAAGATGGTCGTGGATGACGGTTGGTTTTCACAAGGCTGGCTTCTTCTGCTTCAATTTTTGTGAATGTTCCACCATGGAGAGTTTTAGGGTAGTGATGAAGCGTATAATTTTCCATTTTCCTTGGTTGGGGGAAATGTATCTCATTTCAACGTTTCTATCAGAATAATAGAACTTTTTTCTTTTTAAATAATAGATTTTAATAATTTCATCTTTTAGCAGTTGACGGGTAAAAGTTTTAACTTTAAAAATAACAGTGGTGATTTTATCTTTTCCACATATTATAAACAAATTTACTTTACAAATAAAACTTTAATTTCTTTTGATCTCATTTTCTTGTCTGTTAGTAAAGATTATTGGTTTACAATATGTAAAAATGTGGGACCGTCACTTGTTATATTTAAAGTTGGACTATTGCTGGCAAACAATTAATAGTTAGGATTATTAAAATGCGATTTCCAATTTGTTTATGTTGGATTTAAATAATATTAACCTTTATTAATTGACCGATAGTACTCTCAACTTTTGATTTGTAACACAACACTTTCAATTTATTTTCCTTTGGCATTCCCAAACTAACTGAAACCTAACTTAATTACTTAGCTGATGTCAGATGCCATATCAGCATACAAATGTCACATCAGATGCCACGCCAGCCAAAAGTGTCACATCAGATGCAACATCAGCAAAAAACTAATTATGTTAGGGTTCAGTTAGTTAGGAATGCCAGAGGAAAATAAGTTGAAAGTTGAGAGTGTTGTGGTGCAAATCAGAAGTTAGGAGTGCTATTGACCAATTGTGAAAAGTTGAGGTTATTTAAATCTAACATCCATTTTTAACGGCAACAATTACTCACTTCTAATTTACACCAAAATACTCCTGACTTGTCCCTTGCTTAAAATTGAACCCAAAATCGAGTCTCTACCAAATGAGTTAGTCCATATTAGTGAATGATACAATAATATCAAGAGTAAATTAAACTTTTTTTGTTATTAAGGTATACTGGTCATTAAGCTAAAGATTAAACTTTTTGTTATAAAGTAATATTGGTCATTAAGAGTAAACTACTAAAATCATTCCTAAGGTTTAGATACAATTATCAGATTTATTCAAAAAGGTTTTTTTTACAACTGTACCACTAGGTTTCAAAATCGTTGTCAGATGCATCCACTTTCTAACCTTATTAAAAATAAACCTTAAATAAGGGGTATTTTTGTTATTCTCATTAACTCTTATTTGTTTAACCCTAAACTGACCCACCGAAACAACTAACATCAAAATCTCCCTCTTCAGCTTCTTCCTTTTTTCCCTATAATCGCCCTAAATTGAAGAGTGAAGTTAGAGGTATTCCCAACGGTAGTCGAATCCGTTGACAAGAAGAGCAAAGTTAGAGGATCGTGGTCGTGGGAAGAAGATGTAACTCTAAGTGGACTCGTCGAAAAATTTGGCATGAGAAGTTGGAGCTTAATTCCTCGAGGTATTCCCATTTTTTCTAGAAAATCATGGTGGTTACCGTGGTGTAATCGGCTAGATCCTTTCGTTGAATTCAAGCCTTTTACTAGTTAGAAGCACTAAATCAACTATTTAGATGATGACCGGACCGTTTAGGACAACAGTGGAGGTGGTAGCGGTTCGGTGATGGCCGGACCGGCAGGCCGACGGTGTGCGACGAGGGGAAAGGGAGAGAGAAGAAAGGTAGCTAAGTTTTTGCCTAATCCGTTGTAATGTGTATATGATACCATTTGGGTTTTAGGTTAAGATTCTATTCGATAGATCCATAACTTGCACTTTAGCTCACTAACTATTAGCTCTATCTCCAAGTAACTAATCCCTCATTAATTACTAATTATCGATCATCATTTGACTTTATTTTAATATCCAATAATAAAACCAATTCCCTTTAATTATTATATTATAATAATAACCTATTCTCGTCGTTGAATAACCATTATTCGCTGCTAATTAATTGTTTCGTAAACAATTAATATTTCTTAGTATTTCATTAAATACATGTTCTATATAAATAATCTGTTCTTGATACAAAATGTTTTACAATTAAACATCATTTTGTGTTCGTCATCCATAGTATAACTCTTTGGATCGTACCTTAATAGTAATGTTAAATAATCGATAATTGTACATCCAATTCCAACAGGTTGAACATCAAAGTAAAACTTTAATAACTTTTGTTCTACATTATGTAGTGTAATTGGTTGAAGCCTACAATGTTAACCCCGTTTGTTAAAGCATTGTTAGTTGTGCTCTTTGCTTTCTTAATTTTCCTTTGTTAATTTATATTGTATTAGGTTTTATATGAAAATTCGTGTACTACAAACTTAAAATACTTAGCAATAATTAACGACGCATCGATGTCATAAAAAGTTCGCTACGTGTGTGCCACGCAATTCACACCAACATAATTCTAGTTTTGATAAAATGGAATAATATTAAACCATTGCCCTGGCTATATTGTCTTTATGCTACTGTTTCAAAAGGTTCTAGAGTTATATTAATAACATAGAAATTTTTCTTTAAATTTTAAAATTGAATTGTTTTCTTTCTTTTACGCGTTCACGCCGCCATCATCTATCTAGACCATTCATTCGGATCCAATGTATGTCGTAGTTGATTCTTGCGTTTCCCTTTCTATATCGTGATACTAATGTTTAAGGTTGTAGGGCGAAATACGAAAGCGAATATATTAGATGTGTCTTTTAGCAAACGTAGATAAAACTCGAATCTGAAGAAAATCTATTAAATTACAAATAAGTTTTTATTTTATTTTATGTGGTACTAAGTAATTACACTTTTCACGTTACCAAAACTCCATGTGTAACTTAACGACTTCGTTTATTTGTTCCGTGTCAATTTATGAGTCATTTATCTAGTTAATTTATCACGTATCGTTTTCTTACACTTGAAAAGAACTCATCCTCAATTTCTTATAATAACATCTTATGAAGTGACATTAACTTTTCTATTTTCAACTCCACCGCTAGTAATAAAATTTTCATTAACCTTTATAACCTGATCTTATGTGAAACATGTAACTTTTGATTTCACGAGGCTAATTCCATCATTTGGCACTTCCAAGTTCCAACAATGTGTGATTGAGGCTTATACACTCTTGGTATCGATTTCATTACATTGTTTCAAGTTTTTTTTCCGTTTGTTTTCATAGTCTTCAATGGTGATCAATAATCACTGCACCTTTCTTTTATTTAGGATGTGTCATATAATATTATAGTAGCCAACCTCACAGCTTCATAAACCTTTTCGTCACCTATAATCATTATACGTAGTTCTTTATGTTTACACCCCGATTGCGGTATGCACATATAATGTACATATGTGTGGCCGTTTAGGGGGCAAAAGTGAAAGTGCACTAATTTTAATGTTATTTAACTAATTTCATGAAAATGACATTAAAATAGGGGGATGGTTAATCATGCATCATGTGGTAACATTGATAGCATAAAGACAAGGGGTACATGCACTAATCGGCATTTGTCTCAATTGTTGAGTGTTATATGCCTTATGTCCAAAGTTTGATGCAAAACTACTATCGAGCCAAGGGTCTCACTGGAAGCAGCTTCTCTATTCGTACGGGGTAAAGGTAAGACTGTCCACATCCTACACTTCTCAAGCCCTACCTTAACTTTACTATTAGTGAAGTTTACTGAGTATGATAATGAAATTTTGTCAACCCTAGTAGATTAACCTTCAACTACACGCACAAATCATGAACCTCACTTTGTCCAAAATAACAATGTATGGTTTGACTTATTCCAATGCCTTAAATATGCTAACAATCTCTAATACCACACAAAACATTACACATTTATTGAATATCACACATAAAAAAAAGAAAGCTAAGTAGATACCCTAATTCGGAGAAAGGTCTATTATAATTTTCCAAAGTTGATATCTCAGTAACCAAGGTTTAAAAATGGTTAAAACGATTCACACCTTAAATGACAAATGAAAATCATATATACACCAACACACTTGCGAGAGACACATAGCTCGTTCACTCAGGGGCATGGGTACCAGTCCTGACTATGGGTGCTAAACGAGTCGTTTTGTGGGTTAGCGGGTTCAACCCGACCTGAACCTGAAAATCTTATACAAACCCGAACCTGAAAATATATCATACAATGAACCTGAACAGACCTGAATATTCATGGGTTGACCCGAACACGACCCGTTCTACCCGAAACTTTTTTGTTTTTTAATTTTTTTACACAACTTAATATATTAAATTTAAAGTTTACTTAAAAAGATAAGTGTATATAATATAATTACATTTAAATTATAAAATTTTATGTGAATTTCTTTTTCTAAGTTATAATTATGGCATAAAATATATACCCAATTTAATTTGTAAATAAAACATATTGTAAAAAGATATAATATAATTTAAAATGGGTTAAACGGGTCAACATGTCAACCTGACCAGGTTGACCCGAACCTGACCCGTTTAGCTAAATGGGTTCGCGGTTCAACCTGAAACTGACCCGAACCAGTTTAGACTAAACCTAAACTCACAAATTTCGTGTTAGGTTCATGTCCTGTTTTTGGTCGTCTCAGAAATTCACACCCCTGGTCTTGACCCCTGATCTAGGACTTTATAATCTGTTAGATGTTTTAGTGACTTCCATGGGCCTTCTTTATAATCAACTTGGTTAATTATCCTCGGCTGCTCGAGTATGCTATGAGACACCCAATGAGGTTTAATTTATGACATATACAAACTAAAGCAATTATTCAATTATAGGAGTATAATATTGTGAATATTTAGCGTATGGAGTGGGTATCTGTCGCTCGTCTTTAGCAGTAAAGTTATAGCTTTGGTCTTTGGATAACATTTATATTTTATTTTATAGTTATTTTAGATTTATCCTTTTTAGTCAATAAGTTTATCCAACTAGTACAACCTTTTGAGTAGCTTTTCCAACTTATTTAATTGGATTAGGTCAATTTTGTTGATGTAAGGTAAACCAAATCCAACAATGGTTCATCCTTTTTTTTTTCAAAGTCCCTCTATTTTCCACATGTTTCTAGAAAACAGGGATCAAAGAATGACATTTTTGGTAATTTGGGTTATAACTTTTAACATAAACTAAAATATATCATGAATATCACATGAAAATAAAGTAAATATTGTTATGAATGTATTCATTTTTGTATTCATTTACGTAGTGACTTTCCATATTTATAATTTATGTTTTTTTAGTTACTATTGTATTGATGTAAATGCCTATATATAATGGTATTTGTATATTATATTGAAATCAATGGATATGAATTCTGTATTTTCTCTCTCTTTGTAATCCATATAATCTTTGTTACTAGTGATATTTTGTATGTTAGTTGCTAGTAGGCCGTTGTTTCAAAACACGTTATCAGCACAGACGTGCTCTATATGTTTTGCCACCCTTGATATCCCTTTTCCTAGCCTTTGATGTGCATTATTTTCCAGCCTAACTCAATCTCGCACGCTGAGAAAGCAACCAAATAATTATCCAAAAAGATGAAAAATGGGTTTCTTATGCGATGGAAAATTGGAAATCGTAGATGCGTAGCCATTGCTGACAAAACGTTTGATCTTCGGATCTGCAATCTCTACTAATAAATGTATGATTCTACGTATAATTACTTCATATTATATTTGATGATGATGATACATCAATCTTACTGGTGGCACTTATTAATATAAATATATAAACTTAAAACTGATCATTACTATAAATTCTAGGATGTAGTCTCATGATTGAACTCTTTATCTATATATTTTTTTCATTTGCTTTTAGAAGTTATTATTAATATTAGTATGTTGGTATTCATCAGGATTTAGATGTTACATCAGAAATTAGACGTTACAATTGGTTAATTCATCCTTTTCTAATAATTAATATTAATTGAATAACTTTAGTTTTCGTTAACGACGACAATATTACGTATACTTATTTTATTTTTCTCTTTTACAAATGATCCCTTCTATTATTCTAAATTGGTTGAATTATCATTTAATTAGTTAATTTAATTGTAATATGTTTAGGACTCTTACAATCTAGTGATACTCATCTGCATATTCCTTGAGCCACCATAATCATATATTTATGCTTCTTTATTAACCCTGTTAAGTTGTAAATAATATTGTTGAATTAGTTTGATTTGAGGATGTTAAATATTAACCCTGTTAAGTTTAAATAAAACTGTTGAATTATTTTAATTTGAGGAAGTTAATTTGCAATCTAGAGAATATTATATGTGCTTTTAGAATTCATGAAAAACAATTAAATTCAATATTACAAAGTATGGAACTCAATATTTATGGACTAAACCGTGCAATTTTATTAGGTATATATGCTTTTATTGGTGGTAATATATACTTGATGTATGTACTAGATTTTCATTTTGTATAGATTATAATTTAAATGGATTTAGTGAAGTTATAAGATTAAATATTTGGTTATATGTTTATGTATAAATAAGATCTATAGTATAACCAAATTAAAATTTTATGTTGAACTATAAACGAGTAGAGTTGAGAAAAATAATTTGTGTGGAGTTGAACAACAATTACAATTTGTTCATGATTTCTACTATAATGTTGGTGCAATCATATATTGCCTTTCTCATACAATTTAATTTTTTTTTCATGATTAGATATGCACTCATTTTTGAATGTGCCTGGTTGTACGCATGTTTCATTCGAGAACATTTTTTTTAAACTTAATGATTTACAAGTAAAGTTGTATTATGATATCATGCCTTTGCATTTACTTGTTCATTATATTATTTACATATATTTTATAGTTATATGCATTTGGTTTAGCTGAAAAAATCAAATATCTCTTTATTAATGAAAGTAAAAAAAATTATGTTAACTATGGGTATTTGGTTTAACTGAAAAAAAAAAATCAAATCTCTTTATTAATGAAAGTAAAAAAAAATTATGTTAACTATGGGTATGGATATGATTGCATTGAAATTAACATGTATTGTGTAAATAATTTTGTTAAGATTTAAGTATGTATACCATATATGCATTATATACATCTTAAATCCACTATTCAGGATGCATAATTTCATAGTTCCATCATATATAAGTTTTATCCTTCATGGAGTAATAATATATTTGAAAGTCATGTAGTTGATGCAGGGCGGATCTACGTGGAGGTGAGGTTGTCCAGGATGCCCTTAACTTTTTTTGCGAAATACAAAAAAAATGTTTTTCAGTTTTTGTATTTAGATAACTTTGAGCAAACATTACGATACCCTACGATATAATATTAGAGAGACTTAAAGAAGAAAAATGAAATTTCTTGAAGAAAATTGAGCTCTCTGCATGCTCGGTGTTGCAGAGCTTCATGAAGAAGAAGACGCTTCCTTTTCTAAAACCAAAAGATATTGTTATTATTTTGATATATTTTTTTTCTCTTGAAATATGGAAAGTGGGTTGTAACACACGTGGGTTCACCAGCATATCAATCTTTTTTATGGTAACCAACATATTATTATTCAATTTAACTTTGATAACTAACACATTATTATTGAATTAGTTTTATAGTATTTAATCTATCTATTAGTTTATTAATTTCTTTATTTTGATGGAGCTTATTAATTATAACAACCTTTTATTATAAGTTATTTATTTTAAACTATATAAATACCAGATAATGTCTTTCTCTATTATACACTTTATTGTAGAGATTATTTAATATTAAAAAACCTCAAATACTTTAACAAATATACTAATTTAAAGTTCGTGATGAATTATCATTACATATAAGAAATAAAATAACTTATGTTAGGACCCACTCGAACGGAAGCCGGAAATCTTTACGTTCGTTGTATTAAATTGAAGCTTCTAGAATAGTGACTTCATACAAATAAAATGTTGGATCCGCCATTGAGTATACAGTAAAAAGTTGCTCTGTTTTATAAATGTACGGTAAAAAAAATTCTCCGAATTTTTTTTCTATGGTCCGCCACTGGTTTATACTGACCAAATATAGAATGATATATTTAAAATAATAATCATTGAAATTTTATATAAAAAGAGGATAGCATAAATTGTTTGATTTGATGGTATGTTATAGTGTTGGACACTATATATTTTGAAAAATAGTTTTATTTGCAATTTTATGTTTTCGAGATGCTATTGAATATTTTTATCGAGATTATTGAATGAAACAAATAAATGATGGAAGTTAGTTGTTTATTATCACATCATGAAGTGTAAGCATTTTAGATATGACACATGAGGTATTTATTCCTAAATTTCATTATCAGTTTGAAAAATGTCAGGTAAGATTTTAAATCGATAAATCTTACATGGCTCGGTCATGTAAATATCTATCTTAACTTATATTATATGAAAAGAAGATTGTATATGATGAAAAGTTGGATAAAAAATATTCCACTAGTCAAACCTAAGATATGGTCTGAAGTAGCAATATCATTAAAGGAGTATGAATAGATTAATATGATATCATACTCGTGTGACTTGAGTAAAAAACAAAGGAAAAAAATCCATGAAAAAATTCTATTTCTATCTCATTCCCTGAAGTGAATATGATTATACACTGGTCATTGTAAAGGTAGTAATTATGGATGTAATTGGGACTGTTATAATGATGAGATCGACCATTTAGAATTGTAATGATGGTCATATTCATAATGAGATGGACCACCAAAATGTGGCAAACTAACTAGTAAACAATTATATAACATGATGATTTGAACTTTGAAGTTATAATACATTATCTCGTATCTTACGATTTGTATTACATACATGCAAGTAATATATATACGATAATCCAGAAGTTTATGGATCACAACTATTTAATTGGTTGGCATGACTGGTTAGACCACATCGTGCATCGATGATGTGAATTGAAGAACCAGGAGATTCTTCTTAACAATTAAAATGTCATGTATGATCTCAATGGAACTTAAGTATTTACCAACCAAAAAGAGTATAAATCCCTAAATAGTCTAAAATGAATAAATAATATGTCTGTCCACATTTGATACCATTTAGTGTGTTTAAATCGATTCATAGTCTTAATGGTTATCAAATCCACAACTTGAAGTCTGCGTGTGGCTTAGCTAATGAGATAGCAAGTGCAATATTCTAGATTACATATATTTAAAATCTAAGTTATTAATGATCATTGGAATAAGTGTTATACATTATGTAACTTATGTTCATACACCACTTGCTTTGTTGAGATGATCACTAAACATTCGCAATTGATTACAGAGCCAATCTTCGTAAGTTAAACATTCATATTTGTATTTGGCTACATGTGATTTTACATTATCAAGCCAACAAGTTATAATACTTCATCCCCATTATCATTGGTTTTTGGTCAGGAACCAAATATTTCCCGTGCAATGTTTTTGGTTGTGCAATATATATTGTTAGTGATCCACCACAACGCACATAGATGGGGCCTTAAAGGAGATAAAGGAATACATGTTGGGTATGAACAACTACCTATGGTTAAATACATTGAGCCATTAAAGATGGATTTATTTACGACGCAATTAGTTTATATTGATTATAATGATTCAATATTCCTAACATGAGGGGGAGATTAAAAGAAGTTGGAGAAAGAATGAATAGGAATGAATTATCATTGATCCTCATATTAATAATGTGAACTAAAAGTTCAAAGGATAATTCATTCATAAAGATTAACAAATCAGTTATCAGACATATTTATTGACCTAAATATTGTGACTAGCTAAGTCACGTATACCAACTGATAATGCTCCAATATACAAGAAGGACAACCATATACTGGCAATGAGTCTATGGCATGCCTAAAGCATGGTAGACTAGGTGATTCAAAAAATAAAATTCCTCGAAAATTGGAGCAAGTAATGAAGATGGTCAAGCCGAGGTTATAGTAAGAGGGTCTCATAAAGAGACATTAGACAAGATGGTTCTAGAAGCACATAAGGTACCTGAAAATAAAGAGATCTCATTAAATTGTATATTGTCTAAAAGTATACGGAATCAAAATAAAATCAACGTCGTTATACTTTTATATGTAATTTAGTGCTTGAAATAATTATGTGAATCAAAATTTAAGAAATTTTCCTATGAATAAAACATAGAAATGATTGGCCAAAAGTAAAAAGATGCAAATAAGGCAGAGTTGAATTCTCTAATGAAATGGAAAATTTTTGGACCAACAATCAATACAATGAAGTTGTAAAATATGTTGGATACAAATGGGTCTTTATCTCGTGAAAATCAAATTAAGTGATATAAGGCAAAGTTGGGGCACAAGAATTTTCGAAAAGACCTATGATCATGAGTAGACATATTCTCTAGTGGTGGATGCATTGACTTTCTAATATTTATTAGTCTGGTAAAATAAAAAGAGAGAATTGGCATGCTTCTTATGAATGTTATGTACCACTTGATGCTAAAAGTTTACATAAAAGTCTCTGAAGAATTTGAATTATCAAAATCATGTTAAGTAAGTTCTCAAGAACAATATGATCGTTGAATATAGATTTCATATTTGAATACAACTAGAACTCCTGATGAGTTTCTTAAAGTGCGTGAGTGCCCAAAAGGTGAATTAAAACATCTTAACGATGTAATTGTTTGTGCACAAATAAACATACATGAAAAACGTGTACCCCCTGATTGTGATATCTTTATAAATAAAGCGATGGTACAATATGAATTTAAACATATGATATAGAAATCAATATGTTAAATGAGAAAGTTAACGTGACAAGGAGTGCACACATATACATACATAATTAAAGATGGAAAGAAGTTTGTAATGGATTATAAATGCCTAAGCATTGATATAAATGTTATACAAAGTTTACAAGATTTGTATTAACTATAATAATCGAGTCGAATATTGTATAATCGACTTACTAACAAGCTCAGAAAATCGAAATATATATGGTGTAGTTGGTCCATTAGTTTTCATTAAAAGACCAATAATGGGGTTTTCAAGTATTAGAATACATGTTGAGGGATGTCATTGAATCTTCTGAAGCGATCAAAATGAACTCAAATATTAAAACAAGAATTTGCAAATTAAAGATGATACTTCAAATTTATGGCTCGATATATAGAACATGCATTTGTATAATTATCCATCAATATCATAATACATCTAGAAGATGGTGGACATTTTCATACGACAAAGCTTATGGTCTAAGTACATTTAATAATGTCCAATTAGTTGATATAGAGAATGACTCTACTATTAAAGAAGCAAAGATCATTGGTCCAAAAGTACCATAGTTAAATACGAATTGTATTAATATATCTTGCTAGTTATCACGATCATATGTATATTATATATATATATCATTAAATTCATTGACAATGTATAACTCGTGTATAGTGAGAAGACAATGTAATGGGTGAAACATATATTTTCTATACCCTCAAGGTAGTACGAAAGATATGGGTTTATATTTTACTAACCCATCAAAACAAGTTTGGTTTTTTTAATAAGTGCAGGGAATATAACAAAACACAGTTGCGGATCTTATGATATATGTTTACAAGAAGATGACCTAGAAGGCTCATATGAAAATCAAGCAACATTGGGAACATAAAGGATTTCACATTAAAGATCAAGCGAGAAATCATTTGCTACAAGTGCTTTGTGAAACTTTCAAGGAAGATGAACACACGCCTCTTAAATGATACATATTATAATGAGGGAGAGACTTATTTAAGTTGAACTCTTTTTTCCTTCACTAAGTTTTATACAGTTGGGTTTTCTTAGTAAGATTTTAAATGAGGCAATGAACTTGATCCAGAAGTATAGGGAGTGACAATACACGCTGTACTCTTTTTCCCTTAGCTGAGGTTTTGTCCCACTGGGTTTTTCTATCAAGGTTTAACGAGTCAGCATCACCAAGCGTATTAAGAATATTATTTCCCATGTGGATAGTCAAAGGAGGAGTGTTATAAATGCATTCATTTATGTAGTGGCTTTCCACATCTATAACTATATGTCTTTAGTTACTATTGTACTAATGTAAGTGCCTATATATAATGACATTTGTATATGATGTTGAAATTAATGGATATGAATTCTGTATTTTCTCTCTCTCTGTAATCCATATAATATTTGTTACTAGTTATATTTTGTATGTTAGTTGCTAGTAGGCCGTTAGTTTCAAAACAAATATAGTGTGTTTAAGTTAACATGTCTAATAAACAAAGGGTTCATCATGTTTTGGCAAAATTGGGTTTTAGTCATTACTATAATCAAATTTATGCAGATAATAGGGATCAGAGAAATGATATTTTTGGAAAAATTGGGTTATAACTTTTTAAACGTGAAGTGAAATATAGCGATGAATATGATATAAAAATAAAATGAATATGTGAAGTGAAATATAGCATGAATATAATATGAAAATAAAGTGAATATGTCGTGTTTAAGCTGTCATGTATAACCCAAATAATAAATGGGTTCATCGTGTTTTAGTCGTTGCTATCATCAAATTTATGCACTTCATAAATTTACACAAATCTAGCATGCTTCCAACTCAATTACAACACGATTGGCTTTAAAATGTTTGAAAAGTTTAGTTATACGAGTTACAAAATTCATGTTTGAGTTACATATTATTGATAGTCCTATAATTGTGATAAACAAGTTACAACTTGATTACTGATTACACCTCATCAACTTCTTTGGCTTGACAACTTGTTTAAATTGTTTAAATAAATGAGTTAAACAGTTAATATTTAAGTTACATGTGTGTTGGTAGTAATATAAAGTATAAACACGTTAGAACTCGATTAGTGATTACACCTCATCAACTCCTTTGGCTTGACAACTTGTTTAAATGGCTCAAAGAAACGAGTTACATAGGTAATGTTTGAGTTACACGGTTATAACCGTATGAGTTATAGTTCCTCAATTTCGATAATTCAACCCTGAAACAGCCGTAGTATGTCCAAATGTATGCTTAAGAATAGATTAAAGCACGTAAAAGAATTAAAATACATAACACAAGGGACATGATGTGGTGATAAATATCTCGTCTCATTAAAATAATAAAAGTACAAATATATATTATAATAATAATAATAATAATAATAATAATAATAACTACATCGATGCATTTATTTACAGTAGATAGTAAAAATAAATAGAACTGAATAAGATATGAACAAATAAACTAAAAGTGATATCAATATAAAAAAAAACTAGTATGATAGTGATGATACATATATAGATGATGGCAAGAATTTAAGCGTTAACTGTTGCTGCCACTTTAGTATGAAACTCTGACAAGCTGTTCATCAGATGCCTAGAAGCTTTCTCGTAATTAACAAATCCCATAAACCAGAAATCATGACCATCCACCGTCACAATCTGAATATATCTCTCAGGAAGGGTTCTCCCTCATCGTCACCGGATTCACTGTCCCAATATTCTCCAACGGTATCACCACCTATTCAATTCAAAACAAAGATCCCATAGAAAATCATTAATCAAGAGTTACTGTGGTTTATTAAAAATAACTTTTTTAACATGTTAAGGTTTTATGATTTTGATTTTATAACACATTTGAGTATTAAGATCAACTGTTGTTAACTTTTATGTTAAATCAATATAAAATGACTAAAATGTCCTTACAATTTTATGTTAGTACCTAAATGTGTTACTTTCAATAAACTACAAGAATTGTTTGTATAATTAACTTTAAAAAACATAAAAACTCATTATGATTTGGAAAAAAAAATACGATAAAATATGCTACATAAAAATATTTAATATTAATAATTATATTTCTAAAATTAATATATACACAATTACCAAATGTGTATTATGTTGGTTAACTTACAAAGTGTTGAGAAAAAAGAACCAAACTTACCTTGTAGTAACTCCAGGTTTCCTGACCAGAAGGTGCGGTAAAACACAACGGCCTATCGCTATCAAAACCCAACACGAGCGGTCGACAGATAGATGGTGCCTGCAACAGGTCCGGTGGTGGTGGAAAGATAGCAAGCAAACGTCTTCTTGAGCTTCTCGTTTGGATCAGACGGTTCGAAAATCTGTTTAAACATAGACTCGAATCCACCCTCTGTGATCGCCTTAGCTGTTAGATTCACCTTACCCCACGCAGCTACAGTCACAGATGATCCCGTCTTCACTGCAATCCAATTTCAATAACCAATTAGCAATTGAGCAAGACAAAATATATGTTTATTCTGATTGTAATTGTACTCCAAGAGTAAGTATAACAAAACGTATTTATACATGTAGATATTTACACCAAGAGTAGGTATAACAAACAAAAGGTATTATTAATATTTACATAATCAACATCTACACTATACTATGATTGAAAGTGGGGGGTTCAATCGAGCTGAGCGGCTCGGGAAAAGCTAGAAATGAGTCGAGCTTGAGCCTAAAATAAAGCTCGTTCACTTATTGAGTCCAAGCTCAAGCTTGATATGTAAAGCTAATTGAGCTTTATCGAGCTTTGATATAATACTAGCTCTTATTAATATGTAATAAGATTTACTTCTTATTTAAATTTTTCTAATAAAAAGCCGAGCTGGGCTTATTAAAACTTTTCTAGTAAATGAGCCGAGCCGAGCTTATTTAAACTTGTTTACGAGTCAAACCGAACCCAAAATAACCTTGTTTACTTATCCAACTTGCGAGCCTAAACGAGTATATTGTTATTTAATATATTAATAGATAATAAATGAGCTCGAGCTTGAGCTTTTAAAACAAAGTTGAAACCGAGCCGAGCCCGACGGCTGGTTTGCTCCCCTAATTGAAATGAATTACTTACGATTGTGCCAGATGTTGCGAGCGATGGAATCAGCTTTGGTGGTCCAGGAATTGAAGAGGTGGATGACGGTTCGAGTGGATTGGTGGCGGGTTTATCTACGGGAGTGTAAACTAAGTACGGTGATTGTTGGTGGTCGGATGCTTTCCATAAAGCTGCTTTTTGATTGTCGGGGTGTTTGGTCGGGATTGCGGGTTGACCCATGAGATGGGTTCCCCACTTCTGTGTGTCCACTGGTGGTGATGATGATGACGATGAACCTGGAGGTGTAGCTGCCATGATTATGAATTTATGACTGTGTGTTTGATCGATGAATGTATTTGATTGAAGTGATGTGTATGTATGTATGTTGTAATATAAATGTGTATATAAATGGTAAATGAAAAACGCGTGTGGAGTTTATCTTTTAGATTAAAGTTCAGAGGTGGGATCGGTTGGACCGTTGTTTCCAGAAAGTGAAAGAAGGCACAAGACGAGTCTTGGTTTTTGGAAACTTGGTTTGACTTTTGCACCCTATCGAATTATCAATACTTTTCAAGTTTCAATACCGCATCATGTCTCTTTCGTTGTTATAAAAAGAGATATTGGTTTACAGGGGAATAAGTCAATAAAGCGTCTTACAACTCGTGACTAGCGTGTCACACCTGACCCGCATCGAAAAAAGGTGATCGGGCATGATTGGGTTTTCATCAAAGCTCATGACATTTATTATTATTATGTTTATTATTACAATTTAAAGGAGATCATACAATCAAATCATACTAGTACAACATGTTCTATACATCTTTCTAGACTTCATTATTTTTCTTCTAAGGCACTTTTCCTATGTGTTCCTTGCTTCATCATGTCCACCTGTATCATGTGTAAAAATGGTTTTTGGGTCAACAAAAATTGGCGAGTGAAGCCTATGAAAACATTTAAACGTGTTTATTGAATTGATTATAAAATAAAGTGCATAACCACATATGAGTAAATGTAGATGTAAATTTATTCACAAAACACATAATATTAAATATTGCACACACATACAACAATTGATTGTTTTGAGGCACGCGTTGTTCAACTCGTCTCCCACGAGGAACTGATAGGCCTAATGAATGAGTTTTGAGGCACGCGTTGTTCAACGAACTGATGGGCCTAATGAATGAGTTTTGAGGCACGCGTTGTTCAACTCGTCTCCCACGAGGAACTGATGGGCCTAATAAATAATTTGCATACAACTTGACAATATGTAATACATAACAACAAACAATATTTACAATCTAAGTTTAGATCATATAATGGTTAGCACGAGTTTGAATAACTAATTAGTTTAAGCGACACATGATACACCCCAAAACATGAATAAAAAAGGGGAATTTGTAAGAATTCACTCACAGTGGTTGCGTTTCTTGGATTGATGATGAATGCGCACGAATTTGGATTTAACCACGAGAGGAACTAACCTAAATAATAACATAGTGGTTCGGTAAATAAAATGATTTTATTTGAGATTAATAATTTTAATTCATAACTTTAATAGGATTTCTAGATTTATTTTTGTGAGTTTAAGGACATTTTCTAACTTTAAAAATATTATTTTTAAGTATTTATTGATTTTTAAATTAAATAAATAAATAATATAATATAAATTTTTTGACTTTTTGACCAGTTGACCATTGACCGTTTGACCGGTCGACCGTGTTTATTATATGCGCTGAGTGAGGTTCGAACTCGTGACCTCTCGTATACGTGCACGCAGCTCTACCAACTGAGCTACGTGTCTAACCCGAAATATTTCTGTTTTTAATTATACTTATATACTATTTAGATTTATCCAGAAATTATTTTTTTTAAAAGAATTTTAATTATATCGAACCGGTGCACATAACAGGACTCGAACCCGGGACCTGTTGTTTAACGTTGCACACAGTCCACCGCTGGACTGTGTGTCTAACCTGGTTAGAATACTGGTTTTTATTAAACTTAAATACTAACTGAAAGGTTCCGTATTTGGGTTTTATAAAAAGGTTTGAATATTGTGACGAATCGGAAACAAGGACAGACTCGAACTTGGTATCACTACGTTTCAAATGCACACAGTCCACCGCTGGACTGTGTGTCTAACCCGATTTATATTAAATATATACACAATCCAAAATTTCATCTTCTTCGTTAAAACAACCCAGAACTCAAAAATCCGACTGTTATCTTTATCTAATCGATTCTGATTACTGGTTTACGAATTAACGGAATTAAATATGAATGTAAAAAGGTTTTAAAGGTTCATACCCTCTGGAGAACAGCACTTTGACGATTCCAGTGCCCAACTCCGGCGAGTTCCAATTTCTCCGGCGAAGCTTGACTTGCGACAGAGGCTTTACAGGGAGTTGAGATGAGTGTGGGTGACTTCTGTCGAAGCTCTAACAGTCCTATTTTTAGAGTAAGGCAACAGTGATGAAATGGGTTCGGTTTTCCGGCGACTTGCAGAGAATTCAGGCGAGTTGCAGAAAATTTTCGGCGAGTTGTTCTTGTTGATTAGGGACTTGTAGAGAGGTTAGCGAGTGTGTTGAGAGTTGATTCGAGTGAATAAGCGAGTTGGGTTTTCCTGACTGAAGGTATTTTTTGAGTATAGGTGATTTCAAGTTTTCGGTTATGAAATTTACGGTTCATGAATGAAATTGATTTGAGTTTACGGTTATAACTGATGTTTATCATCGGCTATACCCATTTGCGATAAATCAGAAAGCGTTTCTTCCATAATTCCCGCGATTTGGTTTTGACGAGTGAATTTGGAAACTGAAGTTGCAGGTCTTTTCTTACATAAGATTTAAGTGTTTTCAGTTCTAGCACTAATGTGCGTGTGGCGGAGCGGTGAAAGTTGTGTGGGTTAAAACTTGTGGGTGACCCGGGTTCGAAACCCGGCGTCTCCACATTTTTTTTAATTTGTTATTTTTTTGTTATTTAATAATTATGTTTTAAAAATTCTAATTTGTTTATTAATTATGTATCGTATAAAATTAATTTGAGCATTAAATACACGACAAAATTATAACTGATTATTCGGTTTAATAAACGAAGCGGGTTTGGATAACCCGGTTTTTGACGGATGTTACATAGCGTGTTATAATAATGGATCGTGATTAGCTTCGCGAGCAAGAGTTGTGTTTAGATTTGAGTTGTAACATGTAAATAATTCGCTAGAAGCTCACTATGTAAGTAACTGTAAGAAGATTACTCGAGGCCGGAGCACTGATAAAAATAGAATACTGCTTGACAATCAAGTCAGTAAATAATATAATAATTCAATCTACAGCGTAAATAAAAGTATAGGTGTAAATATGCAAGATAAGATGCGAGAAGAAAGAGGGAAATGTAAATTGTGGATTGTGGAAACGTGGAGCACAGAAACCCCTTTTAATACCATGAACCTCGTTCAAGTTGGAAGCCGGTGTTGGATACTTTTTAAAACTGGTTAGCTTTATGGAATTCCAAAATTCTATGATACAGGGGTAGGGTTACTCTACTTAAATCGGTCCTAAACTCTCTTCCCACGTATGACTTTTCAATCTACAAGGCTCCAGTTCAAGTTTTGGAATCCTAGATAGACTGACAAGGACTTTCTTTTGGGGTGGGTCAGATTTGAGAAAGCAAAAATGAATTGGATGGCGTGGGATAAAGTCATTGCTCCAATTGATTATGGTGGGTTGGGATTTGGATCACTACGAGACGCAAACTTGGGGATGTTTAGAACTAAAAAAAAGTGGACTTTAGAGGAGGGTAATATGGGCAATACCATAATTTTCGTTCTTGGTCCTCCATCCCAGCAAAGATTTCTATCCCGAGGTTGAGGAAAAAAATTGTCACTACTAATCAGTTGTTATCTCGGGTTGGGGTTGACATGAAAATGGCAGTTTCGAGTGTGGTTGGGAATGGGCTCAAACAACCTTTTGGCTTGATACTTGGGCTCGAATGAGTCCTCTGTATAAAATTTTCCCTCGTTTATTTGCGCTAGAGAAAAAGAAACAATGCAATGTGGCTGACCGCATTAATTGGTCTGGTCACGGTTCTATTCTGGTCTGGGATTGGGCTGACTTATGTCGCCGATACTTAGGTAAGGAACTATCATACATGCATACTTAATTTTCATACGTTATAAACACATGCACATTCACACTCGAAAAACGAAATGTACACTGACCTATACACTACTAGTACAAACTATGCGGATCATGCACATACCAAGATAATGATAGGTGCACACGGGATTATATTGGTAGGCGCATGAAAACCATAGTGGGTTCTACCGTGTATCGTACATGGAACGTAACATGACACCGAATAACGAGACAGACGTAACATGGTAAGAACATAGTGGATACGCCGCTGGTACTTCCTATATATAATGTGTACATACTATGTTACCAAACCTTCGTAAAACATGCCATGTGAAATTCGGTGATTTTCCCGGGACCTTATTAAATACTGTTAACTAACAACAAACCTTGGTGACTCGCAATATTTTCCTCAGTTGTACCCAAACACACTTCGAGGCGTCTGATACTAGATTATCCATGACAAAGTCTCATTCTCAAAATCGTTAGCTGTAACAGCTACAACTATCACTACTATCTCTCGACTTTTCATACTTGCATTTTATCCGAAACGTTCATTCGCTTTTATACCACGAATATCCCCAATTCTTCCTCAACATTTCATCCAAACCTTATTTTCAGTAAAACGGTCTAGACGTCCAATCCATTTTAACAAACGTCCTCACCGTCTGCGACCTGTCAAAATATTTTTTTACTCTTAAAACTATATTCCATTATTTATCACGCACCAACTTCGACTAGTCGACCCACTACCGCCAAAACCTTTCAAAACCATAAATATTTACCACCCTAGTTTCTAAGTATTTCCTACAACGTATGATTTTACTAATGCGCCTTATAACCGATAAAACTTTTCCTACAACCTACGGTGCGGGCCGCAAATTTCATCAAACTACATCCTTACTTACACAAAAACTTTTCTTCATAGGTCGCATCCTTTTAAAAACATTCCTCCCATTCAAGTTGCGCAACACTCGCTTTGCCACTACACACACGTATACCTTTTAACTTATTCTTACACTCCCTTACGATTGATGACTCAAACCACTTCAGTCAAACGAGTTAATTTTACAAACCTATCTTGTATCCCTCAAAATTTATCTACCAATTTAGCCAAAACTTTTGGAACCATACATTTTTAACACACTTATACGTAAACAACGTATAAGCTTTAAACTCAAAATTTGAATCTTGACCAAACATTTTAAGCAATCACCACCCGTCTCAAAACACCAATATACCATCTTTTCCAAGTCTTCTTTCTGAATAAATTTCGGGACGAAATTTTCTAAAGTATGGGAAACTGTAACGCCTTGTATCTCCGTATTCCTAATTTTAGAAAGTTCATTTTCGCATCCTATTTTTAGAATCCTTACAATTGTACTACCATCTTCGTTGTCATAAATCGAGGCGTTAATCTTAATGAAATTCGTACTTTACACATACTTGTTATACATACATATACAGTCATTAAATACGTGTTTTCATACAAACCGACACTTGTTATACGTACAAATACTCATAAGTTACAACTTCATACTTGAAATACTCGAAAACCGGCTAAAAACGTGAAAACAGCCCCAAACCAACCCACAAGTGCTAGCTGAAGCCACTTCACACGAAGCGTACCCACTTCGTATGAAGTTAAGTACACTTCGCATGAAGTGGAGCTAGCAGCAACTCACTCCTACAAATACCAACTCACTTCCCACCTCCAATTTTTCCGAATCTTCTTACTTTCACTTTGAAACTTCCGAATTCTTGGCAGATTGTTCTAAGTGAGTTTAACTAGCTATTACCTTGTTCTTCTTCTACTTTTCTTTGTATTAAGTGTGCAAGCTAGCTAAGTTCACATTTCTCAATAAGGAAGAATTTCCCGTCTCAAAACACTAAAATACCATCTTTTCCAAGTCTTCTTTCTGAATAAATTTCGGGACGAAATTTTCTAAAGTATGGGAAACTGTAACGCCTCGTATCTCCGTATTCCTAATTTTAGAAAGTTCATTTTCGCATTCTATTTTTAGAATACATACAATTGTACTACCATCTTCGTTTTCATAAATCGAGGTGTTAATCTTAATGAAATTCGTACTTTACACATACTTGTTATACATACATACATACATACATACATACATACAGTCATTAAATACGTGTTTTCATACAAACCGACACTTGTTATACGTACAAATACTCATACGTTACAACTTCATACTTGAAATACTCGAAAACCGGCTAAATACGTGAAAACAGCCCCAAACCAACCCACTCGTGCTAGCTGAAGCCACTTCACACGAAGCGTACCCACTTCGTATGAAGTTAAGTACACTTCGCATGAAGTGGAGCTAGCAGCAACTCACTCCTATAAATACCAACTCACTTCCCACCTCCAATTTTTCCGAATCTTCTTGAAACTTCCAAATTCTTGGCAGATTGTTCTAAGTGAGTTTAACTCGCTATTACCTTGTTCTTCTTCTACTTTTCTTTGTATCAAGTGTGCAAGCTAGCTAAGTTCACATTTCTCAATAAGGATGAATTTCCCGTCTCAAAACACCAAAATACCATCTTTTCCAAGTCTTCTTTCTGAATAAATTTCGGGACGAAATTTTCTAAAGTATGGGAAACTGTAACGCCTCGTATCTCCGTATTCCTAATTTTAGAAAGTTCATTTTCGCATCCTATTTTTAGAATCCTTACAATTGTACTACCATCTTCGTTGTCATAAATCGAGGCGTTAATCTTAATGAAATTCGTACTTTACACATACTTGTTATACATACATACATACAGTCATTAAATACGTGTTTTCATACAAACCGACACTTGTTATACGTACAAATACTCATACGTTACAACTTCATACTTGAAATAATCGAAAACCGGCTAAATACGTGAAAACAGCCCAAACCAACCCACTCGTGCTAGCTGAAGCCACTTCACACGAAGCGTACCCACTTCGCATGAAGTTAAGTACACTTCGCATGAAGTGGAGCTAGCAGCAACTCACTCCTATAAATACCAACTCACTTCCCACCTCCAATTTTTCCGTATCTTCTTACTTTCACTTTGAAACTTCCGAATTCTTGGCAGATTGTTCTAAGTGAGTTTAACTCGCTATTACCTTGTTCTTCTTCTACTTTTCTTTGTATTAAGTGTGCAAGCTAGCTAAGTTCACATTTCTCAATAAGGATGAATTTCCCGTCTCAAAACACCAAAATACCATCTTTTCCAAGTCTTCTTTCTGAATAAATTTCGGGACGAAATTTTCTAAAGTATGGGAAACTGTAACGCCTCGTATCTCCGTATTCCTAATTTTAGAAAGTTCATTTTCGCATCCTATTTTTAGAATCCTTACAATTGTACTACCATCTTCGTTGTCATAAATCGAGGCGTTAATCTTAATGAAATTCGTACTTTACACATACTTGTTATACATACATACATACAGTCATTAAATACGTGTTTTCATACAAACCGACACTTGTTATACGAACAAATACTCATACGTTACAACTTCATACTTGAAATACTCGAAAACCTGCTAAATACGTGAAAACAGCCCCAAACCAACCCACTCGTGCTAGCTGAAGCCACTTCACATGAAGCGTACCCACTTCGTATGAAGTTAAGTACAATTCGCATGAAGTGGAGCTAGCAGCAATTCACTCCTATAAATACCAACTCACTTCCCACCTCCAATTTTTCCGAATCTTCTTACTTTCACTTTGAAACTTCCGAATTCTTGGCAGATTGTTCTAAGTGAGTTTAACTCGCTATTACCTTGTTCTTCTTCTACTTTTCTTTGTATCAAGTGTGCAAGCTAGCTAAGTTCACATTTCTCAATAAGGATGAATTTGTGTTCTAGCTAGTGTGAGAACGTTGGGAGCCTTGGCTACACGAATTAAGTTGCACACCCACTTGAACATTTGTTTTTGTATTTAATTCCTGTATATTCATGACCAACTGGGTTTATCAACTTTGTTGATAAACTTTGAGCTTTGGTGAATCATATGACGAGGTATTCACACCCCCATGCTTGACATCTATGACATAATTGTTATACAATGGACTAAACTAAACACTACGAAATACTTACTTTTTCACTTAGTCACGTTCCCGCTATTAGCCGAGTCATGGTTAACTGTTATGAGCTAGACTAATCTGTCTCGTCCCCAAATTCTCGTTCAACAGAACTCATTGTCAAAACGGGAGCTTAAATGAGCTACATTTTCCAGAAACAGTCCCTTCGCACGAAGTGGCATTTTCCCATTTACTTTTTTGTACCTTTTGGCTTCTGAATCTGAAACCTTCGCCAAACTCAGAATATTCACATACCTCTCTTTCCCCATATAGGGTAGCTTTGGTGTTCATCACTTTAACTCATCAACTCTCGGATTGCTAGGAAAGCTTGCAAAACCGTGAGTATACATGATCCCTATTTTCGTTTTATCACTTTTGGGTGCAATATATATATATATATATAGATATATATATAGATATATATATAGATATATATATATATATATATATATATATATATGCATTAAAACTTACACAAAGACTTATACGCAAATAATTTAATCAAACAACCGAATCCGACATAGATGCTTTATTCGTTCATACTCTAGAGATACATACATGCTAGAAAGCCGTTCTTGCACAATACTTTGTCATTAACTTTATACAAGCCTCCCTTACATGTATAGCGTTATAGGAGTAACGCATCACCCGTATTCATGAGGTCATATTAAGTAAACAAAATGGTCTATTCATTGCTACGATTAGATTACACTAACGGTAAACTTTGGGTTGACAATTATGTTTTGCATGCTAGATATATATGTTTTGCCTTAGTATATGTTATTGCCATGTGAATTTCGTTAGACTCGTTTATACACACGCTAGCAGACTTCAACTTGTATGCTCGCCATATGTGTTGACATGTTACTTTAATATATATTGCAGGATTGTGTCATGAAGAATTGAAAAAAATCTAGCAGGAAGGACTAGAAACGCACCAAACTTTAATTTATGTTCATAGACTAGTCATACGTCACTTGTTGAATTTCTTTCCAATTATGTACTTGAAATTTAGAAATGAAATGAAATCTTGATATTCATTTACTTGTCGCAAAGTAGTGTTATGAAGTCTCGAGCAATCTAATTACGTACGCCCCGATGATTCCACCATCGGTTGGGGTGTGACAAAGGCTATTTTTAATCAGGTTAATTTGGCGGTCGCTAAAGTTAGTGGAGCAGTCAAATCAATGAGCTTATTATGGATTAGAACTCGTTCCAAAGAGTTGTCGATAACATGGAATGATTGGAGTGCAATTAAAATCTTCGAGTAAGTGCCTAGAGTTTTTTTGTTGGTGATTGTATGTGTTAAAATGGTATAATCAACACAGAACAACAAGAAATAGCGAGAAAACGTGACGGAAAATCTTATTAACCCAAACTAAACCCCACCCCCATAAACCCTAGATCTTACAAAATCAGTAAGATCCTGATCAACAAGTGTTCGATACAATCAATTGATGCAACATCAGTCGAATATCAACAAGTACAAGAAAGAATCATGATCACACAGGATCAACAACCATAAACTCTCTAACGAACTCTAAACAAACTGAGAGAGAATAAATAGACTGATTAACTTACACATTGAACCCTAAGTTCACTTATATACCAGCTCAAGACAAAGTTACATCCGGGTCCTCCATCATTAGCCAAAGATGATCATAGTCCTTATTATATTACATCCAAATCCTCCATCATTAGCCAAAGATGATCGCAGTCCTTATTATATAATGATATTTGCACAACAGTCCCTCAACTTATTAAACCTGTACAAATACTCAACAAACTTATAAGAATAATTTAACATATGAATGAGTTATTAGCATATGTTTTATAACATATGTTACATCTTTAACAGTATGTTATGTAGTTTCATTGTCTTTGTTGTAATTTTGGTGCAAAGCGCCTTATTTGTCTAATAAAATACTCCGTTGGCCGTTTAAAAAAAGTAACCGATTTCCCTCTGAATAGTTGAGGTGCACAACTGGTTTTTTTTTTAAATCGGTTCTGTTAAGTTACAAAGAAAAATAGGTTTTAGTGAAGGAAAGAAACTAGTTACGGTGAAACTGGTTCTATTGTTAAACCGGGTTTTGACCAAGAAAACCCTAACGTATCGGAACTAGTTAGGGGTCAGTTCCCAACCAGTTTGGGTGGAACCGGTTTAAAGAACCGGTGTTAATTAAAAGGAAGTAGGTTTAAATAAATAAAAAAACTGGATATTTATAATGGGTATAATTTTATATAGATTTATATATAAACTTATATTTTTTTAAACTTATAGATTTTAAACAAAATATATTTTAATTCAATTATTGAAGCAAACATAGATTTTATAAGTAACTTTAAATATTTATAAATAAAACATAAAGTGATCAATTTTTTTTAAATTATAATAAAAGGAATTGCAATACAATACTATGCTCGAGTTTAATATTTGTCGCCGTTAATAAGTGTTTACTCCTCGCCAGTATTGATGCTTGACTCTGAACCGGAACATGTTTCACAACCTGGCAGTATTGATTCATATGGCTTCTCAAAGTCGTGGTTGATACATGGTTATTAAATCCGTAACATTTCTTGCTTCAAGTTTTTTTTATCGGTTTGCTATTTCACATAAATCAAAATTTGCCCAAATTTCCGGGTTGCTCATTTTATAATTTGCACAACCATTAACTCAGTTTCAAACCATCAACACCAGCGGAAGATTTTGAATGACAACGTTTGGATACCATTCGAGAGTGTCTTAAAGATATTAGTGAGTTTCTTTTTGAGAGTTCGAAGAGTGTTTTTTAGTGTTGTAATTAAACCTATAATCCATACGTACTAGTTCACGGGTTAAAATTATAGCCTTTTGTAACGGACTATTCTTTTTCAAACGGTCAAAACTAAAAAACCAGGTTAGAAAAACGGGTTTGTAAACCAACTCAATATAACCTAACCAGTTTTTGCCTAAACGACTTATTTTTTGGTTTCAGATCGGTTTAGAAACCGGTTTATATGTTATCCTCCACCTCTGCATAAATGAGGGGCAGTGAATTGGATCAGGCCTGAACCTTGACGGATCAAGCATTTCTAGGCCCAAGCCCCTAACATTAGGCCCTATTCATTACTTAGCCAACCAAACAAGTCGTATTGTAGATGAGTCGATGACGTCGACGTGTAGGTCAATTTATTAGGGTAGGAACTTTAACGGCAAACTAGGTCAATTTATTTGGATTTTTAACGGCAAACTAATTAAATAAACTTGTAAAAACTAAAAAGAATGGATATATTACTTCAGGCTAACCCATTTTAACCTAATATAATAATTACTCATTTTCATACCAGACTCTTTTAATATGTTACGTCTCACTCATTCATTTTTCATACCAAACTCTTCCCTGCAACCCTCCTATCATGGTATCATATTTAATAACCTAATTCATGTTAGTTGTAATTTACAAATTTAAGTACCATTAATGTATTAGAAACCAAAAAAAAAAAGAGAGAGAAGCGGTTTTAAGGGGAAAGTAAATGTGATAATGTGGATATATTTCATGTAGTTTTTTTTATACAAACATAATAATTCACATTCGACCAATTTATAATTTATAAAATATTATATATGTACTTGCACAACATAAATAATATCACAGAAATATAATTAATCACATGTAATATGTGGCGATCCATATGGTAATTAATCAACCTAATTAAAAGCACAGCTAACGAATTGGTAGTTGGGGCTGGGCACATGAATGTCCAAAATATTGGCAGAAAATAGCTGAATCATATGTAAAACGATTAATATATTAATCATACTTTAATTGAATTAGTCTCTTTTGTACCAATTTTAAAAGAAAATTATGATTATATAATAGTGATAACATATGAAATTGGATATCGGCTTTTTAAGTAAATTATAAAATTAGGACTACGAATTAAAGATGGACTTTTTTATCAATCAATCACTTAAATCCATAATTTTGTAGCATTTAACACTTTGTATTTCAAATTCAAAGAATAACAAAAGTTGAAAACCACTAATGGATCATTATCATTCTCATTTCATTATCAATATATTATCACTATTATTATTATTATTATTATTATTATTATTATTATTATTATTATTATTATTATTATTATTATTTTTTTTAATATATTAAAATACAACAAATGAATAGTGATAGCTCCATTAAGAAGTTGCCACGTGACAACTTTTTTTAAATTTTTTATGTATTATATATTAAATACTAAATCGTACTTTACATAATTTTTTTCAAGCGTTCATTGTAAATTTTTTTAAAAGCAAAGTTGCATTCAAAAAGAGTGCACATTTTGTTTTCTATATATGCTATGCATGCCAGTATCGTGGTGGTACAGAGAACCGAATGGATTCCTATCAAACAATGGTTTTCAATCGTGTAGATTACATGTTGATATTCTTTTGGTCATATGATTTTATCTTTTTATTTTTTTTTTTCGGTTGCTATAACAAGCATCGGTATTGTAACATAAACGAGTGAAATATATCTTATTATAATATAAAAGTACTAATTCACAAAGTTGTATTATTAATATATAAGATAATATACAGGATAATATTAAAAATATATCTTATTATAATATAAAAAGTACTATTCACAAGTTGTATTATTAATATATAAGAAAAATACAAACCAAATGAATAGTGATAGATCCATTAAGAAGTTGCCATGTGACAATTTTTTTTTAATTTTTTTTTGTATACTATATAATTAAAAAAAAACTAAATCGTAACTTTACATAATTTTTTTCAAGCGTTTCATTGTAAATTTTGTTAAAAGCAAAGTTGCATTCAAAAAAGAGTGCACATTTTGTTTTCTATATATGCTATGCATGCCAGTATGGTGGTGGTACTAGGACGAACCGAATGGATTCCTATCAAACAATGGTTTTCAATCGATGTAGATTACATGTTGATATTCTTTTGGTCATATGATTTTATCTTTTTGTTTTTCTTTTTTCGGTTGCTATAACAAGCATCGGTATTGTAACATAACAAGAGGAAATGATACCAATCAAATTTCTATCGCGTAGAACGGAGAATTTAAAACTTAAGACAAAAAAACCCATCGATTAGGTGAACAAAGAAGACGCAACTAACATCTTAGGCATCATCCTAAATTCTTATTCAAGTTTGGTTTGACTACTTTAACTTTTAATTCACTTTTTTTTAGACAGAAATCTATTGTAATTATTAAACCTAACTATTCTATTCCTTTATTAACGTTATTTTACTAATTTCGTGAAAATAACGTTAAAAGTGATAGACGGTTAATAATACATCATGTGGTGGCGTTGATAGCCAAGAGACAAAAGGGTACATGCACTAATTGGCATTTGTCCCGATTGTTGAGTGTTATGCGCCTTATGTCTAAGGCTTGATGCAAAACTACTATGAACCCAGGGATCTAACTGGAAGCAACCTCTGTATTCCAACGGGTAGAGGTAAAGCTGTCAACATCTTACCCTCCTCGGATCCCACCTTAGCTTTGATATTAGTGATATTTACTTAGTATGATGATGATAATGATGAACTAGTGGATTCCTTCACGCTAGGTGTTGGGAACTCCGTCGACAAAGGTTCGATTTGTTTTGCTATCGCCACTTGCCATAGCAATCGAAAGAGAAAACTAAAAAAATAAAATCATAATATGACTAAAAAGACATCAACACGTATTTTATATCAATCAAAAACCTTAAAATTGAATAGTGGTTTTGGTAATACCTATATCGGTACCGATGTTGTTTAATCGAAGTTAGTTTGGCACGTCACGATATCGGCTTGATATTGACACTCGTATAGTTTACGATACAAAGATATACTCTATTTTAAATACAACTTTATTTTCAACTAAATTTGTGCTAGAATATCAAAATACAATTTAAACAAAGTTGCACATTTATTTTTTTTATATTAATGAACGCAATATATTAGATTGTAATTAAATTTATAAATATTTTAAAAGTTATTATAATATAAAACTATTAAATTATGTGTCTCTCTATATATGTATATATACTATATTTGCTTACAATATTTTTTTCATAATCGTAAGACTTTAAGTAACTATGAATATCAAAACTCAAGTTACAATATTTTAAAGCTTTCAAAACCTTTAAATCCCTAAATATTTTGCAATTTTTGCATTTTTTTCCATTACGGGTCGGATGAGAAAGCAACTTTGAATGAAGTAAATGACTATTAAAGGATCTCTTGATTTTGTAAAGAATTCATCCATTCCATCGTGTAATTTACGTACTCAACCCTTTAACTAAGTAAAATATATTTTTAGACCTTTGGCAACAATAAGTAATATATCAGGCCCTTATGATAAAATAGTTGTAATGTCAAGCCAAATTTAGTCAAGCGAGCTAGGTCGATTTTTAACTCAACTTAGCTCGAGTTCAAGATTCTAGCTCGGTTTTTATTTTAAACTGAGCCGAGCCAACTTGGTTTGAAGTTCGAGTCGAGCTCGAGTAAGTGTTCTGATCCCGCTGCATCACATGGGTACCAATTTAATATATACATACATATATGGTGCAGGAATGGCAATGGGCCGGGTTCGGGTCGGGTATTGGTAATCCCAAGCCCGTACCTGGGTTTAATTCTCTGTCTCGTACCCAACCTGTTACCCATCGGGTATTTGTCAGGTAATTACCCATCGGGTATCGGCTATACCCGCGGGTATTGGGTATACCCATTAATTTGTTAAAAATATAATTGAAACCCCATGTGCATTTTTTACTCTAACATTTATATAATTTACTATTTTAATAATTACAACAAAGGAAAGTATGACCAATAATATTCATTCATATCATATTCAAATGCATATTAGAAACATATATCTACATAATTAACTAATTAATATATTACCGCTTTAGAACACATAATTACAGTATATGTATTTTGCATTTAATTGAATACCAAATATGAAAAATAGTAGCATTAATCAGAACCCAAGTAATATACCTAACAACTTGAAATGTATTTAGAAAATCACTAAACTAACACACATTTTTAATCGCACAGTTACAACATAACTAAACGTAAAATCTTGTATGTGTTTGTTAAAGTCTTGAAGACAAACAATAAAGCAAAATCTATGAATAATGAATAAGTGTATGTACTAAAGTTTATATAAATGGAAAATTAAATTTAATATAACTTGTGGGTTACACCCGCGCTCTGTTGCGGAGCGACCCAAATTTTAATGGAAACGTAGATGCAATAGTAAAAATAACGTTAATGACAGTAATTCGTTTGATATTGGTTCGGTTCATTAAGATACCGATACTTACCGAAATAGAAACAAAAAAGTCATTATACGACCAAAAAAATACCGAGATGTGTTTACATTGATCAAAACAATAAAAACGAAATCAATTTCGGTACTGACGTTGTTCGGTCATTGTTAGACCATTCATTTTGTTACATATACAATACCAGGTTCGATTGAAACTTAAAAACGAAAAACCAAAAAATAGAAAAGAAAAAAGAAAGATGAAAAAAATTCACAAAGGACAAAAATCATAAAAGGATAAAAATCATAGTAGCTAAAAAAATTCATAAATTATATATATAATAATATGTTTTTCGTGTATTATTCGGGTAAACGGGTCGAGTATCGGGTGGTATCACTAAATCCCATACCCGTATCCGATTTTTATTTTTATTTTTTTAATCCCATACCCTGCCTATACCCTTCAGGCTTTTAGCATACCCGACCGGTATATTTTGGGTTTTTAATACATCTGTCAGGCTTGGGCGTTTTTGCCATCCCATTCTCTTAAGAGTGTTATTTATTTCAAGATCAACTCATAAAAAGTGACCAAATTAAAAAATAAAACAAAAACTGGACCATTTAATTTGGATAGTTTGTATATCTGTTAAACAGTTATATAAATATTAATATTGATTACCAGATTGAAAACACTAAATGTACTACAAGTGATTGAAATATGTAATCCGGGGACCTTCTAACTAGTTAGTTGAACTCTCACTATCTATCTATCTATCTATATATATATATATATATATATATATATATATATATATATTGGGTGTTATGCATGTGCATATACATAAATAAGGAAAAACCATTTTAATATTGTAGAGAGTAGTTTAATACATAACAAAATTTAGGTAGAGAGTTTGGTAATATATTTGTATATTTTATTTTTAACTATAATGAATAAGGCAGGATAATAAGTCTCATAAATACGTCAAAAATTGCAGAACTATGTAGTTTTTGTGGAGTTGCAGTTTTCTACTTAAATTTAATTATGTATTGTTTGAGCACCTATATTTAATAGTTTATTATGCTCACATATAACTTTCGGGTAAATGACTAGCTGGATAGAGTGAGAATTCTTCAAACACCGAAAGTGTTACCAAAAGAAAAAGAAAAGGTAAAGCACTTGTATTTTTATGTGGGAAATTCAATATCTAAAAATATGTTTAGTTGGATGAAAATGTGTATATATTTATTTAGAAACTTGAGTAAACTTGAATACAAAAACTATTATTAAGTTAAATATGTAGTTTTGTTGTTAGCGATGAACGATCAAAAACAATAGAAACAAACACCGGTACTAGCAGCGATGTTTGAACAGTATCGATCGGTTCGGATCGTCAAAATACTGGTACCGATATTTATTTATTGTCGCATACAGAGTTGTATAATGAACTATTATCGAAACCATAAATCATAAAAATGGATCTAAGTATCGCCATACCAATACTGTTGTTGTTTGATACAATATGATAGTAATATCATTGTAATCACCTTTTTTTTATGAACCGAGTGCTTTATTATTGTTTGATAATAGTAAATAATATCAAACAATATTTACACTAATGTTATAACATTATAACATTATAACATTAGGTAATATCAAACTTATCTCACTATATACTATATAATATAAAAAAGATACAAAAGAAATCTATTAATAATATATATCATAAAAGGTAACTAATAACAAAATGTTATAAAAATATGATTACTCTTCATGAGCAGTTTGAATTAATATATATAAAATAATACATGATTATAGAAAGAAAGAGTATAATCAATTATAGAAAGAAAGAATATAATCATTAAAATTATAGAAAATATTTAGATGTTACGAGATACCCGTTATTCTTTACAAGTATACAACATGATCACAATTGTGAATTTTCTTCTTGTTTTATCTCTCACCTCAGTCTTACAGTGTAGGGGCGCTAGCGGGGAGAGAGGGCCGGTGTGTAGTTTTCGCACGGGCACTCTACTCTCACCCCTTATTTAAGTGGGGTGATTGAGTGGTATTCGGATAATAGTAATCAATTTGAGGAAGAGGAGAAATATGAGGTTAATAGTGGGTCCTACTCTTTTCTAACTAATCACACATTTATCTTTTTTTTTTTAAATGTTTATCAATCCTCATGTAGAGAGCACCCTTAACATGCAAAATGATGAGTAGAGTTGACATGGTATAAGGTGATTGATTAAGGGGAGAGTTTACCACTCTTCATGTGGAAATACCCATTCCACCCTTATGTCTTTCTGGTAACTAGATACCGGTTGGTTGCCATCCATCCTCCACGTTGACTTTTTTTCTTCTTCTCCCTTGTCATATGTCATACCTCGTGAACACAAACAAAGATTAAATATTTATATTCTTCTTCTCTTATAGTTGTTATACCGCTGCAATTTTATCTCATAGTATCGTAGTAGTTATATTGTTGTGCCTCTTTCCACCGTATATGTATTATATGGATTTAAGGCGATCATTGACTTCAAGCCACAAATTCTTATTATCAACTAAGTTACTTAGATTGTTAGATTGTATGTTCTTATTTAGGAAAATTTATTATTGTAAAAACATCAATTTTGAGACGTATGAAAGAGTCCAATTAATACATCTAATGAAACTGTCATTTTGATATATTTGTCACCATTTAAATGTACATGTCTTTAAGTTCTGGGGTGTTGCCTCGCGCCACCCCGCCACATCATCAATTTTGGCGCTATTTGGCGCCCTCATCCACCTCTGCTCGTTATTAGAGGGGCGTTATCTCTTTGTCGCCAGCGTGCTAACGTCCAATTTTTGGCATTCTCGAGGTAAATGGTCAACAAGACCGTTGGCAACGGTCGTTTAAATTTTTTTTAATTCTAATATATATAGAAACCTAAACACACATCAATCACAAACTAAAACACACAACAATCACAAAATTCTCTCCAATCATTTTAAAAATGTCATCTCACTCTTTATGATGAAGGTAACCGATTGATGAACCCACTACTCGCATACGCTGAAAAACAAGTTATCCGAGTGAGGATACGTGACAGGGACATACACCATAACCTTCGAGCTGATCTGACCGAGCACCTATGGTTTTATCGTAAACAAGGAGGAGACGACGCGTGATTTTTTTATTTAAATTATGATACTGTTTTTTTATTTAAATTATGCATTTTATTTTATTAAAATTTAAATTATGAGTTTTAAATTAATGTATCAAAATTAAATAATGCTTAAATTTAAACAAAAAATTAATTAGTAATGATGATGGGGGCTTTAAACCATTGCATGTTAAAGAAAGGGGCTTTAAAACTTCCTATGTGACGTGGCGTTGACATGGCGCTGAAGTGGCGTGACAAAGCCCTTAGAAGCTTTATATCACACCCTCTAGCCTAATAATAATGCTACTTGAAACATGTAAGTTCATATTAAATAGTAGTTTAATCTTGTTTCATTGTTTTATTTCTTTCTTCTTCTTCTTCCAATAAGTTGATAATCAACGGTCTTTAAAATACCAAAGTAATAAATTACAAACAAGTGGCAGGTAAACGGGTAACAAGCTGCGCCGCAACTCCCTTTTGAATTGCAAAACCAATCCTAATAAAGACGAAACGGCCCTTAAAGGTTGAAAGATTACTATTCACAACATGTTAGACCCTGTTTAGAAATTCCACAGCCTCTGGGGCTAGGGACCCAAATGTATCAAAAGCGAATGGGATAAACACGTGTTGATTCTCTAAACAAGTCTTCTCGTGTTTAGCGACCTTGCCTGATTCCGCCTTTAACGCAGCCTGGCCAGCAACAAACCCATTATCCTGAGTCCAACAAGAAGGGACACTCCTGTAAGGTCCCCACAAGCGTATTTTCCCCTAACCCACCCAAACACAAGAATATCAGTTGGCCGAAGAGTAGACCTCCCATCGAGCGGATCTGTCAGAAAGTTCACTGAAACCTCCTTTTTCGCTGAAATCCCTGCCCGCTTTAGAACATCATAGAGAATATCCCTTACCAAATCATGTCGGTACTTAAAACCAGATAACTCCTTACAATGGACCGCATGTTCGCCAAAAGTATCTAAACAAGCCTTGCGATAAACTGGGCAGACTCATCAACCATGTGTAATAAAAGCTATGCATATCTAAAAAAATTATTAGTTCTTTATACAATAAATAAAATATGCAAGGAACTTTTTCCAGGACATCTAGTATAAACTCATTCAATCCTTTACAAATCACACAACGAGTTATCGTTTATTTATAACTCATCAAACTAACCAAACTAAAACATCAGCCATAAAGAACTAGACCTATTAGTTGAAATTATAATTGATCAAACTAACAAAACTAAAACACCAGCTATAAAGAACTGGATCTATTAGTCGAAGCTCTTAGTAACACATATTAGCCATCCATACTCAAAGATTTCATAATCTTTTAACTGAAAGTTATATATAATTATTTTAACGTGATGTGAAAAGTACAAAAACGAAATAGACACTTACAACTATCGTTTTTATTATACATAAGATGATTGTTCTCTAACAACTTATTTTTTAATTAAAAAAATAATAATAAAAAATGAAAGCGTGTTTGGAAGTGTGGAAGGAAGATTCAAAACAAACACTCACGGGATTCACGGCTCCACCATCCCACATTTATCTCGTGCACAATTACTCCTCAAACCAACACTCTTTTTAATATTTATCCGCCAAACTGACCAATTCTCCATTCCTCCTCCCAAACGGAATTAGTTTCATTCTTCCCCATCTAAATTCAATCAAATCTCTATACACTCATGTCAGATTCACCAGCAGTTGAAATAGATTTCTTCCGTCTCAACGAACAAGCATCTTCAAAAAAGCTCTCTCCTCGTAAAAGTAGGTTTAATTGTTTATGTTATGTATGGAGTTTTGTCAGCTGCGTTATTTAATTAGCTACGATTCTGCAGATATCCAAGACGTGATATCGAAGATCAATCCGGAGCTGCTGAAACCGGCGGTTGCGTCAGCATTCGCAAACAACGGTTTCGTTGCTAACAAGTTGTCATATGCATCTCACTCACACCTTCAAACTCTACGGTTTATAATCACGAGTGTAGCCGTGTTAACACGGCTGCAACTGCTACTCCTTTGACGATCATTTACAACGGAGTCGTTTCTGTTTTTGATGTTGCGCCTAATCAGGCGGATAACATCATGAAGCTTGTTGATGCTGTGAATCCGGTTTCTAAAACCGCCGTTGAACCAGAAGCCGTGAAGCCTGCAAGCAGTCAGACTCCGGCGATCATCAGCAAAGGTACGTAATTTATAAAAAGTACACAACGTAAATTTATAGTTTTTAATCGAAATGAGGACTCTAGGCAGCGTATAAACATGAGATATAAAGTAGTTAAAACAAGTTGTATACATGTACTTGTGTTAATTGTGTCGTATCTAACATGTATAACACAGTTAGACGTGTTTTTAATTAATTATTTTGTTCATTTTGCGCAGATCTACCGATGTCAAGGAAGAAATCGTTGAAGAGGTTTCTGGAGAAGCGGAAAGAAAGGTATGTAATTGCAATCGATACGAATGTTGATTATATCGTCCGATCTGAAAACAAGTTTTGCAAATTATAACTATTATTCACCATTTTTGCAGGAAAGAGTCCTTATCTCCATACGCGCCTTTGCAATTAACAACAGTTCTCGAGAAGACGACGAAGACGAAATATTGGATATATAATAACTTATAAACGTGACTTTTGATTTTAGTGATATATTTTTTTTTTTATTTTTCTGAAGAAAAGGGGTGTGTGGTGTTTTTTGGAGGCGTAGAGTTAGGCAGGTTTCAGAAAATTAGTTTTTTTTTCTTTGTAGTTGGACTTTTTGTCGGTCAACAAAAGTTACGTACGACCAAAGTTGTTTTGTTGTTTATCATGGCCAATTAATGCTCTTATTTTGACCAGTTCATATACTTAAACGTGACAATTTGTTTTCTTATTCAACTTGCTTATTAAAACATTTGATACCGTTGATATGTGATTATTTGTTTAAATACTATTATATTATATTGCACGTGGCGATCGTTAAATCCAAAGGTAGGGTCCGTTTAATCAATGGTTTATATTTTTTAGAATTTTGTATTTCTTACATGCTGATATGTAGATTATTCCCATAACAATCTTGTACATTTTGCACACAAACAACCATCAACCTAATTTATCAATGTAGATATACTTTAGTTATGTATCATTTCCCTACACAGGGTAGGTTGTATATATAAATAAACAATTAGCGAATTGGTACTTAAAATTAAATATATTGTATATTTTTAAAAATGAATAGTTTAGTCTTGTTTACTTGTAATACCATGCAGGGTCGTTCCAACCTTTTAAAAGGCCTATAATGAAATGAAAATTTAGGGCGTTTTTTCCTTTTTTGATTATCATAAATGATACTCTTTATTCGTATTTGGAACCAAACAAATATCTAACACAATTATAATATAAAGTGATTTGCTTGTATAAGGAATCAAACAAATCTAAAACAATAATTTGCACTAATATTAATAGTTAACATATTAAATTTTTTTTAAGTGAACGTCCTAGACCCAAATTTGGATTACGTTGTATCATAGGTCCCCCTGATTATACGTGTCGCTCAGTATATCGAGTTACACTTTCACATGTTCGTAAGAGAAATAAGGTCTATTATAAAAATATATATTAGTCAATGGAGGGAAGTTTAACTTGTATATGTTGTCCATACATTCCCTCTAGTGTTTTTGATTAGGAGGCTATGTATATCACAACCACATAAATGCAAAATTCTTGATACCTGGTTTATATGGGTTGTCTTACATTCTTTATAAAGTTTTAGCAATCATACGATATATATAAATCGTTTTCGACACCATGAAGAATATATTCTTGTAGATAAATTAGGAATATTTCTAAGCTTCAACAGTCCAAAGTTTATGTATTATTATGATTTATGAATCTTCTGAGGGGATAAAGGATCTTTTAGGAAATACTTGTTAAATTCAGTGTCTTTAGGTCAAACGTCTTTTAATGTCAACATCTAAAATCTTTGCAAGTGGATCATTCTTTAGGTGTCTTTACTTGATATACTTGTCAATGGTTTTATTTGTTTCTTACTATGTTGGACCAGCTAATTTATTGAAATGAAGCTATATCAAAAAGTTTAATGACTCTGTTACAATCCTTTGTCATTATATGTTTGATACTAAGGATATGAAAGTTATATTTTCGATATAGCTTAAACTCAAAGTTTTAAGAGGGTCTACGGTGCTCCCGTTTCCACCTTGTAGTTAATTGTTGTACGACGATCGTAGACCTACGGTGGCCCCAAGTAGATCTATGTAGGTACGAAGAAAAAATCGCGACCACTAAGGTTTTATACAAGAATTAAGAAAAAAGTACTGGTTTTCATCCTTATGATTTTTGACCTAGAACTTATCCAACCTGAAGAACGTCGTTAAAGATTTTAAGTGCTGATCACCGGCACGATTTTTATTCATTCGTCACCACTCGCTATTGTTGTCGCTCCCAACCCGTAAAAGTCACCATTCTTCTCAGTCTCAACCAAAATTGTTTACAGCCCAATAACATAAGTGCAGGGGATCATTAGTAAAACTTATTTTACTGTTTTTATTGGTTTATTATTTTTTTAATATTATAATTAGTTTAACACATATTTTTTATAACTTTTAAGATACAATCTATTAAAAGTTTTGATTATGGCGTTACAACGTGCTTATTTTTGTTTACGTCTCGATATAAATTTTGTCTAAAACCGAGTTGTTAATATTAATGTACAAGTTATTGTCTAAAACTTATTTTTATTTACGTCTCGATATCAAGGTTACCTTACGGTTTAGTTTTCTTTTTGTATACAATGAGGATGTTTACCTTTTCGTTATAAAATTCCGAATATGCAGGTGCGAAGTGTATATTTTATACATGTTTCGATTAAGGTTTTGTTTAAAATCGATTGGTTCAAATATAATTGATTCTTTTTCTTTACCAAGACGAACCGGAGTGATACCGTTTAAACAACATTAGTACCGGTAACACTATTCATTTTTATAGTTTTCTCGACTTCCAAGTTTTGCTGAAAACAAAGTTGTATTCGAAATAGAGTATTTTTTGCATGGTAATTCGTATTGAGGGTTGGTACCGAAAAGGACGGTGGGGCATTACGCCAAATGACTATCACTTATGGTTGGTTGAGGTTGGCTTAAGGTGATTTGGGAGTTTACATAAGGCATGCGTTATACTCACGGGAGATCGGTGCACAGTGATGATGTGCCCATTTGGGATCGTAGGGAACACCGCACCGCCCCCTCCTATTCTGCAATTTTGCGGTGTGTGTGAAGATGGTCGTCATCTTGCTCATCAGTCATCACCCCAACTTAACAAACTCAATAAATGCCACATGGCACCTTCTATTGACATTTATTTTTTATATGTATTAAGAAACAAAAGAAAGGGTCAATGGTTAGTGATAAGTATAACATAGGTTGAGTGATAGAGACGAATGATGGGTAAGGTATTGATGCAGCGCTAAAGCGACCACAAGAGATTATGGATGGTTGATGAGTATAATATATGACTTAACCCAAACATAAATGCAATTTGCAAATTTTAGTTGAAACTTTATAACAAATTTTATAACAATTTTATACTTGAAACTTGAAAAATGGTTAATTATGCAAATTTTAGTTACTGATGTCTTTGTATTTAAACTTTCATAACCCAAACAGATTTAACCATGATATAAACTTAAGCTCGAGCCGAGGTGAGCTAACTTTTTGGTTCACTCGTTTATCTCTCTTAAGATTTAACATTTATTTTATAGACCCTATTTTGTTATATTTATTCATGTGCGTACAAAGCATTATTTTTTCACCAGATTAATTAATAAAAGGTACTATCATTAGCTTGTTATAAACAAATAAAGTAAAATGCATTGCATGTATAGTTTATAATTCGCATACTAATATGAGTGATATCATAAAGCACATAGCAACAACTCAATTAAAACTTAAAAGTAAAAAAACACAAAAAATGTATGTGTATCTCCAACAATGATATGAAACCTTTGTTAGTCTCGACATTATTTATCTGAAAATAAAACAATATAGTTAGTAATTAATCAATATGATAATGTAGATTCAACTTTTGATACTCATAAAGCATTTGATCAAACAACACCGACGATGAACAACATTAGGGTTTCCACAAAATTGAATCAATCGATTAAAAAACGTGCATCAAAGATTAATTCTAGAGATGATTTTACATATATGATTTTGGCTTCAAAGGAAAAGACAGATGGTTAGATCAATTTAGGGTTTCTGAATAGCAATAAAGATGTAACTAGAAGAATGAAGGGATTTCGAGTAAAGAAAAACTCTATGACATAATTATTTAACCCAAAACGTAAAGTATTTTTTAATAGATTTAGGAAAACAATAAGTTTCACAAACTTGAAGCTAACTATTATGTACTTAAGTTAAAAAGACATACTTTAAAAAGTTAAAAAAAAAAAAGAAGCTAAAAAGATAAAACAAATGACGGTTACATTATTTTCAAGCCACCAAATAAATAAAATAGCCAGAAAAACCTAGATATAAAAACATACTATTTATAATTAAACATGTTTTTTTAATCGAGATAAAACGTTACATGCAAGAATTCAACGAACCTGAATTTATAATTAAACCCATTCTGGTTAAGAAAAAAAAACTTGCTTTTAATATTTTATAAGATGCATACAAAATAAAATGTTTCAAGCTTCATAAAGAAAATAGTTTGTGTTTTAAGATTCACAACCGTCTTTCTGTTATGTTTACGGTGCACATTGTATCATGTCGTTATATATTTTTGTTTTGTCCTTTCATTACATCAAAATCGCTTACACGACCAAAATCACAACATAAATAATCAGATTTTTGGTTGTTATGTCTAGCACGTTTTAATAAGTATGTCATGTCCTGAATAACTTATTATACGAAGGCGATGTATTCAATTTGACGAGGTTAATGTGTGTAATTAAACATGTTGGTTGTCAACCCTTTTTAAATAAAATAAAATGTATATTTAGGCTATGGGGTATAGGGTGGTGAATTGGATCATGGATTGTCACGAGGGATATGGCAGCCATAACCCTCTTTCAATTAATTAATTAATTCTTAAACTTGAAATAAATTCAATAATGTAGATAAAGACGATTACAGATTAATGGCAGATAGACGGACAACAAGCTGCGCCTCTACCTCCTTCTGAATAGCAAACCCTACACTATTAAACACAAAATGATGCCCCTTAACATGCGCGGTGTTACTAGTTACCATCTGCTGAACCAATTTGAGAAACCGCACCGCGTCAGGGGCGAGAGCGCCAAAGGTATCGAAAGCGAATGGGACGAACACGTGTTGATTCTTGATACAAGCTTTTCTGTGCTTAGCTACTTTGCCGCCTCTGCTTTGGTTATCGCCTGGCCCGCCACAAACCCGTGGTCCCTTAGCCCAATGAGGGGAGACACACCTGTCAAATCGACGCACGCGTGTTTCCCTCATTCCCATCCAAAAACAAGAATGTTCGCACGCCGTAGGGTAGATCTCCCTTCTAATGGTTCGGTCAAGAAGTTCACCGGGGCTTCCTTTTTTGCCGAGATCCCTGCCCGCTTAAGTATGTAACACCCTGTAAAATCGTGTCCAATAGTATAGTGACACGTGTTGTATTTTTAATATAGTCTATTAAAGACCAAAAAGGACTAAAGGCGTCAACATGCTCAAGTTGAGCCTCTGAGTGACGAACCGATGTCAACATGCATAAATAATAGCCTCTGAGTGACTGATACGTCAACATGCTTAAATCATTAGCCTCTGAGTGACTGATATGTCAACATGCTTGAAACTTGGCCTCTAAGTGACTAATATGTCAACATGCCTAGCCTCTGAGTGACATCGGAATCAACATGCTTGTGATAAGCCTCTGAGTGATCCTTTGTGAAGTCCTAACTCTCATACGTACCGTTTGTTGGACGAGAGAGTTCAATTCTGTAAATATGTGAAAGTTGGATATTGGAGGGATTAAAAGTGTCAACATGTTAATTTATACCTCTGAGTGACCTTTTAACGAACCGAGAGCTCAATAATGCCCGGGCATAATCCCGGGTATGCCAAGTATTGGCTACGGAAGGCTAAAAGTGCCAAAATAGTATTTAAAATCATTTTTATAAGCTTTATATAGTTTAGGGGCCAAAGTGTCAAATTTTAAAACTAAAATAGGGGCGGTTGCGGGCCGCGAGAGACCCGACCTGTGTCTCTCGCGCCCCACGAGAACAGACCTGCAGCAGAAAGTTTGTTTTGGAGCCCAAGCAAAGTTCCAAAACCATTAAATCGAAACCATGGCCTTCCTAATCAGCTATGCCACGTTTTGGGACACTTGTAAGCTTCTTCTTACACCCCTAAACACCTGGCTTCACCTCCTTTGAGCTCTCCAACTATAAATAGTTGCTTAAGTTCACCATTTCAACTTGCACCTTTCTTATTCACTCTTCTCCCTCCTCTGGAAGTTCCTAACTAAAAGGAGCAATCCAACATAGTTCTTTTACATCTAGGAATCACTGGTTAGTGTTCCTTCTTTGTGTATTTTCGTTTTTAGGCTTCTATAGCCAAAAGTCAAGCGTTTTACGTAAAACGCTTTGACTTTCGGTTAAGACCATTATGGTCCAGCTATTGTTCAAAATGAACATGGCTAAGTGATCGTAATAAGTTGGGTGTTAGTCCCTATAAAGGGCACCTCCTGAAGACCACGTTTGCTAGACCAATTGACGGGTCAAAATTATGTTATTAAAAAGTCAAAAAGGCCATTTTTTGGAAAAATCATAAATTGATCTTATATATGTTATGAAACCTGTTTTGACGCTTAAACAAGTTGGTAATAATTATTAGAACATGTATAAACATGTTCGGCTCGTCAATTTCAGTTCTAGGGTCGGTTCGCGACTGAAAGTCGCGAAGTTTGACTTCTGCTTTGACTTTCGATTCTGACCCGATTTAGATTAGTTACCTACTGATCTAAAGTTGCATTATGATCATAATATAATGTAGCATAACCCTCTGAGGTTATATTACATGATCATAATCAGAATCCAAGTTTATGCGCAAGTTCCATAATTATGTCATCTTTGACCAAAATGCCCTTTTTGCATAAAACAAGGTTTTAAATGGTAATGAACTTAAAAATGAATTTCTACTGATGTAATATTATAAGTAAGATTATTTGAGATGTTAAACCAAGTTATAAACTGAGTTTTTAAACAAGTCCATAAACTATGTCGATAAATGACGGTTTTAGCCCCTGTGGCTTATAAAATAATTTTAATCAAATCTTTTCAAGATAAATCACTTACCTACTGATATGTTATATTAAATAACATATTTTAAACATTTTAATCTGATCCAAATATCAGTTTTCATAAACATCGTTTAAAGATGTCATATTACGACATAAGCGCCGTTTCGGCGCATAGTATGGTTTTAAACCATATTAATGGACCAAGACTTGCTATCTACTGATTCTAAAACTTATTTTAAACATATTTACAGTAGGTACTTATTATAAACTCAGAATCCCAAATAATTTATAAACTATGTGTAAAATGACCAAAATGCTCATTCGGTGCATAGTTTGGTCATAAAAAGCAAAATGCACATATAATTGATATCCTACTGATAGTATATCATAAATAAATTATTTTTCCAGAATACTCATGATCATAAACTTAAACTATATTCAAGTTCCTTCTATATGATATGAAATTACCAGAACGTTCTTATAAGGCATAATTTCGTTTTAAAACCTTAACGGGCATACAAGTTGATCCTACTGATATTTTAACTTATTTAAAGTATAATGGCATATAGAACTTATCCATAACTTATCCGGTTACCCGATATCGCTATTATGCGCACGGTTACGTATATGTAACCATTTTTCGAAATTAACCGAAACGGGTTTAACTTATCATTTTAAGTTCAAAATCCAGAATGTTTATAGTTTACCCATATTATACAAGTCAAGTATGTCGGGTTTAAACTACATTCTATCCGATCATCGTTTAATCAAGCGTTATACGTAATGATCATGTACACTATTCGGTTTATAAGACCGTTAGTATTTAATTGGCTAGCTTATGCCATAATCCAGACTAGAGCCTTCTCGGTAAATGCTATCTGCACTTGGTACTTTTGTACGGCTGAGTTATTTTAAAATAAAAGAAGAAGACAAGCTCAGGTAAATACTCTCGACTTATTTCCCCTATAAGAGCTTGGGATACGGTAAATTATTATTGCATGGGCCATTGCAAGGTTAACCTTCCTAAGTTAATGAAAGATTTTGTGCCGTTTGCACTTAAAATCATTTTTAATGTTTTCAAAAATGAATCAGGTGGGTGTATTTACCAGCGTAAGCTGACGTATCTTCCAAAGGCTAATCTGCAGGTATTATAGGAAATGGGCCGGAAGCTGCTCGGTAGAGAATAAGAGGATCTTGTAAATCCTTAAATCTGCCTAAAGTCTGTTTTGTATTCTTTCTTGTACATTTTACGATCCGCCTGTGGATCTACTATTACGAGCCTGTATATTATTTTAGATTTTGAACATTTCGGTTTGTAATAGTAATTTTACTCCAAGACTTCCGTTGTGCTATGTTTAATTGACAATATGTTATCAACTTATGTCACGATACTCCCCACCCGGGCCCACCAATGTATGGATTTCAGGGTTGGAAATCCAGGGTGTGACAGGGTTGGTATCAGAGCCAACGTTTGAGAGAATTAAACACTAGCCTTTTGTGTTTAGTCTCAAACTTACACGAGCACATTCCTTAGACTTCCGAGTCTAGGCATTGACCTAGGATTACTCATTTCATTATTAAGTTATAGTATGTTTTTGAATTGATTTTAACAGGAAAATGCCGCCACGTGTGAGAGGACAAAGTGGACGAGGAAAGGTTCCAATGAGGGGAGGACCATCAGGGCGTATTCCTCAACCTCATAATTCAGATAATTATCAAGAATTAGGAGATTCATCTCCATGGCAACCAGCGAGACGTTCTGTCTCTAATAGACACTCGCCCTCACATTACCAGAATTCTTACCCCTCACACCATTCCTATCATTCTCACCATTCCCATTCTCATCACTCCTACCATGAAGAATTTAACCCCAACCATTACTTAAACACACCTCCAGCTGATCAAAATCAGTTGGACCAGCCACATCCTATGGACGAGGACTCCGACCCGGAGATGCCACCATCGGGATCAAATGTGCATCCCATTGAAATTTCGAGCGATTCAAACTCATATACCGGATCGCCCTACCAAGGTCCTAACGAGTGGGACCAATACTGGAATCAATTCACCTTTGCCCACACACCTTCCCATCACTCTCAACCACCCCCAGTTCAAGAAGATGTCCACATGGAACCCGTGGACCAACCTCAACAACCACCTGAGCTACCAAGGAGGAAGCGTGGAGCATGTATGTCAGTACGTGCCGGACAAAGGTCGGGATCGCTGCCACCTTTGCCCAATTCTTACCCCACCATTCAAGAGGACCCACAAATGGGTGGACCCTTTAATGTTCCACCTATAGTGGAACCAACACCAACACCTGTTGTTCAACCACCACCAACGGGCTATACTAACCCAATTCCCACGTACCCAGACACGTCTGGATATGATCTATTTAATCCGTCTACACCGGTAGACTATCAAGCATGGTCGCAAGACCCTTACATGCAGGCGGTTATGCACAATGCACTTTACCCGTCTCCTTTCCCACCTACTTATCCACCGACTGGATATCCAACTTATGGGTACCACTATCCAGTTATGCCACAACCTCAACCACAACCACCGCCACCCCTTGAGGTCATTAATGAGGCCTTAGAGAGAATGAAAGAAATGCAGCAGCAGGTGGAGAAAACGGAAAAGAAGACAAATAAGTTCTTCAAGAAACTCTCCAAACTTGTCAAGGGAAAGAAAGATGAGTGAAGTCTTTTCAATTATATGTAGTCCCTGCGTGGACATTATTTCTTTAGTCCCTGCGTGGACATTTTGTTTCTTTTTAGTCCTTGCATGGACAATCAGTTTCATTTATTTGTTTCAAGTATTGTAATTTCGTATAAAAATTTAATGAAGTACTTTTGGAATTATATATATGTATTCATCCTCTTGAAAACGAGCGTCTCAATTTTATTCGAAATTTATGCTCTGCGATATAATTCCAAAAAGATTTTAATGGTTTTGATTTGCCAAGTGGCTCAAACCACATATTTGGCCATATATATATGATAGTTAAGGGAAGTTATCCTTCTATCTAGAGGTGGTGGACTAAGTTCAAGCCTCCAAGTCATTAAGGTCAATGCAACCGGGACTTATAATCAACCATTAAGATCCTCTTATGTTAACATTCAAGTAATGTGCATACTCTTGGTAGTGTGACTTGAGGAATCACGATAGCCTTCAAGGTAATGGACTATGTCCTAACCTTATAAAGCCCTTGTGATCTGTGTGATCTCGGCTAATATCACCAGTGCGGTGATTGAACATCCATTAGAGATGTATTATATATAACCCTTGTGATCTATTTGATCCCGGTTATATAGCCTTTGTGACCTGTGTGGTCCCGGCGTAAAAGCCTTTGTGATCTGTATGATCCCGGCTTGTATCACCAGTGCGGTGATAAAACATCCATTAGAGATGTATTAAAATATAACCTTTGTGATCTATTTGATCCCGGTTATATAGCCTTTGTGACCTGTGTGGCCCGGCTTAAAAGCCTTTGTGATCTGTATGATCCCGGCTAGTATCACCAGTGCGGTGATAAAACATCCATTAGAGATGTATTAAAATATAACCTTTGTGATCTATTTGATCCCGGTTATATAGCCTTTGTGACCTGCGTGGTCCCGGCTTAAAAGACTTTGTGATCTGTATGATCCCGGCTAGTATCACCAGTGCGGTGATAAACATCCATTAGAGATGTATTAAAATATAATCTTTGTGATCTATTTGATCCCGGTTATATAGCCTTTGTGATCTGTGTAATCCCGGCATAAAAGCCTTTGTGATCCGTGTGATATCCCGGCTAGTATTATCAGTGTGATGATAATCAAACATCCATTAGTGATGTATCACCCTTTCGGGTTAAAATCTATTCTTTAAAGCCCATATGATCTATTCGATCATGGCTACTATCATCAGTGCGATGATAATTATCCATTAGCGATATTGTGCCTATGTGCCCTATTATATGTCCATTAGTGACAGGCCTAAGTGTCGTATATTATGTCCAATGTGACCGGCCAATGTGCCCAATTAATATGTCCATTAAGGGACAGGCTTATGACCAATGTATAATTGTCTGTATGACAAATGACAGTTGTGACATTGCGATCCCCTGTCTAATAATATATGGACTTCGTCCAAATTGTAAATTGCCTATGATGGTCCTATTAAGACCTAGGCCAAATATAGATATGTTAAGCCTAAGAGTGGTGATGTTATTCACACTAGTAAAGGCAAAGGATTGTTATATCCGATGATTAAAAGCCGATATGGTTTGTATACCATGGCTAAGACAAAATTTTATTGGTATATAGAAACCAAGACTTAAAGATGGCTAACTCAAATGAAGCTCAAAGTAGCCACAGAAATGTTGAATCTAATAAAGCTGAAAACAGAAATATAGAGAATGAAAACTTTCAAGCACGCATTGATGCGGCTGTGGAAAGGGCCATGAGTAAGGCCATAGAAAGACTAAGAGAGCCGAGTGCCACTCGCTCTAAACCTCTATCTATTCCACCATCCTCAGCTCATAAAGAGAGCTCGGTTCACTCGTCTAATGCAAGAAGTGAACCTAAGAGGATAGGCTATGCTGATAGGTCCCGTTCTTCCAAGAACGAATGTACCTATAAATACTTTGTCTCCTGTAAACCCCGAGACTTTAATGAGGAAAAAGGAGCCGTAGGGAAACTTTAAAGCGGCTAGAGAAATGGAGACTATCGTTGACATCAACTGTTGTGATGAAAAGGATGTGGTCAAGTATGTATCACAATCCTTCAAGGGTGATGCCCTAACATGGTGGAAGGCCATGATTCAATCAACAGGTAAGGTACACCTGTACAACTTGGGATGGTCCAAGTTTGTTGAATTAATAAAGGAAACTTATTTCCCAACCCATGAGATGGAGAAAATAGAGACAGACTTCTTGTCTCTTTCCATGAAAAACCTAGACTGTCGGAAGTACGTTTCTGATTTTAATTCCTTATCTAGATTCGTTTCCTATCTTATCACCCCTGAATCCAAACGCATTGCGCATTTTATAAATGGATTAGCGCCCGCGATTAAGGGCATGGTAAAGGCTGCTCAGCCTAGTACCTATAGGTCTGCTGTTGACCTATCTCTCTCCCTCACCCTTGATATAGTGAGGCAGAAGTCAGTCAAGCCTGAAACTGACTAGAAAAGGAAGAGAGAGGAAGACAACTCCCATAGATTTAATAATAAAAATAAAGGGAGGTTCGGGTTCAAAGGGAACCAAAGCAAGTCGACTGTGATGCCATTCTGTAAGACTTGCAACCGAAAACACTGGGTACAGTGTACTTCTGATCCACAAGCTAGACCTTGCTGAATATGTAAAAGGAGAGGGAATAAGACACTAGATCGTAAAGATCTTAAGGATGCTGTATGCTATATCTGCAACGAAAAAGGGCACATTACTACTAACTGCCCTAAGAGTTCAAAGAATAATAATCCGAAGCCTGGAGAGGCCAAGAAGGGGAATGCACGCGCCTTTCGGCTAACTGCTAAGGAAGCTGTTAATGACAATAACGTCATAAAGGTACTTTCCCCATTAATGATATTTATGCTAGAGTTCTTTTCGATTCGGGTGCGGATAAATCATTTGTTGATCATAAGTTCAGTAAACTATTAAATTTACCCATAATAACTCTAGATAAAATTTATGAGATAGAACTCGCCGATGGAACCTTGGAAACTGCTTCTTCTATTCTTGATGGATGCTCTATATCCATTAAGAATCATTCCATCCCTATCTCTCTTTTTCCAATGAAATTGGCGGGGTTCGATGTTGTCTTAGGCATGGATTGGTTATCTCATAACCAAGCCCGCATTGCCTGCGATAAAAAGCTCATCGAGATTAAGACCCCATCTGGTGAAATGATCACCATCTTTGGAGACTCACACTATGGACTGCCAGATAAAGTGTCGTTATTTAAGGCATCCAAGTGTTTAAGAAGAGGCTGTGTCATCTATATGGCACAAGTTACCATAAATGAACCAAAGCCGAACCTTGAATATCAACCAGTTATCTCGGAGTATCCCGATGTTTTCCTTGAAGAATTACCAGGCCTACCTCCAGATAGGCAAGTGGAGTTTAGGATTGATAGCCTACCAGGAGCAGCACCTGTTGCTAGAGCTCCGTATCGATTAGCACCGACTGAAATGAAGGAATTAAGGACGCAATTAGATGAACTTTTAGAAAAAGAAGAAAGACGGTTCGATGCGAATGTGCATCGACTATCGGGAGCTGAACAAGCTAACGATTAAGAATAGATATCCTCTGCCCAGGATCGATGATTTATTCGATCAGCTTCAAGGGGCTAGTTATTTTTCTAACATAGATTTGAGATCAGGATATCATCAACTGAAGGTTAGGAGCGAAGATGTTCCTAAGACAGCCTTCAGGACCCGCTATGGTTATTTTGAATTTTTGGTAATGCCTTTTGGGCTCACAAATGCACCAGCAGCATTCATGGATCTCATGAATAGAGTCTACAAACCGTATTTGGATAAGTTTGTCATTGTCTTCATAGACGACATACTTATCTATTCTCGTAATCAAGCTGATCACGAGAAACATCTTCGGTGCATCCTAGAATTATTAAGGCAGGAGAAACTTTATGCAAAGTTCTCTAAATGCGAATTTTGGCTTAGAGAAGTCCAATTTCTTGGACATATGGTAAGTGAGCGTGGTATCCAAGTGGATCCCGCCAAAATTGAGGCTATAATAAATTGGGAAGTGCCCAAGACCCCAACAGAAGTTCGTAGTTTCTTAGGACTAGCTGGTTACTATAGGAGGTTCATTGAGAACTTTTCAAGGATAGCCACTCCTTTAACTTCTTTGACCCGTAAGAATATTAAGTATAATTGGGGTCCAAAGCAACAAGAATCTTTTGAGGTTCTTAAACACAAGTTAAGCAACGCTCCTGTGTTATCTCTACCTGAGGGTATTGAGGAATTTGTAGTCTACTGTGATGCATCGCACACTGGCATGGGCTGTGTGATAATGCAAAAAGGTAAGGTGATTGCCTATGCATCACGACAACTAAAGGTGCATGAAAAGAATTACAGCACCCACGATTTGGAATTGGGTGCCGTTGTATTTGCACTAAAACTGTGGAGACATTACTTGTATGGCACAAAGTGTGTTATATATACAGACCATAAAAGTCTCCAGCATCTATTCAATCCGAAAGAATTGAACATGCGACAACGTCTGTAACATTCGTCAAAAAAATGAATGAATCCTAAAACCTGACCTGTTTTTGAAACTCGATTCGTTTTCATATTCCACGTAATTTTGTTTAATGTTTAAGCAATAAAATGTCTTGGATTCTATGTTTTGATCATACATGTTATCATATCTGGTGATTTATAGTCTTATACATGTTTTAGACAACCTTGTAAATTCATTTACATGTAATTTGAAGCAACCCTCTATATCTTAAGGTCTAAAACTAAGGTTTTCCTTAAGTTAATAAAAAACTTTGGAGACCTCATGAACATACCTAACACATCACATCTAACCTTCTTATCATTCAAACTTCATTATATTCATGCCTTAAGATAGGACATTGTGTTTTGGAGAGTTTAGATGTAAATGATCACAAGTAAAAAGCTCTACATGTTGTATTCTTAGTTTTGTCATAAGATGACTTTCGGGTGACTTTCTTACTAACTTTTCTCCATCCTTGAGCTATCATTCTGGTCCATTCAAAGCTCCAAGATATACTTGGTATACTAAGGATCAAGTAGGTTCAAATGGTGCATAAAACAGAGCTGCAGTGTAACGGGAATCACAAACACAAGTTTTAGAACATAACCCTCGACCCGCATCAAGACCCAAGGTTTAAGCCCAATTCTCGACACCATGGATGTTGGATTACTCTCTTCCATATGATAGTACTCTAAAAATAACGAACGTAGGCGAAAACCATGCGCGAAACGGAGTTATAACGAAGCGGGAATCGCGAAAACAAGTTTGGTGTTTGTTGCTGATTTGAAAGAGCGAAAATATTGTTTTAAAGTTATCCCACATCGCCCCAATCACCATTTTGTGCTCTATTTCACACCTATAAATACCCTTGTTTGGTTCTTTATAGCTTGCAACTCCTAGTTTGAGTATAAACAAGTAGAATAACCAAATTTGGTGGCTCCACAAGCACAATACCCCTTTGGGTGTGGTGTGTACTAGTTTTTGTTTCCGCTTTCGACGAGAAGGTGCTGCCCTTCAAGCTCTTCTCATTTTGTAAAGTTCTTCTTCGAGGTAATATACTTGTTATAAACATCGTCTTGTGTTTGTAATTGTTTATGTGAATTATTTGTATTGTGAGACACTTGATATGAATTAGTGAATATTTAAAAAAAGTAATAGCAAGTCATAAGCTCTCGAGTTAACCCAATCATGCCCCGATCACCTATTCCGCGGCGGGTCGGGGTGTGACAGATTGGTATCAGAGCCATTGACTTTAGGGATATAGGATAGATTGTTAGACCCTTAGAACCTATACTTTAGTCAACTAGGACCTATGTGCTTATGTGATCTCATGTTTTGTTTGACTTATGATTTGCTATTGCCCAGACATTTAAATTCTTTTCATTTCAAACAGAAACGCATGCAAGCACTCTCTTTGTTACTTGATTATGTTATACGTGCAATGTGGTATAATTATGTCATGAAGTCTACATATATGTTACATATCACTCCACCTGAAATGTACCATACGAAACTTATGAAACCCTTATTTATAAGTTCTCGATTTCCTTTAAATTTTCGAAACATTTCTCTTCATTTTCCAAATACTTATTTTTATGTTATTCAAACTTTTGTGATGTTTTTCGTTTTCAAAATTTATCAAGGTGAGTTCATATGACGAGCATGTAGTAACTGGAAGGGTTCGAGTACCGGTAGTCGGGATGTCCTGTCTAGGATTGGTATTCGTATAAATCCGAATTAACGGACCAGTTTGTCTACCTGGGGACTACTGATGAGAGCACGAAGGACCTATTAGGCCAAAGCATGCCGCACCAAACGTCATGTGAACCAACCCCACTTTGAGGTGTCACCGTGTCCACACCTGGATGCACTCCTACTTTCATACGTTACATTCACATTTCTCAATTTTTCTCCGGGTTTTAGTGTACGTTACCAGGCTAACACATGCGAACCATATGAAATCCCAGTAATCATGAGGCCCACATGATTACGAAGGTGAAGTATGGCGGCATGCAAGGCCCAATTACAAGCAAAGCCCAAGAACACTTTAAAAGTGTTGTGTTATCATAAGTTATTGTTTTCAAATACACCCAAAAGTTTTCATTTTATCATATGTTTATATTTTTTTTTCGCATCCCTGCTAGCAAATCCATCAATAGAATATCACAATCTCGTTTGCGTGAATTCCTGTAGATGTCCTTTAGGCACCTTCTTGGAGGAAAAAGAACCGGAAATTCCAGTAGACGCATGGCTGCCCAAATTGCCAAGCAAATGGCCGCCGTGATTCCTAACATTGTGATCCAAGTTCAACAAGCCCTCACTAATAACCAAGTCAATCAAGTCGAACCAAACGCTGTAAATGCTCCCGCAACTACATCCAAGTGCTCCTATAAGCACTTCAAGTCTTGTGACCCCCCCCCCAAAATATGAGGGAACAGAAGGGGTCACTATACTCCTGCGATGGTTCGAGGAAATGGAAAGCACCTTCCTATATTGTGACTGCCCTAACGATCGCAAGGTTCGTTATGCTACCGGTCGTCTCATTGCGGCAGTTTTAACCTGGTGGAACGCTGAAAAGGGTCAAAGAGGGGCTGAAGCTGCTGTGGCCCTAACTTGGGAACAACTCAAGGAACTAATGACTAAACGGTTCTGTCCTTGGAGTGAGATCAAGAAGTTGGAGGACGAATTCTACCGCTTAAAGCAAAATGATGGAGACCATATGGCCTATAACAAGCGTTTCCTCGAGCTGAACCAGATGGTCCCAAATATGTTCACTCCTCCTTACCATCTCATTGAACATTACATTAGGGGTCTTCCTTCTGGTATTCAGGATTCCGTGATGAGAATTGTACCTGCAACATTGGAAGCTGCAATAGAATTAGCCACCGAACTCACCGAAAACCATATCCGAAATGGAGACTTTAAAAAGAAGGGACAACTGACAAGGTTTCAGTGGAAGAGCCAAAGATAACCAAGATCGAAACATTCTCCTGTTCCGATACCAAACGAAAGCGTGACGGTAAAACTACTCTATTGCCTCGACTAACCCAACTTCACAAGCCGTACCACTCCAAGCCATCCCAATCACCCAAATGGAACCCAACCCAGCTTACCCAAACAAGAACCCTACACTGGTCCCCGCCCTCAATGCAACACCTGCCACTATCACCACCAACTCACCGTACCTTATCGTCTATGTGCCAATTGTGGGCGTTATGGCCATTTGAGTAACACGTGTCGCACTCCTCAAAACCAAGTTTCACCTCTTGCCCAAAACATGATCCAGCCCTACCAACCACCGCATTACCCCATCGTGCCATATGTTCGAGCTTGCTTTAATTGTGGTGATCCTACTCATTTCAGAAACACATGCCCTAGGTTGGTTAACATCATCAACGCTCAAGCTAAAGCAAATCCAGTTAACCAAGCGAACCAAGTTAACCTAGCGAACCAGGCAAACCCAGCACCCCCACCAGCAAGAGGGAGAGCCTACAACGTCAACGCAAACCCAGTTGAGGTCAACGACGGTGCGAACGAACAACCTAACTCGTCTTTCTCCCATCATGAAGACTCAAGACTCTGCTCTAGTTGTTTATTTTATTTTTATTCCCAATACAAGCTTTAATAATTTCCATTTCTTGTCCTGACAATTCAAATTACCATTGTTTTCAATTTGGGTAATAAAGTTTCAAGATTTCATTATTTCATATTAATGCCATTAATGCAATTTATATCACGCTATGCCAATTTGTTTCATTACATGTCTCTATACATCGATTAAATTTCATGTTATTCGTGTCATCACGACGAACCCCATCTCATCATTTAGGGAAGTTGGGTCGTGTCTCACTTTTTCATAGACTGACCACTTTCTCATAACACATGAGAGAGGTAACACCGTCATTTAGTCTCGCTCTCTTCGGATTCGAGATTCAAGCATGGGTTGTTGTGTTTGTTTATGTTTGGTAGATTTTAGGATGAATCACATAGAACTAATCGTGACTTAATAACAAGGCCAATGAAAATTTGACAAGGACATGGTGGATACGCCCCAGGTACTTCCTATATATAAGTGTTCTTGTCTGGTGATCAAAAGCATTGTTAGACGGTTATGGGAAGTTTTGTGTAAGTAGTGTCAATCTCAATTTGGATAACGATGTAGTTGATGATTTCGTTTTGTGATGTAACTTTATCATTATGACGCTTCGATTTTCTCAAAACCCCTTATCATGAGACAATATCCAGTTAGCCATCTCCGTGTTACAACACTTTTCATTTTTACACCTCAGGCATCAAAAAGCGATTCATGTAGCAGGGTATTCAACCCTTACTAGGAACGTTACCGCCTCAATCAAAATCCAAACTTCACACTCACCTGGTTATGTATATCCTTAGCATCATCGAGATTTTTATTACCTAGCATACTCGAGATCCAATGTATAAGAAACTCTATTAACTAACCCTCAAGAACGGTTCCCTCCTAATTTTGGAACGAAATTCCTAAAAGTAGGGGAGACTGTAACATCCGCCAAAAACGGGCATCCAGAAGTCCGACCCACTTTGAAATCCGGATCCTAACCTTTAAACTTCGGAAATTTTCGCGAAATAAATAACCGTTGAAAGATTTTACTCTTTAATTTAAATTCATTTATCGACTTATTTATTTATTAATTTAATTTAATTAATATCACAATTAAAATCATTAATAAAATCTAGTTAGTTTTGTTAAGTTTTAAAGTGAGTTTTAAGGTAATATGAGTTAGTAGCCAAGTTAGTTCAGATAGTAGAGTTAAGGGGTCTGATTTATAACATTTCAAAACTTTAAATTTAAAAAAGAAATATAAAATAGTGGACCAGGGATTCGAACCCGGGTCTCACCAACAAACAAAACACTTGAGCCACTCCACCACATCAAACCTTTGTTAAAATTTCCATTTCCAAAATCCTTAAACACTGCAATCCCTTTTGAATTACCTTTACCTCCAAATGTTAAAGAGCTAAATGGTTACCTCCTAATTTCGGGATGAAATTTCCAAAAGTAGAGGAGACTGTAACATTCGTCAAAAAAATTAATGAATCCTAAAACCTGGCCTATTTTTGTAACTCGATTCGTTTTTATATTCCACGTAATTTTGTTTAATGTTTAAGCAATAAAATGTCTTGGATTCTATGTTTTGATCATACATGTTATCATATCAGGTAATTTATAGTCTTATACATGTTTTAGACAACCTTGTAAATTCATTTACATGTAATTTGAAGCAACCCTCTATATCTTAAGGTCTAAAACTAAGGTTTTCCTTAAGTTAATAAAAAACTTTGGAGACCTCGTGAACATACCTAACACATCACATCCTAACCTTCTTATCATTCAAACTTCATTATATACATGCCTTAAGATAGGACATTGTGTTTTGGAGAGTTTAGATGTAAATGATCACAAGTAAAAAGCTCTACATGTCGTATTCTTAGTTTTGTCATAAGATGACTTTCGGGTGACTTTCTTGCTAACTTTTCTCCATTATTGAGCTATCATTCTGGTCCATTCAAAGCTCCAAGATATACTTGGTATACTAAGGATCAAGTAGGTTCAAATGGTGCATAAAACAGAGCTCCAGCGTAACGGGAATCACAAACACAAGTTTTAGAACATAACCCTCGACCCGCATCAAGACCCAAGGTTTAAGCCCAATTCTCGACACCATGGATGTTGGATTACTCTCTTCCATATGATAGTACTCTAAAAATAATGAACGTAGGCGAAAACCATGCGCGAAACGGAGTTATAACGAAGCGGGAATCGCGAAAACAAGTTTGGTGTTTGTTGCTGATTTGAAAGACGCGAAAATATTGTTTTAAAGTTATCCCACATCGCCCCAATCACCATTTTGTGCTCTATTTCACACCTATAAATACCCTTGTTTGGTTCTTTATAGCTTGCAACTCCTAGTTTGAGTATAAACAAGTAGAATAACCAAATCTGGTGGCTCCACAAGCACAATACCCCTTTGGGTGTGGTGTGTAGTAGTTTTTATTTCCGCTTTCGAGGAGAAGGTGCTGCCCTTCAAGCTCTTCTCATTTTGTAAAGTTCTTCTTCGAGGTAATCTTCCTTTCTTTGTTTTATTTTTTTAATATTCACTTATTTATTGCTTTCCTAGTTTAATTAGTTTAGTTTAGGTTCTTAGTTAAGGAGCATTAGGCTCGTTAAGGTAGCCTAGTTTAGGCTCGCCTTTAGGCTTTTCATAGCCTTGTAGAGGCTCGTTAGGCTCAACGAGTCTAACATATCATGTTCGTTCATTTAGCTATGCCTAGCATAACGTTTACTTTTTTTTGTTGCATTCGTTTGTCTAGCTTAAACCACGCTTATCAATTGGATTTTCTCCTTATTCTCGTGCGGTTTTTCACTAAGGATTAAAAACGCAAACATTGTGAGTGAATCCTTACAAATTCCTTTTTTATTCATGTTTTGGGGTGTATCATGTGTCGTAATTTACTTTATTTATACAAATAATGTGCTACCACCATTATGTGATCTAATGTGTATATTTGTTTGTGGTGGTTATGTGTGATTACATTTTTTCATTTCAGTGCAATCATTCATTTAAGGCCCATCAGTTCCTCATGGGATACGAGTCGAGCATCAGGTGCCTCATTAGATCGGCTCCGTTTGATTGAGCCTTGATCTCAAGTTCATCATTCATCATGTTCATATGTTCATTGTTGATATTATGTTATCTAATGTGTATATTTGTTTGTTGTGGTTATGTGTGGTTACATTTTATCATTTCAGTGCATCATTCATTTAAGGCCCATCAGTTACTCGTGGGATAGGAGTCGAGTATCAGGTGCCTCATTAGATCGGCTCCGTTTGATTGAGCCTTGATCTCAAGTTCATCAGTCATCATGTTCATATGTTCATTGTTGATATTATGTGATCTAATGTGTATATTTGTTTGTTGTGGTTATGTGTGGTTACATTTTATCATTTCAGTGCAATCATTCATTTAAGGCCCATCAGTTCCTCGTGGGATACGAGTTGAGCATCAGGTGCCTCATTAGATCGGCTCCGTTTGATTGAGCCTTGATCTCAAGTTCATCATTCATCATGTTCATATGTTCATTGTTAATATTATGTGGTTTGTGATTTAATTATATATACATATGCTCATATATGGTCCATGCATATTTTTATTGAAATAACCAATTTAACAAACTGTTTAATGTTTAACTTAGATTCATTCGCCAACCTTTGTTGACCCAAAACCATTTTTACACATGATACAGGTGAACAAGTACGAAGAGAAGATTAGACATAGGATGAGCCTTAGTTAACAGAGAAACGAATTAGTGCAATAAACTTGTTATAAACATCGTCTTGTGTTTGTAATTGTTTATGTGAATTATTTGTATTGTGAGACACTGGATATGAATTAGTGAATATTTAAAACAAGTAATAGCAAGTCATAAGCTCTCGAGTTAACCCAATCATGCCCCGATCACCTATTCCGCTGCGGGTCGAGGTGTGACAACGTCGGTGGATGGAAACACTTAACGATTATGATTGTGAGATTCGCTACCATCCAGGCAAGGCAAATGTAGTTGCTGATGCCTTAAGTCGCAAGGAAAAGGTGAAACCTATAAGGATAAACGCTAAAAGCATTGAGCTCAGAAATAGCTTGAGTGAGAAGCTATTAGATGCGCAGAAGCAAGCCTTATTAGAGGCTAATATCCCCAATGAGGGATTAGGCGTAACTGTTGATCATTTAACGCCTGGAAAAGATGGAATCCTGAGAATTAATAATAGAATTTAGGTTCCGATCTTTGGAGGACTTAGGAATCTAATCCTCCAAGAAGCACATAATTCAAGATACTCTGTTCACCGGGTGGTGACAAGATGTATCAAGATTTGAAGAAGAATTGTTGGTGGATGGGTTTGAAGAAATCCATAGCCACTTATGTAGCTAAGTGTCTGACGTGTTCGCAAGTTAAGGCTGAACATCAGAAACCGTCAGGACTACTACAACAATTAGAAATTCCCACTTGGAAATGGGAAATGGTAACTATGGATTTGATTACCAAGTTACCTAAGACCAAAAGTGGTAATGACACTATTTGGGCCATAGTGGATAGGCTGACTAAGTCAGCTTATTTCTTGCCAATTAAAGAGACGTATAATTCAGATAAATTGGCTAAGTTGTATGTGGACAAGATAGTGTCCCTACACGGTGGTGCCAGTATCTATTGTATCTGACAGAGATACTAGATACACATCTCACTTTTGGAAAAGTTTTCAACAATCGTTAGGCACACGATTAAACTTTAGTACGTCTTACCATCCGCAGACTGATGGTCAAAGTGAACGTACTATACAGACTCTAGAAGACATGCTCAGGCATGTGTGATTGCTTTAGGCGGAAGTTGGGATGACCACTTACCCCTAATAGAATTCTCCTACAATAATAGCTATCATACTAGCAATAAGGCTGCTCCTTTTGAGGCCTTATATGGGAGAAAATGTAGAACGCCCGTATGCTGGACAGAAGTTGGGGAAGCCCAACTATCAGGACCTGAGATTGTCCTGGAGACCACGGAAAAGATTGTGCAAATCCGTGATCGTCTCAAAGCTACCAGGGATAGGCAGAAAAGCTATGCTGACAAGAGGCGTAAACCTCTTCAGTTCCAAATAGGGGACAAAGTCATGTTAAAAGTATCACCCTGGAAAGGTGTGATGCGTTTTGGAAAGAAGGGCAAGTTCAGCCCTAGATATATAGGACCCTTCGAGATAATCGAATGTGTCGACACTGTAGCTTATAAGCTCAGGTTGCCAGAAGAGCTTAATGGAATCCATGATGTATTCCACATATCTAATCTTAAGAAATGTCTAGCTGATGTCACACCCCGACCCGCAGCGAAATAAGAGTCGGGGCATAATTGGGTTATCACCAAAGCACATGACATTTACTATTATGTTTCATAATTAAATGAAGTCAAAGTTACATTTCTCAAACATTCAAACATGTTCATTCATTACAAAGGAAAATAACCAAACATAATAATCCAAATACTAAATCGTTTTATTTCTTCTAATCCAGGTCCTACGTGTTCCTAGCTGCTGCTGGTTCACCTGTATCATGTGTAAAATGGGAGGTTTTTTTTGGGTCAACATAAGTTGGCGAGTGAACCTTATAGATAAACATTTAATAATGATTTTTCTGGTTAGTTTATCAATAAAATATTGTGCATAATCATAAAAGAGCATATGTATGAAATCAAGCAATGGCAACATCAGTTACAATTATAACATACATTAACAATCGATAGCATACATGAACATACCAACATCATATGATAATTAACATAAATGAACTGTGAGATCAAGGCTCAATCAAACGGAGCCGATCGTATTGCATGAACTAAAAATGTAAATTGAACTGTGCGCTCAAGGCTCAATCAAACGGAGCCGAGCGTATTGCATGTATTGAAATGTAAATAAAATGACCGATCAAGGCTCAATCAAACGGAGCCGATCGTGCGGGCACGCCCTGATCAACCGCATAATAAAATGGGGATCAAACTCAACCTCGAGGGATGGGGAGCTACGGCCTCAGCAATTGCATGTACTGAAATAATAATTTGTAAACAATAATAACTACTTATCAGCAACAACTAACACACATGTCATGATATGATATATGCACAATAACTTAGTTATAATAAGTAAATGAACAAGACACATGATACACCCCAAAAATGTGATTAAAACGGGGAATTTGAAGGGTTCACTCACCTTGGGTGCGTTGGATTAGAGTTGGTGAGATGCGCACGATTTAGACGAAGCGAGTCAACGAGGAATCACTGACCTAAATAATAATGGGAAAAATATATTAAATGGATGGATTTTATTAAAGATTTTAATGGGATTCTTAGATATATTTTTGTGAGTTTATGGCTATTTTCTATCCTTAAAAATGTTATTTTTAAGTATTTTTAATTGATTTTTAATTTAAATTAAACAAATAAATATTTAAAAAAAATATTTTTTTTCTACTGTTTGACCGTTGACCGTTGACCGGTTCGGTCAGCGGTAATACTTGCGCCGTGCGGGATTCGAACCGGTGACCTTCCGTTCACGCGCACGTAGCTCTACCAACTGAGCTACGTGACTAACCCGTTAGAAATCCAGTTCTTATTATATTTATACACTTATTCGAATTTACCGAAAATTCCTTTATTTTGCAAAACGTTTTAATCTCATTGAACCGGTGTTTGGGACGGGACTCGATCGCGCGACGTGTAGTTTGTTTTGCACACAGTCCACCGCTGGACTGTGTGTCTAACCCGGTTATATTCTTGATTTATATTATACTTAACAACTACTCGTTTCAACCCGGTTAGTTTATGAATAAAAAGGAATGTTTATTACGCAGAGTGTGTGTAGTAAGGATCGAACTCGCGACGTGATTATAAAATGTGCACACAGTCCACCGCTGGACTGTGTGTCTAACCCGTTTATAAACCGAATTTTAATTACTCTTATGTTCTGAAATAAGTTCATCTTCTTCGTCGTATAAACTGTCAGCGCATTCCAACTGGTTAAGATTGGATTTTGCGACTTAAACACTATCAGTAATTCAATATTAAGGAATGGAAAAAGTTTAAAGAACAGGATTTACCGATTGGAGATAAACACAGGAATCCGGCGAGAGTTTTGTCGGTGCAGAAATTGAGCTCCGACTGTTGGAACAATTAACGGTGTGGGTCGATTAATTATAGAGTTAAATCATCTAAACAAGGTTTAAATGAAGTGTAGGATGTCTTACCCTTTCACAGCGAAACTCCGGCAATTTCAGGAACTTTCCGGTGAAAATGGGATTTCCGATAAGTGTTGGCTAAGATTGGTTCTGATGATGGAATTGTGTTAGAGATTGACTAATCACATGATTTAAACAAAAAGAGTCGAAGAATTTACCGTGAAAATGCAAGTCCCGGTTTTCCGGTGAGTTGCAGAAAATTTCCGGCGATCGATTTTAGAAGGTTTTACGGCTCAGAGTCTTGACGAAAATGAAATTGAGTGTTGATGTGGTAGTTATGAAACGCGCAAATGATCAGGACTTGGATTAAATCAGAGATTGGTACATTTTCAGTTACAAATACCGAAAGTGATGAGAACTTTAAGTTCAATCAATTAGGACTTAATTGGAAACCGATATTCATCGGTTATGAGCTAGACAAACGAAGTCGAAAAGATTCAGCGTTCAATTTGCCGATTTCCGTTATTCAGCTATCACTATCCGTTAATTCGTGTTTGCGTATAAAACTCAATTGTTTTCCTAATATCAACAGAAAACAATTGGTGGCGGAGTGGTTTGGAGACGGAAGATAAGTTGTTGTATGCAGTTTACCCGGGTTCGAGTCCGGTCAGCTCCAAATATTTTTTATTTATTTTATTTTAACTTTTTATCAAATATAATTTTTATAGTTTAGTTTATATATTAATTATGTAACGTTTAAACTCAAAATACTTAATGTCATTTCATAACTTGGTATTTGATTACAAAACGGAGCGGGTTTTGGAGACCCGATTTATACAAATGTTACAGTATCCCCTACTTTTAGGAATTTCGTCCCGAAATTCAAACAGTTGAAGTAGTAGGGAAAAGATGAGGGTATTTTTCACGCATTGAGTCTTCACGTTCCCAAGTAAACTCAGGTCCCCGTTTCGACTCCCAGCGTACCCTAACAATAGGAATTCGACTTCGACGTAGACGCTTTTCTCCATAGTCCATAATCTCTACTGGCCTTTCAATAAAATGCATGGATTCATCAATCTGAATATCCTCCAGTGGAATATGAAGATTCTCATCAGCGAGGCACTTCTTCAAGTTCGACACGTGGAATGTGGGATGAATTCTGTCGAGTTCTTCCGGTAGGTCAAGCTTGTAAGCTACAGGACCTACTCTTTCGAGTATCTTGAAAGGTCCTACGTAACGTGGTGCTAGCTTTCCCTTTTGACCAAAACGAACTACTCCCTTCCACGGTGACACTTTTAAAAGCACATGATCACCAACGCTAAACTCCAAGGGCTTCCGTCGTTTATCTGCGTAGCTCTTTTGACGACTTTGAGCCGCTAGAAGATTGTTTCGGATTTGATGAATCTTATCTGTTGTTTCTTGGATCAATTCCGGACCAGTAATTTGGGCTTCCCCAATTTCGTGCCAACAAACAGGAGATCGACACTTTCGACCATATAAAGCTTCAAAAGGTGCCATGCCGATGCTAGAATGATAACTGTTGTTGTACGAAAATTCGACTAACGGTAGGTGGGCGTCCCAATTTCCCTTGAAGTCTATGACACATGCTCTAAGCATGTCCTCAAGGGTTTGAATGGTGCGCTCAGACTGTCCATCAGTTTGAGGATGATAGGCGGTACTGAGATCTAGTCGAGTGCCCATAGCGGATTGTACTGCCTGCCATGTTCGTGAGGTGAAGCGACCATCACGATCAGAAATAATACTTAACGGAACTCCATGACGGCTGACGATTTCGTTGATATAAATACGAGCAAGCTTTTCGTTCTTGAAATCTTCTCGAATAGGGATAAAGTGAGCTGATTTTGTGAGTCGGTCTATAATCACCCATATAGTGTCATACCCACTAGAAGTGCGAGGTAACCCGGTAATGAAATCCATGGTTATATTTTCCCACTTCCAGACAGGTATTTCTGGTTGGACCAGAAGTCCTGAGGGTCTTTGGTGTTCAGCCTTTAGTTTGGAACAAGTGAGACACTTGGAAACAAAAACGGCAATATCTTTCTTCATTCCAGGCCACCAATAGGTGTACCGTAGGTCTTGATACATCTTATCGGCTCCTGGGTGTATAGAATATCGCGACTTATGGGCTTCATGCATGAGTGTTTCACGAAGATTGATGTGGTTAGGAATCCATATACGATCTAGGTAATACAAAATACCATCAGATTTAGTTTCCAGCTTTAGCTCGGCTCCACAGGACATCTCTTTTTGTACATCTTCCTCTGTTATTGAAACGTGTTGTGCTTCTCGAATTTGATCCTTAATATTGGTTATAATTTGCGAACATAGAAGATGAATGGAGTTCGCATAACCCTTTCGACTAAGTGCATCAGCCACCACATTCGCTTTACCAGGGTGGTATCTGATTTCACAGTCGTAATCATTTAGGAGTTCGACCCATCTTCGTTGCCTCATATTTAACTCTTTCTGATTGAAGATATGTTGAAGACTCTTGTGGTCAGTGTATATTTCACACTTCGTACCATAAAGATAATGTCTCCATATCTTAAGAGCGAATACAACGGCTCCAAGTTCAAGGTCATGAGTGGTGTAGTTCTTTTCGTGTGTCTTGAGTTGCCTTGAGGCATAAGCTATGACTTTTCCTCTTTGCATGAGAACGCATCCTAATCCTTGCCCTGACGCGTCGCAATAGACTACAAAATCATCACAACCTTCAGGAAGAGTGAGGATTGGTGCATCACAAAGTTTTTGCTTGAGAGTTTGAAAAGCTTCTTCTTGCTTGGGCCCCCATACAAATGGTTTCCCTTTATGGGTTAAAGCCGTGAGTGGCACCGCAATGCGAGAGAAGTTTGAAATGAATCGACGATAGTAACCAGCAAGTCCAAGAAAAGACCTTACTTCGGTTGGCGTACGTGGAGCTTGCCATTCTTGAACTGCTTTGATCTTTGATGGGTCCACATGTATTCCTTAGTCATTGACCACATGCCCAAGAAATTGCACCTCTTTTAACCAGAATTCACATTTAGAGAACTTGGCATAAAGCTTTTCCTTTTCTAGAAGTGCAAGAACAAGTCGCAGATGACGCTCATGATCAGCTTTGGATTTTGAATAGATAAGAATATCGTCAATGAACACAATAACAAATCGATCAAGGTAAGGTTTGTAGACTCTATTCATTAGGTCCATGAAAACAGCTGGTGCGTTGGTTAACCCAAACGGCATAACCATGAATTCATAGTGACCATATCGAGTTCGAAAAGCAGTTTTAGGGACGTCTTCTTCATGCACCCTAAGCTGATGATAGCCCGATCGAAGGTCGATTTTCGAAAAGCAACTGGCACCTTGTAGTTGGTCAAGAAGGTCATCTATACGAGGTAAAGGATATCGATTTTTGATAGTTAACTTGTTGAGCTCTCGGTAATCGATGCACATGCGAAAAGATCCATCCTTCTTCTTTACAAAAAGTACAGGTGCACCCCAAGGCGATGAGCTGGGCCGTATAAATCCCTTGTCAGTCAACTCTTGCAATTGACTTGCTAGCTCTTGCATTTCAGAGGGGGCTAACCTATATGGAGATTTTGCCACTGGTGTAGCACCAGGTATAAGATCGATACGAAATTCGACATCTCTGATTGGAGGAAGTCCTGAAATGTCGTCAGGAAAAACTTGTGGAAAATCTTTTACAACAGGAATATCTTCAAGTTTCTTTTCTGCGGTCCCCTTCTTGATGATATGGGCTAAAAACGCGACATAATTCTTGCGAAGGTATTTCTGAGCTTGAAGACAAGACATTAAGTTGAGTCCTTTCGCCGAGGTTTCTCCAATAATTCGAAGGGTCTGACCGTTTGAAAGAGGAATACGAATAAATTTCTCACGACATACAACCTCCACATTATGCTGACTGAGCCAATCCATTCCGATTATGATGTCGAAACTTCCCAGCTTCATAGGAATAAGATCGACTGAGAAATCGTGGTCGTTTAGGGTGAGCGTACAGTTACGTAAAATAGAGTCTAACGAAACTGGTTTCCCATCTGCAACTTCCACCGTTATGGATTCCGCGAGCTTATCTCGATTTTTACTTAAGATAGGTTCAAATTCTAATGACACGAAACTTCTATCCGCACCAGTATCAAATAACATAGAGGCATATCTACCATTTATAAGAAACGTACCGTTGACTACATTGCCGTCAGCCCTGGCCTGGTTTGCGTTAATATTGAAAGCCCTTCCTCTAGCAGGTGGAGGAGCTTGGTTTGCTTGGTTCACAGGGTTGGCTTGGGCCTGAGCATGAATAATATTGACCAGTCTTGGACATGAGTTCCTGAAATGACTTGGATCCCCACAATTGAAACATGCCCGCATAGGTTGGCCCATAGGGTAGTTGGGTTGATAGTATGTTTGGGCTAAATGTTGAGTGGGTGGAAATGGTTGTTGTTGTTGGGCTTGACCCATAAATTGTTGGTGGGTTTGGGTTATAGGTTGGTGGCGGTTTGTTCGTTGAGGTGCGCGGCAGTGTTGTACAATGTGTCCAGCGCGACCACAGCTGGTACAGTATTGGCAAGGATAGTCAGGGGAGTGGTGATACTGACAACGGTTACATTTTGGTAGTGGTCCTGTGTATGGTCTTTTGTATGGCGCGGGTGGAGGAGTGGCTTGAGTGATGGGTGCAGCAGGAACAGGGGTGTTGGTGTGGGTGACTGCAAAGTTCCTGTTGTTACGCTTCCTCTTGTTAGCAAATTTAGAGGAAGGAGTGTGGTGGTTTGAGGTTTGTCCCTCAGCAGGGGTTTTCTTCTTTTCTTCCTTGAACTTCCCATTGCGAATTCGGTTTTCGGTCAGTTCTGTTGCCAACTCCATGGTAGCTTCGAGTGTTACCGGTGAAACGCTGAGGACCGAATCTTGGATTTTCGAGGGAAGTCCTCGAATGTAATGTTCGATCAGACGGTAGGTTGGAGTGAATAAGTTTGGTACCATCTGGTTCAACTCCAAGAACCGTTTGTTGTAAGTAGAGTGATCACCATCTTTTTGCTTCAGGGCATGAAATTCATCTTCCAATTTCTTAATCTCACTCCTAGGACAGAATCGCCTAGACATGATTTCCCTTAACTCCTCCCAAGTTAAGGCCATCACATCTTCCGTTCCCCTCTTTCCCTTCTCGGTATTCCACCAAGTGAGAGCTACACCAAGTAGTCTCCCGGTGGCATAACGAACTTTGCGATCCTCAGGACAATCGCAGTTTAAGAAAACGTTTTCCATCTCCTCGAACCAACGCAGGAGAGCAGTGACTCCCTCAGTCCCTTCGAATTTTGGGGGATCGCAGGACTTAAAATGTTTGTAGGTGCATTTGCTGGTAGGAGGGTTGTTGATGATCTGGTCCTGTTGTTGAGGAGGGTTAGTAGGATTTGCAGCAAGGGCTTGTTGTACTTGTACTACGATGTCAGGTAATATCGTGGCCATTTGATTCGCGATATGAGTGGCCAAACGTTCCCGAGAATTTTCTGATTTCCTACTCCTTCGATGCGATCTAGACGACATCTACATGATCATAAAATGAGAAGATTGTGAGTTTATGGTATCTTTTAGGTGTCATGTGTCTTTAAAAAAAAATGAAAATAACATAAATATCAATAATGCAACTACATCCGAAGGATGTCTTGGGTTCGCTCATGTTGGGCCTCAAATGTCCCCCATACCTTCACCTATATAGTTATGTGGGCCCCCATGGCTATTGGCTTGGTAGGATTCACATTAGTATTGGCAATTTAACACTCGCATCCCCCGAATGCTAACCACAAAATATGCTCATGAGATGTTTGGTCGGAACGTGTCCAGGTGTAGACACAATGACAACTCAAAGTGGGATTAGCTCTCACGACGTTTGGTATAGCATGCTTTGGCCTAATAGGTATTTCGTACTCTCATCGTTAGTCCCCAGGTAGGCAAACTGGTCCTTTATTTTGGATTTATACGAATGCCAGCCTAGACAGGACGTTCCGACTACCGGTACTAGTACCCTTCCAGTTACTACATGCCCGTCATGAGAACTCACTTTGATGAGATTTGAAAACACGAAAATCATTGTAAAATCAATCATGATGTGGTGTGTGCTTGCATGGATGTGATATGTTATGATCATACGATTTCATGATAGGCATTATCTGATAATACATACTTATGAACATGCTTGAACAATATCAAATGTAACATTTTAACATAAACATATAAACATCATGAAATTTGGCATATAACACACAACGTCTGTAACATTCGTCAAAAAAATGAATGAATCCTAAAACCTGACCTGTTTTTGAAACTCGATTCGTTTTCATATTCCACGTAATTTTGTTTAATGTTTAAGCAATAAAATGTCTTGGATTCTATGTTTTGATCATACATGTTATCATATCTGGTGATTTATAGTCTTATACATGTTTTAGACAACCTTGTAAATTCATTTACATGTAATTTGAAGCAACCCTCTATATCTTAAGGTCTAAAACTAAGGTTTTCCTTAAGTTAATAAAAAACTTTGGAGACCTCATGAACATACCTAACACATCACATCCTAACCTTCTTATCATTCAAACTTCATTATATTCATGCCTTAAGATAGGACATTGTGTTTTGGAGAGTTTAGATGTAAATGATCACAAGTAAAAAGCTCTACATGTTGTATTCTTAGTTTTGTCATAAGATGACTTTCGGGTGACTTTCTTACTAACTTTTCTCCATCCTTGAGCTATCATTCTGGTCCATTCAAAGCTCCAAGATATACTTGGTATACTAAGGATCAAGTAGGTTCAAATGGTGCATAAAACAGAGCTGCAGTGTAACGGGAATCACAAACACAAGTTTTAGAACATAACCCTCGACCCGCATCAAGACCCAAGGTTTAAGCCCAATTCTCGACACCATGGATGTTGGATTACTCTCTTCCATATGATAGTACTCTAAAAATAACGAACGTAGGCGAAAACCATGCGCGAAACGGAGTTATAACGAAGCGGGAATCGCGAAAACAAGTTTGGTGTTTGTTGCTGATTTGAAAGATGCGAAAATATTGTTTTAAAGTTATCCCACATCGCCCCAATCACCATTTTGTGCTCTATTTCACACCTATAAATACCCTTGTTTGGTTCTTTATAGCTTGCAACTCCTAGTTTGAGTATAAACAAGTAGAATAACCAAATTTGGTGGCTCCACAAGCACAATACCCCTTTGGTGTGGTGTGTACTAGTTTTTGTTTCCGCTTTCGACGAGAAGGTGCTGCCCTTCAAGCTCTTCTCATTTTGTAAAGTTCTTCTTCGAGGTAATATACTTGTTATAAACATCGTCTTGTGTTTGTAATTGTTTATGTGAATTATTTGTATTGTGAGACACTTGATATGAATTAGTGAATATTTAAAAAAAGTAATAGCAAGTCATAAGCTCTCGAGTTAACCCAATCATGCCCCGATCACCTATTCCGCGGCGGGTCGGGGTGTGACAGATTGGTATCAGAGCCATTGACTTTAGGGATATAGGATAGATTGTTAGACCCTTAGAACCTATACTTTAGTCAACTAGGACCTATGTGCTTATGTGATCTCATGTTTTGTTTGACTTATGATTTGCTATTGCCCAGACATTTAAATTCTTTTCATTTCAAACAGAAACGCATGCAAGCACTCTCTTTGTTACTTGATTATGTTATACGTGCAATGTGGTATAATTATGTCATGAAGTCTACATATATGTTATATATCACTCCACCTGAAATGTACCATACGAAACTTATGAAACCCTTATTTATAAGTTCTCGATTTCCTTTAAATTTTCGAAACATTTCTCTTCATTTTCCAAATACTTATTTTTATGTTATTCAAACTTTTGTGATGTTTTTCGTTTTCAAAATTTATCAAGGTGAGTTCATATGACGAGCATGTAGTAACTGGAAGGGTTCGAGTACCGGTAGTCGGGATGTCCTGTCTAGGATTGGTATTCGTATAAATCCGAATTAACGGACCAGTTTGTCTACCTGGGGACTACTGATGAGAGCACGAAGGACCTATTAGGCCAAAGCATGCCGCACCAAACGTCATGTGAACCAACCCCACTTTGAGGTGTCACCGTGTCCACACCTGGATGCACTCCTACTTTCATACGTTACATTCACATTTCTCAATTTTTCTCCGGGTTTTAGTGTACGTTACCAGGCTAACACATGCGAACCATATGAAATCCCAGTAATCATGAGGCCCACATGATTACGAAGGTGAAGTATGGCGGCATGCAAGGCCCAATTACAAGCAAAGCCCAAGAACACTTTAAAAGTGTTGTGTTATCATAAGTTATTGTTTTCAAATACACCCAAAAGTTTTCATTTTATCATATGTTTATATTTTTTTTTTCGCATCCCTGCTAGCAAATCCATCAATAGAATCTCACAATCTCGTTTGCGTGAATTCCTGTAGATGTCCTTTAGGCACCTTCTTGGAGGAAAAAGAACCGGAAATTCCAGTAGACGCATGGCTGCCCAAATTGCCAAGCAAATGGCCGCCGTGATTCCTAACATTGTGATCCAAGTTCAACAAGCCCTCACTAATAACCAAGTCAATCAAGTCGAACCAAACGCTGTAAATGCTCCCGCAACTACATCCAAGTGCTCCTATAAGCACTTCAAGTCTTGTGACCCCCCCCCCCAAAATATGAGGGAACAGAAGGGGTCACTACACTCCTGCGATGGTTCGAGGAAATGGAAAGCACCTTCCTATATTGTGACTGCCCTAACGATCGCAAGGTTCGTTATGCTACCGGTCGTCTCATTGCGGCAGTTTTAACCTGGTGGAACGCTGAAAAGGGTCAAAGAGGGGCTGAAGCTGCTGTGGCCCTAACTTGGGAACAACTCAAGGAACTAATGACTAAACGGTTCTGTCCTTGGAGTGAGATCAAGAAGTTGGAGGACGAATTCTACCGCTTAAAGCAAAATGATGGAGACCATATGGCCTATAACAAGCGTTTCCTCGAGCTGAACCAGATGGTCCCAAATATGTTCACTCCTCCTTACCATCTCATTGAACATTACATTAGGGGTCTTCCTTCTGGTATTCAGGATTCCGTGATGAGAATTGTACCTGCAACATTGGAAGCTGCAATAGAATTAGCCACCGAACTCACCGAAAACCATATCCGAAATGGAGACTTTAAAAAGAAGGGCACAACTGACAAGGTTTCAGTGGAAGAGCCAAAGATAACCAAGATCGAAACATTCTCCTGTTCCGATACCAAACGAAAGCGTGACGGTAAAACTACTCTATTGCCTCGACTAACCCAACTTCACAAGCCGTACCACTCCAAGCCATCCCAATCACCCAAATGGAACCCAACCCAGCTTACCCAAACAAGAACCCTACACTGGTCCCCGCCCTCAATGCAACACCTGCCACTATCACCACCAACTCACCGTACCCTATCGTCTATGTGCCAATTGTGGGCGTTATGGCCATTTGAGTAACACGTGTCGCACTCCTCAAAACAAGTTTCACCTCTTGCTCAAAACATGATCCAGCCCTACCAACCACCGCATTACCCCATCGTGCCATATGTTCGAGCTTGCTTTAATTGTGGTGATCCTACTCATTTCAGAAACACATGCCCTAGGTTGGTTAACATCATCAACGCTCAAGCTAAAGCAAATCCAGTTAACCAAGCGAACCAAGTTAACCTAGCGAACCAGGCAAACCCAGCACCCCCACCAGCAAGAGGGAGAGCCTACAACGTCAACGCAAACCCAGTTGAGGTCAACGACGGTGCGAACGAACAACCTAACTCGTCTTTCTCCCATCATGAAGACTCAAGACTCTGCTCTAGTTGTTTATTTTATTTTTATTCCCAATACAAGCTTTAATAATTTCCATTTCTTGTCCTGACAATTCAAATTACCATTGTTTTCAATTTGGGTAATAAAGTTTCAAGATTTCATTATTTCATATTAATGCCATTAATGCAATTTATATCACGCTATGCCAATTTGTTTCATTACATGTCTCTATACATCGATTAAATTTCATGTTATTCGTGTCATCACGACGAACCCCATCTCATCATTTAGGGAAGTTGGGTCGTGTCTCACTTTTTCATAGACTGACCACTTCCTCATAACACATGAGAGAGGTACCACCGTCATTTAGTCTCGCTCTCTTCGGATTCGAGATTCAAGCATGGGTTGTTGTGTTTGTTTATGTTTGGTAGATTTTAGGATGAATCACATAGAACTAATCGTGACTTAATAACAAGGCCAATGAAAATTTGACAAGGACATGGTGGATACGCCCCAGGTACTTCCTATATATAAGTGTTCTTGTCTGGTGATCAAAAGCATTGTTAGACGGTTATGGGAAGTTTTGTGTAAGTAGTGTCAATCTCAATTTGGATAACGATGTAGTTGATGATTTCGTTTTGTGATGTAACTTTATCATTATGACGCTTCGATTTTCTCAAAACCCCTTATCATGAGACAATATCCAGTTAGCCATCTCCGTGTTACAACACTTTTCATTTTTACACCTCAGGCATCAAAAAGCGATTCATGTAGCAGGGTATTCAACCCTTACTAGGAACGTTACCGCCTCAATCAAAATCCAAACTTCACACTCACCTGGTTATGTATATCCTTAGCATCATCGAGATTTTTATTACCTAGCATACTCGAGATCCAATGTATAAGAAACTCTATTAACTAACCCTCAAGAACGGTTCCCTCCTAATTTTGGAACGAAATTCCTAAAAGTAGGGGAGACTGTAACATCCGCCAAAAACGGGCATCCAGAAGTCCGACCCACTTTGAAATCCGGATCCTAACCTTTAAACTTCGGAAATTTTCGCGAAATAAATAACCGTTGAAAGATTTTACTCTTTAATTTAAATTCATTTATCGACTTATTTATTTATTAATTTAATTTAATTAATATCACAATTAAAATCATTAATAAAATCTAGTTAGTTTTGTTAAGTTTTAAAGTGAGTTTTAAGGTAATATGAGTTAGTAGCCAAGTTAGTTCAGATAGTAGAGTTAAGGGGTCTGATTTATAACATTTCAAAACTTTAAATTTAAAAAAGAAATATAAAATAGTGGACCAGGGATTCGAACCCGGGTCTCACCAACAAACAAAACACTTGAGCCACTCCACCACATCAAACCTTTGTTAAAATTTCCATTTCCAAAATCCTTAAACACTGCAATCCCTTTTGAATTACCTTTACCTCCAAATGTTAAAGAGCTAAATGGTTACCTCCTAATTTCGGGATGAAATTTCCAAAAGTAGAGGAGACTGTAACATTCGTCAAAAAAATTAATGAATCCTAAAACCTGGCCTATTTTTGTAACTCGATTCGTTTTTATATTCCACGTAATTTTGTTTAATGTTTAAGCAATAAAATGTCTTGGATTCTATGTTTTGATCATACATGTTATCATATCAGGTAATTTATAGTCTTATACATGTTTTAGACAACCTTGTAAATTCATTTACATGTAATTTGAAGCAACCCTCTATATCTTAAGGTCTAAAACTAAGGTTTTCCTTAAGTTAATAAAAAACTTTGGAGACCTCGTGAACATACCTAACACATCACATCCTAACCTTCTTATCATTCAAACTTCATTATATACATGCCTTAAGATAGGACATTGTGTTTTGGAGAGTTTAGATGTAAATGATCACAAGTAAAAAGCTCTACATGTCGTATTCTTAGTTTTGTCATAAGATGACTTTCGGGTGACTTTCTTGCTAACTTTTCTCCATTATTGAGCTATCATTCTGGTCCATTCAAAGCTCCAAGATATACTTGGTATACTAAGGATCAAGTAGGTTCAAATGGTGCATAAAACAGAGCTCCAGCGTAACGGGAATCACAAACACAAGTTTTAGAACATAACCCTCGACCCGCATCAAGACCCAAGGTTTAAGCCCAATTCTCGACACCATGGATGTTGGATTACTCTCTTCCATATGATAGTACTCTAAAAATAATGAACGTAGGCGAAAACCATGCGCGAAACGGAGTTATAACGAAGCGGGAATCGCGAAAACAAGTTTGGTGTTTGTTGCTGATTTGAAAGACGCGAAAATATTGTTTTAAAGTTATCCCACATCGCCCCAATCACCATTTTGTGCTCTATTTCACACCTATAAATACCCTTGTTTGGTTCTTTATAGCTTGCAACTCCTAGTTTGAGTATAAACAAGTAGAATAACCAAATCTGGTGGCTCCACAAGCACAATACCCCTTTGGGTGTGGTGTGTAGTAGTTTTTATTTCCGCTTTCGAGGAGAAGGTGCTGCCCTTCAAGCTCTTCTCATTTTGTAAAGTTCTTCTTCGAGGTAATCTTCCTTTCTTTGTTTTATTTTTTTAATATTCACTTATTTATTGCTTTCCTAGTTTAATTAGTTTAGTTTAGGTTCTTAGTTAAGGAGCATTAGGCTCGTTAAGGTAGCCTAGTTTAGGCTCGCCTTTAGGCTTTTCATAGCCTTGTAGAGGCTCGTTAGGCTCAACGAGTCTAACATATCATGTTCGTTCATTTAGCTATGCCTAGCATAACGTTTACTTTTTTTTGTTGCATTCGTTTGTCTAGCTTAAACCACGCTTATCAATTGGATTTTCTCCTTATTCTCGTGCGGTTTTTCACTAAGGATTAAAAACGCAAACATTGTGAGTGAATCCTTACAAATTCCTTTTTTTATTCATGTTTTGGGGTGTATCATGTGTCGTAATTTACTTTATTTATACAAATAATGTGCTACCACCATTATGTGATCTAATGTGTATATTTGTTTGTGGTGGTTATGTGTGATTACATTTTTTCATTTCAGTGCAATCATTCATTTAAGGCCCATCAGTTCCTCATGGGATACGAGTCGAGCATCAGGTGCCTCATTAGATCGGCTCCGTTTGATTGAGCCTTGATCTCAAGTTCATCATTCATCATGTTCATATGTTCATTGTTGATATTATATTATCTAATGTGTATATTTGTTTGTTGTGGTTATGTGTGGTTACATTTTATCATTTCAGTGCATCATTCATTTAAGGCCCATCAGTTACTCGTGGGATAGGAGTCGAGTATCAGGTGCCTCATTAGATCGGCTCCGTTTGATTGAGCCTTGATCTCAAGTTCATCAGTCATCATGTTCATATGTTCATTGTTGATATTATGTGATCTAATGTGTATATTTGTTTGTTGTGGTTATGTGTGGTTACATTTTATCATTTCAGTGCAATCATTCATTTAAGGCCCATCAGTTCCTCGTGGGATACGAGTTGAGCATCAGGTGCCTCATTAGATCGGCTCCGTTTGATTGAGCCTTGATCTCAAGTTCATCATTCATCATGTTCATATGTTCATTGTTAATATTATGTGGTTTGTGATTTAATTATATATACATATGCTCATATATGGTCCATGCATATTTTTATTGAAATAACCAATTTAACAAACTGTTTAATGTTTAACTTAGATTCATTCGCCAACCTTTGTTGACCCAAAACCATTTTTACACATGATACAGGTGAACAAGTACGAAGAGAAGATTAGACATAGGATGAGCCTTAGTTAACAGAGAAACGAATTAGTGCAATAAACTTGTTATAAACATCGTCTTGTGTTTGTAATTGTTTATGAGAATTATTTGTATTGTGAGACACTGGATATGAATTAGTGAATATTTAAAACAAGTAATAGCAAGTCATAAGCTCTCGAGTTAACCCAATCATGCCCCGATCACCTATTCCGCTGCGGGTCGAGGTGTGACAACGTCGGTGGATGGAAACACTTAACGATTATGATTGTGAGATTCGCTACCATCCAGGCAAGGCAAATGTAGTTGCTGATGCCTTAAGTCGCAAGGAAAAGGTGAAACCTATAAGGATAAACGCTAAAAGCATTGAGCTCAGAAATAGCTTGAGTGAGAAGCTATTAGATGCGCAGAAGCAAGCCTTATTAGAGGCTAATATCCCCAATGAGGGATTAGGCGTAACTGTTGATCATTTAACGCCTGGAAAAGATGGAATCCTGAGAATTAATAATAGAATTTAGGTTCCGATCTTTGGAGGACTTAGGAATCTAATCCTCCAAGAAGCACATAATTCAAGATACTCTGTTCACCCGGGTGGTGACAAGATGTATCAAGATTTGAAGAAGAATTGTTGGTGGATGGGTTTGAAGAAATCCATAGCCACTTATGTAGCTAAGTGTCTGACGTGTTCGCAAGTTAAGGCTGAACATCAGAAACCGTCAGGACTACTACAACAATTAGAAATTCCCACTTGGAAATGGGAAATGGTAACTATGGATTTGATTACCAAGTTACCTAAGACCAAAAGTGGTAATGACACTATTTGGGCCATAGTGGATAGGCTGACTAAGTCAGCTTATTTCTTGCCAATTAAAGAGACGTATAATCCAGATAAATTGGCTAAGTTGTATGTGGACAAGATAGTGTCCCTACACGGTGGTGCCAGTATCTATTGTATCTGATAGAGATACTAGATACACATCTCACTTTTGGAAAAGTTTTCAACAATCGTTAGGCACACGATTAAACTTTAGTACGTCTTACCATCCGCAGACTGATGGTCAAAGTGAACGTACTATACAGACTCTAGAAGACATGCTCAGGCATGTGTGATTGCTTTAGGCGGAAGTTGGGATGACCACTTACCCCTAATAGAATTCTCCTACAATAATAGCTATCATACTAGCAATAAGGCTGCTCCTTTTGAGGCCTTATATGGGAGAAAATGTAGAACCCCGTATGCTGGACAGAAGTTGGGGAAGCCCAACTATCAGGACCTGAGATTGTCCTGGAGACCACGGAAAAGATTGTGCAAATCCGTGATCGTCTCAAAGCTACCAGGGATAGGCAGAAAAGCTATGCTGACAAGAGGCGTAAACCTCTTCAGTTCCAAATAGGGGACAAAGTCATGTTAAAAGTATCACCCTGGAAAGGTGTGATGCGTTTTGGAAAGAAGGGCAAGTTCAGCCCTAGATATATAGGACCCTTCGAGATAATCGAATGTGTCGACACTGTAGCTTATAAGCTCAGGTTGCCAGAAGAGCTTAATGGAATCCATGATGTATTCCACATATCTAATCTTAAGAAATGTCTAGCTGATGTCACACCCCGACCCGCAGCAGAAATAAGAGTCGGGGCATAATTGGGTTATCACCAAAGCACATGACATTTACTATTATGTTTCATAATTAAATGAAGTCAAAGTTACATTTCTCAAACATTCAAACATGTTCATTCATTACAAAGGAAAATAACCAAACATAATAATCCAAATACTAAATCGTTTTATTTCTTCTAATCCAGGTCCTACGTGTTCCTAGCTGCTGCTGGTTCACCTGTATCATTGTAAAATGGGAGGTTTTTTTTGGGTCAACATAAGTTGGCGAGTGAACCTTATAGATAAACATTTAATAATGATTTTTCTGGTTAGTTTATCAATAAAATATTGTGCATAATCATAAAAGAGCATATGTATGAAATCAAGCAATGGCAACATCAGTTACAATTATAACATACATTAACAATCGATAGCATACATGAACATACCAACATCATATGATAATTAACATAAATGAACTGTGAGATCAAGGCTCAATCAAACGGAGCCGATCGTATTGCATGAACTAAAAATGTAAATTGAACTGTGCGCTCAAGGCTCAATCAAACGGAGCCGAGCGTATTGCATGTATTGAAATGTAAATAAAATGACCGATCAAGGCTCAATCAAACGGAGCCGATCGTGCGGGCACGCCCTGATCAACCGCATAATAAAATGGGGATCAAACTCAACCTCGAGGGATGGGGAGCTACGGCCTCAGCAATTGCATGTACTGAAATAATAATTTGTAAACAATAATAACTACTTATCAGCAACAACTAACACACATGTCATGATATGATATATGCACAATAACTTAGTTATAATAAGTAAATGAACAAGACACATGATACACCCCAAAAATGTGATTAAAACGGGGAATTTGAAGGGTTCACTCACCTTGGGTGCGTTGGATTAGAGTTGGTGAGATGCGCACGATTTAGACGAAGCGAGTCAACGAGGAATCACTGACCTAAATAATAATGGGAAAAATATATTAAATGGATGGATTTTATTAAAGATTTTAATGGGATTCTTAGATATATTTTTGTGAGTTTATGGCTATTTTCTATCCTTAAAAATGTTATTTTTAAGTATTTTTAATTGATTTTTAATTTAAATTAAACAAATAAATATTTAAAAAAAATATTTTTTTTCTACTGTTTGACCGTTGACCGTTGACCGGTTCGGTCAGCGGTAATACTTGCGCCGTGCGGGATTCGAACCGGTGACCTTCCGTTCACGCGCACGTAGCTCTACCAACTGAGCTACGTGACTAACCCGTTAGAAATCCAGTTCTTATTATATTTATACACTTATTCGAATTTACCGAAAATTCCTTTATTTTGCAAAACGTTTTAATCTCATTGAACCGGTGTTTGGGACGGGACTCGATCGCGCGACGTGTAGTTTGTTTTGCACACAGTCCACCGCTGGACTGTGTGTCTAACCCGGTTATATTCTTGATTTATATTATACTTAACAACTACTCGTTTCAACCCGGTTAGTTTATGAATAAAAAGGAATGTTTATTACGCAGAGTGTGTGTAGTAAGGATCGAACTCGCGACGTGATTATAAAATGTGCACACAGTCCACCGCTGGACTGTGTGTCTAACCCGTTTATAAACCGAATTTTAATTACTCTTATGTTCTGAAATAAGTTCATCTTCTTCGTCGTATAAACTGTCAGCGCATTCCAACTGGTTAAGAGTGGATTTTGTGACTTAAACACTATCAGTAATTCAATATTAAGGAATGGAAAAAGTTTAAAGAACAGGATTTACCGATTGGAGATAAACACAGGAATCCGGCGAGAGTTTTGTCGGTGCAGAAATTGAGCTCCGACTGTTGGAACAATTAACGGTGTGGGTCGATTAATTATAGAGTTAAATCATCTAAACAAGGTTTAAATGAAGTGTAGGATGTCTTACCCTTTCACAGCGAAACTCCGGCAATTTCAGGAACTTTCCGGCGAAAATGGGATTTCCGATAAGTGTTGGCTAAATTGGTTCTGATGATGGAATTGTGTTAGAGATTGACTAATCACATGATTTAAACAAAAAGAGTCGAAGAATTTACCGTGAAAATGCAAGTCCCGGTTTTCCGGTGAGTTGCAGAAAATTTCCGGCGATCGATTTTAGAAGGTTTTACGGCTCAGAGTCTTGACGAAAATGAAATTGAGTGTTGATGTGGTAGTTATGAAACGCGCAAATGATCAGGACTTGGAAAATCAGAGATTGGTACATTTTCAGTTACAAATACCGAAAGTGATGAGAACTTTAAGTTCAATCATTAGGACTTAATTGGAAACCGATATTCATCGGTTATGAGCTAGACAAACGAAGTCGAAAAGATTCAGCGTTCAATTTGCCGATTTCCGTTATTCAGCTATCACTATCCGTTAATTCGTGTTTGCGTATAAAACTCAATTGTTTTCCTAATATCAACAGAAAACAATTGGTGGCGGAGTGGTTTGGAGACGGAAGATAAGTTGTTGTATGCAGTTGACCCGGGTTCGAGTCCGGTCAGCTCCAAATATTTTTTATTTATTTTATTTTAACTTTTTATCAAATATAATTTTTATAGTTTAGTTTATATATTAATTATGTAACGTTTAAACTCAAAATACTCATAAATACTTAATGTCATTTCATAACTTGGTATTTGATTACAAAACGGAGCGGGTTTTGGAGACCCGATTTATACAAATGTTACAGCTGATGAGTCGCTAGCAATGTCGCACAATGAGGTGCAAATTGATGAAACCTGAGGTTCATTGAGAAACCAATTTCAATCAAGGATCGACAGGTTAAGAAGCTCCGAAGAAAGATGATACCTATAGTAAAGGTTAAGTGGGACGCTTTTAGAGGTCCTGAGTATACATGGGAGGTTGAGTCCACTATGCGACAAAAATACCCCCATATTTTTGAATAAAATCACGAGGTCGAGATTTCTTTTAAGGGGGTGAGGATGTAACACCCTGTAAAATCATGTCCAATAGTATAGTGACACGTGTTGTATTTTTAATATAGTCTATTAAAGACCAATAAGGACTAAAGACGTCAACATGCTCAAGTTGAGCCTCTGAGTAACGAACCGATGTCAACATGCATAAATAATAGCCTCTGAGTGACTGATACGTCAACATGCTTAAATCATTAGCCTCTGAGTGACTGACATGTCAACATGCTTGAAATTTGGCCTCTGAGTGACTAATATGTCAACATGCCTAGCCTCTGAGTCACATCGGAATCAACATGCTTGTGATAAGCCTCTGAGTGATCCTTTGTGAAGTCCTAACTCTCATACGTACCGTTTGTTGGACGAGAGAGTTCAATTCTGTAAATATGTGAAAGTTGGATATTGGAGGGATTAAAAGTGTCAACATGTTAATTTATACCTCTGAGTGACCTTTTAACGAACCGAGAGCTCAATAATGCCCGGGCATAATCCCGGGTATGCCAAGTATTGGCTATGGAGGGCTAAAAGTGCCAAAATAGTATTTAAAACCAGTTTTAAAGCTTTATATAGTTTAGGGGCCAAAGTGTCAAATTTTAAAACTAAAATAGGGGCGGTTGCAGGCCGCGAGAGACCCGACCTGTGTCTCTCGCGCCCCGCTAGAACAGACCTGCAGCAGAAAGTTTGTTTTGGAGCCCAAGCAAAGCTCCAAAACCGTTAAATCGAAACCATGGCCTTCCTAATCAGCTATGCCACATTTTGGAACACTTGTAAGCTTCTTCTTACACCCCTAAACACCTGGCTTCACCTCCTTTGAGCTCTCCAACTATAAATAGGTGCTTAAGTTCACCATTTCAACTTGTACCTTTCTTATTCAATCTTCTCCCTCCTCTGGAAGTTTCTAACTAAAAGGAGCAATCCAACATAGTTCTTTTGCATCTAGGAATCACTGGTAAGTGTTCCTTCTTTGTGTATTTTCGTTTTTAGGCTTCTATAGCCAAAAGTCAAGCGTTTTACGTAAAACGCTTTGACTTTCGGTTAAGACCATTATGGTCCAGCCATTGTTCAAAATGAACATGGCTAAGTGATCGTAATAAGGTGGGTGTTAGTCCCTATAAAGGGCACCTCCTGAAGATCACGTTTGCTAGACCAATTGACGGGTCAAAGTTATGTTATTAAAAAGTCAAAAAGGTCATTTTTTGGAAAAATCATAAATTGATCTTATATATGTTATGAAACCTGTTTTGACGCTTAAACAAGTTGGTAATAATTATTAGAACATGTATAAACATGTTCGGCTCGTCAATTTCAGTTCTAGGGTCGGTTCGCGACCGAAAGTCGCGAAGTTTGACTTCTGCTTTGACTTTCGATTCTAACCCGATTTAGATTAGTTACCTACTGATCTAAAATTGCATTATGATCATAATATAATGTAGCATAACCCTCTGAGGTTATATTACATGATCATAATCAGAATCCAAGTTTATGCGCAAGTTCCATAATTATGCCATCTTTGACCAAAATGCCTTTTTGATAAAACAAGGTTTTAAATGGTAATGAACTTAAAAATGAATTTCTACTGATGTAATATTATAAGTAGGATTATTTGGGATGTTAAACCAAGTTATAAACTGAGTTTTTAAACAAGTCCTTAAACTATGTCGATAAATGACGGTTTTAGCCCATGTGGTCTTATAAAATAGTTTTAATCAAATCTTTTCAAGATAAATCACTTACCTATTGATATGTTATATTAAATAACATATTTTAAACATTTTAATCTGATCCAAATATCAGTTTTCATAAACATCGTTTAAAGACGTCATATTACGACATAAGCGCCGTTTCGGCGCATAGTATGGTTTTAAACCATATTAATGGACCAAGAGTTGTTACCTACTGATTTTAAAACTTATTTTAGACATATTTACAGTAGGTACTTATTATAAACTCAGAATCCCAAATAATTTATAAACTATGTGTAAAATGACAAAATGCTCATTCGGTGCATAGTTTGGTCATAAAAAGCAAAATGCACATATAATTGATATCCTACTAATATTATATCATAAATAAATTATTTTTCTAGAATACTCATGATGATAAACTTAAACTATATTCAAGTTCCTTCGATATGATATGAAATTATCATAACGCCCTTATAAGGCATAATTTCGTTTTAAAACCTTAACGGGCATAGAAGTTGATATCCTAATGATATTTTAACTTAGTTAAAGTATAATGGCATATAAAACTCGTCCATAACTTATCCGGTTACCCGATATCGCTATTATGCGCACGGTTACGTATATGTAACCATTTTTCGGAAATTAACCGAAACGGGTTTAACTTTATCATTTTAAGTTCAAAATCCAGAATGTTTATAGTTTACCCATATTATACAAGTCAAGTACTTGTCGGGTTTAAACTACATTCTATCCGATCATCGTTTAATCAAGCATTATACGTAATGATCATGTACACTATTCGGTTTATAAGACCGTTAGTATTTAATTGGCTAGCTTATGCCATAATCCAGACTAGAGCCTTCTCGGTAAATGCTATCTGCACTTGGTACTTTTGTATACGGCTGAGTTATTTAAAAATAAAAGAAGAAGACAAGCTCAGGTAAATACTCTCGACTTATTTCCCCTATAAGGGCTTGGGATACGGTAAATTATTATTGCATGGTCCATTGCAAGGTTAACCTTCCTAAGTTAATAAAGATTTTGTGCCGTTTGCACTTAAAATCATTTTTAATGTTTTCAAAATGAGACAGTTGGGTGTATTTACCAGCGTAAGCTGACGTATCTTCCATAGACTAATCTGCAGGTATTATACGAAATGGGCCGGAAGCTGCTCGGTAGAGAATAAGAGGATCTTGTAAATCCTTAAATCAGCCTAAAGTCTGTTTTGTATTCTTTCTTGTACATTTTACGATCCGTCTGTGGATCTACTATTACGAGCCTGTATATTATTTCAGATTTCGAACATTTCGGTTTGTAATAGTAATTTACTCCAAGACTTCCGCTGTGCTATGTTTAATTGACAATGATGTTATCAACTTACGTCACGATACTCCCCACTCGGGCCCACCAATGTATGGATTTCAGGGTTGGAAATCCGGGGTGTGACAAAGGACATCATGAAGCATATCTCGAACTAAATCATGTTGATATTTAAAACCACGGTAATTCTTTGCAATGGATTGCATTCTTCCCATAAGAATCCAAGGAAGCCTTCCGACATAGGGGACACAGGTCATCAACCGGGTAAAGGGGTACCATCAGCCGGTACTTGAGAATAGCCTGGTATTCCATAGCCGACATACATTGGCCTAAACCTTCAATGGGAATAACAAACAGGAAATCTTGAGCTTAGGGGGCTCGCAAACACTCAAACACGACTCATTGTCGCGGTAACAAAGCAAACTTCTCTTCGACTATTTTGACTATTTCACTATATAAGGCATTCGCCAGAATTTTCTGGCCTTTAAGGGGGGCGTTGTCTTTAATGTAGAAACCGTCAAGATCAAGATCCAGAAGAGAACTATGCAGAGTGTCCAACGCACCCCTGTAATCAGAGTCCAACAACCCACCACCACATTCACGAAGGATATGGTCTTGTAAGATTATTAAATTATTAATATATGAGCAATGCTCAAGGGATCATTGAAACTAAGTTCATTAGGTCTAACCCAATGAACATGTAAGAAAGGTTTTGGGGACAAAACCTCTTTAAGGGGGGTAGACTTGTAACACCCCAAAAACGAATTTGGTAATAAAATCCCGTTAATATTAAAGAGAGGGTAAAATACCATCAGTTGTAAAAGTTGACCGGATAAGCGTTAGAATTTTTAAATAATCAAATCTAACGCTAATTAAAGTGAACAATTACTTGTAGTAAGTAAAAGTTTATAAAAGGCTCAGGTGAGTAGGACTTAAATTGTGTCTGGTTGTAACAACCCAAATGTAGTAATTTGACTAGGAACATCTAAACCTAGTTATGATACGTTGCTAAATAATGAATTCATGAATAGTGGTCCTTTTTATAACAAAACCATACATGAGGGAATAAAATGGGCAATTTTAAAACTTGTTTTATTAAAACAAAGATAAAACACAAAAACACACACATGTAGGTGTGTGTGTGCGCACGTACAAAGAAGAGAAAGAAAAGGGAAACCCTTGTTCTTGATAATCTCCTCAAAATCACTCAATCCAAATCCAAATCGAAGTAATTTTGATTGCAAGTTGAAGGTTTTAGCTCTCTAACACCATCTAAACAAAGGTATGTGAACAATTTAGTGATATGATTAAGTGTTCATACATGACTTGACATGGGTTTAGATGATATGATTAAATTGATGATGTAGTAATGTTTATAACCAACATACTTGCTTGTATGGGTGAAATATATGAACAATTTTGTGTTTGGAATAAGTGTTCATATATGACTTGAAATGAGTTTAGAAGATGTGATAAAATTGATGTTAAATTGTAAATATATTAGAAGATTTGATGAAATTGATGATAAATTGATAATATATTAGAAGATGTGATATATTGATGTTAAATTAATAATATAGAGGTGCTTGAAATCATCATGTCTACAAGTTTGTATAGAGAACTTGATTATATTAGGTGTTCAGATGAATTTATAGTAATATGATGACATGGGTTTTACATAGAGATGAAAACCCTTAGTTATAACATGAAAAATTGATGAACTAGTATCGATAATTGAAAGCTAAGTTAACTTGATGTTAATGATTGCATGAAATTGTAAAAGTGAAAGGAATGAGATGAATTTGGTTGAGGAATTTAGTTAAAATGGTGGCCTAAATATGATGCACACCAAATGTTTGATAAAGTGTATAAATGAGTTTCATTGATCTTAATAGTGCATATATATGTCAATTGGTAGTTTGACTTTTAAAAGTCAAACTAACCAATAATGGAATCAAATGCGAAATATCGTAGAAAAATTCATAAGGGTGAAAGTAATTATATTGATGATTGATCTAACCACCTTGTGGATATTGTATTATAGTTTGACTCTTGACAAGCTAGGTGAGAGCTTTGAAAGAATTGGGTCATGCGGGTTAAAGACACGAGAAAGCATAATTGGGTGGAAGGTAAGTAAAACATACACCTCCTAGAAATAGAACCATTCCATAAGTGATAGAAACTATATGATTAAGAACGTTTGCGGTTAAACGACTAAAAATGTCAAAATGAGTCCCATGGTAAAAACCATGAAGTGGGTCAAAATAGATAAGTTATGATGAACTAATGTTCCTGACAAAGAAGAAATGTTAAGATGAGATCCGATGCCGAAAGCCATGAAACGGGTCAAAATGGGTAGAATTAGCTATATTATTAATTGGTTATAAACATAAAGAATTTTAGAAACGGGACCCTAAGTTGCGAACCATAACGGGTCAAACGAATAAAAATGAGTAAATATCCTTTTTACAATAAATAATGTTTGGCTTTACCGATATATAAAAAGGATGAGACAAGAAATAAGTCAAATGGGCAAATGGTCAAATGGTGATGTCATCACTATTTGAAATTAATATTTAATGTTTCGTTTGTTAAGTTTCATGCTTACAGGTAAGCATGGTTTGTGGGCATGCATTGCCACGAGTAAGTATATAGAATCGCAAAGTATTACTAACGGGTCAATACTTCGATCCGCGCCAGTTATGTGTAGTGGTCATGCTCTCAATAAGCGTTTGTTGTACGACTAAAGTCAGTCGAGTTAAGGGTGGACACTAGATCACCTCAAGTGAGGTATATCTAGTGTGTGGGTAAAACGAACATTAGAGCCGAGAAACATGTTTACAGCGAAAAGTGCATTTAAGTGAGTTTATAACATTTAACGGTGGGAGACTTTTACGTTTTTAAGAAAACAATAAATTTTAAATAGAATACGGGTTAAAGGTGTTCGCTTGGTTAAAACAGGCTTTTAAATGTCCTTCGTAGTTAAAAGGATTAAAATTGACCAAAATACCTCCGGATGATGAATCGGGTAAACAACCCTTAAGGATAAATTAATAATGAGTTTTATAATAAGATAGAGCTTTCCGGTAGTATAGAAGTGAGAGGCGTAAGCTCTTTTTTTGGTTTAATGCCTCCAAACGATGTAGGGTCGTAAATTAACAAATCGGAGGGTAAATTCGAATATAAGACTTTTTCTACAACAACCCACTACAAGTAAAGTTGTGGTGAAAAAAAAATAAGTAGAAGCCTCAATGTTGAAATAGAAGGTATGGAGAGAATGAGTGAGATTTGAGCTTAGTGCTCAATCTTGAAACAGATCAAAACAAATATGCGCATAACCGGGTAACGGTTGCATAATCCGTAAAATTATGAATTCGGGTTGAGGATTTCAAGTTAAATACGTAGGCAAAAGTTTTACGGACAGTTAGAAACAAGTTTCAAGTAAATCGGATGAGAATCGAACAAGTTACGGAGGTTTTCGTAATGAAAACGGCAGATTGGAAAATTTTGCAGCAGCCCATCGTAAGCTACGGTGGCTTACCATAGCTTACGGTAGGCAGCTGCTGCTCGTGACAGAACCCGTAGACCGTAAGCTACGGTACAGAGCCGCAGCTTACGGCGGGCATTGATAAAATCATATTTTGTTTGATGTTTTGTCATTTTTGGCATTCGGACTTAATTAGAAATGTTATAAACTTCGCATAACTAACGTATTTCATATTTTATGAAATACAAATGATGGTTTGAAGTAGCGGATGATGATCAAACTCAACGAAGAACCGAACACGATCAAAGTTAAAGCTTTTGAATTATATCTAGGCGTTTAAGACACTTTTCATCGTTACCGTGTTGAAATGTTTTTACTATTTATAAAGTTTTATAAAATTTGTAATTTTAACGGACATGTATTTGTATAAATGCATTTATATGCGAATTTTTTTATAAAATTTAAACTTTACACGGGTGAAGACATTAACTTTTGGATTGATATTTGGCATGAAAATGGAGCTTTAAAAGATCGGTTCCCTCTTTTGTTTCGGCTGAAAAAAAAAACAAAACTTGCAAAATTAAGGAGAGAGTTTGATGGATCCATCACAACCTTGAATGGACGTGGGATTGCTCTCGGTAACGACGTTCAATCGAAGAGATGGAAGAGCAGGAGAATCTTTTTTAGCGTTCTTGGTACCTCAAGTGGCAACAACAAAGAGGATTCGTGGAAGTGATTAGGAGATAATTCCGGTTCCTTTTCGGTGGCGTCAGTTAGGGTAAGATATATGAGGATTTGGAGGTGAGCAACAACTATGTGATGGAATGGTCAAAATGGGTTCCGAGCAAATGTAGCATTTTTATGGAGAGCGAAAATGAATAGATTACCTACTTTGGACGCCCTTAAAAGAAGAAACATCCAGGTTGACTCTACCACGTGTATTTTATGCGGGACGGAAGACGAAACAGTGGAGCACTTGCTTAGAGGCTGTAGGGTTGCTAATATATTGTGGTCCTTTGTGGCAAATTGGTGTAAAGTGCCACCTATATCCGGCTTCTCAGATCGCGACCTTATGGAGTTCCACAACCATGTAAGTTTATGCACTTGGAATCATTATTTTAGATAGTTGGAGCATTTGGAAGGCGAGGAAGGAGATGAAGTTTCATCAAAAGGAGGTTAAAATTGAAGAAATCATTGTTAATATTAGATTTTTTAGTTTCTTATGGTTCAAAGATAGGTTTAATTGTAAGTCGGTATCTTGATACGATTAGTGCTCTTTTAGTCTGATGTAATTGTTTGGGTTTGTTCATTGTGTCTTTTTGTGACATTTGCGGTTGTGTTGTTGGTTGTTTAATGAAATTTGCTGTTAAAAAAAACAAGTAAATAGTTTTTTTAATTAGAAAAAGTCATTAAAACTATATTGTCAATAACCAAAATTTGGTGATTTAGAGTAGAAATTTTGACTTTAAAAGCCATCCATCCACTCACTTTTGGCTGGACCTATGGAAAACAACCCAATATTTAAGTATGCATTGGTGGTCTTTTGTATTATTACCCAAAAGTAATGTTGTATATTATATATTTTAACATAAATGTGTATGTGTTATGTTTTATATACTTATATGGTACAATTTGAAAAATAATAATTATGTGATACCACTTGTGATAAAAAAGTATAGGACTATATGTTATGATTTATATACCTGTACGAATCATGTGCATTTCCATTTGTAGCTTGTTCTATGTGCCCAGTTGGTAGACCAGTAGTTTACTTTTTTTGGTCTTTAACATGCTAGAGTTTTGGTTTCTATTGTTTTATTAATTGCTGTTCAAAAAAGAACAAAACAACTACATGGTTATGTGATGATCCGATTAAAAAGTTTCATTTATACGATTTTGTTATGTCTATTTTATAAAATCAACAGGTGTTTGAAAAATCATATAATATAAAGATAATTATAGTTATTTAAATTAAAACATTTTTTTCTTTTGTCTCAAGTGGTACATGCAACCATCATAATACCAGAAGTTAGTTTGAAATTATGTTATGTTGTGAACATAAGTAATATTTTTTTGGGGGCATAATGACAATAAAATTTATGATGTGACTTAGTGTAACCTATAAGTTTAGTTTGTTGACAAGGAAAAAAAACAAAATAAAACAGACACACGTGCATGAGATATACTTGGAAAGACGAGAATGACAATGAGATGACACATCCTCTTATGGATACAACTAAAATTAGCAAAGGGGATCGTTGTTGCCACTTGTTTTGTTGGAAATAGTTGACTTATAGTGTGAAGGTTTGAAGTAACGTCATCAATTTGAAGGGCGTGAATCAAGTAATTAGGTAGTTCTATACTGAAATCAACGAAGGATCTCAATAAAGAGAGGTAGGTCTCTAGGTATAAGGTGTTGCTACATAATATATCGTGTCAAGCCAGGGTGTAACACCCTAAATCGTTTTAAACAAAAAGTATGTAGCAGACATATAACCATAAAAATTTCTTGCATCATAAATGATTTGACGTACTTAAGGTCCATTTATAAAATGATATTCATGATAAAATATAATATAATAATATAATAATAATAATAATAATAATAATATAATGGCAACTATGAGATCATGCTTTCCGTACATTCCTTGCTTTTTAGCTCGATCTACATCCGCTTGCCCCCAGTGATGAATGAATAAAATCGGTGAAAACCTACGATCACCACATACAACCAACCCGTTAGTAAGTGGTGACGATCAAATATAAAAACATCGTATAAGCTAAAATGTCCATAACACATTCTAACTTTGTAAGTTATTTCAATCGATTATCCTTCCAAGTTTCAATTCTTTCAATACAGTGTCGACTCTTCGAAAGTCCGACGTTTATAAACCTGCACTTCCAAACATACTCAATAATAATATGGTTAGCAAACCTGTAATCATAATATATTCAAGCATCATATCTTCGTCAAAAGAACGCCAACCAATTGTGTACATCCATTTAACTACAACGAATGTATCCCTTTCGCATAATCGTGTTCATACATACATATTTCATACACATATCTCACATTCTAATTCATACACCCTATACCCACTATAATTCTAATTATACATGCCTACGTACGATCTCGTTCACTCAAACGTATTTAACACACCATCCCTATTCATGCATATAATCATTCGATACTAGACTTACTTATAAACGAGTTCCGTCTTTTCGCACGTATAACACATTCGTATTCGTGCGACATACTTAAGTTGTTATGACTCCTTTGTAAGTTATGCTACTTTCCGAAAGTTTATCGGAGCCTTTGCATAAGTCTTAGGGAATACGGAAGTTCAAGACGTAATAATATATCAGAAATCGGGAAATTTGTGTTTAATACCAACGGTTCTCTTACCGTAACTTACGGTGGGGACCTTATGCAAAACTGAACACTCATGCCGTAAGCTACGACCAGCTGCCGTAGCTTACGGTTAAAACTATTTGAATCAACGAACCCGCCGTAAGCTACGGTCCCCCTACCGTAGCTTACCGTGGTGTTTTTTTGCATAAACATCATTACCCTGTCGTAAGCTACGACCAACCACCATAGCTTACGTGGGCAACTGCTGTTATCATGTATGCAGCTTATTTTGACCCGTTTTGAGTCTTGTGCGGTTAAGTCGGCCCCGAGACGTCCAAACACGCCTTTTTCTAATATCTTATATGTTATTACTTCTTTTCAAACCTTCCCTTAACGTTACCAAATCCCCATACTCTCTTTTAAAATTCTTTCAACTAAAAGTTTGACTCGATTACCCCTATTTTGAGGCTTTACCGGTTTAACATCATACCAACCATTTCAACAAATCATACCTTAACATTTATCATTTATTTGCATGTTCCACCTTGATTTCGAATTTTCAAATATATGCATATTATCATGTAAATAAATACAAGTGGGTGCGGAAATTACTTACTTGAGCGTCCGCATTCGTGCTTGCTTTCTTGTCTCATTTTTGACCCATAGCCTTCCATGCTTCCATCCATCTTGACATGATCCTATACTTTCATGTCATCGCATCCACATTCTTGTTAGCATACATGATTGCACATAGTAACGATCATATCAATTATATCTTACATTTGATTTTCGTTAGTCAATTCTAACAAGCACAAGGCATCTACTCACAATCACATCTTTTCCAACACATAAATTCACCATGTCCTTACATATAACACATACCATACGACTTTCTATAATTTACATTTTGACAAAAAGTCTAAGCTTGCTCCTTTTGCAAGTCTGACTTTCAGAAGTCGACGGTCTATCATGTGAACCTTTAACTTAACCTCATACACCCGTGCCATCATGGTAAACTATACTAGTGACACTTTATACATCTCATACTCAAGATGCAATACACATACAACCACATTCAAGGTTAACCAATTTAACATAATTCTGTTATTCCCCTTTACTAGTAGCCTTCATGCTATACATTTAGTACACATTCCCTTCTAAGATACCGCTAAGCAATTAGTCTAACCCATGTAGTGCACCACCCATTGAAGCATAGAGTACAAGTTCCTAAAGCATGTTTTCTACTAAAATTATTTCACTAGACCAAATAACATGTGATCCATCCACCCAAAGCGCATTTCTCATACTAACCTATCATTGATTACTTCATTGTTACATTCTATACATATTAATCCTCTACTAGCATAAATTTTCACATCATGTTGTCGTTTAGGCATTTCATCAAGCACTCGGTGTGCGTACACCATTTAATACACAAGGTACTACTAATTCATGTTTTTATTCCTATTTCTTACATTCATTCATCATCATCACTAGTAAACATCATACAAATTCCATACCATAATTAATCTATATAACAGGTACGCATCATATACTACATAATACCTAAAATTTGTGAAAGAATTGAACATGGATAATTATTCGTCTCACCATTCTTACTACTACAAGTGGGTTTTATCCCAAATCATCAAATTACTTAAAATCTTGTATAGTTCATGTTCTATATGGTGATTCTAACACATATTCATAATTAATTTCATACAATTTCGTGGATTAAACATAAACCCACTTCATACAAGATCATCAAATCTCAAATTACAACTTACCATATGTTTGTTAGGTTGAGATGATCATAATTATTCGTTCATTCAAGAGATTAGCTTCCAATTTCACCATCAATTTCTTGTAGTTAGGGTTGTTTGAGAGTTCTCATCCTCTCTCTCATGTATGTCGACACACACACACAAGAACACACACTAAACTTCCTGCACTTTCTTTTTAATTAAAACTCCACCCCAAAAATCTTCACCTTTAGTCCCTCATACTAAAACATAATTGACACTACTTTCCTCCTTTAATATTTTTTACCATACATTTAACTAGGTTAAATAGTCTAGTTAGTTTATTTCATACTTAAAAATATGGACACATACTAGCGAATTAAACAATTCGAGTTTTGGGGCGTTACACAGGGATGGCAATTGGCAAGAGAAATCAGGAACCGGCTCCACCAATGCCTAACTCGTGGTTAAAGCCATATAATATATTTCATAAATCATCACCATGTTCATACACCAACTGAATTATGCTATTCTTGCTCAGCTCAAACGTTATTAAATCTATGTCTCGTACATAAACATTTACCCTGTTGCCTGCATTTTTTAAAGAAGTTCGCATTATACTTCTTTAGTTTCACCCATCTATCTATGTACCAAACTAACGTATAACACTTGATTCGATTACATAATCTAAATGATCATCAAGATAAACCAAACGCCTAGATGAATTCATCAAAATACATAAAAATCTAAGCAATCTTATTTAGCAGCGTGACCCAACTATAAAAGAGTCAAGAAAGTCATTAGGGTACAACAAAATACTTTCAAAAACAAGTCATGTAATATTTTTATCGATTCCTTTTAGATAGCCAATTTGAGCTAGCAGGTTCAGACACAAACACGAAAACGCGACACGACCTTGACGGGTTCGTGTTTGACCCTTAACAAGTTTTGTGTCTTAAACAAGTCAACGTGATAAGACCTGTTACTTTTCGTGTCCTGTTCGTGTTTACCTATTTCGTGTTCACGTCTTAACAAGTCGTGTCTGATACGGTATGTCAGTCCTAGACTCCACACTCAACCCATTCAGGGCCAATTTGTGTCTTAAGAGGTCGTGTTCGTGTCTTAACTGGTTGTATGGTACGCTTGTAAGTTTTTTCGGGTCTTAACAAGTCGTGTTCGTGTAACCTGTTTATTATTAGGTTCGTGTTCGTGTTCGAAAAACTGGCAAGATAAGATTTCATGTCGTGTTCGTGTTTACCTGTTTCGTGTTCGTATTTTAACAGGTCGTGTCTAACACGATATGTCAACCCTATAGCCAATATTAAATAAAAATAGAAGGTTGAAATACCATCTTAATTTTTACATGCTTACGTACAACGGTTTAAGATAAAAATGAAGTTATGTTTACCTTGTAATATAATGGACTTTTAAATTAAACAAGTCAATAATTACGCATTAGTGATGAAAACCAAGGAAACGTGTTCTGAAGGGTTTGGAATGCAAAAAGTGTAAAAACAAAGGACTGTTGCTAAAACTTTCCCAAACACATAAATATTCCACGATGCCGCACATCACCCTTTCTAGATTCAACACGCTGACGTGTACGGCCCAGATCTCCCATCTATTTCCAGCTTAGATCTGATAGGTCGCCACCCCCGCTTTACCCCTTTCAATTTCTCCCCTCTTCCCTTTCTCCCTCTGCTCTCGATCCACTCCAATTTTCCCATTTTCATTTATATCGATACACATATATATATATATCATATCATACCAATCTCTCACTCTCCATATTATTCTAATCGCATATTCCGATAAACTAATTTCACATTTAGGGCTCCGTAAAAACCCCAAACCCTAGCTTTTGTTCTCCCTTGATTCTTTACTCATTTTTGCATAATCGTAATCGTGTAATTGTTATCGTAATCGTTATCCGATTCGAATCCATCGGAACTATTACTATTATTGTTATTATATTATCATTATTATTGTTATTGTGATTGTTGTTAGTGTTATTAAGAGGGTTGTAATTGTAATAATAATATGAATGGGGAAGGAATTAATGGTGTCTGTAGATGTGGATGTAGAGGAAGGAGAGATTTCGGATTCGGCTTCGGTTGAGGAGATCAGTGCGGAGGATTTTTCGGCGAAAACTCCGGTTGACGATTGTGCGAACGAGTGTTCGAAACAGCAGGTGCAGCAGCAGAAGAAGGTGTGGACGATGCAGGATCTGGTGAAGTACCAGAACACGTATCAGATGTCTAGGAATTATGCTCCAGGGTTGTATAACTTTGCTTGGGCACAGGCTGTGCAGAATAAACCACTTGATGATTATTTGAAAAATATGAATACTGGTAGTGGTGTTGATGATGTTGATGTTGATAAACAATTGATGCAGTTGAATGGGAATGGGGATAATGTTGGGGTGAAGGAGGAGAAGATTGTTGTGGATATAAGTGGTGATAATGGAGGTAGTGAGAAGGAAGAAGGGGAACTGGAAGAAGGTGAGATTGATTTGGATGTGGATGTTGTTGGTAAACAAGAAGGGGCAGGGGGTGATGTTGAGAAGTGGATTAATGTGATTCGGATCGGGCTAGAGGGTATAACGGTTAATGATGCGAATAAGTAAGATATATAATGACTGATTTGATTACTGAGATTGTTGAATGTTTGGTGCGTGTTTGATTGATTGATTTGGCGTTGATGTTTTGATTGTAGATCGTTTAATGGAGTCTGTTCTAGACTCGAGGATATGCTGGATAGTTTGTCGACTTTGCTTTCGGAAAATTCTGTGTTGAATAAAGATGAGTTGGTTCAGTTGGCATTTGCTGCTGTTCAGTTAGTTAATTCGGTAAGATAGGTTCAAAGAATTTCTTAACCCTCCCAAACTGCATTTTGTTTAAAATACGCGCGGTTGTTGTTTGGCTAAGAAGTGTTTGATTGCAGGTATTTTGTTCCATGAACCAATATCAAAAGGAACAGAGCAGACACATAATGTCGAGGTCTTTAATCTCTTTTCATTGAGATATTTAAATGTTTTGGTTCTTTATTACTGTATGTGTTCGTTATCATATTTCTTTGTGATGCATATATTTACAGGCTGCTGACTAATGTGAAAAGCCGTATGGCTGTTATGTTCTCCTCTGAACAAGTGAATAAGGTGCGGTTTAAAAGCAAGGTCATTTGAGTTTGAGTATCCTGTAGTGAGTGACATAATATTGACTATATTTGGTTCTAACAGGTAGAGGACATGTTTCTGTCATGTAACTCGACTGATGTTAGTTCAAGTAATAAGCACAATGAGAAGGAAGAAGATACACCGTATCATGCTATACAGAAAGCAGCTTCTGTAAGCGAGGAATCTATCTTAGATGCAATGCCAATGGAAACATCAGACGAAAACCCCAAACCGCCTGAATCTTTGAAAATACAGTCATCCACTTCCAAGAATAGAATACTGCTTCCACTACTTGATCTTCATAAGGATCATGACGTCGATAGTCTTCCATCACCTACACGTGAAACAACAAATCCTTTACCTTTCGGCAAAGCACTCTTTGTCGGTGATGCAGAAACAAGACCTGAATGGCCCACACCTACCCCACGTGCAGTGCAACATCGCTACGAAACTGACGCTCTAAAGGCCGTTTCTACATATCAACAGAAATTTAGTCGAGGCTCATTTTTTTCGAATGATCTTCCAAGCCCAACTCCTTCTGAAGAAAGCGGTGATGCCGGTGGTGATTGCGGTGGTGATTGCGGTGGAGAAGTTTCCAGTTTCTCAAACGTTCAGAATTCAAGTATTTTAGCTTCGGCTACAATAGAAAAACGAGATACTTTTAGCGTTCCGGAAAGACTTAATGCGCAGTTACTTGCAAATGCTAGGAATGCTGCACCCGTGTATTCCACGTCTAGTTCTGTGACTAGGGTTTCGAATAAAACACGGGACCCGAGGCTCCGGTTAGCCAAGCCTGAAAGCTTGCTGGATATTAACAAAGGGACTGTACCATTCTCCGGTAAACAAACTACAATTGAACCGCTTGATTCAAGGAAACAGAAGACTTTCGATGAGCCTGTTTTGGTAGATGGTCCTGCACCAAAAAGGCATAAAAACGAATTTTCTAATTCTGTTAATCCCCGGAATAATGTTGTGGCTGTCCCGCAAACTAGAGCCGTAGAAAATGCTGTAACCTCTACTATGCCTACTACCAGTGGCGGGAATGGTGGGAGTGTGCATATTCCTGTTACAGGTGTTAATCACACTACAGCATCCTTGCAATCTATTTTGAAAGATATTGCGGTGAATCCTACACAGTGGATGAATTTAATCAGCATGGAGCAACAGAAGTCGGTTGATCCTGCGAATTACGCGACACCATCTTCAAGCCAAAGTTCTCTTTTGGGTTCCGTGCCAATGATTACAGTTGCCTCTCAACCGTTGGTGGTTGGGAAAAGATCAACTGCTGATACACAAATATCTCAGCCAGCTTCAACGGTTAGCATTTTTTCATGCCTACATCTTTTTCATTTATTCATCTTATCGTACTTTCTCATGTTATGGTATTTTTGCTGTTTCTATGGTCTTTTAGCCCAGCTTTCTATCAAAAAAATCACTTGAACCATTGATGTGTGACATTTTCGAAACCTTTTTGTTGTCTGTGTTCTATGTATTTATGTTCTTTTTTCTTTTGATGTTTTGCAGGATGACTTAGGGAAACCAAAAATGAAACCCCGTGATCCTCGTCGTGCTCTGCACAATAAACCGTTACAAAAACAAGAATCAGTCACTAAGTTATCAACTGTCGAGGGTACCAAAGGAATTATAAAGCAAACAGATCCAAGAGTATCATCTCAACCCGTATCAGCACCAGATATCACCCGTCAGTTCACCAAGAATTTGAAAAATATTGCCGATCTGGTTTCTACATCCGTGAGTTCGTCTATTCAGATGCCGTCATCACAACCCGCACAAGTCCACCCAAGTTTTGTAAACATAAAAGGGCCATCTTCACTTCCAGGCCGCTTTCAGAACGGGAACGGGCCTGCAACTGAAGAAGTTGCTTTGGGCCAGGGCCCATCTCAACTGCAAAACACGTGGGGGGATGTTGAGCAGTTTTTTGGACGGTTTGATGATCAGCAACGGGCTGCTATTCAGAGGGAACGGTCAAAAAGAATGACAGAACAAAAAAAGATGTTTGCTGACCGCAAATTATGTCTCGTGTTGGATCTTGATCACACTCTTCTCAATTCGGCTAAGGTAGCAACTCTTTTTGTTATGTATTCTTTAAATCGATTTATAATAATTCCGGAACATTAAATTTAATCAGTATGCCAATGCTCCCAGTTTTCAGAAATCGAATCGGTGCACGATGAGATGCTGAGAAAGAAAGAAGAACAAGACCGTGACAAGCCACATAGACATCTGTTTAGATTTCAGCACATGGGTATGTGGACTAAGCTTCGGCCCGGGATTTGGAACTTCTTGGAGAAGGTAAATGCTTTATTTAATAAAACAGTTTGGAGTAAAATGCCATTTTCGTCCCTGAGGTTTGCCAGTTTTGCGACTTTTGTCCAAAGGTTTGTTTTTCCGCATCTGGATCCAAAAGGTTTGAAATCTTGTCATTTTCATCCGGCTCGTTAACTCCATTCATTTTTCTTCGTTAAGTCAGGGGTATTTTTGTCTTTTTTGTTAATTTAAAGGGTAGTTCGGTCTTTTTCAGAGGTATTTGGAGACCAAAGTGCCCTTTTAGTTAGCAAAAAAGACAAAAATACCCCTGATTTAACAAAGAAACGGATGGAGTTAACGAGCTGAATGAAAATGACGAAGTTTTAAACCTTTTGGTTCCAGATGCGGAAAAACAAACCTTTAGACAAAAGTTGCAAAACTGGCCAAACTTCATGGACGAAAATGGCATTTTACTCAAAAGTTTGGCTACTTAATTCACAAACTGTTCATGTTAAAACCTTTCATCAATTTCTTTCCCATTCCCCAGGCTAGTAAGCTTTACGAGCTTCATCTTTACACGATGGGGAACAAACTTTACGCTACAGAAATGGCCAAAGTTCTTGACCCAAAAGGCGTTCTATTTAACGGGCGGGTTATTTCAAAGGGTGATGACGGTGATAATGTTGACGGAGATCCCAAAAGCAAGGATTTGGAAGGCGTTTTGGGTATGGAGTCAGCGGTTGTAATTATCGATGATTCTATAAGAGTCTGGCCTCACAACAAACTTAACTTGATAGTTGTAGAAAGGTATATTGTAATATTGGATACACCTTGATTTTAATTATAGTTTGTTTATACATATGTTTTTTAATATATGGATATTTGTATTGCAGATATATATATTTTCCATGTAGTAGGCGACAATTTGGCCTTCCGGGTCCTTCTCTTCTTGAAATCGATCACGATGAGAGACCAGAAGACGGGACTTTGGCGTCTTCTTTGGCGGTAAAAACATCTAATTCAAGTTATCTTGAAAGTATTATATTTGTCTGTCTCTAACATCGCCTACTTGTTGGTCTGAATTTAGGTTATTGAGAAAATACATCAACTTTTTTTCTTGGAAAAATCTTTAGATGAAGCCGACGTTAGAAATATACTAGCATCAGAGCAGAGGAAGATTTTAGCAGGGTGCAGAATAGTATTTAGCAGGGTGATCCCTGTCGGCGAAGCTAGCCCGCATTTACATCCATTATGGCAGACAGCCGAACAATTTGGTGCTGTTTGTACGAATCAAATCGATGAACATGTCACCCATGTGGTTGCCAATTCTCTTGGCACTGATAAGGTACCTTCTTCTTCTTCTTGATTGTAATACTACAATGGTTATGAGAAGAAACTTGATGCATCTGCTTTCATGTCAGGTTAATTGGGCACTTGCTACTGGTAGACCTGTGGTGCATCCTGGCTGGTATGACTTTGTTCTCTTTATGAAAAACAAGTGTGTGTGTGTGTTTTATGGTTCGTGGTGAATTTAACATGTGTTTAAATAAATAGGGTGGAGGCATCGGCATTGCTTTACCGGAGAGCCAACGAACATGATTTTGCCGTCAAACCTTGAAAATCTCCGTTTCTATATGGGGAAATGGTTTTGGTCTCTTAAAAGTTAAAAAAAGGGACACACTTATTATTAGGCGAAGAAACGCACCACCCCCACCACCAGCAGAGCAATTACAGTTACGTTTAGTTATACCTCCTCAGCCGTGCTGCTGACAATCCAGTCAACGCACAAAATTAATTGTTTTCAAAGATAGTTTGATTGGCTATTTTTGAAAAGACGGAGTGACTGAAAAATCTGGGAGGGACTGCAGATGAAGTTCATAGTGTGGTGAACTGGAGATGGTGACAAGCTGGAAGAGCCCCTAATTAATCAAATACTTAAACAAATAAAATTGAAATGCACAAATAAAAGTTGCATGGTTTAAATGTCAAATTTAAGGAATAATAATTGTGGAAATGGTTTTTGGTTAAACTGATAAAATTGGAATGCACAAATATAAACCTTTGGGTAATCTGTGGGGTAGTAGAGTCGGGTTCATCTCACATTCTCACCCGCCTCTGTATTGTTAACCATGCAGTTGGAGAATCGGGCGGAGGTTAGGATTCAGTTATCTGCAGGTATGACCAGCTGTTTGAATCATGCCTTAATGTTGCTAGACATTCTTGATTAGGTGACAAGGTTAGGTTATGATTAAGGATGTGATTTGTCCAACGAAAGATTTTACAAGGATGTGTACCAAAGTGGTATGGTGATGTTCGTTTTGTACCGAAATACTGATGACCTTGCAAGACAAGGCAGTCCCTGAAGTTCCTATCTTCTCCTCTTTGGCGGCATTCCAAAAACCAAAAAATAAACTCGTCCGATGACTGGTTTTAATTTGTTTCACCTTTTCAACCTGCTACCAAGCCCCAGGGCCTAGGCTGCATCCTGCATTACCATAAATGATTTAAGGACGGGTGCATCACCATTAGCATAATGCCCAAATTAATAAAAAAGACATACAGGTTTATACAGGCGATTATTTATAGGAACATGTTAGCGCTCTACAGTCTGTCTGAAACCCATGTCCGTGAAGTCTAAATAATACCAACATGTATATTCTTGAAAACCATCGGATGACGACCGATATGAAGCGCACAGATTGTCATCTAATATGAGATCCATCTCTTAGGAAGTTATGTTTAGATAACATGAAGTAATGTTTAGTTAACATAATTTATATAGAGCTAGGCGAAAACCACTGTTAAAAAAATTAAAACTGCTAAACTGTAACTTTGATGCCCTATTGTTATGAAACCATCTGATTTAAGAGACAAAGCAGTCAGCAAGACAAAGTGGATCACAAGAACAGTAAGTACACATGAATATATACTAGTTTGGTTGACCAATGTAATTAGGTTACGTCCATAAATGAACTTAATTGATTTTATACCAATTTCAATGTCAGTGAAACTATTTTACAGTTTTTTTTAACGATGAAAGATTCTATAATTATAGAACAAGGACCAGCAAGAGCTATACAACCCGAAAAAGTACAAGGCAGCAAAAACAAAAACGGAAAGACAAACTACAATTGTAAAGCTATTATTACGTTACCACATCTCTCACATTCAATTGTGGCCATCTCTCCTAATTTAGGTCCTTCATATTAGATCTTTCTCTAATTGTAAAACTATTATTTTACAGTTATAATCAGATGTTTATTTATAATGGCTAGAATGTGAGAATTGGTTAAGGGGTCACAAACTTCTATTGAGACTCATTCCATCGACCTTGATAAGGTTCTCCCCTCTGTCCTATACATAGCACAACAAGAGTGGCTCATCCAACCTCTAATACGACCATTATTGTTGTTTTATCCACAAGATATTCACATATATGTTTTTAGTTGCCCGGTGAGACTTTCCAGAAAATCACATATACTCTCACCTGAGCATGCACTAGTGGAGTTTTTATCTTCTCTATAGCTATTGCATCGAAAACATGCTGTTTGGTATTTGAAATTGAGGTGCGGCCGGTGGCGGATCTAGAGTTCTTTGTGAAGGGGACATAAAATGAGTCACTTTAAATCAAGTCGGGTCAAAATGGGTTGGCTATAATAAAACTACTTATGTTTATTTATTTAATAATACAAGGATTATGACATAACTTAGTTATACTCAAACTTGTATAGATAAAAAGGGTATTGAAATTTAATAATCCTAACTTTAATCTATTGACTAAGATCAATCCCAATTAAGAAAATGTTAGACAATCTTAATTTTGAATGTATCTTCCTTCAATGATCCCATAGTTTTGAATGTTAGTCCAGTATTTTTTTGATGACGTAGCATAACATGTCAACAAAAGTTATTTTTTCTATTACATAAGCATGTCACGTCATCAAAAAGTTAAAGTTTTTGCCTCGTAAGCATCATGTCTACAAATATGATGTCATCAGACAACATGGTCCAACATTGATTCATTTTGGAAAGATGGAGTGTAAAGTTGACGAATTTTCAAAATATGGTGTAAAGTTGAGACTGTGTGTCAACCATTGGGTGTAAAACTGCAGTTTACTTAATTAAAAAATTATGCTAAAAACTCATTATATCTTATCTACCATTTCTCTACCTAACTTCTATATTTTTAAAAATGATACACTAGTTTTTAACATATAAAAAGCCATTGTTCATCCTCTATTAAATTATTGTTAGTGTATAAAAATGAAAAATAAAATAAGTGTATTTGAGTAAGATAAAAATATAAATGGTGGATGAGATCAGTAAGGATTTTTAAAAGATTTATTAGATTAAAATAATCACAACTATGACATATGGTCAGCAACTATCCCAACTTTCAACCTATTTTATTCCATTGAGTTTTATTTTAACTAAAGTCTAACTTCTTTAGTATTTTGCTGATGTGGTTACTTACATGGCACAAAAACATTAATACCACCACCACCCACTACCACCGCCATCTCCACCAACACCACCGCCCACCACTTACTACTAGAGAGCATCGACATTGTTATACCGGAGAGCCAATGAACATGATTTTGCCATCAAACCTAGAAAATCTCCATTTCTAATTAGGGAAATGGTTTTGGTCTTTAAAGTTAAAAAAGGTGCCGATCACTTGATATTAGGTGAAGAAAGGCGTCACCGCCGCCACCACCAAAGCGGTTACAGTTACAATTACGTTTAGTTACACCTACTCAGTTCCAGTCAACGTACAAAATTAATTGTTTTCAAAGATGGGCTGATTAGCCATTTGTTGAAAAGGTGGAGTGACCGAAAAAAGTAAGAGAGGAGCCTGTGGGGGAATGCAAATGAAGCTGATAGTGTGGTGATGTGACAAGGTGTAATTAATAAAAAATTCAATAAAAAAAAAAGTAACGTAACAATTTTTTTATAGACAATTACTTGTAGGAAAATATATATTCTTGAGAAACATAGAACCACGGCCATTACAAGGCATATGGAGACGGCATCGCGAACGGCCGCCGGAAGTCCTTTAATATACTTTGTGATGGCACGTTCGGCGGTGCTGACTTGGTGGGGGCATAGGGTGCTAAGTTGCTTAAATCGGGTGGTGTAGGCTAAATTGTTACCACTGATTTGCTAAGGATCCAAAACACCTCATCGAGTTTTTGCATCTCGTGGGGAGGACAAAACTCCGTTATCATGAGTTGCTTCACCTCTTTCCAAGGTAAAGCGTAAACGGCGTCACTTCCACGGAGTTTCCTCTCATTCGTCCACCAATCGAGCTGTCACACCCCAACTGATGGCGGAAATATCGGGATGAGACGAAAACGAGATTGCTCATTGCTCACAACGCTAATAAATGACAATATTTAATTAAATCCAAATTTCATTTCACAACATTGTCAAATACAACATGAAGCAATACAATAAATTCATAAAACATAACAAAATTTGGTACAACATTTATAAATCTAACGTCTAAAATGTGTGTATCTAAGTCCTTGCTATTTTGATTTCATAGCATCATCTCCTTCAACATGTAACATGTTTTAAAATAAAGTCAATGCAAAAGCAAATGCGAGTACACAAGTTTAAGCATAGCATACGTATACGAATAAAGTTTTAGCAATCCTCATGGCAATTAAATCTATACAAGAGCAATATCAAGGCATGCAATACTAATAATCAAACCCTTAACGCAATCACGATGTTTTAACATGACCTCACGAATAAGACGATGGAGGTGGATGCGTGAATTCCTATAGCGCTAAGCATGTCAAACGAAGGCTAAAAATAGTTAATGACTAAAGCATAGCATAACGAATATCCCAGACAAGCAACAAGTATACGATTCAAGTAGTCATGTGTATAGGATTGCTTGTGCGTTTCATAAAGTTTAAGTGTTTGTGATTTTTGTATATGGAAACATGTTACACCCAAATATTGATATAAACAAAAGTGGGTCGAGTGTACTCACAAAATTTGCTAAGTCTTCTTTGGAGATCCCACGACGACTTGATTATGTTGAAGAAAGGGACACCGATGCCATCTTAAATGACAAACGGAGGTGTATGAATAATCGAAAATACGTCGGAGGATTCGAAGCGGAATGAATGAACGTATATATATGACATAGTTTATGCAACAATTTTAAATGGAATTTCGTCAAAAGTATTGTAGAAGGGTTCACCAAAAATAATAGTCATATGAATTTTGTCGTTTAGATAAATGTATTTTATCGAAGAGGGAAGTATATGTATATATATTTTGACGAAGGCAAATTAGATATATGTATATATTTATATTCTGACGAAAGAAATGATAGATTTCTATTTTTCGACGAAAGTTGTAATAAATATATATGTTTTGTCGAAAGCTGTATTCGATATATATATCTAGTCGTAAGTATAGTATATACGTATTTTTGTCGAGGAGTATAATAAATAATTATATATATTTTGTCGGAAAGGACAATATGTATATATTTTGTCGTTAAATAATATATTTTGTCGAAAAGGATGATATGTGTTTATTTTATCAAAAAACATAATAAGTAAATATATTTTGTCGAAATGTGTAATAATTATATATATATATATATATGCATGCTTCGACGAAAAACGGGCAGAGTTTCCCTTATTTTTGGACGATCCCGACAATCTAGTTGTCGATATAGTTTCCAAAACTCAACAATTCAATAGCAATATAAATATAAATGATACATATAAACTCTTCGTCAAGTGTCAAAAGACGTAAACAAATGACTAATGTATCGTTTTCGTGTAGATAATAAAATATATAATAATGAGATCGCAATGTAAACAATATATATTAGAACCTTCGTTAAATACAAAATGTAAATGAGTATTAGAAGTACGGTTCGAGTGGTTATAATAATATGTACAAACAATATACTACAAAAATTGTGCCGTTAACATTTTACCGAAACTCACGTCGACCCGTTGACCACAGTTGACTGAGTTGATCGGGACTCGAACCGTGCTTGACCCGAACAGAACTTGAACCGAACAGGAGTATGACCCGAGCCGACTCAACCCGTTCACCACTGTCGTGTCGAACCTGAAACGAACCGAACAAAGACCGACTGAAACAAATTGACCGGAGAATGAATTGAATAGACTTAAAACTTTACCTGAAACAACATGAATCAGAACTAGAACTCGAACTTGAATATGAGACTGGCGGTGTCTCCGTCGAGTTCGCCGGAAAACCGATGACTGCAACCGGTGCCCTAACCGAGACTCGAACCTGGTACCAGAACTGGCATGAAACGCGATCCACCGGAGATAACCACCACTGTTGCCGAACCGGGGCCACTGCCGTCACTGAACTACACTGCCGCCATCCACCATTTCAGTGTCGCCGCTGATGCGGCTTCTGCCGTACGCCGAAAGCGGCGGTGGTGCTGTTGTGATTTGTCATGCGACCGGGGGGGGGGGGTGATGGTGGTTACGAGAGTGAGGGAGAATGAGTGTGGGTGTGGCCGGCGGTTGTCGCAGAGAGGGGAAGGAGAGAGCCGAGAGGTGTGAGGGTTGCGGGTGTTTGCCGAAAAACGACGCCGGTGACCGGAATCCGGCGACCAGATTCTAGAGAGAAGGGGGTGGCGGCTGGTAAGTGTGTGTAGTGTGTGTTGTGTGTTAGCTTATAAAGGTAGGGTTTAGGTGATTAGTGTTTGGTAGGTTGGGCCTAAAGCCGGTTAGTTCGGTTCTTACGTTTTAAAGCGGCTCTATTACGTTTTGAAACCCATCTTCGAACCCAAACAACGTGAATGTAGTATAATATTATTATCATTACTATTATATTATATTAAAGGAAAATATTAAAAATACGAGGCGTTACACGAGCGCCCTCGATTTGAAGAGAACGGTGGCATTGCGGGTCCGGAGATGATATTCACTATTGATGAATGTGACCTTGATATCATCGAACCACTGAAGCATAGTAGTGGCACCATCGTTGCTTGTGAAAGGGGCGATGTTGCAAGCAATAAATTTCTTATACGTAAAGGCGGTTTTGGGAGGGTCGATATGGAATCGATCGAGACGTTAGGGCTCGAGTTAGCTTGGATCTTACTAACGATATCAGGTGTGACATGGGCCTTATTGTCAACATCTTTTTGTTGGAGTATTGCTTAGAGCTCCTCTTAGAGTTTGAAAATCGGTTGGAAGACATCTACAAGGTCGAGTAAGGGTAGAGTGATGAAACTTGATCAACGGAAAAATACTTTGCATGATTAAGGCATGGTAATGTGTCACATAGCATGTAATTTTCAAATAGTTTCACATAAACGAATCATGTATTCATATTAAAAGTAAATTAAACAACAATGAAAGAGTTTTAAAGTTTGTTGGTTCACAAATGTTATTATTGTTTTAGGTTGCGATAGTAGTGCGATTCGGGAAATTCGACTTAAGAAGAAGAGAGGTTCAAAATTTAAAACACAAAAAATTAATATAAGCATAAAAAGATTCAATTAGAAAATTAGAATGTTCTGGAATGGAACTAAGACTAATCCAAAGTAGTCGAAACTTCTTTTGTTTTTGGGATTCATGCTTTGCCCGAGTAGGTAGAATACTCTCGTCAATAATTTCGGTTAACGATATTCACCCTTCCGGTTACTACATGTCCCTAGTTAATCGAAAGTTCGAGACTTTGGTGGGATTGAAAAATCGAGTAGTGGGACTAGTCACCAAGATTTGGATATGACTTCTAACTTGGTGGTGTCGTTCGCTAAACGTGGTTGGTACTTACTCATCAAGATATAGAAATAAATCCAACTTGTTAGTAAGGGTCCACAAGAGTATGAGAATGAAATTGTGTAACATCCGGTCCCTCTAACCACCAATATTGTCCATTTTGCCCCCGATGGGTTGCACATCCAAATTATTCATTTTGCCCCCGATGGGTTACCCATCCAAGAAATCACAGCTTTGTTTTTGGTTGCCCTCGGTGGAGACTTCCCAGGAGGTCACGCATCTTGGTACTACTCCCACATGAGCACGCTTAACTGTGAAGTTCTCCTCTCATCCACTAGCATTAAGCCCAAAACGCGTTGATGATTTAAGAGGCGAGTCATGTCTTATAAACCAAGAATCTCTCCTGGCCACGGCCGATGTGAGATTTGCCTAGGGTGTTACAATGGTCCATGTTTATCTTTCGGTAGTCGGTATCAGTATCATTACAACCACCCCCTAGGGACTCATCGTCCTCGATGAGGTTTGCCCCACTATCCCGAACGACTCAAGAGTCACACCCAAATTGCCTCTAATCATCCGATATGCTGCTGCAGTCGATGTCAAGGTCTCTTGCCAGAAAACGGCGCGCCGCCACTAGACCGTTTCCGGTACTCAGTTCTGTCGTGGGGGTGTGTGTGGTCGGCCGGTGGTCACCATCCGCTTCTTTCTCTACCTCTCTTACTCCCGTAACCTCCTAGCTCTCTCTTGAATCCTTATTTTTGTGTGTGTGTTTTAGAGAAAAAAAGGTGGGGGCTAGGGTTTGAAGGAGATGAGAAGAGAACTCCACAGTTAACTGTGCTCAGGTGGGAATAGTACCAGGATGGGTGACCTCCTCGGAAGTCTCCACTGAGGGCAACAAAAAACAAAGCCGTGAGTTCCCGGATGGGCAACCCATCGGGGGCAAAGCGGACAATATTGGTGGTAAGAGGGGTCGGATGTTACAAATGGTATCAAAGCCAGGGCCGTACTGGTGGTGCCAGGTCCCGCGAGGACGTTGGACCCCTAAAGGGGGTGGATTGTGATATCCCATATCGGTTGCGAAGGGGAACAAAGGCTTCCTTATAAGGGGTTAGATACCTTCACCATCATGACGCGTTTTAAAAACCGTGAGGGGTGGGCGCTGAGGGCGTGTTGGCTGCCAAAGTGGATAATATCATGGTGCGGTTACGCTGGGCTGTTAAAAATTGCCATCAAGGTAAGGAAATCACTCCTACCTTACAATGGTAAAATTTCGTAATATTCGAAATCACGAATTGAAGTTGTTACTAAATTAAGGGTTTCACTTATATTTTGGTGAGGTTGTTTCAATTGTGGGATATGAGTGTCTTCGTATTGTAGCATAGTTTTTGCCTTAGGAAATGCATATATTTTAAGACAAAACAAGGAGCCAAGAAGCAATATATAGAGAATCAAGTATATTTTGAGCATAATAAGAGAATGGTCAAAGAAAGGGTTTCTTAACTATAGACTAGGTCAATCATGGTAATTTTCCTAATTGACTATAGTTAAAGCTCTGATACCAATATGTCACACCACAAACGATGGCAGAAACACCAAAGTGAGACGAACAAGATTGTTCAAAACATCATAACGTACTATTTGTGACAATAATTTAATAAACAACTTTTATTTCATTTCATACTCAGAAGAAATACATTGTTTCAAAAAGAGAAAGTACAACAACTTGGATCTAACATGATTAAACATAAAAGAAATACATAAAGTAAAGCTTAGGTGCATTTCCAGTTCGCCCTAAGTTGATTTCTTGAGCATCATCATACATTTCTGCAACATGTATATAAAATATCCGTCAACACAAAAGGTTGGCGAGCATACAAGTTTTAGTCTACATAGCATGCGTATAAAATGTCTCCGATCTAACATGACAATTGTACACTTCGTTATATATCATACTAGCATGCATCAACTGTAGGTCAAACCAAAATGTCCACTAGCGTAATCTTATCACCGAAGTGAACAAGACCGTTATGATAGAATACTTAATTATGACCACAAAACGGCCGGTGTGTTACTCCTATAGCGCTATACATGTTAATGTAGGCTTGCGAAGTTAATAACAAATAAAGTATTCTAGCATGTATAAACATATAGTATGACAAGAAGGATGTTTAGTGGATTGAGTGTTTGTGTAAGATTGATTGTGTGCATTTGTGAGTTTAATAATTTACACATGTTGCAACCCAAAGTGAATTAAAAGTAAAATGGGTCAAGTATACTCACGGTTTGCGAAGATAAATCCACAAGGAGCGAGTGGGTTGATTTCGGAAGGATGTAATTCACCAAGATATCCTAAAAGGATAAACAAAAGGTGTGTGAGTTTATGGGAGTTTGATGATGGAACGAGTTTGAGAGTTTATAAGTATGAAAGTATTCAAAAGTATATATTTGTTTAGACACTCATTTGGACACTATGTTTAGTTGTGTTTTTCATGGGCACTAAATCACCTATTAGAACTCCAAATTAAGAATCTAAAACTAAGATGTTATCCACCTTAACACATAATATCCAACAATTATTTTGGTTGGTACCATGGTTTGGTTTTGGATTTAATATTGTATGTATGTATGTATGTATGTATGTATGTATGTATGTATGTATGTCCAAGTCATAGATAGTCATATCCTTTAACCTTGAGATTTTACCAAAACAAAAATCATCAAAAGGATAATTTGGATGGTCATAACATAAAACAAAAATAAAACCCTCTAGTTCACCAAACAATCAAGTGATTTAAACTAGACGAGTGCATTCCAAACATGGATAGTGTTTGGTATAGTTCGCTCACTTTGTTTACTTGGAAGTTGTTTGGTGACTTAGATGGTATAGAATGTAAGTTAACTAACTAACTAAGTAATCAAGTGAGGTAAGTGGAATCCTAGTTGTAGAACTAAAGTTCCATTGTTCACACCATGCACCATAACATAAATCTTACAACATTACAAGTTGAGGACTTCGTTTGGTTCCTCTCACCGTGGAGATCACTTAAGAGTTTTTCAAGCATAAAAAAAGAGGTATATGAGCCTCATGTTTTCTAGAATAAACCTTAACTCAAGCCCTCAACATAAAGATTAGTTGGGAACTCAGTTTGGTACATAATATCCCAAGAAAACAAAGTATAAATAATAAGTATGATTGTTCTTACAAAACTCAAAAACTAATCCTAACTTTGGACTTGAAAATGGTGATGTAGCGACTTGGTTTACCATGGAAAATTGTGGTAACACTCCTAAAGGTTATCTAAGGAAGGAGAACAAGAAAACATGAAGAAAAGATGAAGGAAGTGAGTTAAAAACTCACTTTTGCACTTACAACTATTCTGCCCAAAGTTACAAAATCTTGAAGATTTGGAGTGTTAGAGAGAGTATTTGGAGTGTGGAAAATGTTTAGGAGGTGGTAAGGGGTTGTATTTATTGTTGAGATTAGGGTTTGGGTGTTAAATGAGTTGGTTGGGGTTGAAAGGAGGGAAAATGAGCCAAAAATTTGTGAATTTAAAACAATCCTTCAGACCAGGTTCCATGCGGACCGCAAGGGGGGTTCCATACGGTCTGTTTGGAACTCTGAAATTATAAAAATTTTATTTTTATACCCTTGAGTTGTTTGTGTCACACCCCAGATTTCCAACCCAAATCCATACACCGGTGAGCCCGGGTGGGGAGTATCGTGACGTCATTTGATAATCATCATAGTCAATTAAACACGGCACAGCGGAAGTCTTGGAGTAAAAGTACTATTACAAACCGAATGTTCGAAAATACAAAATAATATATAGGCTCGTGATAGAAGATCCACAGGCGGATCATAAATTGTACATGGAAAGAATATAAGACAGACTTTGGGCAGATTTAAGATTTGCAAGATCCTCTATCACTACCGAGCACTTCCAGCCTATTTTCATATTGTACCTGCAGTTTAGTCTTTTGAAAATACGTTAGCTTTCGCTGGTAAATACACCCGAGTGACTCATTTTGAAAACATTTCAAAAATGTTTTAAGTGCGTATCAGCACACAATATTTTTATAACTTGGGTTAATTCGTCCAACCTTGTTAACAGATTACATGTTTGTCCATATACGGGGCCCGGTACATAGACGAGACACAATAACGTACACACCACTTTGGACTCACGAAGGAGTCAATTCCTCCCAACCTTGTGGGAATGCATAATTGAGCGTCTATTGGGTGTATGCCTACACCCGCGCTAAGGTCGTGGCCATTTCTATTGTAATAAGCCGAGGATATCCAGGACACGGTAGTTAACCCCTGATGTTTAAGTTATCTAACAAACTGATTAAAATAGAATATGCGGATTTACTAGCCACAATCCAGCATTCGATTGATCCCATTTCTGACCAAGCAGTAATAATTTACCGTAACCCAAGCCCGTATAGGGAAAATAAGTCGAGAGTATTTACCTGAGCTAGTCTTCTTTAAATTTTTAATAACTCATTCGTACACAAAAGTACTAAGTGCAGATAGCATTTACCGGCAAGTCTCTAGACTGGATTATGGCATAAACTAACCAATTAAATACTAACCGCCTTATTTAAGTCATAGACTTAGACCGACTAGCATACTTGATCAAAACGTATGACGCTAGATTAAACGATGATTGGATAGAATGTAGTTTAATCCCAACAAGTACCTTGACTTGTTTAATATGGGTAAAGTATTAACATTATGGATTTTGAGATTTAAAATGATGAGGTTAAACCCGTTTCGGTTAATTTCCGTAAACTAGTTACATATACTTAACCGTATTCGTATTAGCGATATCGGGTAACCGAATAAGTCATGAACAATTTCTATATGCCATTATATTTTAAATAAGTTAAGATATCAGTAGGATATCAACTTGTATGCCCGTTATGGTTTTAAAACGAAACTATGCCTCATAAGGGCATTTCGGTAATTATATACCGTATAAAAGGAACTTGAACATATTTAAAGTTTATAATCGTGATTATTCTGGAAAAATACATTATTTATGATATTATATCAGTAGGATACCAATTATATGTGTAATTTATCTTTTATTACCAAACTATGCATCGAAGGGACATTTTGGTCATTTTACAAATAGTTTATTAATTATTTGAGGTTCTGATTTTATAACATGTACTTACTATAAATATGTTTAAAATAAGTTTTAAAAACAGTAGGTATCAAGTCTTGGTCAATAATATGGTTTAAAACCATACTATGCGCCGAAACAGCGCTTATGTCATAATATGACGTCTTTATACGATGTTTATGAAAACTGATATTAAGGTCAGATTAAAATGTTTTAAATATGTTATTTAATATAATATATCAGTAGGTAAATGATTTAACTTGAAAACATTTGATTAAAATCATTTTATAAGCCACAAGGGCTAAAATCGTCATTTATCGACATAGTTTAAGGACCTGTTTGAAAACTCAGTTTATAACTTGGTTTAACATCCCAAATAATCCTACTTATAATATTACATCAGTAGGAAACTCATTTTCAAGTTCATTATTATTTAAAATCTTGTTTTATGTAAAAAGGGCATTTTGGTCAAAGATGGCATAATTATGGAACTTGCGCATAAACTTGGATTCTGATTATGATCATGTAATATACCTTTAGAGGGTTATACTACATTATATTACGATCATAATACAACTTTAGATCAGTAGGTAACTAATCTAAATCGGTTCGGAATCGAAAGTCAAAGCAGAAGTCAAACTTCGCGACTTTCTAGTGCGAACCGACCCTAGAACTGAAATTGAGGAGCCGAACATGTTCTTACATGTTCTAATAATTATTACCAACTTGTTTAAGTGTCAAAACAGGTTTCATAACATATATAAGATCAATTTATGATTTTTCCGAAAAAATGGCCTGTTTAACTTTTTAATATCATAACTTTGATCCGTCAATTGGTCTAGCAAACGTGATCTTCAGGAGGTGCCCTTTATAGGGATTAACACCTACCTTATTATGATCACATAGCCATGTTCATTTAGAACAATGGCTGGACCATAATGGTCTTAACCGAAAGTCAAAGCGTTTTCTGAAAAACGCTTGACTTTTGGCTATAAAAGCCTATAAACGAAAATACACAATGAAGGAACACTTACCAGTGATTCCTAGGGTGCAAAAGAACTATGTTGGATGCTCCTTTTAGCTAGGAACTTCCAGAGGAGGGAGAAGAGTGTGAATACAAAAGGTGCAAGTTCAAATGGTGAACTTGATCACCTATTTATAGTTGGAGAACTCAAAGGAGGTGAAGCCAGGTGTTTAGGGGTGTAAGAGGAAGCTTACAAGTATCCCAAAACGTGGCATAGCTGATTACAAGTCCATAGTTTTGATTTAGTGGTTTTTTGAAGCTTTGTTTGGAGGCCAAGACAAACTTTCTGCAACAGAGCCTCTCTCGCGCCCCGCGAGAGACCCAGGCCTGGTCTCTCGCGGCCTGCGACGTCCCTTGACCAGTTTCCAAAATTTGACACTTAAAGCCCTTAACTTTACAAAGCTTCTAAAAACCTTTTTAAACACCTTCTTGGCACTTTTAGCCCTCCGTAGCCAATACTTGCATACCCAGGATTATGCCCGGACATTGTCGAGCTCTCGGTTCGTTAAAATGTCACTGAGAGGTAAGAATTAACATGTTGACACTTTTAATCCCTCCAACATCCAACGTTCATATATTTACAAAACTGAACCCTCTCGTCCAACAAATGGCACATATGAGAGTTAGGACTTCGCAAAGGATCACTCAGAGGCTTATTATAAGCATGTTGATTCCGATGTCACTCAGACGTTGGGCATGTTGACATATCAGTCACTCAGAGGCCAAATTTCAAGCATGTTGACATATCAGTCACTCAGAGACTGTTATTTATGCATGTTGACACCGGACCGTCACTCAGAGGCTCAGTTTGAGCATGTTGACGCCTTTAGTCATTATTGGTCTTTAACGGACTATATTTAAAATACAACACGTGTCACTATACTATTGGACACGATTTTACAGGGTCTTACATTTTGGTTGGTTATCTTATGCTATAAACTCAAGGTTGAGCACGTTTTTAGGGTTTTAAGGTGTATGTAAGTATGTAATACATAAACGCGTATGAATACCGTTCCGAGAAAATATAAACTTAATATGTGGCTCGGTTTTTAATTTAAAACCCGTATTTCGTGATTGTTTGCGTATCGTGCATGCATGATTAAACAAGTGTGATATAAGATGTATTTCCATTATGATCAAAAGTCTTGAATTACAATGATTGAAATTGAATACGAATATAAGCTTTCAAAAAATAAAAAGTATGAAAACACAGAACATTACATTAGTAGGATTAGTATGTTACCTAAAAAAGTTATTGTTCTTATAGGGTCGTCGTATCAACATGAAACTCAATGAGCTGATAGAAAGGGTTGTTACCATTTGGAAGAAATAAACAGAGCTACAGCTATCCATTGACGTGATGCGTTCGCATTATAAAAATACAAATGTTATTAAAAAATTAGACTAGGGTTTAATATAACGTTAAATACGAATTTTTTATTGTAAATTTTGTTTTATATTATTATGCAATTAATATTAGACTACTTATTTTCGTTATGTTACATCCCCCTCACAACTTATGAACTAAATTTTCTCTCTCTCAATGGATATTACGCATAGCATACACACTTTGAAGCTACTTTCACCTCCCACCTTCTCTCAACTCCATTAATAATGTTGCCGTTCAACCATTGAAGACTTGCCTAGATCCAAGAAATTCTCCATCAAAATGCCTACACTCTTTAATCTTATATCATTATGATCCTAGATCCTTTATCATTATGTTCGCTATATCCTATTAGTGTTTAGTCAAAGACAAATACATTCAATTTCAATATATAACACATCGAAATAAAATACAAACGAGCAACAAGTTGCGTCGCTAGTCCTTTTTAAATTGCAAAACCAGGTTTTTTAAAAACTAAATTTATAAATCTTGGATCATAATATTACTATGCATGACCCATTGAACTCAACTAAGAGCTCCATAGCCTCAGGTGCAAGAAAACCAAAGGTATCTTATGCAAATGGTATAAATACGTATTGGTTGTCAAGTCATGTACACTTTCTTGTGTTAGGTCACTTTGCATGAAGTTGCTTTTAAAGCGATCTGACCCACTGTACAATCAGCTTTAAAGGCGTGCTTCTTATTATTCTCTTTAAAAAAATACAAGAATTATAAATGTATTGATTGTCAAGTCATGCACGCTTTCTTGTTTTAGGTCACTTTAGCATGAAGTTGCTTTTAAAGCGGTCTAACCATCATAAAATCAGCTTTTAAGACACACTTCTTGATTTAATTTTTTATTATTCTCTTTAAAAAGATACAAGAATTATAAACTTCGTTATTTATTTATTCCTCAAAATCATATATTTCTACCTATTTTCTTTTAAAAGATACAAGAATTATCAACTTCATTATTTATTTATTTCTCAAAATCATATATTTTCACCTATTATTTCTTGAAACTATTTTAATAATTAATTGTAAGACGACATTATTTTTATTACGACAAACTAATTCATTTTTATTAACCACTAATACTTATTCTTTATTGATTTGAATTATCCACCTTTTAATAATTAATTATAAGACAACATTATTTTTACTACGAGAAATTAATTTACCTCTTATTAACATTTGTTCTTTGTCGATTTAAATCATCAAACTATAAAATAAAGGGGATGCACCTTACTAACATCCCATGTCTCTAAGGGACATAAGACAATATTATAATAAGCCAACGATCATATAGTAGGTTTATTGAAATAATTCTTGATTACGTCTATGTGATATGGGTAAACGAGATTTTCATAAATCATGTTAACCTAAAGCCGTGAGTGCTCAAATATTTCTTTATTTAACCCGATTCTACATTTTTTGAACATTAAGTATTGAATCACTAGGAGGTCCGAACCATTAAAAGCCCATATAATGTTTAACTGTTCAGAAGCAAATGTTTGACCAATTCAGATTAGAGGTTATAACCATTCAGATTTAGTATAATGCTTAACTATTTAGAGGCAGATGTCTGAACTATTAAGACATCTGCTCGCCAAACAAACAATCTGAACTATTATGTGCTGAACCAGTAAGAAGTCTGAACCATTAAAAGTTCCTTTAAGAGCTAAACAAATGAACCCTAAAACAACTAAAGAAATCTAAATTAATTGCAATAACCCCGGGGTTGCATAAAAAGAAAATAAAACATCTAGAGAAATCTAAATTAATTACAAATTAATACATTGAACTTAGAGGCAAACGGATAACAAGCTGTGCCGAGTATTAAAAAACCATAAATTCGAATGTGGATAAGAAACAAAGATGCAGATGCCATCTGATATCTAAGTTCTCACCGAGTATTGACCCAACCATTGAACCACTACAAAGTTATTTTGTGGTTAGATTACCTCATTTTGTTGTTTTCAGTAGGGCCAGCACTTGGGATTGTTAATTAGAATCATGTAATTAATTAGCATGAAATGGGTCCATTTAGACCTTAAAATGATAACAACTACGATACCTTTGTCCTTTGGCATGCATTTAAGTTAAAGTACTATGATTCGGTTGACTCTCTGGTAGTCATTTGACTCAAATTGCAGGAGATCACAAGTATTGCTAATTCCAGATTATTCAACGACGATTTCATACATCAAAACGTGCCTTTAATTCATTCGGTGTGTTTTTTAGCTAAATTAAAAATTGTCTGAAATTTAAAAAGATGATGGCGATCATGTGCTCATGCGGGGCTTATTTGATTGACATGATAACTTAAGTGTTTTAAAAAAATGTAACATGCAAGTAGCGATATCAACTTTGATTCGTCCATAACTACATATATATGACAATATTTTGTCGTGTTGACCCCATTAATTTAAGAGCCCTGTTAATAAAGTTGATCTAATATAATAGGGTGAGAATCATTTAAGTTATTGCATCATTAGGGTTTGTTTACGAGTCGAATCAATAGGGTGAGAATCATTTAAGTTATTGCATCATTAGGGTTTGTTTACGAGTCGAATCAAGCTGAGTCAGGGCAAAATTTGGGCTCAGCTCGATTATAAACCGAGCTGGTTTGGCTCGACTCAGATTTGAAACCGAGCTGGAAATCTAAGTTCGGGCTCGGCTTGGTTTTAAACCGAGTTGATTCGGCTCGATTTTGAAAAGAAAAATTAATAAACGGCTCTCAAAATTCAGTAATCTAAAATATTATTCAATAATTCAAATGAGCATATCTAAAATTACCTCAACCTTATACATTACAAGCCAAAAACAAGTTTTAAAACACAAAATACATTCTTAATTTCAATGAAATACAATATAAGTTCATTAGCATGGTAGTCAACCTTTAAATGTGGCATAGATATCAAATTACACTCCTAATCATATGGCTCTAAAAAATTAATACATGGCTCTCAAAATTCAGTAATCTAAAATATTATTTAATAATTCAAAAAAACATATCTAAATGTGGTATAGATAATCTATATAAAAATAAAATATAATACAAAATAAATAATACGAGCTAAGCCGAGCCGAGCTACTATGCGAGCCAATCCGGCTTATTACGAGCCAAGCTGAGCTAGACTCATTTTCTAACCGAGCCGAGATGGCTCGGCTCACTTTTATACCGAACCACATCGAGTGAGCTCCGAGCCACGAACTTTTTGGACAACCTTAACCGTGATAACGAAACCAACGAATTTAAGTCGTTAATTTAAGTTTTTAATCAAATGTTCATATATATTGGGATTTTAAATACATATGTTGTAGGTTATTTACCTATAAAACTATCTAAAAATTTGTTTATATATTTTTTATTTTATACCATTTATATATACTTATACATTTGTATATGTGTTTTATAATAAAGGAACAATCAAATTACTAGGCTTCACTATAAGTCTTCATCGCATACATATTAACATACACACATTTAGATACTCACATACACACATTCATAGACTTACATATATTTAATATATACACCTACATACAAACATACATTCTTACGTAAGCACATACTTACACAAACCCAAAATTACACACATCCTCTTCTTAAACAAAATTAAAGAGAAAACTAACCTTAACTTGATGTTTTAGTAGCTGGTGGTTGGAGAAGTGATGGCGGTGATCCGATTTCTCTAGCATACACATACATACATAAATACATAAAAATTAAAGAGGATAACATATATAAAACAAATTAAACATGAAATTCAACATAAACTAACACAAACGAACCGATTTGGTCAAGTTGGGGGTGTTTCCATCAGTAGAGGATAAGAGATTTGGGGGAAAATGAGAAGAGGGAAACAACCCGCCTAATAGCTACTACTGCATTTAGGGTTTTGCGGGCGACTATATGTCGCCGCCATTGGTCTAGTATGTCGCAGCTATTACGTCAAAACCGTTGGATCAAAACAAGAAATGAATGATTGGGGTTGTTTGAGGACCCCGTGTTTCGGATCGACCCTCTAGAAGAGAGGCATATATCTTATAGTGTTATATTTTCTTTGGATTTTAGAAGAGAGGATCGTCAAAAACAAATAACAATTACATCTATATATTTTTCTTTTACATTTAAATGTTTTAAGAGTAGAAAAAATGAGTGATCATTTTTTGTTTTCATAATAATTTGTATTCATTTCAGATCCAACCTCATTATATTTATACAAGATAAAAATCATAATACCAAATCATATTCATTATATATGTATACTCTTATTTTACAAATTGTATTAAATAAAACAAATATAAAATTTAAATACTTCAAAAGAGTATATCTTATACTAAAAAATTATTTTAAAAAAGTACATACAATATTATATAAATAACAATGCATCGGTCGTATATACACACATATCAAATACAAATTGTCAAAGTTATTTTATTTTAGGAAGGTGATAGGAAAGTAGCATACGCCTAACAAGCTGTAGCTAGCTAGCTAGGTATTCACCATTCAAATACCACAGCCTCTCAAGGCTATTGATGTAAACATCTACTGTGTATATACCGAAAACCACTGTAATCCATCCAGCAGCAGATCCAGGTATTCAAACTTCAATTACTTCTGCTTCAAGTCAAACATACATCAATCATTCAAAACACAACATCGGAGATATTATTATTATTAAGACATGGATAGTGAACATAAAGAAGAACATGTTGGTGACTATGATTACAACTATCATCATCAGATCGTTGGAACAAATCCTATGGATAATACTTCTTACGGCGGTCTCATCCAACAATATTCATCTCTGCCTCCTCCGATGATGATAGCACCTCAATCACAAAATCAACAACCATTTGCACCACTAGATCATCGCCAACAAGGTACTTACATGCTTCTCATATAAAATTTTAATTAACGATATACGTATCTATCTTAGATTATTTTGGATTGATGTCAGTTTTTCTAGCGAGAGTAGTGATTTTTAGTTAAGTAGCGGTTCTTACTTTCTAAACCCTAATTTTGTATGTGCTTAATCTTTTGTTTATACAATTTTTTTTATATAAAGTAGTATTAGTATTAGTATTAGCATATATCAAGTTTTTATTTAGGTTACATATTTCATGTGTATATACATATTAAGTTGGATTGATGTAGTATTACTTGATTTTTTTAGCGAAAATAATGATTTCTAGTTAAATAGCGAATCTGGAACGTTCAAAACCCTAATTTCATGTGTGCTTAATCTTTTGTTTACGCTGATTTTTTATATAAATTAGTATTAGCATATATCAAGTTTTTGTTTAGATTATATATTTCATGTATATATGCATATTAAGTTGGATCGATGTAGTATTACTCAATTTTTTTTTGCAAAAACAGTGATTTCTAGTTAAATAGCGGTTCTAGAACGTTCCAGATTACCCTGATTTCATGTATGCTTATTTTTTGTGTAGATTTTTTAAATCAATTAATATTAGCATATATCAAGTTTTGGTATAAGTTCGTATATACACATACATATGATATATGTGATGTGTATATACATAAAGAATTGAAGTTACGTTTCTAGATTTCAAAAATGAAATGCTAATCTTGTTTGGTAAGTTTTGTGAAAACAATTAGTTTCATGTGAACGCAAACATTCGAAGACTTATCCATTTGCATTTATACTGCAAGCTGCTTGTACCTAGGTTCAATGTACTGCTTACCTAATTTGTGTTTTACTTTCCGTGTACAACTCTTCTCTCTCTCTCTCCACACACACACACATGTATGGTAGCATGTTTATCACAAGACACCCGCCTTACAAAAATTTTTGTTACAATCACCATCACTAGGATTTATCATAATGTTCAAGAACAATGATTCACATGGCAAAATCTTATCTGCGATCTTTTCTTTTTTCTTTTTTTGCTTTACAAGCATACTTTAGTCAAAATGAAAACAAAAATGATTCGCTTAACAAAATCCAAATCATTGTAAATCAAAGCAAGATTTGCCAATTTTTATCTACTTCCTTTTTCATCAAAACCTAATGCTTGCTAGCACAATGGTTCCTTTTTAATTATCTATTTTTTTTACAGCAAATTTGGATCACTCGAGTATAATCGTGCCTCCAGCGGAACTACTCGATCACATCCATCTTCACTAGGCAATAAATATAAGAAAAACCTACATATATAAATCGAACCTAGGACGTAATAGTCTCTAATCCTTATCTCACCTCAAGATGTTACTAGGCTATACTATCATATGTTTTAATTATCTATTTATTAATTGTGAAAATGCAAATTTTTAACATTAAATGGATTAAACACATTTTTATTTCATATATCTTAAAGATATACATCATGAATTACATTAATTTATGTTGAATATGTACGCATATATGCTTTGTAGCTATCTAAATTAAGCAAGAGGTGGGGTTGGAGCCACATGGGGTTCTAGATTTGGGTCTGAATGACGACCAACATACATCTCACATACCCAATATTCTTAAATTTGGAACTCACTCGTTACCTTATTTAGTCATATTCTATCTTGTAGGACACTAGACAACCTCACATCTCGATCTCCCCCTCTTTTGGCTTTTTTTTTGCTTACTTATCACTTAGATATATACAAAGTTGTTTATTTTATTTATTTATTTTTTGAACGGCAAACGTTATTTTTTTACATTACACCAATTGAACCGAGACCTCTTCTTTAAGAGGCTATGGTCTCTACCAAGTGAGTTTGCTCTACGTTGGCACAAAGTCGTTTATTAGCATCTTAATTATTAGTGTATAATAACAGATTTATACCAAGCTTAATTTATTCTAAATTAAGATATATGACACTTTATGTTCAGTTTAATTTGCTTTGTTTAATTATGGTTTGAAGAAACAACAGTGAAAAGACACTATAGAGGAGTAAGGCAAAGACCATGGGGAAAATGGGCCGCAGAGATACGCGATCCCAGCAAAGGCGCTCGTGTTTGGTTGGGTACGTTTGAAACAGCCGAGGGAGCGGCCCTCGCTTATGATCAAGCCGCACTTAAGTTCAAAGGCTCAAAGGCCAAACTCAATTTCCCCGAACGTGTTCAAGGCCACCCCGACCTTCATTATATAGTCCCCACCACCACGCAATCACCAGCTGCCACCCCGTCGCAGCCTCCAAACCCTCCACCGCATCAAGCAATAGCCACCATATGTCCAGACCTTCTTCAGTATGCCCAACTTCTTTCCAGTAATGAAGCTGAAATGAGTTACTTCACTGCAGCTCTATACCCTCATAATAATACTAACACTACTGATGTAAACACTCAACAGCAACAGTATTATTCTGGTAGTTATGCTTCCCACCAATCTCCATCACCAACCGTCGGATCATCGATGTCCTATCAGCCAAACTACATCAACGATCCGGTTTCATCATCGGATTTAGGGTCCCATCAACGTGTAAATTGGGAGTGATGCTTTTGATCCCAGTAAGAACTCATGAGCTTACAAATCAAGTGCAAAGGTTATATATGTGGATTCATGAATCATAAGAATGTATGTTTTTAGGCTGATTAATTTCAGCAAGCTAGCCAATCTCCATTATGACCATGCAAATATGATGAGTGAAAGATTTAATTAGATTAATTGTTTTCTTTGTGCCACTTGTTAGGATCAGTTTGGTTTTGTTAGCTTTTTAATTCTTTGTAACTTAATGAAGCATAATTCTTTGCAACTTACTTGAGCATTATATTTGAAAAGTGTTTAGCTCTTTTAAAATTCAGATAAAGTCAGATTAAATATATTATTATTATTATTATTAGATGGCGTAATCGCTTATCTCTACTACAATCATAGTTTTAATAATCAAAAGTATACCAACGAATACTTTTAATAGAAATTTATACCAACAAATCAAAGAAGAAAAAAAACTATTCATACTACAAACATACTTTACTAACTAATGAAAACTATACCAACGAATCAAAAAAAAACCACTATTCTTTAATGATCCTTCTTATATATATATATATTTCCGTTAGTTACCAATTTGGAAAATGGATTTCTAATTATTTATGTAGACTTTTAACAACGAAAATTTACCAACGGATAAATAAAAACTATATTTTAATGATTCTTACGATGTTAATTATCAACGGATTACTGTTTAAGCAGTCAGTTTACGAGTTAAACAACAAAAAGAAAAATTGAGATTTTAATCTACCGTCTATGATCTATCAATGAATTGTGGTGAAATGAGTTGAAATACGTTGGCACGGTATTATCAGAGTGTGATGTGGATAGTTATGGGTTAAGCTAGGAGTGCCCGCTCCACCCTAAAGTAAGTTTGGAGCAGACATTCAATCAATAATCCATTTTAGTTCACAATTCGCATCATATATATGCAACTAAAAAGTTATTTGTTACTTAGTTTTAACACTATTTAATTTTAATCAGTTTTGTAAATGCTTTCAAATTAAATCCTTATTCATAATAATGTTAATATAATGTTAATGTTTGTTTCTTAATTTTTTGGTAAAATATTACATGAGTAAAAATACTGATAATCACCCATATGATTCCATATACCTCTTAAAGATTCCAATCTAGAAAAGGAGCACATTTAATTAATTCCTAAAAGAAATTATTATAGTACTTCGTTATAATTGAAATAACCTAAACACCAGCAACGATAAAAACAAGTTGGTAGCTTAAAATAGATCGCAAGCCTCCACTTAGGAATCTTCTTTATATCCTAGTATACAACAACTAAAGCTGTGTGCAGTGGCGGATCCAGCTCTGTTTTATGGGTTCACATGAACCCATTCGGATTGGAAAAAAATGAAAAAAATAGGTTTGAAAAAGTTAGTGAGAATCCACCAAATTGAACCCACTGAAAAAAGTTTCTGAATCCGCCACTGGCTGTTTGTATTGTTGAAGATAGAAACTAGTGCCCTGAATTTGTACCTTAAATGAGCAGCATAAACGATTTTCGATTTGGAACTTGAAGAGTCTAAACCATAGTTTTTTTAGCGAAAAACAAAGTAGAAGAGTTCAATAATCGGAATCAAACAGAATAACAAATTATATTAAACATGTTTAATGTAATTTATTTGGTTTAATGTTTCTAATTAATACTGAAAATATTTCTATTTCTAACGCTCAGTAGTATTTGTGAGCCATCAGGGTAACTGAGCTTGGTACAGACGAGCAATAAGAACTTCCTATACTACCACAAATCATTAACAGCCATATGCTTAACCTATTTGATATCACATATTTGTAGGAATAGACTATGTGTAGTTAACTCCCTATACCGTTTAGGGGTATCCCTCCCACAATGATTTTTAGTTTATACACGTAGGTCACTCATCAACATTATTTTAACTAGACATATTCATGATGGAGAAATAATAAATTAAGGAGGAAAATGTAATGAATAGTGGTGATGAAGAAATCATGTGAGCTTGATCTACTTGATGGTTGAAATAGTTGTCTTTGATGAATGAATAGTGGTGATGGAGAAATCATATGAGCTTGATATACTTGATGGTTGAAATACTTCTTTGATGAAATATATATTTATTTGGTGATGGAGAAATTATTAATCCCATCCCATTAAGGAGGAAAATGTAGTGAATAGTGGGAATGTATTCAAATATGATCTTCAATATAATTATAAAAATATTGACCGGTTGATACTTGATAGCTACGTATGTGGCAATTAGAGAACAACTTTTGTTACATCAAAGATATGCCCAAGCATGCGTGAGCTAGCATGGGTAGTAGTAGTCCCTTGTTTCTTTATTAAAGCAGTCAGTCAGCCTAGCTTAGCTATCTTTACCGTATCACTTATCATTATTATTAAAAAAAAAGGTAATCGATCTATATATCTAATCATTTCATCAAAAATGTCTATATTTTTTCGACTCAATACATGCATTTACGTTTATATATTAATCATGTCTTCTTTTTTTCTGTCTTTTTTAACCCTTTAAAGATCATTTATGTCTCGTATTATCTCGTTACATTAGCATGGACGGATACAGGGGTCGCTTTAAAAAAATGAAAAAAAATTAGTGAAAACCTTATATAATATAACTAAAATACAGTGATAATCTATTAAAATAAACCATTTCAAAAAAGTTTCTGAATCCGTTACTGTATATTAGTTGACATGGTATAGACGGTGACCGATATAAAGTATATATTAGGAATCAGTTTAAAACTTGACGGTGAATTTTTTATGCAATGTTTGGTTAAGTGATATAAACAAGTGAAAAGCAATAAAGCATCGGAAACAGTAGTCAGTTGGCGTTTCAATTCCTGAAATAAAAACATTAAAGAAAGGAAAAATAATTATCGGGATCGCTTTCGGCATCTAATATTCAAACATTGCGGCTGATGTCCTTTTTGCCTTTCTTTCACACTTGTTTAAACTGTCATCGCACATTTTTGGTATTTGAATATGACTAGACGTGTAAGCTTGATCTTCTGAATATTATTATAATCATTTGTATATTTGAAAAGGGTGCATACAATTTGACAACATCATTTTGACTCTCACGTGTCTACAGGACTCCCGGTGTAAATAAATTTCGAGGCTCGAAAGTTATACAGAAGATATTAAAAGTTCAAACAATCTGAGCCGTAACAAGCATGAGCCCGAACTCAAGCCTGATACAACTCGTTTAGTTATCAGGAAGCTCGAGTTTGAAATACACAAATTGTTCTCGCGAGCCCAAACAAAATGTAAATTTTTTTATATATATTATAATGATAATGATGATTATAGTCCAATCTAAAAAGCCCAAGTCGGTGTCAACTTAGGTCTATATGATTTAAACTAATAACATTGGTGAGTTGAGCTTGAGCCGAGTTTTGGCTCGTTTAAGCAATACCGAAGCAAGCGTGAGCCGAAATTTAACTCATTTGAGATTGTTCTTGAAATAGCTTGAGGCGAGCTCGAGCTTCATAAATACATGATGAGCCGAGCTTTAGCCTAGTCGGGCTCAGCACGGCTCGTTTGCACCCCTACCCGTATATAATTATACAAGTTATATAGAGTCGGAGATTATCAAATGTTATCTAATAACGGGCCTATACGATTCGTATAGAGGCTTTTCTAGAAATTAAACTCCCAAAGGGTTGAAAATACTATATACGACTCGTATCATATTATATTATATGAGTTATGATACAACTCATAAATATTACGTATGAAAACTCAATATCTTAGGGAGTGTATAGCATGAGTAGTGAAGATACAAGATGTTCTACTATCACTATATATACATGAGGAAAGGGGGAGAGAGGAAGAGCTAACAATCTAAAAAAACTCAAAAACTATCATATCTAACACTCTACCACTCATCTTTATTCACTAATTTGCCCCCTTAAGTTGAACGTGACGCAGCAATATGAAGCTTGGACCAAAGAGTGTTAAAACAAGATGATGACAACCCTTTGGTCAGTAAATGAGCGAGTTGTACAGTCGTAGGCACATAGGGAACGCACATAGGGAACACACAAAGTCTAAGCCAATACCATGTCCTGAATAAATGTAAGTCAATCTTAAGGTGTTTCATGCGCTGATGAAACATTGACTACAACATAGTAGCACTAATATTGTCGCACCAAAGAGTAGGTGGGCATAATAAAATAATATGCAGCTCTTGTAAAATGGACATAATCCATCTGATCTCATCAGCAACGTAGACTAAAATCACGATACTCAGCCTTAGTACAAGAGCGGGCAATAGTATGTTGTTTCTTGGAACTCCAACTAATGAGGTTGGCCCCAAGAAAAACACAATATCCTGACCAACAATCATCAAGGCATCCAACCTAATCGGCATCAAAATAAGCATGAGGATCAACACAATTAGATCGACGAATACATAATCATGAGAAACCATGTCTCAAAGATACCTCAAAATACGCTTGACTGCAACCTAGTGGTGATCGCTAGGTATCTACAGGATCTGGGACACCTTACTAACTAGATAAGAAATCTCAGATCAAGTCAAGTTAAAATATTGTAAAGCACCAACAGTGATCTGATATATAGAAGGATCAGCCAAAGGAGTGCCAGTATGACAAGAAAGTCGTCGTCCAAAAGCAACAAGAGTGGACAAAGGACGACACTCAACAAGACCAGTATGCTGCTACAAATCAAGTAGATACCGCTACTGAGAGAAAGATGTAACACATCAACAAAGAATCTATCCTATACTCCTAGGAAATAAGAAAGAGTGCCCAATCCTTAATCGTAAACTATGAGTGTAAACGCCCAATCAAATCCATCACAAACGTAGATGAGTTCCCAGCAATAATAATATAATCCACGTAAACCAAGACATATCACATAATAGAATCTTAGCTAAACACAAAGAGTGAGGTGTCCGAAACACACCAAGAAAATCCACCGGAAACAAGAGCGGATATAGAATGGAACACCAAGTTTGGGGAGGTTGCTTGAGGCCATAGAGGGCCTTCTACATATGGTAAGGTTGAGAGGAGTCAACAAAGACATGTAAACGGTCTTAGATAAGTCATTGTAAAGAAAGGCATTGTTGACATCAACCTCTGAGAGAAAGTAACATATATAACAAGGGGATAGTAGTGAACTTCACCACATGGTTAAATGTCTCAATGCAATCCACACCCTATGTCTGATGAAAGCCCTTGACAACACAAACGAACATATATTATATTCCGAATAAAACCAACATCTTTCGTCACAAGTATTAGGTAGAATCACCAAATATATACTAACCTGGTTATCCAAACCTACTTGAGTACTTAATATCATCTTGATAAACGTACTTAACATAAAATATTCTCTAAAAAACAAATGAACATAACCAAATTTTAGATACCAAACATAAATGAACACGTTACCAAATGGTTCATGAACTGTTCCCTGAAAGTTTGGTTCATTTGCAGCCATAGTTGCTCACCATCTAGATCACGTAGAATCTTCGACAATGCAGAGTGGAGCAACCCTCAGTCGTGGCATGATCTATCACCACTGCATTATCCACCATACTTGTATAATGATCGGGTGGCATCCGATAATACTTGTTTACATGCGTTCATAAGCACAAGGTCTATGTCGGTTACTGTTACATGTAGCTCCATACACTAGTGCAATATATTTTTAGCCTTTGTAGCACCAAAATGAAGTTGCCCAATGTAACACCCTGTAAAATCGTGTCCAATAGTATAGTGACATGTGTTGTATTTTTAAAAATAGTCCGTTAAAGACCAATAAGGACTAAAGGCGTCAACATGCTCAAACTGAGCATCTGAGTGACGGTCCGATGTCAACATGCATAAATAACAAGTCTTTGAGTGACTGATATGCCAACATGCTTAAATCATTAGCCTCTGAGTGACTGATATGTCAACATGCCCAGCCTCTGAGTGACATCAGAGTCAACATGCTTTATATAAGCCTCTGAGTGATCCTTTGTGAAGTACTAACTCTCATACGTTCCATTTATTGGACGAGAGGGTTCAATTTTGTAATTATGTCAAAGTTGGATGATGGAGGGAATAAAACTGTCAACATGTTAATTTATACCTCTAAGTGACCTTTTAACGAACCGGGAGCTGGACAATGTCCGGGCATAATCCCGGGTATGCCAAGTATTGGCTACGGAGGGCTAAAAGTGCCAAAAAGGTGATTTAAACGGGTTTTAGAAGCTTTACAAAGTTAAGGGGCTAAAAATGTCAAAGATTGAAACTGACTATGGGGCGGTCGCGGGCCACGAGAGACTAGGCCTGGGTCTCTTGCGGGGCGCGAGAAGGGGTCTGCAGCAGAAAGTTTTTCTTGGCTGCCACACAAAGCTCCAAAAACCATTTACTCGAAACCATGGCTTCTCAAATAGCTATGCCACGTTTTGGGACACTTGTAAGCTCCCTCTTACACCACTAAACACCTGGCTTCACCTCCTTTGAGTTCTCCAACTATAACTAGGTGCTTAAGTTCACATTCCAACTTGCACCTTCTCATTTATTCACTCTTCTTCCTCCTCTGTAAGTTCCTAGCTAAAAGGAGCATCCAACATAGTTCTTTTTCACCCTAGGAATCACTGTGTTCCTTCATTGTGCATTTTCGTTTATAGGCTTTTATAGCCAAAAATCAAGCGTTTTTCGGAAACGCTTTGACTTTCGGTTAAGACCATTATGGTCCAGCCATTGTTCGAAATGAACATGGATAAGTGATCATAAATAAGGTAGGTGTTAATCCCTATAAAGGGCACATCCTGAAGATCACATTTGCTAGACCAATTGACGGGTCAAAGTTAAGTTAATAAAAAGTCAAACAAGCCATTTTTCGGAAAAAATCATAAATTGATCTTATATATGTTATGAAACCTGTTTTGACACTTAAACAAGTTGGTAATAATTATTAGAACATGTAAGAACATGTTCGGCTTGGCAATTTCAGTTCTAGGGTCGGTTTACCGAAAGTCATGAAGTTTGACTTCTGCTTTGACTTTCGATTCTGACCCGATTTAGATTAGTTACCTACTGATCTAAAGTCGCATTATGATCATAATATAATGTAGCATAAACCTCTGAGGTTATATTACATGATCATAATCAAATTCAAGTTTATGCGCAAGTTCCATAATTATGCCATCTTTGGCCAAAATGCCCTTTTTGCATAAAACAAAGTTTTAAATGGTAATGAACTTGCAAATGAGTTTTCTACTGGTGTAATATTATAAGTAGGATTATTTGGGATGTTAAACCAAGTTATAAACTGAGTTTTCAAATAGGTCCTTAAACTATGTTGATAAATGACGATCTTAGCCCTTATGGCTTATAAAATAGTTTTAAGCAAATCTCTTCAAGGTAAATCATTTACCTACTGATATGTTATATTAAATAACATATTTAGAACATTTTAATCTGACCTTAACATCAGTTTTCATAAACATCGCATAAAGACGTCATTTTACGACATAAGCGCCGTTTCGGCGCGTAGTATGGTTTTAAACCATATTATTGACCAACACTTGATACCTACTGATTTTAAAACTTATTTTAAACATCATTACAGTAGGTATATGTTATAAACTCAGAATCCCAAATAATTTATAAAGTATGTGTAAAATGACCAAATTGCCCTTCGGTGCATAGTTTGGTCATAAAAAGGTAAAGTACATATATGAATGATATCCTACTGATATTATATCATAAATAAAATATTTTTCAGAATACCCATGATTATAAACTTAAAATTTATTCAAGTTCCTTTTATATGGTATGAAATTACCAAACTGCCCTTATGAGGCATAGTTTCGTTTTAAAACCTTAACGGGCATACAAGTTAATATCCTACTGATATTTTAACTTATTTAAAGTATAATGGCATATAGAACTTGTCCATGACTTATCCGGTTACCCGATATCGCTAATATGCGCACAGTTACGTATATGTAACTATTTTACGGAAATTAACCGAAACGGGTTTAACCTTGTCATTTAAGTCTCAAAATCCAGATGTTTATAGTTTATCCATATTATACAAGTCAAGATACTTGTTGAGATTAAACTAAATTCTATCCAATCATCGTTTAATCTAGCGTCATACGTTTTGATCAAGTACGTTAGTCGGTCTAAGTCTATGACTTAAATGAGACCGTTAGTATTTAATTGGTTAGTTTATGCCATAATACAGACTAGAGACTTGCCGGTAAAGCTATCTGCACTTAGTACTTTTGTGTACGGCTGAGTTATTAAAATTAAAGAAGACTAGCTCAGGTAAATACTCTGACTTATTTCCCTTATATGGGCTTGGGTTACGGTAAATTATTACCGCTTGGTCGGAAATGGGATCAATCGAACGCAGGTTCGGGGATAGTAAATCCGCATATTCTGTTTTAATCAGTTTTGTTTGATAATTTAAACATCGGGGGTTAACTACCGTGTCCTGGATGTCCTCGGCTCATTACAATAGAAATGGTCACGACCTTAGCGCGGGTGTAGGCATACACCCGATAGACGCTCAATTATGCATTCCCACAAGGTTGGGAGGAATTGACTCCTTCGTGAGTCCAAAGTGGTGTGTACGTTAATTGTGTCTCGGTCTCCATGCTGGGCCCCGTATGTATGGACAAACACGTAAATCTGTTAACAAGGTTGGACGGTCAATTAACCCAAGTTATAAAAAGATTTTGTGCTGATACGCATTAAAAACATTTTTGAAATATTTTCAAAATGATTCAGTTGGGTGTATTTACCAGCGAAAGCTGACGTATTTTCAAAAGACTAAACTGCAGGTACAATACGAAAATAGGCCGGAAGTGCTCGGTAGTGATAGAGGATCTTACAAATCCTAAATCTACCCAAAGTCTGTTTTATATTCTTTTCATGTACAATTTATGATCCGCCTGTGGATCTTCTATTACGAGCCTGTGTATTATTTTGTATTTTCGAACATTCGGTTGTATAGTAATTTTATTCCAAGACTTCCGCTGTGCCGTATTTAATTGACAATGATGTTATCAACTGACATCACAATACTCCCCACCCGGGCCTACCGGTGTATGGATTTGGGTTGGAAATCCGGGGTGTACAAGTTGGTATCAGAGCCAGGTTTGAGAGAATTAAACACTATCCTTCTTGTGTTTAATCTCAAACTTACACGAGCACATTCCTTAGACTTCCGAGTCTCGGCATTGACCTAGGATTACTCATTTCATTATTAAGTTATTAGTATTGTTTTTGAATTGATTTTAACAGGAAAATGCCGCCACGTGTACGAGGACAAAGTGGGAGAGGAAAAGGTCCGATGAGGGGAGGACCATCGGGGCGCATTCCCCTTCAACCTCACAACTCAGATGCTTACCAAGAATCAGGAGATTCATCTCCTTGGCAACCAGCGAGACGCTCTGTCTCTCATAGACACTCGCCCTCACATTCCCAAATTTCTTACCACTCTCACCACTCCTATCATTCACACCATACTCACCATTCTCACCATTCCCATTCACAGTCTTACCATGAAGAATTTAACCCCAACCACTACTTTAACACACCTCCAGCGATCAAAATCGGTTGGACCAGCCACACCCTGTGGACGAGGACTCCGACCCGAAATGCCACCGTCGGGATCAAATACTCATCCCATTGAAATTTCAAGCGATTCAAACTCCTATGCTGGATGGCCCTACCAAGGTCCTAATGAGTGGGACCAATATTGGAATCAATTCACCTTTGCCCACACTCCTTCTCACCACTCTCAACCACCCTTGATTTAAGAAGATGTCCACATGGAACCAGTGGACCAACCGTTACCACCACCTGAACCACCAAGAAGGAAGCGTGGAGCACGTAGTCGGTACGTGCCAGACAAAGGTCTGGATCGCTGCCACCTTTGCCCAACTCCTACCCCACAATTCAAGAGGACCCCCAAATGGGTGGACCCTCTAATGTTTCACCTATAGTGGAACCAACACCAACACCTGTTGTTCAGCAACCACCATCGGGTTATACTAACCCAATCCCCACGTATCCAGACATATCTGGATATGATCCTTTTAACCCTTCACACCGGTAGACTATCAAGCATGGTCGCAAGACCCTACTCCAGGCGGTTATGCACAACGCACTCCACCCGTCTCCTTTCCCACCTACTTATCCACAGACTGGATATCCAACTTATGGGTACCAGTATCCGATTACGCCACAACCTCTGCCGCCACTAGAGGCCATTAATGAGGCCTTAGAAAGAATGAAAGAGATGCAGCAGCAAGCGGAGAAAACGGAGAAGAAGACAAACAAGTTCTTCAAGAAACTCTCCAAATTGGTCAAGGGAAAGAAGGATGAGTGAAGTCTCTTCTAATAATATGTAGTCCCTGCGAGGACATTGTTATTTCTTTAGTCCCTGCGTGGACATTTTTATTTCTTTAAAGTCCTTGCATGGACAGTTTATTTCATTTTCTAGTATTGTAATTTCTAAATTTGGAATTTAATGAAGTTCTTTTGGAATTTATATATATATATATATTATATATATTCATCTTCTTGAAAACGAGCGTCTCGATTTTACTCGAAATTTATGCTCTGCTATATAATTCCAAAAGACCTTAATAGATTAATTATGCCAAGTGGCGTAGACCACATAGTGGCCTAGAAATGATAGTTAAGTACGAAGGGGCCTTCTATCAGGATAGTTAAGGGAAGTTATCCTTCTATCCAGAGGTAAGGGACTGGGTCCAAACCTCCAAGTTCGTTAAGGTCGAAGGTGACCGGGACCATTAATCAATCATTAAGGTACTATTATGTTAATATTAAGAAATGTTCCTTCTCTTGGTAGTGTGGCTTGAGGAACCACACTAACTGTCCAATGGGACAGGCTGATATGCCATATACATCTGATATGATGTAGGCCAATGTGCCCAATTTATGTCCAACGGGACAGGCTGATATGCCATATACATCTGATATGATGTAAGCCAATGTGCCCAATTTATGTCCAACGGGACAGGCTGATATGCCCATATACATCTGATATGATGTAGGCCAATGTGTCCAATTTATGTCCAACGGGACAGGCTGATATGCCATATACATCTGATATGATGTAGACCAATATGTCCAATTTATGTCCAACGGGACAGGCTGATATGCCATATACATCTGATATGATGTAGGCCACTATGCCTAAATTTATGTCCAACGTGACAGGCTGATATGCCATATACATCTGATATGAAGTAGGCCAATGTGCCCAATTTATGTCCAACGGGACAGGCTGATATGCCAGATGTAGGCCAATGTGCCCAAATTTATGTCCAACGGGACAGGCTGATATGCCACATACATCTGATATGATGTAGGCCAATGTGCCCAATTTATGTCCAACGGGAGAGGCTGATATGCCATATACATCTAATATGATGTAGGCCAATGTGCCTAATTTGTGTCTAATGCGACGGGCTGTTATGCAGTATGTATTATGTCCTAAGTGACAAGCTGATATGCCATATATATATATATATATATAATATGTTCAAAATGACCGGCTAATGTGCCCAATTATTATGTCCACTAGGGACAAGCCTATGAGCTATATAATTGTCAATGATGACAATGAGAGTTGTGACATTGCAACCCACTGTCCAATAATATATGGACTACGTCCAAATTGTAATTTGCCTATGATGGTCCAATTAAGACCTAGGCCAAATATAGATATGTTAATACTAAGAGTTGTGATGTTATTAACACTAGTATAGGCAATGGATTGTTATATCCAATATTGAAAGCCGATATGGTTGATATACCATGGCTAAATGAAGTTTTATTGGTATATAGAACTCAAGACTTAAAGATGGCTAACTCAAATGAAGCACAAAGTAGCCACAGGAAGTTGAATCTAACAAAGCTGAAAACAAAAATATAGATGATGATAATTTTCAAGCTCGCATTGACGCGGCTGTCAAAAAGGCCATGGGAAAGGCCATAGAAAAGCTAAGAGAGTCGAGTGCCACTCGCTCTAGACCCTTATCTATTCCACCATCTTCAGCTCATAGGGAGAGCTCCGTTCACTCTTCAAATGTGACGAGTGAACCAAAGAAAATAGATCTTACTGAAAAGCCTCGTTCTGTTAAGGACGGATGTACCTATAAGTACTTTATCTCTTGTAAGCCCGAGATTTTAACGGGGAAAAAGGAGCTTGTAACACCCTGTAAAATCGTGTCCAATAGTATAGTGACAGGTGTTGTATTTTTAAATATAGTCTGTTAAAGACCAATAAGGACTAAAGGCGTCAACATGCTCAATCTGAGCCTCTGAGTGACGATCCGATGTTAACATGCATAAATAACAGTCTCTGAGTGACTGATATGTCAACATGCTTAAATCATTAGCCTCTGAGTGACTGATATGTCAACATGCTTGAAATTTGGCCTCTGAGTGACTGATACGTCAACATGCCAAGCCTCTGAGTGACATCGGAATCAACATGCTTATAATAAGCCTCTGAGTGATCCTTTGTGGAGTCCTAACTCTCATACGTGCCATTTGTTAGACGAGAGGGTTCAATTTTGTAAATATGTGAAAGTTGGATGATGGAAGGATTAAAAGTGTCAACATGTTAATTTATACCTCTGAGTAACCTTTTAACGAACTGAGAGCTCGACAATGTCCGGGCATAATCCCGGGTATGCCAAGTATTGGTTACGGATGGCTAAAAGTGCCAAAAAGGTGTTTAAAAAGGTTTTTAGAAGCTTTAATAAGTTAAGGGGTTAAAAGTGTCAAACTTTGAAAGTGGCCAAAGGGCGGTCGCGGGCCGCGAGAGACTTGGTCTGTGTCTATCGTGGGGCGCGAGAGAGCCTCTGTTGCAGAAAGTTTTGTTTGGTCTCCAAGCAAAACTCCAAAACCATTAATTCGAAACCATGGCTTCTCTAAACTGCTATGCCACGTTTTGGGACACTTGTAAGCTTCTTCTTACACCCCTAAACACATGGCTTCACCTCTTTTGAGTTCTCCAACTATAAATAGGTGATCAAGTTCACCATTTGAACTTGTACCTTTCTAAATCATAACTCTTCTCCCTCCTCTGGAAGTTCCTAGCTGAAAGGAGCATCCCACTTAGTTCTCTTGCATTGTAGGAACCTCTTGTAAGTGTTCCTTGCTCCTGCATTTTCGTTTATAGGCTTTTATAGCCAAAAGTCAAGCGTTTTCGTAAAAACGGTTTAACTTTCGGTTAAGACCATTATGGTCCACCCATTGTTTAAAATGAACATGGCTAAGTGATCGTAATAAGGTAGGTGTTAGTCCCTATAAAGGGCACCTCCTGAAGATCACGTTTGCTAGACCAATTGGCAGGTTAAAGTTATGATATTAAAAAGTCAAACAGGCCATTTTTCGGAAAAATTATAAATTGATCTTATACATGTTATGAAACCTGTTTTGACACTTAAACAAGTTGGTAATAATTATTAGAACATGTAAGAACATGTTTGGCTCGTCAATTCCAGGGTCGGTTCGCAACCGAAAGTCGCGAAGTTTGACTTCTGCTTTGACTTTCAATTCTGACCCGGTTTAGATTAGTTACTTACTGATCTAAAGTTGCATTATGATCATAATATAATGTAGCATAACCCTCTGAGGTTATATTACATGATCATAATCAGAATCCAAGTTTATGCGCAAGTTCCATAATTATGCCATCTTTGACCAAAATGCCCTTTTTACATAAATCAAGGTTTTAATGATAATAAACTTGAAAATGAGTTTCCTTATGATGTAATATTTTAAGTAGGATTATTTGGGATGTTAAACCAAGTTATAAACTGAGTTTTCAAACAAGTCCTTAAACTATGTCGATAAATGACGGTTTTAGCCCTCGTGGCCTATAAAATGGTTTTAATTAAATCTTTTCAAGGTGAATCATTTACCTACTGATATGTTATATTAAATAACATGTTTTAAACATTTTAATCTGAGCTTAGTGTCAGTTTTCGTAAACATCACTTAAAAACGTCATTTTACGACATAAGCGTCGTTTCGGTACATAGGATGGTTTTACACCATATTATTAACCAAGACTTGTTACCTACTGATTTTAAAACTTATTTTAAACATATTTACAGTAGGTACATGTTATCAATTCAGAATCCCAAATAATTTATAAACTATGTGTAAAAATGACCAAAATGCCCATTCGGTGCATAGTTTGGTCATAAAAGGTAAAGTACACATATAATTGATATCCTACTGATATTATATCATAAATAAAGTATTTTTCAGAACTATAACATGAAACTATATTCAAGTTCCTTTTATATGGTATGAAATTACCAAAACGCCCTTATAAGGACTAATTTCGTTTTATAACCTTAACGGGCATACAAGTTGATATCCTACTGATATCTTAACTTATTTAAAGTATAATGGCATATAGAGCTTGTCCATAACTTGTCCGGTTACCCGATATCGCTAATATGCACACAGTTACGTATATGTAACTATTTTACGGAATTCAACCGAAACGGGTTTAATCTTGTCATTTAAGTTTTAAAATCCAGAATGTTAATAGTTTACTCATATTAAACAAGTCAAGGTACTTGTTGGGATTAAACTATATTCTATCCGATTATCGTTTAATTTAGCGTCATACGTTTTGATCAAGTACGCTAGTCGGTCTAAGTCTATGACTTAAATAAGACCGTTAGTATTTAATTGGTTAGTTTATGCCATAATCCAGACTAGAGACTTGCCGGTAAATGCTATCTGCACTTAGTTCTTTTTGCGTACGGCTGAGTTATTAAAAATTAAAGAAGACTAGCTCAGGTAAATACTCTCGACTTATTTCCCCTATACGAGCTTGGGTTACAGTAAATTATTACCGCTTAGTCGGAAACGGGATTAATCGAACGCCGGTTCGGAATAGAAATCCGCATATTCTATTTTAATCAGTTCTGTTTGATAATTTAAACATCGGGGATTAACTACCGTGTCCTGGATATCCTCGGCTCATTACAATCGAAATGGCCACGACCTTAGCGCGGGTGTAGGCATACACCCGATAGACGCTCAATTATGCATTCCCGTAAGGTTGGGAGGAACTGACTCCTTCGTGAGTCCAAAGTGGTGTGTACGTTAATTGTGTCTCGGTTTTTGTGTCGAGCCCCGTATGTATGACAAAATATAAAATCTGTTAACAAGGTTGGACGGTCAATTAACCCAAGTTATAAAAAGATTTTGTGCTATTACGCACCTAAAACATTTTTGAGATGTTTTCAAAATGAGTCAGTTAGGTGTATTTACCAGCGAAAGCTGACGTATTTTAAAAAGACTAATCTGCAGGTACAATACGAAAATAGGCCGGAAGTGCTCGGTAGTGATAGAGGATCTTGCAAATCCTAAATCTGCCCAAAGTATGTTTTGTATTCTTTCCATGTACATTTTATGATCCGCCTGTGGATCTTCTATTACAAGCTTGTATATTATTTTGTATTTTCAAACATTCGATTTGTAATTGTAATTTTACTCTAAGACTTCCGTTGTGCCGTGTTTAATTGACTATGATGTTATCAACTGTTGTCACGACACTCCCTACCCAGGCCCGTCGGTGTTTGGATTTCGGGGTTGGAAATCCGGGGTGTGACAGGGTTGGTATCAGAGGCAACGTTTGAGAGAATTAAACACTAGCCTTTTGTGTTTAGTCTCAAACTTGCACGAGCACATTCCTTAGACTTCCGAGTCTAGGCATTGACCTAGGATTACTCATTTCATTATTAAGTTATTAGTATATTTTTGAATTGATTTTTAACAGGAGAAAATGCCGCCATGTGTGAGAGGACAAAGTGGACGAGGAAAAGGTCCAATGAGAGGAGGACCATCAGGACGCATTCCTCCTCAACCTCATAATGCAGATGCATACCAAGAATCAGGAGATTCATCTCCATGGCAACCAGCAAGACGTTCTGTCTCTAATAGACACTCGCCCTCACATTCCCAAAATTCTTACCACTAAAACCACTCCTACCATTCTCACCATTCCCATTCTCACCACTCCTACCATGAAGAATTTAACCCCAACCATTATCTTAACACGCCTCCAGCCGATCAAAATCAGTTGGACCAACCACACCCTATGGACGAGAACTCCGACCCGGAGATGCCACCATCGGGATCAAATGTGCATCCCATTGAAATTTTGAGCGACTCAAACTCATATGCCGGATCGCCCTACCAAGGTCCTAATGAGTGGGACCAATACTGGAACCAATTCACCTTTGCCCACACACCTTCCCATCACTCTCAACCACCTCCTGTTCAAGAAGATGTCCACATGGAACCGGTGGACCAACCTCAACCACCACTGGAACCACCAAGGAGAAAGCGTGGAGCACGTATGTCGGTACGTGCAGGACAAAGGTCAGGATCGCTGCCACCTTTGCCAAACTCCTACCCCACGATTCAAGAGGACCCGCAAATGGGTGGGCCCTCTAACACCTCACCTGTAGTTGAACCAACACCAACATCCACACCTACAGTTCAACCACCACCATCGGGTTTTACTAACTCAATCCCCACATATCCAGACACGTCTAGATATGATCCTTTTAACCCGTCTACGCTGGTAGACTATCAAGAGTGGTCGCAAGACCCAAACATGCAGGCGGTTATGCACAATTCACTTTACCCATCTCCTTTCCCACCTACTTATCCACCGACTGGATATCCAACTTATGGGTACCAGTATCCGGTTATGCCACAACCACAACCACAACCTCCGCCATCACTTGAGGCCATTAATGAGGCCTTAGAAAGGATGAAAGAAATGCAGCAACAGGCAGAGAAAACGGAGAAGAAGACAAACAAGTTCTTCAAGAAACTCTCCAAGTTGGTCAAGGGAAGGAAGGACGAGTGAAGTCTCTTCTAATAATATGTAGTCCCTGCGAGGACATTGTTATTTCTTTAGTCCCTGCGTGGACATTTTTATTTCTTTAAGTCCTTGCATGGACAAGTTTATTTCATCTTTCTAATATTGTAATTTCTTATGAAAATTTAATGAAGTACTTTTGGAATTATATATATATGTAATTCATCCTCTTGAAAACGAGCGCCTCGATTTTACTCGAATTTATACTCTACTTTATAATTCCAAAAGGGGTCTTCTATCAGGATAGTTAAGGGAAGTTATCCTTCTATCCAGGAGTAAGGGACTAGGTCCAAACCTCCAAGGTCTTTAAGGTCGAAGGTGACCGGGACCATTAATCAATTATTAAGGTACTCTTATGTAACATTAAGAAATGTTCATACTCTTGGTAGTGTGGCTTGAGGAACCACACTAGCCGTCAGGCCAATGTGCCCAATTAATTGTCCAACGGGACAGGCTGATATGCCATGTACATCTAATATGATGTAGGCCAATGTGCCCAATTAATTGTCCGACGGGATAGGCTGATATGCCATGTACATCTTATATGATATAGGCCAATGTGCCCAATTAATTGTCCAACGGGACAGGCTGATATGTCATGTACATCTGATATGATGTAGGCCAATGTGCCCAATTAATTGTCCAACGGGACAGGCTGATATGCCATGTACATCTAATATGATGTAGGCCAATGTGCCCAATTAATTGTCCAACGGGACAGGCTGATATGCCATATACATCTGATATGATGTAGGCCAATATGCCCAATTAATTGTCCGACGGGACAGGCTGATATGCCATGTACATCTGATATGATGTAGGCCGATGTGCCCAATTAATTGTCCAACGGGACAGGCTGATAGGCCATGTACATCTGATATGATGTAGGCCAATGTGCCCAATTAATTGTCCGACAGGACAGGCTGATATGCCATATACATCTGATATGATATGGGCCAATGTGCCCAATTAATTGTCCAACGGGACAGGCTAATATGCCATATACATCTGATATGATGTAGGCCAAGGTGCCCAATTATTGTCCAATGTGATAGGCTGACATGCCATATGTATTATGTCTTAAGTGACAGGCTGATATGCCATATATATATATATATTGTGTATTATGACCAATATGATCGGCCAAGGTGCCCAATTATTATGTCCGTTAGGGACAAGCCTATGAGCTATATAATTGTCAATGATGACAATGACAGAGTTGTGACATTGCGATCCATTGTCCAATCATATATGGACTGTGTCCAAATTTTAATTTGCCTATGATGGTCCTATTAAGACCTAGGCCAAATATAGTTATGTTAAGCCTAAGAGTTGTGATGTTATTCACACTAGTATAGGCAATGGATTATTATATCCAATGTTGAAAGCCAATATGGTTGATATACCATGGCTAAGTGAAGTTTTATTTGTGTATAGAAACCAAGACTTAAAGATGGCTAATTCAAATGAAGCACGAAATAGTCAGCGGGACAATGAACCCAGCAATGCTGAAAATAGAAATATCAATGATAATGATTTCCAAGCTCGCATTGATGCGGCTGTGGAAAGGGCCATGGGTAAGGCCATAGAAAAGCTAAGAGAGTCGAGTACTACTCGCTCTAGACCCTTATATATTCCACCATCTTCAGCTCATAAAGAGAGCTATGTTCACTCTTCAAATGCGAAGAGTGAACCAAGGAAAATAGATCTTACTGAAAAGTCCTGTTCTGTTAAGGACGGATGTACTTATAAGTATTTCATCTCATGCAAACCCCGAGACTTTAATGGGGAAAAAGGAGTTGTAGAAGCCCTAAAGTGACTAGACGAGATGGAGACGATAGTAGATATCAGCAATGTTCACTCTTCAAATGCGAAGAGTGAACCAAGGAAAATAGATCTTACTGAAAAGTCTTGTTCTGTTAAGGACGGATGTACTTATAAGTATTCGTCTCATGCAAACCGCGAGACTTTAATGGGGAAAAAGGAGCTGTAGAATCCCTAAAGGGGCTAGACGAGATGGAGACGATAGTAGATATCAGCAACTGTGCTGATAAGGATGTGGTCAAGTACGTATCACAATCCTTCAAGGGCGATGCCCTAATATGGTGGAAAGCCATGATTCAATCAACAGGTAAGGTACACCTGTACAACTTGAGATAGTCCACGTTTGTTGAATTGGTAAAGGAAACATACTGCCCAACCCATGAGGTGGAGAAACTAGAGACAGACTTCTTGTCTCTATCAATGAAAAACCTAGACTATCGGAAGTATATTTCCGATTTCAATTCCCTATCTAGGTTAGTTTCCTATTTAATCACCCCAGAATCCAAACGCATTGCGCGTTTCATAAATGGGTTGGCGCCCGAAATAAAGGGCATGGTAAAGGCTGCACAGCCTAGTACCTATAGGTCCGCTGTAGACCTATCTCTTCTCTTACCCTAGATCTGGTAAGACAAAAGTCAATTAGGACTGAAACTGACGGAAAGAGGAAATGGGAGGATAATATTTCCCAAAGATTTAAGAAAAAAGGAAACTTCGGGTTCATTAAGAACCCAACACGTGTCTAATAACAAACCTCTGTGCAAAAACTGTAAATATAGGCACTGGGGACAGTGTAGTATAAATCCACAAACCAACCCCTGTGGTATCTGCAAAAGAAAAGGGCATAAGACCTTAGATTGCAAGGATCTTAAGGATGCATTTTGCTATAACTGCAATGAAAAAGGGCATATAACGTACAATTGCCCCAAGAAACCCAAAAGTTATGATGCAAAGCCTGGAGAGGCAAGAAAGGGAATGCTCGTGCCTTCCAAATGAATGCCAGGGAGGCCGTTAATGACAACAACGTCAAAAAAGGTACTTTCCCCATTAATGATACTTATGCTAGAGTCCTTTTTTATTCGGGTGCAGATAAATCATTTGTTGATCATAAGTTTAGTAAACTATTAAACCTGCCCATAAGAACTATAGATAAAATTTATGAGATAGAACTCGCCGATGGAACCTTAGAAATTGCTTTTTCCATTCTTGATGGATGCTCTATATTCATTAAGAATCATTTCATCCATATCTCTCTTTTGCCAATGAAATTGGCAGGGTTCGATGTTGTCTTAGGCATGGATTGGTTATCTCATAACCAGCCCACGTTGCCTGTGATAAAAAGCTCATCGAAATCAAAACCCCATCTGGTGAAATGATCACCATCCCTGGAGACTCACACTATGGACTGCCAAATAAGGTGTCGTTAATTAAGGCATCCAAGTGTTTGAGAAGAGGTTTTGTCATCTATATGGCGCAAGTTACCAGAAATGAACCAAGCTAAACCTTGAAGATCAACCAGTTATCTCGGAGTATCCCGATGTTTTCCCTGAAGAATTACCAGGCCTACCTCCAGATAGGCAAGTGGAGTTCAGAATATACCAGGAGCAGCACCCGTAGCTAGAGCTCCATATAGGCTAGCTCCAACCGAAATGAATGAGCTAAGAGTTCAATTGGATGAAATCTTGGAGAAAGGCTTTATTCAGCCTAGTTCCTCACCTTTTGGAGCTCCTATCTTGTTTGTAAAGAAGAAAGACGGTTCGATGCGAATGTGCATTGACTACCGAGAGCTGAACAAGTTAACAATCAAGAATAGATATCCTCTGCCCAGGATCGATGATTTATTTGACCAACTTCAAGGGGCTAGTTACTTTTCTAAGATAGATTTGAGATCAGGATATCATCAACTGAAGGTTAGAAGTGAAGATGTTCCTAAGACAGCCTTCAGGACCCGCTATGGTCATTTTGAATTCTTAATGATGCCTTTTGGGCTCACATATGCACCAGCAGCGTTCATGGATCTCATGAATAGAGGCTGCAAGCCATATCTAGATAAGTTTGTCATTGTCTTCATAGACGACATACTTTTTATTCTCGTAATCAAGTTGATCATGAGAAACATCTTTGGTGCATCCTAGATTATTAAGGCAGGAGAAACTCTATGCAAAGTTCTCTAAATGAGAATTTTGGCTTAGAGAAGTCCAATTTCTTGGACATATGGTAAGTGAGCGTGGTATCCAAGTGGATCCAGACAAAATTGAGGCCATAATGAATTGGTAAATGCCCAAGACCCCAACGGAGGTTCGTAGTTTCTTAGGATTGGCTGGTTACTATAGGAGGTTCATTGAGAACTTTTCAAGAATAGTCACTCCTTTAACTTCCTTGACCCGTAAGAATATTAAGTATAATTGGGGTCCAAAGCAACATAAATCTTTTGAGAAGTTTGTTGTTTATTGTGATGCATCACACACCGGTATGGGCTGTGTGCTAATGCAAAATGGCAAGGTAATTGCCTATGCATCACGACAATTAAAGGTACATGAAAAGAATTACACCACCCACGATTTGGAATTGGGTGCCGTTGTATTTGCACTAAAATTGTGGAGACATTACTTGTATGGCACAAAGTGTGTTATATACACAGACCATAAAAGTCTCCAACATCTGTTCAATCAAAAGGAATTGAACATGCGACAACGCCAGTAGATGGAAACGCTTAACGATTATGACTGCGAGATTCGCTACCATCCAGGCAAGGCAAATGTAGTTGCCGATGCCTTAATTCGCAAGGAAAAGGTTAAACCTATTAGGATTAACGCTAAGAGCATTGAGCTCAGAAATAGCTTAAATGAGAAGCTACTAGATGCGCAAAAGCAAGCCTTATTAGAGACTAATATCCCTAATGAGGGATTAGGTGGAACTGTTGATCAGTTAGCGCCTGGAAATGATGGAATCCTAAGATTTAATGATAGAATTTGGGTCCCAATCTTTGGAGGACTTAGAGATCTAAACCTCCAAGAAGCGCACAATTCAAGATACTCGGTTCACCCGGGAGGTGACAAGATGTATCAAGACTTGAAGAAGAATTATTGGTGGATGGGTTTGAAGAAATCCATAGCCACTTATGTAGCTAAGTGTCTGACATGTTCGCAAGTTAAGGCCGAACATCAGAAATCGTCAGGACTTCTACAACAACTTGAAATTCCCACTTGGAAATGGGAAATGGTAACTATGGACTTGATTACCAAGTTACCTAAGACCAAAAGTGGAAATGACGCTATTTGGGTCATAGTGGATAGGCTGACTAAGTCAGCTCATTTCTTGCCAATTAAAGAGACGTATAATTCAGATAAATTGGCTAAGTTATACGTGGCAAGATAGTGTCCCTACACGGTGTGCCAGTATCTATTGTATCTGATAGAGATACTAGATACACATCTCACTTTTGGAAAAGTTTCCAACAATCTTTAGGCACACGATTGAACTTTAGTACGGCTTACCATCCGCAGACTGATGGTCAAAGTGAGCGTACTATCCAGACACTGGAAGACATGCTTAGGGGATGTGTGATTGATTTAGGTGGACGTTGGGATGATCACTTACCCCTAATAGAATTCTCCTACAATAACAGCTATCATACAAGCATCAAGGCTGCTCCTTTTGAGGCCTTGTATGGGAGAAAATATAGAACGCCCGTATGTTGGGCAGAAGTTGGGGAAGCCCAACTATCAGGACCTGAGATTGTCCTGGAGACCACAGAAAAGATTGTGAAAATCCGTGATCATCTCAAAACTGCCAGGGATAGGCAGAAAAACTATGCGGACAAGAGGCGTAAAACCTCTTCAGTTCCAAGTAGGGGACAAAGTCATGCTAAAAGTATCACCCTGGAAAGGTGTGATGCGTTTTGGAAAGAAGGGCAAGTTAAGCCCTAGATATATAGGACCCTTCTACTCTTAAGAAATGTCTAGCCGATGAGCTCAGGTTGCCAGAGGAGCTTAGTGGAATCCATGATGTATTCCACATATCTAATCTTAAGAAATATCTAGCCGATGAGTCGCTAGCAATGTCGCACAAAGATGTGCAGATAGATGAAAACCTGAGGTTCGTTGAGAAACCAACTTCGATCGAGGATCGACAGGTTAAGAAGCTCCGAAGAAAAATGATACCTATAGTAAAGGTTAAGTGGGACGCTTATAGAGGTCCCGAGTATACATGGGAGGTTGAGTCCACTATGCGACAAAAGTACCCCCATCTTTTTGAATAAAATCTCGAGGTCGAGATTTCTTTTAAGGGGTGAGGATGTAACACCCTGTAAAATCGTGTCCAACAGTATAGTGACACGTGTTGTATTTTTAAATATAGTCTGTTAAAGACCAATAAGGACTAAGGCGTCAACATGCTCAACCTGAGCCTCTGAGTGATGATCCGATGTCAACATGCATAAATAACAGCCTCTGAGTGACTGATATGTCAACATGCTTAAATCATTAGCCTCTGAGTGACTGATATGTCAACATGCTTGAAATTTGGCCTCTGAGTGACTGATACGTCAACATGTCAAGCCTCTGAGTGACATCGGAATCAACATGCTTTTATAAGCCTCTGAATGATCCTTTGTGGAGTCCTAACTCTCATACGTGCCATTTGTTGGACGAGAGGGTTCAATTTTGTAAATATATGAAAGTTGGAAGATGGAGTGATTAAAAGTGTCAACATGTTAATTTATACCTCTGAGTGACCTTTTAACGAACCGAGAGCTCGACAATGTCCGGGCATAATCCCGGATATGCCAAGTATTGGTTACGGATGGCTAAAAGTGCCAAAAAGGTGTTTAAAAAGGTTTTTAGAAGCTTTAATAAGTTAAGGGGTTAAAAGTGTCAAACTTTGAAAGTGGCCAAAGGGCGGTCGCGGGCCGCGAGAGACTTGGTATGTGTCTCTCGCGGGGCGCGAGAGAGCCTCTGTTGCAGAAAGTTTTGTTTGGTCTCCAAGCAAAACTCCAAAACCATTAATTCGAAACCATGGCTTCTCTAAACTGCTATGCCATGTTTTGGGACACTTGTAAGCTTCTTCTTACACCCTAAACACCTGGCTTCACCTCCTTTGAGTTCTCCAACTATAAATAGGTGATCAAGTTCACCATTTGAACTTGCACCTTTCTAAATTATAACTCTTCTCCCTCCTCTGGAAGTTCCTAGCTGAAAGGAGCATCCAACTTAGTTCTCTTGCATTGTAGGAACCTCTTGTAAGTGTTCATTGCTCTTGCTTTTTCGTTTATAGGCTTTTATAGCCAAAAGTCAAGCGTTTTCTAAAAACGGTTTGACTTTCGTTAAGACCATTATGGTCCAGCCATTGTTCGAAATGAACATGGCTAAGTGATCGTAATAAGGTAGGTGTTAGTCCCTATAAAGGGCACCTCCTGAAGATCACGTTTGCTAGACCAATTGACGGTTAAAGTTATGATATTAAAAAGTCAAACAGGCCATTTTTCGAAAAAATTATAAATTGATCTTATACATGTTATGAAACCTGTTTTGACACTTAAACAAGTTGGTAATAATTATTAGAACATGTAAGAACATGTTGGCTCGTCAATTCCAGTTCTAGGGTCGGTTCGCAACCGAAAGTCGCGAAGTTTGACTTCTGCTTTGACTTTCAATTCTGGAACCGTTTAGATTAGTTACTTATGATCTAAAGTTGCATTATGATCGTAATATAATGTAGCATAACCCTCTGAGGTTATATTACATGATCATAATCAAATCCAAGTTTATGCGCAAGTTCCATAATATGCCATCTTTGACCAAAATGCCCTTTTTACATAAATCAAGGTTTTAATGATAATAAACTTGAAAATGAGTTTCCTTATGATGTAATATTATAAGTAGGATTATTTGGGATGTTAAACCAAGTTATAAACTGAGTTTTCAAACAAGTCCTTAAACTATGTCGATAAATGACGGTTTTAGCCCTCGTGGCCTATAAAATGGTTTTAATTAAATCTTTTCAAGGTGAAATCATTTACCTACTGATATTTATATTAAATAACATGTTTTAAACATTTTAATCTGAGCTTAGTGTCAGTTTTCGTAAACATCACTTAAAAACGTCATTTTACGACATAAGCGTCGTTTCGGACATAGTATGGTTTTAAACCATATTATTAACCAAGACTTGTTACCTACTGATTTTAAAAATTATTTTAAACATATTTACAGTAGGTACATGTTAAAAATTCAGAATCCCAAATAATTTATAAACTATGTGTAAAAATGACCAAAATGCCCCTTCGGTGCATAGTTTGGTCATAAAAGGTAAAGTACACATATAATTGATATCCTCTGAATTATCATAAATAAAGTATTTTTCCATAATACTTATAACTATAACATAAATATATTCAAGTTCCTTTTATATGGTATGAAATTACCAAAACGCCCTTATAAGGCATAATTTCGTTTTAATCCCTTAACGGGCATAAAATTGATATCCTACTGATATCTTAACTTATTTAAAGTATAATGGCATATAGAGCTTGTCCATAACTTATCCGGTTACCCGATATCGCTAATATGCACACAGTTACGTATATGTAACTATTTTACGAATTTAACCGAAACGGGTTTAACCTTGTCATTTAAGTTTTAAAATCAGAATGTTAATAGTTTACCATATTAAACAAGTTCAAGGTACTTGTTGGGATTAAACTAATTCTATCCGATCATCGTTTAATTTAGCGTCATACGTTTTGATCAAGTACGCTAGTCGGTCTAAGTCTATACTTAAATAAGACCGTTAGTATTTAATTGGTTAGTTTATGCATAATCCAGACTAGAGACTTGCGGTAAATGCTATCTGCACTTAGTTCTTTTTGTACGGCTGAGTTATTAAAATTAAAGAAGACTAGCTCAGGTAAATACTCTCGACTATTTCCCCTATACGAGCTTGGGTTAAGTAAATTATTACGCTTGGTCGGAAATGGGATTAATCGAACGCCGGTTCGGGATAGAAATCCGCATATTCTATTTTAATCAGTTTTGTTTGATAATTAAACATCGGGGATTAACTACCGTGTCCTGGATATCCTCGGCTCATTACAATCGAAATGGCCACGACCTTAGCGCGGGTGTAGGCATACACCCTATAGACGCTCAATTATGCATTCCCTAAGGTTGGGAGGAACTGACTCCTTCGTGAGTCCAAAGTGGTGTGTACGTTAATTTGTCTCGGTTTTGTGTCGAGCCCCGTATGTATGACAAACATGTAAAATCTGTTAACAAGGTTGGACGGTCAATTAACCCAAGTTATGAAAAGATTGTGTGCTATTACGCACCTAAAACATTTTTGAGATGTTTTCAAAATGAGTCAGTTGGGTGTATTTACCAGCGAAAGCTGACGTATTTTCAAAAGACTAATCTGAGGTACAATACGAAAATAGGCCGAAGTGCTCGGTAGTGATAGAGGATCTTGCAAATCCTAAATCTGCCCAAAGTATGTTTTGTATTCTTTCCATGTACATTTTATGATCCGCCTGTGGATCTTCTATTACTAGCTTGTATATTATTTTGTATTTTCGAAATTCGATTTGTAAAATAGTAATTTTTACTCTAAGACTTCCGTTGTGCCGTGTTTAATTGACTATGATGTTATCAACTGTTGTTATGACACTCCCCACCCGGGCCCACCGGTGTTTGGATTTTGGGGTTGGAAATCCGGGGTGTGACAGAGCTGTAGACGCCTTAAAGTGGCTAGACGAGATGGAGACGATTGTAGATATCAGCAATGTGCTGATAAGGATGTGGTCAAGTATGTATCACAGTCCTTCAAGGGCGATGCCCTAATCTGGTTGAAGGCCATGATTCAGTCTACAGGTAAGGTACACCTATATAATTTAGGATGGTCCAAATTTGTGGACCTTGTTAAGGAAACATACTGCCCACCCCACGAGGTGGAGAAATTAGAGGCAGACTTCTTGTCTCTTTCAATGAAGAACCTAGACTGTTGGAAGTACGTCTCCGATTTAAATTCCATATCTAGTTTAATTTCCTATTTGATCACCCCCAAATCCAAACGCATTGCGCGTTTCATAAATGGGTTGGCACCCGAGATAAAGGGGATGGTAAAGGCTGCACAGCCTAATACCTATAGGTCCGCTGTAGACCTATCTCTTTCCCTCACCCTTGATTTGGTAAGACAAAGGTCAGTTTGGACTGAAACTGACGGAAAGAGGAAACGGGAGGATGATAACTCCCAAAGATTTAAAAAGAAAAGAAATTTCGGGTTCAAGAAGAACCAGCACGCGTCTAATGACAAACCTCTGTGCAAGAATTGTAAATATAGGCATCGGGGACAGTGTAGTATAAATCCACAAACCAAACCCTGTGGTATCTGCAAAAGAAGAGGGCATAAGACCTTAGATTGCAAGGATCTTAAAGATGCAGTTTGCTATAACTGCAACGAAAAAGGGCATATAACATACAATTGCCCCAAGAAACCCAAAAGTAATGATGCAAAGCCAGGAGAGGCCAAGAAGGGGAATGCCCGTGCCTTTCAAATGAATGCCAGGGAGGCCGTTAATGACAACAATCGTCATAACAGGTACATTCCTCATTAACAATATTTACGCGGATATGGCGATAAATCATTTGTTGACCATAAGTTTAGTAAACTATTAAATCTGCCATAAGAACTCTAGATAAAACTTATGAGATAGAACTTGTTGATGGAAGTTTAGAAACAACATCTTCCATTCTTGATGGATGCTCTATATCCATTAAGAATCATTCCATCCTTATCTCTCTTCTGCCAATGAAATTGGTGGGGTTCGATGTTGTCTTAGGCATGGATTGGTTATCTCATAACCAAGCTCGTATTGCCTGCGATAAAAAGCTCATCGAAATTAAAACCCCATTGGTGAAATGATCACCATTCCCGAAGACTCGCACTATGGACTGCAAGACAAGGTGTCATTATTTAAGGCATCCAAGTGTTTGGGAAGAGGCTGTGTCATCTACATGGCACAAGTTACCATAAATAAACCTAAGCCAAACATGGAGGACCTACCAGTCATCTCAGAATATCCCGATGTATTCCTAGAGGAATTACCAGGCCTACCTCCAGACAGGCAAGTGGAGTTTAGAATAGATATCCTACCAGGATCAGCACCAGTGGCTAGAGCTCCATATAGGCTAGCACCAACGGAAATGAAGGAATTAAGAACGCAGCTAGACGAACTCTTGGAGAAAGGTTTTATTCAACCTAGTTACTCGCCTTGGGGAGCTCCTATCCTCTTTGTAAAGAAGAAAGACGGTTCGATGTGAATGTGCATCGACTACCGGGAGCTGAACAAGTTAACAATCAAGAATAGATATCCTCTGCCCAGGATCGATGATTTATTTGACCAACTTCAAGGGGCTAGCTACTTCTCTAAGATCGATTTAAGATCTGGATATCATCAATTGAAGGTAAGAAGTGATGATGTTCCCAAGACTGCCTTCAGAACCCGCTATGGTCACTTCGAATTCTTAGTGATGCCTTTTGGGCTCACAAATGCACCAGCAACGTTCATGGATCTCATGAATAGAGTCTGCAAACCGTATTTGGATAAGTTTGTCATTGTCTTCATTGACGACATACTTATCTATTCTCGTAATCAAGCTGATCATGAGAATCCCTTTGGTGCATTCTGGAACTGTTAAGGAAAGAGAAGCTCTATGCCAAATTCTCTAAATGTGAATTTTGACTTAGAGAAGTCCAATTCCTTAGGACATATGGTAAGTGAGCGTGGTATCCAAGTGGATCCCGCCAAAATTGAGGCCATCATGAATAGGGAAGTGCCCAAAACCCCATCAGAAATTTGTAGTTTTCTAGGATTGGCTGGTTACTATAGGAGGTTCATTGAGAACTTTTCAAGAATAGCCACTCCTCTAACTATCTTGACCCATAAGAATGTTGAGTATAATTGGAGTCCAAAACAACAAGAATCTTTGAGATTCTTAAACACAAGTTGATCAATGCTCCTGTGTTATCTCTACCTGAGGGTATTGAGGAATTTATAGTCTATTGTGATGCATCGCATGTAACATTTGTCGAAAACCGGGTTCTAAAACCCGCATCATTTTTTTTATCAAGTTTATATTATGTTTCTTTCGTTACAAATTTACGTTAATCAAGTCAGAGATTCGTTATATAAATAATATAAATAAAGATAATAATAATAATAATAAATAATATATATATATAATAGTTAAAAAAAAAAGAAAGGGGTAGACCGCGGGAATCGAACCCGGGTCTCACCCCTAACCAAACACTTATACACACACAGTTTCCACCACTGCACTACACGCACATTAGTGCTAAAACTTGAAAACATTTAAAAGTTATGTTAAGAGAACGTTTAAACCTGCAAGTTCAGAATCATCCTAAACATAACCGCCCTTGATTCAAGCCAACTCTTGTTGACCGTTATGCGGTTAATCAATCATAACTGGCGATCATAATCGTTAATCAAGCCGTTATGCGAAATCATCAAGAGCAAATTTCAGTTATAAGTCAAATTCAAACGGATCTGAAACCGAAGCAGGACAAAATCATTGATCTATAAATACCAGCACTATCACTCTAACGAATTCGCTCTCTTCCTTCGCAACTTGCCTCTGTTCTCTCGCGTCAAATCTCTGTTCGTCGGAAAACTCATCTGTCTTCGCCGGAATTATTCATCGGAAAACCGGGAATCCTACTTTCCCAGTGGTATGAATCTTTAAAACCCTGCTCCCTATGTCCATGTTATATTTATCTTGTTCGTAACCAGGAAAATCGGTTTTGTCATACGTACATGTCGGGTTCCAGTTCTGGGTACTGATTAAGTGAAGAAGATGAAGTCGCCCAATTTATATGTGTATTAAGTTTAGCAGTTTTAACTGGGTTAGACACACAGTCCAGCGGTGGACTGTGTGCATTTCATGTGACTAGTACCGAGTTCGAACCTTGAACCTCATCGATCCACTGAAATAAAATCCTTTTTTTTTAAACCAAAACAGATTGTCCCACAGTATGTTGTTAAATATAATACAAGAACTATATAATACGGGTTAGACACCCAGCCCAGTTGGTCGGGCTGGGTGCAAGTTACTGCCAAGGTCTCGGGTTCGATTCTGTTCTTGTTTCGATTCGTCACAATATTCAAACCTTTTTATAAAACTCAAATATGAAACTTGACAGTAAGTATATAAAAGAAATAAAAATCTTATATCCAACGGGTTAAACACACAGCCCAATTGGTCGGCTGTGTGCACACATGAAGCAAAGGTCGCGAGTTCGAGCCGGTTTCATGACCCTGTCTCTATAATATACAAATCTTTTGTTAAATCAGAATATAGTTTAATCTAAATAGTATATAAATATAATTAAAATCAAAATATTTCGGGTTAGACACGTAGCTCAGTTGGTAGAGCTGCGTGCACGTATACGAGAGGTCCCGAGTTCGAACCTCACTCAGCGCATAGAATAAACACGGTCCGACCCGGTCAACGGTCAAAAAGTCAACCCTTTTTATTTCTTTTTATTTATTTATTTAATTGGAAAATTATTTAAAAATACTTAAAAATAAGGTTATTAAAGTTAGAAAATTCCCTTAAACTCACAAAAATGAAATCTAACAATCCCACTAAAAGCACAAATTAAAAATATTAATCTCAAATAAAATTTATTTATTTATCAAATTATTATGTTATTATTTAGGTTAGTTTTCCCTCGTCGGTTGAATCATAATATTCGTGCGCATTCCTCGTCATCAAGGAACGCACCCACTGTGAGTGAATCCTTACAAATTCCCCTTTTTATTCATGTTTTGGGGTGTATCATGCATCGCTTTAATTATTTCGTTTATTCAAACTTGTGCTATTACCATTATATGACCTAAACTTATGATGTAAATATTGTTTGTTGTGATACGTGTTTACATTCTTGTCAAGTTGTGTGCAAATCATGCATTAGGCCCATCAGTTCCTCGTGGGGATGAGTTGAGCATCAGGTGCCTCATTTGATCGGCTCCGTTTGATTGTGCCTTGATCTCATTGTTCATCATTGGGTGTGTGTGCTTGTGCATTAATTGATATTATGTGTTTTGTGATTAAATTTACATTTACGTTTATTCATATTTGGTTATGCACAATTTTATTCAAATAACCAATATAACTAATTCTTTCTAATATTTAAATAAGATTCACTCGCCAACTTTTGTTGACACAAAACCCTATTTTACACATGATACAGGTGATCCGTTGAGAAAAGAAACACATAGGATGGCCTAGAAGAATAAACAAGTTAATGCCTTGGAATGAACGTTTAGTTTTGTTTTCCTTTGTAATTGTACTTTGGTTTGTAATTTGAATGAAACATGTATTTGAACATGTTGTGTTTGTATGTTTATTGTAACTTCTTCTTTAAAGAGAAATAATAAATATGAAACTTTATAGTAAATGTCATGAGCTTTGATGAAAACCCAATCATGCCCCGACTACCATTTCCGCTCGGGTCAGGGTGTGACATCGCACACTAGCATGGGCTGTGTGCTAATGCAAAAGGGAAAAGTGATTGCCTATGCATCACGACAATTAAAGGTGCACGAAAGGAATTACACCACCCACGATTTGGAACTGGGTGCCGTTGTCTTTGCACTAAAACTGTGGAGACATTATTTGTATGGTACAAAGTGTGTTATATACACAGACCATAAAAGTCTCCAGCATCTGTTCAATCAGAAAGAATTGAATTGAACATGCGACAACGCCGATGGATGGAAACACTTAATGGTTACGATTGGGAGATTCGCTACCATCCAGGCAAGGCAAATGTAGTTGCTGACGCCTTAGTCGCAAGGAACAAGTTAAACCTATAAGGATTAACTCCAAGAGCATTAAGCTCAAAAATAGCTTAAATGAGAAGCTATTAGATGCGCAAAAACAAGCCCTATTAGAGGCTAATATCCCTAACGAGGGACTAGGCGGAATTATGGATCAGTTAGCACCTGGAAAGGATGGAATCCTTAGATTCAATGGAAGAATCTGGGTTCCAATCTTTGGAGGACTTAGAGATCTAATCCTCCAAGAAGCGCACAATTCAAGATACTTGGTTCACCCGGGAGTGATAAGATGTATCAAGACTTGAAGAAGAATTATTGGTGGATGGGTTTGAAGAAATCCATAGCCACTTATGTAGCTAAGTGTCTGACATGTTCGCAAGTTAAGGCTGAACACTAGAAGCCGTCAGGACTTCTACAGCAATTGAAATTCCCACATGGAAGTGGGAAATGGTAACTATGGACTTGATTACCAAGTTACCAAGACCAAAAGTGGAAATGACACTATTTGGGTCATTGTGGATAGGCTGACCAAGTCAGCTCATTTCTTGCCAATAAAGGAAACGTATAATTCAGATAAATTGGCTAAATTGTATGTGGACAAGATGTGTCCCTACATGGTGTGCTAGTATCTATTGTATCTGACAGAGATACTAGATACACATCTCACTTTTGGAAAAGTTTTCCAACAAACTTTAGGCACACGATTAAACCTTAGTACGGCTTACCATCCACAGACTGATGGTCAAAGTGAGCGTACTATTCAAACTCTGGAAGACATGCTCAGTGGCATGTGTGATCGATTTAGGTGAAGTTGGGATGGACCACTTACCCCTAATAGAATTCTCCTATAATAACAGCTATCATACGAGCATCAAGGCTGCTCCTTTGAGGCCTTGTATGGGAGAAAATATAGAACGCCCGTGGGTTGGGCAGAAGTTGGGGAAGCCCAACTATCAGGACCAGAGATTGTCCTGGAGACCACGGATAAGATTATGCAAATCCGTGATCGTCTCAAAGTTTCCAGGGATAGGCAAAAGAGCTACACTGACAAGAGGCGTAAACCTCTTAAGTTCCAAGTAGGGGACAAGGTCATGCTGAAGGTATCACCCTGGAAAGGTGTGATGCGTTTTGGAAAGAAGGGCAAGTTGAGCCCAAGATATATTGGACCATTCGAAATAGTCGAATGTGTCGGCACTGTAGCTTACAAGCTCAGGTTGCCAGAGGAGCTTAGCGGAATCCATGATGTGTTCCACATTAGTAACCTTAAGAAATGTCTAGTCGATGAGTCGCTAGCAATGTCACATAAGATGTGCAGATAGATGAAAACTTAAGGTTTGTTGAGAAACCGATTTCGATCGAGGATCGACAGGTTAAGAAGCTCCGAAGGAAAATGATACCTATAGTAAAGGTTAAGTGGGACGCTTATAGAGGTCTCGAGTATACATGGGAGGTTGAGTCCACTATGCGACAAAAGTACCCCCAACTTTTTGAATAAAATCTCAAGGTCAAGATTTCTTTTAAGGGGGTGAGGATGTAACACCCTGTAAAATCATGTCCAATAGTATAGAGACACGTGTTGTATTTTTAAAAATAGTCTGTTAAAGACCAATAAGGACTAAAGGCGTCAACATGCTTAAACTGAGCCTCTTAGTGACGGTCCGATGTCAACATGCATAAATAACAAGCCTTTCAGTGACTATATGTCAACATGCTTAAATCATTAGTAACCTTAGAATATGTAAGAACATGTTGGCTCGTCAATTTCAGTTCTAGGGTCGGTTCGCAACCGAAAGTCGTGAAGTTTGACTTCTGTTTGACTTTCGATTCTGACCCGATTTAGATTAGTTACCTACTGATCTAAAGTTGCATTATGATCGTAATATAATGTAGCATAAACCTCTGAGGTTATATTACATGATCATAATCAGAATCCAAGTTTATGGCAAGTTCCATAATTATGTCATCTTTTGACAAAATGCCCTTTTTGCATAAAACAAAGTTTTAAATGGTAATGAACTTGAAAATGAGTTTTCTACTGATGTACTATTATAAGGAGGATTATTTGGGATGTTAAACCAAGTTAAAAACTGAGTTTTCAAACATGTCCTTAAACTATCTTGGTAAATGACGATTTTAGCCCTTGTGTCTTATAAAATAGTTTTAAGCAAATCTCTTCAAGGTAAATCATTTACCTACTGATATGTTATATTAAATAACATATTTAGAATATTTTAATCTGACCTTGACATCAGTTTTCATAAACATCGCATAAAGACGTCATTTTAGACATAAGCGCTGTTTCGGCGCATAGTATGGTTTTAAACCATATTATTGACCAAGACTTGATACCTACTGATTTTAAAACTTATTTTAAACATTATTACAGTAGGTATATGCTATAAACTCAGAATCCAAATAATTTATAAACTATGTGTAAAATGACCAAATTGCCCCTTTGGTGCATAGTTTGGTCATAAAAGGTAAAGTACACATATGAATGATATCCTACTGATATTATATCATAAATAAAATATTTTTCCAGAATACCCATGATTATAAACTTAAAATTTATTCAAGTTCCTTTTATATGGTATGAAATTACCAAAATGCCCTTATGAGGCATAGTTTCGTTTTAAAACCTTAATGGGCATACAAGTTAATATCCTACTGATATTTTAACTTATTTAAAGTATAATGGCATATAGAACTTGTCCATGACTTATCCAGTTACCCGATATCGCTAATATGCGCACAGTTACGTATATGTAACTATTTTACGGAAATTAACCGAAACGGATTTAACCTTGTCATTTAAGTCTCAAAATCCAGAATGTTTATAGTTTATCCATATTATACAAGTCAAGGTACTTGTTGGGATTAAACTACATTCTATCCGATCATCGTTTAATCTAGCGTCATACGTTTTGATCAAGTACGCTAGTCGGTCTAAGTCTATGACTTAAATGAGACCGTTAGTATTTAATTGGTTAGTTTATGTCATAATCCAGACTAGAGACTTGCCGGTAAATGCTATCTGCACTTAGTACTTTTGTGTACGGCTGAGTTATTAAAATTAAAGAAGACTAGCTTAGGTAAATACGCTCGACTTATTTCCCTTATACGGGCTTGGGTTACGGTAAATTATTACCGCTTGGTCGGAAATGGGATTCAATCGAACGCCGGTTCGGGGATAGTAAATCCGCATATTCTGTTTTAATCAGTTTTGTTTGATAATTTAAACATCAGGGTTAACTACCGTGTCCTGGATATCCTCGGCTCATTACAATAGAAATGGCCACTACCTTAGCGCGGGTGTAGGCATACACCCGATAGACGCTCAATTATGCATTCCCACAAGGCTGGGAGGAATTGACCCTTCGTGAGTCCAAAGTGGTGTGTACGTTAATTGTGTCTCGGTTTTTGTACCGAGCCCCGTATGTATGGACAAACATGTAAATCTGTTAACAAGGTTGGACGGTCAATTAACCCAAGTTATAAAAAGATTTTGTGCTGATACGCACTAAAAACATTTTTGAAATATTTTCAAAATGAGTCAGTTGGGTGTATTTACCAGCGAAAGCTGACGTATTTTCAAAAGACTAAACTGCAGGTACAATACGAAAATAGGCCGGAAGTGCTCGGTAGTGATAGAGGATCTTGCAAATCCTAAATCTGCTCAAAGTCTGTTTTATATTCTTTCCATTACAATTTATGATCCGCCTGTGGATCTTCTATTACGAGCCTGTATATTATTTTGTATTTTCGAACATTGGGTTTGTAATAGTAATTTTACTCCAAAACTTCCGCTGTGCCGTTTTTAATACTCCCCACCCGGGCCCACCGGGTATGGATTTTGATTGGAAATCCGGGATGTGACAACCAACCATTCATTGGTATGAACGCATTGGTAATACAAAATGACTGGTTGGTCAAGGTGACACCAACAATGTGAACAAGCGGCAATTTGTAAATGTTTGTTTGATGCGCCACTTTATTGCAACACATGTGGAAAAGCACGCCATATGTTGTCTAATCTCGCATGGAAAAAAGAAAATCTCCTATACCACATTAGTGAGACTATTTTCCCGAGTGGAATAAATATAGCCCTTTTAATGTTGTAGGTTGGAAGAACCTACATTGGAGTTTAGTTAACTTTGTTTTCTTTACATATCATCTTGTGCGCGTTGTATATGGTTCTGATGTTGGACATGTTTTGGGGGTTATTCCCCTTATAGTTGTAAGTATGTCACGTGGTTCCATGTTTTGATTTGTTAACTTCCCCACCATACTATACTGGTTTCATTCATTATAAACGGATGCCCTCCAGATGTTGAGCAAGATATGGTTATGTTCATCATGTTTCACCGATAGCTTCTAGACAACACACTTTATCTCGTATCTCCCTAGCAATGAAAATTTGCACCCGGCTTTTAGAGCCAACACGTCTAAGTGTGGCGTTTTCTTGTGTTCGCCAGCACGATCACATCTAAACCATATCTTGACCATCTAGCAAACAATGTTTGTCTTCAATCGTTGGGTGACTATGACGTAACTGTTATCATGACATCTAATAATGGCCCAATCCACCAACTCATCAACAGAGACGAAGTCCTGAAACAACGATATGGTAGAATTTATAAAGCTTACGACAAATAAATGAAAATTTGTCATACCTGTTTGGTTTCTGCACACCAATCTTGTTAAGGTATTCACCTCCAAATATGAACTCCTGAAACAATAGTATGGTTAGACTTCAGAAAAGCAAACAACAAATAAGTTAAGAAATGCTGTACCTATTTGGATTCTTACACCCCAAACTCGTTAGGATATTCCTTGTCAATTCTCGGACTGTTGTCGTCCCAACTCCTAAAACGACATTGCTAACTAAAAGAATTTGATTAAATATAATTCAATGAACGTAATAAACGAATAATTGAATGAAAAATAAGAAACTTATAGCAGTTTATATAGTAAGTTTTGACGGAATCTTACGTCGTGTCAAATAATAGAAGCGCATTACAAGGAATCTTATGTCAACTCAAATAATTGCATGTATGTCAAGGAATTTGACGCATTACAAGGAATCTTATGTCAACTCAAATAATCCGCATGCATGTCAAGGTCAAGGAATATTACGTCAAGTCAATTGGATTCGTATGCATATCGATGAATATTACGTTAAGTCAACTTGAATCGCACGCATATCAAGATGTCTAGCGTCTTGTCAAAATACGCATATGCATCAAGGAAGATTTTTGACCATCTAACGACTCATGTAGTACCATCATACAAAACATGATTAGACTAATGTGACCATGGCAGCTTTTGTTGGTTAACTAAGGGTTATATGACTTGTATACCCCAATACGAGTCATATAGAGAGCATGTAAAGATTAGGATAGGTATACGTTTACTAGTACCCATAAAGAGAGTTCACTTTGTCACATTCATATATGATTTATGATTGTTACGTATAAGTAAAAAGACAAACGGAGGTAGCAAACTAAGTTTTTATTGAAAATAATATTACATTTATCTGCATCATCTTTTAACCCAATCTACGTAAAAGGATCATAAAATAAGTGTTAGAAAGAGAACTAAAAAAAAGTAAATCAAATCAAGAAAATTTCTTATCTAAGACACTAACAACTCTAGTAACCTCTTAAGACACTAAGAATTTGGTTGCAGTTTCAATAATCCATCAATAAATCATTCACTATAGGCTGCAGCAAAGAGGAGTGCATCGCCGCATGCCTTGCCTAGTTGCCTTGTCCGGGTTGTTGTTTTGGAGCACGGTTTGGTATTTTTCTCATAGGAACATGCTATCGTTTAATATGATGACGATGTTTTGAATTATGGATTGTGGTATGCTTCTTTCCATAGGTCCACGCCCATGTATAGTAGTTTCCCCATAAGTCTACATTTGTTCGAATGACAGTTATGAATCACCCCAACACCCACCAAGCTTTTTTTAATTTTTTGAACAGTTTAAATTACACTAAATCCGCCTTTTCGAGTTCTCGGGGCTCGAACCCTTGATCTCAAGGGAGCAACGGCTTAACTCCAATGAGTTTGCTAATTGGACCCAACCCCCCAAGTCTTATAGGTCTAAGAAAAGGTCACCATTCACTGGACTGAGTTTTCAATCCAAAGCAGATGGAAGCAATACAAGATATTGAAATTCCGGAATGATATTTGAATTGAACCGATTGTGATTATGCAAGAAATATGGCCATGGCTTAAACATTTTAAACGAAAAACTATGAAGATTTCGACCTCAACATACGTGATTGCTCATCAATTCTCTTAGGATATGAACATTGATTATACAAAGAATCAACACTTTCAAGCTTATGCAAATGGCATCAATGATAAGAATCAAGTTTAAAATTATTTCACAAAAGAAACACTTGGTACTTTACTGTTATATTGGATTTGTTGTATAAAGCTTCAAAGTATACAATTTGTTTGACAGAGAGCTTGTATGTTGATCAGGAACGACGACATGACAAACGAAGTTAAAAAAAATGATACAAGATGATTTCAGAAGCGAAATGCAATTATATGGATCATCTTTCCACTCATAATGTGGGTTATGAGTTTCTACTCTTCCGATGGTATCGTTGTACACAATTTGTTCATTGGTACTTGTTTTACAAATTACAATTCAATCACATTAAAACTTTATTAAAACTAATCCTATTGGAATCCTTCGTTCCGCTGCTACCAAAAAATATATGACAATTATCATTTAATCAAGTTAAAATAGACTCCACCCAATCAGATGTATATTCGTAAGCAACAAATGTTACGGCGCCAGCAGGTGCAGCCTTCACAATTGACGGTACAATCCCCTTGTAAAGTCCAGCCCAACCCTCTTTTTGTGAGATCCGCATAAGTGCATCATACATGTTTCTATAAGCATGGGTCTCAACCCGGGCCCCATATCTCGGATGTCTTTGCAATCCTTCAATCTGTATATGTATAACAATCAGCGTCAAAATCGTTTGGATATCGGATACCCCTTTAAAATGACCCGAACAAACCTAGTTGATCCATTCTTTAATCTGGACAAAAACTGTCCCCTCACCACAACCATTCCAAATGCTATCAAAACCGTAACAATGTTACCTGAAATCGCTTCTTCACAACATCAAGGGGATGACAAACAGCCTTGGCACATGATCCAGCAGCAAGCCCACAAACAAAAAGCTGAAAACTTGACAAAGATTCTTCGTTCAGCACTGAATTCGTAGACCGGCGTGCATTCCAGGCCTAAAGCATAATAATAAAGCCGCCTCAGATGTTAAAGAAACTAACTTTTTATCTTTTTAACCGAAGGCTCAAACACATGTGAATCCAACCAAAAAACCAGCTTTTTCGTTTTCTTAGCCAGCAAACAAATAAAAAAAGAGGAAAAAAAATAATGCAATACCATGGTCCAACGTTTAAAGGTGTCATATGTACCAAACTGCAAGCCGGCATAAGGAACGATCTCAACTAGAGTAGGTGATAATCCAGCATACAACCCACGAAAACCACGGGTTGTCATAATGTCAACAAATGCAGCCCTCATATTTGGATATATCTACATAAATAAATAATCTCAGTTGTTAGTAATATATTGAAAAAAAAAGTTCAAGATATTGAAACAGTTGTAACTTGGGTTTAGCTGAAGTTATTCTTCTGCATTAGTAAGCGTAATAACATTTTTTATGTTTCTATGAGCATACCTTTGGCTCTCCTTGTGAAGCTAAAATGGTTCGTAGTAGATCAAACGGGTAGGACCCAACTGTAGCAGCGCACCCGGCTAGGGCCCCACTCATGAAAGACAAGTATGGACTTAAATGAATGTGATCTTCTGCATGACAAACAGATCCATATTTTGGAAGTGTGAGAAAAAAATACAGATCAAAGAAGTCGATAAGAATGCATATTATACGTTTAGCAAGTTTTATGTCCCATTTCATGCCAATTGCATCAATTTACTCTTTACTAGATTTAACACTTTCAAGAACATCCATTACTGGGTATGTTTGTTTGTTTGTTTTGAACATCTATTAAGTGAGTCAAAAGTGAAAAATTTATATTATTAGCCCTATAACTATAGATAACAAAAGAAAACCAAAGGGCTTCTGGTCTAGCAGTATCAAGGTGTGCAGGAAAGGTGTCTCTCCCCATGAGGTTATCTGAAATTGTTTTTTAGGTGAATCATGGTTGCCAATAGCGAATAAAGGACGATAGCGACCAACTACCTATAAACTACGTGGCGATAGCGATGAAATAGCGGGCATTGTTTTATGTTTAGCGATACACTATAAGAAAATTTTAGAAATACTTTGTGTATATTTTATCAAAATACGCTGTTATATATGCAATTTATATTAAATAGTTATACTTATATTAATACAGAAAAAAAAAACCTAAAATCCCACTATTGTCATGCTATGGAGTCGCTAACAATCAGATTACAAGATAGGGTCACTCCGTTATAAAGCGCGTGATAGGGAAAGCTATTATCACTATTGACAACAGTGATGTGAATAAAAAATGAACATTATTAGAAATCAAAACTCATACAGACCTGATTTGGAGGAGCCAGAAGCAAATGTCTTTACTTTATGCAACACCGCGAACTGTATAGCAGTGTATGGCATGACCATGAGAAGTGCTGGCACATTACCACGCCAAAATCCCTGGAAGAGAAAACCATGTCAAATATAGTAAGAATATAAAGGAATTAAAAACTTCCAAAGCGATTCAAAAAAATGTAGAGCTTATAGAGCAGTAACATAAGAAGTGGCCAGCATCTAGATAGGGTCTACTATAGTAAAAAAAAAAAGTCAGATACATATAGGTGGACACAGCCAATACGGATGTATCACGCATGGAAGTTACTCTGTGTTGTAGCACATAACACTATACACCAAATTTCCTACATATAATCAAGAATTAACGATAGAACGTGCAGCCAAAACACATAATAAAAATGGAGTGCAAAGTGTCTAATCTCTCAGAGTGAGAACAAAATCCTAATTATGCATTATAATCTTCCTTTCAAAACTACGAGACATGTAACTTAACTAGAAAGCCACATATATGACAAAATAACCAACTACAAGAAATCAGTGAACTCCTGGTATAACTAGATGCTGAATATTGTAAGCAATAATTTGAGAGATGTATGATTGCTTAAGAAGTACAATCACTTAGGTATAACTGTAACCTTGGTCAAACAGAAAATACATAATTCAAATACTATTATTTTTTGGAGGTCCCCACCAAGTATGCATGCCCTGAATATTTGGTTACTTGCTAAGAGCCTAAGACTTAAACAATCATATAAAGCATTTAAGTTAAATAAAAGCATTCAGAGTACTAGTTAAAAAACCCGTACCAAAAAGCCTTCTTCTCTAAAGATGTCTTTGGATGCTTGAACCATTCCGGTATATTTTGAGGTGCCATATAGATTTTTGCTAAGCAATGCAAACGAAGTAGTCGGTTCCAGTTGAACCTGAAATACAACCAAAACCTTTTATGTTTTCCGCCTATCCTGATGTCAGTCATATATCAGCCGAAAATCACACACATCGTTTCATAAGAACGAAAATCAACCATCAAACTAGCTTAAAGCTAAAACATTTACTGCTGAAAAGACAACCAAGATAAATGATAATAGTCTCAACCAACGACAATCAGTACCCTAAAACAAATTTAATATTGATTTTCCATTACATTAGATGAAGGAAATTTCCATAGTTGTCAAAGGGCAAAGAGTGGGCCTTGGGCGAGACGCAAAGAGTTGGGCCTTGGGCCGAGACGCAAAGGGTGGGCCTTGGGCGGAGGCGCAAGGCGCTTAAAAAGCAAAGGGCCGAGATAAGCAAGGCGCGTAGCATAAACATACCATTTTTTAGGGTTTTAGACATGATTCAGGCTTGTTTAGAACTAGTTTAGGCTGGTTCCAGGCCATTTGTGGATGTTTCAGACAAGTTTGACCAAAAAAATGCAGAATGTTCAAAGTTTGGCTGGAATCAGACCAAAGTCCGGCCGGAAATCCAAAATCTCGTCTGAAGGTCGCTGAAGCACCTAGATGGAAGCAAGCATTTTCCCTGCGCCTTGCCTCGCCTGAAGGCCTATGCGCGCCCGAAGAGCTTTTGACAACATAGAAAGTTTCCAAAGTCTGTTTAACTTAAACATCCTATACTAGTGATAGTTCATCTGTAACTCCAAACTTAATTTAATGTTACAACTCATCAAGGAGACTTGCTTGATTGTAATGGTCACTAAAAAGACTCTTAAGTTCAACGTTATGGTACTACAGATAAAGTTTGCATCAAAGCAATATATTCCCTCAACAGATAAGATGCCTTACATCTTACTATTAAGTAGCTTAAACTTCAATCTAAGGTCTAATCATCTATCTTCCACATATACTAAAACCCTATGGTGTAAATTATTTATCGCAAATTCACAAATAATTAACCATATTCCTAAAATTAATCCATCTGTGGTAATTGCTTTCACCAGTAAGTAAAAACTTTATTACAAACCGCCGATCGGTCAACAACCATCCTTTGTTAGTCCATATTCCCTGAACAATGATTATACTTATTTTACAGACTAACAAATCAAAATGCTTCACTTTACAGGTAGCCAAAAGCAAATAAAAAGTTAAAAATAACCTGAAACCGGATTTTAATAACATCTAGAGGCGAAGTGACGGTCCGAGATATAGCTCCAGATAACGAACCGGCTGTCGCGTTAATAAAAGCTGTTTTAAGTTGCCCTGGCTCTTCCATCTCCCCAAACACCACCACACCTTTCGCTTTGCTAAAGACTAAACACACAAATAAATACATAATAATAAATAAATATATAAAATAATTAACATTAAAATAAGCACAAATTGCAGAGCATTGATATCGATGCGAAATAAAACAAAGTTGTCAATCAAAACAATTAGGGCAACCGTATAACGCATCAAAATAAAATCAATCAAATTAAACCGCTTCATAATACGCAACATATTAATACTATTATGAGCGAGATTGAACGGTGATAAATTAGGGCGGAATCGTAACGCTTGCTTGATGAGACGTTTGAAACTTTGATTTGTTATTGAAATGGAGGATTATAGGAGATAGAGATGGTGAAAAGTGAGAGATACCTGAAGAGGAAGGAGAAGAAGAGCAGGGCGGCGGCCATTGGTGGTTGAAAAGGCGGTGGGAGACGGTGGTTGTTGCAGCCGAGATGTGAACGGCGGCAATAGGGAGACAAGGTTTGAGAGAGGAAGTCCGATTGCCTGCGCGTCGATGCCGTAATATGTGTCAATATATAAACTGGATTCACGGGACACGGGGTCACCATCTATAACTATTATAATGATAAATATAAATTAAAGAAAAATAAATAAGAAAAAAGCAAATACCATATAATTTTTTATTTTCCTCATATAAGTTTTTCTAACAGCACGTAAAAAACATTTTTTTGTTTTATTTTACAAAATTCCTTCAATAATTTCTTTAAACATTAAAATCTCTTTATATGTTAAATTTGAATAAAATTATGACAAAACAATTTCAAAACTTTAAGTTATGTCTCAACCCAAAATATATTTGAAAAATCATAGGTCATTGATACATAACCAAAATAGTTAAAAACAAAAAACGATTAAACCGAAAGCAAATAAAACGAATTCAGTTTATATGTAGCCCAATAAACCGAGTAACCAAAGTAAACCATAATTTATATTTAATCGAATAAATCCAATTATATGACTTGGTTTGTATTCCGTTGAAACCGAAAACAAAACAAATTTGAATACGGTTTGTGATTCAATTTTGAAATACTTAATTTCGTTTAGTTTGGTTCAATTTTTGGTTTAACAAAAAAATCAAACCGAATAAAAGAAACCAAATAATCGAATAAACCGAAAAGAATCGATGGACACTTCTAGCAGTTTCAATTTGCTTAAGTTATTTTTGCCTAATTTTGTTTAAATTTAACATGTGGTGAGACTTTAATGTTCAAACATTGTTAAAGAAGTTTTGTTTGACAAAACAGAATGTATGTTATTTTTTATGTCCAAAAAATTATTGATGAACTTTTATAAGAAAATATATTAATTCTTTTATAATATTTTCTCTCAGAAAAAAGAAACAAAAGAATGTGGAGTTTGTTAGGATAACCTCCAAGCACGATTTGTATTTTTCACGTAAAATTAGATGAATTATGGTTAGGCTAGATGGTATGGTTTTTAGGGACTTTATCATGTTACATCAGTGTCATATCATATAGGGTGTTTTAAAGCTTCTTCGTTTAACTTGCATACAATGGTTTAAATCACCCATCATCGTTACCTAATTATTTTTTATTTAAATTTAAACATAATTTAATTATGATATATTAATTTAAATTTAAACAAAAAGAAAAATTATAAACGTCATAATTTAAATAAAAAAAATACAAGAGGCGGTTGTCTGGTACGCATTAATCTAAATATAAAACTCACCACAATAATTGTGCATTAAACGTTCATGAGCACCTAACCGATCTCGTTTAAGAGGCGGTTGTCTGGTGCGCGTTGCAGACGATTGGCTTTTTTCTCGCAAATACTTAAACACCTCCTGCATCACTGCGATAAGCATATCGTCGACAATACCGTCAGATGAGGAGCTGGACGAATCGATGAAGAGTAGGATGACATTTTTTATGTTAAATATGATTGGAGAGAATATTTGTGTTTTAGTGATTGGTGTGTGTTTGAGTTTGTAATTGGTTTGTGTAAATATATGTATATATATTAGATATTTAATATTTTTTATAAAAAATCATTGCCCAACGGTCATATTGAACAAAATTCTCAAAAAAAGCGCATTAACGCGTGTTACTGGGCTAGCGAAGTTGCTATGACGCTAAGGGTGGCTTCGGAGCGCTAAAGATGATGATGTGGCCAAGGATGGTATATCACAACCCCTTGCCTTATAAAAAAAGTTCATTTGATATAGAACCAATACATTTTGAAGTTGTATATAGTGTTTTAGGCCTGATGTGTGAAGATATATATAATTGGTTCTATTGTATGTATAAAGTATTATGTATAAGTGAATGGTTCTAGTGTTTTTTACTTATAATTGATTTTGTAACGAACATATCTTTTCCAAACAAATATTTTTTTCACTGTATTCAAAGGTATAACATGATTTATCAACAAGCTGGGCTATTAATAATAGAAATAAACAAAGAGATGACTTAGGATAGATATAAATGTACATACATATAGGGATGTTAAATACAATTAATTATAAGTAACGAAACATTTGAGACTCCTACATACATATAGGATGTTATGTATAATTAATTATAAGTGAAAAAACATTGAAGACTCTGATAGAATCTGAAACTTTTATTAACTGAAACTAGATTACAAGATAGTTGGCCCTATGTCGAGATAGGCGAATTCTTCGGGATACAAGGTGTAAAACCTATATTGATAAACATAAAACATTGACACCTAATCTAAATCAAAACATACATTAACAATACCAAATCGTAACTGGTTGCCCCCGCTACCCACCCCCCCCCCCCCCCCCCCTAAATCAGTTTTCCCCGTACATACTAATTGATTGGGTTATTTAGCTGTTTCTGATTAGATTATGGGCTCACCCAATATATCTAATCAGGTTATGGGCTCACCAAATTCAGTCAAAACTGATTCAGTCCATCCAGCAGGTTCGTATCAGACTTACATATTCTGTATCATAATATTTTAGTTATGTTTGTTTTTATTGAAAATAGTTCAGAAATTTGTATGGTACAAGTTGAATAAAAGAAATATTAAATAATTAGTAATTATGATTTATAAAACGATATTTCATTATTTTGAGATGATATATGATGAATATGTTATGTATTAGTGTGAAGATCAAATACAAATGGATTTTTACATAAAGAATGGCCTTAACGTGAGAAGTGAAGAAAGGTTTTTTTCAAAAAAAATTCCATCCAATTATGTTTAATTGTAAGATGTAAAAAAACATGATTTTATAGTAGTAAAGTAATTATTATAGAGTAGTTATAATTTCTACAAAAATTCATAATTACTTTACTAGTGTAAAATTATGATTTTTTTTATTCTGAAACTAAAATACGTGATTAATAAAGATGGAAAAAAAATAAAAATATTCCCTCATTGACTTTTCACGCTAAGGGTATTTTGTATGTTAAGACCATTTGTACAATAACTTAATCGTGTGTTTTATGTGATATTGGATTTAAATAATTTAAACTTTTAACAATTGCCCGATAACACTCCTAACTTTGATTTATACCACACCACTCTTAACTTTCAACTTATTTTTCTGTTGCACTTCTGAGCTAACTGGACCCTAACTCAGTTAGTTTTTTTGATGATATGGCACTTTATTTGGTGATGTGACATCTGATGTGGCCTTGTTGCTAACGTGGCATCTTATGTGGCAATTATTTAGTGAGGTGGCAGATGACGTGGCGGCTAGGGTGTTTAGAGATTCGGATTCGAAAAATTCGAAATTCGACTCGATTCGAATTCGATTGTCAAGGTTCGAATTCGATTTGATTCGTATTCGAGTCCAATAATCGAATTAGAATCGTATACGAATTTTGGATTTTCAATTCTATTCAAATTCAATTTATATAGTTTTAATATATATATATATATATATATTCACACACACATATAACTTCTAGATTTGGGCCAAAGTATAAATTATATCCATAAGTGATAAGTTTATATTATTCATAACATTACCAAACCTAATTATAAATAGCCCATGCTACTTCTTTCTAAATTTTTACCTAACTTAAATCGCTAACAGTAACCAACCTATTTTCTAATTTTGGTTTTTTGACATATTGATAGTTAATTAATTTTGCAGATTATTAGATTTTATGTTAAATATAACAAGTTTGTGGTAGTTTTAAAAATGAAAGTGTAATATATTATTAGGTAGGGTGAATTTGACTTAAAACGAATTTATTCGAATTCGGTTCAAATTCGATTCGATTTCGAGTTTAGAAGACAAATCGAATCGAATACGAATTCAACTATAAAAATAAAAATTCGATTAATTCGAAAATTCGTTATTCGCTTCGATGAACACCCCTAGTGGTGGCTGACGTGGTATTTTTGATGACATGGCATCTGATGTGGCACTTGTTTAGTGATGTGAATGATGACATCAGCTAACTGGGTAAAGGTTCAGTTAGTTTAAGAGTGTCATAGGTAAATAAGTTGAAAGTTGAGAGTGGTGTGGTACAAATCAAAAGTTGAGAGTGCTATCGGCTAATCGGTGAAGGTTAGGGTTATTTAAATGCAATATCCCGTGTTTTATTAGTATTGTTTTTTTTATAAATTAACTTGTTAAAAATTTAAATTAAAAAATAGAATACAAATGAGAAATAACTGGGTAAATAATTTTGTAAATGATGTGATTGGCAAGTGGACCTTATTGAAGATTTGGTGCTATTACAATGGAAAAGGATTTGACTCTCGTGCATATCATACACAAATTTGCATTCATTTTAGAGTTCAAGAACTTTTCACCGGATATTTTCAAACAAAAGTTTGTGAATTATAAAGTTACACCTTTACATCCACAATCAAATGGACACCACATATAAAAAAGGTAAGAATCATAAAAGATAGTTAATAATTCCAACTTTGTTATATGTTAGACCCAATCCACCCTGAGTAAAATTTTCCATAAAAGATAATTAATAATTCCAACTTTGTTATATATTTGACCAAATCCACCCTGAGTAAAATTTTCCAAAACTAGCAAGATTTATCATTTATAGTTATTGAAATTTACTCACTAAAGAGACTTTTTTTACGTTAAGTTCTAACACGAATTAAAAGAGGTAGACTATATACATAATGTGCTCTAGAGTCAGCGACAAGAATAGACGATATGTCTTTAGAAAACCAACTTAACTACCTTGTAAACTAGAGTACTAGACTACATACTATGTCTCCATCTTACATAATCAAAAGCATAACTTGAAAGAATTATCTTATTTCTCTCGTGTTGTTTTTGCTTAGAAATGGATTTTATTATGAATGATCCGGTTGTAGTTTCATGCAAATATGCAATTTTGAGCAATTGTTGGATCGAAATAGTATATTCCAATGCAACACGTGTATTTTTAAAATCTATTTGTAATGTTTTATGTCTAAAATCCCCTAATAATTCAAAATGGTAAAAATGATATTTGTAAATAAAAACTTTCTAAACAAATTACACTTTCAATAATTGACCTAAGTGTTGTTTTAAACCATAATAAACATATCAAATATGGGGGTAGGAATTGTGCCAAAGTTCACAAGTCAGGTTTTCATTTTATGAAACAACCTTATTGTAGTTAAGGTTTTTGCCTCTTTCTACCCATTATGTAATATTAATAGAAATTTAACATGAAAACAATAAAAGGTCTATAGTTATTTTGTTTCATATTATATTTTTCCACTGTTGACTCAACTATTTTAGGTATATGGTTGGGGTGTTTTAGAAAAAAGAAATGAAAATGACTTAGATATACCGTTTACAAATTGTCTCTTCTCATTCACAAAGAGACTCCTTAAATAATTTCCTTTATTTCTCTATCGTTGTTTTCAAGTTAAGCTTGGCGTGGCCATTCTCAATAAGCCCCAAAATATTACAAGAAAACCATATAAACTATTTGATAACTTCTAAATGGTTAAGTGCTGAACTAGTAAGAGGTCTGAATCATTAAGTGTTGAACCAGTAAGAGGTCTAAACCATTAAGAGCCAGTATAATGCTTAACCGTTCAGAGACAAATGTCTTACCAATTCAAATTAGAGATCTTAACCATTCAGACTTAGTATAAGGCTTAACCATTCAGATGCAATTGTTTGAACCATTCAGACATATGCTCGCGAAACAAAGAGTTTGAACTATTAAGTGTTGAACTAGTAATATGTCTGAATCATTAATAGCTAAATAAACTGCCCCTATATTTTGGGTTGTCATAACTCATATCTAACATGTTTAATAAATGCGTCGTGTTTAGGTTTCCATGTTTAACTCATTCAATTAAACAAGTCAATCTTGTCAACCTGTTTATTTAAACATGTCAACTCATTAACCAATTTGGACCCATTTAACTCATTTTGTACAACCCAATTGATGTGTTTACAACTTGATTGCGGTATCCACTAAACCATCAACCTGTTTGAGTTTAGATAAATTGATTAAACGAGTCATGTTAAGATTACATTATTTTAAGTGTGTATGGGTTAAGATTGCTAATTTTTACACATATAAATATGTGATCGTGTTCAGATTAAAAAATCAACCTGAAGCCCCTCTACATAACATGATCTTAACATGTCTTAGTGTAGAATCAACCCAAAAATAATAATTAGTCCTTGTATTTTCTAACTATTCTTTTAATGATTTTTCTAAATATTGCATACGGTTATCCATACAAAAAAGTACTCTCTATTCTTACTCATTCTTACTCTAAAGTTATATATGTATATTTGACAAAAAAAATTTGGAATGACAAAATTACTTTGATTCATGAATTAACATATAGCATTTTGAATTACAATGGTTACAAACACTATATAGATCTATTTTCACTTTGGATTGCACCAAAAACTTGTATTTGTGGTGAGATTCATGAATGAATTTGCAGCATCCATAATTTAACTATGCGCCATATATTTTCTAAACGCTTGAACTAAAAGTCATATATTAAGAGGAAGACTTTCTAAATCAATTTTTAATTACCTATATAGTATTTTTAAAATACTAAATAAGATAAATTATAATTTTAGATTTTTTAGAATCTTTATAAATATAACTAAAAGCTAAACATTTTGTGATAGATAGAGTGTTTATAACATGACTTTTGGTAAGGGGCCCCGAGTTTATAGTTCACTTTTGGGCTCCTAAAGTTGTTGAGTCGTCTCTGTTTAGAGACTGGTTTTTTTCCATCCGTACAAGGCCCCTGAATTTCTCAATAACAGCCCTAACTAGGTTCATCTGATAGTTATTATCAATATTTTTTACCACCAAAATTTTTGTATATCTTTCAATAAACTTATCTAGATTAGTGTTGCACAACCATATATTATTTGACCACTAAAATTATCTAGATTAATGTTGCTTATCATTCACGACCACAACCATCAAGTAGTCCATTTACTCATTTAGTACTTAGTTGCTAACATCCCACTCCATGTCTATAATCAAATTTAATCGTTTCTTCCAAATCATTTATAAAAGTAACATTACCTAAAAATGTGTCCCTTGCTCATTTTCTCTAATAGGAAAACATGAATATAGTTTGATATGTTGGCCATATTGTCCTAACATCACGACTATATAAGATATTTCACAACATTAACTAATCAAGTTAGTTTAATTTTTAAGAATAATAAATGAACATAGCCCAAAATACAACTATACAAAAATTCATTGGCATGTACTTCCGATAACCAATTTTTCCCTGTACTCTAAAAACTTTAAACATCTTCTAAATTTCATAATTAAATTTTAAGATGTAAAACACATTCCTGATGCTATCATTTTGTGTATTTTTTAACGGCAAATTTGGATTCCTGGAGTATCATCGTGCCACTAGCAAAACCACCCGATATATCCATCTTTACTATCATTTTGTGTATTTAACATGTTTATTTGGAATCCTGTATTTTATATTTTGGTAACATTCCAAGGATATCAAGAAAAACATTGCATCCAATAGTCCATAATATTAACTGACATATATTCATGACTCTTATCAAAATATCAATGTATGACCTAAAAGGCTAAACACATCATAAGATCACCACCATACTAAATATGGCATTAGTTTCCAAAATTGCCATCATCAATCTGAAAACCATCAAAAAAAAACAGATGTCCATTGTGCACCCTAAGAGTCATGCAAAGTCATCACCACCACCAACCTCAAGCTAAGCTTTCCTGCTTCTCGTCTTCGCACCCGCACCCTTTCCCACTTCACCAACCTTAAAATTCTTACTTTCCGTCTGTCCTGGTTTTACAGTTTCATCCTTGCTGACATCATCACCAATCATATTATCAGTCTCTTGATGTACCTTCTTATTACGGGCATTATCAGTAACACCCTTAGCTTTCCTTTTCTTGCTAGCTTTAGGCGAAGGTTTTGCAATGGCTTCACTTTCCTTGACATCTTCATTAGCATCAGCTTTCGTTTCCTCGTTCGCTTCAAGCGAAGGTTTTGCATCGGCTTCTTCATCACTTTCCTTAATGTCTTCATTAGCCTCGGGATTCACAGCTTTAACCTCCGCTTTGTCTGCCTCTGCATCCAGCATTTCTTCCTCTGTAACTGCGTTTTCCTCCATTTCTTTTGTCTGCCTCTGTAATGATTCTATCACACTCATCAATTCTCTATTCACCTGTCAAGATGATAAACAGTGAAGCTTAATTAATAATCAATTAAAAAATAAAATGCCATTTTCATCTCTGAGGTTTGGCCAGCTTTGCAACTTTCGTCCAAAGATTTGTTTTTCCGCACGAGGATCCAAAAGGTATGAAATCTTGCCATTTTCGTCCGGCTCATTAATCTATTTTCTCCGTTAAGTCAGAAAGCATATTCATCTTTTTTGTTAACTTCAACGGCAAATTGGTCTTTTTCACTTTATGTACACGCATTTAGCATAATGTACAATATTCAAAATGCTAAATTGCCCTTTAGTTAACAAAAGAGACAAAAATACCCTTGACTTAATAGAGAAAATTGAATGGAGTTAACAAGCTGGATGAAAATAGCAAGATTTCAAACCTTTCTTATCCATATGCAAAAAAAAAACCTTTGGACGCAAATCGCAAAAATGGCAAAACCTCAGGACAAAAAAGGGCATTTTACTTTTAATTTAAACCCTCTAATACACAAACAAAACATCGTAAAAAACATACAAGATTATCAAAGTTACCTGTGGATTCTGAAGGTACTCAGAAATGTCATTAGAGCATGACGGACATTTCATGACGTTCTTTTGTGCCCTTAATGTTCGCCTACCTTCGCAATTTCTTTCCTTTATAAATGTTTGACCAGCAAAAGCTTCCTGCAAGCATGACTTGCAGAAATTGTGAGCACATGGAGTAGTAAGCGGCTGAGTCATCACTTTGTGGCAAATGAGACAGCAAAACTCTGCAAATGATTAATTGTAAAAGTTTATGTAACTGAAATTCCTTACAAAAATGACTTCAAGAAACTGAAACACAGGTTACAGCACTCGTACTGCTAAAAAAGCTTACCTTTAAGAAGTCTTTCACTCACAGACATTATATGTGTCTTACGTCTAACTGTCTTCGTTTGTGTGCCATCCCCAGCATCTCCAGTGCTTGCTCGTTTTCTACTGTCGGGTGGAGGAATCTTCCACAACCAACAACCTTTCTCCTCCTGCACACAAGAATTAAATATTATGACTTGTAAATGTAACTACCAATTTATAGAAAGAATCTATCATAACATAAAAATTGTACATGAAGGTTAAATCTTGAAGTAAGAAGTTGCAGAATCTTACATCATAAACCCAAGATGGAGGACTCTTCCTCTCTGTTACATCGCTTGCTTCCTTCAGCTCTTTAATATTAGGCAATGGTCTTGGACGATCCCCAAATTCATCACTGCAAAAATGCAAAATGTAAATAATTAAAATCCAACTTATAGAATTAATATGATTAAAAATACCAAAATATGAATATCATGGCAAACCTTGTCCATGGAGCAGGATCATTATCACAGCGAACAAAAAGATACCGGCATACCTTAAAGCCCTATTAGAAAATATACATGTGTTAGCAAGTGTTACAGATAAAAGTTGTGACAAGTGTGCTATCAAAGTTATTATCTAAAATCAACAAATTGTTAAGCATCCTACTTGAATTCCGGGTTTCCGCCAGCATTTCTCAATCCTGTATACCCCATCATAACGGACGCCAGTTTCAGGTGCATAGGCAGAACGTTTTTCTTTGTGAGACCTATCAATGTAGTTAGAGACTTATAAAAGAGGATCTTGCGTATGCCGATAAGAAAATAAATGACGTGCATAAGAAAAGCTGAAGACATTTTAAAGGCGATAAAACTATGTGTAGGCTGAATACAACGAAACTATGTGTGATCATTTGACTAAAACCATTTACAAGAACATGATCTGTCATGTTAATTATCTGTAAAAATTTAAATATCCAAAAACTGAAATTAGATAAACAGACTCACAAAGAGACCACCATGATATATGTCATAGAAACATACCTGACAACACGTACCGGGTATCCCTTTTTGCAACTAACTCTTAAAGCTTCATTAGACTTATCAAACTTCTGATCAAACGATTGTGTCTTGTTGGTTCTTTTATTTCCACTCAAGTCTCTACCCCCACTGTCGATAACAAATAAAAACATTACAGAATTATGCAACAAAAGTTAAAGCTTCCAAATAAATCTAAATACAGCATAGGATTATGACACCTTAACATACCATTGACACCATCCTAATAAGTTTTACTTTTAATAAAGAACGTGCACAATATACCTTCCGGTGTAGAGAAACCACTCTCCGTGATCCTCATCATCTTCATACCCTCCAGATAACGCCACAGACTGTGCACCATAATCAGACTGCCCACATATCCCCGCAACATGAGGAATATGGGCACCCCACTGTCTACATTCCAAACGGTCCTCCCATGTTTCACCCACCAAAACTCCCATTCCTCTCTCAGGATCATTCTCTGCGAGAATGGGTCCAAAATGATCTGGTGGGACCGTCACAAATATCTTCCCACTGCATGCGTTAGCCTTCCCAGTTTTCTTGGCCCGCTCAGTGGTGTATGCTTTGTCAGGTTTGTTTTGGTTTAGAACAGAATAGTAGGGTTTAGGTGGCCCAGACGCAGCGTTTGACTTGGTCATTTTTGCCATTCTGATTGCGATTACAAGTGATGAATTGATTCTAGGGTTGCTCACCATTCTAGAAGGAATCAAGTTCGACATATGGCACAAGTCCGTTTCCCTTGACCAACCCATTTCTCAAAGCACTTCAAGCAAAAGTTGTGACCGCAGGGCGTCTGAAGCATGAATAGAAGATTAACTTCATCGACTAATTAAATTTAACATGTTAATAGATTCTACCATATTATTAATACAAACTAATCAGCACATATCAACAAGTAAACACATATGATCCCATGCCTCCTTTCCTAACACCACAAGTGAACTGCTTAACTTCTTTTTGATAAGTACAATAAGCAGCAAAAAAGAACAACTTCAAGCTCCTAATTTCACTCACAATAGTCAGATAAACGTCCAAATAAGCAACCCTAAACACACTCAAAACTAACATCAAACAAGATAAGCAATCCCAAATTCACTCAAAAACAAAACAAGCACCTGATTCAGTCATAATAAGCAATCACCAACACTCTCAAAACTAACATCAAACAAACTAAAAAATCCAAAACACTCTCAGAAACTAAATAAAGAAGAGGATCAGTCTTAATAAGCAATCCAAAACACTCTCAAAACTAACATCAAACAAATTAAATAATCCAAAACACTCTCAAAACTAAAATAAACAGATAAACAGTTCAAATAAGCAACCCTAAACACTCTCAAAACTAACATCAGACAAATTAAACAATCCAAAGCACTCTCAAAAACAAAATAAACAATTCAGATAAGCAACCCTACACACTCTCAAAACTAACATAAAAAAATTAAACAATCCAAAACACTCTGAAAAACAAAAAAAAAACAGTTCAAATAAGCAACCCTAAACACTCTCAAAACAAACATTAACATAAACAATCCAAACCACTATCAAAAAATAAAACAAACAGCTGAATCAGTCATAATAAGAAATCCCAAACATTCTCAAAAAAGTAATATCAAACAAACAAAACAATCCGAAACACTCAAAAAACAAAACAAGCAGCTAAATCAGTCTTAACAATCAATCCCAAACACTTTCAAAACAAATATCTGACATGTTAAACAATCCAAAACACTCTCTAAACTAATAGCAAACAAACTCTACAATCCAAAACACTCTCAAAAACAAAATAAGCTGATAATAATCAGTTTTAACAAGCAAACAAACACCACTCACCACTACCACCAAAACACTATTCCTACAAATAATAGCATATCATCGTAACCTCTTAACCATGAACAATGTCATTCCACAAAAACTAACATAAACATGATATAATTCTCATGAACTCCATGAAATATAAAAATATACCGTGACAGGCCTTTCAGGAAGTTGCATACAAAACGAGCAGTTAAAGCTACCACTAAGAAGCTTCAAAACATCATTACCACCACCACTGCCACTTCCACTAGCACCGGCGACCTCCTTTTTCTCCTCCGCCGGTTCATCACCATCGTCAGATCCACCACTCAACAGTTTCTGACGCCTCTTCGCCTTCTCCAAATCAGACAACGAAGCATCAGATTCAATTGCGCGAATAGCGGCAATGAGCGAATCAGACGATTCAGATCCCGACGCGACGGCGGACGGCAGCGCGTTAGACGACACGAGGCTGGAACAGTCCGGACACTCCCATTGTGCAGCATCCGCTAGGGTTTGGGGACGAGCGGAGAGACAATCGAGGTGCCATGGAGTGACGCATGTCTTGCACGTGATCTTCTCTTCTTCCGGTGGATTGATTTTGCAGATCATGCAGCGGCCGTCGCCGTCGCATGGAAGATCGCTATCGTGCGCCATTATAGAGAGAGAAAGTGAAGGAGGTTGAGTAAATTCAGGGAGTGATAGCAGTAGGTTTATGTGTAATGATGATGGAGAATATATTATTATTATTATTATAATAATATTATATCGTTTGGATAGTGGATTTGAAAATTGAAAGATTTGGGGGAATTGAAAAGGGTTTGGTTTTTGATTTGAAATTTTCCCTCTTTTTCTGCTGTATTTTTCAAAATTTGGGAAATGTTTTCCAAAAGAATATTACATATATGAATGTTTTTTGAAATCATGAAGTTTTTGTAAAGTGATGATGATTATCATATCAAGTTTTGTTTTGATTTATAACAAATTTATGGTATGTACATGTAATATTATATAAGTGTTTCATTTTTTAACTACATCAAAACTAGATTCATTTTTATAACATACGTAAATTGATGCGGAAACGAATAACATTCCAATAACACTAGGTTTAAAAGTTTCAAACCCTAAAATTTCTTAGTAATAAATTCATTCTTTAGAAACTATCATTGTAATATCACAAAACATATACAAAAGTTATAATTTCTAGTGAAGAGTTTATGTAAGAATAAAATTATTTGTATTAAGAGAAGATTAAATTTAAACTGATAAGAATATTATATTTAATATTTTGTATCCAATGTTATTGTAGGGGCATAGAAAATGTTCACATAATTGATTAATTTATTGCATCCGTTAAAATACACTAATAACCCGTTTTTAGGGCTGTAAATGAACCAAACGTTCGGTGAACTGTTCGGCGGGAAGTTCGTTTGTGTTTGTTTGTTAATTAAAAAAACAAACACGAACAAGAAATTTCGTCCGTTTAGTTAAATGAACAAACATGAACAGAGGTCGTGTTCGTTCGTTTATGTTCGTGAACGTTCGGTAACGTATTCGTTTATATTTTATTTTGTTTGATAGTTCATTAGTGTTTTTAGTTTTTATATTTTATTTAAATACCTCAAAATTCTGACAAATAAAATATTTAAGTGTCATTGTATTACATATTTTGTTCATGAATTCTTGTTTGTGTTCGTTTATTTCCATTTGTGTTCATGAGCATTAGTTTGTGCTCAGTTGTATTCATCAACATTCGTTTTCGTTTGTTGCCTAAAATTAACAAACGAACACGAACAAGTTCATTTCCTTAACAAACGAACACAAACATAAAATCTCGTTCGTTAATTGTTTATGAACAATTCGTGAACACGTATATTTCCTAACAAACAAACACGAACAAGATCTTGTTCGTGTTTGTTCGTTCGTTTGCAGCCTTACCCGTTTTTAATATAGACACTCAGGATGCGAAACGGATTACAACCAAATGGTTAGAATATCAAGTTTTCAAAAAAGTTTCTTAAAATTCAACTTTAAAAAACTATATACTCCTGAAAATCCCAAAAAACCCAAAACCTTATATAATAGTTCTATTTCCTATATAAGTATATAACAAGATATTTCATAAAAGTAAACCTAACAAAAAACCTATATTATCGTTCTATTTCCTGTATAACAGGATATTTTATAAAAATAAACCTAAAACGAAATCCAAAAATTCGAATAGATAATATATTACCATGTGACTTATATCTAATTTTCTATCAAGTTTAAAAAAAAAGTTTAAAGAGCAGGCTATCTTTACAATAAAGTTATTAAAATAAAGCATGGAAACATAAGAAATCAAAGGTTATTAGACCATAATATGTAATAGTGATAGTGTAGGGACTTAGGTGTAACATTGTGATTTATACATTAGAAACCGCCAAACCTCAAAACGGGGCGGTCACAAGAGAACAAATTAGTTATATCAATCGGTCCAATAGATTGACCTTGCTTTCAGTCTACTGCTAATCCATAGATATCCAACCGACTAATGATATTGAATGTTATAGAATTTAACTCCATTTCTAGTTCGCCAGATACTCCAACGCATGATATTTTGTAAACCTTAATTACAATATCACAATAAATCCATATTTACAAGGTTTAATTACGATGAACAACCCTAAAAGAAATGAGTTGACTCGTAACTCTAGAATTCATGAAAGCCCTATTAAATATCACTTAAACTATTTGACACGTAAATTAGTTGTCATTTTTCTTATGGTGATATATAGTTGTTTCCAATTAAATAAATTGTGAAGGATAGTAGGGCATTGTTTCTATAAAGGATATGTCAGTTACATGTACAATATTTGAGAATGTGAAAGATACGTTTGAGACGTCCGATTTATGTAAGGCATGAATGTATTCGCGCGTCATTGACGAATGATGCATAACAATTAAACAAGTTTCTCGAAGGCTTGATATCATTAAATAGCAAAACGACATCCACTAACTAGTGTGAAAAATATGTCTACCAACAGAGTAGCAATGCCATTGCCAAACAGTCAAAACACCACTCAAAAGGTTCTCATGATGAAGATGACAAATACATAAGCCCATATATTTTACATATTTGTTGCCATAATAATATTATAAGATCATCTCACTAGAATACGTTATACGCCATACTTCCTAAAACTCCTCTTTGAATCAAAACAAAACATATAATATGCACATACACACCCGCACATATATGTATATAGTCAAGTTAACTCATGCAGAATCATCATTGACGTCATCATCACCATCATCAGATTTGATCCGCTTCAAATCCTTCATAACTTCTATTCTCGATTCGCCAACTTCCATACTCATGTTATTTGCCTCAATCTCGGGATTCTCATCTTTAACGTCATCATTTTTCTGATCCCCAGATTTTTTCAGCTTAGTATCCTGCATAACTTCTATTCCAGGTTCGTCAACTTCCAGATTCATTACCTCAGTCTCGGATTCTCATCGTTAATGTCGTCATTTTTCTGATCTGAATTTGATGTTTCCTCTCCCGAAACTGCATTTTCCTCCGTTTCTTTGATCTGCCTCTGAAGTGATTCTATCACACTCATCAATTCTCTATTCACCTGTTGAATAATCAATGGCGATGCTTATTAAAAACATCATAATACACTAGCTACTCTATTGTTTTAGCATATCCATAAGAGAAACATATCGGACTTACCTGTGGATTCTGAAGGTATTCAGAAATGTCATGAGGGCATGATGGACATTGCATGACGTTTTTTTTGGCCCGTAAAGTACGTCTACCTTCACATGTTCTAGCCTTCATAAAAGTTTGGCCCGCGAAGGCATCCTGCAAACAGGACTTGCAAAAATTGTGCGCACAGGGAGTAGTAAGCGGCTGAGTCATCACTTTGTGGCAAATAGGGCAGCAGAACTCTGCATTACAGTATACATAATTAAACAAATAGCATATTAACATGTTAACTAACACAAACCATGTTCAGAATAAATGCACAAAAAGTGTATTATTATGCATAGCTGATCACAGACCTTTAAGGAGCCGTTCACTCACAGACATTTGCGTTTTACGACGGGATTTTCTTGAACTGGTGCCGTTGCCATCCTCAACACCTTCATTATTAGCATGTTTTCTACTTTCTGGTGGAGGTTTTTTCCACAACCAACAAGCTTTTTGCTCCTACAAACGCAAAAATAAATTATTTGCATCATCTCACATCATAATCCACACATAGTCACGAACAAAAATGTAGACGTAATTCTACTGTATTTTACTGCATCATCTCACATCATAATCCCAAGATGGAGTGCCCTTTCTCTCGGTTACATCTGTTGCGTTATTCAGCTCCTCAATGGAAGGCAAAGGTCTGGGGCGATCACCGTGTTCATCGCTGCAAAAATGTCATTAAACGTAAATGATCCAAATCCCGAATCCATCTAAAGATTTCAAAAGCTTAAATATACGATAATCGTAAGTTCATAACCGTGACAAACCTTGTCCATGGAGCAGGATCGTTATCACAACGAACAAAAAGATACCGGCATACCTTGAATCCCTATTAAAATCTAGATGTCAGCTAACGTTTCTATAGAATATATATGTATATATATAATATGCTGTTAGAACGTCATATAATATCCTACTTGAATTCCAGGTTTCCTCCAGCATTTTTCAATCCTGTAAATCCCATCATACCGTACTCCTTTCTCAGGTGCATAAGCAGACCGCTTTTCTTTGTGTGACCTGTAAATATCAATAGATAAGTTCACAAAAAAAATTAACAGTTCAACCTTTCATTAGACCATAATATACATGTTTACCATAAAGGTCATTATTTTAACCTGAACTAATAAACGACTTTATTTGAGGATTGACTTGTGTAAAACAATAAGCATTAGTGTTTAAGCTAATATTTCCACCGGTAATCGCACCAGCTTTTGCTGATGTGATGTATATAAAATTATAGATAAATAGGTTCACACATGGTCAATGCATAAGGTAATCCTGCATGTTCGAAGAACAAACAATGTCCGTACAAATACAAGAGTGCAAACATTTGAGGACCGTAAATCAATTATTTTTTGCTATCTGAAGAACACAGGTTTACAATAACATACACAATGGGGTGTAGACTAATAGTGATATTTAGCAGTTTGATGTAACCATGCCATAAAACCATACCTAACGACACGTACTGGGTAGCCTTTTCTGCAACTAACCCGTAAGGCTTCATTAGATTTCTCAAACTTCTGATCAAACGACTGTGTCTTGTTCGTCCTTTTATTCCCACTTAAATCTCTTCCGCCACTGTCAATAACAAATAAAGAAGGATTACAAAAAGGAAATATTCACAAATAAACATATGTGTCCTCGTGCAATAGAATTGAGTACAATTGTCATAACTTCTAATAAATTTTAAACCATATACAACAAAAATAGCTCTCGTTTTAGAGAAAAGAACTTTCGAAAGTAACACTACACAAAAGATATATTTCCAACAATAAACCATATCAACTAACTAAAGAGAGCAATGTGATTAGGTCATCATTTAATGAATAATAACATTATCAAGTGTGGAACTGGAACATCAAATACCTTCCTGTGTAGAGGAACCACTCTCCATGATCTTCATCATCTTCATATCCACCAGATAACGCCACAGATTGTGCGCCATAATCCGACTGTCCCGCTATCCCGGAAACATGAGGAAGATGGGCCCCCCATTGTCTACAGTCCATACGATCCTCCCAAGTTTCTCCAACAAGAACCCCGGTTCCTCTTTCCGGATCATTCTCTGCAAGAATCGGGCCAAAATGATCAGGTGGAACGGTCACAAAAATCTTTCCACTGCACGCATTAGCCTTCCCGGAATACTTAGCCCGCTCAGTGGTGTATGCTTTATCTGGTCTGTTTTGATTTAAAACAGAATAATAGGGTTTAGGCGGTCCGGAAGAAGTATTCGATTTCGTCATCTTTGCCATTCTGATAGCAGTTACAAGTGACGAGTTGATTCGCGGCTGACTTGCCATTTTCGGAGGAATTGCAGTTCGACATATGGCACACGTACGTTTTCCCTGGCCAACCCATTTCTCAAAACACTTCAGACAAAAGTTGTGACCACAGGGCGTCTGCAACGTAAACACGTAAGCATTAAGTCGCGCAAATCTTGAAATAAACGTATTGATGTTGAGCTATCATATCCAAATTGGTGTAGTCCAGCAAGTAAATATGTAATTTAATTTAAACTAACAATCATACAAAATCCACAGTTTTAAAGTTCCTAAACAGCAAAACTATTAAACTTGTTGCTTCCAAACAGAACTAACACAACAACAAGCTTTTATACAACTTAAACTAAAAGAATATACACAAGAACTTGTCAAAAGACTACAACAAAACAATAGAAAAAAGTACTCAACTCAAGTCAGAGTCGGACCATGAACACTACATATATTCTACTTTTAGTGATATTTATTGTCACAAAGGGCCACCACCACTTTACCAAATCTTCATATATCATATTTTTAACCATTTTCAGCAACAAAAACAATACATGGACCAGTGAGTGGTGAATAGATCAAATACTTTCTGCGTGTAGGGCAAGTACTTGTTCAAACAAATAGTCATACTGTAAATAGATATAAAATTATAAAATCACAACATATTTCAGTGATTCAATTGATCAAATTTATAACCGGATCCTTTAGTTAGGGTTTAGAACTTTAGATGTACATGATATACACAAATGTATATAATTCAATTGTTAATATGTTAATTGCGAATAGTTCTAGAAAACAATACCGTAACAGGCCTTTCCGGTAATTGCATACAAAACGAGCAATTAAAGCTACCGCTAATAAGCTTCAAAACATCGTTATCTTCGCCAGAATCGATCTCGTTACCGTTACCGTCATCAATCGCCTTATCACCGTCACCGGATCCTCCACCACTCAACAATTGCTGACGTCGCTTCGCCTTATCCTGATCGGAGAGCGAATCATCGGACTCGATGGCGCGAATTGCCGCTATCAGCGAATCGGATTGTTCAGATCCCGATGTGACGGTCGACGGCGGCGCGTGAGAGCAAATGAGGTTAGAACAGTCCGGACACTCCCATTGTGTAGCTTCGGCTAGGGTTTGGGGACGAACGGATAAGCAGTTGAGGTGCCATGGTGTGACGCAGGTTTTGCAGGTGAGAGTTTCTTCCGGTGGCGGTGTGAGTTTGCAGATCATGCAGCGGTTATCGCCGTCGCACGGGAGGTTGCGGTTGCTATCGTGCGCCATGAAGACGGAGTAGGGGTGAAGGATAAGAAGTGATATATATGTATGTGTGTGTATATATATATATATATAGAGAGAGAGAGAGGGGGGGTTGAGTAAATACAGTGAGTATTATGATGAGGATGATGACGAAGGTGGAGAATTATATTATAAAAATTGTAACAATCTGCAACCGGTGGGTGTTGAATTTGTGATTTGGAAATTCATAAATTGAAAATTTAATCGGAATTGAAAATGAAAATAATGGAAATTGAAATTGGATTTGAATTTTCCCCTTTTTATTTCTGATTCCAAAAATGGAAAATGCTTGGTGATCTTTTGAGTATCATCTTCAAACTCTGTTTTCAGCTCTCACTGTTTGAAGGAAATAATAATAATAATCACAAATGGGAATGGGAATTAGATTTAGACTTTGTATGAATTTTGATGACTCATGGTTTTGAGTATTTAATAAGTGTTTATGATATTTTTATTATTTTCTTCTTGCTTTAATTAATGAAGATTGATAGATACAGTATCACCGTATATACATCACACATGGAGGGAGTCTTTTCATGTGATTGTCGCATAGAAAAAACGTAAAAAAGGTCATGCTAGTCGTAGAGGCTTTGGCTTTAGTGAAAGAAAAGAGTTAAATTCAAGAAATTATAAAACTACAAGAAGTATTTTTGGGTGTGTGACACACAACAAAAGGGCGTCACTATCGGGTGTTATTGGTGAGGGTCTGGACCAAGTAAGAAGCGTGAAAGAAGTATGTGAGGAGGGTGAGATATGATCTTAATCAATCAACATCACACATATCTTTTATTTCTTTATTTTTTAGGTAAAATCACTGGTGAGTGAAAGTCCTATTGTTTACGTAGCAATAATATGAGATACACTTTTTTTATAAATTTTCACCATCCATTAGAATTTGAATGTATTATGCATGGGTGTTATGATAAAAAGATACTTGCATCCATTTATAAATGTAGGCTATTGTCACGCATAAGAGCAACATGTAAGATAATCGTATCCTATCTTTTGTAATCAAGATACGATTTCAAAACATGGACATGCAACAACACCATGTAAATTTGATAGTCATACATTCGCACCATTCAAAAGAGGATTGCAACACCGTTTAATGGTATAGTAACACAATACTATTGCACCCTGTGATACATCTTTTAAGAAAATGTCGTTTTAAAAATACATAACAATATTATACGCATACATTATAGGCATATTAAATATAAAAAAAAACACAACATGATGGTCAAAATAAATAAAAATTAGTGAAACATGTAAAAGTCGTGTATTTCTCATATTTTGTATTTGATCATCCCTCTACATACACACAGATATTATGAGTGTGTGTTAAATGCACGCATTAATATGTGTAGAGATGATTTATTGTATAAGTTTAATGTCATACCTCACATCTTTAATTGATTGCATATGGTTTTTATGTAACAATAATTATCTGCATGTTACACACACAATTATTATATTATCCATACATCACTAGCAATTTTTACCGTGTCATATAAATAAAACTGGGTTTTATACAAGTAGTTAAACGAATCACTTAAGTGATTTGCATTTTCATTTAATACTTTAGCTATTGTTTTTAATAAAGAATGGTAGTTTGATATTTTACATTCATTTAATTGGAAAGTTAACGTCCACTAACCAATGAAGCATCCAACTAACAAAAGTGTAAACCACAAAAAAAATAAACATGTAATTTTAGAAAGGTGGAGATTAAGAGTAAAATTTTGATGAACCACAAGAAGTGTTCAAATAAATTAGTGTATGCGTGTCAACACTAATACATGTATTAGTAACAAGGCTGCTGTATAACACCACCTTTATTACATCTCAAGTGTGACCCCTTACACAATTAAATAAAATAATATATATATATATATTATAGTATAAAATGAAAACTCATTCGAGTGATTAAACCCACGAAACTCGTTTAAAAATAACTTTTTTTTGTAAGAATAGTGCAAGCAAGTTACATTATTCAAAACACTTTAAGCTCAAAAAATAGCGTCAGGTGGGTTTTTAAAAAAAATTTAGTAAATTGCACAAAACATCCTTTATGTTTCCTCAAACTTGCAGGTTCCAGCCTTAATGTTTAAAAGTTGCTAAAAACAGTCCTTTAAGTTTATTTTTGCTGCGGGTTCAATCCTTTACAGCTAACAACGTTATTTTCTTCAGTTAAGTTCCTTCACATGCATAACATGTGAGGGTATATTCGTCTTTTTGGTTGATCTTCCACCCACGTCAATTATAAGAAAAAAGAATATTTAAGTTTAACCTATTTTAAAAAAATTCTTACCGCAGGGACTAATGTGCAATAAAACCAAACTTTTAAAAACCAAACACCCTCTTTTCCGGTCTTCTTCTCCGGCGACTTCGCCGGATTCCGGCGAACACGGAATTAAGAAAGGAATCTTGTTAAGCTAGCCCACTAAGCTGTAAAGATTAACACAGATTTTGATCATGCCAATCAACTCTTCAAGATTATCATCAGTTGGAAGAATCGGTGCCTTATTCGCATCAGACGGAAACGACAAACGACTCTTCAACCCTAGATACCTCTCACGAACTCCGATGCCGTCAAATCAGAGAACTTCGTAACACCGTGTTCAGTAGTCGGATCCAGCAACTGGTGACGCTTAAGACGCCGAAGTTAGACTTAAACACTATCAAACGGTAATCGTGCTCATCTGTAGTCGCGTATGTTTTACCAAACTTTGTTTAAACTAGGTTAAAACTTAAATATTCTTTTTTTATAATTGAAGTGGGTGGAAGATCAACCAAAATGACGAATATACCCTCACATGTTATGCATGTGAGGGAACTTAACTGAAGAAAATAACGTGGTTAGTTTTAAAGGATTGAACCCGTAACAAAAATAAACATAAAGCTGTTTTTAGAACTTTTAAACATTAAGGCTGGAACCTGAAAGTTTGAGAAAACATAAAGGATGTTTTGTGCAATTTACTCAAAAAAATTTACGTAACTTTTGCTTGTTACAATAGTTAACAGCAAAAATATATATAAATCTAGCATTTTACATGTTTTTTTTAAATCCAATTGGACATTTTTTTATTTTATTTTTTATCAACATGCTTTAAATAAAGTAAACTACTTGCTCTATTTTTTACTAAAAAACAGTCTTTTCTTTCTCAATGAACCAATCGATGAGTTTTTATTTTATCCTTCCCATATAATTATATATACCACTCACCCATCCATTGTTTCTCTATGTGTGTTCGATTGAAGCACTTCAGCCACCTTCACTTGCGACTGTTGTCGGCCTTCACTGCCAGCATGCCACACCACCACCACAACTGCCCACCATATTTTCTTCTCTCTTCGAAGCTCCCGATTGAAGGCTAAACCACTAGCCTTGTCACCTTCACCTCTGTTACAATCATAAACCCTATAATAGCCTATAGACTTAATTAATAAATTTGTGTTATGTGATCATCAATAACAAACATAATTATAGGGATTTTTTTCATCGTGTCAAGGCTAGTAGACTGATGGTATAACACCTCGAAAAGTTGATGTCGGTGGCCTTGGACGATGCTACCAACGATGGTGGGTTCGAACAGAGGTCTCTTGAAAAATGAGAATCGTCATGATTTCATTGAATAGTATTTGACGGCGGTGTCGCGCAAGTCAACGGGGAAAAGGGAGCAGTCGATTCGACGTTATGAAAATCTTCTAGCGTTGATTCAGCTTGAAAAGAAAGTTTTAGTGATGGCTTGATTAGGGTTTTGTTGCGATGGTGTTGGAGTCACCGAAGATATTAAAATCATCGGAGTTGTTGTCGAAGGTGGTTAACTGTGGGGCTTGTGGTGGTCCGGTGGATCTATACGAGAGATAGAATAAAGTTGGATGTGGGTTTTGAGGATGTATGTGGATGTGATGATGATAGGTGTGTCCCATTTTATATGTTTTAATATGTAATGTATTTATTTTTTCAATACAAAGGTACTTTAACTTTAGTAATTTTACATAAATTTAACATTCAAAATTAATATCCATCCCAAGTTGGAGAGTATTGGAGTAATAAAAGTGTAAACGACATGGAACAACCATGTAATTTTACAACAATGGAAACTAAGAGTGAACTCTTAGTAAATCAGAGGCAAATTAAATAAACAGATGAATAGAAAAGTTTGTGTAAGCCAATCTTTTAAACTAAAAAAATATGGTCATTTATATATTTATATATCATATATATGGTTATAATATCATGTTTTGGTTTTTAGAGTATGTATCATTTATTTTTAAGTATTGATCAAGCATTAGAAGCAGGATAGATTCATTAACCTCAAGAATTCACCAATGCACAAAATCATCAACATTGTTGATGATTCGGATGGTCATGAATATAAGTAAGATATATATAAGTAATCTACCTAATTTTCTAAGCAACCAAGTGAAATAACTAGACGAGTACTTCCAACATGGTGTGGTTGGAGACTTGGTGTAGTTTTGCTCACTTTATTACTTGGAGACTACTTAGAGCATTACAAGAATAGGAAATGGAGGTATATGACATCAAAGTTTATGGAATAAACCTCAATCCAAGTCATTTAACATAGAGATTTGTTGGTAACTTGAAGATGTTCCAAGAACAAATTAAAGATGACCAAGTTCATATAGTTTAACAAAATATCCTAACTTGGACCTCAAAAATGGTGGTATATCGTCCTTGTTTACCTTGGTAAATACATGGTAATACTCATAGAGGTTATCAAAGGAATGAGAAGAAAAAAAAAAGAAAAAAAGTGCAAGAATAAGCTCAAAACTCGTTGTTTGGAAGCTTGAACAATCTATCCAAGTTGAGAAATGGAAGATTAAAGAGAGTTTGGAAGTGATTTGGGGGTGTTGAAAGTGTTTAAGATGTGTGGGAGTGTTGTATTTGTAGGTGGGGATTAGAGTTTGGGTATTAACGAAAGTGGTTAGAAGTTAGGAAGAAGAGAGGGTTCAAAACAACAAAATTCACGACTTTCTGCCAGACTAGTCCCTTGGACCGCAAGGGAATAACATACAATCCGCAAGGACCATAAAAAATTTAAAAAATCAATTTTAATCTTGACTTTGGTTTGTTTTGTCATTTTATGTGATAAACTTCAGTGTTAAGCACATTTTGGATGTTCTAAAGTGTATGCAAGTATATGAATGACAATAACATGTATGGATAATGTTCCAAAGATAATATAGTCTCGATGTATGGGTCGGTTTTGTAGAAAACCGTATTTGTGATTTCTACGCATTGTAAAGTATGACTAAACAAAGATAGTACAAAATATGATTCTCATTGTGACCAAGTCTCGAATTACGAATGATTGAAATTAAAACATGACTTACAATAAAATGGAATAAGCATACAATCCGCAAGGACCATCAAAATTTAAAAAAAAATCAATTTTAGTCCTTGACTTTGGTTTGTTTTGTCTTTTATGTGATAAACTTCGGTGTTAAGCACATTTTGGATGTTCTAAAGTGTACGCAAGTATATGAATGATAATAACATGTATGGATAATATTCCAAATATAACATTGTAATAGTCCAGCGTAACCGCACCATGATATTGTCCGCTTTGGCAGCCAGCACGCCCTCAGCGTCTGCCCCTCACGGTTTTAAAATGCGTCATGATGGTGAAGGTATCCAACCCCTTATAAGGAAGCCTTTGTTCCCCTTTCACAACCGATGTGGGATGTCACAATACACCCCCTTAAGGGGTCCAGGTCCTCGTGGGACCTGGCACCACCGGTCCGGCCCTGGCTCTGATACCATATGTAACAGCCCTAGCGTGACCGACACCATGATATTGTCCGCTTTGGCAGCCAGACGCGCTCAGGCCTGCCCCTCACGGTTTTAAAACGCGTCATGATGGTGAAAGGTATCCAGTCCCTTATAAGGAAGCATTTGTTCCCCTTCACAACCGGATGTCACAAACATAGTCTCGATGTATGGGTCGGTTTTGTAGAAAACGCGTATTTGTGTTGCCTACGCATTGTACAAGTATGACTAAACAAAGATAGTATAAAATATGATTCTCATTGTGATCAAGTCTCGAATTACGAATGATTGAAATTAAAACATGACTTACAATAAAATGGAAATAGAATTGAAAAAAAAATACATAACGTTACATTCAAACCTGTTTGAGTAAACATAGGTCAAAACCACAAGTATTAACTCAGTTGCACTAAGTACATAAATGTGTTTCGAGATTGACTAAACAGAATAAGAAATGTGATATTATTAACTATTATTATCAATTGACTAAACATAGTCAAAACCATTTCTAGTTCTAGAAGTCAAACCAGTTCAACATGTTAAAGTCAAAACCCATCAATTTTGGTTGCTTGGATTTGGTAATGAAACCTATTATGTATGTCATTAACTAATTGCTTTAGGTTGAAATTTGTTATATTGGAAGGAATATATGAAGTAAATGAGCAGGGACTGATATGATAATTAAACTTGTGGGGGATATTATAGTCCTTTTTTCAAGAATTTAAACGTACGTTTAATAGCAGAGACTTGATTGATTGCAATTAACAACTACAAGGACTAGAATGATCGTTTTCACAAACTTATGAGAACGAGTGTAAACCACATGGATGAAAATTTTACTTTACTATAGAATAATACAAGTAGGGCTGACAATTTTGACATGAACACGATAACATGACGCGAACCTACATGAAGTTAATAGCTTCGTGTTTAACCTTAACAGGTTTCGTGTCTATAACAGGTCGACACGATAAGACCTGCTTATGTAACACCCTTAAAATCGTGTCCAATAGTATAGTGACACGTGTTGTATTTTAAAATATAATCTTATAAGGACTAAGGGCGTCAACATGCTTAAATCATTTAGCCTTGAGTGACGGTCTGATGTCAACATGCATAAATAAAAGCCTCTGAGTGACTGATATGTCAACATGCTTAAATCATTAGCCTCTGAGTGACTGATATGTCAACATGCTTGAAATTTGGCCTCTGAGTGACTGATATGTCAACATGCCCAGCCTCTGAGTGACATCGGAATCAACATGCTTATAATAAGCCTCTGAGTGATCCTTTACGAAGTCCTAACTCTCATACGTGACATTTGTTGGACGAGAGGGTTCAATTTTGTAAATATGTGAAAGTTGGATAATGGAGGGATTAAAAGTGTCAACATGTTAATTTATACCTCTGAGTGACCTTTTAACAAACCGAGAGCTCGACAATGTCCGTGCATAATCCCGGGTATGCCAAGTATTGGCTACGAAGGGCTAAAAGTGCCAAAAAGGTGTTTTAAAAGGATTCTAGAAGCTTTTTAAGTTAAGGGGCTAAAGTGTCAAACTTTGAAACTGGCCGTAAGGTGGTCGCGGGCCGCGAGAGACATGGCATGTGTCTCTCGCGGGGTGCGAGAGACCCTCTGCTGCAGAAAGTTTGCTTGGCTTCCAAACAAAAATGCCAAAACCATTAAATAAAAAACATGGCCTTTCCAAACTGCTATGCCACGTTTTAGGACACTTGTAAGCTTCTTCTTACACCCCTAAACACCTGGCTTCACCTCCTTTGAGTTCTCCAATAATATAATAGTGATCAAGTTCACCATTTGTACTTGCACCTTTCTAAATCATAACTCTTGTCCCTCTCTGGAAGTTCCTAACTGAAAGGAGCAATCCAACATAGTTCTTTTGCATCTAGGAATACTGCTAAGTGTTCCTTCCTTGTGCATTTTCGTTTATAGGCTTTTATAGCCTAAAGTCAAGCGTTTTTCGGAAAGCGCCTTGACTTTCGGTTAAGACCATTATGGTCCCAGCCATTGTTTTAACGAACATGGCTAAGGTGTAAGGTAGGTGTTAATCCCTATAAAGGGCACCTCCTGAAGATCCTTGCTAGACCAATTGACGGGTCAAAGTTATGATATTAGAAAGTCAAACAGACCATTTTTCGGAAAAATCATAAATTGATATTATATAGTTATGAAACCTGTTTTGACACTTAAAAAAATCGGTAATAATTATCATAACATGTATAAACATGTTCGGCTCGTCAATTTCAGTTCTAGGGTCGGTTCGCAACCGAAAGTCGCGAAGTTTGACTTCTGCTTTGACTTTGATTCTGACCCAATTAGATTAGTTACCTACTGATCTGAAGTTGCATTATGATCATAATATAATGTAGCATAACCCTCTGAGGTTATATTACATGATCATAATCAGAATCTGAGTTTATGCGCAAGTTCCATAATTATGTCATATTTGACCAAAATGTCCTTTTTGTATAAAACAAGGTTTTAAAGATAATAAACTTGAAAGTAAGTTTCCTACCGATGTTAATATTATACGTAGGATTGATTGAGATATTAAACCAGTTATAAACTGAGTTTTCAAGCAAGTCCTTAAACTATGTCGATAAATGACGGTTTTAGTCCTTGTGACTCATAAAATAGTTTTAATCAAATATTTTCAAGGTAAATCAATTACCTACTGATAGTTATATTAAATAACATATTTAAAACATTCTAACATGACCTTAACATCAGTTTTCATAAACATCGTATAAAGACGTCATTTTACGATCACAAGCGTCGTTTCGGCGCATAGTATGGTTTTAAACCATATTAATGGACTAAGACTTGTTACCTACTGATATTAAAACTTATTTTAAACATATTTAATAGGTACATGTTACAAACTCAGAATCCCAAATAATTTATAAATTATGTATGAAATTTCAAAAGTGCCCTTACAAGGCATAGTTTCATTTTAAAACCTTAACGGACATGTAAGTTGATATCCTACTGATATTTCAACTTATTTAAATATAATGGCATATAGAACTTGTCTGTGACTTATCCAGTTACCCGATATCGCTTTTATGCGCACATTTACGTATATGTAACTATTTTACGGAAATTAACCGAAACGGGTTTAACCTTGTCATTTAAGTCTCAAAATCCAGAATGTTTATAGTTTACCCATGTTATACAAGTAAGGTACTTGTTGGGATTAACTACATTCTACCCAAATCATCGTTTAATCTAGCGTCATACGTTTGATCAAGTACGCTAGTCGGTCTTAGTCAATGACTTAAATAAGACCGTTAGTATTTAATTGGTTAGTTTTGCCATAATCCAGACTAGAGACTTGCCGGTAAATGCTATCTGCATTAGCTCATTTTGAATACGGCTGAGTTATTAAAATTAAAAGAAGACTAGCTCATGTAAATACTCTCGACCTATTTCCCCTATACGGGCTTGGGTTACGGTAAATTATTACCGTTTGGTCGGAAATGGGATTCAATCGAACGCCGGTTCGGGGATAGTAAATCCGCACATTCTGTTTTAATCAGTTTTTTTTTATAATTAAACATCGGGGGTTAACTACCGTGTCCTGGATATCCTCGACTCATTATAATAGAAATGGCCACGACCTTAGCGCGGGTGTAGGCAGACACCCGATAGACGCTCAATTATGCATTCCCACAAGGTTGGGAGGAATTGACTCCTTCGTGAGTCCAAAGTGGGTGTATACGTTAATTGTGTCTCGGTCTTTGTATCGAGCCCCGTATGTATGACAAACATATAAATCTGTTAACAAGGTTGGACGATCAATTAACCCAAGTTATGAAAAGATTTTGTGCTGATACGCACTTAAAACATTTTTGAAATGTTTTCAAAACGAGTCGGTTGGGTGTATTTACCAGCGAAAGCTGACGTATTTCCAAAAGACTAATTTGCAGGTACAATACGAAAATAGGCCGGAAGTGCTCGGTAGTGATAGAGGATCTTGCAAATCCTAAATCTGCCCAAAGTCTGTTTTATATTCTTTCCATGTACAATTTATGATCCGCCTATGATCTTCTATTACGAGCCTGTATATTATCTTGATTTTTGAACATTCGGTTTGTAATAGTAATTTTACTCCAAGACTTCGTTGTGCCGTGTTTAATTGACTATGATAATTATCAACTGACGTCACAATACTCCCCACCCGGGCCCACCGGTGTATGGATTTCAGGTTGGAAATCCGGGGTGTGACAGGGTTGGTATCAGAGCCAAGGTTTGAGAGAATTAAACACTAGCCTTTTGTGTTTAATCTCAAACTTACACGAGCACATTCCTTATACTTCCGAGTCTAGGCTTTGACCTAGGATTACTCATTTCATTATTAAGTTATTAGTATTGTTTTTGAATTGATTTTTAAACAGGAAATGCCACCAAGAGTTCAGGACGCGGAAAAGGACCCATGAGGGGAGGACCATCCGCCATATCCCTTCACATCCACATCACCCGAACCCTTATGAAGATTCGGGAGATTCGTGGCCATTTGTCCAACACTCACCTACACATACTCAAAGTTCTTATCATTCTTACCATTCACACCACTCCCACCATTCTCATCATTCTTACTATGATGAGTTCAACCCAAACCAATACCTAAATACCCCTCCAGCTGATCAGAATCAGTTGAATTAGCCTAACCCTATGGATGAGGACTCCGACCCGGAGATGCCGCCATCAGGATCGAACGCGCATCCTATCGAAATTTCTAGTGATTTCAACTCTTATGCTGGATCACCTTATCAAGGTCCTAATGAGTGGGACCAATACTGGGGTCAATTTACTTTTGCAAATACTCATTCCCACCATTCACAACCACCTCTCATGCAGGAAGATGTCCACATGGAACTCGTGGACCAACCCCAACATCCACCTGAGCCGCCAAGGAGGAAACGTGGAGCACGTATGTCGGTACGTGCGGGCCAACGGTCGGGTTCGCTACCACCTTTGCCCAAATCTTACCCCACAATTCAAGAAGATCCACAAATGGGTGGACCCTCTAATGTTTCACCTATAGTAGAACCAACACAACACCTGTTGTTCAACCACCACCATCGGATTATTCTAACCAATCCCCACATATCCAGACACGTCAGGATATGACCCTTTTAACCCGTCTACACCGGTAGATTATCAAGCATGGTCGCAAGACCCCTACATGCAGCAATCATGCATAATGCACTTTACTAGTCTCCTTTCCTACCTACTTATCCACCGACTGGATATCCAACTTATGGGTACCAGTATCCGGTTATGCCACAACCACAACCAAACCACAACCTCCGCCACCACTCGATGCCATTAATGAGGCCTTAGAAGGAATGAAAGAAATACAGCAGCAAGCGGAGAAAACGGAGAAGAAAACGAACAAGTTCTTAAAGAAAACTCGCAAATTGGTCAAGGGAAAGAAGGACGAATGAAGTCTCTTCTAATTATGTGTAGTCCCTGCGAGGACATTGTTGTTTCTTTAGTCCCTGCATGGACATTTTTATTTCTTTAAAGTCCTTGTATGAACAGTTTATTTCATTTTCTAGTATTTAATTTCTAATTTGGAATTTAATGAATACTTTTGGAATTTTATATAATATTTATATATTATATATATATCATATATATATTATATACATATTCATCCTCTTGAAAGCGAGCGTCTCGATTTTACTTGAAATTTATGCTCTGCTATATAATTCCAAAAGATCTTAATGGATTGATTATGCCAAGTGGCGTAGACCACGTATTGGCCAAGAAATGATAGTTAAGTACTAAGGGGTCTTCTATCAGGATAGTTAAGGAAAGTTATCTTTTATCCAGAGGTAAGGGACTAGGTCCAAACTTCCAAGGTCGTTAAGGTCGAAGGTGACCGGGACCATTAGTCAATCATTAAGGTACTCCTATGTTAAATTAAATGTTCATACTCCTGGTAGTGTGGCTTGAGGAACCACACTAGCCGTCAGGCTAATGTGCCCAATTAATTGTCCAATGGACAGGCTGATATGCCATATACATCTGATATGATGTAGGCCAATGTGCCCAATTAATTGTCCAATAGGACAGGCTGATATGCCATATACATCTGATAAGATGTAGGCCAATGTGCCCAATTTATGTCCAACGGGACAGGCTGATATGCCATATACATCTGATATGATGTAGGCCAATGTGCCCAACTTATGTCCAAAGTGACAGGATGATATGCCATATATATTATGTCCAATGTGACCGACCAATGTGCCTAATTATTATGTCCATAAGGGACAAGCCTATGAGCTATATAATTGTCAATTATGACAATGACAGTTGTGACATTACAATCCACTGTCCAATGATATATGGACCACGTCCAAATTGTAAATTGCCTATGATGGTCCTATTAAGACCTAGGCCAAATATAGTTATGTTAAGTCTAAGAGTTGTGATGTTATTCACACTAGTATAGGCAATGGATTATTATATCCAATGTTGAAAGCAATATGGTTGATATACCATGGCTAAGTGAAGCTTTATTTGTGTATAGAAACCAAGACTTAAAGATGGCTAATTCAAATGAAGCACGAAATAGTCAGCGGGACAATGAACCCAGCAATGAAAATAGAAATATCAATGATAATGATTTCCAAGCTCGCATTGATGCGGCTGTGGAAAGGGCCATGGGTAAGGCCATAGAAAAGCTAAGAGAGTCGAGTGCTACTCGCTCTAGACCCTTATATATTCCACCATCTTCAGCTCATAAAGAGAGCTATGTTCACTCTTCAAATGCAAAAGTGAACCAAGGAAAGTAGATTTTACCAATAGGTCTCGTTCTTCTAAAGACGGGTGCACCTACAAATACTTTGTCTCCTGTAAACCCCGAGACTTTAACGGGGAGAAAGGAGCTGTAGAAGCCCTAAAGTGGCTAGATAAGATGGAAACAATTGTAGACATCAGCAACTGTGCTGATAAGGATGTGGTCAAGTACGTATCACAATCCTTCAAGGGCGATGCCCTAATATGGTGGAAAGCCATGATCCAATCTACAGGTAAGGTACACCTGTATAATTTGGGATGGTCCAAATTTGTGGACATTGTTAAGGAAACATACTGTCCCACCTCATGAGGTGGAGAAGTTAGAGACAAACTTCTTGTCTCTTCCAATGAAAAACCTAGATTGTGGAAATACGTTTCCGATTCAATTCCCTATCTAGGTTAATTTCGTATCTAATCACTCCCGAATCCAAACGCATTGCGCGTTTTATAAATGGGTTGGCGCCCGAAATAAAGGGCATGGTAAAGGCTGCTCAGCCTAGTACATATAGGTCCGCTATAGACCTATCTTTCCCTCACCCTTGATTTGGTAAGACAAAGATCAGTTAGGACTGAAATTGACGGGAAGAGGAAACGGGAGGATAATAACTCCCAAAGATTCAAAAAGAAAGGAAATTTTGGGTTCAAGAAGAACCAGCACGCGTCTACGGACAAACCCCTATGCAAGAATTGTAAATATAGGCATTGGGGACAGTGTAGTATAAACCAAACCCTGTGGTATCTGCAAAAGAAGAGGGCATAAGACCTTAGATTGCAAGGATCTTAAGGATGCAGTTTGCTACAACTGCAATGAAAAGGGGCATATAATGTACAATTGCCCCAAGAAACCCAAAAGTAGTGATGCAAAGCCTGAGAGGCCAAGAAGGGGAATGCCCGTGCCTTTCAAATTAATGCAAGAGAAGCTGTTAATGACGACAATGTCATAACAGGTACTTTACCCATTAATGATATTTATGCTAGAGTTTTTTTTGATTCGGGTGCAGATAGATCTTTTGTTAATCATAAGTTTAGTCAACTACTAAACCTGCCCATAAGAACTCTAGATAAAACTTATGAGATATAACTTGCTGATGGAACGATAGAATCCACATCTTCCATTCTTGATGGATGCTCTATATCCATTAAGAATCATTCCATCCCTATCTCTCTTCTGCCAATGAAATTGGCGGGGTTCGATGTTGTCTTAGGCATGGATTGGTTATCTCATAACCAAGCCCGCATTGCCTGCGATAAAAAGCTCATCGAAATTAAAACCCCATTTGGTGAAATGATCACCATTCCCGGAGACTCACACTATGGACTGCCAGACAAGGTGTCTTTATTTAAGGCATCTAAGTGTTTGAGAAGAGGTTGTGTTATCTACATGGCACAAGTAACCATCAATGAACCTAAGCCGAACCTTGAAGATCAACCAGTTATCTCAGAGTATCCCTATGTTTTCCCTGAGGAATTACCAGGCCTACCTCCAGATAGACAAGTGGAGTTCAAGATTGATATTATACCAGGATCAGCACCCGTAGCTAGACTCCCATACAGACTAGCACCAACGGAATGAAGGAGTTAAGAACGCAGCTAGATGAACTTTTGGAGAAAGGCTTTATTCAGCCTAGTTCCTCGCCTTGGGGAGCTCCTATCCTCTTTGTTAAAAAGAAAGACAGTTCGATGCGGATGTGCATTGACTACCGTGAGCTAAACAAGTTAACAATTAAGAATAGATATCCTCTGCCCAGGATCGACGATTTGTTCGACCAACTTCAAGGGGCTAGTTATTTCTCCAAGATTGATTTGAGGTCAGAATATCATCAACTGAAGGTTAGGAGTGAAGATATTCCTAAGACAGCCTTCAGGACCCGCTATGGTCATTTCGAATTTTTAGTGATGCCTTTTGGGCTCACAAATGCACCAGCAGCATTCATGGATCTCATGAACAGAGTCTGCAAACCGTATTTGGATAAGTTTGTCATTGTCTTCACAGACGACATACTTATCTATTCTCGTAATCAAGCTGATCACGAGAAACATCTTCGGTGCATCTTAAAATTATTAAGACAAGAGAAACTTTATGCAAAGTTCTCTAAATGCGAATTTTGGCTTAGAGAAGTCCAATTCCTTGGACATATGGTAAGTGAGCATGGTATCCAAGTGGATCCCGCTAAAATAGAAGCCATTTTGAATTGGGAAGTACCCAAGACCCCATCGGAAATTCATAGTTTTCTAGGATTGGCCGGTTATTATAGAAGGTTCATTGAGAACTTCTCGAGAATAGCCACTCCTCTAACTACCTTGACCCGTAAGAATGTTAAGTATAATTGGGGTCCAAAGCAACAAGAATCTTTTGAGATTCTGAAGTACAAGTTGAGCAACACTCCTGTGTTATCTCTACCTGAGGGTATTGAAAATTTTGTTGTTTATTGTGATGCTTTGCACACCGGCATGGGCTGTGTGCTAATGCAAAATGGCAAAGTAATTGCCTATGCATCACGACAGCTAAAAGTGCATGAAAGAAATTATACCACCCATGATTTAGAATTGGGTGTCGTGGTATTTGCACTAAAACTATGGAGACATTACTTGTATGGTACGAAGTGTATTATATACACAGACCATAAAAGTCTCCAGCATTTGTTCAATCAGAAGGAATTGAACATGCGACAACGTCAATGGATGGAAACACTTAATGATTATGATTGCGAGATTCGCTACCATCCAGGCAAGGCAAATGTAGTTGCTGATGCCTTAAGTCGCAAGGAACAGGTTAAACCTTTAAGGATTAACGCCAAGAGCATTGAGCTTAAAAATAGCTTAAATGAGAAGCTGTTAGAGCAGAAGCAAGCTCTATTAGAGGCTAGTATCCTAATGAGGGATTAGACGGATCTGTTGATCAGTTAGCGCCAGGAAAAGACGGAATCCTTAGAATCAATGGAAGAATTTGGGTTCCAGTCTTTGGAGGACTTAGAGATCTAATCCTCCAAGAAGCGCATAGTTCGAAATACTCAGTTCACCCGGGAGGTGACAAGATATATCAATATCTAAAGAAGAATTATTAGTGGATGGGTTTGAAGAAATCCATAGCCACTTATGTAGCTAAGTGTCTGACATGTTCGCAAGTTAAGGCCGAACATCAGAAGCCGTCATAACTTCTACAACAGCTTGAAATTCCCACGTGGAAATGGGAAATGATAATTATGTATTTAATTAACAAGTTACCTAAGACCAAATATGGTAATGACACGATTTGGGTCATCTTGGATAGGCTGACTAAGTCAGCACACTTTTGGCCAATTAAAGAGACTTATAACTCTGACAAATTGGCTAAGTTATACGTAGACAAGATTATATCCCTACACGGTGTGCCAGTATCTATTGTATCTTCTAGAGATACTAGATTTACTTCTAACTGTTGGAAAATTTCCAACAATCATTGGGCACCCGATTGAACTTTAGTACGGCTTACCATCCGCAGACTGATGGTCAAAGTGAGCGTACTGTCCAAACTTTGGAAGACATGCTTAGGGCATGTGTGATCGACTTAGGTGGAAGTTGGGATGACCACTTACCCCTAATAGAATTCTACTACAATAACAACTATCATACTAGCATTAAGGCTGCTCCTTTTGAGGCCTTGTATGGGAGAAAGTGCCGAACGCCCGTGTGCTGGGCAGAAGTTGGGGAAGCCCAACTATCAGGACCAGGGATTGTCCTGGAGACCATGGAAAAATTATACAAATCCGTGATCGTCTCAAAACTGTCAGAGATAGGCAGAAAATCTATGCTGACAAGAGGCGTAAACCTCTTAAGTTCCAAGAAGGGGACAAGGTCATGCTAAAGGTATCACCCTGGAAAGGTGTGATGCGTTTTGGAAAGAAGGGCAAGTTAAGCCCAAGATATATTGGACCATTCGAGATTATCAAATGTGTTGGCACTGTAGCTTATAAGCTCAGGTTGCCAGAGGAGCTTAGTGGAATCCATGATGTATTTCCACATCAGTAATCTTAAGAAATGTCTAGCCGATGAGTCGCTAGCAATGTCGCACGAGGACGTGCAGATTGATGAAAACCAGAGGTTTGTTGAGAAACCAATTTCGATCGAGGATCGACAGGTTAAGAAGCTCCGAAGAAAAATGATACCTTTATAATAAAGGTTAAGTGGTACGCTTTTAGAGGTCCCGGTATACATGGGAGGTTGAGTCCACTATGCGACAAAAGTATCCCCATCTTTTTAATAAAATCTCGAGGCCGAGATTTCTTTTAAGGGGGTGAGGATGTAACACCCTGTAAAATTGTCTCCAATAGTATAGTGACACGTGTTGTATTTTAAATATAGTTGTTAAGGACTAATAAGGACTAAGGGCGTCAATATGCTTAAATCATTTAGCCTCTGAGTGATGGTCCGATGTCAACATGCATAAATAACAGCCTCTGAGTGACTGATATGTCAACATGCTTAAATCATTAGCCTCTGAGTGACTGATATGTCAACATGCCCAGCCTCTGAGTGACATCGGAATCAACATGCTTATAATAAGCCTCTGAGTGATCCTTTACGAAGTCCTAACTCTCATACGTGACATTTGTTGGACGAGAGGGTTCAATTTTGTAAATATGTGAAAGTTGGATATGGAGGGATTAAAAGTGTCAACATGTTAATTTATACCTCTGAGTGACCTTTTAACGAACCGAGAGCTCGACAATGTCCGTGCATAATCCCGGGTATGCCAAGTATTGGCTACGAAGGGCTAAAAGTGCCAAAAAGGTGTTTTAAAAGGATTCTAGAAGCTTTTTAAAGTTAAGGGGCTAAAGTGTCAAACTTTAAAACTGGCCGTAAGGCTGTCGCGGGCCGCGAGAGACATGGCCTGTGTCTCTCGCGGGGTGCGAGAGACCCTCTGCTGCAGAAAGTTTGCTTGGCTTCCAAACAAAAATGCCAAAACCATTAAATCGAAAACATGCCTTCAAACTGCTATGCCACGTTTTGGGACATTGTAGCTTCTTCTACCCTAACACCTGCTTTAACTCCTTAGTTCTCAACTATAAATAGTGATCGAGTTCACCATTGAACTTGCACCTTCTAATCATAACTCTTCCTCTTAGAAGTTCCTAACTGAAAGGAGAAATCCAACATAGTTCTTTTGCATCTAGGAATCACTGGTAAGTGTTCCTTCCTTGTGCAATTTCGTTTATAGGCTTTTATAGCCAAAAGTCAAGCGTTTTTCGGAAAGCGCCTTGACTTTCGGTTAAGACCATTATGGTTAGCCATTGTTCGTAACGAACATGGCTACGTGATTGTAATAAGGTAGGTGTTAATCCCTATAAAGGGCACCTCCTGAAGATCACGTTTGCTAGACCAATTGACGGGTCAAAGTTATGATATTAGAAAGTCAAATAACCATTTTTCGGAAAAATCATAAATTGATATTATATATGTTATGAAACCTGTTTTGACACTTAAAAAAATCGGTAATAATTATCATAACATGTATAAACATGTTCGGCTCGTCAATTTCAGTTCTAGGGTCGGTTCGCAACCGAAAGTCGCGAAGTTTGACTTCTGCTTTGATTTTCGATTCTGACCCATTTAGATTAGTTACCTACTGATCTAAAGTTGCATTATGATCATAATATAATGTAGCATAACCCTCTGAGGTTATATTACATGATCATAATCAGAATCTGAGTTTATGCGCAAGTTCCATAATTATGTCATATTTGACCAAAATGCCTTTTTTGAATAAAACAAGGTTTTAAAGATAATAAACTTGAAAGTAAGTTTCCTACTGATGTAATATTATAAGTAGGATTGATTGAGATGTTAAACCAAGTTATAAACTGAGTTTTCATGCAAGTCCTTAAACTATGTCGATAAATGATGGTTTTAGTCCTTGTGACTTATAAAATAGTTTTAATCAAATATTTTCAAGGTAAATCAATTACCTACTGATATGTTATATTAAATAACATATTTAAAACATTCTAACATGACCTTAACATCAGTTTTCATAAACATCGTATAAAGACGTCATTTTACAACATAAGCGCCCTTTTGGGCATAGTATGGTTTTAAACCATATTAATGGACTAAGACTTGTTACCTACTGATATTAAAACTTATTTTAAACATATTGACAGTAGGTACATGTTATAATCTCAGAATCCCAAATAATTTATAAAGTATGTATGAAATTGCCAAAATGCCCTTACAAGGCATAGTTTCATTTTAAAACCTTAACGGGCATGTAAGTTGATATCCTACTGATATTTCAACTTATTTAAATATAATGGCATATAGAACTTGTCCGTGACGTATCTGGTTACCCGATATCGCTTTTATGCGCACATTTACGTATATGTAACTATTTTTACGGAAATTAACCGAAACGGGTTTAACCTTGTCATTTAAGTCTTAAAATCCAGAATGTTTATAGTTTACCCATGTTATACAAGTCAAGGTACTTGTTGGGAATTAACTACATTCTATCAAATCATCGTTTAATCTAGCGTCATACGTTTTGATCAAGTACGCTAGTCGGTCTAAGTCAATGGCTTAAATAAGACCGTTAGTATTTAATTGTTAGTTTATGCCATAATCCAGACTAGAGACTTGCCGGTAAATGCTATATGCACTTAACTCATTTTGAATACGGCTGAGTTATTAAAATTAAAAGAAGACTAGCTCATGTAAATACTCTCGACCTATTTCCCCTATACGGGCTTGGGTTACGGTAAATTATTACCGCTTGGTCGGAAATGGGATTCAATCGAACGCCGGTTCGGGGATAGTAAATCCGCATATTCTGTTTTAATCAGTTTTGTTTGATAAAACATCGGGGGTTAACTACCGTGTCCTAGATATCCTCGGCTCATTACAATAGAAATGGCCACGACCTTAGCGAGGTGTAGGCATACACCCTATAGACGCTCAATTATGCATTCCCACAAGGTTGGGAGGAATTGACTCCTACGTGAGTCCAAAGTGGTGTGTACGTTAATTGTGTCTCGGTCTTTGTACCGAGCCCCGTATGTATGACAAACATATAAATCTGTTAACAAGGTTGGACGGTCAATTAACCCAAGTTATGAAAAGATTTTGTGCTGATACGCACTTAAAATATTTTCAAAATGTTTTCAAAACGAGTCGGTTGGGTGTATTTATCAGCGAAAAGCTGACGTATTTTCAAAAGACTAATCTGCATGTACAATACGAAAATAGGCCGGAAGTGCTCGGTAGTGATAGAGGATCTTGCAAATCCTAAATCTGCCCAAAGTCTATTTTATATTCTTTCCATGTATAATTTATGATCCGCCTGTGATCGTCTATTACGAGCCTGTATATTATCTTGTATTTTTGAACATTCGGTTTGTAATAGTAATTTTACTCCAAGACTTCCGCTGTGCCGTGTTTAATTGACTATGATGATTATCAACTGACGTCACAATACTCCCCACCCGGGCCCACCGGTGTATGGATTTCGGGTTGGAAATCCGTGGTGTGACAGTTTAATTTCATGTGGTGTTCGTGTTAATCTATTTCGTGTTCATGTCGTATCTTGTGCATGTCTTCACAAGTCATGTTCGTGTCTTAACATGTCATGTCAGACACGATATGACCTGTTAAGACTTAGACCATTATACAATACCTGTTAAGACATGTTAAGGGCTAAATATCAAACATGTAGTAACAGGTCGTGTTCATGTCCTAAGAGTCTGTATGATACGTTGGTAAATTTTTCGTTTCTTAACAGGTCGTTTCGTGTAACCTGTTTATTATCAGGTTTGTATTCGTGTTTGAAAAATCTGACATGATAAGATTTTGTGTCATTTTCATCTTTGCTTGTTTTAGGTTCATGTCTTTGATGTTCGGGTCTTAAAAGATCGGGTTAACACGATATCCAACCGTAAATACAAGATGGTGTTTAGGCTTTAGGCATGATGGTAGAAAAAAAAAGAAAAGCTAACGGTGGACATAAAATTACATAAAATTAGTTTGTCAAAAAAAAAGAAAAACAATAAAAAGTAGAAAAACAATATCGTTCGCCCGTTTATTGGAAAGAAAAATAGACAACTTCCCCATTCCATCTTCTTCTTTCATTTGCATCATCTTCCCCTTTCTCTGAAACCCTAAATCGGAAACTCTGAAATCCACAACATGTTGCGAGTAGCCGGGAGGAGATGCTCTTCTCTCTCTTCTTCATGGCGGTCCTCTACTCCCGCCTCATCCGCCATCATCTCTCGCAATCCAATCAACGGCGCCGGTGATTCGAAATCCGAATCTTCCAGATCTATTTCCAATCCTTATCCTTCATACCTCAATTCCAAGTTTCTTCAACATATCAGAGGTCAGTCGGTTTATCATTATTCGTCGTATGATTATTGGACTTTGATTTGTATTATGTTCTATCTGTACGGATTTGATTGATTTATGAATCTGTATAGACGCACGCAACGATTTAGGTTTTGTTGACATTTGAAGAGGATGTGAGGTGCTCACCTGGTGATTAATTTCTGTTAGTTTAGTTGTTAATGATTTATGAATATGTATGTATAGATGCACATAGTGTTTTAGGTTTTGTTTGTTCACCTGGTGATTAATTTCTGTTAGTTTAGTCGTTAATGATTTATATTCATTTGCGTTTAAAATTATACGCTGTTGGCTTGTTGTGATGTTTTGTGGTTAATGGTTGCTGATGGATCCAATCTTGTTTTTGTTATGTATGGGGATTGTCATTATAGTTTCATTTAATGGAGGTTCTGATGGTCTGTTGGCTTTTAGACGTTGGGTTGCTTGTAAACATTTGATGATATGCGTTTGTTTTTGTTAACTATGAAGAGTTTTGAGCTCCTTTTAAGATGTAAAAATTTTTGTTTTTGTTTGTCTTTGAAGTCTGCAAGGTTTGCCTGCCGAATCAATCTCTTCGGACTGGGATAACTATATATTAAATTGCAGCTACTGTTATTACGTGTTATGTAGTGATTATTCATACGTCACCAGGTTTGGTAGACGTACATGTTTTTCTTCACGTTTGCTAATGGCTATATGTTAATATGCTATATTGCTATCATAAGAAGTGTTGCACAGTATGGGATGAGAGATAGCAGAGACATGGTGTGCTTGTTGGCAAATATATTTTAGTTGTTAAACACAAAACAATGATAAGATTATATATATATCAGCAATGAATTGTACAAGTAGCTCATTTGTAGCGGAGAGACTCCTTTATCCAAAGCACCTAATATCAAGTGAAAAGGTTATGATTTTTTTGTCCTTTTTTATTGGAACGGCATTATATTAAGGTAAACCAGCAAGATTACAATTGCACATAAACAGAAGGTTATGATGTTGCTTCTAAGTTTTTAGGTACACCACTTGGGCTTTTGCTATTAAATAGACAGCCCATTTAAATAGATGGCCCACTTATATAAATAGCCCATAAAGAGAACTCATTGGTAGATGAGGATGGGTATGTGGGATACACGCAGAGGCCCACCTCACTGTGAAGTTCAAAAGAGCATCACCTCATGTACAATCCATTGCCTACCTTCATCTTGTTAGGCACATCTTTCAAAAAACACCCTCTTGGAGGAATGTTTTAGGATTGAGAGCAGCTAATTTGTTCAAACATGTGTATACTCTGTGATGGGGAAATTCAGTGCTTTATTGTGTCTTCCATTGTTGTAAGGTTTAGTGCACTCTTGCCGTTATCAATTTATTGCAAAAAATTAAATGAAATAAATTAATGTGTTTCAAATACTGCTCTAATTGTGTCGTTTGGACCTCATTGTTGTAAGGTTTAGTGCAATCTTGCCCTTTGTTATTGTTTGTTTGGTTGATTATCTCATTTCTTGGCATTAATTGTGTGTCAAGGATATATTGTGTAAATAACTATGCATGCTCTATCTTGATACCTAATGCCGGTATGACACAGGTGAATGTGATTGCTTGTTTCTTTCTCAAAAAACAAACATCATTAAAATGTATTTGCATAATGGTTGGTACCAAATTCGAGACATATTCTTTATCAGCTAAACTTGTATGATATCTGTAGTTTTGCGTAGTTTGACGTGTTATATAATAACATGGGAGCAAGTCGTTTTACAGGTCTTTAACTAACTTTATTATCATTTTTGTTCTAAATATATTGATTTTTAATATTCTATTCTGGTGTTTGAATTCCATGTTATGGCTCAATATAAACTCTGGCAATATCTTTCAGGTCTTTCTTCTGGTTCAATCACTCCAACACACGACCTCGGTTTCGATGTCCTTCCTACCGTAGCTGCCATTCAGAACCCAACATCCAAAATCATTTACGACGAGTACAATCACGAACGATACCCACCCGGCGACCCCAGCAAGCGTGCTTTCGCATACTTTGTGTTAACCGGCGGGCGCTTTGTTTATGCATCCCTAATCCGTCTCTTGGTGCTCAAGTTTGTTCTAAGCATGTCTGCAAGTAAAGATGTTCTCGCCCTCGCTTCCCTCGAAGTTGACCTCTCAAGCATCGAGCCAGGGACCACAGTCACCGTCAAGTGGCGTGGGAAACCGGTCTTCATCAGGCGTAGGACCGAGGATGACATCAGCCTAGCCAACAGTGTTGACGTGAACTCCCTTAGGGACCCACAAGAAGATGCGGTTAGGGTTAAAGACCCGGAGTGGCTCATAGTTGTTGGGGTGTGTACCCATCTGGGTTGCATCCCGTTGCCAAATGCGGGTGACTTTGGTGGGTGGTTTTGTCCGTGCCATGGGTCCCACTATGATATCTCCGGAAGAATCCGGAAAGGTCCTGCGCCTTATAATCTGGAGGTGCCGACTTATAGCTTCTTGGGTGAGAATAAGTTGCTGATAGGTTGAGAATGCTGTGAGCAAGGTCTGTTATAAAGAGTGCTGCAAGAATGCAGCAGAGACTAATGGTTTAATTTTGTTATAATTTTCATGTTTTTTTATGTATCAGAATTTTTTTTGTATGGGCTGCATCTGAGTACTGAATAAGGCAGCATCAGGTGTTTTATTTGTTGGGAATATTTTATACATGTGATTTCTTTATTTTACTTTAGGGCTCATATCTATGATAAGTTAATACCTTCTCTTATGTGACCAAAAAACAATATATCCTGTGAATAAAAGGTTTAATTGTGGGAGGCTCAATGCTGTTGGAGTTTGATTATGGCTTAGCTTAATTAAAGTAGTTGAGAAGCTGGTCTTAATGGACTGGCTGATGAATTCCTTTTGTACTCTATTTTTTTTGTTTGTACTCTTATGTAGAGATCTACATAACCCGGCTTCACCTAAACTGGTTTGGGTTGTAAACTAGTCTGGTCATTTTTACCTTGGGCTCAAAGCGGTTTGGCCCAAACCGGGTCGGGTTAGAAACTGATTTAAGAGGTCAAAAGCTCAACCCACTAAAACCGATTTTGATCGGGTTCAGGCTGGTTTGGAGCATCAAGACCGTTTTTTTTTATTGTGACCAGCTGTAAACAATTCTTCATATTATATTAAATTAAATTAAGTTGTTTACATTTCAACTACAAATATAATAATTCTATCCATACGAATATCTTACAACATAAGCTACATAAAACCAGGATTATTTCACCAATTTGATATAATATATATATATATAATGAGAAGAAAAAATTTATAAGAATAAAAAGAATAACTTTTAAAGCAATAGAAATTCTCAATTTACATCATTTAATGTGTGTATTTAATATTATAAAAAGAGCATTAGGTAAATGTATAATTGTTATTAATTAACTAATTAATTAAACTTGTAACTATCTTTTTAATATACTTTTTCAAGATAAAATAATTTATGGTGAATGACAATTTTCGACATGTTTAAGATAAATTTTAGTATGTGTAGGATAAATTTTGAAATGTGAGGGTATTTACATGTGTGTAGGGTGAATTCTGATAAGTATAAGATATATGTAGGATTAATTTTGAAATGTGTAAGATATAATGTTTTTGTTTTATTAATAAGAGAAACATAATTAATGAGATGAGTTATAAACTATTTAATGTTTTACCATTATGTCCTTTTTTCTTTTTATTCTCACAATAAATTTCTTCTCTCAAATAAACATTCCCCTATATTATAATATATATATATATATATATATATGAATCAAGATCATTACAGAATACTAATTATCGCAAGAACAAAAAGAATAACTCTAAATTACTAGATTTTATAATTTAAAGTTTATATTTTTTTAACTTTGTTTCCTACATTCGTGTATGTATTATATATGCATGGAAACCTTATATTTTTACCTATACTTAGCCTAATACATGTAGGTAATTTAATCTGTATAGAACGCACATATGTGTAGGTTATATAAAAAATGAAAAATATTCATATTTTATTTTACATTTTAGTGTGAAAAACAATAAATCTTCCATTTGTAACATTTTCCTTTACTTTTTAGGTTTTTAGAATTGAAAAAATGAGTGATTCATTTTGTTCTGCGTGTTCTCGCAATATTTAGTGTTTTGCTTAGAATCTTACCCATATATATATAGTCGTATGTTTCTTTTAACATTCTATACAGATATCTCTGCAAACAATTTATATATCAACTACAAATATAGGAGTTCTAACTCCACTAGATCTATGTTTCTTACAACATGTTATAACATCTCATATCATCCGTAAAGTGTGTGATAAGAATGTCTACTTCAATTAGAGGTCAGCGAAATGATTCAATTAAGAAATGGTGGCCTAGATAATCTTCACAACGGGCAACCAAATAGATATATGTGAGCTTCTAGTAGACAACAAATTATATGTCAACTACAAATATAATAATTCTAACCCAAATACAATTATAACAATCCTTGATTTTAAATTTATTTACAATAATAAGAAATGTTTACAACAATTATAACAATCTTATTACGCAGTTTTTTTTATGGAGCATCAAAACCATTACGATGACCTTTAGTTGGGGTGACTCAAATACAATTTCAAATAATCCTTGATTTTAAATCTATTTACAATAATGCATTATCCAAAGGATTTATGTGATAAGCATTTTTTTTTCTTTTTGTCTTTTTATGCACCTTACTCTCTCAATTTTTTTGGCTTACATCAATTTCGTTTTAATCTCTCGAATTTTACGTGTTTATTTTTATTTATGCGTCGTTATAAATTCAAGTTGATTTACATTTCAACTTAGTTTTCTTTAGCTAAACGAGTCAGGTCAAATATAATAATTTTCGTGCTAATTTTTATGGACTTTTTAGTTAGTCTACGTTTTGACGTATATTTTGTTCGAAAATAAATCGCGACAATATTACGTTTTCATTAGACATTATAAATTCAAGTTGTTTATAAGTCATTGTCAAGTATAATACGTTTTCGTTATGGATGTTTTAGGGTAGTCTATGTTTTAATTGATAAACAATGACAAAACAAAAATCAGTACATTGAAATCACGTTACAAAAACTAATCCTGCAACACAGGAAATCAATTCTAGTTTTTTTATCAAAACAATGTTCAATGATATAATATGCATCACCTTAACTATTTAAAAAAATGTACAAAATAAATGACGAGACAAAGCAATATCTATTATCTTAGGTGGATAGTGAGATACTATGTTGATAGAAAAACAGTGTCATAAAGATGTAGGCGAGTAGAGGTGTACAAATCGGTTTTTTTTCAAAAACCGGTCTTGGTTTTAATTGAACTGGTTTTTATCTTCAAAAAAATAACCGGTTTTTTTATAACCGTTTTTTCAACTCAAAACAATAACCGGTCCAACCGGTTTTTAACCGGTTTATGCTAAAAAAACCGGTTTATTTACCGGTTAATTTTAAACCGGTTTTTTTAAAACCGGTTTCGAAGCTCGAGATCTCTAACCGGTCTACAACCGCCGGTTCGGTTCGATTTTAAAACGGTTATAGAAAAACCGGTTAAAAAAAACGATTTTGTTTTTTTTTTTCTCGGTTTCGTTTTAAAACCGGTTTTTTTTACGCCTCTAGACAGAGGAGCATGGCTTGTGCCTTTGATTAAAAGTCATCACTCTTAATTTGGACCCTTCCCAACCTCCCAAAGGCTCATCTTTATTACTTACCTTGAAGAAGATATGATTTTTAAGATACAAAACAAAAAATCAAAGTCTGATGACAATAGGGTTCGGGTATCGAAAAATATTGGTAACCTTAGTTCTATACTTGATTATAAAGCCGTATTCCGTTTGCGTTGAGATCGATACCTTACCGGCATTAAAAATACCAAAAATAAAAAATGGGTAAACCCAAAATACCAATATCGCACTGGTTATGTCTGTTAGAGCAAATCACCGAAAAGTATTAAAAATTTAAAATGACTAGTGCTAGATCCGAAAACCATAAATTGAATAACAGTGTCAATGCTGTTTGGTTTTATACAAGTTATCTATTAACCAATACGATCGCTAAGTAGATATGTCCTGATTTATTGATTAAAAATCATCTATAAATTCTACAAAAGCAATCTTAAAGGTGATTTTCTGTTTTTTTTTTTTTTTTGAGTAAATGTTCAGTCAAATTGGTACACTGATAGAATCTGTCTTCTAATAAAGTGTAAATGATCAATAACTGCTAAAGATTTTACAGAAATATCATTTTTCTTTATACAACAAAAAAAAATGGCATCTTTATTAATCAATAAATGATGCTTATATGAGCAGAGACACAAAGCTGATTAACCTCACTAATCTCCTTTTAACCCTAAAAAATTCATTAATTTAATCAAACTCACCAAACCCATTTCAATTTCATCGTAGATGACGGGTTGGTGAAATAGAAACCCCCATATATCCCCCCCCCTCTCTCTCTCTCACCTCTTTAGATCTCATTCAGATCAAAAGCACACACACAAAACCCACCAACTTCCGTCAATGGCTTCAATTTCCAATCTTTCTTCTCCGATCACGCCTCTTAAGTCATCGTCGGTGGTTCCACCACCACCAACCACCGCCGTCTATCTGGGTTTTCCTTCAAGACTCCACCTTTCATCCTCCAAGTTGTCTGTTCGATCGACTGTCCCTCTAGCTGCCTCTTTGCTGTAAGCACTCTGTTTATTAATGTTTGTTATTTATTATTAAATAAATCTTTATTTATTTATGTTTGTTGTTTACTTTTTACTTTTTACTTTTTGTTTAGTGGTGTTGAATCTTGATCAAAGGTAGAATCTTGATTGTTAAACATCTGTAATGGGTTAATTAATATAGTTTAATACTTTAATTCAATTGGGTTTGTTAGCTATGTTCTAAAAGATTCAATCTTTTTGTGGTGAGATGATTTTACATATTTTTGTATCTCTGTGAGGAGTTTTTTTTATAATTTTTTTATTCAACTAGTTTTTGTTTGTTATTTTATTTTTATTTTTTGGGATGCATGTAATTGGTAGTGTTTTGATTTGCTTTTTATTTATTTTTGTATTACTCTGCTACTGAAATTTGAAAGACTTGTACACTTGTTGCTGACTTGAATCTTTTTAAAAGTGTGAAATGTAGCCAAAATGGTGGAAATGGAAGCCATGTTAAGAGAACAACTCTTCATGATCTCTATGAGAAGCAAGGGCAGAGTCCGTGGTACGATAACCTCTGCCGCCCTGTTACCGATCTTATTCCGCTGATTGAGAGTGGTGTGAGAGGTGTTACAAGCAACCCTGCGGTAATTACGCCTTAATTTCGTACTAATATTTGTTTGTATGATTCAAAATGTAAAAATATGTTCTTTCCACATTCCAAATTTATGATAATTTTAATGAGATGTTGAATATGTGACTACAGATTTTTCAAAAGGCAATATCAACCTCAAATGCTTACAATGATCAATTCAGGTATACCCAATAAGTTTTCAATGTTTGGATAAATGAATTCTGCTTCTATATTTACTGCTTCTATAGTTTAACAATTAATGATGTAACTACAGGGAACTTGTACAAGGGGGGAAAGACATTGAGAGTGCGTATTGGGAACTTGTAGTAAAAGATATCCAAGATGCTTGCAGGCTCTTTGAGCCAATCTATGATGAAACCGATGGTGGTGATGGTTATGTTTCTGTTGAGGTTTCACCCAGGCTTGCTGATGATACTCAAGGGACTGTTGATGCTGCAAAATGGTTGCATAAAGTGGTTGACCGTCCCAATGTTTACATCAAGATTCCTGCAACTGCTGCATGTGTTCCTTCAGTTAGAGATGTCATTTCTTTGGGAATAAGTGTTAATGTTACTGTAAGTTGATTCTCTACATCGTTAGTTAGTATATAGTTTATTAAATTTTACTGAGGCAAAGATGTACATTTTCTTTAGTTGGATTTGCGGTTTGGAACTTGATTATCTGATTATTGTGACTTGAAGTCACAATCACCAGTTTTGATGTTTGGATGAACAAATTATGTTTCGAGTAAAATGCCATTTTCGTCCCTGAGGTTTGGCCATTTTTGCGACTTTCGTCCAAATGCTTGTTATTGCGCATCTGGATCCAAAAGGTTTGAAATCTTGCCATTTTCATCTGGCCGTTAACTCCATTCATTTTTCTCCGTTAAGTCAGGGGCGTTTCCGTCTTTTTTGTTAACTTAAAGGGCAATTCGGTCTTTTTCAGTCTATGTAAAAAAGACTGAATACCCCTGAAAAAGACCGAATTGCCCTTTAAGTTAACAAAAAAGACGGAAATACCCCTGACTTAACGGAGAAAAATGGATGAAGTTAGCTAGCCGGATTAAGATGGCAAGATTTCAAACCTTTTGGGTCCAAATGCGGAAAAACAAACATTTGGACGAAACCTGGCTAAACCTCAGGGACAAAAATGGCATTTTACTCTTATGTTTCTGATTTTAATAAAGGTCAAGTATTTAGTTTCATACCGGACACAATAAAATTGATCATTCATGTGTAAAACAAAATTACATATTTACTATCCTCATTTTTTCACAAAACTGTCCTTTTTGGTCATTTACTTATTTTAAATATAAACTCTAAATAATGTGAATTTTCCAAAATGTCAAACATCTGATTATTACAGTTTCAAATAACAAAAGTCCATTGAAAAGCATTTCCTACATGCCATTTTATTACAGATATTTATCGATTCTGATTATTTAATATCACATAATCACTCTAAACTTTTAGCTCATTACTAATTTCAGTTTTTTTTTTGTTATTTTAATGATTTGTCACAGCTCATATTTTCACTATCACGATACGAGGCAGTTATTGACGCTTATTTAGACGGATTGGAGGCTTCAGGTCTTGATGACTTATCTAGGGTTACAAGTGTTGCTTCTTTCTTTGTTAGTCGAGTTGACACACTTGTTGACAAAATGCTTGAAAAAATAGGAACCCCAGAGGCCCTTGATCTTCGAGGAAAGGTAAAAAGCCAATTATTAAAGTAAACAATTGAAATTTTACCTTCAAAATCTTTTTTTTCACCGCATGGTTAATTTCACAGGCTGCAAATGCTCAAGCAGCTCTAGCCTTCCAACTTTACCAAAAGAAATTCTCGGGCCCACGATGGGAGGCCCTTGTGAAGAAAGGAGCTAAGAAGCAACGATTGCTATGGGCTTCGACCAGTGTCAAGAACCCGGCCTACCCCGATACCCTTTATGTGGCCCCACTTGTCGGGCCCGACACGGTGAGTAGTGTGAACCATATGTTGTGTGAGGTGGTCCACCTAGCTGTAGAGGTGACAATTTTTCTCTAGTGGGTCAAACAAGTAAAAATAAAAGGTTAGCTTAAAATAAACCCTAGTTGACAAACCCGTTAATGTGGTAAAAAATCGGATATCGGTCTAAGGACCGATATTCGCGATAACGGTGGGATATTGGTAATTTTAATATCATGCTGAATTTATATATATAGCAATTTAACACTGACAATTCAGTATACTCTCCTAGGAGTAACAAATTAACCTTTTGCAGCTCGCAAAACATTAACAATTATAGCTAGTAGGAACTAATTAAGACTTAAAACATAACATTAAACACCAACAATTAAGAACTAAGACTTAAAACACTAATAGCATCAATAAGAAGAAAGTCGAATGGTAGAACTAAGAAGAAAGGTACTCATATCGGGAAAATCGGTGATATATCGGTCCAATATCGTTCAACATCGCCGATAATATGAGTACCGTTATTTTTGACTGATTTTTTGCACCGATATCTCACCAGGGGACCGATATTTGGAACTTAATATCTCATTGGTGATATATAGGAGATATTAACTGCTTAGATGGTCACCAAATGTTAATGTGTTTGTTACAAATCTTGTTGATTAGGTGTCAACCATGCCTGATCAAGCTCTGCAAGCGTTCATCGACCATGGTACAGTTGGAAGGACCATCGATGCAAATGTATCAGAGGCTGAAGGAATTTACAACGCTTTGGAGAAATTGGGGATCGATTGGAGCTATGTTGGTAACCAGTTGGAACTTGAAGGCGTAGATTCGTTCAAGAAAAGCTTTGACAGCCTGCTTGATAGTCTGCAAGAGAAGGCTAATTCGCTGAAATTAGTCAACCTGTAGACCTTAATATGTGTTTTCGAGTGTTTGTTTGGCATCAACAGACTTGAAAGATAATAAAGAATGGTTGTGTAAGTGATTGAAAGATTGTGTAATGGGAGTTGTTAAAGTGAAATGATGATGAGTGGTTGGTTTTGGGTTTTATGTTGGTTTCTCTTATCTCTATATGCCTTGGCTGTGTGGTGGTCCTTGCTTGTGTTTTCATTTCTTTGAAAGTTTCATGCTAGTTTTTATATCTTTGATTTTTGTTATTTCACTGGATTGTTGCCATAGAGCGTGCGTTGCGGCAGCGACGTCTTAGCTGTTTATAGTTGGTCGTAACTATAAACGTGTGTTTTCTAAAGTTGGAAAAGTTAGAACACGAGTTGAAAATGACAATTTATATAGCTTTTATTTAGAAAGTTCTCTAAAGTTTAGGGCCTGTTTTTATCAATTTAAAAAGCTTTGGGTGTTTTTTTTTGTCTTTTTGTCTGGTGGCTATGCTAGCCACTTACCATTCCATAGCCACCGACCATTCTTTTAAATATATATATAATGTAATATAATGTATTAAATTATTTAGTAATAGAAAAACATATCTAAACTTTGTTGTAATGTTGATTGTTATGATACCTGCAATAGTCTCATCAATTGACATATTCCCCTATCTTAGTGCTGCTTCATTGTCAGCATTCTATCCTTTGAAACATTATTACTGAAGAGTTCTCTCAAAAATATCCATCAAGATAGATCAGATTCTAGTGTTTGGGGTATAAGACCACCTGTTGTGGTCTAACGCCCAAAGCTTTACTGTGCCACATCAGGGGCTTTAACGCTCAAACACCAAAACAAGCACGTTAAACAAGGGCACCAAAATGGGAGGTGACGAGCCATTAACGTGATAGTTAAAAGGCGGGTTAGCTACAGTCCAAACCAACCAATCACACTTTTTCTCATTTCTTTTAATTAATTTTTAGTTAAACCACAACGTGATAGTTAAAAGGCGGGTTAGCTACAGCCCACCATCTACGTGACGGGGTGTTAGTTTAATCCACAACACATGGTCTAATGAAACTGATTCCGGTTACTGATTATGGTTATCTCATTACATTAAATTTCTTTTACAAATAAGTTCTTAAATAATCAGAAATTGCCAAACACTCAGTTTTCTATTCAGTCACTTACAAAATGCAAACTAAATTGGGTATGCACTGATCTCATAGTTTTTTAGGGTTTAGATGGGGGAGAAAGCTTTTCGATTTATCAAAACTGTAACACCCTACGCAAATCCCAGATTGTATACCTGGACATAAGAAATTACAGGAAATTAAGGTTCTAAATCTCCGAGTTACGAAATATGTAAATCAATTAAACAACATCAACATTGGCAACCTTAGCACACTAGAATTACGAAAAGCAACAGAACATGAGTACTAAACCCGTTAACATTGTATTACTTTTCGCTTGTAACGAACCATAACTTTCCCTTTGACACCAACCACCATTGCATTCCAATCCGTCTCCGGAAAGGGAGAAACCAATTCCAGCTCAAAGTTTCTCAACAGATGACTCCAAATTGCTTTAATTTGCAAATGAGCAAAAGGTTCTCCTAAACAACCATGTCTTCCACCACCAAAAAAAATGTACGAAAAAGCCCCTGCCGCCTTATCTTCTTCTCGGCCCGGCCCGAATCTATCTGGGTCGTACGAGTCCGGGTCTTTAAACACATGAGACAACCGGTTGGCAAATGCAGGTGACGTGGAGATAGGGGAATATGACACTGATGGGTTGCATCCCGTTATCAAGATCATGAAACAGAGCGGATACATCATCGAATAGCTTGTTGCGAACTTCTTCACCTAATAAGCATCTACTGGCTGTTAGAATGATTAGGCTTTCTAGTTCATGTTTTAGATCAACTTCACCACTGTCCCCCCATTTGGAGAAATATTCCTGCAAATTCCAATTAAGCTCCAAGATGCAAATTAAAAGCATAGAAAAAATGACTTTTGTACAAATATAAGATTTTTGTTTCACTTACAGATCACCAAGATGACCATTTTGATCGACGAGTTTGACAAAATAACCTTGACTTGTTCTTTTATGAAAAAATAATTGACTTTTCTCGTTTCTAGTTATAAAATTGTTTCAGCCAATCATAAGCTTTCACATGGCACATCCTGTTCCACCCACGCAACAGATTTTATGTCACACCCCGACCCGCAGCGGATAAGGTGATCGGGGCATGATTGGGTTATCATCAAAGCTCATGACATTTATTAAACGTTTCATATTCATTAATACAAATTAAATGGAAATTTACAATAATGTTACAACATGATCTAACTAACAATCTAACTTCTTTGTTCTCTTCTAAGGCATATCCTATGTTATCCTTGCTTCAACCTGTTCACCTGTATCATGTGTAAAAAGGTTTTTGGATCAACATAATGTTGGCGAGTGAATCCTATGGAAAACATTTGAACAATTTATTTAAATTGATTATGAAATATGTGCACAACCAAACATGAGTAAAATTAGATGTAACTTGATCAACAATCATAAGATGTTAAATGAAACACTCATGAACAATAATGGAACAATTAAAGGCACGCGATGCTCAACTCGTCTCTCACGAGGAACTGAGGGGCCTAATGAATGAATTGCATAAACATGATAATATGAATAACACAACTACAGACAATATAAACTCAATGATACACACATGAACAATAATGAATTTGATGTGAAGCACGCGATGTTCTACTCGTCTCCCACGAGGAACTGATGGGCTTAATGTATGAGTTCATGTAATTTGACAAAAGGAATATAAGTAAATCACAACAATAGAAACAATCTAAGTTTAAGTCATGATGTGGTATGGCACAAGTTTAAATAAATAAATTAATTAATTTCATAACACGACACACCCCAAAACGTGTAATTTAAAAGGGGGAAATTGTAAGATTCACTCACAGTGGGTGCGTTCGGTTGATGACGTTGAATGCACGCGATGTGGTTTTAACCACGAGTGAGATTTAACCTAGATAAATCGCATTATGGTTTGGTAAGTAAACGGATTTTATTAAACTATTTTAATAGGATTGTTGGGTGTATTTTTGTGAGTTTGAGGCTATTTTCTAACCTTAAAAATGTTAATTTTAAATATTTATAATTGATTTTTAATTAAAATAATTAAATAAAAATAATAAAAAAATATTTTTTTTTTGCTACAGTTGACTTTGACCTGTTGACTTTGACTGGCGTTGACCGGTTCGAGGCATATTGTTGTGCGCTGGGTGAGGCTCGAACCCGAGACCTCCCGTACGCGTGCACGCAGCTCTACCAACTGAGCTACGTGTCTAGCCCGTTATATATCCGATTTTAATTACATATATACATTAATTACAATTAAACAGAAATCCTTTTTATTTTAAAAACAGTTTAAACGACACGGTCATGCACTCCACAGGTCTCGAACCCGGGACCTGTGGTTTAATCCAACACACAGTCCACCGCTGGACTGTGTGTTCAACATGTTATATCATTCGATTTTTATTATACTTAAGTACTAATTATTTATTTCCTTTTCTGCCTTAATTAAAAAGAAGAGATAATTGTCCGAGTCGGTGCTGAAGACCGGACTCGAACTCGTGACCAGTGATATAAACAAACACACAGTCCACCGCTGGACTGTGTGTCTAACTTGATTATTATTCCGGTTATCAATATACTTAACATATATCTAAGGCGACTCCGGTTCAGTAAACAAAAAAATGGTTTTTATTAAGGCAGCGTGTGTGAGACCGGAATCGAACTCGAGACGTTTGCGTTATATGTGCACACAGTCCACCGCTGGACTGTGTGTCTAACCCGATTAATTTCATGATTTATATTATACTTATATGATAACAAAACATCGTCTTCTTCACTGAAAAATAACCAGAAATCGGAAAATCGGCTGGTTCAAAGTTTTATCGATTTATTAGTGTTTTACAGTTGATTAAGGTGAGATAATTGTGAAAAAGGAAAAGAAATTTGGCGGAGAATTATACCGACTGGATCCTCTGTTTTCCGGCAGAACTCCGGCGACAGAATTCAACTCCGGCGACAGGTTCCTTATAGCAGCTAGTCTCCGGAAAGCTTGGAAAGAGTATGGGTATCTCCGGTATAAGCTTCAGAGGTTCAGAAAAGCTCGGCAATGGGGAAACCGGTTTTCCGGCGACGAACAGGTTTATTCCGGCGAGTGGAATTACGCCGAGAAAAGGTGTGATTTTTGAGCGAAAGTGTTTGTCGTCGGTTGTGGGTCAATTTATAGGAGAAAAACGAGATGTATTTGGTCTGATTTCGGACTGTGTTCGTTATTTAAATTTTCCGGCGGTTTTGATTTTGGTCGCGGACTTCAAACATCGGTTATAACCGATATCTGGTTAATGGTTTACGTTATAACGTAAATTTGTAGTTAAGACTCGCGAGAATTCCGGGATTCCGACGACTGAACCGTTTGGGCGCCGGTTTTGAATTTGTAACGACACTTTATCAATTAAATGATTTTATTATACAACAAACAAAGTCCGCGGCGCAGTGGTTTATGTGTGTGAGTTAAGTTTGCTGAACTGACTCGGTACAGACCCGGGTTCGAAACCCGGCAGAGGTAATATATTTTTATTTTGCGATTTTTGACAGTTTTTCAAAAACTAAATATATATTCCCGTATAATAATTGATTATGGATCGTTTAAAAATATTTTGGGCATTTAATTCGCAACGAAAATTTTGACTGACTGTTCGGTTGATAAACGGAGCGGGTTTGGTAAATCCGTTTTTGACGGATGTTACATTTTAACATGTCGCAAGAGATTTTTCCATCTGGCACAGAAAAATTGATCCGTTGTGCCGGATGAAAATCTGTTGCGCCAACAACGAAATTTGCTGCGCCAAAATCATAATCCACCACACAAAGATTATATTATGTTATGTTGCGTCAATGGACACTTGTCAAACACTTGTTAATTAAAGTTTTAAAAAGTCAAAGATATTTTGTCAAACTAATTGGTCAATAGGGCTATTTTGGTGAATTTCTCCGTTTTATAAAACCTTAAACAGATTTAAATCAGACACCGGTACCGAACTTAAAAACAAAACCAAAACAAATTCAAATTAGACACCGATCCCAAATTAAAAAAAAAAAAACACACTAAAATTTACAACACAAAAGACCTAATCAAATCACATCTAATAATTACAGTCTACGTAGCAACAATAGAGTGTGCAATAGCCGAATCGTTAACTGAAACTGAACTAAAAACTGACAAAACCGAACTGAAATAAACTGAAACCAAATTAACCGAAAGTCGGCTATGGGTTATTGTTTTTGCCATCGGTTAACTGAAATTAACCAAACCGAACTGAACCGAAAGTCAGTTATCGGTTTTTTTTGCCGTCGGTTAACCAAAATTAACCGAACTGAACCATTTATATTTTCATATATTTCTAGATTTTATAATTTCATGTTCATGTATTTCATGCCTCCATTTCATTTATTTATACATCTATTTCATGTATTTATACCTCTGTTACATGTAATCTAAACAAAAAATTTAGCCCCTGTTTGATTTGGTTATTAACCAAAATTAATCGAACCGAACCAAAAACCGACAAACTAGCCGAATAAACCAAACCGATTAACTGATTACTTGGATTACGGTTACGGTTAATGCCAATAACCAAACCAAACTGAACCGTACACACCCCTAGTCCTAACTAACAATATTTTATCAAAATTCAAAAGACAGAAAAAACCGTAATTTACCTCAGCTTCAAAAACCATCTGATCAACATAGCCTTTAAGGTTTATTAACCCTCAACGCCTCAGTAAAAAACCTAAACTGCTCCTGCCGTACAGAATAATCAAACGCCAGGCCCAAAAGTCGGCACATTGAACTGGTAAACTCTTGCTGACTCAGATCCGACTCAGAGGCTTTAAAGAAATGGGCCGACACCTCCGGCCCAATAAGGAAAGTGATCTTCTTGTTCAACAACAGATCGAGTGTAAACACACTACCCAGTTCAGGGTACTCTTGTTTGAGCATGACAATGGGTCCTTTTAAGAACCGGAATAGACCGCCGATGAACGGCCATGATTTGACGGCGGGTGGGAGGCGTTTGTGGGATCTGGGGATTAGGAAAGTGGCGATGAGGAGTAATTTGGGGTCTAGTTCCATTGGACCTGAAACAGTTTTAAGATTAGAACAAAAGTATTACAAACGATAAGCTTCAAAATTGGAACAGATAATCAAACCTGTGAGATGGAAGAGGGTGGTGGGGCGACAGTTGGATTAGTGTGAGTTTAAGGGTGTATTTAAATAGTTTTTTTCTTTTATTAATCCTTTAATTTTATACCAACATTATTCACGGTTTGTTTTCCGGAACGACAAACTCATGCACCTACTAAATTTACTGCTTAATTTTGCACGAATGTGAAGTAGAACCTACACCACTTGAAATCTTATGATCATTTGTCTTGCATACGAAGACGATTTAAATTTAGAGTAAATTACTTTTTGAGTCTGTTTTAGTGAGTTCAAAATCAAAAAGTTTAATGCTTTGAGTCCTTAACCGTTTATTTTATAATGTTTTGAGTCCATGTGTTTTATTTGTTTTAACTACTTGAATCTAAAATCAAAATACAAGTGTTAAAAAAATAGACTCAAAACGTTATAAAATAAACAGTTAGGTATTCGGGACGTTAAACCTTTTGCTTTTGAATTCAATAGAGACTCAAAAAGTAATTTACTCTTAAATTTATCTATAAATCCATAACCCCCCCCCCCTAAAATTCTCTCACACTTCGTCTAAGCACCGTTATATCCCTATTATCAACTACCATCGCTATCACATGAGGGGCACATGGCTTCATCATACGCCATAAATAGCACTCGTTAGCTAACCGATGAAACACGTAAATAAACTTAAAACATAAATAACAACTTTTTGTTATCTTTGTGGTTTAGGAACAAAGCTAAAGCTTGAGATTCAGTATAGTTAAAGGACAAAAATAGGGGTGCAGATGAGTTGCGTTAAGCCCGTGCTCTACCAGGCTCAAGCTCGTTGGTAGTTTCTCAAACTCAAGCTCGGCTCAGCGCGTTTGTTATCTATTAATTAATATATTAAACAAAAATAATATAAATATAGACTCGTATAGGCTTACGAGCTCGATAAGTGAAGCTCGGGCTCATTTACTAAACAAACTTATTTTTAGGTTCAGGCTCGGCTCATAAACAGGTTTAGATAAGCTCGACTCGTATACTAGACAACTTTAAATAAGAGGTAAATGTTATTAAAATACTAATAAAAACTAATATAATTTACTCTAGTTTTTTTTTAAAAGAATTTTTCTATGTGCTACACTTGAAACAGGTGGAAACTTGATTCGGGTTCACATATAAAGAATTGGATAGTAGCATGTAGTTTAAAGTAGTTGATGGGAAGTTGAAGTGGTTTAGGGTTAACCATGGCATAAATGTAATTAAGTGAAATCGAATAATCGAATCACATGAGCAAATGCCAAATGGGGTTGAGAGAGAAGTCGAAATATGTAGCTCCACTTGTTTTATTTTGGATTTCAGCTTCAATTCACGTGTGATGCTACAAATAAATGTCTTGAGTATGTGGATATGATTCATATCAATAGTTTTTACTTTTCTATTTTTTTTTAAGTATAAACTAAGGGTTGTTTAGAATTACTTTTTAAAAATATAAAGCTGTTGTTTCATTTCTGAGTGTTTAAATAGACTAAAGCGATGATGAACGCATAGCACACCATTAGTCCTAATTATTTAGTATTTTATAAGGGTGGAGAGAGTGTTGCCGCTATGAAGCTCCGCAACCATTAGCAACATGTGGCATATGATTCCTTGTCATATATCAAGTCGCGTCAAAGTGGAGATTGGCAAGGTGGGTTAAATCTGTCACTCTTGCGAAAGGTGACTAGGTGAGAGAGAGAGAGGTGGTCCCTGCTAACATTAACCAATCACATGTTAGTTAGGTTTTCTTTAATTTAAATTATAAATTGATTGTGGCATGAGAAGCGTCAAAGGCGAGTTGCATTTCTTGTGATCTGGAAAATTGTAAGTAAGTAAGAGACAACTAGTAGTGAAAACTGATATGACGCTTATGTGGAGAGACGTGTTGCATCAAGTGCAGCAAGCATGGCAAGCACTAGCGCCACCGTAATAGATTTGTTTTTACTGTGCCATTCAATTTGATCTAGGTGTTAAATCATAATGGTACAACTAAGAACATCTTCAATAAGGTGTTCATCTCCTTCTGTTAGGCATGCCTCTTCAATGTAGAGGAGAGAGAGGGGGGGATGTTATTATGACCCTCAAATTGATCAAAATCACAATTAGGTAAAAATTGGTCAAATATATCAGTTTTCACTAATTTCATAATTTTTCAATGTTTCATTTAAAAAAATACATTTAACCACTTCTGATGGAATAAACAAACATGGTTAAGCAATAATCTGGTTTCTTACACACCAATTTCTTAAAAGATTATACTTGGGTTGTTCTTGACCCATTTCTCCCTTATCCACTAAAAATGTTTGATAGATTTCTAAACTATTCACAGCAAACATTAAAACAAGTTTAAAGGATATAACACTAGAAGTGATAATTTAGGTCTAGCATCTATATATAATAGGATCATAACCAAACTCTACTCAAATGGTGAAGAACAACACTTTGTCAAATGATGTATGTTTGTTGTTATCCTAGACCATCAATCAACTCCTTTGATGTTTTAAACACCGCTACTAGCTTCAATTCTTAAAAAAAATCAATCAAACTTCTTCATTTTTTACGAATATATTATTAATTATTAATAAACCGCGTCCGAATTTTGGTACGAGTAATCTAGAAACCTAACTGAGCCCGTGGGCCCATAGTCTAATACTAACATCGTCCAATATCAAGTCTCCACCATAACCTCACTAACCTATGAATCAATATCTACTCATAAATGGTACAACTAATATGGTGGTCGGTTTTCAATGGTTGTCTGTTAGCCATTGTGGGTATTTAGGTGGTGTAGAATTAGGGAGAGTGTGTGTCGCCGGTTAAAAAAAAAAAAAAGAGTTGGATAATCCATGAAAACACAATTATACCTCATATGCAATGCAAATGAGGGATTTAACATTTAAAATACAGTCATCAACATTAAAGACCAAACTGTTACAAAATACAAACTGTAGACGAAATCTAAAAGACGAACATACAACATAGATCATACATCATATTTAGTCATTTAAATATAAGCAAACTCTTGTTAGTTGCATTCTTATTTAAAGATGAAGTAAACATTTTAGAACAAACAATTTGTTAGCCATTCATATCCCAAACAAAGACTACCATCACCATCCAGCTTTTTTAAGAATTAAAGAGATCCGATAAACTTGGAATGCATGCTACGAATCATTAGACATAATAAGAAAACATAGTGTTGAACATATAGAGTATAGATCATGCCATAAAATTAGATTAGACAAGCATGGTTCAGTTAGATTTACTTTGCATTATTGACAGCGCTACCATTTCTAACTATTAACTGCTTTTACTTTAAAATCATACTCCAGAATCAACTATGGACTTTCCATCACCTGAAACAGAGTAAGAATGAGAGAGATACGGCGGTGAAAGATTAACAAAACAACCAACTATAAGTCAGTAGTACCTTGCCACACATCGGACAAGTGTCACTTCTTTCCATCCATTCGTATATACAACCGAGATGAAAATGATGAGAGCATTGCGTCACAATTTTAGGATTCTCCAAAGTATATTCTGCATGTTCGTTTCATAACATTGTTAACACAAAGAATTCACAATCAGTGTTACTGAAATCACGAATATTATATTAAAGAATTTACCATCAAGACATGTAGGACAAACATCTTCATTATCCGAAGATTGTTCATAGAGAAGAGTTTCCGAGGCTTTGACTTTCAAAGACTTCTCTAAAGACTCTAAATTAGTTCCCCTATTATAATCTTCATCTGTAGAATCGATACCAGATTTTCGTTTTGAAAGATCCATAACTTCCATACCAGATTGTGAATTGACTTGAAAATGGGTCTTTGAAATTTGAAGAAAATTAAGAAAGAATGGGAAGAAGATTCATGTGTAAGTGAAGGGTGTTTCGAAGAAATAGAAAATGTTCAACCAACTTACTGTTTTTAGTTGGAAGATAGCGATGGTGAAAAATACTATTTTGCCCTTTTTTTCTTTCTAAAATCAAAGGCCATGTGTTGTGGGCTCTAATCGAGGCGTCATCATTGCCACATCGTATCACAAGACTAGAAGGGGATTGTATTGTTGGGGCAAGGTAACAAAAGACGTTAACCGTTGAAACCCTGTAAAAAATTAGATTGTTGTCATATGTCACGTATTACGGCGGTGATGCTTTAGTTATTTACAGCTGGTGGCATGTTATGTGATTCGTTAACCATATAATAACGCATGTTTCAATGTATCTAATCTAACTTAGTGTAACATATATAAGTATTGTGGTTACATAAGAAACGGAATCGTATATGGGTTCGTTTGTTTAGTGAGGATTCCACCTAACCACTACATCGCGCTTACCTTTGCATCAAGACCTAGCGATGTCAAAACGTACAGTAACTCGAATTTGTACCGTTGAATGAAAACGTATAATATTTGACATAGACCAACCAAAACAGTACGTAAAAGTAAGCATGAAAACGTATTAGACCAGACTCATTTCCGGAAGAAAAAAAATCATGTCAAAACGTGAGTTTATATTGTTTACGTTGAAACGTGAAATTACACCCACACTAAAATGAACATGGAAACGCGTTCTATTAGACCAGACTCATTTCCGGAAAAAAATATATGTGAGAAAAGTTGCGTTGAAATGTGAATTTATAACGACACGTACATAATATAATCACATGAGAAAATAGTTTTTTTGTCTTTTAAGCTAAAGAATAAAAATACGAGTTAGAAAGTGGATACTCATACGTGAAAAACAAACCTCTTTTAAGCGGCACTAGATACTTTCTACGTGAAAAACAAACCTCTTTTAAGCGGCACTAGAAGAAACCGGGTTTTACGCTTTACAAAGTGAACATTCGTTATTCATAACTTACATACGACGCTACCTCTAACTTGTGGGACTTGTGGGATTTTATACTTGAAGATGTTGGAAAAATTCTCACGTGAATACTTTGCCAAGCTATTATTTACTTATGTGTTATTATTATTATATTGTTATATTATCATCAACATTATTTACTTAAAACAATGAGAGTATGTTTGATACGGGCCAGTGGAATGGACAAGGTAATTAAATTGACAAAGAAACGAAAATGAATCATTCCTATTAATTGCTTTTATTTGGTTACCATGTGGTAATGAATGTCTTGTGTTGTCATGATAGGCAAGAAAAGACGAAATAAAATCGTGATGTGTAGCGGTTGTGGGTGGCGGCAGCGGCGGATGGCGATGGTGGTAGGCAAAGAGGTGGATGAGATGAACTTGGGGGAACGAAATGTCTTTTGCAATGGGTGATTCTATGAGCTTGACCAAGGAAACACATTTTTTCATTTTCTTGCAATAGTTCATTTTATTTCGCCACTCACTCTTGTCGTAGGGTGTAGTGTTTCTATTATTTTTAATGGCAACGCTTACTACTACTACTCTATTAGGCCAATAATTCTAACTTATTCACCTTTGCCCGGGATTAAACCTAAGACCTCTCTTTTAAAATGTATAAGCCGGCTCTACCAAGTGGGCTAGCCCCATATTGCACTACCATAGAGTTTATACTAGCCGAACAAGACGGAGTTAATAAAAAGGTTAGATCTGAGATGTTAGTCCAGTGGTTAAAGGCTTGCCCTCCCTAGTGGAGAGCAGGGTCGATTCACACTTTAGCCATTTTCAAAAGACATTTGGGTGAAAGGACGAATTGAGTCTTTAATCCGGATTTGAACCGGACAGTCTTAGGGCGATTGAGGTGTCGATCTTGAATATAGCCCCGTGTAAAGTGAGATTACAGATGAGATTGTTTGCCGTTAAAACAAAAAATGTGGGTTTAGTATTGATAACAAAAAGAAAAGACTAGGCATCGGCGGGGCCAGATATGTAACATCATCACCCCTCATCGTCTTCCAATCGCTCCTCCGTTTTACATCCTTCGCCGGCAGTCCATCTCGGACGACAACTTTCGCATAGGTGAAAGATAATCTATTGGTATCTTCTCACTCACCTCTTCTTCCCCTTTTTAAATACTCCGATTAGGGTTCTTTTTTCTCTCTCTCTATATTTGTTAAATAAAATTAGGGCTTTTTTCTACATCGAATAGTACTTGAGGTTCTAAACAGCTGTTATGTAAGCATAAGACTTTTATATTGCAGTGGCAATGTCGGAATACGAGAATGTTGTTGGGGGAAAGCTGAAATTAAAGGGTAAGGCTCTTGATGTGAAAGCTGGTGGGAGCAAGAAGAAAAAGAAGAAGAAGAAGAGCAGAAGTTTGTCTGATCAAGCTATCCAAACTATCGAGAATGAAATTTCTGAAGGTATTCTGATATGATGCTTTTATGCCTGCAACATATTATGTTTATCCTGATTGTTGGTTAGATTGTTTGTATATGTTGATCATGTTATGCTGGTCTATCTATATCTATATGTTGTTAATGGTCTTTTAACAATGAACACCATTGATGGCATACAATTCTTGGAACTCTCACTTCTGAGACATCTTAGTTTGGAATAGAGTCCCAGTGTTTTCTCTTGGCACTAGCTCCACATACTATTGCTTTTTGTATAAGAGGCAACCCCTTAAACTGAAATTGTAGTTTGTAGGCATGAGTAATGAAGTAGGAACTTTAACTACTAGAGTACCAAAACAAACATTCTTTCAACTGTGTAAACGTATCATTGAAAGTTGTTAACCAGTTAACGTCACCCTTTTGTCCTTCCTTCTCAACAAATGCCATAAAAGCTCCTCTTGTTCATCTAACTCCGCGTGTTTAGTACCTCTTTGATTGTTTCCTGGCTCCGGCATTATGAAGCAAAATGTCCCGGATTATGGCACTTGCAACATTCGATCGAGGATCTGTCCACCTCTCTGTAATCCTCTTCTTCTGCCTCTTGTTGCCGTTTCATCACCTAATATCTTTAGGACTTGCTTTGCCCTTTCATATGGAGTGTTTCAAACTCAGTACATATAGTCTGCAGTTGAGCTCTTTTGACCTTAGTTGACCCTTGAAAATTTTGCTTCATGTTGTCTTAAATTTGATTGATATAGGAATTCTTGAGCTTGAGATTATTTAGTTTCATCTTGTCAATCTGCTTCTATCATGTCTTATTCGGCACGACTCCTTGCCTTAAAAATTCTAGTTCCATTATTTATTGAGATCCTGATATATTTTTGAACTAGTGAAGGTCTTCAACAACCGAACCCAATGGTCATAGGGACCGACCATCAAACTTGCTGACGCAACAAAACCCTTAACACTTTACTGGTCTCTCTTCTTTTTTTCTTCCTCCTTTACAACTCTGTAAATCAGGCTGTAGATGTGAGTCTCTGATACCCATTGTTAAGTTGATTTTATGATTCACACTTTTACATTCAATTTTACTGATTAAAGTTGATTAGATAATATTGAAGGAGACAATTGGCTTTAGATAGATATATCAGTATACTGAACAAAAATAGAAGGCTAACAATTCGCATAACTACTTCCTATTCACATAACCTATTTTACGCATACGTATGTAAACCAAAGTAACAGCAACGGATATGTGGAAGTTGCGCGAGCTTGATCACATCATTTATACATCTGAGTTCTCGTTGAAGAGGTGTTTGGTTTTGATTAATCAGTTGCCTATCTAAATAGCTGTATGCTTATTGTATTTTTTTAGAAATTAGTCACTTTTGAGCATTTGGAATATAATGTTTGTTTGTGATGGATGTGTAGGCACGGGAACAGTGGATGAGGAAGAGCTGAATGATGGTTCTAGTTCAAAAGCAAAAGGCGGTGCACATGTGGATAGTTTGACTCCAGCAGAGAAACGTTATATGGAGCAAAGGCAGAAAATAGACATGCAGAAAATGGCCAAGACATCCAATAAGTCGCATCGTGACAGGCTTTCAGAGTTCAATCAGTATCTTGCCAACATGAGTGAACACTATGACATTCCAAAAGTTGGTCCTGGCTAAGGCTTACTTTGGATTTCATAAATTTCTGTTGCTGGTCATGGCTTTGTAATCTCTATCATACATTTGAACAAGTTATTTGTTATGTTTTTCCTTGAACCCTAAACTTGTGAGCATGCGAGTTTGATTACATTAGTCCAGTTGCTTGTCTTCATACATAACTGTGTTTAATTTGAATCAAGCAAAAACCCTATGTTCGCTTCTTTTGCAAGGAAACTATGGCAACTCTTGGTTTTAGCTTTTATCTTCTTATTCAACTCATTGACGAAACCAGGAATTTTCATTATGTAGGGTTAGTTTGGAATAGAAAAGGCGAAATAACAAAGAATCGCCAAATGGACCACCCTGATTACAGAATTTACCGAAATATACTTTCAACTTACCGATTTTTTTTCTAATCTACCAACACATGTGCCCGTTGTAACCACTCAGACAAGTAATGCAACATAACCCCATTCAGGCATGTCGCATCTGTGTTCGCTATGCACCCGAGCTATAAATGGTGTAATGAACATGAGCCGTGTAAAATCTGTTCACCGATGAGAGGCTAGTATAACTGTGTTCACTACACACCCAAGCCATGAATGGCGTAATTAACATGAGCCGTTTGCACCCAGCCATGAATGGTGTAATTAACATGAGCCGACTTAAATTATGCTCACTCATGTTACGCATCCTATTACATGTTTACACATTGGACTTGTGCACTTTAGACCCATAGATATCACCTTTGTGATGTTATTGTCTATATGAAAAAATTTCGAGACAATGCTTGTGTTAATTTTTTTTGTTAAAAGTGCCATTTTGTCGAGCTTACCACCTTTTTTTTTTCTTTTTAACGCTCTGCAAATTGAAATGAAGTACATGTGAGAAGCATCACTTTACTGGCCTGAATTCGAAATTGTCAAAAACCCATTAATTGTACAAATGTCTCTCTACATTTGTGTTTCTTTTCTCTAAACCCTAAATATACTTCAACCCTGACATATATTGTTGTCTGGATATTAAATACTGACTCAAGGAATATATAATCCCTAGCAGCCCCAATATCCTTATCTTCACAACATCCGTGATTATCAATGAAGCCAAATTAAGAGGTATCGTAAGCAACGGCATCGAGTCGTTCCTCTTTCTGTAGCTCCACACAAACTGATTAAACATAATATGACTCGGGAACGTCAAAATCAGTAGTGCCAAATTTTTAACCGCAAAAAACCAATCGGCCCCACCAATTTGCATCCCCCAACCAACGTTTCCTTGCCATATCTCTTCCCATATGCTGTAAAACGAGGTTATAACCATATAACCAGATATTACAACCGTAACCGGGAAATACCTCTGTTTGTCCCCGAATCCCGCTACAAAATCTGAATCTTGATTAAGCAGCAAGAGTATAGGCGCCAAGAAGAATACCGCACGGTTTGATCCACTGGTTAGATTTACATTCAATATAAGACAGATGGCGAAGCACATGACGGTTGCCACATTTCCGACAGCTGGCATCCACGCACCCTCAGCCGCCATTCGTTTGATTGTAAAAGCAGGTACGGTAGACACCCGACGTTGCTGCATGAATCTCATTTTAGGCGGGAAAGTAGCAAGAGAGTTGCTACTTTGACCAGATTTACTGTGTTTTAGTCCACCGCCCCTCTCGTTGACTTTTTCCCGCATGAGCGATGCCAGCTCAAACTTAATCTCGAGTGCAATAAGCATAAAGATAGCAGCATACAACCCTAAAAGAGAAGTTCTCGCACCCTCAACTGCCAGCAAAGCGGTCAACTTACTATCTTCCTCACTCATGGTATCGATCCCACTTTCCGCTAACAAAGTCTGGACCCTGACCTGACCCTCTAACAAATACGTAACCGGAAACAGAGCCACTAGTAACGCAAACACCCATGGTAGGACCTTAGTGCTTGAAGCTGACGGAAGGTGCGTGAAGACCACAAACACGGAGGTGCAAACCATGGTTGTGATTATAAGAATGTGTAAAACTGTTGCTTGAAGGAAATATTCTGCGGATATATAAACACCGAGGGCGATTCCCATTGCGATTGCAAAAATCATTCTTAATTCGACTATGTATTTGATGGGAATAACGGAGGTGAATGCGGAAAGTGAGAGGAGAATCGCTGAGATCAGAAGCCATGATGGCCATGTAGGCTTTGATGTAATGAAACCGTATATTGAGATGTCGTCAGATGATTGGCGAGCGGCTTTGATTAGTTCTGAATGATATGTCCATGAAGATGGTAGTGGTGGTTGCATAACTATAAAAAGGAGGCCGTTGCGATAATTAGTACTAAGCCTCTCTTAGCCGACTGCATAGAAAAAAAATGGTTATAAAAGTCAGCATAGAAGTCAGGAAACATTTAACAGCTTTAAAAAAAAGAGTAAATTGCCTTTTTTCGTCCCTGAGGTTTGGCCAGTTTTGCAAATTTCGTCCAAAGGTTTGTTTTTTTGCATCTAGATCCAAAAGGTTTGAAATCTTGCCATTTTCATCCGGATCGTTAACTCCATCCATTTTTCTCCATTAAGCCAAGAGTATTTCCGTCTTTTTTGTTAACTTAAAGGACAACTGGGTCTTTTTCACTTTATGTAAAAAGACCAAAATGCCCTGTAAGTTAACAAAAAAGACAGAAATACCCCTGACTTAACGGATAGAAATGGATGGATTAACGAGCCGGATGAAAATGGAAAGACATCAAACCTTTTGGACCTAGATGCAGAAAAACAAACCTTTGGACGAAAATCGCAAAACTGGCCAAACCTCAGGGACAAAAGTGGCATTTTACTCAAAAAAAGAATATATACTATTTTTTGCCTGTTAAAAGAAAAGAAACACGAGTTGGCAATTTCGAACCATTTATTCATGAATGGATTGGTTTGGTTGTGGTTTATTAGGTATCGTATTTAACGTATCAACTTTCTATAACGAAAGAATAAAATGGTAAAAAATATATTGTTCGTGGGTTAAACCAAGCCGTTCATCTTGCCACCAGGATAAGGAAAGAATTAACAATTAAACATGAAGGGTTTGTTTACCATGACGTGAGAAAAGTGTAGAGCGACAATGGGAACACAAGCCAATCCCGTCAAAAGTATACAACATCCCAAAAGTAACCCACCAGACGGCGATCTACCATTCCACCACTGCAACGCTTCAAAGATTGTCTCACGGCAAAACCAGACCGACAAAGCAAAAACCGCAGCATGTGAATATCCTTGCCACGGTTTCATCTTTGATGCCGTTCTTGAACGATCCCTGCACATTATTAAAACTTATAAGGTTAAAAATAATATGTAATATTTATAATCGAAAATAATCGAGAATTAAGGTGAAGCAAATACTTGTATAAAAGCAATGGAGGCGAAACAGCCAATAAAAGAATGGCTGATGCCATAAACCAGCTTTTGACGTCAAAAACAACAAAGACAGCTTTGATGAATACAAGCAAGTTAGCACCCAAACAGCTTTTGGTCCAATGCGGTGGTCAACGGAAAGTCTTCTCACAAGAGCCAACCCCACAAAAGTCGTTAGAACAACCATGTAGCTCGGGTACATGACCTCATCATCAAAGCTATAGTAATAAATGCCAGAATATGTATAAAAACGATTCTCGATGTAGCACAAAAGTAAGGCGTGACCAATTAAACCGACTTCTGTTAAGTAGTGAAGCTTTTGTGGAAGAAGAGCTAGACCGGGAACAGCCATTGCTAAGATGACATCAGCAACTATAAGTTTGCAGAAGGATTTTAGTGACATGCCTGCTAGCCATATGTTGAGGTCCCAGAAATTGTGATATACGAACCATGTGACCATTAAGCTCCCGAGCACAACGAATGCAAAGTACGACGTGAGGTTTTTCTTTGTGAAAAAACGAGCTAAATAGAATCCAGCTACTGCAGGGAGTGGAATCAACTGCAACAGGGTATTGGAAAGTTAATGACAATTCCTTTGTGTAAGAAAATATGTTCTTTATAGTTCATACTGCACATGTAGTCTAATGGAAAACTAATAAAAGAAATACATTCCTTATAGTTCATACTTCACATATTAATGAAGCTGAAGCCAAGTTCGAGCGTAAAAAACTACTTGCGAGTTGAGCTAGAGCTTTAGAAATATAACTCTATATGAGCAGTGCTCAAGCCTATCGGGCTCGGCTCGGCTCGTTTACACGGTTACACCCCTACTCATAAGTAGGCCCTTGTTGAACCTCCATCATAGGACCATATTAATTTTCTTAACAAATTGATCCCATAACTTGATCTATGCTCACTGACCCACTCCTAAGCTCAATCACATGATGAGTCATGTGGATTTACAATCTTATTTAATTGTATATATACAAGGACCGATATATGTTGCCTCAATTTGCATAACATTCACATCATAAGAACAAGTGTAGTTACGTAGTAAGCCATATTATACCTACGTAGTCAGAGGCGCAAAACGTACTCCAAGAAAAAAAAGTGCATAATTAAAAATATATAACATGCATACAATACTTATAATTTATACTATTCTACAAATATAAAAAAACTAATATGGTTTCCTTTTATACCAAAGGGCATAGTCCAAAAAAAGTCCATCTCTATGTGCTACACCTTCAAAACTGTGAAATAGTGATGTGCCCCTTTTCACAAACAACAACAAACCTAAAGAGAGATTCCAGAATAAGTGACAAAACAATCGAATGATTCCAAGCTCCTTTCTTAAAAAATAACAACAAACCGAACGGTAGGGTCAGACGAAAAATGAAAAAGAAACTAGGGAGTCTTAAGATTCACAACTAGAATGCCAAGGATCGCTTAAAAATTGCACCCAACATAACCTAAAGCATCCCAGTTGTTGTGGTATGTATACATTCGCAACTTGAGGCTCACTAGAAAAGTGAACTTACTTAAAAGGTGAGCTCCCAACAATATTTCTATCTTTGGAAACATAAGGATGAACCCAACTATGTTTCATCGATATTCGTAACAATATTTCTATGTTGACTATTTGTCCTTGATTCAATCAATCAGTTTTGAGTGAGATGAACAAAAGGATTTTTTTAGTGTACCAAATATTTTGATTAAAAATTATGAGCTTTATTATTGGTAGCGAAATGAATGGAATGGTATTTATTGATTAACAATGTTTGATAGAAAAAAGTATATGTTTAACTAATATTTCCTTACTAGTCGATATTACTAGTCATTAGTCAATTAATATACCTACACAATCAAAAACTGCTCTAAAAAGCCTGAAATCTTCTTACCAAAAAACAACTAAGCTTCATGAACTGATAATATAAATTTTCGAAAAAACCATGCTACAATCTTTTTGTACCACATTTTCCTATGCAGCCTAGTTTAAGTTACGTTATAGAGACATTCACAGTTAGAACAATGTTAACAATACTAGTTGGGCTGTTGTTAGTTCAGCTTAGATTTGCACCTTGGCCACAAAATAAAGACAAAGTAATTAGTTTATACAATCTGGCAGATGGATGATATAAGTTTGCAAACACATCAATTATAACAATGACACTTAAGAATAGCAATTGCTTGAGAATTACATACCAACACAGGAAATCCCACAACGACTGCTCCAGCAGCACTCACAAAGACCGCCAAACAAGTAAAAGCCAACGAGCTAGAAGCATCAGCAATCATGCCCATTTCATAAGCACCAGCACCCGCAGCCCCTCCCAGCATCGTAACAGTGACCAAAACATAATTCAACGGCCAAGGAACCTGAATGTACCGAGCAAACGAATGGAACACAACCCTAACCTCCAAGCAAATAACAACAACAACCAAAGCAACAGCACCGTTCACTATTCTAATACCCCGCAACTGATGCTCAATCTTAGTAACCCACCACAAAGCCCCTCTCATAGACGCATACAATTGAAACAAAAACGGAATGAAAAAAAGCAGAAACAAGTCACAAACTGCAGAAGCCGATGAAAACACAATCGAATAGTGAGACGCAATGTGAAACATCAACGGAAAGAATAACAAGTTCAACGTATGCAAACAACTCTCCAACTGGCCAAGAATTAAGTTATCATCAGGCACCTCACCGCCATGATAACTCACTTCCTGCTTCAACTTAAACGACGAAACCCTTGGAATCGAATACAACCAATAGAAAACACAATTAAACACCATATGATAATAAGCAGCATTCACCATACCAACAGCAGAAACCGTCGCCCAACAAAACAGCACCGAACCGATAAACGGAATACACGCAAACAAAATCCGTTCAAGAGCAAGAACAATAGTCGGATACTCAATCTGAATCCACTTAAACTGAAGAGACGCCCAAACACCGATCAAAAAATTAGCCAAAGCACATACAAAACAAGCAAGTAAACCTAAAATCACCGAATTAAACGTCACAAACAGAGACGAACTAAAGAAGAACGCAATCTGTGCAGAAATTAGCGAAAACCACACCGCGAAAAACGAACCGGACTTGAAGTTCAACGAGTCGAGAATGTAAGCGACCATAAGCCCTAACGTCAAGACGGTTACAACCGGAGTACCGCCGAGATCGAGAAGAAACGCAGCGCATGGCACCAGGGCGATGGCGATCCTAGCGTTGTGAACGAAAGACGACGGAGAAAACCGAGAGTTTTTAAGCGATCTGCGGTTGTGATTATTATTACTGGTAGTGGAGCTAGGGTTAGGGTTTGGTTCGGTACTGTAGCCGTTGTTGAAGGTGGTGGGGAAGGTGGGGGCACTCATGGACGGAGAGATGTACGGACGGTAGGAGCGAGGTTGGAGCTCCGGCGGAAGCATGGTCGCCGGTGGGAGTTTGATCGGAAAATGGGATCTGAGTGTAGTGAGTTGAGTCGGTAAGTGAAAAGTGGAGAGTGAAAAGAGTGGTAGGTTTGATCTGAGAGGGTCCAGTGACGTGTTTGCGAGATTCACCACCGTGGATCGGAGTTTCGCGGGTCCCACCACCACGTCTACGATGTATTAAAAACCATGGCCCTCGCTTTTGAGACCAAAATGTTCAAAACTGGTTTTGTAAAATAGATTATTATTATTTTTTTCTAATTGCGAAGAGGAGGTTTTATTAATTTTCACAACCAACAAAATTCTTTGCATGTGTTTGAACAGTAGCTCGTTTCATATCTTCGAGTGCTTCTGCTCGTTTAGCCACGGTACAGGAGATTTAGAGGGTGTTTCCAAGAGGCACCTGCACCTTGAACACCTTTGATTTTTAACACTAATACCTCTCTTAACTAACTCACCTCCTATAGGTATCCTTCCCGTTGCTGCCTTCCACGCAAAAGTGTTACTTTTACTCATCACAAATGCCTGATTTTCGGGAGAGTAGTTTGCCTCAGTACTCTTTAACTTCTTTAATTGAAAATTTTCACTGTTACTTGTCTTCTAGCCCCACACATCCTCACGGTCTTTCCAATTGCCCCATTTAAAAGTGTCATTTGGGTCGCAAAGTTACTACATTGTTCGGGTGTTTCTGGTCAACCCCACCATCTTTGGTTGTTTGATTTTGTGTATTGTTCAGCCACCAAAGCTTTCTCGTTGGGTTCATTTCGTAAAAGTCTTTAAACTTGTCCCTTAGCGGAATATCAAATAGCCATGCATCTTCCAAAAATCTTATTTTGTTATTGTACCCCACTTCACATATAAATTTTTATTCACGTCTTTCCAATAAAGGGCTACGTTCTTCCACACCCTGGTGTACGCATTTACCACCGGTATTAGTCCTTATTTTCATTTCCTTCCGTGAACAGCCTTACGGGTTTGATCTAAGTTCCATCGCCACTTCATTAAAAGGGCAATATTTTGCCTCCCTTATGCTAATGATCCCCAACCCTCCCAAGCGTTTGTTGTTTAGCATATTTTCCCAACCGACACACGTCTCACTTTGCTCCTTGCGTTCGTACCTCCCCATAAAAACTTCCGTCTAATGCCTTTCAAAGTTGTCATTACCTTTCGGGTGTTTTATATGACAACATAAAACATGTGGATAGGCTCCCCAAATCGCCTTGACCAATGTTACACGCCCCACAAACGACATTGTTTTTTCTTTTTAACTTAACATAGATAATATAGATTTTTTGCTAATATTTTGTAATAGGTATATAATTTCATAGTTGTTTGGTTTTAAGAGGTTAGAGGTACATGTATTGTACTATTATACATGTGTATCAAGTACTTATTATAACGTAAATTAAAATCCGTGTTTCTACTATAAGCTTGTCTGCGTTTATAATGTAATCTCGCCCGTTGATAAACAAATGATTTCTACTACAAGTTATACATTACTTTCACGTGGATACCTAGTCCACCGTATCTTATGGCATGTTTGGCTAAGCTTTTTGAAACAACTTTTTATACAAGAAGAAAAAGTCATTTTGAAAAGCTAGTATTTTGAGATAACTTTTCAACTTATTGGTTTTTCCCACCCAATAAGTTAATCCAAACATTTTTTTTAAAACTCCTTTTCAAAAAGTCATAAATCAATAAGTCATTTTAATAAAAAGTCCTTTTTAAGTTAAATAAACTAGCTCTATGGTGTCGGGTCTTGTGGCTTGGATGACATCACGAATGGTAGGAGGAAGACCTTGGAGGTATTTTCTTATCGCACGTTCGGGTGTGCTAACAAGGTGAGCAACGATGATGCTTAAATGCTTGAAGCGGGTGATATAATCAAGGTTATCGTCCCCACTTGCTTGAGGTGCCAAAATTCTTCCTCAAGCCTTTCCTGCTTGTGTGGAGCACTGAACTCCGTCATCATCATTTCCCTAACCTCGATCCAAGGGAGGGCATAGGCATCTTCGTTGGATCAGATGTTGCGCTCGTTTGTCCACCAGTCGAGAGCTCTTTACTGGAAGACGCCCATGGCACTTCGGGATTTTAGGTGTTCGGGACACTCACTGTTGATGAATGTCACCTCGATGCTATCGAACCATTCAAGCATTTTGGTGACGCCTTCATCGCCAGTGAACGACCGAGGGTTGCAAGTAGCAAAGTGCTTGTAGTTGAACGAGGTTGGCTTAGGTTGGCCTACTTTGGAATCGACTTACGAGTTGGGGATTGTAACACTTCGTAAAATTCACGTTCGGTAATATACCGACACGTGTACGAATCCTCGGATCATACCTCAATTGAGTTAGCCACTCAACTAACCTTAAACATGTCCAAAAATTCATTTTAAAAAAAAAAACTAATCGTAACCTACGGTCTAGGACCGTAGGCTACGGTCTAAAACTGCTGTATGGATTTTACATTGGACCGTAAGCTACGGTCTGTCGACCGTAGCCTATGACGAGGCTTAGAAAGTCTCTATTTTTTCTTCATTTTAACGTTCATAAAATGACCCAAAGGCCCTTAGACTTTATTATTTTCGTGTTACTTGTTTAATCAAGCCAATTTTGGACCCGAACGTTTCTCGGTTGAGACGATATCTTTTGATTTATCATCCTTGAGCACTCCGCTTCTTCACCGAACCTTTAACCTTACTAATTTGGGTAATGTAACCCATAAAATCGTAAGTATTCGTATCTTCACGTTTATTTAGTAAAACACTTATAAGTCTTAAAAACACCTAGTGTGACACCCGTTAACGCTCGGTTATTCGTACTCTTCTTCAATACATCTCGTATTGAACGAAAAAAAACTAGTTGTGTCATTATGTCATATAATATAAGTCAAGGGAACAAAACTATTTTTGAGGGACTAAATGTGTCAAAACCCTAATTTTTTGTCAAGATGCCACCTAGCCTGCAAATTGCCACACTCTTGTTGCTCTTGACACCTTGCTAGACACTTGTGATGATCTTACAACACCTCTAACACTTGGTATCATCCTCACACACTCTCTTGTATTATACATAGCCACTTAGTTCACCTCGTTTCTTTGCTCATTCATTCTTTCCTTTCTATTACACTCTTGAAAGTTTCTGACCATTTAGGAGCTTCCCTTTGAGCTCTAAGTTTCTCTTGGATCACTTGTAAGTGTTCTAATTCTGCTCTTTTCTTTTTATAGGCTTTTAATAGCCAAAAGTCAAGCATTTTCAACAAATGCCTTGACTTTCTGTTAAGACCATTATGGTCCAGCCATTGTTCGAATTGAACGTGGCTAAGTGATCGTAATTAGGAAGGTATTAATCCCTTAAAAGGGCACCTCCTAATGATCACGTTTACTAGGTCAATTGACGGGTCAAAGTTTATGTTTTAAAAGGTTAAACAGTCAGATTTTATAAATAATATAATCTGAGTTTATACATGTTATAAATATTTTTTTGACACTTAAACAAGTTGGTAATAATTATTAGAACATGCGGGAATATGTTCGGCTCGTCAATTATAGTCCTAGGGTCGGTTCACAATCGAAAGTCGCGAAGTTTGACTTCTGCTTTGACTTTCGATTCTGACCCGACTTAGATTAGTTTACTTCTGACTTATGGTCGCATTATGATTGTAATAAAATGTAGCATAACCCTCTGAGGTTATATTACATGATCATAATCATAATCTGAATTTATGCACAAGTTCTGCTAAATGTCATTCTATGACTAAAATACCCTTTTTACATAAAACAATATTTTAATCAACAACAAACTTGCAAATGAATTACCTACTGATATGTTAATGTAATTAACATATTATGATGTTATATTCTGATCATAAACTGAGTTTTATTATAATATCGTAAATTATATTTTAAAAGACCAAAATGCCCTTTCGGTGCATAGTTGATCCTAAACCATAAATCACACTTTTGTGTAATATCCTACTGATCATATATTATTAATTAAGTATTTTACCAAAACGTTTATGATCATAACATCAAAGTATATGCAAGTTCCCTTTTTACGTCATATAAATTACCAAAACGCCTTATAAGGCGTAATTTCGTTTTAAAACCTCAACGGGCATATAAGTTGATACCCTATCTGATATTATAACGTATTTAAAGTATAATGACATATAGAACTTGTTCATGACTCATCCGGTTACCCGATATCGCTTATATGCATACGATTAAGTATATGTAACTAGTTTACGAAAATTAACCAAAACGGGTTTAACCTTATCATTTTAATCTCAAAATCTAGAATGCTTATGGTTTACCCATATTATACAAGTCATAGTACTGGATTGGGTTTAAACTACATTCTATTCGGTCATCGCTTAATCTAGCGTATCGTACCGTCTTTATCCTTTAAGCTAGTCGGTATAAGTCTAAGACTTAAATAAGACCGTTAGCATTTTAATTGGTTAGCTTATGCCATAATCCAGACTAGAGCCTTCTAGTAAATGCTATCTTCACTTATTTCATTTTGAATACGGCTGAGATATTAAATCTTGCATTTTTAAATCAAGACAAACTCAGGTAAATACTCTTGCTTATTTCCCCTATACGGGCTTGGTTACGGTAATTATCATCGCTTGGTCGGAAATGGGATCAATCGAATGCCGGATTGTGGCTAGTAAATCTGCATATTCCGTTTTGATCAGTTTTGTTTGATAACTTAAACATTGGGGGTTAACGACCATGTCCTGGATATTCTCGGCTCATTACATTAGTTAATGGCCACGACCAAAGCGCGGGGTGTAGGCATACACCTGACAGATGCTAATGCTAAAATATTTTTACCCACAAGTTGGGGATAACTCCTTCGTGGGTTCATAAGTGGTGTGTCAATTAATCATGTCTCGGTCTCTGTACTGGGCCCCATATGTATGGACAAACATGTGAAGCTGTTAACAAGGTTACAAGGCTGACTTTCCCAAGTTATAAAAGATTTATGCCCTGTGCATTTAAATCCATTTTTGAAATGTTTTCAAAACGAGTCAGTTAATTGTATTTACCAGCGAAAGCTGACGTATTTTCAAAAGACTGAGTTACAAATATAATACGAAATAGGCTGGAAGCTGCTTGATATTGATAAATAAGAGGATCATGCAAATCCTTAGATCTACCCTAAAGTCTGATTCATTTTTGTATATTTTCGATCCACCTGTGGATCTTTCGTTACAAGCCGTCTGTATATTATTTTCGTACTTTGAACATTTGGTTTGTGATAGTAATTTAAATCCAAGACTTCCGATGTGCTGTGTTAATTGACTATGATGATATCAACTTTCATCACGTTATCCCACCCAGGCCCACCGGTGATTGATTGGAAATTCGGGATGTGACAGGGGTATTAGCGGTAATCTTGCTCACGATATCAGGAATCACTTGAGCCATTTGCTTGGCCATGAACGCAAACATCTTCTTGTTGGAGCTCGACTTGGAACTCTTTTTGGAGTTTGAGAGACGGTTGGAAGACATCTACAATGTTGATTAAAAGGGGATAAGACTTGATCATAATGTGTTCGAAAAGGATAATTTGCATAATTTAGCATGTAATATGTCACGTAACACGTAAGTTTCAAGTAGTTCACATAGGTATAACAAGAATTCACATTGTATAATCACGAATAGTGGCAAAATAATTATAAATTTAGTTTGTTTACGAAGGATTATTATTGTTTGAGATTGCGAGTGAAGTGCGATTCATGCTTTCGACTTCGAAATGAAATACGTATCAATGTAAAACACATTGAAATTGATTAGACTTAAAAGAGATACAATGTAAAACGTAGAATGTCTCGGAACGAAACTAAGACTTTTCCAAAGTGGTCGAAAGTTCTTTTGAGTTAGGGAAGCATGCTTTGGCTTAGTAGGTAGAATACTCTCACCGAGCAGCGATTAGTAGTATTCACCCTTCCGGTTACTACATGTCCCTAGTCAATCGAAAATTCGAGACTTTGGCGAGATCGAAAATCGAGGAATGGGACCAGTTATCAAGATGTGGATATCACTCCTAACTTGATAATTTTGTTCTTTAATCGTGGTTGGTACTTACCAAACGAGGAGCAATCTATGACTCGTTGGTAAGGGTCCACTAGAGTATGAAATGGAAATTCCCATCAAGATATGGATGTCACTCCTAACTTGATAGTGAAATTTTGTGAAAAATCAATAAACGCGGATTGAGAGATTTCAGAAAAAAAAATATGGGATTTCACGCCTATTTTTTGTGAGATCGTCTCGTTTGTGAAATAAGGGTGTCTTCAAGTCTTCACATGTGTATTGTGGTTGCCTTAGGAAAGGTATGTATATTTGAGACCAAAGAAAATAAATAAGAAACAAGTAGGGAGAATTCAAATAGTTTTAAGCATGAACAAAAATGGTCAATATGGTTGCTAAACTATAGACTAGGTCAAAAGTATGACAATTTTCCTAATTCATTATAGTTATGGCTTTGATACCAATCTGTCACATCCCAACCGATGGTGGAAACATCGGGACGCGACGAAAACAAGATTGCAAGAGACTTCATAACACTATTTGTGACAATATTTAATAATTCAAAATCTCATTGATACTAAGTTGGTAATACATCGTTCGAAAGGAAAAATACAACAAGTACAAACATGAAACAATATGGAAGTAAATACATAAGTTTAAATTTAGGTGTGTATCTAAATCCACCCTAAGTAACATTCTTTGTCGTCATCAAGTAGTTTCCTGCAACATGTATTAAAATATGATCAACAAAAAGTTGGCGAGCATACAAGTTTTATTACATAGCACAATAGTGAAAAAGTTGTCTCATATCCAACATGGTAATTTGCATACATTGTTACTAGCATACTAACATGTGTTAACTATATGTCAAACCAAAGTTTAACGCAATCGTGCATACCATTGTCACCGAAATGACAAGGTTGTAAAATAGTTTACTTAACAAAACCACAAGAATACGGACGATGCGTTAATCCTATAGCGCTATAATTGTTAAAGGAGGCTAGCAAAGTTAATGAACATATAGGCACAAGTATTCATAGAATGTGATAGCAATAATAATACAACTATCATGTTTTAAATGGATATAGTATGATTCTAATAAGTTTAACGTGATTCATGATTTTTGTATAAGTGTACGTGTTGCACCCAAAGTGAATAAAACTGAAAATGGGATCTAGTACTCATGATTTTGCAAAGCGTTCCTCGCAATTCGTGAGTCGTTAAGTTTGGAGGATGAAACATCGAAGTTACCCTACGTGGGGAAGCGAAGGTGTGTGAGTATTCGGATTCGGTAGAGAATTCAGATTCGGAATTTTAAAGTATGTAAAAGTAGGTATACGAAAACTAATTAACTAGTCCTAAACACTCGTTTTTGACACTATTAAGTTTTCATGTGATTTCATGGGTCAAATTTGCCCATTAGAATCATAATGAGAAGTTTAAAACTTAAATAATATAACTTATTTTCATGACATGTAACCATGATTCGGTTAACATCATGAGTTCGGTTATGTACACACACACATATATAGGATATTTTATACATGTCCATCATAGATTGTCATATAACTCATGGTTGTCAAGCATGGAGGTACGAATACCTCTTTATATGATTCACCAAAGTACAAAGTTTACCAACTTGGTTGGTAAACCTGGTTGGTGATGGTTAACAAGAATGAATGTCACACCCCGACCCGCAGCGGAAAAGGTGATCGGGGTGTAATTGGGTTATCATCAAAGCTCATGACATTTATTATACGTTTCATATTCATTAATACAATTTAATGGAAATCTACAATAAATGATACAACATGTTCTAACTATCAGTCTAAGCTTCCTGGTTCTCTTCTAAGGCATATCCTATGTTTTCCTTGCTTCAACCTGTTCACCTGTATCATGTGTAAAAAGGTTTTTGGATCAACATAATGTTGGCGAGTGAATCCTATGGAAAAACATTTGAACAAGTTTATCCAATTGATTATAAATAATGTGCATACCACATATGAGTAAATGTAGATGTAAATTTATTCACACAACACATAATATTGAATATTGAACACACAAACACCAAATGATTGTTTTGAGGCACGCGTTGTTCGACTCGTCTCCCACGAGGAACTGATGGGCCTAATGAATGAGTTTTGAGGCACGCGTTGTTCTTACGAACTGATGGGCCTAATGTATGAGTTTTGAGGCGCGCGTTGTTCTTACGAACTGATGGGCCTAATGAATGAGTTTTAAGGCACGCGTTGTTCTCGTCTCCCACGAGGAACTGATGGGCCTAAATAATTTGCATACAACTTTGACAATATGTAATACATCACAACCAACAATAGTTACATTCTAGTTTAGTTCATAATAATGGTATAGCACGAATTTGCATAAGAGATTTAGTTTAAGCAACACATGATACACCCAAAAACATGAATAAAAAGGGGAGTTTGTAAGAATTCACTCACCTTGGGTGCGTTCGGTTGATGATGTTGAGTGCACGCGAAGTGGTTTTAACCACGAGTGAAATTAACCTAGATAAATAGCATTTTAGTTCGGTAAGCAAACGGATTTTATTAATCTATTTTAGTAGGATTGTTGGGTGTATTTTTGTGAGTTTGAGGCTATTTTCTAAGCTTAAAAATGTTATTTTTAAGTATTTTTAATTGATTTTTAATTAAAATAATTAAATAAAAATAATAAAAAAAAAATATTTGATTTTTGCTACAGTTGACTTTGACCGTTGACTTTGACTGACCGTTGACCGGTTCGAAGGCATATTATTGTGCGCTGAGTGAGGCTCGAACCCGAGACCTCCCGTACGCGTGCACGCAGCTCTACCAATTGAGCTACGTGTCTAACCCGTCATATATCCGATTTTAATTATATATATATATTAATTAGATTTTAAACAGAAATCCTTTATTTTAAAAACGAATTAAATCTAGCGAACCGGTGCGCTCCACAGGTCTCGAACCTGGGACCTGTGGGTTAGCGGGCACACAGTCCACCGCTGGACTGTGTGTCTCACTTGGTTATAAACTCGGTTATCAATATACTTAACATATACTTAAATCAACCCGGTTCAGTTTGCTGAAAAATGAATTTTTATCAAGGCAGCGTGTGAGGAACAATACTCGAACTCGAGACCTTAGCGTTAAAAGTGCACACAGTCCACAGCTGGACTGTGTGTCTAACCCGGTAAATAACTTGATTTTAATTATACTTAACTATTACCGAAACGTCGTCTTCTTCTCTGGTTTTCACCGGAAGTGACGACTGACTGATTCGAAGTATTGATTCAGGTTCCTTTAGCGTTTTATGATCAATTACAGACGAGATAAAAATAAAAAGGAAAGGAATTAAGCGTGAAAAGTACCGACTGGTTCTCCTCTGTTTTCCGGCAGAACTCCGGCGACAGAAATCTTTTTCCGGCGACGAGTGTCTTACAGCAGAGAGTCTTCCGAAAGCTTACAAAGGGTGTGGGTGACTTCGGTAAAAGTTTAGGGGGTTCAGTAAAGCTCAGAGGTTAAAAACTCGGTTTTCCGGCGAAGTATAATTTATTTCCGGCGAGTGAGTTTCCGCCGAGAAAGGGTGCGATTTGAGTGTGAAATGTTTCTGGCGAGTTGTGGGTGAATTTATAGGGTAGTATCGAGATGAATGGGGTCTGAATTCGGTCTTAATTCGAAGTCAGCCGTTCTCCGGCGGTTATGGCTGATGTCGCGGGTTCAGACGTCGGTTATAACCGTTGTGAGAGGTAAGACTTCGGTTATTTTGAGCGGAAACGTAATTAAACGGCGAAGTCGTCGGGATTTCCGACGACTGCTAATTGGGCGCAATTTACTGAATTTGACTTCCTAACTTTATTATTTAATTTAATTGATTTCTGTTATTACCATAAAATCAAAGCGGCGGAGCGGTTGTTCGGTTGAGTGATAAGTTGTTGTTGAGCCGGTTACAGACCCTAGTTCGAAACCCGGCATGAGTAAAATATTTTTATTTTGCGATTTTTATCAGTTTTTCAAAAACTAAATATATATCCCCGCATAATAATTGATTACGTATCGTTTAAAATTATTTTGGGCATTTAATTCGCAACGAAAAATTTAACTGACTGTTCGGTTGATAAACGGAGCGGGTTTGGTAAATCCGTTTTTGACGGATGTTACAATGAAAAACTAAGCTAATCATAAAAACATCAAGTGCGGTAGTGGAAATATGTTAGGATAGCCAAGGCTTCTGATATTCACACTTTTACCAAAACACAAGTTTTGCCATAAGTACTATGGTGAACTTGGATGGTTTCATCACTTGTGGGTTGTCTAAACCCTAACAAAACAGAAAGTTTAGATGTGTTTGCACCTCTTTAACTCATAAGAATCAACTCATAACAAGTCTCATAACCTTAGGTAGGTTCAAGAACAAGTAGGTACAAGATTCAAGCAAGAAAAGTAAATAAAAACAAGTTTGTAAAAGTATTAATCAATGCAGAATTTTTATCCAACTTTGGACCTCAAATATGGTGATGTTCCACCTTTGTTTACCTTGATAAACTGGGGTAACAATCCTGGAGGTTATCCAAGTAAGGAGAAACAAGAAAACAAGAAGAAGTGAGTTGAAAACTCACTTTTTGAACAATAAATTTTTTGCCCAAAAGTTGCAAAGATTGGAGCCTTGAGAGAGTTTGAGAGTGTGGAAAGTGTTTAGGAGGTGATGGAGGCTTGTATTTATAAGTGGGTATTAAGGTTTGGTCATAAATGAAGTGGTTGGGAGATGGGAGGAGATAAATTTCAAATTTAAATTAAAATCTTGTTTTTATAAATAATAATAATTTTTTTAGGATTTAAAAGTATACAAGAATACATAATGAGTAAACATGTATGAATAACATTCTAAAGAAGTTTAAAGTCTCGATTTATTGCATATACCATAAGTATAAATGTAAATACGTATTTGATGATTGATTTCACATAACACAAGCATGAATTAAGATACGATTGATATAAATATGGTTTTCCATTATGATTGATGTCTCGGATTTACAAGATTGGAATGAAGTACGATTACAAACTTACTAAAGATAGAAAGTGAATACAAGCTTTCTAAAAATGGAAAGTACAAATATGCGAAGCGTTACACCATTGCCTTTTGTTAATTTAATATTATGTATAATTAAATTTAAAATTTAATTCCTTCAATATATTATGGCATAAAAAAAAGTGAAAACTGGTGTAAAGCTGAGATTAACATATTATTGTGGTAAGTATGTTTAAATTATGACAAATTGACCATCATGTTTACTCTAATATACCTATAGAATTTACCCTTTCATCACGAATGTCGTATTGCATCATAAAAGAACCAAATTCCTGAAATCTTCTTGCCATTTAATCATAATAAAAGCTTTTAAATCGTATATAGCTTAAATGTATATTCACCTTAAGTTGCTCGTAACATGCTTTAATATCGTCGTTCACTAAAATATGATATTCCAAATCAACGTTTTCTTTTGTTGTATAAACTCTCGGGCCAACAGTTGTATCCATCATGACATACGAACCTAGTTTTTTTACAAACATTTTTATATGATATTTTATCGTTTTAGCAAGTTTAAAAAGAGTATAAAAGATTTATAAGAAAACTATCGATATGATATACCATACGATATCATATTCTACTACACATATACAATAGTATACACTACTATACTAAATTATACTATACTACACATGTAGACCTATACTATATTATGTGTAGTATATCCATATAGTATAGTATATCCCTATAATATGCCTCGTTTTATGTGTAATATAGCCATATAGTATAGTATATTCCTATGTGTGTAGGGTTGTAAATGAATCGAACAAACATGAACAAGACAATCGTGTTCGTTCATTAAGGAATGAGAATGTTCATGAACTGTTCACAGACGCTCACCGAAGAGATTTCTTATTTGTGTTCGTTCATTGAGAAAATAACATGTTCATGAGCTGTTCACGAACACTTTACCAAAAACAAATGCTCATGAATATAAAGGAACACAGACAACGTTAATACTATGACCTATACTATACCTACACTTATACTCCATCTATAGGCCTATACAAGACCTATACTACGCATATATAATACTATGGTACACATATATGATACGATACAATACAATTCGACATGATACGATTCTATACTAAAAAGACCAGTTTTATAATTATTTTTATAAATGTTTTTTACTTGAAACTATAGAATACGCCACATAGCTATACCAGACACTATACTATATTATAATATAATATAGTAAAATAGTAAAATGATAATTTTTTTATAAAAATATCTTTTTTACATATAATTATCCAAGACGATATATAGTATAAAAATCTTTGTAATAAACATATATAGACCTACACGCCACATATAGAGTTATATGCCAAGTGTAAATCTATACGTGGCGTATAGTTTGTGACTGATATGTTATTAACGGTGTACAAAATTTTATGAAAGCTATACACCACGTATAACGCTATATGTAGCGTACAAAGGGCGTCCAAACAAAAAACGAGGGTATCCAAATACCATAATCCACAAAAATAAAAAAGTTACTAAAGTTGAATAGGAAAAAACAGAAAAAAAAAAAGAAAATGTGGTACTATAATGAACACGTATGACACGACCATATAAAGCGAGATATACCTGACGTGAAAGAAACCAATTTTGGTGATTAATACTTGGTAATTGATACATATCCACCTTTACTTGAGCTGAGGGATCGTTTAAGCCTTAACTACTGTAATGAATACATATGGTACGACCATATAAAGTAGTATATGTGACGTGTAACGGGCCTGTAGATCTGTAATTAGATAAAAGCAGGCTACTTCACGGCCCAAGCTATTGTATTCTCTGGACCGGGTCTAGCCCTAGATCCAACGGCCAATACTACAAGATATCATCAAACGGTTGTCACGCACTCCAGAGGTACATATATAAGGTTCATCTTCACGTTTCTCAACTTTACCTAGGGTTTTTGCGAGCAGCTACATCTTCAAGCTTCAACACCGTCATCCTTCCACCAATCTCGATTCAATATGGTCAGTAACCTGTCACTCGTTATACGATTCAAAGAAGTATAAATCAGATCAGAATATGTATCAAACACACATTGATAGAGTTATCTTGTAGCGATTGCTGACTGATTCAATTGATTTTTTTGAAAATAACAGGTTTTGCCTAACGATGTTGATCTGCTTAACCCACCAGCTGAGTTGGAGAAGAGGAAGCATAAGTTGAAGCGTCTTGTGCAGTCTCCAAACTCTTTCTTCATGGTATTTGTTTCATTAGTTTTATTTTTTGTGTTATCAAAACTTTGTATTTCGAAGTGCTGATTTTGTTTAATTATGTTCAAACAGGACGTTAAGTGCCAAGGTTGCTTCAATATGTAAGTGTCTGATGAAAAATTGTTTAATTTGATGTTTAGAAGGTTATAGGCCCATGTCACCTGTTGTACAATAGAACTGAATTTGTACTATAGAAACCATATAGTTGTATATAGGGTGTTCTTCGGGTTTTTTTTGGGTCGGGATGTTCGGGTTTTTGGCTAGGAAAAAGTCATCCTATAACTTGCCCTCTTGAAGTTCGGGTATGGGTTATTCGGGTTAAATATATGTCATCAAATACATTCTTTTAGATGTAAAATGATAAAAGATTGTTTTCTTTCACAAAATATCATCAGATATATCATGTTTGCTAAAATTAAGATCGTCACAGCTCAAGTATCATTTAACAGTGTGGTAGATGATATTCAAAACGTTTTAAATGCAAAACACTCCAAATCAAATCGCTTCTATAAATTGGGGTTCATTCGGGGTTTTCAGGTTTTTGGCGGGGAAAAAGTGACTCGATAACCGAACCATTTAAGGTTTTGTTGGTCAGGATTGGTTATTTGGGTTTGGGTTTTTCGGTTATTCTCTAAGTCAGGTGACTTCAAATTCGGGTTGGTTTTCGGGTTTTGGATAAAAAGGGACATCCCTAGTTGTGTGATCTGTAAAAAACATCATATAACCGAATTTCTGATATTTTTGTGTAACAGAACAACTGTATTTAGCCACTCGCAAACTGTGGTGGTGTGCGGAAACTGTCAAACAGTGTTGTGCCAGCCAACAGGTGGTCGTGCAAGGCTTACTGAAGGATGCTCTTTCAGGAGGAAGGGGGACTGATCAAGGAAGCTGTTTTGGGCTTTAAATTGGTATTTTGCCTAATCAGAACTGAACTATAAGTTGAGTATTTTATGTTTGGTTTTTTATCCCTTCTTTTTTGGTGAGAACACAAAATGTTAGTTTGGTAACTCCTGTTATGTTTTTGTAAAGACTAAAGTTTTGGATCTTTGATATCATATCAATGGATTCAAGATTTGTTTCTAACTGTTTATGTTATGACACTGGTAATGATTCATTTGCAATATGGTTAATTAACTTGATGTGATGATATCATTGGCTTCTGATGATCAGATGAATATGATTTATTTCATTTTACCAGTGTGTTCTTGTGAAACACTGGATTGGTTCTAAAATTTTGATCTCTTGTTTGGTTGATTTTAGATATTTTTTGTTCTCTGCTAATGCTGGTTGTTATTGACAATGCCTTCACCTATGGGTGTAAGATGCTCTTTATGCATGAACTTAGCTTTTCTTCTCTAATTTGTCATAGCATTAGCTTGGTTTGTTGAGAGCCTTATCGTTCACTGCATGATTCGTGAGTTTTACCACTTCGAGGTCAGCTTGTTATATATCTTGTTTGGTTATTTTATTGTCCCCTTTTTTCTGTTTTGGCTGAAAACTGATTCAAGTTTGACCATACCCGCTATTACTCTTGTTTTTGAAATCGGTTTATGACCCAACCTGATTTGAGAAACTTGTAAAAAACTTTTTTAACTGACCCAAACTAAGCTGAAATCGAGCTGTTTTGGCTACAAATCGGTTTTTGACAAATGTTGACCAACCCGGTTTGGTTTATAACCCTAACCGGCCTCTATCGTAAATCATATTATATGCTGTCTGGGTTAATGCAAATAGAATCAGACGTATACCACTCACTGATCGATTATGGTGATCAAGTTATGAATATCCAAAGCTTACCAATAAAAGTAATGTTTTTAGTTTATGTGTGATGCAACTCAAAAAATATAAAATGGCGACAAAACTTGATGCATATTATTCTTTTCAAACTCAACCAATTTTATTCTTCAAAAGCGACTTCCAATATAAATAACCAAATTAACTCACATTCTGTACCAAAATCATTCGAGGCAAAGTAGTTCTCATTATTTTCATAGATACATGGCCTAAGAATTCTTTTTAGCTCTAAAAGCTTATAGTGGGTGATCAGATCAAACGACTGTTAAAAAACAAACTGAACTAAACAGGAAACTGATGCAACAACAAAAGATCAAGCAAAAACCGAAGTAAACATCTATGAAGCTTTGATGCTATCAAATAGCAATAACAGACACCACCCTAAACTTTGTGAAATCCTAGATTTTCCTGCAACAGGAACTTCAAAACGCACAACGCCTCAATGCGCAAAAACCATATCATTTCGTCTTGGTGGTCTATCAGGAATTGAATTAGGTTTGAACTTAGAAGCCTCATGTCTAGCGAGTTCAGGTGGCACAGCACTATTGCTCTGGGTAAGCATCTGTTTAAGGTCATAAAAAACTTCGGTATCATGCAAAGTCAAAAACGTAGTAGCCGTACCCGTTTTCCCAGCTCGCCCAATACGATGCGTATACATTTCAATATTTCCCGGCATTTCATAGTTTATAACACGGGCCACATCAGGTATATCAATCCCTCCCCGCGACATCAGTAGCAACCAAAACATTAAATCGTTTTGTCCTGAAACCTTCAAGACTGATTTCTCTTTGTTCCTGGGACTTGCCACCGTGTAAAGTTGACGCACGGTAACCTTCTCTTTCCAATGTTTTAGATACATGGTCAGCAGCCTTTTTCGTGTTTACGAACACAATGGCGGTTTAACCTATGCATTTTTTCGGATTCTTTCACCATGATAACATGTTGTGTAATGAGATCGATAGCTTTTCCCGCAGTTCCTATAGTTACGACAACAGGGTCCGTAAGTACTTTCTAGCTAGTCTCTCAACAGCTGTTGCCATAGTGGCACTAAACATATAAGTGGTTCTGTATATTCGTTTCTCGTCAAGCTTTTCATCTTCGTTTTTGGGTTTGAAATTGCTTGACGGCAAAGCATCAAGAACACCCACAACTTGTGGTTCGAAACCCATATCAATCATCCGATCAGCTTTTCATCGAGAACAACATAGTTACACTGGTTTAAGACCACATAACATCTTTCTAAGCAATCGATAAGCCGTCCAGGAGTAGTAATCACAACGTCGCACCCTTGTCTAATCTTATACCCTTGCTCTTCAATCGACTGTCCACCAACAATCGAAACAACTTTGATACCTAAATAACGAGCAAAGTTTCGGAACTCTTTCTCATTCTTCTTCATTATCTCGTTTCGGAACTCTTTCTCATTCTTCGCAGCCAACTTTTTCTGGCTCTGCTATCCTGAGAAAAACGGGCTTTTTGGCCTGCAATTTGTCGTCAATGTGATCAGTGATTGAACGTTTGATAGCGTAATTGAAGGGTTAGATGGTTGAGATTGACAACAGTTGTATCGGTTGGTTGATTGCAGGGCCGGATGGAGAACAAGAACTGCATCAACTCTGGGGTTTGGTGTTCTGGTTATATGGTTATGCGATCAGAATATTTGTTTCTATCTTTAAAAAACTGTTATTTTGTTCATAAAATTCTTTTAGTCGGTTGGCTATGGCTACAATATGATATTGATAGATTTTAAAATAGAAATAATTCACAAACAAAATTGTTTATTTATTAGCTTAGTTACAAGTAGGGGTGTTCACGAGTCGAACCAAACCGATCAGACCTTTACTCATAGTGGGTTCGTTTGTTCAACCAAGTCAAAGCGAACGAGCGTGTTTCGATCCGATCATTTTTTGACCGAACGCTGAGCAATTTACCGAGCGTCGTAGAATAAAAAAGGGAAAGTGACGATGGGGGTGTTAGTTTTCAAAGTAGAGTGGAGTTCCCTGAGGTTTCGTCAAATTAGAACACGAATATAAATTTAGGAAATAACAAAGAATAAAAAAAACACTAAACTTGTTCTATCGAGAGATTAATTGACTGGGAAGATTAATCGTCGATTGTAGCAGACCCTTGCTCTATCGGAAGTTTTGAATCGAATGAACCAACTGAAGCAAAACCTGGTGATGGAGAAATTGAATAATAATGGCCGATGAGGGGTTTTGATAAGGATTATGTACTTCTTAATCGAATGGCGGGTTAAAACTTGCGTATCGAACAACGCTTCACATTTCAGTATTTGACAGTTTGACTCAGTTACTCAAATGAACATTGGAGTATTGGAAAATGGACTATTGATATTGGATTTAAATTCTAACGACTTCATTGGGCCATATTTTAATCTTGTACAAAACATTATTAATGTGGGCTTCTAGTCATTTTATTAAAAATTATATATATTACAATATAAATCGAGCTAATCGAGCCGAACCGAACTAAGCAGACATTTGCCCGTGCTCGTTTACAAACGGTATTGATCGAACCAGGTGTTTTTTTCAATCAAGCTGAATCGAATGGGCAAATTCCAAACATTTTTCAAACAAGAATCGAACGAGCGTCGAGCAATTTAAACAATCCTAATTACAATGTAGTTGGAAAAATTTATACATGGATATAACTAAAAGTTAGGGCATATTAAAGATTAGGAACAACAAATATTTTTTTAACATATATTTGTGTCAGTGTGAGAGAATGAGAGTCATTAAAACAGAAAACCATTTATAGAGGTCATTAAGGTCATGTGTAATGGGTATTATATGGGTGTGAAAGGGTTTTATAATGCCCTCAACACCGTGCTCTTGGGCATTATAGAGGCATGAAAAAGGAGATAAATTTCTAGAATAATGCTCAAATAGAAGAAAAATAAGGGAAAATAATGAATGAAATAAACATTAAAAGTCATTAACTGTTAAGCATTTAGTGATGTGGCAAAAAAATACCTTTTAGTGGGCATTATCATTACCCATGGTCTGATGCAAAATTTGAGGAAGATTGGGGCGGAATAGTGTTGACAATCGGTGATTAAGACCGCCCAGCACTAATTTTCTTTTCCCACGTATGGTACATACCTCACTATGCACTCTTTGTGTCACTTAACCGATACGAATTTTCCTTGTAAAATGCATATTTAGTTGAAGTAAATTAAATTAGTTATGTGTATTTGGAAATGTGTCCCAAGATTTAGGGTGAATTGAAGGATGGGAAACCACAAAATGAATATGCCATTTGTTGCAATATAGTTGTAGTACTAGTTAAGATCTCCATAACCAACATTTAAACCGACTCTCATGTAATAGTATAGTAATTATCGAGTGGAGTGAGAAAGTAGAGTAAGCTATTAAGTGAGTAAAAATGTATACCAAACGGTTGGTGCACGCTATTTATACTTTAGAGAGAGCTAGTTGAGAGTTGAGTGCCATTATACAGGAAGTAAAAGAAATTTGTCGGTAAAAAAATAATATTCACCAAAATAACTAATGGAATTTTAAGTTTGTGTTTTACTGTTTTAGTCCTATGATTGTTACTATATCTGTCAGATGAGATGAACTGAACCATTAAACTTGATCAACTTCACCATACAATAATCAATCAATCAAATAATATTATAACCTGATTCTAATTCCATAAATATTATATTTTTTGTAAGTGATTATTTCTTATGCAATATCACAACATAATGTTAGAGATACTCTTGAATTGATATATCTGTTACAACTATTTTAAGCTTGATTTTTATAGTTAGATGACTCATGGAAATTCTTTTTATTTTTGGAAGGCTGTTTTGTCTAACATGTGTCAAGCTGAGTTAATTATCTTATCATTTTATTTCATATTAAAGTATTTAATACACATTAAACAAGCCTACTTTGTACAAGTATTAAATGAAATTTCAGAAAAAAATATTTAATATTCACACATCTTAACTTGGACTGACAAATCCATTAATAATATAAAAACTCAACGTCAAGCACTCTCTTATATTGGTTTCCACCTAGGTGAGGTAGGTGGTTCTATTTTTCATCACTTACCGCACCTAATTATATTTTTTCACGTTATCAGACTTGATTTCATCATTAGTGATAGATTTTAGTGGGGGTGTCCATCACTAGTGATGGATTTATTTAAATAAAAAACAATATTTCTAAACATATTTTAGGTTACAACTTAAAAAAACAGATAAAGATAAAAAAGATACATAAAGAAAACCTACTCCTCGTCCGAATCCGGAAACTCCAAACCTAAAGAACCTATAAGTTCAATTAAATCATATCTCAACCGAAAGTGAATTTCTTGCAAGTCTTGTTGGACATTTTCGAGAACAGGAACTTGTGTATGAGGATCCGACAGCTAATCTGGAAATATTGTACGTTCATCTTTTTTATCAGCATATTGTGCAATATGATACATGCATATACTATGCTATTGATTTTTTTTATTCATTGCACGAACCGGTCGGTTTAATATGCCCCATCTACCATTTAAAACACCAAAAACCATCCCAACATCTTTTCTTGCCGATTTTTTGTTGGGTGTCGAATCCAGCAAATAAATATAATATAAACCCACTAAACACACTAAAAATAGTATGAATGGAAGTAAGGTTCGTGTCCTCAGGGATACAGATTAATTAGTTATGCCGAAACGATTTTATTCAGATACGTATCTTTTAAAAAGGGGGTTTTGATTTAGATGTAAAATTTATGAGAACGAAAATTTTATAAAAATGCTAATTAAAGTGGTTGTGAAGTTCAAATGTTAAAAACTAATTTCAACACCAGGGCAATTTCTTGATTCGGTTCGACTTACGATCATTAACGGTAATGGTGCAATGATTCTTTTTAAATAATAGTTTGTATCAATACTAGACGTCACGCAGTTCGGACATCCACTCTATCTAATGTCTAACCAAGCGCAGTTCGCCAGTTAGAGCCAACCCGCTACTCTAAGCTCACGCCGTTCGGATTTTAGCGTGCGGGTTGCGTGATATAAGTATCGATTATAATTAACCACTCACGCCGTTCGGAGTGTTTAACTATATTGTATGATTCTATAATAAATCCAAATTCATAGACAAACTTGAACCATTATTTGTTCCTTTTATCAAAACTTAAAATCTGATTAGAGTTTTAAATCTTGATGAACTTTATTAGAAAAATTAATAAGTTGATCAGGTTTATTAACCGTCTAATATTTTCCGGATTGAATCCGTATTAAAAACAAGAATCACACAAACAAACCACTAAAATAATTGAATATAACATAACCGTTTCACATAAGTTCATGAACCAAAACAAAGAAAATACACCCCGATGTCGAAACTATAAAAGACTAGCCGGACATGATGGCTAGTTCAATCAAGTATAAAATGAAACAAACAAACCAAAATAGATTAGTCTTCCCAAAATCTCAATTGCTCCTCTCGATCTCCTGTTGCAGCCGTCAAAGATGTCTTCCTCGATTGTCGTCCAGGTTGTTTTTTATATCTCCACTTGCTAAAACACTCGTTCACTATGTGTTTTCATTTTCCTCTTGGCAGCCCAATGGTCTCATCGAGTGGCCCAAACTTAGAAAGTTTAGCTCGGCCCAATTCCATCTACAATTAGTTAATTCGATGAACCAATAATTTTCTTTTTGTTCTTGCAATGACCATGCCCACGTAAATCATCCAGCTCAATATCCATGCTTCCCACTTTACTTGAGCACATACTTTATTTATTTCTTTAACCATCCAGCTCAATATCCATGCTTCCCACTTTACTTGAGCACATACTTTATTTATTTCTTTAACTGCCAGCATTACTTATGCACCATGACTTATTTTTGTTCATTTGAATATGAAGTCCATTGATTTAATTGGAACTTGTGTGCTAGCGTAACTGTCTTCTTAATTCCTTACAAGCCTTTTCAACATCTCTTGTCCTTCCTTACAACCGCCCCATGCCTACAAAACCATTGAAAACGTACAAAGTAGATTCCGTTCCACAAAAATACATGTATTTCAAAATTATGCAATATCTACGGTCTAAATGCCTAATATACAGTGATAATAGATACTAAAAACATGATAAAATGGGCCTAAAAATGTATCTAACAAATCTCCCCAATCTTAAACTTTTCCTTGTCCTCAAGGAAGTAAAGAATAAGAATAAACTAAGAAGTAAACACGAAAAATAACACACATATGCATGCTTTTTTTTATAACCCGCCTCTTTTATTCCGGAAAATAAACTTGTAATGAGATCATATCTAACATTGTCAACTCTTGTTACATTCATTCGAACCCGGGAAATACTAACACGTGTAATCACGATTGTTGATATTTTGTGTCCCTTTAAACTCAAACCCGCTTAATCACAACCAAATGCTTTCTGCTTAATAATATACAAATTACCAACATGGTTTAATCGTCCCCACGCCCAACACCTATGGCAAACATCTACCCAACCTCACGACTTTTTGAAGATTTCCAAAACCACACTTGAGGCAACCCATGCACCCAAACCATGATACAATAATTATTATCTTTTTTTCTGTTTTTCAAGGGGTCAGGACTTTTCTCCCTAATTTGCTCAAATACTTTTTTTATTTCGATTTTTTTTCTTTTCAAATTTTTGGCATTCATTGTGCTCTTTTACCCCTTCATTTTTTCTCTTTTTTTCTTTTTTTATTTTTTTCTTTATTTATTTAACTAGAATAACCTACGAGGTCAATTTTTCACCTCTTTATTTTTTTCGATAAAATTATGGAGGTGTCATGATATGGGGAACATGGTGTGTGATAGAGGATATGCAACTCAACCGATTTTTGTCGGGACTCAATCTTTGACCACAAGCATCAAGATGGAAACTAAACACATATATTCATTTAAGGTTATCGCATATAACATTGGCGTTCATAAGTTAGGGCCGAGCCTATCAACACATCCCGAATTATCTATGTTTTCTCCCCCAAAGTTACCATTTTACGCATAAGCTTTGACATGCCAGAATTTTATATCATTTCTCATTTTTCACAAATCATTTTCAGCGGGATAAAAACGTCTTTTTTTAACACTACTAATGCATGTATGTACACCCTAAATGCAATGAACGTGAAAAATGCAACTATATGCAACTATTTACAAACTAAGTAATGCATGATAGAATGAGAACATAGAAATTACCTCTAATCTCCCCAAGCTTAAGATATAGCATCGTCCTCGAGGCTCGGAGAAATATGTGGAAGGCATCTACAAAGGCGGCGGAGGCGGCGGAGGTCCAAGTCGACCTATGTGATCACGGAGAGAGACGATGGTGCGACCCATCTCACGCTGATGAGCATACATGAAACGAAGCATCGCTCGCTGGTCGGTAAGCTCACCACGAAGGTGTACCACTTCAGCTCGTAAGCTGGTGAGCTCCGTATCGACAGTGGTAAAGCGAGCCATATACTCATCTTGATCTTCAGCTGCATCCCCAGTGTCAGCACTTTTAGAATCAACATCTGTTTCAGAATCAGTATCTTCAGAATCGAATGTCCAATTTGTTTATGCAACTAGGCTAGCTAAGGATAAAATGTGATGCTTAGATTCGGTAATAAAAACAGTTTTTCTCGCGCCAACCAACGAATCTCGGGGCCCCTTTCTGATAGCTCGAATACCTTCATTTTAGCTAATTGAACCATATCCAGATATTGATAACCTTTTAGCTCGCTCAAGTTTTTGGGAAACTGAAGACGTAAAGATTCATGGCGGCCCAAAATGGTGATCAATGACCCACAACAGATTTTTCCTTTTGTTGCATTAGAAACTTGCAACAACCAGTGGCATGAATACTTCCCGAAATTGGGTCGTGAAGATTGAGGATGGATCATGCACCAGAGCAGGTACAACTCTTGTAGGGTGACATTTCCAGTGTCATGACGACTGTCGATGATGTTGGATAACAGTGTCCCGTAACACAGGATGAATGATGTGCGTGGCCTTTAGTTTACCGGAGTCATAATTGTGTTCTGTTTGATAGATCTCCAAAATGTTTTAGCCTGATAGTCAACATGAGTAGAATCATTAGGCCCGAAGGTTTCCGCGGTAGGAGCATCTATCATCCGGCAAATAGTGTTCATCGAAAGGACACACGCCTTTTTTAAACAAGTGAAAATGCAATTTGTCATCCTCGAGAAGAAGAGAACTCAGAAATTCAACGGTCGTGGGTGCATAGCCAACATCGAACCATTCAAGTAACTTCACCCAACCGATGTTTTCAAACAGTGTCTTCACACCTTCTAGTACACCATGGTCTTTCATTGATTCTTCGTGTGCGAACTTGGTGTTGCATAAGTCCCGCTCCTTAAGCATTGCTAGCTTCTCTTTTTCTTTAAGGGTGGTTGACTTTTCTTTCTCGTTTTTACGGCTAGAAGATGGGGCCTTACTTGAAGACTTTTTATTTGCACGCTTCGCCGGTGGTAATGGCGAATCGGTTTCGCCATGTCTTTTCTTTGTCCGCATATCAACAACCTGAATTGAAAGACAATAAACCATCACTGAGATTGATAATTAATATATAAGGTCAAGATGATGGTTCAAAATCATTGTGAATCACCAATGAAATTATATATCAGCTATATTTTTTTTTCTTTTTTTTTTTTGAATTACCAAAAACATTAAGCACCATGATTCATTCCACACTATGTTTACACAATGGCATACCTCATTTTATCTAAAATAGAGTACATACCTTAACCAAGTCGTGATTCACAACTCTAATCTAAATAAACTCAAGATATTCACAACCAACAAAAAAAAAACAAAGTTACCAATTCACAACCAATTCAAGCATAAGCAAACCCATTCCAATTTCATATGTTTAACCATGTTTTCTGCGATGTAATTCGACTTTATTCTTGGTTAATTCAAGCAAAATTATAGAATTAGGACTGCTCAGTATGGTAACAGTGGAGTAGGATTCAAATCACAAACAGGTTTTGACTCAAGTTTACGGAAGATGAAAGGATTTGGTCAACCGAGGATGCTGAAAGACGGTGGTTCGGGTGCGCTGGACGATGGGTACTCCGAGATGCCATTAGAGAGAGAACGAGAGAAAACCAAGACATACCTGAGTTCAGAAGTGGCGGAGCAACGATGGTAGTGATGCAAGACCAACTCAAGTTGAAGGTCACGTGTAAATGCCGGTGACGAGACCGACGATGGTTGAAGACAACCGCCGGTGGTGGTTCGGAGCGGGGGAAGGCGGTGGCTACCGGCGGCCGGTTCTGGTGGCGAGAGGTGGAGATGGAGGTTGGTTGGAGGCGTATATGCGCGACGGTTGGAGGTCGGTGGTGTCGTGTGCGGAGGAGAATTCAGGTGTGGGGTGTGTGGGGCAGATGATGTTAGGGTTTAAGGGGAAAAAGGATTTGTTTGTTTTATCTGTTTGTTCTCTTTTTTATAATAATAATAATAATAATAATAATAATAATTATTATTATTATTATTATTATTATTATTATTATTAATTATCTGTAAACATGCCCTCCCCTCTATTAACAGAAAGTTCACCCGGCTGAGTGAGGGTTTGACACGCCCGTGTCAAGGTTCTGAATAATTTGAATAAATTTAGCACGCCGGGTCATTTTTTTGTAGATATTTTGACACGGTCGGGTCAAAGTTCTGAATTAAAAACCTATTTTTTCATGACCGGGCCATTCTTGTAAGGATATTCAACACGGCCGGGTTAAACTTCAAGCTAATTTTATTGTTTTTTTTGTTTTTTTGTTTTGTTTTTGTTTGTTTTTTTTATAAACAAAATGCAAAATGATACAAAACCACGGGTTGCCTCCCGCGAAGCGCCTTTCTTTCTCGTCTTTGGCTAGACATAGAACGTTTTAATCTTTGTAATCCACGCATTCCAACTCCATCGTGGAATCATGTTCGTGTTGGAATGCCTCATAAAACACTTTCAAGCGATGCCCATTCACCTTGAACGTTTTTCTTGTTTGTTCACTTGTAATTTCTACTGCACCATGAGGAAAAACGTTAGTAACAACAAACGGTCCGACCCATCGCGACCGTAATTTGCCAGGAAATAGTTTGAGATTAGAAGAGAATAACAATACCTTTTGACCCACAATGAAAGTTTTTCGTGTATTTACCTTGTCATGGAAAGCTTTGGTCTTTTCTTTATAAATTCGGGAATTTTCGTAAGCCTCGTTACGGATTTCTTCCAACTCTTGAATTTGTAGCTTACGATGAACACCAGCTTCGTCAATCTTCAAGTTGAATTGCCTAATGGCCCAAAAAGCCTTATGCTCTAATTCAACAGGAAGATGACACGCTTTTCCAAATACGAGACGAAAAGGTGACATACCTATTGGTGTTTTGTAGGCGGTGCGATACGCCCACAATGCGTCATCCAATCGTAAACTCCAATCCTTTCGGTTCGGGTTAACTGTCTTTTCAAGGATTGACTTTATTTCTCGGTTGGAAATCTCAGCTTGCCCATTTGTTTGTGGGTGGTATGCCGTTGATAATCGATGTGCAACCCCGTATTTCTTGAAGAGTGCTTCGATCGTTCTATTGCAGAAATGCGATCCTCTGTCGCTTATGAATGCCTTTGGTGTACCAATGTATACAAAACATTGAGGTCGTTATTTGAACCAGGAACACCAAAATATGAATGCCAAAACCATAAATCATTCGACGTCACCGTTTCAAGTATGATGGTCGGTCTTTTGACGTCACCCCTAACATATTCCCTTCGCAACTCTCTTGGACAATTTCTCCATTCGATATGTGTACAATCGCTGCTACCGAGCATCCCTTGAAAATGCCATCTATCCTCATGCGCGACGTAAATATGTGTGATGTCGTGTCTTGTCGGTTTACGTAGAAACTCATTGCCATACAATTTAATGATCGCGTTACAAAAGAATTGCAAACATTCCTGTGGAGTTCTTGCCGACATAGCTAAGTATTCATCAAATTGATCGGGAGGGTTACTTGTCGCTAGTTGGCAAATGACGGATGTGCATTTTTGTATCGGTGTGAAACTTCGTTTGCCCCTCCCGTCGTAACCTTCTTTTGCTTGCTTTGACGTCTGCTGCAAACTTTAAAAATAAATCTTTCGCTAAATGAAACCAATTCCTAAATGTTTCGGCAGATTCTCCACAAAATAATCCTTCATTAACACTTCGTTGGCATGTATACAATCACGATCAACCATTTTCTTCTTTGGGCGGCTCAAACCTTCAAGTTCGTTATACGCCTTCGCGAAAAAATCAAGCGTGTAATCGTCGATAGACGAAGAGCTATCGATGTCTAGCGGAAACGAATCGGTTAGAAATTTCATTTTTGTGCAAGAAAGTGGTATAAAATTATGTATTTGTGTGGGTGAAATATATATAGTGTTTATTTTTTTAAAAATATTTAAACACCCACCAACGGTAACATTGAACACATTTCAACACGTGGTCACAAAGAACGACGACGATGTTCCATGCGTGGTCACCCATACATCACGCTTCATTACGAAGCACCCACCCCCTTAGTAGTATTATTATACCGCTATGAAAAAAAATTCAATTCAAGTTAAAAAAAAGGAAAAGTTTATTAAATAACAATGAAAGAAATAATACATCGAAAACATAGGAATTAGGATACAAATATAATATATAGTAACACATCATAAAATCTGACCCTCACTTAATTAACATGTAAATAAGGGATGCAAATTAAATGAAAACAATATTATTATTATTATTATACGGAATCCAAGATAATAAAAATAAATCAAAGGTCACGGTCCCTCTTGCATTCCGGTGCCATTTTGGGAAACCTTTTCCGATCAGTGCAGTAGTTGTAAATGGTGAACTTCTTGCGGACCCATCGGAGACGACGCCATTGATAGGCATCAAGATCTTGATATTCTTTCTGGTCCCACCACCGTTTGCCTTGTGTTTCGCAGAATTTTGCGTTGACGGATGACTCACAACCGTCCACGTGGAAGTTCTTGTAGTGAGCAACAAATGGTCCCTTTGACCAATCTGTTTTTTCTAACCCACCTCTTGTTGCCCAATCGTCAGCGTTCCATAAGCTTGAGTAGATCTTCATGGGTTGGTTGAATGGGAATCTGACTCCTAGATCTTTGCTGTTTTTGAAGACTCTGATTGGAATATCGTCCACAAAAAACCTGTACAAGTTTCAACAATGTTAAATTTTAACTTTTTAATTTTCTATTTTATCATTGAAAATTGAAATCCTACTCCTAAATTTACACATTTGTTATTGTAGTCTAATCTACCCTTAATCACCAATAGCGATAGGGTAAGTCAGCCCCTCCCAATCATTTCAAAACCAAAAAACTTACACAATCTGGTACATGTTCCAAAGAACAGAGTAGGAGTGGTAAGCTTTGGTCGGATCAAACCAAAGATAAATCCGTTGCTCCCGGTCACCTTTACCGCCGGTAAAAACATTAGTCTGCAAAATGTACGGCTGCCCTGTTCTGTTCCCCAAGAACTCAAAGTCGATCTCGTCATGCTCATTATTTTGTGACGACAACTGCCATTTTCACAACATTCTCATCACAAATCAAAACATTCACAACTTCACCAAAAAAATAAAAGGGAAAAGGGTAAAACAGTAAAAGAACATACATAAAAGGCGGTGACAGTGCCGGCAGAATCACCGGGAACCATTTTAATATGCATACTAAAATGGCCAAAAAGGTAATGTCCCTTGGACTGGAAACCGGTGCCGGTGTAGTTATCCAAAAGCAACTGGATCTCTGAACCGCCGTTGAAGTATTTAATGTGGTCGAAAGCCCACGTGGGTACGTAGTTCCGGCCGAAAGGGACAGCTACCGGTTTTTTTGGAGCGGCTCCGATGGCGAAATGGGCCGTTGCTAAGATACAAAGACACATCAAGACCAGATGGCCTCCTCCCCATATCTGGTTCCGATGCATTGTTGTTGTTTTGCTGCTATAATATTATTGTTTTAGAAGGGAAAGAGTAAAGGATAAAGGGTGGTGCAGCTGTAGTGATATGAATGATGGAACCAGGTATGAAGCGGGGTGTGGATAAAGGGAGGGGAGGGTGTGTGTATATATATATACGTGTATGTATAATGGTATAGGAGTAGTAGAGAAGAGAAGAATATTTAAATAATGAAGGTTACAGGAGGCTACAGTTTATAGCCAGCTATGTCGAGCAGAAAACCCCATGAATGGATTAGCTTTTTTATTTATTTTTTATTATTTGTATGCATACATAGGCTGATAAAAATATAAAGAAGACAAAGTTAGTTTTCTTTATTTTTTTAATGTTGAGGGTTAAATATGGGTGGTGAACGAAAATGTATAATTTATTAGTAAAATTAAAGATTATGTGAGTTACTGTTATATTAAAAAAAAATTTTAAGAAGACATATAAAACATAAGGCAAAAATTTATTTTGAACAACAAATTTTTTTTATGTCTTGCTCTCTGTCGACTTGAATCTAAGACCTCTCATTCTTTCAAGTTTTGTCTTTGTCAATGAACCACCACCTCATTGGTTACTTAAATCAAATATTTAACCTCAAGTTTTCATGTATTACTTTGGTTCTCTAACGTGGATATATATGGGGTTATCATCTAGAGGGTTTTTAAACCTTTTGAAACGTAGAAAACTACAAGAATGCGACAAGTATGCTAAGACAGTGGTATTTGCGACAATATAAATCTACAATTTTGCATCATAATTATACATAAGCTACGTAACATACAATGCCAAATATAGGAAGTGTACAATGCTGAGAAAAAAACAAAATGAAACGCAAAAAAGACACAATGATAAAAAAACACACAATGCCAAATAAAAAGACAATAATCTAAACAAAAATTCTAAAATCCACAAGCTAAAAATCGAAAAGTGAAAACCTAAAATCTAACATCCTACGGTTCGACGAGATGGTTTCAATGCCACTAGAAATGAACTCAATCAGAGTCCCTTTAATACCACTCCTAGATTATCTATTTTTAGAAGATTTTGTATTTGAACTTTTTTCACGTAACGTATATAAATAACTATGTAGAAAATTATGCAACATTAATACTGTATGTTTATAATTAACCCCCGTCTAGAAATTTCACATGTTATAACGAATTTTTTTTAAGAAAAGCCGATTGTTGTAAAGTCATGGTTTTCTCTTAACTATTTAAAAGGTAAAATCAAAGCTCTAGATTATTTTCTATAGAATAAATGATCTTAGTTTACATTAGGAAAAAAATAATAAAATACATATAACCAATCACAAAGTAGAAAATAATAATTACAGAGACTAATGACAGGTTTCTTTCTTTTCTGTTCCTTCAATATATTTTTCTCTTTCATTCAGTGACTTTTTTCCTCTCCATGATGCGTCACTCTCATGTTTGTTTTCATTCTTTTACAATACAAACAAATCAGTTTTGAAAAAAATCTCAATCATGATTCATGACATATGAGCTATAAAAAAAGTATGTCAAGGAATAAAGAAGAAATGAGCGAGTTTGAAAAAATTACGTATTAATTTTAATATTTTGCACATGTCTAATAATACCATTAATTTTTTTTATTTTCTTTTGTAAATTTAGGCTGATGTTTAACTATCATTCAAAAGTACATCAAATGTAACTTATTTAAACTCATGTTTTTCTATCTTGTGAACATCCATTAATTTAGAATGAATCAAGTTAAGGGGCTGTTTGTTTAGTTTTCAATGAGGCTTTTAATAGTTCAGATGTTTTATTGGTTTAGTACTTAATGGTTTAGACTGTTTGTTTCGTAAGCAAATATCTAAATAATTAAGACATTTACTTCTGAATAGTTAAGACCTCTTATCTGAATTAATCAGACATTTACTTTAAACGGCTACGCATTATGCTAACTTTTAATGGTTTAGACCTCTTACTGGTTCAACACTAAATGGTTAAGGTTCAACATTTACCCGTTTAGAAATCATCAAACAGACCCTAACCTAGTTTAATCCTTGTACACAAATTAAAAAAATGTTGGGTAATATTATTAAAACAATTTTTTATGTTACAAATTAATTTTGTTTCTAGATATCACCAAGTTAATTAGTTTACTTTCTAGAAATCTCCACTGTATATATCATATGCTTAGCTTTAGTCCACCCGTCATTAGTGGGAAACACTACTGTTAGAATTAAAAAAAAAAAAAAACCAGCCATCGATTTTATCAATGATACACATCATTGTGAATTCTTTTTACCCATTTTTAAATACAAGGTATGATATGACCGTTATACTCTCTAAGTCTATTATATCCTAACAAGTTTTAAGATTTGAAAATGGGTATGTTAGTATTATGATATTTGGTTGAGTATACTTGAGATTTAGATGTTGATTAATTTTTTTTTCTAAAGATAAATAACTGAAAATTTTATCTAACAACCCAATAATTATCAATAATAAGTGAGACAAATAAAAGTAAACTAAAAGACAAATAAATGTTAAATAAAATAAGATTATGTCTTCAACCACTTTTCAATTTTATGAATAAGAAAAGATGGTAGGGAGGATACTACAAGGATAGTAGGGAGTTTGTTTGGTGAATGATAGCAATGAAACAAATTTGACTTGAGAGTTAAAACATTTGACTTGAAAACTTGGATGTGTATTTTTTATTTAATATATAAAAAATGTCTGTGTTAATCAACTCTCCACATGAAATCTTGATTTGCATTTAATTCAGCATTCTATATTTCTATCTCACATATAATAAACTAAAATAATAAACCTAATATTGATTTTGCGAAAGAGTACTTGTAAAAATTTTTTTGGTGAATTTTCAATATACTAAAAAAAACTGAGATTGATTTGCCAAAGAACACTTCTAAATTTTATAGGTGAAGTTTCTTTTGTCAAGCATATGAAATAAGAACGTATTTCGTATCAATTTCTAATTTTGGTAACTTATCTTCTTACATATAATATCAACATATTTTAATTACAGGGCCATTTTAAGTAATGCATTTTCGTCAATTTTGCAAAATATTATCACACACACATATATTCGAACCTGGAAGAGTATGGTCCTAAATCTCTGCGTCTGCGCAAAGTACCATACCCTCATAATGATAACAGGTCACAAGAATAACCTTACGCGCAACGCGCAACGGTACGCCAACCTTGAAACCAGCAGATTGCCTAATAAACCTTGCCCACCCTGCCCAACGACAAGTTAAACCTGGAAGCGCAGATCCCTGACCCTGCGCGGATTGAACAAACCTCTAGCCGCGAATCCCTAAAACCTTGCACAAGGCCAAGACTAAGATAGAGCAACTCATACTTAGTCTTGAGAACATAAGGACTTGATCCCTACAAGTCCACGCTGGCCAAAAAGCACTGTTAAGACCACGCGGAAGGGAGAAGCGCAAAGAGGCACTGATCAAGTACAAGGGTACAAAGTGGCAGAGCTGTGACCCAATAACCGCTCGGCAGGTTGTGCCAGAACACGTTGCATGATGAGCAGTCATGCAGAGAACAGAAAGTACGCAAGGACGTACACGTGGCACCAGCCAACTCACGCCAGCGACTGTCACACGATTCTCCACTAACGGCTGATGACAGGTCCGACAACAAGGACAACTGCCAGAACACGTGGCTCCATCCACCATGCGCCAAGCGCACCTCCTGCCAGAGATCATTAAAGGTCGTTGCAGAGGAGTGAGAATAAATATTCCTGGTTGTCGGTTCCAGGCCCAAGGCCCATCAGCCCATCTCTACACACCTCTCTTCGGCTATAAAATAAGGATCACACCTCAAGGTAACACACACTGTTTTGAGCTCACTCACTAATTACTTGCTTATTCCTTTGCAAATCACGATACTTATTCTCACGCCAGAGTATGGTCACGGAGAAAACCCTTCCCCTTTTCTCCCGTGACGAGACTAACGTGTTTCTAGTTTTGTAGTGAGCTTGGAGCAAGATCATCCCAACGAGCAAACGAGAGATAACCATTATATGCAGAGACTTTGAACCATAACTCAGATATCTCCGGATATCTTTTGGTCCAGTGTTTCTTCAGAACCCATCATGCTTATCTTTATATGTTTTATTGGAAATTTGTTCGAGTTACATGGCTTTCGTATATAACGACTTAATTACTTTTCCGTGACTTTCAAATATATATAGTCGTGACGTGATTTTTTTATCGCCTCATAGATGTTCTGTCCTAATTTGCTTCTTTTTATCTTTGTTTCGAACTCCACATGAAACACGAATGATAACCCACTAGTTGTTAATTAAAAAAATTCAATACATAAATTAAACCAACAGAAACTTATATACCATTTAAAAATCCTTTGAATTGACGCTTAAGATCCATAATCTATTGGCTTTTCTAGTTGAATTGTTTTGGAATACAATATTTTTTTCGGTTTGTGTTAAGTGCTTAAAGGGTATTTCATTTTTTTTTATTTTAGGATCACTCAGGTTTAGAGGTTTTGAGTTTAAGTCATACAGACAATAGAACTAAAAAAAATTATCTTTTATAAAAAAAACATATCATCTTCAAGTTTTCAAATCACTAATATTTTTTTTCTACTAGAAAGATTAAAGTGCTTTTGATTTAGTATTTAGAGTGGTAACGATGAAATTTAAAAGTATGATTAGGCAACCTCTTTAATAAGTTATGATTTTATTTTCAAGTGTATGTTGTTACGCAAAAATCACCTGCAAGTTATACCGAAATCACGATTGAATTCTCGGTTGTGTAAGTTGTTATCAATATATCAACCCGTAGGTATAAATTCACGGTCCAAAATACTACACGACATAATTTAAGTGTGTTAGGAACCGATTGACGTATTTAACATGAATAAATATATTAGTAGTGTTCGACTTCACGTATTTAACACATGAACCCGTAAACACAAAATCCTTTGATATATCAATTTTGTTATGATTGACACCCAGACATTTATTAATGAAAAAAGAAACTAAATTAAAAAATACTAATAAGGAAATGATTAACTTTTGTTTTGGGCTAACGATTCATATTGGTGGCATTAAAAAAAGAAAATTTGCAAAGGCTTTGCAAGGTTGCTAACATTAGGAGAAAATATAAACAGACAGGCATTGGGTGTAACGTTCATGTGCACATGACATGTTCCTCCCACACCATGTTCTTTGCACGTGACCTTCTAATCTCAGCATCTTAAACACCCTTCCCCATAAGAATTCCTTCTTTGTGGTTTAACTAGCATATGACCCGTGTAATACACGGGTTTATTTTATACAATGAGATCAATGTTTTCATCGAATGAATCGTACATACATAATGCTATAAGTTTTATTGATTAATCTATAAAATACATAATGCAAATGCGGAATATTATGAATTTGCTCACAACGTTACAACAATAATCATTAATGGATAAAAATACAAAATAATTACGGATTAATTGTAATTATCAGTGCATTTGTTTAATATTTAGAAAGTTTTTATTTTTTTGTTAGTTATTTACCTTTACTAATTGAACATATAATACAACCAAAAGTATTAAAATATGTTACCTATAAATCTATTAAAAACTATTTGTTTAACAAATCTTATCTATTAATTTATAAAAATTTATTAACTATAAACAAAACATATAATTTACCTCTAAATAAGAAAAGGTTATGTATTAATTGTTTACATAAATTAAAAATCGGTTTTTAAAATTCCAATATTAAAGATTATTATAAATCAAATAAATAAACAATTGCATATACATAATTAACAATCTTACTTTTAACAATCCCAATACAACCTTTTCTATTCTTCTCCAACAAAAAAAAACTGTTACAATTTCTTCTTCTCCAGCCTTGACGATGAGAAGTTTGAAGGTTTGGATCAAGTATTTTTTTTCTTCTGTATTTTACAGTTATATTTTACATGTTAGTTTTGGTTTCTTGATTTCGATTAATTCCATCAAAATCATAATCTGCGGATGTTAAAATAGAGAAATTTATATGAAATTGTTTTGTTTGTTTTATAATAAGATTTATATGAACTTATTTAATTTGATTTCCATGCATTCCATCTAAATAAGAATCTAAGATAATGTTGTTTCATAAATATTTGGCTGTATATTTTCGAATGGTTTTTAGAATTATTGTATGGAATAGGATATAGTATCAGTATATTTCTAGTATCAAACTTAATTTTGGTAAAATAAAATTTTTATTGGTAAAACTTCTGCAATCAGTTTATAGTATTGATATATTTGATTTGTCAACGAGTATAGTGTTGGTTGTTGGAAAAAAAATTGAAGTTGGAACCAACATGGATCTTTGGAAACTTTAATGTCATATTGTTAGTTGTAGGGACCAAGTTGAAGTAGACAACATATAACTTTGGTCCTACAGAATGTTATATATTTTTTGGGCTTAAATAGCATGCTTTTCGGATACAATTGATTTTTGTTTAAGTATTTGATTTTTATTGTTTTTTTTACTTTCAGATGAATTTTATGATAATTATCAATGTCACTGAATTCACAGAGCTAAGAGAGGGATTGGTAAGCTACATTCTTAGAATAACTTAATTCAAATCACGATTGTATGCTAAAAAGTGTGTTTATAATGAAAAAATAGACTTAAATGTCACTAATGTATTGTATACATAGGTACTTCCGAAGATATTAAGTAACCAATTACCAAGAGAGTGTGAAGTAATAAAGCTTGTTGGTTATATGGGGTTTAAGTATAAGGTTCTGATGCGTGGTCAAAAACCGGTGTTCTCTTATGTTTATGTTGATGTTTTTACGTAACTTTTAGTTTCGAATAGTCTACTTTTAATTGGAATTGTGTTTTGCATGTCTAATGGAGTTTAAAGAGCTATTCGGGAGCTATACGGAGCACTGGGACGGAAAACGAGCAACTGAGAATGCGAAAATGGAAAAACAGAAAACGAGAAATGCACGTGCCGTCACTGACGCCCTCCTGAGCCGTGAAAAAATTGTGATATAAAAACTAGACTTGATAAATATATAAATGCATTCATATCAAATATATTCTCCGTAATTTTCAGATTCTTTAAATTATACTTGGTGGTTGTATGTCTCCACAATTTGCTCCATCATCTTATAAAGAGATCTTAAATTCACAGACAACTACGACCTACTATTGACATTTAGTCATGTCATGATGTTAGCCGCGTTTATATGCACCAGCCTCGTAAGCTTAATCAGGATTTATATTAATTAAAAAGTATAAATTTTAGTTATTATTTAACGATTCTTTTTAAGTTACAAATAATTTAAATATTAAAAGAGTTATTATATACATTTAAAAAACCAGTATAAACTTTTACAGGGTAATACAGTAATAAAATTTTGTATCTCTTTAACAGAGATCTTATGTTGGAATATAGCCTTTATTGGTTTTCTGATCTCGTGAATAATTCGATAACACGTTAAAAACTAGAAAATACAAATCATGTCTCGTTACAGTTTAATTTTAGCCACTTAGTTTGGAGGAGCTATGAATAATTTCATAACATGCGATAGTAATATATTTTAAATGATTTTTACGGCTGAAAAACAATATGAACAACTATCGTATAGAGAAGTCATAAACTGATGAGTGCCAAAAATTTGCTCAATTTGAATCCATGTTTCATACGTTACAACTTTTTCTTGAAGTTAAACTATTCATGGCTCAAACATTTTACATTACATATTTTAGACCAATAATGCAAATTAAAAAGTCAACCGACTAAATAAGCAAATTGACATATAGCTTAGAGTGAAATTTAGAATTTAATCAATGAAAACGTAATAGTTTCATTGGGTTTTCTAAAGATGTACATTTTACAAGTTTATCATATAACATATATAACATATGTGACTCTATTCGCAAGATGTGCATTACATACAAAACTACATTTAAGGGACGTATGTGACTCTATTCAGAAGATGTGCATTACATACAAAACTAAATTTAAGTACCTAAATCTAAACGGAGAGTTGTGATAACCATATAATCATAGGTATTGATTTTAGAGACAATTAAATAGAGAGAAAAATATACGGTTAGAAAACTATCTAATGTATTACTTAAAACGATACATATATAAATGTTTATATGATTCTCTAAATCTCTACTTAAAAAGAGTTACGTAAAATTACCTCTCATTTTATGTATATATAAATGGTTTCAATGATAATTATTAAATGTTTAAATAATCACATTATTCATTAGTGAAAACATTATTTATGAAAATTTTAAAATTATATTATATTTACTGATGATTCTATAAAAATATATTGTATTCACTTATGAATTAACAAAAATTATTAAAGATTTAGGTTATTTTTCTAACACCATAGGCAATGTCCATTTAGTTTTGATAGTATTAAATCCCATCAAGATAGAATCTCTCTTTATTATTTTATAAGTTACCAACAGAAAACGGTATTATGTGTACGTTGAGTATTCGTTATTATTTCATATCATCAAACCATGTGCTTCTACTGTTTTTCATATAATACAACTATGATAATATCAATACAGATCACCAAATTAATCATATAACAATTATATAGGTGTCTAGAGTAATAAAATCTTACAAAATCTTCATAGAGAACAACTTAATATGTGATTGATCATTAAACTAAATCAAAAGAATAATAAAAAACATATATAAAGTATTATGATCAAGTCAGACGAAGTGAAGTTTTGAGAACATGTTTTAAATAAATTTATACTATGCATGTAGTATGCATAAAAATCAATAAAAGACCAAAAGTAAAAAAAATTAACCATCCATTACAGGGTATATAAAATCTGGAGGTGGTGGTGATGCCGCAACGACACTCACTGTGGGGGCCAATATGGGCGATGGCGTAGATGACTGTGACGGAGGTCTTGTCGAAGGTGATGAAGCCTGTATGCCGCGCTGGTGTCGATAATAATGATGAAATATTTAGTACAAATCATTAAAAACTGGAGAACTGAAAGAATCGACCAAGCTAAAACTAATCCAGTCTTCGATCTCAACTTTCCTCCAAAACCGACCCCATCTCCATTTCATTCATACCACAAGTAAACATGGATTACCAGTCTGTTCAATCACTAATCGAACCACCGTTGAGGGGTTTCTCGAGAGGACATAGTTATGGACATCACATTTTTTTTCCTAGAAAAAGCCATTATTAAATGAATAGTTAAAGTTGAAATCAAATGTGATAATATATATTGAATTAAAGAGAGAACTTGGGTTATATTTTTATTTTGAGTAATATAGTTAGCTTTATATATTTAACTTAACACAAATGGAGATCCGTCTCAAGAACGAAAAGTGTGATGATTGAGCGAACAACATGTAGCGATAACATGCGTAATTTATACTTATGAAAGCTTTTTAAAAATATTTTGTACAACACAATAACAACCACTCTAAACTAAGGGACGAAGAAACAATCTAGGGTAGTACCATTGTAGCAACATTTCATAAAACAAAAACATAAAACTCAAACATTACCTTAAGAAAAAAACATAAAACCAAAACATTACAATAAAATATAAATTAAACTTAAACATTACATAAACATAAAATATAAAACTTAAACATACATCCTAATAATTTGTGCTCAAAGTCCTCGTCGTATATGTGTTTGTAGTCCACAAGGGCCACTTAAATGACTTCAAATTCCGAGAGCTCGTTGTCGGGATTTTCCACATTCAACAACCTTCTATGAAATCTTGGACATTTGAACGAAAAACGAAAAAACATGAGTTAAGTTGATCCACGTTTCAGGTGGTCTCACCAACATGGCGACAAAATTGTTGGAAAACCCGGTTCCAAACCGAAACCCTTATACTAGTGGACACGCGTTCATGATGGGTTGCGGCATAAAACATAGCCAATACAATGTCATCCTCTTCGGTCCACGAATTCCTTGAAATTTTGTGAGGAATTTTTTGTAGATAGAAATAAAAAATTGAGAGAGTGTATGTAGATGTGATTGATTAACATAATGGATTGAGTTGGCTAAACAAAGAAAATTATTTGACTTTTTTCTAAAAGGCAACGATCAAAACTTCAATTAAACAATCATATATACCTCAAAAATCAAACATCTCACACGAGTTTGGGTTATGGCTAGCCAATCCGCCCATCAAACCCGCATGAGTGACGACGGTGTTTTGACTCAAATTCAAACCCGTGACAGCCTAACCCGCGACTACCCGACCGCCCTAATACAATCACCTAACCTCACTAAAAACTAAAAAAGAAATTTATACAACCAAAAGCAAACTTTTGTTGATTCCAAGATTCACGCACTCGACCCACGAAACATGATATTGCCTTTTCTTGTCTGTCCTCCTCCGGGTATCTCCGGTCAAACCTCTTTTCTTTTAACTTCTTCTGCCTATTACCGACCATATATTATCCTCATAAACTTTTTCTTTTTTAAAAGGGTAACTTTATAGAATAGTAACAAAGTTTTAAAAGTGTTCTAATTAGGTCACCCAAGTTTCAAAAGTGTTTCAATCAGGTCACTCAACATTCATTTTTTATTAAAATTAAGGGTTTTATCATCCATGTCATAGGTAACCGTGTGATGCAGATTTTTGTTTATTTTTTCCCTTTCATTTGATGCTAACGTCGAGTGATGACGTGGATTTTAACTTATTTTTTAATTTTTAATGTAATTAAAGGTTTTTATTTTTAATAAATTAAATTTCATATATTAAAATAATCTGACCATAGCATCTTATGCTCAATTTTTCTCTTGACACATGGAAAAAAGGACATGACTCGATTTGAATGTTAAGTTATCTAATTGGGACAAAAACGATATGAGTGACCTAATTAGAACACTTTTGAAACTTGGTTACTATTCTGTGACATTTTCCCTTTTTAAAACCATTTTGATTAGCACCTTTATATTTTTTAATAAGATATAAATTTAATATTTTCACACTCATTGTTAGGACTAAGAGCCAAAACTCACATGTCTACCAACTTGACCAAATATTTTCATTCTCTACTCTTCTAACAATTTTTTTAACGGCAAACTAACGCACTCCTAATCTATACTCTTTTAACAGTCATCTGGTTTTGTTACCGGAAGAGTACCTTTTGATTCTCAAGAACACAAGAATGCTGGATGAAATGCCTATCAAAGGAAACACATTTGACCAGATCTTTAACTTGTTTGACCGGGACCGACTGGAGCCAGGACGCGCCTAGGCTACCGATGAATGTGTTTTGTAAGATCATATGCAAGCACCTGTGGACAGTTGGCACCAAAAGATGCTTTAAAACCGGATATTTGTGGCAGCAAAAGCAGAGTTAATGACATATGAGGATATGGGAGAAAAACAGGCAAGAAGAAGTGATGAACAAATTTCCAACCGTCGTTATCGACTCCCACTCAAAGAACATGGAAGTATTTGGTTTCGTGTGACCGTCGTGTTGCCGAACTAGAACTCCTGTAAAGAAGCCTGGAAAATACTATAAATTTTTTATTGTGAAGAATCTGTTAATATTATTATCACAAAGCAAAAATGTTGCCATGATTCTTGCATTTAAGCACATGATGATTCATCATTCATGTACCATCCCTTTGTGACATAATTCTTTTTTTTTTTTGAAGTTATGTGTATAAAATCCTTCATTATTACCACTCTAGAGTATTTCGATTAGAGGCGGCAAGAATAACGCAAGATGGGCAAGCGGGTTGATTGAAACCGGACATTTTTTGGTCTTGTCTAAAATGGACGGCATTAGATTGGGTAACCGGCACACACATTTTTGTTCATATTGTTTTTACTTTTATAAACAACTAATGCGTCAACGATGATTAAAAAACACCAATGATTAAAATTCTATAGTGAATTTTTGAAAGCGAGTTAGGAGGTTGTGTTCATTACAAAATACACATTGGACGACTTACAAACCCATTTAACATGTTTCCCTTTTAGCTAATTTTTTATTTGATCCCGTTTGAGATAAAACACAAGCCAAGTTAGCTAAATCATAACTACGAAAATTAAGTTGTAATACAATTGTAAAATCAGGAATATATGAAAAGGATCACACCTCTAGATTTCATTAAATAAATCCAAGTTGGGAAATCATCTTGGAGTTCCCTAAAGTGGATTCAAGATCCATATATCAACTAGAACCACACTGAAAAGATAGGAGTCACACTCCTAGAAGACATGTGAATGTGCTTTCCAAGATACTCAGTGAAACACCCATAAACAAGTAGATATAGAGAAGATAACTAGAAAGTAACATACAACAATCAGGTAAAGACAAATCATGGGCTGATTGACCCTACACCACCAAGCCAGACACACACAATCACACATGATGGTTAAACTTTTATACATGATATACAAATCAAAAACCAAACCACTATAACAAGTAAGGCATCTAGTGATTCATACATTAAATATATGTAACATCACACAACAAAAGCCACAACAATATTCTAATGAAGTATCTGACAGGTATTCACAGCAAGAAGGTTTGAGAGTCATCATCAGTAAATCTCACCAATAGCAAAGCCTAACCTTTACCCTGTAGGAATAGAGAGGATGCTTCCAGTGATACCCTCGGCTCGATAGTAGTTTTGAGAGTGAATATGCATAATACATGTACCAAGAGAGTCGGGTTTCGTTGAGCACACAACTCTTTTCTAATATTTTAAGATGATAAACAAACTCTACATGTCCATATAAAAAACACATATGGTTGAACTGTTTATAGTAAACAAAGCAAAGAGATCGAGTTGGGTTTCCGGGTTGGTCCATGGAATCTACCCTCAGTCCAAAAAGAATTCCAGAAGGGTAGAAGTGTCAAAACACTAAGATTGTAAGAACCAGACTCTGATACTAGTGTACACCATGGTTTGAAAAGCGCCTCGAGGCGAAACAGCCATGAAAACGATTTTTGAGGCGTGCCTCATGGGGTTTATATTGTATGTGCGCCTCAGCCCCTCCTCTGAGGCGCTAAAAAGGCTGCACCTCATGTGCGCCTCAGAGGTTTTGGATATTTGCTTTTGATGTTTTTGACTTTATTTGTCAATTTCAAGGAATTTATGTCTTTTTATGTGTGTTTTTGATGATGAAATTAGTTAGTATTAATATTTTATAATTATAATATTTTATATTTATATTTTATTTCTGCCTCGGGCTTATGCTTCGGTTCGACTGTAGGCGTACGGCCTCGAGAGGCGAACGTAAAACGCCTCGACGCTTGATTCCGTTCTTTTAAACCTTGGTGTAGACATCCATTTGGAGCACATGTAGAAAAAAATGAATGTTTGATTCAGCATAACCATTACCAGCAAATGCCAAAATCTCAAATAACATAATGTAATTGCTTGATCAAAGTAGGTGGATCCCATTCCAAGAAAGATGCTACATCGGCTTATTTTTCTAATTTGTATATATACATATCTCACTTGTTTGATGGACTAATGATGTTTGAGTTCAATACTAAAAAAACAAGACAAGAGTTAATAATCATTCAGAGACCAATTAGCATTCTAAAAGCTCTTCACAAACACTACAAGATCCTTTTAAATATCACTACATCCTTGCTTTGGCATTTCCTCACTTGGGTATCATACTTGATGTCGTAGTAACTAGCAAGACTTCGATATTCAAAGGTTTAAACCTTAGATTTTCTTGGTATTTCCACAGCATATCTGTATTCTTATCGCCTAAATCGTTACCAGGTGTCCCATGACTCATATTAGTTTAATTAGTAAATCTATCAACTCCCTTTAGTGTCAGAAAGGGTATATAATTTAATACATACTTTGTTCACATGAAAGGTCCAAGTGCAGTAATTTATGCTTAATCTTATATCTTATATATATATATATAAACACAAAAAAAAAAAAAACAATTTGGACCGAAAATCTTTCTGCATGTTATATGGCAGGTGAGCTTAATGCAGACAACATCTAAAGATGCAAGAAGTAGACCAAATTCAAGTCATCTTCACGTAATTAAAATACAAGAAAAATCATAAAACAAAGGCACAAAGCAACACCTACACACAGCTTCCAAATTCAGCATCACTGTAAGCCTCAAGTAAATGTATTTCTAACCAAGATCAGTAACTTCCTAAAATATGTGCGGAGAAGACATAGAGCAAGGCATTAATGAAATGATTGAGATCAGGGGTGCCCAGGGGTGGGGTGAGTGTGGAGGACCATTAGCCCGGGCCCAATATTTTGAAGGGCATGTTATTTTTAAAAAAGAAAACCCGATATGTATATGTAAAAAATTAATAGCTTATACCCATACAAACACCAACATAGGCTCACTTACAAAACTATTTTTATGGTTTTTATTAGTTATTAGCTCATTGGTATTAGGTTGTATGAAAAACTAGTTTATATTATATATTTCGTTAAGGTCTAAGAGCATGTTTTTTAAGCTCGAACAGGTACACGAATTCTCAGGACGGCCTGATTGAGATAGTACGTTGAATCAGCAGCACAAATGCATAACTTAATGGCCCAATTGGGTAGGCTAAAGTCTAAACTGCGCTCACAAGCAGCCCATTTTAACCCTGAAAGGCGGCCCAGTTATTCATAAGAGAACTTTTTAGAAACTTTTTGGCCCAATTTAGAAAACAAATGTATTTTCACTCTTCAAAAGATTTTTTTCCTTTTGTCGTTTTAGATGTTCTACTATGACCAGCTGATAGGGAGAAGGCGTGAGGTGGTGGTGTTTAAATTGATTTTTATTTAGATCTTGTGTGAGATTGTCAATTTTCAGTGGGGTTTTTGTCCCACTGTGTGTTATACTAGAGAGTTCTGTTTTGTGGTGGCACAAACGACTTTCAAGTGGCAGTTGGTGTTATGGTTTCCCGAGGTAATGCCTAAGCCAAACTCTGAAGCCAGTGCAGGCCTAGTTAAGACAACATTATCTGGTTGGAGTGGAGCAACGAAGCTCTCTAATTTGAGAAGTGCGATGGCCAAACACAAATAAAGTCGCCGTTCCAAAAAAATGTATATATTATATTATAATTAATAATTAATTTAATTTTCACTAATAGTTTGTGTTGTTTTAAAAAAAAAACTGAATATGCAGTTGCTTTTAATTTTTCTTGACATTCTGGTGTAGATTTTGTTTAAAATGGATTTGTATAAAAAATAGAATATTACTTTTGCATCGTAAGATATACAAGTGTCGGTACTGTGACAAACCGATCCACTTCTGCCCGAAAAACATCGGTATTAGTATTATCGAAACCATTGTTTGCTTTTATAGGTTTTCAATTGATGTAAAATACGTATCGATATCTTTTTGGCAGTGTGATATTTAAAGCTCTCACTCTCACCTACCCGTTCCATCTGCCACCACCCAATACCCTCCTCCTCCTTCTAGTCAAACCAACAACACTACTGAAGATCCAAAAAGTGGCCGGACTCTGAACTGGCTACAATCAGATCTTGTCGTGTAATGAACAGGACAATTAACAATTTGGGTCGTTGTAGAGGTGGGAGGGCCTCTGCAACCACCCTTTGGCGTGAGGACAAGTATTTGTAGAGAGAGAGAGATAGAGAAGAAATAAAAAAGAGCGAGGGTTCAAAAAATGTACTTTAAGTTACTTTGGGAGAGGTATTTATACCATTTTTTAGATGACTTCATTTGGTGGGACGCACTTCTCGACGTACGTCCCTGGTTGAGGGAAATGGGTGGAGTTTATGATGAGCGGGGAGTCCGTCCGTTTGGTTGAGGGACGTTGGGAGGCGAGAGGTGACTGTTCATCTACAACTACACCATCTCACCGGCCAGAAAAATGGCTCGTAACTTCATTACCGGCCCAATGACGTCTCCACCAACAGAACTTCATCATCACTCTCCAGCATGAATCACATTCAATTCGCACAGCAAAGCAACATGTTTCCATAACTCCTTCAAACTGAACATTACCAGAACAACTGTCGTTGCAGGTAGCAGAAGAAATCTCCTTCATCTATCTGCACTGAACGATCAGCAGGTCGAATTATGTGGTGCCGTTGGATTCTTCTTCTCCGAGTGATTTTTCGAGACCTTAATAAGCGGATACCTGATAATATTATTGTCAAGCAACCTCATGATATTCATTCGTCCTTGGTATGTTTATAACATATACGTACAAATTGTTTCACATTCGTTTGATCTGATTACTTATTTGGGATGATTTTAGGTACCATGCCAACAGGATGTTAAATTTCTATGCTCCAGGTGCCTTTGATCATGAATTAATAGCACATTTTTCTTTATATTGTGTGAGAGATTTCTATTAGGTTTGGTTTATGTGGTTATCTAAGAATGTTGGATTTATAATGTAAAACTCCATGCGATGTTGGATTTATAATAAATGTCCCTTTTCAAGTTCCGCTCTAGCGTTTTAGGCGTATTTGTTGTGAGCGTGAGAAAAACTGCACAGTTAAGCATACTTGGGTGCATGGTTTTAAAAAAAGCAGACCTTAAGCCGGGAAATCTCCACCTAGGCAACTATTAACAAATATGTGAGCAAAAGAGAAATATTGGTTGGTACGAGGAGTTGGATTTACATATTATAAGGCTGAAAGCCTCCCTTACCATATTTATATTCCTGTAATCAATGTTTTAAAAACCGGTACTTTAATTGTACCGGGTTGAGGCTTAGAAATGGTTCAACCGGTTGAACCGGGTTGAATCGGACAGTTCAACTGGGTTGACTAATTAATCCTATAAGTCTATAAAATACAATGTCAACTCAAAAAATAATCAAAAATCAAATCATTCCTAATAAAAAATAACCAAAAGTTAATCCATAATAAAAAAATAACCCAACTATCGATGTGGATTGTGGATGAAGTTTGATCGATGTGGATTTTGAGCGCTCGGTTTTACTAAGAAAGTGGATCCTTACCTTTTGGGCCCATAAAAGATTAAAAGTCCAAATTTTAACCTTAGTCTGGTGCCGATATAACCGGTTTAAACCGGCATAATCTAATTTACCGGCGGTACAACTTTCTTGCCGTTCCCATAGTTTACTGTATGGTTCGTGCCGGGAGAGATTCCGGCATCCGGTTTAACCGATTCAACTGGCCGCTTTAAACCGGTTTTTAAAACATTGCTTATAATTACACTAAAAATCAACATTTTTTTCCTTTTTCAATTAAATAATACATTTTATTCCTTTATCATTATATTTTCTTACTCCTCCACTCGTAACCAATTTAAAAATTAATACAGGAGAACAATGTGTCCCCATGTATACAAATAAATTGTAATATTTTCTCTCACCTCCCCACTCACATAAAAATAGAGAATGGGATGTGAATGCTCTAAAGCAATATATCGGTGGCAACCAGTTAGCTAATGATCTTCAAATGTCACTGAGTTTGTCAAGTTGTTGGATAAGTTATATAGTTTCTAAGTGTGTTGTTCCAAGAAAACATATGTAGAGTAATAGTTTATAACAAATATGATTACTAGGCTTATTATTTGTCATATAACAAATATGATGATAAGCTTGTGAGAAAATTTATGACATAAGAACGCTTGGTTTTAAAAAGCGTGAGGAACTTTGAGCGTTTAGCTCTCTAAAGCGAGGTGAGAGCTTCACGTACATGAGGGCACTTCTATGTACAACCAAAAACATCTCACTTGGCTCCATCTCACTTGCTCTATTACATATAACTTTCATCAAGTAAATTATTCATAATCTCTTCATCCTTTTTGTTCATTCCTCCACACCCTAATTTTGACCCACATTAACATGAAGCATCTTGAGGTGATTTCCGATTGCCTTGCGTCTTAGACGCGCTTTTGAAAACCAAGGTTGTATGGAAATGCAGAGTGTTTGTTGAATAAGCTCTACAGTGAGATTGCAACCTGCACGTTTGGCCACCGATATATTGCTTCTATCTACATGTTAGAAGTGTTTATGAATCTAGCCTTTTTATTTGCTTAATTTGAGTTTATTAAATTGCAGTTTACTTGTTTGATGCCCCTGTATTCCAAACTATTTACTTTCTTACCTTACAATTATATATTTAGGTTGGTGTGGAGAAATACGTGATGTCATCTTCTCTGATACCAGAAGTGTGACTGTGGTTTATAGTGTGTCACAGTACGTGGTTCAGATGGAGAGGCACACCGTGAATCAACTGGAACCATATCGGCTGCCACCAATGGTCAAATGTTGACCCTGTTGCTTTTTGCAAGGCGTGTGCTCGTTTTGGACTCGGCTTATACCTTTTCACGAAGACTAGATGCCATACAAGATTTATTTTGTAGTGCAGAAGATTTAAATAGTAACCAGTATATCACTATATCGTAAAATTTCTATATGCATTTTTCGCAAGCGACGTAATAATTTACAGCATATCTATATTAACACGAGAGAATGATAGCTTTCTATGGTTTCAAAAGTCTTGTAGTTGTACCAGCATTGTTAATCATCCAATCAGCAATTGTATCCACAAGTAAGTCAAATTCCTTTGAATTATTTGCACGAAAAGCTGTAGAGTCAACTCCTAGTGAATTGCTTACTTCTTTAGTCACTGTTTTTAACGGTGTCCCTGCTGTCAAATTCGCCCAAAACTCTCCACTCCTGTTTACAGCATCCACCATTCCCGGTGGTACATCGGGTAAAGCCTGTGGTACACAATAACACAAATCAAAGTAAGCATTTGCCACCTCAGCGTCGGTAACTATAGTTATACACTTATACCTGTTGTAGAGGAAGTCCATGATCCCCGGGAAGAGAACGAATCGACATATCCAGCACTGAACTAATGGCGGATTCTGAACTAAGCACCTGAGCTAGAACAGGGGTCTCATCGATCGTGTCTTCTTTGAATTTAACTAAAAGGTTTCTTAGATTCCATAGTATGATTTTATCTGGCAAATATATCAATAGTCACACTCTTTTAGATTTTAATTCTTAGGGTAAATTACACTTTTCGTCCTTCATGTTTATATCAAATTTCAGTGGATGTCATTTACCATTAAAAATGTCAGGAATCATCTAAGTTTTAAAAACCTTGCATGGTCTGTCGTTTGACACCAACCCAGTTAAAATTTTCAGTGTCCGGTCACATAATGGTAGTTTAGTCCTTTTTACGGTGTTTAGAAATAGAGGGGTGTTTATATCTGTTATTTTTTATTTTATTTTTGATATACTTTTTAGATAAATAGATAAAATGCCTAAATTGACCAAACTTAACTAAAAATTTCAATTGGGTTAGTGTCAAAGGATACACCGTGCAAGGGTCTTAAATAGTAAAGGATGATTCCTGACATTTTTAAAGGGAAAGGACATCATTGAAATCTAGCATAAACATAAAGGACGAAAAGTGTAATTTACCCTAATTCTTAAAGTCCAGCTGAAAAACATTTATGCACAAGTAATAGCAAGGATACATACAAGTTTTCGAGTTTCTTCTGGTTTTGGCGAAAAATTCTCCCTTCCGTTAACCAAATCCATGTACAAAGGAGGAAGTTGCTCAACCAGAGGTATAACTTATTTCATAATTGGAGGGCTAAGGTTCTCTAGATTTTTCAAAGTCATTTCCGCCTGCATGTATACCAAAAGAATTTAAAAAAAATGGTATATCTATCTTTACCACCAATGAAGTCAAAAGTAAGCTTTATTACCCCGAAATGAATAGTTGGTGATGATGCAATTTGTGACAGGATTGGTCCAATGCTTTGAGCCATTGGTACAAGAACAGGCGAGAATAATGGGACCGCCAGGCTGGCATCCTGAAATATCAGTAGAAATACTGCCCACATTAATACTATGATATTATGTACAGTTGATGAATGTGGGCTGCTGTTGTTAACAGTAAATAACTCGTTGTCCATTGAAATGTGCGATACTATACTATGATAATGCAAGAACCAAAGCTGAAACAAAGTACCTTGTTGTTGAAAGCTATATATACATTACCACACCTCTTCACAGCAAACCTGGAACCTGATCAACAAAAAACTAATTATGCAGTTAGTTCTAAAAAATAAACTTAAACGAGGATAACATACCAATCAAAAGATGGATGACAGATCCAAGAGAATGTCCAATGCCAAAGGATGGAAGATCTTGCACCTATAGATGGATCAACTTCAATATAAAAAAAAAAGAGAGAAACATAATTTATAGATAAAGAATTCTTTCTGCAGGTTGAAGTTCGTCTAAAGATCTAAGACACCTGTCAAGACACTGTCGTATTTGAACTGAACTTCGTCTGCAATAGGGAAGTGATCAAAGCCACTAGCATAGGTGTTGCTATCACCAATACATGTAACATTCGTCGAAAAACGGGTTTTCCAAACCCGCTTCGTTTATTAATCAAATGTACAGTTATAAGTTCCGTTGCGTATTTATTGTTCATATTAATTTTAAACAATACATAACTAATAAACATTTCTAGAATTTTAAACCATAATTAATAAATAATAAAAATAGTGAAAAAAAAATAAAATGGAGACGCCGGGTTTCGAACCCGGGTCACCCGCAAGCACAAACACGCAACACACCACTCCGCCACACACTGCTTTTGTGATAAACACGGAAACAAATAACATTTATAATAAAACCGGAAGTCAAATCTGCAATCAGCGTGTGCAGAACTCGCAATCACCGGAAAAACCGACATTCCGCGATTTTGGCTACCTTTCCTTTGACTGAAACGCACAAATTAATCTCGACGCCAGTTATAACCGTTGCCGTCAGTCAATTTCGGTCATAACCGCCGGAAACCTTTGACCGCGAATCAAGACTCAAATTCGAACCCAATTCATCCGTTCTTCCTTATAAATACTCACTCAAACCTCCTGTAAACCTTTCGCTCAGAATCGCACTCTCTTTCGGAGCTTTAGTCCTTTCAAAGCTCGTCGCCGGAGTTTCATTTTCGCCGGAATCCTGCCGGAATCGCTGATCAGAAAACCGCATTCGTTCATCAGACGGTATAATTGTCCAAACTTTCTTGCTATCTTTTGATTGATAATCCAATTGCTCAACACAATAATCAAAACTGTTAAAACAGTTCATACAGCCGGAAATCGCAAAAATCAGAACCGACGAACTTGCCGGAAATCTGAAGAAAACCTCCGTCTTGGTATATCATATTCCTTATTTTTCCTATTTCATTTCAATCAAGTATAAATTGTTGGTCGATTAAGCAAAACTGTCGGCTTCACTGTTCTGAGTTCTTCTTAATGAAGAAGACGAAGTTGAGTTGTATATTAATGTAATAAAAATCATGTATTTAACCGGGTTAGACACACAGTCCAGCGGTGGACTGTGTGCAAATATAACACGCACGTCTCGGGTTCGAATCGCACAAGTTACCGACTTTCAGAAATAAAACCAACATTTTTAGAATTTAATCAGATCAAGTCACAGAATGTTTATAAGAGGAATATAATTAGTAGTTAAGCAGATTAGACACACAGCCCAACTGGTTGGGCTGTGCGCACTCGAACCAAAGGACCCGAGTTCGACTCCGGGTCTCTGCAACCGGTTCGGCCATATAAATCATTTTTAATAAAAACCAAATAAGTTTAAGTTAATTAGTATATATATATAATTAAAACAGAGAATATTTCGGGTTAGACACGTAGCTCAGTTGGTAGAGCTGCGTGCACGTATACGAGAGGTCCCGAGTTCGAACCTCACTCAGCGCACAGAAAACACAGTCTGACCGGTCAAGAACCGGTCAACGGTCAACGATCAAAAAGTCAACTTTTTTATTTCTTTTTATTTATTTATTTAATTGGAAAATTATTTAAAAATACTTAAAAAATAAGATTATTAAGGTTAGAAAATTTCCTTAAACTCACAAATATAAATCTAAAAATCCCATTTAAGAGCACTAATTAAAAATATTAATCTCAAATAAAATTTATTTATTTATCAAATCATTTTGTTATTATCTAGGTTAGTTTTTCCCTCGTCGATTGAATCATAAATTCGTGCGCCTTCATCGTCATCAAAGAACGCACCCATTGTGAGTGAATCTCTACCAATTCCCCTTTTTAATCATGTTTTGGGGTGTATCATGTGTCGTATAATTCTTTTATTATTTAAACACTTGTGCATACATCATATCCGTGATCAAATGTGTATAAAATGTGTATCAATGGTTGTGTGAATTATATGTAGATTGGATTTATCATTTTCAGTGCACGCATTTCATTAGGCCCATCAGTTCCCCGTGGATACGGGTTGAGCATCAGGAGCCTCATTAGATCGGCTCCGTTTGATTGAGCCTTGATCTTACATTCATCATCATTCATGTCATATACTCATCCAAAGTGGTTTGTGATTGTTTATCTATATATGTTTGCTCACATGTGATTATTGCACGAATTTTCTTTATTAAATAAAACAAGAAATTAGTAAAAATGTTTTATCAAGGTTCCCACTCGCCAACTTTTGTTGACCCAAAATCTCCCCCGTTTTACACATGATACAGGTGATCCAGCTGAGACAGGAAACACTTAGGAAGGCCTAGAAGAATAAACAAGTTTATGCTTTGGAATAATTATGTAGTTTCATTTTTCTTGTAATTGTATGAATTTTGTTTTGGATATTTAAGTTTGTAATTTGAATTTAATAAATATGAAACATCTTAGTAAATATCATGAGCTTTGGTGATAACCCAATTATGCCCCGACTTTTATTCCGCGCGGGTCGGGGTGTGACAATACACCCCTAGATGAGAACAGCAAGAACAACAACAAGAAATATTAACTTTCTTTTCATATACTGTAGAAAAAACTGCACGATTAACTTATTGCGTATCTAATACTGGTCCAAGTTGGACTTTATAAATGATGGGCATATAGACGTATGATATCACTTACTTCTCTGAAAGTGCTCCAGAAATAAGCGGTAGGTGAGCTGAGGGGCTGCCCCAACAAAAATGCCACCAACAAAATGCACTACAGCAACTGGCTTTGAATTTTTTGGTCTCAATACCCAGGCTCCCTGAAAATGCAAAAATCACAGCCCAGATAACTATATTGAATTCCAACATAAGCATGAAACTTTGACGAAAATATGAAAACTTTCAGTACACGAACAGAGTAAATAAACCAAGTTGCCCTATAATAATCTTAAACCTAACTAGCAGCCGCTTAACAGTAACATGTTCTTTTGAACTCAATGCTATTCGTATGATCCAATCAGCATGGGCATACATCCTATATAAAACAAAACTGATAATTAACATAGAAACTATCCCAAAAACAGATAACCTGTTATTCCCTTAAGAATTATAATATGTATAAACGTTTTCTATAGTCGAACGAATGAACAAATACAGAGTAAAAATGCTTATGGGATTATCCGAACTATACATCAACTTCTTGCCAGTCTCCTAAGCTACCCCATCCGTCTTGCGATTGCCTCACAGTCTCTGTCAGTAACCTACAAAAGCATGAGACATGTATAATCATCATAAACTCATATGGCATACATCTATCAATCTACTAGAACCTATGATATGGAAATTAAAATTCATATGGAGCCAGCCGCAACCAACGGTTTACTTCCGTACCTCTCGATATCTCTGTAAAGCTGTATTCCATTACCACCTGTTTGATTGCTGCTTTGCTGATCGTTTGAATTGCAACATACCACCTTGCAAAATCTGACAGATGTTTGCGGATGATGAAGGGCGTGACTCCGGTTCACTTAGACTCAAACGGTGGGGAAGCAAGCTGCAAGTACGGCGTCCCAACAAAGTGGTCATGCCTGTTGATGATCAGCTTAATAACATGAAAAATGATCAAACAAATCACAAAATTATGTGAATAATTGAGTGATAAGTAACAGAGGAAGGTAAGTTTAGGGTTAGAGATAACCTGTAATTGAGAGTATCGGGAAGACGAGCTCTGAATCGAATATAATTAATTGAGCCGTGCATGCATCATTTACTAAACAAAGATATTCACTTCTTTATCAAACAAAACAAAGAGTAGAATACAGACAGACATGGATGACATTAGGAACCGCTTGACGCCTAATTATTGTCTTCTTATAAATCAAGAGATATTATATAACTTCCTTTTTTAAGGTTACTTATTTGTCTTTTATAAATAAAGAGATATAATTTTCTTTTTCTTAAGGTTACTTATATCTTTAAATGTAAGTTTATAGGTCACTTAAGTGTGTTTGTTATTTTTTAATATTAATTTCAATGACATTTATCTTAAAAAATTATTAAAAATTAAAAATACCATCTTATTAGTAATTTAATATAATATTTCACAAAATTAGTTTAAGTTTTGTATTGAAGATGAAGGAGAGGCTCAATTTAATTTTGAAATACTTGAATAAAACTCTAATTTGATTTTTTTTCTCATAAAAGGTTCTTCGCATAAATCTATAAATTATCATCCCACATGAAAAAACAATATAGACTTTAAAGATTTATAAAAAGATTTCTATTCCGTGATAATAAGTGGAAAGGTGCCTTTAAGGCTAGAGGGTATGAAATGGAGCCTTTAGAGACTTCATTGCACCACCTCAACGACACCTTAACGCCACGTAAGCACATGAGTGTCACATAAGCGGTGGCGTTCACTCCTTTAACAACCAAGAAGTGGGTAACCCCCCCCCCCCCCCCATTTATTATTTTAGGCTTAAAGGTTTAAAAGTGAAGTGGGTCCTACATTTCATCCGTTATTCTTCGTTATTGAGATGGCAAACATTGAATAGCACCCTCCAATGGCGCCCAAACAATGGAAAGGGGGGCACTATTGAGTTGTGAATTGCTGAGGCGATGGGGCAATAACGCCTATACCATCCAACCTAAGAAAGCGTTTATGAAACAAACGTCACATCACACATTGTTAAGAGAAGAAAGTGTTATAAAAGAAAACGTCTTTAAAATAGTCATCGCAATTTGAAAATATTTAGAAAATAGAAACTTCATGCATTTCATGTCTCTTTTGGGCATGATGAGGTTCAGAAACACTTTATAACTATTAGTTTTTTAAGTAAGTTTTTCAATTTGAGGGCCTCCCCAAAATGTAACCTTTAAAAGACAATTAGAAAAATATAACTATTAGTTTATTATGTAAGTTTTTCAGACACACTATTTAGAAAATTATATTCGCTTGCGTATGCGCATATAATGTATATATGTGTGGGCGTTCATGGGACAAAAGTGAAAGTGCACTATTTTAATGTTATTTTACTAATTTCTTGAAAATAAAGTTAAAAGAGGGGGATGGTTAATCATGCATCATGTGGTGGCGTTGATGACCGAAAGACAAGGGAGTACATGCACTAATCGGCCTTTGTCTTAATACTGAGTGTTATGTGTCTTGTATCGCCTTGATGGTGATGCACAACTATCAAGCCGGGGTCTAATTGGAAGCAGCCTCTCTATTCCTACGGGGTCAGGTAAGACTATCTACATCTTACTCTCCTCAGACACTACCTTAATTGTGCTATTGGTGAGATTTACTAGTATGATGATGATGACGATGATGACGACGACGATGACGATGACAATGACAAGGATGACGATGACGATGACTTCGACTTTAAAGGACAATCGGGACACTAAATAACATAAATTTTTTGAAAGAAACTTTGTCGCACTATTTAAGTGAGAACAACAGTTTAGAAACTATTTAGAGAAGATTATCACAAGTGGTTTTAGATGACAAGTGTGTGTTAGAAACTATTTAAAAGACAACCGGGATACTAAAATGAGAAGATTATCACAAGTGGTTTGTAGATGACAAGTGTGTGTTAGAAACTATTTAAATCGACTAGTATCCCTATGAAGAAATAGCAAACTAATCAGGTGATTAGTTTGTGCCTCGACAAATAAAGGTTAATCTTTTTTCGTCTCTCCAAATAGCAATCAAGATCCTTCAAAACCAACACCACACCATAAGCTCGTTACAAGGAGGAGAATAGGGGGTTCCTCTTGTAACCACCCCAGCGTGAGAATAAGTATGGTTTTGAGGATAATAGTGTGTGTATTAAGTAAGAGAGTTAGAGAGTGATCCCAAAACCTGGAGTGAAGTCCTCTATTTATAGCCGGGGCGATTTGTGAAGAGATGGGCTGATGGGCCTTAGGCCTAAGATGACAACAAGGAATATCTGTTTTGCCTCCTCTGTCATGACAGTTAGTATTCAGACGAGAGGGTAGCTGGTGCAAGGTGAATGGATCCACGTGTCCTAATAGTTGTCCTTGTTGTCTGGCCTGTCATCAACAGTTGATGGAGATCGTGTGGAGTGGTCGGCGCAAGCTGATTGGTGCCACGTATGTCCTTGTGTACTTCTTATCCCTGCACGATTGATCATCGTGGAGCATGATCCAATATAGCCTGTTGAGCGCCGATTGGTTCACAGCTCTGCCACTCGTACTTCTTGTACTTGTTAGGTGTTGCCTACGCTTCTTCCTTTCGCGCGACTCAAGAGACATCTGTGTAGTCATCGCAAGGTCGAAGGAACCAAGTTTCTTTATTGAAAGATAAGTGTAAGAATTGATCTTGTGTTACTCTTGACCTAGCGCGTGACTCAAGAAACACCTATGCGGTCGGCGCAAGGTCTTAGAAGATCTTTGTGGTGTGTCTTGGGTATGGTCGCGCCGCGACCTGAGGTTAGCTCATTTGGTCGGCGCATGATTTGGACCATACCCCTTCACCTACGTAGATAACAAGAGTTTTTTGTATCAAGGACTGAAAAGTAAAGATCTAGCCTTTGTTAGAGTAGAGTTGATTTTTTATCATAAAGAAAAGAGTTTGCAAATTGCAAGTTCTATTGAATTTACCCAATACCCATTTTACTGTTTTTAGTTTGTAATACATGCAATTTAAATATGTAAAAAGTTACATACATGTAACATGCTATATTGTTTTCCTATGTGTTTAAATAACTTTAATATAGGTTAAATTCTAAAAGACCTTGGCATAAGTAAGAAAAACATTAAGACATAATAATATAGACTTCTTTCTCTATAGGAACGACCTTAGGCAGAATTGTATATGAACTTTACGACACGCGGCTAGAATTGTGTATTAGCTTCTTTGTAAGTTGGAATGGACTTAGGAGAAGGTGATAGACTGATAGTTCTTTAAACATGATTCTTTGAAATGTAGTTTGTAAAGAAATGATTTCAAACGTACCTCTTAGTTAGAGACTAATTCTTTTGTTTGACAAAGCTTTTAACTAAAAATGAGACAACATGAAATGTGTACTCAACAAAAACATGAGACAACACTAAAGAAAATATAGTTAAGGGTTGAATGAACTAATGAAGTCTATCATGTAAGAACATAAAACTGATCTAGAAATACAATTGATATCATATTACATACAATACATCAAATTGCAAAATCAGATACAAATTATATACGATCACTCCATCCCATAAGAAGATCGGTCTTATGGAGTTGTAGAGAATCTTGTTTGATGAAACTCGGTTTCTAGTTCTATTTACAGAATGTTTTGACAGTTTGAGCTAGCAATTACGGTTCATTAACAATTGATGGACCAGTCATAGTTCTGGTAAACAATATGCACAGCATCGCCGTCACTAGACAGATGTGACAACAGCCCTGCCTTGGTTGCATCCAAGTAGCCAATGATCCACTTCAACATCTCTTTTTCCTGCCCAAAATCCGCACTAAACCTGAAACAAGATATGCGATATAGTTCATGTGTGTGTGAATTGAAGTAATGACGAAGTGGTCCAGGTGCCTGGCTCACTCACCACTTGAAGGTACGAGTAAGGCGCACCGTTCTCTTCGCTAGATCCACTTGAATCCCATCCCTTTGTAGAAACTCGCGTGCGGCAAATTTCAATTCAGATTCTACCCGATGGGAGGTGAAAAATCTCACGGGCGGGCTTGATTTTGATCCGTTGCAGATACCAAAATGTATCAATGGATTAACTTGTGGTAAAGCCAGCTACAAAATTAAAAAAAAAAAAACAAAAAAAACAAAACCCATGTTTTAGCATATGAGATCATGGATAACAACAACTAGACAGGTGAAATGAGTCAAAAGTCACCAAAAATATATTTTAATGCATAAAACTTCCTTAAATTGTTTTAATTTATTTTGAAATGACAGTTATTTAAATCATATTTGACACGATAACTTTCTATAAAAAAAATAATTTTTGACAAAAGGAGTTTCCGGCCAATGCTACGCATTTCGACACGAGCCAAAAATGGAAATGATTTGTTTTTCTTTTACCTCTAGACGCTTGTCACTAGAACCAAAAGGTTTCGTGAACGAGTAAGGTGCTCTACGGTTATTTCTAAGAACACCATTAACAATTGCTGTAAGGGAGTAAGGGGACCCGCCAATGACGTATAAAAAATCAGAGTTAAAGGATCTCCTATCGATTACTGCTGACCCGGGATGACCAATACTGATGACACCATGAATAACCATGGCATTGTGCAGATTAAGAAAGAAAGCAAGCCTTTCAGAAGCAGTTAGTGTAGATATATCCACCCTTTGAAGTTCTTGCATTAGATTTACATATCTGTGAAGTAATACAAAAATTTTAATCACTTGAAACTTTAACATTTTCATTTGTAGTTAGTCAGAAAGTATACCTTCGGAATTCCTCGCTGTTGCTGATACCCACATAATCAAGATGGCAGCCATCTTCAGATGCATAGGATTCAAGTATGGCTGACATTATGTTGGTAAGTTTTTGGCTAATTAAAGTAGCAGATTTTGGCTCTAGGTCGTTTGTAGAACCCCGAAAGTTATAGCATTGAGGAATGAAAGGCTCGTGTTCAAGAAATCTATAAAAATGGTTTCCATCTTCGAATTCTTTTTCGCTGTATGCACGAGCAATATATTGATTAATATCTTTTTGTTTTTCCAACTAAAGTTGGTAAATGCGTCGGTTGGTTAACGGTTTATAACTTGCTATTTTTAGTAATTAGTGTGTCAAGTATAATTACAAACGCTTAATGAAAGTAATTAATTTTACAATTTAATTACGAAGTTTGTTACCCGAAAACATGATGGATGAAGTGCCTTCTTGCTAGCTGCTTTCCCATCTCTACAGCCTAATGCCAAAGATTACAATTTAGTTATGATTCATGAATATGTGAGTTTGTTTGCGGTTAAGATATTGAATATTGAAGACTAGATGTACAGAAATGACAATACAGTATGGCTTTGTACTATTTGAGTATTTTCAAGAAAGCACATGATGCAGAGAAGACATGATTCATATATTGGTTATAAAAGAAGAATCAATTGGACGGTGAACCATGTGTTATCAATTATGACTTTAATGTACTATAAACAAACCATAAACATTTACCATGGGTAAAATTTTTCCCTAATCCCATAACCCTCTAAGACTAAAAGGTGTGGAGGTCATGGCAGTGGCGGATCTAGAAAATATTCGTAGGGGTAACATTTTATAAAAAAAAGGGTAACGAAATCGAAAAACGCCAAAAAAAGGTCAAATTTTTCCAAAATTTACACTATCGCCGGAGCGCCAAGGGTAGCGGAGGCTACCCCTATGCCTAAGGTATGTCCGCCCCTTGGTCATGGTTGGGACATGATTCATCATGTAGGAACATGAATAGAATGCTACACCATTCCCTTGCCTGATCCACCATGGTTCTCATGTATTAAACCATGACAACTATCGTCCTACTTTCCGTTTTTCATGATTTCCTTTCCTTTTTCTTTAGACAAACATAAATTAAAATAAATAAGAGGGTAGTGGTTTGGGTCATGACCACACCCTTAGGGTAGTGGTTTTAGATGGTGGATTAGAGGTGGGTGACATGATGCTGACGTAGAGGGTCATGACGGTCATATGGGTCATGACCACACCCTGTAACTGCATTATGTAAAACTAACTATAACAACATTGCTTTCCATTTGAACTATATACTAATATACTCTATTTCTATATTAGATATTTTGCTTCTGATTTTCTATTTTTTTTCCTTTTGCAAGATTTTGTATAACACATAACATGATATATTGTTTTTCTTTCTATATCTTATGTTATTCATTATAAAACGAGTTTGACGGATCTCTACTAGGTTTAACCAAATCACATGCTTTTTATGTGATTGCAACAACCTTTGGATGCCATTATTAAAACTTGCAAAATAATTCTTATAATTTTGTCTCTATAGTTTTCCTTTTTTATGTCAACACATTATGTCAACGCAAACAACAATCACGTACTTGTAGCCTACTCAAATAATATACTCCTACTGCTGGTCATTAAAATCCTGTCCCACGTTGTTAAACATTATTTCAAACTAGATCATAAAATCACTAACAAATTAATGACGATTAGCAAACACGCACACTTAACACGATAGGCTGCAACACACACAATCAAAGTCAAACAAACAAAAAGTCATGAAAATAGACAAGTTGACTAACCAAATTTATCAACATAGACATCCGTGTCAAAGTTAAAACGCGGGTTAAGCCACCAAATTCGGAAGCTAATCCCGCAAATTCAAGGGCTAAGTCGGCAAAACACGTCAGTTAAGCCGTAGCAGGTAGTGAAAGTCCATTTTAATTTTTGAGTGAAAAGCATGAAAATAGACAATTGACCAAGCATATATATCAAAATAGACATCGACTTAAAGGTCAAAACGCATGCTAAGTCAGTAAGAAAAAACATAGTTTAGTTAAGCTGTAGCCGCCAGTGAATGTCTATTTTAACGATGAACAAACCGTACCTTCTTCCTCCCACAGTCAAACTGGTGAATCAAAACCTCCACCAGCTCCATCGCAGAGAAGCAATTCTTCACAATCTTCATCTTCACCAACCGGTCCTGAATCGGCAACCGTTCCCGCAACACTCTAACAACCGTCACCATCTCGTCAACCTTCTCCTCCTCTAAATCATCAAATCCGTACAACGGAACCGCCGGAGCATCATCCGGACACTTCTGGCAAAGCAATTCCTTCATTTTCTCCTCCAACAATCCGCAATTCCTCAGCGAATTCAACGCCACAAGTCCTCCAAACAACTTCTCGTTGAAAAATATCTGCGGCACAGCGTTGCTTCCTGTCCGTTCGATCAGTTCCTTCTCTCTTGATTCATACACGTCGATGTTGATCTCTACGTAGCGTAATTTCTGATCACGAAAATATGCTCGAACGGCTGTTGAATCTCTGCAATTTGATCGTGAAAAGAAGGTGATTCGTCCTTTGAACTGTTCGTTTTCGGTTTCATCTGTTTCGGTTTTAAGTTTTACTGTCACTTTGAGTCCGGATAAACTAAACTCCTTTACGGCGTCGTTTTCGTTTTTTGATAACGATAACCGTTTTGTGATCGCTGTGGATAAGCTGTTGCTCTTCTCTCGTAAGAACCTTCCGATTGCCGGTACCTGTACGGCACTTTCCGGCGATGAAGTTGATCGTTTAATCAACGGTTTCGGATTCGGTTTCTCTGCGTCATCGGTGTAAACGATGAGAACGCCAGAAGGTGCTTCTGGTTTTGGAAGCTGCGGATGTGGTGGAGATAGCAGAGTTTGTTGAACGTTACCGTAATTTCCGTTGTGTTCTAACGATTCTTCTTTGATCTCTCTCTTCTCAGTTTCATCAGAGTTATTGTTGCTATTACTAGAATCATCGTGTAAATGAAGTTGTGTTGTTTTTTGTTCTCCGTTAACGTCGCCGTTTGAAAGGTTGTGATTTTTGGGTTCGGAGAACTCCGGTGACGGAGGAGTTAGGTGTGTACGTGTTTTAGCAACGGTTGGTGTGTACACTCCTCCGTTAGGTAACTCCATGAGTAATATTTTTTTATGATATTTGTTCATTAAAATACCAAAGTAATGAAGGCGTTTGGAGACTGTGTCAAGAGGGCTTGGTCAGAGGAGAGGAAGTAGGATTGGATTATATATGATGAGGCTGTGTGTAGCGGTTTGGCGTCAATTGTTACGCCAGCTGTTAAAGCGGCGTTAAGAGCTAGTGTGTGGCGTCAATTGTCACGTCAGCTTATAGAGTGTTATAGCGGTGTTAAGAGCTTAGCGTGGGTGCTTCAACATGTGTGACTCTAGACGTATATACGTGTGAAATTAATTTTGGAGCCGATGAAAATAGAATACGGGTCATGAAGAGTTGCCCGTAACACAAAAGAAATGTATTTCAACTAATCTTTACAGTTATATAAGTCGTAAAAGATTTGTGATTTACTTCTCTTCATGACTTATTTAGTATCAAAGGTGTTTCAGTGAATTATTTTCTAAGATGACTAATCCTAACGGAAATGCAAATAAAGTTGGTTAATACAAGAGTGGCGTGGCTTCTGTAAAAGAGACAATCTTGTATGAAGCATATGCGACTTTTTGGGTTATTATCTTCTAATGGCTCAAAAATAGACATGCCATTTTCGTAATTATAAGGTTTAAACAATTAAAAAATAAATAGAGGAAGGTTATTTTGGTCCTTTCTTGCTCAAACTCTTACTCCTCTTGATTTTCAAACGATTATATACGTTAATATATTTTTAAGAAAATTATACCGTATTCACGGGTATTTCATTCTCTTTAATTCAAGCAGCTTATTGCTATGGTTTTCTTTAAAAAAAATATATGAATTTGACTATGTATTATTATGTGACTACGTGATTTTGAATATCAATTTCGTGATTACGCGATTTCATTATAGTATTTTATTTGATACCACACTAAGTGATTACGTGATTATGTTCTTATTATTGAATGTGTAATCAAAAGATCGGTTAACTTCATTAGCTTCATTTTCTAATACCATCTCTGAAAAATAACATATTCGCACTTCTTGTGTCGCCAATTAACACCAACATAAAGAGTAAAGACTACACTCAACCACCTATTTGTTATGAATTGCCACAATCATTAAATTGTGAGAAGAATAAAACTCGAAAATCATAAAATTGTGTGTGAATTCAGATGTTTTTTATCCGTTCACATATGAACAATATTGATAATTTATGCGTGAACATTCTAAATTGCATACAAATTACAAGTAATATTATGGTTTTTTATATTTTTTGTTCTCGTTTAAAGTTTTACAATAATTATAAAAAATGATATCCATAAGATCTCTCAAGTATTATGAAATACTGGCTAAGACTCTTTATTTATAGCCTAATGACCTTATGAATATGCGTATGTGATTTTTATGTGACTTTAATCAAAGTCACATAAGGTCAAACTTAACCTTATGCGAGCTTTAGCTAAATTCACATGAGGTCAAAATCGCACACAACTTAAAATCGCTTAAGCATATAAATTGATCTATTGTCTCAAGATATGCACCAACGGTCCAACACTAAAGTTTTCACGTAACTAAAAAACCAAAGTAATAAGTGACAAACAGAAATGGGACCATGACTTAAAAACAAATCTCTTCTTTTATTGACTTTGTAACAAGCTCTTTTTTTCCATTAACAAAACAGAAAGAAAGTATACAAAAGTATTAAACTTGCTTTATATTAGTTTAATGAAATACCTTATTATCTAACTAGAAAGGGACGGGGGAATCCATACTGGTACTTGAGTTTGGCTTAATGCAAGCATGTGTCTCATTAAATAACTAGTAAATCCAATCAATACCGATTAATAAAATATACGATGATCAACTCATTTATATGATGCATGGAAGTAACTACTCTAATTCAAACATTTTCCTTACATGTTTTATCATAATTGATTGATTCATATATTTCTTGAAACAGACGGAAATTAAGCTCCCACTCACGATGTACAAATTTGAAAAGTGAATGCCACTCTAAGGTGTTGTTTGTTTTTAAGAGGTAAAATGTCTGTAGTCTGCGGATCAAATATGTAGATATCTGTAGGAGAAGAGGTACCAAACCTCTGCAGTCTACAAGAAGAATGTTGTTTGTTTTTAACGTATGTAGACTTCTAAAATAAACTGGTAATGGTGTACAGACGGTGGTGGGAGGTGAACGGTGGTGGTGGTGATGGGTAACGTCTTGTATTCTCGTACTTTCCATATTTAGAAAGAATTGTTGTGATTCTATTTTTGGAAACATGTAATTATATTCGTGTCTTTTCATTTCAACCGTGTACTCTGAGATTATGATCATAATGGAAACTTATTTAATACTTACACATGCTACATACTTAAACTGTACGTTACAAACTTGAATACGTGATTATATGCAAGGGATTCATACTTTGAATATTCATATACTCAAGTTTTACGTACAATTACACATATAATCATTCATGCATGCTCGAAATACTTTAAACCGGCTAAAACACGTGAAACCAGCCTCGACTGACCCCTTCGTACGAGTTGGATCCACCTCGCACGAAGCGGCGCACTTCGCACGAAGCGGAGATGGCAGACGTTTTTCCTATATGTACAGACGCACTTCACCACAACCAACCTTCCGTTCACTCTCACTCTCATTCCCGAATTTCTTGATTCTCGACAGAACCATCTTCTTCTAAGTGAGTCTAACTCGCTAACACTTTATAACTTATTTTCTTCTTTGTACCAAGTGTTGTAAAGCTAACCTAGTTCATCATCCTCTTCGGATTGGATTAGTGTTCTAGCTAGTGAGAATGTTGGGAGCTTTGGCTACCCGAATTAAGTTCCACACCTCACTTGAACAATCTTTACTTTCTGTTAGTTCATGACCCATCGGGCTGTATTACAACCTTGTGCTTTGGTGAATCATACAAAGAGATTTAACATATCCATGCTTAACTTCTATGACAAACGTGACTAAGCCATACACAAACTATACTTATTTTTCGTATTTTCTTAGTAACCAGTCTGGAAGTAACATTAATCATGTTCTGATCTAGTGTTATGGCCCGGACTATTCTGCCCCGTTATTACAATCTCCGCTCACAGAAACCAGTGTCGAAATGGGTACAAAACGGGCTAATACATTTCAGAACTGTCACCTCGCACGAGGTGAACAGTCAACTCGTACAAGGTTCAGGTCAACTCGTATGAGGTACCAGTCAACTCGAACGAGTTGCAAGTCAGCTAGCACGAGGCGGATAGTCCACTTCGTACGAAGTGGTATGTCACACCCCGACCCGCAGCGGAATAAGAGTCGGGGCATAATTGGGTTATCACCAAAGCTCATGACATTTACTAATATGTTTCATATTTAATAAAGTCAAAGTTACATTTCCAAATATCCAAACATGTTCATACAATACAAAGGAAATAAGCCAAACATAACAATCCCAACTCTAAATCATTTTATTCTTCTAGTCCAGTCCTATGTGTTCCTAGCTGTTGCTGGCTCACCTGTATCATGTGTAAAAATGGGGGTTTTTGGGTCAACATAAGTTGGCGAGTGAACCTTATTAGATAAACATTTATTAATGAATTACTTGTTAGTTTATCAATGAAAAATTGTGCATAATCATAGATGAGCAAATGTAAATAATCAAGCAGTGGCAAATAGCAGTCACAACTATAACATACAATAACATATGACAGCATACATGAACATACCAACATCATACGATAAATAACATAAATGAAACTGTGCGATCGAGGCTCAATCAAACGGAGCCGATCGTATTGCATGTACTGAAAATGAAAATGTCTGTGCGATCAAGGCTCAATCAAACGGAGCCGATCGTATGTGGGCACGCCAGGTTCAACCTCATAATGAAATGGGGAACATGCTCAACGCTCATAATGTAATGGGGAGCGACGGCCTATGAAATTGCATGTAATGAAAATAATAAATTGCATCCAACAATAACTACACAACAGAAACAAACTGAATACAAAAGTTCATGATATGATGTATGCACAATGGTTTAAGTATAATATATATATCAAGACACATGATACACCCCAAAACGTAATTAAACGGGGAATTTATAAAGATTCACTCACATTGGGTGCGTTGGATTGGAGATGGTGAGATGCGCACGAATTAGATGAGCGGAACAACGAGAAATACTAACCTAAATAATAACGGAAAAATATATTAAATGAGTGGATTTTATTAAGGATTTTAATGAAATTTTTAGATATATTTTTGTGAGTTTAAGGCTATTTTCTATCTTTAAAAATGTTATTTTTAAGTATTTTTAATTGATTTTTAAATTAAATTAAATAAATAAAAATATAAAAAAATTGTTTATTTTGCGTTGACCGTTGACCTGTTGACTTGTTGACCGGTTCGGTCAGTGACATAGTTTTGCGCTGGGTGAGGCTCGAACCCGAGACCTCCGTACGCGTGCACGCAGCTCTACCAACTGAGCTACGTGTCTAACCCGAAATAATCTTGTTTTTAATTATATTTATATACTTATTCAGTTTAACCGAAATTCTTTTAATTGCAAAAACATTTTAATTCAACAACCGGTGCCAGTGACGGGTTTCGAACTCGCGACGTGTGACTTAGTGTTGCACACAGTCCACCGCTGGACTGTGTGTCTAACCTGGTTATTATCTCGGTTTTTATTATACTTAATAACTAACTGAGTTAACCCGGTTTAGTTTTTAAACAAAAAGGCATTTTATTATATAAGGAGTGCGTGTATCAGGGATCGAACTCGGGACATGCGTATATGTTTTGCACACAGTCCACCGCTGGACTATGTGTCTAACCCGTTCATTTTACTGGTTTTAAATAAACTTATAACTTAGTTAACTTCGTCTTCTTCATTCAAATTTCCGACGACTGAATCACTGATCCGTTTCTTGTTTTTACGATTGACAAATATTCCTAAGGCTATAATGAAATTACAGAGATGGTAATTAGAGGTGAACATACCGATGAACGGTTTATTTCAGAATTCCGACTATGGGTCGGTCCCTGTTTTTATGCTCTTCAACTGAACAAGACAATTAACCGTTTTTATTAGCTAATCGTGAAACTGAAGTGTTCAGCAATTGTTAACAGAGGGTTTGAATGCCCTTACCGATTCTCAGATGAATATAGCGATTTTCAGAATCTTTCCGGCGAACTGAAATTAGTTGAATACAGCGCCTGAATTCGATTTCAATTGAGTGGTTTAAGTTAGAAATAGCTTAACAATTGTTGAACTGCAATGATATTGAAAGATTTACCGTTTGAGGATGAATACGGTTTTCCGGCGAAATTTGCAGAAAATTCCGGCGAGCTGATTTAGGCATTCTGATGGTCTGAAAATGTGACGAAAGTGAAATGGGATGTTGGTATGATATTTCTGAGTCGCGAGAGGGGTCTGAAGTTGAAGTAATTGAGACTTTGATTCTTTTCGGTTATAAAAACCGATAGTAATGAAAATTGATGTTCAATCACTTCTAAATTGATTAAAGACATCGGTTCATCGGTTATAAACGTGAGTGTGCGAATAATCAAACGATTTGACGATTGAATTGCCGATTTCCGTTTCTCGGTTGGCGCAACCGGTTTAACCGAGTTTGTGTATAAATCTCATTTGTTTCCTAGAGATAACAGAAAACACAAAGTGGCGGAGTGGTGATGTGAGTGTGTGTTAAGTCGCTGAATTTGTTCTGGCTGACCCGGGTTCGAGTCCCGGCAGCAACATATTTTTTTTATTTATTTTGTTTTAACTTTTTATCAAATATACTTTTTATAGTTTAGTTTATTTATTAATTATGTATCATTTTAAGTCAAAATAATCATAAATATTCAACATGATTTTTATAACTTGATATTCGATTACAAAACGGAGCGGGTTTTGAAAACCCGTTTTTGACAAATGTTACATGGTATTTTCCCCGTTTTCTTTCCGTACCTTTTGCTTCAGAATCTGGACCTATCGTCCAACTCAGTATACTCATGTCCATCTGTTTACCCCATGTAGGGTAACTCTGGGTTGCATCACCTGATCACTCGTCCACCCACGAACTTACTAAAAAGCTTGCAAAATTGTGAGCATACTCGACCCCATTTTACCTTTATCACCTTTGGGTGTAATACATGTACTTTATGCAAAATCACATAAATATACTTATTTATAAATCACAAAACAATCTTTATACATGCTCATGTGCTAAACTTGAAATCACACATGCTTATACTCAATATGCTTATACTCAGTCATTAACTTTGATCAAGCCTCCCTTAACATGTATAGCGCTATAGGAGTAACGTGCCGCCCGTATTCGTGAGGTCATGTTAAGTTAAACACATACGGTCTTTTCATTGCTATGATTAGATTACGCTTGCGGTAAACTTTGAGTTGACTATATACTTATGCATGATAGTTTAATGTATGTTAGCCTCAAGAATAGACAATTACGCATGAAGATTTGTTTAAACATTTATACTAAGCTATTATACAAACTTGTATGTTCGTTAATGCCTTGTGTATTGAACTATACTTTAACATATATTGCAGGTTGATTATTGATGAGGATGATAGAAACGAGTAGTACGACTTAGATACTCATCTAGAATTGTTTTATTAAAGTTGGCATACTTGTATTTTGTCCCAAACATGTTGCTATTGTACTTGATCTTTCTTAAAGAAATGAAATCTTGTTACTTAAATTACTTGGCACATTTTGGCGTTATGATGTCTCAAGCGTCCCGCCCCGATATTTCCGCAATCGGTTGGGGTGTGACATGATGGATGGTGGTGGGTGGTGGACAGTCGTGGTAGTGCTGGGTGGTGGTGTTTAACTCTCTGTAGACCTTAGAAATCTTAGAAATGGTTAGGCCAAGTCTGCACCAAGAAGAGCTCGCACAAACGTTTTATAATGAAATGTCTTTAGAAAAACAAACAGTCAACAGATGGCAATGTCTGCGCGATGCAGACAGGAGAGCTGCGCAGATCTTTTTTAGAAAAACAAACACCACCTAAGTATGAAGAAATGCCTATTCAATATGCAGGAATAGAACAGTAATGGAGTCTCGACAAGGGTAATCTTCTAATCTCCTCTTCAATCAATAAAACTGGAATCTTCCTATGCATGATCTGCAAAACAAAACATCGTGAGATCGTTATGAGAAGGAGGGTGGGCACCATCCGGCGTGAAAATAAGTATTGTTTTAGATCTCTCTCTATTTCACCAGGTGAATGTGCAAGAAAAAAGAAAGACAAATGACCAAATGGGTCTTAAAAGGTAGGAGATGCTTCAAGAAAGAAACCTCAAACATTAGTGGTGAATGCGTAATAAGAAAAAGGTTCGGTGGTCAATGGTTATGAAAGGGAAACCACAGGGACTGAAATCGCAATTTTTAAACTAATGGACTGAAATAGTGATTTTTGATAAACCACGGGGACGAAAAAGTAATTAACTCTTTGATATATATAATAATAAAGGTAGGAGATGCTTCAAGAAAGAAACCTCAAACATTAACATCAAAAAGCATCCTAACGCAATAAGAAAAAGTTCGGTGGTCAATGTGTTAATATTATTTTATCAAAAAAATTTTAGAAAGGCATATATTAAAAAAAAACTCAAATAGGCTGCTCAAGAAATAAGTACAGGTACAAGAAATAGAATACATGAAACAAAATGCAGGCTACACACTACTTGTTATGACATAAAGGAATTACCAAGCAAACTTGAACTCTCTCCACTCCTTCCAATCCAGCTTGACTTTTTCCACCCGTGAGTTTATCCAAAGGAATGAAAGAGCTTTGATTTCTCTATTCTGTAACACCCTGACCCGCAGCGGAAATGATAGTCGAGGCATGATGGGGTTTCAATCAAAGCTCATGACATTTACTATTATAAAATTTCATATTTTATTATTCCAAATTAAAAGAAAAAATTCCAAACACATAAACCATACAAGCACCAAATGTTCTAAACAAGACATTCAAATAATGCTTTATTTATCCTCAAAGGCCCAATCCTATGTGTTCCATGCTTCAACATGTTCACCTGTATCATGTGTAAAAATAGAGGTTTGGGTCAACAAAAGTTGGCGAGTGAATTCCGTTTAAATATTTGAAAGAAAAGATATGTTGATTGATTTAATAAAAATGTGCATAAACCAAATATGAGCAAACGTATATGTAAAATATTCACAAACCACATAAGCATCTAGCAATGTACACATGAGCATGATAATGATGAACTATGAGATCAAGGCTCAATCAAACGGAGCCGATCTGATTAGGCACGCGATGCTCTACCCGTCTATACAGGGAACTGATGGGCCTATTGTGAATGCTTGACTGAAATGACAAAATGAATGATGAGCTGTGAGATCAAGGCTCAATCAAACGGAGCCGATCTAATTAGGCAACGCGATACTCTACCCGTTTATACAGGGAGCTGATGGGCCTAATGTGACAGCTTGACTGAAATGAGAAAGTATAACCACAAATAACAATAAACAAAATATCACATAGCACGTTAGTTCATATAACGGTAATATCACAAGTGTTTGAATAAAATACTTAAATAAAACGACACATGATACACCCCAAAACATGAATAAAAATGGGAAGTTTGTAAGAATTCACTCACAGTGGGTGCGCTTCTTGAGTTGATAACGAATGCGCACGATTAAAGATTCCAACCGACGAGAAAACTAACCTAAATATTCACGTAATAATTCGGTAAATATATTTCTTTTATTTAGAACTAGTATTTTTATTTAATGAATTTTATTAGACTTTTTAGATAATTTTATAGCGTTTATTACTAATTTTTATGTTTAAAAAGGACTTATTTTAATATATATTTTATAGTTTTTGGAAAAAAATGAACAAAAAGGTTAATTAAAAAAATATACTCTTCAGCGGGTCGAACCGGCGATTTTTGGCAACGTGTGAGACTCGAACGCGTGACTTCTCGTTTACGTGCACGCAGCTCTACCAACTGAGCTACGTGTCTAACCCGGAATATATTCGTTTTTAATTCTATATACAAACATACTATGGTCAACTTAATTAATTTTATTTAAAAGATTTGTTTTATTTAACAGTGCAATGCGTATACCCGGACTCGAACCCGCGCCCCTTAATTCGTGTTGCACACTGCCCGACCAATTGGGCTGTGTGACTAACCTGAAAGATATGGAATTTTTATTATTCTTATACACTACCTGCATTGATTTATAAATTAGTTATAAAAAGGTTTTGTTTATTTAAGGAAATCGGAACCATATGTGAAGCTCGAACCCGGGTCTGTTTGTTTAATAAGCACATAGTCCACCACTGGACTGTGTGTCTAACCCGGTGTATTTACTGATTTCAATTATATTTATACGCATATCCAACTTCATCTTCTTCAGTTTAAAAACAATAGTTTGACATACCCGGTTGTCAATCCGGTAATTCCTTGTTGGATTAATTTAATTTACTACTGATAATAAAATAATTAAAACGAGAAGGATTAAAGTGTGAATATACCGAAACAGTGTGATCTCCGGTGAAGTTCCAGGGACGAGCAAATTTCTGACGAAATGTGTTTTGAACACAGAGAATCTTCGGAAAGTTTAGAGAGGTTTTACGACTTCGGAATGACTCCTAAGATCACTATTTATAGACGAAAGTGCTGAATTGAGTTAAATTTTGGTTTTATCGGTTTCGGTCAAATCTTTAACTGCCACATTGATTCTATAACGGAATTTAATATTGCTGAATCAATGATTGTATTTAACACACAGTTCTGAAACGGTTTCTCCGGTTTAAATCGTAATTTAAACGGAGATTTGAAGATGGATTGGGGGTTACACCCGTTACAGACGGTTGTGTTGAAATTGATTTCAGGGGTTGTTTCAATATAAGATATATTTAATTTGAGTTTATTTAAGATATGTGTGTGTAGTGTAGTGGTGTGTTGTGTGTGTTGGTTTGGTGGAGACCCGGGTTTGATACTCGCGGTCTTCACTTTTCGTTATTTTATTTTTTTATTAATTATATTTTCTTTACTAACATTTATTATTTTACTTTATTTATTATTTAATGAAATTATTATATCAAACTTTTAAATATTTAACATAAACACGAAACGAACATCATGAGTATATTTACATTACAAAACAGAGCGGGTTTTAAAACCCGTTTTATGACAAATGTTACATATTCAATTTTGATAATTGGGGAACTTTACATTTGATTAGCTTATTACGTGCTAGCCAAAGTGACCAGTAGACTGTCGCCATAATCAGGTACACTGCCCTTTTCAAACGTCTCAGAATCTGCAGATTTTCAACGAATTTCAGAGTTTCTATAACACTGAGCATATACCTCGGCAGATTAGTTTTTATCCATTGCGAGATCGCTATCCAAACCTCGTGAGCAAACTCGCATGAAATAAGAAGATGATCTACCAATTCGGTTGCCCCATTACACATAACGCAACTCATAGATGTTAGTGGAACATGCCTTATAGCCAGAGCCTCTCGTGTCGGTATACGATTCACACAACCCGCCACAAAAAGCATTTTATATATTTGGTAACCAACAAAACCATTTCAGCACTCTTGTTTCAGGAATGGTAGGCATGTACTCCAATTCTTTTCGTAAATCACAAACCCAAAACATCTCCATAACAAAACCCGATTGCCACAACCATTCATCGAGTCCCTGCCTCATGTGATGATTATGCAGCAGCATTTTGCAATTATTCCACTATGCCACTTCTCTGTTTTGTGACAAGTTTTTTGCACTACCTCAAACTTGTAACACCCCAACCGATCACGGCGGAAACCTTAGGGCCTCACGTAAATAGATTGCTCAATAGCTCATGATCGACTAAAAAATTAAATATTTCATTAATCAATTTAAAGATCATCCATACAAGTAAAACAACTTGTTCAATAAAAATAACTAGATCAAGTTAAAATTATTCAAAGTCCCCAAAGCATTCTAGATGTAACGCTTTGCATTCATGTACCTTCCTTATTTAGAAAGTGTAATCGTGATTCTATTTATGGAAACTCGTATTCGTACCGTGTACGTATTTCTTCCCAAATTTGTAACCTGAGACGTCGATTATAATGAACATTATACTTTATGCATACATTTATACTTGTTATTCGAGCAAACATACATGTTAACATATGCTATTCGTACATTCATACTCGTGTATTCATGCAATCAATGGTTTAAAAAACGTGACTTCTGTGCAATCTACATTCAAGATACATATTATGCACACACGATACATCCTAATGCTTAAAATACTTAAAACCGACTAAAACACGTAAAACACGCTTCGCCTGAAGTGAAGCACGCTTCGCACGAAGTGGCACGCTTCGCACGAAGCGGAGCTGACAACTGTTTTTCCTATAAATATAGACACGCTTCACCGCATCCCACTCTCCGTTCACTCTCACTCTCATTCTCAAATTTCTTGATTTTCGGCAGAACGATCTTCTTCTAAGTGAGTTTAACTCACTAACATCTTACAATTACATAACTTCTTCTTTTACTACTTTTCTTTTTACCGACTATTGTAAGCTAACTAGTTCAGCTTATGTCCAAACCCGAAAGAAATATAACAACCAATTTGCTATGTTATTCTAATATTTTGATTTTACTATATTAATATTTATTGTTATAATGTTAATCAGGCTTTTTTTTCCTAAGTGGTACAAGGTATTTGAATACTTAGTGCCGACTCTATTCTCTCTCTTAATATCATTGAAAGGGGAAGTCATTTCTTGTTGGGAGAAAAGAAAAGAGAAGAAGAAGGTGATGAGATGGTAATGATGTGAAAATGGGAAAAATAGACCATACTTCATAGTGTAATCAACATTTTCTTTTTATTCGAGTGCTTGAAATGTATGAAGCACTAAGTGATTTGTGTTGACTTTTTGTTTTTGTAAAGTTTTCATGTTGATCGAGTAAAGTAGTCATGGTCAGAATAATTGAATTCATCAATTTTCCATAATGTTCTGTTTGGTATAGCTAAGCCTATACTTATAGGCTATTGATTAGCGTGTGGAAAATATGATTAGTGACCCACATTTAGGTAGACTAATGGAATTCATAATATCATTTTAGTTGGGCTTGGGTTAGCCAAAATATAAATATGCTTAAGTATAGAGATGCACAAAAAATCGTAACTGGAACTGGACCCGATAAACAAACTCGTAATCGGCTTTTTAATACCTGGGTATTCTATACCCAAAATCGACCCTCTCTACCTGTATGGTATAGATAGGGTATGCATTTTGATCTCAATACTTGGAACCGGAACCAGAACTGATCATACCGATTAATACTCGAAATCGGACGAGAACCGGAATTGGAACCGACTATGTTGGACTATAAACGATACATAATTCTAATACCTATCTTTTAAATTTTTTATGTTCGTGTATTAATTTTTCTTTTTTTACATTATACAATGCATATTTAATAACAATAAACAAAAAGGCGAGAAAACATGGTAATAAAAACTCAATAGAGTATTAAAAACTTAAAAATAGGGTACTAAAAGACTCAAACATAAGGTATTGAAAAACCCGAAAATAGGGTAATTTAAAATCCGGTTTCTTAAGAGCCGGAACTAAATTTACTCGGAACAGGCACATAGGGTATGGTTTTTTATCAAATAACCGGAACCAGAACCGAACTGGTTATATCAATAACCGGTTTCAACTATTAAAACAAGAAACCGGAACCAAATATTAAAAATACCCGGTTTGTGCACCTCTACTTGAGAAGGTAGAGAAACCAGATTATATCTGGTAGGATTCGAAAAATAAACCGAAATAGATTCCATTGGGAAACCAGATTTTTTGAAACCAAATACCGTCCGATAAGATGTGCGGGATTCAATCTGAGCTTAACATTTTTCAACCGCCCGGATCTTTTCTGAATCTTCTCCCATCGGATCTGGTCTAATCCAGATTTAAACAGGATTGTACCATTAAATAAAATATGAGTTTTGTTGAGTTTATTATATCTATTAATTATTTATTTGGTATTTGTTTTTTTTATCAAGTTGTGTTATATTACTTGTGAAAATCTACATATATAAAATTTTGTGTGTTTTTTTTAATTTCGTAAGGGGTGTTCAAAAAACTCGCCGATCACAGCTCGTTCGAAACTCGCTCGAAAAAAGTTTAAAAAAAGCTCCGCTCGAAATTGGCTCGGTTGTAAACGAGCCAGCTCGGCTCAGCACGGATTGTAAACGAGCCGATCTCGAGCTTGGCCTGGCTCGGCTTGTGAGCTCATGAGCCAACTTGATATGGTTTACATCCTTCATTTTTTTGTCCCACATCGCTTAGAAGACAAAAATTAAGGGATTATCTCCCCTATATAAGAAGGTAAAGACAATGTAAAAAGTGAGCTAACTACTTATACTTGCATATTTAGCCATTTGGTTAAATTTAATTGCAATTATGGCCCTTAGTCTATGAAGAGATTCATTTTTGAGGGTTTTTTAAGTAGTCAATTTTGTGGTTCTTTGTTAGTTCAAGCTATCGAACCGAGCCGAGCTCAAGCTTGACTCGGCTCGTTTACAGCCCTACGTTTTACCTTATGTTACGGGCCAAATATTAGAAGATTAGTATTCCGTGGGTTGTGCTTGAACGCTTGGGTTACTAAATAGTCCGGGACTTTATTAGAGACGGAGTCAGTGTAAATGAAGAAGTGTACGTATCTAGTCGTGTCTACGACGAAAGCACCACTGGTCAAGAGCTAGCACCGCTCTCCTGATGAGTCCAAGGCAAGACGAAACATGTGACCCAAACAAAGAAGCGGGATGGATTGCTTTATCCCCGAGGAATTGGGGATGCCACATAGGGGTCGAAAACTAACCCTGTGACAACTTGGTATCAGAACAGGTCGATTCTCGGATACGTTGCAACGTTACTTTTAACCAAAATGAGCTCAACGTTTTAAAGTATAATTACGCAATAGTGGTGGGAGAAGACCAAATATGGGTTTGCTTCGGCAAAGGTCTTTGTACTCCTTGAGTATGGGATCGTGAGAGCTACTCTAGTATAATGTCAATGAAGCCCTCTGTGTTGTGTTAAAAAACCTATGATAAGCAGCGCCGTAAAACGGAAGTTTTCTGAAAGCTGATACAATTATTCAGGTTCCCCGTATTCTGAACTATCGACGAACCTTGGCGCCAATATAAGTAATCGGGTGTGGCGAACATCTACGCAACATAAATAAACCGATGCACTACTTTGAACATGCACGAAAGAAGATCATTGTTGATGTGTTGATGTGCTACTGGGTGTCCTGCCCTTCCAAAGTGAATCACGCTCAACATAAGAGAATCATGCATTGTCAAGTATGCAAGTTGGTATGGGACGACGAGCATGCACAAGGATGTGCGTGAAATAGTGGTGGGAGAGTGTCACGTGCCAAATATTCGAAGACCAGTATGCTACTGGATGTACTTGAACGCTTGGGTTATTGGCTAGTCCGGGACTTTATCAAGGACGGAGTTGATGTCAATGAAGAAGTGTATGTGCCTAGTTGTGTCTACGACGAACGCACCCTGGTCGAGAGCTGACGCCACTCTCCTGACGAGTCCAAGGCAAGACGAAACCAGTAACACAAACAAAAAAAACGGGATAGATTAACTTATCCCCAAGGAATTGGGGACGTCACACAGGGATCAAAAACTAATCCCATGACTCCTAGGACACATAAAAGAGAAGAAAATGTAAAGCAAGCCAACCCATTTATAACTAAAGGGGTGAAGGGTTGTTAACTGAGAACTCTAATGACTTGCGATCCATTTATTCAATAATTAGTGTGTCAAATGCAGTTAGAGTTGAATTATTATTCAATTCAATAACTAGTGTGTGAATTGTAGTTAGAGTTGTATTATTATTCAATAATTAGTGTAATAGTGTGTCAAATGTAGTTAAAGTTGTTTTGTCATTTCATTGTTTCAAGAATAGTCTAAAACTTTATAAACAATATATAAAAGGTTTTATGCATTACAAGTAGTGCATATAGTGCTTGCAAATTAAAACAAATGTTTTAAGTATTACTTTCAAGATTTATACAAGTAAGATGGTTGCTTTAGCTAACATGACCTAAAATTAACAAATGGCAAACATAGTAATTGAGTTTTAACACCATTTTGTATATAAATAGTCATTCTTGCCAAACAAGGTTGACAGGTAGCAAAGGATCAATAAACTTGTATTATTTTTTTTATTTTTGGTTGCCAATTCTGATAAAATTCTTTACGGTTTACTATTTCAAACGCGTGAAAGAATTCATGTTTAGAGAACTTGGTGATAGTCTATTTTTTCCACGATTAGTATAGGTTTCGAATTGGCCAGGCTAGGTAGTAAGAGGTCGATACAGGTTTGCGTGAAAACGAGTAGAATCTTTTACACATCAAAACATTTCGGATTGGCCTTAAACGAATTTTGCCAAAATATTGAATTCTTCTAATAAATGTGTCCAATATAATTAAAAAAAATGTTTAAGTCATATGTCATTATGTCCCTTCGTTTTATTTAATTACATTTTCTGCTCATATGTGTAGATTTGAGTTTCTAAGTATTAAGTTTGTTGTACAACTTGGTCAACCAAAAATAAAAACCATTAGTTTTCTTTTCTGCACAAATGACAGGACATAAAACACTGATGCTTTTCAGGTTCTCACATGGTGTTTTCATTCTTTAGCAACATATGATGCCTGTTTAATATCCAGATGCTAGTTTACTTTTTTTTTTTTTTTTTTTAAGATTTCAAGTAAAAACACATCCAAATGGGATCCCTCAGTGTGATCATGGATCCAAGATACGGGTTTAAACCAGTGGCGAATCTAGAAAATTTTTGTAGGGGTAACGTTTTATAAAAAAGGGTAACGAAATCGAAAAAACGTCAATTTTTTTCAAAATTTACACTACCGCCGGAGCGCCAAGGGGTAACGGCCGCCCCTGGTTTAAACATAACCAAATGGGGTTAATTATACGCCTGTTTATTTTTTTTATTTATAAGTTTGACTAAAAAGAAAAAATAATGAACTTTTTACAATTGGTGATAGAAAAAGAATGCAAGTTAGATGGCTCTCATCGGTTCCAGTTATTGTTCGATTTTGGGTATTAATCGGGTATGATATATTTCGGTTTCAGGTTTGAGATAAAAATGCATACCCTATCTATACCCTACGGGTAAGATCGGTTTCGGTTTTAGTTATAGAATATCCGGGGACTAAAAAAAAAAACTTTTTAGTGCACCTCTAACCGAAATGTCATCAAACAGGCTATAGGCCTTGGCGTGAGCTTAGTGGGCTTCGGAATCTAAGGCCTTACAGGCTTGCAGTGTTTAGAATTGTCACTTTCACCTTCACAAGGAATATTCGGTAATAATGAGAATGTATAGTTTTTCCCCACCTGTGCTTTATTGGAATATTCAGTTTTTAAGCTCACAGAATTACGTGGATTTATGTATTTATAAAAAGTATACGTAATTTAAAAGGTATTTATTTAAAGGGGTAACCGATTACACACTCCGGTACAGAAAAAATACATAAAAATACCCTCTTAACAAACTTCATAACAAACACTACACAAAAATAATATGATAGGCTTTAGACTATGCCTTTGCTCCTAGATTTTAAATTCTTTGCCCATCTCTTTTAGGAGCGTAGACTTTGGACGACTTAATTATCTTTCTTTGGAGCTGTGGCTCCGAACGAGGGTCTTTTTTCCTGAAGTTGTCACTATGTGCAACTTGTCCGTTTATAGCTTCTGCTTCTGATGGCTCGTCCTTCCCCGAAGCTCAAGCTGTAGACAAGGCCTTATGCATGTTAGGACACAAGTCCAGGACCATGCTTTGTTTCGGAGCAGAAGGTCCAGAAATTACGATAACGACAAACAATAGGCATGTAGCGTTGACGACACGTAATGCCTCCGTTTTTCTCAATCATACCATGAACACCAAGGTGCAATACCCATGAATATTTCTTTTCTTCAATTTAACGTTAAAAAAGGGATCCACAAATGATCTTATTATTGCAGAAGAAGTTCACAAAATAAAAGGCATACATAATTTGACTATATACCACATATGGCGGCAACAAAAAGAGCAATAGCGACCAAACAATACCGGCGACTTAGCGACGACATGTCGTCACAACACCTTTAGCGGCATGGATCTATGCCCGACAAATGTCTCTGTTATTGCCACCTTTCCTTGTAGTGTCTTATTTTTTATCTATCTTTTTTATGTATGTGTGTATCAAAATGCAGTAATTGTCAATTTGTTGATTTCAATGTTCTGAGTTTTTATCATACGTTGACAAAAAAAAATTAAATTAGTTGAAACCGATATTATGACATATATGTGCACACACGTACGCATATATTTTTTTAAAAAAACAAATTGTATTTAAATATTTAATGACGGTGTACAATTTGCACTAGTTTCCTATTTGTGGTGTTGATGTTGATCGTTGTTATTTGACAATAACTTGTTGAACATTGATTATATCTCTAAATACATGTGATCAATATACGGATGGAGATTAATTATTTTTTAGTGTTCGCCGTTTTGTAGTCTACATATGTCTGAATATTTATTAGGCCATGTGTAGCGGGAATATTTATTAGGCCAGACATAGTGGAAAGTTATACAAACGCTATATTAGTGTGCCCTTTTGTAGTCTACATCAAGATTTTATACAAAGTGGTACAAAGGTTTGCCTGAATTTCATAGGCACAGAATTGGAGGGTCGACGAACTTCAAAGATGCAATGTTTTTATTTTTATTTATAGAAATCTACTAAAATAGTCCATGTAGTTAAGTATAATTCATTAGGTAAATGTTCTCTTTAGTTATAAAAGGGTAATTTAGTCAGTTTACTTGGATTTAACAGAAAAGTTAACGTCTATTGGCCTTAGTACCCTAAATTGTCACAAAACTGAAACCATAAAACCTGATCTTGTTACTCGAAAACCTTAGTACCTAAATGTGTTACTTTTGTTAAACCACAAGGACTACATCTGTAATTAATTTAATGGCAAATACAAAACTGAATAAAAATATTTATTAGTTATAAAATTATATTATCCAATTTCAAATAATCGTGGCGGTTCGGTTCGACATTCATATACTCGTGTTTGATTAGATCCGAAACCCAAATTCAAAATTTGATTAGGGTAAGGACCCATTTCATATATTCGATACTATCATTTGAATTTGATATTCGGATCGGTACGAATTGGGTTTCAGGTTTTTAACTGTGATTCAAATTATAAACACCCATAGTTAACCTAACATAAGAATCATCACCTTAATATATACTAAAAAATGGAAACATTTCAAAACAAGCATAGAGATAAAAATAATTAACAATGCTCCAAAAACCAAAAAGAAAGAAACATCATATTCTAATCAATTGGATATGATAATGCATGCAACGACAAATTCAAAGCCAGACTATCAATTTTGGCTTCTTGTCGCAAGCACCCTACACGCTTATTTTTGCGACCACTAAAATTAATAGCACTTTTAATTGCATAAAAGAAGTGAACTCTATATAGAAGGTATTAATGGTACATGCACCCTCTTACACCTTTTGTAGTGATTGATGCACCGATTTTCAATAGTTTGGACCTACCGTTATCAATTCGTTGCACTTACCGTTTCTTTCACAATAAATTTAAACTTTTTGTTAAGTGGTTGTGTTACTGGTAATGTATTTGATTAAACTTAAACGAACGATACATAGTCAACGCCTTTTGTGTTTGTTTGGTTGTTAGGGTCAACTTTAACTTTTTTGAGGACCAAAAGTGGATTATGAAATTGAGGTCCCTTTCTTATAAACAGAATTTTATTTTTCTTAGGATTATAACACATCCGAATATAATGACAAGTTTTTTGTATATGTTTCCTAAAAAACATATAATCACATGTATTAGAGTTTGAGTAACATTTTGTGAAAAGAGTTAAGTGTCATTTACGTCCATGTGGTTTGTCCACTTTTACCATTTCAGATCAAATTTTAAAATTGTACAGTTTTCCTCCTTAACATTTTCGAAACGTGTCATTTCAGTCTAAAAAACTAATCCTAGTTAAAAACACAGTTAGCTCAGGGGTAAAATAGTCATTTTACATAGTGGTTCTGAGTGGTTCATAGGTTTTACATACCCTCCACCGTGCACAAACCTCCAACCACTCCAAACCACTATGTAAACTGACAATTTTATCCCTGAGCTATTTAACTGGGTTATATTTTTTGGATTGAAATGGCTCGTTTCTAGAATGTCAAGAAAGAAATGATACAATTTTGAATTCAGATTAAAATGGCAAAAGTAGACAAACTACATAGACGTAAATGACACTTAAACCCTTGCGAAAATAAAGAGCTTCTAAATTTATTGATTATTTACCCTCATTGTTAAATTGAATAGTAAACGAAATTAAACCTTAAAACAACTTATCCACATCATGTAAATGAAGTTGACTGACTTTAAAGAAGAAAAAAAATCTTTTGAGTGATTTTAACGAAATATTTTGAAAGCTAAGTATTGATGTGAGATTTTTCCACAAGAAAAACCATGTTAAAGTATACAATTCCTACTTTTAATTCCACATATTAACTTGCTTTTTTTTTTAATTCGACAATTTAACTTATACGCGTATTCTTTGTTTATGTTTTCATTTTTCATTATCAAGCCAATAATTAATGTATATCTGATCTCTATAGTTCTTTATTTCACTCAAAACCTTGATTTGTTACTTAAAAATATGTATGTTTTTGTGATTAGTGAGAAAAATAGTAAGTGTGATTGGATGTAAGCAGGAAGGAAACAATAATGTCAGGTTGACAACTGGTCTGACATGTTGCCCACATCATCTTAACATGATCCCAATTCCAGGTTGCCCTTCCCCTACATTACTTTTATGTTTTAACTTAATTTTCTTTGTTTTTGAGTTTTATACCAACTGTTTTAATAAATGTAGAAATTTTATGTTTTAATAACAAACTTTCACATCGACCTCTCTTATTTTAGCTGTGACATGAATAAATGGCTAGTTGGCTGATCGAATACTTCGTATGTGACTTAGACGGACATCGTCGAAGAAAATGATTGTTGGATATAGACTTGGCGTGTTTAGTTGATTTTACTTAGCGGTATATTTACAAGTTTAGAGGGACATAATGCGTATGTTTCATAACAACAAGCTAAACAGCAAGCAATTGATGGGGTAATAAGCGCAATTACATGTGTTCTAATCACAGATGATGGTAGTCTACGATGATGTAGGGTCATCTAAGAGAACCCGTTGTTGAGAAAAAGACCATAAGTATTTTGATATTTTTTTAACAGTAACAATTAAAAAATGTTACTAAGGATTAAGTTTTTAAATAAGGCACCTCATATGTGATCTGAACACTAATGTAGGGTCATTCAAAATGTGTTTCTAATAGGGGCGGCCCTAAGGAGGGGAATGATGGGAGACTGTTAGGCAGTCTAATAGCGCATTTAGATTAGAAAGTTGAACCTAATTACTTAACTAACTATACCAAATTAGTCGAATACCCATTAGGAGCCCAAATTTAAACCCATTGCCAATAAAAAAAGTACGTAGAAGAGAGAGGCATAATTTTTAGGGGCACATCTTTTATCATTTTCTCGTGCCCGGAACTTCTGTTATTCTTAGGGAGTCCCTGGTTTCTATCATAATATTTTCTCAACATGATAATTAACAAAAGCAATATAAACTTATAAATAACATTCTTAAGATAATTAAAATACTAGTCTAGAAAACATTGTTTTGGACTGCATACTATATCCATCTTGATCACAAAACCGTATTAAAAAACACTATTCTATATGTTTGTTTTTTGTTTCCTTCTTGATCCTCAATATAAAGCAACACATGTATGAAGTGAAGTAAATAAACCACTTCAATGGTTCAGTCGATTTACCACCAACACACATAGCAGGCATGTAGTCCGGTCCTGGTCATGAACCAGAAGAGGGTTGGCGCATTTGGCTCATCCTTGTACATGTCTATGAACCACTTTAATGGTCTAGTCTATTTACCACCAACACACTCACTCTCTTTAATTTCTCCACCTGTTCTCTCTTGAATTACTCGTTTCTTCATTAATAAATGACTTAAATGCATAAAATAATAAAATAAAACCACCAACTGGATTATAAAATTAATATTAATTAATAACCCAAGAACTTCCAAGTCTAGACTCATTCATTTTGTCCATGACCCTTTTCAAAACTTCTTAAACCCACAGATGCACACATTCAGTACGCACATTAAATTAAAAGTTTGATCTAAATGCAACACCCCCACCGAGTTATCAGTGCGGGCTCACGTGGACCCCATCTATAAATATGTGAGAGAAATGAGTGTATTTAACAGCACCCTTTCTACATACCCCTTCCTTTCTTGTAGGTGTGTTAAGCATATAAACGTAGCCCCCCCCCCCCTAAACGTACATACATAGTTTCCATTGCATGCACACGAGTCGGTGCTACATCAGTCAAATCATATCTCCACCTTTTCTTACAGAGAGATGCGTTAAGCATATACGGGTACGTTTAGCCTCACCCTTGATGAGTTTCTCTACAATTCAGCAACCAGTTTCCATGGTGGTTCTTGATCCTTGAAAATGAAAAGATGTTAACTTTATTAGTCAAAATCCAAACCCCATTTGACTGTCAAATCTTGTTAGGGGGAAAACCTCATCAAGGGCCCCTTTTTCATCTTTCTCTTTCTTCCCAATCATTCATTTACTCATTACCCACAAAGACAACAACTAGAATTGAGTGAACCCATTTTTTTTTCTATTATTTCATTTCAAGATGAAGCTCAATAACACTATCATCCACTTCTTTCTACTTCTTTCTTGGTTTCAATGCACATTAAGCAGTGATATACAAGCACTTCTAGCTTTAAAATCATCCATTGATCCATCAAACTCTCTTCACTGGTATGAAACAGATTACTGCAAATGGGAAGGTGTTAAACAATGCTTAAACGGCAGAGTGTCAAAACTTGTTCTTGAAAACATGAACTTAACCGGTACATTGAATTCAACAACTCTTATTCAACTCGACCAGATTCGTGTTTTGAGCCTCAAACAAAACTCAATCTCCGGTGAAATCCCACAACTTTCCGGTTTACCAAACCTCAAATCACTCTATCTTTCGTACAACAACTTCTCTGGCGAGTTTCCGGCGTCTCTCACCACCCTTCACCGCCTCAAAACCATCGTGCTTTCCGGTAACCATCTTTCCGGCGTTATTCCAGATTCTATTCTCAATGTAAAAAGATTGTATGTTCTTCATTTGGATGATAATAAATTCACCGGAAAAGTCCCACCGCTGAACCAGACCGGTCTCCGGTTCTTGAATTTGTCAAATAATCAACTTTCCGGCCAAATTCCGACGACCCCTGTCTTGGTTAGATTCAACTCGACGTCATTTTCCGGTAATCCGGGTTTATGCGGCAATGCGTTTAGTATTCCGTGTGGTTTAGCTCCGTCTCCGGCCACGGCCTCTCCATATCTGAGATCTCACCGGCACCGGAGAATTAGGAATATAGTAATAATAGCAGGGTGTGTAGGTGGGGTTTTGTTATTATGTAGTTTAATTGCATTATTATTGCTAATAATCTGTTGTAAGAAAAGTCAACAAAAGTCAAGGGAATTTAGTGTGAAAGGAGAAAAAGTGGCGGCCGTGGGTGGTGGTGGGAAAAATGGGGAAAGTGGGTTTACGTCGGAAGGTGATGACAGCGGTGTGGTGGGGAAACTGGTGTTTTTCGGCGGCGGAGAAGGGGTGGAAACGGGTTACAGTTTGGAGGATTTGTTAAAAGCGTCGGCAGAGACGTTGGGAAGGGGCACTCTAGGGAGTACGTATAAAGCTGTGATGGAATCCGGGTTTATCGTGTCGGTGAAACGGTTGAAAGATGCAAGGTATCCGAGTGTAGAGGAGTTTCGACGACACGTTGATGTCATTGGGCGGTTGAGGCATCCGAATGTCGTGCCTTTACGGGCTTTTTTTCAAGCTAAAGAGGAACGCTTGCTCGTATACGATTATCTCTCTAACGGCAGTCTTTTCTCGCTTATTCACGGTATGTTACGTAATATTTATTTTGTATTTTTTTTTCTACGATAATGTTTTTTTATCGTTAAATGCTCTTGATTAAATAATTAGCTCGTGTTATGGAATGAGATAATAATAAAATTAAGCTTTGTCAAAGAAAGCTATACTTGTTTAAATGAATTATATAATATTCAATTTAAAATTTGTAAGAACGCCAAAACTTTGAATTTTGGTAGGAAAGAAGATACGAGACGATCGTCTTATTTTCGACAACCGACAACATTTCTTTTTTATTCCTTCACCTGCATCGTTTAAATCGTTTTTTTTTTCTATTTTTTATGTATTTTCTTCTCTTAACAAATCCATACATCACACGTAGGGTATTTTAAACTTTATATCCGCATGTTTCGTTATCCATTATTTTCAGCATGTCTAGTTTATTATTTTTTACAGCATAAAAAATATTATATTTAGTTATTTTATCATATTTTTGTAAATTTATGCATAATAGTTATCTAAGCCCTTAACTATAGTCAAACTTAACATATGAAATTCTCGCTAGAGCTCATTTTTAAGTGAGGTCTACGACTATGTTGTGGGTGTGAAAGAGAAGATGTAGAGGAGTCGCATCGGCCGGTGGGGGCGTGACACACCGCAACAGCATAGGTGCCGAGGGGGCAGGTTGCATGCGTTGTGGATGATTTTCTATTTATTTTTTTAATTATTATATGCGTAAAATATAATATTATTCACTCATATTTCACATTTTCACAACACATGGTCTTAGGCTCTTAGGTGTGAAAGACTCACATGTGAAACCACCCCCACATTTCACATTTCGTCTTTCCTTAACACATTGTTTTAAGAGTGAAATGTGAAACCATGTACGTGACGCATGCGTAGCGTTTTTTTTCATATTTCATATTCACCACAAAACATAGTCTAATACAGAACTTTTTTTTGCTCGATTAACCAATTTTAAATAACTCAGAAATGACTCGGCTTATATCACATATAAATAAAACCGAATATATACTTTATGCAAATTCTTTGAATAGGAAAATGAAGGAAAGAAAACGTAAGACTATTAAGAAAAGTATTTTTTTTGTAAGTTAGTATAAAATCAAATTGACATTTATTATCCCTTTATGAGTTCTGTACACATTCACGGTACGTTTACTTTTTGGCACGTTAAATTTTATTTTATTGAAGTATTTTCTTTTTCTACCATAATGTTTTTTTAGTTTATTCGGCACGTTAAATTTTATTTTATTGAAGTTTTTTCTTTTTCTACCATAATGTTTTTTACTATTATATTTTTCTTACTAATAATTAATTAGCTCATGTTATGCCATGTCGAAAATACATAAGAAAAATAAAAATTTAAGCTTTGTCAAATCATGGAATGAAAACATACATAAGAAAAATATAAATATAAGCTTTGTCAAATAAAACTAATTTCCATATTATAAATTAGCAACTTGTAGTTGCATTGTAATGTTGTACCCCAAACATGAGAAGTTTTTTTATTTTTTCATTTTTAACCTAAAGATTTTCATATTTTGTAATTTAACCCCTTTTATGTGTATATTTTTATGTACATTTTTGTATAAATTCGAGTTGTTCTACATTTTGGTGTAAACTTTTTTGAGAAATAATTCAGGTCAAATATAATATGTTTTCATGTTTATATTATGTATGTTTATTAAATTTTGTTTCTAACCGAGTGGAGTAAAATTATGGTTTCTTTTTCCCCGTTTTTTTTTAAAGCTCTAATTAATCCCTTTCGACTACACATGTCAGATTTTTCTTCATACCCGTTACGTTTTCTATGTATGAGTTGGGTCACATATAATACGTTATGATTGTACGATATGAATTTGATTTACTTTACGTTTTGATCCAATCACAATGCTTATACAAGTAACATTGAGTTCAACTAGATACGTCGAAACGCATGTTTTCGTATGGTTAATGCCACATGGACTAATCCATTCAATGTTTACGATATAACCGCACCGCAACGTAGACGGGTGTTAATGCTAGTTTATTTAATTTTAAATCATAACATGCAATTTATAATTTGTAAGAATGCCTAAACTTTGAAATTTTGGTAGGGAAGAAGATTTGGGACGATCCTCTTATATTAGACAACCGACAACATTTCTTTTTATATTCATTCTTGCATCACTTAATTCGTTTTTTTTTCGGAAAATTTTGTTCTCTTTCCACAATCCGTACATTGCATATACCAGAAACATGTGGGACATTAATATTGGTTAAAATGGGGTATGATTATTTGAAGATTTATTTATTACTATTTTAACCGTATAAAACCTTAAACACATATACTTGATTGATACCTACGAACTTGATGTTAATGTATATTCCATTTGTATGTGACTTGTTTTATAATTGGATATTAAATAAAAATAAAAAAAAACAAAATTTGTCTCACTTATTAAAATTATATTTTTTTACAGTTTAAAACTTTATTTGGATGAGCCAAATTCAATATAATATATTATATTGTCTCATTCCTTATGGAAAAACTAAATGGCTTACCTTGGCTATAATTTAACTAAGCTATATAGTTATTAACTAATACCTAAGGTACATTTTAATTAAAAAATAAATAAAGAAATTGTGGATTAGAGTTGAGCTTATATATTTCATAATAGCTATTACGATTTTTAGAATATGTAGCTAACACACCAACTAATCCTACTCTCAACCTACAAAGTTGTTTACCGTTAAACCAGGACTCTCTAACCTTTAGAAGGATAGATAACACATTTTCTACACATCTCCGTACCGCTAGGCTCCAATCCCTTTACTAAATTTCGGCATATATGCAATGTTTTTGCAGGATCAAGACCATCAAGTGGTGGGAAGCCTCTCCATTGGACATCATGCCTGAAGATCGCGGAGGACCTGGCTACCGGACTTTTATACATCCACCAAAACCCCGGCCTCACCCACGGAAACTTAAAATCTTCCAACGTTCTCTTAGGCTCCGATTTCGAATCCTGCCTCACCGATTACGGTTTAACACCATTCACAAACCCCGATTTCCCCGAAGAACCAAGCACTACTTCCCTCTTCTACCGCGCTCCAGAATGCCGTGACCCACGAAAACCAGTCACCCAACAAGCAGACGTCTACAGCTTCGGTGTCCTTCTCTTGGAGCTTCTCACGGGTAAAACCCCGTTCCAAGACCTTGTTTTGGAACATGGGTCGGATATACCGAAATGGGTCAAAGCTGTAAGAGAAGAAGAAACAGAATCGGGTGATGAGCCGACATCTTCTGGGAATGAGGCATCCGAGGAGAAGCTAACGGCTCTTCTGAATATTGCCATGGTGTGTGTTTCGCTTGTCCCTGAGAATCGGCCAGTAATGAAGGAGGTGTTGAGGATGATTAAGGAAACTAGAGCAGAAGCAGCACATGTGTCTTCCAATAGCAGTAGAGTAGAAGCAGCACATGTGTCTTCTAATAGCAGTGATCATTCTCCAGGAAGATGGTCAGATACTGTTCAGAGCTTGCCCAGAGATGAACATTTGAGCATATGATTTAAGATTTTATTTAATGAAATTTGATTGGTCTATTTGTGTAGAAGGGATTTATTTGTTTTTTACAATTCTTTATTAGGATTGTTTGCTACTGTAATTGTGTGATAATCTTTATCAACTACAGAATGATTTAAGAGATGAATTGATAAGTTTTATTGATGTGAAGAAACAAAGTATTATTATAACATCATGAAAATCTATAAATATCTGCTCATTAAAAGCTCGAATCTAGTCGAGTTTGAACATACGTGAGTTTAATTCTAAATTAGATCGAATCTAGTCGAGTTTAAACTGTAGAGTTTATTTAATATATAAACTCGAGCTCAAACTGTATATAATAAGCTTGACTAGGGTGAGCTAAAACACCTTTGTGTGTGTAATGGTAAAAGTTGTTGTATTGATTGTATTAGGGTTACAATGAGGATGGGATTGGATATTAAACAAAATTACACAATGCCCGCTCTAATTATATTTACATAATATTACCTCTAACTCATTATAATTACATTGTGTCTAATATTCCCCACAAGCTAAGGTCGGGTAATGACCTGTAGCTTGAATCATAAAAATGTGAATCTGTGAGTGGGTTGAGGTTTTGTAACGTCGTCCGTAATCTGATCTTCTGTAAATACGAACTAAACCTTTAATTTTGAAAACATAATTACACAATGCCCCCTCTAACTATATTTACATAATATTACCTCTAACTTACACCATAATTACATTGTGTCTAATAGAGTGGATAAATATTATTTATTTATCATTATGATATAAATAACTAAAGAATACACTATGTTATATGTATATATACACAGCACACACACACACAAATTACACATCATGTACACAAATCAAATAAGTAAATAGTTGAACAATAATAAACGAGCCAAACTCGAGCACAAGCTTTCTTAACATAACACGAGCCTAGGCTCTCAGCTTGGTTAGTTTACATCGACTGCTTGTGAAAGACGATACTTCACTATTTCAACATTCAAGTATGTTTGACTTGTTAAAAGTAAAATGAAACCTATATTACCAAGTCTTTCAAGATGTTACAAGAAATGAGGGCAAGCAAGTAGCAAACCAGGCCAATCAATCATCTTAGCTTTCCAAAAATGGCATCATTCTACAAGTTTTGGCATAGTTGACTTGGACACGAATGGTCAACCAATACAGGTATATAGAATAAGCCCAAAAGGGTCAACCGGTAAAATATTTACACAAGGTTCAATCCTATACTTACAACCCCCAACTCAATATTCTGGCTCTTGCTTAAGATGCACTCCGCTTGATGAGCCGAAAGTCATGGTCTGACATCATCAAGAAGCAACAACCATTTAATCATAAATTAAGAAAAAAGATTATTAAATAAAAAAAGTCAATGTCAACAGTCAGACAGTTGACTTATGGTAGTATTAGTTACCTGGCTTGTAGTGGGCAGAATGGTATTAACAAGATCTGTGTTTAACGATACAGGCAGTGGCGGTCCCGGAATGTACCTCATACTGCAAAAAAAAAAGAGCCAAAATAAACAGGTGATATGTATAGGAATTGAAAAAAGGTTCATGTTTGTCTTTTAAACTTGTCTTTTGACTTTAAGTACAAGTATGATGAAGGTTCACATACTCATTTAAGATTGTACTTAAATTGTTCTTCGCGTGATTAAAGAGGTTAACATTGTCCTGCAGCTGTCGTTAGATGTTACAAAACAAAAAATTAGCTTCCAAGAATATGATTAATCAAACATAACGAACTTATAAGTTATAACACTGACTTTTAGTGCAGAAATATTCGCCGAGATCTGACCAAGAACTTGACTGTTTTGTTCCAAAAGACGCCTTGTGGAGACGCTTAATGCTGCATAAAATCAGCGTGTTTACATAATCCAAAACCTTCAATTAGGTGTGTTCAGATGTGTGTTTAGAAACTAAATATGTGGAATCATTAATCAGAAAATGGAGCCACGAGAAACTAACCATCCAATGGAATACCGCCACTTTGGATCCGGTTATTCATGGTTACAGAAAACGGAGCCACTACATTCATGGATGAATTTGATGATATAATCGGCTTTGATGATAAGTCCATCAGTTCAGGACAATCACAATTCTGTTTATTCATTATTAAAATGATATTTACATAAATCAATTAAATGATAACTTTTTGAAGAGCAAGTGTGTTCATATAGTATGTAAAAATGCATCAACTTTGCACTGTTCATTTCTTTAAAAAAAGAGTAAAGTACACGGATGGTCCCTGTGGTTTACCAAAATTTTGGATTTGGTCCCTAGCTTTCCAAAAGTACACGAATGGTCCTTGCGGTTTGCAATTTGTAACACATTTAGTCCCCAACCAACAAACTTAAAGGTTTAGCAGGTCCAAGCTAGGGACTAAATGTGTTACTAGTGCAAACCATAGGGACTATCCATGTACTTTTGGAAAAAGCTAGAAATTAAATGTGTTACAAAGTGCAAACCACAGGGACCATTCGTGTACTTTTGAAAAGCTAGAGACCAAATCCAAAACTCTGGTAAACCACAGAGACCATCCGTGTACTTTATTCTTAAAAAAATCACTGATGACATAAGCTTGAAACACCCTCATTCTAACGGCTAGTTACGAAAGTTGTAAAGCAAATTGAAAACATATGGCAAACCTTGTAAGGTAATTATCCAAATTAGTTTGGTAAAGTAAGACGAAAGTACCCTTTTGAGCAAACATACAACGCATTAGTGCATATGCATACCTTCTTATCTTTTAACTTCCTCCCCAACTTGAGCTCATCGTGTTTTCTTCTTTTACTCTGTCATGTATCTCATTTTGGTAAGCATGTAAATGAGGAAGTTGAATAATTGGTAAAATTCAACTTTTCATGATTACTAATATGCCAAAGAAGTAAATTAAATATTGCGTTCATTTTGGGACATCTCTTGAAAGATATTATTGCACTTATATTAATATGAAGTAGGGTAACATCACAGACTATTAATATTGAAAACTTGTAAAAACGTGATATTATTAGCAAATAAAGCGCAAGAAAAACGAGTAACAAGCTTACCATCATCCACCTACACCTCAGAGCAACATCACGAACAGTTTTATCACGCAATGTAGCAGCAATCTTGATATACTTCATGATGTTCGGTTCATCTGCATATCTACATACATTTAATAAAGAAAATTTATCAAATGGCCATTCTTCGTTAAGATATTAAAGCGATGGGCTATTTGAATGTGCGTTATGAAAGCGAATATGTCACATTGATTCATTGCTTAATTAGAATCAGATTATCAGTTGCAATAAATAGGCTTATAGGAGATAGTGTTTGAAGTTTTAATAATTTGCGAAAAAAATTCTGAGATGGCAGTAACATATCTCGAACTAGGTTAAAAGATAGGTTAATTAGGTCAATTAATGATAATACGTTTATTACGGCTGGTATGAGCCTGAATAATAATAGATTATCAGAAGCAAAGATCCAAACATGTCTGAGTGATATGATAATCAGTTTCAAGAGACAAAGATCCAAACACGAAAGAGTCACCCAAACGAGATCTAAAAACAATATATCACAACCGACGATCAGACACAAATCTATGGCTCTTAAAGGGTGCGTAATATTTCAATTTGATCCAAAAAATCTAGGAATATACAAAAACTAAAAAGCATGCATGTCCTCTGCTTCTATGACCTCACACTAGATTCACAAATAGTGATTGCAGTATCAGCACAACGTTCAAACAGTATAACCACAAAAACAGTTAAAACGAATTAAGAGCGATACGGTATAACCACAAGATACCTACATGTTAATTCCTTCCTCCAACTTAAGCTGTTCTTCAACCGACCACTAGACAGCCAAACCCGCATCATGCTTCAACCCAGGAACCAACTCCGAACCACCCGAAGCACACGAATTCCCAATTCGACCATAACCGGTCGAACCACTATTCACCATACCAGAAAACGCCACACCTGCTGGATCATTGATCCTATAGTAATCCCCCATCATGATCATCTCACTTGCAGCATCAACCGCACCCGAACGAAACGATATCGCGTGCTGTTTCGGCCCAAAGCTCAAAGCTTGATCATGGTGAAACTGAAAACCCGAATCCATAATTTGTATGGCTCACACTTTATTATTAAATTAAACTTGGATCATATTCATAAGCTCATAATGTGCAAAATCAAATCATATATATATATATAGATAAAAAGGGTGGCGTTGAGTCTCCAAATTAAAAGAATCTGGTAACTATTATTACCCCCAAAAGTTAAAAACAAACCCTAGATTCTTCGAACCAAAATTAAAATTAAAATCCACCAATCTTCAATAAACTTATAAACCCCCAATTCAATAAAATCGTATGTATAATCGACAAATAAGTGGTAAAACACAAAGCCACCTGCACAAAACCTTCATATCACAAATCTTGAAATAATATTAATAACCCATCATCATATTCTCGTACAAAGATACTGAAAATGACGAGTAAAGTAACCTTGTACACAAAGGGTATACTATTTGAGAGAAATAATAAAAGGGCTTTCGAAATGTTTCAACTTTTTGAGATGTGGGGGTTTAATTGGTTGTTTATTCAATCAGCACGCATTCTGTAACTAATTTGGTTGCTTTTTGGGTGCTTTGAGCACAGAGAGGATGCACTTTTGGGGGAATATAATAGTGAGGTGTGGCCAATGGGAAAGCAGAGGAGGAGAGGTGGAAGTTTGAATAAGGTTTTTCTGTTTGAAGCTTTTTTTATGATTTTCTTTTGTTGCGCTCATCTTGGAGTTGATAAAGAGTGCGAATCCCGATGAATGTTTGTTTGATGCTACACTTGTCATGATTTTACCCAAGGGCTAGGATGATGATATTTGATTTCTTTTTTCTTATTTTTTTCATTTTTTATCAGCAAAGACCCGAACACCCAGAAAGCTAGGATCAGGCAAATAAATTCTAGAATAAAATTTGTTTTAGGCGAGACTCTAACTTATTACTTCTCGTTTGAAAAGGCATGAAACTACTACTCAACCCGAAGGCTTAGTGGTAGTATAGATTTCCATTATATATGTTTAAGGACACCATCTTCACATCATTCGGGTTGACAGAACGAAAAATAAGTGCAATGACTTTATTAGCGTTCGGATTTGTCATTTATGTGTCAATCAAAACACATATATGAGTTGTATGATTTGTGAACATCGTCTCATACAAGTGCTCGTACGAACCTGTGTAGTCGGTTTATGTATGAGATCCAACTCGTATAACCGTTTTTTGTATGCTATATGGTTCGTATAAGGTCATATGAGTTGTATGGCAAGTCAATGGTGTGTGGATATGTGTCAAATGGGTTTCTTTAGACAAGCCCTTCTTTTTCATTATATTGTTTAGTTATTTTAGTTGGAGCTAATTGTTTTTGCAAAAGAGTAAATGAAAGTGTTAACTTTTTCAGATACAACACAAATAATCAATTTTGTATGTCATATGGTTCGTATGAAGTCATATGGCATGTCAATGGTGTGTGGATATGTGTCAGTGGTGTTTCTTTAGCCAAGCTTTTCTTTTTCTTTATATTGTTTAGTTGTATTAATTTGAGCTAATTTTTTATGCAAAAGAATAAATGAAAGTGTTAACTTTTTGGGTAAATATATCTTTATCAAAGTAAACTCATGCTTATGGAAACTCAATACAACACATGTTGACAATCACGACATATATGGAATGCCACTTTGTTCGCATCTGATTAGAAAATGTACACCTTTTCTAAGGAAGCTCAGTACAGCACGACTTGGTTTCGCATAGAATTAATTTATTTCGCTTATGAATTTATTATTTGATATAGATGTTTATAGAATGACTATATAACACAATTTATAACTTTATGACTCAATTAAACATATAATGAGTAAAAAGAGATGTCGACATTATATATGTGTTGTTTTATGTTGATGGCGTTAACCTAAACATATCAGAGGCATATAGCAAAGTGGTGTTGCGTAGTCTTATCAATTTGTAAATACATGAGAGCATTAACAGTCATGATGTTAGAGATTCCAATCAATTTAATGTTCATATCCGTCATGCAACTGCTTGTAGACAACCCCCTCGTATGTTATGAAACCTATGGAAATTTGTTTTATGAGTAAAAGTCACCTAAATGTGTTCCATGCTTGAATTGGGTGGCCAAACCTTAATGGCAAACCCAATATTTTTTTTTCTTCCGAAATTCCTTAAGTTTCAATGTGTATGGATGTCTATTTATTTGCTATACATTTTTTCGAGTCATATCAAACTCAAACAAATTATAAATTTTTAAACAAGCATTAACTCCCAATCCTCTGTCCTCGATAAGTACACTAGCATTAACTACGCCTACCAATTATTTCTTACATTTACACATTGTCCATCGGTCTAACAGTCGAACTTAAGTTCAATTAAAAAAACACAAAACCAAATATTTTGCAAAATGCAATGGGAATGAGACACTCATGCAGAATAAAGCTAGAATTATGCAATTAATCTTATACACTCGCCAATAAACTTATTATTGAAACTAATACAAGAAGAAAGCTTGCATTTCAAAAAGGTAGTAGCATAATGAATGATGTATTTGCTACAACTAAGATTTACATCAATGTATTTGAAAAAAATAATAATAAATAAGTCTTCAATCCAATATCTAATACGTAACAACCAAAAATTTATATATAAGTTTATGCATTTAAAATAAGTGAATATGTATAATTGTTGGCTATGTTATAAAAATAGTAACTAGAAGTACAAACCTAGTTAGAATGTAAGTAAAATCTTAACTAAAGATAAACAATAGACATTTAAGAGTAAACAACCAAACTTGAGGGGTCAAAATGAGGCAATTAGAAAGATAAATTATTAAAACAAAAATTAACACACCAAAACACATACTTCAGGTGTGTGTGTCAAAGCAAGGAAAGAGGGGGAAAACCCTCTAATCAACCAAATCAGTAAATTGAACGGGAATTGAGGCCAAAATTGATGCATGAACACAAATTCTTAGTCAACTAAGCGTGTCTAATAAGTGGTAAGTCGCAATTTGTGATTTAGTGAAATTTTGGTGATTATGAGAATACGTGAAGGAGTGTTAATACTCTATTAGTCAAGAATGTATGATGCAATTTGATGTTTAGAAAAGTTATGTCTATGCTAATTTGTATAAAATTGATAAGTTTATATAGTTATAGAAAATCTCCATGAATCAGGTGTTGTAACATGATATTAGAAAATAAGTTTTACTTAAGATTATGTATTTGATTAATAATAAAGATAAGATGAATGATTGTTGTTAAAAGAACAATTGTGATACAAGAGTAATTGAGAACTCATTTATGTGGACAATGGTTGAGTGGAAATGAAAGATGAGGCGTTAAAAATAACCGCAAACCAAGTGCTCGATGAAATGCATTAGTTGATAAATGTGTGAATTATGACAATTATTGCTTATGTTTAGGATTTGAATGTGATAAAACATTGTATGGAATAGAATCATTAGAACTAAAGAATGAATGTGTTGAATGTAGGCGTGAAAGAATAAAGTTCAAGCAACCGAAAACCTCAAGGTTCACACAACCGAGGTACGTTACTTGTACGATTGAAGTTTACTTATAGTAATGTTTATTGATGTATATTGTGGTATTTGTAATGCGTTAAAGAATGGTCATGTAATAGACCCATTACGAACGGGTCAAACAAACTAGAATGTTATGTTAAAAAATGATCATGTAATAGACCCATTACAAACCGGTCAACGAACTAGAATGAAATAGTTAATATCGTCATACAGTTGATCTGGTACGAACGGGTCAACGAACTAGAATGAAATATTAAATCTGGTCATACATTTGATCCAGTATGAACGGGTCAACGGACAAGAATGAAATAGTTAATATGGTCATACAGTCGATCCGGTACGAACGAGTCAACGAACTAGAATAAAATATTTAATATGGTCATACAGTTGATCCGGTACAAACGGATCAACGAACTAGAATGAAATATGGTCATACTGTTGATCCGATACGAACGGGTCAACGAACTAGAATGAAATATTTAATACAGTCATACAGTTGATCCGGTACGAACAGGTCAACGGACTAGAATGAAATGCTTAATATGGTCATACAGTTGATCCGGTATGAACGGGTCAATGAACAAGAATGTTATGTTTAGAATGATTATGTATACGATCCAATACGAACGAGTCAAAGAATAAGAATATTATGTTTAGAATGATCATGTATGTAACATCCGTCAAAAACGGATTTTACCAAACCCGCTCCGTTTATTAACCGAACAATCAGTTAAAAATTTCGTTGCGAATTTAATGCCCAAAATATTTTTAAACGATACATAATTAATTATTATATGGGAATATATAATTTGTTTTTGAAAAACTGTCAAAAATAAGAAAATAAAAATAATTTGGCACTGCCGGGTTTCGAACCCGGGTCAGTCAGCCGGTTCAGCAGAACTTAGCGCATACACACTCAACCACTGCGCCACTTGTATCTTTTGTTAAATATTGAAGACAATTAATTCATATCATGATTTTCGAATTCAAAACCGGCGCCAAATACAGTCGTCGGAAATCCCGGCGATCTCGCCAAGAATTTACGACTTCTTCAGTTATAACGTAAAATTTTAAACACACATCGGTTATAACCGACGCCTGAACCCGCGACACAAGTTATAACCGCCGGAGATTTTCTAACCAACGAATCAAGTCGGAAATAGGACCAAATTCATCGACGACTTACCTTATAAATACCCCCTCGAACCTCTGCAAGCTTTTTCGCTCAAAACCCACCCTTTCTCGGCGAAAACTCACTCGCCGGAAATCTTCTGCTCATCGCCGGAAAACCGAACCCTCCTTTTCTGAGCCTTACTAAACCCCCTGAGCTTATACCGAAGTCACCCACATCCTTTTCAAGTTTTCTGAAGACTCGCTGCTGCAAGACACACGACGCCGGAACCTGTTACTGTCGCCGGAGTTCTGCCAGAAAACAGAGGAGTCCAGTCGGTATACCTTTCGCCTAATTTCTCTTTCTTTTCACTTATATCTCACATGTAATTAACTGAAACACGCTAAAATAAACCTGATTAAAACCTCGAACCAGTCAGTCATCGTTCCTGGTTAAGACTGACGAAGAAGACGATGTTCGGTAATGTTTAAGTATAATTAAAGAGCAAGTTATTACTCGGGTTAGACACACAGTCCAGCGGTGGACTGTGTGCACATTAAACACACTAACGTCTCGAGTTCGAATCTTGTCCCACGCATGCTGCCTTAATAAAAATGCTTTTTTTTTTGTTAACCGAACCGGAGTCACCACTGGTATATGTTAAGTATAATAATAACCGGAATAATAACCAAGATAGACACACAGTCCAGCGGTGGACTGTGTGTATGTTTAAATCACAGGTCACGAGTTCGAGTCCGGGCTACCGCACCGGCCCGGATAATTATTAAACTTTTTAAATAAGTCAGAAATGAAAATACTTAGTTTGTGTTTAAGTATAATAAAAATCAGTTAAGTTAACAAGTTGGACACACAGTCCAGCGGTGGACTGTGTGTTAGCATAAACCACAGGTCCCGGGTTCGAGACCTGTGGAGCGCACCGAGTCACGGATTAAAATCGTTTTTAAGAAATAAAGGATTTTCTGTTTAAACTAATTAGTATATAAATATAATTAAAAACATAAATATTTCGGGTTAGACACGTAGCTCAGTTGGTAGAGCTGCGTGCACGCGTACGGGAGGTCTCGGGTTCGAGCCTCACTCAGCGCACTTATACGCATACGACAGGTCAACGGTCAAGGTCAACGGTCAACGGTCAAAAAAGTCAAACTTTTTTTTATTATTTTTATTTATTTATTTTAATTAAAAATCAATTAAAATACTTAAAAATAACATTTTTAAGGTTAGAAAATAGCCTTAAACTCACAAAAATACACCCAACAATCCTACTAAAATGGATTAATAAAACCCGTTTACTTACCGAACCATAATGCTATTTACCTAGGTTAATTTCACTCGTGGTTAAAACCACTTCGCGTGCACTCAACATCATCAACCGAACGCATCCACTGTGAGTGAATCTTACAACTCCTTTTTTTTTAATTACACGTTTTGGGGTGTGTCATGTGTCACAAAATAATTAACTCGTTTATTTAAACTTGTGCCATACCATATCGTGATCTAAACTTAGATTGTTTATATTGTTGTAATTATGTATTTCATTTTGTCAACTTATATGAAATCCATTCATTAAGCCCATCAGTTCCTCGTGGTAGACGAGTTGAGCAACGCGTGCCTCAAAACCAATCCATTATTGTTCGTGTGTGTATTATTGAGTTTATATTGTTTGTAAATTATGTCTTTCATATTATCATGTTTATGCAATTCATTCATTAGGCCCATCAGTTCCTCGTGGTAGACGAGTTGAGCAACGCGTGCCTCAAAATCAATCCATTATTGTTCATGTGTGTATTGTTTAAATTTAAATTGATTTATGAATAAGTTTACATCTATTTTTACTCATGTGTGGTTGTGCACTTTATTTCATAATCAATTAAATAAACTTGTTCAAATGTTTTCCATAGGATTCACTCGCCAACTTTTTGTTGATCCAAAAACCCTTTTACACATGATACAGGTGAACAGGATGAAGCAAGGAAAACATAGGAAATGCCTTAGAAGAAAACAAAGAAGCTTAGACTGATGTTTAGGTCATTGATGTAATTATGATTGTAAATTTCCATTAAATTGTATTAATGAATATGAAACGTTAAAATAAATGTCATGAGCTTTGATGATAACCCAATCATGCCCCGATCACCTTTTCTGCTGCGGGTTGGGGTGTGACAGATTGGTATCAGAGCCATGACTATAGGGATATAGGATAGGTTATTAGACCCTTAGAGCCTATACTATAGTCTGCCTAAATTTTAATTGATTAGGTGGTTGCATACAAACTTGTGATATTTATTTGTTTCATATTTGTTTATACTTGCAGTCAAACATACATACTTATATACATATTCATTATACATATATCAATGTTCATATATTCAATTCATTTTCATACTCTCATTATTCAAAGATTTTGTTGCAATTTTCAAATCTCATCAAAGTAAGTTCTGCGACGGGCATGTAGTAACTGGAAGGGTACAAGTACCGGTAGTCGGAACGTCCTGTCTAGGTTGTCATGTATTCCTTGTAGATGTCTTCTACATAAACTAACCTCTCCATCATAACAAACGAGAGAGGAACTGTCACCATTCAAACATATATGCTATCAGAATGTGGATTCAAATATTAGCTGTTGTTTTTATTTATGTTCTATAGTCATAGAACCAATCATAACTTACTGATAAAACCAATGAAAATTTGACAAGAATATGGTGGATACGCCGCTGGTACTTCCTATATATAAGTATTCTTGTCAAAGGATCAGAGGTATTGTTAGATGGTTATGAGAAGTTCCATGTAGGTTGTAGTATTAGAAGTTTTGCTTTAGGATATAACCATATCCTTCTAAACATATCAAAACTCTTGCGCATGATATCATATTTAGCAAATCAACTCTGCTTATCAATATTTTACAGTAGGCAACAAAAAGCGATTCCTGTAACAGGGTACTTAACCCTTACAAGGGACGTCTACCGCCTCAAACAAAAAAACTTAAACTTTTACTCTTTTTCTAAGGATGTAACTGTCAAACTAAACACCATCATTTTTAGTCAAATATATCACTACTTAAATTTCGGGACGAAATTTCTAAAAAGCAGGGGATACTGTAACATCCGTCAAAAACCGGATTTACCAAACCCGCTCCGTTTAATAACCGAATAATCAGTTAAAAATTTCGTGGCGTATTTAATGCCCAAAATAATTTTAAACGATACATAATTAATAAGTATATTGGAATATATAATTTGTTTTTGAAAAACTGTTAAAAATAATGAAATAAAAATAAAATGGTACTGTCGTGTTTCGAACCCGGGTCAGTCAGCCGGGTCAACAACAACTTAACACTCAACTCTCCAACCACTGCGCCACTTGTATTTCTTGTTCAATATTGAAGACAATTAATTCATAACATGATTATCGAATTCAAAATCGGCGCGCCCAAATTGAAGTCGTCGGAAATTCCGACTATCTCGCTAAGATTGGACGGTTAGTTCAGTTATAACGAAAACCTTAATCACTACATCGGTTATAACCGATGCCTGAGTCCGCGACACAAGTTATAACCGCCGGAGAGTTTCTAACCGACGAATCAAGTCGGAAGTCGGACCAAATTCATCAATGACCTGCCCTATAAATACCTCCTCGAACCTCTGCAAGCTTTTTCGCTCAAAACCGCACCCTTTCTCGGCGAAAATTTTCTCGCCGGAAAATACCTGCAAATCGCCGGAAAACCGGGTTTTTCACTTCTGTGCCTTACTCTAAACACTGAACACCTCATAACTCATACCGAAGCCACCCACATTCATCTCAAGCTCGTTGAAGACCCTCTGCCGCAAGACACACGTCGCCGGAATCTTTTGCTGTCACCGGAGTTCTGCCGGAGAAACAGAGGAGTCCAGTTTCGGTATATCTAACGCTTAGTCTCTCATTCTTTTCATTTATCTCACCTATAATTAATCATAACACACTAAAGAAACTTGATAAAATCGATGAATCAGTCGGACGTTAGTTCTGGTTAATGTCACACCCCGACCCGTAGCGGAAACAAGAGTCGGGGCATAATTGGGTTATCACCAAAGCCCATGATGTTTACTAATATGTTTCATATTTATTAAATCCAAATTACATTTCAAAGTTTCAAGTCAAATTCAGACAATACAAGGAAAGGAAAGATTAACTAAACAAATCCATAATCTAAACTGGTTTATTCTTCTAGGCCGCCCTATATGTTTCTTGCTTTAACTTGATCACCTGTATCATGTGTAAAAATGGGAAATTTTGGGTCAACAAAAGTTGGCGAGTGAACCTTGTTTAAAACATTTGTTATTGATTAATTATAGTAATTTAATTTTAGGAAAAATTGTGCAATAATCATATATGAACAAATGTATGTAAACATAACAATCACAAACCACCTTGCTTAAGCATGAAATAAAAAGTAACAATGTATGTGTTGGCAACGTCCCGTTCACGCTCATAGGTAATGGGGAACGGACGGCCTATGCTAATGTATGTGAGATCAAGGCTCAATCAAACGGAGCCGATCTTATGTTGGCAACGCCTGGTTCACGCTCATAGGTAATGGGGAACAGCTCACGCTCATAGGTAATGGGGAGCGGCGGCCTATGAAATGTATGTACTGAAATGATAACATTAATCTAAACTTCAACCACACAGTCAATGGATACACCTTGAATACACATTGATCATAAACATGATGGATGCACAATGATTAATTATAATAAATAAGTACGACACATGATACACCCCAAAATGTGATTAAAACGGGAAATTTGTAGAGATTCACTCACATTGGATGCGTTTGTTTGAAGATGATGGATGCGCACGAGTTTAGGGGATTGATCGACGAGAGATAACTAACCAAATAAGAAATGAAAAGGCACGGTAAGTATGTGGATTTTATTAACTATTTTAATAAGATTTTTGGGTATAAATTTGTGAGTTTAAGACTACTTTCTAATCTTGAAAACGTTATTTTTAAGTATTTTTAATTGATTTTTAATTTAAATAATTGATTTAATAAATAAAATAAATAATAAAAAAAAAAAGTTGACTTTGACCGTTGACCGAGACCGTTGACCGTTGACCGTTACTGTTGACCGGTTTAATTGTGCGAACTTGTGCGCTGGGCGAGGCTCGAACCCGAGACCTCTCGTACGCGTGCACGCAGCTCTACCAACTGAGCTACGTGTCTAACCCGAAATAATTCTGTTTTTAATTATACTTATATACAATTTACTCTAAACCGAAAATTATTTATTTTTTTTTTAAAAAGCTTTTAAACTTAACGGACCGGTGCTGACCACAGGTCTCGAACCCGGGACCTGTGGGTTAGCGTACACACAGTCCACCGCTGGACTGTGTGTGTCACTTGGTTACTAACTCGGTTTTTATTATACTTAACATATACTGTGCTCAACCCGGTTCAATTAAAAAGGCAGAATTTTATTTCAAGTGGGTAAAACGGGGACAGGATTCGAACTCGCGTCTCGTGTATGTTTGTTGCACACAGTCCACCGCTGGACTGTGTGTCTAACCCGTTTATTAAACCGATTTTAATTATACTTATATTATACCACACTTCATCTTCTTCGTTCAAAATATAAACATTGATCAAGAGACTGTTATTTGCTAAAATAGCTCAATGTAGGTTATGAGTCATCGGAAATAAAGTAAATGGAAAGAGATTGGAGGGTTTATTGTACCAACTGTTCGCTTTTCTTCAGACGTCCGGCAAGGTCGTCGGCTCCGTCTTGGTGAGCTGCGGCTGATAGAGTCTATCAATAAATTAGAGGGGTTAGATGCGGAGTGGGACTACTGGGTAATAACTATCAGTGAAACAGATGAATCAGATAATCCGGCAACGTCAACTGCAAAGGATTCTGGGTGAGGGATTTATATTAGAACTTGTCTAATAAAAGAATGAGCCAGAAAAATTTGAAGTAATTACCGTGCAGGTGGATGTCCCGGTTTTCCGGCGACTTGCAGAGGTTTTCCGGCGAGTAGATTTTCGTCGAGAAAAAGTGCGATTTGGGAGCGAAAAGGTTTTCTGGCGAATTGTGGTTGAATTTATAGGGTAGAATCGAGGTGAATGTGGTCTGAATTTGGTCTTAATTCGAAGTCAGCCGTTCTCCGGCGGTTACGGCTGTTGTCGCGGGTTCAGATGTCCGTTATAACCGTCGCTAACGTTAATTCAATGGTTAATTCGAGTGGTAACGTAAATCATTGGCGAAGTCGTCGGGATTTCCGACGACTGCTGTTTGGGCGCAAGTTGACCGAATTTGAATTCTGCATATCATTATTTGATTTAATAAATCCCTTATCTTAACAGAAAACCAAAGTGGCGGAGTGGTTTATGGTTGAGAGTTAAGACTTTGAAGAAATAACCGGCTGACCCGGGTTCGACTCCCGGCAGCCGGTTTTCCTTTTTAATTCATTTATTTTGATATTTTTACAATTTTAATTTATATCTTTTAAATTGTTGATCAATTATGAATCGTTTAAAATTAAAATAAGCCGTAAATGAACAACAAAATTTTAAAACTGATTGTTCGGTTATTAAACGAAGTGGGTTTTGAAAACCCGTTTTTCGACAAATGTTACAGTATCCCCTACTTTTATGAATTTCGTCCCGAAATTTAGGTAGTAGTAGATACAGGAAAAAGGTGTGGGTATTTTTCGCGCATTGAATCTTCACGTTCCCAAGTAAACTCAGGTCCTCGTTTCGACTCCCAGCGTACCCTGACAATTGGGATGCGGCTTCTTCTCAAACGTTTTTCTCCGTAGTCCATAATTTCTACTGGTCTTTCAATAAAATGCATAGATTCATCAACTTGAATGTCTTCTAGAGGAATATGGAGATTTTCATCGGCGAGGCACTTCTTCAAGTTCGATACGTGGAATGTGGGATGAATTCTGTTGAGTTCCTCCGGTAAGTCAAGCTTGTAGGCTACAGGTCCTACCCTTTCGAGTATTTTGAAAGGACCTACGTAGCGTGGTGCTAGCTTGCCCTTTTGGCCGAAACGAACTACTCCCTTCCACGGCGATACCTTTAAAAGTACTTGATCGCCCACGTCAAACTCCAAGGGCTTTCGTCGCTTGTCAGCATAGCTCTTTTGACGACTTTGTGCTGCTAACAGATTGTTTCGGATTTGATGAATCTTGTCAGTTGTTTCTTGTATCAATTCTGGACCGGTGATTTGAGCTTCTCCAATTTCGTGCCAACATATAGGTGATCGGCATTTACGACCATATAACGCTTCGAAAGGTGCCATGCCGATACTTGAATGAAAACTGTTGTTGTACGAAAATTCAACTAATGGTAAGTGAGCGTCCCAATTCCCTTTGAAGTCTATGACACATGCCCGAAGCATGTCTTCAAGAGTTTGAATGGTGCGTTCAGATTGACCATCAGTTTGGGGATGATAGGCAGTGCTGAGATCTAATCGCGTACCCAATGCGGCTTGTACAGCTTGCCATGTGCGTGAAGTGAAACGACCATCACGATCCGATATAATGCTTAAAGGTACACCATGACGGCTTACGATTTCACTGATGTAGATGCGGGCTAGTTTCTCATTTTTGAAGTCTTCGCGGATAGGAATGAAGTGAGCTGATTTTGTAAGACGATCAATGATTACCCATATTGTGTCGTACCCACCAGGAGTGCGAGGTAACCCGGTAATGAAATCCATGGTTATATTTTCCCACTTCCATACGGGTATTTCAGGTTGGACCAGAAGTCCTGAGGGTCTTTGGTGCTCAGCTTTCACTTTTGAACAGGTAAGGCACTTGGAAACAAAAACAGCAATATCCTTCTTCATGCCAGGCCACCAGTAGGTGTATCGAAGGTCTTGATACATCTTGTCGGCTCCTGGATGTACAGAGTATCGTGTCTTGTGAGCCTCTTTCATAAGAGTATCGCGAAGATTGTTGTGATCAGGAATCCATAGGCGATCGAGATAATACAGAATGCCGTCAGATTTGGTTTCGAGTTTAAGTTCTGCTCCATAAGATAACTCATTGCGTATGTCGTATTCTGTTATGGAAACATGTTGAGCTTCTCGGATTTGGTCTTTGATGTTGGTCATGATTTGCGAACATAGAAGACGAATAGAGTTCGCATAACCTTTTCGGCTGAGTGCATCAGCCACCACATTTGCCTTGCCAGGATGATACCGAATTTCGCAGTCATAATCATTAAGAAGTTCGACCCACCTTCGTTGCCTCATATTCAATTCCTTTTGGTTAAAGATATGTTGGAGGCTCTTGTGGTCAGTGTAAATCTCACACTTGGTACCATAGAGGTAATGTCTCCATATCTTAAGAGCGAATACAACGGCGCCAAGTTCTAGGTCGTGAGTAGTGTAGTTCTTCTCATGAGTCTTGAGCTGCCTAGAAGCATAGGCTATCACTTTTCCCCTTTGCATTAAGACACAGCCTAAACCCTGTCCTGATGCATCGCAATATACAACAAAGTCTTCGCAACCTTCGGGGAGTGTGAGGATAGGAGCGTCACATAGCTTTTGCTTAAGAGTTTGAAAGGCTTCTTCTTGCTTAGGTCCCCATACGAAGGGTTTTCCTTTATGTGTCAAAGCCGTGAGTGGTACAGCGATACGAGAGAAATTCGATATGAAACGACGGTAGTAACCAGCCAATCCAAGGAAAGATCGTACCTCAGTTGGGGTACGTGGCGCTTGCCATTCTTGTACTGCCCTGATCTTTGCGGGGTCGACATGAATTCCTTTGTCATTGACGACATGACCAAGGAACTGTACTTCTTGTAACCAAAATTCGCATTTGGAGAATTTAGCATAAAGCTTTTCGGTCTTCAAAAGTGAGAGGATGAGCCGAAGGTGTCGCTCATGATCAGTCTTAGACTTTGAGTAAATGAGAATATCGTCGATGAAGACTATAACGAAACGATCAAGATAAGGTTTACAAACTCTGTTCATTAAGTCCATGAAGACGGCTGGAGCGTTGGTTAGACCAAAAGGCATAACCATGAACTCGTAGTGACCATATCGAGTTCGGAAGGCGGTCTTTGGAACGTCTTCTTCATGTACTCTGAGTTGGTGATAGCCGGAACGAAGGTCGATTTTTGAAAAATAAGAGGCACCCTGGAGTTGGTCTAGAAGATCATCGATGCGAGGTAACGGATAGCGATTTTTGACCGTTAATTTGTTGAGTTCCCTGTAATCAATGCACATGCGAAAAGTCCCATCTTTCTTCTTTACAAACAGAACAGGTGCACCCCAAGGCGATGAGCTAGGACGTATGAATCCCTTGTCGGTCAGTTCTTGCAATTGACTGGCCAGCTCTTGCATCTCGGATGGGGCTAACCTATAAGGAGATTTCGCGACGGGTGTAGCACCAGGTATAAGGTCGATACGGAATTCGACTTCTCTCTTGGGAGGAAGTCCGGTGATATCGTCGGGAAAAACTTGCGGGAATTCCTTCACTACGGGTATATCTTCGAGTCTCTTCTCTTTGCCTCCTTTCTTGACAACGTGGGTTAGAAATGCTACATAATTTTTGCGGAGATATCTTCGGGCTTGAAGACAGGACATTAGCTTGAGTCCCTTCGAAGGGGTTTCTCCAAAGATTCGCAGAGTTTGACCGTCTGCAAGAGGAATGCGAATGAACTTCTCACGACATACTACTTCAGCCTGATGTTGGCTGAGCCAGTCCATGCCGATTATAATGTCGAAACTTCCCAACTTCATAGGAATGAGGTCAACGGAAAAGTCGTGATCGTTTAGAGTAAAGGTGCAGTTCCAGATAATGGAGTTTAATGAGACTGGCTTTCCGTCAGCAACTTCTACCGTTATGGAGTTCATAAGCTCGACACGAGTTTGATTGAGGATGGGTTCGAATTCTAAGGACACAAAACTCTTATCCGCGCCAGTATCAAATAATACAGATGCATAACTACCATTGACGAGAAACGTACCGTTAACCACGTTCTTGTCGGCCCTAGCTTGGTTGGCGTTGATGTTAAATGCTCTTCCTCTAGCAGGTGGAGGAGCTTGGTTAGCTTGGTTCACTGGATTCGCTTGAGCTTGAGCATGTATGATGTTTACCAAGCGTGGACACGTGTTTCTAAAATGGTTTGGGTCACCGCAATTATAGCAAGCCCGCATGGGTTGCATCATGGGGTAGTTGGGTTGATAGTAGGTTTGAGTTGTATGTTGTGTAGGCGGTGGTTGAAAAGGTTGTTGGGTTTGACCCATCATTTGATGGTGGGTTTGAGTTGTGGGTTGGTTGCGGTTCATTCGTTGCAGTGTGCGGCAGGCTTGAATGGTGTGCCCTGCACGGCCACAGCCGGTGCAGTATTGACAGGGGTAATCGGGGGAGTGATGGTATTGGCAACGGGTGCACTTTGGGTAAGGGCCAGAGTATTGCCTTTTGTGTGGTGCGGGTGAAGGAGTAACTTGTGTGATGGGGGCAACAGGGGTGGGGAAATTTGTTTGAGTGACGGCAAAATTTCTGGTATTTCGCTTTCTCTTGTTTAAAAATTTTGAGGATGAGGTGGGGTGGTTGGAAGTTGGGCCCTCTATGGGGGCTTTCTTTTTCTCCTCTTTGAACTTACCGTTTCTGATGCGGTTCTCGGTAAGTTCGGTGGCTAATTCCATGGCGGCTTCGAGCGTTGTAGGCGAAGCGCTGAGGACTGAGTCCTGAATCTTCGAGGGAAGGCCTCGAATATAGTGTTCCACCAATCGGTACACGGGGGTGAACAAGTTTGGAACCATCTGGTTCAGCTCAAGGAATCTTTTGTTGTAGGAAGTGTGATCCCCTTCCTTTTGCTTCAGTGAGTGGAATTCATCCTCTAACTTCTTGAGTTCGCTTCTTGGGCAGAAGCGTTTTGTCATTACTTCCCTTAACTCTTCCCAAGTTAAGGCCATAGCGTCTTCCACTCCTCTCTTACCCTTCTCGGTGTTCCACCAGGTCAGGGCTACCCCGAATAATCTCCCAGTCGCGTAACGTACCTTGCGATCCTCGGGACAATCGCAATTTAGGAAAGTGTTTTCCATCTCCTCAAACCAGTGGAGGAGAGCGGTGACACCTTCGGTCCCTTCGAACTTCGGGGGATCGCATGACTTGAAGTGCTTGTAGGAGCACTTCTTGGAGGAGGGGTTGTCGATATTTTGATCCTCTTGGTTTGGTGGATTGGCAGGATTTGCAGTGAGAGCTTGCTGAACTTGAACTACAATATCAGGAAGTACTGTGGCCATTTGTTTTGCTATCTGAGCGGCCAAGCGTTCGTTTGACCTTCCTGACTTCCGTCCTCCACGGAGCTGCCTAGCCGACATCTATAGGAATATACATAGGAAGATGGTGAGTTTTTGGATTGTATAGGGGTCATGTGTCAAAACAAAAAAAATGAAATTAACATAAATACCGATAATGCAACCACATCCATTGGATGTCTTGGGTTAGCTCATGTTGGGCCTCAAATGTCCCCCATACCTCCACCTGTATAGTCATGTGGGCCCCCATGACTATTGGCTTGGTAGGATTTACATTAGTATTGGCGATTTACACTCACATGACCCGAATGAAAACCACAAAATATGTTTACAAGATGTATGGTCGGAATGTGTCCAGGTGTAGACACAATGACAGCTCAAAGTGGGGTTAGTTCACACGACGTTTGGTATAGCATGCTTTGGCCTAATAGGTACTTCGTACTCTCATCGTTAGTCCCCAGGTAGGCAAACTGGTCCTTTATTTTGGATTTATACGAATGCCAAGCCTAGACAGGACGTTCCGACTACCGGTACTGGTACCCTTCCAGTTACTACATGCCCGTCATGGGAACTCACTTTGATGAGATTTGAAAATACATAAATCATTGTAAAACAATCATGAAAATGATGTGGTGTGTGCTTTCATGGATATGATATGTTATAAGAGTATGGTTCATGGTGAGCAATGTATGATAGTATATACTTATGAATATGCTTGCATAACATCGAATGTAACGATAAACATAAAGCATATAAACATCATGAGATTTGCATGTAACACGCAAAAATTTAAATTTTCTAAGCAACTATAGTATAGGCTCTAAGGGTCTAATAACCTATCCTATATCCCTATAGTCATGGCTCTGATACCAATCTGTCACACCCCGACCCGCAGCGGAAACAAGAGTCGGGGCATAATTGGGTTATCACCAAAGCCCATGATGTTTACTAATATGTTTCATATTTATTAAATCCAAATTACATTTCAAAGTTTCAAGTCAAATTCAGACAATACAAGGAAAGGAAAGATTAACTAAACAAATCCATAATCTAAACTGGTTTATTCTTCTAGGCCGCCCTATATGTTTCTTGCTTCAATTTGATCACCTGTATCATGTGTAAAAATGGGAAATTTTGGGTCAACAAAAGTTGGCGAGTGAACCTTGTTTAAAACATTTGTTATTGATTAATTATAGTAATTTAATTTTAGGAAAAATTGTGCAATAATCATATATGAACAAATGTATGTAAACATAACAATCACAAACCACCTTGCTTAAGCATGAAATAAAAAGTAACAATGTATGTGTTGGCAACGTCCCGTTCACGCTCATAGGTAATGGGGAACGGACGGCCTATGCTAATGTATGTGAGATCAAGGCTCAATCAAACGGAGCCGATCTTATGTTGGCAACGCCTGGTTCACGCTCATAGGTAATGGGGAACAGCTCACGCTCATAGGTAATGGGGAGCGGCGGCCTATGAAATGTATGTACTGAAATGATAACATTAATCTAAACTTCAACCACACAGTCAATGGATACACCTTGAATACACATTGATCATAAACATGATGGATGCACAATGATTAATTATAATAAATAAGTACGACACATGATACACCCCAAAATGTGATTAAAACGGGGAATTTGTAGAGATTCACTCACATTAGATGCGTTTGTTTGAAGATGATGGATGCGCACGAGTTTAGGGGATTGATCGACGAGAGATAACTAACCAAATAAGAAATGAAAAGGCACGGTAAGTATGTGGATTTTATTAACTATTTTAATAAGATTTTTGGGTATAAATTTGTGAGTTTAAGACTACTTTCTAATCTTGAAAACGTTATTTTTAAGTATTTTTAATTGATTTTTAATTTAAATAATTGATTTAATAAATAAAATAAATAATAAAAAAAAAAGTTGACTTTGACCGTTGACCGAGACCGTTGACCGTTGACCGTTACTGTTGACCGGTTTAATTGTGCGAACTTGTGCGCTGGGCGAGGCTCGAACCCGAGACCTCTCGTACGCGTGCACGCAGCTCTACCAACTGAGCTACGTGTCTAACCCGAAATAATTCTGTTTTTAATTATACTTATATACTATTTACTCTAAACCGAAAATTATTTATTTTTTTTTAAAAAGCTTTTAAACTTAACGGACCGGTGCTGACCACAGGTCTCGAACCCGGGACCTGTGGGTTAGCGTACACACAGTCCACCGCTGGACTGTGTGTGTCACTTGGTTACTAACTCGGTTTTTCTTATACTTAACATATACTGTGCTCAACCCGGTTCAATTAAAAAGGCGGAATTTTATTTCAAGTGGGTAAAACGGGGACAGGATTCGAACTCGCGTCTCGTGTATGTTTGTTGCACACAGTCCACCGCTGGACTGTGTGTCTAACCCGTTTATTAAACCGATTTTAATTATACTTATATTATACCACATTTCATCTTCTTCGTTCAAAATATAAACATTGATCAAGAGACTGTTATTTGCTAAAATAGCTCAATGTAGGTTATGAGTCATCGGAAATAAAGTAAATGGAAAGAGATTGGAGGGTTTATTGTACCAACTGTTCGCTTTTCTTCAGACGTCCGGCAAGGTCGTCGGCTCCGTCTTGGTGAGCTGCGGCTGATAGAGTCTATCAATAAATTAGAGGGGTTAGATGCGGAGTGGGACTACTGGGTAATAACTATCAGTGAAACAGATGAGTTATACCGATGATCAGCAGTTCCCCTGAAAGTTCAGAAATTTCTCCGGCGAATCAGATAATCCGGCAACGTCAACTGCAAAGGATTCTGGGTGAGGGATTTATATTAGAACTTGTCTAATAAAAGAATGAGCCAGAAAAATTTGAAGTAATTACCGTGCAGGTGGATGTCCCGGTTTTCCGGCGACTTGCAGAGGTTTTCCGGCGAGTAGATTTTCGTCGAGAAAAAGTGCGATTTGGGAGCGAAAAGGTTTCTGGCGAATTGTGGTTGAATTTATAGGGTAGAATCGAGGTGAATGTGGTCTGAATTTGGTCTTAATTCGAAGTCAGCCGTTCTCCGGCGGTTACGGCTGTTGTCGCGGGATTAGATGTCCGTTATAACCGTCGCTAACGTTAATTCAATGGTTAATTCGAGTGGTAACGTAAATCATTGGCGAAGTCGTCGGGATTTCCGACGACTGCTGTTTGGGCGCAAGTTGACCGAATTTGAATTCTGCATATCATTATTTGATTTAATAAATCCCTTATCTTAACAGAAAACCAAAGTGGCGGAGTGGTTTATGGTTGAGAGTTAAGACTTTGAAGAAATAACCGGCTGACCCGGGTTCGACTCCCGGCAGCCGGTTTTCCTTTTTAATTCATTTATTTTGATATTTTTACAATTTTAATTTATATCTTTTAAATTGTTGATCAATTATGAATCGTTTAAAATTAAAATAAGCCGTAAATGAACAACAAAATTTTAAAACTGATTGTTCGGTTATTAAACGAAGTGGGTTTTGAAAACCCGTTTTTCGACAAATGTTACAGTTAAATTCAACGAAGAAGACGAAGTTTCTATAGTGTTTAAGTTTAATATAAATCAAGATATAACTCGGGTTAGACACACAGTCCAGCGGTGGACTGTGTGCACACTAAACACGCTTACGCCTCGAGTTCGAATCTTGTCCCACGCTCCCTCGCTTTAATAAAAATGTTCCTTTTTATTACTGAACCGGATTCATTTCATATAGTTGTTAAGTATAATAAAAACCGGAATAATAACCAAGATAGACACACAGTCCAGTGGTGGACTGTGTGCGCGTTTAAAACACAGGTCACGAGTTCGAGTCCGGACTACTACACCGGTCCGGACAATTATCAAACTTTTTATTTAAGGCAGAAACGAAATAAGGTAGTTAGTATATAAGTATAATAAAAATCAGTTTATTTAACAAGTTAGACACACAGTCCAGCGGTGGACTGTGTGTTAACTCAACCCACAGGTCCCGGGTTCGAGACCTGTGGAGCGCACCGGTCCGACGCATTAAATCGTTTTTAAAAATAAATGATTTTCAGTTTAATCTAATTAGTATATAAATATAATTAAAAACAGAAATATTTCGGGTTAGACACGTAGCTCAGTTGGTAGAGCTGCGTGCACGCGTATGGGAGGTCTCGGGTTCGAGCCTCACCCAGCGCACACATACACACATGCGAACCGGTCAAAGTCAAGGTCAAAGGTCAACGGTCAACGGTCAAAAAGTCAACATTTTTTTATTATTTTTATTTATTTATTTTATTTAAAAATCAATTAAAAATACTTAAAAATACTTAAAAATAACATTTTTAAGGTTAGAAAATAGCCTTAAACTCACAAAAATACACCCAACAATCCTACTAAAATGGATTAATAAAATCAGTTTACTTACCGAAACATTATGCCATTATCTCGGTTAATTTCACTCGTGGTTAAAACCACTTTGTGCGCATTCAACATCATCAACCGAACGCACCCAATGTGAGTGAATCTTACAACCCCCTTTTTTAATTACACGTTTTGGGGTGTGTTATGTGTCATAAAATTAACTCGTTTATTTAAACTTGTGCCATACCATATTGTGATCTAAACTTAGATTGTATGCATTGCTTGTAGTTATGTATTTCATTTTGTCTATTTATATGCAATTCATTCATTAGGCCCATCAGTTCCTCGTGAGAGACGAGTTGAGCAACGCGTGCCTCTAAACGATCCATTAATGTTCATGTGTGTATTGTTTAATATTAAATTGATTGGTGAATAAGTTTACATCTATTTTTACTCATGTGTGGTTGTGCACTTTATTTTATAATCAATTAAATAAACTTGTTCAAATGTTTTCCATAGGATTCACTCGCCAACTTTTTGTTGATCCAAAAACCCTTTTTACACATGATACAGGTGAACAGGATGAAGCAAGGAAAACATAGGAAATGCCTTAGAAGAAAACAATGAAGCCTAGATTGATATTTAAGACATGATGTAATATTGATTGTAATTTTCTATTAAAGTGTATTAATGAATATGAAACGTTAAAATAAATGTCATGAGCTTTGATGATAACCCAATCATGCCCCGATCACCTTTTCCGCTGCGGGTCGGGGTGTGACAGATATTATAACACCTAATGGCATACCTCTCAACATCGTCCGTGGACAGGAGAGATTCCTGGTTCATAAGTAATGCCCTACCTCTAAAATCCCCAACGCGTTTTGGGCTTAATGCTAGTGGATGAGAGGAGAACTCCACAGTTAAGCGTGCTCAAGTGAGAGTAGTACTAGGATGGGTGACCTCCTGGGAAGTCTCCACCAGGGCAAACAAAAACAAAGCCGTGAGTTCCTGGATGGGCCACCCATCAAGGGCAAAGCGGACAATATTGGTGATAACGAGGGGCAGGGGTGTTACATTTTATGTTGTAGGTAAAACCGCACTATAAGCGGACTCGCGAGCTTGGAACGAACACACGCACAACTCTTTTTCGCCTTCAACGTGCTTCCGAACTAGTTTATGCAATTGGTCAAAACTTTTGGTTGTTTATGTAGTTAAAGTCTAGTTGTTAGACATGCTACAAAAACATGTGATTATAACTTTTGTTAAGCGGTAGTTGGTTGTATCTAGGTTTTAAACAGTTAACCTTGTATAATTTGGGCTAACTTCAAGTAATGTATAAAAGTTTAAATTTGGTTGTAAAATTTCGTTGTTTAATATTTAGTTTTAACCGCGTGAAAGAATGGACGTTACATAATGACACACCATAAACACTTACAATCATTTGGCACAACACATTTTCACTCGTAATCCGAATAGATATTTTTTCTCAATCCCTACATCCTTCACAAATGTAATTATGTTTCCGCATAATCATCACTTTTTACATTTATATTTTATAATAACTTTTTTATACTAAAGTTTTTTTATTGCATATGATTTAAGTTAATAAAATTTATATATACAAATAGGTTTTAAATATTTATATTATATGTTTTAAATTACAAAAGGTAAACCTTAATAGTTTAAAATATGAAAGTTACATCATTACATAAGTTGAATAAACTCCGGTGAAACATGGGTAAACATCCTACTTTATAGTAGTTATTGATAAACTCTGTTAAACTGATGTATTATGACTGAAATATGGATGCAATTGCAAGAGAGCAAGCGCTGAAGGAAGCCCTAAGTAACTAGAAGCTTGGAAAATCACTTGGAAAAGGTGACTTATATGAGTTCAAAGAGACTCCTTTGTTGTATTTCTTGTTATAGAAGACGTTTATCGTGGAAACCATTTATACTTATCTACTTTTTCAGCGGTACAAAGTCTTTTCTGATTGCATATCTCCTAAAACCAAACCGTACACCGTCGGTAGAACAATATTTTTTGTCTAACCTATTTTTAGCTGATCCATAATTTGCTCACACTACAAAAAAATGTATTCGCCACTATCATGGGATGTTCAATACTGGATATCCAATAATTCAAATATCCAGAAATTTCGGATAGTCGATTTCACTATCTTAATCTGCATCTCAAATTTCATATATCCAAAAATCAGATATATCTGAAATTTCAAATACGGATTCGGATAGTGAAACAAATATCTGAAATCTGAAAAATTATTTATGTTTTAAGATTTTTTTAAACATTTAATAATTAAAAAATATTATTTTGGATGCCCTATTTATTTAAAATATCCGAGACTTTTAAAAAAAATGTATTCAAAACATCCGAATTTTTAATTAATCTTTATTATTTCATATTGTTTAAAAAAATAGATACCAAAATATCTGATTTTTTAAGAAAACAAAATATTTGAATCCGATTAAGATATCTTAAACATCCGAAATTCGAATATCCTAAATTTCAGATATTTCGCATTCGAAATCTCGGATAATTCAGATTTGGTTTTCGATTTGAACTTTTTTGCAAACCCCTAATGGACACCTCGCGTATATTGACTTTTCATTCAACTATGTAGTTTTTCCCAGCTCATCACGTACATGCAATGCTTCTTAAGACCTTCAACGCAAAGCATCTGAAGTGTATTTTGGATGATATGGCAAGCACCTCTAAGTGCAAACCATTGGAGAGAGTTGTATTTTTTTTTGGTACTTCACGTACACAAGGGTGTTCATTTGATGAATGCATTTGGTGTGTGGTAGGGCCTAAGGTGTTCATTTGTAATGTTTTACTTTTACATTTTCATTTAATTAATAATATAAAAAAGCATGTACTAATTATAAAAAAGAATTTTATTCTTAAAAATAAAAATAAATGTAAAGAGTGGTAATGATGTGAAAATGTAAGTATTGGTATGATTGTTTCTAGGGTTGGTGAGAATTTGTATGATTTTTTGTAAGGTTTGAGATAAAATGAATGTTATCTATGCATTTGTAAAAAATTAATGTGACAGTTGACTGGCCAAGTTTATAATTACAGTTAACACCTTGTATTGATGATAACATTCTAAAAACCTCTGTTTGATTGAATGTGTCTCTAGTTACCTTTAAACGTTATTATGGTTTTACCTTATCATTACTCGTATATTTTCCACAAAGAATAAATATAACTAATTATGTTTTATATTTTACTCGAAACTTAAATTGTTATCATAAAACTAATAGACATTTAACTATTCAAATGGTAAAATGTCTGGAGGGGTATGGTCCCAAAAAAACCATGCGCCTGCACAACGAACCATACCCTCAACGACAACATACTACAAGAATAACTTTGCGCGCAATATGCAATGGTGCGCCATTCTTGAAATCAGTAGGTTGCATAACAACCTTGCGCGCAATGTGCAATGGTATTGCAACCTTGATACTAGCAGGTCGCACAACGAGCCTTGCGCACACTGCGCAACGACAAGTTCGACCTAGAAGTGCAGGTCACACAACGAGCCATGCGCACACTGCGCAACGACAAGTTAGACCAAGAAATGCAAGTCACACAACGAACTTTGCGCACACTGCGCAACGACAAGTAAGACCGATACTAGCAGGTCGCACAACGAACCTTGCGTACTTGGCGCAACGGCAAAGTAGACCTAGAAGCGCAGGTCCCTTGACTCTGCGCTTATCAAACAACCCTCTAGCCGCGGAGGCCTAAAATCTTGCACAAGGACAAGACAAACATGAGAGAAACTCATAGTCTTGAGAACAAAAGGACTTAATCCCTACAACTCTGCGCTGCCCAGAAAGCACTGAAAGCCACACAGAAGGGAAAAGCGCAAAGAGACGTTGACTAAATATAAGGGTACAAAGTGGCAGAGTTGTGACCCAATGACCGCTCGGCAGGTTGTGTCAGACTGCGTCGCATGAACACTAATGCAGAGGACAGATTGTACACCAACCAAACTCACGCAAACGACTGTCACACTTTCTCCACTTTCAGCTGAGGACAGATCTGACACCAGGGGCAACTGCCATGACACGTGGCTCTATTCAAAATCCGACAAAGTACACCTCCTGTCAGAGATCATTAATGATCGATGCAGAGGAGACATAACGGATATCCCTTGTCGTATGGGCCGGGCCCAAGGCCCATCAGCCTATCTCCTAAACACACCTATTTTCGGCTATAACATAAGGATCATACCACGAGGTAAAACCATCTTGATCTACATCTGAAAACATACGAGCTTACTTGCTTATTACTTGCAATCACAAATACTTATTCTCACGCTGAAGTGTGGTCACGGAGAAAACCATCCCCCTTTGTCACGTGACGAGGCTAACGGCGTTGCTAGTTTTGCAGATATTTCGAAGTGAGATCACCCAGAAGAACAAACGAGAGACGACCCTTTTATGCGGAAATATAAGGCTGTAACTAAGATATCTACGATACCTCTCGGTTCAGCCAATGTTTCTTCAATGTTAGTCTCTTAAATAAACTTTGTGATAATAATGTTTACTTATATTAGAATGTGTTTTTTTAAATAGACAATTATTATACACTAATATAATCTATATTCTATATTATATTATATATATTATAATACACTTGATAAGGACTCTAAAATTCAAGTATTACAATTTCAATTGCTTAAGGTACAAACACATGATGCATTTGTTCAAAAGATTCAACACATGATGCATATGTTAAAATTTAAGTTTTACAATTTCAATTGCTTAAGGTATAAATACATGATGCATTTGTTAAAAAGATTCAACACATGATGCATATGTTAAAATTTAAGTATTACAATTTCAATTGCTTAAAATTATAATAACTTTATATCATTTGCTGTAAGTCATAAATTTAAATACTAGATTCAAATTACCAAAAAGAAATAGTTTAGCAATGCTTACACATCCCAATCATTAATTGAAACCCGACGCGTAAAGTGAATTGATATATTAGTTGTATTAACAAATTGGTTTTAAAAATAAATTACGTAAAACTCGACGCACAACATGCGAAAAAAACATAAATATCCACGATAATGCCCTGACATTCCATTTAAAAAAAAACTATTATTAAAATATTATGTTACTTTATTTACATCTCATAATGTCTAAATCAATTGATGATTCTAATATTTTTGAAATTCATATAGAGACATATAATATAGAATAATAAAAAGCAGTCATGCATAGGTCAAACATTAACTTAAAATATGTGTTTACACTATTTAATACGTGACACATGAATCAAAATTTGGATAGCGTTTGTTTCGTGCAATGTAATGAAATTAAAATTAGAATTTACATAGGAATTGAAATTTAATTTGGATTTAAATATGCTCATTTCACATAATGAAACGGAATTTAGATTGAAATGGAATTTAGGCTATAGGTTTGTCAATTCACATTCGTAGGATTAGCTCAAAAAAGACATTTAATGTTGAACGGTTAAGATATTAATCTCCACTCTTATAACCTACTACTAATCTTTCAAAATTAAGATCGTTTACACATTTTTATCATGATTCTTGTTTTAGTTAGCATACAACCTTGACACGAGTCCATAACCCAATATTTATCCCATCCATGTTGAGTTGACCAAACCAAATAATAACGAATGTCAACGAACACCCCAATGTCAACATAAGTCATACAGGGAAATGCCAATGTCTATATCAAAGACTTGTCCCTTCCCAATATAGGGACTACCAACATACAGGACTCTAATTCACATTTGTAAATAAACACATATTTATATAACTCAATCATCAACGTTTTAGTAAAACAACATCAATCTGCCTACCATCATTCTAAAAGTAGTTAAGCATGTATATCAACCCTAAAACAGTTAGATGTAAAAAAAAGGGACACTAGATCTCCCTCAAGTAAACGTCACAGAAATCTATAACTCTGACTCTACTCGACCGCACAATGTTATTTAACTCAAAACAATACGGGTTATAAGTGCCTAATTAACCCGAATATGGTTCACCCCAAACCGCCCCGACGCTAATTTGCGAGTCGAATACCTGATTAAAACCTCAGTCGGTGACTTAACTAATCATCACCCGGTGACTTAACTAATCATCACCACGGTGACCTGATCACCTAGTCGAGACCCTCGAGGGCCCGACTCCCATTCTTGGCAACCTTGTAACCAACCACCACCATAATCGAACCCGTTAGGGTTTGATTACACCCTCTTGGGTGGGTCCTCACTGTCAGCCGCCCCTCATCCGACCACCACAACTGTTGGCGTTGCCACAACTGCCGTCGACTACCACTATTAAGTGGCGACCACACCATCGTAAACCCTAGCCGACCCAGCCCACGGTCCGGCTCGAATCGACAAAAAATCGAATATGACTCGAATTAACACACACTTTCGTACCTTGAACCGAAGATATATCACCACCAAATGTCTCGATTGCGCTTGAGTTGTTAAAACCCCCTATTTTGCAACACATATGATCGAAACTTGGGATTAAACCACCACATAGTTTCACAAAACGAGTGAACAGAAGTTTGAATCACGCAAAACGTACCTCAATTTATTGGAAATCACAAGACGCCACGAGCTATTCTTATCTTCCTCTTGTTTTTTGGACCACAAGCTAAGATCAAAAAGTTCAGAACTTTTTTTGGTTTATACATAATGTACAACCCAAAATTGAGAGTAAATTTGTCTTTTAAACACTAACTACACTTCAATCACCTCATTTTAGAAGTGGCAATAACTGAATCGTAAACCGAAAACAATCCTCTCATTTTAGAAGTGGACAATAACTGAAGCGTTAACTAAAAACAAATGAAACCGAACCGAAATCAACCAAAACATAATTAACTGAGAACGATTAGCCGAAACGAATTAGTCAAAAACCGGTTAGCATGATGACGATGGTACAATCACACTAGGAATGTGACATGTAACATTCTTAGAGCACCAAACAAGTACAAAACCAGGCCCAATTCTTAAAGGGCCGAGCAAAGGCATCTATCTCCCTGTAAACCGGTACAAAAGAAACTAGGGCTGCTAATTTTTCCCCAATTGCTTCTTGTTCACAACACAATTCACTCTCTGTTCAATTGCTGAACTACGCTGGCGATCGACACCTTCCAAAATCTTTCACTCGATCGGCTTTCAGGTACCCAAAAATTTCATACATATATATGCCACCGTAAATTGGCTTTGAGAGCATCAATTTCGCTGCTTTAAAGTCAACCTTGTGCTGATTTTATTTTAATCTACTTCTATTGCCGATAAACCCTAATTTTCTTACTGACTTGTAGTGAATTGGATGTTTGTTGTGAAAATTGAATTTACAGTTGTTGTGAAAGTAATCAAGTATCATGTATTCTTCGAGAGGGAATAATGCTTATGGACAACAGCCGCAGTCAAAGCCACAACCCTATTCTGGTCAAACTTCTTACGGTCAAAACGTAAGCTTGATAGTTTAACTTACATTATGTTGTAATTACAAGAAGAAATAAACGAAAATACTAAAGTTTGCTAATTTAAGTAGTAATTTTCAAGAATTGTTTTGAAAGAATCACTTAAAGTAGTGAATTTTTATTTAGAATTATGGTTGATTTCATTTAATTATAGGATACAGCTTTGTGTTTGCTTTGGAAAAATATAGTTATTGCATTAACATTTTTTTTGGAAATTTTTTAGTTTGTCAGTTTAATTTGTTTTCGAAACGTTTTGGTTATTTCAAGTAACATTCTTTAGTGAAATTAAAGCTTGAATGAAAGTTATTGTTTTTTTGGTTAAAAAGAAATTAGTTGTTCCCTTTTCTGACCTTTTTATCGTTGTTTGGGAGAAGCCGGGACCTGACGGTTCAAGGCATTCAGCCTTGTTAGGCAGCCATCCATCGTCTGGAGCTCATTACGGTGGTCAGTATACTTCAGTGTATGGTTCAACAGCGCACAATAGTGCTCTGCAGGTCAGTGAACCGTATGATCAGTAAAATGAGTTATAATCTTTCACTAGCACGCGCGATAAATATGATCATAAATCTATTTTTAATATCCATAATTGGCATCGGATATCTTTTCATTGGGTATGGATGTTTAGTGTATTTAAACTTTGATGCCACGTACGCAGGTTCCAGCTACTAGTACCAAAGGAGTTGGCTCATCTGTTCTAGAAGGTCGAAGTGGCTATGGGTCCGCCATGCAAGACTCACCAAAATACACATCTGACTACCCTGCTACTAGTAAGTATGGCCAAAAAGGTGAAAGCATGTTTTCTGATGATAGGCTTCCATACGCTGAACGAGCAAGTGCATATTCTACGCGAGATTTGCAAGCTGATCCAACTGTTCGGTTTGCTGATTCAATTGCTTATGGTCAACACAAGGTTTTTTGGTTTATTAATACTCGGTTACAGTTTTTAATCTGTTTTGTAAGTTGCACATCAAGTTTTCCCTATTTAACCCCGCATATGACGTTTTTGGACAGGATGATATTTATGATCGTCTGGATGCGGCTACAGCACTACGCCAAGACTTGTTACAATCTACTTCTGTAGATAGGAGTTCTAGGTATACTTATTTTTTTATCATTAATTTATCTTGTATTCTAGTTTTTATACTTTAATAGTGTACATTTAGTTATTTCTTCGTTCATAAGTTGTGATTGCTAATGAACGAGATACAATAGAGGTACTAAATACCGATGTCAACAACTTAACAAGAGGAACTCTTGAAGTAACGATTGATAAGTTAATAATATCTTGTAACACTAAGTAGCAAAACATTTCTGGCAGACAAGCTGATTATCTAGCCGCAAGATCAGCTCCGGTTCGCTCGGGTCAACTTTTGTCGTACGGCGGGAGATATGATACCGATCTTCATGCTTTATCATTGGTAAGCGGTCCGCAACATGAACCGTCGATTACTAGGAGCTGCTCCAAGGAGAGAAGTGGAAGATCTTATGTATGCTCATGGTTCTGCTAATCCTGGTTATGGAGTTAGCCTGCCACCTGGCAGGGCATATGTTTCGGGGAAAGTCTACATGGCACGTCATTGGAATCAGATTATCCAGGTGGCATTCTGGCACGCGCCGGTTATTCGAGGCTTGATGACCGTAAAGATGATGTGGCATATGCTCGGGAACTCGAACGAAGAGAGGAAGATCGTCGTAGGGAGATATTACGGAACGAAACGTGAAAGGGAACGGGAGCGGGAACGGGACCGCTCGCGTGAACGGCAGCGGGAGCGAGAACGAGAACGGGAGCGGGAACGAGAGCGTAGGAAGGAACGGGAAAGACGGGAGAGGGAAAGAGAACGGGAAAGTAGGAGGGACCGGACCCCACTAAGAATCTCAAAGGACAGAGGTCGTTCCACATCAGCAAAGCCCGGGAAGACTTCAAGACGGGAATCACCTAGGTGGAGTTTGTTGCTTACTAGTTTTGTATGTATAGCTGCTAGTGTATATTGCAGCCTTTTTAACTAACTTGGTGTTCTGTCATACTGAAGGCGTCATTCACCTGTTAAAGAAAAACGAAGAGAATACGTTTGCAAGGTAAAACACCAAGATTACTACCCATTGACCATGATCTATGCGTGTTGACCGTCCTGGGATTGTTGACCGCCCATCTTTCTTGAGTGTGGTTCTGTTCAACATCTGTTGAACCCTTGTTGGAATTTGCAGTCATCAGCTCGGTGAATATGGCTGTAGAATTAGTTTGGGTTCATTCTCTTAAAAAAATAAAGACTTTTGCTTTTAGTTACGCCATATATTGAGTTCTTTGAACATGCAAGGGCTTTACTTATATAGTTATATCATTTTTTGTTCATTACATTTGAATGGATGCTTCGTTGTCGCACAGTTACAACAATTTAAAGTATTATATTTTGCAGGTTTATTCATCCAAATTGGTGGACCCCGAGAGGGATTATCTGTCCTTGGATAAACGTTATCCTAGGCTATATGTTTCACCAGAATGTTCCAAGGTACATGTTTTGCACAAATCATTATCTCCTCTATTCTTCATCCCGTCATTAAATTGCGTTTCTGTTTCAGGTTGTTGTTAATTGGTCAAGGGAGGACCTGAATATTCCTTTCAATACCCCTGTTAGGTATGATTGCTAATGCTCGTATTTTGTTTTTTTTTTCTTTTTGTTCACTTGTATTGTTTTCTTTTGTACGTTAGCTCATATAATATACTCATCAGTTAATAACATGGCACTTGATTTAAAGCAAAAGACGTTAAGTCATCAACATCGATACAGTGTTTTGATCATAGTTATCGATAGCGAAGATAGTGTTCGCTGTTGCGCCCTTCATAGTGTATCGCCCTTCATAGTTTATCGCCCATATCTCCCAATCTGTTATCTAGCGACTCGATATCGTGATTATAGCGGGATTCCAATGACGGATTCCGGCTGTGGTGCTGCATTTTCTGCCGGAAACCAGGAAGAAGAAGAGCAGCTGTGTTTTAGCCTTTTTAGGGTTTAATAACTTTATGGATTTTTACATTAAACCCCTCTATCTTTCACTACTTTACGTTTAATCCCTAAAACTTGTAAAAAATAAAAAAAGTGTAAAATTAGTTTTTGTATTCTAACATTTAACTACCTCTATTTTCAATAGTTTACATTTTGTTCTTAAATTTATACATAAAAAGTATAAAATTAATATTGTATATATCTAAAACTATAAATAGCTATTTTTTGTTTCTTAAATTTTTAGCTACTTTATTGCTAAACACGAAATAGCGGGTGCTATTTCGTCGCTATCGCTACGTAGCATATAGGTACCTTGTCGCTGTTCGCTATCGATAACTATGGTTTAATGATTGAAAACCAACTTCTTGATTCTTTTCTGCTTTAGATCAGGAGAAGATTAATATTTAACATGCTTGTTAACGTTTGATGCTGGAACAGTTTTGAACATGATTTTGTGCAAGTGGAAACCCCAAGTGAGCATGAATCAGCATCGACGAAAACATTAACTAATGACCATGTAAAACTGGAATTAATATTATATATATCTAAAAACTATAAATAGCTATTTTTTATTTCTTAAATTTTTAGCTATCTTATTGCTAAACACGAAATAGGGGTGCTATTTCGTCGCTATCGCTACATAGCATATAGGTACCTTGTCGCTATTCGCTATCGATAACTATGGTTTAATGATTGACAACCAACTTCTTGATTCTTTTCTGCTTTAGATCAGGAGAAGATTAATAATGAACATGCTTCTTAACATTTGATGCTGTTGAACAGTTTTGAACATGATTTTGTGCAAGTGGAAACCCCAAGTGAGCATGAATCAGTATCCATGAAAACATTAACTAATGACCATGTAAAACTGGAAAGCGGAACTACTCGATGGAACGCCAAGGTAGACCAGTTTGAACATTAAGCACTTATGCATTTCTTATCTAATTTTATAGTGTACAATATCGTTTATTTGGTCTCTTTTGCTTGTTTAATTCAGTTACTATTGATGAGCGGACTTAGCAATGAACGCCTTGGAGGAATTGTCATCTGATAGAAAATACGAGGATCGTATCCCGCATCTTTGTAATATGCTTAGGTTTGCTTTTCTTAAAGACGGGAATTTATCCATGGCAATTGGTGGTTCGTGGGACCCTATTGATGGCAATGATCCTTTAGTAGACAAATCTTCTTTAGTTCAAACCGTTTTAAGGTTGGTTCTTTTGTGATAATTTTTTGAGTAAAATGCCTTTTTTGTCCCTGAGGTTTGGCCAGTTTTGCGATTTTTGTCCAAAGGTTTGTTTTTCCGCATCAGGATTCAAAAGGTTTAAAATCTTGCCACTTTCATCCGCTTCGTTAACTTCATCCATTTTTCTCCGTTAAGTCAGGGGTATTCTTGTCCTTTTTGTTAACTTAAAAGGCAATTCAACACTTATGTACAAGCATTTAGCATAATGTACATGTATTCAAAATACCCTTACTAAATAAAAAAGACGAAAATACCCCCGAGTTAACACAGAAAATGGTTGGAGTTAACGAGCCAGATGAAAATGGCAAGATTTCAAACCTTTTGGATCCAGATTTGGAAAAGCAAACCTTTGGACAAAAGACGCAAAACTGGCCAAACCTCAGAGACCAGATGCCCTTTTACTCTAATTTTTTTATATATTATCTTTTGATATCATGTCATTTAATAATAACTTTTAGGTACGCCAAAGAGCTCACAGGCCTTGACTTAAAGAACTGCCGAAAGTGGAATCCATTTCTTGAGGTAATTTAAAGTTGTATCCTTATGTAGGGTGAGGTTCCTTTAAAAAGGACCTTTTTTGTGAAAAGGCATAGGAATTGTAATGTAGGCATCATATTTTGGACTTAGGCATGATGTTTTGGCAAGAAAAACACCAAACATAACAATTTAAAACACAATGCAACGTATTATGGGTGTGAAATTTAGAACACACTGCTTAACACTTGAAAATATACTACTTAACGTTCTTGGCATGGTGTTTTAAGTTTTAAGCCTAGAATTCATTGAATTGTGTCTTAAATTGTTATGTTGGGTGTTTTTCTTGCCAAAACAACCCAAAACATCATGCCCAAGTCCAAAATGTGATGTCTACATGTCAATTCTTATGCCTTCTCACACTTCTCACGAAAAATGTTCTTTTCACAGGATCCTATATGTATACATATATTATTTTTTTTATTATTAAATTGTTTTCTTTTGACATTTGCAGATTCACTACGACAGAACTGGGAAGGATGGACTTTTTAGCCATAAGGAAATTACTATACTCTATATTCCTGATTTATCTGATTGTTTGCCCTCAATCAATGCATGGAGAGATCAGTGGCTCGCCCACAAGAAAGCAGTTGCAGAGCGAGAACGCCTGCATGCCCTGAAAAAAGAGGTATACTGTATACAAGAAAGATAAAATTAAAATTTGTCAAATGAACGTTTTTAATAATCCTCGAGTCTTTCTGCTACAATTTTTTCATCTGATAGTTTTGTTTCTTTTGTAGAAATCGCGTGAAAAGAAAAAAGATGCGGATAAGGAACCTGAGAAGAAGAAAGATGTGGATAAGGAACCTGAGAAGAAAAAAGATGCGGATAAGGTCGAAAAAACTGAAAAAAAGAAAGAGGCTGGATCAGCGTCAAAAGTTAACGGAAAAGGAAAAGTTGGCACTAAAGTGAAAGCAAAGGAAGCTGGAAAAGAGGGTGACAAAACCGTTACCGAGAAGAAAGACGTGGACAAAAGCGTTACCGAGAAGAAAGACGTGGACAAAACCATTACCGAGAAGAAAGACGTGGACAAAACATACGAGAAGAAAGACGGACAAAAGCGTTGCCGAGAAGAAAGATGGGGACAGAACCATTACTGAGAACAAAGATGGGGATAAAACCGTTACCGAGAAGAAAGACGGGGACAAAACTGTTACCAACAAGAAAGATGGTGTGCAGACCCCTGGTAGTGGAAAAAAGAAGATTATTAGGAAAGTTATTAAAAAGAAGGTTGTTTCTGAAAAGAACGAAAATGCATCGAAACAAAATGATGATACAAAGACAGAGGTTATTGGTGAAGATGCTGAATCATCTGGTACTCCTGTGACTGCGAAGAATTCTACTAAAAGGAGAGTTATTAAAAAGACTCCAGTGGTGAAAACCGTCAAGAAAGACGACGAAGCTAAAGAACCCGAGCTTTCCGAGGATAAGACAAAAAGTGAAGACGTGGTTGGTGAAAGTGAAAAACCTGTTGTTAAAAAGAAATTGGTTAAAAAGGTTATTAAGAAAAAGGTAGCTAAAGTGGTCAAGGAAAATGAAGCAGGGTCAACTATCGGGGAGAAAGGTGCAAGTGAAGTCAAATTGGAGAACAATGAGTCGGTCTCTGAGGCGGTCCCGCAGAGTGTCGGTGGTTCAAATGAAACTGGAAATAAAAGTGAAAAAATTCAAGTGAAGGAAGAGCAGAAAGCTAAAGTGGAGGGTGTTTCTGACAAAAATGAGAAATTGAAGGATGGAAAAGAGAAAAAAGACAAAGATGTTAAAACTGAAACCAAGGGTAAAGAGGTTAAAGATAAGAAAAAGGTCGAGGAGCCACCTAGACATCCAGGGTTGATCCTCCAGACAAAAGGGAACAAGAATTCAAAAGTATTTTTACTTGTCTTGCATGCTTATCACAAATGTTTATTTGATCTAGTCGTGTGATGTTTACGTTATTTAACCGTCATGTTTTTTTCCTGACAGCTGCGTTCATTGTCACTTTCTCTCGACTCGCTTCTGGATTATACTGATAAAGATATTGAAGAATCAACGTTTGAGGTATGTGAACTTTTATTCTTTTAACAACCATTGATTCTGTATAGCTGTTAACCGATTTCATTCTTTGGCAGCTATCTGTATTTGCTGAAACGTTTTATGAAATGCTTCAATTTCAAATGGGTTCTCGGATATTAACATTTCTCCAGGTTGGTGTACGTTAAAATTATGATGTTTATCGTAAAACTCCATATTTGACTAATTTTTCTTTAATCCATCTTTTCTTTTAGAAATTGAGGATCAAGTTTGTGGCTAAAATGAACAAAAAGAAGAGACAAAGGGAAGAAGTTTCCGATAAGAAGGAAAAAGAGAAGGCATCATCTGCTAAAAAATCATCCCCTAAACGCCAAAAAACTGATGATGTCACTGTCGAAAGCACACCGGTCAAAACAGAAGCATCGCATGAAAGTGGTCCGGTGGATGAAAAAACCAATAAGGATGAAAACATGGTTATTGATGATAATGTGAAGAACGTTAAAGTAGAAGATGAACCAGTAAAAGATGAAGGTTCTGAAGAAGAACCTGAAGAAGAAGAAGAAGAAGAAGAAGAAGAAGAAAAGAAGAAGAGAGGAAGAAGAACCGGAAGAGGATCCGGAAGAAGATGAAAACATGGCTGATGCAGGAAACGAGGCAAGTGTTGTCAGTTCTAACTAAACAAGGAACCAAAATCATATTTTTTAGAGTAAAATGCCATTTTCGTCCCTTAGGTTTGACAAATTTTGCGACTTTCGTCCAAAGGTTTGTTTTTTCGCATCTGGATTTAAAAGGTTTGAAATCTTGCCATTTTAATCCTGGCCGTTAACTCCATCCATTTTTCTCCGTCAACATAAAGTGAATACTTGTACATTATGCTAAAATCTTGTACATAAAGTGAAAAAGACCGAATTGCCCTTTAAGTTAACAAAAAAGACGGAAATATCTCTGACTTAATGGAGAAAAAGGATGGAGTTAACGAGCCAGATGAAAACAACAAGATTTCAAAATTTTAGACAAAAGTTGCAAAACTGGCCAAACCTCAGGGACGAAAATGGCATTTTATCTTTTTTCATTTATTATATGGTTTAGTTTGGTTATACGAGATGTTTCATTGCTGTAAGTTAAAGTACTTACGTTAGGTGATATGTTGATTTTTTTTATTTTTTTACAGGAGAAAGCTGACGTGGATAAAGTTGACATGGATGTGAAGTCTGAAAAGGTGGATGAAAAAACCAAAGGCGAGCAAGCGAAGGTTAAAACAACTGTGAAAGCGGAGAAAAACGAAAACCAAAAGGTGGACACAAAGAAGAAAGAAACCACGGTTACCATTGACAAGAAACTTCTGCAGGTATGCCATTTTTAAATTTCGTTTTAGTGAACTATTAACTTTATTTAGTTTGTTAAGTTATAAATGTATTTAAGATTTTGATGTACGCTTGCTTGTTTGTTAACAGGCTTTTAGGTTTTTTGACAGAAATCGAGTGGGCTACATCAGGGTAACTTGAGTTAATAATTAATATTCACCATCTTCTCATGTGAAGAAGCAATGTCTTAATACCATTTAATTTATACGTATTTGCAGGTTGAAGATTTACGACTGATCCTGCATGCATTGGGAAACTGCATGTCTCACAGAGATGTCAAGGTTATAATTAGTCAACCCTATGAAAAATCCACTGGTTTTGCCCAAACCTGTTAAGTGTTTAGGAATAGATTCGTCAGTCTCTTTCCTTCATTTGTTATCCTTATCTATTCAGGAACTTGTACAAAGTGCCTTGCTGGAGAGCAACACTGGAAGGGACGATCGTATTCTCTACAGTAAGCTGGTGAAGATGACTGATATCTGAACTGTAAGACACTTGCATTTTAGTAAATTCGTCTTCATTCTTGAATGCATTTTTCTGATTAGAGTAACTTGTGATAATATCATATATACCCAACAAAAATTATTATACCCATAGCCTTTCCTTAAAACTTTGCAGTAGCTAATTTAGGAGTTGGAGTTTAAGGAGAAATAGAAGGGTAAAGCTGTGATATTATCAAATTTAAATTCTAATATTTTTAACAGATGTATTTAATATTAATTTTTGAGTAAAGTACACGGATGGTCCCAGTAGTTTATCAAAATTTTGGATTTGGTTCTTAGATTTCTAAGAGTACACGGATGGTTCCTGGTTTGCACTTTGTAACGCATTTTTTTAGCATGTGCTAGTTGGGGACTAAATTCATTACAAAGTGCAAACCATTGGGACCATCCATGTACTTTTGAAAAAAGCCGAGGACCAAAAGTGTTACAAAGTGCAAACCACAGGGACTATCCGTGTACTTTTGGAAAGCTAGGGACCAAATCCAAAATTTTGGTAAACCACAGAGACTTGTGTACTTTACTCTTAATTTTTTTTGTTGGGTAAATACGATATAATATGCAAGTTTTGAGGGATACGAGTGTGTAATATCCTTTCCTTTTGTTATTATCCAACATATTTCTATTGTTTGAACGCCATCCCGTCCTTTCCTGTGTAATTGGTAAAATGGATGTCTTTAATAGTTAACCACAGTGGCTTGTGTCTTTCTTGCAGTTAATTGGCAGTTCATATTCAGTCATCATTACAACCATATGAATAGTTTGGATAGATGTTTGAAGTTTAACCGATTTCAAGAGGTCTACTTTTCGTTTGAATAATTTTAGATTGTGTGATAATTTACTTGTAAGATAATTTGTCAAAGACATGTTGGTTGACTTCTTGCAATACAGTAAAAAAGTAGGGTTATTTTTCATTAGACCTGGTTAGTATTTGTTTTATTGTGTTAGAGAAAATGTACTATCTCATAGACAAATAATTATATTGCTCATATTTTTACAAGTGGTTGCCAACTTAAGAGAAAATTCCTCTCTTCATGTTTCAAGCTATACTAAAGCTGTTCTCGCTTTTAGTTTGTGGGGATATTATTTTGTTATGATAATCTTATTGACTATTTTGGATTCTTTGTCGTGCTTCACAGTTGTTTAAAAGTTTTTCTTGTTATTCCATTGATAATTTTATAGACTATTTTGGATTCTTAGTTATGATTTACATATACTTTTAGTTTATCTTGCTAGGGCTAGTTTCCTCCAAGAACCGCACCAAGCTGTTAAGAGAACAAGAGAACTAATCATACCCAATAAAAAATTGAGGTGTCATCTATCCCACCACAAAAGTCAAGGGTTGTTTTAGTCTTTGTACATGTCTCTAAAAAGGGCAAATTGATCATTTTTCTAATAAACCAGAACATTCATAATTAAATCTCCTTATCTTTATAATTACACTAAAAATCACTACTTTTTCTTTTTTTAATTAAATAATATTTTTATATTTTTATCATTACCTTTTCTCTTCTACAATCACTTTTAAAAAACATTAAAAATTATAGAAGTAAACAGTATATTCTCCAAATTTACTGATAAACAGTAACTTTTTCTTCTTTTGCTCTCTTATCCACTTACAATAATTTACAATTATTTTTACAAACATAGAGGTTTGAGGTTCCATTTTGAATGGTCTTAAACATCTCTCCTTTAGTTTATCTCTCTCTTCAAAGATCTCTAATCTTAAACATCTATTTCCAAGCAAAAACCTTGGATATAATCCAAGAGACAAGCAAAAATATCATATCTAATCCCGACATGGTGTGGTGTAAAAAGTTTTGTTGCTTGATGGTTTGTTGGTGGCGGTATGGTGGTTGTTTTAGGGTTTGAAGGCGTCCTTCCGATGAGGTTGCGGTGGTTGGTCGTAGGGGTGGGTGAATGGTGGTGGTCAGTGGTCCGATTGTAACACCCTGTAAAATCTGTCCAATAATATAGCGACACGTGTTATATTTTTATTTTTAAGTCTACTAAAGACTATCAATGACTAAAAGTGTCAACATGCTCAAATTAAGTCTCTGAGTGATCTTCTGATGTCAACATGCATAAACCAAGCCTCTGAGTGACATTGTGTCAACATGCTTAAATATAGTCTCTGAGTGACTTAGTGTCAACATGCTAAAACTTGGCCTCTGAGTGACCGTTATCTCAACATGCCCACCATCTGAGTGACATCGGAGTCAATATGCTTAAAACGAGCATCTGAGTGATCTTTTACGAAGTCCTAACTCTCACATGTCCCATTTGTTGGACGAGAGGGATTAAATCTGTAATTATATAAAAGCTGGATATTGGAGGGACTAAAAGTGTCAACATGTTAATTTATACCTCTGAGTGACCTTTTTTAACGAACCAAGAGCTCGACAATGTCCGGGCATAATCCCGGGTACACCAAATATTGGCTACGGAGGGCTGAAAATGCTAAAAAGGTGTTTTAGAAGGTTTAATAAGTTGAGTGGCTAAATGTGGCAAATTTTCAAATCTGACATAGGGCGCTCGCGGGACGCGAGAGGCTTGTGTCTGCAGAAAATTTCCTTGGCCACCACACAAAGGTGCCAAAAACCATTAAATCGAAACCAAGGACTTCAAACAGTTATGCCACGTTTTAGGACACTTGTAAGCTCCCTCTTACACCCCTTAGCACCTGGCATCACCTCCTTCAAGCTCTCTAACTATAAATAGGTGCAAAGGTTAACCTTTGAACTTGCACCTTTATCATTTTCAACTCTTCTCCCTCCTCTGGAAGTTCCTAACTGAAAGAGCATCCAACTTAGTCCTCTTGCATTCTAGGAACCTCTTGTAAGTGTTTCTTGCTCTTGCATTTTCGTTTATAGGCTTTTATAGCCAAAAGTCAAGCGTTTTTAGGAAAACGCTTTGACTTTAGGTTAAGACCATTATGGTCCAGCCATTGTTCGTAACGAACATGGCTAAGTGATCGTAATAAGGTAGGTGTGTCAGTCCCTATAAAGGGCACCTTCTGAAGATCACGTTTGCTAGACCAATTGACAGGTCAAAGTTAAGTTATAAAAAGTCAAACATGCCATTTTTCGGAAAAAAATCATAAATTGATCTTATATATGTTATGAAACCTGTTTTGACACTTAAAAAAGTTGGTAATAATTAGAACATGTAAGAACATGTTCGGCTCGTCAATTTCAGTTCTAGGGTCGGTTCGCAACCGAAAGTCGCGAAGTTTGACTTCTGCTTTGACTTTCGATTCTGACCCGATTTAGATTAGTTAGCTACTGATCTAAAGTTGCATTATGATTGTAATAAATGTAGCATAACCCTCTGAGGTTATATTACACGACCATAATCAAGATCTGAGTTTATGCGCAACTTCCGTAATTATGCCATTTTGACTAAAATGCCCTTTTTGGATAAAACAAGGTTTAAATGATAATGAACTTGAAAATAAGTTTCCTACTGATGTAATATTGTAAGTAGGATTATTTGGGATGTTAAACCAGATTATAAACTGAGTTTACAAGCAAGTCCTTGAATTATGTCGATAAATGACGATTTAGCCCTTGTGGCTCATAAAATGGTTTTAATCAAATCTTTTCAAGATAATCCTTTACCTACTGATATGTTATATTAAATAACATATTAAGACTATAAACCTGATCTTAACATTAGTTTTCATTAAACATCGCATAAAACGTCATTTTACGACATAAGCACCGTTTCGGCGCATAATATGGTTTTAAACCATAATAATTGACCAAGACTTGTTACCTACTTATTTTAAACATTTTTACAGTAGGTACATGTGATAAACTCAGAATCCCAAATAATTTATAAACTATGTGTAAAATGACCAAAATGCCCCTTCGGTGCATAGTTTGGTCATAAAAGATAAATTACACATAAAGTTAATATCCTACTGATATTATATCATAAATAAACATTTTTTTCAGAATACTTATGGTTATAACATTAAATTATAATCAAGTTCCTTTTACACGATATAAATTACCAAAATGCCCTTATGAGGCATAATTTCATTTTAAAACCTTAACGGGCATGTAAGTTGATATCCTACTGATATTACAACTTATTTTAAGTATAATGGCATATAGAAATTGTCCATGACTTATCCGGTTACCCGATATCGCTAATATGCGTACGTTTAAGTATATGAACTATTTTACGGAAATTAACCGAAACGGGTCTAACCTTGTCATTTAAGTTTCAAAATCCAGAATGTCCATAGTTTACCCATATTATGCAAGTCAAAGTACTTGTCGGGTTTAGACTACATTCTATCCGATCATCGTTTAATCAAGCGCTATACGTCTTGATCCTGTACACTATTCGGTCTAAAGTCTATGACTTAAATAAGATCGTTAGTATTTAATTGGTTAGCTAATGCCATAATCCAGACTAGAGCCTTCCGGTAAATGCTATCTGCACTTAATTCATTTGGATACGGCTGAGATATTAAATCTTGCATTTTAAAATCAAGACTAGCTCAGGTAGATACTTTTGACTTATTTTCCCTATACGGGCTTGGGATACGGTAAATTATTACCGCTTGGCCGGAAATGGGATCAATCGAATGCCGGATTGTGGCTAGTAAATCCGCATATTCCGTTTTAATCAGTTTTGTTTGATAACTTAAACATCGGGGGTTAAACAACCGTGTCCTGGATATCCTCGGCTCATTACATTAGATAATGGCCACGATCTTAGCGTGGGGTGTAGGCATACACCTGACAGACGCTCAAATGCAAATTACCCAAGACGTTGGGGGTAACTCCTCTATGAGTTCTAAGTGGTGTGTATTTAATCATGTCTTGGTCTCTGTACTAGGCCCTGTATGTATGGACAAACATGTGAATCTGTTAACAAGGTTACAAAGTAACTTTCCCAAGTTATAAAAGATTTGTGCCCTATGAACTTAAATCTAATTTTCAAAATGTTTTTAAAATGAGTCAGTCGGGTGTATTTACCAGCGAAAGCTGGCGTATTTTCAAAAGACTAAGCTGCAGGTACAGTACGAAATAGGCTGGAAGCTGCTCGGTAGTGAAATAAGAGGATCTTGCAAATCCTTAGATCTGCCCTAAAGACTTCCGCTGTGTTCGTGTTTAATTGACTATGATGTTATCAACTTACGTCACGATACTCCCCACCTAGGCCCACCGGTGTATGGATTTGGGATTGGAAATCCGGGGTGTGACTGGTTGGTATCAGAGCCAACGTTTGAGAGAATTAAACACTAACCTTTTGTGTTTAATCTCAAACTTACTCGAGCACATTCCTTAGACTTCCGAGTCTAGGCATTGACCTAGGATTACTCATATCATTATTAAGTCATGAGTATTGTCTTTGAATTGATTTTTTCAGGAAAATGCCGCCACGTGTACGAGGAAGAGGAAAAGGACCAATGAGTGGAGGACGTTCAGGACATATTCCCCCACATCCACATCACCCGAACCCCTATGAGGACTCGGGAGATTCATGACCATTTGCCCAACATTCGCATACCCACACTCAAAGTTCTTACACTCATACCATTCGCACCACTCTCATCACTCTCATCATTCTTACCATGATGAGTTTAATCCAGATCAATATTTAAATACACCTCCAGCGATCAAAATTTGTTGGACCAACCAAACCCCATGGACGAGGGCTCCGACCCGGAGATGCCGCCGTCAGGATCGCATACGCATCCCATAGAAATCTCAAGCGATTTGAACTCTTACGCCGGATCACCATACCAAGTAACTAACGAATGAGACCAATATTGGAATCAATTTACCTTCGCCAACACTCCTTCCCATCACTCTCAACCACCTCCCATACAAGAAGACGTTCACATGGAACCAGTGGAACATCATCAGCCGCCACCTGAGCCGCCAAGGAGGAAACGAGGAGCACGTATGTCGGTACGTGCAGGTCAAAGGTCGGGTTCGCTACCACCATTGCCCAACCCTTACCCCATATTCAAGAAGACCCACAAATGGGTGGACCCTCTAACACCTCACCTGTGGTGGAACCAACGCCATCACCCGCGGTTCAACCACCACCATCGGGTTATAAACCCTATCCCAACATATCCAGATAATACTGGCTATGATCCTTTTAACCCATCTACACCAGTTAATTACCAAGCATGGTCGCATGACCCTTACATGCAAGCGGTCATGCATAACGTACTTTACCCGTCTGCTTTCCCACCTGCTTATCCACCTACTGGATATCCAAGTTATGGATACCAGTATCCGGTTATGCAACAACCACAACCACAACCTCCGCCACCACTTGAGGCCATTAACGAAGCCTTAGAACGAATGAAAGAAATGCAACAACAAGCTGAGAAAACGGAGAAAAAGACAAACAAGTTCTTCAAGAAATTCTTCAAGCTGGTTAAGGGAAAGAAGGACGAGTGAAGTCTCTTCTAATAACTTATATTAGTCCCTGCGAGGACATTGTTATTTCCTTAGTCCCTGCGTGGACATTTTTATTTCTTTAAGTCTTTGCATGGACAAGTTTATTTACATTATTTCTAGTATTGTAATTTCTATTTGGAATTTAATGAAGTATTTTTGGAATTATATATAAGTATTCATCCTTTTCAAAAGAGCGTCTCGAAATTTATGCTCTGCGATATAATTCCAAAAAGATCTTAATGGTTTTGATTAGCCAAGTGGCACAGACCACATAATTGGCCAACATTATAAATGATAGTTAAGGATAAAAAGGGCCTTCTATTAGGATAGTTAAGGGAAGTTATCCTTCTATCCAGAGGTGGTGGACTTAAGTTCAAGCCTCTAAGTCGTTAAGGTCAATGCGACCGGGACTATTAATCAACCATTAAGGTACTCTTATGTTAACATTCAGGAATGTTCATACTCCTGGCAGTGTGATTTGAGGAAACCACACTAGCCTTCAAGGTAATGGACTATGTCCTAACCTTATATAGCCTATGTGATCAAATTTTATCCCGGCTAATATCATCAGTGCGATGATAATAAACATCCATTAGTGATGTATTGCCCTTGGGGCTATGATTTAAACATCCCTTAGTGATGTATTGCCCTTGGGGCTATGATTAAACATCCATTAGTGATGTATTGCCCTCGGGGCTATGATTAAACATCCTTTAGAGATGTATTGCCCTTGGGGCTATGATAAAACATCCATTAGTGATGTATTGCCTTTGGGGCTATGATTTAACATCCATTAGTGATGTAATGCCTTTGAGCAATATTATATAATCAAAATGACAACGACAGCTGTGGTTAATATAACCCCTGTCCATATTTTATGTCCATTAGTGACAGGCCAATGTGCCATATTTTATGTCCATTAGTGACAGGCCTATGTGCCATAAATTTTATGTCCTTCGTGACAAGCTTATGAGCTAAATATAATTGTCAATTATGACAATGACAGTTGTGACAATGCGATCCACTGTCCAATATCATATATGGACTATGTCCAAATTGTAAGTTGCCTTTAATGGTCCTATTAAGACCTAGGCCAAATATAGATATGTTAAGCCTAAGAGTTTATGATGTTATTCACACTAGTTTAGGCAATGGATTGTTATATCCAAGGTTTAAAGCCAATATGGTTGATATGCCATGGCTAAGTGAAGTTTTATTGGTGTATAGAACCAAAGCTCAAAAGATGGCTAACTCGGATGAGGCGCAAAGTAACCACCGGGATGTTGACTCTAGCAATGCCGAAAATAGAGATATTAATAATGATAATTTTCAAGCTCGCATTGATGCAGCTGTTGAAAAGGCCATGGGAAAGGCCATAGAAAAACTTAAAGAGTCGAGTGCTACTCGATCTAGACCATTATCGATTACCCCATCCTCAGCTCATAAGGAGATCTCCGTTCACTCTTCGAATGCGAAGAGTGAACCAAAGAAAATGGATTTTGCTGATAGGTCCCGTTCTGTTAAAGACGGATGTACTTATAAATATTTCGTCTCTTGTAAGCCCCGAGATTTTAATGGGGAGAGAGGAGCTGTAGAAGCCATAAAGTGGCTGGATGAGATGGAGACAATCGTAGATATCAACGGCTGTGCTGATAAGGATATGGTCAAATATGTATCACAATCTTTTAAGGGCGATGCCCTAATCTGGTGGAAAGCTATGATCCAATCTACGGGTAAAGTCCACCTGTACAACTTAGGATGGCCTAAGTTTGTCGAATTAATCAAGGAAACTTACTGTAACATCCGTCAAAAACCGGGTTATCCAAACCCGTTTCGTTATTAATCGAATACCCAGTTCTAATTTTTCGTTGTATATTTATCGCCCAAATAAATTCTAAACGATACATAATTAATAAATATATTAGAATTTAAAAACTAGAATATAAAATTTCTAAGAAATACTGAATAAAAAAAATAAATGGGATAGTCGGGTTTCGAACCCGGGTCTCCATCGAACCCACACGCAACACACACCACTGCGCTACACACACATTTGGTAATAACCAGAAAGCAATTTAGTTTTATATAGAAACAAACATAAAAAAACCTGTAAGTTCAAATTCGCAAAAATACCGGTAACTGACGAAAACTAAACTTTTGCAATCAACCCAAATTGACGTTTTCCTTATGATTAAACGAGTGTAACTGATTTCCAACATTAGTTATAACTGAAAACCATAATCAATTGAATTGAAAACCGAGAGAAATCAGCGGCCTTTAAAAATTGAAACCGAAAATCCTTGTCGGACATAACACTATAAATACAAACCCATTCGCTTCCCAGTCTGAACGCACACACCCACTCGATCATCTCTCGGAAGTTTCTGTTAAAGTTTGGCCATCAGTTTTGTTCCGAGTCGTCGGAACCTCGCCGGAAAACCGAATCTATTCCATTATTGCCTTACTCTAAAAATATGACTGTTAGAGCTTCGACAGAAGTCACAACCTCAAACTCCCTGTAAAGCCTCTGTCGCAAGTCAAGCTTCGCCGGAAAAAAATTGGAACTCGCCGGAGTTGGTCACTGGAATCATCAAAGTGCTGTTCTCCAGAGGGTATGAACCTTTAAAACCTTTTTACGTTCATATTTAATTCCGTTAATTCGTAAACCAGTAATCAGAATCGATTAGATAAAGATAACAGTCGGTTTTTTGGTTTCTGGGTAATGTTTAGGAAGAAGATGAAGTTTTGCCTTGAAAATAAGTATATTTAAACATGATGTTTTAACCAGGTTAGACACACAGTCCAACGGTGGACTGTGTGCGATTATAAAGCATACGTCCCGGGTTCGAGTTCTGTTTGTGTTCCGATCCACTGAAATAATATACCATTTTTATATAAAAGCCAAATCCTGAAACATGTAATAAGTGTATAAGTATAATAAAAACCGGAATAATAACCAGGTTAGACACACAGTCCAGTGGTGGACTGTGTGCAAAAACATTAAGCACGTCGCGGGTTCGAGTCCAGGCTCCCGCACCGGTTCGACAGTTTAAATCATTTTTAAAATTTAATAATTTCTGAATAATCTAAATAGTATATAAATATAATTAAAATCAGAAATATTTCGGGTTAGACACGTAGCTCAGTTGGTAGAGCTGCGTGCACGTGTACGGGAGGTCACGAGTTCGAACCTCACTCAGCGCATACAATAAACACGGTCCGACCGGTCAACGGTCCGGTCAACGGTCAACGCCCGGTCAACGGTCAAAGTCAAAAAGTCAACATTTTTATATATTTTATTTATTTATTTATTTAATTTAAAAATCAATTAAAATACTTAAAAATAATATTTTTAAAGTTAGAAAATGACCTTAAACTCACAAAAATAAATCTAAAAATCCTATTAAAATTGTTAATAAAATCCACTTATTTACCGAACCATTATGTTATTATTTAGGTTAGTTTCTCTCGTGGTTAAATCCAAATTCGTGCGCATTCATCATCAATCCAAGAAACGCAACCACTGTGAGTGAATTCTTACAAACTCCCCTTTTTATTCATGTTTTGGGGTGTATCATGTATCGCTTAAATTAATTCGCCTATTCAAACTCGTGCTATACCATATTATGATCTAAACTTAGATTGTAAATATTGTTTGTTGTGATGTATTACATATTGTCAAGTTGTGTGCAAATTATTCATTAGGCCCATCAGTTCCTCGTGGGAGACGAGTTGAACAACGCGTGCCTCAAAAACATTCATTAGGCCCATCAGTTCGTTGAACAATGCGTGCCTCAAAAATCATTCATTAGGCCCATCAGTTCCTCGTGGGAGACAAGTTGAACAACGCGTGCCTCAAACACAATCATTTGGTGTATGTGTGTGCAATATTTAATATTATGTGTTTTGTGAATAAATTTACATCTACATTTACTCATATGTGGTTATGCACTTTATTTTATAATTGATTCAATAAACACATTTAAATGTTTTCATAGGATTCACTCGCCAACTTTTTGTTGACCCAAAAACCATTTTTACACATGATACAGGTGGACAGGTTGAAGCAAGGAACACATAGGAAATTGCCTTAGAAGAAAAATAATGAAGTCTTGAAAATTGTATAGAACATGTTGTACTAGTATGATTGATTGTAATGATTCTCCTTTAAATTGTAATAATAAATATGAAACATTATAATAAATGTCATGAGCTTTGATGAAAACCCAATCATGCCCCGATCACCTTTTTCCACTGCGGGTCGGGGTGTGACACTTACTGCCCACCTCATGAGGTGGAGAAATTAGAGACAGACTTTTTGTCTCTTTAATTGAAGAACCTAGATTGTCGGAAGTACGTTTCTGACTTTAACTCCCTATCTAGGTTAGTTTCCTATCTGATCACCCCTGAAACCAAACGCATTGCGTGTTTTATCAATGGGTTAGCTCCTGAAATTAAGGGTATGGTAAAGGCTGCTCAGTCTAGTACCTATAGGTCCGCTGTTGACCTGTCCCTATCCCTCACCCTTGATCTAGTAAGGCAAAAGTCAGTTAGGTCTAAAACTGACGGGTAAAGAAAGAGAGAAAATGACAACTCCCAGAGGTTTAATAAGAAAAATAAAGGGAGATTTGGGTTCAAAAGGAACCAAGACAAGTCGGCTGTGACGCCAACATGCAAGACTTGCAACCGCAGGCACTGGGGACAGTGTCATTATGATTCACAAACCAAACCCTGTGGTATCTGTAAGAGAAAGGGGCATAAGACCCTAGAATGCAAGGATCTTAAGGATGCCGTCCGCTGCGTCTGCAATGAAAAAGGCAATATTAAGACTAACTGCCCTAAGAATCTTAAGAGTAACAATGCGAAGCCTGGAGAGGCCAAGAAGGGGAATGCCCGTGCCTTTCAGATCACTGCAAGAGAGGCTGTTAATGACAACAATGTCATAACAGATACATTCCTCATTAACAATATTTATGCTAGAGTTCTTTTCGATTCGGGTGCAGAGAGATCTTTTGTTGATCATAAGTTTAGCAAACTATTAAACTTGCCCATTAGAACTCTAGATAAAACTTATGAGATAGAACTTGTTGATGGAAGTTTAGAATCAGCATCTTTCATTCTTGATGTATGTTCTATATCCATTAAGAACCATTCCGTCCCTGTCTCTCTTTTGCCAATGAAATTGGTGGGGTTCGATGTAGTTTTGGGCATGGATTGCTTATCTCATAACCAAGCCCGCATTGCCTGCGATAAGAAACTCATCGAAATTAAAACCCCATCCGGTGAAATGATCACCATTCCTGGATATTCACACTATGTATTGCCAGACAAGATGTCGTTATTTAAGGCATACAAGTGTTTGAGGAAAGGTTGTGTCATTTACATGGCACAAATTACTATTAACAAACCTAAGCCGAACATTGAAGACCTCCCAGTTATTTCATAGTATCCCGATGTATTCCCTGAAGAATTACCAGGCCTACTTCCAGATAGACAAGTGGACTTTAGGATTGATATCCTACCAGGGTCAGCACCAGTATCTTGAGCTCCATATAGACTAGCACCGACAGAAATGAAGGAGTTGAGGACTCAGTTAGATGAAATCTTAGAGAAAGGCTTTATTTAGCCAAGTTCCTTGCCCTGGGGAGCTCCAATTTTGTTTGTTAAGAAAAAGGACGGTTCAATGCGGATGTGCATTGACTACCGAGAACTAAACAAGATAACAATCAAGAATCGTTATCCTTTGCCCAGGATCGATGATTTATTTGACCAACTTCAAGGGGCTAGTTACTTCTCCAAGATTGATCTAAGATCTGGATATCATTAGCTGAAGGTTAGGAGTAAGGATGTTCCTAAGACTGCCTACAGGACCCGATACGGTCATTTTGAATTTCTAGTGATGCCATTTGGGCTCACAAATGCACCTGCAGCATTCATGGATCTCATGAATAGAGTCTACAAACCTTATTTGGATAAGTTTATCATTGTCTTTATAGACGACATACTTATCTATTCTCGTAATCAAGGCGACCATGAGAAACACCTTCGGTGCATTCTAGAATTACTAAGGCAAGAGAAGCTCTATGCCAAACTTTGAAAATGTGAATTTTGGCTTAGAGAAGTCCAATTTCTTAGACATGTCGCAAGTGAGCGTGGTACCCAGGTGGATCCCGCCAAAATAGAAGCCATAATGAATTGGGAAGTGCCCAAGACGCCATCGAAGATTCGTAGCTTCTTAGGACTGGTTGGTTACTATAGAAGGTTCATTGAGAACTTTTCAAGGATAGCCACTCCTTTAACTACCTTGACCCGTAAGAATGTTAAATTTAATTGGGGTCCAAAACAACAAGAATCCTTTGAGATTCTAAAACACAAGCTGAGCAATGCTCCTGTGTTATCTTTACCTGAGGGTATTGAGGAATTTATAGTCTATTATGATGCCTCGCACACTGGCATGGGCTGTGTGCTAATACAAAAAGGCAAGGTAATTGCTTATGCATCACGACAGTTAAAGGTGCACGAAAGGAATTACACCACCCACAATTTAGAATTGGGTGTCGTTGTATTTGCACTAAAACTGTGGAGACATTATTTATATGGCACAAAGTGTATTATATACACAAACCATAAGAGTCTCCAGCATTTGCTCAATCAGAAAGAATTAAACATACGACAACCTCGTTGGATGGAAACACTTAACGACTATGAATGCGAGATTCGCTATCATCCCGACAAGGCAACGTAGTTACTGACGCCTTAAGTCGCAAGAAAGGGTTAAACCTATCAGGATTAACGCCAAGAGCTTGAGCTCAGAAATAGCTTGAATGAGAAGTTATTAGATGCGCAAAAGCAAGCTCTATTAGAGGCTAATGCTCCTAATGAAAGATTAGGCGGAACTGTTGATCAATTAACGCCTGGAAAGGATGGAATCTTTAGGTTTAATAATAGAATCTGGGTTCCAATCTTTGGGGGACTTAGAGATTTAATCCTCCAAGAAGCGCATAACTCAAAGTACTCTGTTCACCCCGGTGGTGACAAGATGTACCAAGATCTAAAGAAGAATTATTGGTGGATGGGTTTGAAGAAATCCATTGCCACTTATGTGTTTGCAAGTTAAAGCCGAACATCAAAAACCGTCAGGACTTCTACAACAGCTTGAAATTCCCACTTGGAAATGGGAAATGGTAACTATGGACTTGATTACCAAGTTACCTAAGACCAAACGTGGTAATGACACGATGTGGGTATAGTATATAGGCTGACTAAGTCAGCACATTTCTTGCCAATTAAAGAAACGTATAATTCTGACAAATTAGCTAAGTTGTATGTGGACAAGATTGTGTCTCTACACGGTGTGCCGGTATCTATTGTATCTGATAGAGATACTAGATACACATCTCACTTTTGGAAGAGTTTCCAACAATCTTTAGGCACAAGATTAAACTTTAGTACGGCTTACCATCCGCAGACTGATGGTCAAAGTGAGCGTACTATCTAGACATTGGAAGACATGCTTAGGGCATGTGTGATTGATTTAGGTGGAAGTTGGGATGACCACTTACTCCTAATAGAATTCTCCTACAATAATAGTTATCATATGAGCATCAAGGCTGCTCCTTATGAGGCCTTATATGGGAGAAAGTGTCGAACGCCCGTGTGCTGGGCAGAAGTTGGGGAAGCCCAACTATCAGGACCTGAGATCATCCTGGAGACCACGGATAAGATTGTGCAAATCCGTGATCTCTCAAGGCTGCCCGAGATAGGCAGAAGAGCTATGCTGACAAGAGGCTAAAACTTCTTAAGTTCCAAGTAGGGGACAAAGTCATGCTGAAGGTATCACCCTGGAAAGGTGTGATGTGCTTTGGGAAGAAGGGTAAGTTAAGCCCAAGATATATCGGACCATTCCAGATAGTCGAATGTGTTGGAACTGTAGCTTATAAGCTCATATTGCCAGAGGAGCTTAGTGGAATCCATGACGTGTTCCACATCAGTAACCTCAAGAAATGTCTAGCCGAAGAGTCGCTAGCAATGTCGCACAAAGATGTGCAAATAGATAAAAACCTGAGGATCAGCAGGTTAAGAAGCTCTGAAGGAAATTAACACCTATAGTAAAGGTTAAATGGGATGCCCTTCGAGGTCCCGAGTATACAGGGGAGGTTGAGTCCACTATGCGACAAAAGTACCCCCATATTTTTGAATAAAATCTCGAGATCGAGATTTCTTTTAAGGGGTGAGGATGTAACATCCTGTAAGATCGTGTCCAATAATATAGCGACACGTGTTATATTTTTATTTTTAAGTCTACTAAAGACTATCAAGGACTAAAAGCGTCAACATGCTTAAACTAAGTCTCTAAGTGATCTTCTGATGTCAACATGCATAAACCGAGCCTCTGAGTGACCATTAGTGTCAACATGCTTAAAATATAGCCTCTGAGTGACCATTAGTGTCAACATGCTTAAAATATAGCCTCTGAGTGACCATTAGTGTCAACATGCTAAAACTTGGCCAGAGTGACCGTTATGTCAACATGCCCCAGCCTCTGAGTGACATCGGAGTCAACATGCTTAAAACGAGCCTCTGAGTGATCTTTTACGAAGTCCTAAGTCTCACATGTCCCATTTGTTGGACGAGAGGGATTCAATCTGTAATTATATAAAAGTTGGATATTGGAGGGATTAAAAGTGTCAACATGTTAATTTATACCTCTGAGTGACCTTTTAACGAACCAAGAGCTCGACAATGTCCGGGCATAATCCCGGGTACACCAAATATCGGCTACGTAGGGCTAAAAATGCTAAAAAGGTGTTTTAGAAGGTTTAATAAGTTGAGGGGCTAAATGTGGAAAATTTAAAAATCTGACATAGGGCGCTTACGGGCCGCGAGAGGCTAAGGCCTGGCCTCTCGCGGGGCGCGAGAGGCTTGTGTCTGCAGAAAATTTCCTTGGCCACCACGCAAAGGTGCCAAAAACCATTAAATCGAAACCATGGACTTTCAGACAGTTATGCCACATTTTAGGACACTTGTAAGCTCCCTCTTACATTAGCACCTGGAATCACCTCCTTCAAACTCTCCAACTATAAATAGGTGCAAAGGTTCAACCTTTGAACTTGCACCTTTCTCATTTTCAACTCTTCTCCCTCATCTGGAAGTTCCTAACTGAAAGGAGCATCCAACTTAGTCCTCTTGCATTCTAGGAACCTCTTGTAAGTGTTTCTTGCTCTTGCATTTTCGTTTATAGGCTTTTATAGCCAAAAGTCAAGCGTTTTTCAGAAAACGCTTTGACTTTCGGTTAAGACCATTATGGTCCAGCCATTGTTCGTAACGAACATGGCTAAGTGATCGTAATAAGGTAGGTGTGTCAGTCCCTATAAAGGGCACCTTCTGAAGATCACGTTTGCTAGACCAATTGACGGGTCAAAGTTAAGTTATAAAAAAGTCAAACATGCCATTTTTGGAAAAAATCATAAATTGATCTTATATATGTTATGAAACCTGTTTTAATACTTAAAAAGTTGGTAATAACTATAACATGTAAGAACATGTTCGGCTCGTCAATTTCAGTTCTAGGGTTGGTTCGCAACCGAAAGTCGCGAAGTTTGACTTCTGCTTTGACTTTCGATTCTGACCCGATTTAGATTAGTTAGCTATTGATCTAAAGTTTCATTATGATTGTAATATAATCTAGCATAACCTTCTGAGGTTATATTACACGACCATAATCAAGATCTGAGTTTATGTGCAAGTTCCTTAATTATGCCATTTTGACTAAAATGCCCTTTTTGGATAAAACAATGTTTAAATGATAATGAACTTGAAAATAAGTTTCCTACTGATGTAATATTATAAGTAGGATTATTTAGGATGTTAAACCAGATTATAAACTGAGTTTACAAGCAGGTCCTTGAATTATGTCGATAAATGACGATTTAGCCCTTGTGGCTCATAAAATGGTTTTAATCAAATCTTTTCAAGGTAAATTCTTTACCTACTGATATGTTATATTAAATAACATATCTAAGACATATAAAACTAATCTTAACATCAGTTTTCATTAAGCATCGTATAAAACGTCATTATACGACATAAGCGCCGTTTCGGCGCATAATATGGTTTTAAACCATAATAATTGACCAAGAATTGTTACCTACTTATTTTAAACATTTTTACAGTAGATACATGTTATAAACTCAGAATCCCAAAGAATTTATAAACTATGTGTAAAATGACCAAAATGCCCATTCGGTGCATAGTTTGGTCATAAAAGATAAATTACACATAAAGTTATATCCTACTGATATTATATCATAAATAAAACATTTTTTTTAGAATAATTATGGTTATAACATTAAATTATAATCAAGTTCCTTTTATACGATATGAAATTACCAAAATGCCCTTATGAGGCATAATTTCATTTTAAAACTTTAACGGGCATGTACGTTGATATCCTACTGATATTACAACTTAATTTAAGTATAATGGCATATAGAACTTGTCCATGACTTATCCGGTTACCCGATATCGCTAATATGCGTACGGTTAAGTATATGTAACTATTTTACGGAAATTAACCGAAACGGGTCTAACCTTGTCATTTAAGTTTCAAAATCCAGAATGTCTATAGTTTACCCATATTATGCAAGTCAAAGTACTTGTCGGGTTTAGACTACATTCTATCCGATCATCGTTTAATCAAGCGTTATATGTCTTGATCATGTACACTATTCGGTCTAAAGTCTATGACTTAAATAAGATCGTTAGTATTTAATTGGTTAGCTTATGCCATAATCCAGACTAGAGCCTTCCGGTAAATGCTATCTGCACTTAATTCATTTGGATACGGCTGAGATATTAAATCTTGCATTTTAAAATCAAGACTAGCTCAGATAAATATTCTTGACTTATTTTCCCTATACGGGCTTGGGATACGGTAAATTATTACCGCTTGGCCGGAAATGGGATCAATCGAATGCCGGATTGTGGCTAGTAAATCCGCATATTCCGTTTTAATCAGTTTTGTTTGATAACTTAAACATCGGGGGTTAAATTACCGCGTCCTGAATATCATCGGCTCATTACATTAGATAATGGCCACGACCTTAGCGTGAGGTGTAGGCATACACCTGACAGACGCTCAAATGCAAATTACCCAAGACGTTGGGGGTAACTCCTCTGTGAGTTCTAAGTGGTGTGTATTTAATCATGTCTTGGTCTCTGTACTGGGCCCTGTATGTATGGACACATGTGAATCTGTTAACAAGGTTACAAAGTAACTTTCCCAAGTTATAAAAGATTTGTGCCCTATGAACTTAAATCTAATTTTTAAAATGTTTTTAAAATGAGTCAGTCGGGTGTATTTACCAGCGAAAGCTGGCGTATTTTCAAAAGACTAAGCTGCAGGTACAATACGAAATAGGTTGGAAGCTGCTCGGTAGTGAAATAAGAGGATCTTGCAAATCCTTAGATCTGCCTTAAAGTCTGTTTTATATTCTTTCTTTGTACATTTATGATCCGCCTGTGGATCTTCTATTATGAGCATGTATATTATTTTGTATTTCGAACATTTGTTTGTAATAGTAATTTTACTCCAAGACTTCCGTTGTGCCCGTGTTTAATTGACTATGATGTTATCAACTTACGTCACGATACTCCCCACCCGGGCCCACCAGTGTATGGATTTGGGATTGGAAATCGGGGGTGTGACACCGATGTGGGGGTGTACGTTGGTGGTCGACGTGGGGGTGAATGTCGGTGGTACGACGTGGAGGTGTGTGGGTGTATGGTGGTGGTCGATAGAGATGACGTTCTAGGGTTCCGGTGACCCGGACACGGGGAAGAAGAAGGAGGGTGGGCGCTCTGTTGATGGTTCCGTCTAAGGATTTTCTCGAATTCATCAATATTTACTTGGTAAGTGTATGATTTAGCTACTGCTTTCCTGTAATCTTCTCTATTTAGGGTTTTGTTTTGGGGCTACATTGAGTTAACTTTTTGCAATTTCATTTAAAAATAGGTAAATGATAAAAAAAATATATAGTGTTGCATATATACACAGATTTATCTATGCTAATACATACATGGTTGTTTGTAAATGTCGTTAAAAAGAATATAGTTCGAATGCATAAATTATTTAAAAGATGACACAAAGTGAAGTGCTTTCAAGTTACAACGTATTTTGGGTTTAAAATTAAAACATGTAAAAAGATATGGAATTTAAAGGATTGGTGTCTATTAAATGAACTTGAACTTGAATTTGAATTGGGTTTAATCAAAGGGTTGTGATTTATTTATTCAGTATTTAAATTCTAAAATTGTAAACGTGGTTAAAAAATGAATGTGAGAAAAGGAGGGTGGGGAGGTACACTTACGTCCTATGTTAGTGTTTATGGCAGCCATGCCATTTTCTCAAAATGCACACCATAGAGCATGTGTAGTAGGAGGGGAAAGACCCTTGGGTATTTTGTGTTATGTGCCGAGCCAGTCAGTATGTAGAATTGTGGGATATTATGTTAGGAGTGTAGTGGGGATGTGAGCAGACCATTATGTTAAAAGGGTGTAATAGAATTAAATAAAAAAAATCTAAAAAATGCTATTGGCCAAACAAAAAGAAAAAGACGTTTAAAAAAGCATGCTCCTCCATTTTTTTCAAAAAAAAAACCGCCCCTGGGGCGGTCAGGTGGCGATTTTAGGTGGTTTTTTTTTGGAAAAACACAAAAAAAAACCCCGCTACGGTAATCATATATTTTTTAACTTAAAAACAATAAAGTCACCATCAAATACACGCAAAGTCAAATAACACATCTCCACCATTGATCTCTGTTTGATCATTGGTTTGGGTTAGTTTCTATAGTTTCAACAACTCTACTGTAGAGAAACCGTTCACAATACAAACTAAAATAATAATTTTATTAATGAAATTCTGAATATATGATATATACAAAATTGAAATAAACAGAATGAAAATACATAAGAAAACTAAACTGAGAAACAAATTACAAAGAAACAAAGAAATAAAAACGAAGGTGACTGAGGCAAGTGAGAAACACATTACAAAGAAACAAAGAAATAAAAACGAAGGTGACTGAGGCAGGTGAAGATCACGCTTCCCTTGAAACAGATTTCGTGCCACCTAGGTGAACCCGTTTGTTTCCCAGAGCACAACAGCCTAAGCATATTGTACTGCTGAGATTAGCCTAACACCTAAAAAGATACCTGAAACAAGAGTGTGCAGAGTATCAAAGTTAGGAAATTCGTTGGAGGTGTGTGTTGAATGAACCATACAATTTTCAGTCTTCTGTGTTTCCTGAACAAAGCACCAGGCTTGTATAATCTGTTTAGAATCCCACAAGTCACAATTGAATACAATATTCAATAAAAAATTAAGTCTCACTTGAATTCTGAGACCTTCATTCACTTGACCAGTAGGAATGTAAACAGTCAACCAGACCACTGGCTCAAGTTACATCTAAAAAATAGTAAAGGCGGCACGCGGCGATGCGAAGTGCACCACATTGCGTCCATCGCCCTCGTGACCTCACGGGCGCGTGTCGGGTGCTTCGCACCCTCCTGGATGCCATTGGGTGTGACTTGTCACATATGAATATATTTGTGTAGAGAATTATAGATATAAATCAACAAAAGATTTATCTCTCCACCAATGTGGGACAAACACAACTTTCCACACATTAAAGTTCCAACACACAATTAAAGCTTATGATCTCTCATTTATTTTGCTTTAATCACTAAATTATTTATCATGATTTCCAACAATCCCCCACATGAATGAAGATCATCCCACAGCGGTTAAGTAATGCATGATAGGTAAGTTTCCTTTTGAACCCTCCTTTGTGACATATACTTAGTCTCCTAGCAGTTAGTAGACGCGATGTCCTTGAACCAACTCATTTTTACGTAGACGTTATTACACATCACACATTACTCTTCCTGGTCTGGCTAACCCCTCATAGTTGTGTCCGTTATGGTCATGGAACACTAAACTGGTTCTACGAGAGCTCTAGGAATTGTGCCGCCAATTCCATTTGAAGTGACCCCACTTCTCTCTAACATAGGTGATTTACAAATCATTAAAAACCATATGCTTAACCTCTCTTGATATCACTGATTTAAGTAGGAACGGACTAGGAAGTTTGTAACTCCCTTTGTATGTTGAGGTACTCCCCCACAGTGACCTCAATTTGTACAGTTAAGTGGTCCTATTGAGCCTAGCATGGGATCTCCAATCTTCTAGGATAAGTTTCTCGTTGTACAAACTTACTCCAAGGCTTTAGTCACATTCCCATTGACGACTTATGTACTACCTCTCTTCTTAAGCCTTTTATAAGTGGATCCGTAATGTTATCATTTGACTTCACATAGTCAATCGTGATAACTCCAATTGAGAGTAGTTGTTGTATCGTGTTATGCCGACGTCGTATTTGCCTTGATCTGCCATTATACATTGCATTTTGAGCTCTACCAATAGCTGATTGGCAATCACAATGTATACAAATAGCCGTCACAGGCTTAGGCCATCTTGGAACATATTCCAAGAATTGACGTAACCATTTGGCCTCTTTTCTAGCTTTATCTAACGTGATAAACTAAGAGTCCATCATGGATCTAGCTATAAGTGTTTGTTTGGACGACTTCTAAGATATACTGCTTCTCCAAGGATAAACACATAACCACTTGTAGCTCTGGAATCTTTCATATCGGATATCCAGTTGGCATCACTGAATCCTTCCACAATAGCTGGATTTTGGCCATAATGCAGTCCATAGTTTCTCGTGTATCTCAAATACCTTAATAATCTTGTCATACCCTTCTAGTGCTCTGAACTAGGATTACTAGTATATCTACTTAGCCTACTCACAACATATGCTAAGTCTGGCCGAGTACATGACATGAGATACATAAGACTGCCAATGATCCTTGAGTATTCCAATTGAGCAACCCTCTAGCCTCTATTTTTTTACAATTGTTGAGAGGTGTCAAATGGAGTTTGAGCTACACTCGTGTCCTCTGGATTGAACTTTTGAAGGATCTTATCAACATAATGAGATTGACTTAGCACCAAACTAGTTTGGGTTCTTATGATCTTTACTCCAAGAATCACATCAGCTAGACCCTTATCTTTCATGTCAAATCTCGCTTTCAACATGTCTTTAGTAGATTTGATCATCTTTTCATCACTCCCAATGATAAGCATATCATCTACATAAAGGCATAAAATCACATAACCTTTAGAAGTGTCTGTCAAATAGACACATTTATCGCATTCATTTATTTGAAACCATAGTTAAGCATAACTTGGTCAAACTTTTGACGCCATTGTTTTGGAGCTTGCTTCAAGCCATATAATAACTTGACGAGTTTACACACTTTGACCTCTTGGCCAGGAGCTGAGAAACCCTCTGGTTGCTCCATGTAAATATCTTCCTCTAATTCCCCATTGAGAAATGTGGTTTTTACATCCATTTGATGTATTTCCAAATTTCTCGAAGCTGCAATTGCAAGCAACAGTCTAATAGAGGTTATTCTAGTTACAGGCGAGTATGTGTCAAAATAATCAAGACCTTCCTTTTGTCTAAACCCTTTGATCACAAGCCTTGCCTTATACTTGTCGACAGAGCCATCAGCTTTCATCTTTTTTCTTAAATATCCATCGATATCCAAGTGGCTTGCACCCTAGTGGAAGATCTACTAGCTCCCAAGTATGATTCTGTAAGATAGAATCAATTTCACTCTTGATGGCTTCTTTCCATTGAGGTCCATCTGAAGAAGTGACTGCTTCTCGATAGGTTTGAGGCTCACTCTCAACCATGTAGGTAAGAAAGTCAGGCCCAAAGGATTTCTCAGTCCTTTGCCGTTTACTTCTTCTTGGCTCACCTTCTTCAGCCTCTGATTGTTCTTGAGTTTCCTCTCGAACAATCTCATCAACTGTTATTGATGAACTTGCATGATTTGAAGAACTCACAAGAGTTTGTTCTAACATTGGAAACTCTTCTTCAAAGTAAGTCACATTTCCTTGCCTTGTCTCTATGATAGAGTCCTTGTGCACATCAGGATTCTTGGATTCATATACAAGAAAACGATGTGTGTCACACCCCGACCCGCAGCGGAATAAAAGTCGGGGCATAATTGGGTTATCACCAAAGATCATGATATTTACTAAGATGTTTCATATTTGTTAAATTCAAATTACAAACTTAAATATCCAAAAACAAACTTTCATACAATTACAAAGGAAAATGAAACTATAAATTTTGTTCCAAAGCATAAGCTGGTTTATTCTTCTAGGCCATCCTAAGTGTTTCCTGTCTCGGCTGGATCACCTGTATCATGTGTAAAAATGGGGGAGATTTTGGGTCAACAAAAGTTGGCGAGTGAACCTTGATAAAACATTGTGGACTAATTTCTTGTTTTATTTATTAAAAAAAAGTCGTGCATTAATCACATGTGAGCAAACATATATATATAAACAATCACAAACCACTTTGGATGAGTATATGACATGAATGATGATGTATTTGAGATCAAGGCTCAATCAAACGGAGCCGATCTAATGAGGCTCCTGATGCTCAACCCGTATCCCACGGGGAACTGATGGGCCTAATGAAATGCGTGCACTGAAATGATAAAATTCAATCTACATATAATTCACACAACAATTGATACACATTTGATCACGGATATGATGTATGCACAAGTGTTTAAATAAAATAAAATAATAGTACGACACATGATACACCCCAAAACATGATTAAAACGGGGAATTGGTAGAGATTCACTCACAGTGGATGCGTTTCTTGATGACGATGAATGCGCACGAATATTATGATTCAACCGACGAGGGAAAACTAACCTAAATAATAACGACATGATTCGATTAAATAAATAAATTATTTGAGATTATTATTTTTAATTAGTGTTCTTTAATGAGATTTTTAGATTTATTTTTGTGAGTTTAATGCAAATTTTTAACCTTAAAAACCTTATTTTTAAGTATTTTTAAATAATTTTTCAATTAAATAAATAAACAAAAATAAATAAAAATGGGTTGACTTTGTCAGGTTTGACCGGTCAGACAGTATGTATTCCAGGCGGTGACTGAGGTTCGAACTCGGGACCTCTCGTATACGTGCACGCAGCTCTACCAATTGAGCTACGTGTCTAACCCGTAATATTCTCTGTTTTACTTATATATATACTAACTAACTTTAACCTTATTTAGTTTTTATTAAAAAAAGATTTAATATGGCCGAACCGGTTACAGAAACCCGGGATCGAACTCGGGACCTTCGGTTCGAGTGCACACAGCCCAACCAGTTGGGCTGTGTGTCTAATCTGCTTAACTACTGGATTATATTCCTCTTATATATATACTGTGAATTGATCTGAATAGGTTTTAAAAATGTTGGTTTTATTTCAGAAAGTCGGAAACATGCGTGATTCGAACCCGGGACGTGTGTTTTATATTTGCACACAGTCCACCGCTGGACTGTGTGTCTAACCCGGTTAAATACCCGATTTTAGTTACATTAATATACAACTGAGTCTTTGTCTTCTTCACTAAGAAAAACACAGAACAGTGAACCCGACAATTTTGCTTAATCGATCAACAAACTTATACTCGATTGAAATAGAATAGAAAAATAAAGATTAAGTAATATGATATACCAAAACAGAGAGTTTTCTTCAGATTTCAGGCAAGTTTCGTCGACCCTGATTTGCGATTTCCGGCTGAATGAACTGATTTAACAGTTTTGATTATTGATTTGAGCAATTAAATTATCAATCAAGAGATAGTAAGGAGGTTTAGACAATTATACCGTCTGAAGAATAATTGCGGTTTTCTGATCAGTGATTCCGGTGATATTCCGGCGAGTGCGAAAATCTCCGGCGACGAGCTTTGGAAGAATTAAAACTTCAGAAAGAGAGTGCGGTTCTGAGCGAAATGTTTACAAGGTGTTTGAGTGGGTATTTATAAGGGGGACATGCCGATTGGGTTCGAATTAGAGGCCATGATTCGCGGTCAATGATTTCAAACGGTTTTTGACTGAAATTGAGTGCCAGTCAACGGTTATAACTGATATCGAAATCAGTTTATGCGTTTCAGTCAAAGGAAAATAGCCACATTTGCGGAGTTTCGGTTTTTCCGGCGATTGCGAGTTCTGGGCGCGCTGATTACCGGTTTTGACTTTCGGTTTTTACTTTAAGTGTTATTTGTTTTGGTACATAACACAAATGATGTGTGTGGCGGAGTGGTGTGGTGTGTGTGTGTGTTCGCGGGAGACCCGGGTTCGAGACCCGGCGACTTTATTTATTATTTTTGAGTTTATTTTACTTATTATTATTATTTATTAATTATGGTTTTTAACTTCTATAATATTTATTAATTATGAGATGTTTAAAAATAGTCGGCACAATCAATACGCAACGAACTTTTAACCGAATGCTTGATTATTAAACGAAGCGGGTTTTGAACCCGTTTTTCATAAATGTTACAATGTGAACTACCGTTATTGGCATATCCAATGAAAATGCAATCAACAGTTTTGGGCCCTATTCTAAGAGCCTTAGGGGGTGTAACTATCACCTTGGCCAGGCACCCCCACACTTTCAAGTATTTATAGGATGATTTATGTCCCCACCACACTCATGAGGTGTTACATCCTTATTCTTGAAAGGTATTTGTTTAACAAAAAATTGGCTGACAAAATGGCCTCCCCCCACATGTCTTGGCTCATCTCAGAACTTATCAACATGGCATTCATCATTTCTTTTAGTGTACGATTTTTTCGCTCCGCGATACCATTTGATTGGGGTGTATAAGGTGGGGTACACTCATGTATTATGCCACTTTTTGCAACCGAAACTTCCGGCCACATTGGGTTCACTTTTTTCCCGTGTGTAATCAACTAATGTGTACAAATCATATGTTCTGAATTTGAAAGACAAATTCTTAATTACGATTCTTTGAATATGAAAACGATAAATATTACGTCAAATAACCAAACAAAATCATATTCAATTATAAAAAGTAAACTCCTGTCTCTTGCATCACCATGGAGATCCTTTCAATTCTTCCCCACTCCCCAATACCTTGCCACCAACTATCGCCATCATATATCAAATCCACATATTTTTGTGAGTGGAATAAAAAAATATTATTTATCTGAATGAAGATAGATATAACAAACCGGATGTAAGAGGTTTTTAAGGACCCGTTGGTTCATGGAATTCAAGGGAATTGGAATGAAAATCCTTTCTTCAAATATTGTGTTTGTTGGTTTCTCTTGAAAATGTAAATGAAAATATTCCAATAAGAGTGAATTTCAAGGATTGTCCTTTATCTTTATACCTATATTTAGATGTTGTCCTTTATGTTCAAAATTGATGAGTTTTATACTTTATGTTTTAAAATCAATCACGTTTTGTCCTTTTGGCATAACCCAGTTGTGTTTTTCCAGTTAAATGTGACCATGTGCAGGTCACGTGAGGGTAGATATGTCATTTAAGGTTTCTTTTATTACACACATACTACGTTCAGATCACTTCCCTCCTAATATAAAAACCCTAAACTTCTCATTTCCCCCAATTTCATCCTTCATCAATCTCTGGTGATATCAGGCGATCCTCAGGGTTTCGATCATTAAGGTTTTGCCACACAAAGATGTCTGATCAAGAAGGGTGGTACATTTGATCATCTAATTTGCAAGATTTTAAAGTTTTTGTGCTTTACGGTAAGGATTCTCATACTGTAAACCCGAAACCCAAATTTTTGGTGCATAACTGTTGATTAACATTGATGACATTGAAAATGTGCAGATGGATTTCCTCATCTATTCACCTTATGCATTCATCATTGGGTCGATTAAGATCTTTTCCAGGTCTTATGTATGTTGGAGGTAAGATTGACCACGTTGACTTAATTGACATTGATAGTTCTCTGTACATGAGGTTGATCTTATGTTGGATAAATTAGGCTTAATGTGTTAGAACCAACGGTGCGCGTGTGGTGAACTTAGATAATAGGACATGTAGCTGCAGGAGGTGGGAATTAACAGATATACATACAATGATTCATATGATGAACTTAATTTTCTTGTTGAATGTCTGTTTAACTATTTAGGATTTACATTTATGGATGATGGTTCAACAGGTATGCCCTGCAGACATGTTGTGGCTGCATTATGGGTGATGGCTACTAATGGTGGAAGGGTGGGGGATTTGGAGAGATGGGTACACAATGGAAAGGTGGAGGCTAGTTTACTCACACAAGGTCAACCCACTCAATGGAAGAACTTTATGGGTTAAAACACAGTATCATGTGACCATTACCTCACCCAAACAACACACCCAATTTGGTAGATGAAAAAATGCAAGAAAAAGGTCAACAGTGGAAATCGAGGACATGGCCCTTACTGGCAGGCTCACAAGAAAGAACATGAAAGGGAAATGTCCCAAATGTGGGAGAAGGGGCATAATATCAGAACATGTAAGGGTAAGAAGAATGGAGGGGCGCAAAAGCTTAGTTTGTTGTTGGTTAGGTGTTATCTAGTTAAAAAAACTTGTTGTCTTTTGGTACTTTACAAAGTTGGTTCTGTGTGTTACTTTTGGTACTTTGGAAACGGTCTACTGTATTTTGGCTATCTGATGTCAGTCTGTTATGTTTTGATGTTTATAAGTGTTTGTTGATTCATTTATTATTTTAAAATGTTTATGGTTTAGTGCTAGTGCAGTGGAAAGTGCAGGTGCAGGGGTTTAGTGCATATTATGCGCATATCGTTGTTTCGCCAAATATAAATAGGTCAAAGAAGGAGGTTTAGTGCATATTATGTGCATATCTTGTAAAATGGGACAAAGAAGCAGTTATGTGCATATCGTTGTTTTCGCCAAATATAAATAGGCCAAAAAGGCAGTTATGTCCATATCGTTGTTTTCGCCAAATATGAATGGGTCAAATAGGCACTTGTGTGCATATCGTTGTACCAATTTAGTGCACTATTGTTTGTACATCCATTACTGTACATCCATCGATGGTTACAATACATATTGAATTCACAATACATAGAGTATGGTTACAATTACTGTGCATATTTGCACTACAACTATTTTCAGCCAACAACCATCACACCTTACAAAACATTACAACCATAATAAACCCTATCCAACTATAAAGCAACATTTTCTTCTATTTCCTAGCATTATCTTCACTCTTCTTGAGCTTGTCTTTAAGAAATCTATTGGCAGCTTCAATTACTTCAATTTTGTTAGCAAGAAATCTGTTATCGAATTCAAGTTTGTTCCTTACCCTAAGCAAGCCTGGGATTATGTCCATGCATCTTTGACATTTTGTACGATCATACCACCCAATGAATCCACAGTTTGATCCTTGGTCTGGACATGCATAAAATCTGCGACCTGGGTTGTTGTTGGTCCAAGATGTGACGATTATTTCCTCTTTCCCACAACGGCACAACACCATCTTCAATTGGGGAATCAGTTACGAAGAACTAGGGTTTTGGGAGGGAAGTCTGATATTAATTTGGGGAAGTCTGTAAACTAGGGTTGGGTTTATTTAATATTGAGGGAAATGTTCAAGGAGAGACATTAAATGACATATCTACCCTCACGTGACCTGCACATGGTCACATTTAACTGGAAAAACAAACTGGGTTATGCCAAAAGGACAAAACGTGATTTATTTTAAATAATAAAGTACGAAACTCATCAATTTTGAAAATAAAGGACAACGCCTGAAAATAGGTATAAAGATAAAGAACAATCCTTAAAATTCACTCTTCCAATAAATTCCATCAATCAAGGAATTTAACATTCCTTCCAACATGTTATGCAATTCTATTTGTTCCCTATGGAAAATTCAAATATTACCAAAATACCCACCCTCCTTTCCATCCCCATAATCAGACAGACCTTCAATCTAACAAATGAATAAAATTATACCACGATGATGAATTAGTAACCGGAACACAGTATAAAATATGATCAACTATAAAATACAGACACTAAATTGAAAAAGAAGGAACAATCTAAATGCCCTTAAACTTTTCCTTGTGTTTGTACGAACATATTTGATATATAATATATATGTATTCATATGGCCATTATTATCATTTATATTATAATTGATCGGTGACCTTGTCTATTCATTAAATGGTAAACATTTGATGGACGTATTTACCTTGAGAATAGTGTTTCCCTTGCGTGTATATATAGAGATTATTAGAGAGTTTTAAGGTTGGTCACCACATTTACACCACCATTATTCACCTACCCCTTCTCTCTAAATATCGTGATCTTCAAGATCATATCATCACAATCATAATCATACACCAAAAGGGGAACCCAATCTATGGAGTAACTTCCTAATCTTCATCAATAAGGTTCACTGGCCTAATCCAGTATACAAGTTCATACCTTTTGTTTCTATTAGGTTTAATCTAAAGAATTGATCAACATGTGATATCAGAGCATATGTTGATTAATCAATTCGTTTTTGTTAAAAAAACAAAAAGTTTTTATGAAAAACGTACTTAAAATCGGATCTTCATGAACTTTTATAAAATTTTTGGTTTTTATGGAACTTTAATATAATTTTCGAATCTAATGTTCATTCTTATGTTTATGGGTTGTTAGATCTGATTAAAACCTGTTTAAATCTCATTAAAACCTTTAATTTTTCTGGTTCTTTTAATAAATATTAGTCAAGAACAAGTTTGAATGTTCTTGATGATCTTCATCATAAAATAGATGAAAATCATGTATTTTGGTGTTTGATTCAAATTAAAACTTGTTTTTAGATATTTTAGGTGTACCTTTTCCCCTTATTTGCAAATAAACCCAAAAGTTTGAAAATAAATGCACTAATAGTCCCTTAATCGATAATTTGATTATGTGAAAGATTCCTTGGTGACACTCTCTAAAACACTCTCTAAAACACTCATCATGTGGGTGACATGCATCATGGGTGGCAGTCCCGTAAATGGGCATAGACGTCACCCTCATATAATGGTCATTGTCCCGTCACTCTCCTAAAGTCCTAAGTGCAAATTTAGGCATGCAGCCCGCACTCAAAATTGTCAACATCAAGTGACACTGATGTTGGTGACACTGAGAAGGCTAGTACTTATTCCAGCGGTATTTATGTTGAGTGGCGCTCAGCCGGCCCTTAGGTGGAACTCTGTTCGTCAACGTTTTGCAGGCGTCACTCTCACCAACTGACCTTACGCTGTGTTAGTGACACTAAATTTACTGACATTGAGAGTCTTATAGGTAATTGATGTGCCTTTTCATATTGACAGCCGACAAATACTATATCTTTGCGAACCTCAAGACTCGGTAAACCTGCTATTAGACTTCATCTCATCATGGCTTCTAGTTTGTCTTACCCCACATGGCTTAACCGTTGATGCCAAGTATCGATGTTCTGGTTTGACTTTGTCTTGCTCACATAAGCAGTTCCCATTAATAAAACATATACTGACTCGTTTTTCCTTCCATGTAACCCCGTCAACCGCCACAGACTTCGTCTCAAACTAATCAAACACCTTCACATCGTTAGGTCCGAAACAAAGCATAATGCCAGTTGCAATCTGCGATACAAACAAACATATTCTTCTTCATGCCTAGCACATGATAAACATTGTCTACCACAAGCTCTTGCTGCTTCTTCAAACGGAACCGAACTTCCCGCAATATCATGCTTCGAATTATCGGCTATAACGACTACCCTATTTCCTTCATACTTTGTAGGGTTTCTTAATCGTTCTTTTTCACCTGTCATGTGATTAGAACACACTGAATTCAATCTCCAATCGTTTACTTTGTTACCCTTGGTTTTTGTTGTCGGCGATAGTGCAAACACAAGTTCATCTTTTGCAATGCATGCTTCTGCATCCCAAGGCTCTTCTTCCGTTGTTGCCATATTAATTTCAAGGTCCTCCACCTTCTTCTCTACCTTCCCCGCCTCCTCCAGCTCCACCACAACCTCCTCAATCTCTTGAAGTTAGAGAACCGATGTAAGTCTCACTTTTTACTACTACTACTAATAGTATTTCATCTTTACTAATTAAAATTGATCATTGTTGAACAGTTGGAAATCATCTAACAAATGACTTTTGTCATGACTGTGTCAATTGCTTCTTATCTAGGAATGATAGCGGCCATAGTGGCTTTAGCTTGCCTCTCAACTACCAAAATTTACGATGTTCATTACACCGGACTGTTCTGTCTATCAGTTTCAAGTTGTCACCTTCTACAACAGGGCGGTAATCGCGCCTAATAAAAAAATTCCGTTGCGGTTTTGGTATTGGCATTTATTGGAGGCTCTTTGCTACATGTTTGCCTTCGTAGGTCCTATCTTTCTATTTCTTCACTCTTTGTTTCTAAAAAAGCCAAGGTATATACTAAAACTCATGCTTGCTATAATCTGTTTTCTTATCTTGTCGTACTGCACATATGAGCGCAAGGCGCCATCTGTTTAGCTGTTGTGACTGCACATTGTAAAAAGTTTGTTTTCAAGGCACCGTTTAAAATCTTTTTTTGTTAGTTGAGTTTTCTCATTTCAAACACATCAAAAAACTTCTTTGTAGCCTCGTTAAACATGGATTTAAAGAAAATATAACTGATTAGATATCCACCCTCCTCCCTTCCCTGGTTGAATAAGTTGGCCGCCCAACGACCCGTTCTCCGGCGACTTTGTTTTTTCCGGCGATTCCTCTCACACCATATTATTTGTCAGGCAGACCTCATCTCCTCGTTAGGCCCTTTCACAAAATCATTTCTGATTAAATATGGACTATCATCATCTTTTTTTTTCTTGGACCCTCGCTTTTTTTGCGCTTTGCGCCTAGGTTCTAGGCGGGTCCTATGCGCCTTGAGTGCGCCTAGCGCCTTCGTAACTATGAGTGTGATACATGGGCTGATATTATATGCCATGTTAACAGATGTTTTGAACAAAACTACATGCAACATTAATAAACAAAATACAAAATTGTGATTAGAATTAATCCGGTGAGAACAAATGAACAATTATGCTTAAAACAAAAGCAACACGGCTCAAGAAAACAATAAAATAAGACAATATTTTGGTAGTTTTAAAATACTAAACATTTTTTTCCAAGTGTTCATTGTTAACAATCTCATAATATTTTATCAAGTAAAGAGGTAAAGATTTTACTTACAAACCTAGTGATATTCGAAATTGGTTTGAATGGCAAGATCCAAAGTGTAATATTATTTTAACAGAGTACAAAGAAAATGAAAAAGAAAGATAATGCTTAGTGAAAATGATTTGGAATGATTATATAGTGGAAAGAATATCATTTAAACATGGAACATATTATAATCACTTTTTTATATGATTGTAATCACTGATAAAATATTAACAATAGAAACGTATCAAGCAAATATAAAATTTTATGTTATGATTATAATATTAAAGACATAGCAATTATTATTTTGTCTGATGGCGCCAAGTAGTGAACCAACGAACTAATTAACACAAGCTTGACTGGTAGATGTAAGAGAGATGGTAAAGAAAATCAAGGGGATAAACCGATGACAATTTTTTTACCAAGAAGACAATGAAAGTTTTTATATAATCATAAGTAATGGCACTTAAACAGATGCGTACCTGGATACCAGCTAAACCGAGGTTCTTCATGACTGCATACTTCGGGCGGCCATTAGGAGAGAAAGTAACCACATCTTGGCATCTACAACGGTTAGAACAGTGTACAGCTGCAAAAGCTAATGGCTAACTCATTCCGCCAAACCTAACGGAGCACCCTTCTCTTCACGGTCCCTGTCAGCAATACAAGCCAAACACACCCATTTATGTTAGGAAACTTCTTTAAAACAAAAACATTCTGAAAATATGAGAGGGTACCTGGCTGAAAATGCGATGATTGGAAAATTCTGACCGGTCTCACTAACAATAAACCAAGATGCTTTAATTTTCATTTACTTTTGTCAACTGATCATTAATAAATCGTCGTCTGTTGTTATTTGTCCAACAATTTGGGCTACAAATTACAAAGGTAAACAATGTAAATACTACAAAATCATGGTCTAATATATGACAACTTTGACATCCGGAATATCCAGCCCTTGAGCAGCTACATCTGTTGTTATCTGCATGAGCACCCAAATTTTATAAATAATCTTAACTGTGTAAATACTACAAAATCATGGTCTAAGTATTTCAGTTCAAATATTATAAGATTCACAATAGAGGAGATGGTTGATTGTTCATTAACTTAGTTTAGGCAGATAATGAGATAGAAAGGAGATGGTGTGCTTTTGAATCAAGCTCTTGTAAATTTTGGCCTAGATTTTTTGCAGAAGGGTACACACTGTTGCAGACACCATTCCTCATGTGGAAAGATATCATGGCGAAATGTGCTCAGTTTAGGTAACCCGATGAAGGAGATGATAAGTATTTGATTGCTACTGCTGAACAACCACTATATCATATGGAAGAGTGGATCCATCCGACAAAACTGCCATTGAAATATGTTGCGTATTCTTCTTGCTTTCATGAAGAAGTTGGCTCACATGATCGTGATACTCTTGGGATTTTTCTCATTCACCAGTTTGAAAAGTTAGAACAATTTTGCATAACGAGCCTAAATGGAGTTGAATCGTGGGATATGCACGAGGAAATGATAAGAACTCTGAGGAGTTTTACCGGATGTTGAAACTTCCTTATCAGGTTGGGAATGTTGTGTCTGGTGCATTAAATGATGCTGCTGCTAAGAAAGTATGATCTTGAAGCTTGGTTTCCTGCATCCAGAACTTACAAAGAGCTTGTTTCTATACTTGCTTTCGTAATTGCACTAATGTTATTTTTTTTATTCATACGAGTGTTGTTTAATTCTGAAGAAAAACTTTTGGAAGACGATCTTAGTAGATAATACATCAACATGATTATTAGGGATTCATTCTCGTATTATCATTGAATCTTCATGTTTAAATATCAGATGACTAAGAATGATTGGTATTTGGGACACATTATAATCTTTATGAGTAAGAATTTTTGTGAAGTTTGAGTTCATTGAAACAAGTGAAAATACATCCCTTGACTTTTAACTATTGATCACTATCCATAAGAGCTAGTAGAGCATTCATAATGGATTTCTTATATTTGTATGAGTGGGCTAGTTATGTTATAAAAATGATTGTGAGTGGTTTTGAGTAAATGAGAAAGAAAATGTTACTACTCATACCTTATAATTTTTTTAAAATGGATGTAAATAGAGGAGAAATAAAATGAAATAATAAATGTATAAAAAATATTATTTAATTGAATAGGAAAAAGAAAAAGTAGTAATTTTTAAAATAATTATTATATAAGTAAAAAAAGGAATTGATTGTGAATGCTAAGTGATTAGAACCCAAAAAGATAAAAGGTGAGAAAATATAATTGTGGATGCTTGGTAGTCTAGGTATAAATTATAAATTATACTCTTTAGCCTTTATTATACCTTTTTTTATGTAAATGAACTACATATCCATTTATTTTGCTAGTTAATTTTTCAATATAACAAGATGGACACTAATGAAAAGTCATGTATTAGATTACTAATTTAGCCATAACATAAGAAAAAAAAGGTGAATGCACTCTACATAAACTTAGTGTGACTTCTACTCAAATCACCACACCATGAACCATTAACATCAAAGATCAACAAAAAAAAAACCCATAATCAAATCTAATCTATTCATCATCAGCCACCACTTCCGCTTCCACCTCAGGAGAACCCTCACCGTCACCTTCAGCATCTACATCACTTGAATCTTTTTCCTGCAAACCAACAAGCCCATTTCAATTTAGGCACATGATCATAAAACATCATGTATACACAAAAACAGCAAAGCATTAAAAAAAATACTCACAGCCTTATCATCTTCATTATCAGCAACATTTGGATTCTCCAATGCCTTTTGGTATTTCTCTTTAAGTTCAGCAGCCCTTTCAACATAAGTTTTCTTTCCCTGCATAATCGATACACACAAAAATAAACATTCATTAGAAAATCAAAGTTTCTAAACACACAAAAACAAAAGATATATATGATAGGGTTCTAAAGTGAACAATAGGTTAAGAGTGAACTGTGTGAACTAATCTAAGAAATTGATTATATCATCTAGAGATTTTTAAACAATATCAAAATTGTAATTATAATGTTGTAAGTTCCCTTTAAATTAATCGACAGAAAAGTATTTGCGACTTTTGTAAATTGCATTTATTAAACAATATAATCAAAATTTCTAAAATCTTGCTAGTTTACGTATATATAAAATACACACTTGTTAGTGTATACACATGTGTATAGTCTCAATAGTATTAGTTTATACAAAGTACACAGCTGTTAATTTATACACATATGTACTTAAATAATACACATGTGTATAAATCTTGTTTATACAACATATAGAAACAAGATGTACTTATACACAAATATAAAAAGACATAAGAGTTTATTTAAAAATAAATATTAACACTTTAATCTCTTATAATTAAAATAATAAAGATGTAATTAAAAATGAAAGAGAAAATTAAGGGATTGTAATTAAAAGTACTTAACTAATATCAATCTTACCATCTTAATTTAAAAAAATGATCAAAGACCAAGATTAACTCACTCATTTTACTCTCAAGAAATTATTTACAAATTATCCTAATCCTATATATATATATATATATATATATATATATATAAAGAGAGAGAGAGATATGCAACTCACTTCCTCAGTCATAGACTTCCATTTCTCACCACCCTCCTTTGCAACCTAAACATCAATAAATAATTAAACATTACCAAAATCAATAAAAAAAAGCAACTTATTATTGCATTCAAACATTACCAGTGCAACTTTCTTATTGTCTGGATTTGCTTCCTTAAATGTTTTCCTAAAGTCCTCCCTACAAACCAACAAATTCAATGTCATGCAAACATATTAAAACAATCCACTTAAAGCATGTAGTAAAATCACAACATACATGAACAAAAAGAATGCAGTTGGTGGCCTTTTAGGTTTACTTGGATCCCTTTCTTTCTTTGACTTCTTCGCATATGGTTCCTTTGCTTTCACTGTCTTCTTTCTTCACCAAAATCCACATAAACATAAATAATAAATAAATAAATAAATAAATAAATAAATAAATAAATAAATCCATAAACGTAACCAATAATAATAATAATAATAATAACTATAACTATAAAAACTAATTACCTCTCTACAGGAGTTTTAGCAACAGATTCTTTAGGTGTTTCCACACAAATTGTCTCTGTAACAACAACACAATCCAATGTTAAAAAATTAAACTAAAGTGTTCAATATAACAACATATTAATTTAATAAACACCGTTACATACCTAGATTCATTTTAATTTTAGCCTCAAAACCACAATCATGCATGCTAATTAAAGCCACAGCAACGCTCTTATTACATCCTTCACTACATAACAACAAAAAAAAGGCCCATATAATTAACAAGTACTTCAACCCAATGATCACAAAATACAAACATCGAATGAATATAACAATACCATCGAGTGAAAGCACTGCCGTTCTTCGCTCGTTTAAGCGTAACCAAAGCGGTCTCTGCTTCGACTCGCTTTCGGGAGCGATTAGCGTTGACTGATTTTGAAGATGTTTGACCGGTTCCCGCCATTGATGCAAGCTTGAAGGAGATCTGTGTGTGAGTGGTTTTAAGTCAGAAGACGATTTGCTGATGGAAAATGTTGGTGGGAAAGGGTTTAAGAAGAGGAGAAATTTTATGAAAGTTTTAGCGCCAAAAATGGCGCCTGTATTTGAAGGGGAAATTTGAGTTTTGAAATGAAAATGAATTTGAATTTGTGAGGATTGCAAGCTGGCAGCTGTTAGATTTGAATTTTGTGAAAGTTACATGATTGTTCCTTTAGTTAAGTTCGAGTTGAAGATTTAAATTTGAGTTTAATCTTTTATTTCAAAAATAATTAGTGGTGTTCTCAACTTTTCATATATTATGGACCTTTACTAATAGAAACTTATTTAATTTTTATCTCCTTTTCTTTTTATGTTAGTAATACTACATTGGTTTACAATATGTGAAAAGTTGAACTACCACTAGTCATTTTTTTAAGTTGAGACCGTTGCCGGCCAAGTCTAATAGGTATGATTATTAAGATTCATTATTCCTTCTTAAATTACAAACTCTTTGATGTTTGTTTAAGACGTGTCTTTTGTACTTTTGTTTTGTTGTTACAACCAAAAATGCTCATGTAACTAAAAATCGGTTTCAAGGGTGAATCGCTACGGGTTCTCCATATAGTTTTTGTCTAAATTATGTAAAATGGAACTTAAGGCATGATATTTTAATTTTTTTAGCCATGCTGTTACACAAATGTAATAACCCGAATTTTGAAAACCTAAATTTAATGATTTGTTTTCTTCAATTTAAGAGTAATTGATTTTAAGTCAATTATTAAGAATATATAAAATTTGTATTGTTATTTGTAAGAATGTAAAGTATTAACTCAAAGTAAAATCAATAATTGTTTTTTTAAGTTATGTTTCGTAAACACAAGAAAGTAACATTTTTTTTAAATAAACTCAAGTCATGATTATTAAAGTAAAAAAATTGCTTTGAATACGAACTTTACTATATGTTTTTAAGGCAAATTTATTTCAAACAAAACACTATCAGGAAGCTAGTTTAAACAATCAATCTATACGATATAATAAAGCAATTATATAGTAATTATACGGGGATATGTGGCATTCTATGAAATGATACAAATTATTTTTTTCGTTTAAATGATAATATAGATAATTTTTTGAATAAGATTCAAATAAAAAAATATATTATTTTAATCTATAAATTTTATCTTTTTATCTTTTACCTTAAATAAATAGATATAAATAATATTTGTGAATTAGATTCAAATAAAAAATATAGTATTTCAATTCATCAATTTTGTCTTTTAATATCTTGTTTTCCAATTATAATTATCACGTCTTTACTTTATAATAAAGATTAATTAAATTTAATTATAATAGAATAAGCATAAATAACTCATGGCTTTACTAATATTTTAGACTTTTAATGTAAAAATATAAATGAAAATACAAGTAATAATAAAATAAATAACTTAAATGATCACATGTTATGTTGTCGTCATCCGATATGGCGATAATATCAGATAGGGTGAATTCTATACACTTAGCTGTTAGTAACGTCTTTCCACGTGCTTATCACATGTTATGTTGTCGTCATTTGATGATGAACTTACATTTACCGTCAAATAAAAAAGAATACGAGAGTCTGTGGTGGAAGACATGCAAATCTTACCGGATGTCTGATTTTAATGAGTCATTCAATGCTATTTGTCTTGTCGTTCCCAGAGTCCGTCAACTTCTAACAAGTATCGGGTTCGGTAGATGGGCAAGAGCACATTGTCCCGGTAATCGATATCATTATATGACATCTAACAGCACCGAGTCCATTAACGCTCTTTCTAGACACCAGCGGAAAATGCCGATAACACAAGTCATAGAATTCTTCCGTCAGTCCGTACAACAATGGTTTTATGAACGTCGGTTGCAGGGTATTCAGGAAACACACCTACTTACACAGTGGGCTCAAATGAAAATTTTTTAAAGAATTGAACGGTCTAGAACGTGGACTGTTTCTGGTGTTGGGTTTGTCACACCCCGACCCGCAGCGGAAAAGGTGATCGGGGCATGATTGGGTTATCATCAAAGCTCATGACATTTATTATGCGTTTCATATTCATTAATTACAATTTAATGGAAATTTACAATAAATGTTACAACATGTTCTAACTATCAATCTAAGCTTCTTTGTTCTCTTCTAAGGCATATCCTATGTTTTCCTTGCTTCGACCTGTTCACCTGTATCATGTGTAAAAGGGTTTTTGGATCAACATAAAGTTGGCGAGTGAATCCTATGGAAAACATTTGAACAAGTTTATTTAAATTGATTATGAAATATGTGCACAACCAAACATGAGTAAATATAGATGTAAACTTATTCAACAATCATAAGATATTAAATAAAACACACATGAACAATAATGGAACATTTAGAGGCACGCGATGCTCAACTCGTCTCTCACGAGGAACTGAGGGGCCTAATGAAATGAATTGCATAAACATGATAATATGAATGACACAACTACAAACAATATAAACTCAATGATACACACATGAACAATAATGAATTTGATTTGAGGCACGCGTTGTTCAACTCGTCTCTCACGAGGAACTGATGGGCTTAATGAATGAGTTTCATATGATTTGGCAAAAGGAATTAAGTAATCACAACAATATAATCAATATAAGTTTAGATCATGATGTGGTATGGCACAAGTTTAAATAAACAAGTTAATTATTTTTATAACACATGACACACCCCAAAAAGTGTAATTTAAAAGGGGAAGTTGTAAGATTCACTCACAGTGGGTGCGTTCGGTTGATGATGTTGAATGCACGCGAAGTGGTTTTAACCACGAGTGAGATTTAACCTAGATAAATCGCATTATGGTTTGGTAAGTAAACGGATTTTATTAATCTATTTTAGTAGGATTGTTGGGTGTATTTTTGTGAGTTTAAGGCTATTTTCTAACCTTAAAAATGTTATTTTTAAGTATTTTTAATTGATTTTTAATTAAAATAATTAACTAAATAATAAAAAAATTTGATTTTTTTCTGATCGTTGACCGTTGACCTGACCGTTGACCGGTTCGAATCGGAATATAAGTGCGCTGAGTGAGGCTCGAACCCGAGACCTCCCGTACGCGTGCACGCAGCTCTACCAACTGAGCTACGTGTCTAACCCGTTATATATCTGATTTTAATTATATATATATATTAATTATGTTAAACAGAAATCCTTTATTTTTTTATTTTTTAAAAACGATTTAAATCAACGAAACGGTGCGCTCCACAGGTCTCGAACCCGGGACCTGTGGCTTAAACTAACACACAGTCCACCGCTGGACTGTGTGTGCAACTTGTTAACTTTACTGATTTTTATTATACTTAAACACAATTTAGTTATTTCCTTTCCTGTCTTATTTAAAAAGAATAGATAATTGTCCGGGTCGATGCAGAAGACCGGACTCGAACTCGTGACGTGCGACTTAAACATACACACAGTCCACCGCTGGACTGTGTGTCTAACTTGGTTATTATTCCGATTATTAATATACTTAACATATACCTGTGGCGACTCCGGTTCAGTTAATCAAAAAAATCATTTTTATTAAGGCAGCGTGTGTGAAACCGCGATTCGAACTCGAGACGTTTGTATGTTTAATGTGCACACAGTCCACCGCTGGACTGTGTGTCTAACCCGAGTAATATCCTGATTTTAATTATACATATACGTTCCGTGACTTCGTCTTCTTCGCTGAGTTATAACCAGAAGTGATGTCTGACCGGTTCGAAGTTTCAGTTAGGTTTCTTTAGTGTTTGATGATTAAATACATATGAGATATAAGTAAAAAGAAAAGAAATTAAGCGTGAGGTATACCGACTCGCTTTCCTCTGTTTTCCGGCAGAACTCCGGCGACAGAAATTCCTTCCGGCGACGAGTGTCTTGCAGCAGCGAGTCTCCAGAAAGCTTACAAAATATGTGGGTGACTTCGGTATAAGTTCAAATGGTTTAGTAAGGCTCAGAAATGGGGAAAACGGTTTTCCGGCGACGAACAGAATAATTCCGGCGAGTGGAATTACGCCGAGAAAAGGTGTGGTTTTGAGCGAAAAGGTTTGCAGTGGGTTGTGGGTGACTTTATAGGGCAAATCGTCGAAGAACTTGGTCTGATTTCCGACTGGATTCATAAGTTATAAAAAACTCCGGCGGTTATAGAAGGTGTCGCGGACTCAAACGTCGGTTATAACCGATGTCCTAATAATAGTTTACGTTATAACTGAAAATGTTGTTAAAAGCTCGCGAGATTATCGGGATTCCGACGACTGAACTTTTGGGCGCCGGTTTTGAATTCGTAACGTCACTTTATGAATTAAATGATTTCAATATATAACAAACAAAACAAGTGGCGCAGTGGTTTGTGTGTGTGTGTTAAGTTTGTTTGCTGGATCGGTAGTGACCCGGGTTCGAAACCCGGCAGGGACTTTTTATTTTTATTTTGCGATTTTCAACAGTTTTTCAAAAACTAAATATATATTCCCGTATAATAATTGATTATGTATCGTTTAAAATTATTTTGGGCATTTAATTCGCAACGAAATTTTTGACTGACTGTTCGGTTGATAAACGGAGCGGGTTTGGTAAATCCGTTTTTGACGGATGTTACAGGGTTAAACACTTATGATGTTGAAGACGGGAGCAGCGGTTTTGTTGATTTGTATAATTGAACATGTAGCTGCCGAGTTTGGCAAGTTTCTGGTTTACCATGTGGGCATGTGATTGCAATTTCAAAATTTTTAGATGAAACCAATTGCAGTCATTATTCCTTCCCGTGTTACTCAAAAGAAATCATAAAAGAACTTATGAAGAAGCGATTAATCCTCTTCCTCATAAGTCTGAATGGGAGACTCCAGAAACATTATAAATCTTCAACCGCCGCATATTACAAAGCGTCAGGCAGGTCGTCCTCGAGATAACAACCGGAGCTTATCCCTCGGGGAAGAACCCACTCTGCCGTATTGTTCCCGGTGTAAATCGTACGGTCATCATTGTGATTTGTGTTCACAGCCCCTGCCGTCACAAATTGGTACTCGCAAAGGATTGGGGAAAGGGAAAGCGAAAGAAAGCTCGGGCGATCCTGACCAGCTTACATAATTTTTGTCCTATAACTTGGGAGACTTTTAACAGTATTTTTTTGAGTATTGTAATTAATAAAATTACGCAGGAAATATTTCATTAGAATTTTTTATTGTTTGATTTTATATGCATACACAAAACCATCAAAATTAACTGGTGTGAAGCGTCCGGCGTAGAGTTCACTTGCCATGTACCGTCTGTGTTTGAAACAAGCATCCTGAAGGTTTCCTTCGCTCCATGTTAACGAGCGCTTGCAAACAAGGTTTTCATTAGCATACATATGATGACTCCTGAATTTCGGCCAATACGATCTCTTTGATCAGGCCAAACGACATCCCCTACTATTTCCATGGCACCCGTCTTGTGTATTTCAACGTGTTGCCAATACGCGATACGACCCAGAAACCACATGAATAGAGACTCAAATTCCATCATAGTTTGATGAATTCTTCTGTGTACGCAAAATGAACCATTGTTTATATTTATTTTTAAAAGTAACCATTGTTGTTCCTTTTCCGGTATAGGAATGTAAACTTGTGTCAAAAAAGAAAATTATATAAAATATGGTTAAAATTATTATTTTAAAGGGCATATAAAATAAACATGTTTAAGATCTTATTACATATAAAACCCCCACAATTAGAAAACATAACTAATCTAGTCGGTGTGATCTTCTGCCTCTGAATCATACTCTAATCCCTTTTCCATTTCCGTTGTGTAAGCTTCTAAATGCAGTAAATCGAAATATCTTTCAAAATCCAATTCCTGGTCAGCGTCTTCTTCGGTAGTAACCGTCATAGTGGGGTTACATTCACGTGTCGGCTCTTGCACTGTGTTTGGTTGGTTAGGCGGTTGGGAAAGGTTGGGTTCGGTGTTCTCTGAGGGTGGGTTTGGTTCTTGAGTGTGATGGTGGACATGGAAGTGTAAATGAATGTTACGTTGTTGTTCGACCATGTTGGAAAATGAAGATACAAGTTGAGGAGTGCACAAACATTTGTTTATATAGATGTGGAGTATGAAAGATATGTAATAAAATAAATAAAAATAAATGTACCGTATCTATTTCCCAAAATGGAGGGTATGTAGTTGAAGAACCATCTGCGTATGTGTCTGCCGCACTATCTTGTCCATTTAACATGTTGACAAAATTTGGTCATAAAACCGTCCAACGATAATCCTATGAAGACATCGTCCTTGCCAGTCTTTCAACCTCTCGTTGATACATGAGTTTGTTACACCATGCTTTCACGTGCTATAAAAGAATGGTAATTTTTTTTTTAAATATTAGACTAATTATTAAAACCAAATTATTTGTTATTAAGGAACCGTTTCTTGAACATAGCCATCTCCACTAAATCCAAGTAGTCCACCCCACCAGTCTTTTCCGGGTGGTGTTATCCCCATGTATGAGGAATAGCAACTTGGACTATCGCCGTCGTAATAAAATTCAAGAACATTTGGCGACCAACTCCGGTTTGACATTGTGGATCTATTTCATTAACATGTGTTTCCATAATGGTAGCACACACATATATATACACACAAAGAGTACACATGTATCTAAAACATAATACAAAAAAAATATAAATAACCATTATATACATAATAAGATTTTTACATCATTTTCTACACTTTTAGAATTTTCTTCCAAATAAAACATCGTCATCTTCGACATTGTCATCCATATCCTCGGGTAATATCAAGTCAAAAAAAAGTATAGCAAGTTTACGTCTCATTTTGTATGCAGTCAACGCAGTATCTTCACCATCGTTCAACTGTTTTTTATTTATCAACCTGTCTAGATATATGCAAACCCAAACTCCACAGTCTCCGGACTATTGAGGAACATCGCTTGCATAAATAACGCGGAAGGGATAATGTAATGGTAACGGCTTGTCGGCATGATATAACCATGAATCCGTAGCCAATTGTCAAAAACAAAATTTATATGACAGACCACCTCCGTTCTTCCCCTTTCCAAAGTGTTTAAAGCTAATAAACTATAAACCCCAAAAAATAACCAAAGTTAGCATCATAAAATTTTGAGTACTAATCTATTAAATATGGAAAAATACATATCGTATATCATAAGTCTGTAATCAATAAGATTGAAAACGCCTAAAACCAATGTACGGCTGGTATGTACAACGGTACGTACACCTACATAATAAGTAAGTGGTTCGTTAATAATTTACAAAATGATAAATATAAATATATGTAACAACTAACTAATTGGAATGCTTCCGTAATACCTCGTCAACTGTACTTATTGGTGGAAAGGGGTCCACCGCCCCGATGAAATAACCCTTGAACGTGTGGTCGTGCACCCCTGAATTAAAAAGATTCTTCTGAAAATAAGGGGTAAAATACTCCAACGTTCTCTTGCATCTCTTGAGTGATACAAGTGGATCATCCACCAAAAAATATGATGTAAAAAAAGTAAATTTAGTGTGAAAAAAATATAAAAAAATATATAAATACCTTTTTTACTTGTTGATAGTCAAGGCTTACAACGTCGCTTAACCAGCCACTATCGTCCTTGCCCAGCAATGACGCCCAGAAGTCAGGACCGACACACCCACCCGCTAATAATGAAAGATATCTATTGCCACTACTTGGATACCACTGCTCGATTAAAGAATTTGTCTATCCTAATTATTTGACTGTCTCGTATGTTTATGTTTTAACTTTTAAAAGCTACGTACGGAGATAGCAAGGCTGCAGCGGGCTTGACAAGTCTTTTCCATCATCTCATTTTTATAATATGAGGATCCTCATTATAAAAAAAAAATGCTTATACGTAAGAGTTGACAGTTCGTAATCATAAAATAATAATTAACAGTAATGGTAAAACATGTAAAAACTTACAGATTTATCGTTTATAATCGGGGTCATAGAGACATGGTAGACATTGTCATAGTTGACAAAAGAATCAGCAGCAGCCTACAGCAAATGTTAAAAGGTCATTATTATATATTGTATTTGAATTTAAAAAAAATAATTGCCAAATTTAAACGTTACGTTATCACTATCCCTTTGTGATGTTCGCGCGTTCGCCGGTGTACCAACAGGGGCCGCACGATAGGCATGCAACACCTCTGACTTGATCATGTCAGTCAGTTTCCGGTTGTTCTCGTCCTGCAGTGATTTAAACCGGTCGTAATCAACTCCACACATGGACAGACCGGTAGCAAAATTCTGTTGCGGTATTTCCTGTCAGGCCGGTGAAGGCTTGAAACCTTGATTTGCGCCATCGTCACCAAACAAATTGCTCATAAGTGATTGCATTTGTTGTGGGTCAACGGCTATAGGGGAGTGCATAGGGGGTGGAATTGGACCCGGGAATTCCGTACGCATTTGTTGTTCATCAACAACCGGCATTTCACCCGGCATTGCATTAGCATACATCTGATGTTCAGCGTCTAAATAATCTGAACTAGATATATACCATGGGCACATAACTTCATTATATGTCGCCAGTATATACGAAAGCGGCTTGTATTCATGTTTCTGCGAATTTAAAGGCAATAAATTATTAATAATAATAAAAAATAATTAAAATAATAACATTCATATTTTTAATTTAAGATAACTATTTTACCTTTACCGCCTTTTTAAGCATACGATCCAAAGTAACCTTCATGAACTTACGTCTTCCCTCCATCCCAAAAATCTGGGAATCGTCTCAGATTCAAACCAATCGTTTGAACCCTTGAATTCGGAGAACACCTCCAAAATCCACATACGTAAAACGGTATTTTTAAAAGTTTTATCTAAAATTTTAGGAATATATAATAAAGGGAAGGGATCACGCGTACCTTGAAGGGCCATACAAACCCCGATAAAGAAAAACCGATTGTGTCTTCTTTTTGATGTATGTGCAAATTATATATAGCATTATATGTACTATCTCAAAAATAATTACCCCATGGATATTGTCTAAAAGCTTCCAGATCATCCACAAGGTGTAAAAGAAAATTATCAAAAACATTGGTTTTTTGCAATCCCAGAAAACCTTGACCTGTAAGCATTAGAAAACATATTCTTGTGTCATCTTCATCGTTATATGTCGTCACGTTATTAAATAAATCTATAATTTTTGAAAAACTAATTCGGGATCGGTTTGGAAAAAAATCTATTTTTAAAAGAATTTTGGTGCTCTATAGGTGACCAAGAAGTGTGGCCAAACCGTAACCCGGTTATTAAACAAAACTGTTTAGGTGTGAACGTAAATATTTTACCTCCTAATAAATAAGAAATAACGGTATGACGGGGATTATTAGTAGGTAATTGTAGTTGTGCAACCCCGATTAAAATAAGGCTATCACATAGAGTGCACTTATTATCTAAATTTGGTCCAAAGCACGTTTGTCTTAGGCGGGTCTCAATTCCTGGAGTCATTATCTGCTTCAAAAAATTTTAAAACCAGCCACTTTTGCTCACTTTAATCGTCATCATCTAAACAATAAAAAAAGACTTAAAACTAAGAAATAAAGTTTAAACAATTTTGAAAAAAAAAAACTAACATTAACATTACTTATTACCGGACAAGGAGGGGGGTCAGCTGAACAATCTTGCATCACGTGATCGTTTTGCATGTTCAAGTGTGGGTTGAAGTTTCCAAAAGGATCCATTCATAAACTTTCAAGTGGTCCCTGAACGTGATTGGTGGTCCTAAACAGGTGTCGTTTTCTTCAGATTCTTCGGATCTTTAACGGGTTCAACAGATATTCTCTGGTAATGTTTTCAAAGCTCTCAAACTCCATCAAACAGCACAAAAAGCACAAGTGAAATTTGAGAAGCACATGTAGGCCACGTTCAACCGGCTTAAACACGTGTCAGGTTGGGGTTAACGCTGAAACGTTTCAGTTGAAACGTCCCGGAAGACGCTGAAACGTGTCAGTTGAAACGGCTCGGAAGACGCTTGAAACGGCTCAGATTTTTAGGAAATGGCTCGGATCTAGTCTCAATGGGTTGGATCATTCTAAAACGGCTTGGATCTCCAAAACGTCAGACTGAAACGGCTCGGATCTTCACGAAATGGCTCGGATCTCGTTAAGCGGCTTAGGTCGACTGCAAACGGCTCGAAAGTTTTTTTAGACGGCTTAGATCGTTTGGAAAAGGGCTCTAATCTCGATACGTTAAAACGACTCAGATCGTTTTTTAGACGGCTTAGATCGTTTGGAAATGGCTCGGATTTTACGGAAACGACTCGGTTTTTATTAATGAAACGGCTCGAATTTTATTAATAAGGCTTATAATGCACGGCTTAGTCAACATCTTTATTGAAAGTTGGGATTGAAATACTCGATTATTCAAATTTCACTCTTTTTTTGTCTTTTTTTTGGAAGCCATTGGTTTGTATGTGCAACGTTGGTCTGTGCAACGGCGGGCTGTAAAACGGCGTGGCACTCAAGGGTGGTTTAGGGTAAACGCGGTGGGTGGGGTGGTTGGGGGTGACTGTAAACGCGTGGGGTGGAACGCGTGGGGTGGGGTGGGTGGTGACTGATTTATATAAGAGGTAAAAACGGGTGTTGAATTATATTAGATTTTTGCATGTTATATTGATACAATCACTAAAGTTTATTATTGTTGAATACATAAAAATAAAAAAAACAATTAAAAATATAAACATTCAACATTTAAACTAGAATACACCAAATAACTTCATCTACAAAAACTAATCGAACAACTCGACGATTCTGCATCAAAACACATAGCAATGATAAAGGTGTGTCTTGAACTGGTAAGTTCCATCTACACTCAGGTACATGGAGCAATTCGGAACAATTCGACGATTCTTCAGCTTCGATAACGTTTGGCAAGACCTAGCTAACACTCAAATGTGTTGAGATTCTCATCAACCACCCTAAAGCGTTAGAACCGTCGAAGGTTTAGGCAGTTGGAATACCCTTTATAATAATGAGAAAAACACCATCTTCCCCCGTTCAAACCGGTCACCGTTGATTTTAAAGCTAAGAAAAACGTCGTTCTGAATAGACGCTCTGCATTACACTTGAACATAATATCACTCTGGTGGTCATGACCCAAGTTACATGCATGGATATATACGGGATGCATTTGGAACACATTTGGCTACGTTTTCCTGTCTGAGATAGAATTGAAACACAAACCACTTAAATATTATATTAGATGGTATGTAAACGGCTTGAACAGGGCATGGTAACGGCTCAAACCAGGTGTAGGTGCACAGACGTACGGAAACGGCTTGAACAGGGTACGAAAACGGCTCTAAGCCGCGTTAACCCAGGCTCAGCCCATGACAAAACGACTCGGCTCGTTGAAGGTACTCGGTAAGGGACGAGCCGGGTCCTTAACCGGCTTGGGTGCATGAGCCATGTGAAACGGCTCGGCTGAGAGCTTTCAACAAAAGGGTTAGCGCGGCTGAATTCAGCATTTGTCGAACACGTGTCCTCTTTGTATTGGTCAGTGGTGAATACTTCGTTTGAGCCGCTTCCGTTAACGGAGACGGCTCGTGGAGCCGTGTCAGGTTTGGGTAGTTTCGCAAAGACGTCTTGTCAGGTGATTATTTTCGTGATTATCCCTTATTTTTAATATATTACAAAGTAAATTATCAAAAATAATCTTTATCTTTAATATATTCAGATATTCAAAAAAACCTATATTTTTAAAAATTTCAGATATTGTGAATATTAATATTTGAACCTGTAAAGTAACTTTTATATTAAATACTTTTGATTGACTTCTCAAATTATAACTCAATTTTTTGACAAGTAATATTTTCTTGTTTTTATGAATTGTTCAAACGCCATTTTTAAAAGTAATAACTATTAATTTCACTTTCAGTTCATATTTTACATTCTTACAAGCAACAATATAAATTTGACATATTCCCAATAATTAAGTGAGACTTAAATTAAAGAACATAAATAACTTAATTTAAGTTTTTCAAAATTCCGGTTACTATATATATGGTGTCTTTGTATAACATTATAATTTTACATGTAACTTTGTGTTTTAATCAAATGTATATTACTTTTTCCAACTCGGTTTTGATTAAAAGATAAAAATAAGTACATCATAACAGCTAATAAAACATCGTATTTTAAAAATAATAAGCAAAAAACAATACATGAAAAAACAATATATGCTTAAAAATAGATACAATAATTAACTAAAAAAATAAAATAAAAACACATTGTTTTATTTTTCACATATTATATAATATCGAACCTCCTAAATTGCTTCGTATCACTATTCATTCGAGTAGGCTTGCTTAGCTGTTTGATGATGAATCCCAATAACCGAATAGCAGGACATAGTTCCAATTCATTTTTAATATATTATAAGTAAATTAGAAAAATTAACCTATATCTTTATACCTAATTTCAACGAATGTGCTTTGCCTTTAAAATTAAAAAGTTTTATACTTAATGTATCAAAATATTGCATGGTTTGTCCTTTGGCACTAATCTAGTTAATTTTAACTGTTAAGTGAAGGACAGATTGGTCATTTACTTATTTATTTAAAAAAACATTTTAACAACTACAACAAAAAAAGACACACACACACACATATCTCCCCCCCCCCCCCTTTACTCCTCACACTCTCTCTACCACCTCAGCCCACTCGACCACCATCAGCCCCACTCGACCACCACTACTGCACCTGACCACTTCCACAACCCTTCGAATCCCCAATTCTTCATACCTTACCACTAATTTACCCTCGGATCCCAAATCTTCACATATCTCTAATACAAATCACAATGACCAGCAAACTCACGGACTAAAACAACGTGGTTGTAACGCCTCGTATTTACGTATTCCTATCTTTAGAAAGTTCGTATTCGCATTCTATTTTTAGAAACCTACATTCGTATTTCGATTCCAATATCGCAATTCGAGACATTAATCATAATGGGATTCACTTTTATACTCATACGTGTTACATTTCATACTTGTGTGTTATACGCAATCAAATCTTTAAACACAGGTTTATACGTAAAACTGACACTTAAGATACTTGAAATTATCAATTATATGTTCATTATACTCATACACTACATTGATACACTTGGAATACCTAAAACATGCTTAATTATGAGTTTCTAGCATATAATAATTGAATTATCAAACATTAGGGGTCAAACTGCAAATTTTAGAAAGTTTGGTAAATTGCAGGTGGTGCTCGGCCATACAACTGAGGCGCACGGCCATGCACACTGCGATCCGCATGACCGCGCACCTGATGTACACCACCCTGTGATCCGCACGACCGTGCAAAATGACCAGATCTGGCAAAATCTTTTAAAACTCACGAATTTTGTCTCCATTTCCCTCATTTCAACCCCCAACCACCTCATTTAACACTCAAACCCTAATCTTAACTATAAATACAACCCCTTACCACCTCCTAAACACTTTCACACTCCAAACACTCTCTCAAACACTCTCAAATATCCACATTTCTCAATTTTGGGCAGAATACTCTCAAACACAAAAGTGAGTTTTCGAAAACTCTCTTCTATTCACTTTTTCTTGATTCTCATTCTTTTGAACACCTCTAGGGATGTTACCAAAGGCTTCCCATGATAAACCAAGCTTGGTACATCACCTTAATAGGGTCCAAAGTGGAGTTTATTTACTCTTTTGGTATAACTTTTACAACGTGTTCTTGTTCATGTTCATCTTATGGAGAACTTGTACCACCTTGTTCCCAATCAAACTCACCATTGTGGGGCTTGTGTATTGTTGTTTTCCATAAGCTTAAATGTTCAAAACCTCCAATACCTTCTGCCCTAAAGGTTCCAAAGTGTTGAAACCAACCTAATTCTCAATCTCATGGTTGATGGATTTGTGTTTCGGTTAAGGTATGAACAATGGGATCCTTGGCTTCCCAAAATAGTTCTACCACCTCACTTAGTTCCTTTAGATTTTGTTTATGTTCTAGTTCTTGTATTATGCTTAATATCATTCATGACCAATCTAGTTCATCAACTATGTAGATGAACTTGTGCTTTGTTGAATCGTACAATGAAGCTCAATGGATGTTTATCATCCTGCCTTCTTCCATGATCATCTTTATGGCTCCCTAAATAAAAATAGACTAAATATGTATGCATAAACCCTAAACCGAATCGCCACTCTAACCAAACTCATGGTTAAAAGTGATGTATTATGGTATATTCACCTTTAGATCAAGGTTCCTCGTTATTTGGACTTCCAATGGGCGAATTAGTGCCCATGAAACACACCCGATTACGGTGTCCAAAATTAGTGCCTTAACAAAGATAACCTTTTGTGTAAATTCGAGTTATTCATCATTCCATATTCATAATCATAAATCTAAGTCCATACTCCACCGAACTCACATGCCTTCGTTCCCCTTGTAGGGTGCCTCGACATTCCTAACGTCTCATGGCTAATAACTCGTTTTTGGAAGCTTTGCAAACCATGAGTATACATGACCCCGTTTTTTCCTTTTTACACTTTTGGGTGCAATATATATCATATAAAAACTCACACAAACACTTATACGCAAGCACACTATTCATACAATCGAATCCAACGTACATGTTTCATACGTTTATACTTAGAAATACATGCATGTTAGAAAGTTTACTTGTACAATACTTTGTCATTAACTTCGTACAAGCCTCCATTAACATGTATAGCACTATAGGATTAACGCACCGCCCGTATTCTTGAGGTCATGTTAAGTCAAACAAAACGGTCTTGTCGTTGCTATGACAGGATTACGCTAGCGGGAATCTTTGGGTTGACAAGTAGGTGTTGCATGCTAGCTTGTGTTATGTTATGCCTCAGTATACGTTATTGTCATGTGGAAAGGACTAGAAACACATCAAACCTTAATTCATGTTTAGTAGTTAGTTGTTGTGTTACATTATTGTACTTTTGTTTCCAAATCAATGTTAGAAATGAAATGAAAATATACTTTTTAAATACTTGTCACAATTGGTGGTTGTGACTTCTTTGTAATATATTTCGTCTTGCCTCGATGTTTCCGCCATAGATTGGCGGTGAAGACGGTGGTGGGGTTGGTCGGAGTTGGTTTACGGTGGTGTAACAATGGTGATAGTGAGGTTGTGGTGGGTGTGACGGTGGTGAAGGATGATGATCCGATGGGTGGTAGTAGAGGTGTTAGGTTTAGGGTGTACGATGCTGACCAGTTGCTGTGATGAACGGAGGTAAATGTTCAGTGTATATATTGTTGTTGTGATTGAAGCGGACTGATTGAAACGTATTGACGATAGGTGGTGTGGTGGTAAGGAGGGTGAGGTTTTGCCCCTAGAGAGAGAGAGAATAAGAGAGAGAGAGAGAGAGTGTGTGTGTGTGTGTGTTTATAGGCAAGAACTATTGGGAACTTCTTGTGGTGACACGTGGGATCGAACCTAAGTTGGTGGAGTAGTGATGGGTTATGTATGGTTTCGGAGAGACTCCTCTCCCATTTTGTTGGTCGTTAAAAAAAATCTATAAATTTCTGAAGAAGTAAATAGAAGAGTAAATTTATAAAACTATTATGCTTAAATTATATTTTCCATAAATGAAGAAATGTTTTTTTAACGGTAAAATGAAGAAATAACTAAGAGAGGTAAATTTAGGGCAGTGGTAGACTTGCTGGCATGGTTGGGGTGGGGCTGTAAAGAAAACTTTAAATATATAATTTAAAAAAAATCCCAATTACGTCAATTAAATATATGATAAAACCCTCCGATTGATTCTTATATCTAATCAAAAGCAAGCTATAACACATCATGTTCCCGTATAACACACTTGTATAAACACAACAATCATGTTATACACTGTTATAAACATACTTTGATCAATTACAATCAAAACAACTTTAAAACCCATAGGCTTGAAGTATATAAAAAAACACACCTTTGCCCAACGATCCCTTCTCAAAACGTTTTTTTGCATTGTCTCAATGTTCCTGGATCTTTATGTTGCAAGAAAATAAAAAAAAACACACCGATGATGGATTTTCAACTTCTAGGACACACAAAAAAAAACACACTTGTATTTGAGGGGAATTTGTTATCTAAATCCATTTCTAGCTAATTTTGGTATGATTGAGGTTTCCAGATGTGTGTGTTTAGAGAGAGGGAAAAATGCATGAATATAAGGAGGTGGGTTTATGTCGACAGTTATATGATTGATTTAAAAACATGCATAATGACCAAAATACCCCTAATCTATTAAACCAATTTATTTTTAACACACAAATATTACCAAAATGCCATGAAGATGATCTCAACCATTAAACACTCCCATCCTATGGCCAAGATTGCTTCTGATATGCTTAAATTTATACAAACTGATAGCATGATTTTATCCCGTTTTAGAATCATTTATCGAAATGTTCACATGATTTGATACTTATTTTCCTCATTTGTGAAATTCCAGGTTTACTTGATGTTTGGTGAGAATTGTTAAAAGATTTATGAAGAAAAGTGATGGTAAAGGGCAAGGCCATGCCTCGCATAAACAAGGTCCTGCCCTAGGAAAAATGTTATTACAAGCAAGACCCTGCCTCACACAAAGCAAGGCCATGCCAGTAACCATAATTCCTGGCGCTGTATCCTTGCTTCACAAAGAAAGGCGTGCACCCCCTTTTCTTCTTAAGAACTCAAGCAGACCCAAAAATAGCTTTAAACATATTCTCACGTTACCAACTCCTAGCTACTACTCTGGAATAGTTGTCTTGAACTCCGGAGAACCAATGGGAGCGATAGATCGAGTCAACATCCAGTTTCACATGGAAGCAAGGCCTTGTCTACAATCAAACAGGCCTTTTCCTCATGCCCTGTAAGAAAAAGAGAACAACTTCTCTTTGGAGGAAGCCCCTGGAGTTTTCAACCACCATTCTAAACTCCAAAATTTGGTGATTCCATCCATTTTCAAGCATCACGAGGGCTTCCAAGATCAAGAAGATCATCACTCATCAACCATCCAATTTCCTTGCTTGTTTATAGTTTGAAATTTCTTTATTTTCATCATGAATTTTAGTACTTTAGCAAGCATGTTTTTGGTTCTTTTAAGCCCTATGGGCTAAACACTTGTAGTTGCTTAGACTTTGTTGAAGCTAATGAATTTGTGATAATATGGAAGGAAATGTGATGATTGTTTTTGTTAATCTTCGTAGTGATGTTTAATCGTGTTCTTGGAATTCATGTACATGTTTATGTTGTTGTTCTTGAATGTTTGGTCATAAGTATTTACATGTTGTGTTGGAAAGCCCATGTAAAGATTATGATTCATAGCATGAAACTAGGAATGGTAATTGCTAACTGAATTGAATGGTGATTTGAACATGTGTATGGATTCTTGCATTTAAATTTGGAAAGATCAAAAGAATGTTTATATGAATTCTATAGTTATGTTTATGTTAGTATGATGATTTAGGCCAATATTGTTGTCTAGCATGACCATGCTTGTGGTTCATATCAAGAACATGATGAAGATATTACTTACTCGAAACCAAGTTAGGGTGATTAGTGTGTTGTTCATATTAGTTTTCCTTGACTTGTAGAGTTAAAAGTTTTGATAAACAAATAACTCATTATTAAAGATTAACATCAACTTAGCAAGTAAACTTAAAAGAATAAATTTTAGGTGATTAGAATGTTATTTCATTTTAGTTTTTCCTAAGATTTATAAAACTAGGAAGCCTTGATTGGGGACTTAGTTGAATCTAGAGCTTGCATCACCACTAGTCTTCCCCATTTGTTGTCACATGTTTATTAGTGAATACTTAGTTTAGGCAACCTCTTTTAGATATTGTTCTTCCTTAGATTAGTTAGCAATTTGTTATTTTTGTATGATAAATTAGAAACAAAAAATCAACTCATCACTCGAAAAGGCTTTAAAGTAGCAAAGGTTTAGTATTAAGACACCGTGTCCATGGATTGATATCCGGTTCTTACCGATTGACTATACTACCACCTGAGGGTACACTTGCCCTTTTTGTGTGTAGTTAGTTTTTAAGTGAAAACCATTTTTAAAACCCAATTTGTGTGAAAGAAATTATCATTATAAAAATATATTCAATTCACGCACATCAGCTTCCTACACTATGTAGGAAAAACACACTTTGTAAAAAAAAACCACCCACATATACATATACACATACACATGCATATATAAACATGTATATACACATAATATGCACCAATATGAATTATACATATATACACGCACACATATAATATGCACCAATATGAATTATACATATATACACGCACACACATAATATGCACCAATATGAAAGATAATGGCTCACGTATTAGTGTAAGAAACCAAATCAAACTTTAACGATAATCATGAGATTAAAACCATAACGTATAAAGTCTCACCTTATTGAGGCAGAACTCCAACTTTTCGTTGCTGGGTTTTAGATCAATCAGACACGGTATCGTTTCAGTGATTAGAGTTTTGTACACGGAAGTCGATACAGAGTTTCGGGAATTGAGAAACGAGGGTCGAAGAGATCGAATTTTCAAAATTGATTTGTGCGGTTTGAAACCTAAAAAGTAAGAACTATGAAAGAATAAAGATTGTTACGACCAACGTAGTTTCGGGATGACAATGAGTCGGGTATGGCTAATCCTATACTCATACCCGATTGTAAAATTTTGTCCCATAACCAGCTCATTACTCGTCGGGTATCGGGCATACCGCAGGTATCATGTATACTCGTTGGACTTTTCATGCATTTATATTTTTTACTTACCTTTATAATTTTATGTTTTATAAATCTATATAATATATTAAATTATGATAAATAGCATACATATTATCATCACCGTAATAATATTTGATATATTTGTAAATGTAAATAAATTATAATATTAATCTCATAAAATATCATTTGTATTTCATATAATACAAATATAAATAATGTCATCAAAGTATTTATTGTAAAAGAAATGTTTAGTTTTGAGTTAAATGCTTGGCGGTCCCTGTGGTTTGCGAAAATCGCAGACTTGGTCCCAAGGGTTCACTAATTACACAATTTGTTCCAGTGGTTGCAATTTTTAAACTCGCGTGGTCCTTAACACTAACCTTTGTTAAATTTTCGAGTTAAGTATTTGTGAAATGACTAAATTGTCCCTGAACAATTAACCCTCTGCAGACCTTAGAAGTGGTTGGGCTAAGTCTGCACCAAGAAGAGCTCGCATAGACGTTTTTTAATGAAACGTATTTGAAAAAAAAACAGTTTGCAAATGGCAATGTCTGCGCAACGCAGATAAAAGAGGTTGCACATATTTTTTTTTAGAAAAAACAAACACCACCAGAAGCCAGACTTTGTCAAAGATTTTGTGGGTAAGGCGGGAATAAGATGAAGGGTTGAAGTTGAGGCAGGAAAATATGAGTTCGAGAAATAGTTGAAGATGCGGAGAGGACGGAGGATGTGATGAGAATGCTTTAAAATATATTGTTGACTTTTAAACCAACTTATCTTTAGATTTTTAAATATTTATAACTTTTTCATACATTGATTTTTTTTTTTAAATTATACTATAAAAACATTTTATTTTTTTCAGTTTGACTATGATATTAATATAGTTTTATTAAAATTTTAAGAAAACTAACATGTTACTAATTACTATTGGCCGTGTTTTCCACTTCTGGCGCGCACGCGTGTGTAGAGAGAGAGAATTGAAACATGGACCATAGGGATGAGCTTGTTCTATTGTTTTCTTTTTCGGTACAATGGTCCCTGCCCATTGCCCCCATTTTACGGGTGCCGCCATGCAATAATGCCACTTAACCTTTACATAGCACGTGCTAGATTCAAATCTCCTACTAACCAGTTGTAATTTCATACCATAAAATAATTTGTACTAATTAATGAATTAAAAAAATAGGAAAATAAGAGCATTCACATCCAACCTTCCAAATTATGTGAGAGGATTTTATTTTATAAAAAAATAGTTGTACGTGGTTGTAAATTATTGTGAATGGAGAAGAGAGAAAATATTACTGTTTATCTGTAAATTTAGAGAGACACTGTTCACCCTTTATAATTTTTTTAATATGTTTTGAAAGTGGTTGTGAGTGTGAGTGAAAGAGAGAAACTAAGTGATAAAGGTATTAAAAATATTATTTAATTGAAAGTAAGAGAGAAAAGATAATAATTTTTTGTATAATATAGGATAAAAATAAGGTGTTTGTGAATGCTCTAACTTGTTAGAAAAAATGTATTAATATTGCATCCATGGTAATAAGAAAGTTTACTTGTGATTTGTGACACTTCCTTTGGAGTCACCCTTAAACTCACATAATCAAATTAACACTCAGCTTCAAATTTTTATATATGACGAAAGTTGAAACATAGCCAGTTGGTTAGTCTGAAAGGCAGGGGCTGTTACAATGTTTTTGAGTCACTAATCAAACTATAAATTCGGGCCCTATATTGGATTGGTGTAAAGAAAACCACCAATTGAGATTTGAGACATTAAATAACCATAGCGATGATTTTTCCTAATGTCGGCCCTAATTTCGTCTAATCTATAATCAGTTTTACATTGGTTACTTAAAAGACGCCGCAAGTAACGAGGGTTGGTGTGTTGCGGCACCGCTTTTGGATTCTGGAATGAAGCGTGCGCGGACAATGCAAACTTCTGGAGTAAAATTCTAAATCTTGGGACTAGAAACGTTGTTTAAATGAGCCAAAAACAAGTCTATTATATGAAAATAATTTTTTTTGGAGGCCTTTGTTTTCGGATGGCCCTAGATCTTAGTTTAGATTGATAAACCTAACGTACCAGCTCTTTAAGGTTAAAGGTTTCTCGGTCTTGGATTATACAGCAAACATCGAACATAGCCTTTAGAATGGGTTATCAGGCTAGGGTCTGAGTCTCAGCCTCTCAGAAGATCACCTATAGACGCTAAAGTCAACATACAAGAAATATGGAAGTAATATATTATAATATGCATGTAATTTATTCGCATAAGAGTTAGATATATAAAATAAGAGGTGATCAAAGGGTTGGAGAACGAGAAGAGAGTGAAAGAGGGGGACTCCAGTCTCTTATACAAGGGAAAGGTTATGATAAATTATATTGGGTAAGATTCATAATACCCTAAAGGAGTATGCTTATGTTATCTAGGTGGTTTAGAAAAAAATGTATAAATGTTTCTAAAGATTATTGAGTTAATTTGGTTTTTAGGGAATCCGTTACGCAGGGTAGTGGACTAGAAATATATTTGACACCAGAATTTGACGTGGAACGCTAACTCAACGAAACCACTGCTAGACGACGGTACAGTCTAGTTTTAAAGTCATCTTTGCATCACCAACATTTATATATGAGTCTTCATCTCCGTCTATATAATAATCTAATTAAAAAAAACACACTTTTTTTTAATTTTGTTTGTTTTCAAAAACCTCTTAGATCCAACTCTCTATCTCTATCATACTCACAAATACTTATTTTATTATTTGTTTTACTCGTAACAAAATATAGTGGTGTACTATATAAGAGCATTCACTTTGGAGACTCTTTACTCATATATTCTATATAATATAGAGTAAAAAATAAAGAAAGCATAAAACACTCCTACATTAGAGTCTCTATAGTTAAGAAAGATTTATAGAAAGCAAAATACAACCTCTATATTTAGATGTTCATATTAACCCTTTATAAGTTTGTTGTGAGTATGTAGGAAAGAGAAAAAAAATAATAAAATAAGTATTTGTGAGTACGATAGAGATAGAGAGTTGAATGTGAGAGGTTTTTGAAAAATAAACAAAATATAGAGGAAAATATGTTTTTTAATTTAAATTATGTCGATAGAGATGAAGCCTCCAATATGAATGCTCTAAACCTCTAAATAAAGAGATGTAAATTTTCTCCAAAGTATTCTCTATCGTAGAGAATATAATGTAATAGTATTTTAGTTATATTCTCTATTTTTTTTCTATATTCTAAAAAATAATGGATATAAAGATTTTAATGTCAAATGCTCTGACCAGTATTAATATATCAAGAAAAATAGCTTTTGGTTTACTCCCATCTCCCTCTCTATATCTTTTAGGTAGATACGTTTGTTTGTTTAGTAATAATTTATTAGTTATTATCATTAATATTATATCATATTATTTATTTATTTATATATTATCTATTATCTTATTATTTATGCTAATAAAGAAGTTTTTTGTACATAAAATATTTCCAATCAATTTGATTCATATTACTCATTTCAAAAGTACTAGACTTAAATTTTTATTTTAAGATATTTTTTATTCTGCTTTAATATTCATAGTATACACGTCTATAACGTGCATATATGTAAAAAAGACACTTAATGAGAGTGATTTATAATATCACAGAAAATGATTTAATAAAATGCATAACTAGTGGTAAAGGTATTAAAATTTTAAAACTGAGAAATTACATGTAGTCATTAGTTGAAGATATTTTTCACGTGTCATTTTCACTATCCACATACTGCATAAATTACCATATATATTGATGATATATCTTCTTTTTTCTACCGAACAGTTATGTGTCCATTTCGGGTGCCAATATGCAACTATGAACCATACCTTTTTCTAGTATTTGGATGCTAAATCTAATAGGATAGATACAAAATTGACCAGTTTCGAGCGAATTGGGACCGATTTTTATAGTATGTGCTTTTTTAAATATATAAACACCCTCCAAAATTCTATTTTTAAATCTATCTACTTATTTTATCCGTCATAGAATTTAAACCCTCAATCTCATGAGAATGAACAGCTTTCTTAATATCTTGTATGTATCTAATTATCAGATTTATAATATAAAAAGATAATAATAAACATTTAGTAAAATGAACACCTTTCTAATATCTTGTATGTGTCTAACGATCAGATTTAATATATAAAAAAACAATAATAACCATTTAGTAAATAAGTGATGTGATTTTTTTATTTAAAAAAACATATGAATGATTGCTTAAGAATATATTTAGTAAAACATGTTAGTTGATTTTTTTTATGCCTTGTGTTTTCCTCTTCAAATGTTTTTCCTTTCATGAGTTGTCTTAAAAACTTAGGTTATCGTGTGTAGGGTCAGTGGAGGGACGTCGAGCTCCGTTCACATTGTCCTCATCTGCCTGTCTCCGTCTCTCACGTCCTCCCCTCAACGTTTTCAACGGCTCTCTCTTTTTATCACACACATATACACACATACATATAAAGGGGCTCATCCTCACACTCTAGGCCATCTCTTTAAGCTCATCCTCCATATCTTCTGATGTGCATGCCTACGTGACGGGTCATCCTCAAGGAACTATGCTCCTCCACACCAATAGCCCCGTCCTGGCCTGTCCACACTGCCCCCACATGCCTCATCCCCGTCTCTCACGTCCTCCCCTCGACGTCTTCGACGGCCCTCTCTCTTTTCATCACACGCATATGCATATGTATATATAAAGGGCTCATCCCTACACCCTAGGCCCATCCCTTTAAGCTCACCCGCACACCCGTTGACGTAAACACCTACCTGACGGATAATCCTTAAAAAACTACCCTCCTCCACACCAATAGCCTTATAACTTACCTCACCACTGTTTTCTTTATTGGTCTTGTAGTGTACACATCACTAATTAATATTTTCTCATTTTCGCTTTCACACTAAAAAACAAGAAAAATATCTCCAAAATTAATATCTTCAAATTTGCACTAATGTAAGGTCATCCTCGTCTTATATAAACATGTGCGCCACCACATATCAAACTCACCAAAATATGAAGTCTCAAACAAGCTCTTTAGTCTTCATCTTAGTCCTCTCTCTTTCTTTTTGTGTTTCATGGGGATCATTATCCTCCATACTTGACACCACACCAAGTTTCCAAAACTTCATAACATGTATCCAATCCAAATCAGACAATTTCACCACCTTTTCTCAACTCATTTTCACTCCTATCAACTCTTCTTACCTACCCATATGGGAATATTCAGCCAACAATCTCAGGCTTGTCCAACCCTCCACTCCCAAACCATCAATCATCGTCACCCCAACCTACGAATCCCAGATCCGAACCGCTCTTTTATGCACCAAGCAGAGTGGATACGATATCAGGATCCGTTGTGGAGGACACGACTTCGAGGGCATCTCATACACTGCAGATGTCCCCTTTGTCATGCTTGATCTCATCAACATGAGGTCTGTAGACATTAACGTTGCAAACAGGACTGCATGGGTCCAAGGGGGTGCTGTACTCGGTGAAGTTTACTATGCCATATCCCAGAAAACAAGCACATTGTATTTTCCAGCGGGTATTTGCCCCGCGGTTGGTGTTAGCGGGTACTTGGGTGGTGGTGGATATGGGAACTTGGTGAGGAAATACGCTACCGCGGGTGATAATGTTTTGGATGTTCGGTATGGATGTGAATGGGAATGTTCTTGACAGGAAGTCGATGGGTGAAGATTTGTTTTAGGCGCTTCGCGGTGGTGGTGTTTCCAATTTCGGCATTGCTCTTGCATGGAAGCTTAATTTGGTTCCAGTGCCGGAAAGAGTCACCGTTTTTATGGTGAATTTAACTTTGGAACAAGGTGCTACGGATATTTTCTATAAGTATCAGCTTGTTGCCCCGAATCTTGATCCGGATTTACTCTTACGAGTTCAGATCAACAGTGAAAATATCGGTAATAATCTTAGCTGAGTTTATTATCGGTTATACTTATTATTATTATTGTTGTTTGATTTTTCGTTTATTTTAAGCAATGTTTTAAAAATCGGTTTTCTAATTGTATCGGGTTGGGTTTAAAACCGTTTGACCAGTTATACAGAGTAGTTAACCTTATAATCCTAATAAAATACAATTTTAACCCAAAAAATAATCCTAAACTAGATGATTCCATAATTAAAAATAAAAAATTTCAATACAGTTTTATTAAATAGAAGACTACAACAGGTTTTTGTCACTGGAGTGTTGAATATATCAGGTCCATGATGAAATTCACAATCATCGGTAACTTAAACTCAAAATTTCAACATGGGATTAAACCGGCAGGCCGCTTTGAACTACTATTACCAGATATACCGGCGGTTTGAAGACTATACAAAAACCTATTTATACAAGGCTCAACCGTATTGGGACAATAAACAGTAGTGGGTTCAACCAGTATTTAAAACATTGATTTGAAATTTTAAGTTATCGTTTATTTTTAGTTTGAAGTTGTTGGTTAGCTTTATTATTATCCTTTTTACTGCATGTAAGAACAGTTATTTTGATTCTTTCGAATTGTTTAAGGTAACACGACCAAGAAAACCATACGAATGTTGTTTCATTCACTTTATTTGGGGGGAATTGACACATTGATTCCGTTGCTGGACGAAAACTTCCCAGAACTAAACGTCACACGAGAAATTTGCGAAGAAGTAAGAATGGTCCAGACAAGCCTTCTGTTTGCAGGCCTTACAACCACGACCCCGGTCGAGACCCTCTTGAACCAGACCGCTATCCCCAGGACCAGCATCAAATCTAAATCAGACTATGTCCGGACTCCAATCCCCAAAAGTGGGTTGAGAAAAATCTGGAACAAGATGTTTGAAAACGACAACTCGGAGGCTATGGTGATGTACACTTTTGGTGGGAAGAATAGCGAGTACTCCGAAACGGCAATCCCATATCCGCATAGAGCTGGGGTGTTGTACCAGGTGTTGAAGTCTATCAATCTTATTGATCAAGAGTCACCAACCACCCCTACGTCGTTGAGACGGCTAGCTTGGTTGCGTAGCTTTGACGATACCTTAGAGCCGTATGTGTCGAAGAACCCGAGGGAGGCGTATTTTAACTACAATGATCTTGATTTGGGTGTTGGAAATGCTACTTATGAAGAAGCAAGTGTTTGGGGCGAGAGGTATTGGAAGAGAGACAATTTCATGAGGCTGATTCGAATCAAGGCCCAAGTTGATCCGGATAAATTTTTTTAGACACCAACAAAGCATACCGGTTTTCTCAACACCTCTCTCCGACATTTGAGTTGCCACATAAAGTGTGCTATGTTTACTTTGTTTGTTTGTTTTATATTCACTCGTACCAAACATCAACAACGTGGGTTACTACTACTGTCTTGTTGTTTAGTTAATTCCTAAATAATGGGTCTTAGTATTTGTAATCAATGTAATGGGTCAAGATTAGTGGTGTTAGTGTTAATTGTTTTCATTTAGCATGTGTTTTGTTTCCAAGGCGATATGATAGCCTATTGTCTTCTTTTGTGAGCATGAATGTACTAAATCTAAATATATTGATCGTCTCGTTTCTCTTTATATTTTTTTTGGGAGATTATGATGTTGAATCAATTTATATATAAGCAGGAATTGTGTCCTTCACTCGTTCCCTAGGATGAGGGTTATAGTCACATGATTATCAAATATATAAATTTAGACTTTTAGACTATTGTCAAGTGGGCAAGTTTTCTTTGTTACTTAGATAATCCTTAATCTAACGTTCATAAGAGCATCTCCAATGCTATATGGTATTCATGCATTAGTAGGGGGGGGGGGGGGGGTGACGCACAAAATTAGGGTTTCATGTGTTGGTGTTTTGTTTATGGGTTTCATGTTTTGTACTTGCGATATAGGGTTTCTGGGTATGTGGTCGATACGTCTACTTTGATGGTGTAGGGTGGGGCAATGGTGGACGATGGTGGTTTATGTAGAAGACGGTGGTGTGGTGGTGATGTTGGGTGGTTGCAGAAGGTGGTGGAAGGTGGATGGTTAATGGTGGTGGATGGTGGGTGGTTAAAGAAGGTGGTGGAGGAGATGGTGGATGGTGACGGGATTGTTCGAAATTGAAAAGGGGGTTTTCGTGTGTTCCACGGTGGCAGGTGGGGCGGTGGTTTGATTTGTTGTGTTCTGTCGGATGGTGGCAGGTGAGGCGGTGATGGTTGATGCTGGCGGTTGTTGATGGAGGTGGAGAAAGTGAGATATATATATATATAGAGAGAGAGAGAGAGAGAGATAAATTGATACATATAATTTTTTTAATTTGTTTAGATGTTTTATTTCTTAAAACGTTTTTATATAAATGGGTAAAATGACTAAGATACCCTTGGATGATCATATCTAACAGAAAAAATTAACTGAGTTAGGCTTAAAGGACATAACGTGCAGGATTTTAAAACATAAAGTACAAAATTCATCAACTTTAAACTTAAAGGAAACTGCCTGAAAAAAGAATATAAAGATAAAAGACAATTTTTGGAATTCATTCTGTAGTTTATTATGCGTACATTAAGGAACTCTATTTCAAGGATATTTAAATATTTCTTGGTTTATTAATGTAAATAAATGTTTAAGTTAATAATTATGAAGTTTGGTGGCCACTCTCCGGTGTATTTTAGAATCAACAAATGAGAAAGTTTTAATAGGATGAATAATAGGTATTATAGAGGCATGAAGTGGATTGATAATGTCTCTAATACTATGTCTGTGAGTCTTATATGGGCATGAATACGGAGGGCATTTCTAGTATAATGTTCAGAGCGGGAAACAAAATTGAAAAGTAATGATGGAATGAGGGCATTAAGAAACATTAATCATTACACATTTTTAAAAAGCTTATGATGTTGATGTGACAGAAAATGTCTTGTAGGAGGCTTTAGCTATTATGGATGACCTAATAACAGACCCAGAAATATGATGGAGAATTTGAAGCTAATCAAGACAAAACATATCTTTTGTTAGTACAAATTATATAAGAAAGGGTCAATTTGTCTAACATGTAAAATGTGATTATTTTATGATATCATTGTAAAAAGTAATTACTTTTTATGACCATAATATATCGTGTGTAACACTGATATTATGAATTAAACATTTTTTTTGTCTCAGAGAGATCGACTAGGCGTGTTAAGCTGCCTCACTTTTATTTAAAAGGTGGAGAGTTTAAATCTTTCGAATCACATGTACTGAAGTATTTATAACGAGCAAATTAGTTTGGCGTTAAGAAACTATGAATTTTTGTTACCTGTTTTGTTCTAGTTGTTCGTCTTGTTAAGTTTTGTGCTTGCCTTTTTCCTAATGAAATGTTGTTGTTAGGGTGGGTGGTGCGGAGTAGCGCCTCCTGCCACATCAGATCTATAGCGCCCCAAACATCAATTTTAGGCCGTTATGGGGCGTCATTGTTGCCCTAAAACATACGTAGTTGTGACATACGTAGCGCTGATGTGACGTGATAAAGCCTCTAAGAATATTCTTAAAGAAACACAATAAACTTCAAAAGTTAGCATTTTATGCAACAAAGTTATAAGTCCCATTTGAGGTAAAAATGTCTTGAAAGCAGTTAGTTGCCACCCGTTTTTGTCATAGTGGTTGTTTTGGATTTTTTTAGTTTTTAGTGATTTTTAATTATATATAGCAAAACACAATGCAACGAGTTTTGAAAAGTCTATCAGCGATCCAACCTCCAATCCTACTTCGTCTTGAATGCCCACTCCACCACCAATGTGATACCTTAGGCATATATGCATCATTTCAATTCGTTATATTCTATCCACATAAGAGATGAGATATATTGGATCATAAGGAATGTCACGCATCAAATTTAACCAACTTGTTTTGATAGAATAGGTGTAGAAGAGAGAACTCTACAGTTAAACGTGCTTGGGTGAGGGTACTCCTAAGATAGGTGACATCGTGAGAAGTCTCTATTCGGGCAACCAAAAAATATCCGCGAACTCCTTGTAGGAAGAACGAGCAATATTGGTTGATACGTGATGCGGATATTACAAATGATAAGAGTCACGCCTGCTAGGGCAAACCTCATTGAAGACGATGAGTCTGAAGGGATGTTTGTGGCACCTTCATCTGATCCCAGATCTTTCTGTTACGTTCGTGCACAAGAGAGAGATTTGGGCCATAACAAATGTCTGCCTCGACACTAATGGTGTTTTAGTCTCAATGAATGTGGATGAGTGAAGAAACTTCATCTAATCATGCTTGGGTCGGAGTAACCCTATACTAGGTGACCTTCTAAAAAATCTCTAATCAGACAACTATAAAATAAATATGTGAGCTTTTTGTAAAATAATATGAAGAATATTGGTTGATACGAGAGAAAATAATTTACAACTAGCTACCTGTTTCGTAGTGACGCTCCATTATCGTCCATCTTCTAGCACCACTTCCATCTAGCCCACACATTTTAAATAGTGGTGCCTAATTGCCTACTTACGATTTTGGTTGCCAGTTGGGTGTGTATTGACAATTTTGTGTGACACTTCGTCAAACAATGTTGACTAATTGGCTTTCATAACTAATACAATATTAAGTTTGATTCGAGTGTGTGTTTTAAAAAAATAATCAATTAGTAAATCAAATACACATAAGAAAGCAAAAATAAAAACAAAATATGATAAAATTATAACATCAACAAAATATGGAGATCTAAAAGTCAAAAGACTAAACGAGTAAAATAATAATTAAAGTTATTTAATTATTATTTGAATTATCTATTAGTATCAATTTTATTATTATTTGTTTAAATAAGTATTATTTAGTATTTAAATCACTAAAGAAATAGAATTAGTATTAATCTAGGATGTTTAGTATTTAAATATTGAATTCTTGTAATTAAGTTCATTCACAAAAATTAATAGAACGAATTAGTGAATTTCCTTTGTATTTATCTCTTTAATCTCGTACATACATTTAGCATATTGAACATAATTATATAGGAAGTGAAATAAAATCCAATATTTGAAGTGTTCCAATTTTATATAAACTCTAAAGCGTTACAATCCAACATAACAATTTAAAAATAAAACAAATCAATAAAAAAACCAGATATAAGTAACCAGAATATTATAAGAATGTTAGTGATGATTATATAGGATATGTAAACAAATTCTAACAAATAAATAAAAGATAAGATATATAAGAAACACAAAAATAATAAAAAAATTATAAGTTAGTGATGATTATATAGTGTAGGGAAACAGTTCACAAAACAAACTAATAAAATAATTTTATTAATCAAATTCTGAATATATTATATAGCTAAAACTGAAATAGATAGAATGAAACTAAACAACAATATTAAAAAGAAAACATATTACAAAGAAACAAAGAAAAACAACCGAAGGTGACTGAGGCACGTGAAGATCACGCTTCCCTTAAAACAAATTTCGGGCCACCCAGGTGAACCCGTCTGTTTCCCAGGATACAGCCTAAGCAGATTGTACTGCCAGGATTAGCCTAGCACCTAAAAAGATACCTGAAACAAGAGTGTGCACAGTACCGAAATTTGGGAATTCGTTAGAGGTGTGAGATGTATGAACCATGCGATTTTTCAGTGTTGTGTCCTTCCTGAACAAAGCACCAAGCTTTGTATAATCTGTTTTGGAATCCCACAGGTTTCAATTGAATACAATATTCAATAAAAATTAAGTCTCAATTGAATTCTGAGAACTTAATTCACTTGATCAGTAGGAATGCAAACAGTCACCAGACCATTGGCTCAAGTCACATTTAAAAATAGTAAAGGCGGCTCCAAGTGGCGATGCGAGCGAAGTGCAAAGTGCACCATCAAAGCGCCCATCGCCCTCGTCCCGGTCCGGGTCCCGTGCCCGGGCCCGGGTGCGGGCGCGTGTCGGGTGCTTCGCACCCTCCTGGCTGCCACTGGGTGTGACTTGTTACATAAGAATACATTTGTGTGGAGAATTATAGATATAAATCAACACATGATTTATCTCTCCACCAATGTGGGACAAACACAACTTCCCACACTTTAAAATTCCAACACAAGTTCCAACATTTATCTCTCCACCAATGTGGGACAAACACAACTTCCCACACTTTAGAGTTCCAACACATGTTCCAACACACAATTAAAACTTATGATCTCTCATTCATTTGCTTTAATCACTAAATTATTTATCATAATTTCCAACAATCCCCTACATCAATGGAGATCATCCCACAAACTCAAGTGTCACGATAAAATTTTAGCGGTTAAGTAATGCAGGATAAGTAAGTTTCCTTTTGAACCCTCCTTTGTGACCTATACTTAGTCTCCTAGCAGTTAGTAGACGTGATGTCCTTGAACCAACTCCTTTTTATGTAGACGTTATTACACATCACACATTACTCTCCCTGGTCTGGCTAACCCTTCATAGTTGTGTCCGTCATGGTCATGGAACACTATCTTGGTTCTGCGAGAGCTCTAGGAATTGTGCCCCCTAATTCCATTTGAAGCGACCCCAATTCTCTCTAACATATGTGATTTACAAATCATTAAAAGTCATATGCTTAACCTCTCTTGATATCACTGATTTAAGTAGGAACGGATTAGCAAGTTTGTAACTCCCTTTGTATGTTGAGGTACTCCCCCACAGTGACCTCAGTTCGTACAGTTAGGTGGTCCTATTGAGCCGAGATCATGGGATCTCCAATCTTCTAGGATAGGTTTTCCGTTGTACAGACTTACTCCAAGGGCTTCAGTCCCATTCCCTGTCACACCCCGACCCGCAGCGGAATAAAAGTCGGGGCATAATTGGGTTATCACCAAAGCTCATGATGTTTACTAAAATGTTTCATATTTATTAAACTCAAATTACAACTTAAATATCCAAAACAAAATTCATACAATTACAAGAAAATGAAACTACATAATTATTCCAAAACTTAAACTTGTTTATTCTTCTAGGCCTTCCTATGTGTTTCTTGTCTCAGCTGGATCACCTGTATCATGTGTAAAACGGGGGATATTTTGGGTCAACAAAAGTTGGCGAGTGAACCTTGATAAAACATTGTTACTAATTTCTTGTTTTATTTAATAAGGAAAATTTGTGCAATAATCACATGTGAGCAAACATATATAGATAAACAAACACAAACCACTTTGGATGAGTATATGATATGAATGATGATGTATGTGAGATCAAGGCTCAATCAAACGGAGCCGATCTAATGAGGCACCTGATGCTCAACTCGTCTCCCACGGGGAACTGATGGGCCTAATGAAATGCGTGCACTGAAAATGATAAATCCAATCTACATATAATCCACACAACAATTGATACACATTTGATACACATTTGATCACGGATAAGATGTATGCACAAGTGTTTAAATATAATAAAAGAATTATACGACACATGATACACCCCAAAACATGATTAAAACGGGGAATTGGTAGAGATTCACTCACATTGGGTGCGTTCTTTGATGACGTTGGATGCGCACGAATTTTAGGATTCAATCGACGAGGGAAAAACTAGCCTAGATAATAACAAAATGATTCGATAAATAAATAAATTTTATTTGAGATTAATATTTTTAATTAGTGCTCTTTAATGGGATTTTTAGATTTATTTTTGTGAGTTTAAGGAAATTTTCTAACTTTAAAAATCTTATTTTTTAGTATTTTTAAATGATTTTTCAATTAAATAAATAAATAAAAAGAAATAAAAAAGTTGACTTTTTGACCGTTGACCGTTGACCGGGTCTTGACCGGTCAGACTGTGTTTTCTATGCGCTGAGTGAGGTTCGAACTCGGGACCTCTCGTATACGTGCACGCAGCTCTACCAACTGAGCTACGTGTCTAACCCGAAATATTCTCTGTTTTAATTATATATATTAACTTTAAACTTATTTGGTTTTTATTAAAAATGATTTATATGGCCGAACCGGTTGCAGAGACCCGGAGTCGAACTCGGGTTCTTTGGTTCGAGTGCGCACAGCCCAACCAGTTGGGCTGTGTGTCTAATCTGCTTAACTACTGAATTATATTTCTCTTATAAACATTCTGTGACTTGATCTGATTAGGTTTTTAAAAATGTTGGTTTTATTTTTGAAAGTCGGTAACGGGTGCGATTCGAACTCGGGACGTGCATATTGTATTTGCACACAGTCCACCGCTGGACTGTATGTCTAACCCGTTCGAATATCCAGTTTTAATTATATTTATACATATACTCGACTTCATCTTCTTCGTTTATAAGAACACAGAACAGTGAAATTCGACTGTTCTGTTTAAATCGATCAACAAAACTTATAATTGGTTGAAATGAAATAGAAAAGAAGATTACGGAATAAGATGTACCAAAACAGAGCGTTTTCTTCAGATTTCCGGCAAGAGTCGTCGGCTCTGATTTGTGACTTCTGGCTGAGTGAATTGTTTAACAGTTTTGATCATTGTGCTGTGCAATTAAGTTACTAAGCATGAGATATCAAGAGGGTTTAGATGATTATACCGATCGACAGTGAGGCTCCGGTTTTTCAGTGATTTTCCGGTGAGTGCGGGGATTTTCGACAACGTTATCTGAGACAGACTCTGGTTGAATGATTAAGGTTAATACATGCCGAATAATGGATTACAAACAAAAGAGTCGAGAATTATACCGATTAGAAGTAAAGCCTCGGTTTTCCGGTGAAAGTCCGGCGAATGCAAAAATCTCCGGCGACGTGTTTTGGAATGAATAAAGCTTCGGAAACGAACGTGGTTCTGAGCGAAAGGATTTTCAGAGTGTTCAAGTGGGTATTTATAGTGGAAACAGGCTGAATTGGGTTTGAATTGAGTCTTGATTCGCGATTTAGGATTTCTGGCGGTTATGACCGAAATTGATTGCCGGCAACGGTTATAACCGACGTCAAAATCAATTCATCCGTTTCGGTCAAAGGAGAAACAGCCAAATTCGCGGAGTTTGTGTTTTCTCCTGTGATTGCGAGTCTTGGCGCGTTGTTTACCGGATTTGACTTTCGGGTTTTACTTTAAATGTTATTTGTTTTAGTATTAGTCACAAAGGAAGTGTGTGGCGGAGTGGTGTGTTGTGTATTTGTGTTTGTGGGTGACCAGGGTTCGAAACCCGGCGTCTCCATTTTATTTTTTATTCATTATTTATTATAATTATAAATTATGGTTTTTAAATTCTAATATATTTATTAATTATGTATGATTTAAAATTATTATGAACCATAAATACGCAACGAAACTTATAACTGAATATTTGATTGATAAACGAAGCGGGTTTTGAAACCCGTTTTTGACGAATGTTACATTCCCATTGACGACTTATGTACTACCTCTCTGCTTAAGCCTTTTGTAAGCGGATTCCCAATGTTATCCTTTGACTTCACATAGTCAATCGTGATAACTCCAGTTGAGAGTAGTTGTCGTATCGTGTTATGCCGACGTCGTATGTGCCTTGATATGCCATTATACATTGCATTTTGAGCTCTACCAATAGCTGATTGGCAATCACAATACAAATAGCCGTCACAGGCTTAGGCCATCTTGGAACATATTCCAAGAATTGACGTAACCATTCTGCCTCTTCTCCAGCTTTATCTAATGCGATAAACTCAGATTCCATCGTGGATCTAGCTATAAGTGTTTGTTTGGACGACTTCCAAGATATAGCTGCTCCTCCAAGGGTAAACACATAACCGCTTGTAGCTCTGGAATCTTTCGTATCGGATATCCAGTTGGCATCACTGAATCCTTCCACAACGGCTGGATTTTGGCCATAATGCAGTCCATAGTTTCTCGTGTATCTCAAATACCTTAATAATCTTGTCATACCCTTCCAGTGCTCTGAACTAGGATTACTAGTATATCTACTTAGCCTACTCACAACATATGCTAAGTCTGGCCGATACATGACATGAGATACATTAGACACATGACATGAGATACATTGGACTACCAATGATTCTTGAGTATTCCAATTGAGCAACACTCTCGCCTCTGTTTTTTGACAAATGTTGAGAGGTATCAATTGGAGTTTGAGCTACACTTGTGTCCTCTGGATTGAACTTCTGAAGGATCTTATCAACATAATGAGATTGACTTAGCACCAAACCAGTTTGGGTTCTAATAATCTTTACTCCAAAAATCACATCAGCTAGACCCATATCTTTCATGTCAAATCTTGCTTTCAACATGTCTTTGGTAGATCTGATCATCTTATCATCACTCCCAATGATAAGCATATCATCTACATAAAGGCATAAGATCACATATCCTTTAGAAGTGTCTTTCACATAGACACATTTATCGCATTCATTTATTTTGAAACCACTGTTAAGCATAACTTGGTCAAACTTTTGATGCAATTGTTTTGGAGCTTGCTTCAAGCCATATAATTACGAGTTTACACACTTTGCCCTCTTGGCCAGGAGCAGAGGAACCCTCTGGTTGCTCCATGTAAATCTCTTCCTCTAATTCCCCATTGAGAAATGCAGTTTTTACATCCATTTGATGTATTTCCAAATTTCTCAAAGCTGCAATTGCAAGCACCAATCTAATAGAGGTTATTCTAGTTACAGGCGAGTATGTGTCAAAATAGTCAAGACCTTCCTTCTGTCTAAACCCTTTGATCACAAGCCTTGCCTCATACTTGTCGACACAGCCATCAACTTCCATCTTTTTTCTTAAGTATCCATCGATATCCAAGTGGCTTGCACTCTGGTGGAAGATCTACTAGCTCCCATGTATGATTCTGTAAGATAGAATCAATTTCACTCTTGATGGCTTCTTTCCATTAAGGTCCATCTGAAGATGTGACTGTTTCTCGATAGTGTAACATCCGTCGAAAACGGATTTACCAAACCCGCTCCGTTTATCAACCGAACAGTCAGTTTAAATGCCCAAAATATTTTTAAACGATCCGTAATCAATTATTATATGGGAATATATATTTAGTTTTTGAAAAACAGTCAAAAATCGCAAAATAAAAATATATTACCTATGCCGGGTTTCGAACCCGGGTCTGTACCGAGTCAGTTCAACGATTTATCACCGCACACACAAACCACTGCGCCACATGTTCCGTTTGTTAATTAATAGAATCATTTAATTCATAAAATGACTTTACGAATTCAAAACCGGCGCCCAATCAGTTCAGTCGTCGGAATCCCGGAATTTTCGCGAGTCTTAACTACAATTTACGTTATAACGTAAACTATTAACCAGATATCGGTTATAACCGATGTTTGAAGTCCGCGACACTTTTCAAAACCGCCGGAAAACTTAAACTGATGAATACAGTTCAAAATCAGACCAAATACATCTCGTTTTCTCCTATAAATTGACCCACAACCGACGACAAACACTTTCGCTCAAAAATCACACCTTTTCTAGGCGAAATTTCACTCGCCGGAATAAACCTGTTTTTCGCCGGAAAACCGAGTTTTAATCCGTGAGCTTTACTGAACCCCTAAACCTTTACCGAAGTCACCCTTACCTTTTCCAAGCTTTCCGGAGACTAGCTGCTATACGGAACACGTCGCCGGAGGTGAATTCTGTCGCCGGAGTTCTGCCGGAAAACAGAGAGTCCTGTCGGTATACTTTCTCCGCCCAGTTTCTTTTCCGTTTCACTTTTATCTTACCTTAATCGACTGTAAAACACTATTAAACTGATAAGAATCTTAAACCCGTCGACTTCCGATTCTGGTTCAAACTGGATGAAGAAGACGATGAATTTCAGTATGTTATAAGTATAATATAAATCATGAAATTAATCGGGTTAGACACACAGTCCAGCGGTGGACTGTGTGCACATAAAACGTTAATAATACAAAGGTCTCGAGTTCGATTCCCGTCTCACACACGCTGCCTTTAATAAAAACCAATTTTTTTGTTTAACCGAACCGGAGTCGTCACTAGTATATGTTAAGTATATTGATAACCGGAATAATAACCAAGTTAGACACACAGTCCAGCGGTGGACTGTGCGTTTGTTTATATCACTGGTCACAAGTTCGAGTCCGGTCTCTTACATCGACTCGGACAATTATTAACTTTTTAATAGAGTCAGAAATGAAAGCGAATAATTTGTATTTAAGTATAATAAAAGTGGAAATATATAACATGTTAAACACACAGTCCAGCGGTGGACTGTGTGTTAGATTAAACCACAGGTCCCGAGTTCGAGACCTGTGGAGTGCAAGTCCGGTTCGCTCAAATCTATTTTTAAAATAAAATGATTTTCAGTTTAACTAATTAGTATATATATATAATTAAAATCAGATATATAACGGGTTAGACACGTAGCTCAGTTGGTAGAGCTGCGTGCACGCGTACGGGAGGTCTCGGGTTCGAGCCTCACTCAGCGCACAATAATCTGCCATTGAACCGGTCAACGGTCAGGTCAACGGTCAAAGGGTCAGTCAACGGTCAGAAAAAATAAAATATTTTTATTATTTTTATTTAATTATTTTAATTAAAAATCAATTATAAATACTTAAAAATAACATTTTTAAGATTAGAAAATAGCCTCAAACTCACAAAAAATGCACCCAACCATCCTGCTAAAATAGTTTAATACAATCCGTTTACTTACCAAACCATAATGCAATTTATCTAGGTTAAATCTCACTCGTGGTTAAAACCACTTCGCGTGCATTCAACGTCATCAACTGAACGCACCCACGGTGAGTGAATCTTACAATTCCCCCTTTTAAATTACACGTTTTGGGGTGTGTCATGTGTTATGAAATTAATTAATTTATTTATTTAAACTTGTGCCATACCACATCATGACTTAAACTTAGATTGTTTTTATTGTTGTGATTCACTTATTGCCATTTGTCAAGTCATATGAAACTCATACATTAAGCCCATCAGTTCCTCGTGGGAGACGAGTAGAACATCGCGTGCTTCACATCAAATTCATTATTATTCATGTGTGTATCATTGAGTTTATATTGTTTGTGGTTGTGTTATTCATATTATCATGTTTATGAAATTCATTCATCAGGCCCCTCAGTTCCTCGTGAGAGACGGGTTGAGCATCGCGTGCCTTTAATTGTTCCATTATTATTCATGAGTGTTTCATTTAACACCTTATGATTGCCGATTAAGTTACATCTATTTTTACTCATGTTTGGTTGTGCACATATTTCATAATCAATTTAAATAAATTGTTCAAATGTTTTCCATAGGATTCACTCGCCAACATTATGTTGATCCAAAAACCTTTTTACACATGATACAGGTGAACAGGTTGAAGCAAGGATAACATAGGATATGCCTTAGAAGAGAACAAAGAAGTTAGATTGTTAGTTAGATCATGTTGTAACATTATTGTAAATTTCCATTTAATTTGTATTAATGAATATGAAACGTTTAATAAATGTCATGAGCTTTGATGATAACCCAATCATGCCCCGATCACCTTATCCGCTGCGGGTCGGGGTGTGACAGATAGGTTTGAGGCTCACTTTCAACCATGTATGTAAGAAAGTCAGGCCCAAAGGATTTCTCAGTCCTTTGCCTTTTACTTCTTCTTGGCTCACCTTCTTCAGCCTCTGATTGTTCGTGAGTTTCCTCTCGAACAATCTCATCAACCATTGTTGACGAACTTGCATGATTTGAAGAACTCGCAAGAGTTTGTTGTAACATTGGAAACTCTTCTTCAAAGTAAGTCACATTTCCTGGCCTTGTCTCTATGATAGAGTCCTTGTGCACATCAGGATTCTTGGATTCATGTACAAGAAACCAATGTGAACTACCATTTTTTGCATATCCAATGAAAATGCAATCAACAGTTTTGGGCCTTATTTTAAGAGCCTTAGGGGTTGCAACTATCACCCTGGCCAGGCACCCCCACACTTTTAAGTATTTATATGATGACTTATGTCCCCACCACAACTCATGAGGTGTTACATCCTTGTTCTTGAAAGGTATTTTGTTTAACAAAAAATTGGCTGCAAAATGGCCTCCCCCCACATGTCCTGGCTCATCCCAGAACTTATCAACATGTCATTCGTCATTTCTTTTAGTGTATGATTTTTTCGCTCCGCGATGCCATTTGATTGGGGTATATAAGGTGGGGTACACTCGTGTATTATGCCACTTGTTGTACACACTTCCCAAATGGTGAAACATATTCACCTCCTCTATCACTTCGAACACGTTTGATTTTCTTGTTTAGTTGATTCTCAACTTCAGCTTTATACAAGATAAACTTGTCAACTGCTTCATCCTTACTCTTAAGAAAGTATACATAACAATATCTTGTATTGTCATTGATAAAAGTAATAAAATATTTATTACCACCTTTGGTAGGAATTGATTTTAAATCACACACATCAGTGTGTATCAGATCAAGGGGTTCAGTTATTCTTTCAACTGATTTGAAGGATGATCTTGTTTGTTTGGCTTCAACACATGTTTTACATTTTGTTTTAGAGTCAATAGAAAATGTTGGTATGTAATCTAATTTAATTAAACGACGCATCGAATTAAAATTTACATGACTAAGACGTCCATGCCAAACATTAGGAGACTCAACCAAGTAAGCAGAAGTACTAGCACTGTTATTCATGTTTTTCTTAATAGACATTACATTAAGTTTGAACATGCCATTTTTGGCATAACCCTTTCCAACAAACATACCACGCTTACTTAAAACAAATTTATCTCTCAAAAACCAAACGAAAGCCAAACTTGTTCAGCATCCAACCCGACACAAGACTCTTGCGTAAATCAGGAACATAGAGCACATTATTCAAAGTGAGCTATTTCCCAGAAGTCCACTTTAAGATCACATCACCTTCTCTCTTGATATCAGCTGTAGCAGCATTTCCCATGTACAGCTTCTCTTCTCCCACCACCTCTTTAAACGTATTAAAGAGGGTCTTGTCTGGGCACACATGGCGGGTTGCCCCAGTGTCCACCCACCATCCTTTTGGCTCGTTAGCCACCAAATTTACCTCCTCCATCATAGCAGAAAGGTCAGAAATCATGGCCACTAAAGGCATATCATCATCAACCATAAGAGCCGTGTTACGATTAGGCTCTTTGCATTGGTCAGCACGATAACCAGTTTGTCCGCATTTGTAACATTTCCCTTTAAAGGGACCAACCTTCTTCTTCACACCACCTTTCTTTGGCCCAAGGTCAACAGATTTATTTCCCCTTGCCATTAAACTTGTAGCCTTTGTTACCCTTGTAACCCCTTGAGGATTGACCATGTTCCACAAGGTTTGCTTTTGAAGACGCTTCAACCTGACTTCCTTTGTATGACAGCCTGTTGTCTTCTTCAATATGAAGACGAACCACAAGGTCTTCAATGGTCATTTCCTTTCGCTTATGCTTAAGGTAATTCTTGAAGTCCACCCAACTTGGAGGCAACTTTTCAACAATTGCTGCCACTTGGAATGTTTCACTAAGATTCATTCCTTCAGACAAAATGTCACTAAGAATAATATGCAATTCTTGAACTTAACTCATAACAGTCTTTGAATCAATCATTTTATAGTCCAAAAATCTAGCCACAACATATTTTTAGTACCCGCATCCTCGGTCTTGTATTTGCGTTCCAACAACTCTCATAATTCTTTGGTAGTTGGAACTTTGAGATACATGTTATACAATGCATCTGACAAACCCTTCAACACATAGTTGCAACATAGGTACTCAGAATGTTTCCATGCATCAATAGCACTCACAGATTCAACATCAGATGTCCCTTATGCGAGAACAGGAGGAGACTCAGTCAGAAACCTCGCAAGGCTTAGAGTCGTCAAATAGAACAACATCTTCTGTTGCCATCTCTTAAAATTTAAACCAGTAAACTTCTCTGGTTTCTCAGCATGGTTAGCGGCCGCTTGAGCCGCTTGGGTACTAACTAATGGTCCCACGGTAGTGGATGTGGATCCAACAGTGGTTGATGTGTTTGATTGAGCAGTAGCCATTTCTGAAACAAGAGTAAAAAAAATCAATTTATGGTAAAACCAAGTTGGTTTACAGAAAACCAATGCAAACTACAAAAGTTTTGCAATACTCAACAGAAACACTTTATAAAAAATTTAAAAACCAAAATAGTGAACGGGTTTTAAAATCTGTTTTAAGCTTGTAGGGAAACCGTTCACAAAACAAACTAACATAATAATTTTATTAATCAAATTCTGAATACATTACATTACCAAAACTGAAATAGACAGAATGAAACTAAACAACAGTATTAAAAAGAAAACACATTACAAAGAAACAAAGAAAAACAACCGAAGGTGACTGAGGCACGTGAAGATTATGCTTCCCTTAAAACAGATTTCGGGACACCTAGGTGAACCCGTCTGTTTCCCTGGTTACAACAGCCTAAGCAGATTGTACTGCCGGGATTAGCCTAACACCTAAAAAGATACCTGAAACAAGAGTGTGCAGTGTATCAAAATTTGGGAATTCGTTGGAGGTGTGAGATGTATGAGCCATGCGATTTTTCAGTGTTGTGTCCTTCTGGAACAAAGCACCAGGCTTTGTATAATCTGTTTTGGAATCCCACATGTCTCAATTGAATCAAAACGCCACATTGCGCTCATCGCCCTCGTCCCGGTCCCGTCCCTAGGCGCGTGTCGGGTGCTTGCACCCTTCTGGCTGCCACTGGGTGTGACTTGTTACATAAGAATACATTTGTGTGGAGAATTATAGATATAAATCAACATAGGATTTATCTCTCCACCAATGTGGGACAAACACAACTTCCACACTTTAAAGTTCCAACACAAGTTCCAACATTTATCTCTCCACCAATGTAGGACAAGCCGAACTTCCAACAGACAATTAAAACTTATGATCTCTCATTCATTTGCTTTAATCACTAAATTATTTATCATAATTTCCAACATATAGAACTTAGAAAAAACAAAGAAAAAGTATAACATTTATAGTCTTTCCGGTAGAAAAGAAGTGGCTTGGTTGTGAAACCTAACTTTGTTTTCGTTGCCACACCATCACCAACCACCTATTTTGTTGTGATGGCCATGGTTATTTATCTTGTAACGCCACCTTCATCCCTAGCCCTCACGCTTTGAATATCGGTGCCTAATTGATTATTTATGGTTGCCGATCGGGTGTGTGTTGATGATTTTGAGTGATAGTATGGGAAACAAGGTTGATTGATCGAGTTTCTTAATATATATTGTTTTGTTGTTCGATTTGAGTGTGTGTGTTTTTTTGGAAATTAAGAGACATTGGGAGAGGCAGAGTACGTGATGAACATAGGTAAGTTATGAAAAAAATAACCTAATTATCTTATATAGATAGGATATGCATATGACGCATAGACAAGAAGCATGTAATTATGGAATACGTTTTCTTTTATACTATCACAATGCCCCAATTAGCTCAATAAAAAATAGTATGTAGCCCAAATGTCAAATTCTCTGGTATATTGGAATAGAGTTCTAAAAAAAACCAAACCCGGTAATAAAACCCGGGACTGGTTTTTTTAATAGCCGACTATTATATACCTGAAACCGGAACTGTACCCGTAGGGTATAAATAGGGTATGCATTTTGATCTCAATACCTGAAATCGGAACCGATCATACCCGATTAATACCTGAAACCGGACAAGAACCAGAACTGATTATATCTGATACATGAGTCTGATATTTTTTTTTAAATTTATGCCAGTGCATTTATTTTTAACTTTCTTACATTATACAATGCATTTTTAATAATAATAAACAAAAAAATACGAGAAAATAGGGTAATAAAAACGCAACAGAGTATTAAAAATATGAAAATATAGAACTAAAAAACTCAAAAATAGGGTATTTATACCTGGTTTATTAATAACCGGAACCGAACCCTACCCGGAACCAGACACATAAGGTATGGTTTTTTAGTCAAATAACCAGAACAGGAACCGAACCGGTTATTCCGGTTATAGCAATAACCAGTTCCAACCCTTAAAGCGAGAAACCAAAACCGGTTCCATAACCGGAACCGGTTATTAAAAATACCCTGTTTGTGCACCTCTAATTGAAAGTCTTGTAATCGTCTAATGCAAGTCTGCTCTAATTCTCTATACGACATTGCAACTTGCGAGTCTGTGACACTCCCGCCTTTCTCATTCTCTGCCCTAGTTCCATTTTGAGTCACGCACTCATATCTCTCGCGTGCTCTCTACTCATAGAGTTCGGCCTCATTCTTAGACAGAGGACTCATTCTCTGCCCTAATCAATTCACAGGTACACCGTCTTCTCTTCACTACCTGCTTATTTTGTTTGTTGATTAAGCTTGTAATCTGATATTTACAGGAAGCTTTTAAACAAGTCGATCACAACTCCACAGAATTTATGAACCATTAACAAGTAACTATTGATGTGTAAAGTTAATATGTATGATTTTTTTTATAAATCTTGTAATATGCCTAATCATTGGCACAACATCGTAAATCATGAAAAATATTATGCTATGAAATACAGTTGCTTTTTAAGGCATAGAATTTGAGAGCCAACATTGTCATCGTCTCTCTTCGAAAAAGCTATAATATGATGTTACTTTCTAAGATATAGAATTTTAAGAGCCAACATTATTATCGTCTCTCTTTTACAAATGCATTTGCTTTTTAAGTCATAATGGTTGAAAAAACTTGTTTGATTTTCTCTTTTGACTTTAAATGAGCCAATCGGCTCGATTGAGTTTATAAACAAACCAAATACAAGCAAAGATACGCTAGATATAACTTGACTCAAAAGATCATACTTTCAATAGCTACTAACAGTAATTGTAGCACACCAACCTTTTAATTTAATTGCTCAATTTCTGTAACGTGGGCTAAACTATCAAAAATTGACTAGTCCTGAATGGGTGAGGCTGGCCATTTGTGTGATCCACAATCACTACCATCACGATTTGACTTTTTCCTATAGTTTAAAAATCAATTGTTTTTCAATTATTTTTTAATTAATTATTATTATATATATATTTTATTAACTTCTTAGCTACAGTGACTATTGTATTTTTGTGATTATTGTCTTTTGTCAATTCTTTCTCATTTTTTCTTTTTTCTTTATTTTTCTGTTTTTCTTTTTTAAGTGTCAATCGAACCTGATGTTGTACATATAACAAAATGAACGGTCAAATACTGACCGAACAACATCAGTACCGAAATTGATATTCGTTTTTATTGTTTCGATCGATGTAAACACATTTTGGGTATTTTTTGGACGTATCATGACTTTTTTTATTTTTCTTTCGGTAAGTATCGGTATCTTAATTAAGCGAACCAATATTAAAAAACGAATTCATGCCACTAACGTTATTTTTACTATTGCGTCTACGTTTCAATTAAAAATTAGGTCGTTCAGTCGCAGAGCCTGGATGTAACCCACTAGTTATTTTAATATGACCTTTAATTATTAATTTATTTTCTAAAAAACTGTATCTTTTTTAGTTATTTTCTAACCAGTTTCTTATTACAAAAAGTATAACCTTTTGCAAAAAAAAAATTATTAAACTGTAACCTCGAAAATATAAAACTAAAAAACTCGAAAATAGGATATTTTAATACCCGGTTTATTAAGAACCGGAACCGAACTCTACCCAGAACCAGACACATAAGGTACGGTTTTTAGTCAAATAACTGGAACCGGAACCGAACTGGTTATTCCGTTATAGCAATAACCGGTTCCAACCCTTAAAGCGAGAAACCGAAACCAGCTCCATAACCGGAACCGGTTATTAAAAATACTCGGTTTGTGCACCTCTATATTGAAAGTTTTGTAATCGTCTAATGCAAGTCTGCTCTAATTCTCTATTAACATTGTAACTTGCGAGTCTGTAACACTCCCGCCAGTTTCTAGTTCTCTACCCATAGTTCCAGTTTGAGTCACGCACTTAAAATCTCTCGAGTTCTCTGCTCATAGAGTTCACAGGTACACCCTCTTCTCTTCACTACCTGCTGATTTTTTTGTCGATTAAGCTTGTAATCTGATATTTACAGGAAGCTTTTAAACAACTCGATCATAACTCTACGAACCATTAACAAGTAACTATTGATGTGTAAAGTTAATATGTAGGTTTTTTAATAAATCTTGTAATATGCCTCATCATTCGGTACAACATCGTAATTCATGAAAAATATTATGCTATAAAATTTAGTTGCTTTTTTAAGGCATAGAATTTTGAGAACCAACATTATCATTGTCTCTCTTTGAAAAAATATTTGCTATAAAATGATGTTGCTTTCTAAGTATAGAATTTTGAAAGCCAACATTGTTATCGTCTCTCTTTACAAATGCATTTGCTTTTTAAGTCATAATAGGTTGAAAAAACTTGTTTGATTTTCTCCTTTGACTATAAATGAGTCAATCAGCTCGATTGAGTTTATAAACAAACCAAAACAGCAAAGTTACGCTCCATTTAACTTGACTCAAAAGATCGTACTTTCAATAACTACTAATAGTAATTGTAGCACACCACCTTTTAATTTAATTGCTCAAATTCTGTCACATGGGCTAAACTATCAAAAATTGACTAGTCCTGAATAGGTGAGGCTGGCCATTTATGTGATCCACAATCACTACGATCACGATTTGACTTTTTCCTATATTTTAAAAATCAATTGTTTTTCAATATTTTTTTAATTAATTATATTATATATATATATTATATATATATATATATTATAATAACTTATTAGCTACAGTAACTTTTGTATTTTTGTGAAGTGATTTTTTTTATTTTTTTTTTTTTCTATTTTTCAGTTTTTCCTTTTTAAGTGTCAATCGAACCTGGTGTTATACATATAACAAAACGAACGTTCTAATACTGACCGAACAACATCAGTTTCGAAATTGATATTCGTTTTTATTGTTTCGATCGATGTAAACACATCTCGGTATTTTTTAGACGTCTCATTTTTTATTTTTCTTTCGGTAAATATCGGTATCTTAATTAAGCAAACCAATATTAAACGAATTCCTGCCACTAACCTTATTTTTACTATTGCGTCTACATTTCCATTAAAAATTGAGTCGCCCCGTCACAGAGCGCATATGTAACCCACTAGTTATTTCAATATGACCTTTAATTATTAATTTATTTTCTAAAAAACTGTATCTTTTTTAGTTATTTTCTAACCAGTTTCTTATTACAAAAACTATAACTTTTGCAAAAAAATTATAAACTCAACTTTACGTAGTTTTTTTCTTTTTAAAACCTATAACTTTTTTTGTTATTTATTTTAAAATTTATATCGTTTTTTATAATTTATTTCTAAAAAGCTTGAACTTCGTTTTATATTGCAAAACGTAAACTTTATTTTAATTATTTTATAAATTGATATTTTTTCCCGAACCCATTTTATAGAAACCTTTTATCAGGTTCTCTTTTAAGCAATTTTATTTTTCCAAAAACTATATATTTTGTAATTAGTTTCTCAAAATAAAACTTTTTAAGTAGTTTTTTTAACCGCAACTTTTTTATTATTTGTAGAAAGTTATTTTTCAAGTTCTTCTCTCGTCACTCAAATAATATATACTTAACTGTAGTCTATAACCATATGGTAAAATATCAACTGTTAGTATCTAACATTCATACTTATGTATATATTAGCAAAGGTCTTACTACTACTTAATATGATTAGGAAACTAATCATACCCATAAGGTTTCATTAGAATTTCCATAAACATCTTATTAGGAAAAAAAAACTTTCCCTTCAAGAAAAAATCAGGAGGAAAACGTTATCGATAAACATGTAACCACCAATCAATGAAGTAATGAAGTGGAGGGTTCAAATCCTGTAAGGATTATATTAGTGTTAAAAAAAACTAAAGTTTTAGCAAATTTCTATTTATAAGTTTTTAACCTTTTATAAATGTACTATACTAACTAATAAATCAATAAAGGACAACATACATTAGAAAGCAAAAACCAAAATAATTAAAAGAATGATGAAGATAATTATATAGTAACTGAACAAGAAAATCCAATATTCCAAGTGTTTTCAATTTTATATAAACTATGAAGTGTTAAAATCCATTATAACAATACGAACAACTAATAAATCAATTAAAGATAACACATAAGAAAGCAATACATAATTTTTTTTTTTTGTTAAATGTTGGAGAATATTATATAGGAATCGAAAATATATATATATATATATATATAATATTTAACATGTCTTTGATAATTAAGAAAAAGAAGTGGCTTGACTATATAACCTAATCGGAGTCTGAAAAAGAAATGAACTTGTAAAACCCATCAAGTTATTAATAAGACGGCGCAGTAGTGTTTATTGAGGGATGATGTACCATTGTAGCTATAACATAACTCCTCTTAAAATTTAAATTCCAGTCATGTTCTACCTGGTTAAAAGACAAATCCAAATATATTTTAGCTGGTTAGAAGCCATGTAAATTGGCTTGGTTGGAATGGTGTTTTTCTCCAACTTTCTTAAATAACTAGCATCTTTCTAGCAATTTGATTGCTGTGGTTCGAACAATATAATATATAACCTATATGCATTTGCTTTTCTCCAAAACATATATTTAAGAAACCACTATTTTCTTGATATATTTTTATAAGTGATGCTTTTAAAAACAATAATTTATACACTTTATACCTGCCACGTATACCAATGTCGTTTTTTTAATATATTCAGATCATTTATCCTCATTTGCGTTTGTACCATTTTCTTTAAATGTAATGAATAAGACGGTTATAAACATTTACTTATTTTCTTTTTAACTCACTAAATCTACTAAAGCATAATGCAATTATGTGGAAGTGTAGTATAGTATTTTTATATCTTAAAACAAAATATTTAAATCAATTACACCAATGAACGTACAATGTAGAATCCAAATTTCCATGTCCGACTGCATTAACAAACAAACCATGTAATTATATTGGTGTTTTTAAACAGTTGCAACAATGTCTAATACCAACTTTGCTTTAACACACATATCCTTACCCTAATATGACACTTTGCGCAAGACAAAACACACTTTGTAAAGGCTTTCAATACAGAATTAGGTAAGTAAAGAGTTTATAAAAGCTTATAGGATTCGTTTACTCGTTAAAATATAATTATTGAACCAGTTTTGCATTTAAACAAACCGTAATTTTTATAAAAATCCGCTTGTTAATATATAGAGAGCGATTAAAACCAGTTTTGCATCTAAACGAACCGTAACTTTTATAAAAAAATCCATGCCAAATGGCCAGTGAACACCATCTTTGTAAGAGAGGCACAAGTTGAAGCACAACAATAGAAACATCATCCACATTATAACATAAAACAAGGTTACAATATACGCATCAATCTCAAATATACACAACCAAATCCTAATCAAGAAAACCTTTTGTGTATCTAATCAATATGATAACAACAAGAAACACAGCAGTCATTTTAAGTACGCAGATATCACATTTCATCCTCACCATTCACTTGTGTCAAAAAATATTGTGGGTATACCGCTTTCTCACACAACCTATGAGATTAACACAGTAAATTAAAACCTCATTTGCCCTCAGAAAGCAAGATTAGTAACCCGTCATCGGTAATCGCCCCCATCTCCATTGCTCGTTCAAGCGCACCCTGCCCACCACCATCTTTAATTGACGCAACCGCCCCTCTGAAACAAGACGTATCCTTTTAACAAGAATCTTGGAAACAAATATGATTAACGCATTTTTTATATTACCTTCTGATCATATACTTTGCCAGTTTGTTGTTTCCCGAGAATATACAATGGTGAAGTGGGGTCCGGCCGTGGTAATCTGACTTGTTTATATCAGCACCAAACTGTAGCAGTAACTCCAGCATCACCTGATAACGTAAGTTACACGCTAAATGCAATAATGTACAGCCTTGAAGACAGCTATCGGGCTTGCTAGGATCCTTCATCTTTTGACAGGATAACGGATCGGAGGGTTTAGAACCTTTGAAGAATCATGTTCGTAAACAAATCGGCACCATCCACCTCATCGTATGTAGTGTTGACGATGCTTCTATTTGATGTGGCAATTAGGCGGTATACCTCTCGTAGATTGTTGCTTTTAACTGCTTCCCAGATTCTGGTGGCGTGAGTACTAGTGGCGGTTTCTTGTTGACGGATTAAGCGTTTCTCTATGTACTAGATTAAATTAAACAAAAAAAGATCAAACATTTTTGTGTTTTTCAATTAAGGGATTTAGGATGGCAGGCCTTGAAACATAAAGTAGTGAGTAGGGATGGAAAAAAAAACCTGAGCCCGACGGGTATACCCGAAGGGACGTGTATACACAAAGCCTGACGGGATACCCGAAACATATGGGACTGGTATATACCGAAGCCCAAAAGGTATGGGCCGGGTATGGGATTAGTTTTTAAAAATTTCGTGGGTATGGGATTAGGTGATACCCGGCCCAATTATCCGAAACCACGTACTGTTTACCCGAACTATATACTCGACCTTTTTTATAGATAAATTTTTATTGTTGAATTATTTTAGTAATTCATTAGGTGAAAAAATATTCTTCTGGAATATGTATTTGAAGTTATAAATAAAACTATATAAAAGTTATAATGTTAATATTTATTTATGATCAAACTTATACGAATGTAATGTATATTTTAGTTTACAATGTTTTAATATAAATAAAAAGTATATAATAATTACAATAGTAAAACAGATATGTATTTGGAATCTCAGTCTGTATCTTTTAAAAAATTGACGGGTATGCCCGATACCCACGGGAATTGGGCCGGGTATGGGACACAATTTTACAACCGGGCATGGGACACAATTTCACAAATAATGGGCCAGAATCCGACCCATTGCCATCCTTGATGGTAAAATAAACATATACCTTTGCAATGACGTACTTCTCCCTCTGTTGGAAACGCATCTCTAGGGCTCGGTTTGTTAACTCCAATAGCATTCGATCCATCCTCACTACATAATTTATTCCATACATTTAACGTTAATGAGACAATTAAAACATGTAATTGTTTTATTGATATCAAATATGGATAAAAACATCCAACTTGAATGATAAAAGCTAAGGGCGTCAATTATTAATTTGAAGTACCGTGCATTTGTTTTGACATTTAGCTTATACCCACCTATTAACTTGAAGTAGATTTTCCCATACGGAATTGCAGTATGTATTGCCCAAATTCCGGAACAATTCAATTACAGAAGGTTCCCAAACCTTCACATCAAGACTGATTGATCTAACCTGCAGCAGTTAAAACCGAATCACATTATATGGTCCATAGGTTGCGGGTTGAAAGGGCATTTTGAATTAGAGTAAAATGCCATTTTCGTCCCTGAGGTTTGGCCAGTCTTGCGACTTTTGTCCAAAGGTTTGTTTTTCCGCATCTGGATCCAAAAGGTTTGAAATCTTGCCATTTTCATCCGGCTCGTTAACTCCATCCATTTTTCTCCGTTAAGTCAGGGGTATTTCCGTCTTTTTTGTTAACTTAAATAGCAATCCAGTCTTTTTTATGTACAAGCATTTTGCATAATGTACAAGTATTCAAAATACCCTTAACAGAGAAAAAAGACAAAAATACCACTGACTTAACGGAGAAAAATGGAGGTTAATGAGCCGGGTGAAAATGACAAGATTTTAAACCTTTTGGATCCAGATGCGGAAAAACAAACCTCTGGATGAAAGTTGCAAAACTGACCAAACCTCAGGGGCGAAAATGGCATTTTACTCTTTGAATTATTAAAAATACATATAGTTAATGCGCTAATTCTGATTACAAAAACAATACTATTACAACAATACAGGTTCAAGGTTCGACCCATTTGGTTGGTTCCCCTTTTGGGTAAAGTCTTGGATAAGACCCATTTGAGATAAGACTAACCCAAATCGAACCATAGAAAATGGGTCGAAATAGCAGTTTGGTAAAGAAGGGTACCTTTGATAAGTGAACCCCAAGATTGCGGTGGACCCGGAGCATTCGATGCACACTAATACACCTAAATTAAGAGATGCCCAATCAGGTTCAGGCGTACTGCATTCCGCACATAAATCGTTTCCAGGAATCTCTCGAATAATGTTAGAAACAGAATCTGCTGGATTAATATCCGTGCTATCAAGTATAGATCCATTGTTATCAACTTGTGAAATATCATATTCTTCACCAACTGATTCGAGGGTACTTCCGAAATTACTTCTGTTGAAATGTGTCTGCAGATTTACAATAGTATTAGAAGATAAATTGTGTAGCGCCTTTGGCTAAAAAGTAAATGGGCTAAAGGGTTGAAACTTGAAAGTGGCCCAAAGCATAATATATCTTCATATTAAAATAGGTACCATCTTTACCACTAAAATGTTAAAAATTCTACTTAAAAAGTGGGAAGTCTTTGTGAGCCAACCCGGCCCAGATTTGTTTCAAACAGCACAAACTAACCTTTGACCAGAACTTGTTTGTGCAATTACCCACCCGCCCGTTTTGCCATCTCTAGTGATCAATTAATTAAGAGTAAAATGTCATTTTCGTGCTAGTTTTGCGACTTTCGTCCAAAGGTTTGTTTTTCCGGATCTGGGTCCAAAAGGTTTGAAATTTTGTCATTTTCATCCGGCTCGTTAACTCTATCCATTATTCAGCGTTAAGTCAGGGGGTATTTTCGTCTTTTTACCTACTTGTTTTTGTTTAGTAAGGATATTTTGAATACTTGTACATTATGCTAAATGCTTGTACATAAAGTGAAAAAGACCGAATTGCCCTTTAAGTTAGCGAAAAAGACAGAAATACTCCTGATTTATCGGAGAAAAATGGATAACTTTAACGAACTGGATGAAAATGGCAACACTTCAAACCTTTTGGATCCAGATGAGGAAAAACAAACCTTTGGATGAAAGTCGCAAAACTGGCCAAACCTCAGGAACGAAAATGGCAATTTACTCTACAAAAACTTCAAAGGGTTTTTACCTGCTTCAGTTGGGAGGTTAAGAGAGAGGCAATCACTCCTGTGATTTTGTTCATCCAGTCAATCCGGGATCCCCTTCATTTTCAGCCTGCACAAACCATATACACAATAAGATTAACATTAAAGTATCAAACTTCTTCATAATTCAAGACTAAAAAGCATTACTGTTACAAGAACAGCTTTTGCACCTAGGGCTGTGCAACGGTGCAGAACCAAACCGAACCAGAACCGTTAAATGCTGAATATAAGAACCGAAACCAAACCGTATTTTAACGCTTCCGCTTCGGAACCGGGCTAAACGGTTCTCACCAGAACCGGTTGTCAATTAAATCCTAAAATTAACATTAACAATTAAATAAAAAAACTAAAAACAATAAAAGCATTTGAAACAAAAAAAATCTACTCAATATAAGAAATGTCAAACTGAAAAAATTAGATAAAGACATTCTTCTTCAGTTCATGATACTCATTAACCCTAAACCACATATTATATTTCTATATATCTAAACAGAAAGGGCTTTGCAACAGATTAAGTGATTAACAAATTAGTTAACCATAACAAAAAATTCATTCAAATATTATGTGAAAACTATTTCTATGTTGTTTAATCCTAAAAAAATCAGTAAAAAAACTTTAGTTAACCATCACAAAAACTTCATTCAAATATTCTGTAAAAAGCACAATAAATTAATAGGGTTTTTAGTATTTAAAGTTTTAACCCAGACCGGTACTACCGATTCTTTAAACAGACCCGTCGGTTATAACCGGAACCGAACCGGAACCGTTTTCACCCAAATTTAAGAACCGGAACCAAACCCTAAATACAACAATACAGTTCGGATCTGGCGGTTCCAGGTCGGTTCCTCGGTTCTGGCGGTTCAGAACCGTAAATTGTTGGGACTTTCAGGAAAACCTCACCTGCAATGTGTACGTTTTCATGGGCGAAATAATCCTGAAACACAAACGCAGATCTGAATCTTCGCCATCAGCTTTAATCGTTGAGGTACGAAGATCAACAGTATGACATTCTAAGTTTCATCATCATGTGATCTGCTCTGTTATGCCTTGATCTAAACCTCCCAAACATGCGACTATGTTGTTCAGTTGATGTAAGTGAATTTGTTGATTGTGTACCCTGAATTAATATTAAACAGGATAGAGATTATTGAAAAAAACGGACTGTTGTCGTAAGAAGAATGAAATTTTTTTTAACATACCACAGGCTTGTTAGGCAAAACCCTGTGATAATACAAGTTCCCGCGGCTATCAAGTACAAAAAAACGCCTTTTCCAGTCTGCTCTTAAACTTGAAGATCGTTTTAGAAGATAACCTTGCTTTATGGTTTGTACCTGGGACAAATATAAACACATTAGGTGGTGCTTGGATGTGCATTCTGATTATGCGATTTTGAACTAATCGGATAATCAAGACAACCAGGTAATCAGTATAATAACAGTACAACCGTACAAGAAATATTTACTTACTGTTCCTTTTGTAGTGGACTGCATTATTGCATCTATACTTTTATCGGAACTCATTCCAACACCGTTACCACTAACATGTCCCAAACTATTGGGCACTGCTTCTTTCATTTCTTCTTCTGTTCTAAATTCTTGAATTCTCTTCGCGAGTCTATCTTGTTCAATACTTGCCTGTTCTTTAGATTGTTGGGCGTACGTCAAAACCTAATATCAACGCCAGAACGATTAGTTGAATACTCAATAAAAATAAATAAAACACAACTGTAACACTTTATTACAATTTATAAGAATATGGTGAAAGAATAACCTGATGAATGAAAGGCTCCATCTGACTCAACAACTCATAGCCCTACAAGTCAAAACAGTACGGTTAGTACAGAATCGACACATCTTATACAAGATTGAAAAAATCCCAAATATACAAAAAAAATAATAATAAACACACCAGTTTAAAATATCTCAAATGAGCATCCATTATTGCACTAAGAGATTCCAAAAATGTGTATTTCTTTTTCGCTTCTATATTCATGAGAGAATTTACCTGCATTCCTTGAAAAACACCAAGGAGAAAATCTTAAACCTTAAACTATAAATAATATTTGGCAATTATATATATATATATAGACACACATATATATAGAAGGGATCACGTATTAATTAGACATACTAGATTGAATCTGCTCCTTTCAAACGCAGATTTTGCGTTTTGTTGTTCCTACAAAAAATACATATAAGCAGCAATACATAAATTTTATATGGAGAAATGCGCAACATGAGATGCTAGTCACCATACCTCCTCTAATTCAGCAACAACTTCGTCCCGTGTACTCTTTTTCAAAGATGCAACCTTTTCACGAGCCTGAAGTCATAAAAAAATCAATATTTTGTATAACTATTACAGGTATTTTAACATAACTGATCAGCTCAATGAAACATGAACAGCATAGTAAGAATTCAAAGCGGATATACCTGATCATACGCATGCGAAGCTTTATCCAAACGCTTACGTGCTTCCTGACAAAATGAAATTACTAACTATTGTAAAATGGAGATCTAGAATTATGAACGTAACAGGATAACAAAAAAAAGGATTGTAATACAAACTATTATAACTAATGAGATAATAAAACTAGCTTTTCATGATGAAAAAAAAAATTGGTTTACTCAATGATCCTGGAATACCAAAAAAATACCTTTTACGAGACATTCAATGAATATCAACAATAAAGATGCAAAAATAGAAACTAAACTACTAATTACGCTAATAAGAAAGGATATTAGCTTTTAAATTTCTAATATTCATAGCAACATAATAAAAAAACATAGAAATAAAATTGGTTAAGAAGATCACCTTTGTGGCTTGAAGATCCTCGGATAAAAACAGAGACAAACGATCAACAAGCAAATGTTCAACCTGCAAATATAATATGAAGTTGCTTCTTAATATCATGATTTTAAATTAGTCCTTAATGGTTTTTTTATTATGAGCATGGTCACAATGTTTATACAAAGAAAATTATAAGAAAAAAAACAATGGGAAAATTTTTTTACTATGAGCATGGTGACAATGTTTATACAAAGAAAATTATAAGAAAAAAAACAATGGGAAAAATTTTCAACAGTTTTGAGTCAGTACATTCTACATTCGCTTGACGTAAATAACTGTAATAGATTATGTAAATTAACACTCTGGTAAGTCTGTGTGGTACATAACCAATTAATGATCATTAGATTTAAAGCAACTCATTCACTTACTTGAGAACGAAGAAGCTCCTTAAACGTTTCAATCTCACGAAAAGCAGTAACAAACTTCGACATTATCGGACCTTCACAAATACAACCAAAATGGAGCAACTTCTCAAGTATATTTCTTAGCTCAAGCAGTAACAAATGGTTTATCAAGCATAATTGTGCATTCTTGAAAGTGATTATGTGATATATGGGATAATCAGAGTCAGATAAACAGTGGTAATAAAACGAGCTGTTAAAGATAGTGTTTGGATGTGCTTTTGTTGATTGAAACTGAAACAATAAAATAACCAAAGCTTTAAATGTTTGACAACATCTGATTATATATGATATTAACAGATAAAATGGTGATGATTAGTGAAATAGCAGTCCATCAAACTAGGTTTAAAGAAGATAATTGCATTTTGTCGTTACAAAATCAGTTTTGTTGCATCTGGTATAAAACTGTAATCTAACAACTATGTATTTGCTAAAAGTAGCTGCTTAAAGCAACATGTGTTACCATTAACTAACCTCCAATAGATACACTCACAGGGTCATCTTGGCCACCACCAAATGCCTCTAATACATCTGCAAACATAAGATCCATACTGCATGCTTCTCCAAGACCATCCCTGTGGTGAATAACATAAACATTTACCCATGAATCTAGTCATCTACATATCTATACTGTACATGACTAAATTCAACCCTAGATTTGATTTGGTACATATCATTGGGTCTCAATCCCAAAGGGAAATTACATTGAAACAGAAGGCAAACGGGCAACAAGCTGCGCCACTAACCCTTTTTGGATGACAAAACAAAGTCTCTTACTCTCTTATACGCTACATTCATAGATCTTGGCTCATAACTTACATATATTTTTTGCTCCCTTTGTGTAGTTTCTGACAACGCATTTTTAACTCGTCCGTTGTCTGTTCAAGATACCGAACCTGCCCAAAAATCGCAGTATTTAAGACAACAGCGTACGTAAACAAACAGAGAATGTCCAACTACATTAATTCATTCCATCACTAAAAAGCACAATCTGTAATGACTTGTTTACGAAGCATTATATCGATCAAAGTATAGCATCTGAGAAACATTCAGTTCACACTTCTAGAAAACTCACAAAACATCTCACATCACCATTACAACAAGAACAAATCTCAAACATTTGTAATCTTATTAAATTTTCAACACTAATAGTCATCAAATAAAGTTAAATCTAGGTTTTCCCCAAATCACTACTACTAACAACCAAATTCAACTGAATAGATAGACAATTTCTGAAACCCTAACTGCGTGCAGGTAGATTACGATCGAAGCAACAAAGCAGAACTTGAAGTTGCATATATATTATATATAATAATAATAATAATAATAATATAATAATAATAATAATAATAATAATAATAAGATGAAGAAAAGGAAAACCTGCTTTTGGAACATAGGAGAATCATCGAGCTTGATGAAGGAAGTCATGTGGCTTCTGTCAGTTGCTGTGCGAAAAGGAAGAAGAAGCTTGGATAAATCTGGAGAAATCGGGTCAGATCGCGGGAAGGTCATATTATTATTACTGGTAATTTATTTAATTATTAAATTAATGTGATGATGATGATGACGGTGGTGGTGATAGTGATTGTGCAATCACAGGGGTTAAATTGTGTTAGGGTTTTCTTTTCGGAAATCAGTCAGGTGAACAGTTTGGTGAAAATGAAGATTCTGTGTTGTTGTCCGTTTTTTATGTGTGATTTTGTTTCTGTGATTTATTAATTGTGTGCATAAGTAAAATAGTTGTGGGTAAAATCATTGAAATATAAATGTGAGTTTGTTCAGTTAAAAGTTAAAACTGTTCATAGTCTAATTTAGTCAAGATGAGATTGACCAAATAGTGTAAGCCTTCGTTGACATGATTTGATGTTGGGTGACTTCACTTAATTTCATATTAAAAATATCTCTAGTAGGATAGATCCGGTTTGCTTTGTGGGTCATGTAGTAAACTATTATTCTACTACTGACTGTGTGTAAACTTTATCATGGTTGTAAAAATCTAATTAGACGTTGATTAATCATGTTTAATCCTGATTAATTTCAATTAATCCCCAATTAATCACTAGTCCTCACTCCACCGTCCGACTAACGATTGCTATTGTAAACAAAGCATCTTAATTTTAAACCATGCGTTTAATACATACCAAGTTTAAATAGATGGTTGCGAGGACCGTATAATGTGCATATACATGATGCTTTGTTGATTTAATGAGAGAAGAAGAGAGTGAAGTAGACAGTTCTATAATTTTCTTATGTATTATAAATACAAAAACATGTGTAAATATACGGATCATCCCTGATAATTCAGATGCTTGTGCAACTAGGAAAAATGGGCCCAAAAAATATAAACTTATACATAAAAAAATCAGTAACACGATGATGATTGCCACCACATGATTAGAGGTTGTAAAGATGTGTAAGTTCTCCACTTTCATCACCATCGACTACCAATGAGGGTCGAGTCTTGGGTTCGGTCCAACAAGGTTAAAGGTATGAACTTTATTTCAAATCTTCATCATGATGGTGTAGTACGTATGGGTTGATGATTTTCGAAGTTTCGGTGTGTTTTGAACCATAAAGCTAGGTTCTTGACGTAAAATGGATCAGATCAGAAGCATCAACGGTCGTTGTGGTGTTATAGGGTTACCAGGTACTTTTCGCACGATAGCATTTCGCTTGAACGTTTCATTTGGGAGTTTTCACTTATTACATCTTGCGAGATTAGTTACTGCACGACCCTAAGTGAAACCCTACTTCTTGCAGTATAGACTTTTTACATGGGATGTGTGCGAAATGTTTATACTATGCAAAAAGTAAGGATTTTGCATGGAGGGTTAATGAGAGAAGTCGACATGTTGACTAGCTATGTTATGCACTAAGCTGACCCCACTTCACCGTTCTACAAGGCTAGGGTTATCATAACAGTAGTGCTTCGAAACTGAGTTCTAGATCCCTTTTTAGTATATATTTTGAGAAGGTGTGCATACTCAAGCACACATTGTTCAACAAGCTCATTCAAGTGGGTGCGGAGGACACATCAACAGCCAAATACTTGCCAAGAAAATCTTGAGGCAAGGCCCCTATGAAAAGTAAGGGTGTCAAGAGATGTCAACTCTTTTGATTTGATGAAATTCACGAAGTCCCTAGAATTCATTCATGAATGAAAAGAGATTCCTTATATTTTTAGAAAAAACTTTATAACTAGTCTAAATATAAGTATGGCGACTTGTACCCGTTCAGAGACTAATATTTTGAATGTTAAGCACATTTTTTTAAACACCGAATGGTTTTAAGAAAAGAAACGGTCTTGCTTATAGCCATAATGCTGTCACGATGTCTGTCTATGATAAATGAATGTTTTATACAAACAATGGTCTGTATGCACTGTCTCGCAATTTCACAATTTCGCTATTGGTTGTTTACTACTCTTCATCGATCCACCACATTTTCATTCTCATCACCAAACAACAATGAGAGAACTCAACTCCATTAATTGATATCCCATCTGATCACTTGATCTTGTGATTTGCAATTGGTGTCAAGTCCTTGATCATATTCATTGATACAAGGAAAATCGTCAAAGCTTAAACGAAGACACTAGCTTGAATGGTTAAACTGATTAATCTTATTATTATACGTAACCGAAACTTACATGCATGTACTAGCTTAATTCTAAATAGCATTTACTCGAGTGATGTGATCTTAGTGTGTAAAGTTCAAGTATTTGTTTTGTAACAGGAATTTTTTTTACCCTTGATGATATATATATATATATGATTTCTATAACCACCATGCGTTTTATACTAGATTTGGAATATGTATTTGTTAGCCTTTTAAAAGTAAGACAACAAATAAGCCTTATCGAATAAAATACGAATGTAACATAAGTGTTTTAAAGATTTGAAGTGTAATAGTTCTAAACGCGATGTTAAGAAACATATAAAGATGTAAGGGCCAAATGTGAAGCAATTACTAGGGTTCAATCCGGGCTGAAACTTTGGTTAAATTGAAAAGCACTTTTTATAACATGAATCAATCAACAACTTGTCAAAAAGTGGTGTCACCATTCACTGTCTAATGAACAGGAATCAAAGTGTGATGTCAACTAGCAAAATGCCCCATTATTAATTTTGTGTTCTTAGTTGCTGATTTTTTCATGGTCCACATCATATGCATCTAACACATTGACTGATCAAGAATGAATTTAAAACCATCTCATCATAGCAGATACGACTCCACAACGACACGTCCGAACTTCTCTTGCACGTCTTTGGGTGTTTCAATCTGTTGATATGAATCAAAACATAGATTTAAAGACAAAGTTCATATCATTTATCATGATTCAAGAATATACTATTTTGAGGACACTCAAAGATGGCTTCAAGAATATACCGCATTTAGACCCTTGAAAAGAGCTTTCACTGTGTTATGAGGATTTCGGGACCCAACAACCTAAAACAGCAAAAGTTAGGACACAATCAGAGATACACCTAAAAGCGAAATGAGCTGTGTTTTACCTTAGACTTCACATTCTTAAAACCAGCTAGATTTAAGATAGTTTGGACAGTTCTGCCAGCCTTCATGCCACCCTGAGTCGGGCCAGGCCAAAGATACACCTAAAAGAGAACACAAACAAACTTAATTAACCCATACTCATTTATGTATTCTGTTTCTCAAGTGTCACAACACAAACCTTGGTTTTCTTGTAAGAAGTCTGAATGGCATGTGCAATTGTATGATCTTCATGTCGTTCCACATAATGCAGATTTTGAAAGCATTTCTCATGAGCCTGTCGCAGTACAAAAAATAGTGAAGACATAGGTTGTGCTGTTTAGTTACATGATGTAGTATAAAACTATAAAGTATGATTTGATTATTAGTTAAATACTTAAAAACATGACGCACAAATTACCTTTTGACACGCAGTGGGGACTGCTGGGCCTTTTGCCTTGGCGAAACCAATGACACCATGATAATTACCACAAGCAACCATTACTGTATATTTAACCAACTGCCCTCCCTGTAAAAACAACAATCACAATTGTGAAAAACTTCCTACACGTAACAAATAAATTATAGAAACTAGTAATGGCTTACCTTTGTAACTTTACATGTTCGATTGACATCGATAAGTTTCACATCAAAACCCTGTCATTGAATAAAACGAACGTTAAATATAAGAAACATGGGAGAAATATGCACAAAGTCCCATGTTTCGGGCGGATTTAACAAATGTATAATTATTCGCTATATGGTAATTGATAAAGATGGTTAATAATTGTAAATTTCATAAACTTAGAGAAGAGGTATTGGTATCACATTCACATAAAAACAGCTAATCTGTGTTGTGTAGTATACTCAACTTGTTACTAGATATTCTTGTATCTAATGCGGAGGATTCCAAAATCCTAAAGCTTATTAAAGGATGCCACGTCAAGAAAAATGTAGTTACTAGTTATATGTTGGTCATTTAAACAGTCATATTAAAGTTAATATCATTGATTTTATACCATTATGTTAATGTTTTTTAAATATTATCAAGGATAAGTCATCATAACATTCACGGATGGTCCCTGTGGTTAATCAAAATCTTGGATTCGGTCCCTAGCTTTTCAAAAGTACATGGATGGTCCCTGTGGTTTGCACTTTGTAACGCATTTTGTCTCCATCTGTGATCTAAGAAATCTAAAGATTTTAGGAAGGTCTAAGTTAGGGGCTAAATGCGTTACAAAGTGCAAAACACAGGAACCATCCATGTACTTTTGGTAAAAGTTGGGGACTAAATGTGTTACAAAGTACAAACCATAGGGACCATCCATGTACTTTTGGAAAGCTATGGACCAAATCCAAAATTTTAGCCAACCACAGGGACCATCCGTGTACTTCACTCTAAAATAAAATAATTTCAAAGAAAAAATGCTTACTTTTCTAAATTGCGGTCTTCTAATCCTCTCCGTCAACGAATTTCTCTCTTCAGCAAGATCTCTAATTTCTTCCTCCAAAACCTTACCTTTTCTTCCAAAAGTGTGGTCCAACTGTGCTAATTTCTCTTCAAGCATCTTATCAATAAAATTTAACTTTTCCAACACTAAATCATCAGTCTTTTTAGCCTCATCAAACTCTTCTTCTTCATCATCTTCATCATGTGACACACCTTTTATCAACAGTTTTTTCCTTTCAGCATCAGCATCTTCAGCAGGATCATGTTGCGATTGCATGTTTTGAATGACTCCATAGTTAGCAGGATTATTAGGATCATACGCTTCCTTCCATTTAACTAATCTGATCGCCCTATTAAGCTTTTGTTGAAGAAGAAATTTGTCCTTTCCGGAGGCTTCTTTCAGCCGATTCATCAAATCACCGATCACGCGATACTCGGGCCGCAGGGCTAAATGTTTCTCCTCAAATTTGTCAATTTTGTTCATCCACTTGAAAGCATCATCAATGTTATCTGACCAAAGGTGATATCACCGTTTAAAAAAAACGAGCATAAGTTTATAAACCAAGTATGTGACAATTACAAGTAATGGTACGCATTTAGAACGGACCCAATACAAGCTAATAAAATAAAAGCAGCTTTGTATAAAAATGACTCTAGCATGGTAGCAACTACAGGTGGCCAAGTGGGTAGGTTGGGGAACGTGCCAAGATGAGAAATTTGTGCAGAACGAGTTGGGTTAACCTAAAACACATTGTCCAATAATTCTCAGTTTATCAGTTTGCCAAATATGATTAGTTCAGAAAGTTTTACGTATAAAATACATTTTAGGTGGCTTTTAGCCCATTCGACCTTTTGAAAGTTTCCTTTTAGAGTAAAGTACACGCATGGTCCCTGTGGTTTAACAAAATTTTGGATTTGGTCCCTAGCTTTCATAAGTACACAGACGGTTTCCTTTTAGAGTAAAGTACACGCATGGTCCCTGTGGTTTAACAAAATTTTGGATTTGGTCCCTAGCTTTCCATAAGTACACAGACGGTCCCTGTGGTTTGTACTATGTAACGCATTTAGTCCCCAACTGTTTCTAAAAGTACATGGATGGTCCCAATGGTTTGCACTTTGTAACGCATTTAGTCCCTAAGTTGGACATAACCTTTAGATTTGTTGGCTGGGGACTAAATGTGTTGCAAAGTGCAAGCCATTGGGACCATCCGTGTACTTCATTCTTCCTTTTACGTTTATTTTGTTGCGATTATCCAAATCCACTCGTTCATAATTAAACTGTCGAAATCGCCACATCTAGAAGCAGCATAATAAAAGTTCATCGAACAACAAAACATACCCGATTTAGTGAAGTTATCAAGAAGCTCTTCATGACGTCTCAATTTCTTCTGTAAGATTTCTTGTCTTTGTTGAATTGCTTCATGAGTGAACCTATGGTCATCTTCTTCACTTTCGGAATCAGTGGGTTCCTCCCTCATGTTAAGTATACGCGGGTCAACTTGTTTTTGATTCTCTTTCTCCAATTTCTCAATGAGTCGGCCCACACCCATGTAATCCTCGTCATCCTCAGCATCTATATCAGCTGTACCCAAACCAGCCTTTTTTCTCTGTGTTCTCTCTCCTCTGCTTTTCCCGCTCAACTTCGGCTAAAAGCTCACGAACAACTCTATCACCGGCATAAGAGGGCATGGATGAGAATAGCCTGTTTCCATTCACGTTCGTATCCCAAGATTCTGTGTGATTCGTAGTTAATACTCGTGTTTGGTTAGGAAGAACATGCCGCCACCGTCGTGATGTAGAAAATGTTCGCGAAAAAGAATGAGTAGGTTTAAGCCGGTTGAGAATGGCTTTTGATGCTCGTGATTTGCTCATGATGTTGATTGTAGACATTTTTTACCACTAAGACACTTGAGTTCTTTTACTGTTGCAGAGCCATGTCGGGTATGTTAGTCATGCCTGCAAAGATTGAATCTTGTCTAGAAATGAGTTACAAGTTACAACTGTAAAATTAATTAAACCAACTAAATAGATCAACAAAGATTAAACAAAGTGCAAAAGAAGCCGAATAACTAGCTTGTTTAAAGTTTAAACAACGTCAATCCTTTAAAGATTCTTTAAGTAATTAGGTTAGATGTGATAATTGGAACAACTTGCAATGTTCAATATATCAGAACCGACATGAAATTGCATTACTTGATTCAAGTTACCATGTCAAGAGTCTAACAGAAGGCATATTGGATACTGGTCTAGATAAACAAAAAAAAATATCTTAATAAAATTCAAGAAAAGGCTTAATAACAGTATCCTGGTGACAACAAGAGAATAAACATCTTCTATTTGAACTTACAAACAGGATATTCAAGTACTTATAGGGTATCCTGATGTCATAGGGAAAATACCACACCAAATCAAACAATAGAGGTTAAAAATTGGAATTCCAATAGAACCAATTCTAGGGTTCCCAATAGATACATTTCTACAATGTGACTACTGATGATTTGTAAGTAATGATCCCTTGGTCAAGTTTCTGAGACTCACCTACCTGTAACTGACCTCATTGTAACAACCAACAAATCTTACAGTTCTTAATCAACTTATCTATTTCATTAAAAATACATAAAGTCTTCCTCACTAAACTTCATTATAATGAACCTTATCAGTACTTTCTTTAATTCATTTGTATCAGCTTAGGTCCGATTAGAGTAGCTGTTTTTAACCTAATAATAGTAGCGAATTGATATTGTGATGTTTGTGTATATACTCGTGTTCAAATTATCCATGAAGAATCACAGAACCGTATTCGAACACTTAGGTAGATAGAGAACCATTACAACAACCATATGATCGAAGATGTTACCTGGATTCGTGATACTGAGCAGCGGCACCTGATGGCTTCCAACAGCAGTGCAGGTCAACAATGGAGGGTGGTTTCGTGGTGGTGACTGGTGATTCGCCGGTTGCAGCTTTCACACAGTAGAACATAAATATCGAAAGGGGACAGAGAGGGTTTCCAGTGTTGAGAATTGAGACCTGAGATCAGAGATTGTGTGGGCTTTGTTGAGGGTTTGAAGCCCATTTGTGGATCCAGCTTATCGGAGGGGGCCGGTAAGCCCAAACAAATTTTCTAAGGTGAAGTGTAATTTTACAATTTGGCGTTCTTATGGTTTGGTGTTGTGATCAATGTACCCTAACTTCTTTTTTTGCTACTTGTGGTTTCAAAACTTGAACACTTTGTATCCCTATTATCATCTCTTTGTTAAATTATCATGTGAAATTACATTTTACCCTATAAGCTATTTAGAAATTACATTTATCATCTCTTTCTTATATTCTTTTCTTTTCTCTCTCTATAAAACCATCACCACCGTGAACCTTCGCCACTACCAAACACCACCATCCTAACCTCCCTACAACCACCACTACTTGTAACACCTCGTAAAATTCACGTCCGGTAAGATACCGACACGTGTACATGCCCTCAGATAATACCTCAAATGAGTTAGTCACTCAATTTGCTAAAACGTGACCAATTCAACAAAAAAAAAATTTAAGCTGGACCATAAGCTACGGTCCTAGACCGTAAGCTACGGTTTGGTATATCTGAACATAATCCAAACCTAACCATAACCTACGGTTGAGAATCGTAGGTTACGGTCTAAACATGCTGATTGATTTTTAAACTAATCGTAAGCTACGGTCTGGCGACCGTAGCCTATGGCGAGCCCCGCTAGCTTTTTTTCATTATTATAACTTTCAGCAAATGACCGGAGTCCCCTAGACTTTATTATTTCGTTTTCTTGCATAACCAACCCATCTTTCGGCCCGAACGACTCCCTGTTGAAGTGATATCTTTTGATTCACCATCCTCAAGTATTCCATGCTATCACTGAACCTTTAACTTTACTAATTTAGGTAAATTAACCTTTAAAACCATAAGGATCCGTATTTATCGTATTATAAGCTAGTAACTATGAATACGTCACAAAAGCACCTAGTGTGACACTCGTTAACGTTGGTTATTCACACTCTTCTTCAACACATCACGTGTTGAACGAATAGGACTAAGTTGTGTCATTATGTCATTGAATATAAGTCAAGGGACAATTCAGGACAATCCATAAAACTATTTTTTAGGGGCTAAATGTGTCAAAACCCCAAATTTCTATCAAGATGTCACCTCTCCTGCAAATTGCCACACTCTTGCAGCTCTTGACACCTAATTAGACACTTGTGATGATCCTACAACACCTGGCTTCATCCTCACACACCCTCTTGCACTATAAATAGACCATCAAGCTCACTCTATTCTTTGCTCATTCCCTTTTCTTCCCTCTATTATACTCTTGGAAGTTCCTGGTCATCTAGGAGCATCCCTTTGAGTTCTAAACTTCTCTTGGATCACTTGTAAGTGTTTCCATTTATGCTCTTTTCTTTTTATAGGTTTTCAATAGCCAAAAGTCAAGCATTTACGACAAATGCCTCGACTTTCGGTTAAGACCATTATGGTCTAGCCATTGTTCAAGTTGAACATGGTTAAGTGATCGTAATTAGGTAGGTATTAGTCCCTTAAAAGGGCACCTACTAAGGATCACGTTTACTAGGTCAATTGACGGGTCAAAGTTTATATTTTAAAAAGTCAAACGGGTCAGATTATATAAATATTATATTATGAGTTTATATATGTTAAAAATATGTTTTGACACTTAAACAAGTTGGTAAAATATTATAACATGTGGGAACATGTTTGGCTCGTCAATTCGCAATCGAAAGTCATGAAGTTTGACTTCTGCTTTGACTTTCGTTCTGACCCGACATAGATTAGTTTACTACTGACTTACGGTCGCATTATGATCGTAATATAATGTAGCATAACCCTTTAAGGTTATATTACATGATCATAATCATAATATGAGTTTATGCACAAGTTCCGCTAAATATCAACTTTTGACTAAAATGTCCTTTTTACATAAACAAGGTTTTAATCAACAACGAACTTGAAAATGAATTATCTATGATATGTTAACATAATTAACATATTATGATATTTTTATTCTGATCATAAACTAAGTTTTAATATAATATTGTAAATTATATTTTTAAAAGACCAAAATGCCCTTTATGTGTGCTATCTTATTGATAATATATTCCAAATTAAGTATTTTTCCAAAGTGTTTATAATCATAACATCAGAATATATGCAAGTTCCTTTTATACGATATATATCATGGTCAAAACGCCTTATAAGGCGTAGTTTCGTTTTAAAACCTCAACGGGCATATAAGTTGATATTCTACTGATATTACAACTTATTTAAAGTATAATGACATATAGAACTTATACATAACTCATCGGGTTACCCGATAACTCATCGGGTTACTCGATGCCTCAAATATCAACCTAACCTAACAACCAAAACCAAATGGCACGTCACATGTTTCAACAAACACCAAAAATTTATAGGAAATTTCAAATTTTAAGAACACTTTAAGTTAGAGTAAACTGCTAAAATGGTCCCTCAGGTTTGGTCACTTTTGTCACTTTAGTCCAAAACGCAAACCTTTTAAATCTGAGTCACTGTGATTTCAATTTTGTTGCCATTTTAATGTAAAGTCAAAATTTGGTCAGATTTTTAGTTAACATCCAGTGTTTTTTTTGTCTTTTTCCTCTCATTTAATAAAGGGCAAAATGGTCTTTTAACGTTTTATTATAACAAATTAAAAAATCTGATCATTTTGCGTTCATTAAAAGGGAGGAAAAGGACAAAAAGTTGGATGTTAATTGAAAAATCTGACCAGATTTTGCTTTTAGATGAAAATGGCAACAAAATTGAAACCACAGGGATCCAGATTCAAAAGGTTTGAGTTTTGGACTAAAGTGGCAAAAGTAATCAAACCTCAGGGACCATTTTGACAATTTACTCCTTTAAGTTATTTACAAAGTAATAATGTTACTGGGATCTTTTTAAGTGGTACCAAGCTATGTTGATAAGGTGCTCATCCCCGTATGTTTAAAGGTTTAGGTATTAAGAATGTACATTTGAATAATTTAAGAGTCAGATGAAAGTGTGTGAAATAGCGCTTAAACATATTATCATATATACTAAAAACCAAAGTCGGTAATGAATCCACCACCCGGCTTTGGCCTTCTAGGTTTTAGCAATGGCGAGTTTGGTCCTTATTGTTTTTGTTTGTTTCATGTACACCCTTAATGTTTTTGTTTTTGGCATTTGTGGTCCTTTCCCAAACTTGACTTAACACGTGCTTGCATAGAGTGTCATACACATTTGTGTTTTTTGCGTGTCATTGTTCTCTCCCGGTATTTTCTTCTTCGGTGAATTTTATGGTTGTAAAACAATGTCTCCAAGGCCGAGTACTCCCCGAGTAGTCGCTACAAGGTAGGCTGCCAAGGCGACTTTCTTCAACTCCGCCTAATTACTCGGAATCGATCAAATGCGGTCAACCTTGGCCAGAATCAGATCTAGTAGGTCAATTCGGGTCGAGTTTGACTTAAAAAATATAATACATTACTTTTATGCCTATCATATTAAATATCATTTTCACGCAGTTTGTTATAAACATTAGTAAATGTATGTTACTTGACATATATTTAATTTTCAAAAACCAATTTCTTTATAATTAAACATGTCCTAGTACTCCCCGGTCGACCGACTAGGGAGCGCCTAGCGACTTTTGCAACCATTTTGAATTTTGGTCTAGCTGAGGTTTTTGCGTACTCTCGGGTTACTTCTTTATTTGCTTATACGTGTGTTAGTGTGTTATATACATACGCCATTTCTTTTTCAGTGTTGTTTTTCTTCCGATTACAAGATTTGCGTTTAAAGGTCTTTTATACTCTCCCCCATCTCTCTCTTAAATTGTCACACCCTGACCCGTAGCGGAAATGGTAGTCGGGGCATGATTGGGTTTTCATCAAAGCTCATGACATTTACTATAATAAAGTTTCATATTTATTATTCCAATTTAAAGGAAAAACTACAACAATCATACAAGCACACAATATTCATGAACTCTTTATATTTTTCTAAGGCAATTTCCTATGTGATCCTTGCTTTACCTGTCCACCTGTGTCATGTGTAAAAATAAGGTTTTGGGTCAACAAAAGTTGGCGAGTGAATCTCATTTAAGCATTTGAAAGAATTAGTTATATTGATTATTTAAATAAAAAGTGTGCATAAACCAAATATGAGTATACGCATACGTAAATCTAACCACAAACCACATAATATCAATCAATGCACACACAAGCATGACAAATGATGAACAATGAGATCAAGGCTCAATCAAACGGAGCCGATCTAATGAGTCACTTGATGCTCAACTCGTATCCCACGAGGAACTGATAGGCCTAATGTGAATGATTGCACGCAACTTGACAAAAATGTAAACACACAATACAACATATAACATTACATAACACGTAATATCATACAATGGTAATAGCAAAAATGTTTGAATAAATGAAATATGTAAACGACACATGATAACCAAAAAACATGAATAAAAAGGGGAATTTGTAAGGATTCACTCACAGTGGGTGCATTTCTTGGAATTGATAGCGAACGTGCACGAATTTGGGATTTAACCACGAGAGAAAATTAACCTAAAATAATAACGTAATAATTCGATAAATAAATAAATTCTATTAGAAATTAATATTTTTAATTAATGCTTTTTATTAGATTTTTAGGTTATTTTTGTAGTATTTAATTGAGTTTTTAAAACTTAAAAAGTCTTTTTTTTAGTGTTTTAAATTGATTTTTAATTAACATTTTAAAGAAAAATAATAATATAAAATATATTAAAAAAATTGGGATCTTGTCCGACCTGACAGTCTGACCGGTTCTTATGGAAATATTGGCAGCGTGTATGAGGTTCGAACTCGTGACATCCCGTTTACGTGCACGCAGCTCTACATCTGAGCTACGTGTCTAACCCGAAAGATATCTGATTTTAATTATCTTTATATACTAACTAGAATATTTCAAAATTAGTTATTTTAAAAAGGTTTAAAATATGTTGAACCGGTGCGTATATCCCGCATCGAACCCGTGACCATGCTTTGTTTTGCACCCAGCCCTACGAACTGGGTTGGGTGTCTAACCCGGTAAAATCCGAAATTATATTACATTTATATACATGTTGTAAGGTGATCTGAATAAGTTAAAAAATGGAATTTTAATTCTGAAAGTCGGAGACATGCACGATTCGAACCCGAGACGTATGTATTGTGTTTGCACACAGTCCACCACTGGACTGTGTGTCTAACCCGTTTAAAACAACAAATTTAATTATACATAAATGCTAAATAACTTCATCTTCTTTATGAAATTAGAATCCCAGAACCCGTTCCCGACTGTTAATCGCAGATAACAATTGTGATTAACTGTTTTAAGATTACAATACATTATATAGAAGAAATCAAAAAGATTAAGAGAGTTATACCGACTAGAAGCCAAGTTTCGGTTTTTCCGGTGATGTTTTCTGGCGTGTGCAGACGATTTCCGGCGATAAGAATTCGGTTTGAAGGATTGAGCGAGTTGAATTGAATGAAATGCTTCAATATTTATAGCCAATCAATGATTTCTAATCATAACCTCCGACATTGATTTAGAATCGGTTACAAAAATTGGTTTCGGTTTTAGAGTTGAAACCGATTTACAAAATCGGTTACACATGATTTCATAACCGAAAATTTATAAATGATCTTGATGGAATCGGTTACCAGTTTCCGATTTGAACTTAAACCTTTGCAGGTTATCGTTTGAGATGCGTATAAAATTTAATGATTTCAGTGTTAAACAAATGTGTTGTGTGTGGTTCAGTGGTGTTTTGGTGTGTGAGATTTGTGGGGGAACCTGGGTTCGAATCCCGGCTACCCCTTTTATTCTTTTTATTTTTTTTACATTATTTCAAGGTTTAATTTATTTACTTATTCTTTTATTGGTTATTATTTTAATTATGTAACTTATTTATTAATCATGAATAATAACATAATTTTAATAACACTAATAAATGCGTAACGACTTTTAAATAAAAACTTGATTCTCAAACGGAGCGGGTTCTGGAACCCGTTTTACATGAAGGTTACAGTCGTGGTAGCGATGACGGTCTCCTGAACTTTCGCAAGCGTGTATCTGTTTTTGGTTTGTGTTTATCATTATTACACACCTTTTACTCTATTTGTGTACTTTCTTAAAGATGTTATTTTGGAGGTATGTAATGTTCATGGTTGTTGGATTACCTTTTGTGGGTTAACCCTAAAAGAAACATGATTCTGCTTGTGGTTTTATTTTTACGATAAAATGCCAAACCTGTCTTTTTTTTCTTTTTGCATGTTGTGATCTTTGCAAGAGTTTGATAGGTTGCAATATGTTGCATGATTATACTATACATGTAATTCGTTTGCTTTGTACATGTTTTACTTGTCTTACCTTTTTTTAATCTTTTTATCGTCGGTTGTTAAAGTACGTAAGAAGATGAAAGTATTATATTTTGGTGTATAATACTCTAAGGTGTTTGCATGTATTTGGTCTCCGTAAGTTTAGTTAACAAGAAAATTGGGTGCTTTGACCTAAATGGGTTTTGCATTTTCCTTTTTATTGTTTCTAGACCTTTAACATTTGCTTTGATGATTTGGCTATGTCTTGTCAATTGTTAATATCATATGTTATTGCTATTGAGTGTTTGTATGGCTTTTGATGGACTGGACTTTGGTCTTTCATTTTATTAGTTTGGAAAGTTTGGTCCCTCTAGCTTTGAATTGAGAGCTAGGTAGTTCCTTTTGATTACTTGTTGAATGAGATAGTTATATGACATCCAACTAAGGTAGATGTACCTTAGTATTCTTTATTTTGGCATGACATTTACTGTGATGGTTAATGTCACTGTTATTGTTGTTATTGTTGCTTACAATTGTAGTATTTATCTTGGTATCTTGGCTTGGCATGTACTTGGTGCTATCATTTTTTGAATTACGAACTCTTTGCGTCATTTAATGTCGATGGTTTTTGCTTTGGAATTCTATATGGTAGTTATGATACCTATTCAAAGATGATTTAGAAATTTGAGCAATGATGATTATTGACCTATGGCCAAGCAACTTAAAATTGCAACCATGAGTCCTGAGCTCATTGTTGTTGTTTGCCATTGATTTGTAGCAACCCGAACAATCAGGTTAGTGTTTGCTCATGACTTCCACGCTAGTTTTGTTACGCGATATTTTTATACATGTGCATGACGGGTTTAATTTATATATATAAAGTTTGTTTAAAAATAAAAATAAAAACAGCAAACAACCCAACCCATCGCCCAACCCACCCTAGCGGCCCAAACAACCCAACCTATTACTCTCACTATTGCAGCACATGATCCAGCCCAACACTTCTTGTTACTTGAAGATATTTGTACGCATGCATGTGATCAAGGAAAGAAAAAAATTAAAACAACAAACCACCACCACTTGCGGCCCCCAAGTAACCGCCCCATCTCTCATTATATGTATTCGTATGTATGCATGTACTGTATAAAAAAACCTAAGGTGCTAGCGACGGCAGACGACAAGACCCCCCTCGATCTTGCGACGGCGGAAACCCCCCCCCGCCACCTCTCCTCCGGTCGAACATCGTCTCTTTTCACGTTTCATCTCAATAGGTATGATCAGTCTAGTTTAATTACGTTAACATTAGTCTATTGCCTGCGTTTTCTTTATACATATTAAGTGTTAAATGTCTATGTTATATGTGGCTAATCGTGTTAGATGTAAAAGAAATCGTGTATGTATACGTTAGAGCGACTACGGGTTTGGTTAGTCATGACGTTTATGTTTTCTTTGCATGACTTGGACGTAAAATCGTTGAGTTTAACAATGTATTGGTTGCGTTTTATGGATGGGTTAAAATAATTGGGTTTTTGGGAATTTGTTTTGTTGGGGTTGCATCGAGTTACAGGTTCGGGTATGGCTCTCGGGAGTTGTTAATGGGTTAAACCGAAAGTTAGTGGCGATGTCATTGCTACATGGTCTTATTTATGATATAAACCGGCTGCAAATAGAGTATTTTTAGGTCGTTGAGTCGTTAGATGGTTGTTTGTGGATTTGGGTAACACAACAAAAGCTATCAAATGGTTACAGCTAACTTCAGTTGGCTGTAACTGGGTCAAAACCTAACGAAAACACGATTTTCAAAAGCTTAAAATGAACCTCTTCAAAGTATGATTCAAACCCGTTGGTTTCATAATTTTTGGACCTTGTTTGGTCAGTGAAAATATTTAATTTGTTTTAGTGGTCATAGTTGCGAATTTCCTGCAGAAATTGTGTTGTATGTTCTTTGGCATACCTGGGAAAATACTTGTAGTTAGCATATGAAATTTATACAGTGGCAGGTCTTAAGTGTCTTTATGAATCTTCAACTAGAATCAACTTGTTTCGACACTCTGAGATTTTTAAATAAAATGTTTGGTGGACAGGGGGCAGAATCGTCAAACTTCAGACCACTGTCCATTGTATGATTTTTTACGCAAAATCTGTACGGAATTAGACTTCGCAAATTTTAAACAAGCATACAGGAGCTTTTAACACATCGTGTAAATTTTTTTGTGAATTTGTCGTGACCTGTAACTATTTTATAAAATTCCTTAAAAACATCTGAAAATTTGGGAAAACTAACTGTGTGTGTGAAAGATGAACTTGTGCATGAAATCAATCTAGGGCACATGTTTCTAAAATGGGTAGGGTCACCACAATTAAAGCAAGCTCGAACATGTGGAACCATAGGATATTGGGGTTGTTGATAGGGTTGGATCATGTTTTGAGCAGGGGGTGGAGCTTGGTTTTGGGGCATGCGATAAGTCTTACTTAGATACCATAACGCCCACAATTAGCACACAATCGACATGGTATGGTAGGTTGATGGTGATAAAAGCAGGTGTTGCATTGAGGGTGAGGTCCAATGTAAGGTTTCTTATTTGGGTAGGCAGAGTTGGGTGCTAATTGAGTGATTGGGATAGCTTGGAGTGGTACGGCTTTGAAGCTGGTTGACTGTTTTGAGTAACAAGGAAATTTTGTCCGTCTCGTTTTTTTTGTAGTGAGTTGGAAGAGGATTCAGTTTGGGTTGGGTTTGAGGTTTCAGTTGGTGCTTTATCTTTCTTCTTCTCATCCTTGAAGTCTCCATTCCTAATGTGGTTTTCGGTGAGCTCCGTAGCTAGCTCCATTGCTGCTTCCAAAGTTGCAGGTGTAGTACTCATCACAGGGTCCTGAATCTTTGGAGGAAGACCCTGAATGTAGTACTCGATCAGACGGTAGAGAGGGGTGAAACAATTTGGAATCATTTGGTTTAATTCGAGGAACCTCTTGTTATAGGTTATGTGATCTCTCACTTTTTGCTTCAAGGAATAGAACTCATCCTCTAATTTCTTAATTTCACTTCTTGGGCAGAAACGTCTAGTCATAAGCTCTCTCAATTTTCCAAGTTAGGGCTATAGTGGCTTCGGCGCCTCGTCTGCCCTTCTCAGCATTCCACCACGTGAGGGCTACTCCATACAGGCGGTCCAGTAGCATAGCGCACTTTGCGGTTGTTGGGACAATCACAGTTGAGAAAGTAGTCTCGATCTCTTCGAACCAACGAAGGAGAGCAGTGACCCCTTCAGTTCCTTCGTACTTGGGAGGGTCACATGAGTTGAAGTGCTTGTAAGTGCACTTGGTAGTATTTGGAGAGGGTTGGCAACATTTTGACCTTCTTGGTTGATTGGGTTGATGGGATTAGCGGCATGGGCTTGTTGGACTTGGACTACGATATTGGGAATTACGACAGCCATTTGTTGAGCGATTTGGGCAGCCATGCGCTCGCATGATTTTCCTGATCTCCTACCTCTACGAGAGTGACTATAAGACATCTACAAGGAATAAGTATCGAGAGTATGAGTTTGGCATATGGGTGTCATGTGTCGTATAAAATGAACATCCACAAAACAAATGAAGAAAATAAATTTGCTACATCCGTAGGATGTCTTGGGCTTTGCTCATGTTTGGGCCCCCATATGTCCCCATACTTGGCCTTGGTAGTCATGTGGGCCCCATGACTACTGGGCTCTGGTAGGGTTCATATTGATGTTGGCCTGTTAACACTCACGCCACCCGAATGAAAATCGTAAAACATGATCGCAAAATATAAGGTTGGAGGGTATCCAGGTGTAGACACTGTGACAACTCAAAGTGGGGTTAGTTCACACGACGTTTGGTATGGCATGCTTTGGCCTAATAGGTCCTTCGTACTCTCATCGTTAGTCCCCAGGTAGGCAAACTTGTCCGTTATATTGGATTTATACGAATGCCAACCTAGACAGGACGTTTCGACTACCGTACTTGTACCCTTCCTGTTACTACATGTCCTGTCGTAAACTCACTTTGATGAGATTGAAAACCGAAACATCACAAAATCTTGAATAAGGAAACATGAGAATGTTTTGAATATGTGAGAATTGAAACGTGTGTGGTGAATATATATGTAAGCATGTTATGTTTGACAATATGTATAACTCATGAAGTATCACACAAAATGATAGTGAAAGTGCTTGCATGCATTTGTGTGTGTAACAAATATGAAAAAAAATAAACATCATGGGTTTGCATGTAACCATATAAGAAATTAAAACTAATCGACTATAGTATATGCTCTAAGGTCTAATAACCTATCCTATATCTCTATAGTCAAAAGCTCTGATACCAATCTGTCACACCCTGACCCGCAGCGAAATGGTAGTCGGGGCATGATTGGGTTTTCATCAAAGCTCATGACATTTACTATAAAGTTTCATATTTATTATTTCAAATTTAAATGAGAAATTACAATAAACATACAAGCACAACATGTTCTAAACACAACATTCATGAACTCTTTATTTTTCTTCTAAGGCAAATTTCTATGTGTTCCTTTCTTCAACCTGTTCACCTGTATCATGTGTAAAAATGGATTTTGGGTCAACAAAAGTTGGCGAGTGAATCTTATTTAAACATTGAAAGGAATTAATTATATTGGTTATTTAAATAAAAATGTGTATAAACCAAATATGAGTAAACGCATATGTAAATCTAACCACAAACCACATATTATCCATGAATGCACACACAAGCATGACAAATGATGAACAATGAGATCAAGGCTCAATCAAACGGAGCCGATCTAATGGGGCACCTGATGCTCAACTCGTCTCCAACGAGGAACTGATGGGCCTAATGAATGAATTGCACGCAACTGACAAAAATGTAAACACACAATACAACAAATAACATTTACATCACACGTTAGATCATATAATGGTAATAGCACAAGTGTTTGAATAAATGAAATATATGAAACGGCACATGATACACCCCAAAACATGAATCAAAAGGGGAATTTGTAAGGATTCACTCACAGTGGGTGCGTTTCCTAGGATTGACGACGAATGCGCACGAATTTTGGATTTAACCACGAGAGAAATTGAACCGAGGGCGGTGATCTTGAATGTTTACGGCGAGATTCCGACGGCTGAGAACAAACTCCGGCGACAAGCTCTTGTTTTTCGGCGATGATCATAAGTTTAGAAAATGTTTAGGAAGAGTATGCTAGAGTGTGTGCTCAACTGATTTCGGTATTCTCTATTTATAGGGAGGAAGGCAGTTTGAATACATTGTCGGTTTCGGTCAAATTCTTTAAATATTGCAATGATTGTGTGATGGTTTCGAAAATTTAAGATCCATTGATTGCATATGATTGGAAACAATTACAGATGCTTAATAAAAGAAAAATGGATTTTTGATGTCTTGATGATTTCTGCCATTTCTTGAGCGGGTGTTTGGGTTTTGGATTTTTAGGAGGTTGCGTCTATATAAAACTTATTTGTTTTGGGTTTGTTTCAGATATACGCGTGTGTTGTAGTGGTGTGCTGTGTATGTTGTTTGGGGTGGGTACCCGGGTTCGATACCTGCGGTCACCCTTTATGTTTTATTATTATTATTTATTTTTATTTATTTATTAACTTTATTATCCTTATTTATTATTTGACACCAATAATATAACAAATTCTAAACTTTTAACATAAATGAGCAACGATCATCATACATATATTTAAATTCTAAAACGAGACGGGTTTTAGTACTCGTTTAACGACAAATGTTACATACAGGGGGAGAAAACATGTGCTCGCTACGGTATAGTAGCGTGAATTCGATAAACTTACAACAACGTGTTACGATTTAGTAACATGCATATATTTTCTAAATTGATTTGAGTTATGTTATACGGTTTTGGTCACAAAGTAGCATATCACTCTAAGTCCCCTCTTAACTTTACGAGCGTTAGTAATGGATCTTTAGTGAGGAAGTTTATGGTAGTACTACTGGGCCTAACAAGCCCCACCCGAGCTAGTCGCGCTAGCCATACCGATAAAAGTCTAACAAGTGTTGAATTTGCCTAATATAGTCATGGTTGGTGATAGTCTGACACCTTTAGGGACAACAACATTAGCTTTGGTTCGGACTCTTTGGTGACATAACCTAGGCTAGCTACCTACAAATATAACATGAACTTGAAAATCAATTTGGGGTTCTTGATACGGGATTGGATAAGGGTAACTTGTACATTTCTAATTCGGGATAGAATCAGGGGAAAACATTTATTACACCCTGGTTCGGGTTGTAACCAGTGGCTGTTTGGGAAATAACCAAAACAAACTAAAACCTGTGAACTCACTCATCAATTATGTTGACACTTGTTTCTTTGCATGTTTTCTTAGGTGGCTAAGGATTCACGAGCATGAGTAGGCAGCCCCGCACGAACATTCTAAACTATTTTTAAAGTTTTGCATTATTTACAATTCTCTAGGTTCGTTTAGCGTTTGTGTTGGCGCTACAAATTATGTTTTCAAACTTTGTTACGCTTCCACATTTTTCTTTAATCCAGCGTCAAAACTTGGTTTTATTTATGTAGAGGTTAATATGTATGGTCATGTGTCGATGATCCTGGTTTGTCACACGCCTCGCGATAAAACCCCGCATGTAGAATTAGAGGGTGTGTCGCTTTTCCTCTAAACCATTCATGTTTTTTATCCATTTTTTCTGCTTTAGTTTTTTGCTCTTGACTAATTTGGTCATTCATTTTCCCATATGATTGTTGCTTATTTGCGGTTTCATTGTTGATCATAACAATAATTTTAATTGGCTATGATGATAAAGATGATGCGCGAGCCTCATCCTTATTTACCTACTTTAAAAAGCGTACAGTTTTTTCATATATACTTTACCGTTTTGAAAGTAACGTATCGTATCTATTTTAGATTTTAGTAAGACTTGTTGGCAATGGTGATTTTCTAAATCCTTTTTGACAAACTTTGAGATCGCGTATCTGCCATTGAAATGAGCTATGATGCAACTTTGAACCCATACCATGATACTCTCTCATATAAGGTGTGTTTTTGTTATCTTATTACTATTTGTAGACTTGTCTATGATGTAATTGTGCAAGTAGCCAACGCTAAGGTATATCTTTTTAATGATGCTAATGATAGTTGGTAATACGTGATGTATTATACATTTGTATCAACAACTCAATCTTCAACTCACGGATTTGACAGCTGGCTTATAAGGGTTGTCTTTTTGTTTTTCATTGTTTCCATTAAACAAATATACAACTATTGTTGTTTTACGTTTACTTTTGTTATTTTTGTTTGCAGTCATAAAGCAATGTACTTATATCAAACTCAATATACGCTTCAACTCACTAATATGTGATGCATGATATATTGGAATCGACAACTCAATGTACCCAAAATGCCTATGATTGGGTTGTCGTTTTACTATTTTAGTGACAACGTGAAAATCATTTTGTCAACAAAAATATTTGGCAGCTTCTTTAACAACAAGAGTTTGATTCCTTTCCTCAACGTCGTCCGTTTCCTCCATTTTTTAACAGATTCACGATTGGTTAAAGTAGGAAATGGGAGTTTAAGGAACAATGAGATGGAGCAAAACGGGTTAACAATTGGTTTATATGGCTGATAATGTAGTCACTAGTGGAGCCAATATGTATAAATGCAAGAAAACACGCTAACATTACTAACTTACAACACAGAGTCAAAAGAAAATGCGCTAGCATCTTTTAGTGACAATGAAAGTGTTCTTGACTAGAAGATTTATTGTTTTGGAACTACAAGTGAAATTCAAAGAAATGGATTTAAAATTTGGTTGTGTCTAGGGTTTTACAATATTTATACAGGTTTCGATGTTTTAATTTGTTTATCTTTTATTTGCGCCGAAATTGTGTAACACCAAGGCAATTCAAATGTTTTTTGATTATACATTATAATTAAAATTACTTGAACAACCCGAAATATAATTTATAAGTAATTAAGTAACACATGAGTCTATATAAGGATTAATAGTTTTTTTTTTCTTTCTTACTTAAGGATTTTTATAATTTATAAATGAGGTAAAATTTAAGTATCTAGTATGTTATGAAATTAACCACTCTTTGTGTTACTTAAAAAAGACATTGCAATGCATGGGTAAATTATTGGTTAAATGTCAAAATTGTCCCTAACTTTAGATTACTTTTGTTACTTTAGTTCAAAAATGAAAGTTTCTGTTTCTGGTTCCCGAGGTTTCATTTTTGTTGTCATTTCATCTGATTGACAAATTGGATTAGAATTCTGTGTTAACTTTTCATCGTTTTGTTGTTTTCCTCATTTAATTAAAATATATTATGGCATAAAATGACAATTATACCCTTTATTTAAATGAGGAAAACGATAAAAAAGAAGTTAATAGAAAAATCTAACCCAATTTACTAATTAAATGAAAATGATAACAAAAATGAAACACTAGAGACTAATATAAAAAGTTTATTTTTAAATTAAGTTATAAAAATAACCTAAACTCACTTATCATTTTGACATTATACACTTTTTTGTTTTATACAAACGACCATCGTATAAATAAAAACCCGAACCGGATCCAGAAGCCTACGATTCACACACAGTCACCAAATAAAGCGGATGTGGGTTTAGGATTAAACACTGGTAAAAACAAACAGAAAGCCCTAAATCAATCGACACGAGTGAGCAAAGATACAACACCGAAAACCCTCACCTCCGTCATCGTGCGTCGCTTCCGTCGCCGGCCGGCGTGCTACGCCGCTAGCTTCATTGCCGCTATTCACCGTCGTTGTCTGCCACATCTTCATTTTAGTTCTACCGTCTGCTCCCGTGGGCTTTCGTCCACAACACAGGTTTGTTTGCAATTTCACAAGTATAATTTTCTACACTATCGAGAATACATCGAGTTTTAATTTGTATTGCAGGTTTTAATTCATAATACACCTTAAATTATTTGTTAAGGATCTTACGGAAAGTTTCTACTTCAAAATTTCTGATACTCTAATCATGATCATAGGAGAATGAGTCTCTGTGATTGAATTGTAATTAGGTTTATAATTATTATCTGACTGTATAGTGTTATATGTTTAAGTTCTTATAAACTATTTCTTAAATGGTTTAGAGTCATGTTCAACTGGACATATGATTAATTTAATTGTAGGTTAATTAGCTGTTATTAGTTACTGGTGGTAGCTTCTATATGAAAGCTCAGTGATTCGTTACACCACACGCATGTTTCTGTTGAAATTTAAGCTGCACACTTGCTGCTCGCCTGCTTTACGAGTGTAGATATTTTTTTGTTGTATCTCTAATTGTTTTAATAGGTATTAATATAAAATGTTTATGTTTCAAGGTTGAATGTTGTAGTTGTTGTTTTTGGTTATATGCATGGTTTGTGAGTTTTGTTTTATTAAAGTAATTGAAATAGATATGCAAGTTGAATACTGCTTGTTGAAATTAGGATGACATTTCTGTTTTGTTGCACTTGAATTATAGTAGTTTGCTACCTCCAGGAGTCACCACTCAGCGTCCAATCGTAACAACATTGCTAATAATATGCAATCCAAATGATAGTTCTAGAGAATAGTACTGACCGGTATATTGAGCCTGATTTCTTTACTTTTAGAAATCTTTAGATGATAGTAGGATGGAGTTAGTTTAAGTGGGGATACTATAGTGAATTTAAAAGACTTGGATAAGGCCAGCAGCCAGCTTTGGTTCTATTTTCACTATTTTGTATAAAAATGCTGATGTTCCGGATATTATTTTGCAGATAAGATGATGGAATCAACATCTCAAGGGCAAGGCTCTGATCCACCTGTTGAAGGGAAATCTCCTCCTCCTTTGACTCCAACTGCTGCACCTGCTTCACTTGTTGGTACACCTGTTTGAAGGATGAAGACACCGTAGGCACTGAGTCAACGGATGACTCTGACACAGCAAACCGTGTTAATTCACATGGTCAAGTTGCTTCCACTCCTTCATTTTCGTACAATGTGCCTCCAAATGCTAATATAAATTCTGAGAGCCCTCATCCATCTTCCAGCACTGTTAGTGGATCCCTTTGTAACCTATTGCTTTTCTGCTTGCTGGAAGTGTTATAAATTTTCCATTGAATACTACATTATCTCTCATATTTTTTCAAATTTAAGCAAACGTTGTGTGTCTGTATTGCCAATTAACTTTCTGATTATAACTGCAGGCTATGGTAAATTCACCAGGTTCTTCATCTCTTCCTAGACCTCCTGTTCCTGCTAATTCTGGTCCTTCGTTTTCATATAACATTCCGCAATCCAATATTGTTTCATTTCAGTCGACAATGGTAAGGATGGCTATGAAACTATTGTCAATTCACATTCCTGAAATAAAACTGTTAGGTATGTTTTCTGTTAACTGCTTTACAATTTGTGATGTCTTCTTGTCCTTCACTCTTTTTTAGGTGGTTGACTCAAAAAGCCAGAAGTGCCAAAAATTTTCTCTACTTCTGCTACATTCTTGCAACCTCCTGTTACTGTTTCTGGACACCCGACACACCCCGGTTCATTTATGCAAGGAATGAATACACAGGTCAGGCCGCCATCTTCGTCTGTTGCTGTTCCAAGAGAAGGGGCATCAGATGCTGCTAGTTTTTCTTATAATGGAACTCACCAGTTGCCGCAGAAGGATCAGTCTGTACAGTCTGTATGTGCATCTTTTTGAGTCTTATAAATGAAATCGTCTGCAGGCATGATTGGTTACACATTTTTGCATCTGATGTTGACATAATCATAGGCTGTATGGATTTTTTTTGTTGATTTAGTAATTAGTATGGAAGTTAAGATCATAATCAATCTACATGCAAATTAGTTCTGTAACAAAAGATTTGGATGTGGTGACAAATAACAGTTATGTACGTTGGATGTTGCTACAACTTGTGTATTGTTAGAAGAATTTGATGCTTATTGGTTACTGCATTTTTAGAAACTAATCACAATCTGACATTTGATGCAAACATACTGACGTAGGACGCAAATTGATATAAATTTATAATGATAAACGTTACTATATGTTTCAGTTTTGTGATCATAACCATTACTGGTAGGAAGCAAATTGTACATTTTTTTTGAGAAGCTTCATCTGGAGCCTAGTTGTCAATAGCGATCGCTATAGGGCGCTATGTAGCATATAGGTATAGTGTCACTTTTGGGGTTGTAGCGATGGATAGCGAGAATAGCGACACTTTATTTTGTTTCTTTAGCAATTAAATATAGCTATAAAATAGCTGGATTTTAGGTTTTGTTAGATATACATGTAAAATAGTATATAAACCAGGGTATTTTGATATACAACAACAACCAAACCCAGTAAATCCCACAAATAGCAAAGCTATCGATAGGGTCTGGGGAGGGTGAGATGTAGACAAACCTTACCTCTATCCTTAGAGGTAACGTATAGGTATTTTGATATAATATACATATAACTTTTATTAAAGTTTTTTCTAGTGTATCGCTATTTATAAAATAGCCGCCCGCTATTTATCACTATTCGCTATGTAGCATATAGGTACGTTATCGCTATGTGTCGCTATTCACCATTAACAACTATGAATTCTGGAGACTAACATGTTATGCTTTATCTATATGTAACAGAATGTTACTGGACCTACTGTGTCTCCTGCTACATCCGTTCCTCATCAGCATGCTTATTCCACTTTAGGTGCCACCTCAGCAAATCCAAACACTGCTTCACCACCGTTTAGGATGCCACCTGGACCACCTTTTCAACCGCCTCCAGGGGCACCAAGGACTTCTGTAACGCCTCAGCAACCGTTTTATGCCCCCTATGCTTCGAATCCTCCCATGGTGGGCCCTCCTCAGGGTGTCTGGCATCAATCACCACCAATCGGAACCTTGTCAAGACCACAACTTTTACCATACCCACCTGCTTTTCCTGGCCCGTTTCCTTTGTCGGCTCAACGCATGCCACTGTCATCAGTTCAACCATCCAATGCTCAGCCTCCTAGTACATCAGTTGGTGTGTCGGGCAGCGTGGCGCAAGAATTACCTCCAGGGACTTGTATGTGTGAATATTGTGAATTTGTGATTTTCAGAATATGATATCCTGCAACTTGAGTAAGTATGTATTTCTCATTTGTGTTTTGCAGACAATAACAAGCATCTAAATGCTGTTGGCGTAAAGGAAGAATCTGTCGCTGGTGATCTGTTGGATGCTTGGTCAGCACACAGGACTGAAACAGGAACCATATACTATTATAATGCTGTGACAGGACAGTCTACTTACCAAAAACCTGTTGGTTTTAAGGGAGAGGTACGCCTTTTTTGTTTTGATTGTTCTATGTGCATAATATGATAGATTCGAAAACCTGTGAAATGTCTACTGTATTTGAGTTTAATTCCTTTTGTGTTTGGTAGCAAAATTTGTAACCAGCTTGATGTATGTTAGCATCATTGTACTGATCTATTGTTTACGTGTGCCTTTCCCAAATGAACTAATAGTTTCTTTTTTCTGTTTTCTACTTTTTTGTTGGCAGCCTGATAAAGTTTTTGCACAACCAACTCCAATTTCATGGTGAGTGATTTGCATGCTTAGTCTGTTTACACTTTTATCTCCGTTCTTCACTCTTAGTCGTGTTTGAGTTTCAAAGGAACAAGTATGGTTATCGTATTGTGAAATTACTCTTTTTTCAATGGAGAGAAATATAATGTATAGCATAGATCTTTTGGCTGTTCTTGTGTGAGGTTCTATAAATGCGTCTAAGAAGATATATCAAAATTGAAGATGAATTTTTTACGATGAACTTTTTTTATTGTTTAATATATCGGTACGTGGCTAAACATCAGGTTTCTTTGAAACGGAACACTTCGAAGTAGGGCACTATTTTGTAAGAAATTAGGGATGTGCGTTCTGCTCTAATGTTGTTTCTATTGTTGCATTAATTTACTCGTAATCTCATATATGGGATTTTCTTCTTGCTGTGTGTAATCCCTAATTAATTCATCCTTTGAATTTTTTAAATCTATTTATTTATGGTATTACTTTATCGTATCTTTCTGTTCTCTTAATTTAGTTTTAATTTTGTTCAGGGAGAAGTGTGCTGGCACAGATTGGTCATTAGTCACCACAAATGACGGGAAAAGATACTACTACAATGCTAAAACCAAGGTAACACAAGCTTATTTGCCATAATGAAGTTTTAATATTTTATTTTTCTAAGTTGACTTGCATTATATTTGTATTGACATGTACACTCAGTTTCGATGTTTACATTTTTTTATTATTTTAGCTGAGCAGCTGGCAAATACCAGCAGAAGTGGCCGAGTTAAGAAAGAAGCAGGAAACCGATGCTTTAAAAGAACATTCACCATCAGTGCAAAATGTAACTACTTTAACTGAAAAAGTATCCGGCCCATTAAGCTTGAACGCGCCTGCTATTACCACAGGTGGCCGTGATGCCATATCTCCTGTCTCATCATCTGCACTTGATTTGATAAAAAGAAACTGCAAGATTCTGCAGCTCCTGCTACCCCTGAATCTGATCTGAATGGTTCTACACCAGTTGATCAAGCAGGGAAGGGCCCACACGGTGAGAATGGAAAAGACAAGGTCAAAGATGATAACGGTGATGGAAATGTTACAAACAGCTCTTCTGATTCAGATGATGTGGACACTGGACCAACCAAAGAGGAGCGTGCTATCCAGTTTAAGGTATATTTATGTTGATAATTGTAAATCAACATCTTTTATTTTTCTATTATGTTTTTATATTAAACTTTTTTACTTGTGGAATATTCAGGAGATGCTCAAGGAGCGTGGGGTGGCCCCGTTTTCAAAATGGGAGAAGGAGCTTCCCAAATTTGTGTTTGATCCGCGTTTTAAGGTTTGCTACAGTTCAAATTTCAAAATCTATCACTTGTTAGGTTACTAATATGATATTTTACTGTTTATATTTGTGCTATTATTCTTAGGCCTGTTCGTGAACTTGTTTGGCGGGAAGATCGTTTGTGTTTGTTTATTTAATAAAAGAACGAACGGACATGAACACATATTTTTATTCATTTAATTAAACAAATGAACATGAACACACGTTTTGTATGTTCGTTTATGTTCGTGAACGTCCGTTTATGTTCGTTCATTTATGTTCGTTTCAATTTAAATACATAAGTAGTTACATTTATATAGACATTAAACATAAAAGGAACTTTCTAATTACTTATACAATATAGTTAATTGGTAATTAGTCTTTCTATTAAAATAATAATGGGTTATCAAATGGAATTTATCCTAATTAATCACTAATTTATATAAAAAAATTACTTTATGTTCATTTGTGTCATTATTGTTTGTTTAGTTGTGTTCATTTGTGTCTTTATTGTTTGTTAAATTATGTTCGTTTAAGTTTGTTTGTTTATGTTGGTGAACTGTTCATTTAGGTTTTAAACAAATGAACATAAACGAACACGAACGTGCCCAAATTATCAACGAACGAACATGAACAAAAAATGTGTTCTATTATATGTTCGTGTTAGGTTAAAGTTAAATGAACACGTTCGTGTTCATTCGGTTCGTTTACAGGCCTAATTATTTTATTGTACTTTCAGCTGATTTTTCATGCTGTCTGCTGTTTGAAACACTGCAAGTCTGCAATATGAATTTTCAGTATGCTGTTTATCTCCAAAGAAAACGTTTAATGAATCAAAGCATGATTTTTGAATTTTGGTTCTGGTTTTCAATCTACTGAGTGTATAGGAACAATATTCCTCCTGCAGGCAATACCAAGTTATAGTGCTCGAAGAGCTATATTTGATCATTTCGTCAGAACTCGCGCTGAAGAAGAACGGAAAGAAAAACGAGCCGCGCAGAAGGCTGCAATTGAAGGTTACAAACAGTTACTGGATGAGGCGAAGGAGGTTTGATTTAAGTCTGTCTCTAATTTAAATCTCAAAAGTTCCTTTAATATTATCATAGCCTAATTTGTATATATAATACAAATTATATTATGAATAATGTGAGTTATAATTTGTTTCCATTGCTGTATCTATCTTTTAGGATATCACCCACAACACTGATTATCAAACGTTTAAAAGAAAATGGGTCCACGATCCAAGGTTTGAGGCCTTGGACAGAAAAGAACGTGAAGCATTACTAAATGAAAGGTAGTTATTCTTTAATATTTATTTGCAATTTAGATACAACTCTTAGCGAAATGTGTTAGATTAGTATGTTTACAATGCAGAATCTCACATTTCAGTACATTCATGGGTTTTTTAGGGGTGCTAAATGGGTCGTGTTCATGGGTTGGCGGGTTCAACCTGACCAGAACCCGGAAATTTTAGGCGAACCCGAATACGTCCTGAACCCTAAAATTGTGTCATACATATGAACCCGAACACGACTCGAATATTCTCGGGTTGACCCGAACATGACCCGTTCCACCCAATTTTATTTTTTATTTTTTTCAGCAATTTAAAATAATAAAATTGAAATTTACTAAAAAGACATTTATATGATACAATTACATTTAAACTATACAATCTTATATTAATTTCTCTTTTTAAGTTATAATTAGGGCATTAAATACACACCCAATTTAATTTATGACTTAAACAAATTGTAATATTTATATAATATAAAAATGGGATAAAGGGGTCAACCCCCGCCAACCCGACCGGTTTTACCTGAACCGACCCGTTTAGCTAAACGGGATTGACCTGAAATTGACCCAAACCCGTTTAGACTAAGCTCAAACCCACGAATTTCGTGTCATGTTTTTGGGTCATGTCAGGAATTCACACCCCTAGTTTTTTTACGTTGTTATAATATTTTGGTATTTATTCTGTATTAGGGTTATTTTACTAAAGAGGTCTGTTGAAGAAGAGGCCCGTGCAAAACGTGCAGCTGTTGTTTCTAGTTTCAAGTCGATGCTTAGGGAAAATAAGGATATTTCTTCAACTTCTCGCTGGTCCAAGGTTAGTAAATGTGAAAATCTGAATTGGACTTTGTTTTTTTTCGTTGATCATGCAATAATTTGTTTTTAACGTTTGATCTTGAAGGTTAAGGATATGTTTAGAAATGATCGTCGATACAAATCTGTTAAGCATGAGGATAGGGAAGACATATTTAATGAATATATTTCTGAGCTAAAGGAGTCTGGCGTGGAAGCTGAAAGGGCAGCAAAGGCAAAACGTGATGAAGAGGTATAATAAGCTTTTTCTTAATTTCCTTTTTCTCGAATTTTCTCTTTTGGGCGTGGTTATTATGCTGCCTTCAAAATTTTCATGGAATTTATCGTAATTAATCACTAATTTATATAAAAAAATTACTTCATGTTCGTTTATGTTTAGTCAATTATGTTCATTTGTGTTCATTTTATTAGCGGATGTATATCCGTTTTATATTCTTATGTATATCTATGTATTTCTTATGTATATCCGTTTTATATTTTATCCCTGATTTCCAGGGAATTAGTTAGGAATTAGTTAGGGTCTTGTATTATATATATTGTTCCCTTCTTCATCAATAAAGATCAAGGAATTCAGATTCAATTATATGGTATCAGAGCCTACTGCTCTGACCTAAAACAAATTCGCAGCAGCCCCTGTCCACGGACCCTGCAGCCGATTCTTTTTCCTTCTTTTGTTCATCTCGATGTCAGACAAACCAGAATCCTCCAAGCACACTGACAGCCTTCACCCTGCTTATTCGGTGACTAACATCCAGCACAAAGTTCGTGTTTTGGATGGTTCCAAAGTCACCTATGCATCATGGGTCAAGCTGTTCACCCTGCATGCACGCGGTTACGAGGTGTTACACCACATTGATGGCACTGAACCGCCTGCCAAAACAGATCCGGACTACGCCAACTGGGCCAAAATTGACTCTCTTGTGCTTCAGTGGATCTATGGGACACTTTCAGATGACCTGCTGGCACGTATTCTTGATGAGGAAACAACAGCTTATGGTGCATGGACCCGGATTCGGAAAATCTTTCTGAACAACAAGGGCGCCCGTGCAGCAGCCCTTGAAACAAAATCTTACCTTGCGCTCCATGCCCAGCCTCCAAGACTACTGTCAGCGTCTCAAGTATCTGGCTGACCAACTGAAAGCTGTTGAACAACCAGTCACAGAAGATCGCCTTGTCCTGCAGCTGGTTCGCGACTTACCACCGGAATTCGATGTTCAAGCCTCTATCATCAATAACACCCTTCCCTCATGGGAAGATGCCTGCGACATGCTCGACTCAGATCTGCGACGCCAACACGCACGGGACTCTATTGCCCCCAACCCGGCTGTTGTTGCCCAAGTCTCTCGCGAGCTACCTACGGCCCGTCGGGACCCCCCTCATTATCGCAACAACAACCGACAGCAGCCAAGACGTCAATTTCACAGGCCTCAGGAGTCATTCGGTCAACAGCAACATCGCACAGGTCGCGGTAATCAGCAGCCCTCTAACCGCAACCAGCCTCGTGGTTCTTCCCAGTCTTCGGCCCAGTATCAATTGGTCCGACCCAATGTCTGGAGCCCAGGTCCATCCCCCTACTGGCCACCATGGTGGGCTGCGGCCCCACCATGTCCCTACCCAACTCAGCCCAGTTGGGCAGGCCCATCTTGGCCGATTGTTCCTGGTCAGCCTCCACAGGCCACTGGCCCAAGTTCACGACAGCACTAGCCCTGGTCCACTCCACCTGCTCAGGCCCACTTGGCAGATGTAAACCCACTGGAACCATCAGAATTAGGGGCAGCTTTCCAGGCGATGGCACTGGACTCGGGAGATGACAGTTGGGTTGTTGACACCTGTGCCTCTGATCATTTGACACACGAACCAGGTAATATTCACACTCCTTGTACTACTACTATTAATTCTGTATTTGTTGGAAATGGTAACCGTGTGCCAATTCACGGGTCCGGTCATACAACCATTCACTCACCCAATTCACGGGTCCGCCCCTACACCCTTAAAAATGTCCTTTACACCCCAAATATTATACGAAACCTTGTTTCAGTTCGTAAATTCACTACTGACAATATGGTTTCCATGTCTTTTGACCCTTTTGGCTTTTCTGTGAAGGACTACAAGAATGGAACGCTCCTGAGCCGCCACAATAGTACCGGCCCACTGTACTCCTTCAACACCAAAACCAACAAACCTGCTTCCGCTTTGCTTACTTCTTCGCTCTCTAATGTTTGGCATGATCGCCTTGGCCATCCTGGCAATTTTATTATGGATTTCTTAGTTTCTCGTAATTTAATTTCTTGTAATAAATCTAAGAACAATTTCTTTTGCAACTCTTGTCAAATCGCTAAACATAAGCGTTTACCATTTCATGATTCTGATTCCGTTACTTTTCAACCTTTTGACATTATACATTGTGACTTGTGGACTTCACCTATACCTAGCAACACAGGTTACAAATATTACATGGTCCTCATTGACGACCACACCCAATTTGTTTGGGCTTATCCACTCAAATATAAATCCGAAACCTTCACCAAATTTACTCAATTTCACCGCCTTGTCCAAACCCAATTTAATAAATATATCAAAACTTTTCAGTGTGACATGGGTGGTGAGTTTGATAATTCCAAATTTCAATCATTCGCTCTCACTCACGGCCTTCAATTTCGGTTTTCATGTCCCCAAACTTCACAACTAAATGGTAAGGCGGAACGTATGATCCGACGAATTAATGACATCATTATGTCCCTCCTTACCCATGCTTCCCTACCTTCCCATTTCTGGGTTGAAGCACTTCACACTGCCGTCTATTTACATAACATTCTTCCTACCAAACTCCATAACTTTCTAACCCCCACATACAAACTCTATCACCGGCATCCCACCTACAATCACCTTCGCACCTTCGGGTGTGCTTGTTTTCCAAATCACAATGCCACTCGACCCCACAAACTAGCCCGCCGTTCTACTCCATGCATCTTTCTCGGATATCCAATGAATTATCGTGGATACCGATGCTTAGACCCCTCAACTGGACGTGTCTATTTATCCCGTAACGTCACCTTTGACGAATCCACATTTCCTTTCTCTACCCCACCTACACCTCATACAACCCCAATCTCTCACCCTGATTCGGAACCTTCACCCATGAGTACCCCGTTTCATTTCACCTCCTCTCCTCCCACAACCGACACCACTACTACTTCCAAACCATCTACCCCACCCATAACCCACACCTACAGCCGACGAATGTATATCCGTTTTATATTCTTATGTACATCTATGTATTTCTTATGTATATCCGTTTTATGAACTGGAAATGAGGATCTCGAGGGGAGTGCATAAATAAACATATTTGTTGCACTGCATATGATATATCAGGCCGTGTGAAGGTTAAATACTGCAGTGCACCAGCAAGGCTACAATATAAGGCACCATCTGAGAAGGGTTCTCCAGCAGTTGCACTTAGTTTAGAATTGGTGTCAGTAGGTGTGGCACATGGTTTACAATTTTCCATTTTAGCAGGAGCTAAGATCTCTGCTGCATATGTGGCCTGAGATAAGAACAGGCCACCATTTCGTCGGGATACCGCAATCCCGAGAAAGTGATGTAGTGGTCCGAGATCAGACATGGCAAATTCCCTGGAAAGAGTGGCAATGAAGTGCTGCAAAAGTGTCGGATTAGACCTACTGCTACGACTGCGGGGCGTATTAGCGGATGTATATCCGTTTTATATTCTTATGTATATCTATGTATTTCTTATTTATATCCGTTTTATATTTTATCCCTGATTTCCAGGGAATTAGTTAGGAATTAGTTAGGGTCTTGTATTATATATATTGTTCCCTTCTTCATCAATAAAGATCAAGGAATTCAGATTCAATTATACATTTATGTTTGTTCATTTATGTTCATTTGTGTTGTTTATTGTTTGTTAAATTATGTTCGTTTAAGTTTGTTTGTTTATGTTCGTTTACGTTCATGAACTGCTCGTTTAGGTTTTAAACAAACGAACGGAAGCGAACACGAACATTCCCATTTTCTTAATAAACGAACATGAACAAAAAAAATTGTTCAATTATATGTTCGTGTTCGTGTTCGGTTAAAGTTAAATGAACGAACACGAACATGCCTCTGTGCGTGTTTGTTCGGTTCATTTACAGGCCTAATACTATACATGCACATGTTGGTTAGTGAATATATAATACATCGATGCACAAAGATGTAACACTAGCCCATAAGAAAGGCATTTCATAAATTAAATTTTACTTTTTTGTGTTTCCATAAGGTGATTAAAATCTCAAGTGTTGCTAATTGTACTTTTAAGATGGTATAATATATTTATTCTCACATCTTTAAGGGTTTAGGGTTTACTCTTTACACGAATCTCCTAATCATCGTGCCTTTTGTTGCTTTATAGAATCTTGGCTTAAACAAGTAGCTGGTATAATTGTTACTTATTTTGAGGGTTGTTGAGGTTGCCATAAATGCTTACGTCATAAACAAATGTAGGAGAAATTAAAGGAAAGAGAGCGGGCATTGCGTAAGCGAAAAGAGCGAGAAGAACAAGAAGTGGAGAGAGTGCGTTCTAAAGCTCTTCGAAAGGAAGCTATCGAGTCATATCAAGCGTTACTTGTAGAGACAATTAAAGATCCACAGGTACTCTTTTATCAATTTAAAATTAACTTCTTGTATGTTTCGTATTACAAATTGGACCATAGTTATCAATAGCGTCTATGGCGGGCGCTATAGCGAATAGCGTGGCGTGGGGCCATATGCCGCTATAAGGTACACATCGACCACATATCGATTATATAGCTACTTCCGATGTGAATTCCGGCGACGAATTCCGACGCTGGTGCTGATTTCAACCGGGAACCAAGAAGAAGGGGAAGAAGAAGATAGCGGCTGCGTTATCTGAGGGTTTTTTAGGGTTTAAATAACTTTTAGGTATTTCAACATTTAACCCCTATCTTTCACTAGTTTACATTCAGTCCCTAAAACTTGTAATTTTTTTACTTAAGAAGTGTAAAAGTAGTTTGTGAATTTAAACATTTAGCCCCCTCTATCTTCACTAGTTTACATCTGGTCCTTAAACTTATTCATTTATACATAAAAAGTATAAAGTTAACATTACAGATACACACACACACACACACATATATATATATATATATTATAAATAGCTATTTTTTATTTTTTAAATCATCTACTACCTTATCGCTAAACACGACATAGTGGGCGCTATTTCATTGCTATCGTTACGTAGCATATAGGTAGTCTATCTCTATCGCTATTTACCGCTATTCGCTGTCGATAACCATGATTAGGACCATAAGAGAGTGGAGCCGACCAGGCTTGAAGGCTTTAGATTAATCTCAGTTTGAAAAGTTGAATATTTATATCCGATAGTTGGACTTAGTTCAAACATATAAAAGTCATACTCGATAACAAGATTCATTTCATTTCACACATATACAAAGATTACAACAAAAGCTGACCATAACTCAAAACCAATTTAGATAAAATGCTAATAAAGTTGAACAATAACATAATTTGCGAATTACAGTTTATATGAGAAACTACATATCACATAAGACATGAAGCTCGATAAGAACTCGAACCAAGCTTGTTTTGATACTGCCCGAGTTCGAACTTGATAATACTTTTTTGCAGCCTTAGTTACAAAATGTACTGGTCTAATAAGAAGCAGAGTACAGTAGTTTTTGTAATCGTTCTACTGCTCAAATATGTTAATGAAAAGGTGGATGGACATACCTCAGGAGTGCGAAATATATATGCTATCAGTATATTTTGTATTTAAAATAATGTTAATAGGAGGTACCCGAAGTAACTAATCAAATTATCATTTCTACTTGTCAAATCATAAGTTCTCAACACGTCGTATATAAAGCTATAATCAGTAATTCTTGACGTTATCCTTTCATATGTTCAGATTTCATGGACGGACGCAAAGCCTAAACTAGAGAAGGATCCTCAAGGGCGTGCAGCCAACCCTTATTTAGATCAATCAGATCTCGAAAAGCTTTTCCGTGAACACACTAAGTTATTGCATGATGTAAGTTGTTTAGACCCATGATGACTTTTTGTAAAGGCTCTTTAACCAAACCTGCGTATTAAAAATTACTTTTTTCGGCCTAAACTTGCTTTAACCAACCCTGCTAGATTTTTTTTAACTTTGTGTGTTGTCGTGTGTCAGAGGTGTGCAAATGAATACAAAGCTTTGTTAGCCGCAGTAATAACCACAGATGCAGCTACAAAAGAATATGAAGACGGTAAAACTGTTTTTACTTCATGGTCAACAGCCAGACACCTGCTCAAAGACGACACTCGGTACAACAAAATGCCAAGAAAAGATAGAGAACCTTTATGGCGGCGGCATGTCGAGGACCTACAACGAAGGCGCAAGTCAACAGTTGACCAAGATATGGAAAAACATGGTGACGGTAAAACAGCTAGTTTAGTTGATTCTAGGAAACACCTTTCAGGGTATAAGAGAAGCCATGATCGCCGATAGCTTTGTTTGGGGCTACATGTCCATTGACATCTTATCAGCCTCTTAATCGCCTATGATCTCTTAAATATTCTTTTTTTTTCTATGTATACTATGTTATGGCTATAGATATTATCGCATCGTCTGGTTAAGCTTAAGGTGTTATGGTTAAATTAGAATTTTTTTACTTTTGGTTTGCTGTTGTTTTGTTCTTTTTTTGCAACTCTAGGAATTGTTTTTATCTGTCGTATTTTTAAAAAGTAGAATACTCATTGACGGGACCAAAATCTTTTACAAGATGTAATTGGCGTTGCAAAAAAATACCCTAAGAAATTTCCTGCAAACACTGTTTTTGTGCTTCTTGCCTACCCGTTTCCTATCTTTCTAAATATTTAGTAATTTTGTTTTTTCCAATAAGGTTAAGGTAAAAGCACTTTAATATAATAATTTATGAGTTAAATGCTTGGTTGGTCCCTGTGGTTTGCAAATCTTGCAGACTTGGTCCCAGTGGTTCACTAATTACACACTTGGTCCCAGTAGTTTCAAATTTTGCACTCGGGTGGTCCTTACCACTAACCTTTGTTAGATTTCTAGTTAAGTATATGCAAAATTACTATATTACCCTTGAAATAATAAAAATAAAAAAATATAAACTGGCCGGCCACCACCACTTAGGTGGCGGCGTGCGGCGGCGTGTACCATACGCGGAGAGAGAGAGAGACCGGTTGCATACTCTGTCGCTCTATCAGAAACCGCTCCGACGCCGAGCACAGCGACAGCAGCGCTCCGGTTGCAAACGCAGCACATCCTTCCGGAATCCGGCACAACAGCTCCATCATCGCCAGCGCACGTTCGGCGTCGCATTTTTCAAAATCCGATAGTCTGTCAATAACTGCCTCCACCGCTCCGGCTCCACCGCCTTATGATGGTGTTGCTTCACTAGACATAACGCGAACAATGCTTTGATTCCGACTTTCATCGCTCTCGAACACGTCACCGGATAATTCAAAATTCCGATCACTTTTCCGAAAACTTCGTTCTGATTACTGATTTCCGCTCTTTCTCCGGCGATTGGTTCCGACGACGACGTTTTCACGCAACGACGCTGAATTAACCCTAACGTCAATCGACGAATGCGATAGAAGCGAAATTATGTATGAAATTCGATCCAGATCTGACGTTATCAACACACACTCTGGTCGAACCTGAGTCATCTGCACCCCGGTCGCCGCTGGTCGACACCGGCGAGTCTAGAGTCTCCGCTAAACGGGGCCACCGCCTCCACCTCTGCCACGAGATGCGGCCGCCGTCGCCGCTAAACGCGGGCACTGCCGCTGCTACAGAGATATGTCGGTCTCTCTCTCTCTCCGCGTCTGGTACACGCCGCCGCACGCCGTGCGGCGCCACCTAAGTGGTGGTGGCCGGCCAGTTTATATTTTTTTATTTTTATTATTTCAAGGGTAATATAGTAATTTTGCATATACTTAACTGATAAATCTAACAAAGATTAGTGGTAAGGACCACCCGAGTGCAAAATTTGAAACTACTGGGACCAAGTGTGTAATTAGTGAACCACTGGGACCAAGTCTGCAAGATTTGCAAACCACAGGGACCAACCAAGCATTTAACTCATAATTTATCATTTTTAAAGTGTAATTGTAAATACACCAGAAAATCTTTGACTCACGTAACGTATACGTTGAATTAATGTTACAAATAAATTTATGAGTTAATTACTCAAATGGTTATGTAAATTTATCGTTTATCTAAATCAGGCATCATCTTTGTTAACGTTACTAAGCGTTACATGTTGATACAATGCTACATGTAATGTTTGGTAACATCGAATAAGTATAATAAATAAACACGATTGGTTTTGGGCTTATTAGTACTAAGATAGGTGACCTTAGCAATAAAAAACAAATCTATGAGTTCTATGTGGGTAAAACAAACAATATTAATGGTATTATCATTGCCTAAGTGAAACATTATGTACTTATGTAGTTGTCTTGTAATACTTCAACCAAGATGTGTGGATATGTCACCACTAACGAAACATATTTTCCCTTCTATTAATTAGCAAGTTTTCTTGCTCCTCGTAATGTACTATTCAATTTATTCTTGCTTTTGATTGGTCAAGATTCCACTAACTTCTTTTTAATTGGTCACCTCTATCTTTCCTTATATCTCGACAACAACCATCACTTCATTTTTTATAAAGAATGTGCACTTCACTAAATGAATTGTTTATTGTTTTGCTAAGCATATTCATTAGGTATAAAGAATATTGTTTTTTATATGTTAACGATTTTAAATTTAATACCTTATTCATGTTATTCATGATGTATTCGTATTTATTTTTCTTATCATTATTACATCGGTCATTCGTGTATTTATAAACATTTTTATATATCTTTACTCACATTATTTGTATCTCTAAATACTTATCATTTTTGTACAATCTTTACTCAAATTATTTGAGTTAATATATCGTAACGCGTGTGCATGGTTCAACGTCTTTACGACTATTTTTGTTTGGTTTAACGATTCTCTCGTAACGTGCGGGTCCTAAATCCTCGTTTTTAATTAATAAAAATAAACATGTGAAACCTCTTGTGCACAAACAATAAAGGCATGACTGAGTCGATTGATTAGTGAGCGGATAAACTATCGTGAGAAGCAATACCAACTGAGCGCACAACACAAACATTAAGATTGGGCACACAATTAGCTGTTATGTGTAAGGGTAATTAGGTCATTATATACATTAGGGGTTGTTTTTGATAATTGCAAAGTTCTTTAATATTTAAAAGATTATTAAAAAAATAAATTTTGTTTAAAACATCTATCATTTTTAAAATTGTTCCTTTTTAAACCATTTGTTTTTTAAAATCGTTCTTGTTAAAGTCGTTTTTATTTTAAAGTTTTTTAAACACTTCATTTTATACCATTCTTTTTAAAATCATATATCTTTTAAACATTTTAAGCAACTCACTTTTTAAGTCATTCGTTTTTTAAATTTTACAAAACGATGTGTATAAAAAACAAAAGAAATGTAAAATTTGAAGAAAAAGAAACATTCTAATAAAAAGTTTTCAAAAGATCGTTTATTTTTCAAACTTTTTTTAGAATGGTTAATTTCTTTTTCAAATCTTCCATTTCTTTGAACCATTTGTTTATTCAAAATTCACTATTTTTTTGACCTTTCGTTTAAATTCATGCGTTTTTAGTACCTTACACTTGTTAACTTATTTTTTTAAGGTTTTGTTTTTTATAAACGTCCTTTTTTTAATCTTCATTTTTTAAACCACTCGCTCGTTTAAAATCGATCATTTTTAAATTCGTTCGATTTTTGAAATCGTTCATTTTCCTGAAGTTCTTTTTCCCTAACGGCTATAAGTAAACTGAATACAAAGTTTCAAAAATGAACGATTTCAAAACCGGTTCTAAAAGGAACGGGATGAAAAGAAACGCTTTTAAAAATTAACGACTTAAAAAACGAATTGTTTAAAAAAGTTTGATTTAAAAAAGAATGGAATAAAATGAATCGTTTAAAAAAACTTTAAAAGACAAATAACTTTAAAAAGAACGATTTTAATAAACAACCGGTTTAAAAATGAAAGACGGTTTAAAAAAAGGTTAAAACAAATTATTTTACAAACGGTGTTCATAAAAAAGAAACGCTTAATGAAAATACATATTTATTAGTATATATAAAACATATTTTGTTAAGTAATAATCATGGAAATAACGAAATAATAATAAAAACTTTAGTAATTGCATTAATAATCTCTTAAATATTAAAAGAACTTTGTAATTATCAAAAATAGCCCTTAAGGTATATAATTACCTAATTACCCTTACACTTAACTATAGAAAAGTAACAAAGTTAGTGTCAGGAGCCAAAACCATTATAAAATGCAACGTTGGAGTCTGATATGTTAAAAAATTTCTTTTTAGACTGAAATGGTTAAATTGGCTAAATAATAATTTACACTATATACTTTCTTTTATGAGTTTCCTCATGTATAGCCCCTCCCCACGTAAACAGCTTACAGCCTCAATAACATATGTTACATAGCCTTTGTTGTTAACCCTTTATTGACATAGAATTCAAAGGAATTCAAGAACCCGTTGTTCGTTTCTCCACTGCCTCTCTCACAGAAATTGAAAACAAATGCTATCTCCATGTGGGTTCCTCTAATCAGGTCAGTTTATCGCGGAAATTTGGTCAAATATGACCGCATTTTCCGATTCAGTTCAGTTTCATCACTCGCTCAGTTACCTTTCTCCGACGTATCAGATTCCGGTTCAGACGAAAACTACCCACCCCCCGTTAAAAGCAACAATATTGCCTCATTTGATCATGCCCACCAGGTGTTTGATAAAATGTCAGTTATTGAAACCTTAAACTACTTAAAAGAACAACCCCATACAGCATTGAATTTAATCACCCAATTGAAACTATGTGGTTTTACCCATGATGTTGCAACTTATATGACTATTATAAGGTTTATGTGTTACTGGGGTATGATTAGTAGGTTAAAGTTTTTGTTTTTAGAGATTATTGCGGATAAAGATGGGGCTTTTGGGTTTAACGTTTCGGATTTGTTTGAAGGGTTGTTGAAAGAGTTTAATGTGGGTGATCAACATTTGTTTGTTATAGCAATTGATGCTCTGATTAAGGCTTTTCTTAATTTTAGATGGTTTGATGAAGCGTTTGAGGTTTTGTTAAAGATACAAGGTCGATTTGTTCCGTCTGTGCGGACGTGTAATCTTTTCTTGAACGAGTTGGTTGAAGAGGGTGAAGTAGATATAGCTATGGCGGTTTATGAACATTTAAAGATGAATGGTTTTTGTCCAAACGTGTACACGTATGGGATTGTGGTTAAAGGGCTATGCAGGAACGAACGCGTGAAAGACGCTGGAGATGTTTTCAGAGAAATGGAAGAAATCGGAGTCGAGTTTGATGCGTTCACTTTCGGTTCGTATATTGACGGGCTTTGCTCAAATGGCAACACCGACTTGGCTTTTGTGTTGCTTAAAATGTCGCGAGACGCAGGTTCACCGGTCGATGTTTTTGCATATGCTTCTGTCATTCGTGGTTTTGTAAGAGAGTTGAAGTTCGACTCTGCAGAGAACGTTTTTCTTGACATGAAACAGTCGGCAATCGTGCCTGATGCTTATTGTTACGGGGCGTTAATCCAAGGGTACTGTAAAAGAAACAATCTTCTGAAGGCCTTGGATCTTCATGATGACATGAATTCAAACGGTATCCAAACCAATTGTGTTATTTTGAGCTCGATTATGCAATGTTTGTGTCATTTGGGGATGTTGTCGGAAGCTGTAGACCAGTTCACAAAAGCAAAGGAATCCGGTGTTTTTCTCGATGAAATTTCGTACACAATTGCTATTGATGCTCTATGTAGACAACGGAAAATCGGTGAAGCGGTTTTGTTGCTAGACGAGATGAAATTAAAGAAAATGAACCCAGATGTTACGCACTACACAACTTTGATCAATGGATTTTGTCTTCTTAACGATCTTAAGAATGCTTTGAAAATCTTTAATGCGATGAATGAGAACAGTTTGAAACCCGATACTGTTATCTTCCATGCGCTTATTGGTGGGTTTTTAAAATGCGGGCGTCATAAGGAGACAATGATTCTTTTAGGTAATATGGTAGTACGCGGTTTAAAGCCCACAAACTCTACACATAACATCGTCATCAATGGTTTATGCAAATGTGGAAAGGTGAAGAAAGCAGCATTATTTTTTAACAAGCTAGAAAGAAAAAGCTTGAATAATTATGTTGCTATGATAAACGGGTACTGTGACTCAAACAATGTAATAAAAGCGTATAAACTTTTTGTTGAATTACCCGAGCAAGAAAAGGCCGGGCTTCTAGTAGCAAAAAATGGCTGCTTTAAACTTCTTACTGGCCTGTTTGAAAAACGCAAAATCGGTGAAGCATTAAAGCTGTTTAAAACAATATTGGGATCAGAAAATGAACTGTCTAAGAATATGTACAGTAAGTTAATAGCTGCATGTTGTCGGGCTGGAGATATGATAACGGCCCGCAAGGTTTTCGATACGATGAATGCAAGAAGAATACCACCTGATGTCGTTTCCTACACGATTATGTTACATGGTTATTTTAAGAGGAACTGCTTAACCGAAGCTTATGATCTTTTTCGTCGTATGATACATCATGGTATACAACCTGATATCATAGCTTATACGGTATTTTTTGACGGGGAGTCTAAAGTAAAACGAAAAAGATTTACCAGTAGAGAAAACGAGAGCGAAGAAATTGGTTTGCAAAGATATTTAACTAAAAAGCAAGAGTGGACTCCTGATCTTATTCACTACACGGTCTTGATTGACCATCATTGTAAGTCAAACAACTTAGAGCGTGCGAAGTTCTTTTCAATAAAATGATTGAAAGAGGTTTAAAACCAGATACGATAGCATACACATCTCTTATACGTGGCCACTCACCTCAGGAATATGCAGAGGCTCAAGCACTTTATATCAAGATGCTATGGGCAGGGGTCCCAGAGGATTCACGATCCGTGCGAGCTCTAGAAAGGGTGAAGCTTACAATTTGCAAAAATCAATTTGAGGGCTAATGATTTTATGCCATAAATTATTCTTTTTGTACACAACCGACTAAATGTCTTAGTAGCATGAAACTATACATAAGTCACTTGTATGTGTCCATATTTAGCATGCACCTGCATTGGTCTTAGTAGCATGAACGTACAACGCTAAAACCAAGGTAACGTGAGCTTATATCAAGTTGACTTGCATTTTTATACTTTTTACATTTCTTAATTACCAAGTGTAAAGAAACAATATTCCTCTTGCAGACAATACCAAGTTATAGTGCTCGAAGAGCCATATTTGATATTTTGTTAGAACACTTGCTGAAGAAAAAGAAAATGTGCACCGCAGAAGGCTGCAATCAAAGGCAACCAACAGTGACTGATGATCCTCGATACCAATCTGTTAAAGGGTATCCATTTTATATGTAGTTAAGAAATTGTTACTTATGATTGGAAGCCCTTAATGCTTCTTATATACTTGATACAGAAGTACCAAGTCCTTTGATACACAAAACATTGCATTTAAAAAACATGTTTGTTGTTAAGGTTGTCATAAATGCTTACTTTATAAACAAATGCAGGAGAAATTGAAGGAAAGAGAGCGGGTATTGCATAAGAGATAAGAGCGAGAAGAACAAGAAGTGGAGAGGGTGCGCGTTCAATAGTGCTCAGAAAGGATTAATTTTGTCATATCACGCATTACTTTTATAAACAATAAAAGATCTACAGGTAGTAGCCCTTTTATCAATATAAAAGTTAGTATTTTATTTGTATAGTTCCTTTGATTAAATCTGATATGTTAATTAGTTATAAGATCGAAAAGAGAGTAAAAATGTTGTGTGTCAACCGATCCGTATTAAAAGTTACACTGTTAAGAACTAGAAAATCTAAGGCCGATTCTATTATAAACTAAGTTAGTTGGTCCGATTCGAGAGGGGCTAGTCTCCAATACAAAAATACTAAAATACTGATAATCAAAATAAACAAGCCATCGGAAACTAGAACATGAAATGGAATACTTAAATGAGAAGTAAAAGAGTTCTTAAACTTCAGCCCCTAAATTCCGCCTTTTGACTTTGACTCTCCTAAAATTCAGCCCATCCAGATGTGAATTTGCAGGTTCACATTATACTTTTTTCGGGTTTTATCTAACCTGCAAAGCTCAGCTAGATTTGTATCTCTTTTAATTTTGTGTGTTGTCACGTGTTCAGAATGCAAATGAATACAAAGCTTTGTTAGCCGAAGTAATAACCACAGATGCAGCTACAAAAGAATATGAAGACGGTAAAACAGTTTTTACTTCATGGTCAACAGCCAGACACCTGCTCAAAGACGACAATCGGTACAACAAAATGCCAAGGAAAGATAGAGAATCTTTATGGCGGCGGCATGTCGTGGCCCTGCAGGCTGCAATGAAGGCGGAAAATAAACAGTTGAACAAGATATGGAAAAACATGGTGATGGTAAAACCGCTAGTTCAGTTGATTCTAGGAAACACCTTTTTGGGTATAAGAGAAACCATGGTCGTGGATATCCTTTTGACATCTTATCAGCCTCTTAACGGCCTGCTTAAGATCTGTTATATACCTTTCCTTTGTTTATTTTGTATACTATGTGAAGGCCAAAGATATTACCGGAGCGTTTGGTTACAGTAGGGCTGTTATAGATATAAACATCAAGTTGTTTTAAAGATGTTTTGAGATTAATTATACAAACTGCTTGTTTTTTAGTTAAATAGATTATTTTATACAAACAGTTTGATATTGCTGACTACAATATCTGTTTTTCTTTTTTTTTTCTTTCAGAAATATGACTTGCTGGTTGCTGTTGTGTAATAAAAACCATGTTCTCATGGCTTGAAGTGGTAGGGGTGGAATCAGGTAGGGTGGGCTTCGGGTTAGGAATTCAAGTGAACTCTTCCCAGGTTGGTGGATAACGGTTTTGGATTTGGATTTGAATTTAATAGTAAGGCTCATAGCATTATATACCGTACGAGGTTTGTGGATCTGCACATTTTCCTTTATTCTTCTTTAAGGCCATTTAAAAACACCCCCAATAGACAATGGTCAGGCCAATAAGAAACCCAAGTAGACCTCTTCGCAAATTCCTGTTTGTATACTTGAACTGATCCTGTTTGTTTGATACTGCATAGGAACTCATCTAGGTTCTAGAATTCTGCAAGACCAATTTTTTTTAGAAAAGCTTCATTTAGCACTTCCCAAAATGTGATAGGATGGTCAGTAGAGAGCCATGAGTAGAGCTCTAAGGCATCCCCTTCCAAATGCATTGCAACCACTTCAACTTTTTCATCATTAGGGATTTTTGGTAGTACCTGAAGTATTTTTCAGCTTTTAGAAACAAGCCACGGGGTCTCCTCCACTGAAAGTGGGGAAGTCGATCTTATTATAGAGTCGAAAGTGTTGTTGGGACCTCCACGAACTCTCTCCCTCACGATGTCTGCCCCCAAAAGACCTGTCTCTATGAGCCTTTAGGGTTACGATGTCGGCTTGTAGAGAATCCATTGTTTCCAATTTGGCGGCTGTGGCTGCCAATTGAACAGTGACATGATCTGGTGGGTTACTGCGGCCATCACTTGTACTATTCCGGGTCTGCACCATGTCTTCGATTTCCTGGCAATGGAACCTATTGATAGAAACAGGAAATTTGAAAACTTGATATTGAAATAAACAGCCTGATTCAAGATAGGCTAAATCTTTATTACAACAGGCAAACCCTAATTTAATAAACATAAACATCTGACTAAAAATAATTAACCCTCGTACTTAACTAAGAAAAGCGAGGGAACATTCTACCCTAGATATTTGACTATGTGCAGTGTTAACCCACTGACACTAATTGGAACCTGGATTAAATTGTGGGTTCCTGAATTTTAGTGGAGCAGGGTCTGGATTCGTATCAGGTGGTCATCTAAATAATGTTAATCTCTAGTAGTGTCTCTTGATTACATAAATTAACTTTTTTTTGATTTTCTTGATCATAGTTGTGAAGTTGGTTCTTCAACAAGGACCATCTTTCTTTATTGGTATTTCTTGTTTTAATCTATTTTCTGTCTTTTACTTTTGTTTTTTTTTTTGCATCCTTGCCATCTGTTGCATGGTTTCCGCAATAAGAAATTATGGTTTTCATGTAAATATTTCTCTCTCAATTCTGCATCTATCACGGTGATAACCGTCACCATGAAACTACTGCCTTATTCAAGTAGTGCGATGCCAAGTCACATAGATGTTTTAAAGGGAAATCAACAACAAAGATTCTTAAGTGATTTTTCGATAAAGCTGAAGACATTGTAACTGAATTCAAGGAAAGCAACAATGGAGGATTGGTGGAAAACCCTCCTAAGGTGTTGATTGCTGCCAATTCAATGTACCAAATTTCGTGAACAATCTTGCTTAGATACCAAAGCAACACAGAACCAAGGAGCTGTTAGCCCTTTTGAATGGCATGACTGTAGGCATATTCTGTGCTTACTTCACCCACATACTGCAACACACGAGTCATAACAATGAGACGCCATGAAAGTGTGATAAGAGAAAAGAGAGGCAAGTGCGAAGGTTGCAGCAAAGCTTCTTGGTAAGAGTACCAAGATAACTGAAAGACTAGGCATGTGAAGTACCAAACATAGATTAGAGGGTTTAACTAATTTGAAGGAAAACCGTAAAACTAATTAAGAAAATTGTTGTCAGATAAGGAAAAGCAACCTCCTTCAGGTTTCAGGTTCTAGGTTTCACAAATTCAATTTAATCAATTAATTGGATATCATATAGACATGGTGCTGAAAAGTAGGTTAATTTAAGTGATAATAAAAAAAAGTGTTTGTCATCAGATGTTTTACGGTTCAATTATCCTATTTACTAGTGTGAGTCAACCTACTCTATATCACCCAACAAGCTACTGGTTTTGTCATTAACCGAACAAAATATAAAGCAATGACTACTAACACATTTAAATAGTTTAGAAAAAAAACCAACACATCAAATTGTTTATACAATGTTGTCAATGTCAAAAACAACAAAAACAAATCCTAATATGAATAAAAGTGAAAAAAGTACTAAACCCTACGTACTGTCACCCGAAGGAAGCTATTTTCGTCATCTTCATGTCTTAATTTCTGTGCACCTTGAATTCCTGGGCAGCCAAAAGGTTGCTGCCTTTTCCGTACGTTGAACTCCCAAAAGAACTAAAACTAGAATACTTTGTGGTGATATTGTTGCATTTATTATAGTGGTGACATGGTTGCATTTATTATATAATTATTACAAAACAAAGTGTCCTAAAATGCACCCATCACCATATCAAAACAAGGTCACTTTTTTGCCATATGTGCTTACACGCAACCTTTTTATGAACCGGTTGGTTGAAGTAGATAGATATAACGATGGCGGTTTATGTGTAACATCTGAATTTATGAGGGATTTGTATGTGTATAGGAAGATGAAGAGTTTCAACCGAAGGGGGTATAACTAACTGACAAATCCTAGGAGAAAGTCATTGTTGAGTTTTAGAAGCAAGATATACATGATATGATGGATGATTTCTGAATATTAATATGAACAAATATTTGGTTGCAATGGGGCCTTTTTATTAATCTAATCAAAGAATATAAATTTGTAATCTGGAGGTGGCTAAAGAAATATTTTTATATTTATTTGTGTAACTACTATGATGGAGGAAGAATTCTATCCTATAACAAAAGAAAATGTGAACACTAATTTGCTTTTCTTGGGTCATGTGGCCCCATAGGGCTTTTTTCTTAAAACGAACTAGAAGCTTTCGAAACCTTTCACATACGGGTTTGATAGGAGCTTTGTTCGTATTCTTTATGTTTGTGTATTTACTTGGTTAGGTGCACACACTTATATGGGTTAATAGATAGTAAATTGACATCAAACAAGCTCATTTGTTTTATCTAATTGGTTATATTAAAATAATGTTTTATTAGTTTTCTCCATCTAATAATATTTTATACCTAATGAACTGGTATGTGGCTGTAATGAAAAAGAGAAACCTTTAATAGGCTAAAACACACTTGTTTGAGTTAGATGGTGTTCCCTAAATAATGGAATAACTTTTTTGTTGATTTTAACAGGTTATTTACATTGCGTTTTTTTGTCGAAGATCTACATGTGTATGCAAAAGATATTGTTACAAGTGAAATAACTATAAACTAAATAAATTAAATGCAACAAAAATAGTTTTATATTTCGCTGTGGTCGATGGCTGAAATATCTAATTAAACCTACGTTCAACAAAGCTTCTTCATTTTCCAGATATTTTAATAAACATATCGTAAAACTTTTTATCACGCTACAATAAATATCTAATTAAAAAAACTTATACAAAAGCTATTCTATTCGTCTTAAAAATACAATTAAGAAAACTTTATATAATACCATATTTAACAAAATGGAACTTTAGTTTTCATAAAAAAATTATAAAAACGTTTTTAGAAGCATTTTCGTTTGCATATAACCTTTCTTTTTATAAAAACGTTTTTAGAAGTTTGGTAAATAAGTTTTCTACCAACAAACTTTTAAGAAAAAACTCTATAATCTAAACATAATACATCTTAAAAACTGAATACTAGATTGTGTTGCTTTTTTCAGAGACCATAAGTTCAAAAATACTCTTATAGATAATATTAGTTATTTGAAAAAAACTCTTGATTATTTAATTTTTTGGTTTATAGGTTCTATATATAATATAATTCATTTGTTTTTTTCACTTTAAGAAATTTCTTGTTCTTTAGGGATTATAAGTTAAAAAAAACTCTTATAGATTATTCAATTAGTTGGTTTATAGGTTATATATAATATAATTCATTTGTTTTTTTTTTCACTTTAAGAAATTTCTTGTTCTTTAGGGATTATAAGTTAAAGAAAACTCTTATAGATTATTCAATTTGTTGGTTTATAGGTTCTATATATAGTATAATTCATTTGTTTTTTTCGCTTCAAGAAATTTCTTGTTCTTTAGAATTCTTTGTATACAGTCACTTCAATTTTCTGTTGTGTATAACTTTGATTTATTCTTCTATATTCACACTTAACATTCATCTTATTTAGTGGTTTTGGAGCTTTAATATTCTCCTTTTAAATCTTTACTCATGTATGTATGTTTCTAAAACATGATATATTGTTTGTTTGTTTTGTTTTTATAGAGTAAAATGCCCGGATAGTCCCTGTTGTTTTGTAAAGTAACACCTATAGTTCTCAACTTTTGGAAAATTACACCAGTGCTCCCTTTAGTTTACTTTTTGTTACTCGGATGGTCCCTGGAATGGATGAGGGTTAGTTTTCTCTGTTAAGTCCATCTGAAATTACTTATTTACCCCTTACTTTTATTAAAATATAAAAAATCATACAAACACACACAACCACTCTCTAATATATTCTTATTCTACTTTTTATATATATATATATATATATATATATAGTGGAGGGTTCAGATGAGAAGAAATTTTTTGTAAGAATGAAAAAGAAGAAATTTCAACCAATAATAATGCTTCATTTTACTTCATTTAATTTTTGTATTTAATATTATATAAGGGTATATTGGTAAACTTAGATAGATCATTAATTGGTAGTCTTTCTTTTAATAAGCTAACTACATTTATTTTGTAACTTATTTTCAAAAATATATATTTTTTTCAAAGAACAAAAAAAATAATTTAAAGTGTAGGATAATTTACGAAATGTGTAGGATGAATTACGAGTTGTGTAGGATAAATTTTAAATTTTAGTAGGATAAATTTCAGAAAGTGTAAGATAAATTTTGATGTGTAGGCAAAAATTTTAGTGTGGAAGACTTTATGACTAATTAATTAGTCAAATATATAATAGATGAGACGAGAGAGAAAAACTATTTAATGTTTTACAATTGTACCATTTGTTCTTTTTCTTCTCAATTTAATTTTCTTCTCAAATGAATCTCCCCAATATATATATATATATATATATATATATCAATCTCGCTCTCTCTCTCTAAGAGAACCATCTCAACCAACCTGCCGCTGACCACCAACGCACCGACCTAAAACAACCACCTATCTCTATCTTAACCTACCACCACCATATGTCGCCACCACCACCTTCTTCACCAACACCACCATATGCTGCCACCAGCCACCACCGCACCCACCTAAGACAACCACGGATCCCCTTCATATGAAATCGAATGGCGAACACCAAATCCATCAACACCCACCAATCGAATGGCAATCCCCTTCAATTTCTGATTCATCGTCTTCATTTCCGGCCTCACCTTCCCCATGTCACACCCTGACCCGCAGCGGATATGGTAGTCGGGGCATGATTGGGTTTTCATCAAAGCTCATGACATTTACTATTATAAAGTTTCATATTTATTATTCCAATTTAAAAGAAATATTCAATCAACACACAAGCCATAGATACACCAAATGTTCTAAGCAAGTCATTCAAATAACGTTTTATTCTTCTTCTAAGGCACAATCCTATGTCTTCCTTGCTTCAACCTGATCACCTGTATCATGTGTAAAAATAGAAATTTGGGTCAACAAAAGTTGGCGAGTGAATCCCGTTTAAACGTTAGAAAGAAATGTTATGTTGATTAATTTAATAAATATGTGCATAAACCAAATATGAGCAAACGTATACGTAAACTATTCACAAACCACATAAACATCTAGCAATGTGCACGTGAGCATAATAAATGATGAACTGTGAGATCAATGCTCAATCAAACGGAGCCGATCTAATTAGGCAACGCGATGCTCTACCCGTCTATACAGGGAACTGATGGGCCTAATGTGAATGCTTGACTGAAATGAGAAAGTATAACCACAAATAACAATAAACAAAATATCACATTACACGTTAGTTCATATAATGGTAGTAGCACAAGTGTTTGAATAAAAGTTATAAATAAACGACACATGATACACCCCAAAACATGAATAAAAAGGGGAGTTTGTAGGAATTCACTCACAGTGGGTGCGTTCTTGATTTGATAACGAGCGCACACGATTTAAAGATTCCAACCGACAAGAAAACAAACCTACATATTCACGTAATAAATCGGTAACTAAATTTCTTTTATTTAAAATTAGTATTTTTATTTAATGTATTTTATTAGCCTTTTTAGATAATTTTATAATATTTATCACTAATTTTTATGTTTAAAAAGATTTATTATATTATATATATTTTTATGATTTTTGGAGAAAAGTAAAGAAAATGTTAAAAAAATATAACCCTTTCAGCGGGTCGAACCGGGTCAACCGGACGTTTTTATGCAGCCGTGGGATTCGACGTGTGACCTTCCGTATATGTGCACGCAACTCTACCAACTGAGCTACGTGTCTAACCCGAAATATATCTGAATTTAATTATATATATACACTTATTAAATTCAACAATTATTGTTTATTAATTAAAAAGGTTTATTTCAGAAAGTGTATAACCGTGCAGTGAACCGGACTCGAAAGCGTGACCAAAGCTCCGTGTTGCACACAGCCCGACCAGTTGGGCTGTGTAACTAACCCGGATAATATGCGATTTATATATACTATCGGTTACTGAGTCCTGTTATGATTATAAAGTTTTATTATACTTATACGGTTACTGAGTCCTGTTATATATGAGTTATAAAAGGTTGGTTTTATTCAGGAAATCGGCAACGTAGGTATGACTCGAACCCATGACCTTTTGCTTAAAATGCACACAGTCCACCACTGGACTGTGTGTCTAACTCGGTAGTATTACCGATTTCAATTTCTTTTATACACAAACCCACTTCATCTTCTTTATTTTAAAACATAACTGGATCCGATTTAATCAAATTTAACTTCGTTTAGTTATCAATTAAACTTGAAACATCTTGATAAGATTTAACTAAAAGAATGAAAAGAATTGAGTGTAAAGCTATATCGAACAAAGATGTTTTCGATCTCCGGCGAAGATTCCGGCGACTGAATTGCGCTTGCGATTCCGGCAAGGGTCTTTGACGAACATAAGTGTTGTAAGAGATTTCAGAGAGTGTGTATGTGCATTCTAAACGAGTCTAACCCTCTATTTATATATGAGAACGGTGACAGACTTTGAATTTTCAATTTGGGAGTTTCGGTCAAAATCAATTATGGCTTAGTAATTGCAGATCATAGTTGGATGTGTTGACTCTGTTTTTGAGTCTAGATACATGTTTTGAAATAGTTTCATCAGTTAATTGCTGCAAAACGGCAATTTGATTGAATGCCGGATTATTCTCACCCGTTACTGGGCGGGACTTTGAACTAGTTTCAAAGGAAACGAATATATAAAAGGTTATTTGGTTCGGTTTCTTTCAGATGTTGTGCGGGTGTTGCAGTGGTGTGTCGTGTGTGTGTGAACCGGTGCGACCCGGGTTCGAGTCCCGCGGTCTGCACATTATTTATTATTTTATTAAATTTTTATCATTTTTGTATTATTAATATATTATTTATTATTATATATTTTTTATTCTCTTTATTATTATTTAATATACCAAAGTCTATTACACGATAAACATAAACACACACACATATTATATATATATTTATATATATATATATACATATATATGTATATATATATATATGATTACAAAAAAATGGTGCGGGTTTTCGAACCCGTTTTACGATAGATGTTACACCCCACTCCGACCTCGTCCCCTTAACATGTCTTCTCAATCATCCTCTGTTCCACCACCAAATCTCTCAACAACCATCAAAACGGTAAGTCAAATCTCCCTCTAATATTTAATATACCAAAGTCTATTACACGATAAACATAAACACACACATATATATATATATATATATGTATATATACATATATATAATATATATATTGTATATTATATATATGATTACAAAAAAATGGTGCGGGTTTTCGAACCCGTTTTACGATAGATGTTACACCCCACTCCGACCTCGTCCCCTTAACATGTCTTCTCAATCATCCTCTGTTCCACCACTAAATCTATCAACAACCATCAAAACGGTAAGTCAAATCTCCCTCTAATTTATTCAATTGACATCAATTCGTAATTTATTTGTTATTGTTGATGGTTGTTAACTGAATGCAGGTGAAGGTGGAGATTAAGGGGATAGTGGAGGGGGTATTCTACCGTGACTGGACTGTGCAGAATGCTACTGATTTGGGTTTGAAAGGGTGGGTTAGGAACCGAAGGGTTAGGGTTTTTGGTGATGGTGGAAGTGGGTGGTGGTGGAGACGGTGCGGGGTGCAGGCGGTGATTGGAGGCAGTGGAGGTTGTGGTTGAATAAGGGAGGGGTAAATAAGGTGGGCCTCACACTTATAATAATCCATATTTTTTTTACTTTTTAAAAGGATGGGTAAATAAGTAATTTCATATGGACTTAACGGAGAAAACTAACGGACATCCACTCGAGGGACTATCCGAGTAATAAAAAATAAACCACAGGGAGCACCGGTGTAATTTCCAAAAGTTGGGGACTATATATGTTACTTTACAAAACCACAGGGACTATCCTGGCATTTTACTCGTTTTTATATTATGTTTAACTGTGAACGTCATTTTTTATCCTATATTATATAGAACGGTAACATGATAAAAATATGTAACTAAAATACTTAACATTTTTTTCAATTTCACAAACTGCTCCAGCTACTACTGCTACTGCTGCTATTACTAATGTATCAGTTAAAGAAGTTAGAGGAGAACATAGAAAAAACTCATCATTCAAAGGATGTAATGATCAAACAGGAAGAGATAAAAGAAATTTCAGAGGATGTTGATCTCGATGATGACAAATGCTGGTGTGACAATATAGATGACATCCTTGAGATGTTTAAACCGTATGAGTACTAAATTATCTCATCATGATGCAAAGTACTTGACACTTGAACTTTTAATTTTCAACTTTTATATTTAAGACTTATATTTCCTTATTCGTGTGCTACTTTATGTAACTTTTATTTATGTTTAAGACTTAATTTTTCTTATTTGTGTGTTATTTTATTGCATTAATGGTTTCTTGAAGTACTTGATAATTTAAATTCTAAATCTAACAAATACTAGACACGTGTAATACTTATGACACATATCCACCACAATAATACTACCATAAATTATACGAATAAGAAAACTACCAGAAACGAGTGTCACAATGCAAAGTGTCGCCCCCGCCGCATCCCTCGGGTACCCTACTAGTATAATATTAAAGTAATTTTAAACGAGTGGGTTATGTTCATGCGTTGAAGCGGTTGGGTTACCAACCCTAAACAATCGTTTTATTATCTTGGTCAACTACAACGGAACACGTGTTGATAGCGTTTTTGTTACACCATCACTTTATTTTTATTTTATGTTTTATGTGGATTGCTAAAGTTCCCGTATTTGGGTTTACTCTTTTGACTACCATACCATCACTTCGAATAAACCGAACGACACCAATGAAATTCCTGCCGGGCATACCCGCCACGAAGTGCGGGCATGAACCTAGTTGTAAAACATTATAAAATATATATTATTTATTTATTTGTGGCTTTTTTTGTGTTTGCGGGAACACGGGAACAAGCATTGGGCTATGTAAATGTTATTATTGCTCACTGTCACTTAAAATAGTCCATGAGTCATCTAACTCTATATATTAGTGTTACTTGTCTAATTATTTACTGAATTTTTAAAACCAGATAGCCAATTGATGATTATATAGACTCTAAAACAGTACAACTTAAATGACTTCACTCATGAGCCCCACCTAAATGATGTAGTAAAGTTATGTATTTAAATTAAATGTGATACTTGCAAAACTAATTTGAACCGTTAGTGTCTCATAAATCCTTAAATTAAGTAGATATATATTTTTTAGGAAGGGATTGTTTGAAAGAAAATAATATTACTCGTATCCAATAAAAGCTGCTTTTAGTAACTTATTATTTATATATTTTTGAGAAGTGTGGAGGGGCGGATATAACCTTTGAATAAGGATAGCCTCGCTACCCTTTGACGCTCTGACGGTAGTGTAAATTTTGGGAAAAAATGACGTTTTTTCTCTTTCGTTGTCCCTATAGAAAAGAAAATTTTGAAACAATGCCCCTTAACGTTTTATTTAGATCCGCCGTCTGAAGTGTGATTAAAATGAGAAGATTTCTGTAACAAGTTATACTCCGTACACATATCAAGTCTCGAATATCACATATTCCTTATATTTTTATTTATATAATATAATTTCCGTCCTGCTTATCTCTTCTGAGTTACAACTTATATCATCATCATTTCATTAAAATGAAGGAAGAAAAACAAGGCAACATTAATGGTGATCGATTATGACTAAGGATAGTGATAAGACCAACGTTTTCAACATTACATTTCGGATATCTTCTGTTTTATAGGTAATTAGCATCAACTTACTCATTACTTGCCAAAAGTCTTCAACATTACATTTCATATATCTTGTATTTTATAGAAAAGTAGCATCACCTTACACATTACTTGCCTGAAAGAGTCTTTACTTGCCTAAAAGAGTCTCAGCATGAACTTACATGATGGATATCCATGTTTCAGAATTGTGGACCTTGTGAGCACGCTGCACTCTTTTGAGAAAGAATTCCGCAGAGCCATCAGCCTTCATGACATCAACAAGTTGTATAATTCTTGTCAGATGGAAGGGGTGACGGTAAACAGTGAAAAATTTAGAGAACCTATGGTGTGGATTGGGGTCTACGTTGCAGTAGCATCGTTTTTCTGCATCCTTGCCATGGTGGCAGATTTGTTACATGGCTTCCAAAATAAAAAATTCTGGTTTCCGTGTAAATATTTTTCTCTCAATGCCGCAACTATCACGGTGATAACTGTCACCATGAAACTTACCGTCGATGTGAGTGGTGAGATGCCAAGTTACGTGGACCAAGCAGCCAAGCTAGGGAGTTTGGGTTTCATGTGCACGATGATGGCCAACTTAATGCCTTCTTTGGCGTCTATGGACAACAAGACTCTGCTTGCAAACGTAATAGGTTTGTCTATTCTGGTTATCACCATGATTGTGAATGTATGCATCCAGTTAAATACTAGAGTTATTGATCGTTACCCTTATGATGGGACTAATATTTCTTACATGGACTTTGCTATTGTCGCATACATCTACACGGCTATAATCATCCTTTTACTGATCATAATGATTTCTTCATCTCTAACAATTCCAGCCTCTAAGGAAATTTTAGAATCCAAGTATCAAGCCACACACAAGCTACATTTAGCTAATCAACGTCATATCCGAATGTCTATCATTGAGAAACTAAGACACAATGTGACAAGGTATTGGGTCATGGCAGAAACTGGAAGCCCTCAGTTTGTGATGGCCATTAATCCATTATCCACTGCTTCTGCAATAATCTGTGCACTTAGTCTACTTGTGAACCTAAATTTGGTGCGTGCAAGTCCGCTTACATCCAGTTGGAATAGGAGATTGATAAGATATGAATCACCATACGAGTGGTCAACAACTGCCATTTTTATAACACAGTCCATTGGAGTTGTGGTGGGAACCATTGCTCCTATATTAAGATGTTTTTCAGTTTTTAACTACAAGTTGGTGATCACTAAATGGAATAGGAATCATTTCATGTTTTTTAAAGTAGAGAAGTACTGGACCCAAAAGTTGCGTGAGTGGAAACAAAGTCCTATACCGTTTCTATTGAGCAGTCCAAGATTAAGAAATGTCATATGCAATGCTAAAACTACCATTCTAAGGTTTTGCATCGGATTTCAGAAGGGAATTGTAGCGTCGTGCAAACTTATATGGCTCATAGCTATAACAATTCCATTATTAGCCATTACGTGTTTCTATCATTTGAAGTCGCTAAAGGCGAGGTGGTTTACTCCACCCAACTCCCCAAGAACTGACGATATAGATATAGACGTTAGAAACTATGTCTTACAAATTGACATTGAGATGGAGCTTGCTGAAAAAACACTGAAGGGCATTTCAAAATCTATTAATTTCTTCATATCAAAGGCTGAGAAGGAACAAAACAACAATCTTTTAGAGCTTCTCGAGAAATCTACCGGATTTAAAGGAGTAGAGATCTTTGACTCTGATCATGTTCAACCTTTGCTTTGTGTTGAACATGTTAATAGTTGGAGCTTACCGATAGTAACCTTAACATGCATCGCTGTTGCTCTCCGGGATATCCAAAAGGACGCTGTTCAGAATCTGTTCAAAAGTGTTGGTGAAGGTCTGTCTTACACCCATCTTGTGGAAGAAAGCCTCAATTGTGCAAGTGAATATGTAATTCTTCGAAAGGCCAGTGTCGCCCTATGGCATGAGGTCGAAAACAACTGCAGATGGTTGGACATTCCTTTGGCAAAAAAATATTTCAAAGGGAAAACAACAACCGAAATTATTGAATGTTTTTCGGATAAAGCTAAAGAAATTGTGACAGAAATCAATGAAAGCACCAATGGAGAACTGGTGGAGAACCCTTCTAAGACATTGATTGCTGCCAATTCAATGTACCGAATCACACAGACAATCTTGCTTAGATCCAAAAGCAACAAAGAACCAATTACCAAAAAACAGTTGTTTGCTCGTTTAAATGGCATGATTGCAGACATATTCTCTGCTTGCTTTACCAACATACCCCGAGTCATAACAATGAGATGCCACGAAAGTGTGATCGAGAAAAGAGAGGAAAGTGTGAAGGTTGCAGCAAAGTTTCTTGGTAAGACTACAAAGATAATAGAAAGACTAGACACACATGAACCACCAAGCATGGATGACGACAAGATGGCATATGTTGATGAGTGGCGTCTTTATTTGAAGCAATCAATCCCATAAGGTAACATCTATTGCTTAATTAAGCACAATCTGATACATTGTTTAATTGAGTTTTGCTTGCTAAGTTATCTATGTTTTGGTCTAATTATTTCTTATGTACCTCTCTTAAAGGTGATGCAGGGTGAAGTATTCAGCAGCTACACTAATCATCCATCATAAAGCCTCTTAACAGCAATCTTTCACTGAATTTGCATTCTATTTTTTTCCTTTCTTTTATTTTGATTTTTTACCTCTGTATGAAGCCTCAAATCTATATTAGATAACCGTGGATGTTTAGCATGTTTGCTAAACCTTTTGCTCTACCGTTCCCCATCCTCACGGCTCGTGTGACAAGTCCAAAAGATTGATTTGTGAAAGCTAGTGTTATAATTTTCTGTTACACAAGAAACCATACATGAGTATTTTTGTTTGATGATATTAGAGTTCTGTGATCTTGATGAATCAGGTTAGAGGTCCTGTCTCATATATACTCTTGTTTGATAAGTTGATTTATCTTGACTATAAATTGTTATTGTGGGTCATGCTTATTATCTGTAACAGAGAGTCATGCTCTTTAAAGCAGTCACACCAGGCTGAAAGATAAATATTATAGGTGTTCTTTTTATAATTAACATGTTTTGATCATTGCACAACAATTAAGAGTTTGCACTATTACACCCTTACATTGCTTTTAACTTATCACCGTGTGTCGTGTAATGGTATAATAGTTTCACCACATATATTGTCGTTTATGAATCAAATTTATCAGTGTATAAATCACTATCCCATAGGTCAAGTTGATGGATGCTGTATACAAAATACAAACCACATCCTTCATATTATATTATACCATATAGTTTATTTTCTAGCTGTCTCTTGCGAGTAAAGTTGTCATCATTATATTAGAAACAAATGAAGAAAAACAAGGCAACATAATAGTGGTTGATCAGGACTAACGATAGTTATGAGGCCTATAATTTTCAACATTAGAGAGGTGATCGAGAGAGATGGGGAGAGAGTCATGTGGTGGGTTTGAGTCATGTGTTTCTTTTCCTATTTTTTGTCTAAATATAAAATGTGTAAGCAATAATGTCCATAATTTTCAACGTTTTTTCCTAACTAATTAATGGCGGATCCATAATTTAATTTCTTTCAGGATTTTTGTCTAAATATAAAAAATAACCCTTAAAATAATAACTTTTTGTTAGATAAGTTTATATGCATATAATTTAGCCACTAGCATGGCGTACAATAGTTGCTTAGTCCACTAATCATTTGTGTTCCCTAGTGGTTCAACATAACATTTTTTTAGAAGCCGTGACTTATGTTTAATTTACACCCTAATTTTGAAGTCGTAGACTTATGTTGAATTTACACACTTAGAAGATATATTATACTAACAAATAATGGAAGACGATACACTATATCAAAAACAAATTTTACATTTATATAAAATATTGCTAGAAAAATGCCCTTAACGTTTTAACCTATTACAGCTAAATGTCTATAACTTTACAGTCTAAATATCACAAAAATCATTTTTGTCCCTAAAGCTTTGTTGTCTAACAAAGAAGTCAAATACTATAATGCTTGAAGGCCTTTATGGCTTGCAAAAAATTCATACTTGTTGATGTATTTTATGTCTGTAGCTACTGATTAGTGACAACTATAATGCTTGAAGGCCTTTTTGACTTGCAAAAAAAATCCATACTTGTTGATGCATTTTATGTCTGTAGCTACTGATTAGTGACAACGTATATTTTTAGGTCGTGGTATAACGTTTAAAGGTTGTAATTTGTTTGATTTTGTGTAAGTTGGCCAACACACTATAAACGATATGCATATTGTCAAACAACATATGGTGTTGTTTGGAATGAATGATGTCATTTGACATACCTAAACGACAAGGGATGTCGTTCAAGTGTCCAAACGACACTGCTTGTCATTTGGACATTGGACATGTTGTTTGGCACCTGTTGTGGTTCAATATGTATACCCGGCATTGTCTTTTAAAAGGTAACACCTTGAAGAGAGAGTTTGTGAGGTTATCATTGTGTATTCATACCAAAACTCTACTGAAATCTATATACAGAAACTTATTGAGTAAATATTTGTGTGTATTGATTGTGTATTGCTTGGTTTGGTGCTTTAACTTGTATTCCGCGCTCGTTATAGCATTTACAATAAGAAATTATTATTGTTCAAGATGGATATCTAGACATACAAGTGGTATTAGAGCATTAGGTTTGATTTCTTGTTGAAAACATGGTTTGAAGTGATTATTTGATTTTCTTGAACAAAAACCCTTAAAACTTGTTTTTGGTTGAAATATGGACTAAAAGACATTAAAATGATGTTTTTAATGTTAAGATTAATTGAAAACTTGTTAAAACTTGTGGAGACATATCAAAACATGGTTTTGTTAAATTTAAGCTTAAAAACCATTCTACCATCGTTTCCGGTGACCTAGGTGGCCGGAAAACTCACCGGAATAGTACAAGTTCGTTCTTGAAGGCTATTGGTGTGTTTGCACGTTAAAAATTCTACAAAAAAGTGTATTTTTTGTCTGGTTGTCGGCTGCAAATGACATTAGTTTGCTAGTTTAGTGTAGTTTGGACTATTCGAAACGACAGTGTTGTTTGAACTCCTACTCAAAGGACGCCCTATCTTAAACGATACCAGAAGACAAACGACATTGTTCTTTATCCTTTGGATAATATCCCTTGGTATATCATTTGGCAAAACCCTTTATCGTTTGATTGTATTCAGAAGACATCCTTATATCATTTAAAATATGAAGTTGTTGTTTGACTTTCATCCTTGTCATTTGAAAGTTAAGTGTCTTTTGGACTTAGACAAAATTTTCACAATTTAAAATTTTTGATAAAATGGATACAAATTCATGGGATTAGGTAAAGAGCATAAAACCAAATAACCCTCCACCATAAAATAACCCTGCCACATCATGGGTTCAATCTCTTATACCTTCGAATAACCGTCCACCACTAGTAAATTCTTTTGTCACGTCATGGGTTCAATCACTTATACCTTCACAATCCGTAATGATTTCCGCAAGCCAATGGGTGTTTGTTGCAAATCAAAACCGAAGTATTCAAAACATATTGATGAGTGATAATGAGACGGGAAGAAACAATCATCCACCTAAGTTTTTTCACTTGAACAATTATCCAACTTGGAAGGGTAGATTTAAAACTCATGTTCTCGGACAAAATGCCAAACTATGGCCTTGTTTTTCGACCCCTTTTTTCGGAGAACTTGAAGAAGCTGGATCTAATTCCACTACACTTGGGAATCTCTCCGAATCCGATAAGAAAGCTTACGATCTTGAGAAGAAAGGGTTTGCAATTCTTACACAAGCTCTTACAAAAGACATTGTGCATCAATTTAATTATTGTACAACCACGAAAACTTTGTGGGATACCTTACAAGAAAGATGTGAGGGAAATGCACAATCGAAAAAATCAGACATGATCTTCTTAAGAAAGAATTGGAAGCATTTATGTGAATGGAGAATGAATCACTAGGTGAATTGGCTTCACAGTTTCATCATCTTCTTAGTTAGATGTTTTCTTTCAATGTAACTGCTTCTCCATAGGAGATTGTCGCAAGATTTGCAGATGCATTACAAGAAAAATGGAGTGGATTCTTAGAGATTCTTAAACATAATGGACAGCTGGATAGATTGAACATTTACGAATTCATCGAAGTTAGAAAACAAAAATGCCGAGGAGATTAGAAAAGCTAAACGAATACCAGTTTCTTAGAATCTAGAATTGTACTTTGGGATTAGTGACGGGATCAGTGGTACGAGTCAACCCGCTCAACATTCAAAACTTCAAACAATTTTGTAACAAATGGCATACCTCCGCAGTCTTCAGATGTAACTCATGCACCTTCTGTTTTACCTTTGTACCTCCACATTTTCTTGATCCGAACAACTCAAATCAACAAGATTGCTATGGTAATTCATCTAACTTCAATGTTGGACCAACACAAACCCAAACATAGTTTGACTTGATACCTCAAACCTTAGAAAAGTAAATGTAGAAGTTGCCAAGGAACACATAGAGCCTCTAAACACTTTAGTGAGTTCTTACTGTGAGTGATTAGCTGATCAGACTGGTAACATCATTATGACTAGTAAAGATTATGCTTAAGAAGACAAGGAGGAGATGGATATGATGGATATAAAGTGGGCTTTTGTTAGTGTAGTGAGGAGCTTGGAAAGAATGAGAAGAACAAGTCTAGAGAGCAGGAAGGACACGAGGTATGGATTTGATAAAAGGGCAGTTACTTGCTTTAACTGTGGAGAGATAGGTCAGTTCAAGAGGGAACGTATGAAGTCACCACAATAAGAAAATCAGGTGCCATTCACCAGAAACCGAACGTATATGGTGAACAACACAGAAAGAGCAATGGTTATTGTTAGCAATACTAACCAAGCTGGACCTTCCAATACCAATACTAATAAACCTTTGATTGTTCAAGCTGACGCAAGTTGCAATTGGACAGTATAGTTTGGAAATGGGGGTCAAGGAGGAACTACGTGTTATGATGAAGTTATAAGAATATTACTGATGGTGACTCTTCAAGAGATGAAGATAGTTCTGGGTACAACGGGAGTTCAGATGAAGATGGATCTGAAGGATTGATGGGGAGGTTATTGATGCTAAAGTTGAAGAGTTATTAGTTGAAGCTGAATCATTAAAGGGTCAAAGATCAATACTGGTGAAGAAAGCAGCTAGTCAGTTCATCTGATGTATTCTCAAAGTTTTTCTCTGAGATGGATCTTTTTCTCATCATCATGCATTCATGGCTCCTTTGGATGGCCAATCTAGTAAAGTATATGTCGATAAATCTAATCCTCCTAGGTGTGATAAATGCTTAGAATTAGAAGGAAAATTTGAACTCATGAAGTGTCAGAATCAAAGTCTAATTGATGATCTTGCCATGTGCACTTAGGCTAACATGGCTTTAAAGAAAAATAAGAAAGAGTTTAAAACCACAATCAAAACATTAGGAAAAGATATGTCTGAACTTAAGAAAACGGTTTTAAGCAAACTGATATTAATAATTACATTAATATCATAGAACAAACAAAGAAAGAGTTAGCTAGTGCATGGTGTGAGTATGAGACGATCAAGAAGAAGTTGGACAGTTATCCCAATTCGAGATATGTCACATCATTTATACACAAAAGAAGAAGGGAGATGTTAAGTGTATTGATTAGCAATCACGTCCTCCACCGATGAGACACAACTATACTAAGTTTCATGATGACAAGGACATGCCACACTATGAAACAACCATACCTCTAGATCCTGCTGAGTTTGCAGTTGGTATAGGTTTCAAGAAATGTACGGAATCCTCAAGTCAAATTCAATCGATAGAGGTCTGGGATTCAACACCTGTGAATAATCAAGATTCTCCCATTGTTGAGGATGCCGATAGTTCAGATGACGAATCAGATGAGGATAAACCCAAGCAATCAAGCAATGTGACCAAAGAGGAAAACATACCTCTTGAGAATCACATTCTTTAAGGTCCATCAGTGGAACCTTATGGGACTGCTCCGGTCAAACCTGTTGTAGACCATGCTGAAAGTTCCGAAAGTGTGATTTTGCTTTACACATTGGCTGTTTCTGATAAAATCTATTCTAACAATGGTTTCTGATTACAAATGTCAATCAATATTTGATTAATAAAGTTTTTCAAGATTTAACCAGTAAGATTTTGGGAAAGTCGAGTCTAACAGTTGTGGTAACACAATGCACTCCTATCCCTAAAGTTGAAATTTCAAAACAATTCGGGAATAAAAAATTACCAAATCAGAACAATCAGCAAAAGCAAAATCATACTAAACCTGAAAAGAGATAGGACAAGAGAGCTTAAAAACCAAAAGGTTCATAATCAAAGAGCTTAGAACCAAAAAAAGGTTCAGAATGTGAACTTCCTAAACTCTCGGGGTACGAATAAAATTGAAACTTTTGAAAACAAATGTAATATGGTTTTGTTAAATAAGTCAGTATGTTGCAAAGAAATAATCAAAATAATTTCATACAACACACCAATTGCTATGATTCAGGACTAAATACCTCAAGATCACAAAGTTCATCATCAAGTTATCATTATCATGATGCCCCAAGGTTTGTAGAGTAGAGATCATATTTTGAGTGCAATGAGTATGGCATATTGTAGCAAATTGTCCATATCTCACCAATGGAAAGGCACACATGGATGCCCCCCATGGAAACACTTACCGTCCATGATCGGTTTCACCAAAACAAGACCCTTTTCTTGTAAAAGAAAGATAAATGAGACAGATAAAGAAACAACAAAAAGAAGTTGAAAAGGCTTTAAAACCTGAGGTTGTCCAAAAACAATCTGCTACGGCTAAACCAACTGAACCAAAAGCTTTTAACGATAAAATTGGTAATAGTCAGCAGATATGGAAATCAAAAGCGGTAAGTGATTTAGGGGGAGCACCATCCTTTTCAAATCTACAGGAGATTGAAATTACATTTCTTGATGATAATGGACCACCCAAGATCACAAAGGCTTGAGTCCCCCTTTCAAACTGATAATTAATTGCATGTATAGGGTGCTCTAGGAGGAACTATTAATAGTCTTTGGATTGTTGATAGTGGAGCATCCAGGCACATGACAGGTGGCATATGGCTCCTATACGACATTAGATCTATTCGAGGAGGTTATGTTGCTTTTGCTGGAGATAAGTGAGGTTATATTACTAGTGAAGGAATGATTTCGAATGGGATTGTGAGCTTCGACTAGATAAACTATGTGAAGCAAATTGATCACAATCTACTTAGCCTTTCCCAAATTTGTGTCAAGAAGTTCACCGTGCATTTTGACAACATGGGCTGCTACATTCTGAAACCAGGATTCAAGATCCCTGAAGAATGGATTCTCTTATCTGCTCCTAGAGTCAACGATTTGTATGTACTTGATATGAACCAATCAATTACCAAGTCTACACATTTAACGTGTTTTGTATCCAAAGCCACTGAAAAGGAGTCAATATCTGGGCACAGACGAATGAGACACATTTATTTGAGAAAAATGAATCAGTTGGTTAAGAATGATATTGTGAATGGTGTTCCAGTAAAGAACTTTCATCTATATGACGTCTGTCTATCATGTTAAAAGGGCAAGCAAAAGAAGATATTGTGTCCTATAAAGACATCAACACTGTTGCTATTCCACTTAAGCGTCTACATATGGATCTTTTCAGCCAGTGAAGCGTAAAAGTGTGAGTAATGATGTTTACTGTTGAGTTGTGATTGATGACTATTCAAGATTTTCTTGGGTTGCCTTTATGGCCCATAAGAGTGAGGCTTTCAGAATTCTGGCAAACTTGATTACGGCGCTGAAAATTTATACAAGTTGAAGTTGAGAAGAATATGCAACGACAACGTAACCGAATTGAAGAATCATGCTATGGATGAGTTCCATAGTTTTTAGGGAATTCTTCATGAATACAGTGCTTGTTACACTCCACAACAAAATGGTGTCGCTGAGTGTAAAAACAGAACGTTAATCGAAGTTGCGAGGACAATGTTAGCAGAGTCACAGTTGCCTGTACCATTCTAGAGTGAAGTTGTGGCATCTTGTTGATGCACTTTGTTTCTGTAGCTAGAGATTAGTCTGAATGGATATTTTTCGGTCGTCATATAAACATTTAGGTTGTTTTTGTGTAAGTTGACCAATGTCAAACGACATCATCCTGTCGTTTGACTTGGTAAGAGTGATCCAAAGGATATGCTGATCTGAACGACATAATGACCCAAACTACATATGATGTCATTTAAGATGTGTTGTGTTTTGCAATTGGGTTATCGTTTGGAATCCCAAATGACATGTAGTGTTGTTTGGTATTGAACTCCAACGACATGCATTGTCATTTAAGTCTTAGACCCTTATCGTGTGAAGATAATCCAAACGACATGCATTCGCCTGGAACATGTATCCATATCATTTGCAGTTGTTGTATTTTCTATAAATACAACAAAAATGTCTTTTGGAATGACAACCGGAAACATAGAGAATTTTTGAGCTTAGTGTCCTCATCAACTATTTTGGTTCTCTGCAAGTGCTTTTATTATCATCACTTTGATCGGACCTGCTTGTCTTGTACTGATGAAGGGTAGAATGGTAAATTTTCTGTTTTGGTCATTTGTTGATAGGTGGTGCATCAATTGTTAATGCACCTTTTGTCTGCAGCTAGTGACAACTTATGAAGATCCCAAGATGTGAAGACCGAACAATCATAATCACAAGCTACATCCAAGGGGGAGTTTGTTGATTCAATTTGTGTCTGTAGCTAGTGATTAGTGATAACGTATATCTTTCGGTCATTGTATAAACGTTTAAAAGTTGTAATTTGTTTGATTTTGTGTAAGTTGACCAAAGTCAAATGACATCCTCCTTTGGTTTGACTTGGCCAACACAGTGTAAACGATATGCGTATTGTCAAACAACATATGGTGTTGTTTGGAATGAATGATGTCTTTTGACATACCCAAACGACATGGATGTTTTTTTGTTCAAGTGTCCAAACGACAGTGCTTGTCGTTTGGACGTTGTACATGTCACACCCTGAACCGCAACGGAAATGGTAGTCGGGGCATATTTGGGTTTTCATCAAAGTCATGACATTTACTATAATAAAGTTTCATATTTATTATTTCCAATTAAACAACAAACATACAAACACAACATGTTCTAAACACAGCTTTCATAAACTCTTTATTTTTCTTCTAAAGCAAATTCCTATGTGTTCCTTGCTTCAACCTGTCCACCTTTATCATGTGTAACAAAAATAGAGATTTCGGTCAACAAAAGTTGGCGAGTGAATCTTATTTAATCATTTGAAAGAAATAGTATATTAATTAATTTAATAAAAAAATGTGCATGAACCAAATATGAGCATACGTATATGTATACAATCCACAAACCACATAATAATCTAGCAAGCACACACAAGCATGATAAATGATGAACTGTGAGATCAAGGCTCAATCAAACGGAGCCGATCTAATGAGGCACGCGATGCTCAACTCGTCTCCAACGAGGAACTGATGGGCCTAATATGAATGTTTGCACACAAATGAGATAATGAATAATGAGCTGTGAGATCAAGGCTCAATCAAACGGAGCCGATCTATTGAGGCACGCGATGCTCAACTCGTATCTGACGAGGAGCTGATGGGCCTAGTGACAGCTTGACTGCACTGAGAAAGTAATACCACAAATAACAATAAACCAAATATCACATAACACGTTAGTTCATATACAGGTAATAGCATAAGTGTTTAAATAAATAAGTTAAATAAAATGACACATGATACACCCCGAAACATGAATAAAAGGGGAAGTTTGTAAGAATTCACTCACAGTGGGTGCGGGGTTTCTTGGATTGATGATGAAAGCACACGATTTTGGATTTAACCAACGAGAGAAACTAACCTAAATAGCCACGTAATAATTCGGTAAATATATAATTTTTATTTGAAATTAATATTTTAGATGAATGCTTTTTATTAGATTTTTAGATCTATTTTTGTGATATTTATTACAATTTTTAAACTTAAAAAGCCTTTTTTAAGTATTTTTAAATGATTTTAATTAAAATAATAAAGAAAATAATAATAAAAAATATAGACCTTGTCAGGTCTAACCGTCTGACCGGTCGGATCGCATATAATTTTTTTGGCTTCATGTGTGGTTCGAACTCGTGACCTCCCGTATACGTGCACACAGCTCTACCAACTGAGCTACGTGTCTAACCCGAAATAACTCTGATTTTAATTACATATATATACTAGTTATCTTAAACCTTATTTTGTTTTTAATAAAAAGATTTATTAACTGCCCAAAACCGGTTACAACAACACGTTTCGAACCCGTGACCTACAGTTCACGTGCACACAACCCAACCAGTTGGGTTGTGTGTCTGACCTGATTAAACACTGATTTACATTAAATTTATATTCAAGTTGAAAGGTGATCTGATTAGGTATATAAAAAAATGATTTTTATTTCAGAAATTCGGACACGCATAAGACTCGAACCCAGGTGTGCTTGTTTATATTGCACACAGTCCACCACTGGATTGTGTGTCTAACCCGGTTTAAAACCCATTTTTAATTATACTAATATACTTTTTAAACTTCATCTTCTTCATAACAAAAACCAGTTTTGACATAACCCGATTATCAATCTGATATTGCTTATTGGATTTGTTTTACTTCGACTGACAATAACATAAATAAAACGAGAAAGATTCGAGATGATTATACCGAACAGGTGTGATATCCGGTGATGTTTCCGGAAAAGTGTGCTTCGAACGCAAAGGATCCTTCTGAGAGTTTAGAGTGGTGTTGAGAGTGTGAGCGAGTTCAACTAAGGTGCTAGGATTCCTAATTATAGAGTAGGCAATGGCTTGATTGAATTTTCGGTTTCATAGGTTTCGGTCAAAATTTAAATGCCGCAATAATTGTATAACCGTTTTTTGGAGGTTGTTGACTCGATAATTAAGTCTATTACTTAATTTGAAAACGGTTACATTCGTTTCTTGCAGAGATGTATGAATTCATGATGATTGCCGGAGATTACGTACGGCTGTTACAGCCTTCTTTTGAATCTGGATTAATGGGACGAATACATAAATGATTAATGGATACGGTTTCTTTCAATGTTGTGCGGGTGTTGTAGCGGTGTGTAGTGTGTGTTAACTGGGTGGTGACCCGGGTTCGATACCCGTGGTCTACACTTTTGTTGATTTATTTACTTATTTATATTTATTATTTTTTTATTACTTATTTTTATTTATTACATTATTATTTTAACTCTATTGCTTTATTTATTATTAAATGCTAATAATAATAATATAGTAAATTTTATACTTTCATCATATATGCATAACAAACATCATGCATATGTTTAAATTACAAAAACGGAGCGGGTTTTAGAACCCGTTTTTCCTCAGATGTTACAGTATCCCTACTTTTAGAAATTTCGTCCCGAAATTTAAGTAGTGGTAGGTTTGTCTTGAAAGAGGTGAGGGTATTCTACGAAATGCATCGATTCCTAAATCTGATTATCTTTTAACAGTAAAAAGAGGGTGTGATGTTTGGATTTGATGCTAAAGGTTTACATAACTAGGTGAGTGTGATGTTTAAAATTTCGATTGAGGCGGTAACGTTCCTAGTAAGGGTTGAATACCCTGCTACAAGAATCGCTTTTTGATGCCTGAGATGAGAAGCGTTGATACATAGAGTTGATTGACTGGATATGGTCTCATGCATAAGAGTTTTGAGAAAATCGATGCGTCGATAAGTTATATCACATAACAGAATCTTCAACCATGATGTTATCCAAATTAAAATCCACACTACCTACACGGAACTTCTCATAACCTTCTAACAATGCTTTTGATCCTTTGACAAGAATACTTATATATAGGAAGTACCAGCGGCGTATCCACCATATCCTTGTCAAATTTTCATTGGCCTTGTCAGTAAGTCATGATCAGTTCTATGTGACTCGTCCTAAACTCTACAAAACAATCCAAAACACAACAGCCAAAGCTTGAGTAAGAATGACGATGATACCTCTCTCGTATGTTATTGTCACACCCTGACCCACAGCAGAATAAGAGTCGGGGCATAATTGGGTTATCACCAAAGCTCATGATATTTACTAATATGTTTCATATTTATTAAAGTCAAAGTTACATTCCAAATAATCCAAACATGTCCATACATTACAAAGAAAATAACCAAACAAAATAGTTCCAAACTCTAAGTCATTTTATTCTTCTAGTCCAATCCTAAGTGTTTCTGGCTGCAGCTGGTTTACCTGTATCATGTGTAAAAATGGGGGTTTTTGGGTCAACATAAGTTGGCGAGTGAACCTTGTTAGATAAACATTTATTATTGATTTACTTATTAGTTTATCAATGAAAAATTGTGCATAATCATAAATGAGCAAATGTAAATAACCAAGCAGTAGCAATAGCAATCACAACTAAAACATACAATAACACATGATAGCATACATTAACATACCAACATCATACGATAAATAACATGAATGAAACTGTGCGATCAAGGCTCAATCAAACGGAGCCGATCGTATAGCATGTACTGAAAATGAAAAATGTCTGTGCGATCAAGGCTCAATCTAACGGAGCCGATCGTATGTGGGCACGCCAGGTTCACGCTCATAATGTAATGGGGAACATGCTCAACGCTCATAATGTAATGGGGAGCGGCGGCCTATGAAATTGCATGTACTGAAAATAATAAATTGCATCTAACGATAACCACACAACAGTTGAAACAAACTGAATACACATGTTCATGATATGAGATATGCACAATGATTTAAATATAATATATAGCAAGACACATGATACACCCCAAAACGTGATTAAAACGGGGAATTTGTAAATATTCACTCACATTGGGTGCGTTTGAATGGAGATGATGAGATGCGCACGAGTCGGGAGAGTTGAACAACGAGAATTACTAACCTAAATAATAACGGAAAAATATAATAAATGAGTGGATTTTATTAAGGATTTTAATGGAATCTTTAGATATATTTTTTGTGAGTTTAAGGCTATTTTCTATCTTTAAAAATATTATTTTTGAGTATTTTTAATTGATTTTTAAATTAAATTAAATAAATAAAAATATAAAAAATTGTTTATTTTTGCGTTGACCGTTGACTTGTTGACCTGTTGACCGGTTCGGTCAGTGTGCATGTATGCGCTGGGTGAGACTCGAACCCGAGACCTCCCGTACGCGTGCACGCAGCTCTACCAACTGAGCTACGTGTCTAACCCGAAATAATCTTGTTTTTAATTATATTTATATGCTAATTCGATTTATTCAAAATTCATTTGTTTTAAAAAAGATTTTAAATCATCGAACCGGTGCCGTTAACCAGACTCGAACGCGTGACGTGCGACTTAGTGTTGCACACAGTCCACCGCTGGACTGTGTGTCTAACCTGGTTAATATCTCGGTTTTTATTATACTTAACAACTAACGGAGTTAACCCAGTTCGGTTAGAAAAATAAAACATTTTTATAATAGAGAGGGTAAGGTTAGGACATGATTCGAACTCGCGTCGTATGTGTGATTGTTGCACACAGTCCACCGCTGGACTGTGTGTTAACCCGTTCATTAAACTGATTTTTATTAGTCTTATAATATACCCCATCTTCTTCTTCTTCGTTAGACTTTACCCAGAAAAACTATTCCGACTGTTTTGACCGATTCATGTCATTTTCGATTTTCAAACATTATAAGTAATTTAAAGGTAAAGAATGGAGAGAGTTTGGGGGAAAAGGATGTACCGATCAGTGTTGTTCACAGAATTCCGGCAGAGGTCCGTCGGTTCTGGAAGTGAACTCTGGCTGTTAAAATCAATTAACAGTTTTGTTCGATTATTTATGAAGTTGAGGCACTTAATCAAAGTTTAACAGAAGTTTGAAAGGTCATACCAGTTCTCGGTGTGTTTCCGGAAGTTTCAGAAATTTTCCGGCGAAGGTAGGAATTTCGACAAACGTTGACTAGGATTGATTCTGATGGTGGAGTTGTGTTAGTGACCGATTAATCACATGATCGAAACAGAAAGAGTCGAAGAATTACCGTGTGGATGTGAGTCTCGGTTTTCCGGCGAACTTGCAGAATTTTCCGGCGAGTTGATTTAAGCTTTCTGATGGACTGAATGTGTGACGAAAGTGAAATGGAAAGTTTGTATGATGTTTCTGAGTCGCGAGAGGGGTCTTGATTGAAGTAATTTGGACTTTGATTATTTTCGGTTATAAAAACCGATGATGATAAAAATTGAAGTTCATTCAAATCTGAATTGATTAAAATCGTCGGTGCATCGGTTATAAACCTGAATGTGCGATTAATCAAACGATTAGACGGTTGAATTGCCGATTTCGGTTTCTCAGTTGGCGCAACCGGTTTAACTAGGTTTGTGTATAAGAGTTATTTGTTTCCCTAAGTTGACTAGAAAACAAACAAGTGGCGGAGTGGTGATGTGTGTGAGCGTTAAGTCTTTGGGTTTAAATTCCGGCTGACCCGGGTTCGAGTCCCGGCAGCAACATTTTATTTTTATTTATTTTGTTTTCACTTTTTATCAAAAATAATTTTTATAGTTTAGTTTGTTTATTAATTATGTATCATTAAAAATCAAAATAACCATAAATACACAACGTGACATTTATAACTTGATATTCGATTATAAAACGGAGCGGGTTTTGGAAACCCGTTTTTGACAAATGTTACAGTATCCCCTACTTTTAGGAATTTCGTCCCGAAATTTAAGTAGTAGAAGTAGTAGGAAAAAGATGCGGGTATTTTTCGCGCATTGAGTCTTCACGTTCCCAAGTAAACTCAGGTCCCCGTTTCGACTCCCAGCGAATCCTAACAATTGGAATGCGACTCCGTCGTAGACGTTTCTCCCCGAAGTCCATGATTTCTACTGGTCTTTCAATAAAATGCATAGATTCATCCATCTGAATATCTTCCAGAGGGGAATGTGGAGGTTTTCATCAGCGAGGCACTTCTTCAAGTTTGATACGTGGAATGTGGGATGAATCCTATTGAGTTCTTCTGGTAAGTCAAGCTTGTATGCTACAGGTCCTACTCTTTCGAGTATCTTGAAAGGTCCTACGTAGCTTGGTGCTAGCTTGCCTTTTTGACCAAAACGAACTACTCCCTTCCACGGTGATACTTTTAGAAGTACATGATCACCAATGTTAAACTCTAAAGGCTTCCGTCGTTTATCTGCATAACTCTTTTGATGACTTTGAGCCGCTAGAAGATTGTTTCGGATTTGATGGATCTTGTCTGTGGTTTCTTGGATCAATTCTGGACCAGTGATTTGAGCTTCCCCAATTTCGTGCCAACATACTGGAGATCGGCACTTACGACCATATAAGGCTTCAAAAGGTTCCATGCCGATACTTGAATGATAGCTGTTGTTGTACGAAAATTCAACTAATGGTAGGTGGGCGTCCCAATTTCCCTTGAAGTCTATGACACATGCTCGAAGCATATCTTCAAGAGTTTGAATGGTGCGCTCAGATTATCCATCAGTTTGAGGATGATAGGCGGTACTGAGATCTAATCGCGTACCCATAGCGGATTGTACTGCTTGCCATGTTCGTGAAGTGAAACGACCATCACGATCAGAAATAATGCTTAACGGTACCCCATGTCGGCTTACGATTTCGCTGATATAAATACGAGCAAGCTTTTCGTTCTTGAAATCTTCGCGGATAGGAATAAAGTGAGCTGATTTTGTAAGTCGGTCAATTATACCCATATAGTGTCATACCCACCAGAAGTGCGAGGTAACCCGGTAATGAAATCCATGGTTATATTTTCCTACTTCCATACAGGTATTTCAGGTTGGACCAGAAGTCCTGAGGGTCTTTGGTGTTCAGCTTTCACCTTGGAACATGTAAGGCACTTGGAAACAAAAACAGCAATATCCTTTTTCATTCCAGGCCACCAATAGGTATATCGTAGGTCTTGATACATCTTATCGGCTCCTGGGTGTATAGAGTATCGCGTTTTGTGAGCTTCCTTCATAAGAATTTCACGAAGATTGTTGTGGTTAGGAATCCAGATACGATCTAGGTAGTACAGAATACCGTTAGATTTAGTTTCAATTTTAAGTTCAGCTCCACAGGAGATCTCCTTTCGTACATCATCTTCCGTTACTGAAACATGTTGGGCTTCTCGAATTTGATCTTTAATGTCAGTTATGATTTGCGAACATAGAAGACGAATGGAGTTCGCATAACCCTTTCGACTAAGTGCATCAGCCACCACATTTGCTTTGCCAGGGTGGTACCGAATTTCGCAGTCGTAGTCATTTAGAAGTTCGACCCATCTTCGTTGCCTCATGTTTAACTCCTTTTGATTGAAGATATGTTGAAGACTCTTGTGGTCAGTGTATATTTCACACTTAGTACCATAGAGATAATGTCTCCATATCTTAAGAGCGAACACAACGGCTCCAAGTTCTAGGTCATGAGTGGTGTAGTTCTTCTGATGCGTCTTGAGTTGTCTCGAAGCATAAGCTATAACTTTTCCTCTTTGCATTAGAACGCAGCCTAATCCTTGCCCTGACGCGTCGCAATAGACCACAAAATCATCACAACCTTCAGGAAGAGTGAGGATTGGTGCATCACAAAGTTTTTGTTTAAGGGTTTGGAAGGCTTCTTCTTGCTTGGGTCCCCATATGAAAGGTTTTCCCTTATGAGTTAAAGCCGTGAGTGGTACAGCAATGCGAGAGAAGTTTGAGATGAATCGACGATAATAACCAGCCAAACCAAGAAAAGATCTTACTTCAGTTGGTGTACGTGGAGCTTGCCATTCTTGTACCGCTTTGATCTTTGAGGGGTCGACATGTATTCCCTTGTCATTGACTACATGTCCGAGGAATTGCACCTCTTTTAACCAGAATTCGCATTTGGAGAATTTGGCGTAAAGCTTTTCATTCTCCAGAAGTGTAATGATAAGTCGAAGATGACGCTCATGATCAGATTTAGACTTTGAATAAATAAGAATGTCGTCGATGAAAACTATAACAAATCGATCAAGATAAGGTTTGCAGACTCTGTTCATTAGGTCCATGAAGACTGCTGGAGCGTTGGTTAAACCAAATGGCATGACCATGAATTCATAATGGCCATAACGAGTTCGAAATGCGGTCTTTGGGACGTCTTCTTCATGCATCCTAAGTTGATGATAACCAGATCGAAGGTCGATTTTGGAAAAGTAGCTGGCACCTTGAAGTTGGTCAAGAAGATCATCAATGCGAGGTAAAGGATAGCGATTCTTGATTGTTAATTTGTTGAGCTCTCTGTAGTCGATGCACATACGAAACGATCCATCTTTCTTCTTTACAAAAAGGACAGGTGCAACCCATGGCGATGAGCTGGGACGTATGAATCCCTTGTCAGTCAAATCTTGTAATTGACTGGCTAGCTCTTGCATTTCAGAGGGGGCTAACCTATAAGGAGACTTTGCAACTGGTGTAGCACCAGGTATAAGATCAATACGGAATTTGACTTCTCTAACTGGAGGAAGTCCTGAAATGTCATCAGGAAAAACTTGCGGGAAGTCTTTTACTACTGGGATGTCTTCAAGTTTCTTCTCCATGGTTCCCTTGTTGATGATATGAGCTAAAAACGTGACATAATTTTTGCGAAGATATTTTTGGGCTTGAAGACAAGACATTAAGCTGAGCTCTTTCGACGAGGTTTCTCCAAAGATTCGAAGAGTCTGACCGTTTGAAAGAGGAATACGTATAAATTTTTCGACGACATACAACTTCTGCCTGATGTTGACTGAGCCAATCCATACCAATTATGATATTAAAACTTCCCAGCTTCATAGGAATAAGGTCGACTGAGAAATCATGGTCGTTTAAGGTGAGTGTACAGTTGCGTATAATAGAGTTTAATGAAACTGGTTTCCCGTCAGCAATTTCTACCGTTATGGATTCCATGAGCTTATCCCGATTTTGGTTTAAGATAGGTTCAAATTCTAAGGACACAAAACTTCTATCCGCACCAGTATCAAATAACATAGAGGCATATCAACCATTTATAAGGAACGTACCGTTAACCACGTTGCCGTCAGCTCTAGCCTGATTAGCGTTGATATTGAAAGCTCTTCCTCTTGCAGGTGGAGGAGCTTGATTCGCTTGATTCACCGGGTTGGCTTGGGCCTGAGCATGAATAATGTTTACCAACCTTGGACAGGTGTTTCTGAAATGGCTTGGGTCTCCGCAATTGTAGCAAGCCCGCATAGGTTGACCCATAGGATAATTGGGTTGGTAATATGTTTGGGCTAAATGTTGGGCGGGTGGATATTTTAGGGGTTGTTGGGCTTGACCCATTAATTGTTGGTGGGTTTGGGTTGAAGGCTGGTGGCGGTTCGTTCGCTTGGCATGCGGCAGGTTTGAACAGTATGACCTGCGCGACCACAGCCGGTGCAATGCTGGCAAGGATAATCAGGAGAATGGTGATATTGGCAACGGTTGCATTTTGGTAACGGGCCAGAGTAGGGTCTTTTGTATGGTGCAGGTGAAGGAGCGACTTGGGTAATGGGTGCAGCAGGAATTGGGAGGTTGGTTTGTGTAACGGCGAAGTTTCTGGTGTTGCGCTTCCTCTTGTTAGCAAACTTAGAGGAGGAGATGGAATGGTTTGAAGTTTGACCCTCAACAGGGGCTTTCTTTTTCTCTTCTTTAAACTTCCCGTTGCGAATTCGATTCTCGGTCAGTTCAGTCGCTAGCTCCATAGCAGCTTCAAGTGTTACCGGTGAAATGCTGAGAACTGAATCTTGAATTTTCGAGGGAAGTCCTCGAATATAATGTTCGATCAAACGATAAGTTGGGGTAAACAAATTTGGAACCATTTGGTTCAACTCTAAGAACCTCTTGTTATAGGTGGTGTGATCACCCTCCTTCTGCTTTAAAGAATGAAATTCGTCCTCCAACTTTTTAATTTCACTCCTAGGACAGAAACGCCTGGTCATGATTTCCCTTAACTCTCCCAAGTTAAGGCCATTGCATCATCAATACCCCTCTTCCCTTTTTCAGTATTCCACCAAGTGAGTGCTACCCCAAATAGTCTCCCGGTGGCGTATCGAACCTTGCGATCCTCAGGACAATCGCAGTTGAGGAAAGTGTTTTCCCTCTCCTCAAACCAATGGAGGAGAGCAGTGACACCTTCGGTCCCTTCAAATTTAGGAGGATCACAAGATTTGAAATGTTTGTATGTGCACTTGCTGGTAGGAGGGTTGCCGATGTTTTGGTCATTCTGTTGGGGAGGATTAGTGGGATTTGTGGCGAGAGCTTGTTGTACTTGAACCACAATGTCAGGCAGTATCGTGGCCATTTGTTTCCGATGTGTGTGGCCAAGCGTTCCTGAGACCTTCCTGATCTTTTACCCCTCGTTGTTGTCTGGACGACATCTACAGGAACATACATGAGAAGATTGTGAGTTTATGGAGTCTTTTTAGATGTCATGTGTCTTTAAGAAAAATGAAAATAACATAAATATCAATAATGCAACTACATCCATAGGATGTCTTGGGTTTGCTCATGTTGGGCCTCAAATGTCCCCCATACCTTCACCTGTATAGTCATGTGGGCCCCCATGGCTATTGGCTTGGTAGGATTCACATTAGTATTGGCGATTTAACACTCGCATCACCCGAATGCAAACCACAAAATATGTTTACGAGATGTATGGTCGGAATGTGTCCAGGTGTAGACACAATGACAACTCAAAGTGGGGTTAGCTCACACGACGTTTGGTATAGCATGCTTTGGCCTAATAGGTACTTTGTACTCTCATCGTTAGTCCCCAGGTAGGCAAACTGGTCCTTTATTTTGGATTTATACGAATGCCAGCCTAGACAGGACGTTCCGACTACCGGTACTGGTACCCTTCCAGTTACTACATGCCCGTCATGAGAACTCATTTGATGAGATTTGAAAACACAAAAATCATTGTAAAAACAATCATGATGTGGTGTGTGCTTTCATGGATGTGATATGTTATGAGAATATGATTCATGATAGGCATTATATGATAATACATACTTATGAACATGCTTGCATAATATTGAATGTAACATTTAACATAAAACATATAAACATCATGACATTTGGCATGTAACACACAAAAATCTTATAAGTTTCTAATCCACTATAGTATAGGCTCTAAGGGTCTAATACCTATCCTATATCCTATAGTCATGGCTCTGATACCAATCTGTCACACCCCGACCCGCAGCGGAATAAGAGTCGGGGCATAATTGGGTTATCACCAAAGCTCATGATATTTACTAATATGTTTCATATTTATTAAAGTCAAAGTTACATTCCAAATAATCCAAACATGTCCATACATTACAAAGAAAATAACCAAACAAAATAGTTCCAAACTCTAAGTCATTTTATTCTTCTAGTCCAATCCTAAGTGTTTCTGGCTGCAGCTGGTTTACCTGTATCATGTGTAAAAATGAGGGTTTTTGGGTCAACATAAGTTGGCGAGTGAACCTTGTTAGATAAACATTTATTATTGATTTACTTATTAGTTTATCAATGAAAAATTGTGCATAATCATAAATGAGCAAATGTAAATAACCAAGCAGTAGCAATAGCAATCACAACTAAAACATACAATAACACATGATAGCATACATTAACATACCAACATCATACGATAAATAACATGAATGAAACTGTGCGATCAAGGCTCAATCAAACGGAGCCGATCGTATAGCATGTACTGAAAATGAAAAATGTCTGTGCGATCAAGGCTCAATCTAACGGAGCCGATCATATGTGGCACGCCTAGGTTCACGCTCATAATGTAATGGGGAACATGCTCAACGCTCATAATGTAATGGGGAGCGGCGGCCTATGAAATTGCATGTACTGAAAATAATAAATTGCATCTAACGATAACCACACAACAGTTGAAACAAACTGAATACACATGTTCATGATATGAGGTATGCACAATGATTTAAATATAATATATAGCAAGACACATGATACACCCCAAAACGTGATTAAAACGGGGAATTTGTAAAGATTCACTCACATTGGGTGCGTTTGAATGGAGATGATGAGATGCGCACGAGTCGGGAGAGTTGAACAACGAGAATTACTAACCTAAATAATAACGGAAAAATATAATAAATGAGTGGATTTTATTAAGGATTTTAATGGAATCTTTAGATATATTTTTTGTGAGTTTAAGGCTATTTTCTATCTTTAAAAATATTATTTTTGAGTATTTTTAATTGATTTTTAAATTAAATTAAATAAATAAAAATATAAAAATTGTTTATTTTTGCGTTGACCGTTGACTTGTTGACCTGTTGACCGGTTCGGTCAGTGTTCATGTATGCGCTGGGTGAGACTCGAACCCGAGACCTCCCGTACGCGTGCACGCAGCTCTACCAACTGAGCTACGTGTCTAACCCGAAATAATCTTGTTTTTAATTATATTTATATGCTAATTCGATTTATTCAAAATTCATTTGTTTTTAAAAAGATTTTAAATCATCGAACCGGTGCCATTAACCAGACTCGAACGCGTGACGTGCGACTTAGTGTTGCACACAGTCCATCGCTGGACTGTGTGTCTAACCTGGTTAATATCTCGGTTTTTATTATACTTAACAACTAACGGAGTTAACCCGGTTCGGTTAGAAAAATAAAACATTTTTATAATAGAGAGGGTAAGGTTGGGACAGGATTCGAACTCGCGTCGTATGTGTGATTGTTGCACACAGTCCACCGCTGGACTGTGTGCCTAACCCGTTCATTAAACTGATTTTTATTAGTCTTATAATATACCCCATCTTCGTCTTCTTCGTTAGACTTTACCCAGAAAAACATATTCCGACTATTTTGACCGATTCATGTCATTTTTATTTTCAAACATTATAACTAATTTAAAGGTAAAGAATGGAGAGAGTTTGGGGGAAAAGGATGTACCGATGAGTGTTGTTCACAGAATTCCGGCAGAGGTCCGTCGGTTCTGGAAGTGAACTCTGGCTGTTAAAATCAATTAACAGTTTTGTTCGATTATTTATGAAGTTGAGGCACTTAATCAAAGTTTAACAGAAGTTTGAAAGGTCATACCATGTTCTCGGTGTGTTTCCGGAAGTTTCAGAAATTTTCCGGCGAAGGTAGGAATTTCGACAAACGTTGACTAGGATTGATTCTGATGATGGAGTTGTGTTAGTGACCGATTAATCACATGATCGAGACAGAAAGAGTCGAAAGAATTACCGTGTGGATGTGAGTCTCGGTTTTCCGGCGAACTTGCAGAATTTTCCGGCGAGTTGATTTAAGCTTTCTGATGGACTGAATGTGTGACGAAAGTGAAATGGAATGTTTGTATGATGTTTCTGAGTCGCGAGAGGGGTCTTGATTGAAGTAATTTGGACTTTGATTATTTTCGGTTATAAAAACCGATGATGATAAAAATTGAAGTTCATTCAAATCCGAATTGATTAAAATCGTCGGTGCATCGGTTATAAACCTGAATGTGCGATTAATCAAACGATTAGACGGTTGAATTGCCGATTTCGGTTTCTCAGTTGGCGCAACCGGTTTAACTAGGTTTGTGTATAAGAGTTATTTGTTTCCCTAAGTTGACAGAAAACAAACAAGTGGCGGAGTGGTGATGTGTGTGAGCGTTAAGTCTTTGGGTTTAAATTCCGGCTGACCGGGTTCGAGTCCCGGCAGCAACATTTTATTTTTATTTATTTTGTTTTCACTTTTTATCAAAAATAATTTTTATAGTTTAGTTTGTTTATTAATTATGTATCATGAAAAATCAAAATAACCATAAATACACAACGTGACATTTATAACTTGATATTCGATTACAAAACGGAACGGGTTTTGGAAACCCGTTTTTGACAAATGTTACAGTTATGATGAAGTGGTCAGTCTATGAAAAAGTGAGACATGACCCAACTTCTTTAAATGATGAGACAAGGTTCGTCGTAATGTATGATGACATGAAGTTTAAACAGTGAATAGAGATATGTAATGAAACAACTTGTCAACACGTGATATAAATTGCGTTATTCGCATTAAAATTTTGACACATAAATTCCAAATTGAAAACAAAGATATCTTGGATTAATTAAACAAGGAATGAAATTGATAGAAAACGTTAAGAGTAAACGGTTGGAGCAGAGGCTTGATTCTTTGCGATGGAAGACTAGTTGGGTTGCTCGTTTACACCGTTATTGACTTCGACTGGATTGGCGTTAATGTTGTAAGCTCTTCCTCTTGCTGGTGTAGGTGTTGGGTTTGCTTGATTTTCTTGATTAACTGGGTTCGCTTGAGCTTGGGTGTTAATGATATTAACCAACCTAGGGCACGTGTTTCTATAGTGGGTAGGATCACCACAATTGAAGCAAGCTCGAACATGTGGAATTATGGGGTGTTAAGGTTGTTGATAAGGTTGGATCACATTTTGTTTTGAGGAGTACGACATGTTTTACTCAGATGAACATAACGCCCAAATTAGCACAAAGTCGGCAGAGTATGGTGGGTTGATGGTGATAAAAGCAGGTGTTGTATGAGGGTGAGGACCAATGTAAGGTCTCTTATTTGGGTATGCTGAGTTGGGTGCCACTTGAGTGTTTGGAATAGCTTGGAGGGGCAAGGCTTGTGGAGCTCGTTGACTAGTTTGAGTGACAGCAAAATTTTGCCCTGTCTCGCTTTCTCTTGGTAGTGAGTTGGGAAGAGGATTCAGTTTGGGTTGGGTGAGGTATCGGTTGGTGTTTTATCTTTCTTCTTCTCATCATTGAAATCCCAGTTCCTAATGTGATTTTCGGTGAGCTCTGTAGCTAGCTCCATCGCTGCTTCCAAGGTTGCAGGTGTAGTACTCATCACAGTGTCCTGAATCATCGAAGGAAGACCCCTAATGTAGTGCTCAATCAGACGGTAAAGAGGAGTGAACAAATTTGGAACCATTTGATTCAACTCGAGGAACCTCTTGTTGTAGGTTACGTGATCTCCTTCTTTTCGCTTTAAGAAATAGAACTCATCCTCTAACTTTTTAATTCTGCTTCTTGGGCAGAAGCGTCTTGTCATGAGTTCTCGAAGTTCTTCCTAAGTTAGGGCAACTGCGGCTTCGGCGCCTCTTCTGCCTTTTTCAGCATTCCACCAAGTTAATGCTACCCCAAATAAACGACCAGTAGCATAACGAACCTTACGATCCTTGGGACAGTCACAATTGAGGAAGGTACTCTCCATCTCTTCGAACCAACGAAGAAGAGCAGCGACCCCTTCAGTTCCTTCGTACTTTGGAGGGTCACATGAGTTGAAATGCTTGTAGGTGCACTTGGTGGTGTTTGGGGGAGGATTGACAACATTTTGACCTTCTTGGTTGATTGGGATGATAGGATTAGCGGCAAGGACTTGTTGGACTTGAACTACAATGTCGGGATTCACAACGGCCATTTGTTGGGCTATTTGAGCAGCCATGCGCTCGCTGGATCTTTCTGATCTCCTACCTCTACGAGAGTGTCTAGAAGACATCTACAGGAAATGCGTAACGAGATTATGAGTTTGACGTTTTAGGTGCCATGTGTCGTATAAAAGATTAATATGCACAAAACAGATGAGAAAGAAACAAATTTACTACATCCATAGGATGTCTTGGGCTTTGCTTATATTTGGGTTGCCATATGTCCCCCATACTTGGCCTAGGTAGTCATGTGGGCCCCCAGTATATGTCCCCCATACTTGGCCTAGGTAGTTGGAACATCCGTCAAAAACCGGGTTAACCGAACCCGCTTCGTTTATTAACCGAACATCCAGTTAAAATTTTCGTTGCGTATTTAATGCTCAAATTAATTTTATACGATACACAATTAATCAATATATTATAATTTAAAAACTATAATTAATAATCAATAATAAATAAGGAGATAAAAATTAAATAGAGACGCCGGTTTCGAACCCGGGTCTCCCGCTCAAACAAACACACAATGCACCACTAGGCTACCTGCACTCTTTGGGAAATAATTGAAATCAATAAATATAAATATTCATGCCATGCGAGTCAATTGCGAGATTTCAGTAAGTAACCGCTCTGCTTCAAATGTATACGTTTTAAAGAACGATTATGACAATCAATCCTTAACCGAAATCGCAATCAAACACTTTAACTCGCAAACCGTTATCACTGTTACAAAATTTCCGTTTTGATTTTAAGCAAGTCGTGGTTTTGGAAGTCTATGAGTACTTTCAGTCAGAGAACCAACTCGCTATTCACTCGAATCAACCCTCAATACACTCGTAAACCCCTCTACAAGTCCCTATTCAGCAAGAACAACTCGCCGGAAACTTTCTGCAACTCGCTGGAAAACCAAACCCCTTCACCTCTGTGCCTGACTCTAAAAACAGAACATATAGAGCTCATACCGAAGTCCCCCACACTCACCTCAAACTTCTTGAAGATCCTCTGCCGCAAGATACACGTCGCCGGAATAACCTGCTGTCATCGGAAACTCCCGGCGAAACAGGGGATCTCTGTTCGGTATATCTTACACCTAATCTCTCTCGTTTTTATTAATCTCATATATAGCTAATTACAATTTACTAAAGAAATTGATGAATGTATCGAAACAGTCGGGATTGGGTTCTGGGTTAAGTTTAATGAAGAAGATGAAGTTTCGGTTATATATATATTTAATATAAATCGAGTTATATCTCGGGTTAGACACACAGTCCAGCGGTGGACTGTGTGCGATTTTAAAGCATACGTCCCGGGTTTGAATTCTGTTATGTTCCAATTCGCTGAAATATAATGCCTTTTTATAAACACCAAATCCTGAAACATGTAAGCAGTGTATAAGTATAATTAAAACAAGTTATATAAACGGGTTAGACACACAGTCCAGCGATGGACTGTGTGCAAACAATACGCATACGTCCCGAGTTCGATCCTTGACACACGCACATTCTCGGTAATAAAAATGTTCCTTTTTAAACTGAACCGGATCCACTCGTAGTTAGATGTTAAGTTTAATGAAAACCGGAATAATAACCAAGATAGACACACAATCCAGTGGTGGACTGTGTGCAGTTTAAATCATACGTCGCGGGTTCGAGTCCAGACTACCGCACCGGTTCTGGCAATTATCAAACTTTTTATATAAGGACATAAATGAATTTATCTAGTTTGTATATAAGTATAATTAAAAACAGAAATATTTCGGTTAGACACGTAGCTCAGTTGGTAAGCTGCGTGCACGCTACGGGAGGTCACCGGTTCGAGTCTCACCCAGCGCATAACACATACAAACGACCGAACTGGTCAACGGTCAACAGTCCAGTGGTCAACGGTCAAAAAGTCAACATTTTTTTTAATTTTTTTTATTTATTTATTTTATTTAAAAATCAATTAAAAATACTTAAAAATAACGTTTTTAAAGTTAGAAAATAGCCTTAAACTTACAAAAATATATCCAATAATCCTACTAAAATTGATTAATAAAATCCGCTTATTTACCGAACCGTTATGTTATTATCTAGGTTAGTTCCTCTCGTGGTTAAATCCAATTTTGTGCGCATTCATCATCAATCCAAGAAACGCAACCACTGTGAGTGAATTCTTACAAATTCCCCTTTTTATTCACGTTTTGGGGTGTATCATGTGTCGCTTAAACTAATTCATTTATTCAAACTCGTGCTATACCATATTATGATTTAAACTTAGAATGTAAATATTGTTTGTAGTTATGTATTACATATTGTCAAGTTGTATGCAAATTACTTGTTAGGCCCATCAGTTCCTCGTGGGAGACGAGTTGAACAACGCGTGCCTTAAAACTCATTCATTAGGCCCATCAGTTCGTAGAACAACGCGTGCCTCAAAACTCATTCATTAGGCCCATCAGTTCCTCGTGGGAGACGAATTGAACAACGCGTGCCTCAAAACAATCTATTATTGTATGTGTGTGCATTATTTAATATTAAGTGTTTTGTGAATAAGTTTACATCTATATTTACTCATATGTGGTTATGCACTTTATTTTATAATCAATTCAATAAACTTGTTCAAATGTTTTTCATAGGATTCACTCGCCAACTTTTTGTTGAACCAAAAAACCATTTTTACACATGATACAGGTGAACAGGATGAAGCAAGGAAAACATAGGAAGTGCTTTAGAAGAAAATAATGAAGTCTAGAAAGATGTGTAGAACATGTTGTAATTATGATTGTATGATCCCCTTTAGATTGTAATAATAAATATGAAACGTTATAATAAATGTCATGAGCTTTGATGAAAACCCAATCATGCCCCGATCACCTTTTCCGCCGCGGGTCGGGTTTTGACAGTAGTCATGTGGGCCCCCAGTATATGTCCCCCATACTTGGCCTAGGTAGTCATGTGGGCTCCCATGACTACTGGGCTCTGTAGGGTTCACATTGGTGTTGGCCTGTTTAACATTCACACCACCCGAATAAAAATCGTAAAACATGATTGCGAGATACAAGGTCGGAGGGTGTCCAGGTGTAGACATAGTGACAACTCGAAGTGGGGTTAGTTCACACGACGTTCGGAGTGGCACGCTTTGGAGGTCCTTCGTACTCTCATCATTAGTCCCCAGGTAGGCAATCTGGTCCGTTATATTGGATTTATACGAATACCAACCTAGACAGGATGTTTCGACTACCAGTACTTGTACCCTTCCAGTTACTACATGCCGTCGTAGAACTCACTTTGATGAGATTGAAAAATGAAAAACATCACAAAACTTTGAGAAAGAAAGCATGAAAATGTTTTAAATATGTGAGAATTGAAATGTGCATGATGCATATATGTGTAAGCATGTTATGTTTGACAATATGTATAACACATTAAATATCACACCAAACCATATGATAGTGGGAGTGCTTGCATGCATTTGTATGTGAAATAATTGTAAACAAGTAAATATCATAAGTTTGCATATAACCAAATAGCACGTAAGCAATTAAAATCTAATCGACTATAGTATAGGCTCTAAAGGTCTAATAACCTATCCTATATCCCTATAGTCAAAAGCTCTGATACCAATCTGTCACACCCTGACCCGCAGCGGAAATGGTAGTCGGGGCGTGTTTGGGTTTTCATCAAAGCTCATGACATTTACTATAATAAAGTTTCAAATTTATTATTTCCAATTAAACAACAAACATACAAACACAACATGTTCTAAACAAAGCTTTCATAAACTCTTTATTTTTCTTCTAAAGCAAATTCCTATGTGTTCCTTGCTTCAACCTGTCCACCTGTATCATGTGTAACAAAAATAGAGATTTCGGTCAACAAAAGTTGGCGAGTAAATCTTATTTAATCATTTGAAAGAAATAGTATATTAATTAATTTAATAAAAAATGTGCATGAACCAAATATGAGCATACGTATATGTATACAATCTACAAACCACATAATAATCTAGCAAGCACACACAAGCATGATAAATGATGAACTATGAGATCAAGGCTCAATCAAACGGAGCCGATCTAATGAGGCACGTGATGCTCAACTCGTCTCCAACGGGGAAACTGATGGGCCTAATAAGAATGTTTGCACACAAATGAGATAATGAATAATGAGCTGTGAGATCAAGGCTCAATCAAACGGAGCCGATCTATTGAGGCACGCGATACTCAACTCGTATCTGACAAGGAGCTGATGGGCCTAGTGACAGCTTGACTGCACTGAGAAAGTAATACCACAAATAACAATGAACCAAATATCACATAACACGTTAGTTCATATACAGGTAATAGCATAAGTGTTTAAATAAATAAGTTAAATAAAATGACACATAATACACCCCAAAACATGAATAAAAGGGGAAGTTCGTAAGAATTCACTCATAGTGGGTGCGGGGTTTCTTGGATTGATGACGAAAGCACACGATTTTGGATTTAACCAACGAGAGAAACTAACCTAAATAGCCACGTAATAATTCGGTAAATAAATAATTTTTATTTGAAATTAATATTTTAGATGAATGCTTTTTATTAGATTTTTAGATCTATGTTTGTGATATTTATTACAGTTTTTAAACTTAAAAAGCCTTTTTTTAAGTATTTTTAAATAATTTTAATTAAAATAATAAAGAAAATAATAAAAAAAAAAATATAGACCTTGTCAGGTCTAACCGTCTGACCGGTCGGATCCCATATAATTTTTTGGCTTCGTGTGTGGTTCGAACTCGTGACCTCCCGTATACGTGCACACAGCTCTACCAACTGAGCTACGTGTTTAACCCGAAATAACTCTGATTTTAATTACATATATATACTAGTTATCTTAAACCTTATTTTGTTTTTAATAAAAAGATTTATTAACTGCCCAAAACCGGTTACAACAACACGTTTCGAACCCATGACCTACAGTTCACGTGCACACAGCCCAGACCTGATTAAACACTGATTTACATTAAATATATATTCAAGTTGAAAGGTGATCTGATTAGGTATATAAAAAATGATTTTTATTTCAGAAAGTCGGACACGCATAAGACTCAAACCCGGGTGTGCTTGTTTATATTGCACACAGTCCACCATTGGACTGTGTGTCTAACCCGGTTTAAAACCCATTTTTAATTATAATAATATACTTTTTAAATTTCATCTTCTTCATAACAAAAACCAGTTTTGACATAACCCGATTATCAATCTGATATTGCTTATTGGATTTGTTTTACTTCGACTGACAATAACATAAATAAAACGAGAAAGATTCGAGATGATTATACCGAACAGGTGTGATCTCCGGTGATGTTTCAGGCAAAGTGTGCTTCGAACGCAAAGGATCCTTCTGAGAGTTTAGAGTGGTGTTGAGAGTGTGAGCGAGTTCAACTAAGGTGCTAGGATTGCTATTTATAGAGTAGGCAATGGCTTGATTGAATTTTCGATTTCATAGGTTTCGGTCAAAATTTAAATGCCGCAATAATTGTATAACCGTTTTTTGGAGGTTGTTGACTCGATAATTAAGTATATTACTTAATTTGAAAACGGTTACATTCGTTTCTTGTAGAGATGTATGAATTCATGATGATTGCTGGAGATTACGTACGGCTGTTACAGCCTTCTTTTGAATCTGGATTAATGGGACGAATACATAAATGATTAATGGATACGGTTTCTTTCAATGTTGTGCGGGTTTGTAACGGTGTGTAGTGTGTGTTAACTGGGTGGTGACCCGGGTTCGATACCCGTGGTCTACACTTTTGTTGATTTATTTACTTATTTATATTTATTATTTTTTATTACTTATTTTTATTTATTACATTATTATTTTAACTCTATTGCTTTATTTATTATTAAATGCTAATAATAATATAGTAAATTTTATACTTTCATCATATATGCATAACAAACATCATGCGTATGTTTAAATTATAAAAACGGAGCGGGTTTGAGAACCTGTTTTTCGTCAGATGTTACAGTACATGTCGTTTGGGACCTGCTGTGGTTCAGTATATATACCCAGCATTGTCTTTTAGAAGGTAACACCTTGAACAAAGAGTTTGTGAGGTTATCATTATGTATTCATACCGAGACTCAGCTGAAATCAATATACGTATCTTTGTGTGTATTGATTGTGTATTGCTTGGTTTGGTGCTTTAACTTGGATTCGCACTCGTTATAGCATTTACAACAAGAAATTATTATGGTTTAAGATCAATATTAGGACCTACAATACTATCTTACTTTAAGACCAACAAACACTTAAAACTACTTTACAAATTACTTTAGATACACAAAACTTAAATATGCATGTAACTTTAATTGATGTATCTGTTTTTTCTTGCTAAGTTTTCTATGTTAGATCTCATTATTCATTTTGCACCTCTGGAAAGGTGATGCAGTGTGAAGCATTCAGCAGCCCTACAGATCTTTCATCTTTCACTTAAGTTTGTATGCTCTTTCTTTCCTTGTTTCTTGGTTTTTTGCCATTATAAAATCAGTTACCCATCCTCATGTGACCAGTCGGTTAAGTGGTTAGGAATCTCTGGTCTTGATGAATCAGGCTAGAGGCCCCGGTTTCATGTATATTCTACATGAAATGACAATTAGCTATACAACTAGAACTACAAATTGATGAACAATTTTGCAAGTCAAACATTGGCTGTAATGTTTGATTTGAAGTAGTTAACACATACAATTACTTGAAATTAAAAGAACCTTAATATTAAATTTCACGGTTTGCTATAGATTTATTGATGCCGGATCATGCATACTTTATTTTCTTGATACACAGGGTGTTTCATGCTGTAAATATGGTCAAGTAAATGCCATGTAATATGTTAATGGTACGCTTTTATATTTCTCTGTTATGAATATATGCCTATTATGACTTAAGAAATATGTGGTGATAGAAAGATACAAGGGTGAAACAGTAATTCTTGGATTACCAAAGTGTTATATATTTGGATAATTTGGCGGGGAAAGTCGCTAACGAGAGGTAATTGGCTTTTTCTTACTACCGTAAAACAATTCATCATCCTTTCCCGTCTTCTCTTGATTTCTGATCTGAAAGTTTGTGTATATTATTTCTTTCAAACATTTACACTTATATCTTTCAAGATTTGTTACACACATATAAACACGTGAGCGTTTTTATTTATAAACATTTGCATTAATCATGGAGCAATATAGGCATAGAATCCTCTAGTGTTGATAATTTGATTCAGTAATAATCATAATGTCACACACCCTCTCTTTAAAGTAGAGGTCAAGAGAAGGGAAACTAAGTTTTTGTGTTAAAATAAGTTAATTAAGTCCCTCTTTATAAAGTTTGGTAGATTAATTTATTTGTATCCCATGATTACATTGTTTTTGAACGGCTAATGTTACCTCATTTACACCAATCATTCTAAATTATTCCCCATTGCCTAGGTTTGAGCCTAGGACATCTCCTATAAGTGGCATATACCTCTACCAAGTAGGCTACCCCATATTGATGTATCCCATGATTACAAAAATTGTTTTTTTAATTGCTTTGATCAAAACTGTGATTACAGCTGTGAATTTGGTCTTCAACAATGACCATCTTTCTTTGTTTACATTTCTTGTTTTGATCTCTTTTTTTGTCTTCTACTTTTTGTTAATGGTCCAAGCCTGCCTAATCGCAACAATACGGAAATTTCTCAGTACCAACTGTGAGTTCTTATAAAAGATGGTTTATACATATCTTCTGTTTTATAGATAATTAGCATCAACTTACTCATCACATGTCTAGGAAAAGTCCCAACATGAATTCATATAGCTATTCATCTGATAGATGTTTCCAAATTGTGCAAATTTTACAGGATTCATTATATTCTGGAAAATTATGCTCACTTGACAGATTCAGCCATGATGACATAATCGACTTGAAAAGGTTTTGTTATATAATGTGTGGAATACGGTGACCGGTATAGCCAACCTATGATGTGGATTGGGATCTACATTGCTATAGCGTCGATTTTCTGCACCGTTGCCATGTTGGCCGATTTAGTGCATGGTTTCAGAAATAAAAAGTTTTGGTTTCCATGTAAATATAAACAGTAGCCATGAAACTGACAGTTGATTTAAGTAGCGAAATGGCAAGTTACACAGACCAAGCAACCAAGGTAGGAAGTTTGGCTTTCATGTGCACGATGATGGCCAACTTAAGGCCTTCTTTGGCATCCATGGACAATAAGACGCTGCTAGCAAATGTAATAGGTTTGTCTATTCTCGTTATCACCATGATAGTAAACGTTTACATTCAGATAAATACTACAGCTATTGGTCATCTCGGTATGGTGTTTCGATGTCCGTGTGCTTTATTATTCATTGTGGCTGCATACATTTATGCGGCCATCATCCTATTGTTACTAATAATAATGATTTCATCATCTCTAACAATTACAGCCTTAAAGGAAATTTTAGAATACAAGTATCAGGCGGTAAACAAAATATCTTTAACTAATCAACATCTTCAACATATTCAAATGTCTATGGCTCAGAAACTGAGACAACATGTGAGAAGGTACTGGGTCATGGCAGAAACTAGTAGCCCTCAGTTTGTGATGGCTAGTAATCCATTATCCCCTGCTTCTGGGCTAATCTGTGTAATTACTCTCCTCATTAACTTATTTTTGGTGGTTGTAATTGCATTTGGAGGCATTCAGGAATATAAAGCTGATAAATCGCCTTACAAATGGTCAGCAACTGTCATTTTTATAACACAGTTCATTGGAGTTGTGGTGGGAGCCATTGCTCCTGTGTTTAGATGTTTTTCAGTTTTAAGATTCAAGTTTGATAGGAATCATTTCATGTCTTTTAAAGTAGACACATACTGGACCCAAAAGTTGGATGAGTGGAAACAAACTCCTATACCTTTTCAATCAATAAGTAGAAGATCAAGAAGTATCATGTGTAATTCAAAATATATCGTTCTAAACCTTTGCATTGGAATTCAGAAGGTTGCTGTTCTATTGTGCAAGGTGATATGGCTCATAGCTACAATATTTGTCATCAATTGTTTATGTTGTTGGAAGTCATTGAAGCCCAGTTGGTTTTCCCCACCCATCACCTCAACAACTGCTGATATAGATGAAGACCTCGGTAATTACGCCTTACAAGTTGACGATGAGATGGAGCTTGCTGGAAAAACACTGAAGAGAATTTCAAAATCAGTGGATTTCTTTCATATTGAAGGTTAAGAAGGAACAAAACAACAATCTTATAGAGCTTCTCAAAAAATCTACCGGGTTTAGAGGAGTAGAGATCTTTGACAGCGATCAGGTTCAACCTCTGCTTCCTGTTGCACTTGTCAACAGCTGGAGCTTACTGATAATAACCTTAACATGCATTGCTGTTGCTCTCCCTAATATCCCTAAGGACATAGTAGAGAATTTGCTCAAAAGTGTTGGTGAAGGTCTTTCATACACGCATCTTGTGGAAGAAACCCTCAATTGTTCAAGTGAATATGTAAATATTCAAAAGGCCAGCATATCCTTATGGCACGAGGTCAAAAACAAATGCAAGTGGTTGGGCAATCCTCCATCAAAAAACGTTGTTAAAGGGAAAACCGCAACGGAGATTATTATATGGTTTGCTGATAAAGCTAAGGAAACTGTGACTAAAATCAAGGCAAGTACTTATGGGGACCTGGTTGATAACCCTCCTAAGATGTTGATTGCTGCCAATTCAATGCAACGAATCACGCAGACAATCTTGCTTAGATACCAATGCAACGTAGAACCAATTACCAAAAAGCAGTTATTTGCCTTATTAAATGGCATGATTGCAGACATATTCTGTGCTTGCTTCACCAACATACCACGTGTCGTAACAACGGGATGCCATGAAAGTGTGATAGAGAAAAGAGAGGCAAGTGTGAAGGTTGCAGCCAAGCTTCTTGGTAAGACTTCAAAGATAATAGAAAAACTAGAGACTTATGAACTACCAAACATGGATAATGACAAGATGGCACATATTGATGAGTGGCGTCTTAATTTGAAGCGATCTATCCCATAAGGTAATATCTATTGCTTAATTAAGCACAATCTAATTTGTTGTCTTATTGAGTTTTGCTTGCTTAGTTTTCTATGTTTTAGTCTAATTATTTCTTTTGTACATCTCTTAAAGGTGATGCAGGGTGAAGTATTCAGCAGCTACACAAATCATCCATCATAAAGCCTCTTAACAGCGATCTTTCACTGAATTTGCATTCTATTTCTTTCCTTTCTTTTATTTTGATTTTTGCAAGTCTTTTATATGAAGCTTCACATGTATCATATATCAGCTTGCTTATTTGCTCCCGAATATTCGAATGGGTTCCCAACCTCATGGCTCGTGTGACAATTCCAAAAGATTGATTTATGAAAGCTAATGTTATAATTATCTGTTACACAAGAAACCATACATGAGTATTTTTGTTTGTTGATATTAGAGTTTTGTGATCTTGATGAATCAGGCTAGAGGTCCTATCTCATATATATATACACACACATATATATACTCTGATAAGTCCTCTAGATGCTATTAGTTGTTATTGTGGGTCATTGTAGACTCCATATTTCCATACGATTTCAAAACGCCAAAAATTTATAAACATTTCCTTCTACACATAAAATTTGACCAAAATACCCTTATAACGAGATTTAGCAATCGTCATCGTTTTAAAAAAAAGAAAAGAAAAGATAAAGATCTTTTAATACCATTTAACCAAACTACCATGCCACAAGTATCAAGTTAATTCACTTACAAGGGATACAAGCATAAAATTCATATTTTACAACCCAAAAAGTTTATAACCCGTTTGGCGTTCAAAACATAACCGGAAGCGCATAAGAGTAACAAGGTGTGTTCGATCCGAGCTTCGCTTGTCGATTAAACATCAACTTTACCTACACCACAATCACAAAGTCAATATTAACTCGCTTTTAACTTCATAATTCTAACTTACACTATTGTGTTACACATTCTTTATGAAATCTTCCATTCATTGACCCGTTTGAAACGAATCACATTCATATCCATGCTTATACATACTAGTCCGTTTATAACAGTTAAATTTACAACACTAACTTAGTTTAAACCTTATAAAGCCTTATAAATCGCCAAAACTAGTAAGTATAAGAACTTACCTTTGTCTCGTTTTGATGGTGATTCGGTATTGCTTGCTCCTTCCTCTTTCACTCCTAAAACAACAAATTTAACATACTTAAATCTTATGTTTTCAACTCATTCTTTTCTTGACATAACATATATAGTAATTTTTCACGTTCTTGACATGAGCCATTTAGTAACATAATTACATTTGATCTTAGAAATCACACAAAACCTCTATTCTAAGCATTTCATCAAACACTTGGTGTGCGTACCAAGATCAAAGCATAAAGTACAAGTATTCTTTGCATATTCTTCCCTTTTCATTACATAAACTTCATAATCGATCAAATTCACACAATCATCATCATCATCTAGCACACAATCATCTACTAATGTTCTAATACACTAAATTTTTACATTAACACCATATGGATTGCACTAACATGACCATCATTCATCATCCTAGTTCTATCACAAATGGGTTTCATCATGAATCATCAATATAATCAAAATTTAAGCATATATCATCTTCTATTTAGTGATTAGATCATATTCATACTGATTTTATCTAATTTTATAGATTGCTCATAACCCACTTATATGAAATTTCATCAAATCACAAAATTTAACTTACCTCTTGTTAGACTAGTTAAGATGATTAAGATTAAATGTTCATGCAGGGAGAGGGGCCTGAATTCCTTCTTGATTTTCTTAATTTTTGTAAAGATAGGGGTTTTCTCCTTCCCCTGATGTTGTTCTGGTCGCCACACACACATCAAGTATGTGTGGTGTGTGTAAGTTTTATGTTTATAAAACTGAACTTTCTTCTATTACCTCTTTTGGTCCCTCTAGTATGAACATTTATATTTGACACATTTTAACTTATACATAACTAGACATAATTAAAATTTGGGGTGTTACAAGTCCACCCTTCTTATGGAAGGTTTCGTCCTCGAAACCTGAATACATACCATATAAGTTCGGGTAGAACTTTCGCATTTCATCCTCTGGTCCCAAGTAAGATCTGAACCCTTCCTGTGTTGCCATTGGACTAATACTTGCTTAACTTCCTTATTGCGGAGGGTCTTTACCTTGGAATCCTTTATAGCTACCGGTTTTTTCGATATAGTTCATTCCTTCGTCCACCACAATGTCTTCAAGTGGTATGTGAGCCATTTCATCTGCAAGACACTTTCGTAATTGTGATGCATGAAAAGTGTTGTGAATGCCGTCTAAGGCCAGGGGTAATTCTAGCCGATATGCTACCGTTCCAATACGAGCTAAAATTTTATATGGCCTGATATAACGAGGACCCAATTTCCCTCGTTTACGAAATCGAATTACGCCTTTCCATGGGGAGACTTTCACCAACACTCTGTCCCCCACCTGAAACTCAATGGGACGCCTTCTCTTGTCCGCATAGGACTTATGTCGGTCCTGTGCTGCCTTTAACCGAGCTCGTACAAGATCGATCTTTTCATTGGTTCTTGCCACTATATCCTTGGGAGCAAGCTCTATTTGTCCCATTTCTCCCCAACATACAGGGGTCCTGCATTTTCTTCCGTACAACATTTCGTATGGCGCCATCTTAATACTACTTTGGTAGCTATTGTTATATGAAAATTCTACTAGTGGCAAGTGGTCATCCCAATTTCCCCCAAAATCCAAGACACATGCTCTTAACATATCTACCAAGGTTTGTATGGTTCTTTCTGATTGTCCATCCGTTTGAGGATGATATGCTGTACTTAAATGCAACTTGGTGCCCGTATTTTCGTGAAATCTTCTCCAATAATGAGAAGTAAACCTGGTGTCTCGATCCGAGACAATAGATACAGATACCCCATGACGGGAGACTATTTCATTCACAAATATTTCCGCCATCTTTTTGATGAGTAAGTCTCTCGTATTGGTAGGAAATGAGCACTCTTTGAAAGACGATCGACAACAACCCAAATAGCATCGTGACCCCTTTTTGTTTTGGGAAGTTTGGTTACCAAATCCATGGTCAAGTTTTCCCATTTCCATACCGGAATCTCCAACGTTGGAGTTTCCCATATGGCTTTTGATGTTCCACTTTCACTTGTGAGCATGTTAGGCATATGGATACATACTTAACAATATCATGTTTCATTCCCGGCCACCAATAATCTTCTTTCAAATCTCGGTACATTTTGGTGGCTCCGGGATGAACTGAGTAGCGGGACTTGTGTGCTTCTTCAAGTAATAAAGTCTTTATATCATAGTAACGTGGTATCCAAGTCCGGCCATACCTTGTCTTAATCCCATTTGCATTCGTTTCAAGCTTATCAACAAACCCTTTCGTCCTTTCACCTTTTGGATTACTTGCATTCAATGACTTAGTTTGAGCTTCTCTTATTGCTTCGATAAGGTTAGGTGTGACTATCATTCTAATCGACCTCGAATTGGCGGTGGATATTCCTTCCGACTTAAAGCATCTGCTACGACATTGGCTTTACCTGGATGGTAAAAAATGTCGCAATCATAGTCTTTAATCAATTCTAAACACCTTCGTTGTCTCATATTAAGGTCTTTTTGTTCGAAGAAGTATTTGAGACTCTTATGATCTGAGTATATTGTACATTTCATTCCATACAAATAGTGTCTCCAAATCTTCAATGCATAAACCACAGCTGCCAACTCTAAATCATGAGTCGGATAATTGCCTTCGTGTTGTTTAAGTTGTCTTGAAGCATATGCAATGACCTTACCCCGTTGCATTAAGACACACCCTAATCCTTGGTGTGATGCATCCGTGTACACCACCAAATCTTCCATTCCCTCTGGTAAGGTTAAAACCAGAGAACTAGGCAATTTTTCTTTTAGCATTTGGAAAGCCTTCTCTTGTTCGAGACCCCATGAAAACTTTTCTTCTTTCTTCGTTAATCTAGTTATAGGTAAGACTTTTTTAGAGAAATCTTTAATAAATTTCCTATAATAGCCAGCTAAACCTAGAAAACTTCTACTTCATTAACATTCTTTGGGGGTAACCATTTAATTACAGCCTCTACTTTGGATGGGTCCACTGAAATTCCTTTCTCATTAATCACATGGCCTAAGAATTGCACCTCTCTGAGCCAGAATGCGCATTTAGAAAACTTAGCGTATAACCTTTCTTTACGGAGTGTCTCCAATACTTCTCGTAAGTGATGAGCATGTTCAAACTCACTCTGAGAGTATACCAGAATATCGTCTATAAATACTATGACAAATTTGTCCAACATACTTCGGCATACTCTATTCATTAAATCCATAAATGCGGCTGGAGTGTTAGTTAACCCAAAAGACATTACTAAAAACTCGTAGTGTCCGTAACGGGTTCTAAACGTAGTTTTAGCCACGTCTTCTTCCTTTACTCTTAACTGGTGATATCCTGAACGTAAATCAATCTTTGAAAACCAACTTGCCCCTTGTAGTTGATCGAAGAGGTCATCTATTCTTGGTAAAGGGTATCGATTTTTCACCGTAAGCTTATTGAGCTCTTGATAATCGATGCACATGCGCATCGAACCATCCTTCTTTTTTACAAATAAAACAGGTGCTCCCCAAGGAGATACACTAGGGCGTACGAAGCCCTTATCAAGGAGTTCTTGCAAATGGACCATTAATTCTCGGACTTCAGTGGGAGCCAATCGGTATGGGGCTTTGGCTACCGGCTTGGCATTTGGTTCCAATTCAATCCGAAATTCTACTTCCCGTTCAGGTGGAAATCCCGGCAATTCATCTGGAAATACATCCGGGTATTCATTCACAACTCTTGTAGTTCTTATTGTTACAGTGTCTTGTTTAGTATCTACCACATAAGCTAAAAATTCTTTACTTCCATTTTTACATATTTAACTGCTTCAACAATGGTACATAATTAGTCTCTACTCTTCTTTCCCCGTAAATGCTTACTCGCTTCCCTTTAGGAGACATAATATGTATAATCTTGCTTCCACATAAAATTTCCGCATGGTGTTGGGATAACCAATCCATACCTATTACCACCTTGAATTCTCCCAAAACCATGTGAATAAGATCGATATCAAATACTTCATCCTCTATGGTGATCTTACACTTTCTACATATCTCATGTAACAAATAACTCTTACAATCAGCTATTTCTACTTCTAAAGGTGTGGGCATTCTTTCTATTACAAATGAGGGGGAATGTATGATTTCACTTGACACAAATGACCTACTAGCTCCCGTATCAAATAATACATATGTTGGTATAGAGTTGAACATAAATATACCTGATACAACATTCGGGTGTGTCCTTGCCTCTTCCGATGAAATCTGGAACATTCTTCCTTTGGCCTTGATGGGTTCCTACTTCTTTCCTTCCTTTCTTGTTCCTTGTTGGAGCTTTGGGCACTCGGCTTTCACATGGCCCGACTCATTACAGTTGTAACATACCCTCTTAGGATTAGGACAATTGTAGTATGGGTGCCCTTCTTGACCACAGTTATAGCATCCCCTTTTTCCCATTAAACATTCACCGGAATGAAGTTTCCCACATGTCTTACATCGTGGAAATCCTCCTTTCGAAGTTTCCTTCTTACTATGATCTTGAATCTTAGGTCTTTTAGGAGTGCCTTGAAGTGATCCCTTTTCACTTTGCCTTTTCTCCCCTCGTTCTTCTTGCCTCTTCAATTCGATCATTCTATCCCTTGCCCAATTGATGAGCTCGTTTAATGTTTTGCATTTAGAAGGGGTAATGAACTCTCTATACCCAGCTTTTAACATATCATGATAGCGGTTAATCTTCATCCTCTCCGTTCTTGTGAACTCCTTACAAAACTTCATTTTGTCAAGGAAAATGTTTGTGATTTCATCGATTGTTCATTCTTTTGTCGAAGACGGAGAAAGTCTTCTTGAATTCGATCTATAGCCGACTGTGGACAATGATATTTCATGAAAGGTTCTTTGAATTCTTTCCAGGTAAGAGTTGAGAGTTTATGTTCACCAATTTCCTTACTATACGCATCCATCAATCTTTAGCTTGTCGCTGAAGTTGTCCCGTGGCGAACATAACTTGGTCTTCTTTCTCACAATGACTTCGGATGAACACCCCTTCTATATTAGAAACCCATCTTTGACATTCTATGGGATCTATCTCTCCATTATAAGATGAGGGTTTACATGCCATAAATTCCTTGTAGGTACACCGTCTAGCTTCCTTCTTACCTTGCATCCCGCTTATCATTTCCTTCAGCTCATCCATCTTACTTGTCATCATGGTTTCTACCACATTTAGTACTTGACTTTCCACTTCTTGTGCTATGCGAGGGATGTTTACTTCAAGTGCCCTTCCTACTTCTTCCGCAATTTGCTTATTTAACTCATCCTGAGTTATTCGTTCCATAGTATCTGAACTTTCTTTGTTAGTTATCTACAATTACATACTTACGTTAGAGATCATTCTATTTATTCTTTGTAACATTCTATATTTATATGCCTTCCATGTTTCATTCTTACATGGCTGAAACTCTTGTAATTCTTATTCGAACCTTCTCCTGTTCAAATTTTGGTAAATTCTTTTGTCTACTTACCGATTTTCTAATCATTCTTATGTTAAATACCAAAATTCAACTTAAACAGCAGTTCGCAATTGTAGGCGGCGTTGGCGACGACCTGATGTCCCGTCGCTGACACACACGTAAAATGGGCGTCGGATCAAATGTTGCGTAGACAGTGTATTAACGCGTCGGACCAAGGAGGACCGTCAGCGACGCATAAGAAGCCCGTCGCCGACGCCTTGTCTAATTTCTTGACGCTGCAGATTCTTGTTTCTGCTATTTGGTCCGCTATTTAACATTTTTTCCCAGCCGAAATCATTTCATAACATCTCGCGATCTCACTAGTCGTAATATTATGTTAAATCCCTACAAACCCCTTCCCGTTTTAACGTATATAACAAGAACATTAAAATTTCTTAAGAACACTTACTAGTATCATGCCTCGGAACAAACACACTTTTGCATGAGCTCTCGGTTTGAGTTCAGGTACACTAGCTTTAGCACTTGAATCCCTCAAACTTTGGCTCTAATACCAACTTGTAGACTCCATATTTCCATATGATTTCAAAACGCCAAAGATTTATAAACATTTCCTTCTACACATAAAATTTGACCAAAATACCCTTATAACGAGATTTAGCAATCGTCATCGTTTAAAAAAAAAAGAAAAGAAAAGATAAAGATCTTTTAATACCATTTAACCAAACTACCATGCCCCAAGTATCAAGTTAATTCACTTACACGGGATACAAGCATAAAATTCATATTTTACAACCCAAAAAGTTTATAACCCATTTGGTGTTCAAAACATAACCGGAAGCGCATAAGAGTAACAAGGTGTGTTCGATCCGAGCTTTGCTTGTCGATTAAACATCAACTTTACCTACACCACAATCACAAAGTCAATATTAACTAGCTTTTAACTTCATAATTCTAACTTATACTATTGTATTACACATTCTTTATGAAATCTTCCATTCATTGACCCGTTTGAAACGAATCACATTCATATCCATGCTTATACATACTAGTCCGTTTATAACAGTTAAATTTACAACACTAACTTAGTTTAAACCTTATAAAGCCTTATAAATCGCCAAAACTAGTAAGTATAAGAACTTACCTTTGTCTCGTTTTGATAGTGATTCGGTATTGCTTGCTCCTTCCTCTTTCACTCCTAAAACAACAAATTTAACATACTTAAATCTTATGTTTTCAACTCATTCTTTTCTTGACATAACATATATAGTAATTCTTCACGTTCTTGACATGAGCCATTTAGTAACATAATTACATTTGATCATAGAAATCACACAAAAACCTCTATTCTAAGCATTTCATCAAACACTTGGTGTGCGTATCAATATCAAAGCATAAAATACAAGTATTCTTTGCATATTCTTCCTTTTTCATTACATAAACTTCATAATCGATCAAATTCACACAATCATCATCATCATCATCTAGCACCACAATCATCTACTAATGTTCTACTACACTAAATTTTTACATTAACACCATATGGATTACACTAACATGACCATCATTCATCATCCTAGTTCTATCACAAATGGGTTTCATCATGAATCATCAATATAATCAAAATTTAAGCACATATCATCTTCTATTTAGTGATTAGATCAATTATTCATACTGATTTTATCTAATTTCATAGATTGTTCATAACCCACTTATATGAAACTTTATCAAATCACAAAATTTAACTTACCTCTTGTTAGACTAGTTGAGATGATTAAGATTAAATGTTCAAGCAGGGAGAGGGGCCTGAATTCCTTCTTGATTTTCTTAATTTTTGTAAAGATAGAAGTTTTCTCCTTCCCCTGATGTTGTTCTGGTCGCCACACACACATCAAGTGTGTGTGATGTTAGTAAGTTTTATGTTTATAAAACTGAACTTTCTTCTATTACCTCTTTTGGTCTCTCTAATATAAACATTTATATTTGACACATTTTAACTTATACATAACTAGACATAATTAAAATTTGGGGTGTTATTCATTTATAATTATCTTTAAGAGATATTCATTTATAATTAACATATTTTGATCAATGCACAAAATTTATGAGTTTGGACTATTATGCCCTTACACTGCTATTGACTTATTACCGTGTGTTGTGTAATGGTATATATTGTCATTTATGAATCAAAGTTAGTTGTGCACAAATCACTATCCCTAAAGTGGATCAATGTTGTATACAAAATTACAAACCACATCCTTTATATAATAATAATAATAATAATAATAATAATAATAATAATAATAATTATTATTATTATTATTATTATTATTATTGTTATTATTATTATTATTATTATTATTATTTATTTCCTATTTGTCTCTTGTGAGTAATGTTGTCATCATTTCCTAAAAAACGTATGAAGAAAAAACAGGGCAACATTAATTACTGATGAATGAGCATGACCTAATGATAGTGATGAGGCCTATTTTTTCAGCATTCGATAGATGAGAGCATCGTTGGTTGGGTTTGAGCCACGTGTTTTGTTCCTAACTAACTGACTCAACTCAAAACACACCTTGTATCTTTTCGGGTGAATTCAATAATAGATGCATGTTGGCGTTCCAGTCTTTCTTCGCCTTTTATGGCCGCATATCTTTCTGTGCTAAGGAAAGGAAAATCGTGGATCCTGTTCTTTGAATCCAATTTTGCATTTCATCCCCTTGTTGGACACTATCTTATGAATGATAATATTTTTTTTATACAAGTATATTTGCATCTTATATGGCCAATGGTATGCCGTACAATAGTTGCATAATCCACTAACCATTTGTGTGCCCTAGTGATCGTAATGGTTCTTTAGACAAGTTAGTTGTCACAACCTGTTTTCTAATGTGTGACTCATGTTATTTACACACTTAGAAGAGATACTACACTAAAAATAGCTTAAGATTATACATTATATTAAAGACAAATTCTACATTAGTTTAAAATGTTGCTAGAAAAATCAGAGAGTTTAACGATAGACAAATGTCATGAATTGTTTTCATAATAGATAGCCAATCGATGCCTTTAATGTGTCAGCTTATTACCCTTTTCTACTTGAGGTCACATGATGTTCTAAAATACATGGTTAAAAAAATAGGCATGTTTATGTCGGTGACCTTAAAGTCTAAATAATCCAAATATATATATAGGATTAGGATCATTTGTGAACAATTTTTTGAAAATGAACTAATCTTGACAATTGATTATTTTTTAGATTAAAAAGGTAAGACTGACAGTAGCTCTCTCTCCCTTAATTAAAATCTCTTAATTTTATCATCTATTAATTCTCTATCTCTCTGACATTTTTAATTACTTCTCAATTATTTTAAACTCATGTAGAATCAGTTGCTAATAACGTATATGAAACTCCTAACAGAACTAAGTATTGGACACCAACTGTCCCTCCCGGATTCAAACAGTACATGAAACTCCTAACGGAACTAGGTCGTGGACTACAAAATACACATATGTATCAAAAGTTTGTACACATCTGTATAAACTAACAACTGTGTATCTTGTATAAAATGATAGTTAGCGAGACTGTACACATGTGTATGTACTAACAGTGGTGTATCTTGTATAAATTGATAGTTAGCGAGAATGTACACATGTGTATAAACTAACATCTGTGTATCTTGTATAAATTGATACTATCGAGACTATACACATGTGTATACACTAACAACTGGGTGTATCTTGTATATACGGAAACTAACAAGATTTTAGGAATTTTGATTATATTGTTTAATAAATGCAATTTACAAAACACGCAAATATCTTTCTGTCAATTAATTTAAAGGAAAGTTACAGCATTATAATTACAATCTTGCCATTGTTTAAAAATCTCTAGATGATATAATCCAATGGCTCAGATTAGTTCATACAGTTCACTCTCAACCTAGTGTTCACTCTAGAACCCTACCCTATAATATATATAATATATATATATATATAATATATATATATATAATTTTCTCATTGTTAATTAAGTACTTCGCCATTATTTTAAACTAGTGTAGAATCAATTGCTAATAACGTATCTTAAACTCCTAACGAAACTAAGTACTGGACACCAACTATCCTTCCCGAATTCAAACCATATATGAAACTCCTAACGGAACTAGGTCGTGGACTACAAAATACACAGATGTATCAAAAGTCTGTCTGTATAAACTAACAACTGTGTATCTTGTATAAACTGATAGTTAGCGAGACTGTACACATCTGTATATACTAACAGCAGTGTATCTTGTATAAATTGATTGTTAGCGAGACTATACACATGTGTATAAACAAACATTTGTGTACCTTGTATAAACTGATACTATCTGTACACATGTGTATACACTAACAACTATGTATCTTGTATATACGGAAACTAGCAAGATTTTAGAAATTTTGATTACATTGTTTAATAAATGCAATTTACAAAAGACGCAAATACCCTTATGTCAATTAATTTAAAGGGAAGTTACAACATTATAATTACAATCTTTCCATTGTTTAAAAATCTCTAGATGATATAATCCAATTGCTCAGATTAGTTCACACAGTTCACTCTCAACCTAGTATTCACTCTAGAACCCTACCATATATATATATTCATTTTATTTATAAACATGTCTTATAAAATCTAGTTCAAAGTACCATCACTTCATGGCCTATCAAGCTTTCCGACTTACAAAAGAATCAAATTCTATAACTGTCACACCCTGACCCGCAGCGGGATTAAAAGTCGGGGCATAATTGGGTAATCACCAAAGCTTATGATATTTACTAATAAGTTTCATATTTATTAAATTGAAATTAAAACTTCAAATATTCAAACACAATAAGTCATACAAGCACAATTAAAACCAAAACATTGTTCAGAACATAGAAATTTCGTTTAATCTTCTAAGGCCAATCCTACGTGTTTCTTTCTTCAGCTTGTTCACCTGTATCATGCGTAAAACAAAATTTTGGGTCAACAAAAGTTGGCGAGTGAATCTAAAACATTTAAGCGTTTATCATATTAGTTGTTTAAATAAAATAATTTGTGCATGAATCACAAGTGAGCATAGGTATATATATAAACCAAATAATATCCACAATGAACACATAGCATGATGAATGATGTACTTGAGATCAAGGCTCAATCCAACGGAGCCGATCTAATGAGGCACCTGATGCTCAACTCGTATCCCACGAGGAACTGATGAGTCTAATGAATGAAGGCACTGAAATGATATATTGAAATCACACATAACCATACAAACAATATACACCTTAGATCACGAAATGATGTTAGCACAAGTGTTAAAGCAAATAAACATGTACGACACGTGATACACCCCAAAACATGATTAAAAGGGAGTTTGTAAGAATTCACTCACCGTGGATGCGTACTCCTGATTGAGGATGAGTGCGCACGAGTGGAGGATTTGATCGACGAACGAGTACTAACCTAAAATAATAATATGATAATTTTAAATTATAAACAGGTTTGGATTTATTACTTTTTGTTAGATTTATTTGTGGTGGTTTTTGTTGAGATTAAATAATCTTTGAAATTATATATTTCATGTATTTTCTTATTTTACTAAAATATCAATATAAATAAAATAAAATAAGAGAAATTAATATAAAAAAATAATTGTCAGATCTGACATCTGACCGAATTCTTTATGAATATTGGATGCGTGGGGTGGGATTCGAACTCGAGACCTCGTGGTTGCGTGCACGTAGCTCTTCCAACTGAGCTACGTGTCTAACCCATTTTTAAACCCATGATATATATATATATATATATATATATATATATATATATATATATATATATAGTTAACTTCATCTTCTACATCTGAGTTTGCATGTAACCACATAAACAATTAAAATCTAATCGACTATAGTATAGGCTCTAAGGGTCTAATAACCTATCCTATATCCCTATAGTCAAAAGCTCTGATACCAATCTGTCACACCCCGACACGCAGCGGAAAAAGGTGATCGGGTCATGATTGGATTTTCATCAAAGCTCATGACATTTATTATAATGTTTCATATTTATTATTACAATTTAAAGGAGATCAAACAATCAAATCATACAAGTACAACATGTTCTATACATCTTTCTAGACTTCATTATTTTTCTTCTAAGGCAATTTCCTATGTGTTCCTTACTTCATCCTGTCCACCTGTATCATGTGTAAAAATGGTTTTTGGGTCAACAAAAAGTTGGCGAGTGAATCCTATGAAAACATTTAGACGTGTTATTGTATTGATTATAAAATAAAGTGCATAACCACATATGAGTAAATGTAGATGTAAATTTATTCATAAAACACATAATATTAATATTGCACACGCATACAACAAATGATTGTTTTGAGGCACGCGTTGTTCAACTCGTCTCCCACGAGGAACTGATGGGCCTAATGAATGAGTTTTGAGGCACGCGTTGTTCAACGAACTGATGGGCCTAATGAATGTTTTTGAGGCACGCGTTGTTCAACTCGTTTCCCACGAGGAACTGATGGGCCTAATAAATAATTTGCATACAACTTCACAATATGTAATACATCGCAACAAACAATATTTACATTCTAAGTTTAGATCATATAATGGTATAGCACGAGTTTGAATAAGCGAATTAATTTAAGCGACACATGATACACCCCAAAACATGAATAAAAAGGGGAATTTGTAAGAATTCACTCACAGTGGTTGCGTTTTCTTGGATTGATGATGAATGCGCACGAATTTAGATTTAACCACGAGAGAAACTAACCTAAATAATAACATAATGGTTCGGTAAATAAATGGATTTTATTTGAGATTAATAATTTTAATTCATAACCTTAATAGGATTTCTAGATTTATTTTTTGTGAGTTTAAGGAACATTTTCTAACTTTAAAAATATTATTTTTAAGTATTTTTAAATAATTTTCTGATTAAATAAATAAATAAATAAAAATGTTGACCGTTGACTTTGACCGTTGACCGGTCTGATTGTGTTTATTATGTGCGCTGAGTGAGGTTCGAACTCGTGACCTCCCGTACGCGTGCACGCAAGCTCTACCAACTGAGCTACGTGTCTAACCCGAAATAATCTCGTTTTTAATTATATATGCATATACATATTAGATTAATTCATTTCTGTCTTTATTTAAAAACTTGATAATTGCCAGAACCGGTTACAGAAGTAGGATTCGAACTCGGACCTGTGGTTTAACCTTGCACACAGTCCACCGCTGGACTGTGTGTCTAACCTGGTTAGAATATTGGTTTTTATTAAACTTAAATACTAACTGGAAGGTGTTCTTGGTCTTTCAAAAAAATTGAGATTTATCACCGGAAACCGGTTAAGTGCACGAATCGAATCGGGACGTGTGGTTTAAAATTGCCGGTCCAGGACTGTGTGTCTAACCCGTTTAAAAATCTGTTTTAAATTAAACTTATATATTAACAGTGCTTCATCTTCTTAGTTTATGAAACCAGAGAATCAACACGACTGTTTAATCGCAAAATTTTCATTGAATTAGTTGATTGATCAATACTGTTAACGAAATAATTTAAACAGAAAGGATTAAAGGTGTTGTACCGAACAGTTGTGATCTCCGATGAAGTTCCGGTGGCTGAGGTTAACTCCGGCGAAGTTTATCTTGCGACAGAAGACCTACAGGAGGTTTGAGGTGAGTGTGGGTGACTTCTTTCGAAGCTCTAGAAGTCCTATTTATAGAGTAAGGCAATAATGGGATAGATTCGGTTTTCCGGTGACCAATTCCGGCGAAATTGGAAATCTCCGGCGATGTTTCTGAGCACTTCAACTACGATAAAGTGTGCGGTCTTGAGCGAAAGGATTCCTGGAAGGTTGAGGGGGTATTTATAGGGTAGAACAGGATGTATTGGGTCTGTATTTTAGTCAAGGTTCGTAGTAAAGATTTTCCGGCGGTTACGACTACAATTGAGGGTCAGGCGTCGGTTATAACCAATGTAGACGTCGGTTATAACGTTATAGTCAAAAGGAATATGGCTAAACTCGTGGATCGCCGGATTTTCCTGTGATTGCGAGTTCAGCCGCGCTGGTAGTCCGGTTTGAATTCGGATTTCATCATAAGTATTATTTGTTTCGATATAATAACAAAGAAGTCAAGTGGCGGAGCGGTAAAGTGTTTGTTTGTTGGAACCTGCTGACCCGGGTTCGAAACCCGGCAGCTCCCTTTTATTTTTCTTCACTTGATTTTTATTGTTTAATAATTATAGTTTTTAAATTCTAAAATGTTTATTAATTATGTATCGTTTAAAATTAAAATAAACAATATATACGCAACGAAAATTTATGACTGACTATTCGGTTAATAAACGAAGCGGGTTTTGAAAACCCGTTTTTTGACGGACGTTACAATAAACGACCAGTAGCATAACGAACCTTATGATCCTTGGGACAGTCACAATTAAGGAAGGTACTCTCCATCTCTTCGAACCAACGAAGAAGAGCAGTGACCCTTTCAGTTCCTTCGTACTTTGGAGGGTACATGAGTTGAAATGCTTGTAGGTGCACTTGGTGGTGTTTGGGGGAGGATTGACAACATTTTGACCTTCTTGGTTGATTGGGATGATAGGATTAGCGGCAAGGACTTGTTGGACTTGAACTACAATGTCGGGAATCACAACGGCCATTTGTTGGGCTATTTGAGCAGCCATGCGCTCGCTGGATCTTTTTGATCTCCTACCTCTACGAGAGTGTCTAGAAGACATCTACAGGAAATGCGTAAGAGATTATGAGTTTGACGTTTTAGGTGCCATGTATCGTATAAAAGATTAATATCCACAAAACAGATGAGAAAAAAACAAATTTACTACATCCATAGGATGTCTTGGGCTTTGCTTATATTTGGGCCGCCATATGTCCCCCATACTTGGCCTAGGTAGTCATGTGGGCCCCCAGTATATGTCCCCCATACTTGGCCTAGGTAGTCATGTGGGCCCCCAGTATATGTCCCCCATACTTGGCCTAGGTAGTCATGTGGGCCCCCATGACTACTGGGCTCTGTAGGGTTCACATTGGTGTTGGCATGTTTAACATTCGCACCACCCGAATGAAAATCGTAAAACATGATTGCGAGATATAAGGTCGGAGGGTGTCCAGGTGTAGACATAGTGACAACTCGAAGTGGGGTTAGTTCACACGACGTTCGGTGTGGCACGCTTTGGAGGTCCTTCGTACTCTCATCATTAGTCCCCAGGTAGGCAATCTGGTCCGTTATATTGGATTTATACGAATGCCAATCTAGACAGGACGTTTCGACTACTAGTACTTGTACCCTTCCATTTACTACATGCCCGTCGTAGAACTCACTTTGATGAGATTGAAAAATGAAAAACATCACAAAACTTTGAGAAAGAAAGCATGAAAATGTTTTAAATATGTGAGAATTGAAATGTGCATGATGCATATATGTGTAAGCATGTTATGTTTGAAAATATGTATAACACATTAAATATCACACCAAACCATATGATAGTGGGAGTGCTTGCATGCATTTGTATGTGAAATAATTGTAAACAAGTAAATATCATGAGTTTGCATATAACCAAATAGCACGTAAGCAATTAAAATATAATCGACTATAGTATAGGCTCTAATGGTCTAATAACATATCCTATATCCCTATAGTCAAAGCTCTGATACCAATCTGTCACACCCTGACCCGCAGCGGAAATGGTAGCCGAGGCATGTTTGGGTTTTCATCAAAGCTCATGACATTTACTATAATATAGTTTCATATTTATTATTTCCAATTAAACAACAAACATACAAACACAACATGTTCTAAACACAGCTTTCATAAACTCTTTATTTTTCTTCTAAAGCAAATTACTATGTGTTCCTTGCTTCAACCTGTCCACCTGTATCATGTGTAACAAAAATAGAGATTTCGGTCAACAAAAGTTGGCGAGTGAATCTTATTTAATCATTTGAAAGAAATAGTATATTAATTTAATAAAAAAATGTGCATGAACAAAATATGAGCATACGCATATGTATACAATCCACAAACCACATAATAATCTAGCAAGCACACACAAGCATGATAAATGATGAACTGTGAGATCAAGGCTCAATCAAACGGAGCCGATCTAATGAGGCACGCGATGCTCAACTCGTCTCCAATGAGGAACTGATGGGCCTAATATGAATGTTTGCACACAAATGAGATAATGAATAATGAGCTGTGAGATCAAGGCTCAATCAAACGGAGCCGATCTATTGAGGCACGCGATGCTCAACTCGTATCTGACGAGGAGCTGATGGGCCTAGTGACAGCTTGACTGCACTGAGAAAGTAATACCACAAATAACAATAAACCAAATATCACATAACACGTTAGTTCATATACAGGTAATAGCATAAGTGTTTAAATAAATAAGTTAAATAAAATGACACATGATACACCCCAAAACATGAATAAAAGGGGAAGTTTGTAAGAATTCACTCATAGTGGGTGCGGGGTTTCTTGGATTGATGACGAAAGCACACGATTTTGGATTTAACCAACGAGAGAAACTAACCTAAATAGCCACGTAATAATTCGGTAAATAAATAATTTTTATTTGAAATTAATATTTTAGATGAATGCTTTTTATTAGATTTTTAGATCTATGTTTGTGATATTTATTACAGTTTTTAAACTTAAAAAGTTTTTTTTAAGTATTTTTAAATGATTTTAATTAAAATAATAAAGAAAATAATAAAAAAATATAGACCTTGTCAGGTCTAACCGTCTGACCGGTCGGATCGCATATAATTTTTTGGCTTCGTGTGTGGTTCGAACTCGTGACCTCCCGTATACGTGCACACAGCTCTACCAACTGAGCTACGTGTCTAACCCAAAATAACTCTGATTTTAATTACATATATATACTAGTTATCTTAAACCTTATTTTGTTTTTAATAAAAAGATTTATTAACTGCCCAAAACCGGCTACAACAACACGTTTCGAACCCCTGACCTACGTTACCGTGACACAGCCCAACCAGTTGGGCTGTGTGTCTGACCTGATTAAACACTGATTTACATTAAATATATATTCAAGTTGAAAGGTGATCTGATTAGATATATAAAAAATGATTTTTATTTCAGAAAGTCGGACACGCATAAGACTCGAACCCGGGTGTGCTTGTTTATATTGCACACAGTCCACCGCTGGACTGTGTGTCTAACCCGGTTTAAAACCCATTTTTAATTATAATAATATACTTTTTAAACTTCATCTTCTTCATAACAAAAACCAGTTTTGACATAACCCGATTATCAATCTGATATTGCTTATTGGATTTGTTTTACTTCGACTGACAATAACATAAATAAAACGAGAAGATTCGAGATGATTATACCGAACAGGTGTGATCTCCGGTGATTTTTCAAGCGAAGTGTGCTTCGAACGCAAAGGATCCTTCTGAGAGTTTAGAGTGGTGTTGAGAGTGTGAGCGAGTTCAACTAAGGTGCTAGGATTGCTATTTATAGAGTAGGCAATGGCTTGATTGAATTTTCGATTTCATAGGTTTCAGTCAAAATTTAAATGACGCAATAATTGTATAACCGTTTTTTGGAGGTTGTTGACTCGATAATTAAGTTTATTACTTAATTTGAAAACGGTTACATTCGTTTCTTGTAGAGATGTATGAATTCATGATGATTGCTGGAGATTACGTACGGCTGTTACAGCCTTCTTTTGAATCTGGATTAATGGGACGAATACATAAATGATTAATGGATACGGTTTCTTTCAATGTTGTGCGGGTGTTGTAGCGGTGTGTAGTGTGTGTTAACTGGGTGGTGACCCGGGTTCGATACCCGTGGTCTACACTTTTGTTGATTTATTTACTTATTTATATTTATTATTTTTATTACTTATTTTTATTTATTACATTATTATTTTAACTCTATTGCTTTATTTATTATTAAATGCTAATAATAATATAGTAAATTTTATACTTTCATCATATATGCATAACAAACATCATGCGTATTTTAAATTATAAAAACGGAGCGGGTTTTAGAACCCGTTTTTCGTCAGATGTTACAGTACATGTCGTTTGGGACCTGCTGTGGTTCAGTATATATACCCAGCATTGTCTTTTAGAAGGTAACACCTTGAACAAAGAGTTTGTGAGGTTATCATTATGTATTCATACCGAGACTCAGCTGAAATCAATATACGTATCTTTGTGTGTATTGATTGTGTATTGCTTGGTTTGGTGCTTTAACTTGGATTCGCACTCGTTATAGCATTTACAACAAGAAATTATTATGGTTTAAGATCAATATTAGGACCTACAATACTATCTTACTTTAAGACCAACAAACACTTAAAACTACTTTACAAATTACTTTAGATACACAAAACTTAAATATGCATGTAACTTTAATTGATGTATCTGTTTTTTCTTGCTAAGTTTTCTATGTTAGATCTCATTTTTCTTTTTGCACCTCTGGAAAGGTGATGCAGTGTGAAGCATTCAGCAGCCCTACAGATCTTTCATCTTTCACTTAAGTTTGTATGCTCTTTCTTTCCTTGTTTCTTGGTTTTTTGCCATTATAAAATCAGTTACCCATCCTCATGTGACCAGTCGGTTAAGTGGTTAGGAATCTCTGGTCTTGATGAATCAGGCTAGAGGCCCCGGTTTCATGTATATTCTACATGAAATGACAATTAGCTATACAACTAGAACTACAAATTGATGAACAATTTTGCAAGTCAAACATTGGCTGTAATGTTTGATTTGAAGTAGTTAACACATACAATTACTTGAAATTAAAATGAACCTTAATATTAAATTTCACGGTTTGCTATAGATTTATTGATGCCGGATCATGCATACTTTATTTTCTTGATACACAGGGTGTTTCATGCTGTAAATATGGTCAAGTAAATGCCATGTAATATGTTAATGGTACGCTTTTATATTTCTCTGTTATGAATATATGCCTATTATGACTTAAGAAATATGTGGTGATAGAAAGATACAAGGGTGAAACAGTAATTCTTGGATTACCAAAGTGTTATATATTTGGATAATTTGGCGGGGAAAGTCGCTAACGAGAGGTAATTGGCTTTTTCTTACTACCGTAAAACAATTCATCATCCTTTCCCGTCTTCCCTTGATTTCTGATCTGAAAGTTCTGTGTATATTATTTCTTTCACACATTTACACTTATATCTTTCAAGATTTGTTACACACATATAAACACGTGAGCGTTTTTATTTATAAACATTTGCATTAATCTTGGAGCAATATAGGCATAGAATCCTCTAGTGTTGATAATTTGATTCAGTAATAATCATAATGTCACACACCCTCTCTTTAAAGTAGAGGTCAAGAGAAGGGAAACTAAGTTTTTGTGTTAAAAAATAAGTTAATTAAGTCCCTCTTTATAAAGTTTGGTAGATTAATTTATTTGTATCCCATGATTACATTGTTTTTGAACGGCTAATGTTACCTCATTTACACCAATCATTCTAAATTATTCCCCATTGCCTAGGTTTGAGCCTAGGACATCTCCTATAAGTGGCATATACCTCTACCAAGTAGGCTACCCCATATTGACGTATCCCATGATTACATAAATTGTTTTTTTAATTGCTTTGATCAAAACTGTGATTACAGCTGTGAATTTTGTTATCAACAATGACCATCTTTCTTTGTTTACATTTCTTGTTTTGATCTCTTTTTGTCTTCTACTTCTTGTTAATGGTCCAAGCCTGCCTAATCGCAACAATACGGAAATTTCTCAGTACCAACTGTGAGTTCTTATAAAAGATGGTTTATACATATCTTCTGTTTTATAGATAATAATTAGCATCAACTTACTCATCACATGTCTAGGAAAAGTCCCAACATGAATTCATATAGCTATTCATCTGATAGATGTTTCCAAATTGTGCAAATTTTACAGGATTCATTATATTCTGGAAAATTATGCTCACTTGAAAGATTCAGCCATGATGACATAATCGACTTGCAAAGGTTTTGTTATATAATGTGTGGAATACGGTGACCGGTATAGCCAACCTATGATGTGGATTGGGATCTACAATTGCTATAGCGTCGATTTTCTGCACCGTTGCCATGTTGGCCGATTTAGTGCATGGTTTCAGAAATAAAAAGTTTTGGTTTCCATGTAAATATAAACAGTAGCCATGAAACTGACAGTTGATTTAAGTAGCGAAATGGCAAGTTACACAGACCAAGCAACCAAGGTAGGAAGTTTGGCTTTCATGTGCACGAGATGGCCAACTTAATGCCTTCTTTGGCATCCATGGACAATAAGACGCTGCTAGCAAATGTAATAGGTTTGTCTATTCTCGCTATCACCATGATAGTAAATGTTTACATTCAGATAAATACTACAGCTATTGGTCATCTCGGTATGGTGTTTCGATGTCCGAGTGCTTTATTATTCATTGTGGCTGCATATATTTATGCGGCTATCATCCTATTGTTACTAATAATAATGATTTCATCATCTCTAACAATTACAGCCTTAAAGGAAATTTTAGAATACAAGTATCAGGCGGCAAACAAAATATCTTTAACTAATCAACATCTTCAACATATTCAAATGTCTATGGCTCAGAAACTGAGACAACATGTGAGAAGGTACTGGGTCATGGCAGAAACTAGTAGCCCTCAGTTTGTGATGGCTAGTAATCCATTATCCACTGCTTCTGGGCTAATCTGTGTAATTAGTCTCCTCATTAACTTATTTTTGGTGGTTGTAATTGCATTTGGAGGCATTCAGGAATATAAAGCTGATAAATCGCCTTACAAATGGTCAGCAACTGTCATTTTTATAACACAGTTCATTGGAGTTGTGGTGGGAGCCATTGCTCCTGTGTTTAGATGTTTTTCAGTTTTAAGATTCAAGTTTGATAGGAATCATTTCATGTCTTTTAAAGTAGACACATATTGGACCCAAAAGTTGGATGAGTGGAAACAAACTCCTATACCTTTTCAATCAATAAGTAGAAGATCAAGAAGTATCATGTGTAATTCAAAATATATCGTTCTAAACCTTTGCATTGGAATTCAGAAGGTTGTTGTTCTATTGTGCAAGGTGATATGGCTCATAGCTACAATATTTGTCATCAATTGTTTATGTTGTTGGAAGTCATTGAAGCCCAGTTGGTTTTCCCCACCCATCACCTCAACAACTGCTGATATAGATGAAGACCTCGGTAATTACGCCTTACAAGTTGACGATGAGATGGAGCTTGCTGGAAAAACACTGAAGAGAATTTCAAAATCAATGGATTTCTTTCATATTGAAGGTTAAGAAGGAACAAAACAACAATCTTATAGAGCTTCTCAAAAAATCTACCGGGTTTAGAGGAGTAGAGATCTTTGACAGCGATCAGGTTCAACCTCTGCTTCCTGTTGCACTTGTCAACAGCTGGAGCTTACCGATAATAACCTTAACATGCATTCTTTTGCTCTCCCTAATATCCCTAAGGACATAGTAGAGAATTTTGCTCAAAAGTGTTGGTGAAGGTCTTTCATACACGCATCTTGTGGAAGAAACCCTCAATTGTTCAAGTGAATATGTAAATATTCAAAAGGCCAGCATATCCTTATGGCACGAGGTCGAAAAACAAATGCAAGTGGTTGGGCAATCCTCCATCAAAAAACGTTGTTAAAGGGAAAACCGCAACGGAGATTATTATATGGTTTGCTGATAAAGCTAAGGAAACTGTGACAAAATCAAGGCAAGTACTTATGGGGACCTGGTTGATAACCCTCCTAAGATGTTGATTGCTGCCAATTCAATGTACCAAATCACGCAGACAATCTTGCTTAGATACCAATGCAACATAGAACCAATTACCAGAAAGCAGTTATTTGCCTTATTAAATGGCATGATTGCAGACATATTTGTGCTTGCTTCACCAACATACCACGTGTCGTAACAACGGGATGCCATGAAAGTGTGATAGAGAAAAGAGAGGCAAGTGTGAAGGTTGCAGCCAAGCTTCTTGGTAAGACTTCAAAGATAATAGAAAAACTAGAGACTTATGAACTACCAAACATGGATGATGACAAGATTGCACATATTGATGAGTGGCGTCTTAATTTGAAGCGATCTATCCCATAAGGTAATATCTATTGCTTAATTAAGCACAATCTAATTTGTTGTCTTATTGAGTTTTGCTTGCTTAGTTTTCTATGTCTTGGTCTAATTATTTCTTTTGTACATCTCTTAAAGGTGATGCAGGGTGAAGTATTCAGCAGCTACACAAATCATCCATCATAAAGCCTCTTAACAGCGATCTTTCACTGAAATTCTATTTCTTTCCTTTCTTTTATTTTGATTTTTGCAAGTCTTTTATATGAAGCTTCACATGTATTATATATCAGCTTGCTTACTTGCTCCCGAATATTCGAATGGGTTCCCAACCTCATGGCTCGTGTGACAATTCCAAAAGATTGATTTATGAAAGCTAATGTTATAATTTCTGTTACACAAGAAACCATACATGAGTATTTTTGTTTGTTGATATTAGAGTTTTGTGATCTTGATGAATCAGGCTAGAGGTCCTATCTCATATATATATACACACACATATATATACTCTGATAAGTCCTCTAGATGCTATTAGTTGTTATTGTGGGTCATTGTAGACTCCATATTTCCATACGATTTCAAAACGCCAAAGATTTATAAACATTTCCTTCTACACATAAAATTTGACCAAAATACCCTTATAACGGGATTTAGCAATCGTCATCGTTTAAAAAAAAAAGAAAAGAAAAGATAAAGATCTTTTAATACCATTAACCAAACTACCATGCCACAAGTATCAAGTTAATTCACTTACAAGGGATACAAGCATAAAATTCATATTTTACAACCCAAAAAGTTTATAACCCGTTTGGCGTTCAAAACATAACCGGAAGCGCATAAGAGTAACAAGGTGTGTTCGATCCGAGCTTCGCTTGTCGATTAAACATCAACTTTACCTACACCACAATCACAAAGTCAATTAACTCGCTTTTAACTTCATAATTCTAACTTACACTATTGTGTTACACATTCTTTATGAAATCTTCCATTCATTGACCCGTTGAAACGAATCACATTCATATCCATGCTTATAAATACTAGTCCGTTTATAACAGTTAAATTTACAACACTAACTTAGTTTAAACCTTATAAAGCCTTATAAATCGCCAAAACTAGTAAGTATAAGAACTTACCTTTGTCTCGTTTTGATGGTGATTTGGTATTGCTTGCTCCTTCCTCTGTCACTCCTAAAACAACAAATTTAACATACTTAAATCTTATGTTTTCAACTCATTCTTTTCTTGAGATAACATATATAGTAATTCTTCACGTTCTTGACATGAGCCATTTAGTAACATAATTACATTTGATCATAGAAATCACACAAAAACCTCTATTCTAAGCATATCATCAAACACTTGGTGTGCGTACTAAGATCAAAGCATAAAGTACAAGTATTCTTTGCATATTCTTCCTTTTTCATTACATAAACTTCATAATCGAACAAATTCACACAATCATCATCATCATCTAGCACAGAATCATCTACTAATGTTCTAATACACTAAAATTTTACATTAACACCATATGGATTGCACTAACATGACCATCATTCATCATCCTAGTTCTATCACAAATGGGTTTCATCATGAATCATCAATATAATCAAAATTTAAGCACATATCATCTTCTATTTAGTGATTAGATCAATTATTCATACTGATTTTATCTAATTTCATAGATTGTTCATAACCCACTTATATGAAATTTCATCAAATCACAAAATTTAACTTACCTCTTGTTAGACTAGTTGAGATGATTAAGATTAAATGTTCATGCAGGGAGAGGGGCCTGAATTCCTTCTTGATTTTCTTAATTTTTGTAAAGATAGGGGTTTTCTCCTTCCCCTGATGTTGTTCTGGTCGCCACACACACATCAAGTATGTGTGGTGTGTGTAAGTTTTATGTTTATAAAACTGAACTTTCTTATATTACCTCTTTTGGTCCCTCTAGTATGAACATTTATATTTGACACATTTTAACTTATACATAACTAGACATAATTAAAATTTGGGGTGTTACAAGTCCACCCTTCTTACGGGAGGTTTCGTCCTCGAAACCTGAATACATACCAAATAAGTTCGGGTAGAACTTTCGCATTTCATCCTCTGGTTCCCAAGTAAGATCTGAACCCTTCCTGTGTTGCCATTGGACTAATACTTGCTTAACTTCCTTATTGCGGAGGGTCTTTACCTTGGAATCCTTTATAGCTACCGGTTTTTCGATATAGTTCATTCCTTCGTCCACCATAATGTCTTCAAGTGGTATGTGAGCCGTTTCATCCACAAGACACTTTCGTAATTGTGATACATTAAAAGTGTTGTGAATGTCGTCTAAGGCCGGGGGTAATTCTAGCCGATATGCTACCGTTCCAATACGAGCTAAAATTGTATATGGCCCGATATAACGAGGACCCAATTTCCCTCGTTTACGAAATCAAATTACGCCTTTCCATGGGGAGACTTTCACCAACACTCTGTCCCCCACCTGAAATGGGACGCCTTCTCTTGTCCGCATAGGACTTCTGTCGGTCCTGTGCTGCCTTTAACCGAGCTCGTACAAGATCGATCTTTTCATTGGTTCTTGCCACTATATCCTTGGGAGCAAGCTCTCTTTGTCCCACTTCTCCCCAACATACAGGGGTCCTGCATTTTATTCCGTACAACATTTCGTATGGCGCCATCTTAATACTACTTTGGTAGCTATTGTTATATGAAAATTCTACTAGTGGCAAGTGTCATCCCAGTTTCCCCCAAAATCCAAGACACATGCTCTTAACATATCTACCAAGGTTTGTATGGTTCTTTCTGATTGTCCATCCGTTTGAGGATGATATGCTGTACTTAAATGCAACTTGGTGCCCATATTTTCGTGAAATCTTCTCCAATAACGAGAAGTAAACCTGGTGTCTCGATCCGAGACAATAGATACAGGTACCCCATGACGGGAGACTGTTTTATTCACAAATATATCCGCCATTCTTTCTGATGAGTAAGTCTCTCGTATTGGTAGGAAATGAGCACTCTTTGAAAGACGATCGACAACAACCCAAATAGCATCGTGACCCCTTTTTGTTTTGGGAAGTTTGGTTACCAAATCCATGGTCAAGTTTTCCCATTTCCATACCAGAATCTCCAACGGTTGGAGTTTCCCATTTACATTCGAGGTCTTCCCTCGAAAATCCAAGACTCAGTTTTAAGCACTTCGCCTGCAACACTTGAAGCCGCGATGGAGTTAGCTACAGAACTCACTGAAAATCGCATTCGAAACGGCAAGTTCAAAGATGAAAAGAAGAAAGCACCCATAGAAACCTCAACTACAAACCACTCAGTCTCCTCCTCAAAGTTTGCTGGTAAGAGGAAACAAAACAGCAAGAATTTTGCTGTCACTCAAACCAACCCTCCTATCACCGCTGCACCAATCACCCAAATTGCTCCCTCAGCTGCACCATTTAAAAAGCCATACACCGGCCCACACCCAAAATGCAACCGTTGTCAATACCACCACCCTCCCGAAACTCTTTGCCAACATTGCACAAGCTGTGGCCGCGCAGGTCACACCATCCAAACATGTCGTACTCTTCAACGAATGAACCGCGATCAACCCCCAATCCAAACCCACCATCAGATAGTGGGTCAAGCCCAACAACCCTTACTTCTACCACCTGCACCACACACAGCCCAAACTTACTACCAACCCAACTACCCCATGATGCAACCCATGCGAGCTTGTTACAACTGTGGGGATCCAAACCACTTCAGGAACACATGTCCACGCTTGGTGAACATCATCCATGCCCAAGCTCAAGCAAACCCAGTAAACCAAGCTAACCAAGCTCCTCCACCTGCCAGAGGAAGAGCTTTCAAAATCAATGCCAACCAAGCTCGGGCTGACAACAACGTGGTTAACGGTACGTTTCTCATCAATGGTAGTTATGCATCCATGTTATTCGATACTGGCGCGGATAAGAGTTTTGTGTCCTTAGAATTTGAACCTATCCTCAACCAAACTTGTGTTAATCTCATGGAATCTCTAACGGTGGAAGTTGCTGACGGAAAACCCGTTTCATTAAATTTTATTATACGCAATTGTACCCTCACTCTAAACGATCACGATTTTCCAGTTGACCTCATTCCTATGAAGTTGGGAAGTTTCGATGTTATAATCGGTATGGACTGGCTCAGCCAGCATCACGCTGAAGTAGTGTGCCGCGAAAAGTTTATTCGCATTCCTCTTGCAGACGGTCAGACCCTACGTATTTTTGGGGAAACCCCTTCGAAAGGACTCAAATTAATGTCCAACCTTCAAGCCCGAAGATATCTCCGCAAGAACTATGTCGCATTACTAACTCACGTCGTCAAAAAGGGAACAAGGAGAAGAAACTCGAAGATATCCCAGTTGTGAAAGAATTCCCACAAGTCTTTCCCGACGACATTTCAGGACTTCCTCCTGTGAGAGAAGTCGAATTCTGCATCGATCCTGTACCTGGCGCTACACCGGTCGCAAAATCTCCTTATAGGTTAGCCCCATCCTAAATGCAAGAGCTGGCCAGTCAACTGCAAGAGCTGACCGACAAAGGATTCGTACGTCCTAGCTCCTCGCCTTGGGGTGCACCTGTTCTCTTTGTGAAGAAGAAAGATGGAACGTTTCACATGTGCATTGATTATAGAGAACTCAACAAGTTAACGGTTAAAAATCGCTATCCACTACCTCGCATCGATGACCTCCTAGACCAACTTCAAGGCGCCACCTGCTTTTCAAAAATCGACCTTCGTTCTGGTTATCATCAGCTCAGAGTACATGAAGAAGATATCCCAAAGACCGCTTTCCGGACTCGTTATGATCATTACGAATTCATGGTCATGCCATTCGGTTTAACCAACGCCCCCGCTGTATTCATGGATCTAATAAATAGGGTATGCAAACCCTACCTCGACCGTTTCGTCATAGTCTTCATCGACGATATTCTTATCTACTCCAAGTCTAAATCTGATCATGAACGACACCTTCGACTCATCCTTACACTCTTAAGGACTGAAAAGCTCTACGTTAAATTCTCAAAATGTGAATTCTGGTTAGGAGAAGTACAATTCCTTGGACATGTCGTCAATGACAAGGGAATTCATGTTGATCCTTCAAAAATCAAGGCAGTGCAAGAATGGCAAGCGCCACGTATCCCTATCGAAGTAAGGTCATTTCTTGGTTTGGCTGGTTACTATCGACGCTTCATTGCCAATTTTTCTCGTATTGCTGTTCCACTCACGCTTTGACTCATAAAGGAAAACCCTTCATATGGGGACCTAAACAAGAAGAAGCCTTCCAAACTCTAAAGCAAAAACTTTGTGACGCACCTATCCTCACACTCCCCGAGGGTTGCGATGACTTTGTAGTATATTGCGACGCATCAGGGCAAGGGCTAGGCTGTGTATTAATGCAAAGAGGAAAAGTGATAGCCTATGCTTCTAGGCAACTCAAAGTTCATGAGAAGAATTACACCACCCACGACCTGGAACTTGGAGCCGTTGTGTTCGCTCTCAAGATATGGAGACATTACCTCTACGGTACCAAGTGTGAAATATACACCGACCACAAAAGTCTCCAACATATCTTCAACCAAAAGGAGTTGAATATGAGGCAACGAAGATGGGTCGAACTTCTCAACGACTACGACTGTGAAATTCGGTATCATCCTGGCAAGGCAAACGTAGTGGCCGATGCGCTCAGTCGAAAAGGTTATGCGAACTCCATTCGTCTTCTATGCTCGCAAATCATAACCGACATCAAAGATCGAATCCGAGCAGCTCAACATGTTTCTGTAACAGAAAATGATGTACGCAATGAACTGTCGTGTGGAGCTGAACTAAAAATCGAAACCAAATCCGATGGTATTCTATACTATTTAAATCGCATATGGATTCCTGATCGCGATAACCTTCGTGATTTCCTCATGAATGAGGCACACAAAACACGATACTCTGTAAACCCAGGAGCCGACAAGATGTATCAAGACCTACGATACACCTACTGGTGGCCTGGCATGAAAAAGGATATCGCCGTCTTTGTTTCCAAGTGCCTTACCTGTTCCAAAGTAAAAGCTGAACATCAAAGACCTTCAGGACTTCTAGTCCAACCCGAAATACCTGTATGGAAGTGGGAAAACATAACTATGGATTTCATTACCGGGTTACCTCGCACCTCCAGTGGGTATGACACTATATGGGTAATAATCGATCGTCTTACAAAGTCATCTCACTTCATTCCGATTCGCGAGGACTTCAAGAACGAGAAGTTAGCTCGTATCTACATCAGCGAGATCGTAAGCCGTCATGGTGTACCTTTAAGCATCATTTCAGACCGTGATGGTCAGGAACATGGCGAGCCGTACAAACCGCCTTGGGTACACGATTAGACCTCAGTACCGCTTTTCATCCTCAAACTGATGGCCAATCTGAACACACCATCCAAACTCTTGAAGACATGCTTCGAGCATGTGTCATAGACTTTAAAGGGAATTGGGACGCTCATCTACCATTAGTTGAATTTTCGTACAACAATAGCTATCATTCAAGTATTGGCATGGCTCCATTCGAAGCTTTGTATTGTCGTAAGTGCCGATCTCCAGTATATTGGCACGAAATTGGGGAATCACAAATCACCGGTCCAGAATTAATTCAAGAAACAACCGACAAGGTCATTCAAATTCGAAACAATCTTCTAGCGGCTCAAAGTCGTCAAAAGAGTTATGCAGACAAACGACGAAAGCCTTTGGAGTTTGACATTGGTGATCAAGTACTTTTAAAAGTATCACCGTGGAAGGGAGTGGTTCGTTTTGGCCAAAAGGGAAAGCTAGCACCACGCTACGTAGGACCTTTCAAGATACTCGAAAGAGTAGGTCCTGTAGCATACAAGCTTGACCTACCGGAAGAGCTCAACAGAATTCATCCCACATTCCACGTATCAAACTTGAAGAAGTGCCTCGCCGATGAAAACCTCCATATTCCTCTAGAAGACATTCAGATCGATGAATCTATGCACTTCATTGAAAGACCAGTAGAAATCATGGACTTCGGAGAGAAGCGTTTAAGACGAAGTCGTATTCCAATTGTCAGGGTACGTTGGGAGTCAAAACTAGGACCCGAGTTTACTTGGGAACATGAAGACTCAATGCGCGAAAAATACCCGCATCTTTTTCCTGTTATCACTACTACTTAAATTTCGGGACGAAATTTCTAAAAGTAGGGGATACTGTAACATTCGTCAAAAAACGGGTTTCAAAACCCGCTTCGTTTATCAATCAAATATTCAGTTATAAATTTCGTTGCGTATTTATGGTTCATATTAATTTTAAACAATACATAATTAATAAATATATTAGAATTTAAAAACCATAATTTATAATTAATAATAAATAATGAATAAAAAAATAAATGGAGACGCCGGGTTTCGAACCCGGGTCACCCGGATGGACAAACACACAAACACACCACTCCGCCACACGCCTTCTTTGTGAAAATACTGAAATAAATAATACTTAAAGTAAAACCCGAATTCAAAACAAGAGATCACCGCGCACTCAGAACTCGCAATCACCGGAAAATCCGGCAATCCGCGATTTTGGCCATTTCCCTTTTGACTAAAACGCAATAACCGATCGCGACATCAATCATAACCGTTGCCGGCCGTCAATTTCGGTCATAACCGCCGGAAAACCTTTGACCGCGAATCAAGACTCAAAATCGGACACAATTCATCCAGTTCTTCCCTATAAATACCCACTCAATCTTCCGGAAATCCTTTCGCTCAGAACCGCACACTTTTTCGAAGTTGCAATTCCTCAAAAGCTCGTCGCCGGAGATTTCCAATTTCGTCGGAATCCTGCCGGAATCGCTAGTCAGAAAGCCGCGTTCATTCATCGGTCGGTATAACTGTCTAAACTTCTCTGCTATCTCTTAATTTATACTTTAATCGTTCCAACCAATAATCAAAACTGTTAAACAGTTCATGTAACATCCGTAAAAAAACCGGGTTATCCAAACCCGCTTCGTTTATTAAACCGAGTAATCAGTTATAAAATTCGTTGCGTATATATTGTTTATTTTAATTTTAAACGATACATAATTTATAAACATTTTAGAACTTAAAATCTATAATTGAAAATTTGTAATAAATAATGAATAAAAAAAAATATAAGGAGACGCCGGGTTTCGAACCCGGGTCACCCGTCTCCATCACACACACATAAACCGTTCGGCTGCCAAGCCTCATTCGGTTTATTTTAGATCCATTAATATATGTATACGCATTTCAATTAAGAGAGGTCTCCAAAAAGAAAGCCGCCCAAAGATTCAGCAGTTACGATTTCAAAAGAAAGATAGAACGCGCATACAATTAGCAGTTACCGAATCATGTTTTAATTCGATTTCAGTTATCAATTATACCCTGAATCAAAGAAAATCAGTATTTTAAAACCGAAAACATTAAAGAAAAAAATGAATGAAACCGAAAACATTAAAAGATGAAACCGATTACAAAACATTCGATCTGCAAATACTGAAGCATCTCGAGCTTTCTGTTCAAACACTCTACTGTCGGAATCCTCTGCAAGTTAACCAGAAAATATCACCGGAAAAACCGAAATCATGGTGGATCACATCACCTATAAATACAGGGCTAAACTCCTCAATCCAACCTGTTCAATCTCTCAAACTCTCTCTTAAACTCTCGCTAAAACACTCTGAAGCAGTCGCCGCAAGTCGCCGGAATTTATCCGTGTTCGCCGGAATTCTCAGATACTTGCCGGAAAACCGAAGAATCTATCCCACTGTTGCCTTACCTTGTAAATAGGACATCTAGAGCTCGGACAGAAGTCACCCACACTCACCTCAAATTTCCTGAAGATCCTCTGTCGCAAGTTACACGTCGCCGGAATAACCTGCTGTCATCGGAATCTCGCCGGAGAAACAGGGGATCCCTGTTCGGTATATCTTTCACCTAATCCCTTTCATTTTTATTAATCCCATGTGTAGTTATTTAAAATTTACTAAAGGAATTGATTTATGAATCGAAACAGTCGGGTTGAGAGTTCTGGGTTGTTTTAACGAAGAAGATGAAGTTTAGGTTGTTTATATATTTAATAAAAATCGGGTTATAACTCGGGTTAGACACACAGTCCAGCGGTGGACTGTATGCATTTGAAACATAGAGATACCGAGTTCGAGTCTGTCCTCACAATATTCAAACCTTTTTATAAAACCCAAATACGGAACCTTTCAGTTACTATATAAGATTAATAAAAACAAGTATTTTAACCAGGTTAGACACACAGTCCAGCGGTGGACTGTGTGCAAAGTTAAACCACAGGTAACGGGTTCGAAACTCATCATGCGCACCGGTTCGACTAGTTTAAAAACCTTTTTAATTAAATAAAATTCTGAATAATCTAAGTAGTATATAAATATAATTAAAAACAGAAATATTTCAGGTTAGACACGTAGCTCAGTTGGTAGAGCTGCGTGCACGTATACGAGAGGTCACGAGTTCGAACCTCACTCAGCGCATATAATAAACACGGTCCGACCGGTCAAACGGTCAACTGGTCAACGGTCAACTTGTCAAAAAGTCAAAATTTTTTATTTTCTTTTATTAATTTATTTTATTTAAAAATCAATTAAAAATACTTAAAAATAATATTTTTAAAGTTAGAAAATTTCCTTGAACTCACAAAAATAAACCTAACAATTCCATTAAGAACACTAATTAAAAATATTAATCTCAAATAAAAGTTTATTTATTTATCGAACTATTATGTTATTATTTAGGTTAGTTCCTCTCGTGGTTAAATCCAAATTCGTGCGCATTCATCATCAATCCAAGAAACGCAACCACTGTGAGTGAATTCTTACAAATTCCCCTTTTTATTCATGTTTTGGGGTGTATCATGTGTCGCTTAAATTAATTCGCTTATTCAAACTCGTGCTATACCATTATATGATCTAAACTTAGAATGTAAATATTGTTTGTTGTTATGTATTACATTTTGTCAAGTTGTATGCAAATTACTTATTAGGCCCATCAGTTCCTCGTGGGAGACGAGTTGAACAACGCGCGCCTCAAAACTCATTCATTAGGCCCATCAGTTCGTTGAACAACGCGTGCCTCAAAACTCATTCATTAGGCCCATCAGTTCCTCGTGGGAGACGAGTTGAACAACGCGTGCCTCAAGACAATCAATTGTTGTATGTGTGTGCAATATTTAATATTATGTGTTTTGTAAATAAATTTACATCTACATTTACTCATATGTGGTTATGCACTTTATTTTATAAACAATACAATAAACACGTTTAAATGTTTTCATAGGATTCACTCGCCAACTTTTTGTTGACCCAAAAACCATTTTTACACATGATACAGGTGGACAGGATGAAGCAAGGAACACATAGGAAATTGCCTTAGAAGAAAAATAATGAAGTCTAGAAGGATGTATAGAACATGTTGTACTTGTATGATTTGATTGTATGATCTCCTTTAAATTGTAATAATAAATATGAAACATATAATAAATGTCATGAGCTTTGATGAAAACCCAATCATGCCCCGATCACCTTTTTCCGCTGCGGGTCGGGGTGTGACAGTTCATACAGTCGGACATCGCAAAATCAGAGCCGACTCTTGCCGGAAATTGAAGAAACCACTCTGACTTGGTACATCATAATCCTTATTCTGCTTTTTCTATTCCAATTCAATCAAATTATAAGTGGTGTTGGTCAGTTAAACAAACAGTCGGCTTCACTGTTTCTGAGTTTTTACAAATGAAGAAGACGAAGTTGAGTTGTGTATTAATATAATTAAAACCAGATAATTAAACGGGTTAGACACACAGTCCAGCGGTGGACTGTGTGCAAATATAACATGCACGTCCCGAGTTCGAATCGCACACGTACCGACTTTCAGAATTAAAACCAACATTTTTAGAACTGAATCAGAACAAGTCACAGAATGTTTATAAGAGTAATATAATCCATTAGTTAAACAGATTAGACACACAGCCCAACTGGTTGGGCTGTGCGCACTCGAACCGAAGGACCCGAGTTCGACTCCGGGTCCCTGCAACCGGTTCGGCCATATAAATCATTTTTAATAAAAACCAAATAAGTTTAAAATTAATTAGTATATAAATATAATTAAAACAGAGAATATTTCGGGTTAGACACGTAGCTCAGTTGGTAGAGCTGCGTGCACGTATACGAGAGGTCCCGAGTTCGAACCTCACTCAGCGCATAAGAAAACACAGTCTGACCGGTCAAAACCCGGTCAACGGTCAACGGTCAAAAGTCAACTTTTTTTTTACTTTCTTTTTTTTTATTTATTTAATTGAAAAATCATTTAAAAATACTTAAAAATAAGATTTTTAAAGTTAGAAAATTTCCTTAAACTCACAAAAATAAATCTAAAAATCCCATTAAGAGTACTAATTAAAAATATAATCTCAAATAAAATCCATTTATTTACCGAATCATTTCGTTATTATTTTAGGTTAGTTTTTCCCTCGTCGATCGAATCCTAAAATTCGTGCGCATCCAACGTCATCAAAGAACGCACCCAATGTGAGTGAATCTCTATCAATTCCCCGTTTTAATCATGTTTTGGGGTGTATCATGTGTCGCATAATTCTTTTATTATATATATAAACACTTGTGCATACATCATTATCCGTGATCAAATATGTATCAAATGTGTATCAATTGTTGTGTAGATTATATGTAGATTGGTTTTATCATTTTCAGTGCACGCATTTCATTAGGCCCATCAGTTCCCCGTGGGAGACGGGTTGAACATCAGGTGCCTCATTAGATCGGCTCCGTTTGATTGAGCCTTGATCTCACATACATCATCATTCATATCATATACTCATCTAAAGTGGTTTGCGTTTGTTTATTTATATATGTTTGCTCACATGTGATTATTGCACAAATTTTCCTTATTAAATAAAACAAGAAATTAATAACTATGTTTTATCAAGGTTTACTCGCCAACTTTTGTTGATCCAAAATATCCCCCGTTTTACACATGATACAGGTGATCCAGCTGAGGCAAGAAACACATAGGAAGGCCTAGAAGAATAAACCAGTTTAAGCTTTGGATTATTTATATAGTTTCATTTCCTTGTAACTGTATGAATTTTGATTTGGATATTTAAGTTGTAATTTGAATTTAATAAATATGAAACATTTTAGTAAACATCATGAGCTTTGGTGATAACCCAATTATGCCCCGACTCTTATTCCGCTGCGGGTCGGGTGTGACAAATAGTGTCTCCAAATCTTCAATGCATAAACCACAGCTGCCAACTCTAAATCATGAGTCGGATAATTGCCTTCGTGTTGTTTAAGTTGTCTTGAAGCATATGCAATGACCTTACCACGTTGCATTAAGACACACCCTAATCCTTGGTGTATTGCATCCGTGTATACCACCAAATCTTCCATTCCCTGTGGTAAGGTTAAAACCGGAGAACTAGACAATTTTTCTTTTAGCATTTGGAAAGCCTTCTCTTGTTCGAGACCCCATGAAAACTTTTCTTCTTTCTTCGTTAATCTAGTTATAAGTAAGGCTATTTTAGAGAAATCTTTAATAAATCTCCTATAATAGCCAGCTAAACCTAGAAAACTTCTACTTCATTAACATTCTTTGGGGGTAACCATTTAATTACAACCTCTACTTTGGATGGGTCCACTGAAATTCCTTTCTCATTAATCACATGGCCTAAGAATTGCACCTCTCTGAGCCAGAATGCGCATTTAGAAAACTTAGCGTATAACCTTTCTTTACGGAGTGTCTCCAATACTTCTCGTAAGTGATGAGCATGTTCAAACTCACTCTGAGAGTATACCAGAATATCGTCTATAAATACAATGACAAATTTGTCCAACATACTTCGGCATACTCTATTCATCAAATCCATAAATGTGGCTGGAGCGTTAGTTAACCCGAAAGACATTACTAAAAACTTGTAGTGTCCGTAACAGGTTCTAAACGCAGTTTTAGCCACGTCTTCTTCCTTTACTCTTAACTGGTGATATCCTGAACGTAAATCAATCTTTGAAAACCAACTTGCCCTTGTAGTTGATCGAAGAGGTCATCTATTCTTGGTAAAGGGTATTGATTTTTCACCATAAGCTTATTGAGCTCTCGATAATCGATGCACATGCGCATCGAACCATCCTTCTTTTTTACAAATAAAACAGGTGCTTCCCAAGGAGATACACTAGGGCGTACGAAGCCCTTATCAAGGAGTTCTTACAACTAGACCATTAATTCTCGGACTTCAGTGGGAGCCAATCGGTATGGGGCTTTGGCTACCGGCTTAGCATTTGGTTCCAATTCAATCCGAAATTCTACTTACCGTTCAGGTGGAAGTCCCGGTAATTCATCTGGAAATACATCCGGGTATTCATTCACAACTCTTGTAGTTCCTATTGTTACAGTGTCTTGTTTAGTATTTACCACATAAGCTAAAAATGCTTTACTTCCATTTCTTACATATTTAACCGCTTCAACAATGGTACATAATTTAGTCTCTACTCTTCTTTCCCCATAAATGCTTACTCGCTTCCCTTTAGGAGACATAATATGTATAATCTTGCTTCCACATAAAATTTCTGCATGGTGTTGGGATAACCAATCCATACCTATTACCACCTTGAATTCTCCCAAAACCATGGGAATAAGATCGATATCAAATACTTCATCCTCTATGGTGATCTTACACTTTCTACATATCTCATGTAACAAATAACTCTTACAATCAGCTATTTCTACTTCTAAAGGTATGGGCATTCTTTCTATTACAAATGAGGGGGAATGTATGATTTCACTTGACACAAATGACCTACTAGCTCCCGTATCAAATAATACATATGTTGGTATAGAGTTGAACATAAATATACCTGATACAACATTCGGGTGTGTCCTTGCCTCTTCCGACGAAATCTGAAACATTCTTCCTTTGGCCTGGATGGGTTCCTACTTCTTTCCTTCCTTTCTTGTTCCTTTTTTGAGCTTTGGGCACTCGGCTTTCACATGGCCCGACTCATTACAGTTGTAACACACCCTCTTAGGATTAGGACAATTGTAGTATGGGTGCCCTTCTTGACCACAGTTATAGCATCCCCTTTTTCCCATTAAACATTCACCAGAATGAAGTTTCCCACATATCTTACATCGTGGAAATCCTCCTTTCGAAGTTTCCTTCTTACTATGATCTTGAATCTTAGGTCTTTTAGGAGTGCCTTGAATTGATCCCTTTTCACTTTGCCTTTTCTCCCCTCGTTCTTCTTGCCTCTTAAATTCGATCTCTCTATCCTTGCCCAATTGATGAGCTCGTTTAATGTTTTGCATTTAGAAGGGGTAATGAACTCTCTATACTCAGCTTTTAACATATCATGATAGCGGTTAATCTTCATCCTCTCCGTTCTTGTGAACTCCTTACAAAACTTCATTTTGTTAAGGAAAATGTTTGTGATTTCATCGATTGTTTCATTCTTTTGTCGAAGACGGAGAAAGTCTTCTTGAATTCGATCTACAGCCGACTGTGGACAATGATATTTCATGAAAGGTTCTTTGAATTCTTGCCAGGTAAGAGTTGAGAGTTTATGTTCACCAATTTCCTTACTATACGCATCCCGTCAATCTTTAGCTTGTCGCTGAAGTTGTCCCATGGCGAACATAACTTGGTCTTCTTTCTCACAATGACTTCGGATGAACACCCCTTCTATATTAGAAATCCATCTTTGACATTCTATGGGATCTATCTCTCCATTATAAGATGAGGGTTTACATGCCACAAATTCCTTGTAGGTACACCGTCTAGCTTCCTTCTTACCTTGCATCCCGCTTATCATTTCCTTTAGCTCATCCATCTTACTTGTCATCATGGTTTCTACCACATTTAGTACTTGACTTTCCACTTCTTGTGCTATGCGAGGGATGTTTACTTCAAGTGCCCTTCCTACTTCTTCCGCAATTTGCTTATTTAACTCATCCTGAGTTATTCGTTCCATAGTATCTGAACTTTCTTCGTTAGTCATCTACAATTACATACTTATGTTAGAGATCATTCTATTTATTCTTTGTAACATTCTATATTTATATGCCTTCCATGTTTCATTCTTACATGGCTGAAACTCTTGTAATTCTTATTTCGAACCTTCTCCTGTTCAAATTTTGGTAAATTCTTTTGTCTACTTACCGATTTTCTAATCATTCTTATGTTAAATATCAAAATTCAACTTAAACAGCAGTTCGCAATTGTAGGCGGCGTTGGCGACGACCTGATGTCCCGTCGCTGACGCACACGTAAAATGGGCGTCGGATCAAATGTTGCGTAGACAATGTATTAACGCGTCGGACCAAGGAGGACCGTCGGCGACGCATAAGAAGCCCGTCGCCGACGCCTTGTCTAATTTCTTAACGCTGCAGATTCTTGTTTCAGCTATTTGGTCCGCTATTTAACATTTTTTTCCCACCGAAATCATTTCATAACATCTCGCGATCTCACTAGTCGTAATATTATGTTAACTCCCTACAAACCCCTTCCCGTTTTAACGTATATAACAAGAACATTAAAATTTCTTAAGAACATTTACTAGTATCATGCCTCGGAACGAACACACTTTTGCATGAGCTCTCGGTTTGAGTTCAAGTACACTAGCTTTAGCACTTGAATCTCTCAAACTTTGGCTCTGATACCAACTTGTAGACTCCATATTTGCATACGATTTCAAAACGCCAAAGATTTATAAACATTTCCTTCTACACATAAAATTTGACCAAAATACCCTTATAACGAGATTTAGCAATCGTCGTCGTTTAAAAAAAAGAAAAGAAAAGATAAAGATCTTTTAATACCATTTAACCAAACTACCATGCCACAAGTATCAAGTTAATTCACTTACAAGGGATACAAGCATAAAATTCATATTTTACAACCCAAAAAGTTTATAACCCCTTTGGCGTTCAAAACATAACCGAAAGCGCATAAGATTAACAAGGTGTGTTCGATCAGAGCTTTGCTTGTCGATTAAACATCAACTTTACCTACACCACAATCACAAAGTCAATATCAACTCGCTTTTAACTTCATAATTCTAACTTACACTATTGTATTACACATTCTTTATGAAATCTTCCATTCATTGACCCGTTTGAAACGAATCACATTCATATCCATGCTTATACATACTAGTCCTTTTATAACAGTTAAATTTACAACACTAACTTAGTTTAAACCTTATAAAGCCTTATAAATCGCCAAAACTAGTAAGTATAAGAACTTACCTTTGTCTCCTTTTGATGGTGATTCGGCATTGCTTGCTCCTTCCTCTTTCACTCCTAAAACAACAAATTTAACATACTTAAATCTTATGTTTTCAACTCATTCTTTCTGACATAACATATATAGTAATTCTTCACGTTCTTGACATGAGCCATTTAGTAACATAATTACATTTGATCATAGAAATCACACAAAAACCTCTATTCTAAGCATTTCATCAAACACTTGATGTGCGCACCAAGATCAAAGCATAAAGTACAAGTATTCTTTGTATATTCTTTTTCATTACATAAACTTCATAATCGATCAAATTCACACAATCATCATCATCATCTATAGGGGTGCTAAACGGGTCGTGTTCGCGGGTTGGCGGGTTCAACCCGACCCGAACCCGAAAATTTTACATGAACCCGAACCCGACCCGAACCCGAAAATCGTATCATATATATGAACCGAACACGACCCGAAGTTTCGTGGGTTGACCCGAACACGACCCGTTTAACCCGAATTTTTTAATTTTTGTTCTGAAATTAATATATTAAAATTAAAAATTACTTAAAAAACACAAAGTATATATTATTATCATATTTAAATTATAAAATCTATGTTAATTTCTCTTTGTAAGTTATAATCATGACATAAAATACACGCCCTATTTAGTTTATGACATAAAATATATTATAAAAAATACAATATAGTATAAATGTGTTAAACGGGTCAACCCGCCAACCCGGCCAGGTTGACCCGAACCTGACCCGTTAACCTAAACGGGTTCGCGAGTTCAACCCGAAACTGACCTGAACCCGTTTAGACGAAACCTAAACCCGCGAATTTCTTGTTAGATTCGTGTGGGTTTTCGGGTCGTGTCAGAAACTCACACCCCTAATCATCTAGCACACAATCATCTACTAATGTTCTACTACACTAAATTTTTACATTAACACCATATGAATTACACTAACATGACCATTATTCATCATCCTAGTTCTATCACAAATGGGTTTCATCATGAATCATCAATATAATCAAAATTTAAGTACATATCATCTTCTATTTAGTGATTAGATTAATTATTCATACTGATTTTATCTAATTTCATAGATTGTTCATAACCCACTTATATGAAACTTCATCAAATTACAAAATTTAACTTACCTCTTGTTAGACTAGTTGAGATGATTAAGATTAAATGTTCATGCAGGGAGAGGAGCCTGAATTCCTTCTTGATTTTCTTAATTTTTGTAAAGATAGGGGTTTCTCCTTCCCCTAATGTTGTTCTGGTCGCCACAAACACATCAAGTGTGTGTGGTGTGTGTAAGTTTTATGTTTATAAAACTGAACTTTCTTCTATTATCTCTTTTGGTCTCTCTAATATGAACATTTATATTTGACACATTTTAACTTATACATAGCTAGACATAATTAAAATTTGGGGTGTTATTCATTTATAATTATCTTTAAGAGATATTCATTTATAATTAACATATTTTGATCAATGCACAAAATTTATGAGTTTGGACTATTATACCCTTACACTGCTACTGACTTATTACCGTGTGTTGTGTAATGGTATATATTGTCGTTTATGAATCAAAGTTAGTTGTGCACAAATCACTATCCCTAAAGTGGATCAATGTTGTATACAAAATTACAAACCACATCCTTTATATAATAATAATAACAATAATAATAACAATATAATAATAATAATAATAATAATAATAATAATAATAATTATTATTATTATTATTATTATTTCCTATTTGTCTCTTGTTAGTAATGTTGTCATCATTTCCTAAAAAACGTATGAAGAAAAAACAGGGCAACATTAATTACTGATGAATGAGCATGACCTAATGATAGTGATGAGGCCTATTTTTTCAGCATTAGATAGATGAGAGCATCGTGGGTTGGGTTTGAGCCACGTGTTTTGTTCCTAACTAACTGACTCAACTCAAAACACACTTTGTATCTTTTCGGGTGAATTCAATAATAGATGCATGTTGGCGTTCCAGTCTTTCTTCGCCTTTCATGACCACATATCTTTCTGGGCTAAGGAAAGGAAAATCGTGGATCCTGTTCTTTGAATCCAATTTTGCATTTCATCCCCTTGTTGGACACTATCTTATGAATGATAATATTTTTTTATACAAGTATATTTGCATCTTATATGGCCAATGGTATGCCGTACAATAGTTGCATAATCCACTAACCATTTGTGTGCCCTAGTGATCGTAATGGTTCTTTAGACAAGTTAGTTGTCACAACCTGTTTTCTAATGTGTGACTCATGTTATTTACACACTTAGAAGAGATACTACACTAAAAATAGCTTAAGATTATACATTATATTAAAGACAGATTCTACATTAGTTTAAAATGTTGCTAGAAAAATCAGAGAGTTTAACGATAGACAAATGTCATGAATTGTTTTCATAATAGATAGCCAATCGATGCCTTTAACGTGTCAGCTTATTACCCTTTTCTACTTGAGGTCACATGATGTTCTAAAATACATGGTAAAAAAATAGGCATGTTTATGTCGGTGACCTTAAAGTCTAAATAATCCAAATATATATATATAGAATTAGGATCATTTGTGAACAACTTCTTAAAAATGAACTAATTTTGACAATTGATTATTTTTTAGATTAAAAAGGTAAGATTGACAGTAGCTCTCTCTCCCTTAATTAAAATCCCTTAATTTTCTCATCTATTAATTCTCTCTCTCTCTGACATTTTTAATTACTTCTCAATTATTTTAAACTCATGTAGAATCAGTTGCTAATAACGTATATGAAACTCCTAACAGAACTAAGTATTGGACACCAACTGTCCCTCCCGGATTCAAACCGTATATGAAACTCCTAACGGAACTAGGTCATGGACTACAAAATACACATATGTATCAAAAGTTTGTACACATCTGTATAAACTAACAACTGTGTATCTTGTATAAAATGATAGTTAGCGAGACTGTACACATGTGTATGTACTAACAATGGTGTATCTTGTATAAATTGATAGTTAGCGAGAATGTACACATGTGTATAAACTAACATCTGTGTATCTTGTATAAATTGATACTATCGAGACTGTACACATGTGTATACACTAACAACTGGGTGTATCTTGTATATACGGAAACTAGCAAGATTTTAGGAATTTTGATTATATCGTTTAATAAATACAATTTACAAAACACGCAAATACCTTTCTGTCAATTAATTTAAAGAAAAGTTACAGCATTATAATTACAATCTTGCCATTGTTTAAAAATCTCTAGATGATATAATCCAATGGCTCAGATTAGTTCATACAGTTCACTCTCAACCTAGTGTTCACTCTAGAACCCTACCCTACCCTATATATATATATATATTAGGATCATTTGTGAACAACTTCTTGAGAATAAACTGAGTGAACTAATATTGGCCATTGATCATTTTTTAGATTAAAAGGGTAAGATTGACATTAGCTCTCTCTCTTAATTAAAATCTGTAATTTTCTCATTTGTTAATTCTCTCTCTCACACATTTTTTAATTACTTCGCCATTATTTTAAACTAATGTAGAATCAATTGCTAATAACGTATATAAAACTCCTAACGAAACTAAGTACTGGACACCAACTATCATTCCCGAATTCAAACCATATATGAAACTCCTAACAAACTATACGACACCACACATCGATCAAACCTAGAAATCCTAGGAATAGTTGTGGACTACAAAATACACAGATGTATCAAAAGTCTGTCTGTATAAACTAACAACTGTGTATCTTGTATAAACTGATAGTTAGCGAGACTGTACACATATGTATATACTAACAGCGGTGTATCTTGTATAAATTGATTGTTAGCGAGACTATACACATGTGTATAAACAAACATTTGTGTACCTTGTATAAACTGATACTATCTGTACACATGTGTATACACTAAGAACTGTGTATCTTGTATATACGGAAACTAGCAAGATTTTAGAAACTTTGATTACATTGTTTAATAAATGCAATTTACAAAAGACGCAAATACCCTTTTGTCAATTAATTTAAAGGGAAGTTACAACATTATAATTACAATCTTTCCATTGTTTAAAAATCTCTAGATGATATAATCCAATTGCTCAGATTAGTTCACACAGTTCACTCTCAACCTAGTATTCACTCTAGAACCCTACCATATACATATATATATATACATATATATATATATACATATATATAATATACATATATATATATATTCATTTTATTTATAAACATGTCTTATAAAATCTAGTTCAAAGTACCATCACTTCATGGCCTATCAAGCTTTCCGACTTACAAAAGAATCAAATTCTATAACTGTCACACCCTGACCCGCAGCGGGATTAAAAGTCGGGGCATAATTGGGTAATCACCAAAGTTCATGATATTTACTAACAAGTTTCATATTTATTAAATTGAAATTAAAACTTCAAATATTCAAACACAATACGTCATACAAGCACAATTAAAACCAAAACATTGTTCAGAACATAGAAATTTCGTTTAATCTTCTAAGGCCAATCCTACGTGTTTCTTTCTTCAGCTTGTTCACCTGTATCATGCGTAAAACAAAATTTTGGGTCAACAAAAGTTGGCGAGTGAATCAAAACATTTAAACGTTTATCATATTAGTTGTTTAAATAAAATAATTTGTGCATGAATCGCAAGTGAGCATAGGTATATATATAAACCAAATAATATCCACAATGAACACATAGCATGATGAATGATGTACTTGAGATTAAGGTTAAATCCAACGGAGCCAATCTAATGAGGCACCTGATGCTCAACTCGTATCCCACGAGGAACTGATGAGTCTAATGAATGAATGCACTGAAATGATATATTGAAACCACACATAACCATACAAACAATATACACCTTAGATCACGAAATGATGTTAGCACAAGCTTTAAAGCAAATAAACATGTACGACACATGATACACCCCAAAACATGATTAAAAGGGAGTTTGTAAGAATTCACTCACCGTGGATGCGTACTCCTGATTGAGGATGAGTGTGCACGAGTGGAGGATTTGATCGACGAACAGTACTAACCTAAGATAATAATATGATAATTTTAAATTATAAACAGGTTTGGATTTGTTACTTTTTGTTAGATTTATTTGTGGTGGTTTTTGTTGAGATTAAATAATCTTTGAAATTATATATTTCATGTATTTTCTTATTTTTACTAAAATATCAATATAAATAAAATAAAATAAGAGAAATTAATATAAAAAAATAATTGTCAGATCTGACATCTGACCGAATTCTTTATGAATATTGGATGCGTGGGGTGGGGTGGGATTCGAACTCGAGACCTCGTGGTTGCGTGCACGCAGCTCTTCCAACTGAGCTACGTGTCTAACCCATTTTAAAACCCATGATAATATATAATATATATATATATTATATATTACACTAGTTAACTTCATCTTCTACATCTTGAACACTCGATTTGATTTAATGATTCTATTAAAAAACGATTTTAAATGCCATATATTGAATCAGGACATAACAAAATGATTTCCATTAACAGAGTTTAAAGTTTTACCGGTCGACGACGGTGATTCCGGCGAACGGAAAATGAAAATTCCGGCGACAGAGCAAAGACTTTCCGACCAAAACAGTGAACGTGAGCAGAGAAGTTTCAAATGAAATTCTTTTCGGACGCGTTTGAGATTGACACTTTGCTGGGTATTTATATGCTATACAGAGCTTCGACTGTTACCTCGAAACCGACGAATTTGATTTGATGATTGAACAAAACGGTTGGCCATAATTGAATTTTGATTGAACGTTACTTGACAGTTACAACTTCGATTGCAGAATCGAAACTGATGACTTGCAATTAACCGCTAAATCAAAAAGGACGGTTACTTGATTATGAGGTTTTGAAATTTCAGGGAACATGCTTGACTGATAATATCAATTATTTGAGTTAGAAACTACACAATAAGTGTGTGTGTCTCAGTGGTGTTTGGTGCGTGTGTTTGTACAATAGACCCGGGTTCGACCCCGGTTTCCCCCATCCTTTTTATTAAAAAAAATTTACACTAATATTTTAAATGTTATGATAATTCATTTAATATTTTATTTGTTAATTGTGTTTTTAATTATTATTATTTGTGACAAATTAAATACGCGACTCTAATAAATGCACGACGATCATATAATCATAACATAATAAATAACCGATGCGGGTTTTAGAAACCCGTTTTACACAAATGTTACAATAACGCTCGAAAGCCTTTATGAGTTACGAAAAGTCCATACTATCTTACTCTAATACTAGACCTGGCAAAACAAGTCCATCCATTTCATTTGGGTTGATATGGATATTTTAAATTTTAAGATGAGCCAAACAAAACTAGTCATTAGGTTAGAATGGGTTATGAAGTAGTGGATAAATAAAAGAGTATGTTAGGATGGGTATAAGATAAAACCCAAACAAGCCAAGATGGGTATGAAATAAAATCACTAAACGAATTACTGTTCGTAGATATTTTTTCACAACTATGACTTCAACAATCGTCTCCGTATTCGTTGGACCAATACCAACTAGCAATACACAAAATGCCTTTCTAGTCTAGGTTTTAATCGTTGAATATGGATCCATTTGTTTGTTAATTCAGAAATTATTGAAAGAGTTGTGAGTGTCTTTATTAATAATTCATATCCTTGAGTTATTCAGATATCTATTCCAGTTTTTAGATATACCTCAACCCGATAAATTCTTTTCTTATTTTCCATAAAACTCTACATTAAGAAAGATCGTCTATTTGATTATCGTACAAAAATCCATTTTACAACATAGCCTAAACTGAAAATAAATAAGCACATTAGTGTCGAACAATATAATTAACTGTGATAAAACAATTATTTGTATAACATTAGAAAAAATATAAAAAATGAGGGTTATGTTTGTAATCTATGGAACCCTCAAAACATGATTTCCTTACATCAACAGGCCATGTAGTATGTCAAAATGTTTGATTTGATCTTCAACTATGTAAAATTACTGGTGAAGGAATCAAACTATGCATAAACCGCAACCGGTAGAAAGTCGCAATCTCATCTTCGCAACCACGATCTAGCCAATTGAACTTGCTGGCCATAGATTTGAAACGACTCCCACCCACCATCTCCTTCCATATTTATTTCAAACTTACCAATCTACAACCACCACCGACCCTAGAGGTGTACAAAAAAACTTGTTTTAGAATCGAAACTGGAACCGGTTTTAGAACCGAATCGAACCGGCGGTTATAGACCGGTTAGTGATCTTTATCTTCGAAACCGGTTTTAAAACTGAAACCGGTTATAGATAACCGGTTTAAACCGGAAAAAAACCGGTTTTTTGGCATAAACCGGTTAAAAACTAGTTGGACCGGTTATTGTTTTGAGTTAAAAAAACCGGTTAGTAATCGGAACCGGTTATAAAAAACGGTTATTTTTTTGAAGAGAAAAACCGGTCCGGTTAATAACTGAACCCGGTTTTTGAAAAAAACCGATTTGTACACCTCTAACCGACCCCCACCCAATGTTGGGTACTCGTTGTCACACCACTGCTCTCCTTCGTTAGTTGGCCCTTCCCTCCTCCCCTTCAACAGTTCCACCCAAATATGTCCCCATAAAGGCTATGTTTCGGCCATCTCTCTGTCTCTCGTCAGAAAAATGTACCACCCACCACATGATCTCTTCACCTCCATATAAAAGTTCGTGGAGTCAACCATCATAGATCTCTGTCTGGCCATGAAAACACTACCACACCCCTTAATGTTGATCTATGTCTAACCATTCACTAACCAGTAACAATGATAGGATTTCACAAACCCTAGTCGAAGCTCAAAATCAATGCTACTTCTGCACTCATACCTTATTCTTACTACAAAACATTGCCTTTAGTATGCTGGTGTCGTGTGTGTGTGTGTGTGAAATAACGAGTATTGCACCTATGGTGTGGTGGCCTATGATATTCAGGTGGTTGTGGTAGCGTCGTTGGAATTGGTGGTGGTATTATTGCGTGAGTGATGAAAGTCGCCGGGAGAAATGTAGAAGCCGATGGGGGTTGAAAACAAGGGGTTGGTAAATCAAGGGTACAATTTGCACACATTCCATCATCCTTAGACTCTTTTAATAGTTTTACTAGTAATGAGAATTTATTAGGTATAGTTGTTGTTGGTTTTTTTTTACGAGTGAATTACAAATTTTGTTGTTTATCCTTATACCAAGTTTCAATATATCATTTATCTTTAAGTTTGACGAGCTTTGTACTTTATGTTTCAAAATGCAACACGATTTATTCTTTAGCGTTAACTCAATTTATTTTTCAGTTAAATCATATAATGTGCATTTCACATGAGGGTAATTTTGTAATTTACTCATTTTATTAAAAATATATGTTTTCTCTCACTAAACTCTCCTTCTCTATCCACCAACTATCGTCCATCCTAATCCCACCTTTTCTTCCTCTAAAGCCACCACCCTCCAGTTATAAACCCAAACCCTAAGCGATCGCCCACCCAATCACATGTTAAGAGTCACATCTTTCAGATCTGGTTAAAGGGGAGCGGTGGGGTGAGGAGGCGGCTGAACGATGGAGATACTCTAACTTGTTCGGCGAGATCTAGAGCTGTTCGGACACAACGACGGAGTTGACCGCGGTTTTTATTGTTCCGGTGGAGACGGGGTGGTTTTGGACACAACGACGGACCGGTTTAAAAAAGACGATTTGTACACCTCTAAGATTGTCTAACCGAGGGGCCGGTGTTCACAAAACCCAGATCTATGCAGCTTCGGTTAACACATTCCCATTTTTAATTGTTTATTTGATTGGAAAACTGGGTTTAAGAACAAAGATGATAATTAGGTTTAACAAATTTGATATTTGCTTGAATAGGTTTTGAACCGTCAAAAATGAAGAATTCTAAAAGGGTAAAGTGTGTGGATAGGAGAGAGAAAAGAGAGAAAGAGAGAGTCTTTGAAAGTGAAATGCACAATTACTGATCAGTTTTAACACAAAAAAGTAAGTGAGTTACAGCTAAAGAACATAACATATAGCAGTTGAAAATATTAGATACAAAATTTATCAATTTTAAAGATAAAAAAACACCGTCTAAAACCTAGTATATTAATAAATAACATATCATGAAGGGGATTTTAGTCATTTTCTAAAATCTTAAGCGAAAATGTTAACCTCCATCGAACTAAAAAACCATGTGTGTTACATTGATGCATGGTTTGGGACTACCAGTTTAGTTTCTCATAGTTTGGGATTGAATTCAAAATTTTGACATATCAAAACAACCATTAAACCATTAATGCACTTAACTCAAACCTAAGGGTTTAAACCGTAATTTCTCAACTTAGATTTTAAAAGCTAACATTTTCTTAACCGTACACGGGTCAAGTATAACCGGCTCCAACTCAGATCTGCTTTTAACCCGGTCTAAAACCCAAACCCAATCCACCAATTAAAACCCTAAAACGAAATAAAACGATCCCTTCTTCTCTCGTTTCCGGTAGTCCACAACAACGGATCCACCGCCGCAATCCACCGTCGAACCACCCTATATTCCCTAACATCACACTACACAAACATCGACAAAGAATGCTCGATCTACCCTTGTTCGTGACCTAGCCGATCGAATCACTTGCTACCAGATCGAATCAATTCGGTTACTGCACTTTTAAATTCGGTACTGAAATTTCCGCTTACAAACTGTGAATTGTTATAAAATGAATTCCGACGGTTATTCGTACAAAAATTGTTTGGGAATTGTGTCAGCTTTAGATCGGCTCTGCTCTAGTGATGAAAAATTCGGTAAATGCCTCAGCAGTTGTGTCCTCTCTCAGTTGCTTTATTCCTGTGAGACAGAGGGGGATGCCGAATACAGTTACAGTTTTAGTAAACCTATGGTGTGGATTGGGATCTACATTGTAGTTGCTTCGTTTCTCTGCATCCTTGCTATGGCGGCCAATGTGTTGTATGGTTTTCAATACAAAACGTTGTGGTTTCCGTGTAAATATTTCACTTTTAATGCCCGGTATATTGCGGTGATAGTCGCCACCATGAAACTGCCGGTTGACTTGGGTAGTGCTATGCCAAGCTACGTGGAACAAGTAGCCAAACTCGGAAGCTTGGCTTTTATGTGCACAATGATGGCTAATTAAATGCATTTTAGTTATCACCATGATTGTGAACAATGATGGCTTTATAGGTTTGTGTATTCTAGTTATCACCATGATTGTGAATATTTGCATTCAGATTAGTATTCTTATCTACGGCTATTGGTTGTATCCGTCTTGAGATCCGCTATGCGGCTATGATCCTACACATTACTTAATATAATGATTTCACCATCTCTAACAGTTACAACCTTTAAGGAAATTTTGGACTTCAACTACCTGATCGGATCAATGTCCGCAACATATCATATCTGAATGTTTGTAGCTGTGAAACCAAGACAACCCGTGAGAAGGTATTGGGTCATGGTAGAAATGGTAGCTCTCAGTTTATGATAGCTAGTACTCATGAAATTATTTTTGTACTTCTATATACGCTTGGAGGAAATTTGGAAACATCTAGCGGATAGATTGCCATACAAGTGGTCAACAATTGTCATTATTATAACACAATCTATTGGAGTAGTGGTGTGAACCATTGCTCCTGTATTTAGATGTTTTTCAGTTTTGGAGCAAACCATGGTCTTATGTAGAAGATCTATTGGTGATTTAATATTTTTTATTGGTTTGTAATGATGCTATGTATATATGGAGTAATATATGGAAATTTTCGCACATCCACATTCTTATCTCGCTGTCATGAAATTATTTTTGTTTTAGTGTTATGTTGAGATATACCACTTTCTTTATATATTGGAGTATGCTGAAAGCAGAGTGACACTGGGTCGCTCATTTGAATGGCTGATTGCCTCATTTAGAGCTGTAGGTTTTTGGTTGACTTGGTTAGCGAGCAATTATCTCCTGAATTATGGTCTGATCAAAACTCTTTCCAGTTAAGTTAAGATGATTACAAGATTATGATATGCTGATATTGGAGTGAAACGGTAATGCTTGGATTACTTATGTGTCATTTTTGGGATGTTTTGGCATCTAAACTTGCCAATCAATTGACCTTTTCTTACTATCCTATCTTTTGATCATCTTTCAAGTCTCGTGTCTACTATTTCTTTTACATTTATACCTTTAAGTGTGGAATTGTTACACACCAACAAACAATGTGACCTTTTATTATTTATTCATAAATATTTGCATTAATCAAGGTGAATCAAATGCTTAGAACCTTGGTTTTAAAAAGCGAGAAGCGCACAAAAGCGACAAGGTCTAAAATCGAGGCGCAAAAGTGCACCGCTTTTCGTACCCGAGACGCATAATATTATATAATTTTTTTATATATTTCCTATAGGTTTCTAGGATATTTTACTCAATATTTAGACGGAAATAAGCAGTAATATTGAATTACATACATATACAACCTGAAATGCATGCTAAACGACTCTCAGGTGCACACAATATGTTCAAAATACATGAGGCGTGCGTTTCAGGTGCGCCTCATAATCAAATTTTGCCAAAAAAATCGCGCCTCAGTTGTGCTTTTTGTATTCCTTGCCCCTCAAGCTGCATAAGGCGCCGAGGCTTGCGCCTTATGGCACCTCACGCCTAGGCTGCCTCAGGCACGCTTTTTTAAACCCAGCTTAGAACCCTCATATTTGTTGTTGGGCAGAAAAATACGCATGCGAATGATGTGCTAACCACACACCACTGAGCGGAAAATGATCATATTGGCTGAATATCGACACATCTTACAAAGCCATATGAGTTCGTCACATCATATTGGCTGAATAATGTGCTATACTAATACATAAATGACGACATGACAACGCATACCGCTCACCAAGTTATACGAGCGGGCTCGTATGACCATTTTTCTTCTGCCATATGACGTGTATGATGACGGGAGACGGTGTGCATAAAGTAGCACCATTTGTTGTTATGTTGATGATGCCTCAAGTCACATGTGGCTTATAATGAACCATATTTAGCGCCTCAAGTCAATCAATGGGTGTTTATCAATGAGATACCAGAGAACACTAAATTTTCCACCTAAGGGATAACAAATACGGATGTGTAAAAATACTGAAAACTGAAACGTATCTGTGATTGGAAAAAAACTGAACCAACTTGTGAATTTGGTTTTTGGTTTCGGTTATCGGTTCTGCAAATCTTCCTTTTTCGGATAACCAAATTGTATATAGTGAAGGAATTGGTTTACTTGGTTGAACGTTTCGATTAAACAGAATTTGAATTCGGATCTGATTAGGTTTTGGTTAGGGGAAAAAATAAAACCAAATAAACCAATGTTGGAACCTTAGAACGCCCGACTAAAAAAGATTGGGACTAACTAGATCAAAGCTCAACGGCTCTTCCTTTTTGTTCATTCTGGCTTTTTTTTGGCTCTCCTTGTTATTTATAAATATTGTTTTTTTTTTCAAAAGTTAAAAAAAGTAAAATCTCTAAAAATTAATAATTTATTTATATCTACCTATTATTTAATAGCAAAAATACTTTGTGAGATAAATTTAGTTTTGAAAATTATGTACACTTATTGTGCCACATGTCTACTATTTAATTCACTACCCATTGTCCCATTTGGTAAGGTTCATTTTGTGACATACCAAGATTTTTTATTCTCAATTACTTTTGTCTTTTCTTTTTTTAAACTAACTTAACTCTAAATAAATATCATTATTTACTTTACTTTTTTATTCACACTTATTTTCAAGATTACATGTATAATTAGCTAAATTCTCTAAAACTTCAAAATTTCTAAATACAAAAATTACTACAATTTTTATCTATTAAATTATATTTACTATAGAATGCTTTGATTATTTTTCATAACTGATACAAGTAATTTTTTATGATTTTCAATCTATGCAAAACACGTGTTGATATCTCATTGGACATATCGCTTTCGGTTGCTATACTGACCCACATTGTACCGATACCATAATGAACTAAACCATACCGGCCGATGTCGGTAACAACGCACGTGGAATTCCACTATAGTCTATTAATTCTAACCCGCTTGAATAATGTTCTTTACCCTTTCGACTTAGATAATACGTTTATAGTTTTTTACCATTTCGACTTAGTTATTTTTTTTTCCTATGTTTTATGTTTTAATATAATTTTGTGAGTTAACGCGTGTGCGTATTTTAACGTTTTTAACGATCCTACCTCAACGTGCGAGTATTAATTACTAGTCCTAGATTATTTTGTTAATATTTCTTCGTATTATTTTTGTTTCATGCAAATGTTTATGTATTATGTAAATACAATATTTGTTTTAGAATGTAAATACTATATATATATATATATATATATATATATATATATATAACAAGGATCCGTTAGAAACCATCCTTTATTGCGAGAACCAGTGTGAACACAACCAAATATACCTAAAAAAATTAAAAATACACAATTTTTTAATTAAAACCCGCTAAATTTAATCACTAAAAAATTGAACAATAGTATTGCTAAGCATGCGCATGCATATGTGCATATGTCATAGTTTATTTTTCTTAGTGACGAAATTTAGCTATTTTTATTTAAAAAAACTTTCTTAGCATTTAGTTGTGGGGTTTAGATTTATGGTTTACTTTTTAGCATTTGGTTTGGGTGAAGGGGGTTAGGTTTTTACGGTGTGTGTGTGTGTGTGGAATGGAGTTAGTTTTTTTGGTGATGGGTGGTTTAGGGTTTTTTTAGGTTTTTGGGGGTGTGTGTAGGGGTGGGGGTAGGTTTTTAAGGGTTTTTTTTGGTGAGGTATAATTTTTTTTGGGGGGGTGTTGTTTAGGTTTTTAGGTTGTGGTGTGGTGGGTGTTCAGGTTTTTGGTGGTGGTGGGGTGGGTTTATTTTGTTGTGTTCACATTGATTCTCTTGGTTCTTGCAATAAAAATGGTTCTCGCATGAACTCTACCATGTATATATATAGGGGAATGTTCATTTGAGAAGAAATTTAATGTGAGAAAAAAAGAAAAAATGACATAATGGTAAAACATTAAATAGGTTATAACTTCTCTCATTAATTATATTATTTCTCATTAATAAAGCAAAAACATTTTATCCTAGACATTTCAAAATTTATCCTACATATGTCTTACATTTACCGGAATTTACCCTACACATTTCAAAATTTATCCTACACATACTAAAATTTATCCTACACATATCAAAAATTTTACTACACCATAAATTATTTTATCTTGAAAGAATATATTAAAAAAAAGAGTGATAAGTTTAATTAATTAGCTAATTAATGACAATTATAGATTTACCTATATGTCATTTTCATAACATTAAATACATACATTAAATCAAGTAAATGGAGAATTTATATTGGTTTAAAAGTTATTCTTTTTATTCTTACAAAATTTTTCTTCTCATTTGAACTCTCCACTATATATATATATATATATATATATATTGGAGAGTTCAAATGAGAAGAAAAACAATTTGAGAAGAAAAATAACAAATGGTGCAATTGTAAAATATTAAATAGGTTTAATCTTTTTGTTGACAAAACTATGGTATGTTTTTGTCTTAATTGGTTGACTCGGTTCGTGTTACAATTTTGCTCTCCGTTTACAATTATGGTTTTCCCATCGTTTTAGTTTTTTTAGCAAAAGTATGGTAATGTTTTGTTTTAATTGCTTGACTCTATGTATTTCTTTTCTAGATCGTGTTATGAGTAGTATGTATAAATAACCAAAACACAAACATACATGTTATGAGAGATAAATATTCGGCTTAGTGTCCCGCAACTAGAGATGGGCAAAATCGGGTATTATTATTACCCGGAACCGGTTCCTACCCGGAACCGGTTCTGCTTGGATGTCATTGGAACCGGGTATGGTGTGGAACCGGGTCCGGTTCCTACCCGGGTTCACAGCCAAGAATATGGAACCGTGTAGAACCGGGTACGGGTATTATGGAACCGGGTATGGTGTGGAACCGGGTATGGTGTGGAACCGGTTCCTGATAGTGTTCAGAACCGGTTCCTGACAGTAAAAATCTGTTTTTTACTGTTCAGAACCGGTTCTGACAGTAAAATCTGACTTTTACTGTTCAGAACCGGTTCCTGACAGTCCTGACAGTAAAAATCCTGATTAAAAAATCGTTTTTTTTTTTATATAAACCCCTTCCTACTTACCGGTTCCTGATAAATGTTATTGTTGGTGTTTTAATAAAGTTTGTGTAACAATAATCGATTAAAATTAAAAACCCCTTCTACTGTGTTTTTTTACATCTATTTTTGGAACGCTACTATTGTGTTTTTTATGTTTGATTTTTATTATTAGTTACATTGATAAATAAAAATATTAACAATAATCGATTAAAATTAAAAAACAAATTAATCGGTTACAATATATAAAAAAAATTAACCGGTTACAAAAAAAAATAAAAAATTACTCATAACCGGTTCTAGTAAGATTTTATTTCTTTGATCGTTTACTAGCGGCAGGTGCAACACTTTCCGACGAGTTTCTCTTAGGTACGGGTACCTCGGTACAATCGTCGTCCGAATCGTTAGTCTCCACTTCTTCGTCCTCCTCTTCGTCAACAATTTTATGCTCTAACTCAACTTCATCTTCTAGACTAGTTTTATGTTGAACACGATCAACGGCATCCAAATGGTCCTTTAAGCATATTGCCATCTCTAGCGATTCCGGAGTTAGTCTTGTTCTTCTAATTGACAAAATCCTGCCACTAAGAGAAAACACACTTTCCGAAGCTACCGTGGAAGCTTGGACCGTTAGTATATCACGAGCCATGGTGGCTAGAATCGGGTATTCGGATTCTTTCGATTTCCACCATGCCAAAACATCAAATTTCCTATACTCCTCGGTGGTCATAGTAAGCGAATACTGATTTTTTTTATATCTCCCAAGTTCACTTGTTGGTTCACTACCCCTTTGTTGTCTAGCGGTCTCGTCTCTAACGACATTCAACATGGTTATAAGTGGATCCCCGCTTGTTTCATCGTTAGAGGCCGTGGACCGAGACTCAAACAAATTTGTATGATTTTTTTCACCATATTTTTTTAAATAATGATCATAAAGTTTGGCCATACACTCATTGAATATTTTTTTTGTTTTTGCTTTTAAAGTTGGATCCTCCTCATGCATATCCAACTTGTCATAAATTTCATCAATTAAAGCTTCAACACCCGGTACGTTTAAAGCTGGATTTAAAGCAGCGGCACATAGAAAAACGGGTGGTAGTTCTAAAAAATATTTTTAAAATTTTTGAATCATTGGTCTCGTCATATTCCTTAACATGTCACTAGAATTTTCAAACTTTTTAAAATTAGTTGTTATCAAATACAATTGGTCCACAACTTTAGAACTAGTAGGATAATAAACACCGGAAATCAAAGTCGTTGTAGTTTTAAAAACTTGTAAAAAAGTACTTAGGTTATTAATATTTTCCCAAGCCGTGTCGGGAAAGGGGACGACAAGGTACTCATCACTTAAAGTTGTATGAAAAGATTTTAAAGTGCCCATTTGCTTTATAGCCATTTCAAACATATGACAAGTTGAATTCCAACGAGTCGGTATATCCCAATTCGGTCCAATAATTTTTTGGTTGACATCTTTACAAAGTTTTTTATATTCTTGATATCTTTCTTTTCCACTTTTGAAAACATCTTGGAGCATAGCTCTAAATGCTATAATAAAATCGGATACAAATTGATCTTTTAAACCGGTTTGCACTACTAAGTTAATAATATGTGCAACACATCGTGTGTGAAAAAAAACACCATCAAGTATTGGTTTGTACTTCAACTTTAATTTTTCAATCGCCGTTGTGTTGTTTGAAGCGTTATCAAAGGATATTGAAAAAATTTTATCTTCTAAACCATATTTAATTATTGTGCCATTTATAATTTTATAAATATTTTCTCCCGTATGAGGAGAAGGAAACTCGTCAAACGCAATCGTACGCTTCATCATTTGCCATGTATCGGGATCAACCCAATGAGCGGTGACACATATGTACGATTCCGGTAAACCATGTGGAGCCGACCACACATCACTAGTTAGGTTTACACTAGTTTTTAAATTCTTAAAAAAAACAATTAAATCTTTTTTTGCATTTTCCCATAAACTTAAACAAAGACGTTTTAAAGTGCGACGACTTACATGTTTTATAGCGAGGTTGTAGCGTCTCCCGAATAAGATTTGTAAGATCGGGGTCGTCGAAGTGTCCAAACGGCAACGCTTTTTGTATCACCAACTTCGCCATCCGATCGCGAGCTAATTTTTGCTCATAACGAAAAATGGAACCATCTTTGGAAAGTGGAACTTGACCGGATGTCATTTCCTTTAAAACTTTGCAATACTTATTAATGTGCTTCGTTAACGTTGAGTTTGATTCCTTGGCTAATAACGATCCACAATGTTTACATTGAGCTTTTTGCGAGCCGTCACTCATCTCGACCAACTCCCAATTGCTCCAAACTTCCTTACTGCGATTATGAGACAATGTTCCAACCACATATGGAACCGAATGTTCTTGAGGAACATTGTTAACGGATTGGGAATTTGCGTTTTTGGAACTCTTTGAGGCCATTTGTTGATTAGAATGTGAAAAAGAACAAGAAGGAAATGTAACAAGAAGGATAAATATGAGAAATTGTGTGTTAAACAATAGATTTCAAAAAAATATATATAGAATCGGTTCTAACGGTCAGGAACCGGTTCCAACGGTCAGGAACCGGTTCCAACGGTAACTTTTTTAACGGCTATAACCGGTTCCAACGGTAACATTTTTAACGGATATAACCGGTTCCAACGGTAATATTACAACGGCCAGGAACCGGTTCCACGTAGGAACCGGGTACGGGTAGGAACCGGGTACGGGTAGGAACCGGTTCCTACCCGATTCAGATGGTAAAATTGTGGAACCGGGTTGGAACCAACGGGTATTTTGAACCCGGAACCGGTTCTACTTACTGTCGGGTAGGAACTGGAACCGGTTCCAGTTCGGTTCTACCGGTTCGGGTTCGGAACCGGTTTTTATGCCCATCACTACCCGCAACGCAGACGGAGTAAAGACTCGTTTGTATACAAATATAATTAAATCAGGCCCAGCCAAGGCCCAAGACCAGGCCCATAGGCCCACAAGCATTTGGTTCTGGGGCTTGCCTTCCATAATCCATAGCTGAAAAGTCAAAATCAAAGAAGGAAGTTGTGTGTATCTTCTTCTTCTTCTTCTCTACCACGGCGCCCTACTCTGATCTCGCATTATCGACTCTCGCCGTTTGTCTCCGGTAAACACATATGCCGTTCTGTATCTCTTTCTCATATTCTTTATTTAATATCCGGTAAATATATATGCTCCATCGTTTTATTCTCATCAAAACAAAATTAGGGTTTTAAAATATGTAAAACATGTGCTTCTGCTACGGTCTTTGCATCGAAATGAAAGCTTATTTGATTGTAAGGAATGGTCTCGAAGCTGTTTCTTCTTGATTGCTTGAAAGTCCTAACTGTGTATGAAACATACTTTTGGAAATCTGCTAGTGTTGTTTTAAGTAGGATGTGATTTTGAAACTAAATTAACATGGTTTACTATTACTTATGCTTTGAGAAGTTTAATTTCATATCAATTTCAATTTGAAAGTGATCCTTTTGGTCCTGAACTTTGTGATGCTGCATTTAATGTGTGATAAATTCAATCTAGATAATGATTAGTGCAAGGAAAGTTCTGTTTTAGAGGCCTGCCCCATTTTGTATGGATTTTGTTCATGTGAAACTTTTTAAGACAAAACCAAATGTTTTTTTTTTCAAATTGCTTTGACATGCTGAATTTTCGTATGTCGTGGCGTTGTGTTGTACATTTTTGATAACTGGAGAATCCATGTGTCTCTAAGTTGAATTGTATTATTCATGTGTTCTTTATGTGTAAAGAACTTATCTTGATGATGGTTTTGGTAGTTGCCATGCGTTTATTCTTTGAGTTATAGAATGTTAGTTTTCAACTTGCTACGATTTAATAAGAAATGATATTAATGTGCGAGAGATATTATATTTTAGTCAACAAAAAAGTTTGTGATATATATTTGGTAGGCAGTTGCCTTGCATCTATTTTTCCAGTTATAGAATGCTAGTTTCCTGTAAAATGTGACCAAATATGAAAGATGCTGAAATTTTTTATTCAGTCTTGATTTGAAAATGTTTGGATCGTATATTTTGTTGTTTATATCTAAAGTTAATGTCCAAAATATTGATTCATCAAACAGCTTAAAATTGAACAATGCAACTAGAATAATGTTTGGCTGTCGATGTTGGAAGAACAGACATTTATACTCTTAATCATGATTGAATTCAAGTTTGTTAACTCTTAAGATAGATCATATTGATGCATTTTAGTAGATATTTGACCTCTGCTTTTTTACCCTTTTGTAGTGCTTGATGTTGGTTATATAGTTCGGGATTTTCTGTGAACATAATGGCAAACTATTCTGCAAAAGGAGCCCCTTCAAATGGATCTGTGTATGTTTGTAATTTGCCACCTGGAACAGATGAAGATATGTTAGCTGAACATTTTGGCACAATTGGCTTGCTAAAGGTATGGGTTCCAAAAAGGTATTTATTTACTGCATGTTTGTATCCATTATTGCACGAATATCTATTATTTTTTGTTTTTAAAGTTTTATAACTTTTAGTTTTATATACAACATAGAAAGATAAAAGAACAGGGAAACCAAAGATATGGTTATATCATGACAAAGTAACAAACGAACCTAAAGGCGATGCTACAGTGACATACGAGGATCCTTACGCTGCACAAGCTGCTGTAGAATGGTTTAACAATAAGGAGTTTCACGGGAATATTATCGAAGTTCTCATGGCACAGTCAAAAAATTCACAAAAGGTGGTAGCACCATATGCTGACTCTAGTTTGGTCAACGATGTGGGACCCGATGAAAGCGGACGCGGCATGAGTGAAAGTGGGGCCCATGGTAGAGGCCGTGGTGATGCTTCCGGAAACGTTCCACCAAAAGCATGGCAACAAGATGGTGACTGGACATGTCCGAATACAAGGTTTGTGATATGACATTGGTGAGCAGCTCATTCTTGCTAATTAATGTATTTAAGTTACATTTATTGCGCAACAATTGATATTTGTTTATTGTTATTCTATGTTGATGTTTTGTTAACAGTTGTACGAACGTAAACTTTGCATTTCGTGGTGTGTGCAACCGTTGCGGAAGTGCCCGACCCACTGGTGCAGGCGGTGCTGGTGCAGGCGGTGCTGGTCGGGGCAGAGGTCGTGGCGGTGGTCCTGATTCTGGCGGCGGTCGAGGTGGGGTCGGTGGTCCTACCAGCCTTTTTGGTCCTAATGATTGGTCTTGTCCAATGTAAGCACATAAGTAATTAACTTAAGTGTTGTTTTTTCGAATATTTTATAACTACATAAACGTAGTTGTTTGACTTTTAATACTTGAAAACTGTTTCTCCAGGTGTGCTAACATCAACTGGGCAAAACGGTTAAAATGCAACATCTGCAACACTAATAAACCCGGTGTTAGTGAAGGGGGTGTGAGGTATTTGAAATGAACTGAAACATTATTTTTTATCAAGTTTTGTTATTGTTTTAAACCCAAAGTGTGAAGAAAGTATGATATACGTAGGGGTGTGCAATTGGCTGTTCGGTTCGGTTATTATCTTTAACCATATCCGTAACCGTTCTTTGGTTATTGAATTACCTTAACCATATCCATAACCGAAATTTGGTTCGGTTAATCGGTTATTAGATTCGGTTGTGGTTCGGTTTCAGTGAAGTTCGGTTAATTACCTAATCTAAGTTTGAACTAAAATAAAAACTAATTGAACATATTAGACAAATTATTGTCTCAGTTACAATCGTTTTTATAAGTAAAAAAAATTACATAGACATGCATAAAATGAGTCCAATTTTAAACGATAATTATTTTTACGCATCTTAAAACTAATTATATAACATAAAAAGCTTCCGTATATGTTTTTTATGTATATAGAGTTGATTCCTTAAACATGTATATTTTAAATATAAATATATATATCTTAAAAGCATGTCTTAATTCATTTTGGTTTGGTTCGGTTAACGTTCAGTTATGGGACACCTTTTAACCGTATCCGTAACAGACTTATTGGTTAATCAAATAACATTATCCATAACCGTCGGTTAACATTGGTTATTGGTTAACTTGGTTCGGTGGCGATTCGGTTATCTGTTAATTTTGGGTAACGGTTAAGGTTTGCTCACCCCTAGATATGCGTGCTTTGTGTATGTAGAGGAGGACGTGCTGGTGGGTACAAAGAACTTGATGAAGAAGAGTTAGAGGAAACAAAGAGGCGTAGGCGGGAAGCTGAAGAAGTAAGATCGATTATTTTCTTCGTCTTTTTAATTAATTGATATCGCATGTTAATGAATTTACGATGCAATTATAGGATGATGGTGAAATGTATGATGAATTTGGAAACTTGAAGAAGAAGTTTCGTGTGAAAGCACAACAAGCTGAAGTTGGTCAAGTGTTACCTGGAATCGGGCGTGCAGGCTGGGAGGTTGAGGAGCTTGGTACTGCTTATTGAAATGTTATATTGAAGTTATTCATTTAGTATATGATAACGTAAAGAAAATGATGATATATGTATTTTTTATTTCTTTTGCAGGGATGAGTGACAAAGATAAAAGAGAAAGAAGCAGGGACAGAAGGGAGGAAAGAGAAATCGGCAAGAATCGGAGGAGGAGCAGAAGTCGTGAGAGGGATCGGGGTCGGGAAAGAGAGCGGGACCGGGATTACGGTTATGATAGAGACCGAGATAATGGTCGAGGACAGGGACCGGGATCGTCACAGGTATCATCATTAATTCTTAATCTATAAAACTTATGTCATTTAAGATTTTTGGGACAACAGCTTCTTTTGGGTTCTGCGTTTGCTTTGTGAAGTATTCGCATCCTGACACTGTTTCATTTTGCAAACTTGAGTTATTTTGGTATTTAAATGGAATGCTATTGTTATTCTCGTTAAATTTCAACTGTTTGCCAATGTCGTGATTTTCATGGACGATTTCGGTTGAAAAAAATTAAGATGTTATTGTGATGGACAGAATATTGGCCGAATTTAGGATGGGATGGTTGGAAAACCAGAACATGATGGGTAAAGCCCGAAACGTTTCGGATGGGTATTTGGGTATGTGTTTTGTAATAAAAATCATGGGTTTAGTTAGGTATAGGTATCAAAGTGTGTATGTCATTAGGTGATAGCCGGTTACCTTAAATATACATATCCATTCATTACCCAGGCTGTACCCGAAAACATTTTCTCATTAGCTTTATTTTTCTGTCCTTGTGTAATAGAGTGTCACAGCTCGAAACTCATGCTTGTAACTTATTGGGTTTACATCATACACAAAACATGAGCATTGGCAAAACATTCACATAAATTGATCATATATACTTGTTTATATAAATATAGTTATAAGAATTCATTTATGTGATCTTACTTGCATTGATTCGTTTATATTCAACATTCAACAATTCGCATAAACTCGTCTACATAAATTCCTAAGTTGAGCTTGCAACCGTTGTTCTAGCAGCAAGCCCAGCCATTTCTAGCCACATGCCTTCCTACCACTCGGTTGTAACTGTTGTGGTTGATCACTGTGCACCACAGTTGCCACAACCTGTATCTAACACCTCACGGTGTCTCTCCGGTCCATAGCCGTTCCCCCAACTCTCATTCCCTCTCTTTCTCAGCCGATACGGAAAGAAAAATGGGTATTAAAAATATATAATAATTAGATTAGTAAACTTTTCCTTCCAGATTTCACCAAACTCTCGAGTTTACCTCCCAAGCTCACTCATTTATTAAATTAAATTAAATACTTCTAATCAACGAAAAATGTGCTCCTTTTATACTGGTGTTACATAAGAGTAATCTACTTAACTTTTAGTTTTATATTTACACTTTTTGGGTGTTCAAAATATATAATAGTTAAAATAGCTAGAAACAAGGATTCCATGAAGCATGAAAGAAAACAACAAATTGGACTAAAGCGGACAGTATTGCTACAAAAATTCATAATAAACAGTAAACATAAGATTAACTTATGTGCAAAAGTTTGAAAATCTAACATATACAACGAAACATCTTCAAGTCCCCCAAATATACTTGGAAATTAGACTCAGTGATTTTTAACAAAGTAGCAAGCATACCTTATACTTGACGATAAAGATAACGATAGTCAGATACATAAGGGGGTTGAGAGTGGTATGAGCATGGTTTTGTAATCGGATATGATATCCGTCCTATTGTATCCCATGACTATCACAATGGGTTGAGGGGAACACCATCCCCTTTGATGGGGGATGGGGAAAGGTGGTGAGGTGGAGCTGACGTGGAGGATGTGCGAAAGGTGATGATGTGCAACCACACCCAGATACCCAATAGCCTAAGATGTCCATTCACTACTCAAGACGGATTAACTGTTTTAAGACTTAAAACGGATTCTAATATCGAGGTCACTTTCATTTAAAAAAAAGAAATATATTTTTTTACTTATAATTATAACGCGTGGGAATAACACGTTTTTATACGCTTTCTAAAAGGCTCATAATCATTAAAGTCTCAAGACTCTCAGTGAGTTTTAGTGGAACAAAACCCTTTTTGTTTCCTATGACTATCACAATGGGCTGGGTATCAAAAGCTTCCTTAATAATTAGACCAGATATAGTGGCCAATTGGGCATATCTAAGGTAATGAAGTTTTAATATAACTATTATAGATTTATTGAGTGTGTAATCTAACTTATAATAAAAGACTCTAATTAATGTCAAATGTCATTCTACTACTACTATTACTATTATTATTATTATTATTATTATTATTATTATTATTATTATTATTATTATTAAATTACTTCTTTATTATCGTGCTTCTGATAAAAAATTATCTTACAAAATTATCTATACACCCATAAGACGGTTAAAATTGATTGTTTTTAATGAAAATTTTAATTAAAAAAAATAAAATGTATAAGTTATTTTTTCGCTAGTATTTGACTTAGCAAAAGAGATGAAAACTTATTACTCATACATCTTTTTGTAACAATAGATAAAAGAACTGCTTATTTTTTCCAAAGTTTATTTAGGGTTTTTTCTTAAGAGTGTTTATTGAATTATAACTTTTTTTAAAAAGAGTTTTTAAAAAAAGTATTTATATTGGACTTTATGATGGAAAAAGTAAATGACTAAAAAGGATGGATAAATTATATGTTTTGTTGTTATTTTAAAGGTGAAGGTAGGTTGATAATTTTATATTCAAAAAATCAAAATGTATTTAAAAAGACAGGTTTTTGTTACTTTTGAAAAACAACTTATTACTGCTTAGAAAAAAACAAAATAAAAAACCACTTTTATGATGCCAAACATTTTGTTTAACTTATGACATGATCACTGTTTGATGTAATGAATAGCCAAAACTTGCAAGATACATTTTTTTAATTTAGGGTCTTGCATTTTTTTAATTTAGGGTTTGTTTGTTATTTTAGTTAGAAAGTTGTGAAATGAGTTGGAATTAGTAAGTTTGTTAAGAAAGACCAAAATGTGGCAATTTATTCATTATATTATATGGATGTGACGGTCTCCATAACCATATATACGCTTTTAATCTCGAAAGCTAACTAAAGCTTTTGTGAGAAATGTTTATACGACTAGAGCACCTATAGTTGGAAAGGGGAACCGGGTATTAAGACCTTTTTTAACCGTCTCATTTTAACCAGTTAAACTAGTGAACTAGGTGAATTGGACTGGATTTAAAAAATTAATTTGTTTTTAGTTTATTTCTCTATCGAATTTAAGTTACCATTTCACTTGATACTTCAGATTTCTAATCATATTTATTTAAATTTTCCTATTCTATAAAAGCTATAAATCTACATCAAAATATTAAGTTTTTTTTTTATTTTGTTTTATATTACATATAAGGGGTTAGTTTTTTTTTATTATGACATTTAGTTTTTAAATTTGGTCTAAGTTGTTCAATCAGAGATCATTAAGACGACCGACCGATTAGATATCTTATATAGTTTTAAAAACTTTTTTGAGACATGACTTTTCTTTTCGTTTTTCGGCTAGCTTCGAAGCTCCTCAAGTCTCATTTATATCACGTTGTTGGTCGGCTTGTAAGCGAGTATGACTTTTCTTTGTCCAGAGGAAATGCTACTATATTGGTGGCTTTCTTAAATTCTCATGATAACCCCCTCACTTCTAGAATCATAAAAATGACACTAATAAATAATAACAACAACAATAATTAATCATTTTTTGACGAGTTAAGAGGAGATGGAAATGTTTGTTTTTCTTGGAGGTGCTCGGTTCAAATCTAGGCAAGGAACTTTTAACACTAATTTGGTGATACTAACATACCAACTACTAACCTGATTAGCGACATTCTAATCGTACGTCGTTCAAAAAATAACAATAATAATAAAGTTCATTATCGAGTCAGATGAGTTAACGCATTTTATTAAGGCAAATTTCTTGCTTTATGCGAGACTTAAACCTAAGACCTCACATTTAAATGTATTAAAAAGTTTTGTCTTGTGACAGGACCACCAACCTCAATAGTAAATGAGTTAAACAACTCACAATGATTTCTTTCTCAGTCAGGCCTATTAAACTTTTGATGGTCCATCTTCTATTTTTTCTTTTCTATTAATTTTCATTTCATATATTATATGAATTTAATTTAATTTAGTTTCCTTCATATATTTTTTTTCTAAAAATAGATCATATATTCTCTTGATTCTCTCGCTTGTACCTATGGTATTGTAAAAATCTCGATTAGTAGCGAATTAATAACTAATCAGAGGTTTACCGATTAATGTCCGATTAATCACTTAGCAGTCAATGGCGGTCCTATCTGGCCAAATTTTGGTCAGATCTCGGCAAAATTTGGACTAAACCTTATAAATTACCATAAATTACTTAAAAAAATGGGTCAATGAGTGGGTTAAAAATGTCTACTTTAAAAAGTACAATGTGTGTGTGTCTATATAAAAATCTCGATCCGATTAATCCCTATTAATTCCAATTGCTAGTCGGTACCCTACCGAGTAACGTCTAGCGATTTTTACAACACTGCTTGTACCCATTTCTAGTTACTTTCGCAGGCCCTACTTCACCTTAGATTCACATGCGATATATATATACGATTTTTGTCCCTAAGCTCTATTTGTACACTTGGTTTTCTACTATTTAGTTTTTACCGACTATTAACATGGATGGTCCCTAAAATGAATGTCCATCTATATCTAGAGTTGAAAGTTTAAAAGCAAACAATATACTCCTTTTCAAAAAAAAAAAAAACAAAAAACACATATAAATTTAACCCTCTTAATGTAAGAAAGTCCCAACCCCCTCTCACCTGTCGACCTCATCTGTTTTCCCTCCAGCCTCTTCATCTTCTTAGGCGTCCAAGGCCTAGAAAGTGTTAGACGAACGTCATCAATCGAATGCAACCAATCCACCAAATGAAACCATAACCAATCGAAGTTAATCGTAAACAATTGACCAATTTAAATACATCAAAGGAGGAGTGAACTCAATAAAAAAACAAAAAAATTACCCACCATGTTCACCTTCTTCATAACAACTAGGGATGATCACCCAGTACCAAAATCCCAAAAAAACGTGTACCAGTACTGGTACCGAAATTACCTAGGTGATGAGTTGTTAATATCAGATCCAATGGTGGCTAATTGCCCTTCCTATACTGGTTGCCTAAGCAAGAACAAGACCTCATATTGGTTTTTTGGACCAGATATTAACACCTCACCACCTGGATTAACTACCACTACAATGAACATTCACAAATTTGACCATTTGTGATTCAAAACTTCCCAAAGTATAGTCATGTGTACAGGGGCGGACCTAGAGTGATAGAAGGGGTAACCTACGTTGCCCCTTGACACTCCGACGGTAGTGTAAATTTTGGAAAAATTTAACGTTTTTTTTCGATTTCGTTATCCTTTTTCATTGGAACGTTACCCCTATGCGGATTTTTTAGATCCGCCACTACATGTGTACTGTGTAAATGAACAAACTTTCATAGAAGTGGTAAAAATCTGAATGCGTATATTTTTTTAAGTGTTAAGGGTATTTCATAATTTTCACATATAAACAAATTTTAACTGCCATTCATTTCATGGACCATCTATTTAACTTGTTAGCAAACAGTAGGGACCAAGAGTGTAATAAATGAAACTTAGGGGAAAAATAGCAATATAAGCATGTCACTAAGACTATCCATGTTTATTTCTTATTTTACTTTATATCAATTCTCTTTTATAAAGTTACTACAAGTAAAATCAACCATAAAGGTATAATAATGATGGTGCGACATACAATATATGTACTTGTTGCAATGTTGCCATTGATTAAAAAAAGAGGTAAAGCTAAGTCAAGTTCTTATTAAAATATATGCAACTAAAAAACATATACAAGTAATTGTGTATATGTTGTTTTGTTTTTGTCAATGATTGGTTTATGTCTTGATTGGTAATTATTTCAGAATGTTTCTGCATTATTGAAACAATCATTCAACATTTCAAATGATACAATTACTAGATACATATATATTTATATGCCATGTTTATGAATGCAGAGGGCCATCAGAAATTAGTTTAACTAAAATCAAATCGCTTATATAACGCAAGGGCGGATATAGCTTGAGACAGTACCCTTGACGTTCCGGTAGTGTAAATTTTAGAAAAAGTTGACGTTTTTTTATTTCGTTGCCCCTATATAGGAAATAAAATTTTGAAACGTTACCCCTTAATAAACATGTATAACCAGATGTCTTAATGGTTTTTTAGAACCTAAACTAAAACGAACAAGTATATACTAATGTGATGTAAGCCCACTTAGCAGAGACATACATCTCTCAGAAAGGCGATGTCAGGTTCAAATTTGATGAATACGTCAGATATTCAAACTAATTGTTGTAGAGAGAGATTATCATTTTTCGTTAAAATAAACGAACAAGTTTATAATTAATATATATATATAAATATTCAAATATTGTATCATCACATCAATTTGTGGGTCCAAGTCGGTCAACTAATAACACAGAGAATATAAATAGTCTGTGTTTGTGATATGATTCGTACAATAATAGAATATTAATATTTTTCGATTAAATTATGCATAAAAAGTTTAGGGAAAAACTTCCTGTTATCTTCCATAGCGGGCCCACAAATCACATAAATAAAAGGTAATCATGTCGCACGTGGTGGTGATGTACACAAATGACAAGACGTTAAAATGGTTTTCAACTTGTAAAAGTTTAGATATATCATTAATATTAAATTTTATTTTTATGTACGTCAAGGCTGTGAAAACTGGTCTAAACGAATCAAAGAAAAGTGATTCCGTTTGATTTTTCTTTGAAGCAATTTTAGACTATGTTACCTGAGTGACTTGAAATTAGGCATTTGAAACGAAGCGTTGTGTCGAAACAGGAGTATAGAAAGGGGATGAAAGAGTGACGTTATTCGATACGTAACACATTTTTTTATTATTATATTATATTTAAAAATTATATAAAATCTATTTAATTTTTTTTTGAAAAAATAATAGTAATTAAACTAATAACATTAATAATTAAACATTACATAATTTAAAAATAAAAAACATTACTACAATATAACCTAAACTTTAAACATTACTACATACAAATCTAATAATCTGTCACGCCAAAACGTGTCGCAATTCACGGTTGTGGTCGTGCCTGAAGTTGATGAGAGCGACTTGTATGATGTCGTCCTCTCCAAAGTCACCATGCGTGGTTTCCCCCACGGTATGCACCGTCTCGAATCTTTCGCAACCCAAATAGATAACCCTGAAATGAGAAGAAAGTGCGTCCATGGATCGGGTGGTGTCACCCTAATGGACGCAAAACTGTTGGAAAATTCTCCCTATGACGGACCGCTCGAGCGATTACGCGGTGTGTAGTGGCTCAAGGCTTCGACCCACGACTCGCATAATGCGATATTATTATCTTCTTCGGTCCAAGAAATTATTGCCATTTTCGGTTTTTCTGAAGTGGAAATGGGCAGAGAGTTTATAGAATTTTGGGTGAAATGTGAGAGTTTGTAAAAAAATGGAAGGAGGGTGGTTTATATAGGAGAAATTTTTTATTTTTAAAAGGTAATGTTTTTAAAGTTTTAACAACTTACCGTTAGGGTCAAACGACACTCCTGCTAATATCCACGCCAAATTAGAACGTCCTACGTCAACGTGAATTTCATCTTCACGCATGTGGAAATTTCCACGCCGAAAGAGCCCACCCCGTCCTCAACGTCGTGGGCGGGCCGGTGTGCACGGCGTTGACAAGCATCAACGTTGGTTTTAAACGTTCGTACCGTGTGGTTTTAGAATGTGTTGTCTAGACTTTTTTAGTAAGCATTAGTTATAGCTATTATTTTAGGTTGTGACTTGTGATAAATAAGTATGTTGTGATATATAGAGGTTATGTATTCGTATAATCTGGGCTGACTTAAAACGTGGGTGAGCCGCACCCCTGCTCAGAACCTAAGGCCACTCGGTGTGGGGGCCGTCCCAGACCCGTCTTTGGCCGACGACGCCCCCAACACCGCGCCGGGTGGCCCGTCGGCGTCGTCGGGGTCCCTCTATGGACGATGGGGACGGGGCGAAAGTTTAATATATTTTAATGCAAGGTCAGATCGGTCGCCGGAGGTTTGCTGGAAACCTAGCTTGACGGCCGGATCTAGGGTTTAACAGGTACAAACGTGTAGAGAGATAAAAAGAGAATGATAGATGGTGTTGTTGATACCATGGAGGATGTGGCGGTGGCATGTGGAGGTGCCGTGGCGGTGACGATGGCGGTGGAGGGGCGGGTATGTGTGTGAAGGAGAGGATGAGAGAGAACGAAGGATAAGACAGCAGCAGGTTCTTGCCGTGGCGGTGACGATGGCGGTGGAGAGAACGAACGATGGCGATGGCGGTGGCCTTACCAGAGAAGCAAAAACCGGCCACATGGTTCTTGCCGGAGAAACTCTTTTTCTCTCTCTATAACTTGAAAGTTTGCTGACGTGGCGGGTCGTCACCCATTTCCAAGCTTCCATCCCTGGAGGGGTGTCCTCCAAGGTCTCTGACGCGTTTGCTGACGTGACGAGTCGTCCTGGAGAGAGGTCCGTCACCCACACCGAGTAGCCTAGGGATTTTCTTTCAAGTATACAATACATTTGGATCTTCAGGATTGATTGTGTATAATCTACTTCTTTCTCTCTTATTAAAATTGACTATACTACATATAATAAATGTTACTTTTTTATTGAACAAGTATTCTGATCATAATTGTATTAGTAATATATAAACCAAACATTAATTATGTTAAAAATCTTTTATGATACACTTAAACTACTTGAATTCAAGTCAAAACACCAAAAAATCGGTTATGTGAGTTTGTCTGTTGGGCAAGCGACTTGATCATCAGGGAACCCGTTTGTTCCACCCATCCCCTTCTTGTCTTATCTTTGAATAAGATAAATAATTGAGGAAAATAATCCAAATCAACAAAGTCCTTCAAATTCAGAGAGGGGGGGGGGGGGGGGGGGGGGGGGGGGGGTTTGTGACAGACAAAAGAAAAAACAAGCTGTCTTATTTATATGCGAATATGAAATATGAAATGAAAATTAAACAATTTGACATAAAAAAAAGTTAAAAATAAAAAACACCCAAAACCAACACAAACACACATGTCAAAACTGATTGTACATTGAAAATATTAATCAAGAACCCACTAGGTACTGGTTGGAGTGACAGAAATTGTTGAAATTAATCACGGAACTGAAATATCAACACCAAAAAACGAAGAACAAGTCAATTTGTATTATTGAATACTGACTGGATTGGACTACAATAATTAAAAAATGAATTAAGATACGGAAGAGTTATCCTAGAAAACGTCCAAGACCTAACTTCATGTGTTATACTCACCCCGCATGTTGCAGGGTGATGATGTGGCAGGAGGGTGGGGGGAGGTGTCAAAACGCTGGGGCATGGTGTTGATGCGTGGTTTTGGCACCGCATGAGGAGTATGGACTCACTTAGTTGTAACAAATTTGGTACTTGAAATGGACAAACGTTTTTCTCTTTTTTCATGTCAGCTTTTAAATGACCACTTTACCTGTCTAACAAGGGATGACAAAAAAACCCTTGTGACAGACAAAAGAAAAAACAAGCTGTCTTATTTATATGCGAATATGAAATATGAAATGAAAATTAAACAATTTGACATAAAAAAAAGTTAAAAATAAAAAACACCCAAAACCAACACAAACACACATGTCAAAACTGATTGTACATTGAAAATATTAATCAAGAACCCACTAGGTACTGGTTGGAGTGACAGAAAATTGTTGAAATTAATCACGGAACTGAAATATCAACACCAAAAAACGAAGAACAAGTCAATTTGTATTATTGAATACTGACTGGATTGGACTACAATAATTAAAAAATGAATTAAGATACGGAAGAGTTATCCTAGAAAACGTCCAAGACCTAACTTCATGTGTTATACTCACCCCGCATGTTGCAGGGTGATGATGTGGCAGGAGGGTGGGGGGAGGTGTCAAAACGCTGGGGCATGGTGTTGATGCGTGGTTTTGGCACCGCATGAGGAGTATGGACTCACTTAGTTGTAACAAATTTGGTACTTGAAATGGACAAACGTTTTTCTCTTTTTTCATGTCAGCTTTTAAATGACCACTTTACCTGTGTAACAAGGGATGACAAAAAAACCCGAGTCCGACGGGTATATCCAAAACCCAAATCATCCAGGACGGGTATACCAGATACCGACTGGAAAACAATATTTCACTGGTGTGGGACGAGTATGGGATTACGTGAAACCCGGACTCATTACCCAAAACTTTATACCTGTTTTTATTTTTATATTATCTTAACAGGAATGTCTGACAAGAAGACCAAATTGATTTTGCAGCAAGAGAAGCTCAAAAAGAAAATAGTCTGGTATGATTGATTTGTGAAGAAGACTAAAAAAACTGAGCTTGGCTCAGGCACAATGAAAACAAATAAAATTATTTGTATGTGTGAGTAAAATGTGACTATAATAATACGTTCACAATGCATGTCTCCTTTATAAACATAGGAGATAAGTATATAATAGAAGTAACAAACATATACTACTACCATATCTCTTCAACTATCTAACTACTCAACTCTATACATGATTACAAGTTTTTTATAAGAAAGTTATCATATGAAAAATTTTCAACTGTTACATACTAAAATAAATATGATCTATTTTGTTTGTCTTTTAGGAATCAAAATGATTCTGTACAACACTCGTTCAAGACCTGCAAGATATTTTCTATTGATGGGCATTCATCTTGTGTTTGTTGTAGACAATTAAAAATAAGTTGAGCCAAACATGAATGCTCCCTTTGGCGGATCATTATGTTGAAACATATAAAAAAGTTTCGGTTCAATGCGAGAAATCATAATTAGCCGATTATCTAGAAAACTAAAATCCAACATTGGGATGGAAATTATAGATATTGTTGTAATGATTTCGTGTTTGTATCCTTGACTTTGTACAAATTTTTTTAGTAAAGTACAGTTTCAGTACCTGAGGTTTACACCCAATCACAGGTTCAGCACTCATTTGAAAAAATTCAACAGTCTAGTCCCTGTAGTTGTTGATTGCTAGCAATCAGGTCTCTCCTACTAACTGATTGTTTGTAATTCAGTGAAAAGACTAAAATATCCCTATAACTTTACTTACAATTTTAGTCCCTGCTAGTATATTTCATAATTTCCCTCCATATTCAAAATTCCTTCCTAATCTAGTAATAAACCACCTTAAGCCTTTAATTAATCAGCAATAAGAAGGTAGTAACACAACAACATCAAGAAATCAACACATGTAAACATAATTAGAAACGAGTTTAGAAATGGATCTAGTATTGACTATTTGGAGTTGTGCTCGGATTTACTTTTTGCCCTTCAACCTGTTTGACCTTTACAACTTTATATTGTTAACAACAACAAGAAGAAGAGATCAACAGAATTGGAATGCAGTTTATAATCTTGAACTGGATTTGACTATTTGAAGTTGGGCTGGGTTTGAATTTTTCCTTTTAATCTGTTTGACATTAACAAGTTTAAATTGAAATTGGGTTTCACCTTCACAACATAAGTAACCGGATTTCAAACGTGTAACCTTTTGAACTCCATATGTGTTTTACTTATAGAACTGCAAATGTATTTGACTTCTAGAAAACCAAAGTTGTTTTGACCTTTCTTTACTTAACATGGTTTTGACATCTCTTTGACACCTGTTTGACCTCTGTTTCGTTGCCTCATGTTTGAACATCAAAAAACCTTTTTTTAGTAAAAAATGTTTCAACATGAGTAAAACCAATACATGTATCTACTGTCAAATGCTAGTTTATTCAAATACATGTATACACTTAAATGAACAAACATATTATCTATAACTAAACATATTCAAGTGACTAAAACCAATACCTATTCATTCAAATGTCCAAAACCATAAACTGTCAAATACTAGTTCATCCAAAAGAAACAGGTTATCTAAACAAACAGATTTCCAAACGAAAACTTACAATTCAAATCTGTCATTCAACATCATTCATAAATATCATAAGTCATCCAACATTCATACATATGAACCACTTGGGTTACCCTTGATCATGAACGACTAAAACCCAAAACTGGACCACCCTAAGTAACCAAGTTAACTATTGTAACTACCACTGATCATCGACGACTAAAACCTAAAAATGACCAGACCAAACCAACCAAAAACTACAGTTAGAGTTAACCTATTAACTATGCATCATATATGTACATGAAAGGACCCTAAAGCCTTCACAGGTGACAACCAAAACAGAGCTCAACCGAAACCCCTACCGGATCTCATCAGAACCTGGTACTAGATCCTAATGTTCCACCTTGTGACTTGGACCCTGATTCCCACTAGAAATCGAAGAAAAACAAACCACATTTCAGTTACTATGCAACAATACACGAATCTAATCACGAAAGGAAATTTTAGATACAAAATTAAGACAATGCAGTACCAATAACATGGAATGTGATAAGAATACTGGCGTATTGTCTCATCTTAATGATGATTGGAGTTGTGTGTCGCCAAAAAGAGGGGTTGTTGAGCGAGAGAGAGGGTTTTAGGGAGGAAGGATTGGATTGTGGTTTATCATGAAAGTTAGGGGATTAAAAAGGTTGGAGAACTTTCAGATTTAACTAAAATGACTATTCTGCCTTCCCGACCGTTGAGTTAAATGACGGTCAACTAATGGTTATTAGTGATAGGGACTTGATTGCTAGCACTCGACAACCATAGGGACCAGACTGTTGATTTTTTTCAAATGAGGGCTGAAAGTGTGATTGGGTGTAAACCCTTGAATTGTTTTTAACGGTGAACTTCATGTATAAGGTTACCACACTCTCCAAATCGGAGAACCACGTATTACCCCACTCTGACCAGACTATGTTGTTTTAACCGGCCTACGCTGACTTCAAATTTTGGTTTTTTTTAGGCGTTCCCCCGGGAAACCATGCCGTCAACTGCCACTTGAAAGTCGTTGTGCTACCACAAGAGTAAAAATATTTAGCGTAACACAGTGGGACGGAAATCCAGTTGGGCTTGGAAATTGAATTGACAACCTCACACAAGGCCTAGTTCAAATCCTTCATTGCCTATATCTACCCCATATGACACAGATATGAATTAAACTTGAGTCTCCACTGCAAAACCCAATCTTTTTACCACTGGGCCACAAGTAGGGAGACTTATACAATTTCTAGAAGACTAAAATCTAACATTGGGACACAAATTAATTTATGTTTAGTCATGCTGCATATCTATCACCATCTAGAAAACTTGTTGTCAACTAGAGAAACTGAGTGAACGTTCAACGTAATTTCTTAATCATAAGAACTCATCAAACAATTTTTAAAATAATTTCTTACTTTTATATTCGTTTTATAAAGATAGTGTCAAACCACACGGACATAGAACCATGATGTCTTAATGAATCACCTTCCAGAAGTGTGTTGATGGAGGTTGGTGCATTCCAGAAGATAATTAGGGTGTTTGTTATCTATTATAATTTAATATATTATATAGATTTTAAAAATAAAACTATAAAGGAAAATTATAAATATATATACATGAAAATCCCATGGGTATTTTTTAAAACACTAACAGGTATACCTGATATCCGACAGGCAGGTACCCGACAAATACCTGACCAATAATGGACCTGATATAAGACAAGATTTTACAACCGGGTATAGGTGTGAGATTAGCCATGCCCAGCCTTTTACACCTTTATTTAGAGGTAGACACGAGTGTTGGTGGCGCTATTCGGTGCTTGATGGGCCGTATAGTGAAATAGAAAATGAAAATCTTCACTCGAAAATCATGAAATAAAAGTCCATATTTCATTTCAAATGATTTGTATAGACAATACAGACATGCATTTATGTCTAGGTACATTATTAATGGACTTTGAGGATGAGTTTGATCAGTTTATAGTGAAAATGTCAAACATGTAATTTCCATAAACTTAAGACCAAAACCGTATGATAACTTTATCACATGATCTATTCATGCAATTAACTCCAATAAAAAGAGAATCACACAGATGTGTATATCAAAACAATGATTTACTTAAGTAGTTATTAGATCAAATTTATTTATATAATTATTTAATTGTTTTGAACAATTACACTTTCTGTAGAAAGTATAGCTCAATCCTTATAAATTATTTATTACAACTACTTGCAAGTTGATCTAACATATGAAATGAAGTATACACTTATAAACTATGTTGGATAGTGGTATAATGTCATAGTCAATCTCAAATGTCACATTAATTCGTATAAATAACATATATTAACTTTCTCCTCAATCTACATGGTGAACACATTTTACGCGTGAAAACCTCAAAGTAAACTAGAGCCATAGGTTGACACCCCACTTCGGATGCTCGGAATATGGTAACCATTGACGTTATTAAGTAAATGAGTGTATGAACGTACCCTCATCAAATAATTAACATCTATCCTCAATAAAATCATTGATACGGATTTATATGATGCTCCATTTACTTTGGGCTTGATTTGTCATCTTGGAAGTTAAGTCCTCATAATTGAGAATGAAGTACGTCCTATTACCATCAAATAGAATAGAGGTGTGCATCAGGAATCAAATCACTTCTTGATTAGCTCATATTAGCATATTGTTGCTTTGAGAATCAACTGTTTTTAGTGTTAACATTAGTTTCAAAGCCTACATATTTCTTATTATACATTTGTAAAATCTCATGTCTAAAATGGCACTTTCTTCGATAAACTATCATATTGACACTTACATACATTTTAATATATTTGACTTTGTGAGGAGATTTGGGCATATGAAGAGGACGCCAACACTAGTTAGAACAGTGAAATCTATCATGTGGAGAGAATGAGGAGTTAAGGCAGACACTTAATGACTTAGGATGAGTAAATTAGACAGAATTTACTAAAATTGTAACTCTCTAAGGACGTGGTCTAAGATAAAAGTTTGTGAACACGTAGGATTAACGTTAAGGATTTAAATGAGAGAGTATATTTGTGTTTTAGCTTTATTTTAGGGGCTCAAGTTTCCTTAAACCTTAGGTAGACTATGCATGTGATTGACTCTCTTCAACTATGTTTACATGTGGATTTATGTTGCTACAAGTGTTCTGTTTCGCATTGTTAGCTCTCCAACACTTTTTTATATTTAGTAGCTCTTTTATATATATATATATATATATATATATATATATATATAGGTTTGGTTGTATGTCTACAACTTGTTATTGGTGCCATGGATATCTCTGGAAGCCGTTTTTCTATCCCTACGAGTAGAGGTAAGGTTTGCCTACTTCAACACCACCGCTGTCGTGATTTTTGTTTTCCAACCAAGGTTCACCATCATCAAATTAGTTGACATTTGAGGATTTTTATGCCAATCATCTCATCTCTCTATTCCGATCAAAATCCCAACGGTTGGGTTGTTAATATATGAAAATCGAAAGTGAATTTTGTGATGTAGGGTTTGGGTGTGAACTAGGGTTCTTGTTGGGCAAGTATGTTATAAAACGTTCACACGTAGGGTCCCATGCTCGGAATACATACTCGCAGGCAATTCTACCCGGGTTGCGGCAGTGCACCCCTTAACCTGACTTGCTCGCTTGAACTTGGGAAGTTTACGGGTTATATGCCCCCCTCCCCACCCCCAAAGCAACTTCAAGAGTATATATCTAGATTCTCGAGATTATTAGTTTTGGTGTAATAACAAGAACGACTCTTCAAGTCATTTTGTTGTTACATATAAAATGAACATTTATCACTAAATTATAAAATAAGTTTTTACCAAGAAAATAGATAATAAATATACGTTGTTACAAAAAATGACTTCGTACAACACCTATAAGAATAGGTTACGCTAATCACAAAAGATAGTGTACTCTCAAGCAACATGTAATCCAAAGAAAAGACAAAAGCTCTTATCTACAGGGTTGTTCGTGTGTGTGCCTTTTTACGATTGGAATTTGGTAAATCTTTTGGTAGTTCTATAATATAACAATTATTGAAGTTTCTTATGAATAGTATATTAATTGGACAATAATAACATACTAATTACATTTTTACGATCTCTTTTGTGTTGAATTAACCCTTTTTATGCTCCACCCATTTACCAAAATGAATTGATGTGCTAGATTTTAAATTAAATTTGATTTATTAAATTCGTATTTTTTTTATATTTATGTAATTCTACATCTCAGAGTTAAGAGTTACTTTATTTTCTCTATTCATATCCAGATAAATTTTGTTATAAGAATGTGTCTTTATTTGTTTATTATTATTATTGTTTTTTTTTGTATTCTTTTATTCTAAAAATAATCTAGCCTTGGGTTATTTTTTTTACTGACATAGTGAGTGTTGGTACCTTAAAGAGGCAAAATAATGCCAACCAAACTCCCGCCGTGAAACGCAGAGGAGTTCTACTAGTTAATAGTACAAAAGACGTGAAAATGTTCGTCATTTGGTGGGGATGCATGATTTCGACAATCAATATTTTGAGCATTTGTTGATGATGATGGTGGTAGAAATGTAGGATAATGAGCATCAATTTGAGCATTTGTTGATGATGGCGGTGGTCTGATAATGAGCAAATAGGAGAAGGTTATGAGTTATAAATAGATGGGTGTTAATAAAAGAGACCCCATTGGAAGAAAGTTTGATTTTAGAATATTAAAGCTATACATGGATGTGAGTAGGGTGGGTTGTCGTGGGGTTGGATGTTAAAGACGAGACGCAAGTTAAGTTAAGAATGAACAATAGTGCATGTTCTTGGGTGGCGCATAGAAACAAATAGAAGGCAAGACAACAACATTATATCGAAAGTATTACTAACTACCCTTTGGAATAATTGAAACCCTTTGGAATAATTGAATATGGTCATCCAACATAGGTTTGATTGAAAGGATGAAAGTGAAAAGAAATATCCTACTGATATAGGTAAACCAGACAAAAATAATATACAAGTTGATTTTATAGAGAAGTTAGTTAATTGAAAAACCGATTAATAAAACTATAATCAACTTATCATTTGCATTTATAATGAGGGACATTAAAGACAATCAATTGTAGCTCGAGATTGTATAAATACGTTTATCCTAAAACTTTAACACGATTATCTAATTTATTATCTCACTCGTTTTTTTTCTCTAAAACAACACAAATTACGTGCAAGAATACGATACAATACTCATAGACTATTTTTATTTTTACGTCTATCTCACTTTGTTTCTTTCTAAAACAACACAAATTACGTACAAATATATAATACAATACTCATAGATTCATACTTCTTTTACTTAAAAAGTGCTTCCGTAATCAACGCACCCTATATTCATAACTAGAAATCGTGGTTAGATTTAACTTCATAAGTATGTTTCCATTTACTCGAATCAATGCACTCAATATTGTTTCCATCTATATTATATATTTATTTATTTATTTAATTATATATATTATATTATTTATTTAATATATATTTATTTATTTAATTTATTTATATTTATATTTTATATTTATATATAATTTTATATTTATATATAATTGAAAATTAAAAAATGAGTATGAATAGTGATTTTATTTTTATAATAATATATGATATATGATTTTTTAATATTTTATTACTTAATATTATAATAGTTTATTACTTTATTATTTTATTTATTTTAAATTTTAACATATTTTTTCCTTCTTTTAAATCATATTTCCTTTATCATTTGGTTTTAATTATTTTTTTGTTTTTTAAATTATATTTCCTTTCTCAATTAATTTGATATGTCTTTAATAACTTTTGATCGTTATTTTTTCTCTCGACATTATGGTATAAGTTTTGTTAAAAACGAAGTTCTATTCAAAATTGAGTATATGTTTGGTATCGTAAAATAGTACGATGGTAAACTAAACCGATTCAAATGGTTTGGCTTTGTAAACAACATGATTAATCATTTGCTCCATTTTGCTGCAACGTGCGACGTCAACAAGTATAATTGGAAAGTGGTCATGAATATAAATTTGATTTTTATAATAATAATTTTTTTCCTTACTTTATTACTATTATATATACTTTAACCTTAAATATATTTCTTCAATTTTAACTTTTAATGATTTTTTTTTAATATTACTAATACTGTCTGAACAACATCAGTCTCGTACCGTATAATATCAGTATAGTTTTTATTATTAACGTCATCATGTGCTTATTATTATGTACAATTCGATAAAAGTTCTATCTGAACGAACCATATATAGTTGATTTTTAACATAACAAACGAACATATACTAACCAAACAACATTGATAATGGTACCATGTTCGTTTTTATAGTTTTCTCGACGTGGCGGTATAGAATTCATTGAACACAAAGTTATATTCGTAATAAAGTATTTTTTTGGTATCGTAATCTATATCGAGTGTTTGTACGATACTGGTATTGTAACGGACCTATACCGACTGAACAACACCGGTACTGATACATGTATTCGCTTTTATTGTTTTCAATCGATATAAAACACGTGTCAATTGGCAACGATTGTCATGCCAAGTGCCAGTACAAGCACCGTAATGAACTAGACCGATAATGACAAAAGCCTCACAGCGAAAGCGATGCGCAGTAATTACACTATATTATATTATATTATATTATATTATTTATATTATGTTATATTATATTATATTATATTATTTATTTATTTATTTATTTAAATTTATATAAAATTAGAAAGTTGGTATGAATAATGATTTTATTTTTATAATAATATACATTTTTCAATATTTTTTTATTTAATATTATAATAGTCTATTATTATATTATATTTGTTTTAAGTTTTAACATATTTTTTTCAATCTGAAAATCATATTTCATTTATCATTTGTTGTTTGTTTTTAATAATTCTTTTTTGTTTTTTAATTTATATTTCCTTTCTCATTTAATTTGATATCTCTTTAATAACTTTTGTTCGTTAATTTTTCCCCGACATTATGGTATAAGTTTTGTTAAAACGAAGTTGTAATTAAAATTGAGCATTTATTTGGTATCGTAAAATGGTATGATGATAAACTGAACTGATTCGAAAGGTTTGGCTTTCTAAATAACATGTTCAAATAACGTTTGTTTCACATTAACATTTGTTTGTTTCGCTGCAACGCGTGATGTCAACAAGTATGATTGGAAATTGATTGTGAATAGAAATTTGATTTTTATAATAATAACATATATAGTTTTATTCCATACTTTTATCATTTTAATATTACAAAAGATTACTATTATATTTACTTTAACCTTAAACATATTTCTTTAATTTCAACTTTTAATGATTTTCTTTTTTTAATATTACTGATATTGTCTGAACAAAATCAGTACCGTACCGTATAACATTAATATAGTTTTTTATTAGTAGTGTTATCATGTGCTTATTATTATGTACAATCGATAAAAGTCATATTCGAACGAGCCATATTTAGTTGACTTTTTTATCATCACAAAATGAACATATACTAACCAAACAACGGTAACGGTACCGTATTCGTTTTTATAGTTTTCTTGACGTGGCAGTATAAAATTCATTGAACACAAAGTTATATTCACAATAAAGTATTTTTAGGTATCGTAAGCTATATCAAGATTTTGTAGAATACTGATATGATAACGGATCGATACCGACCGAACAACACCGGTACCGGTACAGGTATTCGCTTTTATTGTTGTCAATCGATGTAAAACACGTGTCGATTAGCAACAATTGTCATGTCGAGTTCCAGTACAAGTACGCGCGTATCATAAGGTCCGCAGTGAAGCGCACAGAAATCTCACTAGTATATAACAATCATCAACTTGTGTGAATAAGGCATTGACATTTTTTCTTTTTTATTTTTTAGTTTCAATTACTCGGCTTATACTATAAATAATATCCGGTTTTGACACTAAGTTTATAAAAGTTACCAACTTGTGTGAACGGAATTTTGACTTTTTTTTGTAAGTTTCCATTACCCGTCTTATACTATAAATAATATACGTTTTTAACCCTATAGTTTTGTTTTCTTTCTTACAACTTCTGGTCATTCGTTTTTTATAAACACTAAATACGCGGTTACGTTAATTTTTTTCCTTCGCTTCATTTTGAAATATTTATATTCTGGTAGAATAGTTTAGAGCTTTTCATCTATAATATGCATTAGAGAATTAGTTTGGATTTTCTCTTTTTTTGCTTTATCGAGTGTTGCTACCGTACTGATATCGTAACAAAACGAACAGACATCGACTGAATCCTTGTCGCATAGCACAGGGTTGTTTTGCTAGTTTTCATAGAATAAACGCATCAAATTTCACATATTAAAATATAATCATATACCCTATATTTTATAACGAAAACAATAATATTTCCCACTTGTCTTTTTCTTTTATTTTCAAAATAAAACAGATTGATATCACCATATAATTAAGTGGAAAGAAAACGCCAATCCGTGACTCAAAAACATATGGATATACGGATATACATTAATATATAGGTAGTCTAGATCAAAGTTGCCAAATTAATAGTTCATCTGTTAGATATTCATATTCATTCATATACCTGTACCTATACCTTTACCCTTGTTTTCTGCCAACGCATACTCTCGTGATCTCATTTTCATCATATAATTGTTGTGGTCCTCAAAAAACACCCATGAATTAAGTTAAGGTACTCACATCTCTTCTCACTTCCAGTTTCCACCACATCCATGGCAGCAGACCTCTGTGACTTGCAGGTCCATATTAATGGTCAACAAACATTCTATATCCACGAGGTAATAAAACATTCAAACCATCACTTCATGTTTTTCTTCATGTTTCATTAAATTCCTCGAAAACCTAATTAGGGTTTCTTAATTCTTGCAGAAAACCATAACAAGATTTTCCGGGAAGCTAAGGAAGCTCATAAAGAAAGAAAAGAAACGAACCCAGATCAGGAAAACGGGTATAGAGATCCATGATTTCCCGGGTGGGTCAGATGGGTTCGAGTTATTCTCAAGATTTTGCTACAACAATGGCGAAATCGATATAACGGTTTCTAACGTATCACTCCTTCATTGTTGTGCGGTTTTTTTGTCCATGAATGACACCCTCGTACCCAAAACAACTGATCTTTTCAACCGGATATCCGACTGGTCGTTTAAGGATGTTCGCTGACTGTCTTAAGAGCTGCACACGATCTTTCCGTACGCAGATTCATTCGGTATCATCGATAAACTTATATCTAATTTGATATTAAAGATAACCCAACATTCAGATTCCAGTACCAGTTTATTAATCCCATCATCTTCATCTTCATCTTCACCTGATAGTACTGTAAAGTCTGGAGGTACTTTGTTAAGATTGTCTTCTGGTTCATCTTCTAAGGGTTTATGGTGGTATGATGATATGACAATTTTGCCCCCTTTTGTTATAGAAAGGTTTGTGAAAGCTTTAGGTGGTTATGGTAATGAGAACACTAGTTTAACCCTCACAAGATTCTTGTTACATTATTTAAAAACCACATCTCAGTCAAAGACACAAGCTTTTTCAAAGTGTGAGTATGGTGGGCTTGCTGACACAGCAGTTTATGGGGTGGTTTTGATGGGGAAAAGGCATTTTCTTGTAGAGGGTTATTTTGGGTATTGAGGATTGTCTCAGGGTTTGGGTTGAGTAGAGAGTGTAGAGGTGGGTTGGAGAGGTTGATTGGGGGGATGCTTGATCAAGCAAAGGTGGATGATTTGTTGGTGAGTAATAGTGGGTCAAGTGGTGTGTATGATGTGAATCTTGTTTTGAGGTTGATAAGAGAGAGCAATAAATTGAGGGGGTGTGTTTGGAAAGGATGAAGAAGGTTGGGGGGTTGCTTGATAAATATTTGGGGGAGATTGCTCCAGATCAGAGTTTGAAGATATCAAAGTTTTTAGGGGTTGCAGAGAGTTTACCGGATTGTGCAAGAGATTGCTTTGATGGGGTCTACAAAGCCATTGATATATACCTTGAGGTAATTCTTTTAACTCCAAATCATTATTACTTTACACTTTATACCCTTAATTCTACTTCTTCTAAATATACATGTTTCTCTATCATAAAACTTAAATCCTCAATTTATATGAAAAGACATATTTTTTTTATACTTTTATACTGCTAGCTATAGGTGTTTTACTTTATTGATTTATATCAAATTATTTAAACAGAAACAATGTTAAAAGAGTTTAAATTAAGAGTTAAAATGTTATTTTAGTCCCTATGGTTTGTGTCATTTTGTCAGTTTAGTTCAGAGGTTTTATTTTTCGCCTGTGGGACAAAAAAGGCTTCAACGTTGCCATTTTAGTCTACTGGGTAACTTCATTCATTTTTTTGTTAACGAAAAGGACAATATGGTCATTTTATATGTAATGTTGTTAACTAGAAAGGCAATTCGGCCATATAAAATGACAATGTGAAACCTTTTTGAACATACAGACGAAAAATGAAACCTTTGGACTAAATTGACAAAATGCCCAAACCACATAGACTAAAATGACACTTAACTCTTAAATTAAAAAAAAAATGAAATTTCTTATAATGCTTATAAGCTATAACTTGGTGTACAAAATCTATGTTTTTATCACTTTATAATATTTAACATGTTTTTTATATATAAGCTATAATTGGTACATACTTTGGTGACTTTTAGTATTTGACATCTTAATTGGGAAAAATAATCTAGTTATATGATCCATGTTTATAAAAACCGCTAAGCTAAGGATTTTAAAACTCGAGGGAAACCATGGACCGAATATAGCGATTAAGCAGCATAGAGACAAAACGTAAACAACAAGAGATGTGACAAGATACGCCTATTTCTATTTTAATATGTAATTATATTGTCTTTTACTTTTGACGGGCTTGAGATGTTTGATTAATAATTAAATAATTGACCATTATATATACAAACTATTTCATGATTTTCATCTACTGGTAAGACACGTATTCTTCATGAATATAATTATATATTATATATAATATATATATATATATATATATATTATTGGCATCTCATTGTGAACCAATGTAAATCGGTTAATTAATTTCTTTATACATATTTAATGATTTAATTATTTATGCTAATATATTATAGTAGAAGTGCTTGAAATTTGATAATCTACCGTCTTGAAATATATACCACAACATATTTTTTTTTCAATTTATGTTAATATATAATTTATGTATGATATTATAATATAGCTAAACTATATTTTAATAGCAGTGGTTGAAATTTGATAATCTACCGTCTAGAAATTTATTGACAATACTTATTTTTCTGCATTTTTTTTATTAATAATTAATTTACAGTTTTTCCTCTGTCCATCAAATTTATTCCTAGCGATGGCATTATTGCCGTTTTGGCTTTTTCTTGTCACACATATATATTTTTTAACGGCTCTTGTTCATATAATCTATACAAATATTAGAAACGGCTGAAGAGTAAGAAGAGTAATTAGGGGTGCATTATTCATATTATACTATATTATTTTAGTGTTAAAATGTAATTTACTAGTTAAAGATGCCTTTAAGGATATAAAAGTAATTAGCCATCCATGAACACTCAGTCCGTCACGGACCCGACACCTCAAGCTACTTGTCTAGTGGCTAACCAAGTGTTTGGAATATACTCTCAACTAGTACTATTATAAATTTTATTTTTAGAATAATGTTATATTTCATTTCATGTAAAAGTTAATATCACATTGAAAAAGTTTTGATAGTTTTTGTGTGAAAAAATGTTATTTTTTAAAGATTTATCTAAGCCTCCAACTTATATATTTATAAAATATGAAGTGTTATTATTTTATTTTCATAATTGCATATCTTAAAATCCTTAATTATTTGAAAAAAAACATGTTTTGAGTATGATGTTTTGTATTTGCAAGATAAAGCACTCAACTCGAAACCTTAAGCTCACGTAACTTTATCTTGGATTTAGGATGTAAATGAGTCGAGTCGAATTTGACTTTGGCTCGTTTATTTTAACTGGGTTGCGCTAGAGTTTGCCTCGTAAGAAAAAAAATTTAAGTTCGAGTTCTTTTCATTTGTTATTTGTTAAATATTATATAATTTTTATTCATATGTGAATCTATTAAGTTGATTCGTCTTGATTTGAAATTCTATTAAGTTGATTTTGAGTAGCTTATCTGTAAATCTATTCGTCACTCTACTACATGGGTTGTATTTTGCCATTTAATTTAAATTTAAGTTCGTAAATAATAGTTAAGTTTTCATAAAAAAAGTTGAACGGCAAATTTGGATTATTGACGGACCACTGGAGTATTATAGTGTCATTTGTGAAACCACCCGATCATATCCATCTCCACTAGGCAATAATATTTATACACTAATTCAGAAGGAAACCCAATAAATCTGAGAAACCCCGAGAATCGAACCTAGGACCTAATGGTCCTTAAGCCTTATTGCACCCCTAAATTGTCACTAGATTATAATGTTATAGGCTTCCAAATGGTTTATTAAAATTACAAACTTTTAACTTATTCCTAAACATTTGTAATAGTATAAAAAAGAAAGCCTTAATACTTTTAACATCTTTTTACTAAAAAGATGGGTTATTATTTAAGCATTAGAAGGTGAAAAAATGATACGAACGTGAATTGAGGGAAAAGGAATAAAAATGAGTAACTGGGTGTTTAGGTGACATTTTGTCTGTGTCAACTAGTAAATGGCCGAAGAATCCAGTGGAAGCCACATGATAGTCTCTTGTTGCTCGCCACGACCTACTTTTTAACACAGGTTTCATTTGTATTTGTACGTACACACCAAAATTAATCATTTATTAAAATAATATTTTTATCTTACTATAATTTATACGAGAATTTTTATTTTTATTATAATTATTTTTTAGGTGTATCATGTTTTTCACTTATAGTTTTAGCTACGATGAAATTCCGAGTGTGCTGCTATGAATTGCTTGTTTCTATTTATGTCTATATATAAGTTTTACTTGAAATTGAGTTGTGAAATGTAACGTACAAATGACCGAAGAACAAGTGTACGTGTCATTTAAGCTACGTCACAGATCAAATATAGTTGAGTTTCGAGTAATACAATATAACGTCTCATCAATCTCAAGTATATCGTTGTAAATTGCTTATTTTTATCTATGATAAGGATCAGATTTAGTTGGTTATTTTGTGCTTTGTCGTGAGAAACAAACTTATACCGTCTGAAGAACATCAGTATCGGTACCATATTCATTTTTGTGATTTTCTCGACGTAGTATGTTTTAGTAATATAATATAACATTTTGTAATATCAAATATACCGTTTTGGCGTTCTTATTTTTATCTACGATTTGATATATATTTTTTCCTTTACCGTGAGAACCAAACCAATACCGATCTAACAACACTGGTACCAGCACCGTATTCGTTTTTATGGTTGTGATGACATGGCGGTATATAAGCTATCTCGAATGCTGATACGGTAACCGTAAGTAATGAATTTAACGGATACTGGCCAAGTAGCATTCGTGTCACTATCGGTATTCGTCTTTCAATTTTCTATCGATGTATAATACGTATCAATATCTTGTCGGGCATATCTTTTTCGATTACTGTACTGAACGCCAATATCATACCGTTACTGTTACAAATCCAACTAATATAGTAACATAATACCAAAATTGTGAGTAATAGTAACATACTTGCATTTGATTATAGGTGTTAGCAACCAATCATATATAGATCACCTTACAATGTGGTATTAATTATAATCGGTTTCTAACTACAAGTTGTTTGAATCTGCAGTCACACTCATGTCTATCATTGGAAGAAAGATCAAGGCTATGTAGGTGTTTAAATTACGAGAAGCTAAGCTTAGAAGCATGCAAAGACTTAGCCAAAAACCCTAGAATCCCTCCAAGAATTGCAGTCCAAGCACTTGTTTCACAACATTCCAACATACCAACAGTTTATACAAACGATCATCATCAAGATTACTCCTACATTAACGATCACAATCACCAAACTCCCTTGACCAAAAGCAGTAGAGAACTCATGGTGCTCTACAACAACAACGGCGCCCATGATCATCTTCAATACGATTCAGCGGATCACAGCTCTAGAACTAGCTCAAGATATGATCAAGATAAGGAGCTTGACAATGGAGTGGTGAAACTAAACTTGCAAAAAATGCAATGGAGGGTGGTGGAGTTGGAGAAAGTTTGTAGGGAGATGAAGGGTCAAAAGTCTAAAATGGTTAAGGGTGATCGAGTCATGCTCTCGGGTTCGTCTCATGGTAGACCATTGCCAAGATTGTGTTAACCCGTTTGAAGTTTTCGGGTTTTAATTTGGGTTTTTGTTTTCGGTCTTTTTTGTTGGTGTTCAAGCCTATATATAAGAAAGTGTTATGAGTGTGATATTTATGTATATTGATAGCTTGAAACCCGGGTTTGATCCAAATGGTTTCCCATTTGGAGTCGTCGGTTTGATTTCTTGTATATATGCAAGTAAAACGGGTAATAAATCCTTTATTCGGGTTTCCTTGAGTGATTGGAGGAATTATCAAAGATTCGTCGAAATGTGAATGTTTAAGATTTAAAACTCTTCAAGCTAAGGTTTTAAGTCACATATTCAATGATAAAACTAAAACTTTTCCACCGCGTCGGAATTATTTGTTTCTACTTTTATATTTACAAGAATTATATTAATAACAATCTGAGAAGCCAAAATTATAAGAAAGTGACGACCTTAGATACATCTGTTAATGGATGTTTTTAGAATCAAGGTGGGCCCTCTATTTTCATACATGGGATGTATACATAAAAAGCCCTTTTTATTTTATTTAAACAAGTTTTAAGACATTTTGAAGAAGTAATGTAACTTTAAAAAGAAATGGTAGCCTCTGGTCCACCAATATCCGACCAATGTCCTATGTACCACATATCATATGTTCATGAATGATTCCGTGGTACAAAATTCCAATATAGGGACTAGTCATCAAAACTCCATTCAAATTTATGGGGTGTTTTCTTGGATGTATGCAAGGTGAAAGTGAGTTTTGATCTCAATTATTTGAAGTCATGATAATCATATACTAATGTTTGGTTATCTTGTATGTATTTATGATTGTTTGCATCTTGTTTGATTACATTTGAAATGGTTGTCATTATATGTATCATGTATATGTTAACATGTCCACCAAGTGTCTGTAAAATGGTTGAAAAACCAAATGTTTTAAAGCATTAGTATGGGTGTAAATTTTTGACACGACCCGAAAACACAACACAACCTAACATGAAATTCGCGGGTTTGGGTTTAGTCTAAACGGGTTCGGGTCATTTCAGGTTGAACCCGCGCTAAATGGGTCGGCTTCGTGTCAAACCCGTTTAACCCATTTATATTATGTTATTTTATTTTTTACAATATATTTTATGTCATAAATTAAATTGGGTGTGTATTTTGTGCCATAATAATATCTTTAAAAAGAAATTAGCATAAGATTTTATAATTAAAATGTACTTGTATTTTATACATTTGTGTTCCTTAGTAAAATTTTGATTTTAACATATCAATTTGCGAAAAAAGTAAAAAATAAAAAATTTCGGGTTGAACGGGTTCTGTTCGGGTCAACCGGCAAATATTCAGGTTGTGTTTGAGTTCATATGTATGGCATGATTTTCAGGTTCGGTTCATGTTCGGGTTCGGGTTAAACCCGCAAACACGACCCGTTTACCCTTGATCAACAATTGGCTTATCCTCTTGCTATAGAATTTGGATCACAGAATGTGCCATGTGAATGGAGGATATCATTTACTTACATATGGTACATGTGGGACTTGTTTACATTGTTCTTCCTTTTCTTGAATATTAACTTTTGTTTTTTTGTCACTTCTTTTTGCAATTATCTGGAATTGAATTGACTCATCACTCTTTATTCAGTACAAGTTTATGATTGTGGGAGTGCATGTGCAATCATATCTTCTGCAAACTATATTTTGATTCTTCTTCCTTGTACATAATGATTTTGCTTCTATTAACATGCAAATAGGATTATATATATGTCGGACCAGTTGGAAAAGTGATTTATATAGCAGTATTGATGATAAGACGGTTATGATCACTTGTGCATTTTTCATGAATAGAATTGTATACGGGTTTTCGAATAACAGACTTTGTTTTTCTCCCTACTCGTGTGTTATGACATAGGTTATGTCACATCCCGGTTTTCTTTGGTTATGTCATACTGAATTACTTTATTTAACGTCAACAACCAGGAGACCCCTAGATATTGAGGCCAAAACCTAGGAATCCCCTAAGCAAAGCCTCCAAACTCCAATATATACATCCTTGCCTGAGTTAGGACCCAGGTCCTTCCCTATAAGAACACCCACAATGTGGGTAAATCCAACATCCAGATTACGTGGACAAGAAGCGGACATCCTCACCTCGTCTGCACATATTATGAAGGTGGTCCTCGTTGGATTTTCGAACCAAAGTCTGGAATTTTGGACGTGATATCAGACGAGCGTGGGGCCCTCCACTCTCACAAATGATTATATATATCATATACGTATATAGTTTATTATTTTTAGTGGAGTTTATGGAAGTTTGTACATTGTGGAGAACGTGGAACTTTTTTAGAGAAGTTTGAAAATCTAATACAGCACTGAGGTCGTAGAATATGAAGATTTAAAAATTATAACAATGTGGATACTTAATAAGAACCTATACCAAGTGAGCTACCTCCATACTAATATGCTACATCTTCAATAAAAGACATGGTTAATCAAGAACACGGAAATACCAAATATTCCATGATAAATAACTTTTAAATATGTTCAAATATTCATGTATACACTTGAATTCAACTATTAAAGGAATGCAACAAAATTTTCTCATAATGTCTTGGATGCAAGGTTGTCCCTAAGAAATCGGGAGTCCTATACGGCTAAAAAATGAGCTCCAAAAATATTAACTTGTACATGCCAAAAAACAATAATGCGACAATAATTGGTCGTCACTCGTCAGATGGCCTGGTGTCACACCCCGATTTTCAACCCGAAATCCATACACCGGTGGGCCCGGGTAGGGAGTATCGTGACGTAAGTTGATAACATCATTGTCAATTAAACATAACACAGCGGAAGTCTTGGAGTAAAATTACTATTATAAACCGAATGTACGAAATATAAAATAATATACAGGCTCGTAATAGAAGATCCACAGGCGGATCATAAAATGTACAAGAAAGAATATAAAACAGACTTTAGGCAGATCTAAGGATTTGCAAGATCCTTTTATTCACTACCGAGCAACTTCCGGCCTATTTCGTATTGTACCTGCAGTTTAGTCTTTGGACGATACGTCATAAAATAATATACAGGCTCGTAATAAAAGATCCACAGGCGGATCATAAAATGTACAAGAAAGAATATAAAACAGACTTTAGGCAAATATAAGGATTTGCAAGATCCTCTTATTCACTACCGAGCAACTTTTGGCCTATTTTGTATTGTACCTGCAGTTTAGTCTTTGGACGATACGTCAGCTTACGTTGGTAAATACACCAAACTGACTCATTTTGAAAACTTTAAAATGGTTTTAAGTGCAAAACGGCACAAAATCTTTTATTAACTTGGGAAAGTTGACCTTGCAACCTTGTATTAGATTCACATGTTTGTCAATACATTCAAGGCCCAGGACAGAAACCGAGACATGATTAAATACACACCACTCAGGACTCACGAAGGAGTCATCCCCAACGTCTTGGGCATATTGCATATGAACATCAAAGGGTGATGCCTACACCCCGTGCTAAGGTCGTGGCCAATAACTAATGTATTGAGCCGAGGATATCCAGGACACGGTAATTTAACCCCCGATGTTTAAGTTATCAAATAAAACTGATTAAAACGAAATATGGGGTTTACTAGCCACATGCGGGCATTCGATTGACCTCATTTTGGACCAAGCGGTAATAATTTACCGTATCCCAAGCCCGTATAGAGAAAATAAGTCGAGAGTATTTACCTGAGCTAGTCTTATTCTTTTATTTTTAAATAACTCAGCCGTATACAAAAGTACCAAGTGCAGATAGCATTTACGAAGGCTTTAGTCTGGATTATGGCATAAGCTACCCAATTAAATACTAACGGTCTTATAAACCGAATAGTGTACATGATCATTACGTATAACGCTTTATTAAACGATGATCGGATAGAATGTAGTTTAATCCCGACAAGTACTTGACTTGTATAATATGGGTAAACTATAAACAATTCTGGATTTTGAAACTTAAATGACAAGGTTAAACCCGTTTCGGTTAATTTCCATAAAATAGTTACATATGCGTAACTGTGCGCATATTAGCGATATCGGGTAACCGGATAAGTCATGGACAAGTTCTATATGCCATTATATTTTAAATAAGTTAAGATATCAGTAGGATATCAACTTATATGCCGTTATGGTTTTAAAACGAAACTATGCCTCATAAGGGCATTTCGGTAATTATATACCGTATAAAAGGAACTTGAACATATTTTAAGTTTATAATCCTGAGTATTATGGAAAAATATTTTATTTATGATATAATATCAATATGATATCAATTATATGTGTAAATTATCTTTTATGACCAAACTATGCGCCGTAGAGGCGCTTATGTCGTAAAATGACGTCTTTATGTGATGTTTATGAAAACTGATGTTAAGGTCAGATTAAAATATTTTAAACATGTTATTTAATATAACATATCAGTAGGTAAATGATTTACCTTGAAAATATTTGATTAAAACCATTTTATAAGCCACAAGGGCTAAAACCGTCATTTATCGACATAGTTTAAGGACCTGATTGAAAACCAGTTTATAACTTGTTTAACATCACAAATAATCCTACTTATAATATTACATCAGTAGGAAACTCATTTTCAAGTTCATTACCATTTAAAACCTTGTTTATGCAAAAGGGCATTTTGGTCAAAGATGGCATAATTATGGAACTTGCGCATAAACTTGGATTCTGATTATGATCATGTAATATAACCTCAGAGGGTTATGCTACATTATATTATGATCATAATGCAACTTTAGATCAGTAGGTAACTAATCTAAATTGGGTCAGAATCGAAAGTCAAAGCAGAAGTCAAACTTCGCGACTTTCGGTTGCGAACCGACCCTAGAACTGAAATTGACGAGCCGAACATGTTCTTACATGTTCTAATAATTATTACCAACTTGTTTAAGTGTCAAAACAGGTTTCATAACATATACAAGATCATTTTATGATTTTTCCGAAAAATGGCCTGTTTGATTTTTTAACAACTTAACTTTGACCCGTCAATTGGTCTAGCAAACGTGATCTTCAGGAAGTGCCCTTTATAGGGATTAACACCTACATTATTACGATCACTTAGCTATGTTCATTTCGAACAATGGCTGGACTATAATGGTCTTAACCGAAAGTCAAAGCGTTTTCTGAAAAACGCTTGACTTTTGGCTATAAAAGCCTATAAACGAAAATGCAAGAGCAAGGAACACTTACAAGGGTTCCTACAATACAAAAGAACTAAGTTGGATGCTCCTTTCAGCTAGGAACTTCCAGGAGGGAGAAGAGTTATGATTTAGAAAGGTGCAAGTTCAAATGGTGAACTTGATTACCTATTTATAGTTGGAGAGCTCAAAGGAGGTGAAGCCAGGTGTTTAGGGGTGTAAGAAGAAGCTTACAAGTGTCCTAAAACGTGGCATAGCAGTTTAGAGAAGCCATAGTTTCGAATCAATGGTTTTGGAGTTTTGCTTGGAGACCAAACAAAACTTTCTGCAGCATAGGCTCTCTCGCGCCCCGCGAGAGACACAGACCAAGTCTCTCGTGGCCCGCGACCGCCCCCTGACCACTTTCAAAATTTGACACTTTAGCCCCTTAACTTTAAAAAGCTTCTAAAAACCTTTTTAAACACCTTTTTGGCACTTTTAGCCCTTCGTAGCCAATACTTGGCATACCCGGGATTATGCCCGGACATTGTCGAGCTCCTCGGTTCGTTAAAAGGTCACTCAGAGGTATAAATTAACATGTTGACACTTTTAATCCCTCCATCATCCAACTTTCACATATTTACAAAACTGATGCTCTCGTCCAACAAATGGTACGTATGAGAGTTAGGACTTCGCAAAGGGTCACTCAAAGGCTTATTATAAGCATGTTGATTCCAATGTCACTCAGAGGCTGGGCATGTTGATATATCAGTCACTCAGAGGCCAAATTTCAAGCATGTTGACATATCAGTCACTCAGAGGCTAATGATTTAAGCATGTTGACATATCAGTCACTCAGAGGCTGTTATTTATGCATGTTGACATCGGACCGTCACTCAGAGGCTCGGTTTTGAGCATGTTGACGCCTTTAGTCCTTATTGGTCTTTAACAGACTGTATTAAAATACAACACGTGTCACTATACTATTGGACACGATTTTACAGGGTGTTACACCTGGTCTATCATGTTTAAAATTTTCAATCATGATTCACTAAATCGTTGTTCACTCTTTCTTTTTTTCCTTCGCCATTGTTACACCCCAACCCGCAGCGGAAATAAAAGTCGGGGCATGTTTGGGTTATCACCAAAGCTCATGATATTTACTAATAAGTTTGATAATTATTAAATTGGAATTAAAACTTCAAATATTCAAACACAAAAAAGTTCATACAAGCACAAACAAAACCAAAATATTGTTCAATACGCAATAACTTTATTTAATCTTCTAAGGCAATCCCTATGTGTTTCTTTCTTCAGCTTGTTCACCTGTATCATGCATAAAAACAAAAGATTTGGGTCAACAAAAGTTGACGAGTGAACCTTTGTAAAAACATTTAAATAGTTGATTTATATTGTTGTTAAATTAGAATTGTGCATGAATCACATGTGGGCATCTGTATATAAATAACTAATCACAAACCACATTATATGCACAACGAACTCATGACATGATGAATGATGTACTTGAGATCAAGGCTCAATCAAACGGAGCCGATCTAATGAGGCACCTGATGCTCAACCCGTATCTCACGAGGAACTGATGGGCCTAATGGAATGATTGCACTTAAATGAAAAAATGTAACCACATATAATTACACAACAACTATACACATTTGATCACGAGATGATGTTAGCACAAGTGTTTAAATAAATATTAACAATATACGACACATCCCTAAAACATGATTAAAAATGGGAATTCGTAGAGATTCACTCACAGTGGGTGCGTATTCTTGGTTGGTGATGAGAGCGCACGAGTTGAGAATTTAACCGATGAAAGAGTACTAACCTAAAATAATAACGCGATAATTCGATAAATAAATAAATTAATATTTCGGTTAAAAACCTTTGTTTAGATTTTTAAGTTATTTTTGTGACTTCTTATTGATATAATAAAACCTTTGAAATTCTATATATATTTTTAAGCATTTCTAATTGATTTTTCTTTTAATAATAATCCATAAAATAAAAATAAAAAAAATAAAAAAAAAACTTGTCAATCTGACAAGCCTTGTCAGACCGGTTCGAATAGTGAGGTTGGCATGCGTGTGTTGAGACTCGGACCCGTGACCTCTCGGTTGCGTGCACGCAGCTCTTCCAACTGAGCTACGTGTCTAACCCGAAAGAATCCGGTTTTTAATTAATCTTATAATCTTGTTAGCTTCATTCAGAATTTAGTAATTAATTAATTTTAAAAAAATGTTTTAACTGGGGTGACAACAGGGACTCGAACCGGCGACACTGGGGTTGGTTTGCACCCGGCCCAACCAGTTGGGCTGGGTGCTTAACCCGTATGATATAGAAGTTGTATTATATTTAACATCTCAATGGATCTCAGTATGGTTTGGTTTAAAAAGAAGAACGGTTTAAAGAAAACGGTGCTAGTTGCAAGTATCGAACTCGTTACGTGTGTGTTGAATGTGCACACAGTCAACCGCTGGACTGTGTGTCTAACCCGGTTATAATCAGGATTATATTATATAAATACACACACTATACTTCATCTTCCTCATATAAATTTTCACCCAGAACCTTTTCCCGCCGGGATAATCCCTTTGATTCAGTGTTATAACATGATAATTGGATAGAGATTTCGAAAGGGAACTACCGTTGAATGGAACTGGCGGCGATACTGAGATTCGGCGACTTGCGGAACTCCGCTGATTTAATTTCTGGTGACAGGGAGCAGTGTTTTTGCGAGCTTGGAACGACTGGAATTGGGAGGTATTTATAGGCGAGTGATGTTTCTCAAGACTAGGGTTTTCAAGATTTATGGTGGGCGCGCCTTGACTGCAAATTTGCCAAAGATAACAAGGACAGTTGTCGGAAATTTCGAAAAGGAAAGGCGCATTGACGATTTGCGATGATTCCGATACAGTTGCAGGTTTTCCCGCCCGGTTGCGTGTGTATATATTACATATATTATGTATATATACATATATGTATGTTTAACATTATGTATCTATATATATATATATATATATATATATATATTTTATATAATGACATATGAATCTAATACATCATGTGTGTGCAGCGTGGTGGTTCTGGGTGCGTGTTTGAGCCTGGGAGACGCGTGTTCGATCCCGGTTCCCTTCTTTTTTAAGAAAAAAAAATATATGTTTTGAGTTAAATAAATTGTGATTTTAATTAATGTTTTATTTATTAATTTAGGGTTTTATTTATTAACTAATGTTCTATTTATTAAAGTTTTGCATTCAAATTACATTTATTTTAACAACCACAATTTTTAAGAATATGATAAAATAAACGCACACAAGATTAATAAAATGGTGTGGGTTTTCGAAACCCGTTTTACACAAATGTTACAGTATCCCTACTTTTAGAAATTTCATCCCGAAATTTATGTAGTAGTTGTAACAGGAAACAGATGCGGTATTTTTCGCGTATTGAGTCTTCACATTCCCATGTAAACTCGGGTGCTGTTTTGACTCCCAACGTACCCTGACGATTGGAATACGACTTCGTCTCAAGCGCTTTTCACCGAAATCCATGATTTCTACTGGTCTTTCAACGAAGTGCATTGATTTATCAACTTGAATATCTTCCAAAGGAATATGGAGATTTTCGTCGGCGAGGCACTTTTTCAAGTTTGATACGTGAAACGTGGGATGAATTCTTTAAGTTCTTCTGGTAGGTCAAGCTTGTACGCTACAGGACATACTCTCTCGAGTATCTTGAATGGTCCCACATAGCGTGGTGCTAGCTTGCCCTTCTGACCAAAACGAATCACTCCCTTCCACGGTGATACTTTCAAAAGTATTGATCACCAACACAAAACTCCAAAGGCTTTCATCGTTTATTAGCGTAACTCTTTTGACGACTTTGAGCCGCTAGAAGATTATTTCGAATTTGAAGAATTTTGTCAGTTGTTTCTTGAATCAGTTTAGGTCCGGTGATTTGCGCTTCACCAATTTCGTACCAACATACTGGAGATCGGCATTTACGACCATAAAGCTTCAAAAGGATCCATACCGATGCTTGAATGATAGCTATTGTTGTACGAAAATTCAACTAACGGTAGGTGAGTGTCCCAGTTACCTTTGAAGTCTATGACACATGCTCGCAGCATGTCTTCAAGGGTTTGGATGGTGCGCTCAGATTGACCATCAGTTTGAGGGTGAAAGGCAGTGCTGAGGTCTAAACGTGTACCCAATGCGGATTGTACGGCTTACCATGTTCATGAAGTGAAACGACCGTCTAGATCTGAAATGATACTTAATGGTACGCCATGACGACTTACGATCTCATTGATATAGATACGAGCTAACTTCTCGTTCTTGAAGTCCTCACGAATTGGAATGAAATGAGCTGATTTTGTAAGACGATCAATGATTACCCATATGGTGTCATACCCACTAGAGGTGCGAGGTAACCCGGTAATGAAATCCATGGTTGTATTTTCCCACTTCCATACAGGTATCTCGGGTTGGACAAGAAGTCCTGATGGTCTTTGATGTTCAGCTTTCACTTTGGAACATGTAAGGCACTTGGAAACAAATATAGCGATATCTTTCTTCATGCCAGGCCACCAGTAGGTGTATCGTAAGTCTTGATACATCTTATCGGCTCCTGGATGTATGGAGTATCGTGTTTTGTGCACCTCATTCGTGAGAAAGGTACGAAGATTATCACGATCGGGTATCCAAATACGGTTTAAGTAGTAAAGAATACCGTCGGATTTGGTTTCTATTTTGAGTTTGGCTCCAAAAGACAGCTCATCGTGTACGTCATTTTCCGTTACAGAAGTATGTTGAGCTGTCCGAATTCGATCTTGAGGTCGGTTACAGTTTGAGAACATAGAAGATGAATGGAATTTGCATATTCCTTTCTACTGAGTGCATCAGCCACAACGTTTGCCTTGCCAGGATGATATCGAATTTCACAGTCATAATCATTTAGGAGTTCGACCCATCGTGTTGCCTCATGTTCAACTCTTTTTTATTGAAGATATGTTGAAGACTCTTGTGGTCAGTGTATATTTCACACTTGGTGCCATAGAGATAGTGTCTCCATATCTTTTGTCACACCCCGACCCGCAGCAGAATAAAAGTCGGGCATAATTGGGTTATCACCAAAGCTCATGATGTTTACTAAAATGTTTCATATTTATTAAATTCAAATTACAACTTAATATTCAAATCAAATCCATACAATTACAAGGAAATGAAACTAAGTAAAACAATCCAAAGCTTAAACTGATTTATTCTTCTAGGCCTTCCTATGTGTTTCTTGCCTCAACTGGATCACCTGTATCATGTGTAAAAACGGGGAATATTTTGGGTCAACAAAAGTTGGCGAGTGAACCTTGTTAAAACGTTATTATTGATTTCTTGTTGTATTTAATATTGAAAAACTGTGCAATAATCACATGTGAGCAAACATATTTATATAACAAACACAAACCACTTGAATGAGTATATGATTATGGTGCCCGCTGTGGGAGCAATTTAGGTAGTTGTCGTGCAGTGATTAGAGGTTATGTTGTGTGACAGCCCAAAATTTCTGTGTGTTTCGATTCCCTTACACAAATTTGGAAGAGAGACTGAATGGTTGGGGTTTGGGCCTCATTGGGACTTTCTTTTTCACATCCTTGAATTTGCCATTTCGGATTTCGATCTCAGTGATGTTCTGATGGCTAATTCCATACGGTTCGAGTGTTGCAGAGCGAATGGCTTAGAACCGGTTTTTGAATTTTCGAGGGATGGCCTCGAATTTTAGTTTTCAACCAACAGTACACGGGTTTGGTAAACAGATTTTGGATCATTTGGTTCATCTAAGAAATATTTTGTTTAGGAAGTATGATCTCCTTCACTTTTGTTTTAGCGAGTGAATTCATCTTCCAACTTTTTGATTTCGCTTCTTGGACAGAAGCGTCTCGTCATGATTTCCCTTAACTCTTCCCTGTTAAGGCCATGCAACTTCGACTTCTCTCTTACCTTTTCTGTGTTCCACCAGGTAAGGGCTACCCCCAAAAAGTCTCCCAGTTGCGTAACGTACCTTGCGATCCTCGGACAATCGCAATTTAGGAAGGTGTTCTCCATTTCTTCAAACCAGTGAAGGAGAGCAGTGACACCTTCGGTCCCTTCATATTTTGGGGGATCGCAAGACTTGAAGTGTTTGTAGGACACTTTTTGGAGGGAGGGTTGTCGACGTACTGGTCTTCTTGATTGGGAGGGTTGATGGGATTCGCGGTGAGAGCTTGTTGGACTTGAATTACGATGCCAGGAAGCACTGCGGCCATTTGTTTTGCAATTTGGGTGGCCAAACGTTCGTTTGATCTTCCTGACTTTCTACCTCCACGTAGCTGCCTAGCCGACATCTACGGGAACATACATAGGAAGATTGTGAGTTTAAGAAGTGTTTAGGTGTCATGTGTCGTTAAAAGAATAAAAATAACATAATCATCAATAATGCAACTACATCCATAGGATGTCTTGGGTTTGCTCATGTTTGGGCCTCCAATGTCCCCCATACCATCGCCTGTATAGTCATGTGGGCCCCCAAGCCTATTGGCTTAGTAGGATTCACATTGGTGTTGGCGGTTTAACACTCGCATCATCCGAATGAAAACCATGAAATATGATTGCGAGATGTATGGTAGGAGGGTGTCCAGGTATAGACACAATGACAACTCAAAGTGGGGTTAGCTCACACGACGTTTGGTATAGCATGCTTTGGCCTAATAGGTCCTTCGTACTCTCATCGTTAGTCCCCAGGTAGGCAAACTGGTCCTTTATTTTGGATTTATACGAATGCCAAGCCTAGACAGACGTTCCGACTACTGGTACTCGTACCCTTCCAGTTACTACATGCCCGTCATGGGAACTCACTTTGATGTGATTTGAAAAATACAAAAATCGTTGCAAAATCATGGGAATTGTGAGGTGTGTGCTCTCATGGATATGATATGTTATGAGGATATGATTCATGATGAGCATTGTATAATAATATGTACTTATGAACATGCTTGCATAACATTGAATGTAACAATAAACATAAAGCATATAAACATCATGAATTTTGTATGTAACGCATAAACAATTTAAAACTTCTAATCAACTATAGTATAGGCTCTAAGGGTCTAATAACCTATCCTATATCCCTATAGTCATGGCTCTGATACCAATCTGTCACACCCCGACCCTCAGCGGAATAAAAGTCGGGCATAATTGGGTTATCACCAAAGCTCATGATGTTTACTAAAATGTTTCATATTTATTAAATTCAAATTACAACTTAATATTCAAATCAAATCCATACAATTACAAGGAAATGAAACTAAGTAAAACAATCCAAAGCTTAAACTGATTTATTCTTCTAGGCCTTCCTATGTGTTTCTTGCCTCAACTGGATCACCTGTATCATGTGTAAAAACGGGGAATATTTTGGGTCAACAAAAGTTGGCGAGTGAACCTTGTTAAAACGTTATTATTGATTTCTTGTTGTATTTAATATTGAAAAACTGTGCAATAATCACATGTGAGCAAACATATTTATATAACAAACACAAACCACTGTGAATGAGTATATGATATGAATGATGATGACTGTGAAATCAAGGCTCAATCAAACGGAGCCGATCGTATGACATGGATGATGATGTATGTGAGATCAAGGCTCAATCAAACGGAGCCGTTCGAATGAGGCACCTGTACTCAACCCGTATCCCACGGGGAGCTGATGAGCCTAATGAAATGCATGTACTGAAAATGATAACTTAAATCTAAACATAATTCACACAACAATTGATACATATTGGATACACATTTGATCACGGATATGATGGATGCACAAGTGTTTATATATAATAAGGAATTAAACGACATACACCCCAAAATGTGATTAAAACGGGGAATTTGGTAGAGATTCACTCACATTGGGTGCGTTCTTTTGATGACGTTGGATGCGCACGAGTTTTGGGATTTGATCGATGAGGAAAACTAACCTAAAATAATAACGAAATGGTTTGGTAAATAAATGGATTTTATTTGAGATTAATACTTTGAATTCATAATCTTAATAGGATTTTTAGATTTATTTTTGTGAGTTTAAGGACATTTTCTAACTTTAAAAATATTATTTTTAAGTATTTTTAAATAATTTTCTGATTAAATAAATAAATTAAAAATAAAAAAATAAAAATAAAAATGTTGACCGTTGACCGGTTGGATTCAGTTTATTCATTCGCTGAGTGAGGTTCGAACCCGAGACCTCTCGTACGCGTGCAAGCAGCTCTACCAACTGAGCTACGTGTCTAACCCGAAATATTCTCTGTTTTTTATATAAATATACTAATTAATTGTTATTTTATTGGGTTTATATTAAAGCGATTTAAAATGGCCGAACCGGTTGCAGGGACCCAGAGTCGAACTCGGGTCCTTCGGTTCGTATGCGCACAGCCCAACCAGTTGGGCTGTGTGTCTAATCTGTTTAACTTACGAATTATATTACTCTTATAAACATACTATGACTTGTTCTGATTCAGTTCTGAAAATATTGATTTTATTTCTGAAAGTCGGTACGTTGTATGATTCGAACTCGTGACGTGCGTTTATGATTGCACACAGTCCACCGCTGGACTGTGTGTCTAACCCGGTTAAATATTCAGTTTTAATTAATCTTATACACATTTCGACTTCGTCTTCTTCATTTATAAAGACACAGAACAAAGATGTCCGACTGTTCTTGTTTAAATCGGTCATCGCACATATAATTGATTGGAATGAATAGGATAAAGAGGGTTACGGAGTTAAATGTACCGATCAGAGTGTCTTTCTCAGATTTCCGGCAAGAGTCGTCGGCTCTGATTTGTGACTTCCGTCTGAGTGAATCAATTAACAGTTTAGTTTCTTGTGTTATGAAATTAAGTTACTGAGTAAGAGATATCAAGAGTTTTTAGATGATTATACCGATCGACAGTGAGACTTTGATGTTTCAGTGAAATTCCGGCGAGTGTGGGATTTCCCGGCAGCGTAGTCTGGGACAGATTCTGGTTGGAGGATTGAAGTTATTACATGTCTAATAATGGATTACAAGCAAAAGAGTCGAGAATTTTACCGATTTGAAGTAAGTCTCGGTTTTCCGGTGAAAGTCCGGCGACTGTAAAATATCTCCGGCGAGTGCTAAAGCTTCGAGAGTTTGTGCGATTTGAGCGAAAAGATTACCAGAGGTTTGGGTGGGTATTTATAAGGAAGAATCAGGATGAATTGAGTCCGAATTTGGTCTTGATTCGTGGTCAAGGTTTCTCCGGCGGTTACGACCGCAATTTACTGTTAGGCGTCGGTTATAACCGATGTCGACGTCGGTTATAACGTTATAGTCAAAAGGAAAATGGCTAAACTCGCGGATTGCCGGATTTTCCGGTGATTTGCGAGTTCTGCCGCGCTAAAGTCCGGTTTTGAATTCGAGTTTTAATTTAAGTATTATTTGTTTCAGTAATATACACAGAAGAGTCATGTGGCGGAGTGGTGTAGTGTTTGTTTGTTGAACCGGCTGACCCGGGTTCGAAACCCGGCAGCTTCCTTTTATTTTTTCTTCACTTGTTTTTATTGTTCATTAATTATAGTTTTTAAATTCTAAAATATTTATTAATTATGTATTGTTTAAAATTAAAATGGACAATATTTACGCAACGAAAATTATAACTGACTATTCGATTAATAAACGAAGCGGGTTTTGAAACCCGTTTTTCGACGGATGTTACAGTATCCCCTACTTTTAGAAATTTCGTCCCGAAATTTAAGTAGTAGTGGTAACAGGAAAAAGATGCGGGTATTTCTCGCGCATTGAGTCTTCACGCTCCCAAGTAAACTCAGGTCCTCGTTTCGACTCCCAACGTACCCTGACAATTGGAATACGACTTCGTCTTAAACGTTTCTCTCCGAAGTCCATAATTTCTACTGGTCTTTCACTGAAATGCATAGATTCATCGACTTGAATGTCTTCTAGAGGAATATGGAGGTTTTCATCGGCGAGGCACTTTTTCAAGTTTGATACGTGGAATGTGGGATGAATTCTGTTGAGCTCTTCTGGTAGGTCAAGCTTGTATGCTACAAGTCCTACTCTTTCGAGTGTCTTGAAAGGTCCTACGTAGCGTGGTGCTAGCTTGCCCTTCTGGCCAAAACGAACCACTCCCTTCCACGGTGATACTTTTAAAAGTACTTGATCACCAATGTTAAACTCCAAGGGCTTTCGTCGTTTGTCTGCATAACTCTTTTGACGACTTTGTGCCGCTAGAAGATTGTTTCGAATTTGATGGATCTTGTCTGTTGTTTCTTGAATTAATTCTGGACCGGTGATTTGTGCTTCTCCAATTTCGTGCCAACATACTGGAGATCGGCACTTACGACCATATAAAGCTTCGAAAGGAGCCATGCTGATGCTTGAATGATAACTATTGTTGTACGAAAATTCAACCAATGGTAGATGAGTGTCCCAATTCCCTTTGAAGTCTATGACACATGCTCGAAGCATGTCTTCAAGAGTTTGGATGGTGCGTTCAGATTGACCATCAGTTTGAGGATGAAAAGCGGTACTGAGGTCTAATCGTGTACCCAAGGCGGCTTGTACGGCTCGCCATGTTCGTGAAGTGAAACGACCATCACGGTCTGAAATGATGCTTAAAGGTACACCATGACGGCTTAATATCTCGCTGATGTAGATACGAGCTAACTTCTCGTTCTTGAAATCCTCGCGAATCGGAATGAAGTGAGCTGATTTTGTAAGACGATCAATGATTACCCATATAGTGTCATACCCACTGGAGGTGCGAGGTAACTCGGTAATGAAATCCATAGTTACGTTTTCCCACTTTCATATAGGTATTTCGGGTTGTACTAGAAGTCCTGAAGGTCTTTGATGTTCAGCTTTTACTTTGGAACATGTAAGGCGCTTGGAACAAAAACAGCGATATCCTTTTTCATGCCAGGCCACCAGTAGGTGTATCGTAGGTCTTGATACATCTTGTCGGCTCCTGGGTGTACAGAGTATCGTGTTTTGTGCGCCTCATTCATGAGGAAATCACGAAGGTTATCGCGATCGGGAATCCATATGTGATTTAGATAGTATAGAATACCGTCGGATTTGGTTTCGATTTTAAGTTCCGTTCCACAAGACAGCTCATCGCGTACGTCGTTTTCTGTTACAGAAACATGTTGAGCTTCTCGGATTCGATCTTTGATGTCGGTTATGATTTGCGAACATAGAAGATGAATGGAGTTCACATAACCTTTTCGACTGAGCGCATCGGCCACCACGTTTGCCTTGCCAGGATGATACCGAATTTCACAATCGTAGTCGTTTAGAAGTTCGACCCATCTTCGTTGCCTCATATTCAACTCCTTTTGGTTGAAGATATGTTGGAGACTCTTGTGGTCAGTGTATATTTCACACTTGGTACCGTAGAGGTAATGTCTCCATATCTTGAGAGCGAACACAACGGCTCCAAGTTCTAGGTCATGAGTGGTGTAATTCTTTTCATGAACTTTGAGTTGCCTAGAAGCATAGACTATCACTTTTCCTCTTTGCATCAGTACACAGCCTAATCCTGGCCCTGACGCGTCGCAATAAACCACGAAGTCATCACAACCCTCAGGGAGTGTGAGGATAGGTGCGTCACAGAGTTTTTGCTTTAGAGTTTGGAAAGCTTCTTCTTGTTTAGGTCCCCATATGAAGGGTTTTCCTTTATGAGTCAAAGCCGTGAGTGGTACAGCAATACGGGAGAAATTGGCGATGAAGCGTCGATAGTAACCAGCCAAACCAAGAAATGACCTTACTTCGGTAGGGGTACGTGGCGCTTGCCATTCCTGCACTGCCTTGATTTTTGAAGGATCAACATGAATTCCCTTGTCATTGACGACGTGTCCAAGGAATTGTACTTCCCTTAACCAGAATTCACATTTCGAGAACTTAGCGTACAACTTTTCAGTCCTTAAGAGTGTAAGGCTAAGTCGAAGGTGTCCTTCATGATCGGATTTAGACTTGGAGTAGATAAGAATATCGTCGATGAAGACTATGACAAAGCGGTCGAGGTAGGGTTTGCATACCCTATTCATTAGATCCATGAAGACAGCTGTCACACCCCGACCCGCAGCGGAAATAAGAGTCGGGGCATAATTGGGTTATCACCAAAGCACATGACATTTACTATTATGTTTCATAATTAAATGAAGTCAAAGTTACATTTCTCAAACATCCAAACATGTTCATTCATTACAAGGGAAAATAACCAAGCATAATAATCCAAATACTAAATCGTTTTATTTCTTCTAATCCAGGTCCTATGTGTTCCTAGCTGCTGCTGGTTCACCTGTATCATGTGTAAAATAGGAGGTTTTTGGGTCAACATAAGTTGGCGAGTGAACCTTATAGATAAACATTTGATAATGATTTTATGGTTAGTTTATCAATAAAATATTGTGCGTAATCATAAAAAGAGCACATGTATGTAATCAAACATTGGCAAATATCAGTTACAATTATAACATACATTAACATTTGATAGCATACATGAACATACCAATATTATATGATAACTAACATAAATGAACTGTGCGATCAAGGCTCAATCAAACGGAGCCGATCGTATTGCATGAACTGGAAATGTAAATTGAACTGTGCGCTCAAGGCTCAATCAAACGGAGCCGAACGTATTGCATGAACTGGAAATGTAAATTGAACTGTGCACTCAAGGCTCAATCAAACGGAGCCGAGCGTATTGCATGTATTGAAATGTAAAATGAAATGACCGATCAAGGCTCAATCAAACGGAGCCGATCGTGCGGGCACGCCAAGATCAACCGCATAATAAAATGGGGATCCAACTCAACCTCGATGGATGGGGAGCTGCGGCCTCGGCAAATGCATGTACTGAAATAATAATTTGCATCCAATAATAACTACTTAACAGCAATAGACTAATACACATGTCATGATATGATGTATGCACAATAATTTAGTTATAACATGTAAGTAAAACAAAGACACATGATACACCCCAAAATCGTGATTGAAACGGGGAATTTGAAAAGTTCACTCACATTGGGTGCGTTGAATTGAAGATGGTGAGATGCGCACGATTTAGATGAGCGAGTCGACGAGGAATACTAACCTAAATAATGATGGAAAAAAAAATAATAAATGGATAGATTTTATTAAGGATTTTAATGGGATTTTTAGATATATTTTTGTGAGTTTATGGCTATTTTCTATCTTTAAAAATGTTATTTTTAAGTATTTTTAATTGATTTTTAAATTAAAATAAACAAATAAATATTTTAAAAAAAATATTATTTTTTTTACTGTTTGACCGTTGACCGTTGACCGGTTCGGTCAGCGGTAAATGTTTGCGCCAAGCGGGATTCGAACCGGTGACCTTCAGTTCACGTGCACGTAGCTCTACCAACTGAGCTACGTGACTAACCCGTTAGAAACTCAGTTTTAATTATATTTATTTACTTATTCGACTTAACCGAAAATACCTTTATTTACAAAAACGTTTTAATTCAATTGCCCGGTGCTTGGGACAGGGTTCGAACGCGCGTCATGAAGTTTATCTTGCACACAGTCCACCGCTGGACTGTGTGTCTAACCCGGTTATATTCTTGATTTATATTATACTTAACAACTACCCGCTCTAACCCGATTAGTTCATGAATAAAAAGGAATGTTATTACGTAAAGCGTGTGCATAGTAAGAATCGAACTCGCGACGTGATTATGAAATGTGCACACAGTCCACCGCTGGACTGTGTGTCTAACCCGTTTATAAACCGAATTTTAATTACTCTTATATTCTGAAATAGCTTCATCTTCTTCGTCGGATTACACTGTCGGCTTAATTCAACTGGTTAAGGTTGATTTTGCAATTTACTAAGATCTTAGACACTAACAGTAATTCAAGAGTAAGGAATGGAAAGAGTTTAAAGAACAGGATTTACCGATTGGAGATAAACACAGAAATCCGGCGAAGGTTTTGTCGGTACAGGAATTGATCTCCGACTGTTGAAACAATTAACAGTGTGGATCGATTATTTATAGAATTAAATCACCTAAACAAAGTTTAAATGAAATGCAGGATATCTTACTAGTTCACAGTGGGATTCCGGCAATTTCAGAAACTTTCCGGCGAAGGTGAGATTTCCGATAATTGTTGGCTAAGATTGATTCTGATGATGGAGTTGTGTTAGAGATTGACTAATCACATGTTTTAAACAAAAAGAGTCGAAGGAATTACCGTGAGAATGCGAGTCCCGGTTTTCCGGTGAGTTGCAGAAAAATTCCGGCGATCGGATTCAGAGGATCTTACGGTTCAGAAACTTGACGAAAATGAAATTGAGTGTTGTTGTGATAGTTATGAATCGCGCAAATGATCAGGACTTGGATTAAATCAGAGTTTGGTACGTTTTCGGTTTCAAATACCGGAAATGATGAAGTCTTTATGTTCATTCAATTCGGACTTAAACAGAAACCGATATTCATCGGTTATAAGCTGGCCAAAAGAAGTCGAAATGATTTGGCGATCGGTTTACCGATTTCCGTTATTCAGATGGCTTTAACGGTTGATTCGTGTTTGCGTATAAGATCCAATTGTTTTCCTAAGGTTAACAGAAAACACTTGGTGGCGGAGTGGTTTGGGAAGCGGATGATAAGTTGTTGGAGACAGCTGACCCGGGTTCGAGTCCCGGCAGCTGCAATTGTTTTTTATTTATTTTATTTTAACTTTTTATCAAATATACTTTTTATAGTTTAGTTTATTTATTAATTATGTAACGTTTAAACTCAAAATAATCATAAATAATTAATGTAATTTCATAACTTGGTACAAGATTACAAAACGGAGCGGGTTTTGGAGACCCGTTTTTTTTTTACAAATGTTACAACAGCTGGGGCGTTGGTTAAACCAAACGGCATGACCATGAATTTGTAATGACCATAACGAGTTCGGAAGGCGGTCTTTGGGACGTCTTCTTCATGTACTCTGAGTTGATGATAACCAGAACGAAGGTCGATTTTTGAAAAACAGGTGGCGCCTTGAAGTTGGTCTAGGAGGTCATCGATGCGAGGTAGTGGTAGCGATTCTTAACCGTTAACTTGTTGAGTTCTCTGTAGTCGATACACATGCGAAACGTTCCATCTTTCTTCTTCACAAAAAGAACAGGTGCACCCCAAGGCGATGAGCTAGGACGTATGAATCCTTTGTCAGTCAGCTCTTGCAGTTGACTGGCCAGCTCTTGCATTTCGGATGGGGCTAACCTATAAGGAGATTTTGCGACTGGTGTAGCGCCCGGTATAAGATCAATGCGGAATTCGACTTCTCTCACGGGAGGAAGTCCTGAGATGTCGTCGGGAAAGACTTGTGGGAATTCTTTCACTATAGGTATATCTTCGAGTTTCTTCCCCTTGTTTCCCTTCTTGACGACGTGAGTTAGGTATGCGACATAGTTCTTGCGGAGATATTTTCGAGCTTGAAGGCAGGACATCAATTTGAGTCCTTTCGAAGGGGTTTCTCCAAAGATTCGTAGGGTCTGACCGTCTGCAAGAGGAATGCGAATGAACTTTTCGCGGCATACTACTTCAGCGTGATGTTGGCTGAGCCAGTCCATACCGATTATAATGTGGAAACTTCCCAACTTCATAGGAATGAGGTCAACTGGGAAATCGTGATAGTTTAGAGTGAGGGTACAATTTCGTATAATAGAGTTTAATGAGACTGGTTTTCCGTCAGCAACTTCCACCGTTAGAGATTCTATGATATTATCACGAGTTTGGTTGAGGATAGGTTCAAATTCTAAGGACACAAAACTCTTATCTTCGCCAGTATCGAATAACATGGATGCATAACTACCATTTATGAGAAACGTACCGTTAACCACGTTGTTGTCAGCCCTAGCTTGGTTGGCGTTGATGTTGAAAGTTCTTCCTCTAGCACGTGGAGGAGCTTGGTTAGCTTGGTTTACCAGATTTGCTTGAGCTTGGGCATGGATGATGTTCACTAAGCGTGGACATGTGTTCCTGAAGTGGTTCGGGTCTCCACAGTTGTAACATGCTCGCATGGGTTGCATCATGGGGTAGTTGGGTTGGTAGTAGGATTGGGCTATATGTTGTGTAGATGGTAAAAGTAAGGGTTGTTGGGCTTGACCCACTATCTGATGGTGGGTTTGGGTTGAGGGTTGATTGTGGTTCATTCGCTGAAGTGTGCGACAGGTTTGGATGGTGTGACCCGCACGGCCACAGCTGGTGCAATATTGGCAGGGATGTTCGGGAAGGTGATGGTATTGACAACGGTTGCATTTTGGGTATGGGCCGGAGTATGGCTTTTTATATGGTGCCGCTGTGGGAGCAATTTGGGTAATTGGTGCGGCAGTGATTAGAGGGTTTGTTTGTGTGACAGCAAAATTTCTGTTGTTTCGTTTCCTCTTACCAGCAAATTTTGAAGAGGAGACGGAATGGTTTGGGGTTTGGGCCTCATTGGGGGCTTTCTTTTTCTCATCCTTGAATTTGCCATTTCGGATGCGATTCTCGGTGAGTTCTGTGGCTAATTCCATTGCGGCTTCGAGTGTTGCAGGCGAAGTGCTTAGAACCGAGTCTTGAATTTTCGAGGGGAGGCCTCGAATATAGTTTTCAACCAAACGGTACACGGGGGTGAACAGATTTGGGATCATTTGGTTCAGCTCGAGAAATCTTTTGTTGTAGGAAGTATGATCTCCTTCCTTTTATTTTAGCGAGTGGAATTCATCTTCCAACTTTTTGATTTCGCTTCTTGGACAGAAGCGTCTCGTCATGATTTCCCTTAACTCTTCCCATGTTAAGGCCATGGCATCTTCGACTCCTCTCTTACCCTTTTCTGTGTTCCACCAGGTAAGGGCTACCCCAAACAGTCTCCCAGTTGCGTAATGTACCTTGCGATCCTCGGGACAATCGCAATTTAGGAAGGTGTTCTCCATTTCTTCAAACCAGTGAAGGAGAGCAGTGACACCTTCGGTCCCTTCATATTTTGGGGGATCGCAAGACTTGAAGTGTTTGTAGGAGCACTTTTTGGAGGGAGGGTTGTCGACGTACTGGTCTTCTTGATTGGGAGGGTTGATGGGATTCGCGGTGAGAGCTTGTTGGACTTGAATTACGATGCCAGGAAGCACTGCGGCCATTTGTTTTGCAATTTGGGTGGCCAAACGTTCGTTTGATCTTCCTGACTTTCTACCTCCACGTAGCTGCCTAGCCGACATCTACGGGAACATACATAGGAAGATTGTGAGTTTAAGAAGTTTTTAGGTGTCATGTGTCGTTAAAAGAATAAAAATAACACAATCATCAATAATGCAACTACATCCATAGGATGTCTTGGGTTTGCTCATGTTTGGGCCTCCAATGTCCCCCATACCATCGCCTGTATAGTCATGTGGGCCTCCATGACTATTGGCTTAGTAGGATTCACATTGGTGTTGGCGGTTTAACACTCGCATCACCCGAATGAAAACCATGAAATATGATTGCGAGATGTATGGTAGGAGGGTGTCCAGGTATAGACACAATGACAACTGAAAGTGGGGTTAGCTCACACGACGTTTGGTATAGCATGCTTTGGCCTAATAGGTCCTTCGTACTCTCATTGTTAGTCCCCAGGTAGGCAAATTGGTCCTTTATTTTGGATTTATACGAATGCCAAGCCTAGACAGGACGTTCCGACTACCGGTACTCGTACCCTTCCAGTTACTACATGCCCGTCATGGGAACTCACTTTGATGTGATTTGAAAAATAAAAAAATCGTTGCAAAATCATGGGAATTGTGAGGTGTGTGCTCTCATGGATATGATATGTTATGAGGATATGATTCATGAAAAATACAAAAACCTTTTGAACTTATCCCGAAGTCATCCATACCTTTATCAAACTTTCTGGAGACTCGCTACTGCAAGACACCTGACGCCGGAGCTTATTGCTGTCGCCGGAGTTCTGCCGGAAAACAGAGGAAGATAGTCGGTATACCTCACGCTAATTTTCCTTTCTTTTGCACTTATATCTCATCTATAATTAACCTAAAACGCTAAAGAACACGTTTTAATCATCGAACCAGTCGATTTCCGATTCTGGTTAAAACCAGTGAAGAAGACGATGACCGCTGTAATGTTTAAGTATAATTAAAAACAAGATATTACTCGGGTTAGACACACAGTCCAGCGGTGGACTGTGTGCACAATAAACACGCAAACGTCTCGAGTTCGAATCCTGTTTCACACACGCTGCTTCAATAAAAATCATTTTTTTTGTTAAACTGAACCGGAGTCACACAGGTATATGTTAAGTATATTAATAACCGGAATAATAACCAAGTTAGACACACAGTCCAGCGGTGGACTGTGTGTATGTTTAATCAAAGCACACGAGTTCGAGTCCGGTCTTCTGCATCGACCCGGACCATTATGTCACCTTTTTAATTAAGTCAGAAATGAAAACAAGTAGTTTGTATTTAAGTATAATAAAAATTGGATTATATAACATGTTAAACACACAGTCCAGCGGTGGACTGTGTGTTACACAAGCCACAGGTCCCGGGTTCGAGACCTGTGGAGCGCACCGTTTCTTTGATTTAAAATTGTTTTTAAAAATAAAGGATTTTCAGTTTAGCATAATTAATATATATATATAATTAAAAACAGATATATAACGGGTTAGACACGTAGCTCAGTTGGTAGAGCTGCGTGCACGCGTACGGGAGGTCTCGGGTTCGAGCCTCACCCAGCGCACTTATATACACGATTCGAACCGGTCAACGGTCAGTCAACGGTCAACGGTCAAGTCAACGGTCAGAAAAAGTCAAATTTTTTTATTTTTTTATTTAATTATTTTAATTAAAAATCAATTTAAAATACTTAAAAATAACATTTTTAAGGTTAGAAAATAGCCTTAAACTCACAAAAATACACCCAACAATCCTACTAAAATAGATTAATAAAATCCGTTTACTTACCAAACCATAATGCGATTTATCTAGGTCAATCTCACTTGTGGTTAAAACCACTTCGCGTGTGCATATCAACATCATCAACCAAACGCACCCACTGTGAGTGAATCTTACAACTCCCCCTTTTAAATTACACGTTTTGGGGTGTGTCATGTGTTATAAAAATAATTAACTTGTTTATTTAAACTTGTGCCATACCACATCATGACCTAAACTTAGATTGTTTATATTGTTGTGATTACTTATTTCCTTTTGTCAAATTATATGAAACTCATTCATTAAGCCCATCAGTTCCTCATGGGAGACGAGTTGAACAACGCGTGCCTCAAATCAAATTCATTATTGTTCATGTGTGTTTCATTGAGTTTATATTGTTTGTAGTTGTGTCATTCATATTATCATGTTTATGCAATTCATTCATTAGGCCCCTCAGTTCCTCGTGAGAGACGAGTTGAGCATCGCGTGCCTCTAAATGTTCCATTATTGTTCATGTGTGTTTTATTTAATATCTTATGATTGTTGAATAAGTTTACATCTATTTTTACTCATGTTTGGTTGTGCACATATTTCATAATCAATTTAAATAAACTTGTTCAAATGTTTTCCATAGGATTCACTCGCCAACTTTATGTTGATCCAAAACCTTTTTACACATGATACAGGTGAACAGGTCGAAGCAAAGAAAACCTAGGAAATGCCTTAGAAGAGAACAAAGAAGCTTAGATTGATAGTTAGAATATGTTGTAACAATTATTGTAAATTTCCATTAAATTGTATTTAATGAATATGAAACGCATAATAAATGTCATGAGCTTTGATGATAACCCAATCATGCCCCGATCACCTTTTCCGATGCGGGTCGGGGTGTGACAAACAACGGTCAAACAGTCAACTTTTGCGTCGGGTCAACTCTAGACTTGGTAAAATGACGATCCATTTATTAATTTTCTTGATTCATGTTTAGTTTTTGTTTTAATCGCATGTATTTGTAACAAAATAATTGTATATAAATATTTATATTATTTCGTCGATTGATGCGTTGTTTTATCGTTGTGTTTGGAAAATATATCGACAACCAGATTGTCGGGATCGTCCAAAAACAAAGGGGAAACTCTGCCCGTTTTTCGTCAAAACCATATATATATATATATATATATTACACTTTTCGTCAAAATCTATTTATTAACCCTTCGACTAAATATATTCATTAAACTTTTGATAAATAAATTTATTAAACTTTCAATTCGTATACTTATCTAAATGACAAAATACATATATACATATATACATATATATTTCCCTTATCGACAATATATATATATATATATATATATATATATATCATACTTTTCAACAAAAATATAATTATTTAACGACGAAAGATATAAAAATATATTTCACCTTTCGATAAACTACATATATATATCATACCTTTCGACCAAAATATACGTATGTTCCTATTAAACTTCCGACCAAAATATAATATTTACCTAATACGCTTTTCGTTAAAAATACATATATTTATTATTTTGATAACACTTTTACAACACCGTTGACAAATTAAACTTTAGAGTCGTTATCTAAATCCCGTGACATACATACACGTACTTTCAACTCCGATTCGAATCCCCCATCGTATTTTCGATTATTCATACACATTCGTTTGTCATTTAAGGTGGCATCGGTGTTCCTTTCTCCAACTCATCAACTCGTCGTGGGATCTCCAAATAAGACTTAGCAATTTTGTGAGTACACTCGACCCACTTTTGTTTATATCATTTATTGGGAGTAACATGTTTCCATATACAAAAATCACAAACACTTAAACTTTATGAAACACACAAACAATCCTATACACATGACTACTTGAATCGTATACTTGTTGCTTGTCTGGGATATTCGTTATGCTATGCTTTAGTCATTAACTATTTTTAGCCTTCGTTTGACGTGCTTAGCGCTATAGGAATTCACGCATCCACCTCCATCGTGTTATTCGTGAGGTCATGTTAAAACATCGTGATTGTGTTAAGGGTTTGATTATTAGTATTGCATGCCTTGATATTGCTCTTGTATAGATTTGGTTGCCATGAGGATTGTTAAAACTTTATTCGTATACGTATGCTATGCTTAAACTTGTGTACTCGCCTTTGCTTTTGCATTAAATTTATTTTAAAACATGTTACAGGTTGAAGGAGATGATGCTATGAAATCAAACTAGCAAGGACTTAGATACACACATTTTAGACGTTAGATTTATAAAGGTTGTACAAAATTTTGTTATGTTTTATGAACTTATTGTATTGCTTCATGTTGTATTTGACAATGTTGTGAAATGAAATTTGGATTTAATTAAATATTGTCATTTATTAGCGTTGTGAGCAATGAGCAATCTCGTTTCCGTCTCCGCCATCGGTTGGGGTGTGACAATGATGATATTGGCAGCGGTTGCATTTCGGGTGTGGACCGTGTATGGCTTTTTGAATGGTGCGGCTTGAGGGGCGACTTGTGTGATTGGGGCAGCGGTGATGGGAGGATTGGTTTGGGTGACGGCGAAATTTTTGCCATTTCGTTCCTCTTACCAGCGAATTTAGAGATGAGCCTGATTGGGTTGGGGTTGGAGCTTCAACAGGTGTTTTCTTTTTCTCATCTTTAAAATCACCATTTCAAATGCGATTTTCGGTAAGTTTAGTAGCCAATTCCATGGCATCTTCGAGCGTCACGGGAGAAGTACTTAAAACCGAATCTTGAATATTCGAGGGGAGACCTCGAATATAATGCTCGATCAAACGGTATAGCAGAGTGAACAGGTTGGGGGGACCATCTGGTTCAACTCGAGAAATCTCTTGTTGTATGAGGTGTGGTCTCCTTCCTTTTGCTTTAAAGAGTAAAATTCGTCTTCTAGCTTTTTGATTTCGCTTCTAGGACAGAAGCGTCTCGTCATGATTTCCCTTAATTCTTCCCATGTTAAGGCCATGGCATCTTCAACACTCGCTTACCCTTTTCCGTGTTCCACCAGGTAAGTGCTATCCCGAACAAACGTCCAGTAGCGTAACGCACCTTGCGATCCTCAGGACAGTCGCAATTGAGAAAGGTGTTTTCCATCTCCTCAAACCAATGGAGGAGAGCGGTGACACCTTCAGTCCCTTCATATTTTGGGGATCGCAGGACTTAAAATGCTTGTAGGTGCATTTAGTGGGTTTAGGAGGAAGGTTGGCGACGTTTTGGCCTTCTTGATTTTTGGGTTGATGGGATTGGCGGCGAGAGCTTGTTGAACTTGTAAAACAATGTCAGGAAGTACCGCTGCCATTTGTTGAGCAATTTGAGTGGCCATGCGTTTGCTAGACTTTCTTGACTCTACCACCTCGTAAGTGTCTAGCAGACATCTACAAGAATATATGTAGGGAGATTGTGAGTTTGATAGTTTTCTAGGTGTCATGTGCCGTAAAAAGAATGAAAAACAATATTTATGAATAACCGAAGAAAATAACTTAACTACATCCATAGGATGTCTTGGGCTTGCTCATGTTTGGGCCTCCAAATGTCTCCCATACCATAGCCTGTATAGTGATGTGGGCCCCCATGACTATTGGGCTTGGAAGGGTTCACATTGATGTCGGCTTGATAACACTCGCATCACCCGAATGAAAATCGTAAAACATGATTGCGAGATGTAAGGTCGGAGGTGTCCAGGCGTAAACATAATGACGACTCAAAGTGGGGTTAGTTCACACGACGTTTGGTGTAGCATGCTTTGGCCTAATAGGTCCTTCGTACTCTCATCGTTAGTCCCCAGGTAGGCAAAGTAGTCCTTTATTTTGGATTTATACGAATGCCAAGCCTAGACAGGACGTTTTCGACTACCGGTACTCGTACCCTTCCAGTTACTACATGCCCGTCGTGAAAACTCACTTTGATGTGATTTGAAAAATATGAAAACATTGCAAAAATCTTTGAAAAGAAATCATGGAAATTGTGAAATCGTGAAATCGTGAGGTGTTTGCTTACATAGGTATGATATGTTATTGAGATATGAATTATAACGAGCATCACATATTAACATGTACTTGTGAGAGTGCTTGCATATAATTGTGTGTGAAAACAAACATGAAACATATAAACATCATGGACTTTGCATGTAACACATAAACAATTAAAATCTAATCAACTATAGTATAGGCTCTAAGGGTCTAACAACCTATCCTATATCCCTATAGTCATAAGCTCTAATACTAATCTGTCACACCCCGACCCGCAGCGGAAATAAAAGTGGGGCATGTTTGGGTTATCACCAAAGCTCATGATATTTACTAATAAGTTTCATATTTATTAAATTGGAATTAAAACTTCAAATATTCAAACACAAAAATATTCATACAAGCACAACAAAACCAAAATATTGTTCAATACGCAATAACTTTATTTAATCTTCTAAGGCCATCCCTATGTGTTTCTTTCTTCAGCTTGTTCACCTGTATCATACGTAAAAACAAAATATTTGGGTCAACAAAAGTTGGCGAGTGAACCTTTGTAAAAACATTTAAATAGTTGATTTATATTGTTATTAAATTAGAATTGTGCATGAATCACATGTGAGCATATTTATATAAATAACTAATCACAAACCACATTATATCCACAATGAACTCATGGCATGATGAATGATGTACTTGAGATCAAGGCTCAATCAAACGGAGCTGATCTATATAGGCACCTGATGCTCAACCCTTATCCCACGAGGAACTGATGGGCCTAATGGAATGATTGCACTGAAATGAAAAATGTAACCACATATAATTACACAATAACTATACACATTTGATCACGAGATGATTTAGCACAAGTGTTTAAATAAATATCAACAATATACGACACATCCCCAAAGCATAATTAAAAAAGGGAATTCGTAGAGATTCACTCACAGTGGGTGTGTATTCTTGGTTGGTGATGAGAGCGCACGAGTTGAGAATTTAGCCGATGAAAGAGTACTAACCTAAAATAATAACGCGATGATTCGATAAATAAATAAATTTAAATATTTCGGTTAAAAACCTTTGTTTAGATTTTTAAGTTATTTTTGTGACTTCTTATTGATATAATAAAACCTTTAAAATTCTATATATTTTTTAAGCATTTCTAATTGATTTTTCTTTTAATAATAATCCATAAAATAAAAATAAAAAAAATTAAAAAAAAAACTTGTCAGTCTGACAAGCCTTGTCAGACCGGTTCGAATAGTGAGGTTGGCATGCGTGTGTTGAGACTCGAACCCGTAACCTCTCGGTTGTGTGCACGCAGCTCTTCCAACTGAGCTACGTGTCTAACCTGAAAGAATCCGGTTTTTGATTAAAAGTTTCCATTAACAACATACTCCAACTTGTATCGGCATCAGCAACATACTCCAAGTTTCCATTAACAATCTGCCACTTTCCACCGCTGTATGCAACAAAACAAAGCTTCATGTTGGAAAAATCTGATTTTACTTTAAACGTAAAACGCCTTAAACTAATTATAAATAAATAACCTATGCCGTAATCGTAAACCGACTTATATTCGAACTGAAACGGCTTGAACAATGACTTGAAACGGCTCTGAGCCGCCTACATAATAAAAAAATTTAAAAACCTTGTATGGACTTACAAGGGGGTCGTGACCGTTTAAGAGTTATTGGCAGCGTGTGATGGGATTCGAACTCGTGACCTCTAGTTTGCTTGCACAGCTTTCCAACTGAGCTGCGTGTTAACCCGTAATTGCTGGATTTTATTATATATAAACATTAAGTAAATCCGTACGATTATTAAAAAACGTTTTATTAATTTATACTCTTACAGAATCTGAATATGTTGAGTATTAAAAAGGGTGTATAATTTATGAAATTGGTTGATTATTAACAAAATAAATTAATAAAAAAAATTAAAAAAACTTGGTCAGACTGGATAAGGAGGTTGATGGTTTTAAGCATGTTATTAGCAGCTGTGTGACTGGGGATTCGATAATCGTTGACCTATAGTTTGCGTGCACGCAGCTCTTGCAACTGAGCTACGTGTCTAACCCGTCAGATGCTGGATTTTTATAATACATATACACACATTAAGTAAATCCTAATTTAATTAAAAGACGGTTTTCATTTTTTATTTTAAACTCAACAAACCGTACGATATACAAAGGATTTTTATTAAATTTATATTCTTACAGAATCTGAATGTATGTGAATATTAAAAAAAAGGGTTGTATAATTTATAACATTGGTTGATTATTAAACAAAATAAAATAACAAAAAAAAATTTAAAAACCTTGTCAGACTGACAGGGAAGGGGTCTGACCGGTTTAAGCATGTTATTGGCAGCGTGTGATGGGATTCGAACTCGTGACCTCTAGTTTGCGTGCACGCAGCTCTTCCAACTGAGCTACGTGTCTAACCCGTCAGATGCTTGATTTTTATTATACATATACACACATTAAGGGCTTTCCGGATTTAATTAAAAACGGTTTTTATTTTTTTAAACTCAACAAACCGTACGATATACAAACGATTTTTATTAAATTTATACTCTTATAGAATCTGAGTATATGTGAGTACTAAAAAAAGGGGGTTGGTATAATTTATGAAATTAGTTGATTATTAAACAAAATAAAATAACAAAAAAAATTTAAAAACCTTGTCAGACTGACAAGGGAGGGGTCTGACTGGTTTAAGCATGTTATTGGCAGCGTGTGATGGGATTCGAACTCGTGACCTCTAGTTTGCGTGCACACAGCTCTTCCAACTAAGCTACGTGTCTAACCGTCAGATGCTGGATTTTTATTATACATATACACACATTAAGGGCTTTACTGATTTAATTAAAAACGGTTTTCATTATTTTTTTAAACTCAACAAACCATACGATATACAAACGATTTTTATTAAATTTATACTCTTACAGAATCTGAATATATGTGAGTACTAAAAAAAGGGGTTGGTATAATTTATGAAATTGGTTGATTATTAAACAAAATAAAATAACAAAAAAATTAAAAACCTTGTTAGACTGACAAGGGGAGGGGTCTGACCGGTTTAAGCATGTTATTGGTAGCGTGTGATGGGATTCGAACTCGTGACCTCTAGTTTGCGTGCACGCAGCTCTCCAACTGAGCTACTTGTCTAACCGTGAGATGCTGGATTTTTATTATACATATACACACATTAAGGGCTTTACTGATTTAATTAAAAAACGGTTTTCATTATTTTTTTTAAACTCAACAAACCGTACAATATACAAATGATTTTTATTAAATTTATACTCTTACAGAATCTGAATATATGTGAGTATTAAAAAATAGGGGTTGGTATAATTTATGAAATTGGTTGATTATTAAACAAAACAAAATAATAAAAAAATTTAAAAACCTTGTCAGACTGACAAGGGGAGGGGTCTGACCGGTTTAAGCATGTTATTGGCAGCTTGTGATGGGATTCGAACTCGTGACCTCTAGTTTGCGTGCACGCAGCTCTTCCAACTGAGCTACGTGTCTAACCCGTCAGATGCTGGATTTTTATTATACATTTACACACATTAAGGGCTTTACTGATTTAATCAAAAAACGGTTTTCATTATTTTTTTAAACTCAACAAACCGTACGGAAACGGCTCTAAGCCGCCTAGATAAAGGCTTTAAGCCGCGTCAACCTGTAAGGAAACGGCTCTGAGCCGCCTAAACCCACCTCGGCTCGTTGGTAGGTACCCGGCTAAGGGACGAGTCGGGTCCTTACCCGGCTTCGATGTCAGCTCCACGTGAAACGGCTCGGCTGAGACGTTTCCTTACCTGACACGGCTCAAAGCCGTTTCAGGGTTGTCGGACACGTGTCAATTTGCCATTGGTTATCGGTGAAGACTGGTGTTGAGCCGCTTCCGTTAACGGAAACAGCTCTTTAAGCCGTGTCAGTGGGCCATTTTCGCAAAGGCGTGAAAAGGGCTAGTTTCGTGATTTGCCCTTTAAAAAAACTAGCTTCCTTTTACCGCATGCTGCGGCGGGACCGATAAATCAAACAAAAAACAGACTTAAAAATGATTAACCTCACATACGCGTTACGGCGTGTTAATTTTCAAAAATAGACTAAAATGTAAACCAAAGAAAATGATAACTTGACTTAGGTACGTATGTTGCGACAAGATTGTTAAACCGGAAAAAATTAACGTAAAAATGTTAAATCACACACAGACATCGCAACGTGTTAATTTGTAAAATTTATACCAAAACATAAGAGATGCTCGTAAATTCAAAACCAAATGAGAGTTATATGGTTATTATTATTAGGTTACATACGTTATTAGTTATGGAGTTTTGTTATACCAATTTATCAGAGTGATCTTTTATTAAAATAATAGTATATTATTTAAAATGTTTTTATTCATCTCCCTTAGGATCTTTAAAGTTAGCTAATAGAAAAAAATGAAAATTATCAATGCTTTATCACCTTATCCAAAGCTGTATAAAGTAGAGAGAAAAGGGTTCTGCAAATTAATATTGGGTTAATACTCTTTTATAATATGAGATTAAAAGTTAAAAAAATTAGAATTATTGATGTCATGAGTAACATTTATTGTTTAAAAATAATAATCAAAATTTTACTATGCTGAACAAATTACAGTTCACACGAACTAGTGAAAACAATAAAGAAAAAAGTAATAATAAAACTAAAATATTGTGGCTTTCATTTTTTAAGTTTAGATGAATAATTCCTATTTTAAGAATTCTTAAAATATAAATATCTGGTTGGGATATAAAAGTGTCATATAAATTTAAAATTTGTAGTTAGTAGTGCAAGACCATATTAACTTCTTCTATTTGATACAACATATGATTTTGACTAATGGCAAGACATATTTATTATAATATATGAGTGACAAATATAATTAAAATTATATCCGTCTTAAAAAATCTAATGTAATACAAAGTGATAAGTATTCATGTGATTTTATAATTAAAATTCGTTATATAGTGGACGTTTGTTATATATTACAAAGCTTCTTATGAGTTCAATGACTTGACTAATAAATTTAAAAATAACCAAGTTTTTTTGATAAATTGTTTATTCATCACTCACATAAATAATATTTCCAAAAAAACACTTGGAACATAAAGGAATCCCAAACACCCGCATCCAAAGAGCCACATGAATTCTTGTTTCCAGGATAAACCCTCCCAACAAAACATCATAAACACTTGCAATAAATCTTTCTTCTTTTGTTGATGCCCCTGTGCTCAATCTCAGATTGTTTCACCAGATTAATCTAACCCCAATTGTCAACGACTCTAAAGGCTTTCTTGAATCTTTCAACGCGGTTTCATTGGTTTATTCATCAATTCAAACCATATTATTATTATTATTTATTATTATTATTATTATTATTATTATTATTATTATTATTATTATTATTATTATTATTATTATTATTATTATTATTATTATTATTATTATTATTATTTTGTTTCGATTAAATCCACACGAGATTCACGTCAGAAACTGTAGCCGTTTTTCATGGATTTCACGGATTCGGCTTCACCGTCCTCTGTTTCACCTACAAAACAGGTAGTCTTCCTCATCAAAACAGTTAATTTTATCACTTTGATGATCAGTTTTGTTTTGTGTGTGTACTTCTATGTGATTGTGAGTGTGTGTGGTTCGTGTTTTTTATGTTTTGTGAGTTTGATTGACGTAGGTCAACGAGAAGACATTTAGAACAAGTTGCAATTAAACATTTTGTTGTTTTGATGTTTTATTATTATATTTTTTTGGTAATTTTGGATTTAAATGTTCTGTTTGGGCGATTGAACATTGGTTAAAATAGTTTCACATTGTTTGATGTTTATTGTTGGATTGCGTAGATCTATTTGACCTAATTAGATGTCTTGTTAACCAAGTAAACCGTACTATAACAATATATTAGTCGATGAGAAATTTAATACTGTAGAAGGAAACAAGATTCAAATTTTACGGTTACGGGTTAAGGTGGATACGTTTAGGGGTGAGCATGGGTTGCTTCAGTTCGGTTATGGGCTAAAACCGAACCTATAACTGATATTTCGGTTTTTAGATTTTCATTACCGGTTTTGGTTGTAAACGGTTCGGTTGCTTAGCTTATTCAAATAGATGGTTCGGTTAGCTTCCAGCTATGGATGTAGGTGGATCATGCTAGTTTTAATTAGTAAATCATTTATATTTAGGTAAAAAGATATTAGGAATTCTCTTAAATTATTAAAGAGAAAGCGACCAATGCGATGTTACTTGTAAAATAAAATAACGATTTTCCGACATATAGCGTATCATTGTTAAATATGAAGGTTGGTTTAATGTCTATACGGTTATTACACGCATATAACCATAGCCGAACCTTAGATATTTGTTACAAAAAAACTATAAGTGAACCATTGGTTTCTCAATTGGTTTGGTTATTTAGGTTTGGGCTTTTGGTTATTTAAGTTATAGGTTGGTTATTTGGTTTTTTTGCTCACCTCCAGATGTATATACATGAGGTGATTAGAACTTTTCAACTGGAGGGTTAGTATAGTACTTTTTTTACATTCGCTTCTCTAGGACAAAAATTGAGAGGGAGAGGTTAAACTACGAGAAAACGACAACATTAGATGCACTGTGAAAAGATATTTAGGCCAGCTAAAGGGTCAACGGACCCATTCTAGTTTTATCCATGAATACATGATTTGCATATTTCTTACTGGTCCAAATTCAGCTCTAAGCTTAGTTGGCATATGTTTACAATAACCCAAAACTTTTATCAAGACACTGCTACTAATATTCACTACTTACAAGTTCAATTTCATTTAGGAGGATGATCATGTGACATCCATAACTGAGGAGCATGAGACAACCTGTTGGGGATGTGGATTACGGCTAATTATTTCACCTTATGCACCCATTTTCAAGTGCGGTTGGTGTGGGGCCATTACTAACCACAATGCCCGTAAACATGATAACAAGTACTTTTGGTTAAGACTTTTGCGAGACCGATGCTTTGTCGTTATTCTTCTTCTATTTATGCTTTTCATCATAGGTAACTTTTTGTAACTGTATGTGATTTCCTTGATTACTGCCTAATTTTCTCTATATGCATCATATATCATATTGGCTTCCTTTTTGCAGGTAGTGGTGTTTGGGCTATATATCCGACTATCTTTTCAATGGGATATTTTACGGTATATTTCATATGACAATCACGGGTATTTTGTCAGTAGCCACGCTTTCAACTTATGTTCTTGCTTCATTTCGGTCACCTGGTGCACCACCACGTATACCTTGGGCAGCTACCCAGCCATGGGTAGAAATGGACTCATGGATTACACCTTTTGTAATGTGTGTTCAAACCCAAAGTCACCTAACACTCATCATTGCCGATCATGTGGAACGTGCGTATTGGACATGGATCATCATTGCCCATTTGTAAGTAATTATATTAACTTAAGAAACTGATAGCACTTATTTTCGCCATTCAGGAAAATTGATAATCACATCTACATCTGTTCAATATGGGTGGGTTGGGCAAGAGGTCAAAACATGTTATTTTTGAACAGGTAAGCTCGAACAAGCCGATCTTAAACGAGCCCGAGCCTAAAAACAAGCTCGTTTAGTAAACAAGCCCGAGCTTCGCTTCTCGAGCTCGAGTCGGCTCACGGGCCTAATGTTTATTTAATTTTTCATTAATTTTACATATATATTTAAATTTTTGTAGTTTTTATTAATTAAATTATATAGGATGACTAAATTTTATATAAAATAATAATAATTAATAAAAGTCAACTAATATATAAAAAACAAGCCGAGCTCGAGCTTTAAAAACTACCTACGAGCTCGATCCTGGTCGAGCTTGAGCTCGGGCTCGGCTCGTTTGCACCCCTACTTTGACACGATACACTTTTTGTACAAAACTTTCAACATGACAAACATGATCATAAACTGGTTTAGTAGGTTGTACGCATTTACAATACAATTTGTACGACTGTCAATGTGTTCGACCCGTTTGACTTATAGCATTATCATTTTCTAATACAGATTGGTAATTGTGTGGGTGCTGGAAATCATAGAAGCTTCATTCTCTTCCTCATGTCAGCAGTCACCAGTACTTTCTATGTTTCAATCGTATCTGCATACATACTATATCAAATCTGGCACCATTACGACACATTACCTTCAGTACGTTGACTTGGTCAACCATATTCACATACCTCGCAGAAAGTGCACTCCCTTTCCTCATATCAGTAGAATCTCTACCGATCAGAGGTTTTGTACTCATTTACCTTTTCTTTGCAAGCTTCTCTGTAGAAATCGGTTTGGCGGTGCTTTTATGGCAACAACTTTGCTTTATATATGAAGGGAAGACGTATTTAAGTTCTTTAAATTCAAATTCAAATGGAAATGATGAAGTTGAGGAAAAAGATTGCCAAAATATTGTTAGGTTTTTCGGTTGTTCTAACGCTGCAACGAGATATTTGCTGAGTTTCTGGAATTCTAAGAAGAGCCACAAGAAGTGAAATGAGAGTGTGACATTTTTGTTTTATGTTGGACTAAAAGGTGATTGTATACTAGAGATTAGTAACTGTATGATTTTTGTATCATTTCAGTGTTTTATAGTTTATATACATCATTTATGATTTTCAAAATGTGCTTATGTGAAATCCTTGTTTCTCAAATGTGGTTCAACCAAAAAGTCAATTTTGTATTTAGCTTCAGGTTTTGGTTAACCCTGTTTGTATTGCAAAGCTAACGGTGGTGAAGTGGCCAGTGGTGAAGATGGTGATAAGGATATTTTGGTCATTCCATAACAATTTAATTGAGGAAATCTTACTGAGTTAGTTGGATTCAAATTGTTGCAATTGTTAGTAAATTTGACTCAGATGGTTACAAATTAAAAAACAAGGTAGGCATTAAACTTTTCATTTTTGGATTCAAGTAGTTAAAACCATTAAAACATAGGGCTTCAAAAAGTAATTTACTCTACATTATAATAAAACAATATAATGTAGGATTTAAATGGAACTACAGCCAGGTAGTTTACAAACATCCATTTGATCCATTCTTCTCCTAACATTCTCCGAGTCAACATAATCACCTACACCCGAAAATATGTTCGACAAAAGCACATAATCACCCGAATATCGTTTCTCCATTTCAAATATTCTACTTGTGATCCTCTTCCCCATCTCAACATTATCATAGTAGCTACATGCCCCTAGAAGTGTTCTCCAAATAACATCATTAGCCATATCTTTTGGTACCTCTAAAGCCATTTTCTCCGCTTCTTCAAGCCTCCCTGCTCTAGCCAACATGTCAATCAAGCACCCGTAATGCTTGATCTCAGGCACAATACACGCCTCGTTGACCATTTTCTTGAAAAAAACTAACCCTTGTTCAACTAATCCACCATGACCACAAGCACTTAAAATGCTCAAGAAAGTAACCCTATTCGGCTTCATGCCTACTTCTTCCATTCTTTTGAAACTTTCCACCGCTTCTTTTGCCATACCGTGCATCGCAAACACAGTGATGATCGATGTCCATGACACTAGATTCTTTTCGTCACTTGGTATGAATTCAAAAACACGCAATGCACTATGCACGTTCCCACATCTTGCATACACATCTATAAGAGCGTTTGTCACACGTATATCAGTCGTGTAAAACCCATTCTTCTCTCCATATGCATGAACACATTGGCATAACTCTAAAGACCCAAGATTCCAAACGGCAGGGTAAACCGCTAAAATAGTTATTTCGGTCGGTTTGTTATTATCACAGGCTAGTGCAACCATGTGTCGAAACAACGAAACAGCTTCCTTAGGTTGATTCGCTCGTGTATACCCATCAATCATACCACTCCAAGAAACAACATTCTTAACCGGCATTACATCAAAAAAGGCTCTCGCCAACGTAACTTCCCCTCGCTTCGCTAACCCAGTTACCAAAACATTCCAAGTGACCAAATTTCTCTCAGGCATTTCATCGAACACCTTACGACATTCCGTTAAACACCCACAAGCAACATACATATTAACCAAAGCAGTTTGCACGTAAACATGACTCTGAAACCCAGTTTTGAAAACAATAGAATGAAGCTGAGAACCCGAGATGGGTAGCTCTGAATTAGCACAGGATTTGATTAAAAATGCATAGGTAAAACTGTCGCCGTGAAACAGAGTGGTGGGGTGGAGGTGGTGTTTATAGAGTAAAAAGGCTTCTTTTGGGGAATACCCAAGTGAGTAGTGACGGAGGATGGTGGTCCAGAGGGTGGTGGGTGGTGGTGGGTGGATTGTGGTGACCAAGTGAGCGTGGATTTGTTGAATTGATCGGCGGTTGGAGTGGTGGTTGTGTAGTAGTGATGATAGCAGATTGTAGTGATCTTTCTTCATTGATTTGGTGGGTCGTTAGCCATGGTAGGAGGCCGTTGCTTTCAAGTTTCAACAGAAACACTAATATGTTTTGTTGGGTGAGGTGTATGTATATTGTATACCAGTCGTAGTGCTTATACAACTCATTATGCTACTTGTATACTCATTAGAGTGTCAAAAAGATCCATTTAAAGATGACAAGTCCGGTTTCATAAAACCGGTCTAATCGGATTTTTAATATTGATCTTACCAGTATTGTTCAATTAGCGTTCTAGTTTTTAAAACATTTCTTAGCTCTTACCTCTTTATGTGGTGGTTTAATTGTTGTTATATAATCTAGTATAAATGTAGAGAACATTTTTTTTTCTTTTTAAATGCCTAAAGGTCATGGCAAGTTTGGTAAAAGGCAATTAAGTGTGACCACACTAAATTAACTTTGTAAGCTCGATTATGATTTAACTCGAGCTAGTTGATTTCGCATTTATTTTCAAGGTGCAAGTACTTTGCTGGAATAAATTGTTATTGTTAATGTTATTTTATATTAGTAGGTAGGTAATAGGTATTGTGTTACCGACGACTTGTATAATTTGTAATTCTTAACTTGTTATTAGAGACTTTTATAAAAATTATCAAATAAATAAAAAATATAAAACATAAAAAAACATACAAAATCACTAAAATAAAATAAAAATAGAAAAGCCAAGTCAATTCCCCACTCGACTCCTATTGTTATTTGTTTGAGCGCTGGTCAATGTAAAATAAAATAAAAATGACGTTGAAATCTAAAAGGTTGAGGTTATTCTGCTTCGTTGACCTATCGTGTGGTAAAGAGAAAAAAATGTACGAAAGAATAGTTGGCTCGGCCCTGCTCGCTAAACAGCCTAACTTGGCTTCTTGTTAGGTCTATCTAAAGGGTTCAACTGAGTTTGAATGAAGACAACAAATGGGCACTATATGCAAACTTGACCAAACATTAAGGGCTTTTAGGGATCTAACCAAAAGATATAAACCACAGAATACAACTACAAAAAAACCTGGAGATAAGGTGACCAGGTGCACCAGAAGATGGGATACTGCATTTCAGGAAGCTTAACATCATTACATGCTTCAAATCCCACACACAACAAATCACTCAACTTCTCCAAATACACCCTCTCTGCCTCCATCCAAAGAAACCATATCCCACTGGTAAGTTCTACTACTTGTATGTTTAATTCAAACGGTACCCGTCTGTGAAAACTCACGGGCCCACCAATACCCTGCTAACCTGTTGTGTTCAGATAGGAAAGAAGGTAGGAAAAAGGCTGATACGAATATCAACAGCGGAAGGGAAATGGCAGGGAAACTGGAATGCTGACTATAACTTCTCACTTCGAGACTTACGGTTAGATGATTTAGTCGAAGATGGTGATCCTAATGATTCACGGGTCCTCGTGTCTCTAACAATTCACAGGGTCAGTCTCCTTTTTTGTTGTATTGTGATTAGTGAAAACATAATTATGGGAATGGTTGTAAGATATGTTATTTAGTTTTTTACCAGCATGCAGGCTTCGGGCTTTCGGTTGATGGGAAAATTGACACGGCTTTTACCAGAAAGTGTAGCAACTGTTCTTTGCCTTACTGCAGACAGGTATTATGTTTCTTGCATGTTATTTTACTTTAAATTTGTGTTAAGTGATTCGGTCGGTTTTCAGATTACTACAAACTTCAATGTGTGGGTCCTACCGAGTAACAAAGACGGTGATTCGAATCAGCTACCTGAGATTGGAGGAGACGATCCATCAGTATTTCTCTTTCTATAAATATATACAGACATACATATATATAGTTAGATACACAGTGTTGCAAGTATAAGAAGATTAAAGACACTGATATTTTGCAGGTCATCTATGTGAAACCCGGATGTGAAGCAGATCTTGACTCGTTAATACAGGACACAGTTAGGCTCACTACTTCTGTGAATGTAAGAACTGTTTTTATGTTTACTTTTTAGTGCCAGATACTTCCTTTCTTTAGTTCAGTATTAACAAGAATATTGTGGTTGTGAAGGAACTATATTGTCATTTAAGAAGTATTATATAAAAAATGAAACAAAAATGTAACACCTAGTTGCAAATACAAAACTAAAGTTGGACTTTTTAGAGGGGTATATTATGAAAGTTAGTATGCAAGAGAATTTAAACAGGATCTTTGTAATTTCTGTGTTTGCAGGAAACCTGTTCAGATGTTTGTGAGAAATCAGAACTCGGATTAAAGCGTAAGTAACTGGCAGTGAAATTTTGAATAAGCGAAAGCTACATTAGGGCGTGAATTCTGACACGACATGAACCTAACACGAAATTTGTGGGCTTGGGTTTAGTCTGAACGGGTTCGGGTCAATTCTGGGTCAAACTCGCAAACATGTTTAGCTTAATGGGTCGTGTTTAGGTCGGCCTAACATGTTCGCGGAATGGCCCATTCAACTCATTTATATATTTATTAATTTTAAGTATTTTGTGTAATATTTATACTAATTCAATATTTATGGAAGCATTTAAAAGAGAAATATGAATCTGGTTTTATAGTTTAAGGGTAAATTGTAAATTTTGAATTTAAAGTATTGATGTGCAAAAAAATAAAATGAAATAATATTTCGGGTCAAACGAGTCATGTTCATCAACCTGTGAAAACTTATGTCATGTTCGGGTTCATTTGTGACACAATTTTTCGGATTCATGTCGTGTTCGGGTTCATGTTAAACTTCGGATCCGTGTCAGGTTCGACCAGCCAACTAGACCCCTAAGCTAAATTAATAAAGAACTTCCATTGCAGATATAAGCAAGGCAAAGGCTCCAACTATGGATAAGAGGTGGTCCAAGTTACTTGAGCTAAAGAACTTATATCAATAAACATAACATATCAATATGGTTAGTCATTCACCATGGTTTTAAACTTTATATTCAAATGAATTTGATGTTACAGACAAATAACATTTATCTAACCTTTCAGTTCTGCAGAAGATCTATGTGAAGCCCTAAAACTGAATTCAAGCATCGTTTCAAACTTCAAGAAGTATAATTTTTTGTTATTTATTTCTTTTCATTATGCAATGTTGTCATTTGCATAAATCCACTGGGGTTGTCCCCTTTTAACTTGTTTACTGTATCTGTAAAACATATACACAAGATACTCCATAGATAATAAATAATTGGATATCTGCTAGTACTCTATGAGTCTATCTACCTTCATAATCTCCAAACAATTAACTACAATAAACAAAAATGAAATACGACTTTTAAACAAATCAGAAAGATGGATGATCAGAGCATCCACAATAAGGAGATTCAAAAACATCAAAAAAAAAACATGCTTATTCGGCTGCCACACCATCAAAGCACATATTTTTTAAAAACAACAAAAAACATTGCCATATCATCACTATTTTTAATTTTAAATACTTATCTCTATCTCTCTCTCTCTCTCTCTCTATATATATATATATAATGTAATTAAAAACTGAAATAGGCCCACCACCAACTCATTTTTTCATGTTCTTGTATAAAAATGCAAGACCAAAATATGCCTAAAAACTAATGTGCTCCAATAGTCAAAAACACAGAAACTGCCAACTAGGCACTCAAAAACAACAAAAACACTCCTTATTGGAGATGGTCTAAGTAATATCCAACATTTTTAAAACTATCTATTTAAAATGAATCAAAGATCCTGAAAACAAAAATGAAATAACTTGATCTTATGTACAGCTCATTGATGTAACATGTTGTCAATTTAGCCATTTAAAAATTGTGTAATTTAACCTCAGTTGACTATTGATCAATCCAGTGACATTATGTCATAGGCCAATCAAACTGCTGCGCTGTTCCGTTAATTACATCCCATGATCCATCAGCAATCTCGTCAAATAGTTGGTTCCAATCCCACGCAGAGTATCCCACAAAAAACCAGTAATCCGTCATAGACAGATTATGTAACTTTATATTTTGGATTAGATTTATTGTAGCTAATTGGTCAAAGAAATAGATTTCTGGTAGCACTTCAGGGAGCTCGTCTTTGAAAGACTGTCGAGTTAACGAAACAAGAGGCAGTTCACGTGTTATGACAGGACCACCATAAGATAGTGGTGCGTGTTTCAGGGAATCCAACCCCTCTTCAAGTGATGAGATGGAATCCCAACTGATATGCCTGTTGATAATCAGACCTTGAAACCCAGTCGTTTGATTTGCTTTCACTATGAGAATTTTCGATTTGGCGAACGGATATACAGTAGCAAGTTTTTGTGTTGCAACAAGTATGGAACCAGGTGTTATTTCATGTCCAGATCCACTGGTATCATATGGTGCATGTGGCCCGATGTTGTCGTTAACGATTCCTAACTTCTGGGTCTGGGTTCGGTCTTTTAGTAGAATCTTGTGGTTTTCCTCATGAATTACATGATCTGATACATCCTTAAATGGCTTCTCATCCCAAGCTCCATATTCAGCTTCAGTCCATAAAGTACCTACAGCATAGAAAATATATAAATCCAAATAAAATTCGAAATAGAGTAAAATGCCATTTTCGTCCCTAGTTTGGCTAGTTTTGCAACTTGCGTCCAAAGGTTTGTTTTCCGCATTTGGATCCAAAAGGTTTGAAATCTTGCCATTTTCATCCTGCTCATTAACTCTATCCATTTTTCTTTGTTTAAGTCAGGGGTATTTCCATCTTTTTTGCTAACTTAAAGGGCACTTGGGTCTTTTTAAGTTAACAAAAAAGACGAAAATACCCATGACTTAACCTAGAAAAATGGATGGAGGTAACGAACCGGATGAAAATGGCAAGAGTTCAAATCTTCTGGATCCAGATGCAGAAAAACAAACCTTTGGACGAAAGTCGCAAAACTGGCCAAACCTCATGGACGAAAATGGCCTTTTACTCTTTGAATTATAATAACCTATAATCAATAAGATGATAACTTGCTGAGGAATTCAAATTTCTAGGTATTAAGCATTGAGTTAGTCTTACAAAAATGGTTTAGTTTGATGGTTAGAATAGAACAACAGAAATAAGATTGAAGAATAATTTCTAATTACCTCGCTCCTTATAAATCCAGTGAGAATTGCCACCTTGATCAGCAATAAATTTGATAATATTAAATACAGATAATTCTCCCTCGTACAAAATTGCTTCCTTCCTTTCTGCAGGATACAACAGCAGAGATGGGTAAAGATCCCTCTGCACATTGAGAGCACATCAATATGGATAATTCTTTTATAATGATATTATTATTGATGCATTTTAATAGCAGGCTATTGTAATACATACATACATTTACTATATATGTATAAAATATAACAAGATTAAGGAAAAACAAGTACCTTAATCAATGATTTCAGTAGCAAACTACAGTCATTTTCTATACAATCTATCATATAGATCACCGGGAGCTTCATTATGATGTCATTAATACCATCTGCAGCAGATTTAAACTTCATTAGCAACATGATTGCATTGATCATGTAGCCAAAGGCATGGCAATTATAAATAGGAAGTTATACATAACTAAAAATGAAAATCAACAACATACAGACCAATAGTTAATACTATAATAGCCCTATAAACAATCCTTTCGTCGTCATAGATAAACATGTTCTGTAAGCCTGTATCAGCATCTTTTATAATTGAAAACAATTTATTTTCTCTAGAGGCTATCAAATGTATAGTAGTATATTGTTTTGATTGATCAAACTACAGTAATAAATGACACAAAAAAAGATTAACGAGACTGGGTAAAACCGTAAGGAAGAATAAGAACAAATGAGCAGTAAGAAGAAAGAAGTAAAGAGGTAATATTTCGTTAGGACTTACCAATTCCTGATGAGGATTGCTTATTCCTTAATTGGTGTTTCTCCATATCGCCATAACCCTTGAACGCACGGTAAACTTCACGAAGAACAAGTTCCGTTCTCAGACAAAACCCACACCAGCTACTAGTAAACAGAACCAATACGTCTTTCTTCCATGCAGAGTCGAGACTAACCGAACTAGAGTGGTTACCAACAACCAACTCCATAAACTTAAGAGAATTAACACGTGGTATAGAATCAACCTCATGAAAATCTTGATTGACAAACGGTGGACGTAAGGCCTCCTTAGATTCGACAACAAGAGACTTGGCCCGTTGATATGGTACAAGACTTCCATTAAGAAACCTGTGAAAAAAATTAGATAGAGAAGAATAGCCGAAATCGTCCTCTTCTGGATAGACATAATGTTGATGTGAAACAGGATCAATAATCACTAATGAAGGGATGTTTGTAACCCCGGTTAACGCTTCAAGTAACCGGAATTGTCCATCAATAAAGAAAAATGACCCATTGGACCCCCTTTCAACTTCCTCGTTTTCAAATTTGGCAACTGACTGAACACTTGTATCAACAGAAATCTTCTCATCATCCACAATGTGGCACCTGATCATTTTCTTTCATAGATGGTTTCGTCGGTTTATCATCGGATTGAACGTTCTCCGACATTGTGATATCAATATCATCAGAGAGAAGCTGGAAGCCGATGTCTTTAGCAAGTGAACTCAGTTTTCTTTGTTTCTTCTGCTGAAGAACATATGCCAAGACATCTTGCAAGGAATTACCTTGCAAATTCGAAGCAATATCATCAAAAGTAATATGCTTACCCTCGTTCATGGTTATGATAGTAATCTTATCTTTTACCGGAGTTACCTTTTGAGATGATGTTGACATCTCCAATTTAGGATGGTGGAAAACGGTTTTCGAAACATGAGCTTGATTGAAAACATTTTGATCATCCGTTTTCGATGGAACGTGATGGTGCAGTGCTAGTTCTCGTAAAACCGTAAGAGATTCCTCACTCTTTCTTCTAATTTCTAATGAATCAGATGATCTGTCGATGAAAAGGAGTACTGATGACCTATCTGATGGTAAACCAGGGTCAAAATTGTACTCATCGCCTTTAAGCTGCACGGAATAAAAAAATCAGCACAAGATGATGGCCTATCTGATGGCTAATAGGGCTGCAAACGAACTGTTCATGAACACTTATCTAACGGGATTTTCTGTTAGTGTTCGTTCATCAAGGAAATGAACGTGTTTGTATTAATTTTAGGTACCAACGAACGCAAACGAACGTTCATGAACACAAATGAATGCAAAGGTACATTAATAAGCGTTCATGAACATAAACGAACGCAAACAAACATTACATAGATCCATCCAAAATATACTAACCCAATTATCCAAACATACTTGACATAATCTTGATCACATAATATCATAAAATAATGTCTCAAAAAAATTATCATGTTAAACTTGAAGTCTTCATTTAATCCACCCAAAATAAACTTGAAGTCTTCGTTTAATCCACTCAAAATAATAGTTAATCAAAATAAGTGAAGTAAGACTAATATGTAATACACTATTATTTATCTATTAATTTATTAGTGGGAATTTTGGAGTACTTAAATAAAAAATAAAAGTTAAAAACCCTAATGAACTATCAAACACAAACGAAGATGTTACCGAACATTCACGAACATAAGTGAATGAACACGGCCTCTATTCATGTTCGTTTGTTTAACAAAACAAACGAAATTTCTTGTTCGTGTTCGTTCATTTATTAAACGAACGAAAACAAATTAACTTTTCACGAACTGTTCGCTGAACATTTGGTTTGTTTGCAACCCTAATGACTAATATTTGTAACATTCATAGCTCTTCAAACATGCTAGATGATAGAGAATGATAAAAGGAGAAAGCATAAAAACTTGCCTCCAAAACCGGTGATGAATCAATCTCTATAATTCTTTTTAAATCACTTCCGCCTTTAAAAACCTTAGTACAGCTAGGGCATCCAGTAGAGTATAGCATGATTAACCACGAACCGGTATCAGCAACACCTAGAGATGAAAGTAATGATCTCTCAGACACTAAACCGAACTTTAACTGTTCAGGTGGCAGAAAGAATTCTCCGACAAAACTAGTAAAATTGTATAGCGAAGACTCAAACATCTGGAACTCCTCAAAACTGCAGGATGATAGATCTCCATCACTTGATCCCGTTTTCTTACCCTCCAGAAAATCACTCTCGTTGAGAGGAATAAATTCATTAAGCCCAGGAAGCCAATTAAACTGATCGTCAACGTTGCAGGTAATCTTTTCATTTTCCATCCCCTGTTTCAAAAAATATCTATATTTATATATGTAATATTATCAGAGCCTTTTTATTTTATTTTTTGGCATAATTATGTGGAATTAGAAACTACCATCCACCTGATTCTTCTTCCCGTCAATCTCACTTGTTTCATCGTGTTCTCCAAATAAAGTTGTTCTAAGAGAAACACCTGCACGTATATGCCGGTTATTTGTCTCCTAAAACAGAGGATTCTAGTTGCTACTTTGAAAAGACATTGTCACTTAGACTTGTGTGTGTGTATGTCTTGAGGTGAAAAACTAAGTGGTTGGGTAACGGCTCAAAACGGTAATTATAGGTGTGTGTCGGTCAGGTTGTCCCAAAACACTTTTAGCCGAAAAAAGAATCAGTTCGAGTAAATTCTATTGTGAGAAACATGATTAAATAATATATGTTCTTTTTTACCAACGTACTTCTAATAAAATGATGTAGAAGGTTTTATGCATCAAAAATACACTTCGGGAGAACTTTAACCCATTTGAACCGTTTCTTTGAAGCTATTCGTTTTGTGCGTGAGAGTTAAAACATAATCCGAATCGGGCACCTCCGATATATGCATACAGATATATAAGAGATGCCAAATTAAACCTCCCACCGTCACAATTTGTGTTATTAAGTTTAGTTTTACTGTACAAAAATAAAAGTGAAAATGGTAGGGAACTAATACCAGACGAGTGATCAGATCCATTATTCATGACTTTGGCCATCAGTTTGGGTGTCCATCCACAAAACTCAAGAACAAGTAAAGCTTTGTCGGTTGACTTAAGGAATGTTGTTAGGTCCTCTGTGGTTGATAAAGGCTTAAGGGGGGTTTCTTCAGGCAAAAGTGACATAAGATAACGAACAGATGATAATATGTTCTGCACCCGAAGTGTTCCTTGATACTTGTATGGAAAAGAATGGCGATAACATATAATATTTATTTCCATTTTAGCACCCAAAGCATTTGCCAGCGTCTTATCGTGATTTTTATGAACGAGCATCAACTTCAGAGTTCCAAATTCCTCTTTCTTTTTAGCGACCGTGTGGGCTAATTCTTTCATAAGAGATCGTGCCTCTCCAGACCCTGGGCATTAAAATGAGACCAATCAGATTTGTGATAGCATTTAGCCGTGGAATATTTTAAATTAATCCTTTTAATATCAAAAGTTTCAAACACACAAGTCAGACGTGCATTTATTCACAAACATTTCAACACACATGAATACAACTAGTCATGTTAAGTTATGCATTGCTGTGTGCTAACTCAAATATGAGATTAAAAAAATCTCTTTCACCTATATAAGCATTCTTGGTTACGTTCCAAACTTGCCAACACCAGGCTAATTAGTTATAAAGTACTATAGGCCTTGTTAAAACACCTTAAACTGTCAAAAGAAAGTTAAGACTTTGAAATCCAAACAACCCTAATATAAGTGAATATGATGGTCATAATGTGTTGCTTCCAAGTTCCAATCTAACTTATTCTATATCTAACTGAACTTATTCACTCCTTGCAACCTTTATAACATCGAGTTAAACCAGCCCTATCTCAACCTAATCCAGATCCTCATTACTGTTTAACTTACCAACAATAACGATACACATATTATCTTTCGCCAAAGACATTCGGCAAACAGCTCTATGTTGTAAAGCACATTGCATCGAGTTAATCGTTCATACTACTGGTCCTCATATCAAATCATTTAAGTAAAATAAGACTATTTTTTAAGAGGTAAAACGTATGCAGTCTGCGGGCCACATTTAGACATCTGTAGAAGAAGCGGTGGACCAAACCTTTACAGTCTGCAAGAAGAAGGTTGTTTGTTTTTTTAACGTATGTAGATTTCTAAAATAAACTGGTGTTGGTTTACGGACGGTGGTGGTGGTGGTGGTGGATGGTGGACGGTGGTGGTGGGCGTGGATGTGACGGTGGGTGGTGGTGGTGATGGTGGTGGACGGTGGGTGGTGGTGGTGGCGGCGGACGGTGGTGGTGAATGGTGGTGTTCAACCCTCTGCAGAACCTTAGAATATCTTAAAAGTGACTGGCCAAGTTTGCACCAAGAAGAGCTCGCGCAGACGTTTGCAGACGTTTTCTAATGAAACGTCTTCGGAAAAACAAACAGTCTGCAGATGGCAATGTCTGCACGGCGCAGACAGAAGAGTCTGCGAGCAGATCTTTTTTAGAAAAACAAACACCACCTAAGCTTCCACATATCAGCATAAACCCTGGGGATGACAACTTCATAAATCACTGATCCATCCTCACAACAACACTCTACAGTATATGTTGCATATGTCTACTTCAACTTCACACTCCATAAATTCTAACATTCCTCTTCAAATCTGACAACTAGTATAACTCAAAGCTCAATTTTATTTCAACAATTACTATACATGAGTCAACAAAACATATGCATCATTGTTTTTCATTTAAATCCGATTATCAAAAGCACATCTCCTGTACAGCAATCAATATATAAACAATTAACATATCAGTTTACCTAGAAATTTCAGGCGTTAACTTTATAACATAAACAATTTCATTCGAGATTTAAGTAAAGGAATGATTACATGGCAGGGTGACGATGAGGATCAGATGAGGATTTAGGCGAATTTGAGATGAGAAATTGTATTTGGTGAGAATCTGCCATTCTTCTATGCAGCTGCCGGAGTCGGAACGCACCGATTGGATTGACAATGATAAGAAGATGAGGAGGAGCACCGGAAGTAGATTCAGAACCGCCGGAGGATTTGTCATTAGTGACGGAAAGAAAAAAGTGTGACTGAAGATGACCTCGTTTGCTTCAGTACTGAATGGCTGATTGCCCGTAGTGTGATTTGTTTGGATCCGGATACCCGACTTGTTTCCTTTTAACGTTTTTTTTTTTAAATCGTGTTGCCCTTGCGTGCATAAACTCAAGACTAGGGATGAGCATGTGATACTGAATACCGGAATACCGGTATCAGTACTGAATTTCCGATACCTAATTTTTTTGTACCGATTCGGTACCTACTTTTTGGCATTTTTGGTAATGATACTTTCGTCATGGTACAGGTGAAATACCGATTTTAACATTCACATACCGTATGGGTGTTTAAAAAACTCGTGACTCACTCGAAAAAAGCTTGACTCAAAATTGGCTCAGTTGTAAATGAGCCTGAGCTAGGCTTGGAAAATGTTTTAGTATTTGATATATATTAATTTTAATATTTAAGTGTATTACTCTAATTCTAGAGTAGTAACATCTTCTAGCCATGAAAATGTTTTTTATAAATATAGTTCAATTAGTTTGATGAATTTTCTCAAGCCTTTTTCTGTCCCACATCACTAAAACGACCATCAGCAGCACCTCCCCTATAAAATCCATAGTGAAGCCAGATCAAAGATTTAACAAGGTTTATTTGCATATTTGGTCGTTTGGCCTAACTAAGTTGCATAATTAGCCCATTAGCTAAATTACATTGCAAATATGATATCCAGGTTAAATAAAGTTTAACGTTTGAGTGCTTTTCAGGCTAGTAAACTTGATGGTTCATTGTTAGAGCGAGTTAAATCGAGCCGAGCTAGCTCGAGTTTTATTCAAGTTGAGCTCGAGCCCAAAAATCAACTTGATTTAGAATTCGAGCTCGAGCTGAGCTAACTCGTTTTGAATTTGAGCCGAGCTCGAGTTGGGTCTGGCTTGGCTTGTTAACAGCCATAAATACCGGTATCGTACCGAACATTTTCGGCACCGGTACTCAGTTATGACGAAATTTGGTACTGGTACCACGCTCAACCCTACTCAAGACCTCTAAACTTAGACCATGTGTAATGGTGAGATATGTGGTTTGGTCTTTTTCAATACATGGCGTCCAAGTCATCTTAACCAAACCACTTGATGAAAAGGTGTAGTGATGAGGTATGTGAAACCATTTGGTTTGAAATTGAAAAAAAAAATTTATAGTGGGTTTAAACATTCACATACCATTGGCTCTTTTTTTGGTTTTTCCTTGAATCTAGCAACAACCATCTCGTGGTCTGAAGCATGGACCAAACGAGTTTTTGCCCAATCATGGGATGTTGAGGTGGTGTGGCCTGCGTGGTTGGCCAAACCATATACCACTACGTTTGATCTTAGGTGTTCTTATAGGATTTATCTTAGTTAATGGGTCACCAACCACAAAGGTAACTAACTGACTGGTTTTTTGGCTTTCTATATTACACATTTTGAATTTATAATTTTATATTATATTATATATCTATTCAAAGAGCAATAAGGCTAATACTGTCATGTTTCGGGATTCTTGGTCTTCTCTCGCGGGTATACGATGTCTAGCCATAGTTTTTTGGCTTATTTTTGTTTCCACTTCTTTTCATTTACCGCCTCGTACGGTTTTCTTCCCTTCTGCGTTTTCTAAGGTTCGAGCTTTTGTTTCTTTTTTCATTAGTTGATACCTCTAGAACTTGCACCTTTGATCTTCTAGTTGTGGATTTTGTTTTCGATTAATGGTGTTGGCGAATTTCTGTTACTTAGTGTGCAAGTTGATGACCAGGTTATCTTTAATGGCTTAGAGACTTTCCATGAGAGCAAGGCTTGGATTGCTAAGAAGGTAAAGTTAAATGTTATTTTACAATTCGAAATAGTTTGTAATTATGTAGTAAGGTAGTTAGCTAATTAATTATGGCTATTCGAATAGGAAGAAGTTTATAGTCTTATATATACTTAAACTAATTAGTTTTTTGTGTTAAGATTTTCTAATTAATTAGAATTGGGAGTCAAGCTAATATAAATTGTGTTAATCATTTATCAATTTATAACCGGCGAATAAATCCAATCGAGTTCAAAGGTTGTGTCCCGAGTCCTCTACTACCATCACATATAGCCGCAAGAAATGTAAATCGAGGATGGTGGAGACGACAACACAACCTGCAACAGCAAGGAAACTAATCCAACATTGTTCCAATGTCTAATGCTTTTCTGTCTACAAACCACACAATTTGGTCCATCTCTATGCACGTAATCTTTAACGTCCATCGAGCCTTGGAGGTTAATAAACAAAGTAACAAAGATGCCACGAAAACAACATTGCAACCGCGTTGTTATTTCAATCAATTCCAAAGATTAGATTTTGCATATCGGTAATCTGAACAAGCATTGAAGACCTGACATCTAGGAGCCAAACGGTGAAGGAGAAGTAGGTTGCATACATTGATGACTGGGTTTAAAAGGATAAAGATGAAAGACTCGAGGAGAGGAACAATTGATGACTTTGCATCCACGTTATCATGGATAACATCGAAAGCGACTACACTTGGAGAAGTCATCGAAGAATCAAAGTTAGTCAAGAAGTTTTTGACAAGCCAATGAGTTTCATTCACATAATCGCATTGATTAAACAAATGGATATGGATACCACTGGTTTTGAAGATGTTGTCAGACGTTTGAAAGCATGCGAAGAGAGAACGAAATCATAAGGTAGTGTTTGGTATCTAGGAATGGGAGGCAGAATTGGATGGATTATTGCGGTGAAATGAAAAAAAATGTCTTTGGTTGGTCATGGTAAAGGAATCACCCATTAAATAAGGCATTTTATTCCCCCTTAAAAATTCATTCCATCCACGCCCTTGTTTTTTTCATTCCGTTCCATTTCTTACCCTCCATCACCACACCACTACCACACACAATAGGCGTCGCCCACTGGCGCCACCGCCCATTGCCATAAAACACTGACCGTCGCCACCCGCTACCGCCGACCACCACTTCTGCCACCCTACACAAGTACAACCGCCACCCTCCACCGGCACCACCGCCACCCACCATCATCATTGCCGCTACCCAGCGTCGATTTTATTCTGTCGTCTTTTCATGCCTACCAAACAACACAAAGTAATTATTCGTTCCATCCTCATATGGTAACCAAACAAGACCATGGAATGATAATGATCCATTTCACTCATTTGTCCCGTTACCTTGTTCATTCCATTACCCAATACCAAACAGACCCTAAGATAGTTTAATTGAAAACCAAGGTAACTTAACGTTTGCTAAATATGCATCATCTTCTAACTTAAAAAATGTGAATCTTCTAGGGACATGGAAGAGGATCCTATTCAAACCTAGGATGGGGACATGGAAGAGGATCCTATTCAAACCGAGGATGTGGTGGTGGTCGAGAATATAACTAAGACCGTTGTTACCGGTAATCAACGAATAAACCCGAAGCCAAACGCAAGAGGGAAAGAATCGAGATTATTCCAGAATTCGGTGCTACAAATGTGACAGGAGTTAAACCAAGTTAGAATTGATGAAGACTAGTAAAATAGAGTTGGTGCATTTTTCTTTATGACGTTGCATATTAAAAATATGTTTACGTGAACGAGGAGAATGTAATTAGCTTAGGGCAAGTGACTGAATTTGGCTGTGATGTCCATAACCATGCACGACAGAAGTGGAAGGCTACTAATGAAGCTCATAAGTGTTGGAAATTTCGAATTAAAATAGATTCTTTTGCGTGCAAGGCGAGGAAACATGGATTGGATAATTATTAGAATATTTAAACGCGTTTAGGTTTAATTATTTAGTGATAATTATCATGTCCAATATAATAGGTTTATTAGTAATCCTATTTATAATCTAATAGGAGTGTTTAGATTATAAATATCATGCTTTGAGTATTAGTGATTGTAAGTTTTGAGTAAGTTTCTTGAATAATAATAAACGTTTGGGTGTTAGCCAAATACTTTGCAATTTCTGATTTACAATTCCGTGTTAGCCAAATACTTTGCAATTTCTGATTTACAATTCCGTTCGATACCGATTCGACTTGAATAGGTATCAGAGCAAGACCTGGGAACTAACTCACCTACGATCTAGCATAGGGTTGAAGGTGATCTTGCCGGAAGTTTGAGTTCAAGGGTCGGCAGGTTGGAAATGGTTCAGGCAACTGTTAATTGTCCTGTCGTCCCATCGAAAGCAGGTTGGAAGCAGTTCTCTAAACTGCTGATTGTCCTGCGCAAATCGACAAGCTCGACGCCGGCCAGAATCAGAGCAGAAACTTGCGTTGGTGTGCTTGGATCGAAGACGGAGTAGGAGGCATGCGCGTTAACGGATCTGTTGTCTCTGTTATCGGCCAGAACCAGAGGGGAATTAACGACGGATTTTTATCGGAATTGTTTTGCACTGTTGTTGTCGTGATAAGGGAAACAACAAAGTTCGCAAATAGCAGTAGGGTTTTATTGGATAGTGCTTATTTTTGTTTTGGTTCATTATTTAAAGACCCAAATAGAAAAATAACAGTCCAATTCATTCCGTGGTGTTGTTGTTTTCGTTATCAGTAGCAAACAAAAGTGGAACTCGGGAATTACACGCGTAGACTGGAAGAAACTAAATCAGTTATACTGGGTTCGTTTAATCTTACGTATAGTCGACGAAAGGAAAATATGGTTGGAAGCGATGACAGCAACGGCTCAAATACCAAGAAATCGGTTCCAAATTCAACATCACTTCAATGCCCGATGTTCAATAAGGTTTATTATACTATTTGGGTGTTGTGTATTCACGTGATTTTTAACGTTCATGGCGTGTGGGAGGCCATCGAACCCGGAACTGAAACCGATGTGAAGAAAAACAATATGGCGATTGCTTTGTTGTTTCATCCATACCGGAAGAACAGATCTTGCAAGTTGGTAATATGAAGACGACAAAAGAGATGTGGATGCACTGAAATCGCGTCATCTGGGAGCCGATCGGGTACATAAAGCAAGACTACAGACACTTAAGTCATAATTTGAGGCGTTAAAGATGAAGGATCTATTACAGTTTATGAGTTTTCGAGCGAGTTAACAGGAATGTCTTCAAAAGCAGCGTCTCGGTTCTATAATCGAGGAACAAAAGATGGTGAAAAAGTTTCTTAGTGGTTTACCAAGACGGTTCATCCATATGGTAGCCTCGGTTGAGCAACTTGTGGATCTAAAAACAGTTTCATTGGACGACGTTGTTGGACGAATGAAGGCGTATAAGGAACCCATAAAAGATGAAGAATTGCTGTCGGATAATCAAGGTACACAAATGAAACTTATGTTCAATAATTCTAATCCTTCTTCAAGTTCTAGACAAAATTCACGCGATTCGAGTAAGGGGCGCGGGAAAGGCTCGAACCGTGGACGTGGTAGTGGTGGACGTGGTCGAAACCAATCCGGTCAAAACCGCGGGTCACAAGACGGGTCCAACGAAGGGGATAAACAACAAGGAAAGAAGGATTATTCGAAGGTTCAATGTTTTCGATGCGACAAGTTCGGTCATTTTTTTTCGAGATGTCCAGAGCGAAAGAAAAAGAAACGAGCAAACTTGATCGATGTGGAAGAAATTGACCCGTATTTGTTTATGGTGCAAGATGTTCAAGAAATCGTTTACTTGAATGAAGAAAAGGTCATTCCAAAAAATTACAAGAACGGTTCGGAAGAAAAAGACTTGTGGTATTTGGATAATGATGCGAGCAACCATATGACGGGTAATATATCTTTTTTCTCTGAATTAAATAAGCGCGTTGGTGGGAAAGTTAGATTCGGGGATGGTTCTCAAGTCGAAATATGCGGGAAATGGTCTATATTACTATTGGGTAAAACGGGGGAGCAAAGGTTAATGACCTATATTTATTATATCCCTAGTTTACGTAGTAATATAATTAGGCCGGTCAAGCAACGGAGTGTGGATGTGATATTCGTATGAAAGACGATTATCTATTAATGTGTGACGCTCAAGACAAGGTATTAATGAATGTTACTCGATCTAAAAATCGTCTTTACACGATTAAATTAAAAGTTGGAAACCCCGTTTTTGAAAGCTCGGATTGATAATGAAAATTGGTTATGGCACGCGAGACTTGGTCACCTGAATTTCGAGTTCATAAAACAAATGGTGAATAAAGATATGGTCGTGGGGATGCCAAAAATCAATCATGAAAATCAAATATGTGATTCGTGCTTAGTCGGGAAGCATATGAGACAACCTTTTCCGAAGACGGCGTCCTTTCGGGCAACGCGTACCTTGGAACTTATTCATGGAGACTTATTTCTCCGAGCACAATAGCGGGAAATAGGTATTTGTCTTGGTTGATGATTTTTCACGTTTCATATGGACTTTTATTTTGAAGGAAAAAAATGATGCGTTTGAAACCTTCAAAAAGTTTAAAGTCATGGTGGAAGTGGAAGTTAGTAGAAAAATCAAGACGTTTCGAACCGATCGAGGGGGAGAATTTACATCTCATGAGTTTAATCAGTTCTGTGAAAACGAAGGGATTATTCGACACTTAACCGCTCCATATACACCTCAACAAAACGGGTGGTGGAGAGGCGAAACCGTACCTTAATGGAGATGACTCGAATTATATTAAAAGCGTAACAAGTTCCTAATTTTATGTGGGGAGAGGCGGTGAGGCACTCAATCAATTTAATAAATAAAACTCTAACACGAGCATTACACGAAGATAAAACACCATACGAGATGTTAAAAGGAAAGAAACCGGATCTTCAATTTCTTAAGGTTTTCGGGTGTGCCGCTTCTTTGAAAATTGTTGGCGGACATCTTCCAAAATTAGACGATCGGTCGACTCGTCTAGTTTATCTTGGAAGCGAAAAAGGTTCGGGGGCGTATCGTTTATACAATCCAACGACTTGAAGAATTGTTGTGGGTCGAGATGGAGATACCGAGTTTGATGAAACACGTGGTTGGAATTGGGGAAAAAATAATGTTTTTAATTAAAAAGAGTCTTGTGAACCGGGTATGTTTTTGGTAGATTTTAATGGCATGATTGACACCGGAGTTGGGACAGTCGATACTACTAAAATGTTGGAACGAATTCTGGATCAGAATCGTCAGGTTCATATGATGATGGTGGACCTTATACAACAAATTCTATGACTAAAAACGCAGCAGGTGCATCTAATAAAAATAGCCCAAGTCCTTTAAATTCAACATTAAATAACATTTACACCATGTCAAATAAACCCACTGTTGAAGGAAAATGATGCGCCTGTCAACAGCATTGTTCAAAGGGATGTTTTGGGCTCACCAGACCCAAGTCACATAAATGCAGCTTTACGAAGCAATAGTCCAGCTGAAAATAAAGGCCCATATGCCAGTGAATAGGCCCATACGGCTAGGATGAGAGGCATGAATAGTGACAACTCAGATCCAGATATGTTTGTTACGCCCGAGCCGGTTGTTCGTAGATCTAATCGCGTTACGGTTACCCCGGTACGTTTTAACGATTATATATTAAATTCTTGCACTATTTTTTATTATTGCTTGCGGATGATGAACCGGTTCGTTTTGAAGATGCAAAATCTAAACCGGAGTGGATGAAAACAATGCGCACAGAAATCGAATAATAATAAAATTAATACTTGGTCGTTAACCGAGTTACCGCGTGGTGCAAAAACGATCGGATTAAAGTGGGTTTTCAAGGTTAAAAGAAACGCGGATGGCTCACTAAATAAACACAAGGCTAGACTCATGGCGAAGGGTTATGTTCAGCAACCCGGAGTCGATTTTGATGAAGTGTTTGCGCCAATTGCTCGACTAGAAACGGTTACTTTTATCTCTCGTAGCGAATGAAGGTTGGGAATTACATCATCTGGATGTTAAATCCGCGTTCCTACATGGCGAACTAAAAGAAGAAGTTTATATCGTTCAACCAGAAGTGTTCGTTAAAAAAGGCGAAGAGCATAAAGTTTATAAATTGTCAAAGGCGTTATACGGGCTAAGGCAAGCTCCACGTGCATGGAATACAAAATTAAATAATATTTTATTAAATATGAAATTTCACAGGTGCTCGCAAGAACAAGCCGTGTACCGAAGAACCGTTGGAACGGACGTCTTAATAATCGGTGTGTACGTTGACGATTTAATTGTGACGGGGTCAAACTTGAAACTTATTATGGAGTTTAAGCGCGGATGACTAAAAACTTTGAAATGTCGGATTGGGGAAAGCTTACTTATTATCTTGGAATTGAAGTGTCGCAGAGCACGGACGGGATAAAAATTAAGCAAGAGGCGTATACAAAGAAAATACTAACAGAAGCTGGTATGATTAACTGCAATCCCACTAATGTTCCCATAGACCCGAATGTGAAGTTTTCAAAATTTGAAGACGAGGAAGATTTTGATGCAACGAGACATCGAAAGATTGTTGGGTGTCTCTAGTACCTTTTACAAACTCGACCAGATTTAGCGTTTTCGTTCGAAGGATATAGTCGTCTTTTCACAAAAACATTATAATTATATTATATATTAGAACACATCTTGGTGCTACGGTACACACAACCCTTCAGTTTAAGTTTAATTACAACAATGCCATTACATTTTGTGAATAAGGATTTGTGTGGAGTAAGGATAAAAATGTCATAAAAGATAATGTTTTGCATTCCTTTTCTATATTTTCTTTTTTATTTACTTTTATTATTTTTTATGAAGTGCTATTATATTATATTATATATTAAAACACATTTGATGTTACGGTTTACACAACCCTTCAGTTTAATTTTAATTACAACACTGCCATTACATTTTGTGAATTAGGATTTGTGTGGAGTAAGGATAAAACTATTATAAAAGATAATGTTTTTTCCTTTTCTATATTTTTCTTTTTTATTTACTTTTATTATTTTTATAAAGTGCTATAGTAAACACACAAACTCTTATTCAAGTTTAATTACAAAAAATGGCGTTACATTTTGTGAATGACGATTTACGTGGAGTAAGGGTAGAATTGTCATAAAGAGAATAGGTTCCATTCCTAATTTACATTCCTTTTCTGTTTTGTTCTTTTTTAGTGTTTTTTTTATAAAAACAATAGTTACAAATGAATTAAAATATAAGAGAAAATAAATAAAGAGAAATTCTAGAAAATAAATAAAAGCGGCGTATAAAACCGAATCCGTAAACTCGTTCAACATTATTTATGATAATAATAATTGAAATAAGTATTTATTTCAAGTAAATAATAGTAAACCAGAACTAAAATATCTTTCTTTAGTATTTGTATTTTGTATTTTTTATGTTATCTAAAATACGATGTTTAAATAATTAACATTATTGTTTGGTTCGTACCCGAATTCCTCCTCCGCAACACTGTGGTGGGGATCCTAGTTAACATAAATTTTAACGTCCATTAATTTCAATAACCAAACGTGTTGTTAGGATGTTCGCGTTTTGGTTTGAGCAATTTTGATGAAGATATCAGGGCCAAACAACCAACTATGGTTTTGAAAAATGACAAACCAAACTGACAAAGTTAGTTAATCAAGCATACTACAATTAGTTTCTATTAGGAGTTTCAGAATGGTAATCGTAGCGCACAAATCACAATTACAATACATATATAATCACATTTTTTCAAAAAAAATATAACATTTAAATTATAAATGTTAAGTCGCCAATTAAATTACATGACTTACCTGCTTCTTAATTCTTTATAAAAATCTCTACCTATTAGTCTATTTAGGACTCTATAAACACTGACCAAATAATCTACAATTTCTAAAAACTTTGAAGCAAAACCATTAGAATCAACCAAACTAAAAAGAGTAAAAAAAGAAAATAATTAACCAAACTCAAAATGGTAAAAATATAATAAATAAAAGTTATTAGAAAAATAAAATAAAAATAGGCTTTTGAACAACATAATGACAGAAAGGCCGACCAATTGGAGCAACCCAACAGTATTTTGCCCTCTTCCCCTTTTTATTTTCCTTATTATTTTTTCGCCGGAGATTCAGCTGCCGATCACTTTCAGCCGGGCCACCCCCAATCTTCGATTAGCCCTAATCCACACTCTCATTCCGCTTTTTTCCACTTGCATGACCGAATTCTCGCTCTCGGGTTACTCAAAACCCTCCCACTTACTCTAATTCAAACTCGCAGAGATGTCTCGGCAAGCCACCACCACCGCCTTACATAAGTCCAAAACCCTAGACAACAAATATGTAAGCATTCTTCCTTATTTTCCCCAATTTATATGGTATATGTGTTAATTCTCTTGTTTGTTTCGTAATTGGATGCTAAATCTTGCATCTGTGAATGTAATTTGATATGTTGTTTGGAAATTTGTGGAGAAAATTGTTAAGTACTTTTAGACTTTTTCAAGTAATTAGATGGAAAAATGGTGGTTCTCAATTTGCAGCACATTTCATCACCAAATGTAGTTGTGTGAATGTTTAATATAGTTGGTTCTGTTTGTGATTTTGCATTTTGGGGATGATGTAAGTTGTTTGTACTGTAGTATGTGTTTGGGAACCGCTATCACGTTGTAGACTTGGTTAATAAGCTTAGCAATATTGGCAAAGTAGTTTGAATGGTTAGAAGTTTACCGGATGTCGCTTGAGATCTCATCACTGGGTTTTGTGGTGGTGTGGTTTCTATTTGGATTATGGGATGGTTGGAATGAGTTTGTAAATGTTTGTAGCGTTAGGGCTTTGGACTATAAAAGGTAGAATTGAAGGATATCAATTTTAGTATTTAACAGTTATATACTCTGCTGATCCGATAGGTTTACTCGCCCCCTATTATGTGCTTCCAAAATTATATAAAATGATCTCAGGAGCACTGGCCGCATGGCCCAAACGAAAGTCAAAAGACTTCTAGCTCATAGTTTAATGGAGATGTAGGCTATATTCGTACCGGTTTCTCATGTGGAACCATAGAAGGAGTTCAGTCACTACTAATTGGTATCTTTATTTATGCATCAATGATGATAGATGCATTCGCCATAGTTTCAGCATTACGGCAAAGCCGTGTTTGAGGATAGTTAGACGAGTGAATCAACATTATGACAAATGCTACACAAAAGTAAAGTATCGATGTTGAACCTGTTAAAAAAATTGACTTTTTATTCGTAAAGTACACCAGTAAATTTTGTTTTGCCTTGGGCAAAATTAACTTTGAAACCAACTCTTTTAAACCCACAGGTTGTGTGTTTGATTCTTTTTCTGAAACAAGGGTTGTGAGGTTGTTGCCATTCAAAAAAGATACCACACAACTGAGTGAGTGTTTTCTTGTAACTAGCAGATACCCTTATTAGGGGAACCTTGTGTACCAAGACCAATTATGTCTATTCGAATTTCCAAATGGTCTTCTTTTGGTATGGTTTCTTGCATGTTGAATTTACACATGTTATATATTTGGACTTTGGAAGATGCTTGGAGATGAGATTGGTAAAGGAGCATATGGCGAGTGTACAAGGGCTTGGACTTGGAGAATGGAGATTTTGTCGCAATAAAACAAGTTTCTTTGGAGAATATTGCACAAGAGGATCTTAACATCATCATGGTATGATTAAGTAAACATTTCTACATTTCAAATGGTGTATCATAAGATGTCTTATCGGTTGATTAGCATGTTGTTACACATCTACCTTATTTGATATTAACACTTTTTTTTTTGCTTTTTATGTGCACAAATACTGGATCAATGGTAAATTCTCAGCAAGAGATTGACTTGCTTAAGGTAATCCTCTTGTTTTGACCACTTTGTAAATTGTATTGTAATAATATTTATAACTGAATCACTTAGATAAGGCTTCTAGTTCATGAAACCAATGACTATTAAAATTTACCGGAATAACGATATTTCTACATTTATGGTGCAGAATTTGAACCACAAAAATATAGTCAAATATCTTGGATCATTAAAGACAAAGACACATCTTCATATAATTCTTGAGTAAGTATTGTAGTTTTTATTTTTAATTTGTATATGTTTATCAGTGGTCTGGTCTCGTTTGAAAGCATTGTTTAAATGATGGTGCTGTTTTATTCCTTAGATATGTGGAGAATGGTTCACTTGCAAACATCATCAAACCGAACAAATTTGGGCCATTTCCTGAATCATTGGTGGCTGTTTATATAGCTCAGGTTTGTTACTGGCCTTCAGTTTTCTTATTTAAACTACAATCTGGTATTTATGACTTTATTATGCTGGCAGGTTTTGGAAGGCTTGGTTTATTTACATGAACAAGGGGTAATTCATCGGGATATTAAGGGTGCTAATATCCTGACTACTAAAGAGGTAAGTATATGTTTCCTTAGAACCATCTGGTTCATAATGTACTATTAAGATGTCTTAAAGTCATTGCTTATTGTCAACTATCCTTTTCAGGGTCTCGTTAAATTAGCAGATTTTGGGGTCGCCACAAAGCTAACTGAGGCTGATATTAATACACATTCAGTAGTTGGCACGCCTTACTGGATGGCTCCCGAGGTACTTGCTCCTATATTTATAGTTCTTAGGGGCAATTTCATATATAATACCCACACGAACTTGCAAAATTATAAATATCATATATACCCTTACAAAGTAGTTGAAATATCATATATACCCAATTCATTAAAATTAAAAACCATTTAATAAATGACAATTTTACCCTTATTTTTTCAGTTCTCTAAAATCTCATATATGACCTTGAACTTCAAATATTATATTTTCTCATTTCTAGCTTAATTTATTTAGCTTAAGTATTATATATGAAGAATACTATTGTTTATGAAAAAAAGAAAAAAATGGGTAAAATCAAATTTAAGCTTAAAATGTGTTATATAAAAATATGAAGTTAAAAGACGAGCATATATGAAAACTTGAAGTTAAAAATAAGGGTAAAATGATTATTTTAGATTGTTTATAATGAATTGGGTATATTTGATATTTTAATTATTTTGTAAGGGCATATATGATATTTTTAGTATTGGTTGGATATATATGAAAATTTTCAAGTTTGATCCTAGTTTTTAGTTAGAACTTTGTATTGGATGACACGGCCTAGAGGTTTGAGTTTCTTCATTATCTTACTTATATGTGATGGGATATTGAGATCTTAATCTCATATAGCAAAGTTTACATTCATGTCTTTATTAAAATTTTATTTTTCAGGTCATTGAAATGTCAGGAGTTTGTGCTGCATCTGATATCTGGAGTGTGGGTTGTACTGTGATTGAGCTACTTACTTGTGTTCCTCCTTATTACGATCTTCAACCCATGCCAGCTCTATTTAGGATTGTTCAGGTTTTGTCACCGTAAAGACCCCTGTTAGTGAACTTTTGTCAATGTTCAAACACTCAAACTACCATAACTGAATTTCTCATTTTTTTTTTCAGGACGAGAATCCTCCAATACCAGATAGCTTGTCACCTGGCTTAACTGATTTTCTCCACCAGTGCTTTAAAAAGGTAAGGCGTAATCTATTTTATTTTACTTTTGCTTTGTGCTTGCAAATTACCGGTCCATAATAACCTTGTGATAATGTGAGGATATACACCCCATATATTGTTTTAATACATGTTTCAGGATGCTAGACTGAGACCTGATGCAAAGACACTGCTTTCCCACCCTTGGATACAAAATTCTAGGCGTGTTGTATTGCAATCTTCACTCCGGCATAGTGGCACACTTAGGTAATATAGGGGTGTGCACGGTTTGGTTTTCGGTTACTGAAAACCGTTTGGTTTCGGTTTTCGCAACGGCTCGGTTCTGTGTTTCATTTTTTGGAACAAAATTACTTAAGATTCAAAAAGAAAAAGTATAATCCAAGATTTAATAATCTTTGTTAGGTGTTTACATTTAAGTTATTATGTTTAACCTTTTTAATTAATTTCGTTCACATAAACCTAACTTCTAATCTATTTTTTTGTTTCTCCAAAGTTTTTATCAAGAATTTTTTTTATATTACTTTGAAAATCATGTAACTTTAATGTTAAATTTTGTTATTTCTTGTACGCAATGGATAAATCATTTTAAAGATAAATAAACATGTTAATGTTTTTATTATGAATACTTAACATTTAAGAATAAAACTAATAATTCCTAAATCATTACATAACAAACATGAAAAAAACTTTCGGTTATTCGATTCGGTTTTCGTAAAATCAAAACTGTAACCAAACTCTAAATTTTGGTTCGGTTTTTTTTCGTTTCAGTTGAATCGGCTTTTTCGGTTTCGGTTTGTTTTTTTTTTGGTTTTCTGCTCACCCCTAGGTAATTATATGATTAACTTCTAACTGAAACAAACAGTCACATGACTGCGCGAATCATTTTGTATCTGAAGAGATGTTTTTCTTTCAGAAATATTGATGACGATGGTTCAGTGGGTGTCAAAAGTTCAAATGCAGATGACCTAAGCACTGTTGAGAACCTATCTGCAGAGACAGTTAAAGTATGTACTTATAACTGGAACTAATAAATACAGAATTTCTTAAGAGGCTGGTATTTCCTTTTACTAATTGAAAATTTCAAATTAAGGAAAATAAAACCGAGTTGCTATTAGCTGAGGTTACACTCGCTGGCAATACTTACGAAGAAAATAATTCAACTGTTGAGGTAAAAGAAGATGCATCTGAAGACGTGTCAGCAGACAAAGTTGCCACCTTAGCGATTCATGAAAAGCCACCGTTAGAATCTTCTGCTACCGATGAATCACCTTATCAACCAGAGGTCAACGAGTCATTAGAATTGAATCCTACTGACGTACCAATAAATGGTGAATCTGGATCTCCATCAAAGTCAAAAACCACAGTAGACAAACTAGTCAAAGAAAATGGAAGCAGTTTACATAATTCTGGGCGCAAAGCCCATGACTACAGTCCTCGCAAGGTATATATATCACATTAATATCTTTCATGAAAAGTTCTAAATTCAGAATCATATCACGTATGCGTTCTTTTCCAATTTTTGCCTATAGAATGTGAAGGCTGGAAGAATAAATGACGGAAACGAGCTCAGTAAATTTAGTGACACACCTGGCGATGCTTCATTGGATGATTTATTTCAACCAGTAGATGACAAGCATCTGGATGATCGGTCAGCTGAAGCTTCAACATCTGCTTCCTCATCACACGTGAATCAAGGCAACACATTTGCTAACGATTGTGGAAAAACCGACCTGGCTACACAATTACGAGCTACTATCGCTCAAAAACAAATGGAGAATGAACCAGGCCATTCTAACGGTGGAGATATACTTCATTTAATGATGGGCGTTTTAAAGGAGGATGTAATTGGTATTGATGGTCTGGTAAGTTTAGTAATTTTATGTTGTTGACTTCTTCACTATAGGCCTTTGACTTATTTTATTTTCTTTTGCTTATTAGTGTTTTGATGATAAACTACCTGCGGACAATCTTGGCCACCTTCAGGTACCATCTATTATGTTATTAGTCATTGAACTAGTGGTTACCACCTGTGCTCCGCAGCGGGTTCGAAACGTAGATAGAAATAAGCAAATCGCGAGAGTTAAAGTTGATTGATGTTTTAGTTATGGGGCTAAACATGTCATTATTAAAGTTGAGGGGCTAAAGTTGTTTGATGTAGTTAAGGGAAAAACATGTCATTATTGAAGTTGAGGGGCTAAAGTTGTTTGATGTAGTTAAGGGAAAAACATGTCATTGTTGACGTTGAGGGGCTAAACATGTCATTATTAAAGTTGAGGGACTAAACATGCCATTATTAAGGTTGATGGGCTAAAGTTGTTTGTTACTAAAGTCGTGGGGGCTAAAAGTTGTTCGATGTTGACAAAATAGCATATTTATAATATATGTAATTAGGTTATATTGTGTACAGTTATTTATTTCAGAAGTGAATCTGTAGGCTGTTGAATTCGGCAAATTAGTTTCACAACTGAGACCAGAAGAACCTGAAGATGTGATCGTGTCATCTTGTCACAAGTTAACTATGTTTTTCCAACACCGACCCGAGCAGAAACATGTCTTTATGACCCAGCACGGGTTGCTTCCTCTTCTAGAATTGCTTGAGGTCCCTAGGACACGGGTATGCAAATTTAAAGAAGCTTGCTATTTTGTATTAGCGGATGTATATCCGTTTTATAGTTTATGTATATCTATGTATTTCTTATGTATATCCGGTTTATATTTTATCCCTGAATTTGTTAGGAATTATCCCTGAATTAGTTAGGAATTAGTTAGGTTCTTGTATTATATATTGTTCTCTTCTTCATCAATAGAAATCAAGGAATTCAGATTCAATTATATGGTATCAGAGCCTACTGCTCTGACCTAAAACAAATCCGCAGCAGCCCCTGTCCACGGACCCTGCAGCCGATTTTTTTTCCTTCTTTTTGTTCATCTCAGCAGCCCCTGTCCACGGACCCTGCAGCCGATTCTTTTTCCTTCTTTTTGTTCATCTCAGCAGCCCCTGTCCACGGACCCTGCAGCCGATTCTTTTTCCTTCTTTTTGTTCATCTCGATGTCAGACAAACCAGAATCCTCCAAGCACACTGACAGCCTTCACCCTGCTTATTCGGTGACTAACATCCAGCACAAAGTTCGTGTTTTGGATGGTTCCAAAGTCACCTATGCATCATGGGTCAAGCTGTTCACCCTGCATGCACGCGGTTACGAGGTGCTACACCACATTGATGGCACTGAACCGCCTGCCAAAACAGATCCGGACTACGCCAATTGGGCCAAAATTGACTCTCTTGTGCTTCAGTGGATCTATGGGACACTTTCAGATGACCTGCTGGCACGTATTCTTGATGAGGAAACAACAGCTTATGGCGCATGGACCAGGATTCGGAAAATCTTTCTGAACAACAAGGGCGCCCGTGCAGCAGCCCTTGAAACAGAGTTTGTCAATCTTACCTTGCGCTCCATGCCCAGCCTCCAAGACTACTGTCAGCGTCTTAAGTATCTCGCTGACCAACTGAAAGCTGTTGAACAACCAGTCACAGAAGATCGCCTTGTCCTGCAGCTGGTTCGAGGCTTACCACCGGAATTCGATGTTCAAGCCTCTATCATCAATAACACCCTTCCCTCATGGGAAGATGCCTGCGACATGCTCGACTCAGATCTGCGTCGCCAACAAGCACGGGACTCTATTGCCTCCAACCCGGCTGTTGTTGCCCAAGTGTCTCGCGAGCCACCTACGGCCCGCCGGACCCCCCTAATTATCGCAACAACAACCGACAGCAGCCAAGACGTCAATTTCACAGGCCTCAGCAGTCATTCGGTCAACAGCAACATCGCACAGGTCGCGGTAATCAGCAGCCCTCTAACCGCAACCAGCCTCGTGGTTCTTCTCAGTCTTCGGCCCAGCATCAATTGGTCCGACCCAATATCTGGAGCCCAGGTCCATCCCCCTACTGGCCACCATGGTGGGCTGCGGCCCCACCATGTCCCTACCTAACTCAGCCCAGTTGGGCAGGCCCATCTTGGCCGATTGTTCCTGGTCAGCCTCCACAGGCCACTGGCCCAACTTCACGACAGCACCAGCCCTGGTCCACTCCACCTGCTCAGGCCCACTTGGCAGATATAAACCCACTGGAACCATCAGAATTAGGGGCAGCTTTCCAGGCGATGTCACTGAACTCGGGAGATGACAGTTGGGTTGCTGACACCGGTGCCTCTGATCATTTGACACACGAACCAGGTAATATTCACACTCCTTGTACTACTACTATTAATTCTGTATTCGTTGGAAATGGTAACCGTGTGCCAATTCACGGGTCCGGTCATACAACCTTCAATCACCCAATTCCCGGGTCCGCCCCTACACCCTTAAAAATGTCCTTTACACCCCAAATATTATCCGAAACCTTGTTTCAGTTCGTAAATTCACTACTGACAATATGGTTTCCATGTCTTTTAACCCTTTTGGCTTTTCTGTGAAGGACTACAAGAATGGAACGCTCCTGAGCCGCCACAATAGTACCGGCCCACTGTACTCCTTCAACACCAAAACCAACAAACCTGCTTCTGCTTTGCTTACTTCTTCGCTCTCTACTGTTTGGCATGATCGCCTTGGCCATCCTGGCAATTTTATTATGGATTTCTTAGTTTCTCGTAATTTAATTTCTTGTAATAAATCTAAGAACAATTTCTTTTGCAACTCTTGTCAAATTGCTAAACATAAGCGTTTACCATTTCATGATTCTGATTCCGTTACTTTTCAACCTTTTGACATCATACATTGTGACTTGTGGACTTCACCTATACCTAGCAACACAGGTTACAAATATTACATGGTCCTCATTGACGACCACACCCAATTTGTTTGGGCTTATCCACTCAAATATAAATCCGAAACCTTCACCAAATTTACTCAATTTCACCGCCTTGTCCAAACCCAATTTAATAAATATATTAAAACTTTTCAGTGTGACATGGGTGGTGAGTTTGATAATTCCAAATTTCAATCATTCGCTGTCACTCACGGCCTTCAATTTCGATTTTCATGTCCCCAAACTTCACAACAAAATGGTAAGGCGGAACGTATGATCCGACGAATTAATGACATCATTATGTCCCTCCTTACCCATGCTTCCCTACCTTTTCATTTCTGGGTTGAAGCACTTCACACTGCCGTCTATTTACATAACATTCTTCCTACCAAACTCCATAACTTTCTAACCCCCACATACAAACTCTATCACCGGCATCCCACCTACACTCACCTTCGCACCTTCGGGTGTGCTTGTTTTCCAAATCACAATGCCACTCGACCCCACAAACTAGCCCGCCGTTCTACACCATGCATCTTTCTCGGATATCCAATGAATTATCGTGGATACCGATGCTTAGACCCCTCAACTGGACGTGTCTATTTATCACGTCACGTCACCTTTGACGAATCCACTTTTCCTTTCTCTACCCCACCTACACCTCATACCACCCCAAGCTCCCACCCTGATTCGGAACCTTCACCCATGAGTACCCCGTTTCATTTCACCTCCTCTCCTCCCACAACCGACACCACTACTACTTCCAAACCATCTAAACCACCCATAACCCACACCTACAGCCGATGAAACAGGTCTGACCCAGCAACATCCAGACCCATTTTTTTTCCAGCCCATGCTTCCACACCCACCCCCACCCCCACGGTCTCACAGCCACATTCCCCACCCCTTACCCACACTTACAGCCGCAGAAACAGAAACAGGTCTGACTCTACTGCATCCAGACCTGTTTTCTTCCCAGAACATGCACATACCACCCTAGCTCCGTCACAATCTAACCTGACACCGCCACCCTCTACCCACCCTATGCAGACCCGGTCTAAAACGGGTTCCCTACCCTCAACAGACCCACCCTCTTAGCCACCTCCGAGCATAATATTTCCCCACTACCCAAATCCCACACCCAGGCCGGATGTATATCCGTTTTATAGTTTATGTATATCTATGTATTTCTTATGTATATCCGGTTTATATTTTATCCCTGAATTAGTTAGGAATTATCCCTGAATTAGTTAGGAATTAGTTAGGTTCTTGTATTATATATTGTTCTCTTCTTCATCAATAGAAATCAAGGAATTCAGATTCAATTATATTTTGTATTTTCTTTTTAGTTATAAAGTATATATTTAGTAATGTAAATTACTGCTATCCTGTAGGTGCAGGTTATATGCACTGTGCTGCAGGTTTTAAATCAAATTATCAAGGATAACACTGACTTTCAGGAAAATGCTTGTCTTGTTGGCCTTGTAAGTACTTTGTATTACAAGTTGTTAATTATTTATGTTCACGTAATTTAATGGCAATATATTACTTCTATTTATTCTAATAATCTATGCAGTTGATATCGGTGTCAAATGTCGGTACCAATATTGACCGATATTTGACCAATATATCATGGATTTTCCCGATATGAGTACCTTTCTTCGTGGTTCTATCATTTCTCTTTCTTGTTATTGCTACTCTTAGTATTTTAAGTCTTAATCAGTTCCTACTTGCTACAATTGTCATTGTTTTGCAAAAGGTAAATTTGTTAATGGTAGGAGAGTAAACTGAATTGTTAGTGTTAAATTGCTATATATATGTAAATTTTTAATGGTAGGAGAGTAAACTGAATGGTTAGTGTTAAATTGCTATATATATAAATTCTGCATGATATTAAAATTACCGATATCCCACCGCAATAACCTATATCTCAAATATCGGTCCTTGACCGATATCGGATTTTTACCGCATTAACTGCATAGTTAATAATCATTGATGTCTCCAGGTCCCTGTTGTTATGGGCTTTGCGGTGCCTGATAGAACACGAGAAGTTCGTATGGAAGCTGCTTACTTTTTGCAGCAACTTTGTCAGTCAAGGTGCCCAATTATCTCATGTCTCGCTAACTTGCATAAGCATAATTGTTTTCCCTCCGTAAAAACCTGCATAAATCGTTGTGTTTTACTACACGTTGATTATGGATTGAGGTGGAGACTTCTTTTTGCTACAGCTCATTGACATTGCAAATGTTTATTGCTTGCCGTGGGATACCTGTACTTGTGGGATTTCTCGAGGCTGATTATGCAAAATACAGGTTTGTTACTTGTGTGTAAAATTTCATGCCAACGCAAATTGTTAATTTTGGGTGCATATTGAAAAAGACTAATAAATGTTTGTTAAATTTTAGGGAAATGGTTCACCTAGCTATTGATTGCATGTGGCAAGTATTTAAGCTTCAGAGATCAACCCTGCGGAACGATTTTTGTCGAATAGCTGCAAAAAATGGAATATTACTCAGGCTTATAAATACCCTTTACAGCTTAAATGAGGCAACAAGGCTAGCTTTAATATCCGGTGTCGGTGGTTTTTCAATGGATGGTTCAGCCACGCGTCCCCGCTCTGGCCCGCTAGACCCTAGTAATCATACTTTCATCCAGAGCGAGAGTTCAACCAACGGCTTGGATCATTCTGACCACCATAAAGTCAAGCATTCTGTAACCGATCATCCTCAAGAATCTTCTATACTTTCATCTTCTCATTCACCCGATTCAAGATTCTTCACACTAGAAACAGATAAACAACATCAATCAAGCAACACTAGTGCTGAAGCTCCAGTTACTTCAAAATCACCAGATTTTATTGACCCTTCACAAGATGCAGAACCTAAACAAAGACTTTCTAATTTTGGAAGGTTGTCTACTGATAGGCCTAGAAAATCTATGGATATTGTATCGAACGGGTATTCTGCTACAGCTCAGCAAGAAAACGTTAGACCACTTTTAAGTTTGTTGGATAAGGAACCACCGTCGCGACATTTTTCTGGTCAGCTTGAGTATGTTCGGCATCTTACGGGATTGGAGAAACATGAAAGCATACTTCCTCTTTTGCATTCTTCTAATGAGAAGAAATCCAACGGTCTAGATTTCCTGATGGCTGAATTTGCTGGTAGACTTCTTTTCTTCCAGAAGTATTTAAGAAAACCACCTTTAATTTTCTTTTTTGAGTAAAATGCCATTTTCATCCCTGAGGTTTGGCCAGTTTTGCGACTTTCATCCAAATGTTTGTTTTTCCGAATCTGTATCCCAAAAGATTTGAAATCTTGCCATTTTCATCTGGCTCGTTAACTTCATTCATTTTGCTTCGTTAAGTTAGGGGTATTTTCGTCTTTTTGTTAATTTAAAGGGCAGTTCGGTCTTTTTCATCTTATGTACAAGCATTTAGCATAATGTACAAGTATTGAAACCCTTTAAGTTAACAAAAAATATGGAAATACCCCTGACTTAACGGAGAAAAATGGATGGAGTTAACGACCTCGATGAAAATGGCAAGATTTCAGACTGTTGGAACCAGATGCGGAAAAACAAACATTTAGACGAATGTTGCAAAACCGGCCAAACCTCAGGGGCGAAGATGACATTTTACTCTTTTCTTTTTTACACTACTTTCTAACCGTAATTTGCCAGTGCAACTTGTTTTGTTACTACTATACTGATTCTCGTTATGTTTTGTGGCTGTACCAGAGGCTTCTAGTCGTGGACGAGAAAATGCAAACACTGAGGCGGTGACTAAGACCGCACATAAATTTGCTAATAAGAAAACGACGGTGGTGGCATCCAACGAGGTAGGGGCTTCCACATCGGGAAGCGCATCTCAGACAGCATCAGCTGTACTCTCGGGTTCCGGAGTTCTTAACGCTAGACCAGGGAGTGCCACGTCATCAGGACTCTTGTCCCACATGGTATCACCATGGAATGCTGACGTGGCTCGCGAATATCTTGAAAAGGTTGCAGATCTGTTACTTGAGTTTGCTGGTGCTGACTCAACTGTGAAGTCCTACATGTGTAGCCAAAGTTTGCTTAGCCGACTCTTTCAGATGTTCAACAAAATAGAACCGCCTATCTTGTTGAAGGTGAGTCAAATTTGTTTTGACTTTTGACTTTCTATTTGTTAATGTTTAACCTTATTGTTAACGTGTTTTTTTTTCTTGCAGTTATTAAAATGCATTAATCATTTGTCGACCGATCCACACTGCTTGGAGCATTTGCAACGAGCCGATGCCATTAAACATCTTATTCCGAACCTTGACCTCAAAGATGGTCCTCTCGTGTCTCAAATTCATCACGAGGTTAGTGAAAAGATTAGGTGGATGTTAATAATGTTATAATATGATATCCGAGTAAATTACAAAGATGGTCCCTGTGGTTAACCAAAATTTTGGATTTAGTCCTTAGCTTTTCAAAAGTTCAACAATGGTCCCTATGGTTTCCACTTTATAACGTACACAGTTGGTCCTTATGGTTTGTACTTTGTAGCGCATTTAGTCCCCAACTTTTAGTGACTAAATGGCTAAATGCGTTACAAAGTACAAACCACAGGGACCATCCATGTACTTTTGGCAAAACTTGAGGACTAAATGCGTTACAAAGTACAAACCACAGAAACCATCCGCGTCGCTTGGGAAAGCTAGGGACTAAATCTAAAATTTTGGTTAACCATAGGGACCTTCCGTGTACTTTACTCTTGATATCCTATTTTGCAAACGTCTAATCTGTTTTTGTTCATTGAAGGTCCTCAATGCTCTGTTCAACCTATGCAAGATAAACAAGAGGAGACAAGAACAAGCAGCAGAAAACGGAATAATTCCACACTTAATGCGTTTCATAATGTCGGATTCTCCACTACGACAATACGCATTACCTTTGTTATGTGATATGGCCCATGCATCGCGTAACTCAAGGGAGCAATTACGCGCTCATGATGGGATGGACGTTTACTTTAATTTACTCGAAGACCAACTTTGGTCTGTAACAGCGTTAGATTCAATTGCTGTTTGTTTGGCACACGATAATGACAACAAGAAAGTGGAACAAGCTTTGCTCAAAAAGGATGCTGTTCAAAAATTGGTCAAGTTCTTCCAGTGCTGTCCAGAACAGTATTTCTTGCACATACTAGAGCCCTTTTTAAAGATTATCACGTATATATATCCTTCACTGTCTCTATTGCCTACACCTATGTTCTATGTGGGAATTTCATAATTTTTATGACTTTATCTATATGATTTGCAGGAAATCATCTCGAATAAATACTACATTGGCTGTTAATGGCTTGACACCGTTGCTCATAACAAGACTTGATCACCCGGATGCCATTGCTCGTCTCAATCTGCTCAAACTAATAAAGGTTTGAAATATATTTTGTTTAGATAAACATTAATACAATAAAATTACTTGAATATTGAGTAAAATGCCATTTCGTCCCTGAGGTTTGGCCAGTTTTGCGACTTCCGTCTAAAGGTTTGTTTCTCCGCATCTGGATCCAAAAGGTTTGAAATCTTGTCATTTACATCCGACTTGTTAACTCCATCCATTTTTCTCAGTTAAGTCAGGGGTGTTTCCGTCTTTTTTGTTAACTTAAAGGGTAATTCGGTCTTTTTCACTTTATGTACAAGCATTTAGCATAATGTACAAGTATTCACTTAAAGGGCAATTCGGTCTTTTACACTTTATGTACCAAAATACTCCTGACTTGCGGAGATAAATGGATGGAGAACGAGCCAGATGAAAATGACAAGATTTTAAACCTTTTGGATCTAGATGCGGAAAAACAAACCTTTGGACATAAGTTGCAAAGCCGGCCAAACTTCAGGGACGAAAATGGCATTTGACTCTTAAATAATTAAACCTGATTTGTCTCCAATCGTTGTTTATTCTAACAGGCTGTATATGAACATCATCCACGTCCAAAGCAACTTATTGTGGAAAACAACTTGCCTGAAAAACTTCAAAATTTAATTGAAGAACGCAGAGACGGTCAAAGTTCTGGAGGTCAAGTTTTGGTGAAACAGATGGCAACTTCACTGCTAAAAGCGCTCCACATCAACACTGTTTTATGATGCAGGCCGATCGGCCATTTATTTGTCGGCCTTTCTTTTATCTTTTCGTTGCACATGTAAATATAATTTTTGGTGTGATGTAATTAGGTCTGCCTTTTCATTTCTTGAAATCACTTTGTTGTGTGTGTGTTTTTTTCGGTATTGTGGTTATTGTCTTCTATTAAAATTATCTACCATGTATAACAAAGGTGTATAGATTTATTCTTATGAGTGCTGAAGAACACCACGCTGTATTTCTACTAGTTTTGATATAATTAGTTTGTTTTTCACTATCCTTCTCTGCTTCTAGTCTTTAATGTTGAGTGTATGCTATACTTTAGTACACACATACACGTATTATGCATGCACGTGTTTGGGGGCAGATCCACCCTTTGACGACGTAAATTCTTTTTAGTAGCATTCGTTTCATGGAATTTAATGGAATTAGAATTTGCGTAGAAATTGGAATTTGACTTGGAATTTAGGTGTGTTCTTTTCATAAAATGGAACGAAATCTTGATGGAATTATCAACTCATCATACATTGTATAATCGTTATGAGCTCATCATACAAAGTACTTATGGAATAATTATAGATGTGGTTCCAAAAAATCATACAATCTATTAAATTAACGACGGATCTGGCTATTCAAACTATAAAACGACCATAGCAACCGTCAAATTGGTTGCGAATGCCCATTTTGTGATCGGTTTTGGCGGTCACTAGTGACTTTTGAGACTTGTGACAGAAATTTCGTGACTAAAATTTTCCTATCAAAGTTTGTGACTTTTCATTCATAAAAAATTTGTGACCAATTTAGCAGTCGGGGGCATTGGTTAATACATGATTGGCCATGATTGACCTAATGGAACTTATTGGGTAATCCATGTCTTGACAAGTCATTTAAGTCCCAATACGTCTTGATGAGTCAGAATGGTTGCTTATGTTTATGACCAATATTAACATCACTGATCATAGTAGATAAAGGTTAACTTCATAGGAAATACTGAGTAGGGGTGAGCAATAATTGAACTGTTAACCAAAACCAAAAAACCAGAAACCGACGAAACCAAATCGAAATTAACCGAAAGTCGGTTGTCGGTTATTTGTTGTACCGTCGGTTAACCGAAATTAACCTAACCGAACCATTTATATTTTCATATATTTCTAGTTTTTATACCTCAATTTGATGTATTTATACCTCCATATCATTTATTTATATCTCAATTTTATTTATTTATACCTCCTTTCATGTATATATATATTGATTTCATGTATTTATACCTCTATTACATATGTTTTTAAGCAAAAATTTCATCTCTTATTTGATTTGCTTATAAACCGAAATTAACCGAACCGAAAACCGACAAATTGATCGAATAAACCGAACTAATTAACCGATGACTTCGGTTACGGTTTCACTTAATGCTAATAACCAAACCGAACTGTGCCCATCCCTAAATTATTGAGTGCTACATATCTTAATGTGTAATTTAGGTTGTAATAAATTTTAGTGAGTTATAATCGGTCAGTTATATATATGTACACATCACCATCATTGGTTAGATTGACCATTTGTTGGTCACTTTACGTCCTATCTCCATGTAACAAGTTTTATCTAAAGCAAGGTATTTTAGTTAGCTTAATAATATTATTATAATTGTAGATGATCCTAAACATGTTCAATATTTTTTCTAAATTTTTAAAAGTTTAATATATGGTATAAATATCATTTATGAAAAACTTGTGAGATGAGTAATATTATTGTTTTATATTTTGTGTAGACTGGTGGAATAAATATCGCATTAAGATTGAATTCGTTAAAATATTTATTAGTATAAAATCGGAAATATATAGAAGTAGTGAACAAAAAGAAAATTTAAAAAACAAAATCCAACCAAAATCAAAACAGAAATCCAAACTTAATCAATCTGATATATCTAGATAGAAAAGAAAACCGGCGAATAGTTAGAAGATAAAGATAAGGTGTTGTGATCATGGGTAGTCATGCCTACACGCATGGACTCTAAATCGAACAGTACTAGAAAACTGCAACCATGGTTAATGAATTAAAAAAAAAAAGAAGCATCGGATTTGCAATAGAGATCATAACAGTCATAAATTTAGAACGTGCATTTATCATTTAATCTGAACACACAAGCCAAATTGCATCAAACACGCACATTTGCAAATTGAAATCTTGCTAAACGTACCCTCTTTATCTCACGGTCTTCCACTATTAAAATATATATTTCCCCCCTCTTAGCTTCACATGCCGGGTATGTTTAGTAATCGAGGGCACGTTTAAACACGCCTTGCAAATCAAAGATATTGAAGAAACCCTAGATCAACTAGACCGGAATCAAAGTAGATCTATGGAATGAGCTCTGCATAAAAGGGTTAACCCTCCGTTTGGTTTCACGATGGATGATGAATAGAACAATACTCTGGCTGATCCTGCAAAACAGAACACCGTTAGCTCGCCACGGGGAGAAGGGGGGGTTCCCTCCGTGACCACCCTCCGGCGTGAGAATAAGTACAGGTAGTCGGAAGTAAGTATTGTAAGTGAGAGAGTAGTTGAGTGTGAATACCTTTCCTTGAACTCCAAATTACTTATTTATAGCCGGTGTTTGGCGCCAAAAAGAGAGATTGTTAACTTTAACGGAATCTTTTGTTATTCCGTTAACGTTTGTTGGCAATCTGTTAGTGCACCCAGATCGTGAGCTCATCAGCGGTTAGGGAGGCGCCACGTGTAAACATGAGATCACTCCATCTTTTAAATGTGAGCATGCCATCACCGTGATCTTCCTCAGCCGTCCAGATGCTGCCATGTGGCAATTGGTTATAACAAAAAAGATGCTTGCACGATTGGGTGTTAATGGCTTCTAGAAGGTTTCACAGCTGTTACCCATCTATTATTCGCCACGTGTACATTCTGTTATAACAGAAAAGATTCCCTTTGCTTTTGCACCAAGGATTTTGCTAAGGGAAAGTTTGTCAGGATTTACTGTTTCCTTGCGCGGGAAGCGCAAGTTAGTTAACTGATATTCCTTCTTCTCCTTGCTGCTTAGCGCAACGTTTGGTGGACGCTTGCTTTGATATAAATATCTGCGCAAGGTTTGTGCATGGAGCATTATCAAACAAGAACGTTCAAGGTTAACTTTGAACCTTGCGCGAGCCCGCACAAGGTAGTTAAATGAAGCATTATCAGACAAGAACGTTCAAGATTAACTTTGAACCTTGCGCGAGCCCGCGCAAGGTAGTTAAATGAAGCATTATCAGACAAGAATGTTCAAGATTAACTTTGAACTTTGCGCGGAAGGTAGTTAAATGAAGCATTATTAGACAAGAATGTTCAAGATTAACTTTGAACCTTGCGCAAGCCCGCGCAAGGTAGTAATCCTATATGATTGATTATATATTATGGAAACGATATCCAAAACCCTACTTAATTTAGCTTTTCTTAATTAAAAATAGAGCTTATTTAATTTTTGTCCTATCTGCCCGGTTGCATGTAGAGATGTTCAAAAAAAACCGGTTACGCAATCGAAACCGGAAAAAAAACCGAAACCGGTTTTTTTTAAACGCTTTTTTAACCGGTTCGGGTAGTAACCGGTTATCCCGGTTAGACACCGGTTAGGATTTTTACAACAAAAAACGGTTAAGAAACCGGTTAATTTTAAAACCGGTTATAGCAAAAACCCGGTTTTCAAACCGGTTAACCAGTAACGGTCTAAAAAACCGGTTTTTAAAAACCGCTTAAACCGGTTAAAAACGGTAATATTATAGTAACGGTCGTATGACCGTTTGGGAGCCTCCTAGCCGTTTTTTGGACTTATTTTGGCCTAAAAATCATCCCCAACTAGTATATAAGGGTTGTGGGTGTTTGGGTTCAAGCACACCACTCTCTAAACCTCCAAAAACTCTAAAAAACGCTCAAAATCTTGTTCGATATTTCTTGAAAAAGCATAGCAAGCTCTAGTGCTCATGATTCGGTCAACATTGGCGAGTCTACAACGGACACGGTAGTTCATGTTATTCCAACGAAGCGCAACCCCGAAGTTTGGGCACATTTCGATTGTGCGAGATGGCCAACGGGAGAAAAAAAGCGCGTTGTCACCATTGTAATGCTTTCTACGCCGAAACCGCAAACACCACGTTGAGACAACACATCGAAAAACTATTTTGCAAGGCGTTGAAACAACAACCCGCTAGTGGTCAAGCCTCCATGGCAAGTGAAGGCGCTTCTTTGTTCGCTTACAATTATGAAATGGCTAGGGAGGAAATGGCGAAGTTTGTAATCCAAGAAAGTTTGCCGTTCAACAATTTCGACAAACAACGCTACACGAAGATGGTTCAAAGAACTCTCCAACCACGATACACCCATGTAAGTCGTGTTACTCTTAGGAGGGATTTTTGAAATTGTGGAAAAATGCTAAACAAGAATTAATTTCTTAGTTTGAAAAATTAGAAACCGGTATTAACTTGACTAGCGATGTTTGGTCCGTACCGCACGGTTCACCCGACTCATATATTTGTGTCACTGCCCATTGGATTGAACCGTCGACGTGGCAAATAATGAAACGCACAATTTTGTTTAAATTATTTGATTTCCCTCACACCGGTTAAGCTATTTACAAAGCAATCGACAAATGTATTGCAACATACAAATTGGAAAACAAGATTTTTTCGATATCTTTTGACAACGCCTCAAACAATACGGTTTCGGTAATGCATTTAAAATAAAATACAAACCGATTTGTGAAGGTATTTTTTCCATAGTCGATGTATTGCACACATCATTAATTTGGCTGTTCAAGACGGTTTAAAGGTTATTGAACCACAAAAGGAAGCTTTCAAAAAATGTTACGTCATATATATAGTCACACGCATAGACATTCAAAATAAAAAAAAATGTGTAAGGAAGCGGGTCGAATTTGCTTAGGACCCAATTGGGACGTTGCTCATAGATGGAACTCGACTTGCACCATGTTTGAAAAGGCTATTTTGCAAAAAGAAAGTTTAATAGAATTTCATAACTCTTTGTCTAGCCGTAGGAAGGTTTCGCCTTACCACCCATCGGGTTGGGCTACTATTGAAACGGTTACACAATTGCTTCAAGTTTTCAAAACATCAACAAAAACTTTATCGGGGGTTTATTATCCTACAAGTTCATTGGTGCTTCACAATTTGTTTAAAATGTGTTTAAAATTAAACGAGATGTCGGTTAGAGGTAGGCCATATTGTGATATGGCGGAAACAATGAAGGAAAAACTAAGAAAATATTTTAGCGAACTACCGGCGGTTTTCACTTGTGCTGCCGCTTTAAACCCTTGCTTTAACGTTTTTGGTACCGGGTCTTTGATTTAAAAAATTGCAAACGAGTTGAATTTAAACACCGATCGAGACCCTAACTTTGGTGAAGCCGCAAAAATTCGTCTCAACGATAAACTTTCAAGAATGTATGACGTTTATGTAACAAAATATGGTGCAATCACGTCACACATTCACGAGTCGATGAGAAATGCCGCTTTCGGCGAAGGTTCTTCTAGTATGGAAGACCAAGATTTGTATGTTTATAACCAATTGTTTAATGAGTCGAGTCAAATGTACCGTGGTAACACCACTAGTAGCGAACTTGGTCGATATGGTGGGTCGAACTTTCTACAAACAATGACTTCACAAGAGTTTAAAAATTTTGATTTGTTGGCTTGGTGGAAAAGTAAGGAAGATCAATTTCTGATCTTAGCCACAATGGCCCGAGATTTACTAACGGTCTAAGCTTCCACGGTAGCTTCGGAAAGTGTTTTTCTATTAGTGGCAGGGTGATCTCGATAAGGAGGACTCGACTAACAGCAAAGGCGGTTGAGATGTCGATTTGCTTGAAAGATTACTTGGATGCGGCAGAGAGATGTCAACACATACACACACTCGAGGATGAATTGGAATACGAAGGCGAAGTGTACGAGGACGAGCTCCAAGCCGAATTGACAACCCCCATGACTGACGTAGAAGCCGCATTGGATGAATTCCTTTGCAATAGTTCAACTTCGGGTTCGAGCGAAGAAGACTAAAAGAGGCTCAAGATATATTATTTCTATTGTAGTCCCACTAAAAAAAATATATATATAATATATATATATATATATATATAAGTGTGGACGTTCTTGCGGATTAATATTTTAAGATTACGTCCTTAATTTTTTTCGTTTATCGTGCGTACTTCCACGGTTCACCGTTATGTAACAATCGTTTGTTTCAAAAGTTAATCATATTATAATTTAAATTTTTAGATTTTCATAGTGAACTTTTATATTACAATACTTCATTTTCAGCCATAAAAAAACCAAGAAAATAAAAAATAAACCAAGAAAATAAAAAAAATGTTCAGCCCACCGGTTTTTTAACCGGATTTTTTTTTCCGGTTTTTTTACCGTTTTTAAACCGGTTTTTTTATCAAATTAATCGGTTTTATATAAAACCGGTTTTTAACGGGTTTCAAAACCGGTTACAAACGGTTATTACCGGTTAGTAAATTCTAAAAAAACCAGTTAACCGAGACCGGTTATTCAATAACCGGTTTTTTTTTAAAACCAAAAAAACTGAAACCGGTTTTTAAAAAACCGATTTGTACACCTCTAGGTGCATGCATGCTAGATGCATTTAATTTGAAGCTAAATTTTTAATTGCTAATTTTTCTCTAATTATACTTACATATCCTAAGGATTGAACCTTATTCTTCTCATAAGAGATGATTCTTTTGAACCTTGCTAATTATCTTTGATTTTTTTATCTAGATAATTTTGTTTCTCCTTAAGTCGTCTCGTTTATAATAAAACTAGGTTATAACACCGTGTATTACACTAGTTGAATAATGAATTTTATATACTAAATAGTAAAACAATATATCTTTAAAAATCTTCTTTTTTACATGGGTTGATGTCACACCCCAGATTTCCAACCAAATCCAAACACCGATGGGCCCGGGTGGGGTATAACGTGACGTAAGTTGATATCATCATAGTCAATTAAACACAATACATCGGAAGTCTTGAAGTTAAATTACTATTACAAACCAAATGTTCAAAGTAAAAAAAAATAATATATAGACGGCTTGTAATAGAAGATCCACAGGCGGATCGTAAAATGTACAAAATGTATAACAGACTTTGGACAGATCTAAGGATTTGCAAGATCCTCTTATTTCACTACCGAGCAGCTTCCAGCCTATTTTCGTATTTTACTTGCAAGCTTAGTCTTTTGAAAATACGTCAGCTTTCGCTGGTAAATACACCAACTGACTCATTTTGAAAATTTTGAAAATAATTTTAAGTGCACATGGCACAAAATCTTTTATAACTTGGGAAAGTTAGCCTTGTAACCTTGTTAACATATTCACATGTTTGTCTATACATACAGGGCCCGGTACTAAGACCGAGACATGATTAACATACTCACCACTTTGAACTCACGAAGGAGTTATTCCCGAACCTTGTGGGTAATGCATTTGAGCGTCTATCAGGTGTATGCCTACACCCGCGCTAAGGCCGTGGCCATTATCTAATGTAATGAGCCGAGGATATCCAGGACATGGTAGTTAACCCCTGATGTTTAAGTTATCAAACAAAACTGATTAAAACGGAATATGCGGATTTACTAACCACAATCCGGCATTCTATTGATCCCATTTCAGACCAAGTGGTAATAATTTACCGTAACCCAAGCCCGTATAGGGAAATAAGTCGAGACTATTGACCGGAGCTAGTCTTGGCTTAAATGCAAGATTTTGATATCTCAGCCGTACACAAAATAAACTAATTGCATATAGCTTTTACCGGAAGGATCTAGTCTGGATTATGACATAAACTAACCAATTAAAATGCTAACGGTCTTATTTAAGTCATAGACTTGGACCGACTAGCGTACAGGAGCAAAATGGTATAATACGCTAGATTAAGCGATGACCGGATAGAATGTAGTTTAAATACAACAAGTACTTTGACTTTCTTAATATAGGTAAACCATAAACATTTTGGATTTTGAGACTTAAATGACAAGGTTAAGCCTGTTTCGGTAAATTTTCGTAAACTAGTTACATATACTTAACCGTATGCATATCAGCGGTATCGGGTAACCGAATAAGTCATGGACAAGTTCTATATGCCATTATACTTTAAATACATTGTAATATCAGTAGGATGTCAACTCACATGCCCGTTAAGGTTTTACAGTGAAATTATGCCTCATAAGGGCGTTTCGGTAATTATATACCGTATAAAAGGAACTTGAATATATTTTCAATGTTACGATCAAAAGTATTCTGGAATTTTATGATATAATATCAGTAGGAACATAATAATATGTGTAATTTATCATTTTTGACCAAACTATGTACCGAAGGACATTTTGGTCATTTTACACATAGTATGATTGTTTACTTGGGATTCTGAGTTCGTATCAGGTACCGAATATAAAAATATTTTAAGTTTTAAAGTCCATAGGTAACAAGTCTTGGTTGATAAATATGAGTTTAAAACCATACTATGCGCTGAAACGGCGCTTATGTCGTAAAATGACGAATTATGCGATTTTTATGAAACTGATGTTAAATCAGGTTTATATATTTTAGATATGTTATTTAATATAACATATAAGTAGGTAAAAAATATGATATGAAAAGGTATGATTAAAACCGTTTTATGAGCCACAAGGGCGTTATCGTCATTTATCGACATAATGCAAGAACTTATTCATAAATCAATTTATAATCTGATTTGACATCCCAAATAATCCAACCAATGATATCACATCAGTAGGTAATTCATTTTCAAGTTCATTATCGTTTAAACCTTATTTTATGTAAAAAGGGCATTTTAGTCAAAATGACATAATTATGGAACTTGTGCATAAACTCAGATTTCTGATTATGATCATGCAGTATAACCTCGGAGGGTTATGCTACATTATATTACAATCATAATGCAACTTTAGATCAGTATCTAACTAATCTAAATCAGGTTAGAATTGAAAGTCAAAGCAGAAGTCAAACTTTACGACTTTCGGTTGCGAACCGACCCTAGAAATGAAATTGATGAGCCGAACATGTTCTTACATGTTCTAATAGTTATTATCAACTTGTTTAAGTGTCAAAACATTTTTCATAACATATATAAGATCAGATTAAAATATTTTCGAGAAATGGCATGTTTGACTTTTTAACATTTAAACTTTGACCCGTCATTGGTCTAGCAAACATGATCTTCAGGAGGTGTCTTTTATAGGGATTAACACCTACCTTATTAAGATTACTTAGCCATGTTCGTTACGAACAATGGCTGGACCATATTGGTCTTAACCGAAAGTCAAGGCGTTTTCCATAAAACGCTTGACTTTTGGCTATAAAGGCCTATAAACGAAAATGTAAAAGAAAGGAACACTTACAAGTGCTTCCTTGGATGAAATAGAACTAAGTTGGATGCTCCTTTCAGTTAGGAACTTCTAGAGGAGGGAGATAGAGTGAAGAATGATAAAGGTGTAAGTTCAAATGGTGAACCTTGGCACCTATTTAGAGTTGGAGAGCTTAAAGGAGATGATGCCATGTGTTAAGGGGTGTAGAGGGAACTTACAAGTGTCTTAAAACGTGGCATGGCAGTTTGGAAGTCCATGGTTTCGAATCAAATGGTTTTTTGGCAACATGTGTGGAGGCCAAGCAAAAATTCTGCAGATACAGGTCTCTGGCGGGCCGCGAGAGACTTGGCCAGGGTCTCTCGGGCCCCGCGAGCGCCCGATAGTCAGTTTAAAGTTTGTCACTTTTAACCCCTCAACTTATAAAACCTCCTAAAACACCTTTTTAGCATATTTAGCCATCCGTAACCCATATTTGGCGTACCCGGGAGTATGCCCGGACATTGTCGAGCTCTCGGTTCATTAAAAGGTCACTCAGAGGTATAAATTATCATGTTGAGACTTTTAAACCCTCCATTATCCAACTTTTTCATACTTACAGAATTAATCCCTCTCGTCCAACAAGTGGCACATATGAGAGTTAGGACTTCGTAAAGGATCACTTAGAGGCTCATTATAAGCATGTTGACCCTGATGTCATTCAGGGGCTGGGCATGTTGACACAAATGGTCACTCAAAGGCCAAGTTTAAGCATGTTGACACAAATTGTCACTCAAAGGCTAAGTTTTAAGCATGTTGACACTAATGGTCACTCAGAGGCTCGGTTTATGCATGTTGACATCAGAAGGTCACTCAGAGACTTCGTTTGAGCATGTTGATACCTTTAGTCCCTATCAGTCTTTAATAGACTTATTATAAAAATAATGACACGTGTCACTATATTATTGGACACGATTTTACGAGGTGTTACAGTTGAATAAAGTAACTATATATACTAAATAATAAAAAAGTTATATCTATAAGAACCATATTGTATGGGTTGAATAAATGTAATTTTATATACCAAATAATAAAAAACTTATATCTTTAAAACCACGTGTATTACACGGGTTGAATAAATATAATATTATTTACCAAATAATAAAAAAAGTTCTATCTTTAAAAACCCTCGCATATTACAGGGATTGAATAAATATGTTTTTATATACCAAATAATAAGAAAATTATATTTAAAAAAACTAATGGATATATTCGGTACGCGATAGATATGGTGATTGCGGAGATGATTATTGAAAAGAAGATATAGTGGTCATGCTCACTAAGGATCTACTGATATAATGAAGAAATGGTTCAAAGTATGACAAGTAGGGCATGCTCACCAAGGACCTAAATTAAATAAGGATATGAAATAATGTTGAAAGGCAATGAAAGCCCATGAGGGCAAATATCACCCTAGGTGCACATTCTAATATTGCACGAATAAGTAGTATGCGATAGATGTGCAACGAATAATGGTTGCATACAAAATTGAAGGATTGGGAAATTCGGATGGGATACCCATCCAGGAAGATGTTCTCAAAGGAAATTGGGTGGGAATTATGCGTTATTTACAATTGTAAATAACAAAACAATAAAAGAATTCGGAATTAGAAACTTGAATGAGATCGACCATCTAAGTAGAAATTTCCAATAAAATCATATTGAGGAAAAGTAACGATTACATGGATAAATGTAGTTACATAAAAGTCTTATAAAAAGGAAAACATTCTATATGTTTTGAGATGAAAAAGGTAAAAACTAATAATTGTTATATAACAATTAAACAAGGTTTTACCAAATAAAATCTGAAATATGGACATGAACCGAGGATTTACTTATATGGGAAGTAATGTGATAGTTATAATAAGGTCATGCGTACCATGTGTTGATCGCTTACTCTGACCAAGTAAGTAATAGACACATGATACCATGAACTTCTTATAATGAACACATATACATCCGATGTAGTAAAGATCAGGCTAATAGGATGAGTTAAAGGAATCCTTCGGGATAGATAATGAATAATGTTTAACTGTTCATAAGTGATGGACTTCACACGAACAAGTCAAACGGGTCAAATAAAGAATACAGTTTAACTGTTCAAAAGTGATGGATTTCACACGAACAAGTCAAACGGGTCAAATAAAGAATAAAGTTTCACACGAACAAGTCAAACGGGTCAAATAAAGAATAAAGTTTGACTGTTCAAAGGTGATGGATTTCACACGAACAAGTCAAACGGGTCAAATGAAGAATAAAGTTTGATTGTTCATAGGTGATGGATTTCCCACGAACAAGTCAAACGGGTCAGATAATGAATAAAGTTTGACAGTTCATAAATGATGAATCTCACACGAACAAGTAAAACGGGTTAAATAAATAATTAGTTTTGATCGCTCATAAGTGATGGATTTCACATGAACACAAATCAAACGAACCAAATGGAGTATAGTGATTGAATTTAAATGTAAACGCAAACCGGGTAACGCGAGCGTTAAATCAAAAGAATAATGAGCCCGGGTAATGGACGATATTAAATATGAATGTAGACGTAAACCGAATATTGGGAGCGTGAAATATTAATGAACCCGTGTAAAGGGTCGTGAATGAATTTAAACGAAAACGCAAAACGAATAACGGGAGCGTTAAAACATTAAGATAAAGAATCCAGGTAATGGGTTGTAAAGAAATATAGGCATAAACCGGATAGCGATAAACGTGAGACAGACCGACGCATAAATGACATATGAAGTCATAGAGTCGGAAAAATTTTCCGAACGGAAAACGATCTAGTCATGGACTACGATCGCGTGGGCGTGCGGATACCAACAGACAATTTCTGAATCTACAAATTAGAATAAGTATTTTTGGCAACATACACAAAATGCTGTGGTTGCCACCAAAGATGGTAGTTGTGACTCGGAGATGACGAGTGGTCAATGCCATTTGACCATGCGCCAGGCTTAGACGCAAGTGATCATCACCCAATAGAGGTAAAACGACTAATAGATCCAACAAGTGAATGTGACGCATAAATGACTCGCGGAGTCATAGAAAATGAGATGTTACCAACTCGGATCAAACATGGTCTGAGGCCATAATTAAAGTAAAATAACTTAGCCTTCATGGTAAAAGAGCCATGAATGGCAGATAAAGAAAAGACAATGTAAATAATTTTCCTTTCAATATATATAAATACATATATATAAAAGAGGTGCATTGACACCAAAAATATTTAAAGAACGACACGGGTAAAGGAATGATCTACGGGATCACCACGACCCTCGAGTTATAAATAGTGTAAAGGTCTACATAACCAAAATGACCATCGGGTCATGAATCACGAGGAATGATGCATTAAAGGCCTCACCTTAGGAGGCTAAGTAAAAGAAAAGAAGAGGGTGAAAGCCTAAAGAAATAGCCTACGAGGCTAAGTGAAAAGGGGCTTATGGGTTATTTAGACAAAGCAAGGGAACCGGTTACGATTCCCTGTATAAAATAAGAACAGTAAAGAAGAAATACTTGGCTACCAATTGCTTGATACGAGTAATTGACATGACTTAAAGAGAAAATGTTAAATTGAAATTTAGTTTCAGTTAGAAACAACGTTTAAACAAATATAAATAGAGTGAGAGAAATTAGAAAATGATTAATATAAAAGGAAATAGGTCTTGACACCAATCGGTGCAAGATGATAAATTCGAAAAGAAAATTTTAGAAAACCAAAAGCTCATTATGAACTTAAACATTCCGTGATGCAATCACGGCTAATATATATATATATATATATATATATATATAATTAATAACATGGTATATGACCCCATTGTAGCACGAGCTCTAGGACTAGGGGTCATAGATGCTTGTAAGCCTCTGGAAGGCAATGTGGGAATACCTAAGCGATGGGATACAAGGTAACCGGTGACTGATAAATCTAACCAGCATAATCGGTCAAGGTTAAATTTAAAATTTAAAACTTGTTTAGTATGCTTATCATTATATGATTAGCGTGAAATTAATATGATGACAGACTCATACGACCGAGTAGCTAGATGAAGACTCGCTCTAATGAATTATAAAGAAGAGGAATGCCAATCGGATTTGATGGCCTAGAAGGCCTTACACAAGAAAGGCGCACGTGACAGGGCATATGACAACCTTTAACCGAAAGGTTAAATGTCTTTATATATATATATATATATATATATATGAGCAACGCTCAGGTGAAAACAAAACCAAGTCCATTGGGTTGAACCCAAGGAACTACGTAAGAAAGGTTTCGGGGACGAAACCTCTTTAAGGGGGATAAACTTGTAACACCCCAACAACGGGTTTGGTAATCAAACCATGTTAATATTAAAAAGCGGGTAAAAGACCATTAGTGGTAAAAGTGAATCCGTAAACAAAATAACTAGGAACATATTAACCTAGTTAATAACATGTATATAAATAACGAGACTATGAGTTGTAGTCTCATTTATAATCAAAACTAACCTTGAGGGACCAAAGCTGCGACAAAGGGAAACTTGTTTTATTAAAACATAAAATTTACACATAATACACACACTTAGTGTGTGTATATGTCGATCATCAGAGGGTGCAACAAGGGCAAACCCTTGTTGATCAAGAATCATCAAAATTGAAGGGTGAATTATGGCTAAATCTTATGCATGAACATACAATTGTGATCATCTAGGCTTGGAGTTCATGAGGTATGTTGTAAATTATGTTTTAGGAATGATAATTATGTGAATGAACTTGAAGGTGATAACCTTGAGTTCAATACTTTGTTAGAATGGTGGAATTGATAATGAAATTATGTGTATAATCATCATACTCTCAAGTAAATGTGAAATACTTGAACAATTTTGTGATTTGAATAAGTGTTCATGTATGACATAAAGTGGGTTTTTGATTATATGATGAAATTGATAATGTAGGAGTGTTTATGATCATCATACTTGTATGTATGTGTAAGATACTTGAACAAATTAGAGATTCGAGTAAGTAATCATACATGACTTGAAATGGGATTTGTATGATATAATGAAACTGATGCTATGTCAATGTTAATAGGTGTTTGAGATCATGTTGTCTACTAGTTAGTGTGTAGAATTTGATTATATTAGGTATTCGGATGAGTGTCTAATAATATGATGAAATGGGTTGTTACATAAAGATGAAAACCCTTAGTTGTAGTACAATGAATGGATAGAATAACATTGATAATTGAAAGTTAAGTTAACTTGATGTTAACAATTGCTCGAACTTGTTTAAGTGAAAAAAAATGACATAAACTTGGTTGGAAATTTAGATAAGAGGGTAGCTTAAATATATCGCATGTCGGGCAACTGATAAATGTCTAAATGAGTTCGTTGAACCTATTTGCGCATTTACATATGTTAATAGACAATTGACTTTTAAAAGTCAAACTGGTCTATAATAAGATCAAATGGTAATTTTATTATAAAATGCGTAAGATGGGATAGTCGTAATAGAAGATGACTAATCTAACCATCTTGCGAATAATGAATGATAGTTTGACGCTTGACAAGCTAGGTAGAAGCTTAGGAGAAAACGGGTCAAACGAATCAAGGACGCGGGAAAAAGCATAATCGGATGCAAGGTAAGTAACGTTTACATCCTTAAAATAGTAAATTTACTTATGTATTTGACTAAGAATAAGTGATTGGTATTCGGAACGAGATTTCGAAATACAAGGTTCCGACGCGAATTGATACGGGCCGGAACAAGTGAATATGGTATTAAACCATAATTGATGGTAAAAAGGGGTAAAATAGTAATATAGTCATGTAATGACAAATAACAAGGAATTCTGAAAAGTTACCTTATGGTGTAAATCATAAGGAATAAGAAGGGGTAAGATGGTAATTCAGTCACGAGTTGACGATTAAATATTAAACTTTAAAATAAGGGCATTCTATGGCGTAAACTGTAATGGGTTGAACGAATTAAGAAATATAAGCATAAGGCGTGAACCGAAATGGATTAAATGGTGAGATAGAAAATAAATACCATCTCATAACGATAAAGTTGTCATTTAGACCAAATGGGTCAAATGGTGTGGTCATCACCAATTGACAATAATATCTAATGAACGCTTGTCGAGTTTTGTGTTCACAGGGAAATAGCGTATGGTTCGCGTCGCTATTAATTAGTAATTAATAGTGCAAGGTATTTAAACGGGTCAATTCTATGACTCGAGTCAGGTACGTGTAATGGGTCAAACTCTCATTAAGGAATTTAAAGTCCAATGAGAGTTGAACGAGTTATGAATGAATATCGGATTACCTAAAGCAAGGAAAATCTCATAATCTAAATGGTAGACATCAGGTTCTTAGGAATATAATGATTCTAAATAAGATTACGATTTAAATGTGCTCATTCGGTCAAATCATGCTATTAAAAGTCCTTCGTCGTAAAAGAGGGGCCTAAGTTGACCAAAATTGCCTCGAGTGATAAAACAAGTAAACGACCTTAAAGGGGTAGTTTAAAAATGAGTTTTATAATTTAGTAGACTCCTTCGGTTGGGTAGAAGTGAAAAGAGCATAAGCCTTTTTGGGTTTAATGCCTCTTAACGGGTTTTTTCCGTAAATTGTCGAACAAAAGGGTAGAAATTGGATTAAATGATTTTTTCGATAATAAATCCCCCACATATATAGTTGTGGTGGAAGATAAATAGAAATCTTATGGTAGAAATAAGATACAAGGGAAGAAAGGTTGAGATTTAAGCATAAGTGCTTAAGTCCCTTAATGGGTCAAAACGAATACGCGCATAAACTGGGTAATGGTTGCGCAATTCACAAAAGTTAGGAATCCGGGTTAAGGATTTCGGGTTAAATAAGTAAGAAAACATTTTACGGATATTTAGAAACAAGTTTCATAGAAAACAGACAAAAATGTAACAAGTTACGGAAGTTTTCGGAACAAAAACGGCAAAACGGAAAGTGTTGCGGCAACCCACCTTAAGCTACGGCGAGCCTAGCCTACGGTTGGCAACTGTTGAATGAAAACAGGAAATAGTGTTTTACGGACGTGTCACCGTAAGTCCCGAGTCGTGTTTTAAATGTTCGGGACTTGAAACGGGTCGAACGGACAATTAAACAAATCTGCAGCAAAACTGCTGCAGAAGGTACCGTCGCCGACGGTACAACCGACCGTCGCCGACTCGACACTATTGTTCTAACACGTTAAACTACTGCCTATGGCAGTCTTGACCCGACGCAATTATGTACATGGCGACGCCGATGCCGCTATATGCTGTCGCCGACTCCACCTAAGAAATTATATTTTCAGATTTGATTTTTTGTCAAATCTATTATATGATGCTTTCGGAAATTTGTGATAATACTAATATTTGCAAATTTCAATTTTAGGGTAATCGTAAACACCTTTGGATGACGATCAAGCTCAATGAAGAACCGAACACGATCAAAGCTCAAACTTCCTCTCTTGGTTTTGTTGTTACGTAACCCAATGACGACATGTCAAAATGTTTAATGTTGATAAAGTTTTAATAAAGCCAAAAATCTGTAGAGACGTATATTCGCATTTACTCATTTACATGCGAAATTTTTAATAGAAATTTAAATAATTTAAAATAGGGTCTTACACAATTGCGCCTAATATTGGTTGAGAGGGACTTTTTTTGTCAATAAATGAAAATATGAATGTGGAGGGACTAAAGGTGTCAACATGCTGAAACTATGCCTCTGAGTGACCTTTACGCTATCCATACTCTTAAATGAGCCACTTGTTGGACAAGAGGGACCATTTGTGAATTTATATAAAAGTTAAACGTTAGAAAACACTGATGATAACCACTGCTGATAGAAAACACTGGTGATAACCATTGCTAAGCTAACCACTGTTATACGCTAAACATTACAAGGTTTGATGATACATCCTCTGTTGACTTCAGCAGAGCTTTGTCTTCAACAGAGCTTGTTATAGCAGAGCTTAGACTTCAGAAGAGCTTTGTCTTCAGCAGAGCTTTGTCTTCGACAGAGCTTGCTATAGCAGAGCTTAGATTTCAGCAGAACTTTGTCTTCAGCAGAGCTTTGTCTTAAACAGAGCTTAGCTACAGCAGACCTTGGACATTTAGACCTCAGCAGAGCTTTTTCTTCAACAGAGCTTAGCTATAACAGATGTTACATTATCATTAGGATAAGAGGTTGTGGTATATTTAGCTTGTTGCCCACACAAAGCTGCCAAAAACCATTAACTCGAAACCAGGGGCTTCAAGACTGCTATTCCATGTTGTAGGACACTTGCCCTCATCCTCTAACTTCTGCTAACACCTGCACCTCCTTCAAGCTCCAACACTATAAATAGCAGTGTTTGCAACACTTTAAACTTGCACCTTATGCTTCTCTCATCACTTGCGGACGGAAAACCAGTTTCATTAGACTCTATTTTACGCAACTGTACGCTCACCCTAAACGACCACGATTTCTCAGTCGATCTTATTCCTATGAAGCTGGGAAGTTTCGACATCATAATCGGTATGGATTGGCTCAGTCAACATCATGCGGAAGTTGTATGTCGTGAGAAATTTATTCGTATTCCTCTTTCAAACGGTCAGACTCTTCGAATCATTGGAGAAACCTCGTCGAAAGGGCTCAACTTAATGTCTTGTCTTCAAGCTCAAAAATACCTTCGCAAGAATTATGTCGCGTTTTTAGCCCATATCATCAAGAAGGGGACCACAGAGAAGAAACTTGAAGATATTCCTGTTGTAAAAGATTTTCCACAAGTTTTTCCTGACGACATTTCAGGACTTCCTCCAATCAGAGATGTCGAATTCCGTATCGATCTTATACCTGGTGCTACACCAGTGGCAAAATCTCCATATAGGTTAGCCCCCTCTGAAATGCAAGAGCTAGCCAGTCAATTGCAAGAGTTGACTGACAAGGGATTCATACGCCCCAGCTCATCGCCTTGGGGTGCACCTGTCCTTTTTGTAAAAAAGAAAGATGGATCTTTTCGGATGTGCATCGACTACAGAGAGCTCAACAAGTTAACCATCAAAAATCGATATCCTTTACCTCGCATAGATGATCTTCTTGACCAACTACAGGGTGCCAATTGCTTTTCAAAAATCGACCTTCGATCTGGCTATCATCAGCTTAGAGTGCATGAAGAAGACGTCCCTAAAACTGCTTTTCGAACTCGATATGGTCACTATGAATTCATGGTTATGCTGTTTGGATTAACCAACGCACCAGCTGTTTTCATGGACCTTATGAATAGAGTCTGCAAACCTTACCTTGATCGATTTGTTATTGTATTCATCGACGATATTCTTATCTATTCAAAATCTAAAGCTGATCATGAGCGTCATCTGCGACTTGTTCTTGCACTTCTAGAAAAGGAAAAGCTTTATGCCAAGTTCTCTAAATGTGAATTCTGGTTAAAAGAGGTGCAATTTCTCGGGCATGTAGTCAATGACAAAGGAATACATGTGGACCCATCAAAGATCAAAGCAGTTCAAGAATGGCAAGCTCCACGTACACCAACTGAAGTAAGGTCTTTTCTTGGACTAGCTGGCTATTATCGTCGGTTCATTTCAAACTTCTCTCGCATTGCGGTGCCACTCACGGCTTTAACCCATAAGGGAAAACCATTCGTATGGGGACCCAAGCAAGAAGAAGCTTTTCAAACTCTTAAGCAAAAACTTTGTGATGCACCAATCCTCACTCTTCCTGAAGGTTGTGATGATTTTGTAGTCTATTGCGACGCGTCAGGGCAAGGATTAGGTTGCGTTCTCATGCAAAGAGGAAAAGTCATAGCTTATGCCTCAAGGCAACTCAAGACACACGAAAAGAACTACACCACTCATGACCTTGAACTTGGAGCCGTTATATTCGCTCTTAAGATATGGAGACATTACCTTTATGGTACGAAGTGTGAAATATACACTGACCACAAGAGTCTTCAACATATCTTTGATCAGAAAGAGTTAAATATGAGGCAACGAAGATGGGTCGAACTCCTAAATGATTACGACTGTGAAATCAGATACCACCCTGGTAAAGCAAATGTGGTGGCTGATGCACTTAGTCGAAAGGGTTATGCGAACTCCATTCATCTTCTATGTTCGCAAATTATAACCAATATTAAGGATCAAATTCGAGAAGCTCAACACGTTTCAATAACAGAAGAAGATGTACAAAAAGAGATGTCCTGTGGAGCCGAGCTAAAACTCGAAACTAAATCTGATGGTATTTTGTATTACCTAGGTCGTATCTGGGTTCCTAATCACATCAATCTTCGTGAAACACTCATGCATGAAGCTCATAAGACGCGATATTCTATACACCCAGGAGCCGATAAGATGTATCAAGACCTACGGTACACCTATTGGTGGCCTGGAATGAAGAAGGATATTGCCGTTTTTGTTTCCAAGTGTCTCACATGTTCTAAGGTGAAGGCTGAACACCAAAGACCCTCAGGACTTCTAGTCCAACCGGAAATACCTGTATGGAAGTGGGAAAATATAACCATGGATTTCATTACCGGGTTACCTCGCACTTCTAGTGGGTATGACACTATATGGGTGATTATAGACCGACTTACAAAATCAGCTCACTTTATCCCTATTCGAGAAGATTTCAAGAACGAAAAACTTGCTCGTATTTATATCAACGAAATCGTAAGCCGGCATGGAGTACCATTAAGTATTATTTCTGATCGTGATGGTCGTTTCACCTCACGAACACGGCAAGCAGTACAATCCGCTATGGGCACTCGACTAGATCTCAGTACCGCCTATCATCCTCAAACTGATGGACAGTCTGAGCGCACCATTCAAACTCTTGAGGACATGCTTAGAGCATGTGTCATAGACTTCAAGGGAAATTGGGACGCCCACCTACCGTTAGTTGAATTTTCGTACAACAACAGTTATCATTCGAGCATCGGCATGGCACCTTTTGAAGCTTTGTATGGTCGAAAGTGCCGATCTCCTATTTGTTGGCACGAAATTGGGGAAGCGCAAATTACTGGTCCAGAATTGATCCAAGAAACCACAGATAAGATTCATCAAATCCGAAACAATCTTCTAGCGGCTCAAAGTCGTCAAAAGAGTTACGCAGATAAACGACGGAAGCCCTTGGAGTTTAGCATTGGTGATAATGTACTTTTAAAAGTATCACCGTGGAAGGGAGTAGTTCGTTTTGGTCAAAAGGGAAAGCTAGCACCACGTTACGTAGGACCTTTCAAGATACTCGAAAGAGTAGGTCCTGTAGCATACAAGCTTGACCTACCGGAAGAACTCGACAAGATTCATCCCACATTTCACGTGTCGAACTTGAAGAAGTGCCTCGCTGATGAGAATCTTCACATTCCACTGGAAGATATTCAGATTGATGAATCCATGCATTTTATTGAAAGACCAGTGGAGATTATGGACTATGGAGAAAAGCGTCTACGACGAAGTCGCATTCCCATTGTTAGGGTACGCTGGGAGTCGAAACGGGGACCTGAGTTTACTTGGGAACGTGAAGACTCAATGCGTGAGAAATACCCTCACCTTTTTCCTACTACTCCAACTGTTTAAATTTCGGGACGAAATTCCTAAAAGTAGGGGATACTGTAACATTTGTAAAAATCGGGTCTCCAAAACCCGCTCCGTTTTGTAATCAAATACCAAGTTATGAAAGTACATTAATTATTTATGATTATTTTGGGTTTAAACATTACATAATTAATAAATAAACAAAATCATAAAAATTATATTTGATAAAAAGTTAAAATAAAATAAATAAAAAACATTTGTAGCTGTCGGGACTCGAACCCGGGTCAGCTGAGGCACTCCAACAACTTATCATTCTGTCCCCAAACCACTCCGCCACCAAGTGTTTTCTGTTAACTTTAGGAAAGCAATTGGATCTTATACGCAAACTCAAATCAACCGTTAATGCCATCTGAATAACGGAAATCGGCAAACCGATCGCCAAAACACTTCGATTTCATCTGGCCAACTTATAACCGATGTATTTCGGTTTCTAATTAAGTCAGTAATGAATGAACTTAAAGTTTCGGTTTTTGAAACCGAAAAGTTATCAAACTCCGATTAATTCAAGTTCCAATCATTTGTGCGATTCAGAACTGTCACAACACCACTCCATTTCCTTTTCGTCGCGTTTTTAAATCATTTGAGCACCTTAAACTGTTCGCCGGAATTCTCTGCAGAAATCGCCGGAAAACTGTGTTCAACACAAACCGGTAAGATATTCCTTCTTTGCGATTTCAATATATTGTTAGAACTATACTAACATTAATCTATCACTCAAAATCGGCCACAGACGACTTTGCTGGATTTTCTGTGTTCGCCGGAGAAATTCTGGAATTGCCGGAAACTCGCTAGTTAACGGTAAGCACATTCAAACGTACTAATAATCAATGCACCCTGGTTCAATTTCAAATCTAATTCCTTAATTCTGTTGATAGACCCTCTCAGCCGAAGGTTCAAAAACAGAGCCGTCAGATTCTCGCCGGACTCTCTGAGGAAGACAACCTGTCCGGTATCTTCTTTCCCCAAACTGTTCGGTTTTGTACATTCAAACTAGTCGTCATGTTTATTAATTAGTTAAATCATGAACCAGATGTTTGAGTAAATTCTGTAATCGTAATGAAGAAGACGAACTTAAAAACGAGATAAGAGTAATTAAAATTCGGATTATAAACAGGTTAGACACACAGTCCAGCGGTGGACTGTGTGCAAAGTTCATATACATGTCCCGAGTTCGATCCTTACTACGCACACGCCTTACGTAATAACATCTTTTTTTTAAACATGAACTAACCGGGTTAAAACAGGTAGTTGTTAAGTATAATATAAATCAAGAATATAACTGGGTTAGACACACAGTCCAGCGGTGGACTGTGTGCAAGATAAACTTCACGTCGCGCGTTCGAACCCTGTCCCAAGCACCGGTCAATTGAATTAAAACGTTTTTGTAAATAAAGGGATTTTCGGTTAATTCGAATAAGTATATAAATATAATTAAAACTGAGTTTCTAACGGGTTAGTCACGTAGCTCAGTTGGTAGAGCTACGTGCACGTGAACGGAAGGTCACCGGTTCGAATCCCGCTTGGCGCAACATTTACCGCTGACCAAACCGGTCAACGGTCAACGGTCAATGGTCAAACAGTAAAAAAAATAATATTTTTTTTATATATTAATTTGTTTATTTTAATTTAAAAATCAATTAAAAATACTTAAAAATAACATTTTTAAAGATAGAAAATAGCCATAAACTCACAAAAATATATCTAAAAATCCCATTAAAAATCCTTAATAAAATCCATCCATTTAATATACTTTTCCATTATTATTTAGGTTAGTATTCCTCGTCGATCCGCTCATCTAAATCGTGGGCATCTCACCATCTTCAATTCAACGCACCCAATGTGAGTGAACCTTTCAAATTCCCCGTTTTAATCACGTTTTGGGGTGTATCATGTGTCTTGTTATTTACATATTATAACGAAATTATTGTGCGTACATCATATCATGACATGTGTATTAGTTTATTGCTGTTAAGTAGTTATTATTGGATGCAAATTATTATTCCAGTACATGCAATTGCCGAGGCCGCAGCTCCCCATCCATCGAGGTTGAGCTTGATCCCCATTTTATTATGCGGTTGATCTTGGCGTGCCCGCACGATCGGCTCCATTTGATTGAGCCTTGATCGGTCAATTCATTTTACATTTCAATACATGCAATACGCTCGGCTCCGTTTGATTGAGCCTTGAGTGCACAGTTCAATTTACATTTCCAGTTCATGCAATACGTTCGGCTCCGTTTGATTGAGCCTTGAGCGCACAGTTCAATTTACATTTCCAGTTCATGCAATACGATCGGCTCCGTTTGATTGAGCCTTGATCGCACAGTTCATTTATGTTAGTTATCGTATGATATTGGTATATTCATGTATGCTATCAAATGTTAATGTATGTTATAATTGTAACTGCTATTTGCCAATGTTTGATTAATTACATGAGCTCTTTTATGATTATGCACAATATTTTATTGATAAACTAACCATAAAATCATTATCAAATGTTTATCTATAAGGTTCACTCGTCAACTTATGTTGACCCAAAACCTCCCATTTTACACATGATACAGGTGAACCAGCAGCAGCTAGGAACACATAGGACCTGGAATAGAAGAAATAAAACGATTTAGTATTTGGATTATTATGTTTGGTTATTTTCCTTTGTATTGAATGAACATGTTTGGATGTTTGAGAAATGTAACTTTGACTTCATTTAATTATGAAACATAATAGTAAATGTCATGTGCTTTGGTGATAACCCAATTATGCCCCGACTCTTATTTCCGCTGCGGGTCGGGGTGTGACAGAGAGTTTCCCATTCAAGTTTATTTTCATCTGAGGATCACTTGTAAGTAATCCTTTCAGGTACATTTTGTTTATTAGGCTTTTAAAGCCAAAAATCAAGCAATTTCGATAATTGCTTTGACTTTCGGTTTAGACCCGATTGAGATTAGTTTGCTACTGATTTAAGGTTGTATTATGATCGCAATTTAATGTATCATAACCCTATGAGGTTATAATACGTGATCATAATCATATTCTGAGTTTTTGTACAAGTTTGATATTATGCCATACTTTGACCGAAATGCTCTTTTTGCAAGAAATAAGGTTTTAATCAATAACGAACTTGCAAATGACTTATGTACTAATATCTTGATTTAATTAACATATTTTGATATTATTAAACTGATCATAAACTGAGTTTTCTTATAAGATCGTAAACTGATCATAAACTTGATTTTAAAACCTTAATGGTCATATAAGTTTATAACCTACTAATGTTACAACTTATTTGAAGTATATTGTCATATAGAACTTGTTATAACTCATCCGACTACCCGGTATCGCTTATATGCGAACGGTTAAGTTTATGTAACTAATTTACGTAAGTTTACTGAAACGGGTCAAATCTTATCATTTTTTACTTCAAATTCCAGAATGTATCTTGCTTACCCATATTATACAAGTCTTAGTACTTGTTGGGTTTAAATCACATTCTATTCCGGTCATCGCTTAATCAAGCGTATCCTACCGTTTTTGTCAATTTAAGTTAACCGGTCCAAGTCTACGACTTAAAAAGCACCCGTTGACATTCTAATTGGTTATTTAAACCATTCATTTCAGACTATGGCCTTCCGATAAATTGCAACCAACCTTAGTTAGTTGATTGCGGCTGAGCTATTTATAATTTTTGCATATTAAAACGAGTTTTAGCCCAGGTAAATACTCTTAATCTATTTTCCCTATACGGTAGGGTATGGGATTAGTGACCTATGTATCAGGATCCAAATAATCCGTTTTAATTTGTATTGCTTGATAACTTAAACATTGGGGGTTAATACGATCGTGTCCTGGATATCCTAGGCTCATTTAATTGCAAATGGCCACGACCTAAGCTCGGGGTGTAGGCATACACCTGACAGATACTATAATAAAATATTTTTATAACCCAATACGAGATTACTCAATACGGGTTTACCCAATACGGGTTTACCCTATAAGGGTATTAAAGTGGTGTGTCGGTTAACCAAGATCTCGGGATACTTTCCGGGCCCTATATGTATTGACAAGCATGTAAAACTGATAACATGAGAAATAGCTTATCCCAAGTTATTTATGAAAATACATGTGCCTTGTGCACTTTAATCAATTTTGAAATATTTTCAAAATCTGTCGGTTATTTGTATTTACCAGTGTAAACTGACGTATCTTCAAAAGACTAAGTGACGGATTGCAAGGTTACGAAATAGGCTGGAAGTTGCCTGGTAGATGCTTAACAGGAATTTGCAACTCCTTGCATTGAAGCCTATAGTCTGTTATTTCATTTTGTAACTTTTCGATCCGCTTGTGGATCTTTTCATATACTATCCGTTTGTATAATATTTTAAACTTTCGGACATTTGTATTGTAATAATTCAAACTAAACGACCATAGCAACTGTCAAACAGGGTGCGAATGCCCATTTTGTGATCGGCTTTGGCGGTCGCTACTGTCTTTTTCGACTTGTGGCCGAAAAAATTCTGCAACTAACGTTGGTGACTAAAATTTTCGTCTCAAAGTTTGTGACCATTCGTTGAATTTAGTGACCATTTTAGCGGTCGGACGTATTGGTTCATACATGATCGGCCATTGTTGACCTAATAAGACTTGTTGGGTAATACATGTCTTAACGACTCATTTAAGTCGCAATAAGTCTTAATGAGCCATATGTCTATCACCAATATTAAGATCATTGATCATGTTTGATGAAGGTTAACTTCATAGGACATATCAAGTGCTACATATCTAAAAGTCATTTAGGTTGTAAAAAAATTTAGTGAGTTATAATAGGTCAGTTATATTTATACATTACCATCATTGATTAGATTGACGATTTGTTCTAGTTGGTCACTTTACGTCCATCTCCATGTAACAAGTTTTATCTGAAAGATTGATCATTCAAGGTATTTAGTTAGCTTAATAATAACATTATTATTATTATTATTACTATTATTGTTATTATTATTATTATTATTATAAATGATCCTAAAATAGATGAAAAAGCCATGTTCGATAGTTATATATTTTCTGTAAATTGTTTTTTAATGTTTAATGTATGGTACGTATAAATATCATTTATGAAAAACTTGTGACATGAGTAATAATATTGTTTTATACACATTGACCGGTGGAATAATTATCGCATTTAGATTGAATTCGTTAAAATATTTATTAGTGTAAAATCGGAAAAATATAGAAGCAGTGAACAAAAAGAAAATTTAAAAAACAAAATCCAACCAAAATCAAAACAGAAATCCAAACTTAACCAATCTGATATATCTAGATAGAAAAGAAGACCGGCGAATAATTAGGAGATAATGATAAGGTGTTGTGATCTTGCCTACACGCATCGACTCTAAATCCAACACTACTAGAAAACTGCATCCATGGTTAATGAATTAAAAAAAAGAAGCGACGGATTTGCAATAGATATCAAAACAGTCATAAATTTAGAACGTGTATTTATCATTTAATCTGAACACACAAGCCAAATTGCATCAAACACGCACATTTGCAAATTGAAGTCTTGCTAAACGTACTCTCTTTATCTCACGGTCTCCCACTATTAAAATATATATTTCCCCCCTCTTAGCTTCACATGCTGGGTATGTTTAGTAATCGAGGGTACGTTTAAACACGCCTTGCAAATCAAAGATATATAGTTGAGACATAAAAAACTTAAGGCGAAATCAACAACCACAACCTGTTAACATATATCAATCGGTTAACCACAGTCGCCATTCTTTTGCCGCCAACATCAACTCCATATAATGCTGTTCCTCAGCCTCCAACTGCGCTTCAGTCGCTGTCACCATCAAACCGCCACCCTCCACCACCTCCTTATGCTATACTTTAGTACACACATACATGCATTATGCATGCACGTGTTTGAGAGCAGATCCACCCTTTGACTGAGGTAAATTCTTTTTAGTAGCATTCGTTTCATGAAATTTAATGGAATTGGAATTTGCATAGAAATTGGAATTTGACTTGGAATTTGGGTGTGCTCTTTTCATAAAATGAAACGAAATCTGGATGGAATTATCAACTCATCATACATTGTATAATTGTTATGAGCTCATCATACAAAGTACTTATGGAATAATTATAGATGTGGTTCCAAAAAGTCATACAATCTATTAAATTAACGACGCATCTGGCTATTCAAACTATAAAACGACCATAGCAACCGTCAAATTGGTTGCGAATGCCCATTTTGTGATCGTTTTTGGCGGTCACTAGTGACTTTTGAGACTTGTGATAGAGAAATTTCGTGACTAAAATTTTCCTCTCAAAGTTTGTGACTTTTCATTCATAAATATTTTGTTACCAATTTAGCAGTCGGGGGTATTGGTTATACATGATTGGCCATGGTTGACCTAATGGAACTTATTGGGTAATACATGTCTTGACAAGTCATTTAAGTCCCAATACGTCTAATGGTTGCTTATGTCTATGACCAATACATGTTAGATAAAGGTTAACTTCATAGGACATATTGAGTAGAGGTGAGCAATAATTGAACTGTTAACCAAAACCAAACCAGAAACCAACGAAACCAAACCGAAATTAACCGAAAGTCGATTATCGGTTATTTTTTGTACCGTTGGTTAACCGAAATTAACCTAACCTAACCATTTATATTTTCATATATTTCTAGCTTTTATACCTCAATTTCATGTATTTATACTCCATTTCATTTATATATATCTCAATTTCATTTATTTATACCTCCTTTCATGTATATATACATTTATTTCATGTATTTAAACATCTATTACATATGTTTTTAAGCAAAAATTGTATCCCTTATTTGATTTGATTAACCGAAATTAACCGAATCGAACCGAAAACCGACAAATTGACCGAATAAACCGAACTAATTAACCGATGACTTAGGTTACGGTCTCACTTAATGCTAATAACCGAACCAAAGCGTGCACATCCCTAAATTATTGAGTGCTACATATCTTAAGGTGTCATTTAGATTGTAATAAATTTTAGTGAGTTATAATCGGTCAGTTACATATATGTACACATGAACATCGTTGATTAGATTGACCATTTGTTGGTCACTTTACGTCCTATCTACATGTAACAAGTTTTATCTGAAGCAAGGTATTTTAGTTAGCTTAATAATAATATTATTATTGTAGACTAAACATGTTCAATAGTTATATATTTTTTCTAAATATTTTTAATGTTTAATATATGGTATAAATATCATTTACGAAAAACTTGTGAGATGAGAAATATTATTGTTTTATATTATGTGTAGACCGGTGGAATAAATATCGCATTTCGTTTGAATTCGTTAAAATATTTAATAGTGTAAAATCTGAAATATATAGAAGCAGTGACCAAAAAGAAAATTTAAAAAACAAAATCCAACCAAAATCAAAACAGAAATCCAAACTTAAGCTATCTGATATACCTAGATAGAAAAGAAGACCGGCGAATAATTAGGAGATAATGATAAAAGGTGTTGTAATCATTGGTAGTCTTGCCTACACGCATGGACTCTAAATCGAACACTACTAGAAAACTGCAACCATAGTTAATGAATTAAGAAAAAAGGAACGACGGATTTGCAATAGAGATCATAACAGTCATAAATTTAGAACATGTATTTATCATTTAATCTTTAATCTGAACACACAAACCAAATTGCATCAAACACGCACATTTGCAAATTGAAGTCTTGCTAAACGTACCCTCTTTATCTCACGGTCTCCCACTATTAAAATATATATTTCCCCCTCTTAGCTTCACATGCCGGATATGTTTAGTAATAGAGGACACGTTTAAACACGCCTTGCAAATCAAAGATATATAGTTGAAACATAAAAAACTTAAGGCGAAATCAACAACTACAACCAAAACCTGTTAACATATATCAATCGGTTAACCACAGTCGCCATTCTTTTGCCACCAACATCAACTCCATATAATGCCGTTCCTCAGCCTCCGACTGCGCTTCAGCCGCTCTCAGCATCAAACCGCCACCCTCCACCACCTCCTTGTCCAAATCTTTTTGAAGCCTGTGGCGTGTCATGTGGCCGCCCAACGCAGGCCCCGTCTCAAACCCCTTCTTGCAAATCTTGCATCGGTGCAACCGGCCTTTGGAGGGAAGAAACTCAGAGTTAACAAGGGTCTTTCGTTAATGTGATCAACCTTCCTATGGATTCCCTGGTGGCCACCGAGTGCTTGAAAACTTTGAAATCGTTTTTCCGCATGTTTTGCATTCGTAATCACCACTAGTGCAAGAAGAACCTGCAACCATTTTCTCCATCTCTATACTCATGAAAATATATAAATGATTTTATACACTCGAGCGTATAATCGAATGAGTGTGTGTGTGTGGAGAGAGAATGAAGTTATAAGAGTGCAATTTATAGTTGTTTTGGTAACTTAAGTGGCAAGAATAAAAATCAGGTAGATTAGGGTATCCTTATTTTTACATGCATGCAAATCTTTTAGTTTTATACACCTTTGGATAATTGGATAATAACCGTATCTATAATCCTATATGATTGATTATATATTATGGGAACGATATCCAAAACCCTACTTAATTTAGCTTTTCTTAATTAAAAATAGAGCTTATTTAATTTTTGTCCTATCCATCCGGTGCATGCATGCTAGTTGCATTTAATTTGAAGCTAATTTTTTTAGCGGCTAATTTTTCCCTAATCATACGTACATCTTCTAAGGATTGAGTCTTATTCTCCTCGTAACAGATAATTCCTCTTAAACCTTGCTAATTATCTTTGATTTATTTTATCCTGATAATTTTGTTTCTCCTTAAGTCGTCTCATTTATAATAAAACTAGGTTATAACCCCATTATTACATGGGTTGAATAATGAATTTTATATACTAAATAATAAAACAATATATCTTTAAAAACCTTCTTTATTACACGGGTTGAATAAAGTAATTTTACATATTAAATAATAAAAAGTTATATCTATAAGAACTATATTGTACCGGTTTAATAAATGTTATTTTATATACCAAATAATAAAAAAGTTATATCTTTAAAACCATTGTATTACACAGGTTGAATAAATGTAATATTATTTACCAAATAACAAAAAAATCTATCTTTAAAAACCCTCGTATATTACAGGGCTGAATATATATCTGTTTATATACCAAATAATAAGTAAATTATATGTAAAAATCTAATGGATATATTCGGTACGCGAGAGATATGGTGATTGCAGAGATAATTATTGAAAAGAAGATATAGTGGTCAAAATGTTTTTTAAAAAGATATAAATAATAAAAACCCGTAATAAATCTAATTATATATATATAGTACTAATATTGAAAGTTATATACAATTTGTTTAAAAATTATGTAATAAAAGCGATATGATAATTTTTTTAATAATGAAAATAAAAATAAATAATATATTAATAAAAAGCTTGGTTTTGGTGATAAATAATTTGGTTATTTAAAAATATCTTAAATTAACAATTTAAATTTAAGGATAATATTTTATTAGAAAAATAGAAATATTCTATTCCACATTTAAAGTAGGATAAGATATAGTATTAAATTTTATTTATTTAGTAATATAAGATAGAAAAATATATGATTAAATAGTTGGGAGGTTGTATGATGATAAATGGGTTAAATGTATTATAATGTCATATGTCTTTAGTTATATAATTTTTGAATTATTTTAAAAAATAAGACTTTGTTATTCTTAGTAAAATCAATTATTTTTATATTTGTATTTTTGTTTGGTACTATTTTTATAAAAAGTACATATTATACGTATAATTATATTATGTCTTAAATTATTGATTCCATCCAAAACTTTTTTCGATTTTGTGTCTAACATTATATATACTATGGTAAAAGTTTTAAGTTTATTAGAGGTAATTAAATCATCAAATATAATAAAAGTAAATTGGTATATTACAAATAAAAAGTAGGTGTCTGTCATATTGAAGAAGCACCGGTTGAATCTAGTGATATCCGGGGATATATAAGTCACAACCAGGGTGTTTCTGCATGAAAGGTCACCCCCTCACTTCACCTTTTGGGCTGCGAGCTTGCTCCGACCGATCTGCAAAACCAGCAGCGCCGTTAGTCTCGCCACGGGGAAAATGGTGGTTTTCTCCGTGACCACACTCCGACGAGAGAATAAGTATCTGAGATAGTAAGCAAGTAATTGCAAGTATAAGCGAGAGCTTGTGTGTGTGGTATATAGTATTGTAAGTGTATAAGCGTCTTCTTTTACCTGGAGATCCGATACTTATTTATAGCCGAGAAAGGTATGTTCAGGAGAAGTGCTGGTGGGCCTAGGGCCCGGCCCATACAGCCAGTGACATCCTTTTTGTCCCTCGGCGTCAGACATTAAATGCTCCCTGCAGGAGAATTAATGTTCACTGTCGGGAGGTATGCTTTGTCCGATGTTGAGTGGTGCCACATGTAAAGGCAGTCGTCTCTGGTGTCAGGCCTGTTGCCAGCGAAAATGGAGAAAGTGAACAGTCACTGGCAGAAACGTGGTTGGTGTATGGTTTGACGTCTGCCTCACTGACCATGGGCCCTGTCACACACAACCTGCCAAGTGACCTTTAGTCACAGTTCTGCCATTTCGTACCCTAAGGTATGGTCAACATTCTTAGTGCTTACCCCTTTTGCGAGGCTGTCAAGGTTTTTCCCACCAACGCAGGGTGTCAGGGGTACATCCCTTTTGTCCTAAGACTATGAGGCGCTTCTCATGTGTGTCTTGTCCTTGCCAGGTTTTGGGATTCGCAGCTCAGAGGAATGTTGTTGTGCGCAGAATCTAGTAGCCTGCACACGTGAGTCTAACTTGCCATTATGGCGAGTACACAAGGCTCGTTGTGCGACTTTATTGTATTGGTCTAATTCACCGTTGCGCTGAGTGCACAATGTTCATTGTGTGACCTATAATGGTTGTTGGTCTAATTCGCCGTTGCGCTGAGTGCGCAAGGTTCATTGTGTGACCTATAATGGTTATTGGTCTAATTCACCGTTGCGCTGAGTGCGTAAGGTTCATTGAGTGACCTACTGGATCTAAGGAAGGCGCACCATTGCACATTGCGCGCGAGGTTATCCTTGTAGAAATTTGGTCAAGGGTATGGTCATTTGGGACCATACCTCCTCAAGTCCCCCCAGTCCAGTGTTGCTCCTACGCGTGTGTTGTAAGGTGGGAGGAGTGCTGGACTAGAAGAGTTGTTGCTTGCGCTATTAATGAGGTGGTGAAAATTTTGCTAAGTGTTGAGAGGAAATGTTTGTGTGAAGGAAACGTTTTGTCTTCAATTCTTTGAATTTGAAAAACTGATCTTCTAACGTTGCAGGTGGTTTGGTGAGAAAAAGTGGGAGTTGAAAAGACGTCTGACAGCTGTAGCGTGCACTCAGCCGCTTCGTCTGCCATTCATTTAATGGATTGGCAGAGAGCGTGTTGGCCACGCGCGCACGTTAAGTGTCACTACCCACTTTCTCGCCACACGACCGTCTATGATTGGTTGCCATTACCACGTCTAAGACATGTTCTCCGAGCGCATTAAATGTGAGCGCTATAAATAGGCGCGCTCCGGTATGGTTTTCTTCATTCATTCACACTTCTTCAAAAAATTTTCTCTGTGTTTTGTTGAGTTCTTCAGTCCATTAAAAAAACTTTCAAAAGATTTCTTTCTTTCTTCGTCTTTGATGGCAACTAGAGAGCTTGAGGCTGTCACTGATGTCGCTGCTCCGCCTCCTTTGCCGGCTTGTAAGTTGAGTCGGCAGGCGTTCGAGGAGATTCTGTCCAGCTTCCGGTTTCCTCCCACTTAGGACACCCGGTTGCCGGCGAAAGGTGAGACGGCCGCTGATGCTCTGGCGGGCTATATCACCTTATTTTCTGACTTCTCTGGTGAGGGGAACTTCCGGTTGCCCGCCACCAAGTTTTTCTTGGAAGTGCTGCAGTATTATGGATTCCACCTTTCCCAGTTAAATCCGATGGGAATGGTGAAAATCAGGCACTTTGAGTTTCTTTGCCGGTCGTCTGGGTCTGTTCCCACCGTCGGCCGGTTCTGTATTTTTTATCAACTCCATTGCTAAATGGGGTTTTATTCTTTTCAGCACCGTGCGCAAGCACGGAAAATTTTGCTTTCTCCCCCAAGTCCTTCCATGATTGGAAGGCAAAATTCTTTTTTTGTAAAGGCCAGTGTTATACCGGCGCCTATGGTGTTCCGGGCGCCGGAAGAGATTCCGGCGGAGACCCTTCCAATACCAGTGTTTACGCCTGGTATTGTGACTTGAAAGAGATTCCGGCAATTCAGTTGTCGGAGAGGGTACTGGTGGCGGCGGGGATGAGGCTGGTGTGGGGACCCGACCGCTGGTCTCGACCAGTGTATGTTGAGGGCAATCGCAGTAAGCATTCTTACTCTCTTGTTTCTTCCTTGATTATAAGTTATGTATTTGCTCATCATGCGTGTGTTTTGCTTGCAGGAGCCCCGTTGTTCTTGGCCGCCTTCCAGAGGAAGGAAGGGCGGATGAAGAAGCTTCCTTTGAAGTCGGATGAGCCTACCTGGTACGCACAGGTCCTGAACAATATTTCCCTGATAAAGGACGCGGACCTAGAGGCCCCTGCGCCACCAACTGGTGAGTCTTTACTGTTTGCTTGCGCACCTTTGCAGGTGACTTATTTGTTGTCCTTGTTTTAATGAAGGCGCTCTGATGGATTTGGGAATTGGCCCAGATCACAAGAAAAAGAGGCGCACGGGGTTAAGCGCGGTGGTAGGTAGGGAGGCAACTCAACCCGGGGCAGGCTCTCCCAAAGGTAAGCGCGTTATCACTGACAAGTGGAAAACTTATGTGGTCATCTCTGACTCCTGGGAGGGTCTCAAACCTGTAGGTGTAAAGAGGGTTGCACCAAAGCAGGCTTTCGCTACTACCGCCATACCTGTTAGCCCGGAGGAGGCTGAAGAGGTCCCAGAAGTGTCTCTGAAGCGGAAGAGGCGCCCGAATGAGAATCTCTCCGCGCAACCCCCTAAGAAGGTTGCGCGGAGACATTTTGGGAAGCAGGCGGATTTGGGATCACTAACTTCTAGAATATCCCTTTGTAAGTCTTTATACCCCTTTTATATTTCCTTCCATTTTTTATGTTGTATGTAACTAACCCTTATTGTTGTACAGTGGGGGATGAGCCGGTTTTTGTTGATTCCGGCCCAAGCGCTGGGGAAGCTGAATCCCTGATGACCCAGGCCGGTAGCCAAGGAGGAAATGCTGCTGTTGGGGCAGAAGAACCAGTCGGCGTGAGGGAGGGGCCTCACGTGGAGGTGGAAGGTCGTGGTATGGATACTAATGTGGGTTCCACGGTTTTGGAAACTCTGGGTGTTCCATTGTCGCAACCACAGCAGGATATTGAAGAACCTGTGGTTTTTGTTGAGGAATCTCGGGTGGATCTTGGGGAACCTACCGTGGAAGTGGAAGAATCGGGGTTCGTTCTCCAAGAACCCGTTGTGGCGGTGGAAGAATACGCGCATCTGGGTGGCGCGGTTAATGCTGATGAGGCGGGGCCGTCGGGAGCGGCGTCCGCCGAAGAGGTTCAGACTGGTGCTCCACAAGGACATGTGGATGAACCATTACCTGGGGGCGGCACGGGATCTGCTGCCCTTGGTTTGTCTCCCATCCGCCCGGATGAGACTCCGGGGGATTATTACAGGTCATTTTCTTCTGCTTAAGCTGAAGAGATCCACACTCCTGTGTGGAAGTTGGAGAAAGGAGATGACTTTTCTCACTGACCGGCGTGCCGTGAGTTTTTAAGGGAGCTTTCCCCCGGTTGAGGTACGTTTGCTTTCTGATCGTGAAGAAGAAGAGACGTATCATACGTACCTCCAAACAGCTGTTAGGTCCGCCTCGGTGACTTACAAGATTGTTCGTGAGTGGCGGGGCCTGGTGAAAGAAAAGAAAAATCTTGAGACTGCTCAAGAGACCTTTGGTAAGGAGCGAGCCCAAGTGGCTGCGCGTGAAGTTGCGGTGTTGGCAAGGGAGACTACCTTCGCCGATAATCAGCGATTTGAAGGGTGGTCTGCGCAAGGGTGGAAGAACCAGACTACAGCCTTGGAAGCCAAACTTGCTGAGGAACGCAAGTTGTGGAAGGAGGCTTGCAAGAGGGATAACAGGAGAAGAAATCCCTGAGGGATGAGCTGGCCCAGCTGCGCACTAATGTTGTGCGCGAGCGAAAGGAGAAGGAAGCGGCGGCTGCCTCGGCTGCACAAGCCAGTGTATAGTGCGAGCACAGCGAGCAGAAAGAGGTATCCCTTTTTCTTTGTTTCATTCTTTGTTGATAAGTCTAAGGTATGTTGCTAACCTTGTTGAAATCAAGCAGGTCGAAGCTTGCGCTGCTTTAGCGAGCGCTATGAAAGATCTCCAAGCATCCTCGGTGCAGAATGCTGAACTCGTGCGTAGGCTGCAGTTGGCGGAGGCGAAGGTGGAAACGGGAGAGAAAAAATTGGAGGATTCTGAGAACTCCCGCGCCATCTCCGAATCGTTGGTGGAATCACTCACCAACAACATGTTGTGGCTTCAACAGCATGGGATTGGCCATGTGAGTGTCTTTACTTGTTATTTTTCTAATTTGTTTGGGATGGCTCTGATATTTCCTTTATATTTGCAGATTGCCAATTCCATCGTCAACTCCGCGGAGTTGGATGGTGCAGTGGCTAAGCTGGTGGTTGCTGCACGCCATGATGGGCATGCGCAAGGCTATGCTGAGTATGCGCAACAAGTCACTCATGCCTGGATACTCCATGGGATTCTAGCCATGCCTCCACTCACGGAATTAACACTGGAGCTGTCTTCGAGAAGGCGCAGCAGGGGTATAATCGCCTTGAAATACCTGCCTTGGAGTTGGTAAGCGAGGCGCTTACCTATGATGACTTCATCGACCGCTTGAAGGATATCTTCCCGGAAGACGCTGAAGCTGCTGAAGACGAAGACTAGTGTAGGATCCTTGATGTAATATTCTTGTAGGATCATTATTTGCCCCGCGCATGACGCGATTATGTACATACTTTTCTTTCTTTTAATGAAATGTTTCTTTCTGTTACAATAATTGCGTGAACTGGACTGATTTGTGTAAGTATAGCGAAACTAAACTGGTAATGAACTCGCGTCTGGGTATCAGCTCTTGTGCGTGCTGCGTGAGTAGTGATTTATGTTTTACGAGTCATTGTGCACCAAGTTATTTTTGCGTATACTCAAAGTGGTTCCGCGCATTTGTAGCGAAACATTAAGATAAAAAAGAAATGAAGTAACTCTTATCTATATTACATAACTGGGCGCAAGGGCCACATTTTGAAATAGACAAGGGACTATGAACTTGGAGGTTTACATGTAGCATCGTCTTAGTTGCTGCGCATTCCATGTTCAAGGGATGCTTGTTCCGTCTAAGCGCTTAAGGGTGTATGCGCCTTTTCCCAGGCTTCATGAATAATATAAGGACCTTCCCACTTAGGTGCTAGTTTTCCAGGACGTTCGGCGTTAGATGCCTCATTGTCGCGTAGAACAAAGTCACCGGGTAAGAAGGTGCATATGCGGACTCGCGCGTTGTAGTATTTCTCTAGTTTGGACTTGTATTTTGCTTCATTGATGGCAGCGTTTTCACGCCTTTCTTTTAGCAAGTCCAAGTCTATCATGCGCTCCTCCTCGTTGTTTTGTTTTTGCGCAGCTAACATGGCGATGATTGGAGGCTCATTTCTGCAGGAATTACTGTCTCCGTCCCATACACAAGGCTGAAGGGGTAGAAGAGATTATAAATGAGTACACATTAAATTTAAACTAAATAATAATTATCTATAGTTAAGTAGAAGAGATTAAAGAAAATAAAATCTAGTAAGATAGTTATCTATAATTAATTAAAGAGATTAAATTACATAATAATTATCCATAAGATATTAAATTAAATAATATTTAGTAGGAGAGTGATCTATGATTAATTAGAAGAGATTAAACTAAAATAATAATTATTTATAAGACTTGGCTTAATATGATGACAAATGTCTCACAAATGGTTTACTTTATTATATAGTATAGATATAGTAAGATGAACCTCACTGCTAGGATTCATTACAAATGGTTAAGACTTTAGAAAGTAAGTGTAGGAAGGAATTTTAGTCACGAGATTTTGTGATTTGTAGTTGAGAATGATATAGTGGTATTTTTGTAAATGAGAGAACTTTGAAAGTATCAGCAGAAAGTTGAATGGAAAGATCGTACAAAAATGTTGCGCTTCATTTGAACGGGATATATTTAATAACACTGCTCGAAAACGAATCCAATTGAAAGGCGTAGTAAGATTACCGGTCGTTGTATTCTTAACCAATCAAACCCCTTTACGAAACCCCAAGCATAGCATTTGTCATTGAAGTCGAATAGGTCTTTAACAAATTGTACAACTCAACTCAATTTACAAGACATTTCACACCCAACTAAAAAGCCACTGCTAAATCTAATAAGAAAATGTACACCCAAAAAACACGTCATCTACCCCATCATCTACATTGCAGCAAAAAGAACAGCCTTGTTCGAAGAGGTAACGACCTCGTCAGCCGAACCAACAAGCTATGACCCTTACGCTCCGATCCTTTCATATTATCGTAACTCATCCTAAGTTCATGACTTGCAACATCATGGGTCCCACTGGATCACCAACTCTGGTAGTAACAAGATCTGGTGGGAATACACGTCACCAACTCCAAAAGGTATAAATTCCACCATCATAAATCCATAAAAAGGTAGGTTGGCATTTACACCGAATCACCCCTTTTCTATCATTTTTTTCTTTTCATCCACAAATACTTATTTTCAAGCTAGCGTGTGCAAACAAAAAGACTCTCTCTCCCTGTGACGAGACTAACTGGCCCCAGATCTTTCTATAATGGTCCCGGATCTTTCTTCTCCATTGCAAGACTAGTTTTTGGATCTTCACCTCTCGAACACAGGTTAAATAAGAGAGGAATTCGATTACTAATCATTTTCCACGGAAAGTGGTCGTTGGATATCCCAATCAAAACCATCAATCACTTTTGTTAGAGAAATCAAAAGAATTAGCGTCGTTACATAAATTCCCGACTCATTTACCACATTACCCCTTCTAAGCGCGCATTCAAGTTCAAGCTTAACGAGATGTTGGGGTATGTCCCAAGCAAAGCCATCCATAATCAAACAATTTCAGTTGGATTCAAATCTTCAATGCATATATATTCAAGCACTACTTTTATACTAGCTTGTATAGTATTACAATCAAATACACAATTAGCTTTTAAGATGCGAAGAATAGTAAAGTAATTGCCGGATTCTACTCAGTGTTCATAAAATAAAAGAAAAATGTAACATGATATATATATATAACCAGATCAAAACTAAATGAAAGAGCAAACATACAACAATAATAATTGTGGCAGAAAAATGAAACATCCTGTCAATCTGGATGAAATATTTCTATATTCACAAAATAAATGCAAAATATTTGTAGCCTAAAGTACGACAACAATTAATTTTAGATTATCCTCCACAACTACAATCAAAAGTTAAAAAAAAAACTGCAGCATCACAGAACCACTCAATACTTGAAAAATTAAAGCTCCACGAAACACACCTCCATTCGACATTCGATTCTCGAAATTCATATCAAATCTGCCACATTCATGGGCATTTCATCAATCTGGGTACTGTAGTATTGCTCTATGTCTCTCAGAATCTTTATATCATCCGTTTTCACGAAATTTATAGCAACACCCTGCACATCATTTTAAAACAATATTTCATATGAACTTAAGATTAAAAAAACTCCTAGAAAATACAATTATACAATTAACATGAAAAGCCCATTAAATGCTCAATCCATTGGGCCGTTCCTCAATTAGCAGCCCAATGAATTGGACATTTAGCGGTGGGTCAGTGGGGCTTTTCCTTGTCGATTAAAACTTTAGTGGGCTGAAAACTCCATGGTGAATCAGCACCAATCCAGATAACAAATAGCCCAAAGACAGATGATGAATCAAATTATCATGTCACGATTTAATAGAATTTGAATTTATGACTTATATCAGAACAGAAGTCAAATTACTAAAATCTCCACTTCACATTGGAGATTGTGGATCATATTAACTCTTTATATCCATAATTTAAAAAAATATAATTCCATTAGAGACAAGAATAATATATTTAAGAAAAACGGTCTAGAGAACATAATTCTAGTTTACCTTTCGTCCAAAACGACCAGATCGACCAATACGATGAATGTAAAGCTCTCTGTTATTTGGGAGGTCATAATTAATAACCAGAGAAACCTGAAACAGAGTATTAAAGAACATGTTAGATGGTAATCATGACCTCACATAATAAGATAAAAGTGTTGACTTGCCTGTTGAACATCCAATCCCCTGGCCCACACATCTGTGGTAATCAAGACACGAGTAACACCAGATCGAAATTCTTCCATTATCGCATCTCGCTCCTTTTGAGGCATGTCTCCATGCATTGCCGATACAGTAAAGTTGTTCTCACGCATCTTCTCAGTTAACCAATCCACCTACACACAGTACAAAGTGAAACAAGATTAAGAATTAACCCCATATAATATTGAAATAGGTCAAGCAACAAAATTAATTACCTTTCGCTTTGTGTTACAGAAGATTACAGCTTGGGTAATTGTAAGAGTATCGTATAGATCACAGAGAGTATCAAACTTCCAATTTTCTCTTTCAACAGCAACAAAGAACTGCTTTATTCCCTACCATAGTAAACAAGATAAATTAAAACACAAATACCTATTGGCAGACAAAATATAGTACTTATCAAAGCAGCATATGTGGTACCTCAAGAGTCAATTCATCACGCTTAACAAGAATTCTGACAGGATCGGTCATGAATTTGCTAGTCATCTCCAATATTTCATTAGGAAGTGTAGCAGACACCAAACAAACCTGCACCAATGATACATATACACAGTCACACACACATATATATACACACATATACATAATACATAGATATCACACACACACACACACATATATAGGGGAGGGTTTAAATGAGAACGTTAAATATCGCGAGAACCGTGAGAACGAATGAAAAAACCACTAGAACTTGGTCAAAAACAAGTGAAATTCAAAATTTCTTTTTACACTTGTCATTATTATTCAAATACAATTCTAAAAATTTAATTTACACATTTAAATATACGTGAATTCGGAAATAAAGAAAATTTTTACACATGTGTAGGTTTTCCATTTATACATGTGTAAATTTGTTATATTTACACGTGTAAAAAATCTGATAAGAGTGATTTTGAGAGGAGAAATGAATTATTTGATGTTGTAATTCCTTTTTTTGATTGTTGTATTTTAATTAAAATAAAATAATGATTGTATTAAAAAAAATGGTTTTGATTGGTTTTCTCACTCGTTCTCACGGTTCTCGCAATATTTAGCGTTCTCAAGATAACCCTCCCCTATATATATGCCAAATAGCTCTATCAATTCCTTTAAACATGACTAGTTGTAGAAAAAGAAAAAAATGTAGATCGCCTGAAGCTCTGGTGGAAGGTATCGGTAAACATCATAAATTTGATCCTTAAACCCTCGGCTCAACATTTCATCAGATTCATCCTGTTGACATTTAGGAAATACGTACATTATTGTAAAGAATGCATCATAACGTAAAGTTGCAAAACTTAGACGTGCAAGTATCAATACTAGATTTAAATGTGAAAGAGATAGATAACGCACAAGAATTAGCAATTTAATGGCTCTAGTTCTCAATGTTCTTCTCTTGATCATGTCACAGACTCTACCGGGAGTTCCAGAAACGACATGAACTCCATTTTCTAACTTTCTAATATCCTCCCCCACACTTTTTCCACCAATGCATGCATGGGCTTGTATGCTGATGAAATCACCAATAGCCAGTATTTGTTTCTCTGTTTGAGCTGCAAGTTCTCTTGTAGGTGACAAAATAAAGCTTGGACCCTGTAAATGAAGTTGAGAAATTGAAAATGCCGTTATACAGCTAAGAAAACTAAAAGAACAAGAACAGGTAATCAAATTTTGCAATATAGAAATAAGTCAATAACCATTGTAAAAAAACGTAAGCCAGTTAACCAAGCATGAGCAAACCATGGTTTGAAAGCATGAATGCGATCTAATGTGTTTTGATCCTAAAAGCCTATGCATGATGCACGATGTACAAAGCGCAAGCATAACGTAATTGCGGTGATCGTTACTCAAAAATACTAAAAAATTATTTGTAGACAATATATTAACTTGTAAACTTTTAAACACTAAAATACATAAGATATTCTCATCATCTCTACTCATATTTGTTCAATCTATGGTCTAATTTGTTCTTAAACTAAAAACTCATAGCTCAATCCATGGTCAGAGATTCATTCAATCAGATTTGAAAAACTCGCACCCATTTCAATCACAGTCCAATTTGCGCAATACTTGTCAGCTGCATAAAGCGCAGCATCATGCGATGCGCGAGTCATGGGATCACACTGCGCATCGTAATTGCGACACCACGTCAGGTGATACGTGCACTATCCGCTCCTGATGTGTACATTTTAAGAACCAAAGAACAAACCGAAAATGTTAACATCATCTTGTAATCCAAAAGTTAGCTAGTCACAAATAAACAAATAAATCCTAGATATTATAAAATCCTTTAGGTCAAATAACCTAAATTAAGTACATCAGAACTAAACAAACAGTAAGCTCACTTTCAACTCTACTTGCAACTTACAACAATAATATGATGTTAATATTGCCAGATAACATAAATTAGTACATAAAAAACTACAATAATTAGAGTAATAAATTGCCATCTAACAAGAGGGAAGATACTTCAAAACTGGCCCTAAATTCCAAACCTATGGTTTCTATTCAAATTAAATAAATAAAAATACAATGAAACAAACAAATGATTAAATATATTTAAAAACAAAACATACTCTCTGGAAGAGGTGTCAACAATCTGGCAAACAGTAAGCGCAATCATGGAGGTTTTTCCGGTACCAGACTGAGCCTGAGCAATGACATCACGGCCTTCAATAATTGGGCGTACAGCTCTCTGTTGAATTGCCGAAGGTTTTTCGAACCCGTGTTGATAGATTCCACGGAGGAGATCGTCCTTAATTCCCATCTGATCGAAGGTCATGATTGGCTCCACTCCTTGCGATGTTTCAAACACCAGCTTCTCGTCGTCCACCATCATGTTCCGCCGCCCTCTGTTCGCCGGTACCACCGACGTTCCCGCCATCGTGTGGTTGTTTTAGGGTTCCGATTTGGGGCAAGTGAAAAGCTCGGACTGATTTTTGAGAAACAGACGTGACTACGTGAGGTTGTGCAGTTGCTATTTAGGGTTTATTATAGACCAAGTTTGGATTTGCCATTTGGCCCCTTTAATATATTTATATTTATATTTTAGCAATAGAGAAACTATTATAAAACTACGTCGTCATAGTGGTTCTAGTCAAGAATCACTATGAGTCCGTACTTTTAAAATTTTACTTCTAGGTACCTTCGCTTTTAGGTTTGTTACACTATAACTCTCCTCACTCTAACAACAATCAGGATTTCTTTGTAAAATGGTTAATGGCAAGAGTTGGGGTGGAGGGCATAATTGTCTTTTCACCTCAAAATCGAACCCTAAACTAATATTGTCCTCAATGTGCTCATTTCCCATCTGTATGAGAGGTAATGATTACTCCTTGATCTTGATTGGTGATTGTTAAAAGGTTAACATTTGTAGCCGGAATTCATGTCAATGTTACCCTCAGCCACCATATGTTGATTTAAGGGTAGTGTTGAACTTCTGGAACAACATTAACTTCGATTTTCGGTTTGAACGAGGAGTTAGGGACGATAGGATCAAGTAAGGGTAAACAAATAAGGATTTTTTTGTATGATGTTGATTCTTAATTATATTTAAACAGTTGATTAGGACAGTTTTAACATTTGATTAAGGTCTTTGTAATAAGGGTTTTATGTTGAGAATATAATAAGCATAACTGTTCATTTAGTTTTAATTTTTGAAGAATACGAACACGAGTTATCATGAAAAAATAGATTAAGTGATACATAAATTGTTCAAGGTGTATATTATTCGTAGTATAATGATTGAAAATGAAACTTATAAATAAGTGTTCCAGTGGCGTTGGTAATCGTACGTATGCAATCTCAAGCTATTTATTTGACCATCACATTTTTAAATGTATAGGAATGTTAGGTTTTGCGTAAACCTTTTAAGATGACAATTTTACCATTTAGTAGTGAAATCGTTACCTACCCCCTCACGTCACTATCTCGTCCTCAGAATCGGATCATCAATTATGGTAAATGGGATCCTCTAAATCACTCGTGGTGTATCCACATGTATGTACATTTTGTTGGTGTCATTTAGACATCTAGCACACAAGTTTGCCTACCGTCACTATGGAGGGGAGGAGATAAAGAAAGAGAAATGATATGGTTATATACAAAGCGCGACCAACATGCACAAAAACTTGAAACCCATACCATATAAATGAAATTTGTAACATCTGGCCCTTTCGCCACATATATTGTCCATTTTGCCTTCGATGGGTTGTCCATCTAGGATATAGGAACTCACGGATTTGTTTTTTGGTTACCCGGTGGAAACTTTCTAGGTGGTCACCCATCCTAGTTTCACTCCCACCTGAGCACGCTTAATTGTGGAGTTTTCCTGTGCTCCACAACGAGCTAAGCCTAAAACGCGTTGGTGATTAAGAAGCGTGACATTCTAATAAACCAAGAATCTATCCTGACCACAACAGATATGGGATTTGCGTAGAGTGTGTAACACCCCGACCCACAGCGGAATAAGAGTCGGGGCATAATTGGGTTATCACCAAAGCTCATGATATTTACTAAAATGTTTCATATTTATTAAATTCAAATTACAACTTCAATATTTCAAACCAGTCCATACAATTACAAGGAAAAAGTAACTAAATAAACAATCCAAAGCCTAAACTGATTTATTCTTCTAGGCCGTCCTATATGTTTCTTGTTGCAACTGGATCACTTGTATCATGTGTAAAAATGGGGGTTTTTTGGGTCAACAAAAGTTGGCGAGTGAACCTTGTTAGAAAACATTTATTATTGATTTCTTGTTGTATTTAATATGGAAAAATTGTGCAATAATCATATGTGAGAAAACGTAAATAAACATACAATAACAAACCACCTTGCATGAGTATATGACATGAATGATAATGTATATGTTGGCAATGTCACGTTCCGCTCATAGGTAATGGGGAACGGACGGCCTATGATGATGTATGTGCGATCAAAGCTCAATCAAACGGAGCCGATCGTATGTTGGCAACGTCACGTTCTGCTCATAGGTAATGGGGAACGGTTCCGCTCATAGGTAATGGGGAACAGACGAGCCTATGATGATGTATGTACTGAAAATGATAAATTAAATCTAAACATTAACCACACAAACAATTGATACATATTGGACACACATTTGATCATGGATATGATGGATGCACAAGTGTTTAAATGTAATAAATAATAAATGACACATGATACACCCTAAAATGTGATTAAAACGGGGAATTTGTAGAGATTCACTCACATTGGGTGCGTTCGTTAGATGATGTTGAATGCGCACGAGTTTAGAGAGTTGATCGACGAGGAATAACTAACCTAAATAATAACGAAAAGGTACGGTAGATTAGTGGATTTTATTAACAATTTTAATTGGATTTTTAGATTTATTTTTGTGAGTTTAAGGTCATTTTCTAACTTTAAAAATATTATTTTTAAGTATTTTTAATTGATTTTTAAATTAAATAAATAAATAAAAATATAAAAAAATGTTGACTTTTGGGTTGACCGTTGACCGGTCCGTTGACCGGACCGTTGACCGGTCGGACTGTGGTGTAAGTGCACTGAGTGAGGTTCGAACTTGTGACCTCCCGTACGCGTGCACGCAGCTCTACCAACTGAGCTACGTGTCTAACCCGAAATATTCTATGTTTTAATTATATATATATACTAATTAAATGTTTAATTTATTCGGTTTATATTAAAAGAATTTAAATGGTTGAACCGGTTTGCAGGGAGCCGGATCGAACTCGGGTCCCTCGGTTTGTAAGCGCCTGTGTGACTTATCTATTAAACTTACAGTTTTTATTAATCTTAAAAACATCCTGGGTCCTACTCTGATTCAGTAACAAAAAAATTGGTTTTAATTCGGAAAGCCGGTGCGTTTGTAAGATTCGAACTCGTGACGTGCGCTATGTGTTTGCACACAGTCCACCGCTGGACTGTGTGTCTAACCCGGTTTAATATTCAATTTATATAATACTTATACACAACGTCGACTTCGTCTTCTTTGTTCAAAGACACAGATAATTGATATTCGACTGTTCTTGTTTAATTCGATTAACGAAACTTTTAAATGATTGAAATGTAATGGATAGAGAGCGTTTTGGAAATAAATGTACCGAAACAGATGTTTTTCTCAGAACTCCGGCAAAGATCGTCGGCTCTGTTTTGTGAATTCCGTCTGATCGGATCAATTAACAGTTTTGATCAACTAATTGTGAAATTGATTCAAATGGTTCCCAACATGTTTACAACAAGAGATTCCTTGAGTTAAATCAAATGGTTCCCAACATGTTTACTCCCCTCTACCGTTTGATCGAGCACTACATTCGTGGCCTTCCGCCACAGATTCAAGACCCTGTAATAAGTACCAAGCCTGCAACTTTGGAAGCAGCAATGGAGCTAGCAACAGAGCTCACCGAGAACCGAATCCGAAACAAAGACTTCAAGGAGGAGAAGAAGAAGGATAAAGAATCGACTGAAACCTCCGACTCCACTCAAACCGAATCCCCTTCTCAACCCAATCCTAAGAGAAGAAGAGTCGGGCGACTTTTCGCTGCTACTCAACGAAATCAACCAGTTTTTCATGCCATACCCATTCGAGCTATCCCAATCACCCAAGTGGCACCCAACTCAGCTTACCCAAATAAGAAACCATATCTTGGACCTCACCCTCGATGCAACAACTGTTTTTATCACCATCCCCATACTTTACCTTGCCGGCTATGTACAGCTTGTGGACGCTATGGTCATTTGAACAATGTTTGTCGCACCTTTCAAAACCAAACCTCTTCCCCTACTCAAAACATGGCCCAAACTTATTATCAACCCCAATACCCCATGTTCCCATATGCTCGAGCTTGCTTCAATTGTGGCGACCCTACCCACTTTAGAAGCATATGCCCTCAATTGGTTAACGTTATCAACACTCAAGCCCAATCAAACCCAGTTAACCAAGTAAACCAAGAAAACCCAACCACTATGCCACCAGCAAGACAAAGAGTCTTCAATATCAACGCCAATCCTGTCGAAGATAATGACGGCCCAAACGAAGATACTCAGCTAGTCCTCTTCGCTGAAGATCCAGATTCAACTCCTATCGTTTAGTTTTATGTTTTTATCACATGTGTAGACTGTTAGAGTAATTATGGTATATTATATATTATATATTGTTTTCAGTATATGCTTTTGCTGAGGCCGCAGCTCCCCATCCATCGAGGTTGAGTTTGATCCCCATTTTATTATGCGGTTGATCAGGGCGTGCCCGCACGATCGGCTCCGTTTGTTTGAGCCTTGATCGGTTATTTCATTTTACATTTCAATACATGCAATACGTTCGGCTCCGTTTGATTGAGCCTTGAGCGCACATTTCAATTTACATTTCCAGTTCATGCAATACGTTCGGCTCCGTTTGATTGAGCCTTGAGCGCACATTTCAATTTACATTTCCAGATCATGCAATACGTTCGGCTCCGTTTGATTGAGCCTTGAGCGCACAGACAATTTCATTATCAGTATCTTGTGGTTGTGGTGTTTGTAGTAGAGTCGCATCGAACTAACCATAACTTGTGGATAAAGTCAACGAAAATTTGACAAGGATATGGTGGATACGCCGATGGTACTTCCTATATATAAGTATTCTTGTCAAATGATCGGAGGCATTATCAGGCGGTTATGAGAGGTTCCATGCATAGGCTGATTGTGTGATGGTTGTTTAGATTAAGTTGTTCAATTTCAGTACATTCAATACGTTCGGCTCCGTTTGATTGAGCCTTGAGCGCACATACAATTTCATTCAATACGTTCGGCTCCGTTTGATTGAGCCTTGAGCGCACAGACAATTTCATTATCAGTATCTTGTGGTTGTGGTGTTGTAGTAGAGTCGCATCGAACTAACCATAACTTGCGGATAAAGACAATGAAAATTTGACAAGGATATGGTGGATACGCCGCAGGTACTTCCTATATATAAGTATTCTTGTCAAATGATCGGAGGCATTATCAGGCGGTTATGAGAGGTTCCATGCATAGGCTGTTTGTGTGGTTAAGTTATTCATATTCAGTACATGCAATACGCTCGGCTCCGTTTGATTGAGCCTTGAGCACACAATTTCAATTTCAGTACATTCAATACGTTCGGCTCCGTTTGATTGAGCCTTGAGCGCACATCCATTTCATTTTCAGTACATGCAATACGATCGGCTCCGTTCGATTGAGCCTTGATCGCCCAGATATATTTCATTTCAGTATTTTATGTTTGTTGTATTGGTTGTAGAGTTATAGGACTAATCATAATTCACTGATAAAACCAATGAAAATTTGACAAGAATATGGTGGATACGCCGCTGGTACTTCCTATATATAAGTATTCTTGTCAAAGGATCAGAGGCATTATCGGACGGTTATGAGAAGTTCTATGTAGGATTTATTAGCTTCTTGGTAACCAATCATAACTTGTGGATAAAACTAATGAAAATTTGGCAAGAATATGGTGGATACGCCGCTGGTACTTCCTATATATAAGTATTCTTGCCAAAGGATCAGAGGCATTATCAGGCGGTTATGAGAAGTTCCATGTAGGATTTAGTATTGCCTTGGTTGGAATTTGTGTTACATCTATATCATCATGTTATTTAAAGAGATTGGATTGTGTTCCATTTCTACATAAACTAACCTCTCCATCATAACAAACGAGAGAGGAACTTCCACCATTCAAACATATATGCTATCAGAATGTGAATTCAAATATTTGCTGTTGTGTTTATTCATGTTCAAATATTTGCTGATGTGTTTATTCATGTTCGAATAATAGCTGTTGTGTTTACTTATGTTCAAATATCAGCTGTTGTGTTTTATTTATGTTCCATATAGGTTGTAATGTTAGAAGTTTTTGCCTTAGGGTATAACCATACTTTCCCAAACGTATCTAAACTCTTATGCATGATATCATTTTTAGCAAATCATTTCTGCGTATCAATACTTATACAATAGGCAACAAAAAGCGATTCCTGAATAGGGTACTTAACCCTTACAAGGAACGTTACCGCCTCGAACAAAAACTTAAACCCTCATTTTTTTGAGCATACAACTGTCAAACTAAACATCATCATCCTTTTAGTAAAAATACATCATTATTTAAATTTCGGGACGAAATTTCTAAAAAGCAGGGATACTGTAACATCCGTCAAAAAACGGATTTACCAAACCCGCTCCGTTTATCAACCGAACAGTCAGTCAAAAATTTCCTTGCGAATTAAATGCCCAAAATATTTTTAAACGATCCGTAATCAATTATTATACGGGAATATATATTTAGTTTTTGAAAAACTGTTGAAAATCGCAAAATAAAAATGAAAGTACTCTGCCGGGTTTCGAACCCGGGTCTGTACCGAATCAGTTCAAGACTTATCTCACACACACAAACCACTGCGCCACTTGTTCTGTTTGATAAATAATAGAATCATTTAAATCATAAAGTAACGTTATAAATTCAAAACCGGCGCCCAAACAGTTCAGTCGTCGGAATCCCGGAAATCTCGCGAGTCTTAACTACAATTTACGTTATAACGTAAACCATTAACAAGACATCGGTTATAACCGATGTTTGAAGTCCGCGACCAAAACCATAACCGCCGGGAAATTTAAATCAGTGAATCCAGTCGGAAATCAGACCAAATACACCTCGATTTTCCCCTATAAATTCACCCTCAGTCCATTGAAAACCTTTTCGCTCAAAACCACACTCTTTCTCGGCGAAAACTCCCTCGCCGGAACTTTTCTGTTCGTCGCCGGAAAACCGATTTCCTTATTTCTGAACCTCACTGAACCTCCTAAGTTTATACCGAAGTCACCCTTACCTTTTCCAAGCTTTCCGGAGACTCGCTGCTGCAAGACACCTGACGCCGGAGCTTATTGCTGTCGCCGGAGTTCTGCCGGAAAACAGAGGGTCCAGTCGGTATACCTCTTTCGCTTATTTTCTTTATCTTATCACCTTTATCTCACCTTAATGGACTGTAAAACGCTAATGAAACTTGAATAAAAACTCGAACCAGTCAGATTTTACCTCTGGTTATATTTCAGTGAAGAAGACGATGTATTCGTTATCATATAAGTTTAATATAAATCATGAAATTAATCGGGTTAGACACACAGTCCAGCGGTGGACTGTGTGCACATAAAACGCTAAACGTCTCAAGTTCGATTCCGGTTTCACACACGCTGCCTTAATAAAAATCAAATTTTTTGTTTAACTGAACCGGAGTCGATACTGGTATATGTTAAGTATATTGATAACCGGAATAATAACCAAGTTAGACACACAGTCCAGCGGTGGACTGTGTGTTTGTTTATATCACTGGTCACGAGTTCGAGTCCGGTCTTCTGCACCGACTCGGACAATTATCTCTTCTTTTTAAATAAGGCAGAAAAGGAAATAACTAATTAGTATTTAAGTATAATAAAAATCGAATTATATAACATGTTGAACACACAGTCCAGCGGTGGACTGTGTGTTAGATTAAACCACAGGTCCCGGGTTCGAGACCTGTGGAGTGCACGACCGTTTCGCTTAAAATGTTTTTAAAATAAAATGAATTTCGGTTTAATCTAATTAATATATATATATAATTAAAATCAGATATATAACGGGTTAGACACGTAGCTCAGTTGGTAGAGCTGCGTGCACGCGTACGGGAGGTCTCGGGTTCGAGCCTCACTCAGCGCACAATAATATGCCATCGAACCGGTCAACGGTCAGGTCAACGGTCAACGGGCTGGTCAACGGTCAGAAAAAAATCAATTTTTTTTAATTAATTTTATTTAATTATTTTAATTAAAAATAACATTTTTAAGGTTAGAAAATAGCCTCAAACTCACAAAAATACACCCAACAATCCTACTAAAATAGATTAATAAAACCCGTTTACTTACCAAACCATAATGCGATTTATCTAGGTTAAATCTCACTCGTGGTTAAAACCACTTCGCGTGCATTCAACGTCATCAACCGAACGCACCCACTGTGAGTGAATCTTACAACTCCCCCTTTTAAATTACACGTTTTGGGGTGTGTCATGTGTTATGAAAATAATTAATTTATTTATTTAAACTTGTGCTATACCACATCATGATTTAAACTTAGATTGTTTTTATTGTTGTGATTTACTTATATTCCTTTTGTCAAATTATATGAAACTCATACATTAAGCCCATCAGTTCCTCGTGTGAGACGAGTAGAACATCGCGTGCTTCAAATCAAATTCATTATTGTTCATGTGTGTATCATTGAGTTTATATTGTTTGTAGTTGTGTCATTCATGTTATCATGTTCATGCAATTCATTCATTAGGCCCCTCAGTTCCTCGTGAGAGACGAGTTGAGCATCGCGTGCCTCTAATTGTTCCATTATTGTTCATGAGTGTTTCATTTAATATCTTATGATTGCTGATTAAGTTACATCTAATTTTACTCATGTTTGGTTGTGCACATATTTCATAATCAATTTAAATAAATTTGTTCAAATGTTTTCCATAGGATTCACTCGCCAACATTATGTTGATCCAAAAAACCTTTTTACACATGATACGGGTGAACAGGTTGAAGCAAGGAAAACATAGGATATGCCTTAGAAGAGAACAAAGAAGTTTAGATTGTTAGTTAGATCATGTTGTAGCAATCATTGTAAATTTCTATAAATTTGTATTAATGAATATGAAACGCTTAATAAATGTCATGAGCTTTGATGATAACCCAATCATGCCCCGATCACCTTTTCCGCTGCGGGTCGGGGTGTGACAATAGGTGCGCCACAGAGTTTTTGTTTAAGGGTTTGGAAGGCTTCTTCCTGTTTAGGTCCCCATAAGAAGGGTTTTCCTTTATGTGTTAAAGCCGTGAGTGGTACAGCAATACGGGAGAAATTTGCAATGAAACGGTGATAATAACCAGCCAAACCAAGAAATGATCTTACTTCGGTAGGTGTACGTGGCGCTTGCCATTCCTGCACTGTCTTGATCTTCGAGGGATCAACATGAATTCCCTTGTCATTGACGACGTGTCCAAGGAATTGTACTTCCCTTAACCAGAATTCACATTTCGAAAACTTAGCGTACAGTTTTTCTGTCCTTAAGAGTGTAAGGATGAGTCGAAGGTGCCGTTCATGATCAGACTTAGACTTTGAGTAGATGAGGATGTCATCGATGAAGACTATGACAAAACGGTCGAGATAGGGTTTGCAGACTCTGTTCATTAGATCCATGAAGACAGCTGGGGCGTTGGTTAAACCAAATGGCATGACCATGAATTCGTAATGACCATAACGAGTTCGGAAGGCTGTCTTTGGGACGTCTTCTTCATGTACTCTGAGTTGATGATAACCAGAACGAGGGTCGATTTTTGAAAAACAGGTGGCGCCTTGAAGTTGGTCAAGAAGATCATCGATGCGAGGTAATGGGTAGCGGTTCTTAACCGTTAACTTGTTGAGTTCTCTGTAGTCGATACACATGCGAAACGTTCCATCTTTCTTCTTCACAAAAAGGACAGGTGCACCCCAAGGCGATGAGCTAGGACGTATGAATCCTTTGTCAGTCAGCTCTTGCAGTTGACTAGCCAGCTCTTGCATTTCGGATGGGGCTAACCTATAAGGAGATTTTGCAACTGGTGTAGCTCCAGGTATAAGATCAATGCGGAATTCGACTTCTCTCACGGGAGGAAGTCCTGAAATGTCGTCAGGAAAAACTTGCGGAAAATCTTTTACTACTTGGATGTCTTCGAGTTTCTTCTCATTGGTTCCCTTTTTGATGACATGAGTTAGGAATGCGACATAATTCTTACGGAGATATTTTCGGGCTTGAAGACAGGACATTAATTTGAGTCCTTTCGAAGGGGTTTCTCCAAAGATTCGTAGAGTCTGACCGTTTGTAAGAGGAATGCGAATGAACTTTTCGCGGCATACTACTTCAGCATGATGTTGGCTGAGCCAGTCCATACCAATTATAATGTCGAAACTTCCCAACTTCATAGGAATGAAGTCAACTGGAAAATCGTGATCGTTTAGGGTGAGAGTACAATTGCGTATAATAGAGTTTAATGAGACCGGTTTTCCGTCAGCAACTTCTACCGTTATGGATTCCATGAGTTTATCACGAGTTTGGTTGAGGATGGGTTCAAATTCTAAGGACACAAAACTCTTATCCGCGCCAGTATCAAATAACATGGATGCATAACTACCATTGATGAGAAACGTACCGTTAACCACATTGTTGTCAGCCCTAGCTTGATTTGCGTTGATGTTGAAAGCTCTTCCTCTTGCAGGTGGAGGAGCTTGGTTAGCCTGGTTTACTGGATTAGCTTGAGCTTGGGCATGGATGATGTTCACCAGGCGTGGACAGGTGTTCCTGAAGTGGTTCAGGTCTCCACAGTTGTAACAAGCCCGCATAGGTTGCATCATGGGATAGTTGGGTTGGTAGTAGGATTGGGCTACATGTTGGGTAGGTGGTAGGAGTAAAGGTTGTTGGGCTTGACCCACTATCTGATGGTGGGTTTGGGTTGAGGGTTGATTGCGGTTCGTTCGCTGAAGCGCGCGACAGGTTTGAATGGTGTGACCTGCGCGGCCACAGCCGGTGCAATGTTGGCAGGGATGATCAGGAAAGTGATGGTATTGGCAACGGTTGCATTTTGGGTAGGGGCCGGAGTATGGCTTTTTATATGGTGCAGATGAGGGGGCAACTTGGGTGATGGGTGCAGCAGGGATAGGGAAATTTGTTTGTGTAACAGCAAAGTTTCTGGTGTATCGTTTCCTCTTACTAGCAAACTTTGAGGAGGAGGTGGAATGGTTTGAAGTTTGGCCCTCAATGAGGGCTTTCTTTTTCTCGTCCTTAAATTTGCCGTTACGAATACGATTCTCGGTAAGCTCGGTAGCTAGTTCCATAGCAGCTTCAAGTGTTGCAGGCGAAGTGCTTAGAACTGAGTCTTGAATTTTCGAGGGGAGGCCTCGAATATAGTGTTCGACTAAGCGGTATACTTGGGTGAACAAGTTGGGGATCATTTGGTTCAACTCTAGAAACCTTTTGTTGTAAGAAGTATGATCTCCTTCCTTTTGCTTTAACGAGTGGAATTCATCCTCTACCTTTTTTATCTCGCTTCTTGGACAGAAGCGTCTCGTCATGATTTCCCTTAACTCCTCCCATGTTAAGGCCATTGCATCTTCGATTCCCCTCTTACCTTTTTCTGTATTCCACCAGGTAAGAGCTACTCCAAATAGTCTCCCGGTTGCGTAACGTACCTTGCGATCCTCGGGACAATCGCAATTGAGGAATGTGTTTTCCATTTCCTCAAACCAGTGGAGGAGAGCAGTGACACCTTCGGTCCCTTCATATTTCGGGGGATTGCAAGACTTGAAGTGTTTGTAAGAGCACTTTTTGGAGGAGGGTTGTCGACGTTCTGGTCGTCTTGATTGGGAGGGTTGATGTCACACCCCGACCCGCAGCGGAATAAGAGTCGGAGCATAATTGGGTTATCACCAAAGCTCATGACATTTACTAATATGTTTCATATTTAATAAAGTCAAAGTTACATTTCCAAATATCCAAACATGTTCATTCAATACAAAGAAAATAAACCAAACATAACAATCCCAACTCTAAATCGTTTTATTCTTCTAGTCCAAGTCCTATGTGTTCCTAGCTGCTGCTGGTTCACCTGTATCATGTGTAAAATGGGGGTTTTTGGGTCAACATAAGTTGGCGAGTGAACCTTATTAGATAAACATTTATTAATGAATTACTTGTTAGTTTATCAATGAAAAATTGTGCATAATCATAGATGAGCAAATGTAAATAATCAAGCAGTGGCAAATAGCAGTCACAACTATAACATACAATAACATATGACAACATACATGAACATACCTACATCATACGATAAATAACATAAATGAAACTGTGCGATCAAGGCTCAATCAAACGGAGCCGATCGTATTGCATGTACTGAAAATGAAAATGTCTGTGCGATCAAGGCTCAATCAAACGGAGCCGATCGTATGTGGGCACGCCAGGTTCAACCTCATAATGAAATGGGAACATGCTCAACGCTCATAATGTAATGGGGAGCGGCGGCCTATGAAATTGCATGTACTGAAAATAATAAACTTGCATCCAACAATAACTACACAATAGAAACAAACTGAATACACTAGTTCATGATATGATGTATGCACAATGGGTTAAGTATAATATATATATCAAGACACATGATACACCCCAAAACGTGATTAAACGGGGAATTTGTAAAGATTCACTCACATTGGGTGCGTTGGATTGGAGATGGTGAGATGCGCACGAATTAGATGAGCGAACAACGAGAAATACTAACCTAAATAATAACGGAAAAATATATTAAATGAGTGGATTTTATTAAGGATTTTAATGAAATTTTTAGATATATTTTTGTGAGTTTAAGGCTATTTTCTATCTTTAAAAATGTTATTTTTAAGTATTTTTAATTGATTTTTAAATTAAATTAAATAAATAAAAATATAAAAAAAAAATTGTTTTTTTTGCGTTGACGTTGACCGTTGACCGTTGACCTGTTGACTTGTTGACCGGTTCGGTCGGGACATGGTTTGCGCTGGGTGAGGCTCAACCCGAGACCTCCCATACGCGTGCACGCAGCTCTACCAACTGAGCTACGTGTCTAACCCGAAATAATCTTGTTTTTAATTATATTTATACACTTATTCAGTTTAACCGAAATTCTTTTTAATTGCAAAAACATTTTAATTCAACGGACCGGTGCTAGTGACGGGTTTCAAACGCGCGACGTATGGCTTAATGTTGCACACAGTCCACCGCTGGACTGTGTGTCTAACCCGGTTATTATCTCAGTTTTTATTATACTTAACAACTAACTGAGTTAACCCGGTTTAGTTTTTAAACAAAAAGGCATTTTATTATATAAGGAGTGCGTATAGCAGGAATCGAACTCGGGACATGCGTATGTATTTTGCACACAGTCCACCGCTGGACTGTGTGTCTAACCCGTTCATTTTACTAGTTTTAAATATACTTATAACTTAATTAGCTTCGTCGTCTTCATTCAAATTACAGTCAACTGCTTTACTAACCCGTTCCTTGTTTTTACGATTTACAAACATTATTAAAGCTTAAATGAAATGGCAGAGACGGTAATTAGAGGTGAACATACCGATGAACGGTTTATGTCAGATTTCCGGCAATGTGTCGGTCCCTTTTTTATGCTCTTCAACTGAACAAGATAATTAACTGTTTTGATTAGTCGATTGTGGAATTGAAGTGATAAACAAACGTTAACGATGTGTTTGAAGATCCTTACCGTTTCACAGACAGAAATAAAGACTTTCAGGGGAGTTCCGGCGAACTGGAATTAGTTGAATACAGCGCCTGAGTTCGATTTCAATTGAGAGGTTTAAGTTAGAAATAGTCTAATAATTGTTGAACTACAACGAATACTGAAAGATTTACCGTTTGAGGATGAATACGGTTTTCCGGCGACTTTTGCAGAAAATTCCGGCGAGCTGTTTTAAGCGTTCTGATGGTCTGAAAATGTGATGAAAGTGAAATGGGATGCTGGTAAGATATTTCTGAGTCGCGAGAGTGGTCTTGAGTTGAAGTATTATGGATTTGATTACTTTTCGGTTATGAAAACCGATAATGATGAGACTTGATGCTCAATCAATTCGAATTGATTAAAGACATCGGTTCATCGGTTATGAACTTTAATACGCGAGAAATCAAACAATTTGACGATTGATTTGCCGATTTCCGTTTCTCAGTTGGCGAAACCGGTTTAACCTAGTCTGTATATAAATCTCATTTGTTTCCTAGAGATAACAGAAAACACAAAGTGGCGGAGTGGTGATGTGAGTGTATGTTAAGTCGTTGGAGTTGTTCTTGGCTGACCCGGGTTGAGTCCCGGCAGCAACATATTTTATTTATTTATTTTGTTTTAACATTTTATCAAATATAATTTTTATAGTTTAGTTTATTTATTAATTATGTATCATTTTAAATCAAAATAATCATAAATATTCAACGTGACTTTTATAACTTGATATTCGATTACAAAACGGAGCGGGTTTTGAAAACCCGATTTTTACAAATGTTCATAACGGGCATATAAGTTGATATCCTACTGATATTACAACTTATTTAAAGTATAATGGCATATAGAACTTGTTTATGACTTATCCGGTTACCCGATATCGCTTATATGCGTACGGTTAAGTATATGTAACTAGTTTACGGAAAATTAACCAAAACGGGTCTAACCTTGTCATTTAAATTTCAAAATCCAGAATATTTAAAGTTTACCCATATTATGCATGTCAAAGTACTTTCGGGTTTAAACTACATTCTATCCGGTCATCGTTTAATCAAGCGCTATACGTTTTGACACTGTACACTACTCGGTCTAAGTCTATGACTTAAATAAGACCGTTGGTATTTAATTGGTTAGCTTATACCATAATCCAGACTAGAGCCTTCCGGTAAATGCTATCTGCACTTAATTCATTTTGGATACGACTGAGATATTAAATCTTGCATTTTAAAACAAGACTAGCTCAGTAAATACTCTTGATTCATTTTCCCTATACGGGCTTGGGATACGGTAAATTATTACCGCTTGGTCGGAAACGGGATCAATCGAATGCTGGATTGTGGCTAGTAAATCCGCATATTTCGTTTTAATCAGTTTTGTTTGATAACTTAAACATCGGGGGTTAACTACCGTGCCTGAATATCCTCGGCTCATTACATTAGATAATGGCCACGACCTTAGCGCGGGATGTAGGCATACACCTGACAGACGCTCAAATGCAAATTACCCAAGACGTTGGGGATAACTCCTCTGTGGGTTCTAAGTGGTGTGTACTTAATCATGTCTCGGTCTCTGTACTGGGCCCTGTATGTATGGACAAACATGTGAATCTCTTCACAAGGTTACAAAGTAACTTTCCCAAGTTATAAAAGATCTGTGCCTTGTGCACTTAAATCTAATTTCTAAAATGTTTTCAAATGAGCCCAGTCGGGTGTATTTACCAGCGAAAGCTGACGTATTTTCAAAAGACTAAGCTTGTAGGTACAATACGAAATAGGTCGGAAGCTGCTCGGTAGTGAAATAAGAGGATCTTGCAAATCCTTAATCTGCCCTAAAGTCTGTTTTATATTCTTTCTTTGTACATTTTATGATCCGCCTGTGGATCTTCTATTACAAGCCTGTATATTATTTTATTTCGAACATTTGGTTTGTAATAGTAATTTTATTCCAAAACTTCCGTTTTGCCGTGTTTAATTAACAATGATGTTATCAACTTACGTCACAATACTCCCCACCCGGGCCCACTGGTGTGTGGATTTGGATTGAAAATCCGGGTGTGACAATCACTCCTCGTCTTCCCCCTTTTTCTCTGACAAATAACCGGCGACCAACCCTACCCCCACCCTCCTTCTCTTTCTTCACCATTCTCCCCCACCTTGAACTAAAAAAACTCAAACGCACACCCACGAACCTCATTTAAAGGTTTTAACACTACTAATTTTTTAAATTATCAGATAAGAGATTTTTTTTAATTAGATTCTGTTTTGGTTCAAGGATTTAGAGTTCTATATTATGCATTTTATTTACATATTACTTACGATAGCTTGTTAGAATTTGATAGGTTAAGTGTTGTATGACACCGACGAGTAAAATCTCCTTGTGCTTCAAGATCCCATAGTAATAACAAAGAATGTGCTAAAAAAAACTTTTTGAGACAAATTGGGGTTTTGTCATTTGCGTGATTTGACTTGCATTGCTATTTGTTTAACTGTTAAACCGTTTTCGACTTGAATTGTTGAAGAATTGTAGGAAGGTTTTGACAAAATTGATGAAGCATAAGCTTAGTTGGGTGTTTAACAAGCCAGTTGACATGATAACTAATAACTTTAGGTTACATGATTACCATCAAATTATTAAGCGACCAACGGATTTAGGGTTGGTTAAGTCGAATTTGTCAAAGAATATGTATCTGAGTCCTTTTGATTTTGCCGCGGATGTCTGATTGGCGTTTGAGAATGCGATGCTTTATATCCCAGAAACAGATGAGGTTCGTGGAATGGCTTATCAACTTCTATCCTATTTTGAGATGCTTTTTAGACTGGTAGATGCGAAATTGGTGACTAATCACCGTGTGAATGAGTTTATTGTCGTTGATGATTTACGATGGAGGTGGAAGGTGGTGATAAAGTGGTGGTTGGTCGGAGTTGGTTTTATTTGTTAGATAGTGGTGGGTGGTGATGTAGAGAAGAAGGAAGGTTAGGTAGTGGTAGGTGGGTCCAACTTAAATTAATTATATTTCTTTTAAATTAATCAAATGTTTGTGTTTTTATTTATTTATTTATTATTATTATTAGAAGAAGAAGAAATGGTAATTTAGTAATTTTACATTAACTTAACTGAGTAAATTAACAAACATCCTTTTAGGGGACTACCTGTGTAATGAACAATCGAACCAGCAGAAACATATATGCTATCTTGAAAAGATGAAGACTAAAAACAAAAAAAATGACAAACCACGATGCGCAATTAACTAAAAAAATATTACAAATAAACACTTTAGATTGGAACACTACCCAACCCAACACAACAAACTTAGCCAGTCAGTCACTCGGGTCGGGTCGACCCTTTTCGCATCTCAAAATCATGTGGGTTCTCAATTTTCAACAATCCGTCTAACCTATGCGTCTTCCTTATCTCTCACTCTCTGTGTACTTTGACAACAGTCATCTTCCTCCTCTTTATACCTGCAAGCAACAATGCCAACCAAATACCCCTAAATTCCCATCAAACCCAATTATCCTCACCCTTTCTGAATGATTTCTGAATCAAACCCTCATTCATCCCCATGAATTCCACACTAAATCCCCACATTACCTCCCCTAAACACCCCTTCACACCTTTCCCCAAAACCCCCACCTTCAATTTCTCATTTCCACGTCTTAACCACCACCACCACCACAACCACCGTCGCCGCCGTCGGTTTCAACCACCGTTCACCGTCAACTCCTCACTCATCAACAACCCACATGCCCCCTTAAACCCACCTACCACAGCCGGCAATAATCCCATACAGCAACGTCAGGATAAGGTACTTATACCTCATGTAATCAAACAAATTTCAAAACCAATTGCTGTTTCAGTTTTATGGATTGTAATTGGGTTATGCCCAATTCGAGGGTTTAACCAAAACCCTGCAATTGCTGCACCAGTGATAAGTGAGATATTGAAAGATAAAAGAAGTAAACGTAAAGAAAATGTTCTGAACCGAAACGATCACCAGTTTTCGGAGTATACCCGGAGGTTGTTAGAGACAGTTTCCAAGTTAGTTAGGGTTATAGAGGAAGTTAGGTCAGGAAATGGAGATTTGGAGAATGTGAATGTAGCGTTAAACGATGTGAAGGTTAAGAAGAAGGAGTTGCAGGATGAGATTACGAGTAAACTTTACGTGGAGTTGAGTGTTTTGCGGGGGAAGAAGACCGAACTGGATAAGAAGTCGGGGGCGATTCTTGATTCGGTGATGAAAGCAAAGAGGGAGCGAGATAAGGTTTTGGAGAAAGGCGGGGATAAGAAGGCGAAGGATCGGGTGGTGGTGGAGTTGGATGAGGTGATTAGTGAGAAAGAAAAGGAGTTTATGGTGATTTCGGAGGAAGTTGGCGAGATTGAGGATCAAATGTCGGTTAAAGAGACGATGGCGTTGAGTATTGGTGTTAGGGAACTTTGTTTCATAGAGAGGGAAAGCTCGGTGCTTGTTGAGAATTTTGTTCGGGAAATGAAGCAGAAAGACAAGAACAGGTAAGCATTTTATAAACGGTATTTAGTGAAATGACTATGTTTTAGCATGGGTTGAAATGGGACGAGACGAGTTGGGGTGACTTGCTAACATTTTATTTGTCTATTTTTATCAAATAGTAAGGTGTCAACTACGATTGCTACGAATATAGGTTCCATATTTGTTTAGAAACGATTTACAGGCTGTAGGGTGATTTTTCAGTCGTTTGACCCATTTCAGTGATGTTTTTTATATTTTCAGTTAGAGACAAAAGCAACCTTAATTGACCCATTAATAAGTAAATGGGTTGAAATTGTCACCTCTACAAAATACATATGACATATGGATGAAATGGTTTACTTGTGACTTGTGAGTAACTATGTCTTCTTGTAATATCTTGCATGGATGTCAGCACTGATAATAGGATGGTTAATATTTTATTTCTATATTTTTATTAGTAAACAAGATCCTTAATGTTGGAATCATGCATTCATCATGGGTTACAGGCTTTAATGAGGAGGTTTTGCTACATAAAAGTGATAAAACTTTATCTTTTTAAAGTTCATAAATAACAATACATAATAAATACGTCATAGACATGACAATTTCTAATATCCAGGATGTATTTTTATTTTTATCCGTATATAATGTGTTAATGTGTGTGTATATACATATTTGTTTTTGGTGTTTATGATTTTTCTTACGATGTCTTTGCAGGATGCCTCAAAGCTCTCACACCAAGCTTTCTAGATCCGAAATAAAAAAAGAACTACAAACTGCACAAAAACAATTCTATGAGCAAACGATTCTCTCAAATGTAGTAGAAAACAATGATATCGAATTTCCGTTTGATCAGAATTCCATTGAATTCAGTCGACGCGTGAAGCAAGCGCTTGCGGAATCACGAGAAATGCAGAAGAATCTGGAAGCTAATATCAGGAAAAAAATGAAAAAGTTTGGTGATGAAAAATACGTAATTTTAAACAGCCCAGCTGATGAAATCTTGAAGGGTTATCCTGAAGTTGAAAGTAAATGGATGTTTGGAGAAAAAGAGGTCGTGGTTCCAAAGGCTGCTCGTGCACATTTGTTTCATGGATGGAAAAAATGGCGTGAAGATGCTAAAAAAGATCTTAAAGAAAAAGTGTTAGAAGACGTTGAATTTGGTAAAAAGTATGTTGCTGAGAGACAGGTAAATGTTTCCAAAGTTTAAGATAGTATTAGCACATAATAATCAATACTTAAATAATTTGATTGCTCGTTGCAGGAAAAAAATTCTTTTGGACCGTGATCGAGTATTGTCGAAAACGTGGTACAATGAAGAAAGAAATAGGTGGGAAATGGAACCTATAGCTGTCCCTTACGCTGTGTCCCAGAAGCTTGTAGAAAGTGCAAGAATCAGACATGATTGGGCTGCAATGTTTATGATACTCAAGGGTGATGACAAAGAGTATTATGTCGATTTGAAGGTTATTCTTAGATTAATATTTCAATTCTTAGATTAATATTTCAATTATGCATCATAGTGGCAGAATTAGCAGCTCGGGTACAGGGGGCAGTTATTGGTATAGACTTTTGTCTAAATCTTTTATAAATTATTAGGGTGTCAAATATGAGAACAAATGTTATTTTAGTATAATACTAACATGCTTATTGAAATAAAATAGGAGTAAAATGTCTTTTTCGTCCCAGAGGTTTGGCTAGTTTTGCGATTTTTGTCCAAAGGTTTGTTTTTCCGCATCTGGAGCCAAAAGTTTTGAAATCTTGCCATTTTTCATCCGGCTCATCAACACTATCCATTTTTCAGCGTTAAGTGGTCAGGGTATTTCCGTCTTTTTTGTTAGCTTAAAAGGGCAATTCGGTTTTTTTCGCTTTATGTACAAGCATTTAGCATAATGCTAAATCAAACCTGGCTAAATTGGGACAAAAGTTAAATTGCCCTTTAAGTTAACAAAAAAGATTTCCCCGGAAAAAAAATGTATGAGTTAACTAGCCGGATGAAAATGACAAGATTTTCAAACCTTTTGGATCCATATGCGGAAAAACAAACCTTTTGACAAAAGTCACAAAACTGGCCAAACCTCCGGGACGAAAATGGCATATTACTCTTTGGCTTAATTACTTTTAGATGGTTAATTCGAGTTATGCTTTATACATAAACCCCCCATAAGTAATTAAGCCAAAATTGCCACTTCACAAATATTCTCATGCACAACTTCATCTTTGATTCGTATGTAACATGCTTATTTCAGGAATTTGATAGGATGTTTGAAGATTTTGGAGGAGTTGACGGGTTGTATTTAAAGATGCTTGCTTCAGATGTTCGAACTTTTGTCCAGTTGATGTGGATCCCATTCTCAGAGTTAGATATCAAACAACAATTCCTTTTGCCAATTCGGCTTTCCCGACAGGTGCTAGTTGGATTATGGAACGCTAGAGATGTATCTACCGTTGATTGGATCTTTAACTGGTTCAAAAATATAACCCAAGACATTATCGTGCTAATCGTTTGTCCTTTGCTCGAGCTTATTATTCCTACCCAGGTAAATATCCAAAGAATATCGAACCGAACTTCGTTTGTTAAGAAATATATGTGTTTACGAACTGTTCATGATCACTTACCGAACGGGATTTTATGTTTGTGTTCGTTTGTTAATTTTAGGCAACGAACGAAAACGAACGTCGATGAACATAAACTAATGTTCATGAACACAAATGGAAACAAACGAACACAACCAAGTGTTCATCAACAGAATATATAAATACATAATACACTGACACTTATTAAAGATTTTATTTGTCGGAATTTTAAAGTATTTAAATAAAATATAAAAAATAAAACACCAATGAAGTGTCGAACACAATCGAACATATATGAACACGTTACCGGACGTTCATAAACATAAATGAACGAGCGGAATTTCTTGTTCGTGTTCGTTTGTTTAATAAACAAACGAACACAAACGAATTTCCCGTCGAAAGGTTTACTAACTGTTCGCTGAATGTTTGGTTCTTTTGCAGCCTTAGGTGTGTGAGTTTGCATGTTGGAATGGATTATCTGAATAGTCGGTTTATAATTAACTTTATCTATGTCATGTCATGAACTTTGTTTACAGGTGAAGATGAAATTGTTTAGGACTATGCCCATGAAGCAATATTTAAATTGGAAGTCTGAGGCAGAAGAGAGTATTAAATCGCAAAAAGAAGATGAGGAATTCAATTGGTATTTTATGTTTGTAGTTAGGGCTATAGTATATTGGTATATTTTATCCCACGTATTTCGTTTCCTGAAAAAACGAACTCCCAAGCTTCCTGGATTGAAGGTTAGACGAAGAAATCCGAACATGAGAAAGCTGAGAAGGCTGGTACGATTCGTTCTTCTAGAAGTTTCTTTCAATTTACACATTCATTATTCATCCTATTAGTAGGGATGCGAATGAGCCGAGCCGAGACCGAGCCCGAGCTCGACCAGCTCGTTAACTTAATGAGAGAGTTAATCGAGCTCGAGGTTGCGTTATTTTTAGATCCGGGCTCGGCTTGTAAACAAGTTTAAATAAGTTCGCTCAGCTCGTTTAGTAGACAAGGGGTAAATGTTACTTATATTAATAAAAACTAACGTTACACATAAGCTCGATAAGGCTCGACGAGCCTGATGAGCTTCACATGCCAGGCTCGAGCTCGGGCTCGATAAATATACGAGCTTTATTTTTAGACTCAAGCTCGGCTCGGGCTCGATAAGGCTCAGCTCGTTTCGAGCTTTTTCTCGAGTCGAACTCGAGCAGCTCGCGAGCTGCTCGGCTCGTTTGCACCTTTAATTCTATGTTCTACACCAATTACGCAGAAATACTTCTACCGGGCTATGTTGCTGGGAGTGAAAGCTAAGAAGAAGGAAGGTGTTGATCCTATCACACATGCTTTTGATAAGATGAAGGTTTGTATGTGAACTTAAAAACGTGTGAAAGCTTTGTTTATTATTAGTATTTCTTAAAGTAACTTGTTTGACTAACATAATTGCTATATTTTTAGAGAGTGAAAAATCCGCCTATACGCTTGAAAGATTTTGCCAGCGTTGAGTTCATGAGAGAAGAAATTAAAGAAGTTGTTGCATTTTTACAAAATCCTCGCGCCTTCCAAGAAATGGGTGCTCGTGCCCCTCGGGTATGTTGTTTTCTGAACCAAGATTACGAATATTATTAAATAATTGATTAGTTGTTAACTCTTCATGCTATATGTAAAAACATGTATAATATTAGTTCTAGATGGTGCATAATATAATAAAATAAATCAAACATTAAATTTAAAATAAATTATAAATTAGAAAAAAAACTAAAAGGTAAAAAAATGTTAAGTAAAATTACAATAAAAAATAGAGTAAAATTCCAATTTCGTCCCTGAGGTTTGGCTAGTTTTGTTACTTTAGTCCAAAGGTTTGTTTTTCTGCGTTCTGGATCCAAAAGGTTTGGAATCTTGCCATTTTCATCCGGCTTGTTAACTCCATCCATATTTCTCTAATGTCAGGGGTATTCCAGTCTCTTTTGTTAACTTAAAGGGCAATTAGGTCCTTTTCACTTTCTGTAAAAAGACCGAATAACCCTATAAAACCAAATAGCTCTTTAAGTTAACAAAAAAGACAGATGAAAATTGCAAAACTGGCCAAACCTCATGGACGAAAATGGCATTTTACTCAAATTCAATGTAAAATTAAAATTAAATTTTATTTAAATGGTTTTTGTATCACTTGATCTTCATTTAGCTAATTCCCACGTAATTAAGAAATCAATACGGTTTTCCATCCTGAAAATTTCATACACATTGTTTATTGAAATGTTCTTATGTAATTCAATTGCAGGGGGTTCTAATCGTAGGTGAGAGAGGAACCGGTAAAACCGCACTAGCCATGGCTATAGCCGCAGAGGCGAAGGTTCCGGTTGTTGAGGTTAAGGCTCAACAGTTAGAAGCGGGCTTATGGGTGGGCCAGAGTGCATCCAACGTTAGAGAACTGTTCCAAACAGCCCGAGATCTGGTTATACTTGCTGACATTATACTTTCACATTAGTTCTTATGTTTTTGATTTTGCAAACGATTACTGACGAATATGAACTTATTTCTAGGCGCCTGTGATCATATTTGTGGAAGATTTTGATCTCTTTGCTGGTAAACGAGGGAAGTTTATACATACTAAAAAGCAGGATCACGAGGCTTTTATTAATCAACTTCTTGTGGAACTTGATGGGTAACTCACTTATACATACTTCATTTCATACTGCTTGATCTGCATGAATGTTGTCACACATTATTATATATGTCCATGTCATCAATCTTTCATGCAGGTTTGAGAAACAGGATGGGGTCGTTTTGATGGCTACAACTCAAAATCTGAAAAAAATCGATGAGGCTTTACAACGTCCAGGTAGGATGGACAGAATATTCCATCTTCAGCTACCAACACAAGCGGAAAGAGAGAGAATACTTCAAATCGCTGCGAAAGAAACTATGGATCCTGACCTTATTGATTTTGTTGATTGGCAGAAGGTATGTATCACCTTTTCATTCATCGTATTATTACTTCTATATAGTTCCTTACTCATATATATTTAGTGAAAGTGTAAAATACAATATTGGTTAACGTACGAGCGTATGTTTTGAAATTACGCACGTTGTAAAACTCAAAGCCCTACTCACCATGTAGAAAAACCATAATCACGCATGTTATACTTATGTAATGAAGCATGTTATGGTTTTCAACATGCGTGATTATGTCTTTTCAACATGCGTGATTATGGTTTCACAACATGCGTGATTAGGGTTTTGAGTTTTACAACGTGCGTGGGTTCCTAGCGTACACTCGTACGTTAACCAATATTGTACATTAACCGCCGCCCTCTCTCTCTATATATATATGTGTATATAGGGTTGGGTTCAATGGGGAACTAAGGGGAATTGACTCAAACGAACTCCAATTGGACTCATTCCAGCGGCATTGAAACTGGCTCATCGAACCCTAACTAGAAACTCTAAACCATAAAGCTAATTCATAAGACTAAAACCTAAGCTAAACCGTAAAATTTAAACTATAAACCATAAAGGCTAAAACTTAAAGCTAAACCCTGTATATATATATATATATATTATAGGGTTCGACGAGCCGGTTCCAATGTTGCTGGAAAGTCCAATCGGAGTTCGTTCGAGTCAGTCCCCACTTTTTTAGTGTTCCCTATTGAACCTATATAAAATTCTTTACTGACTTATTTGTTTCAGGTTGCTGAAAAAACGGCACTTTTACGTCCTGTAGAACTCAAACTTGTTCCTGTGGCTTTGGAGGGTAGTGCTTTCAGGACTAAATTTCTCGACAGGGATGAACTTTTGGGATATACGAGCTTTATTGCGGTAAGGAATAGTTTTTTCTGCGTATTTGTTTATGCGTAAAACTCAATAAAGCAGACGCTTAAAAGTTAAAATGATTATTGAACAGACGTTCAGCAATAGTATCCCCTCATGGTTGAGGAAAACAAAACTTGCAAAGGCGATGAGCAAAATGCTTGTTCATCATCTCGGTTTGACTTTGACCAGAGAGGATTTGCAAAATGTGGTTGACTTAATGGAGCCGTATGGCCAGATTACCAATGGAATTGAATATCTTAATGTTCCCCTTGATGTAAGTATATTGCTACTTCTTTTAAATTAATAGCTAGCGTAAATATAGTAATGATTTACTTAGATTGATAGGAGATTGTTTATTGATTGAGAGGAGATCTCCTTGTACTCGGGATATATACCCAGCATTGTAATCAATAGAAATCATCTTGGAATACCAATCTTACATAAATTTTAATTAAAAGAGATATTTATATTATATATTATTAGTGATTAATATTACTCCTGATGACATAATAGTGGACGAGAGAGACCAAGTTTCCACATGCCGCGTGGGTTGCTGGACGTGGACTTATTGCCGCTCTTTTACCAAACTACGATGTGGTTGATAACTTATGGCTAGAGCCTTTATCTTGGGAGGTATGCGTTTTATTTTTAGGTTTCCGTATTTATCTCGGCTTACAGATTTTTTTATACCCCCTTATCTACTTTAGAATATTATCTGAATTTACCAATAAAGAGAGCCAAGCAATTTTTTCAAAAGATATATAGGTAAATAACAGAGGAAATTGCGGTTTTCGTGCCTGAGGTTTGGCTACTTTTGCGACTTTCGCCCAAAGGTTAGTTTTTCCGCATCTGGATCCAAAAGGTTTGAAATCTTGGCATTTTCATCCAACTCGTTAGCTCCATCCATTTTTCTCCGTTAAATGAGGGGCATTTCTGTCTTTTTAGACATTTTTTATTAAAATAAAAAACCACTATAAGAAATAAAGATCCACCTCTGTTAACTTTCTCCCCACCCAATCCTTTAATCATCACAAAAAAATGTCTAAAAAGATGAAAATACGCCTGACTAACATTAAAAAGTTGATGGAGTTAACAAGTCAGATGAAAATGGCAAGATTTCAAACATTTTGGATCCAGATGTGGAAAAAACAAACCTTTAGACAAAAGTAGCCAAACCTAAGGGATGGAAATGACATTTTACTCTATAAATAACATGTAAAAATAATATGTGCGTGTGTGTGACTGTGTTGTTGAAGTTGAATTAGTTAGCAGTTATTTTATACTGGAAATCATTAGTAAATCTTTTTTTGCATGCAGGGAATTGGGTGTACAAAGATCACAAAGGCTAAAACTGGAGGCTCCACGATTGGAAACGTTGAATCGAGATCGTACCTTGAAAAGAAGCTTGTATTTTCTTTGGGTCGTATGTTGCATCTCAAATGCTACTTCCATTTGGAGAAGAAAATATTCTTTCTTCTTCTGAGTTGAATCAAGCACAAGAGGTATTTTGACTTTGGTATATGATTTCTGTCTATAAATAAATAGCTCGACTATATGCCTCTTAAAAACAGATAGCTACAAGGATGGTGATTCAGTACGGGTGGGGACCCGATGACAGTCCAGTAGTTTATCACCATGGCAATGCGGTAAAAATTTACATTTGAGTTACTTCCAACACTATGCTTTAGAAATTTACTTTCTCTGCTTTAATTTTTATTTGTTATGCTTTGTGCACATGTCAAGGTGACTGCTTTAAGCATGGGGGACAATTATGAGTATGAGATGGCGGCTAAAGTCGAAAAGGTAAGCTTGTTGGCGCTGCAGAAGCTTTGCGTAACTCTTGTCGTAATAAATGATTATCAAGTAATGTTCTATAATACTTTAGGTGGAAATAAGTTGATGCATAAGCCGTTCATTCAGATATGTACAATAAGAATAATATATTATTGACAAAGAATATGATTTTTAATTAGTATATTATTTTGAGTTGTTATTGTTTCAAAATGATTATATCATTTTCCCATTTGAACAGTTTCTCATAAATGATTACTACCATGTGCAGATGTATGATTTAGCTTATGAAAAAGCAAAATCGATTCTTTGGAGTAACCGCATTGTTCTCGAAAAGATTGTTGAGGAATTGCTTGAATCTGAGATATTGACAGGGAAGGTAAAGCGGTTTCTTCTTGATCTATATTTGAAGGCTAATATCATCTTGATATAGAAATTGTAATCTAATCGAGTCTTGTGTAAATTTCAATTTCTCATTGCCTTTGACCTCAATAGATACACTATCTAACCTAGTATTATGATTAGCAAACATGATTAATTGTTGTATTTTTGTCAGGACCTCGAAAGGATCATTTCAGCCAATGGTGGGGTACGAGAGCAGGAGCCATTTTACCTTGGGATCCGTAATGAAGAGGTACAATGCTCTAAAAGTATTTTCTGTTATAAATAACTCATTCATTATAATACTTCTAATCTGGTTCGTATACAATCAGTGGCTTCATAATCTTACTTAGATCCTAATCATATAGCACATACTAAATTGCAGTGTAGAACTCGTGTTTATTTCTTATATTTTTTTATGGCAGCCTGTGTTTGGAAGCTTGCTTGAAGATGGGAATGGATCACAAAGTGTCCTTTTATCTGCAGCAAACTAGATTACTGAAATCACTCCATGAAGACACATGAGAGTAGGCTTACTTATAGTGTAAGGGCTTTTATGGTTTACTTTTGTATCGTTTAATTGAACATTGTATTATCTATAATGTCGTATGTATATTAGCATAGTTGTATGGTATAGAGGTGTAGAAGATCGAAAGCGAGAAGAGGCATTAATTTTTCCTTCTCATTTGATGATACAGATTTTATTTGAACAGTTTTGATATCCTTTTGGACCGTATCTCATATTTTATTCTCTTAAAACATATTACTTACAGTCCTCGGTTTTTTGGTAGTCAATATATGCGTTAGATAATTCGATTTATCATCTGTCAAGTGAAATCATGTTCTGCTGGTATGTTAAAGGTTCACCGACGCTTTTTTTTACCTCTTAACGAGGCTCTTAATGGTTCGGACTGTTTGTTTCACAAGCAGATGTCTAAATGGTTCAGACATTTGCCTTTGAATGGTTAAGGTTTTAACTAAGAACGAATTTTCGCTTCAAAATCCCAAACCCACTTATCCTCTCCCTCCTCTAAATGCACTTCAAGTAAAAGCTGCATCAGATTGTACTAATTGTTCGGCTCTTGACTCCCCTAACTGGCTGGGCTAAGACCAATTTTACCCCTCATCTCGACACCTCGATTTAATATTGAGATTCAAGCAGAGGAAATCTAACACTCAATGGTTTGTTAACCAAACACAACCCTTTCAAAAAAGAAATATTCCTTACCGCATTTCCCACTTTTTCTTTAACGACGACCATGAAGCTATCCCTTTATCATTCAACTCCTTGCCGGACTTTATAATACAACTCACACACCTGAAGGAAGAAGAACCGATTCCCGCCCCATCAATCACCCTTGCTTCATCACCATGAAAAGCTTTAATAATATGAACCCATAAATCATTACCTTCATTAACCAAGCGCCATCTCCATTTTGTAACAAAGCCTTTTTGAAACTTGATAAACTTCCCACATCCAAACCCCCTTTTTGTTTATCAGCAAGAATCAAATCCCATCCATACCCCTTCCTATTCCCCTCAAAAGAATTTTGCCCGAATCAGTTCCAAAATATCATATATCACTCGTAAAAAGAATAAACAGAAATAATATATCCCCTACAATCCCAATACAGACGTTAAAAGAGTATACCTCCCTCCTGTCCAGAAGACCCAAATAAATAAAGGGGACCTTCCTACATTACATCTAGTAATAGAAGCAAAATTCGAGACTTCGTTAAATTCACCCCTACCCCAAATAAATTGGATTTGTGAAAGATTCAACTTGAGACCTAAAGCAAGGCAAAAAACAATTTTGCATATGGACCGGTGTATGAATGCTATTTTGTGACTATTCATCAAAGAAAATAGCACCATCCGCATAAAATAAATGAGACAAAGTGACTTTGCTCTTTCCCACTATAGCTAGAGTGAATAAGCCTGAATCAATAACACCTTTAAAAGAGAGATGAAGATGTTTTGTCACTTAAATGAAAAAGATATGAGATAAAGGGTCTCTGTCTTAATCCTCTCTGCACCCCAAATTCCTTTGAAGGGCTACCGTTAACCAACACATGATATTTTATAAATTTAAGAGTTGTCATTGTGAGTTACTTATTTTTCTCTACGTTGAGTCATAATTTGTAAATAGTAATGTACAAGTGATCGAAACACTAAGGTATATGTCATCAAAAGATACCTTGCGGTTTATCTTTTATTTATAAAGTTTCGTGGTTTACCATTTTCATTATTCTAATAATAAAACATGATGTTATAAAATTCATATATACCGCTAGTGTATACGTTTTTAAAGTTTTCTTGACGTTCCACTATAATTTTTGTAACCGATGTTGTGACGACCAATACTAATACCGTTCAAAGAACATCGACACCGGCCTTCGTTTTTTAGTTTTTGATTGATGTAAAATATATATCGATTGCTATAGCGAATGCTGGTTTCATAAATCCTACTAGATATCTAATCAATCATTTCTGTCAAACAAACCTTATCCTACGAGTTAAATAATTCATATCAAATTTCTAACAAACAATTCATCTATCATCACTTAACCTCACTCACCCTCGAATTCTCCTCACAAACCAAAACGATGCCGTCTTCAACCACCCAACCACCACACCACCACCTCCAAACCCTACTATCCTCCGCCCGGCCGTTCCTCCGCGGCGAACTCGAAACCGTTGATGACAAACTCCCCGCCCTAATCGCCGTCCTGAAGTCCGTCGGCGCCGGCGAATGCTGGCACAAACACGGCAGCTTCCTCGACCACCTCATCGACATCTACCGCATCCTCAAGATATGGAAATCACCAGACGCCGTATGCCTCTGCGGCCTCTTCCACTCCGCCTACTCCAACTCCTACGTCAACCTCGCTATTTTCGATCCTTCCACCGGCCGTGACGTCGTTCGCCGCCACGTCGGCGATGCAGCGGAGCGGTTAATCCACTTGTTCTGTGTTGTGCCACGTCAGCAGCTTATTCATGATAACCTGTTGTACCGTTATTCTGAATCGGAGCTTGTGCAACACGTTATTGATTCTGAAAATTCGTTGAAAAAAGCGTTGATTAATGCACAGAAAGGTGTGTTTGTGGTGGAGGATGAGGAATGGAGGAGGAAGATACAGGCGGTTTTACCGGCTGATGGAGTGGCTATGAAGCATATAAAAACAGGTGAAGTAGAACACCTTTATGTGTGTAATTGTATTCCAGGTTCAACCGGTCAGACCGGCCAGTCCGATCCGACTTCGAAAACAATGCTTAACATTTACATAATGAGCCACTAATTATTTATCATTACTTTCTTATCTAATAGGTGAAGATGTCCATTTATCGCGGAGAGTTGTAGCGACATTTCTTCTAATGACGATTGCGGATTTTAGTGATCAGTTGTTTAGTTTTCAGGATATGTTGTTTGATAATTCGGATGGAATGTTGAAGTTTGCTGGTAATGATTGGCCGACCGCATTGTGGCCCGGGGATGGGAAGCCAGGGCTGTGGATGAATTCGATTTCGAGAATGGGAGCAATTTATACACTGATAGTTCGAGAAGAACAGCTATACTCAATTGAACAATCACAATTGCAATCAACTAACAGTAATGGTAATAACAGAGATGAAGAACTTGAGCTTGTGATACCGCCTATACTTGAAAACTGCACGAAGATTTTGAGCGCAAAGGGTCAGATAGAGGCGAGGATTTGTATGGGAAGGTGTCTGTGAGGTGTCTAAGAGAGGGTTAGACGGGTGTGCAGAGGTGCTGGAAAGGAGTATTGTGAAGAATCCGTTTGTTGGGGAGCCGCATGTGGTTTTGAGTCAGATTTATATTAGCCAGGGGAGGTTTGATGAGGCGGAAAAGGAGGCTGAAGAAGGGCTAAGGCTTCTGATAGAATGGGGAAGTCCGTGGGATAAGAGGATGTGTTGGGAAGGTTGGATCGCGTGGTGCAGAGTTTTGGTGATGAAAGCGAAAGAGAAGTCGTGGCCGCAGACTTCTTGGGGAATCCTTAATCTCGGACTTGTTGCAATGGATTGAGGTCCATCCCCTAAGTGTGTTATAAATAAAATATGTATAATATTTCCTGCATTCAAGAAACAGTTATCCTGGTAGTTAAATGGCAATCTTGTGTAATATTGAATAAGTATAGTTTTACTACATTGGAGGATGTATTGTTATCAAGATATGTACTGAAGATTGAAGAATTGACAATAAGTTGTTTATTTGATCTCGACTCGTCAAGAAAAGCGTTTGATTGAGTTATCTTTGTAAGTTATAAGTTGCATACTTACATAAGACTTTTCACATACTAAGAATCTAAGATGGAAATGCTGACAGCCCCTTTCGCCTCTCATCCACTGCTGCCGCCAACAGGCAACTGCATTGGCCGCCACTCCACCACCTTCATCTCCCGTTGAAATGTGTATTGTTTTGGGAAATCAGAAATTACATCAAGGTTGACCTGCTTTCTCTTTGAACCCAACTTTTTTGTACCCATTTGACCTTTCTAAAATAAAAAATAAATAAAAAGTTGGTAAATAACTGTCCTCTAATGCTACCCTATGTCTTTCCTGGTAAAGATAAAATCTTTTGTAATAAATGGGAAATGGTTTAAGAACATTGCTATCAACTGCTATCTATCATTCTATTACAGTTAATTTGACCAGAAGCAACTCTCCCAATGATAACAAGTACAAAGATTGTGGATGCTAAGGTTACCGCCTACATTATCTTCTATCTTTAACAATCCCCAACAAAATCAATACTGTTGGTAGCATTAAAAGCCGAACGGTGATTTTTTCCTGCTTCCGCCTTCTCCATATTGCTCGTTCCATTTCCTGAGTTCATTCATGCTTGCAGCATCATAAGCAACAGATGGCCCCACCTATCGTTTTAACATTTGTGACAAGATTACAAGTCTTTCTCTAATATAACAAATTAAGTGAATATAACAAATGAAAGATCTATAATGTCTACCTTGGCTTTGGATTGAATGAAATCATCCAAATTAAGCGGTCTTAATGCTGGCGTCTTGTCGTATTTCTTTCCCTGCAAAAACAGTTCATATATATTACAAACATGGTACACTAATATAAGAATAAAGTACACTTACCAAAATTTTGGATTTGATCCCTAGCTTTTCAAAAGTACCCTGATGGTCCCTATGGTTTGCACTTTGAAATGCATTTAGTCCCCAACTTTTTACAAAAGTACATGGATGGTCCCTGTGGTTTGCACTTTGTAACGCATTTAGTCCCTAACTTGGACATGCTAAAACCTTTAGATTTGTTGGCTGGGGACTAAATGTGTTACAAAGTGCAAACCACTGGAATCATCCATGTACTTTTGGAAAGCTAGGGACCAAATCCAAAATTTTGGTAAACCATAGGGACCATCCGTGTTGTTTACTCCTAATATAAATAACACGTGTTATCCAAAGTTCTAAACAAAATGTTCGAATAAATATATGATCGATGAGCAGGTCAACCTGCTGCCGCAATGCAAACAAATAAACGTCAATAAGGCAGACGGATGCTTACTTTTTTCTCTTCATCTAAAAGTTCTTGAACAGGTCTATACGCTGCAGCAATGCAAAGGTTCTGCACAAAAAGAGATATATGATCGATTTTGGTTGTGTTTATTACATCAAAAAACAAATTCTAAAATTAGCCGAATATCCTAATGTAATGAAAAGATAACCTTCAAATCACTCCCTGAATATCCTTCAGTTGCATTGGCGAGACCTCGTATATCAAAAGCAGGTTCTATGTTTTCTTTAGCGAGAAATATTTTCAGTATCTTTAATCGGTTATCAGCATCCGGCAAGTCCACATAAATCCTAAAACCAATTTACATCTTTTGGAATTAAACTGATTTGTTCAATTTCAAACGACTCATCAATCATCAATCTCTAAACAGCAAATTGAGTGTAAAACTAATCACCTTATAATACTTTTTATGCGGCCAGCGTTATAAATTAAAAACTATGCGGTTAATATCGGTTATTGGTACCCATGTAAAATATCGGTGTCAAATATCGTTCAGAATATCAGTACCGATATTATTGGCGATATTGCCCGATATATCACTGAATTGTTAGTGTTAAATTGCTATATATAAATTCTGCATGATATTAAAATTACTGATATCTCACCGAGATAACCTATATCTCAAATATCGGTCCTTGACATATATCCGATATTTTACCACATTTACACAGATTAATAATCAAATAAGATTCTTATATGGTTTCAACGCTGTTTTTAAAACTACATTCACCAAGTAGAAATTAACCAAAGTATGTTTATTTTACGTGCAATTTACCCATTAACAAATACGCAACATCTTTAATAATTCTTACCTTCGTGGTAACCGCCGGATCACGGCATCATCAAGATCGAACGGGCGGTTTGTGGCACCAAGAATGAGAATCCTTTGACTATCTTTTGACCTCAATCCATCCCATGCAGCCATAAACTCGTTTCTCATTCTTCTGGTAGCTTCATGCTCAAATCCTCCACCACGGGCACCGAGTAAACTGTCAACCTATTTAAACATTCAACAAAATACATTTGACTCAACTGCAATTAACAGAAGTTAAAAAGACTTAAAGCTGAAAGTATAGAAACCCTAATTGTTTGAAATTATTTTGAAACACAATAGCGTTCATAACATTTTCAACTTGAAAAGTAACTCTCACCTCATCAACAAACACGATTACGGGTGCCAATTTGCTCGCAAATGAGAAGAGGGCCTTTGTAAGTTTTTCAGCATCACCAAACCACTGCATAAGTGAACAATAAAATCAAAAAGGTATAGATTGCTACCATTGTGTGTTTGGAAAAAAAAATCATCTTAAATACTAAAACAAAACATTATATAGAGTAAAACGCCATTTTTGTCCCTCGGCTTTAGCTACTTTTGCGACTTCCGTTCAAAAGTTTGTTTTTCTGCATCTGGATCCAAAAAGTAGGGATGGGATTGGTACAGTACCCGCCCATACCCGTACCGGTACCGAAAATACCAGTACTGAATTTGACAAAACTGGGTACCAAATATATAGGTATGGTACAGGTATGAGTACGGGTAAGGGTATTTTTGGTACTGTACCCGCTTTGGTACCAATTTGTTTTGATTTGGTTTTTGAGCATTTGTACGGGTACTAAATAGGAATAATGACATGAGTACCAATATAGTACAAGTATCAATTAGGTATATTGGTACGAGTACCAATACGATACGGATACCATATAGGTAAAATCAATACGAGTACTATAAATACCATAATACGAAATAAAACATATTATAAAAAATAACTTTTAAACGTCTACATAAAATTCAGTACCAGTACCCGTTTTTACCCGTACCAATACCAAAAGTACCGAATACCAAAATCAATAAAACTGGGTACCGATACATGTACCAAATACCTAAAATCGGTACGGGTACGGTACAGGTACAAGTACGGGTATTTGGGAAAAAAAGCCCATCTCTACCAAAAAGTTTGACATCTTGCCATTTTCATCCGGCTCGTTAACTCCGTCCATTTTTCTCCATTAAGCCAGGGGTATTTTCGACTTTTTTGTTAACTTAAGGGTATTTTCGTCTTTTTTGAAATACTTGTACATTATGCTAAATGCTTGTACATAAAGTGAAAAAAGACCGAATAGCCCTTTAAGTTAACAAAAAAGACGATAATACTCCTGAACTTAACGGAGAAAAATGGATCCAGATACGGAAAAACAAACCTTTGGACGAAAGTCGCAAAACTGGCCAAACCTCAAGGACGAAAATGGCATTTTACTATTATATATGATTTACCATAGGTTTCATAATGTGTAAAGTACCTTAGATGTAAGGGTGGACCCCGTTATGCTGATAAAATTAGCTCCTGCTTCAGTTGCAAGTGCTTTTGCAAGAAGTGTTTTCCCGGTTCCAGGCGGCCCGAAAAGCAATATTCCTTTGCAAGGCTGACAAAAGGCTTTTATTAGTTAGACAAATTGTAAAATGACCAAATTACCCATCTGGGAAAACAACAAAGTACCCGCAATAGATTTCCATGAGAAAAAAGCTCAGGTCTTTTCATCGGAAGAATGGCTAATTCATGTAATGCGGTTTTCACATCTTCAAGAGCACCAATATCATCAAATTTAATACCAATTTCACCAGGTGGAACAACTGCTGAAATAAAGTTGCTTTCGTATTCATCCTTAGCAAGATTCTGCCACAAGTAACCCGTGTTACACATGTTTACAGCTTGCATTGAAGGAGCGAATCGGGTAACAGGTTACAGAAAGTGTAATATTTTAGTAATAATCTTGGTTTTAAAAAAAAGAGTAAAATGCCATTTTCGTCCCTGACATTTTACTCAAAAAATAGACGGCTTTATGACATTTTACTCAGGGACGAAAATGATGTTTTACTAAAAAAAAATAGACAATTTTATGCATTAAATATAAACTTTGTCCGAATTTTGACCATTTGACCCATTTCCTTTTTGCCTTTCTTTTAACTTCACCTGTTTATAAAATGTAACCCATAATTGACGCCTTCATAGATAAGTGTACCGAAATTGCTACCATTAACAAAAAGGAACAAACCTTTAAGTTCTGTGCAGGCTTCTTGGAGATTGATTCCTGCTCTGTTAGTCTCAAAATTGCAACTTCAAGGCTACATGTCGAAAACGTTTTACGGCATAAACATAATGCAATAAAGTATGGGACCATTCATTCATTTCTCGACTTTAATACGTGGTCACGCATAAACGAGATAGTGAAAATAGATGAAACGAAACCATTTAACAAAATGACCGTTCGTTAATAAAGTTATTAGTACCTTTCACGAGGCAAATTCAATCTATCTGACTTGACGGAAGGAAGTTCACAAGTTGATAAGTAATGATTTTTAGCCCACCCAACAACATCCTCCGCTTCTACAAATTCGAAACAGCTTTTATTGTGAACATTAAGCCTTTGACCACTTATATGTATTTACTTATAGAGATGATAAAGCATAAATGATCTAACTCTTTGTTGTCAGTATCACTCCGTCAGTATTTACATGCAAAAGGTCCACACAAGTTAGCTCATTTTCCTCAAGAACCTGAAAAATATAATAAAAAGTGAGTAATGCATTGATGAAAGTATGGTGTTGCGAAAAAAATTACAGTTTTGTCCAAACAACTAAAGCATGTTTTAACTTTTATATCATCTGCCCTATAAATTATATACCTTTTGCAATTCATTTATATTACTTCGTGATATAACAATCCGTCGGTCTTCGTCAATTTGTTTATTAAATACTCTAAGAGGATCTTCCTCCTGAGCAAAAAGACAAACAAAGATTATTGAAAGTTAACTACATATCTAATAAGCATGTCTAATAAATAAACAAAAAATTATCAAGATTCTAATATATATATATATGTACCTTTGGAGGATGTAGACACATCACGTTAGTGAATATTCTGTAAATGTCGTTGTCCTCTGACCTTGTTGTGGGCTTCAGTCCCTCGGTAAGTCGCTTTAAAGAAAGAGGCTGAATAAAGATATCAAAATATTAATTGCAGTCAAAGAATGTTCAGTTGTTAATAAGTGTGATTATGTAAACACACAACATTAGTGTATATTTTGATGCATAAAACCTCCTAATCATTTTAAAATAATAATAATAATAATAATAAAAATAATAATAATAATAATAATAATAATAATAATAATAATAATAATAATAATAATAAAATAATAATAATGTTATATTATTAATGAAATAAAATCATTAAGTGTTCTTGTTAAATTGTATAATTACCAATTTTGCAAGGCGGCCGAGATTTGGAAGAATCATAGTCTGCAGAAAAAAGAGAAAACCAAGTAAAATTACCAAAATGTAGAAACACGCATCACAAAAGAACCCTGAAAACAGAAAAGAAATTAAAAAAATGCAGAATTTAATTTACAAATTTCTCTTTTTCTTTTGATCCAGTTGCAGCTTTGTTTTGCCCACATATTAAAACAACAGGCCCTGATATCTTGTCAAACATTTCTTGAAGTCTATTCACAAATTCTTTACGGTTTGACTCTGAAACAGCGCGTGATAACCACAAAGATGAGTCTGGGAAATACACAATAAGAGGTTGCACAGACGATAACACCTGGCATCATAATTCAAAAAAAACAAATGAATAGATGCTTAAGTTTTAACTTTTCATGATTTTGAGAAAACTGAAAACTATGAGAATTAATTATAGAAGTGCTTATGTAACCTCAGATAATGCCTCCATCGAGATATAACCGTCTTCAGCTTCAGTATCAAAATCACGCTCGACATGCTTCGCTGCAAATAAACAATTATTTGTCATTAGCACAACAAACAAAATAAAAAAACTTTTGACCTTTTGAAAACTGTCATTTCACTCATTATATGTTTTTCTATCAAACAATTAGCAAAATGATTATAAAAATATGGACAAATATCATAAAAAAAACTACACTTTCTGTTTTTTCTCACAAAAGTCACCCCACAATTTCGTGTTTTTTTCTCGCAAAAGTCTCAACAACTTTTTACACATAAAAAACACCATACTTTCTGTTTTTTCTCACAAAAGTCACTCAACAATTTCATTATTTTAAATCCCTTTTAAAGAATAGAAAAATATATAAGCAACATATGACAATAGAGAACATGTGTGGTGACACCCGTAAAGTTCCAAATTCCATGTTAAGATTCTTTATTTTGTTGCACCAGTAGTAAATTATTTTGTGAAAACATCTCAAGAACATCAATAGAACTAAATATGGTTTTTACAATAATCAATATTTTCTAAATTTATAAGTTATAAATTAAAATATTATAAATAAGTGTATAATTTTTTAAATCATTTACACCTTATTCGGCTATAAGTTAAAAAGTCGAATATTGTAAATAAAAGTTGACGTCACTGACGTGCAATTGTTTTGTAATATTTGGTGCAAATATGGAATTTATCAAAGAAAAACTTTATTACAGGTTATCTAATATAAAAATCACAATTTTGTTCCAAATGGACATGTGGGGTGACTTTCATGTGTAAAAAATTGTTGAGTGACTTTTGCGAGAAAAAATATTAAGTATACTCTTTTTGTATGCAAAAATTTGTGAAGTGACTTTTGTGAGAAAAAACAAAAAGTATAGTGTTTTTATGACATTTGCCCCAAAAATAGACTACAAAGTTTGATAAAGTTATACTATAAAGCCAGTATATTGATGACGTAGCAGATTGCTCAAGATTCTCGTTATCCTTCGCAACGTCTATCTTGTCTTCTGCACTATCTAGGATAACCGCAACGGTTTCTCCTTCGATTTCATAGATCACCCCGCGTTGGCCGGTGGCTATTGACCTGAAGAAGAGGAAAAATTACCCAAAAAGAGATTAAAACAAATATTTCAGAAATAATATACTGATGGGAGATGGCATGGAAAGACAATAACCTGCTAACGTTATCTTCTTCGACACTGACAGAAGGCCCGACATACTTGACACGGTCCCCTGATTAAAGTATATAAAAAAATAATCAGTTGTTACTTGTTACCTCACAGTAAAAAGGAAAACCTTTTATTCGGCATACACGAGAACATGTATTTCCAATAAATAACTGAATAAAGCATTTGGGATTACATGGATTCGAAAGATAAATTATACCTTTCTTTAATGGCTCTTTTACTTCCTCAGAAGATTCCGTACCCTTCTGGTTTGACGATTCAGATGAAATCTCCCTAACAACCGTGATGTTCTGTTACATGCGAAAATGCTAAATTAAAGTATAAATTAAGGGTAAACTGTATTTACCCAATCTTTTAACCTAATCTGAAAGGTTCTATTTCCATTTCACAACCCTGTCTACTTTTTTCACAAAAGTGTCCTTTTCGGTCATTTTATCTAGTAGTTTCTAAAATAATCAAAATATATCAAACACTCAAATGTCTAAATATTTGATTATCCAAACAGTAATACCATCTAAACGATTTAATGATCTATAAATAACTGACCATTTAACATCATGCACTCACTCTCACAACCAGGCATGTAAACAAACCGAACGTTCATGAACTGTTTGTGTTTGGTCGGTGGGAAGTTTGTTTATTTAATAAACGAACAAACATGAACAAAAAATTTTCGTTCATTTATGTTTGTGAATGTCAGTTTATGTTCGTTTATTTACATCGATTTACGTTTATTCGTTTATGTTTGTTTAAATTTAATCGAACGTAAGTAGTTATATTTATATAAATATAACCATAAAAGGCGCTTTCTAACTACTTACATAAATACAACTAATTGATAATTGGGCTTTTAATTACAAAAATGGGTTTCCCAATATAACTTATCGTAATTAATTAATATTTTTTATTAAAAGGTACTTTTTGTTTGGTCATTTATGTTTGTTCATTTGTGTTTTTTTAAGTTCGTTTAAGTTTTTTGATTATGTTCGTTTAAGTTCGTGAACTATTTGCTTAGGTTTTACACGAACGAACATAAACGAACACGAACATGGCCGTTTTCTTAATGAACGAACATGAACAAAAAAAAATGCGTTCAATTATATGTCCGTGTTCATGTTTGTGTTCGGTTAAAGTTAAATGAGCAAACACGAGCATGCCTCTGTTCGGTTAGTTTACTACTCACAACACACCTTACACCCTAAAACATAACTACAGCAATGGCTGCTTCACAAACCTCAAAGCCGAAAATGAAATCTCTTTTTTTAAGAAATACCTTCGCAAAATCTTCAAGTTTTCCGGGAACAAGCTTCTTTAGGGCTTTTTTCAGCCCGAGCCTCAACATCTTCATCATCTGATCTTGAGTCACCACTGCTAGTCCACTCTTCCTCGTTGCTAGCTTCGTCCTCAACGTCTGATTCAGAAGTAACCTCTTCGCCTGATTCTCCATGTTCTTCATCAGATACGGTCTCTAAGTTATCTTCACCAAAATCCTGCACCAATAAACCATCAAGTTGCAGAGTTTATTAGCAATCAGGATAGAAGACGACTGCCTTGCTCTTGGAAGAGCTAAAGAACAAAACTCGGTATTAACTTACATAAGGAGCAAGAACGCTGCTGTCAAGAATCAGTAAGGGAACTTGTAAATCCCGTGCGAGTGCTCTAATCAATCTCTCTCGATAAAGCTCAGTGCCTGCAACATTAAAGTCATCAATCATTCACTCCTTGGTTTTAAATTGTGTGATGCGCTCGGATGCGTTTGGTCCAAAAATCTGATGCATGACGCACGATGCGAGCGCTCTTTATAGAAAAATACTAAAAGATATTTATACATAACATTTTATAAAATCAAACTTAAACTAAACAACTGACGTAATAAGAAGATAAGAATTGTGCTTTTTGGTTCAAATCAAGCATACTAAAATGTTTCTAGAACCACAAAAAATGTGTTTAGAAACCATCGTGGTCCAAATCAAGCATACTAAGATATATTTGAAATTAATAAAATCTGGAAAAAAAAGCATGACAAACAATGTTGCGTGCATCGGAGCGCATTATGCGAAATTGGCGCAATATTCTCGCATCACGTAAAGCAACGCATCAGGTGTAGCGATGCACTCTCATCAGCGCATCACGCATTATGCGCTCATTTTAAAACCAAGATTTGCCCAGAAAACAAAACTGTAAGATGATTATAGAGATGGCAAAATTGGACAGGTCAAGCTGTTCGGGTCAATTTGATTAGTCTGCCTACACTTTTTATTTAGTTTCTAGAACTAGAATTATAGAAGCAACCAGTGTATTAGATATGATTACAAAAACTATGCTACAAAAAAAGCACTTTTTTAAATAAAGTGATTTAGGAGGTTGTAAGCATTTGAATACAATTTGGTGACTTTCACCCGTTTGACCTGGCGGCTTATTAGACAAAATATAATATTGTGTTAGTATAGGGTTAGAAGTGTAACATTGTGGTCTATATAAACCACATCTAATGTAACCCTAATTACAACTTCTAATACAACACAATTCTCTGATTTAATTTGGTATCAGAGCTTTGGAGTACAACCACCGGTGGGGCGGCCGACCACCGCCGCCCTACCACCACCACAAAACTGCATGCGGTTTTCCTCTTCTACCCTTCTGCCGCCCTTAACCATTACAACACCAACATCACCAAAATTGCTTCCACCCATGGCGAAACCCTAGCCGCCACCACCACAAATATCATCGTTTTACACTAAAGCCGACAACCACCGCCGCCACAACAACCAGAACCCTAACCGCCACCGGTAACCCTAACCCTCGCCGCTGCCGTCGTCACCATGAAACCCTAGCTCCGTCAGTTTCCGCTGATACAAACAAGCAATCGTTGCTGCTACAAACAACCATACCTCCCAGCGCTTAGGGTTGCAGAAATAACCTGCAATAATCAAAACCCTAAGTCGTCGCAGCCACATTACAACAGTGGCCTTTTTCCGGCGACTAACACCTAAAAAAACAAAACAAAGAGGTCTTGATAGGGGAGAAGACGACAGGGGGAAACAATTCCCTATTGAAATTGTCGGTTGAAAAAAAAAACAGTTGAAAAAAAAAACCTACACAAAAGTGTTGATGCCTAAGAATTGTTGCGGGAGAACAAGGTGTTGCTGAATAACAAGACGAAAGCAAGGAGAAAAAGAATGAAGACCAACTATCTTTCTTTTTTATGTTTTTAAGTTTTCAAACAAAGTCACTCCCGTGTGCTTAGTTTAAGGGGGGGTATTAGACAAAATATAATATTGTGTTAGTATAGGGTTAGAAGTGTAACATTGTGGTCTATATAAACCACATCTAATGTAACCCTAATTACAACTTCTAATACAACACAATTCTCTGATTTAATTCGGCTCAATATTGTTCATTTTTTTAAAGTATATAAACGAGTAATGTATTAGATGTGATAAAAAAAATATAACTATTATAGATCTAACTTTTCTTCAAATAATAATCCAATTACTTTGTGTGACTTTCAACTCCTTTGACGATCGTAATCAGTTTCGTTTTCAGCTAAGTTTTTATATTTTAAACATTTGACCCTTAAATAAAAATAACCAACACAAACTATTTTTAAGGTAAATGGATTTTAAGGTCTATATACCTGGTACACTCTGAAGCAATATTCTCCCGCTTGAAGAATCTAACCGAGAACCATGTGTAGTAGTAAACGTCTTGTTTTTCAAATGCGAAGCAGCACATTCCACTAAAAGATTCTTGGAATGTTCACTGTAAAATAATAAAGTAGCATCAAGCAAACAAAAAATTTGAAAATGAAAGTTAAACTATAATACAAAAGGTTTAGTACTTACTGTATATAGTAAGGAAATGTATCCCATGAAACCGTTTGTTTCTCCCACGGAATAATCCTCCTTGTAAACTCGTTTTTGAATCTCTGTCTTTTGCTTAAAAGAGGTGATTCTTTTCGTTTACTTTCAATAGCCAATTTCTCGTTAAGAAGCCATTCCTTTTGATCTTGCTCTCCTAAACAAGCATGTGCGTCATGGGGATTCGCACCCTCCTTTATATTTTCTTTACGGATAACACCCTTATCAATTTCGGACATGTCTTTTAAGGGCACCTGCTTATTTTCACTTGCATTTCTTCCATCACCCTCTGAGCTATAAAATCTAAAAGAACTGCTAGAATTTGCATATGATCCCGCAAAAAATCTTGTGGAACTAGAGTCAGACAGCTTTGACGAATTCGATAGGTATCTTCTAAAAACGTTATTCCCAGATAAACGGTTTGTTTCAACGGAGTAATGGGTTAAAGATCGATGAGAGGTTTGTTTGGGATAATTTGAACCGGTTGAATACTTGTATCGTTGAAACATGATATCCCATCTTTTATCCTTGTACTTTAACCTCACTAAATTCATTTTAGCCTCTCTCAGTTGGTATAGACAAATGGGAATATGTGCCCCAAATACGCTTTTCGACCCAAACAACTTCCTAAATAGTAGAAAAACAAGAACTAAAAGTTATTATGATATACAAATTATACATAGATTAAATGACTAGTTTCCAGGTTGTTTATATTAGGAAACATCAAAAGTAACTTCCTAAAAACAAACTGATTGGTGTCAGAAACCAAAACTATTAAAAACATTTGGTAAGTACTATGTTTAAAAATGTTGGAATTTGGATTTGTGTTTTGAAAGTGATTATGTGAGCTTAAATAACTCCGATAAAATAATCAACTATAGTAAATCGGACGGTAGAAAATAATGTTTGGATGTGCTTCTGCAGTTTGAAGTTGTGATAATCAGATTGTAAATGTTCGAGTGTTTGGTGAATTCCAAATTCTAAGAAGTTATAAGAAGAAATGACTAAAACAACATTTCTATAAAGGGAGAGATGTTAGTTATACATTATCACAAGTTTCTTAAATTATGTAAAGAGTAGTGAACAAGTAGCTAAATTTTACTCATCAACATAGTTTTGTTGCAGCTAGAATGACCTGGTGACCTTCAAATGATCAAATATATTCAAAATTGGAATAGCTTATCCAAACATTAGAAGCTAAATTATTGTGAATTGAAGTTACACTAACCAGATAATCAGTTCCAAAACACGTATCCAAACACCTCCTAACACTATAATTGAGCTTATTTCTCAACTTTCAATCATAACAATAATTGATTCTATTGCAAGAAACAAAAGGGTATTCTCACACATTATCAAACTAACAAACACCCATGTCAATTTTGCATGTTAAAAGGTTACAAAATCAAAAAGTAAAATATTTGTTTGGATAGAGGGTGTTATTCACTTATAACTAACATGACATTGACATCCTAAAAGATAAAAGGGGAAATTATATAAGATGAAATATTAATCAAGAAAAAAAACAAAGAAACAAACCTTCAATGATTCATTAATGTAAGCAGCGAAAGAAGTAGAATAATAATAATAATCCCAGCTCAAATACGAAAGTAGGTTGCCGTTGAAACAGGCAGAGACGGAGGGGCGACCGCTAATTAAGGGATGTGGGGAGAGTGGGGGCTGAAATCGTGTTGTTTTGTTTATTGGATTTTTAACCTAAAAACAGATTGGTGTTTGCTTCTACGGTGTTCTATAATCTCAACAGTATGTGTTTATGGGTTGGGTTGTGGCGCAAGTTTGTTGGTAGAGGCTACTATGGGTGTGTAAACTCCTAACCCCCCAAAAAACAAGAATCCAACTGTGATTTTGGTTTTCGGTTCGGTTTGGTTAGGTTATCGGTTTCACTGCTCTTGTTTATTTGGATAACCGATTCAAAAAACTGAACAATGATCGAGTCAATCGGTTACTGTACCGGATAAATTGGTTTAATAGGTTGAATTCGATTTGGTTAACTTTGTGTTTTTAATTCGGAACACTTCAGTTTTTAGTTAAGACCAACAAGACTCAAAACGGAATAAACTGGCATCTAAACTGATGGACATCCTTAGAGGGTATATGGGTGTTCGGGTGTGCCGAAAGAGTGAGGTGGTGTTTGTTTTTTTTTTAAATCTACGCATGCTCTTCTGTCTGTGCCGCGCAGACATTGCCATCTGCAAGATTGTTTGTTTTTTGAAGACGTTCATTAAAAAATGTTTGCGCGAGCTCTTCTTGATCCAACTATTTTTAAGATCTTCTAAAGTCTATAGAGGGTTAAACACCACCAAACACCACCACCGTCCACAACACTGTCCACCACCCACCATCACCGTCCACCACCGTCCGTACACCACCAGTTATTTTAAAAGTCTACATACGTTAAAACAACAAACAACCTTCTTCTTGCAGACTGTATAGGTTTGGTCCACCTCTTCTTCTACATAGGTATGCAGATGTGGTACATAAACTACAGACATTTTACCTGTTAAATAACAAATAGCACCTAAATATGCAAGGATCATTTTTGTAAAAAAAAAAAGAAAGAAAAAAAAGAAAAACTACTTGTACTACTTGGTAAAATGTTCATCTGAGCATTGTTCCTTTTGAATTGGTTATGAGCCAAACCGACCCTGTAAGTATAAAAATGAAATTTGCTTTTATAATTGTTAAATTGGATTGCAAATGGTTCCAATATTTTAGTTATTGGGAAAATAAACCAACAATTGTAATAAATATATTCCACAAATAACAAAGTTATTGGTAGGGTTAAGAGGGGATACGATGGAGACAAACCTTACCTTTGATCCGTAAGAATAAAAAACCTCCTTCCCGATAGACCTCTAACTAAAAAACAAGTAGCATACGAACAAACAACCTAACACTATATGGTAGTGTTTGGTATGCATGAATGAGATGCATAATGGAATAGACCATTGTGATGGTACGAAGAAAAGGGTGTTCAGTTGGTCGATGGAATTGAATCGCTCATTACACAAGACATTATATTCCCTCAAAATCATTCCATTCCCCCACTGTTTTTTTTTCCTTTCATTCGCTCTTTCACCTTTCATTAACAACACCACAACCTACCACTGTCGCCACCCTCATCGTCGCCTTTGCCACCACTGCCACCACCTCCGTCGCCACCCACACCATCCACCATCGCCACTACCATCGTTACCTATCACCACCCACCATCACCGACCACCACCACCGATTTTATTCTTTCATATTTATTTGCCTACCAAATAAAAAATGGTAATGATTCATTCTATTCTTACATGCTAACAAAACAAAACATGGAATGATAATGATCTATTCCATTACTTCGTCCATTCCATTCCCATTATACCAAACATACACTAAAGATAAAAAACTACAAATATGAAAAAAAAATATTGAAATAGTAACCCACTAAATTAGAAATGGAGGGGGCTATATCACCATATATCAAAATACAAACATAAATACATGAATCCAAACATATGCAAACTCCAACTTACGTATGAAAAAATATAGGTTGTATAACAAAGTTCTGCTACATATGTATCATCCCTTAAAAGTTATTATACGTTTCCACAAACTCTTATATTTGACCATGTCCTCGTAGATGAGTGATTTTAGCAAATCCTATCTAATCTACTATCCCAAGTCAATTGGGGTCAATGAAGGGTTCTACTACTCTAATTAGCATTGTTATATATCTCCTCTTTATTTGCTTAAACCATCTCAATTCCCCCTCCTTTATCTTATATGATAAACTAACTGTAACGCCTCGTAAAATTCATGTTCGGTAATATATCGGCACGTGTGCATGCCCTCGGATATATACCTCAAATGAGTTAGGCACTCAACTCCTCAAACGTGTCCAAAAATCTAAAAAAAAATTAAACCTGACCGTAGCTTACGGTCCGGGACCATAAGCTACGATCCAAGCTTTCTGGTTTGAAATTATAACTGACCATAAGCTACGGTCTGGTGACCGTAGCCTACGACGGGCCTCTAGAATATCACTATTTTAACTTTCAACTAATAACCCAAAGGCCCCTAGACTTTATTATTACATTTTCCTTGCATAACCAAGTCATTTTTCGACCCGAACGACTCACGATTAAGGTGATATTTTTTGATTCACCATTCTTGAGTATCACACATCATCACCGAACATTTAACCTTACAAGTTTGGGTAATTTAGCCTATGAAACCACAAGTATTCGTATCTTTCACGTTTAAGCTAGTAAAACTTATAAGTCGTAAAAACACCTAGTGTGACACCCGTTAACGTTCAGTTATTCGTACTCTTTTTCAATACATTTCGTGTTGAACAAAAAGACCAAGTTGCGTCATTATGTCATTGAATATAAGTCAAGGGACAATTCATGACAATCCACAAAACTATTTTTGAGGGACTAAAAGTGACAAAACCCCAAAATTCTGTCAAAAAACCACCTCTCCTGCAAAATGCCACACTCTTGCAGCTCTTGACACCTTGCTAGACACTTGTGAAGATCCTACAACACCTCTAACACCTGACTTCATCTTCACACACCTCCTTGCACTATAAATAACCCACTAGTTCACCTTATTCTTTGCTCATTCACTCGATCTCTTCTCTATTACACTCTTGGAAGTTTCTGAACATTTAGGAGCTTCCCTTTGAGTTCTAAGTTTCCCTTGGATCAACTGTAAGTGTTCCATCTCTGCTCTTTTCTTTTTATAGGTTTTTAATAGCCAAAAGTCAAGCATTTTCGACAAATGTCTTACTTTCGGTTAAGACCATTATGGTCAAGCTATTGTTCAAAATGAACATAGCTAAGTGATCGTAATTAGGAATGTATTAATCTCTTAAAAGGGCATCTCCTAAGGATTACGTTTACTAGGTCAATTGATGAGTCAAAGTTTATGTTTTAAAAAGTCAAACGGGTCGGATTTTATAAAATTATAATCTGAGTTTATATATGTTATAAACATGTTTTTGACACTTAAACAAGTTGGTAATAATTATTAGAACATGTGGGAACATGTTCGGCTTGTCAATTCCAGTCCTAGGGTTGGTTGGTTCGCAACCGAAAGTCGCAAAATTTGACTTCTGCTTTGACTTTCGATTCTCTCCCGATGTATATTAGTTTACTTCTGACTTATTGTCACACCCCAGATTTTCTATCCAAATCCATACACCGGTGGGCCTGGGTGGGGAGTATTGTGACGTCAGTTGAAACATCATTGTCAATTAAACATGGCACAACAGAAGTCTTGGAGTAAAATTACTATTACAAACCAAATGTTCGAAATAAAATAATATACATGCTCGTAATAGAAGATCCACAGGCGGATCACTAAATGTATAAGGAAAGAATATAAAACAGACTTTAAGGCAGATCTAAGGATTTGCAAGACCCTCTTAATCACTACCGAGCAGCTTCCGACCTATTTCGTATTGTACCTGCAAGTTAGTCTTTGGACGATATGTCAGCTTTCGCTGGTAAATACACCCAACTGACTCATTTTGAAAACTTTAAAATGATTTTTAAGTGCAAAACGCCACAATATTTTATTAACTTGGGAAAGTTGACCTTGCAACCTTGTATCAGAAATGTTTGTCAATACATACAGGGCCCAGTACAGAAACCGAGACATGATTAAATACACACCACTTAGAACTCACGAAGGAGTTATCCCCAACGTCTTGGGTAATTTGCATATGAGCGTCTGTCGGGAGTATGCCTACACCCCGCGCTAAAGTCATGGCCAATAACTAATGTATTGAGCCGAGGATATCCAGGACACGGTAATTTAACCCCCGATGTTTAAGTTATCAAACAAAACTGATTAAAACGGAATATGCGGGTTTACTAGCCACAAACGGGCATTCGATTCACCCCATTTCGGACCAAGTGGTAATAATATACCGTATCCCAAGCCCATATAGGGAAAATAAGTCGAGAGTATTTACCTGAGCTAGTCTTCTTTTAAATTTTAATAACTCAGTCGTATACAAAAGTACCAACTGCAGATAGCATTTACCGGCAAGGCTCTAGTCTGGATTATGGCATAAGCTAACCAATTAATACTAACAGTCTTTATTTAAGTCATATACTTAAACCATAGTGTACATGATCAAGACGTATAACGCTTGATTAAACGATGATTGGATAGAATGTAGTTTAAACCCGACAAGTACTTTGACTTGTGTAATATGGGTAAACTATAAACATTCTGGATTTTGAAACTAAAATGACAAGGTTAAACCCGTTTCGGTTAAATTCCGTAAACTAGTTACGTATTATCAACCATATGCTTATAAGCGATAATGGGTAACCGGATAAGTCATGGACAAGTTCTATATGCCATTATATTTTAAATAAGTTAAGATATCAGTAGGATATCAACTTGTATACCCGTTAAGGTTTTAAAATGAAATTTTGCCTTATAAGGGCATTTCGGTAATTATATACCGTATAAAAGGAACTTGAATATATTTTAAGTTTATAATCATAATTATTCCGGAAAATTAACTTATTTATGATATAATATCAGTAGGATACCATTTATATGTGTAGTTTATCTTTTGTGACCAAACTATGCACCGAAGGGGCATTTTGGTCATTTTACACATTGTTTATAAATTATTTGGGATTCTGAGTTTATAACATGTACCTACTGTAAATATGTTTAAAATAAGTTTTAAAATCAGTAGGTAACAAGTCTTGGTCCATTAATATGGTTTAAAACCATACTATGCGCCTAAATGGCGCTCATGTCGTAAAATGGCGTCTTTATGTGATTTTTACGAAAACTGATGTTAAGGTCAGATTAAAATGTCTTAGATATGTTATTTAATATAACATATCAGTAGGTAAAAGATTTACCTTGAAAATATTTGATTAAAACTAGTTTATGAGCCCCAAGGGCTAAAATCGCCATTTATCGACATAGTTTAAGGACTTGCTTGAAAACTCAGTTTATAACTTGGTTTAACATCCCAAATAATCCTACTTATAATATTACATCAATAGAAAACTCATTTTCAATTTCATTACTATTTAAAACCTTGTTTTATGCAAAAAGGACATTTTGGTCAAAAATGACATAATTATGGAACTTGCGCATAAACTTGGATTCTGATTATGACCATGTAATATAACCTCGGAGGGGGATGCTACATTATATTACGATCATAATGCAACTTTAGATCAGTAGGTAACTAATCTAAATCGGGTCAGAATCGAAAGTCAAAGCAGAAGTCAAACTTCGCGACTTTCGGTTGTGAACCGACCCTAGAACTGGAATTGACAAGCCGAACATGTTCTTACATGTTCTAATAATTATTACCAACTTGTTTAAGTGTCAAAACAGGTTTCATAACATATATAAGGTTAATTTATGATTTTTCTGAAAAATGACATATTTGACTTTTTAATATCATAACTTTGACCCGTCCAATTGGTCTAGCAAACGTGATCTTCGGGAGGTGCCCTTTATAGAGATTAACACCTACCTTATTATGATCACTTAGCCATGTTCATTTCGAACAATGGCTGGACCATAATGGTCTTAACCGAAAGTCAAAGTGTTTTCTGTAAAATGCTTGACTTTTGGCTATAAAAGCCTATAAACAAAAATGCAAGAGCAAGGAACACTCACAAGAGGTTCCTAGAATGCAAGATAACTAAGTTGGATGCTCCTTTTAGCTACGAACTTCCAGAGGAGGGAGAAGAGTGAATTAATGAGAAAGGTGCAAGTTGGAATGGTGAACTTAAGCACCTATTTATAGTTGGAGAGCTCAAAGGAGGTGAAGCCAGGTGTTTAGGGGTGTAAGAGGAAGCTTACAAGTGTCCCAAAATGTGGCATAGCTGATTACAAGTCCATAGTTTCGAATACATGGTTTTGGAGTTTTGTTTGGGGACCAAGCTAAACTTTCTGCAGCAGAGGGCTTCTCGCGCCCCACGAGAGACCCAGGCCAGGTCTCTCGCGGCCCGCGACCGCCCCTTGGCCAGTTTCAGAATTTGACACTTTAGCCCCTTAACTTTAATAAGCTCCTAAAACCCTTTTAAATCTCCTTTTTGGCACTTTTAGCCCTCCGTAGCCAATACTTGGCATACCCGGGATTATGCCTGGACATTGTCGAGCTCTCGGTTCGTTAAAATGTCACTCAGAGGTATAAATTAACATGTTGACACTTTTAGTTCCTCCATTATCCAACTTTTATATATTATTGGATTTAATCACTCTCGTCCAACAAACAGGACATGTGAGAGTTAAGACTACGTAAAGGATCACTCAGAGGCTCAGTATAAGCATGTTGACTCTGATGTCACTCAGAGTAGGCATGTTGACACGACGGTCACTCAGAGGCCGAGTTTAAGCATAACGACACTAATGGTCGTTCAGAGGCTACGTTTTATGCATAACAACACTAATGGTCGTTCAGAGGCTACGTTTTTATGCATGACGACACTAATGGTCATTCAGAGGCTAGGTTTATGCATGTTGACATCAGAAAGTCATTCAGAGGCTCAGTTTGAGCATGTTGTCACTTTTAATCCATATTAGTCTTTTAATTGACTATATTAAAAATACAACACGTGTCACTATATTATTGGACACGATTTTACAGGGTGTTACACTTATGGTCACATTATGATAGTAATACAATGTAGCATAACCCTCTGAGGTTATATTACTTGATCATAATCATAATCTGAGTTTATGCACAAGTTCCGCTAAAATGTCAATTTTGACTAAAATGTCCATTTTACATAAACAAGATTTTAATTAACAATGAATTTGCAAATGAATTACCTACTGATATGTTAATATAATTAACATAAATGATGTTAATATTCTGATCATAAACTAATTTTAGTATAATATCGTAAACTGTGCTTTTAAAGACCAAAATGCCCTTTCGGTGCATAGTTTGGTCTTAAACCATAAATCACACTTATGTGTGACTTCTTACTGATAATATATCACAAATTAAGTATTTTTCCAGAATGTTTATGATCATAACATCATAATACATGCAAGTTCCTTTTATACGACACATAATGGTCAAAACGCCTTATAAGGCATAGTTTCGTTTTAAAACCTCAGCGGGCATATAAGTTGATATCCTACTGATATTACAACTTATTTAAAATATAATGACATGTAGAACTTGTTCATGACTCATCTGGTTACCCGATATCGCTTGTATGAGTACGGTTAAGTATATGTAACTAGTTTATGAAAGTTAACCAAAACGGGTTTAACCTTATCATTTTAATCTCAAATTCCATAATGTTAATTGTTTACCCATATTATACAAGTCATAGTACTTGTTAGGTTTAAACTACATTCTATCCGGTCATCGCTTAATCTAGCGTATCGTACCGTTTTTTATCCTTTAAGCTAGTCAGTCTAAGTCTAAGACTTAAATAAGACCGTTAGCATTTTAATTGGTTAGCTTATGCCATAATCTAGATTAGAGCCTTCCAGTAAATGCTATCTGCACTTATTTCATTTTGAATATGGCTGAGATATTAAATCTTGCATTTTAAATCAAGACTAGGTCAGATAAATACTCTTGACTTATTTTCCCTATACGAGCTTGGGTTACGGTAAATTATTACTGCTTGGTCGGAAATGGGATCAATCAAATGCCGGATTATGGCTAGTAAATCCGCATATTCCATTTTGATCAGTTTTGTTTGATAACTTAAACATTGGGGGTTAACGACCGTGTCCTGGATATCCTTGGCTCATTACATTAGTTAATGGCCACGACCAAAGCACGGGGTGTAGGCATACACCTGATAGATGCGAAAGCTAAATTATTTTTACCCAAAAGTTGGGGAAAACTCCTTCGTGGGTTCATAAGTGGTGTGTACGTTAATCATGTCTCGATCTCTGTAGTGGGCCCCATTTGTATTGACAAACATGGAAAGCTGTTAACAAGGTTACAAGGCTGACTTTCCCAAGTTATAAAAGATTTTTCCTGCCCTATGCACTTAAATCAAAATTCTTGAAATATTTTCAAAACGAGTTAGTTGGGTGTATTTACCAGCGAAAGCTGACGTATTTTCGAAAGACTAAGCTGCAGGTACAATACGAAATAGGCTGGAAGCTGCTTGGTAGTGTTATAAGAGGATCTTGCAAATCCTTAGATCTGCCCAAAGTCTGATACACAATTTTTGTATATTTTATGATCCGTCTGCGGATCTTTCATTACAAACCGTCTGTATATTATTTTTGTACTTTGAACATTTGGTTTGTAATAGTAATTTAAACTCCAAGACTTCCGCTATGCTGTGTTAATTTGACTATGATATCATCAACTTACATCACATTACTCCCCACTCGGGCCCACCGAGGTTTGGTTGGAAATACAGGGTGTGACAAGTTGGTATCAGAGCCAACGTTTGAGAGAATTAAACACTAGCCTTTTGTGTTTAATCTCAAACTTACACAATAGCACATTCCTTAGACTTCCGAGTCTAGGCTTTGACCTAGGATTACTCATCTCATTATTAAGTTATTATTATTGTTTTGACTTGATTTTAACAGGAAAATGCCGCCAAGATTTAGAGGACAAAGTGGAAGAGGAAAGGGTCCAATGAGGGGAGGACCATCGGGGTGCATCCCTTCACAACCTCACAACTCAGATTCCTACCAAGATTCAGGAGATTCGTCTCCTTGGCAACCAGCGAGACACTCTGTCTCTCATAGATACTCGCCCCCACATTCGCAAATTCTTACCACTCCTATCATTCACACCACTCTCACCATTCCATCATTCCCTTTCACACTCTTACCATGAAGAATTTAACCCTAACCACTACTTTAACACGCCACAGGTTTCCGAACTGCATTCATGTCCGCAGGATGTGCGGGCGCACACAAGTTCAACTAAATTCCGGTTCCAAATTTTTCCCCCCTTGTGTCTGCGTGGGTAGGAGTACTGGTAAAGCATGTCATATAACAAATAGAGGTTCTACCTTATAAACAACTACTCTCTTTGTTCCCACACCAATGTGGGGTTAAAGTGTTTACCACTTTTGAGACTTTCATTCACACCACAAAATTTCCAACAATCCCCCACATGAATGGAGGTCGATCTCAGAAACAACATTATTCCCATTAGATTTTAGCAGTTGAGTTTTGCATACGATAGGTAGGTGTTACCCTTTGAACCTTCACTCATGAAGTGCACTTATCCCACTGGCTCTAAGTAGACATCGAGGTCTTTGAACTCGTCTGCCATTTGTGTAGACGACAATACACGTCACACAAGACTCTCCCTGAAAAGTCGAGTCCTCATAGTTATGTTTGTTATGGTCATAAACATGAGCCTGGTTATGCGAGAGGCATTAAGTATTGTGCCCCAACAATACCCTTCGAAGCGACCCCATTTCTCTTTCACATATGTGACTATGTATGGTTATCTTAGTCGAATCATTAAAAGCCATAGGCTTAGCCTCACACTTGTCACTTTTAGGAATGGACTAGGAAGTTTACTAAGCTTTATAATAAACTCCCTTTTTTATATATGGGTTAACCCCCACAGTGACCTTAATAATTCATACAATAAGGTTTTCCTATTGAACTCGGTTCTTGGGATCTCCAGTCTATTGAGTTAGGTTTCCATCATATGAACTTAATTTTTCAAGGGCTTCAGTCTCATTCCCATGGACGACTTCTGAACTAACTCTATACTTAAGCCTTTTGTTAGCGAATCCGCGATATTATCCTTTGACCTTACATAGTCAACAATGATAATTCCTATAGAGATTAGTTGTCGTATCGTATTATGTCTATGTCAGATACGCCTATTCCTACAATTATACATTGTGTTACGAGTTCTGGCAATTTCCATTTGGCTATCACGATGTATACAAATAGCCAATGCTGGCTTAGGCCATCTTGGTATATCCTCAACAAATTGACATAGCCATTCCGCCTCTTCACCTACTTTATCTAAAGGAATGAACTCTGATTCCATCGTGGATCTAACAATAACTGTTTGTTTCGACGATTTCCACAATATAGCTACACCTCCAAGTGTAAATACATACCCACTTGCTGCTCTAGAATCATTCATTTCAGATATCCAATTTGCATCGCAATGTCCTTCTATAACTGGTGGATATCTATTATAATGCAACCCGTATTCCCGGGTATATCTTAAGTAAAGCAATCGAATGATATAGTTCTAATGAATTGAACTTGGGTTGCTCATGTATCTACTTAGCTTGCTCACAACATATGCTAAGTTTGATCTAGTACAACTTATAAGATACATCAAGCTACCGATAATTCTTGAGTATTCCAACTGATTAACAAGTTCACCTCTATTCTTGGCTAGATGTTGACTTGTGTCAAGAGGAGTTCTAGCTACATTAGAGTCATTCGCATTGAACTTCTCGAGAATTTTGTCCACATAGTGGGATTGACTTAGAACAAGTCCACTTTGGGTTCGTGTGATTTTAACTACTAGAATAACACCTGTAAAACCCATATTTTTCATGTCAAATCTTGCTTTTAGCATGTTCTTTGAAGACTTTATGATTATGTCATCACTTCCAGCAATGAGCATATCATCTATATATAGATAGAAAATGACATATCCATCTGATGTGTCCTTCACATATACACACTTATCACATTCATTGATTTTGAACCCAACATTAAGCATGACATGATCAAACTTTTGGTGCCATTGGAGCTTGTTTCAATCCATACAAGGATTTTACAAGTTTAACACACTTTCTTTTCTTGCCCAATGGCTGTGAAGCCTTCGGGTTGCTCCATGTGAATTTCTTCCTCTAAATTTCCATTCAAGAAAGCTATTTTCACATCCATTTGGTGAACTTCCAAATTTCTAATGGCGGCAATGGAAAGCACCAACCTCATGGATGTTATTCGCGTAACTGGCGAATATGTATCAAAGTAATCTAAACCTTCTTGTTGTTTATATCCTTTGATCACCATCCTTGCCTTGTACTTATCGATGGTTCCATCTGGTTTCATCTTGTTCTTGAAGATCCATCGATATCCTAGTGGTTTACATCCTTGAGGAAGATCCACTAGTTCCTAGGTATGGTTTTGAAGATAGAGTCTATCTCGCTTTTGATGGCCTCCCTCCACTAAGGTCCTTCTAAGGTCTGTGACCATGGCAACAAGGTTATCAGCCTCATGAACCATGTTCACTTGTCAAGCATTTTCCTTCTTTGGAAGCTTGTATTCTTTGGCCTTATGGTCTTACTTTTGACAATTGTAGCAAGTTCCTTGGAACTTCTTTTTCCCAACTCCCCCTTTCGGACCAAGGTTGGAGCGTTTCACATGACTCTTCTTTCCACCCTTTCCACTGTTCTTGTTGTTTCCCTTTGAAGATTGCCCATGTCCAACAATATTGGCTTTTACTGTTTCAGGACCATCAATCCTTTTCAGAGCCACTTTGTTATCTTCTTCAATACGAAGGCGAACAACAAGATCTTCAATGTCATTTCCTTTCGCTTATGTTTGAGATAGTTCTTGAAATCAACCCCACTTGGTGGTCGCTTTTCAATCATAGCAACAACTTGGAATGTCTCGCTAAGCACCATTCCTTCTGCATGAATATCATGAAGAATAACTTGCAATTCTTGGACTTGGCTCATGACAGTTTTAGAGTCTATCATTTTAAAGTCCAAGAACTTAGCAACCACGAATTTCTTAGTGCCCGCATCTTCTGTTTTGTATTTGCGATCCAAAGACTCCCATAATTCTTTGGCAGTCTTAGCTTTGCAATACACATTGTATAGTGTATCCACCAAACCATTCAGAATAAAATTGCGGCACAAGAAATCCAACTGATTCCAAGCATGAATTGCGCTCACAGATTGAGGATCCATATCCCCTTCATCTACATGGGGATTTGTTTCAGTCAAGAATCTTGCTAGGTTCAGCGTGGTCAGATAAAAGAACATCTTTTGCTACCACTGTTTGAAATTCACACCGCTGAATTTCTCTGGTTTCTCAGCGTGCGAGACTGCGTTAGGCAGTGGTGCAACCAGACCAGTTGTGACAGTAACAGCGGAAGTCATAACTGCAGAGACAACAGTAGTCATGAATGCAGAAACAACAGTACTCATGGGCTGGGATTCCATTCTGCAACCAAACATAGTGCAGGAATAATTAGTAAATAAATCTGTTTAAGTTTGTTAGTAAACTGCTACTGATAATCTGAAATAGAAAAAAATAAATCAAAAGATAGTAAACGCAAACCGGGCTTGTTTTTTAAACAATTCTCTTAAATAGATTAACGGTCTGTTCCCAGGGTAGCTGGTTCGAAGCAGCCACAACACGCTGCCAGGCTTGAACACTTGCCTAAAACGAAACATGAGATGTCGCAGAGATTGAGAGAAAAGAAGGAAGAAGATGTTGGCCCATTATTGCAGAGAATTAAAACCAAAATAATGGTAATTAGTTCATCAGTTTCGAAACTGATAATAATAACCAAAATAATAATTGTTTTAAATTTGAAAGAAAAGTTAAATTTGAAATTGAAATAAAAAAGAAGAAAGAAAAATAAAAATATTAGGGACAAATTTGTGTAAAGTTTTTAAAAAATACCTTGATAATGTGTATTTAGATGAGTAAGGACTAAGGTAATATATTAATCATATTAGCAAATAATAAAGAAGCTTACAACATTAGTATCCATATAACATTCTAACTCATCATGAGATGTGAACATGAATAACATCTATAGTTGTTTGAGCTTGAGTAGTTATTATTCCATTCAAATCTATAGTTGTTTTGAGTTTGAGTACTTGTTGTTCCATTCAAGTGGATGTGCACCCCAATATGTGTGGTATTGACAATTTGACGACTAATCTAGATGTTTCAACTTCCTCATACACTTTATTAACAACCATAACTTTTTTCATATTTTAAAATAAAATACACCGTAAAACAAACATTTTGTTTTCTTTATTTGAGTATGACATTTTTTTATAATTTTTTATAATTTTTAAAAATTTAACTTATTAGGTGATTATGAGGGAGGAATGGACACTCACGAGTAAGTACCCTAGCTCCGACCAACTGACATCCACCATGTCAAATTTGGCTCAAACTACCCATTAGTTAGTAAACACTTGTATAAACTATGTTTTTATTTAAATAAAGTTAAATGTTATATGAAAATTAAACTTCATTAAAATAAAAATAAAAATACATAATTGAAATTAAATGGAAAATAAATTAAAAAACGACATTTTTAAATAAAAAACAAACTAGAAAACAGGTAAATGGTTCGTCGGCCAGCCCCATTTTTCCGTAAATTCTCATTTGCGGACTACAAAAGCTTTTTGCACTTCTAGGTCAAGACTTTTGTGAGGCATATGTTTGAAATTTTTTGTCTCTTGCCGCTTAGGCAACACTTTTGCATTATTCATTAATCAAGGCCATAAAGGTGAGGATGTTTTCTTGTCTTGCATCGGCCAACGCTAGCATCCTTGCTTTCTTCTTTTGGGCGTAAGCTCTTATTTCCTCGCCTACCAATCCAACTTGGCTTGACATACACGGAGTCCTAACTTGTGCCCTTCTTTTGGGTTGTGTTGGGCTAACTTTGTCGTTCAAGTCCGTCACCAACTTATCGAATGGCCCGAAGTTAGCCGAATCCAAGGCTTTTCTCTTGCTTGAACTTCCACCGGAATCTTCATTCAACAAGTTGATTTTACCCCATTTTGCGGCATCTTCAACAACGTTCCACGCAAGATCGAGCTTGAAGGCTTGCTTGTGTTTTTGTTGAAAATCCTTTAGTGGCATTTCCAAAATGTAGTGTTAGCTCTCGTTCCACATTTTCTAGGACATATTCCTAGTCACCATTATATTCATCAACGCCAAAATATAGTGGTAGCTTTCCTTCCACATTTTCTTCTTCAAAATGAGCCGAGTTTCTACACGTCCCAAACGGTTTGAAGTTTTACATCGCTTCCGGTGAGAAACCGAGCGAATCGATGAAGGCACAGATTGTGAAAAAAATAGTTTGGTTGTTGACCAAACATATAGGGCGGTTGAAGGGGTTGCATAGTAATTTATTGCGTAAAAGGTTGTGACCTATACCCTTCACCACCAAAAGCACCACCTCAGCTCGAACCGGTTTTCATTTACTCGAATCCGTGATAGTAATGTCGCGCCCCTGTCAAAGATAATATTTATATACCAAAATTACCCTTAACAATGCGTTAGTGGTAGTAAGGGGTCGAACCACGAAGAGTTTGTGGTTTGTGGTTGGATGTGATTGATTTTAAATACAATTGTCACTTTATGAAGCTTGCTACTCAGATTGTTTGATTTGGTTTATTGGTTTGAAAGAATGTCGGAAAGGTCCGACGAATTTGTGTCTGCTTTACTAACTTTGAAAACTCAATTGGTTGTAAGAAAACTTTGATTAGCTTGATGAAAACAATAGTTTGAGAACAAGGTTCACACCCGGTTCAGTAATGCAAATCCTAGGAACCCTAAATTTGTTGATCATTTAGGAACCCTAGGATTTGTATTACTGAACCGGGTGTGAACCTTGTTCTCAAACTATTGTTTTCATCAAGCTAATCAAAGTTTTCTTACACCTAATTGAGTTTTCAAAGTTAGTAAGTAGACACAAATTCATCGGACCTTTCCGACATTCTTTCAAACCAATAAACTAAATCAAACAATCTAAGTAGCAAGCTTCATAAAGTGACAATCGTATTTAAAATCAATCACATCCAACCACAAACCACAAACTCTTCGTGGTTCGACCCCTTACTACCACTAACGCATTGTTAAGGGTAATTTGGGTATATAAATATTATCTTTGACCGGGGCGCGACACTCCATCAAATTTTGGCACTGTTGCCGGGGAGTTCGTGCACTTTGTGTTTGGAATTGTTTGATTTTGTAATTAACTGTTTAAAGTGCTTATTTCTTATTATCGTCTTTGCTTTTGTGTTATACGGGTGTGTTACTTGTGCAGGTTACAGGTAGTGCATGCATACACGAAATTCTGGGAGGACCTCGCCATTAGTGTTCGAACCGGAAATTGAGTGGGTCGTTAGAAGAAATTTAGCCACCCGGTTAGAGGCAACCCTTGCTTCTAATCCACCCAACACCAACTCACCATCTACACCATCCTTTGGAACTCATCCAACGGATCCTCAAAATTCTAACCAACCCAACAACCAAAATACTCAAAACCATCAATCGGGTCACAACTCAAGACCACCAACACCACCATTCCAAAACCATAACCGAAACCCTAGTAACCGCCAACGCACACCTCCACCTTCAAACCAAAACCGTCAAAACCCATTACCACCCAACCTCAACAACCGAAATGTTAACACCAACCGTGGGGTTAACAATAGTCATGGCAATCCCACGAACGAAGCTCAATTTATTGACCTTGACGAGTTGAGGAATAATATCCCTAATGATGCACCATACAGAGTTCCCGTTATCAATCACCGGATCGCATGAGCATCCATTCGGAGTACTTGGACGATGGGGAAATTATATTGAGAGAGTCGTAGATGATGAATGGGGGGATAACAACATGGGGAATTTCTACAATGCGCGAGCGTTTGATTATGAAGATTTTGGTTATCAAAATGCCAACTTTGTGGGGAACAATGGCGGATATGGGCAAGAGTACGGGCGAGATGATGGCTATGGGAATGACCGCCAACCAAGAAATGATAGAAGGAATCGGGATTACGGGAATAACAATAACAACAACAGAAATCATGCCCGAATTCCACAATTTGTAGGTGGCGGAATCAAGGTGGAAACGGGGGTGGCGACCGAAGGGGTAATTACGGGCCAATGAATCAAGAGGTAAACGGTCCAAGACGCCAAGTGAATCAACAAGCTCCGAGGGGTGTTAATGGGTGATTCAGACCGGTGGTCACCGAAAATGACACACCAATTGTGCCTACACCTCGAGGAAGAAGGCGTTCGATTGCAAGCCAAACTACATCAACATTCTAACCCACTTCAACGATAGAACCAATGACGAGCCGTATACACATTTGGCAGAATTTTTGGCTATTTGTGGCACCATTGGCGGTCATGGTTTTGCTCTAGAAGAAGTGAAATTGAGACTCTTTTAATTTTCACTAAAAGATAAGGCGAATCTATGGTTTCTCACATTGCCGGAAAGTATTCACACATGGGCGGAGATGCAACAAGTGTTTTTGGATGAGTACTATTCTATTGCTAAGACCGACGACGCAAGAGATGAGATTCGTTCGTTTAGGCAATTATCAGGGGAATTGCTACATGAGGCCTTGACCCATTTCAAGGAATTGGTTAGGAAGTGTCCTCATCATCAAATTCTGAGGTGGGAGTTGCTTAAGTGCTTTGTAAGGGGGTTGGATGCCGATGATCATAAATATTTACAATCGGCTAGTTATGGGACGTTGTTGAATAATCATGAAGAAGATGATTGGGAGTTTTTGGAATGGATGAGTAAGAATTCTAAAGCGGTCGCTATGGCGGACCGGTCAAAGAAGCATCCGGTTTCTCGATCTCTTCCCGACCTTGATTCAAGCGCCAAGGATAGGATTGCCACTTTGGAAAGAGAGTTGGCGCGAATGAAGAAGAAGGATGTTGGTGCGGTTCAATTCGCATTGTGTGAAGATTGTGGGTATCTTGGGCATCGAACCGAGGAATGTCAAGTGGGCATGGTACAAGCGAATGAAGAGGGGAACCAGGTCTATGGTGAGCGAAAACAATTCGATATGAATTCAAACACCTATCACCCCGGATTGAGAAATCATCCTAAGTTCCGCTATGGAAATGCTTCAAATCAGATGAATCCCAACTTTCAACCGAACAATCAAGGTGGGAATCAAGGTGGGTCGATGTACCAAAACGGTCAAGGCGGTAATCAAGGAGGGTACCAACAAAATTATAATCAAGGGAGTGGTCAAAATTATCAAAACCGTGAAGGTGCGTATCAAAGAGGTTACAACCAAAGTAATAATGGAGGTGGCAACTCTAATCCTCCAATGGGTGGTGAAGACTCCGTAAACTCCAAGCTAGATGCTATTATGAATGCCATCACAACTTCGAATCAAGAGATCAAGATGGAAATGAAGAAAGAGTTCGAGGTTCGTGATAAGTCGCACAAAGCTTTGGAGAAGCAAGTGGTGCAACTTGCGGAGGAGATGGCGCAATTGCGAGGTAATGGGGAAGCTACATAGTGACACAAACGTGAACCCGAAGCATCAAGGTTCGAGCTCGAAGAACACACGTGAGGTACCAATTAATAAAATTTTTTGCGTAGTGGTCGAGTCGTTGATAATGGTGTCGTGTCACCACTACCTCAGTTTGTTGAAGGGGTAGTGGAAGAGGTTAGCAATGATGAAAGTGTTGACGGTAAAACGGGTCAAAAAGAAAATGTTTTAAAAAATGAGAAAAGTACACCCGTTGTGACCGCCCCAGTCCCAAAAGCTAAGGAAAAGGGTGTGGAGGTTAATACCGCCCCTTATCCTGAAGCTTTATTGGGACCATCAAAGAAAGTGGTAAACAAAAGAGGTCCCCACCAAGAAGAAATGTGGGAAATTTTAAAAAAAGTTAAAATAAATTTACCTCTTTTGGATGCCATTAAGCAAGTTCCATCTTATGCTAAGTATTTGAAAGATTTGTGTACCCAAAAGTGAACTCACAAATTTCTAAAGAAACTTGATTAACCAAAAACGTGAGTTCGATTCTTTCGGGTGCACTTCCACCTAACTGCAAGATCCGGGAACGCCTATTATCTCCATTCAAGTTGGAGAATTTAAAATGACAAGGGCACTTTTGGACCTTGGGGCTAGTGTGAGTATTTTGCCGGGTAGTTTGTATGACCAGTACGAGTTTGGTCCACTTAGAGCTGCAAACACTAACGTAGTGTTAGCCGATTTAACTCATAAACTACCCCGTGGAATAGTCACGGATGTGATTGTCAAAGTTGAGGACTTTTACTATCTGGTGGACTTTCTTGTGCTTAATTATGTTTAATTGGACCTAACCAGACAACCCACGGTTATTTTGGGTCGTCCATTTTTGGCTACATCAAATGCTCAAATAAATTGCAAAATGGGAAAGGTCGACATGACTTTTGGTAACCGTCGGTTGCGGTTAAATGTTTTTTCCAGATTAACGGATCCTCTAGTCAATGATGAATGCTATATGGCGGATGTTGTTGACGCGTGTATACCTGTTTGCGACATGGGTGTCGAGGAGGAAAACACAATAGAGGAGTGCTTTATGTTTGACAGGTTGCAATCAGAAACAAATCGACGCATGGATGAGGAGGAGACGAGAATGGAGGTGATGGCGGTAAAGGAAGGAAGACCACCTTGGACACACCAAGTGGAAAGTCTTCCCGAAAAGATTGACACCAAGCTGAAGCCGTCATTGGTTGAACCCCCTACTGTTGAGCTGAAGGTGTTTCCCAAGCATTTGAAGTATGCTTATGTGGGTGAAGGCAACACACTACCAGTCATCATTGTGGCAGATTTGACCGAGGAGCAAGAGAAGAAGCTGATGAGTGTGTTGGTCGCCAATAGAGCCGCTATTGGTTGGACCATTCCTGATTTGAAGGGGATTAGCCCTTCTGTGGTGATGCATAAAATCATCACTGAGGATGGAAGCACGCCTTCTCGTGACACACAACGGAGACTAAATCCGAATATGCGAGAAGTGGTCAAGAAGGAGGTGCTAAAGTGGCTAGATGCGGATATTATATACCCCATCTCTGATAGCCAATGGGTGAGCCCTACACAGACGGTTCCTAAAAAGGCGGGCATCCAAGTTGTCCCAAACGACGCAGGTGAAGAGGTCGCCACTCGGCCAGTAACCGGGTGGCGTATTTGCATTGATTATAGGAAGTTGAATTCTGCGACTTCTAAAGACCATTTCCCTTTGCCTTTAATTGATCAAATTGTTGAAAAGTTAGCGGGTCAAAAATATTATTGTTTCTTGGATGGGTATTCAGGTTACAATCAAATAGCTATCCAACCAGAAGACCAAGCTAAGACCACATTTACTTGCCTATACAGTACCTTCACATTTAGGCGAATGCCGTTTGGGCTATGTAATGCCCCCGCCACCTTCCAAAGGTGTATGATGAGTATCTTTTTAGATATGATGGGGGAGTCATTAGAAATCTTTATGGATGACTTTTCAATCTTTGGGTCATCATTTGATGGATGCATTGACCAACTCGAAAAAGTTTTGAAAAGATGTGTTGAAAAGAATTTAGTTTTGAGTTGGGAAAAGAGCCATTTTATGGTTCAAGAGGGAATCGTGTTGGGCCACATGGTGTCGAGTCGTGGGATAGAGGTCGACAGGGCAAAAGTTCAAGTTATTTCTATGTTGCCATATCCCACGAGCATTAAGGGTGTTAGCTCATTTTTGGGTCACGTGGGGTTTTATAGAAGATTTATAAAAGGGTTTAGTGACATAACAAAAACTTTGTGTAATCTATTATTAAAAGATCAACCGTTTGACTTCAACAAAGATTGTCAAAATGCCTCTAACGTGTTAAAACAAAAGTTGGCTGAGGCCCCAATCTTGCAATCACCAAACTGGTCGTTACCATTTGAAATCACGTTCTATGCAAGTGACTATGCGGTGGGGCCGTGTTGGGTCAAAGGGTAGAAAAGAAACCCGTTGCAATATACTACGCAAGTAAGACTCTTTCAGACGCTTAATTGAATTATGAATCAACTAAGGAAGAGCTACTCACGGTGGTATATGCTTTGGATAAATTCCGGGCTTATATTTGGGGTAATAAGGTAATTATCTATTCTTACCATTCTGATGTCAGGTACTTTTTATGGAGAAGAAGGATGCAAAGCCGCGGTTGATCCGATGGGTTCTCTTGCTACAAGAGTTTGATCTCGAAATTCAGGATAAGAAGGGTAGCGAGAATGTGGTTGTAACGCTTCGCATTTGTATCTTTTCATTTTTAGTATATCACTTCATGTTTCTATTTTTAGAAAGTCCAAACCTTGTAATCTTATTTCCATTTCAAATTCAATGTATTCTGAGGCTTCGATTGTAAACAAGATTAATCAACTATGCTAAATTCGCAAACTATATTCAAGTTAAAATTATGAACATTCGATACTTTATGCTTTCATATATCAATTCAAGACAATGTGTAAATGTGTGATGAGTGATTATTAATCATATACTAAACTCAATCAAGACAATTGTTGTTATTATTCAAAGAATTTAAGCTCCCATTTTTGTAAAATCATGTCTTATTATGTTCAAGAAAAATACGTATCGTAGTTGTCTCTTTTTAGGGTTTTCTAAGCTATGTTTTGCATTATAATGGACCATTTCAAGACCCATACATGTAACACATAATATAAACAAAATCTAAGGTCTAATAATTAAGCACTTAATCAATTAATTTGTTAAAAAAAATATAAAAACAGCATAGTTGCGGCCGCAACTATGCACACCTTTTTCCCTTTTTTTTAATTCAAAATTTCCCCCCCATTTGGCAATGCAACCCAAGACCAAACCCTAATCCTCCACTATATAACCACAAGTTCCCCACCCATTTCTCACTTTACAAGCCTCCATACTCTCCAAACAAGTCTAAACATTCTGAATTTAGATGCTGAAACGCAGCAGCTTGTAAGTGAGTTCCGACTCACTTTTCTTCTTCCTTTTGCTTTGTTTTTCCTTCTAACACTCTTGGATAACCTCTAGGAAAGTGCTCACAAGTTTGCTTGGGCAAACTAAGGTGAAAATACACCATTTTGAGGTCCAAAAGTGCATAAACTTTCTGCCCAAATTTTTATCTTTCAAACTCCAAGTTTTTCAATGTTTTTACTTTGTTTCTTGTTCAATAATGTTTGCTAAGGCCCTATGGACATTCGATACTTTACTTTCAAACTCCAAGTTTTTCAATGTTTTTACTTAGTATATCACTTCATGTTTCTATTTTTAGAAAGTCCAAACCTTGTAATCTTATTTCCATTTCAAATTCAATGTATTATGAGGCTTTGATTGTAAACAAGATTAATCAACTATGCTAAATTCGCAAACTATATTCAAGTTAAAATTATGAACATTCGATACTTTATGCTTTCATAAATCAATTCAAGACAATGTGTAAATGTGTGATGAGTGTTTATTAATCATATACTAAACTCAAGCAAGACAATTGGTGTTATTATTCAAAGAATTTAAGCTTCCATTTTTGTAAAATCATGTCTTAATATGGTCAAGAAAAATACGTATCGAAGTTGTCTCTTTTTAGGGTTTTCTAAGCTATGTTTTGCATTATAATGGACCATTTCAAGACCCATATATGTAACAAATAATATAAACAATATCTAAGGTCTTATAATTCAGCACTTAATCAATTGATTTGTTCAAAAAAATATATAAAAACAGCATAGTTGCGGCCGCAACTATGCACACCCTTTCCCCCTTTTTTTAATTCAAATCTTTCCCCCCATTTGGCATTAAATGCAACCCAAGACCAAAACCCTAATCCTCCACTATATAACTACAAGTTCCCCCACCCATTTCTCACTTTACAAGCCTCCATACTCTCCAAACAAGTCCAAACATTCTGAATTTAGTTGCTGAAACGCAACAGCTTGTAAGTGAGTTCCGACTCACTTTTCTTCTTCCTTTTGCTTTGTTTTTCCTTCTAACATTCTTGGATAACCGCCAGGAAAGTGCTCACAAGTTTGCTTGGGCAAACTAAGGTGAAAATACACCATTTTGAGGTCCAAAAGTGCATAAACTTTCTGCCCAAATTTTTATCTTTCAAACTCCAAGTTTTTCAATGTTTTTACTTTGTTTCTTGTTCAATAATGTTTGCTAAGGCCCTATGGATGTTACCATAGGTTTTCCATGGAAAACCAAGGTGGAATCACATCATTTTTGGGGCCAAACTTTCTGTATTATCTTCTAAATACTTCTTACAACTTGAGTTTATCTCATCTCAAACCTATGTCCGAATGCTTACAATCTTATGGTTGGTTAGGCTTTAAAACAAGGTTGAGACATTTAAAATAGAGGATTCATCCTCACAACTATTATGTTTTCATTAGGGTTTCAACCCACAAGTGTTGAGCCATCCAAGCTTTCAAGCTTGTGTTGGTGTAGGTGTGATTACATGAAGGCCTTGGCCGTTCAACTATTCAATCCACCACTCACTTGATGTTTACTATAATTCTTGACCATCCGGATTGTCCTTGTGTCAATCTTGTGTAATGGTGAATCTTACGAAAGAGGTTTAGGATGGTTAACCACCTACCTCCATGCATGACCTATATGACTTACATGACATCTATGAAATACATGAATTATATGATAAACTAGTAATATGTAACTATATGTAAATACTTAAACATAACCAACCCTTTGACGATGACCACATGGTTATATGTCCCAAAAGTAGGTTATTTTATCTTAGACCAAATAGCCGATAAGATTCTATTGGGCATGACCCATAAAAACACAATTACCCTTCGGGGCTTATAGTGTCAAAAAACGAGCATTAGAGTCTAGATAAATACTTTTATGTATATATACTTTCGTGTACTTTAATTCCTAAACTCTATAAACTCTACCGTCAACTTAATACTTACACACCTACGTTGCCTTGTGTAGGATAACTAGGTGATTCATCCCTTAAATCAACTTAACTCCCTCTCACGGAAATTACATCGCAAAACCGTGAGTACACTCGAACCCTTTTTATGCTTTACACTTTTTGGGTGCAATATGTTAGTTTATCAAACTACACTAAATCACATTTTTATTCTATGAAATCACACAAAAAATCCATCAAACATGCTTTAGTTATGTGCTACTTGACTTGTTACTTGGTCTATTATTATGTGATCTAAATGTCATTAACTACGATCAAGCCTCCCTTAACATGTATAGCGCTATAGGAATAACGCACCGCCCGTATACTAGTGGTCATTGTTAAGTTTAATCTATTTTTGCGGTATACTAGAGGACTGACTTGTAGATGCACATGCCTTGTTACATATGTCTTGTATGCTAGCTATTCATGTGGATTTGTTTAATCAATTTTTATACTTATACTATGACACTAAAACTTGTGTACTCGCCAATACTTGTTATTGAACTCTATTTTTAACGTATTGCAGGTTGATGAAGTTATGTGATGGAACTTAGTAGGGATGGCATAGAAACACGCGTAGATTACTAAGTTAACAAATATGATTTTGTTGAATTTATCTTGTTGTTGTTATTTGTATTCGAATATTTGATGTATCGTTGACAGTTTTATGCTATGAAATGAAATGGGTTATTAAATTAAATATTGTCACAAATAGCGTTATGATGTCTCGAGCAATCTATTTCGTCTCACTCCGATGTTTCCGCCATCGGTTGGGGTGTGACAGTGGTAGCGGACCACTTATCCTGATTTTTAGTTGAAGAGGGTTCTTCTCGTGTGGAGATCAACGAGACTTTCCCAGATGAGCACATTCTGAAAGTGTCAACGTTACCTTGGTTCGCTAACATTTTGAATTATTTGGTGACAGGTGACTTGCCGGCTATTGGGATAGGTGAAGAAGGTTGCGCTTTCTGTCTCAGATCAAGTACTACACGTGGGAAGACCCGGATTTGTTCAAGACATGTCCGGATCAAGTAGTACGAAGATGTATTCCGGATGAGGAGATCCCGAGTATTTTGACGCACTTGCACACCTTTGCTTGTGGAGGCCATTTTAGTTGTCATAAAACGGGACATAAAGTGTTGAATAACGGTCTTTATTGGCCAACTATTTTTAAAGATGCTTTTAACTTTGCTAAGAATTGTGTTGAATGTCAAAAGTTAGGGGGCATTTCTAAGCGGGATGAGATGCCCATGCAACCGATCCTCATTGTCGATATTTTTGATGTTTGGGGGATCAATTTCATGGGCCCATTCCCCAATTCTCATGGGAATTTGTATATTTTGGTGGCGGTAGATTATGTGTCGAAGCGATCGCCACCAAAACAAATAATCATACCATTGTTTGCAATTTTGTGCAAACAAATATTATTTCTAGATTTTGGGATACCTCGGGTAGTCATAAGTGATGGGGGATCTCACTTTAAGAATTTTAATTTTGGGAAATTGCTCAAACGGTATGGTGTCGACCATAGAATTGCTACCCCTACCACCCGCAAACGAGTGGTCAAGTTGAAGTATCCAATAGGCAAATTAAAGATATTTTGCAAAAGACCGTTCGACCGGACCGTAAGGATTGGTCAACGAAGTTGAATGATGCCTTATGGGCCTATCGAAGGGCACATAAGCACCTATTGGTACTACTCCTTACCGTTTAGTTTATGGTAAAAATTGTCATTTACCGGTCGAACTGTGCACCGTGCATTTTGGGCTATAAAAGAGGTTAACCTTAAATATGATGATGTAGGTAAGGAACGCAAGTTAAAGCTTTGCGAATTGGAAGAGCTTTGGGGGGAGGCATATGAGTGTGCTTCAAAATATAAAGATGACGTGAAACGAGCACATGATACAACTCACGGCTCAAGTTCTTTCCTGGAAAGCTTAAAAGCAAATGGATGGGCCTGTTTGTGATCACAAGGGTTGGCAAGCTTGGGGATGTTACCATCGAGGACCCAAAGGATGGGTCAAAAAAACGGTCAACAATCATCGTCTTAAACCGTTTACCGATGGTAACGAGGACAAAATTGGAGCGAACGTCACACCTTGGATTTCCTATCCAAATCCATACACCGGTGGGCCCGGGTGGGGAGTATCGTGACGTAAGTTGATAACATCATAGTCAATTAAACATAGCACAAAGGAAGTCTTGGAGTAAAATTACTATTACAAACCGAATGTTCAAAATAAAATAATATACATGCTCGTAATAGAAGATCCACAGGCGGATCATTAAAATGTACAAAAATAATATAAACAGACTTTAGGGCAGATCTAAGGATTTGCAAGATCCTCTTATTCACTACCGAGCAGCTTCCGACCTTTCGTATTACCTGCAGTTTAGCCTTTGGACGATACGTCAGCTTACGCTGGTAAATACACCCAACTGACTCATTTTAATTTAATTATGGGAAAGTTGACCTTGCAACCTTGTATCAGATTCACATGTTTGTCAATACATACAGGGCCCAGTACAGAAACCGAGTCATGATTAAATACACATCACTCAGATACTCACGAAGGAGTCATCCCAACGTCTTGGGCATATTGCATATGAGCATCAAAGGGTGTATGCCTACACCCCGTGCTAAAGTCATGGCAAATAACTAATGTATTGAGCCGAGGATATCAGAAACCGAGTATGTTAAATACAACCATCAGGTACTCCGAAGAGTCTTCCAACTCTTGGGCATATGCATATGAGATAAAGGTGTATCTACACCGTGCTAAAGCTGCAATACAATGATGACTGATTAAAACGAAATATGCAGGTTTACTAGCCACAAGCGGGCATTCGATTGACCCATTTTGGACCAAGCGGTAATAAATTACCGTATCCCAAGCCCGTATAGGGAAAATAAGTCGAGAGTATTTACCTGAGCTAGTCTTCTTTTAATTTCAATAACTCAGCTGTTACAAAAGTACTTAATTGCAGATAGCATTTACCTGAAGTTTCTAGTCTAGATTATGGCATAAGCTAACCAATTAAAATTCTAACGGTCTTAATTTAAGTCATAGACTTAGACCGACTAGCGTAATGGATCAAAAACGGTACGATACGCTAGATTAAGCGATGACCGGATAGAATGTAGTTTAAACCCAACAAGTACTTAAGATTTGTATAATATGGGTAAACAATTAACATTCTGGAATTTGAGATTAAAATGATAAGGTTAAACCCGTTTCGGTTTATTTTCTTAAACTAGTTACATATGCTTAACCGTATGCATATAAGCGATATCGGGTAACCGGATGAGTCATGAACAAGTTCTAAATGTCATTATACTTTAAATAAGTTATAATATCATAGGATATCAATTACATGCCCGAAAAGGTTTTAAAACGAAATTATGCCTCATAAGGGCGTTTTGGTAATTATATGTCGTATAAAAAGAACTTGCATGTATTCTGATTTTATGATCATAAACATTCTGGAAAAATACTTAATTTGTGATATATTATCAGTAAGATAACACACATAGGTGTGATTTATTGTTTAAGACCAAATTATGCACCGAAAGGGCATTTTGGTCATTTAAAAGTATAGTTTACGATATTATACTAAAATCAGTTTATGATAGAATATTAACATCATAATATGTTAATTACATTAACATATCAGTAGGTAATTCATTTGCTACTCCATTGTTGATTAAAACCATGTTTTATGTAAAAAGGGCATTTTAGTTAAATTTTGACATTTTACGGAACTTGTGCATAAACTCAGATTATGATTATGATCATGTAATATAACCTCATAGGTTTATGCTACATTTCATTATGATCATAATGTGACCTTAATTCAGAAGTTAACTAATTTAAGTCGGGTCAGAATCGAAAGTCAAAGCAGAAGTCAAACTTCGCGACTTTCGGTTGCGAACCGACTCTAGGACTGAAATTGACGGATCGAACATGTTCCCACATGTTCTAATAATTATTACCAACTTGTTTAAGTGTCAAAAACATGTTTATAACATATGTGAACTCATACTATAATATTTATGAAATCTGATACGTTTGACTTTTTAAAACATAAACTTTGACCCGTCAATTGGCCTAGTAAACGTGATCCTTAGGAGGTGCCCATTTAAGGGGTTAATACCTTCCTAATTACGATCACTTAGCCATGTTCATTTCGAACAATGGCTGGACCATAATGGTCTTAACCGATAGTCAAGGCATTTGTCGAAAATGCTTGACTTTTGGTTATTAAAAGCCTATAAAAAGAAAAGAGCAGAGATGGAGAACTTACAAGTGATCCAAGGGAATCTTCGAACTCAAAGGGAAGCTCCCAAATGGTCAGGAACTTCCAAGAGTGTAATAGAGAGGAGAAGAAGTGAATGAGCAAAGAATGAGTGAGCTTGAGTTGCTATTTATAGTGCAAGGAGGTGTGTGAAGATAAAGCCAGGTGTTAGAGGTGTTCTAGGATCATCACAAGTGTCTAGCAAGGTGTCAAGAGCTACAAGAGTGTGGCAATTTGCAGGAGAGGCGGCTTCCTCATAAAAATTTGAGAGTTTTTGACACATTTAGTCCCTCAAAAATAGTTTTGTTAAATGTCATGAATTGTCCCTTGACTTATATCCAATGACATAATGATACAACTTAGTCTTTATGTTCAATACGAGATGTATTTAAGAAGAGTACGAGTAACCGAACATTAACGGGTGTCACACTGGTGTTCTTATGACTTATAAGTGTATATTAGCTTAAATGTGAAAGATACGAATACATATGGTTTAATGGGTTAAATCACCCAAGCTAGTAAGGTTTAAGGTTCGGTGAAGGTGTGTGATACTCAAGAATGGTGAATCACAAGATATCACCTTAACCGGGAGTCATTCAGCTCGAAAAGTGGCTTGATTAAATAAGTAATATGAAAATAACAAAGTCTGCGGGCCTTTGGGTCATTTAAAGAAAGTTAAAACAAGGAAAAACTAAGGCCTTAGGAGCCCGCCGTAGGCTACGGTCGCCAGACCGTAGCTTACGGTCAATGATAAATTGTTCGAGTAGCTTCAAACCGTAGGCTACGGCTCTCAACCGTAGATTACAGTTAGTTTTGTGAATTTTTGAGATTTTTGAACATGTTTGGGTGGCTAGCTCATTGAGGAATGATCCGAGGGTATGTATATGTGTCGGTATATTACCAAATACGAATTTTTACGAGGTATTACATAATCACTCCATTGTCCAACTAGTGGCTCATATGAGAGTTAGGACTTCGTAAAGGATCACTCAGAGGCTTAGTATAAGCATCTTGACCCCGATGTCACTCAGAGGCTGGGCATGTTGACACTAATGGTCACTCAGAGGCTGTTATTTATGCATGTTGACATTGGATCGTCACTCAGAGGCTCAGTTTGAGCATGTTGACGCCTTTAGTCCTTATTGGTTTTTAATAGACTATATTAAAATACGACACATGTCACTATACTATTGGACACGATTTTATAGGGTGTTACATCCTCACCCCCTTAAAAGAAATCTCAACCTTGAGATTTGATTCAAAAAGATGGGGGTACTTTTGTCGCATAATGGACTCAACCTCCCATGTATACTCGGGACATCTAAAAGCGTCCCACTTAACCTTTACTATAGGTATCAATTTTCTTCGGAGCTTCTTAACCTGTCCATCCTCGATCCAAATTGGTTTCTAAATGAACCTCAGGTTTTCATCAATTTGCACATCTTCGTGTGACATTTCTAGCGACTCATCGACTAGACATTTCTTAAGGTTAGATATGTGGAATACATCATGGATTCCACTTAGCTCCTCAAGCAGCTTGAGCTTATAAGCTACAGAACGGACACATTCGATTACCTCGAATGGTCCAATATATCTCGGGCTCAACCTGCCCTTCTTTCCGAAGCGCATCACAACTTTCCAGGGTGATACCTTCAATAATACTTTGTCCCCTATTTGGAACTTAAGAGGTTTCCGCCTCTTGTCTGCATAACTTTTCTCCTATCACGGGCAAATTTGAGACGATCACGGATTTGTATTACCTTATCCGTGATCTCTAAGACAATCTTAGGTCCAGACAGTTGGGCTTCCCCAACTTTAGCCCAACAAACAGGCGTTCTACATTTTCTCCCATACAAGGCTTCAAAAGGAGCAGCCTTGATGCTTGTATGATAACTATTATTGTAGGAGAATTCTATTAGGGGTAAGTGGTCATCCCAGCTTCCACCTAAATCAATCATACATGCCCTAAGCATGTCTTCTAATGTCTGATAGTACGCTTACTCTGACCATCAGTCTGCGGATGGTAAGTTGTACTAAAATTTAATCGTGTGCCTAACAATTGTTGGAAACTTTTCCAAAAGTGAGATGTGTATCTAGTATCTCTATCAGATACAATAGATACCGGAAAACCGTGTAGGGACACAATCTTGTCCACATATAGCTTTACCAACTTATCAAAATTATAAGTCTCTTTAATTGGCAAGAAATGTGCTGACTTAGTCAGCCTGTCCATAATGACCCAAATCGTGTCATTGCCACGTTGGTCTTAGGTAACTTGGTAATCAATTCCATAGTTACTATTTCCCATTTCCAGGTGGGAATCTCAAGTTGTTGTAGGAGTCCTGACGGTTTCTGATGTTCGGCTTTAACTTGCGAACACGTCAGACACTTAGCTACATAAGTGGCTACGGATTTCTTCAAACCCATCCACCAATAATTCTTCTTCAAGTCTTGATACATCTTGTCACCTCCCAGGTGAACTGAGTATCTCATATTATGCGCTTCCTGAAGGATTAGATCTCTAAGTCCTCCGAAGATTGGAACCCAGATTCTTCCATTGAATCTAAGGATTCCATCCTTTCCAGGCGTTAACTGATCAACAGTTCCGCCTAATCCCTCATTAGGAATATTAGCCTCTAATAGGGCTTGCTTTTGCGCATCTAATAACTTCTCATTCAAGCTATATTTGAGCTCAATGCTCTTAGCGTTAATCCTAATGGGCTTAACCCTTTCCTTACGACTCAAGGCATCAGTAACGACATTTGCCTTGGCGGGATGATAGCGAATTTCGCAATCATAATCATTAAGCGTTTTCATCCATCGGCGTTGTCGCACGTTCAATTCCTTCTGATTGAACAGATGCTGGAGACTTTTATGGTCTGTGTATATAATACACTTTGTACCATACAAGTAATGTCTCCACAGTTTTAGTGCAAATACAACGGCACCCAATTCCAAATCGTAGGTGGTGTAATTCTTTTCATGCACTTCTAATTTTCGTGATGCATAGGCAATTACCTTGCCATTTTGCATTAGCACACAACCCATACCGGTGTGTGATGCATCATAATAAACAACAAAATTCTCAATACCCTCAGGTGGAGATAACACAGGAGCATTGCTCAACTTGTGTTTAAGAATCTCAAAAGATTCTTGTTGCTTTGGACCCCAATTATACTTAATATTCTTACGGGTCAAGGAGGTCAAGGGAGTGGCTATTCTTGAGAAGTTCTCAATGAACCTTCTATAGTAACCAGCCAATCCTAAGAAACTATGAACCTCTGTTGGGGTCTTGGGCACTTCCCAACTCATTATGGCCTTAATTTTGGCGGGATCCACTTGGATACCACGTTCACTTACCATATGTCCAAGGAATTGGACTTCTCTAAGCCAAAATTCACGTTTAGAGAACTTTGCATAAAGTTTCTCTTGCCTTAATAATTCTAGGATGCACCGAAGATGTTTCTCGTGATCAGCTTGATTACGAGAGTAGATAAGTATGTCGTCTATGAAGACAATGACAAACTTATCCAAATATGGCTTGCAGACTGTATTCATGAGATCCATGAATGCTGCTGGTGCATTTGTGAGTCCAAAAGGCATCACTAAGAACTCAAAGTGACCATATCGGGTCCTGAAGGCAGTTTTAGGAACATCTTCACTTCTAACCTTCAATTGATGCTATCCTGATCTTAAATCGATCTTGGAGAAGTAACTAGCCCCTTGAAGTTGGTCAAATAAATCGTCGATCCTGGGCAAAGGATATCTATTCTTGATTGTCAACTTATTCAGCTCTCAGTAATCGATGCACATTTGCATCGAACCGTCTTTCTTCTTTACAAAGAGTATAGGAGCTCCCCAAGGCGAGGAACTAGGCTGAATAAAGCCTTTCTCTAAGAGTTCATCTAACTGCGTCCTCAATTCCTTCATCTTTGTTGGTGCTAGCCTATATGGAGCTCTAGCTATGGGTGCTGATCCTGGTATAATATCAATCCTAAACTCCACTTGTCTATCTGGAGGTAGGCCTGGTAATCTTCAGGGAAAATATCGGATACTCCGAGATAACTAGTTGATCTTCAAGGTTCGACTTAGGTTCATTTATGGTTACTTGTGCCATGTAGATAACACAACCTCTTCTTAAACACTTGGATGCCTTAAATAACGACACCTTGTCTGGCAGTCCATAGTGTGAGTCTCCGGGGATGGTGATCATTTCACCAGATGGAGTTTTAATTTCGATGAGCTTTTTATCGCAGGCAATGCGGGCTTGGTTATGAGATAACCAATCCATGCCTAAGACAACATCAAATCCCGCCAATTTCTTGGCAGAAGAGAGATAGGGATGAAAGGATTTTTAATGGATATAGAGCATCCATCAAGAATGGAAGAAGCAGTTTCTAAGGTTCCATCGGCAAGTTCTATCTCATAGGTTTTATCTAGAGTTCTCATGGGTAAATTTAATAGTTTACTAAACTTATGATCAACAAAATATCTATCTGCACCCGAATCAAAAAGAACTCTAGCATAAATATCGTTAATGAGGAATGTACTTTTTATGACATTGTCGTCATTAACAGCCTCTCTTGCAGTTATTTGAAAGGCACGAGCATTCCCCTTCTTGGCCTCTCCAGGCTTTGCGTTATTATTCTTAAGAAACTTAGGGCAGTTAGTCTTTATATGCCCTTTTCGTTGCAGATGTAGCTAACGGCATCCTTAAGATCTTTACAATCTAGGGTCTTGTGCCCTCTTCTTTTGCATATACCACAAGGTCTAGCTTGTGGATCAGAATTACACTGTCCCAAGTGTCTGCAGTTGCAAGTCTTGCAAAATGGCATTGCAGCCGACTTGCCTTGGTTCCCTTTGAACCCAAATCTCCCTTTATTTTTCTTATTAAACTTATGGGAGTTGTCATCTTCTCTCTTTCTTTCCAGTCAGTTTCAGATTTAACTGACTTTTGTCTCATTAGATCAAGGGTGAGAGAGAGAGATAGGTCAACAGCAGACCTATAGGTAGTAGGCTGAGCAGCCTTTACCATACCCTTAATCTCGGGCGCTAATCCATTAATAAAACGCGCAACGCGTTTGGATTCTGGGGTGATTAGATAGGAAACTAACCTAGTAGGGAATTGAAATCAGAGACATAGTTCCGACAGTCTAGGTTTTTCATGGAAAGAGACAAGAAGTCTGTCTCTATTTTCTCCACCTCATGGGGTGGGCAGTGGGTTTCCTTAATAAGGTCAATAAACTTAGACCACCCCAGATTATACAGGTATACTTTACCTGTTGACTGAATCATGGCCTTCAACCATGTTAGGGCATCGCCCTTAAAGGACTGTGATACATACTTGACCACATCCTTTTCAGCACAACCGCTGATGTCTATAATGGTCTCCATCTCGTCCAGCCACTTTAGGGCTTCTACCGCTCCTTTTTCCCCATTAAAGTCTCGGGCTTACAAGAGACGAAGTACTTATAGGTACATCTGTCTTTAACAGAATGGGACCTTTCAGCGAAATCTATTTTCTTTGGTTCACTCTTCGCATTTGAAGAGTGAACGGAGCTCTCCCTATGAGCTGAAGATGGTGGAATAGATAAAGGTCTAGAGCGAGTAGGACTCGGCTCTCTAAGCTTTTCGATGGCCTTACCCATGGCCCTTTCCACAGCCGCATCAATGCGTGCTTGAAAATCATTATTATCTATGGCTATATTTTCGGCGTCCTTAGAGTTGACGTTCCGATGGCTACTTTGTGCCTCATTAGAATTAGCCATTCTTCAAAGCTTTGGTTCTATAAACCAAATAAAATTTCTCTTAGCCATGGTATAATAACCATATCGACTTTTAAACATCGGACATAAGAAAATCCATTACCTATACTAGTGTGAATAACATCACAACTCTTAGGCTTAATATAACTATATTTGGTCTAGGGTCTTAATAGGACCATCATAGGCAAATTACAATTTGGACATAGTCCATTTATTACTAGACAGGGGATCACAATGTCACAACTGTCATTGTCATATTTGACAATTACATATATCGCACATAGGCTTATCACAAAGGACATTTAAATATGGCATATATGCTTGTCACAAATGGACATAAAATATGGCACATAGGCCTGTCACTAATGGACATAAAATATGGCACATAGGCCTGTCACTAATGGACATATAATAGGGCACATAGGCACTACATCACTAATGGATGTTTAGTCACCGCACTGGTGATATTAGCCGAGATCAGAAATAGATCACATAGGCTATATAAAATTAATCATAGCCATAAGGGCAATACATCACTATTGGATGTTTAGTCGCCGCACTTGTGATATTAGCCGGGATCAAATAGATCACATGGGCTATATAAAATTAATCATAGCCATAAGGGCACATCACTATTGGATGTTTAGTCACCGCACTGGTGATATTAGACAGGATCAAATAGATCACATGGGCTATATAAAATGATTCATAACCCGATAGGGTAATACATCACTAATGGGTGTTTAGTTTATCATCGCACTGATGATATTAGCCAGGATCAAATAGATCACATAGGCTATATAAAATACATCTCTAATGGATGTTTTATCATCACCGCATTGGTGATATTTAGCCGGGATCAAACAGATCACAAGGGCTAATTAGCCGGATCAACCAGATCACAAGGGCTATTTAGCCGGGATCAAACAGATCACAAGGGCTATTTAGCCGGGATCAAACAGATCACAAGGGCTATTCAGCCGGGATCAAACAGATCACAAGGGCTATTCAGCCGGGATCAAACAGATCACAAGGGCTATTCAGCCGGGATCAAACAGATCACAAGGGCTATTCAGCCGGGATCAAACAGATCACAAGGGCTATTCAGCCGGGATCAAACAGATCACAAGAGCTATTTAAGGTTAGGACATAGTCCATTACCTTGGAAGTTAGTGTGATTCCTCAAGTCACACAACCATGAGTATGCACATTACTTGAATGTTAACATAAGAGGATCTTAGTGGTTGATTAATAGTCCCGGTCGCATTGACCTTAATGACTTGGAGGCTTGAACCTAGTCCACCACCTCTAGATAGAAGGATAACTTCCCTTAACTATCATGATAGAAGACCCTTCCGTTCTTAACTATCATTTATATATATTTGGCCAAATATGTGGTCTGTACCACTCGGCAAATCAAAACCATTAAGATCTTTTTGGAATTATATCGCAGAGCATAAATTTCGAGTAAAATCGAGATGCTCGTTTTCAAGAGGATGAATACACATATATATAATTCCAAATTACTTCATTAAATTTCCATAAGAAATTACAACACTAGGAAAATGAAATAAACTTGTCCATGCAAGGACTTTAAAAATAAACATGTCCACGCAGGGACTAAAGAAATAACAATGTCCTCGCAGGGACTACATATAATTAGAAGAGACTTCACTCGTCCTTCTTTCCCTTGACCAACTTGGAGAGTTTCTTGAAGAACTTATTTGTCTTCTTCTCCGTTTTCTCGCTTGCTACTGCATCTCTTTCATCCTTTCTAAGGCCTCATTAATGGCCTCAAGTGGCGGCGGAGGTTGTGGTTGTGGTTGTGGCATAACCGGATACTGGTACCCATAAGTTGGATATCCAGTCGGTGGATAAGCAGGAGGGAAATGAGACGGGTAAAGTGCATTGTGCATAACTGCTTGCATATAGGGGTCTTGCGACCATGCTTGATAGTCTACCGGTGTAGACGGGTTAAAAGGATCATATCCAGACGTGTCTGGATATGTGGGAATTGGGTTAGTATAACCTGATGGTGGTTGAACAGCAGGTGTTGGTGTTGGTTCCACTATAGGTGAAACATTAGAGGGTCCACCCATTGTGGGTCCTCTTGGATTGTGGGGTAAGAATTGGGCAAAGGTGGCAGCGATCCCGACCTTTGTCCTGCACGTACCGACATACGTGCTCCACACTTCCTCCTTGGTTGTTCAGGTGGTGGTTGAGGTTGGTCCACCGGTTCCATGTGGACATCTTCTTGTACAGGAGGTGGTTGAGAGTGATGAGAAGGTGTGTGGGCAAAGGTGAATTATTCCAGTATTGGTCCCACTCATTAGGACCTTGGTAGGGCGATCCGGCATATGAGTTTGAATCGCTCAAAATTTCAATGGATGCATATTTGGTCCCGACGGCGGCATCTCCGGGTCGGAGTCCTCGTCTCGTCATTGGGTTCGGTTGGTCCAACTGATTTTGATCGGCTGGAGGTGTGTTAAAGTAATTAGGGTCAAATTCTTCATGGTAAGAGTGTGAATGGGAATGGTTAGAGTGGTAAGAATTTTGGGAATGTGAGGGCGAGTGTCTATTAGAGACAGAACGTCTCGTTGGTTGCCAAGGAGACAAATCTCCTGATTCTTGGTAGGCATATGAGTTATGAGGTTGAGGGGAATACGCCCCGATGGTCCTCCTCTCATTGGACATTTTCCTCTCCTACTTTGTCCTCGTACACGTGGCAGCATTTTCCTATTAAAAAATTTAATTCAAAAACAATACTAATAACTTAATAATGAAATGAGTAATCCTAGGTCAATGCCTAGACTCGGAAGTCTAAGGAATGTGCTTGTGTAAGTTTGAGATTAAACACAAGAAGGCTAGAGTTTAATTCTCTCAAACGTTGTCTCTGATACCAACCTGTCACACCCTGGATTTCCTATCCAAATCCATACACCAGTGGGCCCGGGTGGAGAGTATCGTGACGTAAGTTGATAACATCATAGTCAATTAAACATAGCACAACAGAAGTGTTGGAGTAAAATTACTATTACAAACCGAATGTTCAAAATAAAATAACATACAGGCTCGTAATAGAAGATCCACAGACGGATCATTAAAATGTACAAAAAGAATATAAAACAGACTTTAGGGCAGATCTAAGGATTTGCAAGATCCTCTTATTCACTACCGAGCAAGCTTCCGGCCTATTTCGTATTGTACCTGCAATTTAGTCTTTGGACGATACGTCAGCTTACGCTGGTAAATACACCAAACTGACTCATTTTGAAAACTTTAAAATAGTTTTAAGTGCAAAACGGCACAAAATCTTTTATTAACTTGGGAAAGTTGACCTTGCAACCTTGTATCAGATTCACATGTTTGTCAATACATACAGGGCCTATTACAGAAACCTAGTCACGATTAAATACACACCACTCAGGTACTCACGAAGGAGTCATCCCCAACGTCTTGGGCATATTGCATATGAGCATCAAAGGGTGTATGCCTACACCCCGTGCTAAAGTCGTGGCCAATAACTAATGTATTGAGCTGATTAAAACAAAATATGCAGGTTTACTAGCCACAAGCGGGCATTCGATTGACCCCATTTTGGACCAAGCGGTAATAATTTACCGTATCCCAAGCCCGTATAGGGAAAATAAGTCGAGAGTATTTACCTGAGCTAGTCTTCTTTTAATTTCAATAACTCAGCCGTATACAAAAGTACTTAATTGCATATAGCATTTACCGGAAGGCTCTAGTCTAGATTATGGCATAAGCTAACCAATTAAAATGCTAATTGTCGTAATTTAAGTCATAGACTTAGACCGACTAGCGTAATGGATCAAAAACGGTACGATATACTAGATTAAGCGATGACCGGATAGAATGTAGTTTAAACCCAACAAGTACTTAAGACTTGTATAATATGGGTAAACAATTAACATTCTGCAATTTGAGATTAAAATGATAAGGTTAAACCCTTTTCGGTTAATTTTCGTAAACTAGTTACATATGCTTAACCGTATGCATATAAGCGATATCGGGTAACCGGATGAGTCATGAACAAGTTCAAAATGTCATTATACTTTAAATAAGTTGTAATATTAGTAGGATATCAACTTACATGCCCGAAAAGGTTTTAAAACGAAATTATGCCTCATAAGGGCGTTTTGGTAACTATATGTCGTATAAAAAGAACTTGCATGTATTCTGATGTTATGATCATAAAAATTCTGGAAAAATACTTAATTTGTGATATAATATCAGTAAGATAACACACATAGGTGTTATTTATTGTTTAAGACCAAACTATGCACCGAAAGGGCATTTTGGTCATTTAAAAGTATAGTTTACGATATTATACTAAAATCAGTTTATGATAAGATATTAACATCATAATATGTTAATTACATTAACATATTACTAGGTAATTCATTTGCTAGTCCATTGTTGATTAAAACCATGTTTTATGTATAAAGGGCATTTTAGTCAAATTTTGACATTTTACGGAACTTATGCATAAACTCAGATTATGATTATGACATGTAATATAACCTCATAGGTTTATGCTACATTTCATTACGATCATAATGTGACCTTAATTCAGAAGTTAACTAATCTAAGTTGGGTCAGAATCGAAAGTCAAAGCAGAAGTCAAACTTCGCGACTTTCGGTTGCGAACCGACTCTAGACTGAAATTGATGGATCGAACATGTTCCCTCATGTTCTAATAATTATTACCAACTTGTTTAAGTGTCAAAAACATGTTTATAACATATATAAACTCAGATTATAATATTTATGAAATCTGACCCGTTTGACTTTTTAAAACATAAACTTTGACCCGTCAATTGGCCTAGTAAACATGATCCTTAGGAGGTGCCCATTTAAGGGGTTAATACCTTCCTAATTACAATCACTTAGTCATGTTCATTTTGAACAATGGTTGGACCATAATGGTCTTAAGCGAAAGTCAAGGCATTTGTCGAAAATGCTTGACTTTTGGCTATTAAAAGCCTATAAAAAGAAAAGAGCAGAGATGGAGCACTTACAAGTGATCCAAGGGAAACTTAGAACTCAAAGGGAAACTCCCAAATGGTCAGGAACTTCCAAGAGTATAATAGAGAGGAAAAGAAGTGAATGAGCAAAGAAGAGTGAGCTTGAGTTGCTATTTATAGTGCAAGGAGGTGTGTGAAGATGAAGCTAGGTGTTAGAGGTGTTCTAGGATCATCACAAGTGTCTAGCAAGGTGTCAAGAGCTGCAAGAGTGTGGCAATTTGCAGGAGAGGTGGCTTCCTTACAAAGATTTGTAGTTTTTGACGTATTTAGTCCCTCAAAAATAGTTTTGTTAAATGTCATGAATTGTCCCTTGACTTATATCCAATGACATAATGATACAACTTAGTCTTTATGTTCAATACGAGATGTATTGAAGAAGAGTACGAGTAACCGAACATTAACGGGTGTCACACTAGGTGTTCTTACGACTTATAAGCGTATACTAGCTTAAATGTGAAAGATACGAATACATATGGTTTAATGGGTTAAATCACCCAAGCTAGTAAGGTTTAAGGTTCGGTGAAGATGCGTGATACTCAAGAATGGTGATCACAAGATCACCTTAACCGGGAGTCATTCAGGTCGAAAAGTGGCTTGATTAAATAAGTAATATGAAAATAACAAAGTCTGGTGGCCTTTGGGTCATTTAAAGAAAGTTAAAACAAGGAAAAACTAAGGCTATAGGAGCCCGCCGTAGGCTACGGTCGCCAGACCGTAGCTTACGGCAATGATAAATTGTTCCAGCAGCTTCAAACCGTAGGCTACGGTTCTCAACCGTAGATTACGGTTAGTTTTGTGAATTTTTTAGATTTTTGAACATGTTTGGGTGGCTAGCTCATTGAGGTATGATCCGAGGGTATATATATGTGTCGGTATATTACCGAGTACGAATTTTTGCAGGTATTACATAATCCATCCGTTGTCCAACTAGTGGCTCATGTGAGAGTTAGGACTTCGTAAAGGATCACTCAGAGGCTTAGTATAAGCATGTTGACCCCGATGTCACTCAGAGGCTGGGCATGTTGACACTAATGGTCCAGAGGCTGTTATTTATGCATGTTGACATCGGATCGTCACTCAGAGGCTCAGTTTGAGCATGTTGACGCCTTTAGTCCTTATTGGTCTTTAATAGACTATATTAAACTACGACACATGTCACTATACTATTGGACACGATTTTACAGGGTGTTATAGCGAACAAGGAATCGGTAAGCTTTTGGTAAGCGTACCGACTTATGAGGTCAACTAAAGGACCAAGAACATTTGTTGTAGAATTTTTTATATTTTGATTGTTTGTGCGTTGTGTTTGTTTTGAGTTAGCTTGTTTTGTACTAATCTCGTTAAACGTGTGAATTTCGGATTTTGCAAACGAGTCACGAAGACATAAGGTATGTTTTTAACTTGTTTTGTGTATTGGGGACAATCCACGGTTTTTCGGGGGGGGGGGGGTATGATATGGGTATAGCGTGACGCGTTGTAAAAAAAAGGGAGGGCGTCGGCGACTATATTTGGGCGTCGGGTGAAATTGGTCGTAAAAAATGGTTTAAGCCGTCAGAGGATTACCCTCTTTTAAGAGGGCGTCGGCGATGCCTCCTGGATTGTCAGCTGATGCTGATTCGTTTTTGATGCACATTTTCGTATCCAAACACAATATAACCCATTCAAACTCAACCCGTATAATATATAATAATAATAATAATAATATAATAATAATAATAATAATAATAATAATAATAAAAATAATAAAAATTTATATAAAACTTCTCCGAATAATAATATTAATATCAAAAACACGTTGTGTTAACGTGTTCCTAGCCATAATTTCGACCCGGTTTAACCCTATCCATTCAATGTGTCTTTTGAACAACGCTATCCCCTGCACTTTCTCCACAACTTCATCATCTTCTTCATCTTCTCCTTCAAGAACCCTAACACCTCAAACCTTCAAACCTCCATATCTTCTTCAATCCTCCACCTAATCACCTGATTCTTGAGCCTATTTTGTGTGGTTTTCCAAGGAGAACAAAACTCCTAACACGGTTTCCCTTAATTCTTGTGTATTTGCAAGATTAGTGAAGATCAAATTTCGGGTTTCTTGGAGAAAAAGTGTTCTTCAAAGTGCATTACAACGTTTGAAGTTCTATTGTTTAACCAACATTAAAGGTATGATTTTTACTTAAATTTAAGCATGGATTTCATATGGTATGTGATTTTCTTCCGAAATTTTGAATATTGGTTTAAGAGTAGGTTGGTTATGATGCCATGATATGAGTATTGCTTGAATTTGAGTATATGGGTGATTTGGGTGGGATTGAACATGCAACATAGCTATGTAATGAGTTTATGATTGTTCAAGTTGCATGTTTGAGCATACACATAATGTTGAATCTTGTTTGAGATCTTACATGCTTAGGATTAAAAACATAGGAACTTGAATTTAAAGTGTTGACAAAAGTGCAAATTTAGAAGATTTGAACCGGTTAAATTGTCTAACTATTTAAGTTATGATTCAACATTGTATGCTATGATCAAGAAGTTAAATTGGTTTGAATTTGAAGTGGGGGTTTAAATGGTAAAATTTGCCATGTTTAATTGTTTCTTTGTTTTATGTCTTGTAGATATGGCAAGTCGAAAGCGAAGCAAGATTTCGGGTCCCGGTTCATCTTCAGGAGCCGGATCGTCTTCGGGGCATAGGCAAGGAAGTGGGAGCAATTAAGTGGGTTGGAAGATAACGATGATCGAGTGTTCATGCAAGATTGGGCATGGGAAAGAATACAGGATAGCAATGTAGGTGAGCCCTGGGAGAGCAATAAACGAAGACCTATTTCAAGGTTTAATGACAGGAGGTTGGAGGTTAAGTTGTGGAAATGGAAAATGGTTAATGGGGTGTCTACATCTATTCTGGAACGGGCTGTGCCGGAGCGCACATTAAACATGGAGGAGTTTCGAACGATTGAAATCGTTCAAATGTTTGAGAGAATCGGCTGGGAAAGAGTGGTGGATTGGTGTGAGGATATCACACCACGAGTATATTTGGCCTGTAACACCCTGTAAAATCGTGTCCAATAGTATAGTGACACGTGTTGTATTTTAAATGTAGTCTATTAGAGACCGATAAGGACTAAAGGCGTCAACATGCTCAATCTGAGCCTCTGAGTGACGGTCCAATGTCAACATGCATAAATAACAGCCTCTGAGTGACTGATATGTCAACATGCTTAAATCATTAGCCTCGGAGTGACTGATATGTCAACATGCTTGAAATTTGGCCTCTGAGTGACTGATATGTCAACATGCCCAGCCTCTGAGTGACATCGGAATCAACATGCTTATAATAAGCCTCTGAGTGATCTTTTGTAAAGTCCGAACTCTCATTCGTGGCATTTGTTGGACGAGAGGGTTCAATTTTGTAAATATGTGAAAGTTAGACGATGGAGGGATTAAAAGTGTAGGTCCCCTAGTCCTTATGGATCTTGACAGAATCGTCTATCTAATCTAGAGTGCGGAATCCTCTAGATCAGATTTCACAGAAAACACGAACACGAACACGAATTCCTTTAAACTGTGTTCTATTGATTATCGAACACAATGTGTTTACAACCAATTCAAGACTCTCTAGAAATCTTTCAGCCACTCTCTGTAGATTTCTCACACTCCTCTCTTTTCTTCCAACTCTCTATCTGACTAACTAACCTACATCCCTAATGCATAACATGTATATATAGTACATATCTGCATACTAGGCTTTCTACTGGGCTAGGCCATTCTCCAAGCCCATTACATTTCTAAACAAGCTAAACACAAATGAAAAGCCCAATACAAAATATCCAAAGACTAAACTATTAAGCTGTTGTCACTAATATGCACCAACAGACTCCCCCTTGACAATAGCTTCATAGTGTAACTTTGTCTTCAAACATCTTGTGATCTTTTGGTCTTTTAATAACTTCAGTTACATGTAGATTCTGACAACAACAGACTCCCCCTAAGCTGATGCTTCCAATCTCCATGACTTTCATTCGCTGTAGATTAGCGAACTAGCATTCTCTGTTTAAGCTCATATCACCAAATTTATCTATATCACTTTTTGCCATGTAGTAGAAGGATCCTCCATGCATCTCCACACATTCTGCACTCCATTCTTAATATGTACTTTACTTGAATTCTGCACTTCATTTTGATAACAGCATCAATCTGTTTAGAAACACAAGCAAGTAACTCGAAAAACCATTAGTCCTTTTCTACATTAAAGATAAACCAATATTTTATCTTATCATGCAAAAATAAACAACTTATCAGTTCAAACTGGGAGACTTTAAAAACAAATCTTTTTGTATTTTTATATTTTCTGAAAACAAATAACTAACAAGAAAACAAACACTCTGTTTTTGTGAGAATCACCATTAAGAAGATCATATCAGCAACATCAAACTGTTTTCACACTATCTGATTATTTTATATGCAATATTCATGAATAGCCGTCCAAGACGATTACCAGTATTGTTTATCCACTTAAACAAAATACATGAACCTTTCAAGTACCATTACCTCGTGATCTGTTTAGATAATTTATACTGACATACTAGTGTGTCCCACTTCAGGACATACCCCCGCGATCAAGGTATTCACAAAAATTCATCGTAGTAGGTGAGTATACCGAAATTCATCCCTTTTGATTTACAACGTTAGATAAATGGTGATCAGGTCAGTACTTTCGTACAATAAAGAGACCAAATATCCAACGAGGGCTAGGACAAATACCAAATTTTGGTACGAATAATGCAATTTGCACATTTGAATGACTCTCTAGGAGAGCTTCTTCAATATTTGGGATTTGGCATTTTTAGCTCTTTTAAGATATCCTGGTTGTGCCTAGGTTAGCATATATCTGGATGCAGCAAAAGGACAACCTTGATACCCTAGATGAAATAACGATATAAAGACCTAAAACCTCAGATTTTGGCAATCTATCAACACAAGATTTAAGGTTATAAAACCATACGCCACTGATATGTTACCCACTCATACACAGTCTAGTTTAATTGTATCACAAGGTAAGTTGATTATTTCATGCCTTTTGCCTACTGGTACATCATATGATGAAGCTGCTATCACACTTAAGCAATTTTCTTTTAATTTCAGTGTGACAGTCTAGCTTGCTGATGTACTATCATTTCTTCTTTTTCACACAGTGAAAAATCATTTTTGATTTTCTTTTTTTATGTTTTTAACTTTTGAAAACACTTTAAAACTTTTCAACTTACTCCCCCTAAACTCACGCACTAACTAACACTCTTTTTGGCTTAGGAAAATTTCTCCCCCTAAATTTTTGTTTTTTTATCGAGTAAAGTTTTAAAAACAGAAATTTAAACACAAACAGACTCCCACTTTAACCTAATAAAAGGTTTTTCCCTTTTAGTAAACCAGTATCTAACATAGAAGTAAATAATTCGTTACCATGTGTACTATTCACCTCAGATGATTTACAGGAATAACCACTGTTGAGCACATCAACAGTCCTTCTTGGTCATCCTGCACACACTCAACAACTTGGTTAGACTGGGGGACCCAAGCCTTAAAGGTCTTGGGTCGTCCAGATTCATCAACCATTGGAACATCCATCCAATATCCATCACACCGTACTGGTGTCTTGGAAGTCTTCCAAGCTGTTGAACAAGATTTCTAATTTCCACGAGACCTTTGATCATGAGAATTCGAATAAACTCTCGGATTATCCGACCTTTGAAAATTATTATCTCGAGACCTTCTTCTCCCATTATCATAATCTGGTCGTTGAAAAATTTTTGGATTGTTTCGAATATTTAAGTTACAGAAACCCCTATATTCGTTTCTTCTTTGAAAGTTTCGATTACCAGAAGTTTGGTATCGATTTTGATATCCAAAATTTTTATTTTGAAAAGAATTTGATTGACCCTTATTGTGACATGATTTTGGAGAAGAGTTTCTTGAACCAACAAATCTTCTTGATGTTGAAGGTTTAGGTTGAAATCTTGGTTGATTTGTCTGAAAACTTGATTTAACATTTTTATTTGAACCAACCTGATTTCCATCCTTAACCTCAACTTCAGCCTCTGCTTTCTTACCCCTTTTAAAAGGACAACAACTAGTCACATGCCCTTTATTGTGACATTTAAAACAAGATCTTTTCTTAAAAATTTTCTTTCTGTTAGATCCCTTTTTAAATGTTTTGACCGTTTCGTCTTCAGTATCCTCATCCACTTTATGAGGTGTACTGTTTGACCTAACTGATTCTTTCAAAGAACCTGGACTATCAGGTATGTCAACAGTTATCGGATCCACTACAGCTGGTGTAGTAGGCACAAAATCTGTTAGCTCTTCTTCATTTGGTAAAAAGGAGTAATCCTTATCCTCGGAAGATGGAGCTTTATTAAACCCCACTCCTGTTTTATCACTACTCTTTTTCAAACTTTTCTGAATTTGAGTCCTGACTAACGAGGATTCTCCAAATTTGTCTAACTTTCTATGAAGTTCAATAATTTTGGCCTGTGCACTAGCCAATTCTGTGCACTTTTCAGAAAGCTCGTTAGTCTTATCCTTCACAGTTTCACGAGCCAAATCAATAATCTGTAAGAGTTCATTGACTTTGCTGGTCAAACTGATGATTTTTTGTTCATTTGAATTGAGTATATTTAAAAAATTTGACTCCCTTTTACTCAAAAGAACATTTGACTCTTTCAGTTTTTCTAATTCAACTAACACAATTTTGTTTTGCTCCGATAATTTGTCAACTTTACCCTGTAGTTCAGTGCAATTATGACAAGTATGACTTACCGATTGAAATTGTTCCTATACCTTTGTTGTAAGCTCATCTGTATCATCCATGCACATTGCAGCTTTTGCATCCTTGACTTCCACTCTCTCATTCTCAGCTTCCTTCTTCTTTTCTATCTAGCAGCTTCCTCACCAATCTTCACAGCTGCAGTCTCACTCACACATATACTTTGTCTTGAAGTACTCTGATAACGTTTTTCTAAAGCTTCCCACAACTCTCTGGACGATCCATACCTATTACAAATGTTTTTCAAATCAAATGGCAAGGACATCTTTATCGCTGCGAAAGCCTTCTTCTCAGCATCATACATCTGTTTCTCAGAGTCTTCCATCTTCTCATATGAAAGTACCATTATTCTTCCATTAACTCGACGTGTAGGAGCAATGTACCCATCAATCATACAGCTCCACATCTTAGAATCTTCACATTGAACAAATGCCTCAAACTTCTCTTTCCAGTCTAGATATTGTGTAGCATTAATCAATTTTGGGCAGTTATTAACACCCTCACTTGTATTGTTCATTCTGACCATCTTCACCACACAGCGTATCAGTTTAAATGGATTTTGCTATACCTGTATCAAAACCCAAATCTAACCCGCAGCTTATCGTAACCAAACCGTTAAAAACGTTCAAAAATTTGTCGAAAAGTGTGGTTACCAAATTGTACCATTAAACTCGTCTCGACGATACGAATCTAATGATGTATATTGCCCGATAGTGATTTGCCCGAAAAGTGTGGTTACAAAAAAAAAATTTTTGTCCTAAAAATCACACGAGCCTAACCGTGCAACCGGTTTGTCAAGAATGTTTATGGATCAAATTCTATGTCCGAAAACGTTTAACTCTGGTTGCGTCAGCTGGTTAACTTTCCACCTTCTTAATCCTAACTCGGAATAGTGTAAAATCTGGAACAGTAACTCGGATTTACAATCCGAAACAGTAATCCGAATTGCTAATCCGAAATGGTGATCCGGAATAGTGATCAGAGATGAAATCCGGAATGCACTGTTCTGATCCGAAATGGAAATCCGGAATGGACTACTCTTATCCGAGATGGAATGCGGAATAGCCCTTATTCGAGAAGGAATCTGGAATGCACTTCTAATCCGAAATTCAATCCGAAATGGCTTTTGATCCAAATTTCAGTCCGAAATGGCCTTTTCTTATCCAAATTGCAAGTCTGATGATCCGAAATACTGGTTTCTGATCCGAAATTCAAGTCCTCAATCCGGAATACTGTGCTTTTTGATCCAGAATGAAAGCCATCAATCTGAAATGCTGCACTTCTGATCCGAAATGCCTTTCTTCAATCCGAAAATGCCTGCTGTTAATCCGAAATGCCTGCTAAAACCCTAAAACAGCCGTCAAACACTCCAAAACAGCCTCCAAAGCACCCAAAAATCCAATTTTTCTGCTGTCATGAATCTGAACCGAGCAATAATCAAGAGCCGAATGCTCGATACCAATTGTAGGTCCCTAGTCCTTATGGATCTTGACAGAATCGTCTATCTAATCTAGAATGCAGAATCCCCCAGATCAGATTTCACAGAAAACACGAACACGAACACGAATTCTTTAAACTGTCTTCTATTGATTATCAAACACAATGTGTTTACAACCAATTCAAGACTCTATAGAAATCTCTCAGCCACTCTCTGTAGATTTCTCACACTCCCCTCTTTTCTTCCAACTCTCTATCTGACTAACTAACCTAAAACCTTAATGCATAACATGTATATATAGTACATATCTGCATACTAGGCTTTCTACTGGGCTAGGCCATTCTCCAAGCCCATTACATTTCTAAACAAGCTAAACACAAATGAAAAGCCCAATACAAAATATCCAAAGACTAAACTATTAAGTTGTTGTCACTAATATGCACCAACAAAAAGTGTAAACAAGTTAATTTATAACTCTAAGTGACCTTTTAACGAATCGAGAGCTCGGCAATGTCCGGGCATAATCCCGGGTATGCCAAGTATTTGCTACGGAGGGCTAAAAGTGCCAAAAAGGTGTTTAAAAAGGTTTTTAGAAGCTTTTTAAAGTTAAGGGGCTAAAGTGTCAAACTTTGAAACTGGCCAAAGGGCGGTCATGGGCCGCGAGAGACCTGGCCTGGGTCTCTCCCGGGGCGCGAGAAAGGGTCTGCAGCAGAAAGTTTTGGCTTGGCCTCCAATCAAAGCTCCAAAACCAGTAATTCGAAACTATGGACTTGTAATCAGCTATGCCATGTTTTGGGACACTTGTAAGCTTCCTCTTACACCCCTAAACACCTGGCTTCACCTCCTTTGAGTTCTCTAACTATAAATAGGTGATCAAGTTCACCATTTGAACTTGCAACTTTCTAAATCATAACTCTTCTCCCTCCTCTGGAAGTTCCTAGCTAAAAGGAGCATCCAAATTAGTTCTCTTGCATTCTAGAAACCTCTTGAGAGTGTTCCTTTCTCTTTCATTTTCGTTTATAGGCTTTTATAGCCAAAAGTCAAGGGTTTTACGAAAACACTTTGACTTTCAGTTAAGACCATTATGGTCCAGCCATTGTTCAACACTGAACATGGCTAAGTGATCGTAATAAGGTAGGTTCCCTATAAAGGGCACCACCTGAAGATCACGTTTGCTAGACCAATTGACGGGTCAAAGTTATGATATTAAAAAGTCAAACAGGCCATTTTTCGAAAAAATCATAAAATGATCTTATATATGTTATGAAACCTGTTTTGACACTTAAACAAGTTGGTAATAATTATTAGAACATGTAAGAACATGTTCGGCTTGTCAATTCCAGTTCTAGGGTCGGTTCGCAATCGAAAGTCGCGAAGTTTGACTTCTGCTTTAACTTTCGATTCTGACCCAATTTAGATTAGTTACCTACTGATCTAAAGTTGCATTATGATCGTAATATAATGTAGCATAACCCTCTGAGGTTATATTCAATGATCATAATCAGAATCCAAGTTTATGCGCAAGTTTCAAAATTATGCCATTTTTGACCAAAATGTCCTTTTTGCATAAAACAAGGTTTTAAAAGGTAATGAACTTGAAAATGAGTTTCCTACTGATGAAATATTATAAGTAGGATTATTTGGGATGTTAAACCAAGTTATAAACTGAGTTTTCAAGCAAGTCTTTAAACTATGTCGATAAATGACGATGTTAGCCCTTGTGGCTCATAAACTAGTTTTAATCAAATATTTTCAAGGTAAATCTTTTACCTACTGATACGTTATATTAAATAACATATCTAAGACATTTTAATCTGGACTTAACATCAGTTTTTGTGAAAATCGTATAAGGACGCCATTTTACGACATAAGCGCCATTTAGGCGCATAGTATGGTTTTAAACCATATTATTGACCAAGACTTGATACCTACTAATTTTAAAACTTATTTACAGTCGGTATATGTTATAAACTCAGAATCTCAAATAATTTATAAACTATGTGTAAAATGACCAAAATGCCCCTTCGGTGCATAGTTTGGTCATAAAAGATAAATCACACATATAAATGACATCCTACTGATATTATATCATAAATAAATTATTTTTCCAAATACTTATGATTATAAACTTAAAATATATTCAAGTTCCTTTTATACGGTATATAATTACCGAAATGCCCTTATAAGACATAGTTTCGTTTTAAAACCATAATAGGCATATAAGTTAATATCCTACTGATAGTATAACTTATTAAAAATATAATGGCATATAGAACTTGTCCATAACTTATCCGGTTACCCGATATCGCTAATATGCGCACATTACGTATATGTAACTATTTTACGGAAATTAACCAAAACGGGTTCAACCTTGTCATTTAAGTCTCAAAATCCAGAATGTTAATAGTTTACCCACATTAAACAAGTCAAGGTACTTATTGGGATTAAACTACATTCTATCCACTCATTGTTTAATCTAGCAGCATACGTTTTGATCAAGTACGCTAGTCGGTCTAAGTCTATGACTTAAATAAGACCGTTAGTATTTAATTGGTTAGTTTATGCCATAATCTAGACTAGAGACATGCGGGTAAATGCTATCTGCACTTAGTCCTTTTGTGTATGGCTGAGTTACTAAAAATTAAAGAAGACTAGCTCTGGTAAATACTCTCGACTTATTTTCCCTATACGGGCTTGAGTTACGGTAAATTATTACCGCTTGGTCAGAAATGGGCTTCAATCGAACATCGGTTCGGGGATAATAAATCTGCATATTCTGTTTTAATCAGTTTTGTTTGATAATTTAAACATCGGGGGTTAATACCGTGTCCTGGATATCCTCGGCTCATTACAATAGAAATGGCCACGACCTTAGCGCGGGTGTAGGCATACACCCGATAGACGCTCAATTATGCATTCCCACAAGGTTGGGAGGAATTGACTCCTTCGTGAGTCCAAAGTGGTGTGTACGTTAACTGTGTCTCGGTCTCCGTATCGGGCCCCGTATGTATGAACAAACATGTAAATCTGTTAACATGGTTGGACGGTCAATTAACCCAAGTTATAAAAAGATTTTGTGCTGATACGCACTTAAAACATTTTTGAAATGTTTTCAAAATGAGACAGTTGGGTGTATTTACCAGCGAAAGCTGACGTATTTTCAAAAGACTAAACTGCAGGTACAATACGTAAATAGGCCGGGGGTGCTGGTAGTGATAGAGGATCTTGCAAATCCTAAATCTGCCCAAAGTCTGTTTTGTATTCTTTCTTGTACATTTTAATGATCCGCCTGTGGATCTTCTATTACGAGCCTGTATATTATTTTGTATTTTCGAACATTCGGTTTGTAATAGTAATATTACTCCCAAGACTTCCGCTGTGTCGTGTTTAATTGACTATGATGATTATCAACTCACGTCACAATACTCCCCCCCAGGCCCACCAGTGTATGGATTTGGATTGGAAATCCGGGGTGTGACAGAGAAATTCACAACCGGTCTGGTTTCACCACTGCCTAACGCAGTCTCGCACGCTGAGAAACCAGAGAAATTCAGCGGCATGAATTTCAAACAGTGGCAGCAAAAGATGTTCTTTTATCTGACCACGCTGAACCTAGCAAGGTTCTTGACTGAAACCAATCCCCATGTTGATGAAGGGGATATGGATGCTCAATCTGTAGTGAGATTCATGCTTGGAATCATTTGGATTTCTTGTGCCGCAATTTTATTCTGAATGGTTTAGTGGATACACTATACAATGTGTAATTTGGGCATATAAATATTATCTTTGACCGGGGCGCGACACTCCGATGGTCAAAGATAATATTTATATACCCAAATTACCCTTAACAATGCGTTAGTGGTAGTAAGGGGTCGAACCACGAAGAGTTTGTGGTTTGTGGTTGGATGTGATTGATTTTAAATACAATTCTCACTTTATGAAGCTTGCTACTTAGATTGTTTGATTTGGTTTATTGGTTTGAAAGAATGTCCGAAAGGTCCGACGAATTTGTGTCTACTTTACTAACTTTGAAAACTCAATTGGTTGTAAGAAAACTTTGATTAGCTTGATGAAAACAATAGTTTGAGAACAAGGTTCACACACCTGGTTCAATAATGCAAATCCTAGGGTTCCTACACGTTTTTAATTTCAACTCAATTGTAAACAATGATCAATGAATTTAGTGTTGAGTGGTTTAGGTGTCAAAAGCTATCAACGTCATAGACAACGGACTACAATACCCTTCATTACCAAGAACATGTAAACTCTAACCTAGAGAAGGCATGATCGCACATAAACATTTCGCAAAAGTCAAATTTCATAACTCATTCGACAATTCACAAATACAATACCAATGCGAACAATTATCATAGGTTTTCAAAACAAATCACAATTTGTCACAAATCAAAACTTAAAGCAATGTCAACCCTAGAACTTACAAAACCTGCACCGGGGTGAAACCTTTGGAAATTAGCCGCTCATGGTAAACGGAACTTGATCAATGGAAGATTGGAGCTTGATCTTGATCATCTTGAAACCGTGAAAGTGAGGATGATGATGGTTTGGTTTTGGATGGAGTGAATTGGATGGAGGATGATGAAGATAAGGATTAGGTTAAGGTTATGATCCAAGATGATCAATTGAGTGATAGTATGGATTGGAATTGGTTATGGATCAAAGATTATATTTTTGGCTCCAAATAGGTGTTTTTAAGCTCTCCAACTCGTAACCCCCTCACAAATGGGTCAAACAATCATAAAAACCCGTTCAAAATTGAAATTCAGCGGCCAGATAATCAGAGGGGCGTCGCCGACGGCCCATCTATCTTTTCTTCGACGCTCTAAATCACTGTCTACGGCAAATTTTCTCCGATGGATTATCCGAGGGGCGTCGCCGACGGTCCCACTGGGCGTCGGCGACGGCCTCTACAATACTTGAATTCCTGTTTTCCCATTTTGTGATCCCGGTTGACCCGTTTTCTGTCCCGATGCTCCAAAACTCTCCCGAATAGCTCTTTAAACTTCATAAACCTGCAAAATACAAATCCAATCAAAAGTGGGCTATTCGAAACTAAAAGTTACGTAAAACGTGAACTTAAACTTAATAAACCCATCCGTTTACAACCACGTATCAATCGGCGCCTCTTTTGTTAGCACTGGACCCTTGTTTATTCGAACTGGTGTTCTGACACGGGTTCAAACCTGCTAATTCCAATCCGTACGGAATACCTATGTTATTCCCCCATCAAACAAACACTTCAAAATCCGTACAAACAAACGAAGGAGGACCGTTAGAAGCGTTGACCACAAATATCTTTTCAATCTTCGCCGTGAGGTCGCACAAACAGAAAAAGGGGCCTATCGTTAAACAAAACCTAGACCTAAAATTAACGTCGTGAGACATAAATATCTTTAGATATCACTATATATGCATCAACGGCCCCATTTTCCCAGCCTACTTCTTTCTGTAAAACCCTAATTTAGGGTTTTTATTGCTGCCTCTTCCTCTCAACAACCCTAATTTCATCATCCTGTTTAATTCTTAAACATGCCTATATTAGCCAAGAAGTCCGCCTCCAAGGTAAAAACTAACAACCTTATTTCACGTGTTTAATCTCAAACTTACACGTGCACATTCCTTAGACTTCCGAGTCTAGGTATTGACCTAGGATTTACTCATTTCATTATTAAGTTATTAGTATTGTTTTTGAATTGAGTTTTAACAGGAAAATGCCGCCACGTGTGAGAGGATAAAGTGGAAGAGGAAAAGGTCAAATGAGGGGAGGACCATCGGGGCGCATACCCCCTCAACCTCATAACCCATATGCCTACCAAGAATCAGGAGATTCGTCTCCTTGGCAACCAGCGAGACGTTCTGTCTCTAATAGGCACTCGCCCTCACATTCCCAAAATTCTTACCTCACCACTCCTATCATCCACACCATTCTCACCATTCTCACCATTCCCATTCTCATCACTATTACCATGAAGAATTTAACCCTAATCATTATTTTAACACGCCTCCAGCCCATCAAAATCAGTTGGACCAGCCAAACCCTATGGACGAGGACTCCGACCCGGAGATACCGCCGTCATGATCAAATATGCATCCCATTGAAATTTCAAGCGATTCAAACTCATATGCCAGATCGCCCTACCAGGGTCCTAATGAGTGGGACCAATACTAGAACAAATTCACCTTCGCCCACACTCCTTCTCATCACTCTCAACCACCTCTTGTTCAAGAAGATGTCCACATGGAACCGGTGGACCAACCGCAACCATCACCTGAACCACCAAGAAGGAAGCGTGGTGCACGTATGTCGGTACGTGCAGGACAAAGGTCGGGATCGCTGCCACCTTTGCCCAACCCTTACCCCACAATTCAAGAGGACCCACAAATGGGTGGACCCCTAATGTTTCACCTATAGTGGAACCAACACTGACGCCTGCTGTTCAACCACCACCAACGGGTTATACTAACCCAATCCCCACATATCCAGACACATCTGGATATGATCCTTATAACCCGTTTACACCGGTAGAATATCAAGCGTGGTCGCAAGACCCCTAATGCAAGCAGTTATGCACAACGTACTTTACCCATCTTCTTTCCCACCTACTGGATATCCAACTTATGGGTACCTGTAACATTTGTCAAAAACGGGTTTTCCAAACCCGCTCCGTTTGTAATCGAATATCAAGTTATAAATGTTTCATTGCGTATTTATGTCCATTTTAATTTTTAATGATGCATAATTAATAAACAAACTAGAATATAAAAGTTATAATTGTTAAAAAGTAAAAATAAAATAATTAAAAAGAAAATTTGGCTGCCGGGACTCGAACCCTGGTCAGCCGGGTTTAATCTCAAAGTTTTATCACCCACACATATAACCACACACCGCCACTTGTTGTTTTCTGTAAATGTTAGGAAACAATTAAATTTTATGGACTACCATAAATCAACCGGTTACGCCAACTGTAACCGAAATCGGTCATCAAACGTCCAAAGACGTTTGATTGATCGCGGTTTACTGAGTTTAACCGATACACCGACACCTCCAATCAATTTTGCTTTGAATGAACTTAAATTCAAGAGTGGATCGGTTTTAATAACCGAAAACTTTCAATTCCTGAATTACTTCAATCAAAGACCCCTCTCGCGACTCAAACACACTCTGTAAACCTTCAATTGCATTTTCGCACAACTTTCAGTTCGCCGGAGAAGCTATTTGGACTCGCTGGACTTTCGCCGGAAAACCGTATTTTCCACCAAATCAGTGAGTCTCTAAATTCTTTCGTTGTCTATCAGTTGTTAAGCTGTTACTAACTCAAACCATGCAATCGGAATCAATTTAAGACGACGATATCGGATAACTCACTCTCGCCGGAAAACTTCTGAAAATCCTTATCTTCAGCTGTAAAACGGTATAGACATTCAAACCTTCTGATAACTCTTGTTTAATACTTAAATTCTTCGCTTAGCTAATCAAAACTGTTAATTTAGTCGTTCAGTCGGAATCCGTAAAAACAGAGCCGACGACTTGCCGGAATTCTGAGATAAATCGTTCTCCGGTATGTTTACTTCTAAAAATCGTCTCTGCCATTTCATATTAGTCTGTTGAATGTTTGCCAATCAAATTAAACAAGAAACAATAGAGAAATCATAAACTGTAATTCGGTAACGAAGAAGACGAAGTAGGTTGATTATAAGTTTAATAAAATCTGGATATTATCTCGGGTTAGACACACAGTCCAGCGGTGGACTGTGTGCACACAAATCACACGCCGCGAGTTCGATCCTTGACACACGTATGCTCTGTAATAAAAATGTTTTATTTTCTAACTGAACCGGATCCTTTTCGCCGTTAGATGTTAAGTATAATAAAAATCTGTATATTAACCAAGTTAGACACACAGTCCAGCGGTGGACTGTGTGTAACGTTAACGTTAAAGCACAGGTCCCGGGTTCGAGACCTGTTGACAGCACCGAGTCGATAATTAAAATCCTTTTTAAAAATAAATGAATTTTGAATAAACTGAATTAGTATATAAATATAATTAAAAACATGATTATTTCGGGTTAGACACGTAGCTCAGTTGGTAGAGCTGCGTGCACGCGAACGGGAGGTCTCGGGTTCGAGTCCTGCCCGGCGCATACATTTACATAATAAAACCGGTCAAATAGTCAATGGTCAACGGTCAACGCAAAAGTCAACATTTTTTTATATATTTATTTATTTAATTTAATTCAAAAATCAATTAAAAATACTTAAAAATAATGTTTTTAAAGATAGGAAATAGTCGTAAACTCACAAAAATATATCTAAAAATCCTAATAAAATTATTAATAAAATCCACTCATTAACTATACTTTCCGTTATTATTTAGGTTAGTTAATCCTCTTTGTTCAATTCTTCCAACTCGTGCGCATCTCATCATCTCCAACCGAACGCACCCAATGTGAGTGAATCTCTACAAAATTCCCCGTTTTAATCACGTTTTTGGGGTGTATCATGTGTCTTACCATTTATTATACTTAAATCATTGTGCATACATCATATCATGAACCAATGTGTATTCAGCTTGTTTCAACTGTTGTGTGGTTATTGTTTAGATTTAATTTATTATTTTCAGTACATGCAATTTCATAGGCCGCCGCTCCCCATTACATTATGAGCATTGAGCAGTTCCCCATTACATTATGAGCGTGAACCTGGCATTGCCAACATACGATCGGCTCCGTTTGATTGAGCCTTGATCGCACAGACATTCATCATAGGCCGTCCGTTCCCCGTTACATTATGAGCGTGAACGTGACGTTGCCAACATATACAGTTTCATTCATGTTATACATTCATGCAAGTTCATATGTTATTGTATGTTATTGTATGTTATAGTTTGTGATTGTTATTGCTGTTGTTTGATTATTTACAATTGCTCACATATGACTATTGCACAATTTTTCCTTGATAAAAATAATAAGAAATCAATAATAAATGTCTATCTAACAAGGTTCACTCGCCAACTTATGTTGACCCAAAAACCCCCATTTTTACACATGATACAGGTGAACCAGATGCAGCAAGAAACACATAGGATTGGCTTAGAAGAATAAACTGGTTTAGAGCTTGGATTGTTTAGTTTGGTTATTTTCGTTTGTATTTGTATGGACATGTTTGGATTATTGAGAATGTAATTTTGACTTTAATAAATATGAAACATATTAGTAAATATCATGAGCTTTGGTGATAACCCAATTATGCCCCGACTCTTATTCCGCTGCGGGTCGGGGTGTGTGTGACAGTACCAGTATCCGGTTATGCCACAACCACAACCTCCACCGCTACTCGAGGCCGTTAATGAGGCCTTGGAAAGAATGAAAGAAATGCAGCAACAGGCGGAGAAAACGAAGAAGAAGACAAACAAGTTCTTCAAGAAACTCTCCAAGTTGGTTAAGGAAAAGAAGGACGAGTAAAGTCTCTTCTAATAATATGTAGTCCCTGCGAGGACATTGTTATTTCTTTAGTCCCTACGTGGACATTTCTATTTCTTTAAAGTCCTTGCATGGACAGTTTATTTCATTTTCTGGTATTGCAATTTCTATTGGAAAATTTATGAAGTATTTGGAATTATATATATATGTATTCATCCTCTTGAAAACAAGCGTCTCGATTTTACTCGAGATTTATGCTCTGCTATATAATTCCAAAAGATCTTAATGAATTGATTATGCCAAGTGGCGTAGACCACATATTGGCCAAGAAATGATAGTTAAGTACGAAGGGGTCTTCTATCAGGATGGTTAAGGGAAGTTATCCTTCTATCAAGAGGTAAGGGACTAGGTCCAAACCTCCAAGGTCGTTAAGGTCGAAGGTGACCGAACCGTTAATGAATCATTAAGGTACTCTTATGTTAACATTAAGAAATGTTCATACTCTTGGTGGTGTGGCTTGAGGAACCACACTAACCGTCCAGCGAGACAGGCTGATATGCTATATATATCTGATATGGTGTAGGCCAATGTGCCCAATTTATGTCCAGCGGGACAGGCTGATATGCCATATACATCTGATATGATGTAGGTCAATGTGCCCAATTTATGTCCAGCGGGACAGGCTGATATGCCATATACATCTGATATGATGTAGGCCAATGTGCCCAATTTATTTCCAGCGGGACAGGCTGATATGTCAAATACATCTGATATGATGTAGGCCAATGTGCCCAATTTATGTCCAGCGGGACAGGCTGATATGCCATATACATCTGATATGATGTAGGCCAATGTGCCCAATTATTACATCCATTAGGGACAAGCCTATGAGCTATATAATTGTCAATGATGGCAATGACAGTTGTGACATTGAGATCCATTTTCCAATAATATATGGACTACGTCCAAATTGTAATTTGCCTTTGATGGTCCTATTAAGACCTAGGCCAAATATAGATATGTAAGCCTAAGAGTTGTGATGTTATTCACACTAGTATAGGCAAAGGATTGTATATCCAATATTGAAAACCGATATGGTTAATACACCATGGTTAAATGAAATTCTTATTGGTATATAGAACCCAAGACTTAAAGATGACTAATTCAAATGAAGCACAAAGTAGCCACAGGAATGTTGAATCTAACAAGGCTGAAAATGAAAATATAGATAATGATAATTTTCAAGCTCTCATTGATGCGGCTGTCGAAAAGGCCATGGGAAAGGCCATAGAAAAGCTAAGAGAGTCGAGTGCCACTCGCTCTAGACCCTTATCTATTCCACCAATTTCAACTCATAGGGAGAGCTTCGTTCACTCTTCAAATGCGAAGAGTGAACCAAAGAAAATAGATCTTACTGAAAAGTCCCGTTCTGTTAAGGACGGATGTACCTATCAGTATTTTGTCTCCTGTAAGCCCCGAGACTTTAACGGGGAGAAAGGAGCTGTAGAAGCCCTAAAGTGGCTAGACGAGATGGAGACGATAGTAGATATCAGTAAGTGTGCTGATAAGGATGTGGTCAAGTACGTATCACAATCCTTCAAGGGCGATGCCCTAATATGGTGGAAAGCCATGATTCAATGAACAGGTAAGGTACACCTGTAAACTTGGGATGGTCTAAGTTTGTTGATTTGGTAAAGGAAACTTATTGCCCACCTCATGAGGTGGAGAAGTTAGCGACAGACTTCTTGTCTCTTTCAATGAAAAACCTAGATTGTCGGAAGTACGTTTCTGACTTTAACTCCCTATCTAGGTTAGTTTCCTATTTGATCACCCCCGAATCCGAACGCATTGCACGTTTTATAAATGGGTTGGCTCCCGAAATAAAGGGCATGATGAAGGCTGCACAGCCTAATACCTACAGGTCCGTTGTAGACCTATCTCTTTCCCTCACCCTTGATTTGGTAAGACAAAGGTCTGTTAGGACTGAAACTGACGGAAAGAGGAAACGGGAGGATAATAACTCCCAAAGATTTAAAAGGGGAAATTTTGGATTCAAGAAGAATCAGCACACGTCTAATGACAAACCTCTGTGCAAGAACTGTAAATATAGGCATTGGGGACAGTGTGGCATAAATCCACAAACCAAACCCTGTGGTATCTACAAAAGAATAGGGCATAAGACCTTAGATTACAAGGATCTTAAGGATGCAGTTTGCTACAAATGCAATGAAAAAGGGCATATAACGTACAATTGCCCCAAGAAACCCAAAAGTAACGATTCAAAGCCTGGAGAGGTCAAGAATGGGAATGCCCATGCCTTTCAAATGAATGCCAGGGAGGCCGTTAATGACAACAACGTTATAACATGTACATTCCTCATTAACAATATTTACGCTAGAATTCTTTTCGATTCGGGTGCGGATAAATCATTTGTTGACCATAAGTTTAGTAAACTATTAAACTTGCCCATAAGAACTCTAGACAAAATTTATAAGATAGAACTCGCCGATGGAACCTTAGAAACTGCATCTTCCATTCTTGAGGGATGCTCTATAACCATTAAGAATCATTCCATCCCTATCTCTCTTCTGCCAATGAAATTGGCGGGGTTCAATGTTCTCTTAGGCATGGATTGGTTATCTCATAACCAAGCCCGCATTGCCTGTGATAAAAATCTTATCGAAATTAAAACCCCATCTGGTGAAATGATCACCATCCCCGGAGACTCACACTATGGACTGCCAAACAAGGTGTTGTTATTTAAGGCATCCAAGTGTTTGAGAAGAGGTGTGTTATCTACATGGCACAAGTAACCATCAATGAACCTAAGCCGAACCTTGAAGATCAACCAGTTATCTCAGAATATCCCGATGTATTCCAGAAGAATTACCAGGCCTACCTCCAGATAAACAAGTGGAGTTCAAGATTGATATTATACCAGATCAACACCCGTAGCTAGAGCTCCATATAGGCTAGCACCTACAGAGATGAAGGAATTGAGGACACAGCCAGACGAACTATTAGAGAAAGGCTTTATTCAGCCTAGTTCCTCGCCTTGGGGAGCTCCTATCCACTTGTAAAGAAGAAAGACGGTTTGATGCGAATGTGCATCGATTACCGAGAGCTGAACAAGTTAACAATTAAAAATAGATATCCTCTGCCCAGGATCGACGATTTGTTCGACCAACTTCAAGGGGCTAGTTATTTCTCCAAGATTGATTTGAGATCAGATATCATCAAGTGAAGGTTAAGAGTGAAGATGTTCCTAAGACAGCCTTCAGGACCCGCTATTGTCATTTTGAATTTTTGGTGAGGCCTTTTGGGCTCACAAATGCACCAGCAACATTCATGGATCTCATGAATAGAGTCTGCAAGCCATATCTGGATAAGTTTGTCATTGTCTTCACAGACGACATACTTATTTGTTCTCGTAATCAAGCTGATCACGAGAAACATCTTAGGTGCATCTTAGAACTGCTAAGGCAAGAGAATCTCTATGCTAAATTCTCTAAGTGTGAGTTTTGGCTTAGAGAGTCCAATTTCTTGGACATATGGTAAGTGAGCGTGGTATCCAAGTGGATCCCGCCAAAATTGAGGCCATAATGAATTGGGAAGTGCCCAAGACCCCATCAAAGATTCGTAGTTTTCTAGGATTGGCCGGTTACTACAGAAGGTTCATTGAGAACTTTTCAAGAATAGCCACTCCTTTAACTACCTTGACCCGTAAGAATGTTAAGTATAATTGGGTCCAAAACAACAAGAATCTTTTGAAGTTCTTAAACACAAGTTGAGCAATGCTCCTGTGTTATCTTACCTGAGGGTATTGAAGAATTTGTAGTCTACTGTGATGCATCGCACACTGCATAGGCTGTGTGCTAATGCAAAAAGGCAATGTGATTGCCTATGCATCACGACAGTTAAAGGTGCACAAAAGGAATTACACCACCCACGATTTGGAATTGGGTGTCGTTGTATTTGCACTAAAACTGTGGAGACATTACTTATATGGCACAAAGTGTATTATATACACTGACCATAAAAGTCTCAGCATTTGTTCAATCAGAAGGAATTGAACTTTCGACAACGTCGGTGGATGGAAACACTTAATGACTATGATTGCGAGATTCGCTACCATCCCAACAAGGCAAATGTCGTTCCCGACGCCTTAAGTCGCAAAGAAAGAGTTAAACCTATTAGGATTAACGCCAAGAGCATTGAGCTCAGAAATAGTTAAGTGAAAACCTATTAGATGCGCAAAAGCAAGCCTTATTAGAGGCTAATATTCCTAATGATGGATTAGGCGGAACTATTGATCAGTTGGACGCCTGGTAAAAGTGAATCCTTAAATTTAGTGATAGATTTCGGGTTCCAATCTTTGGAGGACTTAGAGATCTAATCCTCTAAGAAGCGCATAGTTCAAGATACTCAGTTCACCCAGGAGGTGACAAAATGTATCAAGACTTGAAGAAGAATTATTGGTGGATGGGTTTGAAGGAATCCATAGCCACTTATGTAGCTAAGTGTCTGACGTGTTCACAAGTTAAGGCTGAACATAAAAAACCGTCAGGACTTCTACAACAACTTGAGATTCCCACTTGGAAATGGGAAATGGTAACTATGGATTTGATTACCAAGTTACCTAAGACAAAATGGGGTAATGACACGATTTGGGTCATCGTTGATAGGCTGACTATAATCGGTTCACATTTGTATCTTTCCGTTTTTAGCAAGTCTGCTTCGTGTTTCTATTTTTGGAAAGTCCAAACCTTGTAATCGTATTTCTAATTTCAACCCATTGTATTCTAAGACTTTGATTGTAAACAAGATTAAACAATAATTTTAAATTCGTAAACTTTATTCGCATATAAACTTATGATCACGCTATACTTTATTCCTTCATAAATCAAATCGAAACAATATGTAAATGTGTAAAGAATGTTTATCAATCTTATACTAAACTCTAACAAAACAATTGGTGTATTATTCAAAGAATTTAAGCTTCAAATTATCATAAAATCATGTCTTATAATGTTCAAAAATAATTGTTCATAATTGTTCTTTTTAGGGTTTTTTAAACAATATTTTGCACCATGTTATACCACATTCAAGACCCATTCATGTCCACTTATAAAATACAAGTTATAGGCCTTAACTACATCATTTAATTAATTAAAAGATCAAAAAAAATAAAAAAAACTTACCAGCCATTGCGGCCGCAAGCATGGGGTCTTCCCCTCTCTTTTTTTTTTAAAATTACCCCCCCCCCCAATTACATTAAATGCAACCCAAAACCTAACCCTAATCCTTCCCCTATATAACCCAAGGATACCCCCACCCATTTCTCACTTTTTCTAGCCTCCATACTCTCCAAACAAGTCCCAAACTTCTGAAATTCATTGCTGAAATGCAGCAGCTTGTAAGTGAGTTTCAACTCACTTTTCTTCGTCTTTTTACCTTGTTTTTCTTTCTAACACTCTTGGATAACCTCTAGGAAGGTTCTCACAAGTTTTCTTGGGCAAACTAAGGTGAAACCACACCATTTTGAGGTCCAAAAGTGCACAAAACTTTCTGCCAAATTTATATCTTTCAATCTTCAAATTTTTCAATGTTTTTGCTTTGTTTCTTCCTCAACAATGTTTGCTAAAGCCCTATGGATGTTACCATAGATTTTCCATGGAAAACCAAGGTGGAATCACATCATTTTTGGGGCCAAACTTTCTGTTTTGGATTACAACTTATAAAACTTTTTCGAACATGTTTTAAATCATACCAATTCTATGTTATGTATGCCACTAACCAAACTTATGATTAGTGTGTTAAGCTAGGCTTGTTCACATACAATCAAGAGGCATATCTTGTCTCTAAACTTGTGGTTTTTATTAGGGTTTCAAACCCACAAGTGTTGAGCCATCCGAGCTTTCAAGCTTGTGATGGTGTAGTTGTGATTACATGAAGGCCTTGGCCATTCAACTATTCAATCCACCCCTCACTTGATGATTTCTATAACTCTTGACCATCCGGATTGTCCTTGTGTCAATCTTGTGAAATGCTGAATCTATGAAAGAGGTTTAGGATGGTTATCCTCCTACCTCCATGCATGACTTACGTGACTTACATGACTTCCATGAAATACATGAACTATATGATTAATTAGTAGTAGTATAACTATATGTAAATACTTAATATAACCGAAATTTAGACCATGACCAAATGATTAGTTGTCTTAAAAGTAGGTTATTTTATCTTAGATCTAACAATCGTTACGATTCTATTGGGCATGACCCATAAAAACACAAACACCCTTTGGGGCTTATTAGTGTAAAAACGAGCGTTAGATGTCTAGATATATACTTTCGTATATATACTTTCTTGTACATTTTTAAATTTCTAAACTCATTAAACTCCCCGTCAATCTAATACTCATACGCCTACGTTTGCCTTGTGTAGGATAAACTTGGTGTTCCAACCCCTAAATCAACCTAACTCTCTCACGGATAATACTTTGTAAAACCGTGAGTACACTCGACCCCTTTTATGCTTTCCACTATTTGGGTGCAACATGATTAATTTACTAAAACTACACTAAATCACACTTTATTCTATACACAAACAATCCATCAACATGCTTTAGTCTTATGCTACTTGAATTGTTACTTGGTACATTCTTATATGATCTAAATGTCATTAACTTTGATCGAGCCTCCCTTAACATGTATAGCCGCTATAGGAGTAACGCACCGCCCGTATTCTTGTGGTCATTGTTAAGTTGAAATCTATTTTGCGGTACACTAGAGGATTGACTTGTAGATTTACATGCCTTGTTACACTTATCTTGTATACTAGCTATTCATGTGGATTTGTTTAATCGGATTTTTATACTTATGCTATGATATTAAACTTGTGTACTCGCCAATACTTTGTTATTGAACTATACTTTTTAACATGTTGCAGGTTGATGAAGTTGTATGATGGAACTTAGTAGGAATGTCATAGAAACACGCGTTGAATACTAAGTTAATTATCATGTTATTGTTGAACTTATTTCGTTGATGTTACTCTTGTTTGGATTTTGTTGTAATATGACCTTTGATGTTTGAATGAAATGAAATTTGCTTGATTTAAATATTTTCGCGAATAGTGTTATGATGCAATGAGCAATCTAGTCGTCTCACTCCGATGTTTCCGCCATCGGTTGCAGTGTGACAGATTGGTATCAGAGCCATAACTATAGGGAATTAGGTAGAATTGCCATGAGTCGACTTAGTCTATAGTTTAAGTGACCAACTTGACCATCCTTGCTTCATGATTAAAATGTTAATTCTTCCTAATTGTTTCTTCCTATTTCTTTTGTCTTAAATATATGCATGTGTTTTTCCTAAAACACTTACACAATTCACACACTTGAAGACTTGAAGACACTCAAACTAAAATCGAGACGATCTCACCAAAATAGGGGTGAAACCCGCACATTGGTGATCACTCTCAATCCGCGAATTTGATTTTTGCATGAAATTTCACCCTCAAGTTAGGAGTGAAATCCACATCTTGATGGAAATTTCCGTTTCATACTCTAGTGGACCCTTACCAACGAGTCGGAATACGCTCCTCGTTCGGTAAGTACCAACCACATCTAGGGTACAATGTTGTCAAGATAGGGGTGAAACCCGCACCTTGTCAACTAGTCCCATTCCTCGATTTTCAATCTCGCCAAAGTTTCGATTTTTCGATCGGTTAGAGACGTGTAGTAACTGGAAGGGTAAAGTGTCGTTAATCGCTTCTCGACGAGAGCACTTTACCTATAGGCCAAAGCACGTTTCTCTAATTTGAAAGGATCTCGATTCACTTTGAAATAGTCAAACGTTTCTCAACCCGAAACACTCCAATGTTTTATTGAGCCTATCTTTTATGCTATCTCAATTTCTATGTGTTTTAATACTTGTTATCTCGTTCATTTCAAACCCGATGCACAATTCGCACGCCCTTCATAACCAAAAACAATAATAATAATCCTCGTGAACCAACGAAATTTATATTCCTTTACGCAAATCATACGTGTTTATGCTTTTGAATGCCAACATGCTTATGCTATCTATGTGAAGTTGTACGTGTTACATGATACTTGTGTGCTCAAAACGGCTACTTTTCTTTATCACAACACTTTACGATCAAAGCCTAAATCTATCTTTTGTTGTCAAACCCTTTTAGATGTCTTTCTCGCAAAGCGTTATGGGACGAAGAAGGTCAAAGTCCAAGTCAAGGTCCAAATCCGACTCTATGTCGAAAAAGGACTGCATGAAATTTATGGCCGAGCAAATGGCTGAACACATGGCTAAGGTTATCCCCGAGATAGTCAGCAAGGTACCAGCCCGCACCTAACGTTGAATCACCTCATACCTCCGTCGACGCCAAAGCTGAACCACCCAAGACCGCTTTCACCCACAAGCAATTCTGCTCTTGCAATCCCTTACCCTTCACCGGCGAGGGGGACGCCATGAAACTGCTGCAATGGTTCGACGCCATTGAACTTACCTTCCTCCAAAGTGGTTGCCCCGACCACTTGCGCACCTTGAACGCCACGGGAGTATTCCGGTCGAGAGCCCTTGATTGGTGGACTTCCGAGCGTACGTAGCAACGGGGTCGCCCACGCCCTCCCTTGGGCCGAGCTCAAAAAGCTAATGGAAGGTGAATTATGCCCCTCGCATGAGCACCAACGACTCGAGGTTGAGTTTTGGAACCTCAAGCAAGTAGGTAACGAACACGCTGGCCTCACGGCCCGTTTCAAGCAACTGAGCTCGATCTGCCCAAGTCAGGTCGACACTACTGAGAAAGCAATCGCTAAATACATATGTTGCCTTCCTCCTAACCTCGGCGATCTAGTCGATACCACCTCCCCCAGCACCCTCGAGGAAACCTTTCGGCTAGCTGCCCAACCGCCAAGTCCTTCGTGAAGCCGCCAAGGTTCCACCGAGGAAAGCCCACCAAGCAACCACCGAATCCATTACCGAACCTGCCTCGCCCAAACCCCCAAGAAGCACCATCAAAGGCAAGAAGCGGAAGGCTTCGAGCCCAATTTGCGAGGTAGTCACTCCGCCAAACCCCATCAGCCAGCTTTGCCCGCACCCGAACCCATCAAGAAAGCGTACACCAGACCCCATCCCAAGTGTGATACCTGTCCCTTCCATCACCCGGTTACCGCCCCATGCCGCCTATGCACGATCTGCAATAGGTATGGGCACTTTGCCGAACAATGCCGGAATGCCCCTCAAGCCCCCATCAACCAAGCCCGAGCCGTGACCACCGCACCTCTTCAAAACCCTGCCGGTAATCAAAACCAACCCCTGGCTCCTGCCGCTAGTGCCTGTTTCAGATGCGGAGACCCGAATCACTTCGCCAACAACTGCCCGCAACGTAACAACAACAATCAACAGCAGGCTCGCGGTCGAGCCTTTGTCATCACGGCTGCTCACGCTCAGAACTCAAACGACGTCATATCGGGTACGTTCCATGTTAACAATGTTTACAGTACGTGTTTATTTGATGCTGGTGTGGATAAAACTTTTGTATCTGTTGAAGAACCTTTGCTTATGTGTAGTCGTTCTAAGTTTCCTAAACCATTTGAAGTTGAAGTTGCCGACGGAAAATCTAGTCGCCGTCGATTCTGTCCTTCCTAATTGTTCTTTGAACCTCAATGATCATACGTTTTCTATTGACCTCATACCCATGCCAATGGGTAGTTTTGATATCATAGTAGGCATGGATTAGCTAGGGCGAGTCCGTGCTGAAGTTGTTTGTTCGGAGAAGTGCATTCGCCTTCCCCTTCCCATCGATAATTCCTTGCACGTCTATGGCGAGAAACCTTCCAAAGGTCTCAAGCTTATGTCGTTTATTCAAGCGAACAAGTACTTGCTTAAGGAATACTTCGCCTTTCTTGCCCACATTGTGGAAAAGAAGGAGAAGGGTCCAAGCGTGAGTGAGGTTCCCGTTGTGCGCGAATTCCCTAATGTCTTTCCCGAGGATCTTCCTGGTCCTCCTCCTGCTCATTCGGTTGATTTTCGCATTGACCTCATCCCTGGTGCAACTCCGGTCGCAAAATCCCCCTATCGTCTAGCACCCTCGGAGATGCAAGAGCTGTCCAGTCAACTTCAAGAGCTTCTTGAGAAGGGCTTCATACGCCCTAGCACATCTCCTTGGGGCGCTCCCATTCTGTTAGTAAAAAAGAAAGACAGATCCTTTCGCATGTGCATTGACTATCATGAGCTCAACAAGCTTACAGTCAAGAACCGTTACCCTTTTCCTCGCATCGACGACCTTTTCGATCAACTTCAAGGCGCAACTTGTTTCTCTAAGATCGATCTTTGTTCTGGTTATCATCAACTTTGAGTCCTCGAAGAAGATATACCCAAGACTACGTTCCGCACACGTTATGGACACTACGAGTTCATAGTCATGCCATTCGGTCTGACCAACGCACCCGCCGTGTTTATGGATTTGATGAATCGCGTGTGTAAGCCTTATCTTGACCGATTCATGATCGTCTTTATTGATGATATCCTGATCTATTCTAAGATGCGAGAAAAGCATGAGTTACACTTGAGTCTTATCCTTCAGCTGTTGCGAACCCAATGTCTCTACGCCAAGTTCTCCAGGTGTGAATTTTGGTTAAAAGAGGTTCAATTTCTTGGTCATGTTGTCAACAAACTTGGTATTCACATTGACCCCGCGAAAATCGAGGCGGTGAAAAATTGGATTGCTCCTAAGACCCCGTCCAAAATTTGTTCGTTTCTCGGCTTAGCCGGTTATTACCGTCGTTTCATTTTGAACTTTTCAAAAATTGTCGTGCCTCTCACTTCCTTGAATCAGAAGGATAAACCTTTTGTTTGGGGTTCCGAACAAGAGGAGTCTTTTCAAACACTCAAGGACATGCTTTGCAATGCTCCTATCCTAACCCTTCCCGATGGTAATGACGATTTTGTCGTGTATTGCGATGCCTCAAGACTAGGTCTTGGTTGCATTCTGATGCAACGAGATAAGGTTATCGCTTATGCATCACGTCAACTAAAAATTCATGAGAAAAAATATACTACCCACGATCTTGAACTTTGTGCAGTTGTTTTTTCTTTAAAGATATGGCGACACTACCTTTATGGTACCAAGTGTACGGTCTTCACCGACCATAAGAGCCTTCAGCACATCTTTAATCAAAAAGAACTCAACATGCGTCAGCGTCGTTGGGTAGAGTTGTTGAACGACTATGACTGCGATATCCGCTACCACCCTGGTAAAGCGAATGTTGTGGCCAATGCACTTAGTCGGAAAACTCACGTTAAGAGTGTACGTTGCTACCAAACTTTGGGAAAGCTTCAAGAGATGATTCGTGAGGCACAATACTCGACCGTTAATGAGGGCAACCTCGATAATGGGTTGAAGTGTGGTGCTGAAACCCAACTCGTGACCAAAATCCGATGGCTATCATGTGCTATCTCGACCGTATTTGGATCCCTAATCGTGATAATCTTCGTAATCTCTTGATGAGTGAAGCTCATAAATCTCGGTATTCTATTCATCCTGGCGCCGACAAAATGTATCATGACCTTCGAGCGTCATACTGGTGGCCTGGAATGAAGAAAGATATCGCCTGCTACGTTTAGAAGTGCCTTACTTGCCCCAAGGTAAAGGCCGAGCATCAAAGACCCTCTGGCTTACTCGAACAACCAGAAATTCCTGTTTGGAAATGGGAGAGTATTGCTATGGATTTTATAACCAAGCTCCCTCGTACATCGTCTGGTCACAGTATTTGGGTAATCATCGACCGTTTGATCAAGTCTGCTCATTTCATTCCCATACGTGAAGACTACCGAGTTGAGAAGTTAGCTCGTATCTACACGGATGAAATCATCTATCGTCACGGCGTTCCCGTTGACATTATCTCCGACCATGATGGTCGCTTCACTTCTCGCCTTTGGTAAACATTTCAAAAAGCCCTTGGCACTCAGCTCAATCTTAGTACTGCTTTCCATCCTCAGTCCGATGGTCAAACCGAGCGTACTATCCAAACTCTAGAGGACATGCTTCGTTCTTGCGTAATTGATTTTGGTGGCAACTGGGACATGCACTTGCCTTTGGTCGAATTCTCGTACAATAATAGTTACCACGCGAGTATTCAAATGGCACCATTCGAGGCATTGTGTGGACGTAAGTGCCGATCGCCTATTTATTGGCACGAGATCGGGGAAGCCCAAATCACCGGTCCCGAGCTTATACAACAGACGACGAACAAGATTTTGCAGATTCGGGACAACTTGTTGAAAGCTAGAAGCCGACAAAAGAGTTACGCAGATAAAAGACGCAAGCCCTTGGAATTCCACGTTGGTGACTTTGTACTTCTCAAGGTATCCCCTTGGAAGGGTGTGGTTCGTTTCGGGAAAAAGGGAAAGCTCGCTCCTCGCTACGTAGGTCCTTTCAAGATTCTCGAAAGGATTGGCAAGGTAGCCTACCGATTGGAACTACCACAAGAGCTCAACAACGTTCATCCTACCTTCCACGTCTCAAACTTAAAAGATGTCTCGCTGAAGAAGGACTCCAAGTTCCGCTGGAAGATCTTTAGATCAATGAGACTTTGCATTTCATGGAAAAACCAGTCGAAATCATGGACCGAGGTACTAAACAACTGAGGCGCAGTCGAATTCCTATCGTAAAGGTTCGGTGGGAAGGAAAACGTGGAGTATACTTGGGAACTTGAAAGCGACATGAAGTCTAAGCATCCGCAATTGTTCGTTGCATCTTCCTAAATTTCGAGATGAAATTCCCTAAAGAAGGGGAGACTGTAACGCTTCACATTTGTATCTTTCCGTTTTTAGCAAGTCTGCTTCGTGTTTCTATTTTTGGAAAGTCCAAACCTTGTAATCGTATTTCTAATTTCAACCCATTGTATTCTAAGGCTTTGATTGTAAACAAGATTAAACAATTACGTTAAATTCGCAAACTTTATTCGCATTTAAACTTATGATCGCGCTATACTTTATTCCTTCATCAATCAAATCGAAACAACATATAAATGTGTAACGAATGTTTATCAATCTTATACTAAACTCTAGCAAAACAATTGGTATTCAAAGAATTCAAGCTTCAAATTATCATAAAATCATGTCTTATATTGTTCAAAAATAATTGTTCATGATTGTTCTTTTTAGGGTTTTTAAAACAATATTTTGCACCATGTTATACCACATTCAAGACCCATTCATATCACACTTATAAAATACAAGTTATAAGCCCTAACTATATCATTTGATTAATTAAAAGATCAAAAAATAAATAAAAAAACCTACCAGCCATTGCGGTCACAAGCATGGGGTCTTCCCCCTCTTTCTTTTTTTTTAAATTCAAACTCCCCCAATTACATTAAATGCAACCCAAACCCTAACCCTAATCCTTCCACTATATAACCCAAGGATCCTCCACCCATTTCTCACTTTTTCTAGCCTCCATACTCTCTAAACAAGTCCCAAACTTCTGAAATTCGATGCTGAAACGCAGCAGCTTGTAAGTGAGTTTCAACTCACTTTTCTTCTTCTTTTTACCTTGTTTTTCTTTCTAACAATCTTGGATAACCTCTAGGAAGGTTCTCACAAGTTTGCTTGGGCAAACTAAGGTGAAACCACACCATTTTGAGGTCCAAAAGTGCACAAAACTTTCTGCCCAAAGTTTTATCTTTCAATCTTCAAATTTTTCAATGTTTTTGCTTTGTTTCTTCCTTAACAATGTTTGCTAAATCTCTATGGATGTTACCATAGGTTTTCCATGGAAAACCAAGGTGGAATCACATCATTTTTGGGGCCAAACTTTCTGTTTTGAATGATAACTTATAAAACTTTTCGAACATGTTTTAAATCATACCAATTCTATGCTATGTATGCCACTAACCAAACTTTTGATTAGTGTGTTAAGTAGGCTTGTTCACATACAATCAAGAGGCATATCTTATCTCTAAACTTGTGGTTTTTATTAGGGTTTCAAACCCACAAGTGTTGAGCTATCCGAGCTTTCAAGCTTGTGACGATGTAGGTGTGATTACATGAAGGCCTTGGCCATTCAACTATTCAATCCACCCCTCACTTAATGATTTCTATAACTCTTGACCATCCGGATTGTCCTTGTGTCAATCTTGTGAAATGCTGAATCTATGAAAGAGGTTTAGGATGGTTATCCTCCTACCTCCATGCATGACTTACGTGCCTTACATGACTTCCATGAAATACATGAACTATATGATTAATTAGTAGTAGTATAACTATATGTAAATACTTAATATAACCGAAACTTAGACCATGACCATATGATTAGTTTGTCTTAAAAAGTAGGTTATTTTATCTTAGACCTAACAATCGTTACGATTCTATTGGGCATGACCCATAAAAACACAAACACCCTTCAGGGCTTATTAGTGTCAAAATGAGCGTTAGATGTCTAGATATATACTTTCGTATATATACTTTCTTACACATTTTTAAATTTCTAAACTCATTAAACTCCCCGTCAATCTGATACTCATACGCCTACGTTTGCCTTGTGTAGGATAAACTTGGTGTTCCAACCCCTAAATCAACCTAACTCTCTCACGGATAATACTTTGCAAAACCGTGAGTACACTCGACCCATTTTATGCTTTCCACTATTTGGGTGCAACATGATTAATTTACTAAAACTACACTAAATCACACTTTATTCTATACACAAACAATCCATCAACATGCTTTAGTCTTATGCTACTTGAATTGTTATTTGGTACATTCTTATATGATCTAAATGTCATTAACTTTGATCGAGCCTCCCTTAACATGTATAGCGCTAAAGGAGTAACGCACCGCCCGTATTCTTGTGGTCATTGTTAAGTTGAAATCTATTTTGCGGTACACTAGAGGATTGACTTGTAGATTCACATGCCTTGTTACACTTATCTTGTATGCTAGCTATTCATGTGGATTTGTTTAATCGGATTTTATACTTATGCTATGATATTAAACTTGTGTACTCACCAATACTTTGTTACTGAACTATACTTTTTAACATGTTGCAGGTTGATGAAGTTGTATGATGGAACTTAGTAGGAATGGCATAGAAACACGTGTAGAATACTAAGTTAATTATCATGTTATTGTTGAACTTATTTCGTTGATGTTACTCTTGTTTGGATTTTATTGTAATATGACATTTGATGTTTGAATGAAATGAAATTTGGTTGATTTAAATATTATCGCGAATAGTGTTATGATGCAATGAGCAATCTAGTCATCTCACTCTGATGTTTCCTCCATCGATTGGGGTGTGACACTGACTAAGTCAGCACATTTCTTATCAATTAAGGAAACGTATAATTCAGACAAATTGGCTAAGTTGGATGTGGACAAGATTGTGTCCCTACACGGTGTGCCGATATCTATTGTATCTGATAGAGTTACTAGATACACATCTCACTTTTGGAAAAGTTTCCAACAATCGTTCGGCACACGGTTAAATTTTAGTACGGCTTACCATCCGCAGACTGATGGTCAAAGTGAGCGTACCATCCAAACACTGAAAGACATGCTTAGGGCATGTGTGATCGACTTAGGTGGAAGTTGGGATCACTACTTGCCCCTAATAGAATTCTCCTATAATAATAGCTATCATACGAGCATCAAGGTTGCTCCTTTTGAGGCCTTGTATGGGAGAAAATGTAGAACGCCCCTATGTTGGGTAGAAGTTGGGGAAGCCCAACTATCTGAACCAGAGATTGTCCTGGAGACCACGGAAAAGATTGTGCAAATCCGTGATCATCTCAAAGCTGCCAGGGATAGGCAGAACAGCTATGCTGACAAGAGGCGTAAACCTCTTAAGTTCCAAGTAGGGGACAAAGTCATGCTGAAAGTATCACCCTGGAAATGCGTTTTGGAAAGAAGGGCAAGTTGAGCCCAAGATATATTGGACCATTCGAGATAGTCGAATGTGTCGGCACTGTAGCTTATAAGCTCAGGTTTCCAGAGGAGCTTAGTGGAATCCATGATGTATTTGTCACACCCTCAATTTCCACTTGCGGAGTTTTACCGCGAGGCGTGTGATCAAACCAGAATCTGAGACACTAGTAATATCGAACGACTCCATATGATTTATTTAAACGTTTCCCAAAAACATTTGTTTAACCATTCATAGTCATTTTCAAAATATCTTAGTTTTAAAGTTTAGCGGAAGCATTAGTTTCAAAGTTTAGCGAAAGCATTAGAGTAAAGTAAAGTAACGGGCGCCAACATAAACGCCAAAACCAAAAATCCCAAACATTATTCGTAAATAAGACTCGATAAAAATGTCTTGATCAAATGCAAGTGAGTGCACCTAGCGCTCCTAGCGTCCTGAGAAACATGTAAAGAAACAAGTGTCAATATTAAAGAAGAGTGAGTTCACAGGTTTTTATAAGTTCACAAGTTCGGTTAAAAGTTTGTTTTCCCCCGTTATCCCTAACCCGGGATAACGATATAGTTCCATTATTCCTAACCCGGAATAATAATGTTGGTTCGTAATTAAGTTCAATGTTAACATGTAGGTAGCGAGCCTAAAGTTACGTCACATAAGAGTTCACGATCGAAGCTGACTGTTGTTGCCTCAGTGTTGCCAGGTCTATCACTGACCATGGCGAAAGTTAGGCCAAATTAATCACCCGTTGACCATACCCGGTCAGCTAGCGCGACTAGCTTGGGTGGGGCTTGTCGGGCCCAGTAGTACTACTTATAATTTCCCCGCTATCTAACCCAATACTAACGATCCGAGAGTTGGTTGAGGACTTCCGTGATAAAGCTACTTAGTGACCACAACATACATTAACATTAACTTAGTTACCGAATAGTTAACGGTGTTAATTTCGCATAACGTAAAAGATTGAGTTGTAGAGCGTATACATGTTTCTCCCCCTGTTGTTCAAAACCGGATAAAATAGGGGCCGTGAACTCACCTTAAATTGCTCGGTTAGAATAACACAAAAGAAGCAAATGATGGAACCGCTAATCACGTCCTAACATGCCAACCGATTTAAAGTTAGTGTGTGAACACACTGATACAAAACCCTACGCATAACTAACACACAGTGCGGCACACGTAATAACCAACTCGAAAACACAATCATGCATGAAAATTATTATCATACCAAAATAATGATCAAACCAACTTGTCATAAACACAGGATAACTCATACAACACTTAGATACACACAAACGCAAGTTATCATGTTTCAGCTTGTACACTCATAACTGGGCTGTTTTCGAGAATTTTTATAAAATAATTCCAACATTCCAAAAATTCCAATTGTTTTACAGAAGGTGTCAATTAGACTGTAGAATTTTGTGTAAAATTTTCAAATCCTAAATCTTTACCAATTATTTATAAACATTTATATACTAGGCTGCAGTCAGATTCGTTGCTTTTTGACTGCAGTCCACGAGAAAAATCATTTAAAAATCATCGTTCATCCGATTAATGAAATTCCAGTGAAAGATTTTCAGAAACTCCCGTCTCCAATTACTGTACAGAGTTCGTGACCTAACCCCATACAGACTATGAGATCCGACTCGATAAACAACCTGCAAATTCTGCAGAATTTACGCAGCTTCAGCTGCTGCACTAAATGGCCATTTAAAAATAGTAAACAACCTCAGAAAAATAAGAATCCAGCGCCATTTGAAGCGTTTTTCAAAAATACACGTTTTAGGCTTCAGAAAATCCACTTTTTGATAAATAATGATCAGGTTACACCCAACTGAAGTTGGCTGTAAATGTCAATCAGCTTACTGTTTTCGACTTTATCGCATTAGAACATGTGTAAACGGCCATGACGCTTAGTTGTATTGATTAATAGCAGGTTAACTTGTCAAATATCATCTAATATATCAATATTCATGCAAACCCTAAATATATATCATGATCTTTATAGATAAAACGCAGCCTACGATTTTAATATTCAAACATATCATCACAATCGCAAAGATTCGCATATTCATCCGAACTAATCATACACCACAACACTTTTCATAACAACAATCATACGAGCACATAATCATAATTAATCCTACGGAAGATCATCACATGAATCGTAACAAAATCGAAAAACCTGTCACACCCCGACCCGCAGCGGAATAAAAGTCGGGGCATAATTGGGTTATCACCAAAGCTCATGATGTTTACTAAGATGTTTCATATTTATTAAACTCAAATTACTAACTTAAATATTCAAAACAAAATTCATACAATTACAAGAAAATGAAACTACATAATTATTCCAAAGCATAAACTTGTTTATTCTTCTAGGCCTTCCTAAGTGTTTCCTGTCTCAGCTGGATCACCTGTATCATGTGTAAAACGGGGGAGATTTTGGGTCAACAAAAGTTGGCGAGTGAACCCTGATAAAACATTTTTACTAATTTCTTGTTTTATTTAATAAAGAAAATTCGTGCAATAATCACATGTGAGCAAACATATATAGATAAACAATCACAAACCACTTTGGATGAGTATATGACATGAATGATGATGTATGTGAGATCAAGGCTCAATCAAACGGAGCCGATCTAATGAGGCTCCTGATGCTCAACCCGTATCCCACGGGGAACTGATGGGCCTAATGAAATGCGTGCACTGAAAATAATAAATCCAATCTACATATAATTCACACAACAATTGATACACATTTGATATACATTTGATCACGGATATGATGTATGCACAAGTGTTTAAATAAAATAAAAGAATTATACGACACATGATACACCCCAAAACATGATTAAACGAGGAATTGGTAGAGATTCACTCACAATGGGTGCGTTCTTTGATGACGACGAATGCGCACGAATTTATGATTCAATCGACGAGGGAAAACTAACCTAGATAATAACAAAATGATTCGATAAATAAATAAATTTTATTTGAGACTAATATTTTTAATTAGTGCTCTTAATGGGATTTTTAGATTTATTTTTGTGAGTTTAAGGAAATTTTCTAACTTTAAAAATCCTATTTTTAAGTATTTTTAATTAATTTTCCAATTAAATAAATAAATAAAAATAATAAAAATGGGTTGACTTTCTGACAGTTGACCGGGTCTGACCGGTCAGACTGTGTTTATTCTATGCGGCGCGCGGGTTCGAACTCGGGACCTTTCGTTTTTGTGCACGCAGCTCTACCAACTGAGCTACGTGTCTAACCCGAAATATTCTCTGTTTTAATTATATATATATATACTAATCCACTTTAACCTTATTTAGTTTTTATTAAAAATGATTTAATATGGCCGAACCGGTTGCAGAGACCCGGGGTCGAACTCGGAACCTTCGGTTCGAGTGCGCACAGCCCAACCAGTTGGGCTGTGTGTCTAATCTGTTTAACTACTGGATTATATTCCTCTTATGTATATACTGTGACTTGATCTGGTTAGGTTTTAAAAATGTTGGTTTTATTTCAGAAAGTCGGTAACATGTGCGATTCGAACTCGGGACGTTTGTATTGTATTTGCACACAGTCCACCGCTGGACTGTGTGTCTAACCCGGTTAAATATCCGTTTTTAATTATACTAATACACATTTTCATCTTCATCTTCTTCGCTTACAAAAATACAGAACAGTGAAATCCGACTGTTCTGTTTAATCGATCACAACTTATACTTGATTGAAATGGAAAGAAAATTAAGTGATATGGTATACCAAAACAGCGAGTTGCTTCAGATTTCCGGCAAGATTTCGCCGGCTCTGATTTGCGACTTCCGGCTGAGTGAACTGTTTAACAGTTTCGATTATTGTGTTGAGCAATTAGATTACTAATCAAGAGATAGCAAGAAAGGTTTAGATGATTGTACCGATTAGGAGTAAGGCTTTGGTTCTCCGGTGATATTCCGGCGAGTACGAGAATTTCCGGCGACGTGTTCTGAGTGGACTAAAGCTTCAGGAAGTGAGCGCGGTTGTGAGCGAAAAGTTTACAGGAGGTTGGAGTGGGTATTTATAAGGAGGAACAGTTGAATTGGGTTTGATTTAAGGTCAACAATCGCGATTAAAGATTTCCAACGGTTTTTGACTAAATTGATTGCCGGCAACGGTTATAACTGATGTCGAATTCAGTTTGTGCGTTTCAGTCAAAGGAAAGCTAGCCAAAATCGCGGTGTTCTGGATTATCCGGTGATTGCGGGTTCTGGGCGCTGATTTACAAATTTGAGTTTCGGTTTTTATTATAAATGTTATTCATTTCAGTATTAAACACAAAAGTGGCGTGTGGCGGAGTGGTGTGGTGTGTGTTTGACTTTGCGGGAGACCCGGTTCGAGTCCCGGCGGCTCCATTTTATTTTCTATTCACTTATTTTTATTATTTATTAATTATGGTTTTTAAATTCTAAAATGTTTATTAATTATGTATTATTTAAAATAATATGAACAATAAATACGCAACGAAAATTTATAACTGAATACTTGGTTATTAAACGAAGCGGGTTTTGAAACCCGTTTTTCGACGAATGTTACAAAACCCTAACCTTAAACGAAGACAGCTTGTGAACCGGGACAAGCTTGGGATCGATCCGAGAGTTGCAGGGTTTGCACGACCGAGAGGGGGGGGTTGCCGTCGCACACTTCTAGGGGATTAGGGTTTTGAGTATTTTTTTTAAACACTCCATGCATACATACGTATACATAAGGGGCAAGGGGGAGGTTTGGGCTTGCCCTTGGGCCGCAAGGGTGGGGTGGCGGGTTGGGTTGTTTTCGCAAGGGGGTGTGGGTGGCGGGTTGGGTTTGCTTGGTCGCGAAGTCGAAACGTTTCACAGGCTTGGTTAGGTTCGGCTTATAAATAGAATTTACTAACCGATCATTATAATCTGATAAATAACTACACATAGTACGACTCGACAATTATTCATAAACGTCTAATAACATGTAGCACGAAATTCAGATACAACCCGTTAGGATTTCTAAACATTGTGTATTCCCTAAATACTAAAGTTAGCGTAGTTATTGCGAGCGCGTAATTTAATTCTCCGAATTAAATCAGCGTAGGAATGAATAACAATAAAGTAGCGCGTTTAAGATACTTGAAAAGCCGGGATGTCACATTATCCCCATGTTGAAAGAATTTTCGTCCCGAAAATTGAGCAAACGCGGTTTAGAATGCAACGCACAAAAATTCAGTTTGTTAGAATGGTACAAGTAAATCCCAGGCTATCATATCATCCCCATGTTGAAAGAATTTCGTCCCGAAATTCAGTTGGCGATAACGTCAGATTGCTGCTCAGCTGCAAAAAGGTGTGGATATTTGCTTTTCATTTGGTCCTCTCTTTCCCACGTGAACTCTGGTCCACGCTTAGAGTTCCAACGAACCTTGATGATCGGTATCTTGCTGTGCCTTCGAGTCATGATCTCACGGTCCATGATCTCGATAGGTTGTTCCACAAAATGTAGTTGCTCATCCACTTGAATCTCGTCCAATGGAATGACTAGGGTCTCATCTGATAGACACTTCTTTAGATTGGACACGTGAAAAATGTTGTGAACTCCACTGAGTTCGGTAGGAAGGTCTAACTGATAAGCTACGGGCCCGATACGTTTCGAAATCACAAATGGGTCTACGTACCGTGGATTTAGTTTGCCTCATTTCCCAAAATGAATTGCACCCTTCCAGGGTGACACTTTCAGTAGGACGCGGTCACCTACTTGAAATTCGAGCGGTTTACGTCGTTGATAAGCGTAACTTTTCTGTCGATCCCGTCCCGCTGCCATGCGGTTTCTGATTTGCACAATCTTTTCAGTAGCCTCAAGTATCAACTCAGGACCTGTGAGTTGACTGTCACCAACTTCTGCCCAACAGACCGGTGATCTACATTTGCGACCGCACAATGCTTCAAACGGTGCTGCCTGAATACTCGTATGGTAACTGTTGTTATACGAGAATTCCACTAAAGGCAGATGGATTTCCCAACTGTTCCCGAAGTCTACCACGCATGCCCTAAGCATGTCCTAAAAGGTCTGAATGGTCCTTTCACTTTGACCATTCGTCTGAGGGTGGTAAGTTGTGCTCATATCTAAGCGTGTACCCAATGTTTTCTGAAGTGACCGCCAAAAGTTGGACGTGAAACAAGCATCTATGTCTGAAATGATGGACATTGGCACCCCGTGCCGAGAAACTACTTCCTTAATGTAGATGCGAGTTAACTTATCCATCTTATCTGTTTCTTTGGTCGCTAGGAAGTGACCACCCGGAGTTCGCGGGAGTTTAGTGATAAAGTCCATCGAGATCTGATCCCATTTCCACACTGGGATCTCAGGTTGTTGAAGTAGCCCTGATGGCTTCTGGTATTCCACCTTGACTTTCGCACAAGTCAAACACTTGCTCACGTAGGTGACTATATCCGCTTTCATGTTGGGCCACCAGTACGCGGCTTTAAGGTCTTGATACATCTCATCCGAACCCAGATTGATAGAATATCGGGATTTGTGAGCTTCGTCCATAGCTAGCTTCCTCAGGTTTCCGTAGAGAGGTACCCATATACGATTCATGAAATACCGGGTACCATTGGGTTTCACTTCCCAATCGCGTTCCATCTTTCCCACAGATTCGGCCTTGATGTTCTCTTCCTTAACTGCTTCTAGCTGCGCGTCGCGTATCTGTTCGGGTAACCCAGAATGAATTGTTAACTGTAGTGCTCGTACCCGACGAGTTTTCAAGTGCTCCTTCCGACTGAGGGCATCTGCTACCACGTTAGCTTTACCCGGGTGATACCGAATGGCACATTCATATCATTCAGAAGTTCGACCCAGCGACGCTGTCGCATGTTCAACTCCTTCTGGTCAAAAATATGCTGGAGGCTCTTGTGATCCTTGTAGATTGTGCACCTTGTTCCATATAGGTAGTGTCTCCAAACCTTAAGTGCAAACACAACTGCTCCCAATTCCAGGTCATGTGTTGTGTAGTTTTTCTCGTGAACCTTCAACTGTCGGGATGCATACGCAATGACCTTATCACGTTGCATGAGTACACATCCCAATCCCTGAATGGAAGCGTCACAATATACCACAAAATTATATGTCCCCTCTAGCAAGGACAGAATGGGCGCACTGCAAAGTTTCTGCTTCAGTAATTGAAATTCTGCTTCCTGCTTGTCACCCCAAGCATACTTGGTGCCCTTCTGGGTGAGAGTGGTAAGCGGTTGTGCGATCTTGGAAAATCCCTCGATGAAACGTCTGTAGTAACCAGCCAAACCCAAAAATTGGCGGATCTCTGTCGGTGTCCTGGGTGCTTCCAGCTCTTGATAGCATCGATCTTGGCAGGATCAACGTGTATACCCTTTTCATTCACGATACGCCCGAGGAACTGAACTTCCCGAATCTAGAAATTACACTTCGAAAACTTGGCATATAGTTTCTCCTGTTGAAGTAGTTCCAACAATAATCGTAGATGCTTAGCATGTTCTTCTTCACCCTTAGAGTAGACGAGTATATCATCGATGAACACGATGACAAACTTGTCGAGATACGGCTTACACACGCGGTTCATGAGGTCCATGAACACCACGGGTGCGTTGGTGAGACCGAAGGGCATAACCAAGAACTCATAATGGCCATACCGAGTACGAAATGCCGTCTTGGAGATATCCTCCTCCCTGACGCGTAACTGGTGATAACCGGACCGTAGATAGATCTTGGAGTAGTAGCTTGACCCTTGAAGCTGGTCAAAGAGATCGTCGATGCGAGGTAATGGGTATCGGTTCTTGACGGTAACCTTATTGAGTTCCCTGTAGTCGATGCACATGCGGAAGGTCCCGTCCTTTTTCTTGACAAAAAGGACCGGAGCTCCCCATGGCGAAGTACTGGGTCGGATAAATCCTTTTTCCAACAATTCCTGAAGTTGGGTAGACAACTCTTGCAGCTCTGCTGGAGCTAGGCGGTACGGGGCCTTGGCGATAGGAGCCGCATGGCTCGCCAATTCGATTTCAAACTCTACTTGTCGATGTGGTGGAAGACCGGGTAACTCCTCTGGAAACACATCGGGAAAGTCACGGACGATGGGGATATCTTCAATTCGCTTCTCATCCTTAGACTGTTCGGTGACCAGTGCGAGCAAAGCAAAAGAGTTCTTCTTCCGAAGATACTTCTGAGCTTGCATGTAAGAGATGATGTTCGTGACGACGCCTGCCTTCTCGCCTTGCACCATCAAGACTTCGTCGTTAAAGAGCGGAATATGGATAGCTTTCTCGAAACAGAGAACTTCAGCTCGGACGTCGGATAGCCAGTCCATTCTGGCTACCACATCAAAACTACCCAGAGTAGTTGTCATCAGATCAATGGTAAAGGTGTGACCCGCGAGTTTAAGTTGACAGTCGGTCACTAGATGAGTCACATCTACAGATTTACCATCGGCTAGTTCTATGACGTAAGGGGTCTCTAGGGGTTTAGGTGTAAGATTTAGGTTCTTCCTAAAAGACTCAGATATAAAACTCTTATCCGCACCCGTATCAAAAAGTACAGTAGCAAAATGATCGTTAAGTGGAAACTTACCGGTGACCACATTCGAGTCGTTTCGGGCCTCTCCACGGCCTAGCGTGAATGCACGTCCCTTGGCACCTCCTGTGCCACCATTTCCATTGTTGTCATTGTTGTTATTGTTGTTATTATTCCCACCATTGAATATGCGGGCAGTCTCGCTTGAAATGGGCAGTGCTACCGCATTGATAGCATCCCCGGTTATTACCCTGCTGCTGACCCTGGTGCTGGTTCTGACTCTGTCGTGACATAATCTCCCCGCGACAATCCTTTGCCACGTGTTCTGCTTTGCCACATCGTTGGCAGCGATTTTCAGCGCAAGGGCCGTGATGATGGAGGTTACAACGATTACATTGCGGCTTTCGACCCGCATAGCCGCTCGAGTTCTGGGTGTTGTTGGCAGACTGATTGTTGTGACCCGGTTGTTGTTGAATTTGTTGGATCTCTTCTAGTTTCCTTGTTGTGGCTGGGCTGATGAAGACTGCCGAGCAGGTGAGTCTTCAAATTTCCTTTTGTTGTCAGGGACAATTTCAGTTGCACCCCTAGGTGGTAACTTCTTTTGCTCCACCGCCTTATAGGTGAGTTTATGCGCCAGCCTAATCGCTTGTTGCTCCGTCGTAGGGTTGCTGGACATTACCATGCCCTGGATCTCAGGGACCAGCCCCAAGATAAAACTCAAGTCGTTTAACGACGGTGTTAGCCAAATCGGGACAAAGGAACACCAGATCATGATGTCTTGCCGTGTACGCTTCAATTTCTGACCCGACCATCTTGTGGTTCCATAACGCTTTTTCCAATTGCTGAATTCTGTCCCGCGGATAGTATTCCTCCTTGATTAGAGCTTTGAACTCGGTCCAGGTCATTGCGTTCGCCGCAGCAAGTCCACGCGTTTGGACTTGTGCGTTCCATCAGGTTAATGCCCCATCTTCCAACGTCGAGGCAGCATACTTGACCTTATTAGCTTCGAGGCAATTGCACATTTCAAAAACCAATTCAGACTTTTCGACCCAACGGACCAGTCCTATAGGTCCTTAAACTCCGTGAACTTGCTCGGTTTCGCATCCAGGAACATCTTGTAGGGGTTGAGACCCCCTCCGAGGATAGAGGATAGATAGTCAGCGAGAAAGTCTACTAGCCAAACTATTAGATTTTCCCATGAAAATTTAATAATGGTTACCTTCTGGTGGGTTAGGAACACCAGCCAGAGCAGCATTCACGTGTTGTTGGATTAAAGCGGCCAATTCTTCAGCTGACATGTTGAGATTTCCGCGACGACCGGTTGCCATTTTAGATCTTCGCAAGACAACACAAACATACACCGATAAGTATATATCCAATATAGTTATCATATTCCACACTTCAATGATCACACAATTTATGTCAACCCAACAAATTAAACAATCAAAAGGAACATTCGATTAAATAAATTGTAATGTCTCACTAAATACCAACCAAACATATCAATTTAATTATAAAATTTCCAAGTTCAAACATAAGTGGAAACAAACAAACTAAAGGAAACAAAACGGGGATTGGCGAGACGAGTTAGTCTTCTACGTCTCCATCTCCCAAGTCGCTATCGTTGCCGTCATCCTCTGCGGCGTTTTCAGCTTCAACAACCGGCTCTTCTTCCTCCGGATCCTCCTCCGGGTCTTCCTCTGGATCCTCCTCTTCTTCCTCTACCGGCGCTGGAGGGGCCGGTGCTGGTGCGGGTACTGGGACAGGTGGTGCTTGGTTCTGCTCCAGTTCTTGAATCCTCCAACTGGACTCAAGAACTCTGTCTTCAAGCCAGTCAGCCCTCAGCTGCTCAGCACGAAGATCCTTAGCTAAAATGTTTCGAACTCTCTTATTCTCATATTGCTCTTCCTCGAGCTTTCCAGTTTTACCAGTTAGTTGACGTATCATCCATCCTTGTTCTTCGATAGTCTCATGCATTCTCTCTAGATGTTCCTGTTGTTTCCTTAACATATCCCTAAGTAGATCATCCCCTACTCCTAACGAGTTGACCGGGTTCGACCGGTATAGCGGTGGTCGGACGGGAGGACGACTCCCCTCCTAGAGCGAGTCTTTTCTTAGCAGCTGAGCGTGTCTCCACGCCATGAGGTGGTGAGGGTTCGACCATGGGTGCCTTCCCCGGCGCCCTTGATTGTCGAGATTTGTCGGATGATGATGATGACATTGCCGCTGGGTTGGTGTAGTTAGTTACGAGTTGCGTGCATCACAATATACATATATATCTCACATAAAGCAATTGTAGTATAACACATACAAGATATCACAGTTCGGTGCCAACTAAGTCTAGTGTCGTGTAACAGCTATAGTTTAGGTCTACTTTTAATGCAAACCTGGTTCTCTATAGCTAGAGGCTCTGATACCAATCTGTCACACCCTCAATTTCCACTTGTGGAGTTTTACCGCGAGGCTTGTGATCAAACCAGAATCTGAGACACTAGTAATATCGAACGACTCTATATGATTTATTTAAACGTTTTCCAAAAACATTTGTTTAACCATTCATAGTCATTTTCAAAATATCTTAGTTTCAAAGTTTAGCGGAAGCATTAGAGTAAACTAAAGTAACGGGCGCCAACATAAACGCCAAAACCAAAAATCCCAAACATTATTCGTAAATAAGACTCGATAAAAATGTCTTGATCAAATGCAAGTGAGTGCACCTAGCGCTCCTAGCGTCCTGAGAAACATGTAAAGAAACTAGTGTCAACATTAAAAAGAGTGAGTTCACAGGTTTTTATAAGTTCACAAGTTCGGTTAAAAGTTTGTTTTCCCCCGTTATCCCTAACCCGGGATAACGATATAGTTCCATTATTCCTAACCCAGAATAATAATGTTGGTTCGTGATTAAGTTCAATGTTAACATGTAGGTAGCGAGCCTAAAGTTACGTCACATAAGAGTTCGTGATCGAAGTTGACTGTTGTTGCCTCAGTGTTGCCAGCTCTATCACTGACCATGGCGAAAGTTAGGCCAAATTAATCACCCGCTGACCATACCCGGTCGGCTAGCGCGACTAGCTCGGGTGGGGCTTGTCGGGCCCAGTAGTACTACTTATAATTTCCCCGCTATCTAACCCAATACTAATGATCCGAGAGTTGGTTGAGGACATCCGTGATAAAGCTACTTAGTGACCACGACATACATTAACATTAACTTAGTTACCGAATAGTTAACGGTGTTAATTTCGCATAACGTAAAAGATTGAGTTGTAGAGCGTATACATGTTTCTTCCCTGTTGTTCAAAACGGATAAAATAGGAGCCGTGAACTCACCTTAAATTGCTCGGTTAGAATAACACAAAAGAAGCAAATGATGGAACCGCTAATCACGTCCTAACATGCCAACCGATTTAAAGTTAGTGTGTGAACACACTGATACAAAACCCTACGCATAACTAACACACAGTGCGGCACACGTAATAACCAATTCGAAAACACAATCATGCATGCAAAGTATCATCATACCAAAATAATGATCAAACCAACTTGTCATAAACACAGGATAACTCATACAACACTTAGGTACACACAAACGCAAGTTATCATGTTTCAGCTTGTACACTCATAACTGGGCTGTTTTCAAGAATTTTTATAAAATAGTTCCAACATTCCAAAAATTCCAATTGTTTTCCAGAAGGTGTCAATTAGACTGTAGAATTTTGTGTAAAATTTTCAAATCCTAAATCTTTACCAATTATTTATAAACATTTATATACTATGCTGCAGTCAGATTCGTTGCTTTCTGACTGCAGTCCACGAGAAAAATCATTTAAAAAAATCATCGTTCATCCGATTAACAAAATTCCAGTGGGAGATTTTCGGAAACTCCCGTCTCCAGTTACTGTACAGATTTCGTGACCTAACCCCATACAGACTATGAGATCCGACTCGATAAACAACCTGCAAATTCTGCAGAATTTACGCAGCTTCAGCTGCTGCACTAAATGGCCATTTAAAAATAGCAAACGACCTCAGAAAAATAAGAATCTGGCGCCATTTGAAGCGTTTTTCAAAAATACACGTTTTGGGCTTTAGAAAATCCACTTTTTGATAAATAATGATCAGGTTACAGCCAACTGAAGTTGGCTGTAAATGTCAATCAGCTTACTGATTTCGACTTTATCGCATTAGAACATATTGTAAACGGCCATGACGCTTAGTTGTATTGATTAACACGCAGGTTAACTTGTCAATATCTCTCATATATCAATATTCATGCAAACCATAAATATATATCATGACCTTTAGAAAACGCAGCCTACGATTTTAATACTCAAACATGTCATCACACCGCAAAGATTCGATATCATCCGAACTAATCATACACCACAACACTTTCATAACAACATTACGAGCACAAATCATATTAATCTAGGAAGATCATCGCATGTAATCGTAACAAAATTGAAAAACCTAACCTTAACAAGACAACTGCTAACCGGACAAGCTTGGGATCGATCGAGATTGTAGGGTTGCGCGACGAGAGGGGGCTGCCGTGCAACTCTAGGGGATAGGGTTTGAGTATTTTTTTTTGAACACTCCATGCTACATACGTATCATAAGGGCAAGGGGCGTTTAGCTTGCCTTGGGCCGCAAGGGTGGGGTGGCGGGTGGGGTTCGTTTGCAAAGGGGGTTGGGTGGTGGTTGGTTTGCTTGGTCCGATAGTCGAACGTTTCAGGCTTTGGTTAGGTTCGTTATAAATAGAATTTACTAACGACATTATAATCTGAAATAACTATACAAATAACTCGACAATTATTCATAAAGTTAAAACATTAGCACGAAATTCAATAAACTTAGTTTCCAAAAACATTATGTAAATCCTTAAATAAAAGTAGCGATCATTGTGAGGATATTTAATTCTCCGAACTAATCAGGTAGGAATATACAATAAGTAGCACGTTTAGATACCTGAAAAGCCGGATGTCACAGTATTCACTAAGTAATCTTAAGAATGTCTAGCGATGAGTCACTAGCAATTGCACAATGAGTGCAATTGATGAAAACCTGAGGTTCGTTGAGAAACCAATTTCGATCGAGATTCGACAGGTTTAAAAGCTTCGAAGAAAGTTGATACTATATAAGGTTAATGGGAGCCTTTAGAGGTCCAGTATACATTGGAGTTGAGTTCCACTATGCGACAAAAGTACCTATCTTTTGAATAAAAATATCGAGGTCGAGATTCTTTTAAGGGTGAGATGTAAACCTGTAAAATCGTGTCAATAGTATAGTGACAGTGTTGTATTTAAATGTAGTTATTAGAGACCAATTAGACTAAGGCGTCACATTCAATCTGAGCCTCTGAGTGACGGTCCGATGTCAACATGCATATACACCTCTGAGTGACTGATATGTCAACATGTTAAATCATTAGCCTTGAGTGACTGATATGTCACATGTTTGAAATTTGGCCTCTGAGTGACTGATATTCACATGCCCACCTGAGTGACATCGGAATCACATGCTTATAATAAGCCTTGAGTGATTTTGTAAAGTCTAACTTCATTCGTGCCATTTTTGGATGAAGGGTCATTGTAAATATGTGATAAGTTGGATGAGGTTAAGTGTCAACATTTAATTTATACTTAGGACTTTTAACAACCGAGAGTTTCGACAATGCCGGTATAATCCCGGTATGCCAGTATTGGCTACGGAGGGCAAAATGCCAAAGGTGTTTAAATTTTTAAATTTTCAAAGTTAAGGGCTAAGTGTAAAACTTTGAAACTGGAATGGGGCGTCGCGTGGCGCGAGAGACTGGCCTGGTCTCTCGCGGCGCGAGAAAGGTCTGCAGCAGATAGTTTTGGCTTGGCCCCCAAACAAGCTCCAAAACCATTAATTCGAAACTACGGACTTGTAATCTGCTATGCCATGTTTGGGACACTTGTAAGCTTCTCTTAACCTAACACTTGCTTCACTCTTTGATTCTCCAATATAAATAGTGCCAAGTTCACCATTTGAATTGCACTTTCTAAATCATAACTCTTTCCCTCCTCTGGAATTCCTAGCTCGAAAGACATCCAACTTAGTTCTCTTGATTCTAGGAACCCTTGTAAGTGTTACCTTGATCTTCCATTCGTTTATATGATTTTATAGCCAAAATCAAGCGTTTTACGGAAAACGCTTTGATTTCGGTTAGACATTATGGTCCACCATTGTTCGAATGAACATGCTAAGTGATGTAATAAGGTAGGTGTAGTCCTATAAAGGTACCTCTTGACTATCACTTTGTAGATAATTGACGGGTCAAATTATGATATAAAAAGTCAAACAGGCCATTTTTCGAAAAATCCAAAATGATCTTATTTATGTTATGAAACTTGTTTTGACACTTAAACAATTGGTAATAATTATAGAACATGTTCGGCTCGTCAATTTCAGTTCTAGGGTCGGTTCGCAACCAAAAGTCGCGAAGTTTGACTTCTGCTTTGACTTTCGAATCAAATCTTTTCGATAAATGACGATTTTAGCCCTTGTGGCTCATAAACTAGTTTTAATCAAATCTTTTCATGGTAAATCTTTTACCTACTGATATGTTATATTAAATAACATATCTAAGACATTTTAATCTGGACTTAACATCAGTTTTCGTGAAAATCGTATAAGGACGCCATTTTACGACATAAGCGCCATTTAGGCGCATAGTATGGTTTTAAACCACATTATTGACCAAGACTTGATACCTACTGATTTTAAAACTTATTTACAGTAGGTATATGTTATAAACTCAGAATCCCAAATAATTTATAAACTATGTGTAAAATGACCAAAATGCCCCTTCGGTGCATAGTTTGGTCATAAAAGATAAATCACACATATAAATGACATCCTACTGATATTATATCATAAATAAATTATTTTTCCAGAATACTTATGATTATAAACTTAAAATATATTCAAGTTCCTTTTATACGGTATATAATTACCGAAATGCCCTTATAAGGCATAGTTTCGTTTTAAAACCATAATGGGCATATAAGTTAATATCCTACTGATATTATAACTTATTAAAAATATAATGGCATATAGAACTTGTCCATAACTTATCCGGTTACCCGATATCGCTAATATGCGCACAGTTACGTATATGTAACTATTTTACGGAAATTAACCGAAACGGGTTCAACCTTGTCATTTAAGTCTCAAAATCCAGAATGTTAATAGTTTACCCATATTAAACAAGTCAATGTACTTGTTGGGATTAAACTACATTCTATCCAGTCATCGTTTAATCTAGCGTCATACGTTTTGATCAAGTATGCTAGTCGGTCTAAGTCTATGACTTAAATAAGACCGTTAGTATTTAATTGGTTAGTTTATGCCATAATCCAGACTAGAGACTTGCCGGTAAATGCTATCTGCACTTAGTCCTTTTGTGTACGGCTGAGTTATTAAAAATTAAAGAAGACTAGCTCAGGTAAATACTTTCGACTTATTTCCCCTATACGGGCTTGGGTTACGGTAAATTATTACCGCTTGGTCGAAATGGGATTCAATCGAACGCCGGTTCGGGGATAATAAATCCGCATATTCTGTTTTAGTCAGTTTTGTTTGATAATTTAAACATCGGAGGTTAACTACCGTGTCCTAGATATCCTCGGTTCATTACAATAGAAATGGCCACGATCTTAGCGCAGGTGTAGGCATACACCCGATAGACGCTCAATTATGCATTCCCACAAGGTTGGGAGGAATTGACTCCTTCGTGAGTCCAAAGTGGTGTGTACGTTAATTGTGTCTCGGTCTCCGTACCAGGCCCCGTATGTATGAACAAACATGTAAATCTGTTAACAAGGTTGGACGGTCAATTAACCCAAGTTATAAAAAGATTTTGTGCTGATACGCACTTAAAACATTTTTGAAATGTTTTCAAAATGAGACAGTTGGGTGTATTTACCAGCGAAAGCTGACGTATTTTCAAAAGACTAAACTGCAGGTACAATACGAAAATAGGCCGGGGGTGCTCGGTAGTGATAAAGGATCTTGCAAAACCTAAATCTGCCCAAAGTCTGTTTTGTATTCTTTCTTCTACATTTTAATGATCCGCCTGTGGATCTTCTATTACGAGACTGTATATTATTTTGTATTTTTGAACATTCGGTTTGTAATAGTAATTTTACTCCAAGACTTCCACTGTGTCATGTTTAATTGACTATGATGATTATCAACTGACGTCACAATACTCCCCACCCAGGCCCACCAGTGTATGGATTTGGATTGGAAATCTGGGGTGTGACAGAGAAATTCACAACCGGTCTGGTTGCACCACTGCCTAACGCAGTCTCGCACGCTGAGAAACCAGAGAAATTCAGCGGCGTGAATTTCAAACAGTGGCAGCAAAAGATGTTCTTTTATCTGACCACGCTGAACCTAGCAAGGTTCTTGACTGAAACCAATCCCCATGTTGATGAAGGGAATATGGATGCTCAATCTGTGAGCGCGATTCATGCTTGGAATCATTTGGATTTCTTGTGCCGTAATTTTATTCTGAATGGTTTGGTGGATACACTATACAATGTGTAATTTGGATATCTAAATATTATCTTTGACCGGGGCGCGACACTCCGATTGATCGGAGTGTTGGGCCCCGGTCAAAGATAATATTTATATACCCAAATTACCTTAACAATGTGTTAGTGGTAGTAAGGGGTCGAACCACGAAGAGTTTGTGGTTGGATGTGATTGATTTTAAATACAATTGTCACTTTATGAGCTACTTAGATTGTTTGATTTGGTTTATTGGTTTGAAAGAATGTCGGAAAGGTCCGACAAATTTGTGTCTACTTTACTAACTTTGAAAACTCAATTGGTTGTAAGAAAACTTTGATTAGCTTGATGAAAACAATAGTTTGAGAACAAGGTTCACACCCGGTTCAGTAATGCAAATCCTAGTGTTAATACACGTTTTTAGTTTCAACTCAATTGTAAACAATGATCAACGAATTTAGTGTTGCGTGGTTTAGGTGTTAAAAGATATCAACGTCATAGACAACGGACTACAATACACTTATTACCAAGAACATGTAAACTCTAACCTAGACAAGGCATAATCGCGCATAAACATTTCGCAAAGTCAAATTTCATAACTCATTCGACAATTCACAAATACAATACCAATGCGAGACAATTATCATAGGTTTTCAAATCAAATCACAATTTGTCAGCAAATCAGAACTTAAAACAATGTCAAACCCTAGAACTTACAAAACCTACACCGGGGTGAAACCTTCGGAAATTAGCCGCTCATGGTGAACGAAACTTGATCAATGGAAGATTGGAGCTTGATCTTGATCATCTTGAAACCTTTAAAGTGAGGATGATGATGGTTACGGTTTTGGATGGAAGATGGAATTGGACGGAGGATGATGAAGATGAGGATTAGGTTAAGGTCATGATCAAGATGATCAATTGAGTGATAGAATGGATTGGAATTGGTTATGGATCAAAGATATATTGTTTTGGCACCCAAGAGGTGTTTTTAAGCTCTCCAACTCGTAACCACCTCACAAATGGGTCAAACAATCATAAAAACCCGTTCAAAATTGAAATTCAGCGGCCAGATAATCAGAGGGGCGTCGCCGACGGCCCCTAGAAACTCTATCTTTTCTCGACGCTCTAAATCACTGTCTACGACAAATTTTCTCCGACGGATTATCTGAGGGGCGTCGCAGACAGTCCCCCTGGGCGTCAGCGACGGCCTCTACAATACTGAATTCCTGTTTTTCCATTTTGTGATCCCGATTGACCCATTTTCCGTCCCGATGCTCCAAAACGCTCCCGAATAGCTCCTTAAACTTCATAAACCTGCAAAACACAAATCCAATCAAAAGTGGGCTATTCGAAACTAAAAGTTACGTAAAACGTAAAATGACTGTTGAATAACGGTCAGAATTTTCGAAAGGTGCAACATCTCAATCAGGTATTTGTGCTAGCCAGCCGAACTCGTCAGCCATACCCACGAGGGCAACGGAAGTGTTCTGACACTGGTTCGAACCTGCTAATGCCAATCCGTACGGAATACCTATGTTATTCCCCCATAAAACAAACACTTTAAAATCCTTACAAACAAACGAAGGATGACCGTTAGAAGCGTTGACCACAAATATCTTTTAAATTTCTTCGCCGTGAGGTCGCACAAACAGAAAAAAGCCCTACCGTTAAAGAAAACCTAGACCTAAAATTTAACGCCGTGAGACATAAATATCTTCAGATATCACTATATATGCATCAACGGCCCCATTCTCCCAGCCTACTTCTTTCTGTAAAACCCTAATTTAGGAATTTTATTGCTGCCTCTTTCTCCCAACAACCCTAATTTCATCATCCTGTTTGATTCTTCAACATGCCTAAATCAGCCAAGAAGTCCGCCTCCAAGGTAACAACTAACAACCTTATTTCAAGTTTTCAGTTGTTACTTCGTATGTCTTTAACATGTTCTGTTCCAATTTCGTTTCATTTCAGGCTGTTTCAACTCTTGCAGCTGCTGCAGAACAGCCGAACAAAAACGGTAGTTAACTGTTAATATATATATATATATATTGTATTTCTTTTGTAGGTTGTTTTAATTATTGTTAACAATTATACTTGTATTTATATTTTATAGGCAAAAGAGATGCAGAGGAGATTGTTGAGAAGGAAAATGGTCAATGGTAAGAAGCAGAAGATAGTCAACGGTGGTGCTATTGAGAAAAAGACAAAGGTCCAAAAGAAGAAAAACAAGAAGGAACAAGAAGAAGAAGAAGAAGAAGAAGGAGAAGGTATATTCTGTTTACGTGTATATATAATACATGTGAATAAATACATATAGTTGTAATTAATTTTAGGACTGCATTTGTTAGGAAATATATGTGTTAATGAACTGTTCATGAACAAGATTTTATGTTAGCGTTCCTTTGTTAAGGAAGTGAACTTGTTCGTGTTCGATTGTTTGTGTCGCAACGAACTTTGAAGAACACATATGTCAAGTAATGTTCATGAACACAAACAAACGTTCATGAACAAAATATATCGAATATTTAAATAAAATATAAAAACTAAAAACGCTAATGAATTAACGAACACAAAGGAACACGTTACCGAACATTCACCGACATAATTGAACGAACCCGGTCTCTGTTTGTGTTGTCGGTTGTTTGACTAAACGAACGAAATTTATTGTTTGTGTTAACGAACACAAACGAACTTCCCGATGAACAGTTCACGAACTGTTTGCCGAACGTTTGGTTCCTTTGCAGCCCTAATTAATTTGTATTTTTACAAAACCAATTTAGACTAATTTAACATAGTGTTTTGTTAATGCTGTTTTTTTTGTAGGAGGAACCAAAGGATGATGATGTTGCAGCTGAAAATGAAGCTGATTCAGACAATGAGGACGGTGACAATTCCGATGAAGTGCGTGAGCTTTTGGTGTACGCTTTAAGGTTTTAATCATAAACATAAGTACTTATGTTACTTATAAATGTTTATCTACAGAAGGGTGCTGCAGAGCCAGACTCTAAAGCAGAAGAGGGGAGCAGTGATGATGGCGAGGACCGAGGGCTCAGATGAAGAAGATGATGGTTCCGAAGAGGATGAGGAACCTAAAACCACAAAGGAAACCGATGATGCTCCGTCAGCAACAAAAGCGGTTGGTGTTTTGTGTTCATATATGTTTTGATTTTTTTAATGTGCACGGTTGTTGATCGGTCATCAGTTGTATCACTAATAAATGTTACATTTGGCAGCCTCAAGCTCCAGCAACAGGATCCAAAACTTTGTTTGTGGGCAATCTAAGTTATTCTGTTGAAGAAACCGATTTGTATGTGCATTTTATTTATGGTTTTGCAACTTTACCGTTTTCGACAACTAATCAATTACTTGCAGAGTTGAATTCTTCAAAGATGCTGGTGAAGTTTTTGAGGTCCGTCTTGCTGTTAGAGATGGTCGATTTGCAGGTTATGGACATGTTGAATTTACCACCCCTGAAGCAGCTCAAAAGGTTTATTTTAATCTCTTAACTTTATTTTTCCCAATTAAAGTACCATATATTTTATATAACTAACAGGTGTAATTCTATTTGCAGGCCCTTGAGCTCAATAATGAATTATTACTCGACCGTGCTGTGAGGCTTGATTTAGCAAAGGAAAAGGGTGCTTACACTCCTGGGTAATGATTCTTTCTTATTAAGATTTCACAATTTATTAAGAACTGATTTTTTATTGACGGTTGGATATTTCATGATGTAGCAGTGACAGGTCTTCACAAAAGAGTGGTCAATCTCAAGTACGAACTGTATTTGTAAGGGGACTTGGTATACGACTTTGACAATGTATGTTTTACATTTTACATTTCATGACCCCACAAATTATTCAGTTGTATGTTCTAATTTTATTACCTAATATCATTTTTTTGGTATGTTGCACAGGTTAGGAGTGGCCTTGAGGAGCAATTTGGGAAATGTGGAGAGACTTCAAGGATTTCTATTCCTAAAGATTTTGAATCTGGTGGTCCTAAAGGGTATGTTTTTTGATATAAAAAAGTTAAAATATATGTATTTTGATCTTTGCTGTAATAATAAATAAATTTGTTTTTGTATCTTCAGGGTTGCTTTCATAGATTTTACTGACGACAAGGCCTTCAGTAAAGCTCTTGACCTTGTGGATCTAAGATTAGTGCGTCACTATAACAGTAGAGGAAGCTAAGCAAAAAGGCAGTGATGGAGGATTTGGACGCGGTAGGGGTGGTGTGGGAGAGGTTTTGGCGGTGGTAGGGGCGGCGGAAGAGGTGATAGGTTTGGCGGTGGTAGGGGTGGTGGAAGAGGCCGTGGTGGTGGCCGTGGCAGAGGCCGTCGTTGATTTGGCATGCCAAGCATGGCAACGTATGATACATGGAAGATTTCGCTTTCAGTGACAATTGAGAATGGAAGTGAAGCAGCAGACTTCTTGTATTGTTTTTGTTTGGTTTTATTTTATAGTTTTTGATGAGATGAGTTGGAAACTAGCATCACATATTATGTAATATGTTGTCAGGTTTTATATTTTATTTTGGTAACCTAAATGAAACACAATTTTGTTCCATCTATTTTCTTACCAAACTAACAGCACCAATTCAGTCTACTTTTGAGGTTTCTAAGAACAGCTAAAAGAATATTTTAGTAAACTAATAACGCCTCCATAGCCTATGGCTCCCTCTCAAATGTAATCATCTACTTTGGAGGGCCATGTTGGGTAGGGTAGCGTTGCGTCGAAAGAGGGCTTGTTGCAACGTGGGATTGGTATCTCGGATTAAAGAGACTAAAATACTATGTTTTTGTGGTGTAACTTTTTATTAAAAAAGTATTAACATACAAAAAAATTTATGATCGTTTAAAAATCATGAGGGTAGTTAGTTTTCTTATAAGAAAATATCGTGTAACTAATAACTAATTTTCTATAGTTTTATTAAAGATTAGAGATTAAAATGTAATTAAGATGAGATAATTAAAATGTAATTAGGGTTTGAAAGAATAATTTACAGTATTTTAGATGCATTAAAGAAATTTTTTCTTCAATAAATTGTGGGTGAAATTCTTAACTTGTAAAATGTAATTGTGTTAGGCATAGATAAAATATAAATATAGCATTAACGTTATTGAATAAACATCAAATATTAAATGAAAATAGCGACATTGGTCACATGGGTATAACGCATGGCATGGACCACCAACGGTGAAACGCTGTCGTATTACTTATGGCGCCCGCTACCCCATCATCCGTTAAACTTCAAATCACTCTATAATAATATTTGTAAGGTAGTTTGGTATCATCTATCTCACTACTTTCTAAACTTTTGAATCAATCTTTCACAATCTCCCTCATCATCAGACGGTAAATCACAATTTGGTACCCTCTCTCTCTCTCTCTCTCTCCCCACACACACACACACACTGCTTTCTGTCTCTATAACTTCAACTGCTTCAACGGTTGGTTTATTTATTTATATGTATCTGTGTTTGGGCAACTGAATTGGGGTTTTGCTACTCATGTTAACACAAATCCATATATTACTTTAAAGAATTCCCAGATGTTGAAATTCATTGAACACCAATTTTGTTCATCTATTTGGATCGGCTGTTAGATTTTTTTTTTCAGTTTTCTTAATTCCCGAAAAATTTAGTTGAAGTTAGATTATTTTAGCACAAATGTTCATGGGACATCTTCGATTTTGTAAGCTTTTCTTGAATATTTTCTGATAATTAAAAATTAAAAAGTGTTGCTTTTTTATATAATTTTTTTCTTTGAAGGAGAGGAAGCTTTTTGAACCTGATTTTGACTTAAAAGTCAACTATTTAAAATCCTAAAAGTAGCTCTCTTTTTCTTACCTCTAGATGGAAATTCTTTTGATTAAAGTCAATATGTGCATAATAAGCTTTATATACAACTAAAAACTGTATCTTTTGTCTCTTTTACATGTTATACTTTTTTTTAAAAATCAAATTAACCATTTATAATCTTCTTTATCCTTTAGCTATTGTACATATCAACCTCCTCCTGACCCTATTTTCGAAGCAGACGTACATGAAGCGTCGCCTCAACTTCAGTGGCGGATCTAGAAGAAAAGTTCAGGATTAGCGTAGCGTAATCTTTTTTGACCTGGGGGTATCCTAATATTTGCTCAGAGGTATCGCTATACATAAAATGGAGAAGAATTTTTTTAAACTAATATGAGGGGTAGCGCGTGCTATCCCTGCGTCTAAGCTAGATCCGCCCCTGGCCTCAAGCCCATCGGTGTTTTTCCAATCGCCTCCCGCCTTAAGGCGCACTTTTTACAACCAAGATACACACATAATATGTGTGTATATACATGCATCATACATTGTGAGATTGGATTTAGTTACTAGATATGGGATTCATTGAGCTTTAGTTATAGTGTATCTGAGAACAAAGATTAAAACTATTTAACATATGCACTATGGTTGATATGATAGTTACAAGGAAATGACTATATCAGATAACTTTTGTTAAAATCGATGATAACATTACTCATCTTTCTAACTACAGGAGACATGTCTGAGGGTATAACACCTGAAAATCTAATCAACAACATCATGGATACACTTTCCGATAATCATCAGTCACAGTTCCGGTTCATTTTTCGCTGAGGAGAAATCACACTCTGTAACTGCTCAGTTTAACAAGCTGTTTGGGAGACAAAAGCCTGTTTACAATATTTTAGGGGGTGGCAAATGTAATGTTTATCTCATCATTATCTTTGAACTTGATCATGATAACACACACGCACACACTAGAACGGTGCCCGCGCGATAGGGTGGGAAGACAGACATTGGTAATCACGTAACATGTTTATTTTTTTAAAATATGAAAAAAACTATAGCAATAAGATACTTAAATTAAAGAGAATAAAATGCTTTTTTATCGTGTAGTTATTTTAGATAAAATATTAACGTATGAAAAATTTATGTATGGAAATTAGTGGGGAAGTTGGTTTAAAAGTCAATGACATGTTTATAAGGATTGTTTCATATGTTTTAAAACTAGTTTAAGTCCCGTGTATTACGTGGATGTTCTCACAATAAAAAATATTATTTAACAGTGTTGAAAGAAATGTTTACTTAAAAATTTAAATGAAAGAAATATTCCATTACTAATTTTGATTTTAATGTTAATGAGATGATTATGCTTATTAAATCAAAATTGTTTTAAAATTATTATTCGTTACTGAATTAAATTTAAATAAAACCTGAAAATGATTTCCTTTTAGATTAAAAAAATATAATTATTTGATAAGTTAGGAAAGATATAAATATAATATTTGTTTTTAATCTTAATGACACACGTATTTTAAATCAAATTTTGTAATAAGAAAATGATTAATTACGGAATTTGAATTAGAGTTGAAACCATTTACTATTTCAAAAATTTTAAATTCAATCCAATTGATAATTAAGGAAAAATTAGTTATTATATTTGCTTTCAATGTTAATGAGACTTACGTTTTTAATATCAAATGTTAGTTCATAATTAAATAAAGATTTAACTATATATTCAACATTCAATGAGCAAACTTTAAACTATATGTTCTCATCAAACCCTTGTGTTTTCCCTCCTAAACACAATAACAATGGATCAAGAGGTTGCCACGTGGCACTTAATAGTCTAAGTGAACGCCAAATGGCCAAAGTTTGTTTTTATTTATTATAATGTACAGATTATGTAACATTACATTTTTGTTCTCCTTATATGTATTATAATATAGTGTAGATATATTCTGAAAATTGAATTTCCCTTCATTTTGCAGCTGCTGATGTACTCTTATGGAGGAATAAAAAGATATCGGCAAGTGTCTTATGTGGTGCAACTGCGGTTTGGGTGCTTTTTGAATGGCTTAACTACCATTTTCTTCCTCTGGTCTGTTTTGGTCTAGTTGTATGTATCATTGGCCAGTTTATTTGGTTACACCTCTTGAAAAGGTACATATATATATATATTTTTTTTTTTAATTTTACAATCTTTTATAAAGTAGAAGGGTTCTGTAATAAAAATCTTGAAATTAACGAATACAGGTCACTTATGATCTCTACTTGTTATCAGGGCCCCACCTCGTCTTGAACTGCCTGACGAGCTCTTTGTGAACATTTCTACTACAGTAGGCGCTGAAGTGAATCGCGCTTTAGGTTTCCTTCAGCACATCGGTTCTAGAGGAGATATTAAGCAACTTGCTATCGTATGCCACATTTTAATCTGGATTTATTATACAGTTAATATATTGAGCATTTCATTAGTAACAATATTTTTAAAATTTTTGTTTAGGTTGTTGGGAGCTTGCTAACTGCTGCAATTATTGCAACCTGGTGCAACTTTATGACTATAATCTATATAGGTAAGATTTTTCAATTTTTTTTTCTAGATTAAATGATCTATATATATCTTTTGGCTTCAATATGAAATTTTCCATATGTTTATTTTTGTTTCTGATAAGGTTTTGTGGCTGCTCACACTCTGCCTGTTGTGTACGAGAAGTACGATGATCAAATCGATAACATGGTATACAATGTACTAGGAAAGGTTCAGAACAACTATAGTAAGCTGGACGCTAGTGTGCTAAGTAGAATTCCTACTACGAAGAAATTCGCGTAAATTTATTTTAAAAGTGCTGCAAAAATGTTACGCAAGTCTAACTTGCCGTATTAGATTTCTTATGGTGTACTTATAGTAGTTTGCTAATAAATAGAGTTATTGTATGCTAAATTGGATATATGTATTTATAATTTACTGGAATGTGAATTGTTTCTCATTTCTCGTATATAGATAATTTTCAAGATTAAATGTCAAAAAATAGAAGACTTCCTGGTAGGTTACAGTTGTCAAACATGAAATGATCAGTGGTAGGATTGAACCGAGACCTTAGCCTGTGGCCCACCTTGAACATACACGAAACTGCACTCGGAACCAGGTTTGATAACCTTGATCCATTTCGGGAGCTCATATATGTTCTTATTTTGAGTTGGAGACAATCCCATATTGCCCCTGATAAGTTTTCAATTTCCAACTTCAAATCTGTTATTGGTTTTTCTGACCGGTTCTTTATTATCACCTTGTGCCTGTAGTATCCAATTGCCCCAACTGTCCATGAATCTGTTATTGTGTGAAAGAACTCCACCGGCGATCCTATAAAAAAAGTACCACCACCTAAGTCATTTTTTTTTTCAATTATAATATCCTATATTAAATGACATCAGATATACCAAAATATGGCGTATGTAACGGGTTTAGGTTGAAACAAGTCATTTGGTAAAAGGTCAAAACTGACCGCGTTGAGTTGTGTTGACTTGTAGACACATAGTATACATACCCCCTTTTTGTCCAGTTTTGATTCTTTTTTATGAATAACTAACTTGTTAATTGTGATTACGGAAACAAACAATATTAATCTGAATATTTAATAAAATGATTTAAGAGGTCGTATGCACGAAAAATAAACTTTGGTTGCCTTTCAACCTGTTTGACTGGTTCAGTTCTCCTGTTAGCTGTTTTTTAATTGACCCGTTTGAGATAAAACACAACCCAAATCGGCCCATTTATAAGTAAATGGGTACAAATTGCCACAACGTTTGTCGAAACTTATCAGCTTTTTCGTATGGTTTTCCCGGCACCTTAGGGTGCGAGTCTGCAACAATAGAGATTACATGAGTCAGAATGCATAAACATAAGATTAGTAGAATTAATTACTACAGGTCACTTTGGTGTTTTACTACTCACATGAATTGGTTTGGCCCTTTGTTGGGGTGGGTCCCGCTGCATAGTGTGTATCGATGCTATGTAACTTAGAGAAAAGTCCCACAAGAGGGGCAGTCCCAGATAGTGTAGGCTCGGTTTGTTCTAACTGGACCGATCATCCTCAAAATTGTCGTATTTGTCTGGCCCGCCAACAAGCCAACCGTGAACAACATTTGGGTTAGCCTCTGGACGGCGGTACCATGCATCAAAGCCTTGTACACACCCCACTACCGAATGGAGTACAGATATGGATGCAATCGATGCACCCCTGTGGTGCACATGAATCGGGTAGTTTTGACCATACCCGACCATATAACTCATTGACTTGGGATTTTTCCCTAAGATATAATCAGCCTGCATAACACGCGACATCTGTTTTGTTAACTACATGAACCCATCGTTTACATATTATTTAACTAATATGGATTGAATCGAGACATGCCTGTGATTTAGCAAACACAAGGAGTTCTTGAGGTTGAACACTGGCATCTGGGCATTTTAGGACCGATTTAGCCGCTGATAGATAATCTGAGTACACGACTAGCAGGAATGCAGCTGAGGCTGCGTATTGCATGTTGTTCCACTCGTGCAAGTACAGCAAGCCACCTGTATTGAAAGATGTTAGTACAGTTTTGACTTTCAAGGTCAAACAAAGTCTTTTGGACAGTCAACAGACCAGGAGTCAGAGGTGCATTGTAGCCGGCGTTCTTTTGGTTCAAGCGCATGCGAAGTAGTCGGCTTTAGCTTGGTATTGTTTCAGTGTGGCGGTGTATGCACCACCATATCCATCCATTAACACCTTGGAAAGGAGAATCTGGACGTCGGCGTATTTGTTATCCCACGAGAATTCCTTCACCGCCCAACCAGTGCCACCCATCGAGGCAGCGTTATCCACCACATATTTCAAGTATGACTCGTCTTTGGTTGCTCGGTACAGCCATGTTGCAGCCCACAATAGTTCATCCTTCAAACCATAACAATGCGTTAGTTTCGCATCTGGGCTGCATCTTATTTCAAATGAGTTAGTTAGATCAACTTACATAGTAACCCGATGATGTATAAAACTCTTTCGCAGACGGGAAGGAGTCCGTGAAAAGTCCCCTAAACCGATCAGCAAACCAAAAAAGCTGCAGTTTATGAAAGTAAAGCCAGAAGTTACATCAAAAGATGACAACAAAGTCATTTAAGAACTAGAAATGATTCAACTTTCAAGTAACCGTTCCCAACCTGTTTAGCATGAACCAATAGAAAATCCGAGTAAGAAGAGTTATAAGGCCTGAATGCAATAGCCGCTGCAGCCATAGCAGCAGCAGTTTCACCCGCAAGGTCTGAACCCGGGTGCTCAATATCCAATTTGTAAGTGGTTCGTGGTGTGGTCATGTCTTCTGCACGCTCCCAACAGTAGTGATCAGTCACCATCACCCACCGGCACAAGTTTGAAAAATGTTAGGAAGGATAGTGATAATTGAGTTAATTGCCAATTTCGTCCATGTGGTATTATGACAGTTCAGGCCAAATTTCAAATTTGTATCATATTTGTACATGTCATTCTTGAAACATGCCAGTTCCGTCCAAAAAACTAACGATTATTAAAACATGTTGTGTAACTAAGGGTAAAAAAGTCATTTTCTTTTTTTATTTTCCTTTTTTCTTAGAAAGGGTGGGAGATTTTAATATGGTTTAAAAAAAGGAAAATAAAAGAAAAATTGGAAATGACGTTTTTACCCTTGATTAAACAACAAGTTTTAAAAGCCATTAGTTTTTTGGACGGAACTGACGCAGGGACGAAAATGGTACAAATTTAAAATTTGGTATGGCCTGACATAATTGAACAAACCACAGGACAAAAATAGTAGTTAACTCTTTGATAATTGATAGATTGTACATTTGCGACGGATACATCCGTCGCAAATGTTCTTAAAGTGCATAATTATATACCTGTCCCCAAAGAACATTGGGCTCAGAATGGGCTTTGATGAAGTAATCAGTACCCCATTTGATGGAATTCAAAACATGGCCCATTTGGTTAAGATTAATCATACTTCTGCCATACTCAATGGCTCCCCATGACAGCATTGTGACACTATAAGCCATTGGCAGCCGAAACTTCACATGGTCACCAGCATCATAGTAACCTCCAACCAAGTTCACCTACATTACAATCACTTCATCATGTCTCGGTACCCAACAATACAGCGCGAGTAATATATGTTAACAAGTAGTGATATACTTACTTTCTGTTGATACCCATCGTATAGACCGGAATCGCCACGCCATTTCACACGTTGAGTCGCGGGTAACTTGCCAGACCTTTGTGCTTCGAAAAACAGCAAGCTTTTGTCAACAGCTTCCCCGTAATCGAATGCTAGCGAGGCATCGATGATGGTCAAAACTAAGAAGAATGTGGTGAAAACTCGTTTCGGATTGATCATCGTCTTAGATGGTGAGTGTTTGATGGAGTTGTGTTGAATTGAGGTGAAGAAGAAATGATGAGTGATAGATATAGAGAATGCAAGAAAGGTGGTAGGATACACGTTGGTGATAAAGAATCCAGGTTAGAGCTCCCCACGTTGTGTTTTGTACTTCATGTTTATGATTGCCCTCTAAGTTTGACTTATTTGAATATTATTATTAGTTATATATATATATATATATATATATATATATATATATGTTTATCTTGTGAGAGAGAAAGAGTGAGGTTTTTATTCTTTTAGCATAAACTTATATTTTTAATGTACCAAACTCTTCAAGATTCCTAGGTGGTTTATAACTCGTTCTGTTAACAATTCGAGTAAATTTTGTTGAACTTATTTGGTTCTTATAATGTTTGAACCGAGTTACACTATACAAAAAAAAACCTTGATATTTTCCCATAATCGCTTATAGTGTTCACTAAAGATATCATCTGACTTTAGTTTATCTATCTATATATTCAGTTGTACCCGCACATGCACGTGTGGCGGTTTGATTTTGAGTAAAAGTTATATGGAAAAGTAGATAAAAAAGCAACTCGTAACAATATATCTGGAATTTTATAAAACATTACAAAATATGTTATATTGATTGAAAACCATAAAAATGAAAACTGATAGCGGTGCCGGTAATACTGAACGGGTACCAACGTTGTCCCGTCGGTATCGGTTCGGTTCATTTTATTACTGGTATGATACTGACAATCGGTAGTTTACGATACAAAAAGATATTATTCCATCTTGTGAATTTTTACAACGGTTTCATTAAACAAAACTTGGGGATGTAACCATAAAACTTGTTTGATGTAACCATAAAAATAAAGTGTGTAAGCTCAAAAAATAATATAGTGTTCTACATTGATCGAAAACCATAAAAACGAATACCGATCCTGGTTCTCACCAGTACCGATGTTCAGTTGGTAACGGTTACATTCGTCACCCGGTACGATATCAACACTAGATATCACATATGATAGCAAAAAAAACAGTCTATTTCGAACACAATTGCGTTTTCAACAAAATTTAAACACGTGCGTACACGGGTTTTTTTTTAAAATGCCTAATGGATACAAGTTGTAAGAGAAAAATCAACCCAAGGTAGGGATCGTATTCGAATGTGGTGGTCGAAGGGAGTTTAAAATGCTGTAACAAGAGGGTTGAAAATGGTTGTCGCACGTTGGGTTCAAATGTTTGTCGAGCGTGTCCCTTTAGCGTGAAGCTGAAGAAAAGCTAAAAGGACAAGTGCCGCCGTGAAGAGTAGCAATGCACAAGAACGTGCATGTTTTGGTGATGGGAGAATGTGACAGGCTACATGTTTGGGTGTGGTTGTTTAGGAACGTTATGTCCACGTAGGAGGCGTATGTAGTGCTTTAGCGGTGCTAGCTCATTAGCATCCCGTTGTGGATCATTACATGCTATCGCGGAATCTAACGCTTAGATTTGGGTGTGTTTGTTTTTGTTAAAATAATAGATGATTTTATTCTTGTAATTCATAAGCTGTCAGTAGCAACTCATTCAATCCACATACACAAGCATCCGTCAAGATACCGGTTTCAAAACAAACATCTTGCAACCATGAGAAGCTACCATAGCGGTCATGCTGTCAGTAGGTCTTTGCTTCCATTCCATGTGCTGCATCCAATAGAAAAACATTAACAACAATGACAATTAAAATAGCAATAGTTTCAATAATTATGTAAAGGCAATTGAGACTTACATCCCAAAGATCTCTGGCAACCACAGCCGTTTTTGGAGGAAGTCCTATATCATCCCAATGGGCTGTGATCTCAGCATTTACAGGACCACGGTTCACCAGGAGCACAACTACTCTGTAGTTGGAAAGGGGCCCAGCCCAAACCTGACAAACAAGCGAAACCAAGTGAAGTTTTGGTTGAGATAACAAAACCCCGATCGAACGATAAGTGAAGGGGGTGAAACTGCAACCTCTAGTCTTGATGAACAAGACGAGTATATGGTAACCTGAAGAAGGGTTCAGCGAAGTACCTCGAGGTCGCCTTCCATTCTAACCTTTTTAGCCTGAATACCGAGTCTATCTGTGGAGATGAAAACAAACATTTGACTTTCAAATCTCAAAAATGGTGACACATTAAAACTCTACACAAATAGGAGTTGATTCTATGAAAGAGAAGATTAATTCCATGACTGAGTAAAATGTAAGTAGAATTTGGATTTTTTGAGTTTCAAACCAGAAAAAAATGACTTTTTAAGTCAAAGTAGCGTACCTTGGTTTACAGCAATGACCTCCTTGTTTCCAAGGATATCGAGAGTCTCTTTCGTGATACTTTTAACGTCACAACCAATAAGAAGGGGAGCCTGCAATGACCCGAGAGCATTAGTGTACACAATACAAAACTCGTGCATTTAACATAAACATATATAAGTGAATGTGTTATATTTTGAAATAGCCCATATGCTAAAATGGACTTCGTATTCGTCTTTTGTCATCCCTCCATTTCCAACCTCAAGCATGTCTGGATCTGCGAGTACAAAAGTTTCTTTTTTTAACGTATAAAATGGTATTATAAAGATTGTTTACAAATTCAAAGAAGAAAAACAAACCATTCAGCCACCGGGTCTTGCATAATCTGCGTAATACTCATTCATGTCTGCTATATACATCATGCTGCATAAAAAAATAAAAATAAAAAAAAACTCAATATAAATGTATTTAAAATAACTGTGAAAAAATGAAGCGTGCGTATGAAATTACCTACTCCACGTATCACTAATGTCATTTGTAGTTCTCCAACTATTTCCTACCTTGGAACCCCAAAGAGCAGGATGCAAGTCTCCCCTATACCATGATTTTAACACCCAAAAAAGTAGTTTTAATAGCATGCAATATTAACTATAACTTTATAAATGGTTGAAAAAGTGAAATTACCATTCACACAGTGAGAAAAAGATAGGACGGCCAGTGTTCATGAGCGCTCTAGTCATTATCGGGTATCTGCATTAGTTAAAAAAAAACATATAATTTTATTAAATAATATAGAAAACTAAGTTCATGATGTTTAGAGTTAGAACATTGAATTCGTGGTGAATTACCGAACAGTTGGTTTTATCCCTTCATTGTTACAGTTATCGTACTTCAAGTAGTCAATACCCTACACAACAAGGTGCTAATTGTTTGTAATAAAAGCAATCAAACACAAGAAATACATATATTTCTGCCCAACTTTATGTTTGACCTTAAAAGTCAAAGGGCCAAAGTGTTCCTTTGAGAAACAACTAAAATCATACCCAAGAAGCGAACGTTTGGGCATCTTGTTCCTCGTGACCAAGTGAACCAGGCATTGTCTTGCTACAAGTCATGGTACTGCAGAAATAGAGGTAAAGAACAATCATTTATATGTTGCTTATGTGATAGAAGTGAATAAACCCTTTACACACTTTCTTTAAGAAATAAATATCACAAAATATCAGAATTGGCTAAAACTTACAAAAGCTAGCTTAAAATATGATATTAATGCTTAATAAATGACGGGTTTATTCGGTAGAATAACATGTCATAGACAGTAATCACTGATTTTACATGGGTTCCTTAATAAATGAAAAAAAAAAACTAAAAACTTGCAAATAACTGAAAATGCTAAATTTTGAACTTTAAACCAAAGATTCCGGTATTGCAAATCTTACCCTGAATCGGCATATATACGAGCTTAAGACCCTTGTTATGGACATAGTCAGCCTTGATGCCAGAAGGGAAAGTTGATTTCTTAGCCACAAGGTTACCCTGAAATCGTCTACACGTTTAGTTACGCACATCATAAACCAAAACCTGTTAGAAAATATTTAAAAGTATGCAAACCTTTTGATCACGAGTTTTTTCAGCCCAACAATCATCTACAACATGGATATAATTTTCGGTTAGATTTTTAGTTACAAGTAGCAATGAAACAACAATAAATTGGTGAATGGTTACAAAGCTGCATACCGATATTAACATACTTGTATCCAAGATTAGCAAGACCAGTAGAAACAAGAGCATCAGCTGTAAAACTATTAAATTATTAATCAAAGAATAAACAAGTATTATTTAGAATGATTTGATAAAAAAAAACATAGATTTGCTCACCAGTTTCTCTGATCACTGTTTCATTGATGTTGCAGCTGAAGTGATTCCAACTGTTCCACCTGAAACAAAACCATGAACTATTAGATCTGCACTCATAGCCATTTGTTGGTTAAATCCTTCTGTTTGCATTATTAATGAACAGTAGAGCCTGCAAATTTAAAAATTTCTTTTGGGTGCTAAAGCATTTTTATTTATACACTTTTTTTTCAGTTTTAAACCTGAGTTTGTCAGGGGAGACAAAAATAACCAAGTAATGTAGGCGGTAACGAATCGGGTCAAAACATGATAGGTATCAAATAGTAGAGGGGGTCAATTGTAATAACAGCATAGTGTGAGGGTTGTTAATGATAGGTATCAAATAGTAGAGGGGGTCATTTGTAATGATAGCATAGTGTGAGGGTTGTAATGGTAAATTGTGATTGAAATACAGTTTGTCAAATAAGCAAACAGGGGACAAAATGAAGCAACTAATGATTTTGAAATAGTTCTCTTCTTCTCTGTGATCTTCTTCTTTCTCTATCTTACTAAAATGTTCTTTTATATCGTTAACTTACAGGTATATATTACAATTTCACATCCAACCTAAATCGTGGGGGTAAATAAATGATTCGATGACGCCGGTCTATTTTGTGGGTGGTTACAAAATGGGCCTTCATTTCAGATGAGCAATTTAGTTTATCGTTTTTTGTGTTGCCGTTCAAAAAAAGTTTAGTTTAAGCTATTACTTTTTATCAAGAACATTGTATTAATATAAAAAAAATCTAAAAACAAATTTTGTTTAATTTATTAATTTTTAAAAAATTTCTGTTAAATTATAAAAAAAATCTAAATACTCAATTTTGTTTTTATAAATTTTAATTTCTGTTATTTATATAATTTATTGAAAATTGAGTAATATTAAAAAATACTTTTCTGTTATTTTAGTTTGTGACACACATGTTAAGACTTTCGAATGCTAATTTTTCATTATTATATCCTCAAATGCTAATTAAAATCTATTGTGGAATTATTCTCATTTCATTTGATTATTATTAAACTTTTTCTTGAATAGGAAAACGAATCCTTCAAATAGGCTACTGGCAAAATTTACGGATACACTCGCTTCAAACTGTGGAAAACCCTAACCTAGGGCCGAAGCATGTGAACACTCGCCCGAAGGCACGATACTACGGTGAGGTTGCTCAGTTCAAGGATTGAACTAGCGATCTCCACATATTCGCCTAGTCTCCCATTATCACCAGATGCCCCAGAAAATAATGGGAAGTGCAGGAATCAAACTTAGGTCCCTTAGAAAGCCAATAAATGTCTCCCTTACCACTCTACCACCACCTCATTGGCTGATTATTATTAAACTAACATAGTCTTTGCATAACTAACATTAATTACTCAATTTAAGGTGCAATTTCTTTAACTTAAATAACAAAATTATATTCCTGTATAAAATATTAAGTATGCTAACCAAGAAATTTCTTTGTCAAATGATTTGATTCAAATCCTTTGTTTGAATGTTTGATCAACAAATTGAAAAAAGAAAAAGAAAATCTTAAAGTGTTCCATGTATAAAAAAGAAAAAGATGAGACATTATCAGCATCATGAACATCCACATAAGAGTTGTTCCGTTCATGGTCTCCGTCACCGTTACTGTCAGAGAAGAGAAGGCCAATGAAGTATGAACAGCTGGACGTGTCAGTTATAACGGATCCATAGTTTTGGATAGGAACCGACAAATGAGAAAGACCGACCTCTCTAGAAACACGTGAAAACGTTTTCAACAACCTCAATTTTTGTCAAAGTTGTTGTAAAAGCTTCAGCTTTATCTGTATTTTGGTTAAAGCTTTGAGCTTTTATTTGTATATATATATATATATATATATATGTATATATATATATATATATAAAGTAATCTTGATGTTAAATTAAGTGTAAAGTGACTTTTGTGGATTTTCCGGCCTTTTCATCCAAAACAAAGTTAAAGTAAATGGTTTTTTTAGAATATATCAAAATCATAAGCCGGTTCTCTTTGATAAAGTTTCAAGAATGCTCTTTATTTTTAAAATCCAGGACATTATGTCTCTTTAAAAGAATGTTTTTCTTAAGATTTAATATTGGATTTTAATGAATAACTATTTTATAATTTAAAATTTACACTTAGTAAGGGTTAACAATGCAACTTAATATCCGTTAGAGCCAATGTTTATCTTTATATATGATGTAGGTAGAGTTGCTTTGCTTGTTACAATTTAATGTTATTACTAGCATGCCGAAAAAAAATTTCGTATAATTTGAAACATTAAAAAATTAATTATCGGCACGTCTTGAAGACGTGTTGAAAACACAAAAGAAGGAGAAGAGGGGGCTAACAAGTCCACATGTGTTATAGGATCCTTAGCTTTATCATTGCTTGGATGGCATCATATCACATTAGTTTTTATTATCACTCGTTTATTAGAGGAGAAAACCTCATTTTGGCATTTTTCCTTGTAATTATTCATACATTTTTAAGTGAGTACATCGTTTACATTAGAAGTTCATGAATAATTTATTTATTTTATTAAAAGTATTATTTTTTAACGTAATGTAATAAATATGATATAATTCAAAATTCAATAAATATAAATTGTTTATAATTTTTATTCAAAATAACCTATTGCATAATCACATTAATTAATTTTATTTATTTATTTATTTATATATTTAAAGAAACACTGGTTGAACACAGAGGGTATCCGGAGATGGCTTGGTCTCAGCTTAATATCTCTGCATAAAAGGTTATTTCTCGTTTGCTCTTCAAGGTGATCTCACTTCAAGCTTTCTGCAAAACAAGAAACGCTGTTAGCCTCGTCACGAGAGAAAGAGGAGGGTTTCTCCGTGACCACACTCCGGCATAAGAATAAGTATATGGGATTGCAAGGTAATAAGCAAGTAAGTAGTGAGTAGTGATATGTGATTGCGTTTGATCGTAAGTATGTAGATGATTTTACCTTGTGGTGTGCTGATAGACCTTGGGCCTAGGCTCGATGACCAGGAACATCCATTCTGTCTCCTCTACATCGACCATTAATAGTTTTTGGCGAGAGGTGCGCTTTGGCGCTTGGTGAATGGAGCCACGTGTCATGGCAGTGGTCCTTGGTGTCGGACCTGTCATCAGCCGATAGTGGAGATCGTGTGACAGTCGCTGGCGTGAGTTTGGTTGGTGCCACGTGTACGTCCTTGCATACAGTCTGCCCTCAGCTGGACTGTTCATGCGACGCAGTCTGACACAACCTGCCGAGCGTTTATTAGGTCACAGCTCTGCCACTTTGTACTCTTGTATTTAGTCAACGTCTCTTTGTGCATCTCCTTCCGCCTGGCTTTATCAGTGTTTTCTGGCTAGCGCGGAGTTGTAGGGATTAAGTCCTTTTGTTCTCAAGACTATGAGTTGCTCTCATGTTGGTCTTGGCCTTGTGCAAGGTTTTAAGACTTCGCGGCCAGAGGGTTGTTTGATCCGCGCAAGGCCAAGGGACCTGCGCTTCCAGGTCTAACTTGCCGTTGCGCAGTATGCGCAAGGTTTGTTGTGTGACCTACTAGTATCAAGGTTGCAATACCATTGCGCGTTGCGCGCAAGGTTGGTTGGGCAACCTGCTGCTTTCAAGAAAGACGCACCGTTGCGCATTGCACGCAAGGTTATTCTTGTGGTATGTTGTTATGAGGGTATGGTTCCTTGCACAGACGCAAAGTTTTTAGGACCATACCCCTCCAATATTAATATTAATGTTTTTAATATTATAATAATATATATAGCTTTTAAATACCTTTATTATTTTTATATAATAATAATAATAATTTTTTACTTTTTAAATTAAATACATTTTAATTTTTTTCCAAACGCTAATGGATAGTGTTTTTAATATTATAATAATACATATAGCGTTTTTAATTATATTAAATTTTCATATCTTTCCTAACTAATGACACTCATCGACTTTTATATTTATATATATTATATATATATATATTATATTTAAAATTTTTTCCAAACTAATAATGTTTTTAATATTATAATAATATATATAACGTTTTTAGTTTTATTAAAATTTCATCTCTTTCCTAACTAATGACGCTCATCGACTTTTATATATATATATATATATATTAATAACACAATCTAATGAATAGTGTTTTTAATATTATGCGTTTTTAATTTTATTAAATTTTTATTTCTTTCTTAACTAGTGACACTCACCGACTCACATCCTTTGTTATAGTCCATCACTTCATTGTTGACAGATGAACGCAAAAAAAAAAGTAAAAAAAACCTTTGTCAATACATAGCATTTTCTCAAGAACAAGTAAACAACACAACAATATGCCACATTCATCCTCGAGCTTTGCATTGAGCATGCTCTAGTATAGTTTTTTAATTAAAAAGGGACCGTATTATATATTATGACATGATTCAAAAATCAAAATTATTCTTTTAATATTTTTTTATTGTAAGTGACCATATTATATATTGTGCCGCTCTGTGTTGTCACAAGCTTCGGCTTAACGCGGTAACAGTCACATCACCATTCCTCCATCAATGGTAAGCACCTGCAAGTCATATGATCATGTGTTTACTTTCACTTGTATAAACTGTGACATTTTAAAGTATATTTATATATATATATATAATGAATTTGATGGTAACACTTAAAAGTAACCATATACTCATTGGCAAAACTAGATGAGAGTCAGGGGGTTAGTTGACCCTCTGACCAACAAAAATATCTATCAAAAGTGGTATCTAACTTCGTTTTCTTGTAGTCTAACCCTACATATGTTCTAGTTGAATGTCATGATATCATGTGATTCCTTCCTACAATGTGGGATACCTCAAAAACACAACTTTTTTGTTAACAACATGAAACTGTTATATTTGTTATTTTCTTACACACAACAAAAACACAAAGTAACATAGGATGCAACAAGATTCAGGTTTTGTAAAAACCTGTCCAGTCATGTAACCAGCCGCCGGATTGAGAGCCAAGAATTCAACAAGCCCGGCAACTTCTTCCGGCTGCCCATACCTTCCTGTGGATCAAAATAAGAAAGGAACCATTTCACTTTACTGCATATTTTATAGAAGTTACCATGTACACTATTCTAGAGAACTGCCTTTTTACCCTCGGATCATATTTCAACCGATGGTTAAGAAAGGGAGAGAGAAAAATCTCACCCAAGGGAATTTTTTTCCATGTAAGCTTGCTTAATGTCTTCTGTGAGGTTAACAGTCAATTCTGATACGATGAATCCGGGGGCAATAGCATTAACCTATAATAGTTCAAAAGTCATAACCATTTTCGACGCCCCACAATCAAAATCACTGCTAGAGAAACTAACATTTATGCCTCTGGTCGAGTATTCTTTTGCTGCGGTTTTAGTAAATCCAATTACTCCGGCCTTTGCAGCAGTGTAGTTGGCTTGCCCAACATTGCCAACCAGACCGACAACAGATGTTATATTAATTATTCTTCCCTAACAAACATGATAAAATAGAGTGAATCTAGTCATCTACAATCAAGTTCCATGCATATTCACAAAAGGATAACATGCGTTAAAAAGAATAGAAAAATATACACATAAAGTTGTTTGGAACAACCTTTTTCTTCTTCATCATAATCTTGGCAGCTGCCTGAAAAGAAAGATAACTCAAAAAAAGAACTGCAAATGTATGAGAATGTTCAAGGACGAAACCTGTGTACATAGGAATACGCCAGTGAGATTCAAATCGATAACCTCCTTCCATTGAGATATCTTCATCTTCATCAACAGAGTATCCCTTAAAATCCCTGTATCATTTTAAGTTTTAATTAAAAACAAGCAACTGCGAAAAGGGGGTTAAAGAAAAAGGCAACCTGCATTGTTGATCAATACATCAACAGTCCCCCAAGTATCAACTGCCTGCAATGAGTATAAACTTAACAAATTTCCAAATAGTTGAGTAAACAAAGAACGGAAATAAGATAGAATCATCACCACTCACAGTATCGATCATAGATGCAACCTCTGGTTCTTTTGAAACATCTGCTCTAAATGCAAGTGCCTGACCACCCACTCCCTCAATCTGGATCAAAGTTCACATTCACCACTTTCACAGTTTCACAAGTGATTTTATAGTATCAAGTATTAACATGCGATCATAATCACGTATTTAGAAAACTAGGCATCTGTAAAAGGTTCACCTCTCTACAAACTTCTTCTGCTTCCTTAGATGACTTCACATAATTAACCAGAACCTGCAAGATCAATCATACCATTAGAACAGTAGTTACACTATTTTCCGACCCACCACAAGAACATGTTGTGTTGATTCCATAATGCGCCCATTAAAGCAACTTAATGTTCAACTTTTGGAACAAAAACCTTTGGTCTTGAACGCAATCTGACCTTACAACCAGCTTTGCCTAAAGCTAGAGCAATTGCTTTTCCAATGCCTCTAGAAGCTCCGCTCACAATAACGACAGGAACTTCCACTGTTTTTGTTGCATCAATGTTTACTTGTTCAGTAGTAGTCACCTGAGCTTGTATACCTGCAATAACCATTACAATATATAGAATTAGTTTGTATATACGTATCTGATGATGTATGTACGGATCAGGCTCAAAGTTGGATGATCCATGGCAAGTGATCTCAGCAATAAGTTACTACTGAAGAGTCGAAACGTATTGAGCAGTAGTAACAATGCTCAATACTAATTCTAAGCTGATGAAATTCGGTATACCCTTTCACAAAGAGTTGCAACAGAAGCGTTGTGATGGTTCGACCCCTATATAAAGAAATTCGTTTGGTCTTGATTTCTTATACAAGAAATAATTTAATCTGAAAATGAGTCACATATGATTCAGAAAGCTATCCGGGACATTTTAGAAATAAGAAAACTACATCTTTTTTCATGAAAGGTGTTATGTAGAGCAAGTCATGAACATTATGTATGCTCTGCAGCTAAGAATCCTGACTATATTTAATTGAAATTGCAGGGAGTTATTTCAAGTTTTAAAGTCAAGATTGTGCTATGTTTGTCACTTCTAGAAACTCGTTAGACCTATATATAGTCGACATTAGAAATTCTGGTTTCTTGTTAATTTTTAAGACTACTTGGAGCAAAAGATTATACTTGTTTTACAGGGGCTAACAATGCAAATTTCAAAAACTTTCAACATATTTTGTGTTAGAAAACTTACATTATAGGTCAAGTAATGTAGCAGTACCTTTCCGGATGAATATAAACTTTTTGTTGGTAAGTGGCCACAACTATTACAACCAAACCGTTTTAAGTTTTTAGTCCCAAAGTAAACTTATTTTTAAATGTGGGGTGCTAAATTGTAATTATTCCAAACCTGAAGTGATAGAAAATTATTTTTCAGATTTGTAATTGATAGTTGATAGTTGATACACTCTTGGAATTACTAGATGTAACCCTTTTAATTCCAAACTTTTAACTTCTATTTCATTTTGTTGTAACTTTTAATTTTAATACATAATGTTATATATCATTCCGAATTTTGATGTACCTTTGGATATAAATGTTGTCATAAACTTATCGCTTGAATAGTTATAGCTTTTGCGATAAAATTTATATCAAAACGTAGATTAAATTAAACTAGTTCCCAACTAATAAAAAGAAGGCTATCATACCAAATGAAGAAAATGAAACTCTAGGCGAATAGCTAAAACAACGCTGAAGCTGAATTGAAGACACATTCTTGCTGGAAAATGAAACTTTCTCGTCGTACTTGCATGAAATAGACGTGTATTTGAAAGTGGAGAAAGAAGCCATGAACGTTGGATACAGAAGCAATGGAAGGTTTCTCCATAAATACAGAGAGAGGTGTTGACTTTTTTGGTATTGGAGTGTCATCGGTTTGACTTCTTGATTTTCTATTAAATTCCTTACCTTCATCCAATTTCCACTCTCCGAACAGACCGGAAATTTAATGGCGATTGTAATAGGGAGCTTATTTGTTGTTTTGTAAAATGTTAAGTGGCTATTGTAAAATTGATACAGGTGTTCTTGGGCATTATTACCTCTTTCGATTGCTATATAGCAAGTATCGCTACCATAACGAGCCAAAACAATGTTAACCGAATTCCCGTCACATAGCACCAGGAGTCCCACCAGTTATCTATAAAGTGGAACTCAGTTTCTTAGTTATATTTTTCAAAATATTTTTAAAACTAATGCAGCTTCTGAACTTTTAGTAAACGCAAGGCTGATTTCTTATTACCAACTTAACACTAATATTTTTAATTAAACAGAACAAACATAATAATATTGTTTCTAAATTTTAGTCTCAAAATTTTATGTAAAATAACCAACTACTAATTATCCGGTTGTTTAGCCTGGTTCAACAAGTTTGACAACAAGTGAACCACTAGTGCAGCTACCAGCAGCGGTTAAAGGAACGAATATAAGAAACGCAACGGAAACAGACATGTAACGCATACAACCATAAAATCAAAATGTCGACCAACATGGCATAAAGGCGATGGCTACCCACCTAAATACGATTAAAAATACAAATGCTTAATTGGCAACTAATTATTTTTGTAGTTATCCCAAGGCAAAATCTACATCGCCGTAAGCGTCTCTTCCACTGATTGCAGAATTCAATAAGCTTTCAATGCTCTCACATAACCATTCCTCCATCAATGGTAAGCACCTGCAAATGTGTATATTGTTTTAATAGGGAAACATTAACCACCTATAACGCCTGCTTATGTAAGTAAACCAAATTTATTTTACTATGGTTTCTTAAACACAGACCCCCTAAAATGAGCGGAATTAGAGGGGCAGGGAGAAGTATATTGTTACCCCCTCTGATCCCGCCACTAAACCTCAACATGAATAACAATGGATAATCAATAATCACTAACCACCGGTTAGCACAACACTTTTTAAACAATAATTAGTTTCATTAATTTTCTTTTCAGAATATAGTGCCACATGTCATCTTGCAGAAATGGGATATTGGCTTATGTTTAGGCCTGTAAATGAACCGAATGAACACGAACAGAGGCATGTTCGTGTTCGTTCATTTGATTCTAACCGAACACAAACACGAACATATAATCGGACACTTTTTTTTGTTCAGGTTCGTTTATTTAAATGAGCATGTTTGTTCATTTATGTTCGTTCGTTTAAAACCTAAACGAACAATTCATGAACATAAACAAACAAACTTAAACGAAATAAATGACACAAATTAACATTAGCGACTAAACATAAATATTTTTTTATAAAAATTAGTTATTAATTACGATAAACACCATTGGAAGACCCATTTTAATAACTAGAAAACCCAATTACCAATTAGTTATATTTATACAAGTAGTTAGAAAGTTCCTTTTATATTTAATATTTATATATATACAACTACTTATGTATTTAATTTGAACGAACATAAACGAATGAACATAAGCAAATGTAAATAAACGAACATAAACGGACGTTCACAAACATAAACGAACGAACAAAATGTGTGTTTATGTTCGTTTGTTTAATTAAATGAACAAAAAAATGTGTTCATGTTCATTCGTTAATTAAATAAACGAACTTCCCGCTGAAAAGTTCACAAACAGTTCAAGAACGTTCAGTTCGTTTACAGGCCTACTTATGTTTGATATGATGAAAATAGAAGTCAGAACATTATTGCAAAAACTAGGTTTTATAAGAACCTGTCCAGTCATGTAAGCAGCTGCAGGATTGAGAGCCAAGAATTCAACAAGCCCAGCAACTTCTTCAGGAGTACCATACCTCCCTAATAAATCAAATTAAAGACAATCAATGTCACATTTGGAAGTCACAATTTACAATACTTTGTTACTCCTTTCTACCAGTTACACCATTAAGAACACAAAAAAATAAAAATAAAGGCTCACCTAAGGGGATTGTCTTCAAGATGTTTTTCTCAATGTCTTCTCCGAGCTTAGCGGTCATATCTGATGAAATAAATCCAGGGGCAATAGCATTCGCCTATAACAGAAAAATAGACCAATTTACAACTATATCGACAGATAATTTGAGTAGTAACTGAGATATAGATACAAGATGGTAGAGTTGTAAATACTCACAGTTATGCCTCTGGTTGCGTATTCCCTTGCCACGGTTTTGGTAAGCCCGATAACTCCGGCTTTTGCAGCACTGTAATTGGCTTGCCCAAGATTGCCGACTAGACCAACAACGGATGCTATATTGATTATTCTTCCCTGAGAAATTTACCATTTGTTGGTTAAACTGAAAAATGTAAAAGGGAAAAAAATAAGAAACCAAAGACATTTAATGGGAGTGACTACCGTTCTCTTCTTCATCATAATTTTGGCAGCTGCCTGAAAAGAGAGAAGATTCGGTAAAAAATAATAATGCTCAGGTGTAATTTTCTGCTAATATTTGGAATGTTTTAGAACTAGACCTGTGTACATAGGAATACACCAGTGAGATTCAAATCAATAACCTCCTGCCATTGAGATAACTTCATCCGCATCATCAAGCCGTCCCTCGTAATCCCTGTATGATTGACTTAAATTTTAATTAAAATGAACACGAGAGAAGATTAAAAAAAAGAAAGTAGTTGCAGAAAACTGAAGAAAATGGAGGTTATATCATCGCTCTTCCTATGTTGAATTGGAAGAGAATAATAACAGATACAAAATCGATGTGACAAAAAAAGTAAAAGCAAAAAAAACATGTTTTAAATTGTTCCCTTATCTTATTAATATATAATATAAATACAGTAGTCAATATTTATATAAATTCTTTGCCTCCTAATACTGTCAGATTTTTTCTTGGTTCTTACAGTCACGTACTGTTAGGATTAACTTGTTTGGCTGCATGTATTATTTAATTGAGATTTGTTAACTTTAAATAAAAGTATAAACTGAAGAATCTACTTATTTCACTCCAACTTTCTAGACATCTCATCTATTCATGGTTGTAATAATCGCTAGTCGCTCGTCGGCCGGTGGGTGAGGACTAGCGATTAATAGGGATTAATTAGGGATTTATCCGGAATTAATCGGGATTAATTGTGATTAATCGAGATTAATCGGCACCTAGTCGAGATTGTCACAACCATGCTTCTATTCAAGTAACTTCTATCCTACATTCCTACCAAACAAAAGCAAGAAATAAGACTTGAGGAAAATAGGTTGGGGGAAAGTAGAATTAGGTAACCTGCATTGTTGACCAGTACATCAACAGTCCCCCAAGCATCAACTGCCTGAAATGTTTTCCAAGGTCAAACAAAATCCAAATAACTTTTAAATAATGAATCAAGATATGACAGCATTTTCACTCACGGTTTTGATCATAGATGCAACTTCTTCTTCTTTTGAAACATCTCCCCCAAATGTAAGTGCCTGACCACCCGATGCCTCAATCTGAAAGGAAATAGCACATTCCATTTTATGCAACCACAATTTGTTACAAGATAACAAAAACTAACTGAGCCTTCTAATTTGTTTCCCCCTTGTATCATACTATCATATTAGGAAGATTTAGGTACGTCTTAAATTCACCTCTTTACAAACTTCTTCTGCCTCTTTAGACGACCTTGCATAACTAACCAAAACCTGAAGCATTAAGCCATAACTACCATAAGAACAAAATGTATAGAAATTCAAGATTACGGAAACGTTTATTTTTATACAAATTAAATATCTAGAACAAACTACCGAACACATTTACAAACTGGCATGAAATGTACGCTGATGATATTTAATATTTAGTGTGCAACAAACTTTTCAGTAATATATACTAAAAATTCCTCTGACCTTACAACCAGCTTTGCCTAATGCTAGTGCAACAGCCTTGCCAATACCTCTAGAGGCTCCAGTCACAATAACAACAGGAGCTTCCACTTTCTGTGTTGATTCAACACTTGCTTGTTCAGCAGTAGCTACTTGTGCTTTTACACCTGCAAGTCTCATTACAATAAAGCATTCAACCTTACATTGTACAAGGTATTAGATCATATCATAAAAATTATTCGTGCCAAACAGTCTCCCGGACATAACACACAACGAGTTGCATAGTAATCCATCAGTAGTATTGTTTAAAAAAATAGTAAGAATATGTACTGCATCCAATTCAGTTCCAATGTGTAAACAAATTCATGCTACATCTTCATAAAAAATCATAACTAGACGTTAATTGCCCTGCAACACTTCCGAATTAACATTCTGTATGCTCAACAGCTATAGGATACTATAAAGAATCAACAATAAGTCTACAAACTTGTTCTCAGCGATTCATTATTCTGATTAAGTTCATCAGCAACCTTCTGACCTAATACAACAAATCAAACTAATTCCTAACAATTCAAATCTCATCCTATCACAAAGAAGAACACACAATTTGAACAAATATAAGGTAACTACCTATACAATTCTGTCACATAAGCATATCAAACCCTAAAATCAATACATACTATTCTATCAACATAACCATATCAAATCATAAAAAACGTAAAATCAATAGATTTTCATACCAGACGAAGCAAGTGAGACTTTAGATCGGCATTGCGAGTAACTGAGGCTCCGTTGAAGCGGAACTGACGATGCGGTTTTGGCGTTGAAAGCGACGGTCCGTACGCCGGCGGAGATTGCGGAGTTTGTTGAGATACGGTTGGATTTGAAAACCGATCCGGTGAAAGAAGCGGATGCAGCAGCCATGAGCGTTCTAGAGAGAGAAAATGAGGAGAGAGAGTAACGAAGAGGAGCAATTGTTGTAAATGAAATGGAAGTGATATTTGAAGAGTGGGCGTTCGTCTTGGAAGCTCCGACCAATGGCGATACAATCTAAGCTCAAAAGCGTTAGTGTCAATCAGTGTGACCACATTTTCCCCATATACCCTAACCAACCCCCCTTGTATTTTTACCTGCCCGTTTTTTATATTTTTATACGAGTTTTGTAGTTTAATTTATTTTTTTAATATTAAATTTAAATAATTTCAATTTTCATCAATTGACTGATAGCACGCTCAACTTTCGACTTGTACGATATCACTCCTAACTTTCGATTTGTACAACGTCAATCCCAACTTTCAACTTATTTTCTGATATCACTCCCAAACTAACTGAACTATAACCCAGTTAGTTTTTTGCTGATGTGATACTTGTGTGGTGACGTGACCTTTTTGATGATGTGGCAGCTGTCGTAACATCTGATTTAGTTTTTTGATGATGTGGCATTTGACTTGGCTTTTTTGATGGCATGACATCTGATGTGGTACTGGTTTGGTGACGTGGCAACTGACGTCAGTAAACTGGGTTAGTTTGGAAGTGATATCGGAAAAAAGTTGAAAGTTGAGAGTGCTGTTGTACAAATCAAAAGTGACGAGTGCTATCGGCCAATTTATAGAAATTAAGGTTATTTAAATCCAATTTTTATTTTCATTTAAACTCTAGTTATGTGAATGAAATAATTACGAAGATTGCATATGTTGAATTTATAGTTTTATACATTTAGTTGTTTATAGGCGCTATTATTTGATGGAAATTATACTGATTTATATGTTACTTTGTTGCATGATAAAAGTGCAACCATCTACGTTTTTAGAAGTTATATGTTTATGTTAAATTATCTCTTATTATATCATATATATAAAATAGTTCTAGATTTTATATTTACAAAAGTATTAAGTGTATAAATATAAGTGTTGCATAAATTCAAGTCATGAATGAGATTAAACATGACAAAACTATATTTAACTATTGTCAGCTACCCCATACTGTAAAAGGGTAAATATGAGATGCGAATTTAACTTTGGTCCCATGACACAATCCCTTTATTGTTCCAAACCAATTGTCTTGCCTAAAAAATTGTTCATATTAATTGTATTAGTGAAAGCTATGTTAGTACATACCATTAAACACATGTTGTATACTTAAAAATCTTGTTTAAGATGAGTCCAACCCTTCTAGCTAGTGATGAGCAATTAAGATGAGAAACCCCGAAGTTTGTCGGTGTCGGCCAAGTGGTCTTTCGGGATCGGTACTTTTGATAACTGGTACGGTACCGATCTTATCCCTACTTCTAACGTTTGCATGGCCTCAGCATTGAACAAATGACTCCAGATGCCACCAACATTGGTCAACGTCACCGACAAGTCAATTCCTCCCCGCATTGTTTGAAGTACAATTCAACTTTATTTTCAGGTTTTAGATCATACTAATTAATCCTCAGAGTGTATATTTTGATTCAACAAGTTCATGTACACATATTGAAGCTTTTATCCAAACGTTTTAGTGGAGTTCTTAGACTCCCAACTTTGTATAAATGTTGATCTATTAAGAATTTATTTAAATTCATCCGAATGGATGAATAACATAACTTAATTTTGGTGAGACTCGTAGTGTCAATGTACGTTCGTATTACGCCTTAATCAGTGATGTTCCTTAACATCAAATAGGTGGTTCTATCTTCACCCACTTAACACAATGAGTACCACTCTTAAGGCATTCAAGTAAAAGCATATTGAATTCAAGGAACACATATGTTATAATGTTATTACCAATAACCACATTGTGACATACTTATATTACACTACATTACATTACAATATTCTTTAAAAATGAACAATCAATAACATATTAAGATCAATAAAGTAGTATGAACTCATCTCAATTGTTTTAGAGTTCCTACTTGTGAGTCTTGTTCCACACTTTGTTGACTTCCCAAAAGTCAAATTAGCCATTGATATGCGTCTTGTGGACAATTGCACTACTTTAACATCTAGACATACTTTATTATATTTACTATAGTTCTATGATTTATCTGATCTCAGTCAGATATATATTAATGAATATGTACCTTAGGTTTTTATTTCGATCTGCTTAACCCGTTTAAATCAATTCTTTGAATCAAACAAGTTTCATTGGTAATTTTATTCATCAACATCAATTGATGTTGACCAAATTACCAATTTGCTTAAATCCACATTTTGGGTCAAATTGGGTTTTATCAAGAACATACCAAACAAGTATTTTGATTTATCAGATATATGTTAAAATAAATCTACACTCTTGCATATCATATATAGCATCTATCTTTAAAATTTGGGTTTTTTAGGTCAATTACACCAAGAACATCAAAAATCCCTTTCATGATTTCGAATATTATTAATTACCTATGATTAAACCATTTTTAACCATCTTGGCTGATGATTACAAGTTACTTGACACCTCATAACATCATTCTTATGCAGTTGAAACAAAATCAAGTAATAAAGTGAAATGTTTCATAATTCAAACATGGTGGCGGGTTTGTTCGCAGATGAAAGTAAATGAAACATTCCTCACATCAGATAAAGTTGTTCTAATTTGTTGATAATTATTATCCCATGTTTGTTTGAGTGTCTTTGAAATGTAGCTTAACAGAAAAACCGAAATTTAACCACCCAACATACCGAAAGAAGAATTAAAGACGATAATAGAAGAATCGTGTTGCTTATGAATTCATTTACAAGGATTTCACAAACAATCACACTTAGTTGGGTTGCTCACTAAATACAACATAAATTCAATAGTAATGAACTTACTTTCTCCGTGGTACCCAGATATGTATGGCACTTTTATCGCTTTTACAAAATTACAAGTTTCACAAAACCTGCATCAAGGTTGAATAGTTAGGTTACTGTAAACATTTTGACCCAGTTATGAGTAACTGGACCAATTTGGGTTATATTATATCTCAAACGGGTCACATGGGTAATTCTAAAAGTTAGATCAAACGAAAAGCGGTCAAGCGGGTTAAAATCACCCAAAGTGTACTTAAAATGCATAAAACCTTTTAAATGGTGTTATCCTAAAGAACTAGTTTACGGTTACGATAATATAGTTTATATAATCATGTGTAGCACAATAACATTTTACACAATGACAAAAAAACAGATGACAAAAAGTCTTTGCGGGTCAACCTGACCCGCCCATTTTGCTGCATGTATTCATCTCCATAAGTCCAATATTTAAGGTAACAAAAAACAAAAAGCAAGCGATATCAAACTTATACCAGGAAATCATCCAAGATACTTTAGCAAGACTCCATCGTTTCCTAGCACGAATCCTTGTTTATCGTTTATAAACCTACAAAAGATAGGTAGGATGATGGTCAGAGATGTATCTTTTTATAGTTTAAGATATCAAGAATCATGTGTAAGATCAAAAAGTTGCCTATAAACTCACTTTACTGAGTAAAGATTGGCAGCAATATTATCAGCTGCTTTGTCACGACTCCATGACTTTCCACTATTGGTAGTTTTCAACAGGACCCCACTTCCTCCAGCTGCCCAAGCTTCCTCCTGTGTATTTACAGTTAGCTCAAACCATCTGTCAACTGCCATGTGTGCAAATCAAACAAAAAACTTATGCAAATGGATGTTACCTTTGTTCTGTAACCGACATCGAGAATACCAAAACCACGACTCTGTACTGGAATTTCTTCAAACTCCTCAGTTATCTGCAGGATGAAGGTTCAGAGTTATAATACCTTAAAGATAAAGGACCGACCCATTCTATCCCCTAACTTTGTATTAATCTGAAAACTAACCCTGAAAACTTTTCAAGTGTCACTTTAATCCCCTCAAGTTTCTAAAGTTTCGAGTTTACTCTAAAACTAATTTCTTATGTTATTTTATATATGTGTTAGTATAAATTCGAGTTCGTCTACACTTTAACGTAATTTTTGTTTGGAAACGAGTCGGGTCAATTATATAACGTTTTATTGTACGTTTTGACCTAAATTTTGTTTGGAAACAATGCAGGTCAAATATAATATGTTTTCATTTGATTATATAAATCTGAGTTACTATACGTTTTGACATAGGTTTAATTCGGCTGATCTTCGTTTCGACGTAAATTTTGTTTGGAAATAAATCGGGTCAAATATAATACATTTTCATTCAACGGGATGAATTCGGATTACTCTACGTTTGAATATAAATTTAGTTCGGAGAGGAGACGGGTTGATTGTAGTCTATAAATTTTATCGCGTCGCGTACGCCGCTGCGCGGCGGGTAAAAGAACTGGTTGTTAACAAAAGTCAATAAAAAGAAGAATTGTGCTGTTTATATAAAAAATGATAACAAGGGCATTATTGAACATTACGTACCCCTGTGCCTTTGCTGAGATAAAGACCGCCACCACGTACAAGCAGCCAAAGGCCACCATCTGCTCTCCAACCCATGTTTTGGATTCTCCTTGCAACGGCCCGGTTATGGGGTTGCCAGTACGGCTACCATTGTACATATTTACACAAACTAATTTGTCATTTCACACGTAAACATTTCAAGGGCAAAATGGTCATTTTACACAGCATCAATAAAGAGCTAACCTGTCCTGGTTCCCAAGTGAGGTAGAAATTACCTCGACTGGAAACAGCAACGTAATTTCCTTCAGGGGAGCGGTTCACGGTATTGAAGGTGCCTGTATAATAACTAGCACCACTAATACCACTAGAAACTGTTCTGCAATTGAAATAGAGCATCGTAACTATTAGTTTGACCAAGAATACAGCTTTTGACTTTATTCGATGGTTATAAATTACACATCACCTGTTAAGAGTAGCTGAAACAGTTTCTTGTACTGCTGCCTTCCAGTTGTAACCTTTGTTTGCTGTAACATATATCGCACCTTCATCAGTTACCATCTCTGCACTATTTTCTCCAGTTGCCTTTATATACACCTGCAAATAAATATATAGAAATTTAAACTTAGATATACAATACTGCCATCCTGCTTCTAGAGTCAAGATTAATGAACAAGTAATAATATACAAATCTTTAACAACTTCATATACATTCACCAAAGATGCAACAACACAAACGGGTCAAATGGGTCAAACAAGAAATAGTTAACAAGAGGTAACTATTATATACAACAAGTGGATGCATAAACGGCTTACCATGTCCCCTGGAAGTTCAGCACTTAACGGAATACGCTCCCAACTATTTCCAGCATCTGAAGTATGCAACAGAATTGCTGGTTTTCCAACAATCCATCCTTCTTTTCCCTGGAAACTTATGGCATTAAACCTGTAATTAAAATCTTCATCTTCAGCTGAAGATATCGAGCGCGAAACCCACGTGCTCCCCCCATCTTTCGTCTCTAACAGAGTCTGCCTTGTCCCCAACAGAAAACCTACCACAAACATTCACATTTGATCATTAAACCTTTGTTTTCAACTATTAGATGTATATTTTATTGGGATAATTACAAAAATAGTCATTGTTAGACCAAAACATTTTCCAATATAGACATTATTTAGACTTTTCAAAAGTAGGCAAAAAGCGGGGGCTTAGCCGTCTCAACCGCCTCGCAATGCAAAAAAGCAACTTTATAGTTTCCATAACCAAAGGTGCTAGTGGTATCCGGATGACTTTCTCTAGAGGGCCAGTTGGAATCTCATTCATGACGGATTGTCATGTGAGAGCCAAGGTTTTACCACCGTAGGCCTTTGGGTGGTGGTTTCCCCTAGAATTAGTGACGGCCCGGGTCACCAACGCTATCCGCGATCACAGGCATCTAGGGTGGAGCTTTTAAGGGGCAAGGTTGTACCCACCCGCGCCAATGTTTCGGTAATTAGTGTAATTTTTCCAATTTTTGGTCCGAATTTTTAAAAAAATTATATAGGTCCGCCCCCGCCAATTAATTTGCCTAAAAATTCCCAGCCCCTACCATTTTATTGTCCAAAAAATTTATATATATATTTTTCGTATTGAGTTACAAAAAAGTGAAAAATTGGGCTATTAGTAACTTTTTATAATTGTTTTTAAACTTGAGGTGTTTAAATAAAGTCTGAAACTAGTTTTTATATAAATTAAACTTCGAGGGTTCAAATTTAGTTTTTTTTATGTGTAAGACCAGGTTCTTTGAATGAACGAAGATTATTCAGTTTTATCTGGAGTTATTATTGTTTGACCCAACCCGAATCGGATAGCTGAACTGAACATATAACCCAAAACATAGCAATAGGAAAAAAAATCGGTCCCATGACTTTGCGCCCGTCAAACTTTTGGTCAAGCTCCGCCGTTGACGGGCATGAGTGGCCTTTTGGCTATGCCGGACTTTGTTGGGTGTGAAAGAAAAGAAAAAAAAAGTTTCCATAGGAGGAGGTCAGTTATTAAATTGCATTTTAAACAATATTAACCAAACTAATGACGAAATAAAATATACATATCATGTAATATTAAAAACTTGTAATGGGGAGTTATCAAGTATCAACATTATCAAACAGCTAAAGTAAAACTACCGTGAGACGGATCATCAGGAACAAAGGCAATATCCAGCAGCACAACACCCGGATCAATCGGAAGATAAACTCTCTCCCATTCAGAAAGCGTATCCGCTCTAGCAACCGAACTGGAGTTCAATCCAATGACCGGAGAAAGTGAAAGTGCAGCGGCAGTAGCAGCAGTGTCAGCAATGAAGTCCCGACGGTTCAGCGCAGAGGCTCTGATGGTGTTTAAGGTCCGAGAAGGTTGCTGGAAGTTTCGAGAATGGAGAAAAGTGGGCTGACGATGGTTGAATAAGGAGTTGAGGAGTGTGGTTGGGTTTGAAGAGTCGATTAGTAATTTAGGAGCCACCATTTTTGTTATGGTGAAAGGTTTTTTTTGTGTTTCAGTGGGTTCTGGTTTTCTTATCCGGAATCTGGAAGGTACTTTCGGGGAGTGTTTGTGAGTGAGTGAGTGAATGGATGGATAAACAAGTGTTTCGTAATATTTTTATTTATTTGAATTATCATACATGGAATTTTGAATGACGTGGATGTTTTACGTTTGGAACTTTAGATTATAACCACCAAGGTTGGTGGCCTGGCGTTGGAGCACCGGAATGTTCCAATAGACAGTAATATATATATATATATATATATATATATATATATATTATATGGTGCGGTGTCTGAAGCCTCATTTATCACGACTCTTCTACCAAACAAGTGTAATACATACGGTATAGTTTAACCATGAGAGAAATATTACTTTGGTTTATCCAAATTTCACCTATACTATTTATATTTAAAATTAAGTTTTGTAAATTCATTCTTGGATAGATCTTGAAGTGGATGGGTGTGAAATGACTAAAACGCTCTTATCATAAACAAAATAAATTAATTAAGTATTAAAATATATTTGTAGGACCCACTTCTTATAAAACATATGCTAGGTTATATACCCACATATCACACAGGTTGAATAAAAAAATACCTCACGTAAGTAATAAAATGATAAATACGGCACAATCATAACTTAAAACCACTCTAAATAAGCAAAATGTCAATTTCTTTCTTTGAAATTTAAAGGAAAACACTACAATTTTGAAATAATTATTGCTAATTGCCAATAAATACATAAGTTAAGATTTGTCATTTACACAACTTGAATTATACATAATTTGAAATGAAAATCTACACATAAGTAATATGTTATTTGCTAAAGTTTAAACAATAGTTTGAGCGTAAGTTTCATTAATAGTTTTTTACTTTGATAACATATTCTGTTTTTTTATGTGCAAGTAATAGTAAAGTTTAAACTCTTTATAGAATTACAACAAGATGGTTAGCGAATTTATTTCTTTGGTTTTTTTCTTTTGATTGCGACACCGAGTATTAGTATCGTAACAAACCAAACTGATATCAATCGAAACTGAAGTCTGCCGTATCGTTCGAATGATTTTAGTAGTTATTACAGTCACCAATAAACATAATTCATTGAATAACAAATAAATAATATTATGTATTATATATTATATAATTTATTGAATAAATAATATTAAAAAATAAAAACTTAACGGATTATTAAAGTAAATAACAAATAATTCATTCAATAAATAAAATTACGTATTGAATATTTTATTAAACAAATAAATAATTTAAAATTAAAATTAAAAGGATCTATAACATTTTTTATTAAATAACAAAAAATAATGGAATACACTTTTATATTATGTATTTGTATTTATTTGTTTATTGTGTTAATAAATTAGATATTTAATATAAATAATTAATAATAATAAATTTAAGTAGAGATTTTCATTTCGTATTAATTGAAGTCTTTTATTATAAGTTAGATGTATACAAACTTCTCTTTCTCTTTCTCTCTCTGGTACGACCACCCCACAACCCCCCCCCCCCCTCCCTCTGTTCATTTCAGATTGTAAGCTTTTCTTGAAACAATTTGAGTGAATTATGATTTGATTACATGAATCTTGGTTGTTTTTGTGTTACAAAATGAAAACTTCTTAATGGGTTTTTGAAAGGGTTTTTAAGGTTTGTAGATATGAGATCTGTATCTTGTAACATTTGTGTAAATCGGGTTTCGAAAACCCGCCCCAATTTATCAATCAAAGTATTAATTACGTCGTTCGATTATTTTTCTTATTTAGTTATTGTTATATAATTGTTTAAATACTTCTAATGTAAATGATAATAAATAAAGTTTAAAATGACTTTAATGAAATAATAAGTAATCAATTAAATAATAATATACTTAAAAAATGATTATTAATTGTAATAAAAATAATAATAAAAATCTGCAATAAAAAAATGGGTGAACCGGGATCGAACCAGGGCTCCCCCGGTTGCACACACACCACCAACACCACTAGACTACACACACACATTGTAACAGATTCCGCATATCATCGTATATATATTCACACTCTCGGGCGGGAAAACCTGCAAACATAACCGAATCCATGTTCACGTGCCTTTCCTTTTTCTTTTAAATCTTCCGAACAGCTGGCTTGTGGCTATTCTTGGCAAACTTCAATCTAATAGCTGTCATCTCCGCAGCAGATTGGCAATCATCGAATTCGGTTTCCTAAACCGAACCCAAATGCACCTCTATATACCGATTACACACCCCTTCCAGAAATCGCTCACTACCGAACTACTTTACGCACATTCTCTGCCCCATACCCCCCTGCTCACCAGAAAACACCGGCTGTCACCAGAATTAGATCGCCGGAATTGTACTCGCCGGAAGATTACACTGCCGTCTGGTTAGTACTCTTTCATCGGTTAAAATCCCAACTCGTGCGCTCTCATTTCCACTCAAGAATACGCACCCAAGGTGAGTGAATCTCCATAAATTCCCGTTTTAATCATATTTTGGGGTGTATCATGTGTCGTACCAGTTCCTTTATTTTAATTAACACTTGTGCTAATATATTTCGTGATCAAATGTGTATTGTTGTTATGTGGTTTATGCGTGGATACATTTTATCATTTCAGTGCAATCATTTCATTAGGCCCATCAGTTCCTCATGGGATACGGGTTGAGCATCAGGTGCCTCATTAGATCGGCTCCATTTGATTGAGCCTTGATCTCAAATACATCATTCATCATGTCATACGTTCATACAATGTGGTTTGTGGTAGGTTATACATATACATCTGTTCACATGTGATTCATGCACAATTTTATTTAAACAACAATATAATTAAATCATTTAAATGTTTTATCAAGGTTCACTCGCCAAATTTTGTTGACCCAAACTTTCTGTTTTACGCATGATACAGGTGAACAAGCGGAGGAAAGAAACACATAGGATGGCCTTAGAAGAATAAACAATTTATTTCATTTGGAACCATCGTTTGGTTTATTGTTTGTGTTTGTATGATATTTGTGTTTTTTTGAATTTAATTTGAATTTAATAAATATGAAACTTATTAGTAAATATCATTAGCTTTGGTGATAACCCAATCATGCCCGACTTTTATTCGTGCGGGTCGGGGTGTGACAGATTGGTATCAGAGCTTGTGACTATAGGGATATAGGATAGGTTATTAGAGCCTTAGAGACTATACTATATTGATTAGATTTTAATTGTTTATGTATTACATGCAAAATTCATGACGTTTATATGTTTCATGTTTATTTTCACACACAATATTATGCAAGCACTCTCACACGTACATGTTAATATGAAATGCTCATCATAGTTCATATCCTCATAACATATCATATCTATGAAAGCACACACCTCACGATTTCACAATTTTCATGATTTCTTTTCAAAGATTTTTGCAATGTTTTCATATTTTTCAAATCACATCAAAGTGAGTTTCGATGACGGGCATGTAGTAACTGGAAGGGTACGAGTACCGGTAGTCGGAACGTGCTGTCTAGGATTGGCATTCGTATAAATCCAAAATAAAGGACCTGTTTGCCTACCTGGGGACTAACGATGAGAGTACGAAGGACCTATTAGGCCAAAGCATGTTATACCAAACGTCGTGTGAACTAACCCCACTTTGAGTTGTCATTGTGTCTACGCCTGGATACCCTCCGACCTTACATCTCGCAATCATGTTTTATGATTTTCATTCGGGTGATGCGAGTGTTAACCAGCCGACACCAATGTGAACCCTACCAAGCCCAATAGTCATGGGGGCCCACATGACTATACATGCTAGGGTATGGGAGACATTTGGAGGCCCAACATGAGCAAGTCCAAGACATCCTATGGATGTATTAAGTTATTTTTAGTTATTTTTAAATGTTGTTTTCATTCTTTTACGACACATGACACCTAGAAAATTCTCAAACTTACAATCTCCCTACATAGATTCCTGTAGATGTCTGCTAGACACTTACGAGGAGGTAGAAGGTCAGGAAGGTCAAGCGAATGCATGGCCACGCAAATTGCTCAACAAATGGCCGCGGTACTTCCTGACATCGTACTACAAGTTCAACAAGCTCTCGCCGCAAACCCCATCAACCCTCCAAACCAAGAAGGCCAAAACGTCGCCAACCCTCCTCCCAAAACCACTAAATGCACCTACAAACACTTCAAGTCTTGCGATCCCGCAAAATATGAAGGGACTGAAGGTGTCACCGCTCTCCTCCATTGGTTTTAGGAGATGGAAAACACCTTTCTCAATTGCGACTGTCAAGAGCATGGACGTTTGTTTGGGGTAGCCCTTACCTGGTGGAACACAGAAAAAGTAAGCGAGGTGTGGATGATGCCATGGCCTTATCATGGGAGGAATTAAGAGAAATCATGACAAGACGCTTCTGCCCTAGAAGCGAGATCAAAAAGCTTGAAAGACGAATTCTATTCTCTAAAGCAAAAGGAAGGGGATCACACCTCCTACAACAAGAGGTTTCTTGAATTGAACAGATGGTTCCCAACCTGTTCACTCCGTTATACCGCTTGATAGAGCATTTTATTCGAGGCCTCCCCCGAAAATCCAAGATTCGGTTTTAAGCACTTCCCCCGCAACACTGAAGCCGCCATGGAATTAGCTACGGAGCTTACTGAAAATCGCATTCAAAATGTCGATTTTAAAGATGAGAAGAAAAACAACTGTTGAAGCCCCAACTCCAACCCAACCAGGCTCCTCCTCAAAGTTTGCTGGTAAGAGGAAGCGAAATGGCAAGAACTTCGCCGTCACCCAAACTAACCCTCCCATCACTGCTGCTCCAATCACCCAAGTCGCCCCTCCAGCCGCACTATTCAAAAAGCCATACACTGGCCCACACCCAAAATGTAACCGTTGCCAATACTATCACCCTTCTGAGAACCCTTGCCAGTACTGCACAAGTTGTGGCCGTGCAGGTCACATTATCCAAACATGCCGTACACTTCAACGATCAAACCGCAATCAGCCTCCCGCCCAAACCCAAAACCAAATGGTGGGCCAAGCCCAACAACCCTTACTTCTACCACCTCCCAACCCATGGCCAACCTTACTACCAACCAAACTATCCCATGATGCAACCATAAGAGCTTGTTTTAATTGTGGCGACCCAAACCACTTCAAAATACTTGCCCAGCCTGGTGAACATCATCAATGCCCAAGCCCAAGCAAACCCGGTGAACCAAGCTAACCAAGCTCATCCACCTGCTAGAGGAAGGGCTTTCAATATCAACGCCAACCAAGCAAGGGCTGACAACAATGTGGTCAACGGTACGTTTCCCGTAAATGGTAGTTATGCATCCATATTATTCGATACTGGTGCGGATAAGAGCTTTGTATCTTTAGAATTCGAATCTATTCTCGACCTACCTCATGTTAGTCTGCGGAATCAATCACGGTGGAAGTTGCTGACGGAGAACCCATTTCGTTAAATTCTATTATACGTGACTGTACTCTTACTCTAAATGATCACGATTTCTCGATTGACCTCATTCCTATGAAATTGAAAAGTTTCGATGTTATCATCGGTATGGACTGGCTCAGCCAGCATTACGCCGAAGTGGTGTGCCATGAAAAGTTCATTCGTATTCCTCTCGCCGATGGTCAGACGCTACGTATCTTTGGAGAAACTCCTTCGAAAGGGCTTAAATTGATGTCATGCCTTCAAGCTCGAAGATATCTTCGCAAGGATTACGTCGCATTTATAGCTCGCATCGTCAAGAAGGAAGGCAAGGAAAGGAAGCTCGAAGATATTCCAATCGTGAAAGAATTCCCTCAAGTTTTTTCCGACATGTTTCAGGACTTCCTCCTGTGCAAGAAGTCGAATTTCGAATCGATCTTGTGCCTGGTGCTACACCAGTCGCAAAATCTTCTTATAGATTAGCCCCATCCGAAATGCAAGAGTTGGAGTCAGCTGCAAGAGCTGACTGACAAAGGATTCATACGTCCTAGCTCGTCGCCTTGGGGTGCACCTGTTCTTTTTGTGAAAAAAAGATGGAACGTTTCGCATGTGCATTGACTATAGAGAACTCAACAAGTTGATGTTAAAAATCCCTATCCTTTGCCTCGTATTGATGACCTGCTAGACCAACTTCAAGGCGCCACTGTTTTTCCAAAATGACCTTCGTTCTGGTTATCATCAGCTTAGAGTGCGGGGAAGAAGATATTCCAAAAACTGCCTTTCGAACTCGTTATGGTCATTACGAGTTCATGGTTATGCCTTTCGGATTAACCAATGCCCCCGCTGTCTTCATGGATTTGAGAATAGGGTGTCACACCCCGACCCGCAGCGAAAAGGTGATCGAGGCATGATTAGGTTATCATCAAAGCTCATGACATTTATTATAACGTTTCATATTTATTATTACAATTTAAAGGGAAATATACAATCATAATTACATCACGTTCTACGCATCATTCTAGGCTTCATTATTTTCTTCTAAGGCATTTCCTATGTTTTCCTTGCTTTATCCTGTTCACCTGTATCATGTGTAAAAATGGTTTTTGGGTCAACAAAAAGTTGGCGAGTGAATCCTATGAAAATCATTAAACAACTTTATTGAATTGATTATTAAATAAAGTGCATAACCACATATGAGTAAATGTAAATGTAAATATATTCACAAAACACTTAATATTAGATATTGCACACACATACAACAATTGATCGTTTTGAGGCACGCGTTGTTCAACTCGTCTCCCACGAGGAACTGATGGGCCTAATGAATGAGTTTTAAGGCGCGCGTTGTTCAACTCGTCTCCCACGAGGAACTGATGGGTCTAACAAATAATTTGCATACAATTTGACAATAAGTAATACATAACTACAAACAATATTTACATTCTAAGTTTAAATCATATTATGGATGGCACGAGTTTGAATAAATGAATTAGTTTAAGTGACACATAATACACCCCAAAAGTGTAATTAAAAAGGGGAGTTGTAAGATTCACTCACATTGGGTGCGTTCGGTTGATGATGTTGAATGCGCACGAAGTTGGATTTAACCACGAGTGAAACTAACCTAGATAATAACATAATGGTTCGATAAATAAGCGGATTTTATTAATCAATTTTAGTAGGATTATTGGATATATTTTTGTGAGTTTAAGGCTATTTTCTAACTTTAAAAATGTTATTTTTAAGTATTTTTAATTTAAATAAATAAATAAAAGTATAAAAAAAATGTTGATTTTTGACTGTTGACCATTGACTTGTTGACCGGTTTTATTGTGTATATGTATGCGCTGGGTGAGGCTCGAACCCGAGACCTCCCGTACGCGTGCACGCAGCTCTACCAACTGAGCTACGTGTCTAACCAGAAATATTTCTGTTTTTAATTATATTTATATACTAATTAAATTAATCCGAAAATCACTTATTTTAAAATAAAGATTAATGTATCGATTCGATGCTCTCCACAGGTCTCGAACCCGGGACCTGTGGTTTAGTTTGGCACACAGTCCACCGCTGGACTGTGTGTCTAACTTGGTAAATAATCTGGTTTTTATTATACTTATATACAAACTAGATAAATTCATTTCTGTCCTTATATAAAAAGTTTGATAATTGCCAGAACCGGTGCGGTAGCCTGGACTCGAACCCGCGACGTATGATTTAAACTCGCACACAGTCCACCACTGGACTGTGTGTCTATCTTGGTTATTATTCCGGTTTTCATTAAACTTAACATCTATTTGCAAGTGGATCCGGTTCAGTTTAAAAAAAGGAACATTTTTATTAAAGCGAGTGTGCGTGTGTCAAGGATCGAACTCGGGACGTATGCGTGTTTATTTGTACACAGTCCACCGCTGGACTGTGTGTCTAACCCGAGATATAACTTGATTTAAATTAAATATATATATAACGAAAACTTCATCTTCTTCGTTAAACTTAACCCAGAACCAATGTCCGACTGTTTTCGACAAATTAATCAATTTCTTTAGTAAGTTGTAATCAGCTGCATATGAGATTAATAAAAACGAGAGAGATTAGGTGTAAGATATACCGAACAGAGATCCCCTGTTCCGCTGACGAGTTTCCGATACAGCAGGTTATTCCGGCGACGTGTATCTTGCGGCAGAGGTTCTTCAAGAAGTTTGAGGTGAGTGTGGGTGACTTCGGTATGAGCTCTAGATGTTCTGTTTTTAGAGTAAGGCACAGAGGTGAAGGGGTTCGGTTTTCCGGCGAGTTGCAGAAAGTTTCCGGCGAGTGAAATTACGTCGAGAATTTGTGTGATTGTGAGCGAAAAAGTTATCAGAAGCTTGTGGGTGTATTTATAGGGAAAAACATCGATGAATTTAGTCCGATTACCGTCTTGATTCGTCGGTCAATAATTTTTCCGGCGGTTATGACTGATGTCGCGGTCTGGACATCGGTTATAACCGATGTTGGGGTTAATGCTTCGGTTAAATCAGAAGAAACCGTCAGTGAAAGGCGAAATCGTCGGGATTTCCGACGACTGCGATTTGGGCGCGTCGATTTGAAATCAAGATTGTGATATTTCAATTAATTGTTTCCAATAATGAACAAGAAACACACAAGTGGCGGAGTGGTTGAGCGCGTGTGAGTTAATTCTTTGCTTATAACTGGTTGACCCGGGTTCGAAACCCGGCTTCAGCCTTTTATTTTTATTTCATTATTTTTAATACTTTTTCAAATGTAACTTTTATATTATAATATACTTATTAATTATGTATCGTTTAAAATTTTTTTGAGCATTAAATACGCAACGAAATTTTTAACTGGTTGTTCGGTTAATAAACGAAGCGGGTTTGGTAAATCTGGTTTTTGACGGATGTTACATAGGGTATGTAAACCCTATCTCGACCATTTTGTCATAGTCTTCATTGATGACATCCTTATCTACTCCAAGTCAAAATCCGATCATGAGCGACATCTTCGGCTTATTCTTACATTTTTTAGGACTGAAAAGCTTAACGCTAAGTTTTCAAAATGTGAATTCTGGTTGAAAGAGGTACAATTTCTTGGTCATGTAGTTAATGACAAAGGGATTCATGCCGACCCTTCAAAAATCAAGGCAGTACAAGAATGGCAAGCGCCACGCACTCCTACCGATGTTAGGTCATTTCTTGGCTTGGCTGGATATTATCAACGCTTCATTGCCAATGTCACACCCTAACCCGCAGCGGAAATGGTAGTCGGGGCATGATTGGGTTTTCATCAAAGCTCATGACATTTATTATAAAGTTTCATATTTATTATTTTTTTTTAAAGAAGTAGTTACAATAAACATACAAGCACAACATGTTAAAATACATTTTTCATGACTTCTTTATTTTTCTTCTAAGGCAATTTCCTATGTGTTCCTTGCTTCAATCTGTCCACCTATATCATGTGTAAAAATAGGGTTTTGGGTCAACAAAAGTTGGCTAGTGAATCTTATGGAAACATTTGGACGAATTTATTATATTGGTTATAAAAAGGTGCATAACCACATATGAGTAAACGTAAATGTAAATTTAATCACAATACACATAATATCAATTAATGCACATGCACACACCAAATGATGAACAATGAGATCAAGGCTCAATCAAACGAAGCCGATCTAATGAGGCACGCGATGTTCAACTCGTCTCCAACGAGGAACTGATGGGCCTAATGAATGATTTGCACGCAACTTGACAAAATGTAAACACACATCACAACAAAAAAACATTTACATTACAAGTTTAGATCATATAATGGTAATAGCACAAGTTTGAATAAATGAAGTAATTAAAGCGACACATGATACACCCCAAAACATGAATAAAAAGGGGAATTTGTAAGAATTCACTCACTGTGGTTGCGTTCCTGGATAATGATGAATGCGCACGAATTTTTGATTCAACCGACGAGGGAAAACTAACCTAAATAATCACGTAATAATTCGATAAATATATATATATTCTATTTGAGATTATTATTTCTAATTAATGCCTTTTATTAGATTTTTAGATTTGTTTTTATTGTATTTATTTCGAATTAAAACAAAAGGTCTTACTTTTTAGGTATTTTAAAGGATTTTTAATTGAAATAAATAAAGAAAATAGTTATTAAAAAATATACCTTTAACAGGTTTGACCGGGTCAAACCGGTTTGACTTCTAGAATTATTGGCAGCGTGTGAGGTTCGAACTCGTGACCTCTCGTTTACGTGCACGTAGCTCTACCAACTGAGCTACGTGTCTAACCTGTAATATATTGGAATTTAATTATCTATATATACTTACTGAGATAACCTTATTTTTTGATTAGTGAAAAAGGTTTTGTACTTTGTATAGACGGTGTAACGAACCGGTCTCGAACCCGCGCCTCACGCTTCGTGTTGCACACAGCCTGACCAATTGGGCTGTGTGTCTAACCCGAAGAATACAAGATTTTAATTAATCTTATATACTAACTGAGTTGTTTTATATATATGTTATAAAAATGTTTGCGATGTGTAGGGAAATCGGAATGTGTTTAAGACTCGAACCCGGGACCATATGTTTCAAGTGTACACAGTCCACCACTAGACTGTGTGTCTAACCCGGTATTTTATCCGATTTTATTTATACATATAAACTGTTTAATCTTCATCTTCTTCATCGAAATAACCCAGGTTCTGATTTGTCGATCCCAATTTAAAATAACCATTGACATTGCTATATGTTGAATCAAAGTAGAATAAAACTAATCTCAAAACAAAATTTCAAGAATTACCGGTGACTGAGAGGTTTCGATGACAGATTCTGACGAACAGAAATGAACTCCGGCGATTTGTGGATTCTTTTCCGGCGAAACAGAGACTTGGTGAAAAGCGTAAAAGAAGTAGCTTGATGGGTGATTTGAGCGAATGAGGAATTGAAAACAAGGGGTATTTATAGTGTGTTCGAGCCACTCACCGATTTCAGTTTCGATGATGAATTTATGGTCCATGATTAAGCTTCGGTTATGAATCATTGGTTCAACGTTTTTATTCCGGTAAACACGTTTCGAAGAGGGAAACAGTTACGGGATTTTGGTGTGATGATTTGAACATCATCTGGCGGTTACAGATCTGCCAGGTCTTGCAGAATTTTAATATAAGGTTTAAATATTTTCAGCTATAGCACATATGTGCGTGTAGCGTAGTGGTGAAGTCCGTGTGTGTATTAGCGGGAGACCCGGGTTCGAGACCCGGCTACTCCTTTTTTTTTATTTAAGTTTTTATTTATTATATTCTTTTATTAATTACCATTTTAATTATGAAGTTTATTTAACCAAACAATATATATATATATTCATATATAAATAAGAAACACTAAATAATGCGTAACGAGTTATTTAATAATTACATGAATCTCAAACAGAGCGGGTTTTAGAACCCGTTTTTTGACGGATGTTACAGCCAATTTTTCTCATATCGCCGTTCCACTCACAGCCTTGACTCACAAGGGAAAACCGTTCATTTAGGGACCCAATCAAGAGGAGGCATTCCAAACTTTGAAGCAAAAGCTTTGTGACGCACCTATCCTTACACTCCCTGAGGGTTGCGAAAACTTTGTGGTTTATTGCGACACGTCAAGGCAAGGTTTAGGCTTTGTTCTGATGCAAAGAGGAAAGGTGATGGCCTATGCATCTAGGCAACTCAAAGTACATGAGAAGAAGTATACCACTCACGACCTAGAGCTTGGAGCAGTCGTGTTCGCTCTATAGATATGGAGACACTATCTCTATGGTACCAAGTGTGAGATATACACTGACCACAATAGTCTTCAACATATCTTTAATCAAAAAGAGTTGAACATGAGGCAACGACGATGGGTCGAACTCCTGAATGATTACGACTGTGAGATTCGATATCACCTTGGCAAGGAAAACGTTGTGGCTGATGCACTCAGTCGAAAAGGTTATGCAAATTCCATCCATCTTCTATGTTCTCAGATTATAACCGACCTCAAAGATCGAATTCGAGCAGCTCAACATACATCCGTAACGGAAAATGACTTACGCGATGAGTTGTCTTGTGGAGCTGAACTCAAAAATGAAACCAAATCTGATGGTATCTTCTACTATTTAAACCGTATTTGGATACCCGATCGCGACAACCTTCGTGATTTCCTCATGAATGAGGCACACAAAACACGATACTCTATACATCCAGGAGCCGATAAGATGTATCAGGACTTGTGATACACCTACTGGTGGCCTGGCATGAAGAAGGATATCGTTGTTTTTGTTTCCAAGTGCCTTACATGCTCCAAAGTGAAAGCTGAACATCAAAGACCATCAAGACTTCTTGTCCAACCCGAGATACCTGTATGGAAGTGGGAAAACATAACCATGGATTTCATTACTGGGTTACCTCGCACCTCCAGTGGGTATGACACCATATGGGTAATCATTGATTGTCTTACAAAATCAGCTCACTTCATTCCGATTCGCGAGGACTTCAAGAACGAGAAGTTAGCTCGTATCTACATCAGCGAAATCGTAAGCCGTCATGGTGTACCGTTAAGCATCATTACCGACCGTGATGGTCGTTTCACGAACATGGCGAGCCGTACAAACCGCTTTGGGTACACGTTTAGACCACAACACCGCCTTTCACCCTCAAACTGATGGTCAATCTGAGGCGCACCATCCAAACCCTTGAAGACATGCTTCGAGCATGTGTCATAGACTTCAAAGGGAATTGGGACGCTCACCTACCGTTAGTCAAGTTTTCGTACAACAAGAGCTATCACTCAAGCATCGGTATGGCTCCTTTCGAAGCTTTATATGGTCGTAAATGTCGACCTCCAGTATGTTGGCACGAAATTGGTGAAACACAAATCACCGGACCTGAATTGATTCAAGAAACAACCGACAAAATCCTTCAAATTCGAAACAATCTTCTAGCGGCTCAAAGTCGTCAAAAGAGTTATGCTGACAAACGACGAAAGCCCTTAGAGTTTTGTGTTGGTGATCAAGTACTTCTGAAAGTATCATCGTGGAAGGGAGTGGTTCATTTTGGTCAAAATGGCAAGCTAGCACCACGGTACGTAGGACCTTTCAAGATACTCGAAAGAGTAGGTCCTGTAGCATACAAGCTTGACCTACCAGAAGAACTCAACAGAATACATCCCACGTTTCACGTATCAAACTTGAAAAAGTACCTCGCCGATGAAATCCTCCATATCCCTCTAGAAGATATTCAATTCGATGAATCAATGCACTTCGTTGAAAGACCAGTGGAAATCATGGACTTCGGTGAAAAGCGTTTGAGGCGAAGTCGTATTCCAATCGTCAGGGTGCGTTGGGAGTCAAAACGAGGACCCGAGTTTACTTGGGAACGTGAAGACTCAATGCGCAAAAAGTACCCGCATCCTTTTCCAGTTACAACTACTACTTCAATTTCGGGAAGAAATTTCTAAAAGTAGGGGATACTGTAACATTTGTGTAAAATCGGGTTTCGAAAACCCGCCCCAATTTATCAATCAAAGTATATTTAATTACGTCGTCCGATTATTTTTCTTATTTATTTATTTATTTATTGTTATATAATTGTTTAAATACTTCTAACGTAAATGATAATAAATAAAGGTTAAAATAACTTTAATGAAATAATAAGTAATCAATTAAATAATAATATACTTAGAAAATGATTATTAATTGTAATAAAAATAATAATAATAATCTAGAATAAAAAAATGGGTGAACGGGATCGAACCTGGGCTCCCCCGGTTGCACACACACCACCAACACCACTAGACTACACACACACATTGTAACAGATTCCGCATATCATCGTATATATATTCACACTCTCGGGCGGAAAACCTGCAAACATAACCGAATCCATGTTCACGCGCCTTTCCTTTTTCTTTTAAATCTTCCGAACAGCTGGCTTGTGGCTATTCTTGGCAAACTTCAATCTAATAGCTGTCATCTCCGCAGCAGATTGGCAATCATCGAATTCGGTTTCCTAAACCGAACCCAAATGCACCTCTATATACCGATTACACACCCCTTCCAGAAATCGCTCACTACCGAACTACTTTACGCACATTCTTTGCCCCATACCCCCCTGCTCACCAGAAAACACCGGGCTGTCACCAGAATTAGATCGCTCGGAATTGTACTCGCCGGAAGATTACACTGCCGTCTGGTTAGTACTCTTTCATCGGTTAAAATCCCAACTCGTGCGCTCTCATTTCCACTCAAGAATACGCACCCAAGGTGAGTGAATCTCCACAAATTCCTCGTTTTAATCATGTTTTGGGGTGTATCATGTGTCGTACCAGTTCCTTTATTTTAATTAACACTTGTGCTAATATCATTTCGTGATCAAATGTGTATTGTTGTTATGTGGTTTATGCATGGATACATTTTATCATTTCAGTGCAATCATTTCATTAGGCCCATCAGTTCCTCGTGGGATACGGGTTGAGCATCAGGTGCCTCATTAGATCGGCTCGTTTGATTGAGCCTTGATCTCAAATACATCATTCATCATGGCATACGTTCATACATTGTGGTTTGTGATTGGTTATACATATACATCTGCTCACATGTGATTCATGCACAATTTTATTTAAACAACAATATAATTAAATCATTTAAATGTTTTATCACGGTTACTCGCCAACTTTTGTTGACCCAAACTTTCTGTTTTACGCATGATACAGGTGAACAAGCGGAGGAAAGAAACACATAGGATGGCCTTAGAAGAATAAACAATTTATTTCATTTGGAACCATCGTTTGGTTTATTTGTTTTGTTGTGTTTGTATGATATTTGTGTTTTTTTAAGTTAATTTGAATTTAATAAATATGAAACTTATTAGTAAATATCATGAGCTTTGGTGATAACCCAATCATGCCCCGACTTTTATTCCGCTGCGGGTCGGGGTGTGACATATCTGATTAAGTGAATTTGGGTGAAACTGGTTTCCAAGTTTGGAATTTATGCAGATAATTTTGTGTAATTCAGTGAAAGGGGTGGTGGTAGGTGGTGTTTGAATGGGTGGTGGATGGAGCTAGAGGTAGAGGCGGTTGGGTGTGTGGCGGTGGTTGATGGGTTGGGTTAGGTTTCTTCTGGTGGTGGTGTTGAACGGTGGTGGAGATGGTGAACACTGGTGGTGGTTAATGGGGGCAGTGGAGGCGGTGGGGCAGTGGATGATGGCATTTGTTTGTTGTGAAGGAGGTGCATGGATAGGTGTAAAATAAATCCTGTGGGCCCACCTGAATTAATATATTAATTATATTTTTAATGATTTAATAGTTAATTTTTTTATGATAAGGGCATTTTAGTTATTTCACACCCACTTACACACCAAAAACTAACATCCATCCACTTTAGAGACTATCCAAGAACGAATTTGTAAAATCTAGGGGACTATAGCTATAATGTTAAAAATGTAGGGGCTGTACGTGAAATCTGGACAAACCATAGAGACGATCTGGCATTTTTCTCTTTAAGCATAGATATATGAGATAAAGTTATTCTATAAAGGCTTCTAAAAATAAAAAGTGAATAAATAAACAATGGATCACAAAATATAACACAATATCAAACAAAATATAACACAATGCCAAAAATATATTACGATGTTGAAGAAAAAAGACATCAGTCACAAAAAAATACATAATGACGGAAATATAGAAAAAAACACAATGATGTAAACAAAAAAAATATAAAATCTACAAGCTAAACATCTAAAAACAAAAATCTAAAATCTCTTATCATAGAGTTCGATGAGACGGTTCCAATGTCTATTGAATCAGGTCAATCCGATTCCGTTTGATACCCTTCTTATGACTTCTTATTTTTAGAAAACTTCGTATTTGATTCTACCCAAGATTTAAATTATATGTCATTAAAGTAATTATTTGGAGTGTAAGTCCCGTGTAACGGATCAAACAGGTATCACTATCCTAATCAATCACGGAAAAATGATCAGGATGAAGAACAACTTGAATAACTTGAATATAATAACTTGCATACTCCAGAGGATGTCAGTTACACGTTTAGTAAACAAAACTCTCTAACCCTTAACAAGTTCCCTAACCCCTCTATTTATAGGCATAACAAAGCCCAAATTACAACCCTAGGCCCACTTGGTCACTAGGAAGCCCAAACTGCCTAAAAGTAACCCAAAAGCCCAAAAACAATATAAATGAATAAACCTTTAAGCTCCAAGCCCAACAATCTCCCCCTAGGTTTCTTGATTTATCCTTCGGCGCCGCATCCACTCCCAAACGACCAGAAATAATTCCTACAACTGCAGCTGTCCAATCCTTGGCACACACCTCATATAGTTCAGCAGTAGTATCTGATGAGAAGCTAAAACTTGTAAATCTTCATCATGGAAGCTGACCAAATCCACAACATCATTCACCCTGAAAGCCTTCTCTTTCGTCACTATCGCAACACTTTCGACCTTTGGATCGTATAACCAAAAGTTAAAATTCTTCAAAATTCCTCTTGGAAAGGTAGGAGCAACTGGAATCACCAACTCTTTATCCGTGGGAGGCCACATCACAAATTTAAACCGTTTGCCTGTGTGTGCATCACGCACTCCTTTGGCTGCTCTCAGATACGGTTCGACGGTCTTCATACCCTTAAACCCCGTCCTAACCTCCCGTTCAAGCCTTTTAAAGAACCTCCAACCCGGCACGCTCTGTCGCATCGTCGTCGGTGTACGGAGCTCTTAACAAATCTGTCAGGGCAATCTTCGTCCAAGTCTCAAACTGTGACTCCTTCGAATAATATTCTCTTGTTCCATCTTGACGTACAATGATCCACATGTTCTTGATATGGTCATACATCCAACTCAACACTTTAGACTTATTACCCACTTTGCTATAATAGCTCGACCCCAACTCCATGACGTATCTATCTGATTGGTTCGTGGGATCTTTCAGCTGAAAGTTTTCATCTAGAGGATTCACGTTCCTCATCAATACCATCTGCTTCTTCTTTCTCGGATCTGTAGCGCGTTTTGACTTGCAGTGAACTTCTTGCGCGGATCCTTCAAGTAATCATCAATACCACTTTACGTTCGATTGCTAGTTGCTCGGCCGCCAACCTCTGCTCTTCTGTTTCCTCAGCCATCTGTTGTTGTGCCGCACGATGACGGGTTTCAACATTCATAGGATCGTCGGTCGGATCGCTGAATTCTCTGCCAAACTTGTTATCTAACTTGCCCCTCAAATAAAAAACGATAGTCATCAGCATAGTCACATCTCCCTGCAGCTGTTCGATAGTTTGATCTCGAACATCCAAACGATTCTGCAGGAGGCAATCTGCGCATCCTTTAACATGGCTTCCTGATTCCAGTACGACAACCCGTTTCTTTAACTCAACAACATCAACTTCAGTATCATCATCACCACTATCTAAACCCCCAAACTCAAACGCCCTCTTCTCAGATCTGCGTATATAATCATCAGCAATATCATCAAAATAACCAGCACCACTACCACCCGCTTCTGAACCCCTGCACCGAAGAACTGCCTCCAAATTCCATCATTTGTAATGCTGCGGCAGCAAGAATCGATACCACTGTAGACTGTGTAATGACAGGAAATGTGGGCTGTGTAGAAACAATAGGCGTATCAATCGTCAAAGTACAAACAACCGACTCTATAACAATAACCTCAGCAACAGTGCTCTCTACAACAGTAGATGTAATCAACTCAGAAGTAGCAACTGTAACAGCATCTAGAGCCTCAGATGTACTCGCTGAAATGCTCGGCTCAGTTCTGCGTCTCTTTATCAACAAAACTTCATCTTCTTCGTCTTTGTCATCGTCGTCAGGCTGAACAGTAGAAGCAACAACAGACGGAATGTCAAGCGGAGGATCACCTTGTTTCTCTTGAATGTCCTTCAACTGAGCAATCAGAGCAGCTAGATTCTTAGATGATAACTCAGGTAGAACATGAGTTAATGTAGTGTTGAATGCATCCAGATCATCCAGAAAAGCTTGTCCAACGTCATCCTCATTGTCTGTAACCAAATCTTTGACTTCTATTTCTTTTTCCTTCACCGGTATATCGTGTTCCTCGGCTACAATCGCATTTACCAAGAGGAGGAGGTGGAGGAGCATGCAAACCCACAACTTCCGAAAACTTGCCAAACTTCTTCAGAGGGAACCTACCCCAAATACCATCTTCAAAGTAGAACGGTTCATCTTCATAGTCGCAAAAATGGTAGGCCCCATTGGCTTCATATTCAGCTAATTCGCGTCTGTGGCAACCTTAGCCAAATCGGGGTAACGAGCATCGAGAATCGGTTGGATAAACTGTGGAATCAACAAAAACATCCTCTTCTTGGACTGCTCTAATATCTTCCTCATGTTTTCGAAAATATAACCGGAGTAGTTATATTTCAATCCATAACCAATGAAACTATTGCCGAAGTCTGAGTCTGATTAGGCTGATCCAGTCCACCTTTATTCTCCGACACGCATTGCATAAACATGTGTATAAGTAGTCTCCAATACGCAGGAAACATCTTCTTTAGCAACGGCGGATAAGAACCTTCGTAGCTCATCTCCATCAGTATCGGCAACACCTTCTCCTTGACATACGTGGTTGGGTCACCGTAAGTATCTGTTAGCTATAACACTTCCCTCACACAAGCCTCGTTAACTACAATCTCCTTCCCCTGAATCTGTGAGCGTATGAATGGTCTGCCATCTTCACCTCTTGGCTGTATTCGCGCTCTCTTCCAAAATAAATGACCAAATCTCTGTAGATCACAGAATTTACACGAAGAGCGTAGGCAATCAACAACTGTTAAGCCCCACAATCATTGACTGAAACTCCTGAAAATACTCAGCCGGTGGATCTGAAAGGTATCCAGCCTGATTGTGGAACTGTTTTTACACTTATACCTTCCCACCATGTCTGTCAAAAATTAACCAAGTTAAAAATCAACTAACAGAAGCAAACTGAGTAAACTGATATAACTGAGTTAACCAAGCTAACTGAGTTAACTGAATTAACAGAGTTAACACTAACTGGACAGGTCAACAGAGGTCAAGGTTCAAATTAAAGCCAGTTCAAATTAGTTAAGAGGTTCAACAACTCAAAAAGGTTCAACCTTAGCGAAAGGGTTCAACAATTCAAAAAGGTCCAAACTTAGTAAAGGGGTTCAACAATTCAAAGGTCCAAACTTAGAATGAATCTGGAACACTTTTATCAATCCGGATTATGTATTCCAGATAAATATGCATCCTGGATGAAGATTAATCCGAAATGAGATCCGAGTTCATCATTTCGGATGAATATCCATCCGGAATGAGCACAGTTATCAATCGGAATGCATAATTCTTTGAAGATCAATCCGGAATGCATAATTCTTTTGAAGATCAATCCGGAATGCATATGTACCTGATCCGGAATGGGTAGTCCGAAATATGCAGTTCGAGAGAGAATCAGAGAGAATAACAGTAACTCGGATTTTGAATAATCCGAAATGAGAACAGAGATGACATTATAGTTTTCTGAAATGGCTTGGGCCTGATATTTGAGTCCGGATTGGGCTTGTGACAGGCCCAATCCGGAACAGTGACACATTTGGGCCTGTCCAAAATGACTTAAATGGGCCATTCCGGACAGGTCCAATCCGGAACAGTAATCCCTGGCCCAATTGAGCCCAATTCGGAACAGTAACCTTAATTTTGATTTTAGACTTAAAAACCAATTTCATCAGGCTGGCTCAGATCCCAAAGCACACTAGGCCAGTCCACTATCTCTTGACAGAAAACCATCCCACCAAAATTCATCAAGTAACTAACCAAGCATCCAACCATCACAAGGAGAACTTACTAAAACATACATAAATAATTAACACAGCATTGCTAAGGGATCAAATCGTTTCAAACACTGACCAACGAACATTTTTTCGATATGAGCAGGTTCGGTTGGTCTAAGCGATTGTCAGTATACTTGTCCACTTAAATCTAAAGCTCAACCCTTGCAGATTAGACTTTATGATATGCTTAGGGTAATTTTATACTAAGATACTCGTGTGTCCCATACCATGACATACCCCGCGATCAAGGTAAGCACAACGGTTCATCGTAACAGGTGAGTATACCGAGGTCATCCTTTGTTTTACAACGTCAGGCTATTGGTGAACAGGTCAGTACTTCCGTACAGCAGAGAGACCAATAGTGACTAACGAGGGTTAGGCAAATACCTTATGAGGTATGTACGAACTTGGAAAGAAACTTTTGTTCTTTTAGGTTTTGGCCTTTCCATTATGGCTCTTTTATAAAGATATCCTGACTGTGCCTAGGTCTGCATATAATCTGGATGCAACAGAAGGGCAGTCAAGATATCCCCGGACGACTCAGCAGCATAAAGACCCGAAACCTCAGATGTTGGCTATCTATCAACACAGATTTAAGACCATAAAATCATATGCCTATAGTAAGTGACCCAGTGAGTACAAAGTTCGTTATGTTTATATCATTTGACTTTTCCCATCCGATTGAGTTTTAGACCTACCGGCACATCACTTTCGATCCAAATATTTTCCGCTTCTATACCTTACATAGTCAAGCATTTTATCACGAATATTCATTTCATTTCTCTATCATTGCAAATATAATAATAGTTTTTTTAAGAACTTTTTTCTCCCCCTAAATTTGTGCATAGATATATGAACAAATTTATGACACAACAAAAAGAAAACGAAAAACAGTAAATAAACACGAAGATAGTAGATGCTTAGGAAGAAAACGGAATCATTTTGAGAAGATCCACAAGCACTTGAAAACGTGTGTTGCTAACGGGTTTCGTGAACAAATCCGCCACATTTGCATCAGTGTGGATTTGTTCAAGCTTTAGGAGACCCTTTTCATAGCAATCGCGTATAAAATGAACTTTAATGTTAATGTGCTTGGTTTTGGAGTGGAAAACAGGGTTTTTAACTATTTGGATTGCGGCATCATTATCCATAAATCATGGTGTTTATATAAGTCAATCCGTAATCCGCAAGCTGATGTTGCATCCATAAAACCTGGAAGCAGCAAGCAGATGCTGCGACATATTCTGCTTCTGCAGTGGAAAGTGAAACTGTCTGCTGCTTCTTGCATTGCCACGAAATAAGACGATCTCCCAGAAATTAGCAACCAGCCGACGTTGAGCGCATGTCCCTATCTGTACCTCCTAGATTACTGTCAGAGAAAGCAAACAGTTCAAATTCAGATTTTTTAGGATACCAGAGGCCCAGAGATGGAGCCCCTTTGAGGTACCTAAAAATTCGTTTAACAGCATGTAAATGTGAAAGTTTAGGAGTAGCCTGATAACAAGCACACTAGCAGATGGAAAACATGATATCTGGCCGGCTAGCAATGAGATACATGAGTGAGCCAATCATAGAGCGATACATGGTAGGGTTAACAGGTGTTCCTTCACATCCGAATTATAATTAAAGTTTAATTTCTGACCTTGTTGCTTTGGATCCTTCGAGTATCCACTAGTACCAGCTTCATTCTTGGCTTTACCAACACGACAATCTCTCTTGAAGTGTCCTAGTTTACCACACTTCCTTGCCCTGACGCGTCGCAATAAACCACAAGTCATCACAACCTTCAGGAGAGTGAGGATTGGTGCATCACAGAGTTTTTGTTTAAGGGTTTGGAAGGCTAACAGTGGCCGTTCCGCTATAGGTGAAGCTATTGGCTTGGAATCTGTAAGCTTGAATTTGGTAAGAATGTCGTGTACGTATTTTCCTTGATGAATGAGTATACCCCGAGGGCTCTGACGAACTTGAAGTCTTAAAAACATGGTCATCTCTCCCAATGAACTCATCTCAAATTTCTTCTTCATGATTTCTTCAAACTCGTGGCACAAACCATCATTGGTGGAACCAAAACTAATATCATCAACGTAGATTTGGACGAGAATAATATCCTTATCAACGCGTTTGATAAACAATGTTTGGTCAATAGTTCCACGTGTATAGTCATGAGCTAGCAGATGCTCCGTAAGAGTAGTGTACCATGCGCGAGGTGCTTGATGCAGCCTGTACAACGCTTTGTCTAATTTATAAGCACAATTTGGCTTGTCAGGATCAGTAAAGCTCGGTGGTTATGCCACGTAAATTTCCTCTTTCACCTTGCCGTATAGAAACGCAGTCTTGACATCCATTTGATAGACAGTAAAGTCCATATAAGATGCGTATGCCAAGAAGATACGTATAGCTTCCAAACGTGCGACAGGTGCATAAACCTCATCATAATCCAGTCCTTCAATGTCGAAACCCTTGGACCACCAATCTAGCTTTATTTCGAACAATCACTCCAGTGTCATCCTGCTTGTTGCGGAAGACCCACCGAGTTCCAAGAGCGCGCTTCCCTGAGGTAGTTTCACTAGTTGCCAAACACCAAGTTTTTCAAATTGATTGAGTTCTTCGTGCATGGCATCCACCTAGCACGGATCCTGCAAGGCAACATCAATACTTTTAGGTTTAATTTGGGAAATAAAGCAAGAATAAAGACATGTATTGATATCCCCAGATTGACTGCGTGTGCGAACAACGGCATTTACAGGACCAATGATATTCTGGGATGGTCACGCTGTAAACGTTGTGGTATTGGTGTAGCAGGAACCAAAACATCGGTTGGTAAGTTGGTGACACCAGCTGAAGCAACTCCCGATGCCTCCCCCTCAACCGAGGCACCTGTAGAGGTGTGAGGTAGAGAATCCACTGCACAATCGAGGGGAGTAGGCTCTGGAAACAAGTAGGAGCCCAAAACATCAGGAGGAAGGCCTTTATCTGCCGTAAGTGGCTCTGGAGGAGAACCTACATCCTCAGGAAGATTCGGCTGAACAGGCAAAGAGATGGATGTGGCATTAAATGGTGAAGCTGTGGAGGATGGTGAGACAGTGTCATTGAATCCAGGAGGATCTACACTTAGCTGCTTTAGTGTGTCATTAGTGTGGCCGCGTCAGAGTCATCGTCGGAAGGAATGGGCACCGTTGGAGGGAAAGATTTCGAACCATCTCCTGCAGACATATTAGAAGACACATCAAAATGATTAAATAAGGTAGAGTAGTCATACAACCAATCAGGACCAATGCGTTTGTCCTTGGGATTTTCCTCCAGCCAACCCACATTGTAGGTTTCAACCACCATCTTCTTGATCTTGTTATAAACGCGATATGACGTATTTTTTGAATAACCAACGAAAATGCAAGGATCTCCGCGTGCTTCGAACCTTCCTTTAGCATCCATGAGCAAGAGTACACAAGGACATCCAAATTTGAGAAAATGCTTGACCGAATGTTTGCGACCTTCAACTACTTCGTATGGAGTCTTCATGTGGCGTTTGTTGATCAGGGCATGATTTTGAATATAGCATGCGGTGTTGATTGCTTCGGCCCAGAAGATGAGAGGTAGCTCGGATTCAACAAGCATAGTTCGTGCTGCCTCGATGAGTGTGCGATTTTCACGTTCGGAAACCCCATTTTGTTGTGGGGTTCTGGCTGCACTGAACTGTCTGTCAATTCCCTTGGAGGAGCAGAAAGAGTTTAAGGTGAGATTCTTAAACTCTGTCCCGTTGTCACACCGAATAGCTTTTACCTTCGAATATGTCTAGTTTTCCATAAGCGTGACAAATTGTTTGACTAACTCTGCGGTTTCACTTTTATGTGTAAGAAAGAAAACCCAGGTGAATCGAGAGTAGTCATCAATAATAACCAGACAGTAAGCCTTCCCTCCAATGCTGCGAATGTCTGTTGGACCGAAGAGATCCATGTGGAGCAGTTCTAAGACCTGAGAAGTGGAGGATATGGCTTTGGTTTTATGTGGCTGACGGTGTTGCTTCCCACGAGCACATGATTCACATTTTTCGATCTGCATAAAGTCACGAACTGGCAGATCTCTGACCAGACCACCTTTAGCGAGACAATTTAAATTCTTCATGTTGATATGACCCAGTCTGCAATGACATAACATGGCGTCATGTTTGGCTTTCGAGGAGAAAAGGCATGTGAGCTTGTCAGAAGGAGCCTGGTTCATATCAATGACGTAGGCGTTTCCTTTTCTTGCAGCTTTCAAGAGAATCAAATCATCTGGAATGATCAAGCCTGGTTTGAGCACATAGCATCCTTTCTTTGTGAAGAGAACATCCAGATGATTGTCGCAGAGTTGAGACACACTCAACAGACTGTGCTTCAATTCTGGTACGTAGTTGACATTTTTAAAACTCAGGGCTCCATTGCAAACAGTTCCTCTCATCGTGATTTTCCCAGTTTCTGTAACATTTGTAAAAATCGGGTTTTCAAAACCCGCTCCGTTTTTTAATCGAATATCAAGTTATAAAAGTTACGTTGAATATTTATGATTATTTTGATTTAAAACGATACATAATTAATAAATAAACTAAACTATAAAGATTATATTGGATAAAAAGTTAAAACAAAATAAATAAAAAAATTATGTTGCTGCCGGGACTCGAACCCGGGTCAGCCAAGAACAACTCCAACGCCTTAACACACACTCACATCACCACTCCGCCACTTTGTGTTTTCTGTTATCTCTAGGAAACAAATGAGATTTATATACAGACTAGGTTAAATCGGTTTCGCCAACTGAGAAACGGAAATCAGCAAATCAATCGTCAAATCGTTTGTTTTCTCGCGTATTCACGTTCATAACCGATGAACTGATGTCTTTAATCAATTCAGAATTGATTTAGCATCAAGTCTCATCATTATCGGTCTTCATAACCGAAAAGTAATCAAATCCAGAATACTTCAACCCAAGATCACTCTCGCGACTCAGAAATATCATACCAGCATCCCATTTCACTTTCGTCACATTTTCAGACCATCAGAACGCTTAAAACAGCTCGCCGGAATTTTCTGCAAAAGTCGCCGGAAAACCGTATTCATCCTCAAACGGTAAATCTTTCAATATTCGTTGTAGTTCAACAATTATTAGACTAATTCTAACTTAAACCACTCAATTGAAATCGAATTCAGGCGCTGTATTCAACTAATTCCAGTTCGCCGGAAAGATTCTGAAAGTCTTTATTTCCGTCTGTGAAACGGTAAGGACCTTCAAACACATCGTTAACGTTTGTTTATCACTTCAATTCCACAATGGACTAATCAAAAACGGCTAATTGTCTGTTCAGTTGAGGTGCACAAAAACAGAGACCGACGCCTGCCGGAACTCTGTAACCAAACGTTCACCGGTATGTTCTTCCTCAAATCGTCATCCCTGCTATCTCTTATCAGTTTGTGTAATGCTTAGCAATCGAATTAACAAGTTTAATGATGTAAACTGCCGTCGGTAAAAATCCAGTGAAGAAGATGAACTCTGGTAATACTATAAGTATAATTAAAATTGGTAGTTTAAACGGATTAGACACACAGTCCAGCGGTGGACTGTGTGCACAATACATACGCATGTCCCAAGTTCGATTCCTGCTACACGCACTCCTTATACAATAAAATGCATTTTTGTTTAAAAACTAAACCGGGTTAACTCAGTTAATTATTAAGTATAATAAAAACCGAGATAATAACCAGGTTAGACACACAGTCCAGCGGTGGACTGTGTGCAACATTAAGCCATACGTCGCGCGTTCGAAACCCGTCACTAGCACCGGTCCGTTGAATTAAAATGTTTTTGCAAATAAAAGAAATTCGGTTAAATTGAATAAGTGTATAAATATAATTAAAAACAAGATTATTTCGGGTTAGACACGTAGCTCAGTTTGTAGAGCTGCGTGCACGCGTACGGGAGGTCTCGGGTTCGAGCCTCACCCAGCGCAAACCATGTTCTTGACCGAACCGGTCAACAAGTCAACAGGTCAGCGGTCAACGGTCAACGCAAAATAAACAATTTTTTTTTATATTTTTATTTATTTAATTTAATTTAAAAATCAATTAAAAATACTTAAAAATAACATTTTTAAAGATAGAAAATAGCCTTAAACTCACAAAAATATATCTAAAAATTTCATTAAAATCCTTAATAAAATCCACTCATTTAATATATTTTTCCGTTATTATTTAGGTTAGTATTCCTCGTTGTTCCGCTCATCTAATTCGTGCGCATCTCACCATCTCCAATCCAACGCACCCAATGTGAGTGAATCTTTACAAATTCCCCGTTTTAATCACGTTTTGGGGTGTATCATGTGTCTTGATATATATATTATACTTAAACCATTGTGCATACATCATATCATGAACTAGTGTATTCAGTTTGTTTCTGCTATGTAGTTATTGTTGGATGCAAGTTTATTATTTTCAGTACATGCAATTTCATAGGCCGCATGTTCCCCATTTCATTATGAGGTTGAACCTGGCGTGCCCACATACGATCGGCTCCGTTTGATTGAGCCTTGATCGCACAGACATTTTCATTTTCAGTACATGCAATACGATCGGCTCCGTTTGATTGAGCCTTGATCGCACAGTTTCATTTATGTTATTTATCGTATGATGTAGGTATGTTCATGTATGCTGTCATATGTTATTGTATGTTATAGTTGTGACTGCTATTTGCCACTGCTTGATTATTTACATTTGCTCATCTATGATTATGCACAATTTTTCATTGATAAACTAACAAGTAATTCCTTAATAAATGTTTATCTAATAAGGTTCACTCGCCAACTTATGTTGACCCAAAAACCCCCATTTTTACACATGATACAGGTGAACCAGCAGCAGCTAGGAACACATAGGACTTGGACTAGAAGAATAAAACGATTTAGAGCTGGGATTGTTATGTTTGGTTTATTTCTTTGTATTGGATGAACATGTTTGGATATTTGGAAATGTAACTTTGACTTTATTAAATATGAAACATATTAGTAAATGTCATGAGCTTTGGTGATAACCCAATTATGCCCGACTCTTATTCCGCTGTGGGTCGGGGTGTGACAGTTTCTCCACCTGTGAAGGAAACAAACCCGCAATCGAAAAACTGAATGTCATTCAACTTCGAGATGTCTCCTGTCATGTGCCTGGAACAGCCGCTATCAATATACCATAACCGAATAAGAGCGCGCCAGAGCTGTTCCTGCACATTTCAACAGGTTTATTTAGAAATGGGAACCCAGGCCATAGAAGATCTGGGTTTGCCTTTTGCATCGACATAAGTAACCTCACGAAAGATCAAGTTAGTTGAGGATGAGGTTGATGATGCCTTTGATTTATTAGAGAAGGGGTTAGTAGACTGATTTTTGGCCACTGACTTAGGCCTCCAGGTCACCGAATCAGACCTCTGCACATTCCTAGGAGTGCTAAAGGGATTCTTGGAAACCGAAGGTCTCAAGGGGTTAACATTTTGTTTCTTGGCCAAGTTCCAATCTTGTTAGAAGACTTAGCCACAAATCGAGCCTTATATTGGCGATTAGGCATAGCCTTCTGATGTCTGGAGTACAAAGTATGGAAAGAGGTAAAGGTCCTTTGACAGTTTGAGCAATGTGCCCGGGAGATCCACAGTTGAAACAGGTCTGCCTCTTCTGGAAGAAAATAGTTCGTTCAGCTTGGGAAATTCTGGGCAATTTATCGGTCAATTTCTTGCTGGCGTTTACTGACGGCTGTTGCACGGTCTTTGGCTTGGGGTGTCCTACGCACAACCATCAGCACACTTGTTAGATTTTTTATTTGAATTACGGGATTTTGAACATGAAGATTATTTCAAAACAGATGAAATGGGCGACTGCTGAGTTGATTCCTCAGTTTGACGAGAGGACTCGCGGTTGCCGTTGCATTGTTTGAAGACACTTCTTGGATTTTCTTCTTTTTAGATCTACGTGTTCTTTTCTTTTTCGGCTTATTCTTCAAATCACATTTTGAGACAGATTCTGTAGAGGACACGAGTGACCCAACAGGAACATCATGTTCAGAAATTTTGGCAGATGATGATGGAACCTCGCAGTTTTGAGAAATATTAGATTTCGATTCACTATCAGATTTAAAGGTTGCATTTGAATCAAATTTAGATTTGTGTTCATCTGCTTTCATTTCCGAATCAGTCCCTTGTATTAGGCCGCTCAAATCTTCTTGAATAATGTCAGCATCAACATTGACAGAAACAGTTGGTTGGTCATTGTTGATATTGTCATTCCTATGAAATGCATCAAAAGATGCGGCCTCTGAAGGTGAACATTTGATATACTCTACTGAAGATGAGCTGAAGATGAGCATTCGGTATCCTCAGCTAAGCTGATGAGGCCGAGTCATCTGTTGATGTAGATCCTGCAGCTAAATTTATTTTTCTCATCACACACATTGTCACAGCTATATCATTCAAAACATCAGTATTAGAATTTAAACTATCTAAATGTTTAACACAACCAACACTATTTGAGCATGTAAATTGTTCAGCAAGAAAGTGATTTAAAATGTCAAAGGCAAGTTTATAAAAAGCATAATCATTAGCTGAATTGTCTGAATGTATATTCAGACATTCTTCCTCATCATCCTGTGTGATATCCTCAACTAAAATTTCTTCTGCACACGAATTAGACACATTAGTATCGTTCACAAATTTAGTTTGAGCCTCAGAAGATTCCTTTCGTTAGGTGTTGTAGAGGATGTGGAGGGTTCTGCCTCAGGTACTTTTGTCTCCATTTCCACTGTACTCTCAGATGGATGATTACTAGTTTCACTAGGAGGTTGTGTAGAAGCCACAAACACATCATCCTTCTTGAGTTCAGTGGGTTCGGAGAACTTAGGATAATAGGGCGTTCATGATTTAGATAAATAATCTGACGGTTTACCATACATCATTTTTTCAGCATTTTTGATTTCTCCTCAGTTTCAGGCATTCTAGTGTAATTATGATTATATGGTGGAGGTGCCCTATTGTACCCAAGACCCTTAGTGAAATTCTTTTGACAATTAAGCTGGAGGTCACATAAGTCCTTGACTAATTTGCTGGAAGTTTCAAATTTCTTAATATTTATTTTTATTTTCATGAAGCTTCCCTGTCAAGGAATTTAGCTTGGCTAAGGCTGCTTGAAGCTCTACGTCCTTTTCAGCTAATTTTAGCTTGTAGTCATAGACCCAACATTGCTGTTGGTTCAAGTCATAACTTTAGCTGAGCCACATCTTGTTATGCGCTTCGACCTTCTCCATAAGAAGCTTGTTATTATGTTTAAGGGCGATGTTCTGTGACGCAGCTTGTTGATACTCAGCTACAAGAGTTGCGTTGTGGGCGCGCATTTGGGATAATTTAAAACGACAACTATCAGAACAAAGTATTCGATTTACCGTTTTCGAAAGATCGGGTATCTCAGTTGTCAGCGCCATCATGCAGTGGTTGCTGTTCTTGGATAGATTCAAGGTTTCCATTTGAGCTGCAACATCTGCCCAGTTGAAGCCCTCATGCTGTTGGGCCAGAAGTGCTGTGGACTTCCCGCCTGAGCTGCCAGATGGACTCGTAATTGACTTGGAAGGAGATACGGGAACCAACTGTCTGTCACTGCTCTGTATGTCGGCGACCCTGGATGATACATACCCTGATGGTGTCTTCTTGCATTCCCTAGCGAAATGGCTTGGTTCATGACATCGGTAGCACCCGAGTTTGTCCTTTGTGAGACCAGTCTTCAGGTTGGAAAGAGGTTGCCTTCCATATTTTTTTTGAAATTTGTTGACCGAAAAGCAGCCATTACTAGGTTCCAGGAGACATCGATCTCATCCAGGTCTTCCTCCATGATTTGATCAACTTCTGTTGGCAGAATAGATTGAGGGGTCAGATCGCCTGCCAGGAAGGCGTTCAAGCTCTTGATCATTGATGCAGCAATTGCCAGCTTCTCTTCATTCCCCTTAGTGAGAAAAGCAGAGTTGGGCGCGAGTTGTGCAGAGCCAGGGACAGGTGCGCCTGTTTGAGGAATAACGCCTTGTTGCACGGTTTGAGGAGTTGCAGGACTGAAAACTACATTCGGATACTGAGCATGGAACTGTGTATGACTTGAGCCGCTGAGACCTCGTAGGATTGGGAGATTGAAACCCATACACATACTGAGTGTTTTGAGGCGTGACAATAGGACTGTACACCACATTTGATCCACCTGGTGCTTGTGCAGTTCCTTGCAGAGGACTATAAACTAGATTCTGTGACATTAACGCTGCGTTCTGGCCTGTCATCCCCGCGGCCATCAGACTACTCTGATGATTGATCTCCCGTTGTTTGTTATCAATTTCACATGATTTGATAGTAGCTATCATCTCAGTGAGAGTGACGTCGTTCAGGTTCTTTGTCTTTTTTATCATGCCCACGTCTGCATCCAGCTTTTGGGCAATGAATTCAACAACTGTCGGTTCATGGCGCTGATGGTGAGGGTGATCTCAGCTAAAATCATCTGGAAAACCAGTTTGACATAGCGGCGTATCTGATTCTCGATGGTTTCCCCATATATGTGATTGAATGAGCTGAATTGCTGATTCCGCTGGTTCAACCTGCTTGCTTTCTTGTCAGCGTTGCCTTCGTAGAGATTTTGCAACTCACCCCAAACCTCTTTAGTATTTTTACAGTTTCTGACCGCGATAGAGATATCGGGTCCTAGAGCCATGGTTAGTGTTGCAGAAGCCTTCTCATCTTCCTCTATAATTTTTACGTCCTCTCGAGTCCATAAGTGCATAGGCTTGGGAACATTTGTTCGGGGTCTTGCTCTGTGCTATACACTATGGTTCTTGGACCATTCATGATGCATCTCCACACACCGGGCTCCTTTGCCTTGCAATATTGTTCGAAGCGGAACTTCCACTCTAATATTCATCACCATATAACAAACGCGACACTTTGGTGGAAGTGCCAATCACCTGATCCAGCTCTTGGTGGAGGGCCAAAGTTTGTGATTGCAGGGCTGCTAGTGTGGCGTTGGTCATGTCCTGTGCGGTCATGAATCCAGCCATTAAATTAATTAGAATTTACCAAATATGATTTAAAATATAATTAATTTAAGTGACACAAATGAACAATGTCCAATCCGAAATAGTCAAATCTGCAGTCAATACGGTCAACCCTAGAATGTTTTTCCGAAATGGCAATCCGGAAGTCAACGATGGTCAAACCGGATGAGATGTCCGAAATAAGCAATCCGGAATTAAGAATCTGGAATGAGGAATCCGATTTAAGAATCCGATTTGAAGATCCGAAGAGAAAAGTCCGAGATGAAATCCGAAAAAAATCCGAAAAGCAGATCCGAAATAGAGTCCGAGAAGCATATTCGGAGTAAGGTCCGAAATGCAGAATCCGGAACTAACAATCCGAAATGCCTTGCTTATCTCCTATAAATTCGGAACAGTAACCCAATCCGTAACAGTGACTCCGCCTTTTATGTAACAGAATTCGGGAATTCAAGGAATTCAAAATCAGCAACAGTAACTCGGATCACAATCCGGAATAAAACAACAGTCCGGATCAATCCGGAATGGACGATCTCCTTCGTGTTCTTCGGAATCTGGAACAGTATCAAATCCGAATTATGAAGACCTGCTTCGTGTTCTTCGGGATCTGGAACAGTAACCAATCCGAAATCTGCAAAGCTTCTTCGAGTTCTTCGGAACAATACCTCCGTCGATGAACAGTGATCCGGAATGTGAGAAAATCGATCCGAACAGCAGAACCAACTTCAAAACTTCTTCAAACAGCAATACCCGGAGCCTGTATGAGAACAACAGGCTCTGATACCAATTGTAAGTCCCGTGTAGCGGATCAAACAGATATCGCTATCCTAATCAATCGCGGAAATAATGGGAACAACTTGAATAACTTGAATATAATAACTTGCATACACCAGAGGATGTCTGATACAAGTTTAGTAAACAAAACTCTCTAACCCTTAACAAGTTCCCTAACCCCTCTATTTATAGGCATAACAAAGCCCAAATATACAACCCTAGACCACTTGGCACTAGGAAGCCCAAACTGCCTAAAAGTAACCCAAAAGCCCAAAAACAATATAAATGAATAAACTTTTAAGCTCCAAGCCCAACATGAAGTTATCCCATATTAATAAATGAATGATTTGATCTATAAGAAATAGAATAAAAATATAATTAATATGTTTTACTTGTCAACTTTTACACGCTTTTTTACACACGTGATATTAATAAATGAATGTATTTGATCTATAAAAAAATTAGAATATAAATATAATTAATACGTTTTACTTGTCACACTTTTAAAACTTGTTTACATCCTTAACCATTTTTTGAACAATTTCTAAATTTTGTAAGATAATACACCATAACCTGCATTAACAATTCCTAAATTTTGTAGGATAATACACCATAATTAAAATATAACAATCTACACGTCCTTATTGATCCCGGGATCATTCTCCTCGACACACTTTCTTCCCATGTGATCCTTCTCACGGTCTTCAACGTGAACATAATGAGTTATGTTTAAGTTTATAAATTTAATCCATTAAGCTGTCACAATCGAAATCCATAGTTAAAATATAACAATCTACACGTCTTTTACCTTTTAACTATCAGATATAGGACTTATGAAATGTTATTTTCTAGTTGAGTAAATTACAAGTTTTGTCCTTTATGTTAACACAAATTTCAATGCGGTGTTCTTTGGCGCAAAATTTGACAAGTTCTGTACTTAATGTTTTAAAATCTTGTACGTTTTATCATTTAGGCCAAACTCAGTTAGATTTTTCTATTAATTATGTCATGTGCAAGGCACATGAGGGTACTATTGTAATTTTACCTGTCTAATTAAAAATGCATATATAAACCCAATAACTCTTTCTCCCTCAACACTCTTTCTCCCTCTAAATTCTCTCTCTCTCTCTCTCTCTCTCTCCTTCAAGAATCAAATTCATCTGCATCTCCCTTCTTATATCTTCAATCTCCTGATCCATATCCATCTTCATCTTGTCCACCTTCATATATCCTTCTCCTAACAACCCAATCGACTACACAACCACCAGATTCTTCTTGGTGGTGGTGTGTCACTAAGAGTGGTGGCGATGTGTGCAACAGTGGTGACGGTGAACAGAGAGAATTATTGGGTTTATATATGTATTTTTCAATTAAAATAAGTATGACATAACTTAACAGAAAAATCTAACTTGGTTTCGCCTAAAGGATAGAATGTGCAAGATTTAGAAACATTAAGTACAGAACTTGTCAAATTTTGCGCTAAAGGACACCGCCTACAAATTGGTGTTAACATAAAAGACAAAAGTTGTAATTTACTCTTTTGAGTCCCTTGAAAATATTATCTTTACCTTTTATATACCAAAAACTTTATATAGTTGAATCTCTTTTTGTTATAACATTATTTTATACTAAAAGTTTTAATAGTTTTTTTTTCGTTTTCATTAAAAAATGTTTTTTTTTCTGCCATTTTATGTTCAAAGTTTTAATAGGGTTTTTTTTCTTTTTCATTAAATTATTAATCAATAAAAATATTAAAAAAAAAGTTTTGTAGCCAAAAAGAAATGTGTTTGGTTAGGGTATGGGGGGAAGCTCACAACCTCTTATTTATAATTCTTGGTGTATACCAAATGAAAGGAAAATTACACAATTTTTCAGTCAGCACATACATCCTCAACATTCTCTTCCAACTGCTATCTAAAGTGTATATCCCTGGACAATAACTGTACCAATTCTTTCTGTTTTCTCAAAATGGCACCATTTTTTTCTATTTTCTCAAAATGACACCAATTCGACTCTTATCGTTTAAATAGACACGAAAAAAGTAAACCGTTTACTAATCACGAGCCGCCTTGCTCTTCCTCCCGCTCGGTGGCTTTGGCAATCCATCAAAAAGTGGACTTGTTATGGCTGCTATGGACATGGCTTGAAGATCAGCGGTGAAATTCAATGTAGACATTGGCCAAATTGAAGATGAAGCCGCGCTATTGTTATAACAGTTATTATTACTAGTCTCCGACTGTAGAAAAGTTGGTGCACTTGAAGACTTCCTCACCCCACTGAAAACTTGACCCATTGATGAATCTCTGGATCCTAACGAAACCATATTGAGTGCACCTGATTCAGGTTCAGTAGTTGTATGATTAGTTATTTTAGACTGCAATGCTGCCAAGTCTTCTGGGGTGCGGCTGTTAAGGTCAACCTCTGATTTACGCCTTCTTACTAGCTTTTCAATGCTTTTATCAGAACCAGCTTCCTTATCGTTTCGAACAGGAACATTGCCCGTTTTACAAATCTCAGAAGAGCCGTTATTTTCACTTTTTGACTTCCTGTGAAGACCGAGGGGTGTATTGGTTTGAGTCATTTCAAAACTTTTAGTGACACCTTTCTGATCAATTGGTGGAAGACCATAATATTGTCTTAAAGAACTGATTGATGATGAGATGTTCCTTTGGGGTGAAGATGATAATCTCAATGATCTAATTGGACTAAATGAATCTGAATATTTACGGCTGGAGGTCACTCAGCGCTGGTTTGTCTGCAAGAATATAACCAAATTCTATTAAGCAAATTATTTATGAATAAGTAACAAACATAAGCCCTGATATGCTTCATTAGGCATTAATATACACTAATTTGACGATTGCTGACTTCCATGGCAAATGAACATAATTCTGTACTTACAAGAAAAAATGTATAATTGAATCTGATATCATTATGAATAATAAAGAGACAGCCTGTATAATCAATCAAAAAATCAATTTCATCCACAACTTTGAGTGGTTGTCAATGGTCAAATAAGTATAAAAAGTCTTGATAAACAAACAAAAAGTCAGCAGATTTTGGACAAGACAATAGTGTTGCATTTTCTTTGGAGTTGAGACATAGCAACAAGTAGCAATAGTACAAAAACATTAAACAATCTCACTGAGTTCCACAACCCAGAGTAAGCCCTAATCTGGGATGAAAACATGATGAAAAACACCTCATAAAAGTCATAACAGTGGAGAAAAAAGAAAAATATAAATACCCTTGAGTATGATATCCATTTGATATTACGGAAGATGGTGGATGCCTTCCTGGTAATGGTATCTTAAGCGACTTGAGCGCAAACATTTGTAAATCGGTTGTCAAGCCATTCATCTTCTTAATGTCAGCAACCTAAGACAAAATTAACATTACATACAAAACAAACCATCATCATCATCATCATCATCGTCATAGTCTAAATACAACAATGAATTTACAGTAAAAATCCATATAAACCATTAATCACACACCTTAAGAAGACGTCATAACACATCCAGACCTAACTATAATCCATCAACTACACATAGCATAAAAGTAATATAAGTAATATCCTAAATTCATTAATCTGGTACTCACTCAAACTATGAACAAAATTTCTTAATCATAACTTTTTTTTTACAAAATATTCAGATTTATTATTAGCTTAAGGATAAAAAAAACTATTAAACTAATGCATTATAAAAAAAACCTCCAGAAATTCATCAATCAAACAATCAAATAAAGGCAAACAACATGATTCCCTATGATTAACACACAACAATTAAAAATAAATAAAAACCAAACTACCTCAACGCCATATTTGATTGCGACACCAGCTAGCGTATCAAACTTTGTAACAGTATGTTCAATACAACCGACACCACCATTACCGACACTCGAAGCACCGTCAGCATGTTGCATTGCTGACGTAAGCGAAACACCGTTATACACCTTCGAATTAGATGTTAATTCCATCAATAAACCCTATCTCCTCAACACTTATCGCAATAATATTCCGTTTTTCGCCTTTTCATCCCCAAAATTTCCACTAAACCCTAAATCAGAACCCTAAGAACGTTACTCGATCAATCCGATAAAAAACCTAACGAATTTCAACTAAATTAGAAACAAAGGTGAAGCATACAGAAAGAATTGATTGATGATAGGGGAAAAAGGAAGTAAATCGTGTAGAATCTGATTGATGATAATATTTGTGGATTAGCGTTGCTGCTCCGCCATTGATGAATGCAAACGGAGAATGGAGAGAGTCAAAAGGAATTCACCATTTATAGTTGGTGAGAAAGGTCAACTGCGTATTGTACAAGTGCTGCAGCATAATGTACAACGCGTACAGGTTCAGTGTTTAGACGTGTTAAAAAGTTTTTTTTCTCAGTGTTTTTGTAAGATGACGTGTTTGGATATAGAATATTATCGTATTTATCTGAGTAGAAAAAACTGAAATTATTAAACATTAACGTGTAACAAAGCTTGGCTATCTAGGTGTACGGTAGACCTATACAAGGATTGAACCTATTAATCTTGTTACTAAAGAGATGGTTTATTACTATATCAATTTTCCTTTTATGGTGTCCACTTAATTGTATTTATGTGGTCCTTATAAAATTTAATATATCGGATCTACTAATTTTTTTTAAAAACAAATTACGGTCCAGGGACCACGACCTGCTCTATGTGGGTTCGTCCCTGACTATAGACAAACGATCCACACTAGGAATGTCCAAAAAGCTTCTGGCTCAAAGCTTGCTCAATATGCCTTCGTTTAAAATTAGAAAGCGAGCATAGCTCGCTTGTAACCAGCCGAATTGGCTTGGTTTGGCTCGCTTGTTAGCTTAGCTCGGTTTAGCTTGGATTACCTTTAATATAATTTTTTTTTCATACACATATGATATGTATTACAAAAAAAAACAAACTTATTATTATTTACATGTATTTAGGAATATAACTATCTATAAGATATTTGAGGGTTGGTTACAATGCTAATGAACTTATATTGTATTCCGTTAAAATTTGAAACTTATTTTGTGTTCTGTTGGACTTCATTTTGGCTTGTAATGTAAGTTGAACTTATTTTCGATATGTTCTTTTAAACTTTTGAATAATACGTTAGAGTATTGAATTTTGAAAGTTATATGTTAAAATTTTCTTTTTATATTCAAGCCAAACCAAGCCGAGCTAGCTCAGTTAAAAAACTAATCCGGAGCTCTAGTTTAGATTTTCAGCTCGTTTCAAATTTGGGCCGATTAGATTAGCTTGAGCCCAAGTTTGCACTGGTTCGGCTTAGTTCAGTTCGTGAACCGCCCTAACCCACACAGGCGATCCCAGGCAGGAATGCCATCACCAGTTTTAGAGGGTTGGTTACAATGGTAAATGAACTTATATTGTATTCCGTTGAAATTTGAAACTTATTTTGTGTTTGTTGGACTTCATTTTGGCTTGTAATGTAAGTTGAACTTATTTTCGATATGTTCTTTTAAACTTTTGAATAATACGTTAGAGTATTGAATTTTGAAAGTTATATGTTAAAATTTTCTTTTTATATTCAAGCCAAACCAAGCCGAGCTAGCTCAGTTAAAAACTAACCCGGAGCTCTAGTTTAGATTTTCAGCTCGGTTTCAAATTTGGGCCGATTAGATTAGCTCGACCCCAAGTTTGCACTGGTTCGGCTTAGTTCAACTCGTGAACCGCCCTAACCCACACAGGCGATCCCAGGCAGGAATGCCATCACCAGTTTTAGAGAAAACCCATGATCCAAATGCCTACTATGATAAAACCCTTGAATTGTTATACCCATAACCCAAACGCCCAATATGGTAAAACTCTAAACTTGTAAATAATATTTTATAATAAATAAAACTCTAACGAATGACATTTCCAAGAGAAAATCACATGGAGTCTTCTTCTTTAATATGAAAATGGATATACCTGATAATATATGTGTATGTCAATATTTTTAACAGTTAAGAAGATCTTTAACTAATAAAACGACAATGTTTTCAATAAGATGCTAGTAAACACAATCTATTACAATCAACTAATTTGAAGAAGAAAAAACGATATGTTGAAATTAATCCAATTCTCCGATTGGGGGGATTGGGTTATATTATTATTAATCTATTACAATCAACTAATTTGAAGAAAGAAAAACGATATGTTGAAATTAATCCAATTCTCCGATTGGGGGGATTGGTTAAATTATTAAACATAGGAACTCATTTTGTCTAATTTATACTGTAATAAAAGAAACTATTTGAGTGACACTTGTACTTATATTAGGTTATATCTTATGAATAATTATCATTTTAGTTTAATTTCTTCTAGTTAGTTATAGATAACTCTTCTGTTAAATATTATTTAGTTTAATATCTTATGAATAATTATTATTTAGTTTAATTTTTTCTAATTAATTATATAGATAACTATTCTACTAAATATTATTTTGTTTAATCTATTCTATTTAACTAGAGATAATTATTATTTAGTTTATATTTAATGTATACTTTTCATTTATAATATTATTTATAATCACAGACACCTACTTTTTATTTGTAATATACAAATTTACTCTTATTCTTTTCGATGATGTAATTATCTCTAATAAACTTTAAACTTTTACCATAATATATATAATGCTAGATATAAAATCAAAAAACATTTTGGATGACATCAATAACTTAAGACATAATATAATAATATGTATAATATGTACGTTTTAATAAAATAATTCCAAACAAAATTATAAATATAAATCATTGATTTACTGATAATAACAAAGTCTTAAATTAGATTTATACGAGTTTTTTAATATAATTTATATTTTATCACTCAAATGACTGCTTATTTGCATCTTAAATAACATATTTGACCGCTGTATCTTCTTTTCAATAATCATCTCCGCAATCATCATATCTATCGCGTACCTAGTATATCCATTAGTTTTTTTAAATATAATTTTCTTATTATCTGGTATATAAAATCATATATATTCAAGTTGTTTAATACACGAGGTTTTTTAAGATATAACTTTTTTTTATTATTTGGTAAATAATATTACATTTATTCAGCCCATGTAATACATGTGGTTTTAAAAGTATAACTTTTTTATTATTTGGTATATAAAATTATATTTATTCAACCAGTACAATATGGTTCTCATAGAATATTTTCTATTATTTAATAATTACTATATAAAATTATATTTATTCAACCCGTACAATAAAAGAGGTTTTAAAGATATATTATTTTATTAATTAACATATAAAATTAATTTATTTAACCCGTATAATACACGAGGTTATAATCTAGTAAATGATTATAGTAAAAGGTAAGCTGCTTATATTATTTTATATTAAATGCTTTTGTTAGATAGTCAGATTTTTATATTATTAATACAATAAAAACATGTTGACATGACCAATCATACAATCCAAAACGTTGTTTTAAAATAATAAAATAATATAGAAGTTTGTCCATGAATTAAAAATTTATTTGATAAACGGAATAGGAGAATTCAATCTTTCATTTTAATTAATTAATATATTATTATACATAGCTTATGGCATTCACCTTGGATCTTGCATGTTAATTTGAGTGGGGTCTATATCGAATGGTTATGAGTATACGAGATAAAATGTTAGTGTTAATCAATAAATTTGAAAAAAGCTATTGTTTATCATCTATAAATTTTCAATATTTTCTAAAGTAGTTGTGATTGAACAAAAGAAAAAATATAATAATAAAAGTCGAGTTATGAAACTTATTTTAACGGATTGAGTCGGGTTACTAAAATATATATCTAAGATTTTTTATTCGGTTCGTAAATTCATAGATTTTTATATCTGGTTTACAACTTCACTTTGTTCGAATTTTACGATTTCACCTCACCTTTCAATTATAGCACCGAACAAACTTAAACACAATTACGTATCAGTTACAACAACTAACAAACTTAAACCTAAACACAATCACATAGCGCTTAATAAAGTACAATTTAATGAAAAAAAAAAAAAAATTGAGGCTGTTTTGGATTAAACGGCAGGAGACACTCCAATCTGCTGCCTTTCCAACGGCAATAAGCCTGCGCCAAGCAACACTCTAGCAATGAACAAGTAGACAGTGAAGGTGTTCGAGAGACAGTCTTTTCTTATTTATTATCTTTTTTTTATGTGTATATGGGGGAGGGGGAGGGTTTATAACTGGGGCTGCAAAGGAACCGAACGTTCAGTGAACACTATGTAAGTCGTTAGCCGGGAAGTTCGTCTATGTTCGTGTAACATCCGTAAAAAAAACGGGTTTTCAAAATCCGTTTTTTTATCAGTCAAACATTCAGTTATAAAGTTCATTGCGTATTTATGGTTCACATTAATTTTAAACAATACGTAATTAATAAACATTTTAGAATTTAAAAACTATAATTAATAAATGATAAAAATAAGTGAATAAAAAATAAAATGAGGCTGCCGGGTTTCGAACCCGGGTCGCCCATAACCACAAACTTATACACACACAGCTTTCACCACTCCGCCACACGCACTTGTTGTGAAATTCTGGAACAAAAAAAAACTTAACTAAAAACTCGCGTGTCACCTGTTTGAACCAAGTCTGTAACCGCCGAAACTGATTCAAAATAAACATCAAATTCGGTGGTTGACTCCGAAATCAAGTGAATGTAATTGACGATTAACGTCAGTTATAACCGAAACCTTAAAGCTTTTCATTCAAAACCATGGAAATCGTAACCGAAAAATTAAAATCATGATGAAGACCGCCTCTGCCTATAAATACTATCTACAAACCATTCCAAGCTCACACTTTCAATCTTTCACGAAATCACTCTGCTCAAAACCTTTGTTCTGTTCGCCGGAAGCTAAGTTCCATTCGCCGGAATCCTTGCTGAACCCGCCGGAGTTAGTCACCGGAAAACCGGGCCCCTGTGTTCGGTATGAATTCTTAATCTTTCTGTCAGTTCTATTCGATTTATTTGTTTAAACTCTAAAACAACAGAGCAGTGAAATCAAATGTTTAGCAAATCTGTTTTCAATTCCGAATTTATGAAGAAGATGAACATCGAGTAGTATATGAATATAATTAAAATCGGTATTTTAAACGGGTTAGACACACAGTCCAGCGGTGGACTGTGTGCATTTCATGCTATCGATACCGAGTTCGATTCGTGCACTTAATCGGTTTCCTGTGATATATCTCAATTTTTTTAAAGGCCCCAGAACACCTTCCAGTTAGTATTTAAGTTTAATAAAAACCAGTATTTTAACCGGGTTAGACACACAGTCCAGCGGTGGACTGTGTGCAAAGTTAAAACACAGGTCCCGAGTTCGAATCCTGCTTCTGTAACCGTTCTGGCAATTATCAAAGCTTTTTAAATAGAAACAGAAATGAATTAATCTAATTTGTATATATATAATTAAAAACGAGATTATTTCGGGTTAGACACGTAGCTCAGTTGGTAGAGCTGCGTGCACGTATACGAGAGGTCCCGAGTTCAAACCTCACTCAGCGCATAGAATAAACACAGTCCGACCGGTCAACGGTCAACGGTCAACATGGTCAAAAGTCAACATTTTTTATTCTTTTTTTAATTTATTTAAACAGAAAATTATTTAAAAATACTTAAAAATAAGATTTTTAAAGTTAGAAAATTTCCGTAAACTCACAAAATAAATCTAAAAATCCCAATAAGAGTATGAATTAAAAGTATTAATCTCAAATAAAATCCATTTATTTACCAAATCATTTCGTTATTATTTTAGGTTAGTTTTTCCCTCGTCGATCAAATCCTAATTTTCGTGCGCATTCATCGTCATCAAGGAACGCACCCACTGTGAGTGAATTTTTATAAATTCCCCTTTTTATTCATGTTTTGGGGTGTATCATGTGTCGCTTTAATTATTTCATTTATTCAAACTCGTGCTATTACCATTATATGATCTAAACTCGAGATGTAAATATTGTTTGTTGTGATGTGTGTTTACATTTTGTCAAGTTGCGTGCAAATCATTCATTAGGCCCATCAGGTCCTCGTTGGAGACGGGTTGAGCATCAGGTGCCTCATTGTTCATCATTTGGTGTGTGCTTGTGCATTAATTGAGATTATGTGATTATGTTGTTTGTTGTGATACGTGTTTACATTCTTGTCAAGTTGTGTGCAAATCATGCATTAGGCCCATCAGTTCCTCGTGGGAGACGAGTTGAGCATCAGGTGCCTCATTAGATCGGCTCCGTTTGATTGAGCCTTGATCTCATTGTTCATCATTTTGTGTGTGCTTGTGCATTTATTGATATTATGTGTTTTGTGATTAAATTTACATTTACGTTTATTCATATCTGGTTATGCACAATTTTACTCAAATAACCAACATAACTAATCCTTTCAGATGTTTAAATAAGATTCACTCGCCAACTTTTGTTGACCAAAAACCCTATTTTACACATGATACAGGTGATCCGGTTGAGAAAAGAAACACATAGGATGGCCTAGAAGAATAAACAAGTTAATGCCTTGGAATGAACGTTTAGTTTTGTTTTTCTTTGTTATTGTACTCTAGTTGTAGTTTGAATGAAAATGTATTTGAACATGTTGTGTTTGTATGTTTACTGCAACTTCTTCTTTAAAGAGAAATAATAAATATGAAACTTTATAGTAAATGTCATGGGCTTTAATGAAAACCCAATCATGCCCCGATCACCTTTTCCGCTGCGGGTCGGGGTGTGACAGATTGGTATCAGAGCTTTTGACTATAGGGATATAGGATATGTTATTAGACCCTTAGAGTCTATACTATAGTTGATTAGATTTTAATTGTTTATGTGGTTACATGCAAACTCATGATGTTTATTTGTTTCGTATTTATTACACACACAAATGCATGCAAACACTTCCACTATCCTATTGTGTGATACTTAATGAGTTATACTTGTTGTCAAACATAACATGCTTACATATACATTAATCACGCATATTTCAATGTTCACATATTCAAATCATCCTCATATTTCCTTTATTCAAGATTTTGTCGCATTTTTCATTTTTCAATCTCATCAAAGTGAGTTCTACGATGGGCATGTAGTAACTGTAAGGGTACAAGTACCGGTAGTCGGAACGTCCTGTCTAGGTTGACATTCGTATAAATCCAATATAACAGACCAGTTTGCCTACCTGGGGACTAACGATGAGAGTACGAAGGACCTATTAGGCCAAAGCATACCATACCAAACGTCGTTCGAACTAACCCCACTTTGAGGTGTCATCGTGTCCACACCTGGATGCACTCCGAATTTCATACGTTACATTCATATTTCTCGATTTTCTCCGGGTTTTAGTGTACGTTAGCAGGCTAACACATGCGAACCATATGAAAGACCCGGTAATCATGGGGGCCCACATGATTACGAAGGTGAAGTATGGCGGCATGCAAGGTTCAATTACGAGCAAAGCCCAAGACATCCTATGGATGTAGTAAATTTATTTTTTTTTATTTGTTTTATGAATGTTCATTTCTAAATACGACACATGACCCCTAAAACGTCAAACTCATACTCTTGATACGTATTCCTTGTAGATGTCTTCTAGTCTCTCTCGTAGAAAAATGAGATCAGGAAAAACCCGCGAGCGCATGGCTGCCCAAATCGCTCAACAAATGGCTGCCGTAATACCCAACATCGTAGTTCAAGTTCAACAAGCCCTTACCGCTAATCCCGTCAACCCAATCAATCAAGAAGATCAAAATGTTGTCAACCCTCCCCCAAATACCACTAAATGCACCTTCAAGCATTTCAAATCCTGCGACCCTCCAAAATATGAAGGGACTGAAGGTGTCACCGCTCTCCTCCATTGGTTTGAGGAGATGGAAAACACTTTTCTCAATTGCGACTGCACCGATGATCGCAAGGTGCGATATGCTACCGGTCGTTTGTTTGGAGTAGCACTTACATAGTGGAATACAGAGAAGGCCAAGCGAGGTACTGGGAATGCTATGACTTTGACTTGGGAAGAGTTGAAGGAAATCATGACAAGACGTTTCTGTCCAAGAAGCAAAATCAAGAAATTGGAAGATGAGTTCTATTCTTTGAAACAAAAGGAGGGCGACCACACCACATACAACAAGAGATTCCTTGAGTTAAATCAGATGGTCCCCAACTTGTTCACTCCCCTCTACCGTTTGATCGAGCACTACATTCGAGGTCTTCCTTAAAAAGTTCAAGACCCTGTAATAAGTACCATACCTACAACTTTGGAAGCAGCAATGGAGTTAGCTACAGAGCTCACCGAAAACCGCATACGGAATAAAGATTTCACGGAGGAGAAGAAGAAGGATAAAGCGTCAACCGAAACCCCAAACTCCACCCAAACCGAATCCTCTTCTCAACCCACTTCTAAGAGAAAACGAGATGGGCAAATTTTCGCTGTCACCCAACACAATAAACCAGCTTCACAAGCCGTACCCCTCCAAGCAATCCCAATCACTCAAGTAGCACCCAACTCTACTTACCCAAATAAGAAACCTTACATTGGACCTCACCCTCAATGCAACACACTGTTTTTATCACCATCCATCTACCGTACCTTGTCGACTGTGTGCAAATTGTGGGCGTTATGGTCATTGGAGCAAAACTTGTCGTGCCCCTCAAAACCAAGCCTCACCCCCTACTCAAAACATGATCCAAACATATCAACAACCACAATACCCCATGTTTCCATATGTTCGAGCTTGTTTTAATTGTGGCGACCCTACCCATTTTAGAAACACGTGCCCTCGATTGGTTAACATCATAAACGCCCAAGCTCAAGCAAACCCAGTTAACCAAGCAAATCAAGCAAACCCAGCTCCACCACCAGCAAGAGGAGGAGCTTACAACATCAACGCTAATCCTATTGAAGATAATAACGGCCCAAACGAACCACCCAACTAGCTTTCCCTCACCAAGAATCAAGACTCAACTCCAACCGTTTAGTTTTTATGTTTTCTTATGTTATCTCAATCTTTACGTATCTCAGTTATAAATTGGAAATTTATGTATCCAAGAATCTTAATGCGAATTACTATTTCAGTTTTGTTATCATCATACATCTCGACGTATCTCGATCTCATCATTTGAAGAAGTTGGGTTGTGTCTCACTTTTACATAGACTGACCCCTTCATCATAACAAACGAGAGAGGTACTGTCATCATTCAGTCATGTATCCTTTCAGATTTGAGACTCAAACTTTGGCTGTTGTGTTTGTTTTGTAAATTTTAGAGTCACATAGAACTAATTATAACTTACTGACAAAGCCAATGAAAATTTGACAAGAATATGGTGGATACGCCGCTGGTACTTCCTATATATAAGTATTCTTGTCAAAGGATCAAAAGCATTGTCAGGCGGTTATGAGAAGTTCCGTGTAGGTTTTAATATCGTCATGGTTGAAGTTTTTGTTTTTTATGATATAACCTTATTTTCTCCAACGTATCAATTCCCTCAAAACTCTCATGCGTGAGATCATACCTAGTCAATCAACTCTGTTTATCCATGTTCCGCATTTTCATACTTTAGGCATCAAAAAGCGATTCCTGTAGCAGGGTATTCAACCCTTACTAGGAACGTTACCGCCTCAAATAAAATTTAAACTCTCACCCTCTTCTAATTATGTAATCGTCAAAATTAAAACATCCTCCCTTCAAGTCAAATATACCACTACTACTTAAATTTCGGGAGGAAATTTCTAAAAGTAGGGATACTGTAACATCCGTAAAAAAAACGGGTTTTCAAAATCCGTTTTTTTATCAGTCAAACATTCAGTTATAAAGTTCGTTGCGTATTTATGGTTCACATTAATTTTAAACAATACGTAATTAATAAACATTTTAGAATTTAAAAACTATAATTAATAAATGATAAAAATAAGTGAATAAAAAATAAAATGAGGCTGCCGGGTTTCGAACCCGGGTCGCCCATAACCACAAACTTATACACACACAGCTTTCACCACTCCGCCACACGCACTTGTTGTGAAATTCTGGAACAAAAAAAAACTTAACTAAAAACTCGCGTGTCACCTGTTTGAACCAAGTCTGTAACCGCCGAAACTGATTCAAAATAAACATCAAATTCGGTGGTTGACTCCGAAATCAAGTGAATGTAATTGACGATTAACGTCAGTTATAACCGAAACCTTAAAGCTTTTCATTCAAAACCATGGAAATCGTAACCGAAAAATTAAAATCATGATGAAGACCGCCTCTGCCTATAAATACTATCTACAAACCATTCCAAGCTCACACTTTCAATCTTTCACGAAATCACTCTGCTCAAAACCTTTGTTCTGTTCGCCGGAAGCTAAGTTCCATTCGCCGGAATCCTTGCTGAACCCGCCGGAGTTAGTCACCGGAAAACCGGGCCCCTGTGTTCGGTATGAATTCTTAATCTTTCTGTCAGTTCTATTCGATTTATTTGTTTAAACTCTAAAACAACAGAGCAGTGAAATCAAATGTTTAGCAAATCTGTTTTCAATTCCGAATTTATGAAGAAGATGAACATCGAGTAGTATATGAATATAATTAAAATCGGTATTTTAAACGGGTTAGACACACAGTCCAGCGGTGGACTGTGTGCATTTCATGCTATCGATACCGAGTTCGATTCGTGCACTTAATCGGTTTCCTGTGATAAATCTCAATTTTTTTAAAGGCCCCAGAACACCTTCCAGTTAGTATTTAAGTTTAATAAAAACCAGTATTTTAACCGGGTTAGACACACAGTCCAGCGGTGGACTGTGTGCAAAGTTAAAACACAGGTCCCGAGTTCGAATCCTGCTTCTGTAACCGTTCTGGCAATTATCAAAGCTTTTTAAATAGAAACAGAAATGAATTAATCTAATTTGTATATATATAATTAAAAACGAGATTATTTCGGGTTAGACACGTAGCTCAGTTGGTAGAGCTGCGTGCACGTATACGAGAGGTCCCGAGTTCAAACCTCACTCAGCGCATAGAATAAACACAGTCCGACCGGTCAACGGTCAACATGGTCAAAAGTCAACATTTTTTATTCTTTTTTTTAATTTATTTAAACAGAAAATTATTTAAAAATACTTAAAAATAAGATTTTTAAAGTTAGAAAATTTCCGTAAACTCACAAAATAAATCTAAAAATCCCAATAAGAGTATGAATTAAAAGTATTAATCTCAAATAAAATCCATTTATTTACCAAATCATTTCGTTATTATTTTAGGTTAGTTTTTCCCTCGTCGATCAAATCCTAATTTTCGTGCGCATTCATCGTCATCAAGGAACGCACCCACTGTGAGTGAATTCTTATAAATTCCCCTTTTTATTCATGTTTTGGGGTGTATCATGTGTCGCTTTAATTATTTCATTTATTCAAACTCGTGCTATTACCATTATATGATCTAAACTCGAGATGTAAATATTGTTTGTTGTGATGTGTGTTTACATTTTGTCAAGTTGCGTGCAAATCATTCATTAGGCCCATCAGGTCCTCGTTGGAGACGGGTTGAGCATCAGGTGCCTCATTGTTCATCATTTGGTGTGTGCTTGTGCATTAATTGAGATTATGTGATTATGTTGTTTGTTGTGATACGTGTTTACATTCTTGTCAAGTTGTGTGCAAATCATGCATTAGGCCCATCAGTTCCTCGTGGGAGACGAGTTGAGCATCAGGTGCCTCATTAGATCGGCTCCGTTTGATTGTGCCTTGATCTCATTGTTCATCATTTTGTGTGTGCTTGTGCATTTATTGATATTATGTGTTTTGTGATTAAATTTACATTTACGTTTATTCATATCTGGTTATGCACAATTTTACTCAAATAACCAACATAACTAATCCTTTCAGATGTTTAAATAAGATTCACTCGCCAACTTTTGTTGACCAAAAACCCTATTTTACACATGATACAGCTGATCCGGTTGAGAAAAGAAACACATAGGATGGCCTAGAAGAATAAACAAGTTAATGCCTTGGAATGAACGTTTAGTTTTGTTTTTCTTTGTTATTGTACTCTAGTTGTAGTTTGAATGAAAATGTATTTGAACATGTTGTGTTTGTATGTTTACTGTAACTTCTTCTTTAAAGAGAAATAATAAATATGAAACTTTATAGTAAATGTCATGGGCTTTAATGAAAAACCAATCATGCCCCGATCACCTTTTCCGCTGCGGGTCGGGGTGTGACAGTTCGTTTATTTAATAAATGAACGAGCACAGACAAGAACTGTCGTTTGTTTAATAAAGAACATGAACATAGGCCTCGTTCATTCGTTTATGTTCGTGAACGTTTGGTAATGTGTTCGTTTGTGAACGATAGTTTATTAACGTTTTTAGTTTTTATATTTTATTTAAATACTTCGAAATTCCAATAAACAAAAGTATTTAATAGATACCAGTGTAGGGTTAGGATAAAAGGAAAATCTATACGAGTTGTAGAACTTAGAGAATTCGGCCTTACGAACGGTTTTTTAAAAAAAACTTTTTACCAAAAATCATAAAAAATCAACTTTTCTAAAAAAAACTTGTTTTTTTTTCATTTACGGCAGACGTAAATGTTGTAATGCTTATGTCATTACCTTTTTACAGCTACTGTAAGGGGCCGAAAAACGTCACTTTGATAAAAAAAATTTACGGCAGTCTTTCTAAACATTTTCATCTAGGGTGTGAAAAAAATAGGGGCAAAACTCGCACGGAATGCCGAGTTCTCTAAGTTCTCACAACTCGGAGTGATTTTCCCTTGATCTTGATCATACCAGTGTATAATATATTTTGTTGATGAACAGATGTTTGTATTCGTCTACTTTCATTTGTATCCATATATTAGTTTGTGTTCATAAATGTTCATTTGCGTTCGTTACTTAAACTAACACGAACATGTACATTTTCATAATGAATGAAAACAAACAAAAAATCTTGTTCAGTAAATATTTATGAGCAATTCATAAACACATATATTTCCTTAATAAACGAACACCTATTCGTTTGAAGCCGTATTAAGAATGTCAATCATTTGATTGGAAGGGTTTAGGTTATTAAGCTAGATGATTATTGGGTTAACTTCTTAATATTAATATTAGTGATTGGGTTAAATGATAATTGATTTTGTTTGATGGATTTAAAAAGATTAATCGTCAAATACTCCAATCAAGTAATTATTTTATAATAGTTTTATATTTGTTAAATATAACAATAACAACTTTCTATTTTATAATAATTTTATATTTGTTAAATATAACAATAACAACTGAGAAAGGTTTTTCACTGTAACGATTGTCACACATTCCTTTTATTTATTTTTTTTGTCTTTTATATTCTTCTTTTCTAGTTTTAGTTTTTTTTCTTTTTCTATCATTAACTTTATGTATTGTCACTTACACATGTTAGCTTTATAAAAATTTTATAAAATGTCATTTTGACCCTCTTGATTATACGTGTTTATTTTTATATATGTTTTCGGTTGGTCTACGTTATGTTTCAACACTGTTGCAATGACACCCTTACCCCCTATTTTCAAAACTTTGCTGCCTTACCGCCCTACGAAATTACTTATTTACCCCTGGACCTAATTTATGTCAAAGTCAACCGACACCCACAAACGATCACATGGTAAAATGGTCATTTCCCTTTTTTAGTCTATTGTTTTTACACCACTCCATATTTACACCCTGTGCTTTACCTCCACTAACATGTTTATCCCATGTCTTAAACTCGTCTTCTTCGACGATTTTCCGATCACTACGGCGATATTCGATCACCGGCCACCATAGAATCTTCGGATCTGTTATGTTCAACGGATTTTGTTTTCTAGCTATCTGAACTACAAAGAAATACTCAACTAAATTAATTGCAGCCAACTAGTGATGAATCTTCCAACATAATAAATAAACAGTAAACAATCTATTAGCAAGCTTTTTCACAATCAGTTTTTTTAACTGCATTCCCACAAGAGATAACATAAAAAACTAGTTTTTTTTAACCTGTGCTTTAGGGTATGTTTGGCTAAGCTTTTTAAAACAACTTATTGACTTATTGGTTTTTTCAAAAAGCTAATAACAAAGCCAATAAGTCAAAATAATGTTTGGATAAAGGAAAATAACTTTTCAAAATAATTTTTTGGCTAAGGTGGAAAAGTCATTATAAAAAGCTAGGATATCCTGACTTTTCAAAACTTTTTGGTTTATTGGCTTTTCCCACCACATAAGCTAATCCAAACATTTTTTTAAAAACTACTTTTCAAAAAGTCATAAGTCAGTACGCCCTTTTAACATGTGAGCAGCCTCAGCCTCGATTGGAGCTCCTGGTCATTAAGCACTTCGCTTTGTTCATCCCCCTGCGAATTGGAATTAGCTTCAATGACAACCGCCCATCGCTGCAGTAGAAGACCGATGGTCCTCATTTGGGCCTAAATTCAGGTTAACGAAGCGATTTGGTTGAGCGGCGCATGAAAACTCATCTATGTTCTTCACTGGATTGTGCGATTTAGGGGAAATCACTAGTGTAGGGACCAAATTTAGTGTGGTGACGAGGTTGGTTTTGTGTTTTGTATGGTGGTGGAGGTGAAGGATATGGTGACGAGGTTGGTTTTATTATAGCAGGAGGGGTAAATAAGTAATTTTGTAAAAAAAACTAACGTACATTGGATGACAGATGATGGAGGGTCCAACATTGATTCAATTAGGAAATGTCAGAGGGTAAGACAACAAGATTTTGAAAATAGGGGTAAGTGTATCAGCGCCCTTAAACCTCAGGGGGTAAAATTGCAGTTTACTCTAAAAATTACTATTTTCTTACGTTCTTTATTTAAATATATTTCTTTATAAATCCAAGTTGGTTTACGTTTAAACGTAAATTTTTCTAGGTAATGATTGAGGTGAAATGTAATACGTTTTCGTGTTTATTTTATGTATGTTTTTAGTTGGTCAACGTTTTGATGTAAGTTCATATATTTGACGATATAAATTTGAGTTACTTTAGGTTTTGACGCCCCCACAACTTGGTTTATATTTATAAAAAATGTAACTCTATTTAGGTATCGTTGGTTATAAATATATATATATATAATATATATATATATATATATATATATATATATATATATATATGTAAATGAGAACACTTTCATGAGTTGTACCATCTTGATTTTTGAAGTTCAATAATCTGGATTTCCATTATATACCATTCTTTCTTTTTGGAGATGTTCTAAAAGATCAGAATAAATGAGCTGAACGCGTAAGCTTTATCAATATAATAGAGAGGTGTTCGTGTAATACGACGGGAAACATAAATACTGTAAGAGTGTGCATTATTCGGTTAGTTTGGTTATTATTCTCAATCAAAATTGAAGTCATTTTTAGTATATTTTATTAACCAACTGGTTTTCGGTTAATCAGTTTGGTTTATTCAATTATATTGATGGTTTTTTATTTGATTTGTTTAATTTCGGTTAATAGCCAAAACCAATTTTGCTTAAAAATACATGAAAGTGATGTATAAATATATACAATAGAAGTATAAAATATGAAATACATGAACTGAAGGTATGAAAGCTATAATTATGAAAATACCAATGATTCGGTTAAGTTCGGTTCCTTTTGGTTAAATAAGGCTACAAATAAAATCGATAACGGTTTTGGTTCATTCGGGTTTCTGTCAATCGGTTGTTTTGCCTGTTTTCGGTTAACGATTCATCTATTTGCTAATCACGTAACACATCAATTTTTTTAATTAAATGAACTATAGCAATGTTATACTAAAATTAAACAGAATAAATACTCATGGTGTATTGTTTTTATTTATTAATGCACAAAAGTTATTTTTTTTTGCTAAATCTAGTTATTGAATAGTGTTTTAGTCTTCTTATCCACTTATTTAAATATTATTTAAAAAATAAAACAAAATATTTTTAAATTTCTATTATTATTTTTATTATTTCTTAACCCCCTACCAAACTACCGTCATCACCAACCCCAAAGCACCTATCGACCACCACAACCCACAACCAGCACTGTACCTACCACAACCCAACCAACCCAAATCATCACCACACCCCACCATCACTACCGCACCCACCACAAACCACCATCACCGTCGCCGAAACCCTAACCTGCAAACACCTCCCTTTCACTAACCAACCCCCTTGAAATCCTACCTAACCTCCGACAACCCAACACCTTATATTCCACCGCAGACCTTCACAACCACCACCCGAATCGCAGTGCAAACCATCGAGTCACTCACCTTAGATCCACCACAACAAGTTAAACAACCTAGTTGTCACTACAATTGCATCTACAACTAGAACCTCCATCACACCTAAAACCCGGTCCACCATCATCTCACAACCCACACCACTAAAACCCAACCCCTAACCACCACTGCACATGGAACCTCGTCCACCATCATCTCACAACACTGGACCCAACCCCAACCCTAACCACCACCACACCTAAAACCTCATCCACCATAATAATATTAAAACCTCATCCACCATAATAATATTTTAGATTTGTGAAGAGCAAAAGGGTTATGATGGTTGACGTCTTGAAGCACATATATATACATACATACATATGATGAGGATCTGTTAGGAACCACCCTTCATTGCGAGAAGTACGGAAACACAACCAAAACTACTTAAAAAACTTAAAAACACACAAAATTCTTTTTTAAAATTTCCATTATAAATCGCAACATTTTATTTATAAAAAATGATTTTTTAATCCGAATAACAATTACTAATCATATTTCATATTTCTTTAATAAAAATTACTGATGTACATGTACGTGTTTCATATTTTTTGACAACACCTATACAATTTCCCTTCCATCTACACTACCATCCATGATACATTTACCAATATTATACAATTTCATTTCCATCTACACTATCATCCGTAATACATTGCGATATGTATAATATTTCAAACTATGCACATGTGCATCACCAACCTTCATACCATACTAAACAATATATTACATTATAAACAGATAAATAATACCAACTATCAATCATTAGATAAAATAACCAAAATAAGCATATTTGCATACAGATAACATCATTTAGAAAGTGACGTACATGTGCATACATTCCCAACAGTATCATTAAATAACAAACAACCTTTTCTAATTCTTTTATTAACCATCACGTCATCATCCTCCATAGATCTGACATTTTTTTGTACCCTTTATTAATATATTTCAAAACAAAAGTTACCTTCTTTACTTTTTTTTTCATTTATAAATCTATAATAATAGACAACCCATAAGATAACCAAACATACAAACTTAATGCATATGTGAATTAACATTAATTCTCTCATTACTATATAAACGATGCACATGTACATTAATATGAATGACCTTAGTGATTTTATAAAAATATTTATAAGGTTTGAATTTTATAAAATGTGGACGGAGGAGAAATTGTATAATACTGGTAATATATTATGGATGATAGTAATTATATAGGAGTTGTCAAGACATATGCAGCAGTAATTGTTATATATAAAAAAAATCAATTTTTTTATAAATAAAATGGTGGGATTTTTAATGGAAACTAAAAAAATGTGGTTTTAAGCTTATTTAAGTAGTTTTGATTGTGTTCACACTAGTTCCATGGTTCTTGCATAATGGTGGTTCTCGTATGAACCTGCATGAACCCTACCCTAGGGGAAGGTTCTATGCAGAACATTAAATATTGCGAGAACACATAGAACAAAATGAATAACCAATTTTTTAATCCTAAAAGTAAATAAAAATGTTACAAGTGTAAATTTATTGTTTCTTACACTAGAATTAAAAACAAAATAAAGAAATTTTTTAGTTTTTATATAACCTACACATATGTAGGTTAAATTACCTAAATCTATGTGTAGATATATGGGTTTTATGTATATATAATACACATATGAATATAAAAAACATAAAATTAAGAGTTAAATGCATGTTGGTCCATGTGGTTTGCAAATATCACAAACTTGTCGCAATAGTTCAATAGTTACACACTGCACCTAGTGGTTGTAATTTTTTGCACTCGTGTGGTCCTTATCACTAACCTATGTTCAATAATTAACTCAGAAACTTAACATAGGTTGGTGATAAGGATCAAACGAATGCAAAAATTACAACCACTAAGACCAAGTGGGTAATTATCAAACCACTGGGACCAAGTCTGCAATATTTACAAACCATAGGGACCAACCAGACATTTATCTCTAAAATTTAAAATATATTACTCTCGCAATAATTAGTTTTCTGTAATATCTTCATCCTATATATATATAGGAGTTAAATGCCATTTAATCCCTAAGGTTTGAGCCATTTTGGCAGTTTAGTTCAAAGGTTTTATTTTTCACCTATGGGTCCAAAAAGGTTTAACCATTGCCATTTTAGTCCATTAGATCAACTTCATCCATTATTTTTGTTAACGCGAAGGGCAATTTGGTCATTTTATATGGCCGAATTGCCCTTCTAGTTAACAGAATTACACATAAAATGACCGAACTGCCCTTCTCGTTAATAGAAAAAGTGGATGAAATTAACCCAGTTGACTAAAATGGCAACGGTGAAACTTTTTTAGACCCAAGACGAAAAATGAAACCTTTGGATTAAACTGCAAAATGACCCAAACACAAGGACTAAAATGACATTTAACTCTATGTAGTGAGGAATCAAATGAAAACTCCTTTTAACCGAGAACTCGAAAACTCCTAAAAAACACCATTTTTTTTAATCTTTTGGGTTATTGAATTTAATAATCCTAAGTTTCACATTTTAGCTAATAATAATCCCAACTTTAAAAATTCTCTCAAACAATCCCAACTTGTAAGAATTTGGCCTCTATTGATCATTTTCTAACGAGGTGCACGTAAATCAATTAAGGAGTTTGCAGTGCACTTGAATCTATTGAGAATACCAAATTCTTACATGTTAGAAAAAGATCAATGGGGGCCAATTTTTTACAAGTTGGGATTGTTTGAAAGAATATTTAAAATTGGGATTATTATCGCTAAGAGGTGAAACTTAGGATTATTAAAATCCAATAACCCTAATTTTTTTTGAACATTTTTTGCCTGTAAATATAGCATTTTTAAGATACAAAAAAGACTTTAAAAAATAACATTACACATGTGCAACACTACGAAAAACCTAAAACACCCAGCCCCCAAAACCGAACATCACAAATTCCCGTCACATAAACACCCCTTCATAACTCGTGATGTTCCTTAATGCTCATTTTCACAGCTACGTAATGCTTTCTCAAAATTCAAATATGCCTCTTCAATGTATTTTTTATCCACATTTCCATATTCAAAGTCGTTGCATTGAAAACGTATAGGAACGACATCCTAGCAATTGGTGGGAGGGTAAACCCATTATAATTAGTCTATTACATTTGCAAATTATTAGTTATTACATTGCAATTATTTTTTTGTAACTTTCAATTTCATCCCCAATACTATTAATAACATACGTTTTTAACCCATTTAATTATTATTTAATTTAATCTTCTTTAACTTGTGCCAGTTAACTTTTAAAAATAACTGAATACAATTGTGTAAAATTTTGTTCTTCACACTTCGATATAAATTTGTTAAAAACGAAGTTGTATTCAAAATATAGTTGGTATATAAGTGTTGACAACCGACGAAAACTGAATTGATTCCAACCGAACAATATCGGTACCGGTATCATCAAACCAGAACCAGTATTAGTTTCTAGGTTTTCGATCAATGTAAAATACGTGTCTAACATGTCCTGGTACTGTATCGGTTATCGAATCAAACCGATACCGACAGAATTCCATTCACATTCCTTTTTTTCATGAAGTCCCCAAAATCCAATTCTTTTCAGTTTTACCTTCTTAGCTAATTATTTTGTTGACCTTGACTTTAATTTTGACCTGCTTTTTCAATGGTTTTGCATCCGAGTCGGCGAACTTGCATTCTTCACAAGGATCATCACGAAAAGAAACATTTAGAGTTGGTGCATGCTTACTTTCAATTTCTTATTAGATCCCCAGTAGTGTAAGTACCCAGATTGGTTAAGTTCGTTAGTCCTGCTTACACCTAGACCTTTAGACCACTAAAACTTACAATTAGACCCCTAATCTCAATTTGAACTCCCACTTAAGGATTTGTGTTAGATTACTAGATGAAGCTTCTACTTATTAGGGTTTTATATCAACTGTTTTAGAATTTCAATGAATGTACAAAAATACCCCTATAAGGAAGCCTTCACAATTGTTATGTACGGAATAAACCCAAATTCAAGAGCGATTGAACCCGACCCGAATCATATACTGGACTAATAATAATAATATAATAGCAGACTTGTTTAGAAAAGAAAAAAGAGTGTTAAAAAAGGACTTTAGGTCTTACCTGAACACAGGAAATGCCTTTGCAGGGTCATCGTTGACCACACTCGTGTACAATAACATCACAAACTCCAATTTGAGAATATATCCACTACATGCCAATCTTCACATCAACCTCATCTTTGGTATTTTATTAGCATCTCCACAAGGATTCAAGAACAAAAGCACGGATCAGTAGTAGGTTGACTATGAGGCTCACCCTTGACAGCGTATGGACTATGGACCGCTTCAGTAATAAACATAACACGGGCCGTGCAACTAACCAGTAGTATACAACATGATTCATAACCATCTACTATGTAGCAAGCATGCACAAGAAGACCAATGTTTTGAAGCAGATGGGAGGGACGATATATGAACACGAGTTAAGGAATTCATGTTACTAGCAAATAAAAGTTTTGAGCCTTGTCATTTTTGACAATAAATGACCAAAAGCAGAAACAAAAGCATAAAAGCACACGCAACTTTCTTTCAAAAAGATCTTGTGACCATACGTTCATTGATACTTTTGTGAGTAAAATGTCATTTCCGTCCCTGAGGTTTGGCCACTTTTGCGACTTTCGTCAAAAGGTTTGTTTTCCTAGATGTCAAAAGGTTTGTTTTCCTGGATCTCGATCCAAAAGTTTGAAATCTTGCAATTTTCATCTAATTCGTTAACTCTATCCATTTTCTCCAATCTCCGTTAAATGAGGAGCATTTATATCTTTTTCGTCTTTTTTTATAAAATAAAAAACACAAAAAAATTATGATCCACCTCTGTTGACTTTCTCCTTACCCAACCCTTTGGTCATCACAAAAAAAGGTCAAAAAAGATGAAAATACCCCTAACTTAACGTTGAAAATGGATGGAGTTAACGAGTTGGATGAAAATGGCAAGATTATAAACCTTATGGACCCAGATGCGAAAAAAAACAAACCTTTGGAAGAAAGTCGCAAAAGTAGCCAAACCTCGGGACATAAATAGAATTTTACTCTACGTTTTTTTTTGCTAGAATAAAAAGATCTTGGTTTTCTCTCCTTAGGTCAACTTTTTTATTTCGTGAAAAAAAATTAAGTCCCAACATAAAATTTAAAATAATCTCGAAAATATACATTACAAAAATCTCATACAGACCTTTAAAATGTACATATATCAGATATAAATGAAATGTAATTTCATTTATAATTTACATGAATAAGCAAAAGATAAATATTGACTTGTCTTAACAAGCAGCCATAAAAGCAAGCAGGTAGAATAACATCATCATATTCATTGTCCAAACGTGAAATGACAAGGAAAGATAAAATGGTAATATTAAAAAAACAAAAACAAATATGAACAGGAATATATTAAAAAAAGATTTAAAAACCAAGAACATTAAAGGTGTTTCCGATTTCTATTTCAGCCCAAGTAAGAATCTGGCTAAGAGAATAAGTAACTCACTTCGTTCGTTAAAAAGATAAATGACCCATCTAGTTTACATTTACATTATAGTTGAAAGAAGAATATGATATGAGTGATGTGGCTTACGCTCTATGTGCCTGGAAAGAAGCATTTGCCAAGAGAAAACTACAATATCCAATCCTGCAAACGCCATCTTCACAACTCTACCAGATACGGAAAAAACTCGCACCAAATCTTCCACCTACAAATAAAAAGAAAAATACAATATAAGAGATACTGAGCAGGCTGTGTAAAACGTTTCTTCTAAAAAGAATGAAGTTCTAACTGACAACTTACTTAAGATGGTCTCCAAGAATTAAGAGATGGCATCAACGGCGACCCACTATGGCCTGAAAACATATAATTAAGAAGCAACTTTTAGCTTGCCGGTCATGATTTACGAGGTTTCAAGCATGATGAACGAAAAAACACTGCTTAAAATTCGGATCACCTGGAACTTGAGCTCCAGCGGAAACTATATTCTGTCCCACAGGTTGAAACCTGACATTATTTGCTGGGGGTCTCTCCATGGGTGTTCGAAAATAACCTGCCACAGTAATAAAAACATTACAAACTCAAGTGGTAACAAAGAAAATAAACTTCAGTCAATGTATTAAAAACTAGTTTTTAAGTAATTCTTCTTTGTTATGACCTTTTGCTCAACAACCTTAACTTCCTGCACATAAAAATGTGACTTGACCAGCTTTTCAAACTAAAAGTACGTCATGTTAATTTATGATAAAATTATTTAAATGTCAATAAAAAAAGTTAGAGCGTACTGGCTATGACCTCTTTTACATATATGCTTAAAAAAGGCCAAGTCATGTAATCATCCCCTACGCACGTTAAGCTTTTAGCTCCATAAAAAAGGATGCGAAGTGGCAACCCTTGCAAGCAGCATAACATCATCATCGTACTCAGTAACTCCCACTAATACCAAAGCTAAGGTAGGGTCTGAGGAGGGTAAGATGCAGACAGCCTTACCTCTACCCATAGGAATAGAGAGGCTGCTTCCAGTGAGACCCCGGTTCGATAGTAGTTTTGCATCAAGCCTTGAACATAAGGCACATAACACTCAACAATAGGGAAAGGCCGATTAGTGCATGTACCCTTTTGTCTTTTGGCTATCAACGCACCACATGATGCATGATTAACCGTCCGCCGCTTTAACGTTATTAACCATTAAGCATAGGCAATACTAAACGTATATTAAAAACATTGCCAGACGCAGAGTATTAACTATTAAGCATCAAGTATGCACCTACTAGAGAACAAAATTCAAGCAGTTAATATACCTAATTTCCAAAGCAACTGTTAAAGCAAAATTTTATACCTTCCTGAGCAAAAAGAGGGGCTGCAGATACTGATGCCCGTCCATTATTCATCCATGCACCACGCTGACTATCAGATGGTTTTGTTAATCCATACAAAGGTAATGGATGCTGCATCATTCCAGGATTAGGATATTGATATTGACCAACAGCAGTCTGATTCAGCATGGGAGTCTGGAATGTTCTTGTAGGCAAAGGTGCGCTTCCAGTTTGGTACTGTTGCTTTGATTGAGAACCTTGAAGATTTGTATATGTTTCATGTCCGTATTCTGCAGTCCTCGAAGAGCTAAATCCAGAAGGTTCACGTGAATTGGCGGGTACAGCTGGCAGAAAGGAAGAGGTTGCTGAGAGAACATTTCAGGCCTCACTGCGGAATCAACATGAGCCCAAGACGAGAGTTCAAAGGTACCTGTACAAATTGGTTCTCAAACATATATTATTATTTATTTAATGTGAAGTCTTCATATACCACAATTAGGGCTGCAAATGAACTGAACTTTCAGCCAACAATTCATGAGCCGGCGGCGGGAAGTTCGTCTATGTTCGTTCGTTTAATAAATGAAGGAATTAAACAGCGAACAACGAACACGGACAAAAAAGCTTCGTTCGTTTAGTTAAATGAACGAACATGAACAGAAGCTGTTTGCGTTCATTTATGTTCGTGAACGTTTGGTAATGCGTTCGTTTGTGTTTGATAGTTAATTAGGGTTTTAATTTCTATATTTATTTCTGTTATTCTTTTATTTATTTGAGGTAACTGTGACAAAGAAACCCTATTCCAGTGTTCCGAAGTTCATTAGTATATTTTGAGTGGATCTTCTTAATGTTTATGTTCATGAACGCTTGTTTGCGTTCGTTTCTGTTCATGAACGTTTTATTATGTTCATTTCCATTCATGAACGCTTGTTTGTGTTCGTTTGTATTCATGAACGTCCGTTTCTGTTTGTGTGTGTTCACGAACGTTTGTTTGCGTTTGTTTGTGTTTGGTACCTAAATTTAACAAACGAACACGAACATAAAATCTCGTTCGGTAAGCGTTCATGAACTGTTCGTGAACACAAATATTTCCTTAACAAACGAACACGAAAAATGCCTTGTTCGTGTTCGTTCGGATCATTTGCAGCCCTAACCACAATATCATGGATGCCATAGTTAAGTCTTACATTGGATGGCAAAGGGGGCATTGATGGTTGAGAAAACGACATCTGAGGTGGACCCGCATGAAAAGGATACGCTTGTGATGGAGGTTCGGGTGGAGGAGGTGGTGGTGGCGGTGGAGGTGATGGGGTTGATGGAGGTGGTGGAACCATAAGTGGTGACAAAGGTGGCGGTGGTGAAGACGGCAAGGGGGGAGTTGGAGGGGGAGAATCAGGCGGCAGTGGGGTGAACCTTGACGAAGAGGGGACACCTCATTGGAATTATTAGAAGACGTATCCATTGTCCTATTAGAGCCTTCATCCTCTTGAATAGCCTTAAAAGAGCCATACCTGTCGAGAACTTTTCGTCTTTTGGATGTCCAGACACATCTTCCATTTCCATTTCAAGTTCACCATCCACATCCTCCAAGATGCAGTGGCGTCTCTCATTTGAAGTTACTGAACATGTTTCAAGCTCTCCTGCAGCAAGGTTTAGCTCTAGTGTTGATTTACATATACCTTCTTTATGTCAAAAGTTAAGAATGTCATCTTCATCTTCTTCTTCAAAGACATTAGATGACAAAAGTCCAGGCAATTGAAACGTTGCATTGCTGAAAAATGTCAGAAGAACAATATTATTATAAAAATAAACTTCTATGCATTTTTCAATTCTATAAAGCACATTGGGCGCAATTAAAGATTACACACCTCCCATATTCATCAACAAGCATGCCCTCCATCTCTCTAATAGGATCATCGACAGCCCGTTCTGACCGAGATGGGCGCTTGGAGACCGAAACAGCAGAAGTATTATTGTTTGAAGAGCCGATGTCCTCTATATAGCTTCGAAGTAAAGTATCAGGTAAAATTTTCCTCTCAAGCCACAATTTGAGAACTACAAAATATGTTTAAACTCAAATTCTGCTCAGAAAGTTATAAGCCAGCTAATAATCTGAAATTAAAAAAAAAGAGAAAAGAAAAAGAGAACCCACCTTTAGACATTGACGACGATTCTCCCGAGCACTAGCACCTGGTGGAGCAGCAGCACCTAAAAGCCGAGGCAATGATGCTTGAACTGTAGGAATATAAGAGGCTCCAGCAATTCCTGAAGAACATTAGCCTTTAATACATTCCAGATTCAAACATGATAAAAAATAATAAACAGTAATAATAATAATAATAATAATAATAAAAGTAAGTCAAAACCTTTCTGTGAATGAGAGCACTGTGTAATGGAATCAACGAGAAAGAAAAGATCCACTCTTCGGTGAAAATTGGATTCATTTTCGAGCTTCCTAGTAAGAAGTTCCACAACCTACAGAAGACGTGAAAATCACACAATATGTAATTCCTAACCAATTAAACATCTTCAATAAAGATTTCATTGCATTAAACATAAAACCAAGATATATAAAAAAAAAAACATAATGCAGACATAAAACAACCACCATTATACAATTAGATAACCAGAATTTGGTGTGGTACAGAAAGCAGTTCGTTTCAACACTGTTAACAGTGAATGAAAAGATTTCAGAAACAGATCAAAATAATAGACACTGTAAATGCAACATTTTCCTACCTCGTTGGCTATACCATGCTTTGCACAGTCATTGCATGCCGTGTAGCACGCCCAATGCTTTCTTTTGTTCTTGATAAAGTTTCTATCATTCCTTCAAAAGCATCACGAGCAACAGCCGCCTCAGTTCCACCGCTAAGAGATCCGACAGCAGGCGATGTCCTGAACTGGCCCTTCTCTCCTCAAATTCATCAAGCTGATCATCTGTTTGAGCCACAGTTCCAAGACTCGTTGTGACTGTTTGAACAGCAGAAATCGAACCAGGGCTTTTCCCAAATGCTTCACTTTCATGCACAAGGTTGTGTGAGTGAGCTTCTTTTCTTTTTGCCTGAGCAACTGCAATTAGATGCCTCATTGACTTGTTTGAATCTGCATTTCTTGAACCAGACAATGAACTTGTTCGAGCCAGTTGAAATTCTGACCTGTAAGCCAGAGTATTACATTAGCCCCAGAAACTATTTGCGCAAATCAGTTTTCGTAACAACAATAATGAAGGCATATTCTATATTCTAACACACCTTTCACTAGACAACGAGTTACTATCACTCGTTTTCCTCAAGACAGCTGCAGAATCAGTAACCCGTGAACTTAATTTTGCAGTAGTTTTTAAAGTACTGTCATTCTGAGAACGATACCCGCCATCATAAATCCCACTTGAGGGCTTAACCGAACCTGATTGATCCTTCTTTTGTGAAATATTACCAGAAACCTTACCTAAAGTCTTGTTGACTTTAGAAGGTTGACGTTCCACCATATGATTGTAAGTATCAAAAGGAGACTTGACAGGAGAGATAAACACCTGTAGAATCTCTTCAGATGATTTCTTTTCAGATCCGCTTTCCCAGGGGTATGTAACAACTTCTCTTCAACTACTTCCGCAATATCTTGCTTAGATTTAGCCATAGATTCTTTCGCATTCAGGTTTTTTCTCACACCAGGGGAATCTTTAATAGCTTCAGTCACTACAGCGACTTCTTCAACAGACATTGAAGTGTGTGAGCCTTTCTCAACTACTTTAGATGACTGTCCATGCACAGGAGTCTTGGGCTCGTCCTCATCTTCATCAAAGATACGAACAGCTCTCCTCTTCACGTGCACTTGAGGTTTAGATTTAACATAATCAGTGTTTTCCCCTTTTTTAGGTGTAACAGAGCTTTCAGTTCTATCTTCCGGCATGCCTTCCGGGACCAGACGACGGCGTTTTGTAGGTTGTACAGCATCTGCGTCACCAAGAACTCTAGAACCGTTTGCGTGCCCCTTGAATACTGAGCGGTTTTTTGTTTTCAGATCCGGCGTTAGCTTTTTTACTTCTTCGTTGCCTCCTTTACTAGACGCATCATTTTTCCTGAATATTTGGGACTTCTTGAGAGTATCATCCGAGTACTTGGACTTTTTTGCAGGCGCAAAACTCCACTATTAAGAACATTAACTTTCAACCCAGCATGTGTTTCATCTTTCAGAACTTTTTTTGTGTTTCTAACATTATCTCCAGAATCTGGGTGTGCCGCACCCACGGTAACGTCGTTCTTGCTCACATGTAAGGAACTTCTTTGTGTTCCATCCTTAGAGATCTTATTTACACTGGATTCAATATGACTGGTCTGAAATGCAGAACCTACACTTGCAGGACTAAGAATTTTGTTTATTCCATCAAAAACACCATGGTTATCCTTGCAGTTTTTACTATCTTCTTAGACTTCTGCCCATTTGTTTCTTCATTAGTTCCAATCTTTGAATTTGTATTATGACCTAACGCATACAAAATGAAAATATCCATTTAATAATACATTATTATTCATTACTAGCCGGTTATTAATAGTGCTCATAGGAACCCTATAGGAATAGTGTAGCACTCATATGTCGCTATTTGAATTGGCGCCTCCATAGCAGGCAAATAGTGGGATTTTAGGTTTTTTTTTTTCTGCTTTTTTTTGTTTTTTTGTTTTTTCTGCTTTAATATAAATAGCGGGATTTTATAGGCATACATTAACAGGATTTTAGGTTTTTTGTTAAGCATACATATAAAACAACATATAAAACAGCTTATTGGATATAAAATACATATAAAATATTTCAAAATTTTCTCTAGTGTGTAGCTAAATATAAAATAGCTCCCGCTATTTCATTGCTATCGCTACGTAGCATATCGGTAGCTTGTCGCTATCGTCCACTATTCGTTGTTAATAACTATGCTGGCCGCACATAAGCAACTATGGCAGGCACCAAAGCCTCTATATGATTAACTTACCTTGAATGCCAAACATCACTCACACTCGCTATATCAAAAACTAAAAAGAATAATTATAGGTTATACCTGCAGAAGTAGATATGCTCTCCACCTTAGGTGAAGTTATAGCATCGGCTCGGTTTTTGGTGGAAAGAGATGGAGAACGATCATTAGCAAGAGACGAAACACTAGGGCTTACATCCTCATGTCCCATTTCCCTATGCGAGCAGCGTTCTAAACCAGAGCCATTATTTACAGCGTCACTAGAAGATGTTGCACAACTGGGTCCATCGGTGTTCATTCTATCATCCACCATCTCTATAAAGATAGCATCAGGCTGAGATGTTTGTCCATCATTAGCGTCTATTAAAAAATCTGAACTCTGATTCTCTGACCCTTCAAATGTGTCGCAAATTTCCTTCACGGCTTGAGAAAAGTATTTGACTGTTTTTCCTTTACATCTAGTCAGCAATTTGTCTTTTGTCTCACTGGTAAATGGCTGAATATCAACTGGAGCTACAAAAGCTCTGCAATAGTGAAACATGTCGATATAAAAACAAAACACTTTCAAGTAAAAAGAAATAATAGTTAAACTGTTTCTGGAAATTTTATCTAACCTGCACTATTAAATTCGCTATGGCATTTGCTACTTCCTTAACAGTTAACACATTATTCTTGTACATTGAAAACTCTGGAAATCATGAATTATGTTTTTCAATAAATTTAACAGCACAGATGTTAACATGTTTTAAACGTTTACTTGTCCGTTAGACTGTTACATATTCATCTCCTAAAGATACCATGTGTTGATTGGCTCTTGGCGACTTGGCATACCTCATCTACAAACTTAAATTTTTCACAACTAGTACAGTAGCCAAAACAACTAGTACGAGTAGAAAGTTCTTACATTTCTTCTGTACCAAAGAACTGTACAAAATATTTCCTCGGATCAGGGGTTCGTTTCCAGTCTTCAGGTTTGCTAATCTGCATAAAGAAAAACGCTTTAAGGTACAACGAATCGCAACCGGCTCATTAATGTAAGCTGACAGCATGAAACATAAGCTCCAACAAAATGTATTAACCTTCTCACACTTTCATCACAATACGATAAGTTAATCAAGAACGGTGGAAATATCAGTCCTCAGAATAGTCGACTCTCACAAGAACAATCCGCTAGACTAGCATCACAACACATCCAAGATCCAACTTGTACAATTTTCCATGACAACATCATCCACGCAGCGCATCTAAAAGGGGAATTCAACTCAAATGGCTTCTAGAGTTCTAGGTAACAAGATAGTTCCAGAATAAGGGTGGGTTGGTTGATACACCAATAAAAAAATTGGAACTGGATAATCAAAAAAGCATCCTAAATAAATATTGCACTCATGCTGTGACCAAGCCGACGGTTAGATCACATTTAAAGCTAATACTTAAACTGTGGGCAAAGTCAAATTAGGGTAATTGAAGCCATCAACAAAGGCAAATAGCTGAACCAAATCACCAATGCTTAACTAATCATCCAAATACAATTTCGAAAGTAATTCACCCTCCGCCGCCTACGAGATTATAAAAAACAAACAATTCAACTCATAAATTAACAAAATTAGGTTAAAATAAGCAATTAATGATGTAATTCTATATAGAAAGAGCTTTAAAACTGATTTTCTAGAAACAAAACACTTGAAACTGAATCAAATTAAGGCACAATGCATCACCAAACATCATCATTATCAATCTAACCTTCGCAGGCCATGCAGGGAAGCCCTTGACTTTAGCAAGCACAAGATCGCCCAAATTCAACTTATTATTAGCCTTTGCTCCTTTTGCACCACCACGTTTCCGTCCAGGAGCCATAACACATCGTCTTCGCGTGAAAGAAACCCTAACGGAGAAACGGAAACGATACTCACGCAACGTTGATCGGAAACCTAAGTAGTGGATGTGAAAGCAAAACCCTAGGGGACCGGTTGTGGAGAGGTGGATGATCGACGACGGTGTCTCCGGTGGGAAGTAGGTGAATCGTATGGTGTGTGTTTTGGAAGATTCGGTTGCCGGAAGCACAGGGGATTTTGTTATGGCGGTGGATGAGAGGGGGTGTGGTGATGACGAGCAGTTTTATGTGTGTATACGAAGGATGGTTGTAATGTGTATTGGTCATCAAAGTCATACGGAATATTCATCATCAAATTCATACGGAGGCTATTTCTTTTTTTCCTTTTTACGTCCAACAAAATCCGGTCACCCAAATACATCCATAGGTCACCTAGGGATATAAACAACTATAAAGACTTGAGAATTACTCATGATTGGCTTAGTTAAAAGCTTAAACAAGTCGAGCCTTAACAAGCTATCAAGCCCGAGCTGGCAATACAAAGCTCATATAGGCTCGCAAGCCCAAACAAAATTTTAGTTTTTCTATATATAATATAGTAAGCCGAGCTTTGGCTCGTTACGAGATATTAAAGTAAGCTCAAGCCGAGCTTTTAGGTCGTGTGGGTTTTACTCGCGAGCCGAGCTCGAGCTCGAGATCAAATAAGTAGGCTCGTATCAAGCTGAGCTCGAGCTTCATAAAAGCATGACGAGCCGAGCTTGAGCTTAGTTGGGCTCGGCCCGGCTCGTTTACACCCCTAAAGCCACCCTATTTGTTATCGTAGACGAGGCTGATGACCTACGCCGTCACAAATTCCAAGGGAAACCCATAGACCGATGGTATACTATGGTAAAACTCTGACTCGCGCATGATATTTTTGTCACAAACGAAACTCCAACTGACGATTCCCTAAAGAAAGTCATCCTAATATCCTAAAACGTTGCCCCTTCGGTATTCATACGGAATAGTAATTAGAGAATATTATAAAAAAAAGTTATATATAGTCCTCTTAATTCATGATAAAATTATTAATTTATCAGAGGACTTACCGGTGTGTTTAATTTTGTTGTTATATTTCTTCATGATTAACGTTGCTCGTCCGTAACACATGGGGTTGTTTCTTCGTCAAACTCTTGGCAAGGAAATCTTAGGAGTTGAAAGTTGTGACATGAATTCTAGTTTCTCTAAATGAGAAACCAAATTGATGATACAAGATATGATTTGGAATTACTAAATGCTTTGTGAATTGTAGTAAATTAGTTTGTCTGATTGTGTTGTTTGTGTGGCTATTAATGTACTGTTTATCATTTATGTATGTGTAATCTTGTTTCTTATCATGTGATGGTACTTGTGATTAGCATGTGTTTCGTAGCTAATCAGTAAAATTTGAATTTACTAACAGCATATATTGGAGACATGTGTCTGGTGCAATTATTTTTACTACTAATAATCATACTCTCTTCAAGGAGAAAACAAGTTGATCACATAAGGTGTAGATTTCATGTTGATCACACGAAATAATTTTTTTGTGAATGGAATTAGTTATTTTTGTGTTTTAAACTTTTTTTCATGAATTTACTAACACGTTATCTTTTTACTACTAATAAATCACACCTCTTTTCATGGGGAAAACATGTTGATCACATGTGAATGAAAGTAGATATTTTTGTGAATGGAATTAGTAATTTTGTGTTTTTCATGATTTTTACCCAAGTATAATTGTCTCTATGTATGAATGCATGCTTAAAAATAGTTAAAATCATAACTTGTTTATGGAAGTGAATGTGAACCCAATGATAAACTTTTGACATTGTCTTATCAGTGACGCGTCTGGAATTATTTGCTGAGAGGGTGCGGATGAGGAATTCAATCGTATTTTCAAGGGGAACGGTCGGGTTTTTTTTGCCTAAAAAATACACTAATTGTTTAAGGGGTCCGCCCACCTAACAAGACACATAGGTCTACCCCTGTGTTTTATTGTTGTGGGGCATATAAATCGTATATTTTCGCAAAGTGTTTATTGTTGTGGGATATAAACCTTATTTTTCGCAAGCGTACCCATGATGTTTTAACACTAGGCACGTAGAGTAATAAGAAACACTGTTTTGTTTGTTAAAAGTTATGTATGTTATATTTAAGAATCAACTTGTATAATTGGACATGAGATTAACTTTATACACCATTTTTTACAGTTTGTAATCAAAAATACTTATTGTATTTTGAAATATTAAGTTTGTATTTTTGAAATGCTTCAGTTTGTGATTAAGGCTATAGTCGCCGTTATCATTACATTGTTATATACGATTTGACAGGACCTATTGAGTTTTCATATTATATGCATATTTTGTTGAATGTATTTTATTAGATGATATAATCAAGATGATCTAGAGTATATAGAAAGAGACGTTATAAATTAATCACATTGACACACCACCATTGTGACACAATGACGTGTGCTTGTTCAACCTCACACGTAGAGCATGCTCTAGCGTTATAACTGGTTTCGATATACAAGTTTACGGGGGGTGTCAAGCATATCTATCGACTACAATGCGTCCAAACCATGAGAACAATGCATCAAACAATGCTACATTACTAAGTGCTGTAATTGGTTTTGACACATAAGTTCATAGCGACGCATCAAACATGTTCGGTAGTTCATCCGACTATGCAGGTTTGATCCATTGTTGTAGCGTGTTATGACAAACAAAATTTATAACGGTATGCATTACATATTATAACAAGGCCTCTAACTTTATAATAGTGTGTCTCACTCATTACAACGATGCATCTAACTTTACAAATGCAATTTGTTGTTATAATATGTTTTGATGCATGTATTCAAATCGCTTTTGTTAAACCCAATATCTTGGGTTTAACTATGGCACTCAAATAGTTAAGAATGAACTTTGTATACTAGAGTAAAAAAAATACAAACGCTTAAATTTCACAAAACACAATCTTTCGTAAGCAAAAAATTTTGAGAAAAAAATTGAACTTAAATCATCGTCTTCATTATTTTTGAAAGCGAAACAAACATGCAAACTTGTTATCGTCGGGTCCATGGTGATAATAAGAAAAACTAGAATCATCATTGACAAAAAAATGTCTCGTGATGTAAGAAAAGGAAAGAAAAAGTAGAGAATAACACATCAAGTTTAAATAACAAAACTTTACGCTACTATTTTATCCTCATCAACAAAAAATGTCATGTTCGCCTTCGTCTCACAAAGTTCTTCCACTCTCGTAAACCAAACCGGTGAAGACTCTATACAAAAACTAAAAAAACACCATTGTTGTTGGCATATTAACAACCACCAAAAGACCCTTAACACTAAAACCACCTACTCCACGAAGAATCCCCCATCATCGTTAAGATTGCAGAAGTCAAAATTTGAGATATTCTATGATTGCGTTGGGATGGGGGAATTCAAAATTTGAATTATATTTTTGAATTATGTGATCTTTTCTTTTTTTTTTGGTTAGCAACACATGGTCATACCATGAGACTTTTGTTACGGTCACATGTGCATACCAAGTTTTTTTTACAAGTGCATGTCGCTGGAAAACATGTACCCTTAAAATGCATACATGTACCCGTAAAATGCATATGCGGGGTTGAAAAAATACGCTGATGTTATTGATGATGCCCATCTGTGCATGCATAAAAACTTTAAAACAAACTATTAAACAATATGACTAGATACAAGTAGGTACCTAAAAACTCTAAAACACAGTAGTAACAGCATACCTACATATGCGTAGGTTAAAATAATATGTTGATGTCATTGATGGTGCACAAGTAAAAACCGAAAAAATCATATGATTTAGTGTAAACTGATGAGCCAAAGAAGGTCAAAATTGAAAACTGGCCCTTAGTCAACTATGGTCATTTTAGAGTGGTTTAATCAATGAAGGATAATATGGTCTTGTCACCCTTAGATTGGATCTAGAAGAAGATGGTTATGGTTTTGTTTACCTCATTAAGTCCAATGTTGCTGCTGAAAGTGTGTAGGTGAGAGCTTTAGATTTGAACAAGAAGATCAAGGTTTATTTGGGCAGAGAGTTAAGCATAGTTTCTTTATCAATATTTATTTGAACAAAGATTATGTCTTGAAATGAAGGCTTCGAAAGCAACTTAAATTGTTGGGTAACCTCTTTCTACTGTTATCCCAAAAAAAAGTTAGATAAGTTTACAATCATGACCTCATGTGTAAACTGAAATTGTAATTGGTAAGGTTAATAATGATCTCATCCGGGTTCATCATGGCTTAAAAGACAAATTCATAGCGAAAACGCAGAAGCAAAGGTCATGTAATGACCATACTAGAACGGCTACAAATTCTTAAGTACGATCAAATTAAAATAATATTATAAAATGTCTAAGAAACTAAGAGATTATCTGAAAACTATAACTTACTAAGAATACCAACTAGTGTGTTAAAAATCACCCAAGTTGCAGAAGTTGAAGGCGTAGAATACGGGTTTTGTTCTATAATTCCCACACCCACATACCTGCTAACCTGCATCACATCAACAAATATCCATGTTAAATAGAAAAAAAAAGCCAACTTTTTATATATAATACTAAATCAAATTAGTATAAGACTGTAAGGTAAGGATTTCACACATGCAAGAAGGGTAAAGATGTAATTCTTACATCAAATTCTACTCTGAAACTTTCCCCTTTCCATCATCCCAACAGCATCAGTCACCAAAGTCATAGGTCTCTCATCTATGACTTCATCTATGATCCCAAACTCTTTAGCTTCTTCTGCTGTCGTAAAATAATCTCGATCCATATTTTTTCGAATTACATCAAGATTCTATCCAGTGTGTTTTGAATATAACGCATTTAGTGAATCCCAAACACGAATGATTTGTTTAGTGTGAATAGATATATCTTTAGCTTGCCCACTGTATCCACCTGAGGGTTGATGGATCATAATAGTAGCATTAGGAAGAGATCTCCTTTCGCCTTTCGCACCAGCAGCTAATAGGAGAGAGCCCATTGAAGCAGCTTGACCCAAACATATGGTATTTATAGGCGAACGGATATACTGCATTGTATCGTATATTGCAAGACCTACAATGCAATTTATATGTTTTGTGAGCTTAAAATACACTTTGGGCAACTTTCAACATGTTCCCTTATTAGTCATTATTTATTTTACATGCTAAATCCATTCATAATCAATGGGTTGAATATGCCACCAGTGTCAGAACCAGTATCTCAAATACAAATGCTCAGAGCCCAATTCGAAGAAGTAGAAACCTAAATTACCAGCTAACATATAACTTTAAGATATAAGATGAAGAGGTACGGCCGATGAGATATTTAACAAGTACATGAAACAAAAAGCAATGCTTAATTTTCAAGAAAGAAGATAAAAGCATCACATAATGATATCTAACTATCATCATCAGTTCATCACATATCACATAAATAGATGCAACACATATTTATCATCCAAATTATGTAGCTAGATATGATGAGAATATCTTATATTTTAGTGTTTAAAGGTATTAAACTATCAGTATAGCTGTTGCGCGCATCACATTATGGTCTGAATAATCTGACCATTGACTGAGCAATAGGTTTGAGTATTTGTACAAATCAGACCATTAATTGAACAAATATGACTAGATATGATGAGAATATCTTATATTTTAGTGTTTAAAAGCTAACAAGTAAATATATTATCCATAAACAATTTTTCGTCTTTTTAATAATGAATGCCTCGACACATGAGGTGTGCGTTTCGTGCATTGCGCATCACACATCGGCTTTTGGGATCAAATCGCATTGGGTCGCCACACGCTTTTTAAAACCAAGCTGCAGCCTAAATGATGTAGCCATGCCTATAGTAAAACCTAAGACTCCAAAAAACAATGTGTAATAACCACGTTAGATATAGTTATTTTGAATGGAAAACAGTCATGATATACCAATATAATATGAGCACCTATTAGACAGAGTGATTGGCCATGACGGACGAACAAAACAGTCATCAAAACATTTTTTTACTGTGAAGGGGTTACAATTTGCATCCATATATACAATAGCAAAGAACATTCAATCCAATACAATCCAAAAAAAATATGTATATAACTAAAAAGTAAACACTTTCTAATAACACTAAATCCCCTGTATATCTAAAAGCAAATGATACTATAATCCAAAATCAACTACATAAACATATCTGTAAAAAAAATGGTACACAACTTCCAAACAAAATAACCTTCTATTTTCATTTATGCCCTATCCATCCCCACTAATTGCATAGTTACTTTACATAAGTCATAACTAGGCTGCAAACGAACGAACCAATGCGAACACTGCCTTGTTCGTGTTCGTTTGTTAAGGAAACAAGGTGTTCACGAACTGTTCATGAACACTTACCGAACAAGATTTTTTGTCTGTGTTCGTTTGTTAAGGAACTGAACGTGTTCGTGTACGTTTTCGTTTGTGTTTGTTCGTTAATTTTAGGTACCGGACTAAAGCGAACACAAACGAACGTTCGAGAATATAAACGAAGACAAATAAAGGCAAGCAAACATAAACAAGTGTTCATGAACATAAACGAATACAAACCACCCCCTATCTTGTACTGAGAATGACGAAGAACACGAGCGCAAATAATTTATAAGTGGGAATTTTAAAGTACTTAAATAAAAAATAAAAGTTAAAAACCCTAATAAATTGTCGAACATAACGAACATGTCACAAAACGTTCACAAACATAAATGAGCGAACGTGACCCGTGTTCATGTTCGTTTGTTGAACTAAACGAACGGAATTTATTGTCCGTGTTCGTTCATTTTTTAATTGAATGAGCACAAACGAACTTCCCGCCAAACGGTTCACAAACTATTAGACGACGAACGTTTGGTTCGTTTTCAACCCTAGTCATAAGACATTAAAATGTCCTTTTTGTTCACATGATCATTTCATTTTGCAGTCACTTTAATACCTAACTGTGTCATATCACTTTCAAAAACTCACTAATTAAGCCGTGAACTAAACTCCAATTGCAACAACAAACCTGCAGTAACAGCTCCACCGGGGGAATTGATGTACATGTTGATAGGTTTGGAAGGGTTTTCGGACTCAAGAAAGAGAAGCTGAGCAACGACGACGTGTGCTGTATCGTCGGCTATAGGTCCGTTGATGCATTTGATTCTCTCTTTCAGGTCTCTAAACGGTTAAGCATTATATCGGCTTTTAATGATTTAAGCCCCTTATTGATTTATCATCTAATAGTTAATACCTCTTACAGACCTCTTATTGATTTACTACTTAATAGCTAATACTCTTACTAGTTCAACACTTACACATTCAGAAGTTGTCAAACAACCTTTAAAGAGTCAGGACTTTAAATAAACCTAACATTTAGCAAGGGCTATAAATAAACTGAACGTTTAACAAACTGTGTATGGATTGTTTGACAATTCGTTCATTAATTGGTGAACGAACATGAACAAGGAATTTTGTATGATTAGTTGTATGAACGAACACGAATAAAGGTCATGTTCGTTCAGTTGTGTTCATGAACATTCAGTAACATGTTTGTTTATGTCCGTTCATGGTCTTTTGTTTGTTTTGCTTATGTTCAATCATTAGAAAATTAGATGCTTGAAATATTATTTTGGGATAATTATACTTATGCTTACTATAACTGATTTGTGTCTTTTTTGGGGGATAATTTGTTTAAGATTATTATATCAAATGCTTAAGAGGGTGATTATATATTTATATCTAATGTTGAGATTAAAAATGTTATTTTTTTAATTTTGTTTCTAAAATGGCGTATATTCGTTTATGTTTGTGAACAAGTTCAATTCCTTAATAAACGAACACAAACAAGAATCTATGTCTCATATGTGTTTGTGAACTGTTCATGAACAAGTTAAATGCTACACGAACGAACATGAACAAGACTTTTGTAACATCCCAAACCGAGATTTACGTCAACTTAAAAATCATATCGAACATAAACGAAAATCTAAAACCCAAAGTATAAACTTTCGTCTTAAAGTCATGTTATCTTTTCAAGTTAACCTCGAAGGATGGGGTTGGGCAAAGTGCCCGTCGCTCGCTTGGAAATTGCTCAGAAAATGCTTGTTCGATTGTAAACAAGCCGATCGGTTCGGTTTGTAAACGAGCCATGCACGAGCAAAGGACCGCTCGGATCGGCTCGAATATTTTTAATTTATTATATGTATGTGTATGTATGTATGTAATATGTTTTTTACATGTATTATATGTCTATACTTAAAGGCCTTGAACACCCTTGATTCTAACAATTTTTTTGTCCATTTTTCATTATTTGACCCGTTTAACATATTGTAATTAGTTGTGTTTAATTGATTGGGTTAAAAGGTTGTATCTGTCGATCTGAAGAGTGGGTTTTATTCATGAAGAAGTCGATGGTTGCTTGATTATTGATGAATAACGATACGGTTATTGGGACTTTAAGATGTTTTTTTTAATAAATGAAACAATTTTGTATTTGTATTTGTGAACTTAAATATATCTTGAGTGAATGGCAGTTAAGAGAGAGCAACATTTTGAGTGAAACAATTTTGACATTTAAATTTAAAGTATTTGTATTATAGACATATAAATAAGCAAAATACTTGTACTTATAGTTGTTGTACTCTTGGCTTAGGAGTTTTTTTTTAAATTAGAATTTTCATTTCTAATTCTTAAGTTTCAGTTTTTGACAATTTAAGTCTGAAGTTTAAATCTTTGTTAATTTAACCTCTTTGATTAATTTGATTTTTCATTTATAATTCAAAAGTTTCCATCTTTTGCAATTTTTTTTGCTTTTAACCAAAAGCTTTTCATCTTTTGCAATTTTGGTCCCTTATACTTTTCATATTTCGCAAGTTTACTGTTTAACGTTCCGTTCTAGATTTTATGAGTTAACACGCCGTAACGTGCGTGTGGGGTTCAACGTTTTTTCATCTACTTTTTCTTGTTTGATAGGTATGCCGCAACACGTGGGTTATGTATCGACTTAGTTGATATTTTCTATGTTTTACACATAGGCTCGCGGTCATGTAAGAAACATTTGGCTTTCATTTTATATGACATATAACTAATGAATCCCTGATAATTCTTGTTAAAATTAATTTAAAATTGAAACTGAGTGAAAACGAGCAAAACCGACCGGCTCGGTTGTAAACCAAGTAACATTTTCTGCTTGTTTCCTTAAATTCGAACGGAACCAAACAACTCAATTTCAATTCAAGCAAAGTACGAGCAAACGCTCACTCGGTTCGACATGACTTATGAACCACCATCTCAAAAGGCATTTCTACAAAATTAATTATATTCTTTTGAAACTATTTTAAAAGTTCATTGTAACTTCTTTCCATCCAATTATATGTTTAAATTTTAAGTTAACCAATGTAAAATTTAAACGTATAGTTAGATGGAAAGAAGTTACAATGAACTTATAAAATAATTTTGAAACAGTATAATTAGTTTGGTAGAAATACCATTCAAGGTTAAGTTGTCAACTTGGAAAGTTAACACGACTTTAAGACGATATTTTGTACCTTGGTAACTTTCCAAGTTAACCTTGAAGGGAAATTTTAACAAACTAATTATACTGTTTCAAAAGTATTTTTAAGAGTTCATTGGGACTTTTTTCTATCTAATTACACACTTAAATTTATAAGTTAAGGTAAGTCTCGATTTGTGATGTTACACCTCTATACAATTTGGTCCAACCTGTGGGACATCAAGTGATGAAGTGATGTTGAAAAAGCATCGGTTGAACCTAGTGATATCCGGGGATATATAAGTCGCAACCAGGGTGTCTCTGCATAAAAGGTTACCCTCTCACTTCACTTTTCGGGTTGTAAGCTCGCTCCGGCTGATCTGCAAAACTAGTAGCGCCGTTAGTCTCGCCACGGGGAAAAGAGTGGTTTTCTCCGTGACCACACTCCGGCGTGAGAATAAGTACATGGGATGGTAAGCAAGTGATTGCAAGTATAAGCGTAAGCTTGTGTGTGTTGAGTAAGTGTTGCAAGTGTGTCTGCGTACTTTTACCTGGAGATCCGATACTTACTTATAGCCAAAAAAATGTATGTTCAGGAGAAATGCTGGTGGGCCTTGGGCCCGGCCCATACAGCCAGAGACATCCTTTTTGTCCCTCTGCGTCAGACATTAAATGCTCCCTGTAGGAGAATTAATGTCTACTGTCGGAAGGTATGCTTTGTCAGATGTTGAGTGGTGCCACGTGTAAAGGCAGCCATCTCTGGTGTCAGGCCTGTTGCCAGCCGAAAATGGAGAAGGTGGAACAGTCACTGGCAGAGACGTGGTTGGTGTATGGTCTGACGCCTGCCTCACTAGTCATGGGCATTGTCACACGCAACCTGCCAAGTGACCTTTGGTCACAGTTCTGCCATTTCGTACCCTAAGGTATGGTTAACATCTCTTAGTGCTTACCCCTTCTGCGAGGCTGTCAAGGTTTTTCCCGCCAGCTCAGGGTGTCAGGGGTATATCCTTTTGTCCCAAGACTATGAGGCGCTTCTCATGTGTGTTTTGTCCTTGCCAGGTTTTGGGACTCGCAGCTCAGAGGAATGTTGTTGTGCGTAGCGTCTAGTAACCTGCGCGCATAAGTCTAACTTACCGTTGTGGCGAGTACACAAGGCTCGTTGTGTGACTTAGTTAAATTGGTCTAATTCACCGTTGCGCTGAGTGTGCAAGGATCATTGTGTGGCCTATAAATGCCGGTTTAATGCACCGTTGCGCTGAGTGCGCAAGGTTCATTGTGTGACCTATAAATGCCGGTCGAATGCACCGTTACGCTGAGTGCGCAAGGCTCATTGTGTGACCTATAAATGCTGGTCTAATTCACCGTTGCGCTGAGTGCGCAAGGTTCATTGTGTGACCTATGGAATCCAAGGAAGGCGCACCATTACACATTGCGCGCAAGGTTATCCTTGTAGAAATTTGGTCAAAGGTATGGTCATTTGGGACCATACCTCCTTAGATGTGCTCCTCTAACTACGTGGTTGTGTTTCAGATCTTACAAAGTGTATGTGTTATAATATTAGGAGTAGAGTTGAGAGTGTATGTTTGTCGGTAAAGAAAACAAAATTTAGGTGTTGTTTATAGGTCGTGTTTCTTTCTAGATAAAATCATGAGATTAGTTGTTTTTATATTTCTATAGTAATTTAATTAAAAAATCATAGATACGATGTATCTAACAATTTTTATCAATACTTACTAGAGATAGACATAAAAATTATATAAAATTTAACATGCATATTCTTATATCGTAGGAATTAAAAATTTAAAAATTAATATTTAAATATAAACTAGTGTAAAAAACGTGGGAGAGTAATTCTCGTAATAACACATGAGAATAGTTGTAATCATTTATTAGAAGTCGGATTAGATTATTATGAAATATTATAATATTGGCTTCAACACAAACAAATTTATTTGTTGTCTCGTGTTTAGTTTTATTCATAACCTTTTATTTTAGAAAAATAAAAAAATACATATCTTCAAACTAGTGTAAAAGAACGTGGGAGAGTAATTGTCGTAATTAACACATGAGAATAGTTGTAATTATATATTAGAAATCATTTTAGATTATCATAAAATATTATAATATTGTCTTTAACACAAACAAAATTATTTGTTATCTCGTGTTTAGTTTTATTCATAACCTTTTATTTTAGAAACATAAAAAAAAATTATATCTTCAAATTCCAACACAATGTAATAGTTATATAGCGCACATTATATAACTATTTCTCTAAAATTATGATGTATCAAATTGTTTGTACAATTGTACCCCATCCGTTTGGGCACTCTAGTATTAGTTTAACTTCATTCTATGCATAAGTGTTTGAGCCTTTACATGTGAGCGCTCGAGTATGTTCAAATAAAAAATACCAATTAATTTGACTTTTACTTAGTCAATCAAGATTAAATAATGATCTTACACTTTGAACAAAATTTATGTTCAAAATTAAAAGAATGAATTTCCTGGAAGTTTTAAAAGTTGACCAAGTTCAACAATTTTGCTCAACAACTTAACAATAAAGTATTTTAGTAGATTTAATCAACGGAAACTCAAAGAGAAGTTTCTTATATACAAAAAAAAAAGTGTGTTTTTCAAATCGTCATGTAAAAATAACGACCAAGTAATTATTCAAAATTAAGATTGGGATAAGAGGGTTTTATGATGATGTAACAATAACGACCAAGTAATTATTCAAAACTAAGGTTGGGACAAGAGGGTTTCATGATTATAAGACTATGTGTAATACTTTCACGCCTTATATAGTCCCATGCCACATCACCAAATTGGGCGTGAAAGTGTAAAACACCATCCTCGAGGGAGGCTGAGTGGGATCGACGTGAGAGGTTTCACGGGGACTTGTAGAGTATACCCACTTTTGAGTCAGGTTCAGCGACCTCAGACCAAACGCCAAACTAGTGAAACCTGTTGTGGTTTGGCACATCCCCTTCCCTATATTATTGCACAAAACCCACCATTTGTGTGGTTTTTCTTCTCTCCTGTCCCTACTACATGGAGACTTCTTTCCATATACATATTACACGGTTTAATGTTCATACATGTGATGAATTAACATATTTATCGTATGCGTGACTAATTTGACTATCAGGCTGTCGGCAAGGGTTTGGCCTGTGACCATTTACCGAGTTCTTGTGTTGACAGTTACCAACAAGGACGAAGAACGATAAGACTCCACCACTGAGTGGGTCCCAACTGTATAAGTCACCCTTCGAATTACTGATCATGTTACGATCATCAAGTTTTTGCTTCCACATTGTGATTGTGTGTGTTTTTATATACTAATAAACGATAAAACTACCTTTACATAAACAAAAATGTTTAAACATTTAGACACAAAATTGGACTTCTGTATAATTTCAATTTCAAGGTGATGTGAACACACAACCTCATATACGAGGCAAAATCAAACCCACTCGATGACCGGTTTCATTTTCTTTGTTTCGATTATATGTACGTATTAATAATCACATATAATTGAATTAAATTGAATTAACATAATATATAAAAATTAAAACTAAACAGTGTGACTGTGCCCGTTAACGTGCCCGCAATCATGTTGACTTTCAAACCCATTTCTAGTACAAATTTTTAAAACCTCTATCTGCTTAAACCATTGGAAAATTCCACAAAGTAAAACCAAATTAAAAAAAAACACAAATAATTATATTTTATCATCACCTACTATCGACCAACAGGCTTCCGGTGGTTTCTTTGAAGAAGTCCTTCCAAAACCACCTTTTTCTTGTACTCCTCCGACTCCAAATCCAAATTTCCTCCCTGATTTCGGCCGTAGTTTATCAGCGGCTGAGCGTTTCCCGACGGCCACCAGCCGAGGCGCGATAAAGAACCATGCAGAAGTACACAAAATAGCACATAGCTTACCCCATAAAACTAGTATAGCCAATATCACTAAAATTATGGACATGCCAATTATAGAGTCAAACTCTTTTGATGGTGGAGTTTTGTGCAGAACCCCACTGTCAACTCCCCCGCCAGTAGAAACATGCAGATGTTTCTGTTGTTTAGGCGGTGGTATAGATTTTGACTGAGTCAATGGTTTCAAAGGGTGAGAAACCAAAGGGCGCGCAAGCGTCACAGTTTTTTGCTCTTGTGTAACTAGGCGAACACCTGTTGATGTGGCGGCCGATTTTGTCTCCTTTTGGCGGTTGACCGCGGTTCTCCATTTCTTCTGACTGGCCTTTTGTTCACCGGATGTCGCATGTTTTTTGGTCGTGGTTGCGTTCTCTTCAACTACCTGAATCTCATCCCATGATGTTTCGGATGTCGCGGGGACAGTTGTAACGTCAACGGGGACGGTTTTCTTTGGTGGTTTCCTGAACAATCTCCACTTAGAGCTCCAACAACGCCGCCGGCTGCCTGAGTTGACTTCATCTTTGGGCCATGTCTTCTCGCCGAAACAGCCAAAACAACCGAGAAAGCAGCTGCTTCGGGTGGATGTCGATGGTGATCCGGTGGTGGTATGTTTGGTCATTGACATGAGTCAAAGTGATCGGTTATGGATGGTGGCATGGAGAACATATAGGTAGTCCGATATGGCAGGCTGCATCGGTCGTGTGTCTTGAATATTGATATCTTGTACAAGCCAAATTGTTTTTATATATATCAGCTTACATATAATAAATTAAACTGCCATTTGTTATTAAATAGTTGTAATCTTGTTCTTATTATATATCAAATTGAGGTTATTCATTTGGCCATAACTTAATCGTGGTGATTTATATTCCCATGTAAGACTTTCATACAATGTAGAAGGATAATATAGAAAGTCAGATGTGTTCTAAAAAAATTTAAACATTATTTTTATTTATTATAAAAATAAGGATAGATATATACCTCGTTAATTAACATAATTTCATTTCATCTTTTAACATTAAATAAATTTAAGTTGAGTTAACTCCAAAAAGTATGACGCGTAGTTTGATTTTTTAATAAATGTTTTCATGATTTTATCAGTTATACAATTCTAATTCTAAATAATTTCTACGTACATTGAATTTGTGTTTTACCTTTCACATAAATGTCCCGCCCATGTAAACATATTTGAAATCTTCTACTATAAAATATAAATATATTATTATTTGGAAATGATAAGGAAAACAACACCAAGTCCTAAAATCTAGACGCAGACTTAATAAAAGGTTACTGAGTGCTATTCTTGATTAAGACACAAATCTAATATGCTATTATATAAAATACAATAAAAGTTTAATTGTAACTACACACATTATATTGCGACAATCATTGGCCAATTCAACGATATATAGAAAGGTTAACCAATAGGTAACGTTCCAAACCTGACCCTCAAAACGTCTAAGTCAAATGACATATCACACATGATGTTTGTTGTTGAAAAACACATGTTTATAATCGATTATTTATGTTTTGTAGGTTAGAATTATCTTCGGTTTATAGAAGAGTATTATAACTAGGCTGCTGATTGAAATGGCCGCCGGTTGGCAACATATATAATTCAAAATTCAAAAACTAGGTATATAAGTATAAATGGAATAATGATTTGAATAATTCTAATTATTGTTAATTGGTTATCATTAGTCTCAACTATAAGAATCACCACTGCAAGTTCTAACTATTAACATATTGGCATCCAATTGACCATGACTAATGGAACCCTAACACCGTTAGTCGTCGGTCGCTGGAAAAACGTTTTTGGCCAGATAAAGGTTCATAAAGGTCCGATCTAAGGTTATAAAGAGGTTTGAGACGAAAATGTTGAGTTTTCTGGCAAAAAATAAGTTTTCCAGCGACCTCAATAATTAAGGCTTTTACTAGAAAAAGGTTTCTAAATGTCCGATCTAAGATTACAAAAAGATTTGAGACAGAAATGTTGAGTTTTTTTTACTAAGAAGTAGTGTTGCGGCAAAAAAAGGTTTTTTCCGGTGACCTTAATAATCGAGGCTTTTACTATAAAAAGGTTTCTAAAGATTCAATATAAGGTTACAAAGAGGCTTGGTACAAAAAGGTTGAGTTTTTCGGTCTAAAACGTTTTTTCGGTGACTAACGGCGTTAGGGTTCTGTTAGTCATAGTCTACTGGAGGCCAATATGTTAATAGTTGATACTGTTAGTTGTGATTTTTTCAGTTGGGACCGATGACGACTGATATGTGGCTTTGAATCTTGAATGATATTCTTAGAAACTTGTTAAGCATCGATTATGCGGAAAGGACAACAACAACGGGCTTCTAGAAATGCTTAATCAGTATGTCACACCTTGACCCGCAACGGATATGGTAATCGGGGCATGATTAGTTTTTATCAAAGCTCATGACATTTACTATTATAAAAGTTTCATATATATTATTTCAAATTAAAAGGAAATATTCCAACCAACACATAATCCATACAAACACAAAATGTTCTAAACAAGACATTCAAGTAACGGTTTATTTTTTCTAAGGCCCATGTCCTGTGTGTTCCTTGCTTCAACATGATCACCTGTATCATGTGTAAATATAGAGATTTAGGTCAACAAAAGTTGGCGAGTGAATCCCGTTTAATCATTTAAAAGAGATGGTATGTTCATTATTTTAATAAAATTGTGCATTGTCCAAATATAAGCAACGTATATGTAATCTAAACCACAAACCACACAATCATACAACAATGTACATGTGAGCACGATAAGCGATGTGTTGATCAAGGTGTCACACCCCGACCCGCAGCGGAAAAGGTGATCGGGGCATGATTGGGTTATCATCAAAGCTCATGACATTTATTATAACGTTTCATATTTATTATTACAATTTAAAGGGAAAGATACAATCATAATTACATCATGTTCTACACATCATTCTAGACTTCATTATTTTCTTCTAAGGAATTTCTTATGTTTTCCTTGCTTCATCATGTTCACCTGTATCATGTGTAAAAATGGTTTTTGGATCAACAAAAAGTTGGCGAGTGAATCCTATGAAAAACATTTGAACAAGTTTATTGAATTGATTATAAAATAAAGTGCACAATCACATATGAAAAAATATAGATGTAAACTTATTCACAAAATACTTAATCATTAAATAATGCACACACATACAATAATAGATTGTTTTGAGGCACGCGTTGCTCAACTCGTCTCCCACGAGGAACTGATGGGCCTAATGAATGATTTGCATACAACTCGACAATATGTAAAACATAAACTACAAACAATATTACATTCTAAGTTCAGATCATAATATGGTATGGCACGAGTTTAAATAAACGAGTTAATTTTAGTGACACATGACACACCCCAAAACGTGTAATTAAAAAGAGGAGTTGTAAGATTCACTCACATTGGGTGCGTTCGGTTGATGATATTGAATGCGCACGAAGTTTGATTTAACCACGAGTGAAACTAACCTAGATAATAACATAATGGTTCGGTAAATAAGCGGATTGTATTAATCAATTTTAGTAGGATTATTGGATATATTTTTGTGAGTTTAAGGCTATTTTCTAACTTTAAAAATGTTATTTTTAAGTATTTTTAATTTAAATAAATAAATAAAAGTAATAAAAAAAATGTTTATTTTTGACTGTTGACCATTGACTTGTTTGACCGTTGACTTGTTGACTTGTTGACCGGTTCGGTCGTGTATGTGATATGCGCTGGGTGAGACTCGAACCGGTGACCTCCCGTACGCGTGCACGCAGCTCTACCAACTGAGCTACGTGTCTAACCCGAAATATTTCTGTTTTTAATTATATTTATATACTAATTGAATTAATCCGAAAATCATTTATTTTAAAAACGATTTTAATGTCTCGCTTGGTGCTCGCCACAGGTCTCGAACCCGGGACCTGTGGGTTAGTTTGGCACACAGTCCACCGCTGGACTGTGTGTCTCACTTGGTAAATAAACTGGTTTTTATTACACTTAACATCTTACTGAAGTTAACCCGGTTCGGTCTCTAAAAAAAAGGCATTTTATTTCTGTGAAGGTGCGTGTGTCAAGAATCGAACTCGGGACGTTATGCATATTGTTTGCACACAGTCCACCACTGGACTGTGTGTCTAACCCGTTCATAAAACTATTTTTAATTAATCTTATATCATATCAGTACTTCGTCTTCTCCGATTAAAATTTCCGATTATGACAATTCAACTGATTTATGTCTCATTCGATTTTCAAGCTTTATAAGTAATTGAAAGGTAATGAATGGAGAGAGTTTGGGGGAAAGAGTATACCGATCAGCGTCTTTCACAGAACTCCGGCGAAGACTCGTCGGCTCTGTTTGTGAACTTCGGCTGTTAGGGTCAATTACCAGTTTTGTTCGATTAGTTATGATATGGAGGTACTTAAACATGGATTTACAGGAGTTTGGAGGGTTATACCGATGCACAGCGTAAGATCAGAAGTTTCAGAGGTTTTTCCGGCGAGAGCTGAATATTCCGGCTACGTCGTCTGGGATAGATTCTGATGGTTGGATTGAAGTTAGTAACAGTCTATCATCGGATTAAAACGGAAAGAATCGAGGTATTTACCGTGTAGATGAAATCTCGGTTTTCCGGCGACTTGCAGAGATTTTCCGGCGAGTGATATTACGTCGAGAATGGGGGTGATTGTGAGCGAAAAGGCTATCAGAGGTTAGAGGGTGTATTTATAGGAAAGAATCGAGATGCATGTGGTCTGATTTCAGTCTTGATTCGTCGGTTAAAATTTTCCGGCGGTTATGACCAAAGTCGCGGACTGGACATCGGTTATAACCGATGCAATATTTATTATTCGCGTTAAGACACAAGAAACCGACCGAGAAAGGCGAATTCGTCGGGATTTCCGACGACTGCGATTTGGGCGCGTCTGGGACTGGATTTGATTTCTGAGTTTCGTTATTTGAATTAATTGTTTCTAGTAATGAACAAGAAACACAAGTGGCGGAGTGGCTGAGCGTGTGGGAGTTAAGACTTTGTTGACCATGTTGACCCGGCTGACCCGGGTTCGAAACCCGGCAGCCTTGTTTTATTTTTAACCCACTATTTTTAATACTTTTTCAAATATAACTTTTATAATCCAATATACTTATTAATTATGTATCGTTTAAAATTAATTTGGGCATTAAATACGCCACGAAATTTTTAACCGATTGTTCGGTTAATAAACTGAACGGGTTTGGTAAATCCGGTTTTTGACGGATGTTACACAAGGCTCAATCAAATGGAGCCGATCTAATAGGCAACGCGACGCTTAACCCGTATGTAACAGGGAACAAATGGGCCTAATGTGAGAGCTTGATTGAAATAAGAAAGTATAACCACGAATAACAATAAACAAAAATATCACATAGCACGTTAGATCATACAATGGTAATAGCACGAGGGTTGAATAAGTAATATAAATAAAACGGCACATGATACACCCCAAAACATGAATAAAAAGGGGAAATTATAGGAAATTCACTCACAGTGGGTGCGTCTTGATTTGATGAAGAGTGCGCACGATTTAGCGTTGGGGATACCAACCGACGATAAAAGCTACCCTAAATATTCACGTAATAATTCGGTAAATATATATATATTTTAGTTAAAATTATTATTTCTACCTTTATTAAACGTTTTAGATGTTTTTATTGTATTTATCACCATTTTTAGATACTTAACAAGATATCTTTTGATTATATTTTATTATAGTTTTTAATGAAAAATAAACAAGAGTCTCATAATAAATGTTTTTAATGGCATTGAACCGGTCGAGCAGTTTGAAGCGTGCGAGATTCGAACTCGTGACCTCTCGTATACGTGCACGCAGCTCTACCAACGAGCTATGTGTCTAACCCGGTATATAACCGGTTTTAATTATATATATACACATACTAGATCAACCATATACTGCTTATATTAAAAAGGTTTGGATAATTTCAGATTTGTGTGACTAACAGGACTCGAAAGCGTGACCTTGGCTTCGTGTTGCACACAGCCCGACCAATTGGGCTGTGTGACTAACCCGAGCGATATGGGATTTTTATTAGTTTTATACACTAACCGAATCGTTTTATATATAGGTTATAAAAAGGTTTGTGATATATAAGGAAATCGGAACGTGTTTTAAGACTCGAACCCGGGACCATATGTTTCAAGTGCACACAGTCCACCACTGGACTATGTGTCTAACCCGGTTAAAACACCATTTTAAATTCTTTTAAACACAAGTCCAGTTCATCTTCTTCATTTTTAAACATTACAGACTGAACCTGATGAACCCGATTGAATTTGATTTGTTTGGATACTCTTTACATTTCTGTTTGTTTTCACAAGATATAAACAATATAACAAGGAGAAAGAATGGGTAAAGATTATACCGAATGGGGCTGGGTCGATATTCCGACGAATTTCCAGCAAATGCAAAAGTTTCCGACAAGGTTTCTTGATAGTAGAAGTTTGCTAAGAGATTGGCGAGAGTGTGTGTGCTCAAAAAGGGTTCAAGTAATCACTATTTGTAGATAAGGTTTGCATCTTGGATTGAATTTTTCGGTTTCAAACTTTTCAGTCAAAATTTTAAATGCGGCTATGATTGGGTAACCGGTTGAACGTTGCTGATTCAATCAATGAGTATAATTCAAGATTAGGAAACTGTTTCACAGGTTTAAATCGTAGAAGAAACGGAAATTGATCTTTGTCACACCGCGACCCGCAGCGGAATAAGAGTCGGGGCATGATTGGGTTATCACCAAAGCTCATGATATTTACTAATATGTTTCATATTTATTAAAGTCAAAGTTACATTCCAAATAATCCAAACATGTCCATACAATACAAAGAAATAACCAAACAAAATAGTTCCAAGCTCTAAATCATTTTATTCTTCTAGTCCAATCCTATGTGTTTCTGGCTGCAGCTGGTTCACATGTATCATGTGTAAAAATTGGGGGTTTTTGGGTCAACATAAGTTGGCGAGTGAACCTTATTAGATAAACATTTATTATTGATTTACTTGTTAGTTTATCAATGAAAAATTGTGCATAATTATAAATGAGCAAATGTAAATAATCAGACAGTGGCAATAGCAATCAAACTATAACATACGATAACATATGATAGCATACATAGACATACCAACATCATACGATAAATAACATAAATGAAACTGTGCGATCAAGGCTCAATCAAACGGAGCCGATCGTATTGCATGTACTGAAAATGAAAATGTCTGTGCGATCAAGGCTCAATCAAACGGAGCCGATCGTATGTGGGCACGCCAGGTTCACGCTCATAATGAAATGGGGAACATGCTCAACGCTCATAATGTAATGGGGAGCGGCGGCCTATGAAATTGCATGTACTGAAAATAATAAATTGCATCTAACAAACTACACAACAGTTGAAACAAACTGAATACACATGTTCATGATATGATGTATGCACAATGGTTTAAATATAATATATATAACAAGACACATGATACACCCCAAAACGTGATCAAACGGGGAATTTGTAAAGATTCACTCACATTGGGTGCGTTTGAAAGGAGATGATGAGATGCGCACGAGTCGGGAGAGTTGAACAACGAGAATTACTAACCTAAATAATAACGGAAAAATATAGTAAATGATTGGATTTTATTAAGGATTTTAATGGAATTTTTAGATATATTTTTGTGAGTTTAAGGCTATTTTCTATCTTTAAAAATGTTATTTTTAAGTATTTTTAATTGATTTTTAAATTAAATTAAATAAATAAACATATAAAAAAATTGTTTATTTTGCGTTGACCGTTGACCGTTGACCTGTTGACCGGTTCGTATGTGTGTATGTATGCGCTGAGTGAGGCTCGAACCCGAGACCTCCCGTACGCGTGCACGCAGCTCTACCAACTGAGCTACGTGTCTAACCCGAAATAATCTTGTTTTTAATTATACTTATATACTAATTCGATTTAACAAAAATTCTTTTAATTTCAAAAACATTTTAATTCAACAACCCGGTGCCAGTAACAGGTTTCGAACGCGTGACGTGCGACTTAGCGTTGCACACAGTCCACCGCTGGACTGTGTGTCTAACCTGGTTAATATCTCGGTTTTTATTATACTTAACAACTAACAAAGATTAACCCGGTTCAGTTTTAAACAAAAAGGCATTTTATTACATAGAGAGTAAGGCTGGGACAGGATTCGAACTCGCGCCGTATGCGTATATGTTTGCACACAGTCCACCGCTGGACTGTGTGTCTAACCCGTTCATTATATCGATTTTTATTATACTTATGTTATACTGCGTCTTCGTCTTCTTCGTTAATTTTACCCGGAAAACCAAGTCTAACTGATTTTGACTGATTCATGTCATATTCGATTTTCAAACATTATACTTATACGTTACAGCGGTTACATCGTCTTCTTCAACAAGTTATAACCAGAATCGGAAATCGACTGGTTCAAAGATTAAATCAGGTTCCTTTAACGTTTTAGGTTAATTATAGATGAGATATAAGTAAAAAGAAGGAGAAATAAGCGTGAGGTATACCGACTCGCTTTCCTCTGTTTTCCGGCAGAACTCCGGCGACAGAGATCACCTCCGGCGATGAGTTTTCTTGTAGCAGCGAGTCTCCAGGAAGCTTACAAAGGGTGTGGGTATCTCCGGTATAAGCTCAGGGGCTCAGTAAGGCTCGGCAATGGGGAAACCGGTTTTCCGGCGACGAACAGATTAATTCCAGCGAGTGGAATTACGCCGAGAAAAGGTGTGGTTTTAAGCGAAAAAGTTTGCAGTGGGTTGTGGGTGAATTTATAGGGAGAAACCGAGATGTATTTGGTCTGATTTCCGACTGGATTCGTCGGTTATACAAACTCCGGCGGTTATAGAAAGTGTCGCGGACTCAAACGTCGGTTATAACCGATGTCCTAATAATAGTTTACGTTATAACTGAAAACTTCGTTAAAAACTCGCGATATTACCGGGATTCCGACGACTGAACTTTTGGGCGCCGGTTTTGAATTCGTAACGTCATGATATTAATTAAATGATTTCAATATATAACAAACTAAACAAGCGGCGCAGTGGTTCGTGTGTGTGAGTTAAGTCTGTTTGTTGAGCCGGTACAGACCCGGGTTCGAAACCCGGCAGAGTACTTTTATTTTTATTTTGCGATTTTCAACAGTTTTTCAAAAACTAAATATATATTCCCGTATAATAATCGATTACGTATCGTTTAAAAATATTTTGGGCATTTAATTCGCAACGAAATTTTTTGACTGACTGTTCGGTTGATAAACGGAGCGGGTTTGGTAAATCCGTTTTTTACGGATGTTACAAAAACTTCCCAGCTTCATAGGAATAAGGTCGACTGAGAAGTCGTGGTCGTTTAATGTGAGTGTACAGTCGCGAATAATAGAGTTTAATGAAACTGGTTTCCCGTCAGCAACTTCTACCGTTATGGATTCCATGAGCTTATCACGATTTTGGTTTAGGATAGGTTCAAATTCTAAGGACACAAAACTTCTCGCACCAGTATCAAATAATATGGATGCATATCTACCATTTATAAGGAACGTACCGTTAACCACATTGCTGTCAGCTCTGGCCTGGTTAGCGTTGATATTGAAAGCTCTTCCTCTTGCAGGTGGAGGAGCTTGGTTCGCTTGATTCACCGGGTTGGCTTGGGCCTGAGCATGAATAATGTTTACCAACCTTGGACAAGTGTTTCTGAAATGGCTTGGGTCTCCGCAATTGTAGCAAGCCCGCATTGGTTGACCCATAGGATAATTGGGTTGGTAATATGTTTGGGCTAAATGTTGGGTGGGTGGTAATAGTAGGGGTTGTTGGGCTTGACCCATTATTGGTTGGTAGGTTTGGGTTGAAGGCTGGTGGCGGTTCGTTCGTTGAGGCATGCGGCAGGTTTGAACAGTATGGCCTGCGCGACCACAGCCGGTGCAATATTGGCAAGGATGATCAGGAGAATGGTGATATTGGCAACGGTTGCATTTTGGTAACGGGCCAGTGTAAGGTCTTCTGTATGGTGCGGGTGAAGGGGCAACCTGGGTAATAGGTGCAGCAGGGATAGGGGAGTTGGTTTGAGTAACAGCGAAGTTTCTGGTGTTGCGCTTCCTCTTGTTAGCAAACTTAGAGGAAGAGATGGGATGGTTTGAAGTTTGACCCTCAACAGGGGCTTTCTTTTTCTCTTCTTTGAACTTCCCGTTGCGAATTCGGTTCTCGGTCAGTTCAGTTGCTAGCTCCATAGCAGCTTCAAGTGTTACTGGTGAGATGCTGAGAACTGAATCTTGAGTTTTCGAGGGAAGTCCTCGAATATAATGCTCGATCAGACGATAAGTTGGGGTGAACAAATTTGGAACCATTTGGTTCAACTCCAAGAACCTCTTGTTATAGTTGGTATGATCACCCTCCTTTTGCTTTAAAGAATGGAATTCGTCCTCCAACTTTTTAATTTCACTCCTAGGACAGAAACGCCTAGTCATGATTTCCCTTAACTCCTCCCAAGTTAAGGCCATTGCATCATCAGTTCCCCTCTTCCCTTTTTCAGTATTCCACCAAGTGAGAGCTACCCCAAATAGTCTCCCGGTGGCGTATCGAACCTTGCGATCCTCAGGACAATCGCAGTTGAGGAAGGTGTTTTCCATTTCCTCGAACCAGTGGAGGAGAGTAGTGACACCTTCGGTCCCCTCAAATTTAGGAGGATCACAAGATTTGAAATGTTTGTATGAGCACTTGCTGGTAGGAGAGTTGTCGATGTTCTGGTCATGTTGTTGGGGAGGGTTAGTAGGATTTGTAGCGAGGGCTTGTTGTACTTGGACCACAATGTCAGGCAGTATCGTGGCCATTTGTTTCGCGAATTGTGTGGCCAAGCGTTCCTGAGACCTTCCTGATCTTTTACCCCTTCGTTGCTGTCTGGACGACATCTACAGGAACATACATGAGAAGATTGTGAGTTTATGGTGTCTTTTTAGGTGTCATGTGTCTTTAAGAAAATGAAAATAACATAAATATCAATAATGCAACTACATCCATAGGATGTCTTGGGTTTGCTCATGTTGGGCCTCAAATGTCCCCCATACCTTCACCTATATAGTCATGTGGGCCCCCATGGCTATTGGCTTGGTAGGATTCACATTAGTATTGGCGATTTAACACTCGCATCACCCGAATGCAAACCACAAAATATGTTTACGAGATGTATGGTCGGAATGTGTCCAGGTGTAGACACAATGACAACTCAAAGTGGGGTTAGCACGACGTTTGGTATAGCATGCTTTGGCCTAATAGGTACTTCGTACTCTCATCGTTAGTCCCCAGGTAGGCAAACTGGTCCTTTATTTGGATTTATACGAATGCCAGCCTAGACAGGACGTCCCGACTACCGGTACTGGTACCCTTCCAGTTACTACATGCCAGTCATGAGAACTCACCTTGATGAGATTTGAAAACACAAAAATCATTGTAAAAACAATCATGATGTGGTGTGTGCTTTCATGGATGTGATATGTTATGAGTATATGATTCATGATAGGCATTATATGGTAATACATACTTATGATCATGCTTGCATAATATTGAATGTAACATTTAACATAAAACATATAAACATCATGAAATTTTGGCATGTAACACACAAAGATCTTATAAGTTTCTAATCAACTATAGTATAGGCTCTAAAGGTCTAATAACCTATCCTATATCCCTATAGTCATGGCTCTGATACCAATCTGTCACACCCCGACCCGCAGCGGAATAAGAGTCGGGGCATGATTGGGTTATCACCAAAGCTCATGATATTTACTAATATGTTTCATATTTATTAAAGTCAAAATTACATTCCAAATAATCCAAACATGTCCATACAATACAAAGAAATAACCAAACAAAATAGTTCCAAGCTCTAAATCATTTTATTCTTCTAGTCCAATCCTATGTGTTTCTGGCTGCAGCTGGTTCACCTGTATCATGTGTAAAAATTGGGGGTTTTTGGGTCAACATAAGTTGGCGAGTGAACCTTATTAGATAAACATTTATTATTGATTTACTTGTTAGTTTATCAATGAAAAATTGTGCATAATCATAAATGAGCAAATGTAAATAATCAGACAGTGGCAATAGCAATCACAACTATAACATACGATAACATATGATAGCATACATAGACATACCAACATCATACGATAAATAACATAAATGAAACTGTGCGATCAAGGCTCAATCAAACGGAGCCGATCGTATTGCATGTACTGAAAATGAAAATGTCTGTGCGATCAAGGCTCAATCAAACGGAGCCGATCGTACTGCATGTACTGAAAATGAAAATGTCTGTGCGATCAAGGCTCAATCAAACGGAGCCGATCGTATGTGGGCACGCCAGGTTCACGCTCATAATGAAATGGGGAACATGCTCAACGCTCATAATGTAATAGGGAGCGGCGGCCTATGAGATTGCATGTACTGAAAATAATAAATTGCATCTAACAATAACTACACAACAGTTGAAACAAACTGAATACACATGTTCATGATATGATGTATGCACAATGGTTTAAATATAATATATATAACAAGACACATGATACACCCCAAAACGTGATCAAACGGGGAATTTGTAAAGATTCACTCACATTGGGTGCGTTTGAAAGGAGATGATGAGATGTGCACGAGTCGGGAGAGTTGAACACCGAAAATTACTAACCTAAATAATAACGGAAAAATATAGTAAATGATTGGATTTTATTAAGGATTTTAATGGAATTTTTAGATATATTTTTGTGAGTTTAAGGCTATTTTCTATCTTTAAAAATGTTATTTTTAAGTATTTTTAATTGATTTTTAAATTAAATTAAATAAATAAACATATAAAAAAATTGTTTATTTTGCGTTGACCGTTGACCGTTGACCTGTTGACCGGTTCGTATGTGTGTATGTATGCGCTGAGTGAGGCTCGAACCCGAGACCTCCCGTACGCGTGCACGCAGCTCTACCAACTGAGCTATGTGTCTAACCCGAAATAATCTTGTTTTTAATTATACTTATATACTAATTCGATTTAACCAAAATTCTTTTAATTTCAAAAACATTTTAATTCAACAACCCGGTGCCAGTAACAGGTTTCGAACGCGTGACGTGCGACTTAGCGTTGCACACAGTCCACCGCTGGACTGTGTGTCTAACCTGGTTAATATCTCGGTTTTTATTATACTTAACAACTAACAAAGATTAACCCGGTTCAGTTTTAAACAAAAAGGCATTTTATTACATAGAGAGTAAGGTTGGGACAGGATTCGAACTCGCGCCGTATGCGTATATGTTTGCACACAGTCCACCGCTGGACTGTGTGTCTAACCCGTTCATTATATCGATTTTTATTATACTTATGTTATACTGCGTCTTCGTCTTCTTCGTTAATTTTACCCGGAAAACCAAGTCTAACTGATTTTGACTGATTCATGTCATATTCGATTTTCAAACATTATAAGTAATTTAAAGGTAAAGAATTGAGAGAGTTTGGGGAAAAGGATGTACCGATTAGTGTTGTTCACAGAATTCCGGCAGAGGTTCGTCGGTTCTGAAAGTGAACTCCGGCTGTTAAAATCAATTAACAGGTTTGTTCGATTATTTGAGAAGTTGAGGCACTTAATCAACGTTTAACAGAAGTTTGAAAGGTCATACCAGTTCTCGGTGGGACGGACTTAGAAACTCATCTTAAATTAGATGACGACGACAATCCATGGAAACTAGTAGGACGGACTTAGAAACTCATCTTAAATTAGATTTATGTAGGATCGTGTTTATTGATTACGATGTTGTATTTTTTATGTGCTAGTACTTCAATTCGATGTTGCATTTTTTCCAAAAGCCTTGTACTTGAAATGTTAGAAATGAAATGGAAATATATTGTTTAATCACTTATCCCAAGTTTAGCGTTATGAAGTCTCAAGCAATCTAATTACGTCTGCCCGATGATTTTGCTATCGGTTGAGGTGTGACACCTACAATGCCTCATACCTCTACGACCTCAACATCGCTAATAAAAGATCATACACATACGTAGGACTAATAAAGCCCAATTAACTAATACCTCGTAAAAACCATCGACCTTAAGTAAAATGATTATAACGCATTTTAGTCACAAAGCTCATTAATCAAATAAACTCGTAACATGTAAGAAAGCATGTGAAAAACATGTACGTGATCTATTGCAAAATACATATGTTTCCGTTGTATAGTTTGTACAGTTTTCGCATCATTTTGTGTAATTTTGTGAGGATTTTGTATATTGTTGAGTAGTTTGTGTTTTGCAAGGCTCCATAGGAATAAGGAAGCGAAAAAGAGAGTAAATGAAGAAAACCGAGCCTCCGAACAAGTCGCAAGTAATTGGGAAGTGAAACGGAAGAAAAATGCTGAAAATATACCAAGTCGTGTCACGCGACATGGATTTGATGTAAGTCCCCATGATGCGAGAGGGTTAAAGGACCCTGACTATGTGGTGAATTTCATCATCCATTCGTTCCATCAAGAATTTTAATTTTAAAATACATAAGGGTTATTTATATAAGATGGTAGATTTTATTCTTTTCCTTATAAGCTCGATATGGGATTAGGTGGCTTTGTGGACGTTGAGTGTCACACCCCGACCCGCAGCGGAAAAGGTGATCGGGGCATGATTGGGTTATCATCAAAGCTCATGACATTTATTATGCGTTTCATATTTATTAAATACAATTTAATGGAAATTTACAATAAATGTTACAACATGTTCTAGCTATCAATCTAAGCATCTTTGTTCTCTTCTAAGGCATTTCCTATGTTTTCTTTGCTTCAACCTGTTCACCTGTATCATGTGTAAAAAGGTTTTGGATCAACATAAAGTTGGCGAGTGAATCCTATGGAAAAAACATTTGAACAAGTTTATTAAATTGATTATGAAATATGTGCACAACCAAACATGAGTAAAAATAGATGTAAACTTATTCAACAATCATTAGATATTAAATAAATCACACATGAACAATAATGGAACATTTAGAGGCACGCGTTGCTCTACTCGTCTCTCACGAGGAACTGATGGGCCTAATGAATGAATTGCATAAACATGATAAAATGAATGACACAACTACAAACAATATAAACTCAATGATACACACATGAACAATAATGGATTGGTTTTGAGGCACGCGTTGTTCAACTCGTCTCCCACGAGGAACTGATGGGCTTAATGAATGAATTTCATATAATTTGACAAAATGAACTAAGTAATCACAACAATATAAACAATCTAAATTTAGGTCATGATATGGTATGGCACAAATTTAAATAAACGAGTTAATTATTTGAGACACCTGACAAACCCCAAAACGTGTAATTAAAAGGGGGAGTTGTAAGATTCACTCACAGTGGGTGCGTTCGGTTGATGATGTTGAATGCACGCGAAGTGGTTTTAACCACGAGTGAGATTAACCTAGATAAATCGCATTATGGTTTGGTAAGTAAACGGATTTTATTAATTTATTTTAGTAGGATTGTTGGGTGTATTTTTGTGAGTTTAAGGCTATTTTCTAACCTTAAAAATGTTATTTTTAAGTATTTTTAATTGATTTTTAACTAAAATAATTAAATAAAAATAATAAAAAAATTTGACTTTTTCTGACCGTTGACTTTGACTGACTGTTGACCGGTTCGAATGCGTATTGATGTGCGCTGAGTGAGGCTCGAACCCGAGACCTCCCATGCGCGTGCACGCAGCTCTACCAACTGAGCTACGTGTCTAACCCGTTATATATATGTTTTTAATTAGATTTATATATTAACTAGTTTAAACAGAAAATCCTTTTATTTTAAAAACACTTTAATTGAATCAGACGGTGCGCTCCACAGGTCTCGAACCCGGGACCTGTGGCTTATACTAACACACAGTCCACCGCTGGACTGTGTGTCCAACTTGTTAACTTTACTGATTTTTATTATACTTAAACACAAATTAGTTATTTCCTTTTCTGTCTTATTTTAAAAAAAAATAGATAATTGTCCGAGTCGGTGCAGAAGCCCGGACTCGAACTCGTGACCTGTGATATAAACATACACACAGTCCACCACTGGACTGTGTGTCTAACTTGGTTATTATTCCGGTTATTAATATACTTAACATATATCAGTATGACTCCGGTTCAGTTAATCAAAAAAATCATTTTTATTAAGGCCGCGTGTGTGTAACAGGATTCAAACTCGAGACGTTAGTGTTTATTGTGCACACAGTCCACCGCTGGACTGTGTGTCTAACCCGAGTAATATCTTGCTTTTAATTATACTTAAACATTACCGAACATCGTCTTCTTCACTGGTTTTAACCAGAATCGGAAATCGACTGGTTCGATGATTAAAACATGTTCTTTAGCGTGTTTCAGTTCATTACGGTGAGATATAAGTGAAAAGAAAAAGAAATTAGGCGAAAAGGTATACCGACTGGACTCCTCTATTTTCCGGCAGAACTCCGGCGACAGCAATCACCTCCGGCGACGTGTGTCTTGCAGCAGCGAGCCTTCAGAAAGTTTGAAAAAGGTATGGGTGACTTCGGTATAAGTTTAAAGGGTTTAGTAAGGCTCAGAAATGGGGAAACCGGTTTTCCGGCGACGAACAGAATAATTCCGGCGAGTGAGTTTTCGCCGAGAGAAGGTGCGGTTTTGAGCGAAAATGTTTGCAGAAGTTCGAGGTGGTTTTTATAGGGCAAATCTTCGAAGAACTTGGTCTGATTTCCGACTGGATTCGTAAGTTATAAAAGCTCCGGCGGTTATGACTTTGGTCGCGGACTCAGACGTCGGTTATAACCGATGTCTTAGTAATTGTTTACGTTATAACGGAAGGATTCGTTAAATACTCGCGAGATTGCCGGGATTTCCGACGACTGAACTTTGGGCGCCGGTTTTGAATTCGGAAAGTCATGATATCAATTAAATGATCTTAATGGTTAACAAAAGACATCAGTGGCGCAGTGGTTTGTGTGTTGTGTGTTAAGTCGCTGAACTGTACTGACTCGGCGACTGACCCGGGTTCGAAACCCGGCAGGGACATTTTATTTTTATTTTGCGATTTTCAACAGTTTTTCAAAAAGTAAATATATATTCCCGTATAATAATTGATTATGTATCGTTTAAAATTATTTTGGGCATTTAATTCGCAACGAAAATTTTAACTGACTGTTCGATTGATAAACGGAGCGGGTTTGGTAAATCCGTTTTTGACGGATGTTACATTGAGTGTGAGACCTTTAGATGAAATGTTAACTTGAACTTAATGATAGTATGAAAGGGGCTTGATGAGTCGGTGGTTGGGTTTAGTTGGATAACAATACCGGTAATCTTGCTTAAGCATTCTTGAGTCTTTTAAATTGAGAAATATAAAGTCTCTGAAACCAGTGATCCTATTTCTGGTTCCATTGCAGAGTTTTTTAGGGACGAAAAAAAGGTAAGTGTGGGGATATTTGATGTATTTCAAAAGACATATGTTTCTGTTGTATACTTGGTACAGTTTTCACATCGTTTTGTAAGGATTTTGTATACTACTGAGTAGTTTCTATTTTGCAAGGCTCCAGAGGAAAAAGGAAGTGAAAATGGGCATAAATGAAGAAAACCGGGCCTCCGGACGAGTCTCAAGTAATCGGGAAGTGAAAGGAAGAAAAATGCTCAAAATACACTTTGTCATGTCGCGTGGTAGGATTTGACGTGAGTCTCGCGTGACGCGAGGGGGCGAAAAGACCCCTGCGCTTTTTGATGTTATAACACTGCTGAAAATAGAAGGTTCTGCATGTCGCGTTGTCACACCCCGACCCGCAGCGGAAATAAGAGTCGGGGCATAATTGGGTTATCACCAAAGCACATGACATTTACTATTATGTTTCATAATTAAATGAAGTCAAAGTTACATTTCTCAAACCTTCAAACATGTTCATTCATTACAAAGGAAAATAACCAAATATAATAATCCAAACACTAAATCGTTTTATTTCTTCTAATCCAGGCCCTACGTGTTCCTAGCTGCTGCTGGTTCACCTGTATCATGTGTAAAAATGGAGGTTTTTGGGTCAACATAAGTTGGCGAGTGAACCTTATAGATAAACATTTAATAATGATTTTTTGGTTAGTTTATCAATAAAATATTGTGCATAATCATAAAAGAGCATACGTATGAAATCAAGCAATGGCAACATCGGTTACAATTATAACATACATTAACAATTGATAACATACATGATCATACCAACATCATATGATAATTAACATAAATGAACTGTGAGATCAAGGCTCAATCAACGGAGCCGATCGTATTGCATGAACTGAAAATGTAAATTGAACTGTGTGCTCAAGGCTCAATCAAACGGAGCCGAGCGTATTGCATGAACTTGAAATGTAAACTGAACTGTGCACTCAAGGCTCAATCAAACGGAGCCGAGCGTATTGCATGAACTTGAAATGTAAATAACCGATCAAGGCTCAATCAAACGGAGCCGATCGTGCGGGCACGCCCTGATCAACCGCATAATAAAATGGGGATCAAACTCAACCTCGAGGGATGGGGAGCTACGGCCTCAGCAATTGCATGTACTGAAATAATAACTTGCAACCAATTCTAACTACTGAACAGCAACAACTAACACACATGTCATGATATGATATATGCACAATAACTTAGTTATAATAAGTAAATGAATAAGACACATGATACACCCCAAAAATGTGATTAAAACGGGGAATTTGAAGGGTTCACTCACATTGGGTGCGTTGGATTTGAATTGGTGAGATGCGCACGATTTAGATGAAACGAGTTAACGAGGAATCACTGACCTAAATAATAATAGGAAAAATATATTAAATGGATGGATTTTATTAAAGATTTTTAATGAAATTTTTGGATATATTTTTTTGTGAGTTTATGGCTATTTTCCATCCTTAAAAATGTTATTTTAAGTATTTTTAATTGATTTTTAATTTAAATAAACAAATAATTATTTAAAAAAAAATAATATTTTTTTACTGTTTGACCGTTGACCGTTGACCGTTGACCGGTTCGGTCAGCGGTAATTCTTGCGCCGAGCGGGATTCGAACCTGTGACCTTCCGTTCACGCGCACGTAGCTCTACCAACTGAGCTACGTGACTAACCCGTTAGAAAACTAGTTTTAATTATATTAATACACTTATTCGAATTTACCGAAAATTCCTTTATTTTACAAAACGTTTTATTCTCATTGAACCGGTGTTGGTGTCGAGACTCGATCGCGTGACGTGCAGTTTGTGTTGCACACAGTCCACCGCTGGACTGTGTGTCTAACCCGTGTATATTCTTGAATTATATTATACTTAACAACTACTCAATCTAACCCGGTTAGTTTTATGAATAAAAAGGAATGTTATTACGCAGCGTGTGTGAAGCAAGGATCGAACTCGGGTCTCGTATATAAACTTTGCACACAGTCCACCGCTGGACTGTGTGTCTAACCCGTTAACTATCCGAATTTTATTTATTCTTAACCCGTTGTTATGCTCGTCTTCTTCACCGGTTTTACACAGATCACTGGTTCAGGGTTCTACTACTTAAATAACATGATTACTAGTTTGAATGAACAAACCGAACAGTTTGGGGGAAAGGAATACCGGACAGGTCGTCTTCTTCAGGAAGTCCGGCGAGAACAGACAACTCTGTTTTTGAAACTTCGGCTGAGAGGGCTAATCAATAGAATTTAAGAGTTAGATTTGAAATTGAACCAGAGTACATGGGTTATTAGCACGATTGAATGTGTTTACCGTCAACTAGCGTGGTTCCGGCAAATTCCAGAATTTCTCCGGCGAAACCAGAAATCCAGCAAAATCTTCTGTGACTGACTTTGAGTGACGGAATAATGTTAGTAGTGTCCTAGCAATAGATTGAAACAGCAAGAGAAGAAATTCTTACTGGTTTATGTTGAATACGGTTTTCCGGCGAGAATTGCAGAAAATTCCGGCGACAGTTTTCTTGTGCTCAAATGACTTGAAAACGCGACGAAAATGGATTTGAGTGTATTTGAAACAGTTCTGAATCGTATAAATGATTGGAGACGGAATTATTTGAAACTTGAATGTCTTTCGGTTTCAAAACTCAACACTTGAAGTTCATTAAATCTAAACTTTAATTAGAAACCGATATGCGTCGGTTATAAGTTAATTAAACTAACGAAAACTGATTTGGCGATTTGGCTTACCGATTTCCGTTATTCAAATACCAGTAACCGTTCATCCGAGTTTGCGCATAAAATTCAATTGTTTTCATAATACTAACAGAAAACCATTGGTGGCGGAGTGGTTTGGAGCCAGAAAGTTAAGTCATTGGAGCAGTTGACCCGGGTTCGAGTCCGGTCAGCTCCAAACATTTTTTATTTATTTTATTTTAACTTTTTATCAAATATAACCTTTATAGTTTAGCTTATATATTAATTATGTAACGTTTAAACTCAAAATACTCATAAATACTTAATGAAATTTCGTAACTTGATATTTGATTACAAAACGGAGCGGGTTTTGGAGACCCGATTTATACAAATGTTACAGTATCCCCTACTTTTAGGAATTTCGTCCCGAAATTCAAACAGTTGATGTAGTAGGGAAAAGATGAGGGTATTTTTCACGCATTGAGTCTTCACGTTCCCAAGTAAACTCAGGTCCCCGTTTCGACTCCCAGCGTACCCTAACAATAGGAATGCGACTTCGACGTAGACGCTTTTCTCCATAGTCCATAATCTCTACTGGTCTTTCAATAAAATGCATGGATTCATCAATCTGAATATCCTCTAGTGGAATATGAAGATTCTCATCAGCGAGGCACTTCTTCAAGTTTGACACGTGGAAAGTGGGATGAATTCTGTCGAGTTCTTCCGGTAGGTCAAGCTTGTAAGCTACAGGACCTACTCTTTCGAGTATTTTGAAAGGTCCTACGTAACGTGGTGCTAGCTTTCCCTTTTGCCCAAAACGAACTACTCCCTTCCATGGTGACACTTTTAAAAGCACATGATCACCAACGCTAAACTCCAAGGGCTTCCGTCGTTTATCTGCGTAACTCTTTTGACGACTTTGAGCCGCTAGAAGATTGTTTCTGATCTGATGAATTTTATCTGTTGTTTCTTGGATCAATTCCGGACCAGTAATTTGAGCTTCCCCAATTTCGTGCCAACAAACAGGAGATCGACACTTTCGACCATATAAAGCTTCAAAAGGTGCCATGCCGATACTAGAATGATAACTGTTGTTGTACGAAAATTCGACTAACGGTAGGTGGGCGTCCCAATTTCCCTTGAAGTCTATGACACATGCTCTAAGCATATCCTCAAGGGTTTGAATGGTGCGCTCAGACTGTCCATCAGTTTGGGGATGATAGGCGGTACTGAGATCTAGTCGAGTGCCCATTGCGGATTGTACTGCCTGCCATGTCCGTGAGGTGAAACGACCATCACGATCAGAAATAATACTTAATGGAACTCCATGACGGCTGACGATTTCGCTGATATAAATATGAGCAAGCTTTTCGTTCTTAAAATCTTCTCGAATAGGAATAAAGTGAGCTGATTTTGTGAGTCGGTCTATAATCACCCATATAGTGTCATACCCACTAGAAGTGCGAGGTAACCCGGTAATGAAATCCATGGTTATATTTTCCCACTTCCAGACAGGTATTTCTGGTTGGACCAGAAGTCCTGAGGGTCTTTGGTGTTCAGCCTTTACTTTAGAACAAGTGAGACACTTGGAGATAAAAACGGCAATATCTTTCTTCATTCCAGGCCACCAATAGGTGTACCGTAGGTCTTGATACATCTTATCGGCTCCTGGGTGTATAGAATATCGCGACTTATGGGCTTCATGCATGAGTGTTTCACGAAGATTGATATGGTTAGGAATCCATATACGATCTAGGTAATACAAAATACCATCAGATTTAGTTTCCAGCTTTAGCTCGGCTCCACAGGACATCTCCTTTTGTACATCTTCCTCTGTTATTGAAACGTGTTGAGCTTCTCGAACTTGATCCTTAATATTGGTTATAATTTGCGAACATAGAATATGAATGGAGTTCGCATACCCCTTTCGACTAAGTGCATCAGCCACCACATTTGCTTTACCAGGGTGGTATTTGATTTCACAGTCGTAATCATTTAGAAGTTCGACCCATCTCCGTTGCCTCATATTTAACTCTTTCTGATTGAAGATGTGTTGAAGACTCTTATGGTCAGTGTATATTTCACACTTCGTGCCATAAAGATAATGTCTCCATATCTTAAGAGCGAATACAACGGCTCCAAGTTCAAGGTCATGAGTGGTGTAGTTCTTTTCGTGAGTCTTGAGTTGCCTTGAGGCATAAGCTATGACTTTTCCTCTTTGCATGAGAACGCATCCCAATCCTTGCCCTGACGCGTCGCAATAGACTACGAAATCATCACAACCTTCAGGAAGAGTGAGGATTGGTGCATCACAAAGTCTTTGCTTGAGGGTTTGAAAAGCTTCTTCTTGCTTGGGCCCCCATACAAATGGTTTCCCTTTATGGGTTAAAGCCGTGAGTGGCACCGCAATGCGAGAGAAGTTTGAAATGAATCGACGATAGTAACCAGCAAGTCCAAGAAAAGACCTTACTTCAGTTGGCGTACGTGGAGCTTGCCATTCTTGAACTGCTTTGATCTTTGATGGGTCCACATGTATTCCTTTGTCATTGACTACATGCCCAAGAAATTGCACCTCTTTTAACCAGAATTCACATTTAGAGAACTTGGCATAAAGCTGTTCCTTTTCTAGAAGTGCAAGAACAAGTCGCAGATGACGCTCATGATCAGCTTTAGATTTTGAATAGATAAGAATATCGTCAATGAACACAATAACAAATCGATCAAGGTAAGGTTTGCAGACTCTATTCATTAGGTCCATGAAAACAGCTGGTGCGTTGGTTAATCCAAACGGCATAACCATGAATTCATAGTGACCATAACGAGTTCGAAAAGCAGTTTTAGGGACGTCTTCTTCATGCACCCTAAGCTGATGATAGCCCGATCGAAGGTCGATTTTCGAAAAGCAACTGGCACCTTGTAGCTGGTCAAGAAGGTCATCTATACGAGGTAAAGGATATCGATTTTTGATAGTTAACTTGTTGAGCTCTCTGTAATCGATGCACATGCGAAAAGATCCATCCTTCTTCTTTACGAAAAGTACAGGTGCACCCCAAGGCGATGAGCTGGGGCGTATAAATCCCTTGTCAGTCAACTCTTGCAATTGACTGGCTAGCTCTTGTATTTCAGAGGGGGCTAACCTATATGGAGATTTTGCCACTGGTGTAGCACCAGGTATAAGATCGATACGAAACTCGACATCTCTGATTGGAGGAAGTCCTGAAATGTCGTCAGGAAAAACTTGTGGAAAATCTTTTACAACAGGAATATCTTCAAGTTTCTTTTCTGCGGTCCCCTTCTTGATGATATGGGCTAAGAACGCGACATAATTCTTACGAAGGTATTTCTGAGCTTGAAGGCAAGACATTAAGTTGAGTTCTTTCGCCGAGGTTTCTCCAATAATTCGAAGAGTCTGACCGTTTGAAAGTGGAATACGAATAAATTTCTCACGACATACAACTTCCGCATTATGCTGACTAAGCCAATCCATTCCGACTATGATGTCGAAACTTCCCAGCTTCATAGGAATAAGATCGACTGAGAAATCGTGATCGTTTAGGGTGAGCGTACAGTTGCGTAAAATAGAATCTAACGAAACTGGTTTTCCATCTGCAACTTCCACTGTTATGGATTCCACGAGCTTATCTCGATTTTTACTTAAGATAGGTTCAAACTCTAATGACACGAAACTTCTATCCGCACCAGTATCAAATAACATAGAGGCATATCTACCATTTATAAGAAACGTACCGTTGACCACATTGCCGTCAGCTCTGGCCTGGTTTGCGTTAATATTGAAAGCCCTTCCTCTAGCAGGTGGAGGAGCTTGGTTTGCTTGGTTCACAGGGTTGGCTTGGGCCTGAGCATGAATAATATTGACCAGCCTTGGACATGAGTTCCTGAAATGACTTGGATCTCCACAATTGAAACATGCCCGCATTGGTTGGCCCATAGGGTAGTTGGGTTGATAGTATGTTTGGGCTAAATGTTGAGTGGGTGGAAATGGTTGTTGTTGTTGGGCTTGACCCATAAATTGTTGGTGGGTTTGGGTTATAGGTTGATGGCGATTTGTTCGTTGAGGTGCGCGGCATTGTTGTACAAGGTGTCCAGCGCGACCGCAGCTGGTACAGTACTGGCAAGGATAGTCAGGGAAATGGTGATACTGACAACGGTTACATTTTGGTAGTGGTCCTGTGTATGGTCTTTTGTATGGCGCGGGTGGAGGAGTGGCTTGAGTGATGGGTGCAGCAGGAACAGGGGTGTTGGTGTGGGTGACTGCAAAGTTCCTGTTGTTACGCTTCCTCTTGTTAGCAAATTTGGAGGAAGGAGTGTGGTGGTTTGAGGTTTGTCCCTCAGCAGGGGTTTTCTTCTTTTCCTCCTTGAACTTCCCATTGCGAATTCGGTTTTCGGTCAGTTCTGTTGCCAACACCATGGCAGCTTCGAGTGTTACTGGTGAAACGCTGAGGACCGAATCCTGGATTTTCGAGGGAAGTCCTCGAATGTAATGTTCGATCAGACGGTAGGTTGGAGTGAATAAGTTTGGTACCATCTGGTTCAACTCCAAGAACCGTTTGTTGTAAGTAGAGTGATCACCATCTTTTTGTTTCAGGGCATGAAATTCATCTTCCAATTTCTTAATCTCACTCCTAGGACAGAATCGCCTAGTCATGATTTCCCTTAACTCCTCCCAAGTTAAGGACATCGCATCTTCCATTCCCCTCTTTCCCTTCTCAGTATTCCACCAAGTGAGAGCTACCCCAAGTAGTCTCCCGGTGGCATAACGAACTTTGCGATCCTCAGGACAATCGCAGTTTAAGAAAACGTTTTCCATCTCCTCGAACCAACGCTGGAGAGCAGTGACTCCCTCAGTCCCTTCGAATTTTGGGGGATCGCAAGACTTAAAATGTTTGTAGGTGCATTTGCCGGTAGGAGGGTCGTTGATGATCTGGTCCTGTTGTTGAGGAGGGTTAGTAGGATTTGCAGCAAGAGCTTGTTGTACTTGTACTACGATGTCAGGTAATATCGTGGCCATTTGGTTGGCGATATGAGTGGCCAATCGTTCCTGAGACTTTTCCGATTTCCTACTCCTTCGATGCGATCTATACGACATCTACAGGATCATAAAATGAGAAGATTGTGAGTTTATGGTATATTTTAGGTGTCATGTGTCTTTAAAAAAAAATGAAAATAACATAAATATCAATAATGCAACTACATCCGAAGGATGTCTTGGGTTCGCTCATGTTGGGCCTCAAATGTCCCCCATACCTTCACCTATATAGTCATGTGGGCCCCCATGGCTATTGGTTTGGTAGGATTCACATTAGTATTGGCAATTTAACACTCGCATCCCCGAATGCTAACCACAAAATATGTTCATGAGATGTTTGGTCGGAACGTGTCCAGGTGTAGACACAATGACAACTCAAAGTGGGATTAGCTCTCACGACGTTTGGTATAGCATGCTTTGGCCTAATAGGTATTTCGTACTCTCATCGTTGGTCCCCAGGTAGGCAAACTGGTCCTTTATTTTGGATTTATACGAATGCCAGCCTAGACAGGACGTTCCGACTACCGGTACTAGTACCCTTCCAGTTACTACATGCCCGTCATGAGAACTCACTTTGATGAGATTTGAAAACACGAAAATCGTTGTAAAATCAATCATGATGTGGTGTGTGCTTGCATGGATGTGATATGTTATGATCATACGATTTCATGATGAGCATTATTTGATAATACATACTTATGAACATGCTTGAACAATATCAAATGTAACATTTTAACATAAACATATAAACATCATGAAATTTGGCATATAACAAACAAAATTCCTATAAGTTTCTAATCGACTATAGTATAGGCTCTAAGGGTCTAATAACCTATCCTATATCCCTATAGTCATGGCTCTGATACCAATCTGTCACACCCCGACCCGCAGCGGAAATAAGAGTCGGGGCATAATTGGGTTATCACCAAAGCACATGACATTTACTATTATGTTTCATAATTAAATGAAGTCAAAGTTACATTTCTCAAACCTTCAAACATGTTCATTCATTACAAAGGAAAATAACCAAATATAATAATCCAAACACTAAATCGTTTTATTTCTTCTAATCCAGGCCCTACGTGTTCCTAGCTGCTGCTGGTTCACCTGTATCATGTGTAAAAATGGAGGTTTTTGGGTCAACATAAGTTGGCGAGTGAACCTTATAGATAAACATTTAATAATGATTTTTTGGTTAGTTTATCAATAAAATATTGTGCATAATCATAAAAGAGCATACGTATGAAATCAAGCAATGGCAACATCGGTTACAATTATAACATACATTAACAATTGATAACATACATGATCATACCAACATCATATAATAATTAACATAAATGAACTGTGAGATCAAGGCTCAATCAACGGAGCCGATCGTATTGCATGAACTGAAAATGTAAATTGAACTGTGTGCTCAAGGCTCAATCAAACGGAGCCGAGCGTATTGCATGAACTTGAAATGTAAACTGAACTGTGCACTCAAGGCTCAATCAAACGGAGCCGAGCGTATTGCATGAACTTGAAATGTAAATAACCGATCAAGGCTCAATCAAACGGAGCCGATCGTGCGGGCACGCCCTGATCAACCGCATAATAAAATGGGGATCAAACTCAACCTCGAGGGATGGGGAGCTACGGCCTCAGCAATTGCATGTACTGAAATAATAACTTGCAACCAATTCTAACTACTGAACAGCAACAACTAACACACATGTCATGATATGATATATGCACAATAACTTAGTTATAATAAGTAAATGAATAAGACACATGATACACCCCAAAAATGTGATTAAAACGGGGAATTTGAAGGGTTCACTCACATTGGGTGCGTTGGATTTGAATTGGTGAGATGCGCACGATTTAGATGAAACGAGTTAACGAGGAATCACTGACCTAAATAATAATAGGAAAAATATATTAAATGGATGGATTTTATTAAAGATTTTTAATGAAATTTTTGGATATATTTTTTTGTGAGTTTATGGCTATTTTCCATCCTTAAAAATGTTATTTTTAAGTATTTTTAATTGATTTTTAATTTAAATAAAACAAATAATTATTTAAAAAAAAATAATATTTTTTTACTGTTTGACCGTTGACCGTTGACCGTTGACCGGTTCGGTCAGCGGTAATTCTTGCGCCGAGCGGGATTCGAACCTGTGACCTTCCGTTCACGCGCACGTAGCTCTACCAACTGAGCTACGTGACTAACCCGTTAGAAAACTAGTTTTAATTATATTAATACACTTATTCGAATTTACCGAAAATTCCTTTATTTTACAAAACGTTTTATTCTCATTGAACCGGTGTTGGTGTCGAGACTCGATCGCGTGACGTGCAGTTTGTGTTGCACACAGTCCACCGCTGGACTGTGTGTCTAACCCGTGTATATTCTTGAATTATATTATACTTAACAACTACTCAATCTAACCCGGTTAGTTTTATGAATAAAAAGGAATGTTATTACGCAGCGTGTGTGAAGCAAGGATCGAACTCGGGTCTCGTATATAAACTTTGCACACAGTCCACCGCTGGACTGTGTGTCTAACCCGTTAACTATCCGAATTTTATTTATTCTTAACCCGTTGTTATGCTCGTCTTCTTCACCGGTTTTACACAGATCACTGGTTCAGGGTTCTACTACTTAAATAACATGATTACTAGTTTGAATGAACAAACCGAACAGTTTGGGGGAAAGGAATACCGGACAGGTCGTCTTCTTCAGGAAGTCCGGCGAGAACAGACAACTCTGTTTTTGAAACTTCGGCTGAGAGGGCTAATCAATAGAATTTAAGAGTTAGATTTGAAATTGAACCAGAGTACATGGGTTATTAGCACGATTGAATGTGTTTACCGTCAACTAGCGTGGTTCCGGCAAATTCCAGAATTTCTCCGGCGAAACCAGAAATCCAGCAAAATCTTCTGTGACTGACTTTGAGTGACGGAATAATGTTAGTAGTGTCCTAGCAATAGATTGAAACAGCAAGAGAAGAAATTCTTACTGGTTTATGTTGAATACGGTTTTCCGGCGAGAATTGCAGAAAATTCCGGCGACAGTTTTCTTGTGCTCAAATGACTTGAAAACGCGACGAAAATGGATTTGAGTGTATTTGAAACAGTTCTGAATCGTATAAATGATTGGAGACGGAATTATTTGAAACTTGAATGTCTTTCGGTTTCAAAACTCAACACTTGAAGTTCATTAAATCTAAACTTTAATTAGAAACCGATATGCGTCGGTTATAAGTTAATTAAACTAACGAAAACTGATTTGGCGATTTGGCTTACCGATTTCCGTTATTCAAATACCAGTAACCGTTCATCCGAGTTTGCGCATAAAATTCAATTGTTTTCATAATACTAACAGAAAACCATTGGTGGCGGAGTGGTTTGGAGCCAGAAAGTTAAGTCATTGGAGCAGTTGACCCGGGTTCGAGTCCGGTCAGCTCCAAACATTTTTTATTTATTTTATTTTAACTTTTTATCAAATATAACCTTTATAGTTTAGCTTATATATTAATTATGTAACGTTTAAACTCAAAATACTCATAAATACTTAATGAAATTTCGTAACTTGATATTTGATTACAAAACGGAGCGGGTTTTGGAGACCCGATTTATACAAATGTTACACGCGTTTCATGACAGGCCCATATTCACTGATAAAAAAAATAGTTACGGCCCAATTGTGATAAGTTATAACCTAAAATTGATTTTTAAACATCATAACTCGACACTGGGACGAACTAGAACAGATAAGAGGCAATTTCAAGGATCAAGGAAACTAGGGTTTGAAGTTTCAATCGTTAGGATCAAGACTTTCAGGTGTTAATCATTCGGTTTTACATTTCCTTCGTTTATCTTTGTTTTCGCCATCCTTCATGCACTTTTTTTGATACTTGTTATTGTTTTCACAATGATTGCTGGCTAAAAACACTATTACTACCTAGGTTTAAGATGATTACTCGTTCATGATTGGTGTTTCTTTCGGTTTTTGGTAACAATTGATGGATTAATACTTTAGTAAATTATCTTGATCAAGAATTCAGATATTATGCATGCTTATAACTGATATAAGCTCTTTCATAAGTTCTACTTAAGTTTTTGTGATGGTATGTCATGTATGAATGCTAGCTAGGTCGCCTACTATATGTTTATGATTTGTTTACGGTTAATTGCCAGAGATTTTTGTAGGAACTGTAATTGAGGATTTAGAAGTGTTAAGTGTTATGCCTAGTCTAATAGTCGTGAGGTGAGGATTAGTTAGGTTAGCCTTCGTCATTAGACGGTTTTGGTTTTGATTGTGTGTGAGCGGGTCTTCCTTAATTGTTTGATGATAGTTGCTTACTTAAATCTGATGGATTGTTCGTAGACTGCCCCTTTACACTTTAGAGTGCATGGAGATTGTCGCGTTGTGAGGTAGACCGTCTTTCGGGTACTTAAGTATTGTTGGATTTGTCATGAGGCTATTCGACTAACTGGTGAATTTAACAGCTTTTAGGGTTCTCTTAATTGACATCCTTGAGAAGGGTCAAGGATACTAGGGGATTTCCTATTAGTTTAGTATCCTAAATCCCGGTTCCATCTCAATTACCATTACCTCACGAATAGGATTCCAAACCTAGGTAGTGTTTTTCGATTATCTGATTTCATCTCTAGTAAAGTTCGTATCTTAGTCAGTTTTAGATAATCATTTAATACTTTGTATAGGTTGTTAGAAAACCCCCTTCAAAACATAAAAACAATTAAATTGAGTCAGTATAGATAAGTAATTGAGTCTAGTATGCGTTTTCAATATAGTCCCGTGGGTTCGATATTCGAACTTACTTTAATCAGTTCACTTGCCAGTCAGTAGTTTAGTTTTTAGAGTGTCTAGAGTCTTACTTAATGTCTAGTTTAGGGTTAATTTTAGTTAGATTAATTAAACTACTTTGAGCACATTAGTACGCTAGCCCCCAAAATATTTAAGAAAAAACAAATTGGAACTCACTAGTTGTAAAGCTTCCAAATCCACAACCTAATTGTCTAGAACTGCGTCCTCAAATGAAACCTATAACCAAATAATCCATTGTTACAGTTCATTTGATTAAATAACGCATAACCTGACCCCTCAAAACTTTCGAATCTACCTCCAAACTAAACTCTAACCCGAGCACCATCAAACTTGGACCACACACGACTCACGCCTAACCCCCTGCAAACGAGTCTACTCATGATTGATAATCACATCCATACACACCTTTATCAATTATCGATTTGCATGCATGCAATCCCCATGGTTTCATGTATCACACCATCAATCGTCACCTTATTTGCCACCTTCAACCATGGCCCCACAACTCCATCAACATCCAAAACCAAAACCCATATTTTCATGAGGGTTCTAATAAATCCAATACCTATGGAATTTCCATGGTGAGACACCCTCTTAGGTTGAAACCAAATCATCACAGAAGCACCACAATATTACCTTAATGTATCACATGCACACCTTAATCTTCACACACACACACACGCATACCTCCATCTTCACCACTATTGCACCACCATCATCCCTTCCATATCGTCATTGATCACCACCACCCACACTACCGACACCACCATAACCGACCACCCCGTCGACTTCATCGCCACCACCAATCACCATTCAAAACACAACAACATCCCTCATATCAATATAAATAAAATGAGACCAATAACGCACATCATGCAAAAACCCTAATGGCTTTCGTGCATCATATAAACATCACCACCATCATCATGCATTACTTTAATCCCTTACCATCAACGCTACGTAGTTTTCAAGCACACTCTAATATCTATGGACCCCTGTCGGCTGATCTCATCATCCTCATGAAACCATGAACCCTCCATCACTCCTTAACCTGCCTCATCACCCTCACACGATACTGGCCGACCTAAATGAAGGTGGTTAACATAATCAAATGGATTGATTATGTGATAAATGTTTGAAAGTACACATTATACTTTTTAAGATATGATTAGAGTTTTCAATTGTTACATATAATGCTACAAATTGTCGAAATTATTGTAGGACCCGTGGTAGCTCGGTCTTGTTAGTGCAATTGTCTCCGTTTAGCTTGATTTTATTAGTGTTATTGTCTCCACTTAGCCTCTCCTTGTAATTATAATGTGTTTCAAACATGACTTTGACCAATATTTATTAGTTAACCCTGTGTAGTTTAGGGAACAAAGTTCGGAGTCTTTAGATTTTTATTTGATAATTATATATATATATATATATGGGAAAGGATAGAAAGAAACTCACATTAGTTAAGAAAACTAAAAACTCAAATGAATGGACCTTCTTTTGTCATGTGTTACATTTTTTTGCAGATTGTGTTATATGTAACAACCAGAGGTTGCCACGTGATACGTGTAACAACTTTTGTAAACTTTCAGCTTTTTTATGAAAAAGTAAAAGTTTTTACATAACACGTGACAGCCTCTGGTTGTTACACGTAACACAGTCTACAAAAAGATGTAACACGTGACAAAAAAAGATCCATTCATTTGGGTTTCTTAGTTTTCTTAATTAATATGAATTTTCTTCTATAATTGCGTGTTATATATATATTATGTTTTTAAACATCCATTAGTTATCGTATAACATTTGTTAATTTAAACAAAATAATAATTTCAGATTACCATATAAAATTTATCTTATGGACATGAAGGGGTATCACCCCATATTAGTCCAGGGGCGGACCTACCTTAGGCGGAGGGTAGCCTCCGCTACCTTTTGGCGCTCCAGCTGTATGTAAATTTTGAAAACGTTTGATTTTTTTGACCTTTTTTTGATTTTGTTACCATTTTTTATAAAATTTACCCTACGAATATTTTTTAGATCCGCACTGTATTAGTCCAAGGTCAGGCGACAGTACGAAGCATAGTCCGAGCTTACACAATGACTTGAACCGACTAGACTGAGTAAAGACCAAAGAGCTCTAGATGGAAATAATTGTGTACCAAGTGCACTAAGAGTCTGAGGTGCATTTAATTACCTAAAAGGTTAGAGCATGAGAAACAATTAGGTGTGCAAACGAGTCGAGCTACTCACGAGCTACTCAAGCTTGGTTTGGGAAAAAGCTTGAACGAGCTAACTTAAACGAGCCCGAGCACAAGTCTAAAATCAGCTCGTTTAGTAAACAAGCTTGAGTCCGAGCTTCGCTTATCAAGCTCAAGCCGGCTCGCAAGCCTAAACGAGCCTAATGTTTTTATAATTTTTATTAATATATTAAATATATATTAAATAATATTAATTAATATCTATAAAATAGTAAAAATAACTAAATTATATATAAAATAAAAGTTATAACTAATATAAACTATTAATCGAGCCTAGCCCGATCCAAGCTCGAGCTGAGCCCGATCCAAGCTCGAGCTTGAAAAATTACATACGAGCGAGTTTGAGCTTTCGAAGTTAAACAACCTCGAGCTCAGGCTCAGCTCGACTCGACTCATTTACACCCTAATTCAAACAATCATCCACTTGATCGGTTAAAAGTTTAAACCATCCTTCCCACACATACAAAACAAATTTTACATATGTATTGTCTCAAATGAGCATGTTATTACAAAGATAACACTAAACTAGTCCAACTTGTGGAATTCGTCATATCATCTTTTCTAAATGCATATCTTCAAAAATCCTTATTTTAAATCGATTGCTTTATTAAATAAAAAAAATATTCGTTAGGTTTGACTTGTCTACCTATTCTTGATTTCTTCACCATGATTATGCGGTTATCATTTGGTAAAACACATATAAATATAGTAAAATGATAATAATGGTGGAAGAGAAATGCGATGATGTGAACATGTTTATTAAAAATGATATAATATTGAAGAAATTTTGACATGAAATATTTAAAATTTGTTTGATCCGGATAATCGTGTTTCGCAAGAAAAACGTAGTAGGTAACTATACAACATATATTTTTTAGTATTTTATTCATCCAATAAATTTTAAAACGAAAAGTTGAAATTACGTGAAACTGAATTGGCATTATATATATATATATATAATATATATATATGAGAGTTCAAATGAGAAGAAAAATTTTGTAAGAATAAAAAGAATAACTTTTAAATCAATAGGAATTCTCTATTTACTTCATTTAATGTATGTATTTAATATTATAAAAAATGACATATAGGTAAATCTATAATTGTCATTAATTAGCTAATTAATTAAATTTGTAACTCATTTTTAATATACTTTTTCAAGATAAAATAATTTATGGTGAAGGATTTGGTAGAATAAATTTTAGTATTTGTATGATAAATTTTGAAATGTGTAGGGTAAATTTACATGTGTGTAAGGTAAATTCCGATAAGTATAAGATATATGTAAGATAAATTTTGAAATGTGTAGGATAAAATGTTTTTGTTTTATTAATGAGAGATAACATAATTAATGATATGAGTTATAAACTATTTAATGTTTTCAATTATACTTTTCTTCTCACATTAAATTTCATTCTCAAATGAACATTCCTCATATATATATTATATTATATATTTGTTTCATGTTTGATGTAAAGTTTGGCAAACTATCCTGTAGCTCGGTCCGAAGCACGAAGGCCTATTGGTAAGGTGGAGTTTTATAAAATGAGAAGCTTAAACTTGTATATATAATAAAAGTGTTTGTTAGAGGATGAAGCCACATGATTCACATTGAAATCTCTATGTTATATACATTTTTATAATTCAAAAAAATATAAAGTTTTAATTAATTTTTACAATCCGTATGATTCTCAATATACTCCATAACCTAGTGTTCTATTTTTTTTACCAGAAAAGAGAACACATACCTAGTCTAATGGTAATGTAATTGTCCACAACAAAAAATATGGTGAGAGTTTAAATCTTTACGTGTACAAATTGATAGGTGTAAAAAAGGCAAGTATAAAAATAATCTATTTTAGGCTTTTTTCCTCGTTGAACAAATATTAATGATACGAGTGCTTTTTAACTAAATTATAGAGATGTCGAGAATTTCAATTGTAGAAGATCACCCTCGTCGTTTGAACCAGATAAGGCGGTTAGAACCAGGCATACCATTGATGAAACTTTGATTTCCCTGTAAGCGGCTGAAATCAGATCTTGAGGTACTAGTTGGGTGTGGTCTCTTCGAATTCCCGACTACATAAAACGTCACTAAAATTTTTAGCTTCAAGTCAGTCCCTTCGTCTTGTTCCTCTTCACCACCATAATTAGCCGTATATAGGTAAATCGTCACCGGACAAGATGCCACTCACACGTCTTTTTTCTTCTTCATCCCTAGTCAAAATGTATCATCCCAATTTCAATAATTAATGGATTAAGAAAAGATTGTATGGATAATAGGGTTAAAAGCACAAAAGGAGAAACAAGCATGAAAAAAAAAACAATTATAGGAAAGGTTTAGACCAAGCCCTCTCATTTGCAAACCATGTCACCAAGTTAGAGGGAGGGGGGGGGTCCGGTTCCTGCCTAGCATCGATGTCTTTCAAATGGAGCTAAAGAAACAAGTGGGGTTTGATTTCACACCATCTATAGCAGACAAGGATGTATATTACAAGATGTTTGAGCTAGTTTCAAGGTTTCCAAGTTTGGTTGGAGGATTTTGCGATAAAGGTAGGTTCACGTAACCTAGGAATCTTTGCAAATAGTTATAGTATTTGCACATAGTATTCAGGTAGTTATAGTATTAACATAGTTAAAATATTTGAGTAGTTATAATAGTCACATAATTATAGTATTCACATGTTAGTATTCATTTGCAAAGTAGTTATATGTATTCACATGTTGGTATCATTGTGCAAAACGTATGGTTTTGCGAATAGTACAGTTTCACGAATGACTTGGTTTCGCGAAAAGTATCTTGACGAGACAGACTTTTTGTGCAAGGTCAGGACCTTTTATCAAGAGAAGTGTCAAGGCAATCATACATGTGATTCATAGATGCCTCTTTAGATGCTTTTGGACTGATATGCATGCTGAGGAAATGTTTTTATTGAAATGTTAACAAATTCACGACATAAATAAAATGAATGGAATAATGAGGCGTTTGAAATGTTTATATCTATAAACTGTTAGCGACACATAACGGTAATGTCTGATGTTTTGAACAAATAATGTTTTTTTACAGAGAGCAATTTCTTATAATGAGAACGGTAATGAATTGATAGGAACGCTAATGTAAGGAACAATTTTTGGGACAATGACAGTAAAGTGATCGAGAAAACGTAAACAAATTGGAAAGTATGCAAGTCTTGCAGGCATAGATGGTAAAGTCCTGCATGTGTTGCATGCAGGGACGATAAAGACCTATACCTAGGGAGGCATATACGGTAAAAACCTTATTGATCCAAGGCAGGAATGGTAATAAGATAATGGTTATAGGTTATCCTTACGGTATGGAATGGGGTTATGATGTTTTAAAGGTAATGGAAATGTGAAAGCTTTATGAGTTCTACCTTATAAATAGAACCCACTCAGTAGGACTGGTTTTTAGCATGTATGTCAGGTTGAACCACGTATAGGATAGTTAGTTGTTTGGCATGTTCTTGAGGTTACCCAACATCTCAAGGGTCGACATTCCAAGTTACGTAGTTCTATTTTGAATTGTTGGTACTAGATTCTGGTTTTTATTGTCTGGATTGTTAATGTTAAATCTTTCCACTGTTATGGATTATGAAATTTTCAGTTTAAGAACCGTGTATGCTATAATTTACAAGATGTGAGGTTTCCTGAGTATTGATCTTAGGCAGGAATGGTAATAAGATAATGGTTATGGGTTATGGTTACGGCATGGGGATGGGGTTATGATGTTTTAAAGTGTAATGGAAATGTAAAAGCTATATCAGTTTTACCTTATAACTAGAAGTCACTCAATGGAGCTGATTTTTAGCATGTATACGAGGTTAAACCACGTATAGGATGGTTAGCTCCCTGGTATGTACTTAAGGTTACCCAACATCTCGGGGCCGACATTCCTAGTTACATAGTTCTGATTGAATTGTTTGGTACTATATTTTTGTTTATACTGTTTGAATTGTGAATGTTAAATGTTTCTACCGTTGTGGATTATGAAATTTTTAGTTTAAGAACCATATATGCTATGATTTACCAGGTGTGAGGTTTCTCGAGCATGGAGCCTTACACAAACCAACACCCACACGTCTCAAGGCAAATTTGGTTTTTAATCGCAACCATGGGGTTCATTCGAGTAAGCCATGCTCACCAGTAAAATTTATTTTATTGAATTTAACAGAAAAAATACATATTAAAATCATAATATGGTAATATCAGATCGACCATACTTGCAATTACTGCTATTCCCAAAACTAACATTTCCAATTGCATACAATACTTATTCATCATTGGTTTATTTATCATTTTTATATTAGGTTTTTAATATTGTTTCATTATACATAAATACGTAACTTTTTTATTATTTTTAGTGTTAAAACGTATGTGACGACACGTAAATAATAACATATTTATTTTCATTGGTATTTTGATGTGATTTTTTTCGCTTGGTCGATACCGGTATACGATCATGATTGTTTAAATTACGAGGTTCTTCTGTATCATTATGTTTTGATGTTTTAGCCGAGTTGCAACTACAACAATCCGAACACATATAAATACTATTTTGGTTAACGTTACCATATTTTTTTTTGTTTTCTTTATCCTTTGTCATAGTGTGCGATGCCGATCGAACCCTCACCGCATCTTCACCGCAACGCAATTTAGATTAAAGCATGCATAGTCTATATTGACACTTCAATATACCATATAACAAATTTAATTTCTTTCCTTATTCAACCTATTATAGTTAAAGCTAACTTTTAACTTGAGACATGTTACTTAACCGTATTGCGTACTTGTTATTACTGTTTAGATTAAAGCCTAAATGGTCTAATACTAATCAATCAAAATACCCGATAACAAAATGCATACTTGCCAGGTACTCTTACGACCACGCCGCAAAGCGTAGGCTCAAATACTAGTTACTGTATATATTAATTTGGATGGACAATGAATAATGATTTAATATATATATTTTTTTGTTTTTCAATTTCATCTGTTATACTTTAACTTATGTAGTTTTCATTTAACTTGATTTTTAGCAACTTGCGTTAGTTAACTTAAAAAAAAATACGCAGGTACGTTTATTTATTTTTCCATTCATGTAGAAATTTTGTTGATTACAACATCATATTGAAAGTAGATTACTTTTTGGTGTCGTAAGCAGTACAATTTTCGGTACCATGACAATCGAAACTGTTACCAACAACGGTACTAGTATCGTGTATTATCAGAACTATACTGATATTCATTTTTATAAGCGTGAAGCGATGATATCCTTTGGGTGCCAATACTGTGTTTGCAATGTAGCGACCGAACCGCAATCAAACTCCTGCCACATCTCGCGGGAACTATCTGCAGTTATTAATTGAATTAACTGTATCTCCTCTTGGAGATTGGGCTAAAAGTCTCTGACCTCTTCTCATAAGGCCCAAATAGCCCAACCCACTTTTGTGGTTAGATCATAGGCTGATAGCCTGACACGATTAGAGATGGGCATAATCGGGTTTTATTATTACCCGGAACCGGTTTCAACCCGGACCCGGTTCTGCTTGGATGTCATTGGAACCGGGTATGGTGTGGAACCGGGTCCAGTTCCTACCCGGGTTCACACCCAAGAATATGGAACCGTGTAGAACCGGGTACGGGTATCATGGAACCGGGTATGGTGTGGAACCGGGTATGGTGTGGAACCGGTTCCTGACAGTAAACCTGACTTTTTTACTGTTCAGAACCGGTTCCTGACAGTCGAAAACCTAACTTTTTACTGTTCAGAACCGGTTCCTGACAGTAACCTGACTTTTTTACTGTTCAGAACCGGTTCCTGATAAATGTTACCGTTGGAAACCGGTTCCTGATTAAAAAATCGGTTTTTTTTTATATAAACCCCTCCCTACTTACCATTTCTAAACTTAACACTCACCATCATCAACTTACAAAATCAATCAACTTCTAAGTTCTTGCAAAATACCTATGGCATGCAACGACGAAGTTGTTACGGTCTTAGAGACGAAAAGAAACCCAGCTATATGGAAGAATTTTGATCTCTGTTTAATGTCCGACAGCCACGAGATGGCTAGATGCAAAGATTGTGGAAAATTTATGAAGGCCGCAGCCAACTCAACCCTTAAGAAACACACTGAGCGGCATTGCCCAGTGACGAAGGCAAAGAAAAATGAGACGGGAGAAGGTTCCGGCACCGGTTCTTCAAATGTTTGATGTAACCCGTTTGGTTTGGTGTTTTAATAAAGTTTGTGTAATGTTTCTTTCTATTGTGTTTGTTATGTTTGATTTTTATTATTGTGTTCGTTAGTCTCCACTTCTTCGGCTATAACCGGTTCCAACGGTAACATTTTAACGGGTATAACCGGTTCCTTCTAGAACTGCATTTCCGGGTACTGGTGGAACCGGGTACTAGTGAAACCGGGTACGAGTAGGAACCGGGTACGGGTAGGAACCGGGTACGACCCGAAATGGTAAAATTGTGGAACCGGGTTGGAACCAACGGGTATTTTGAACCCGGAACCGGTTCTACTTAATGTCGGGTAGGAACTGGAACCGGTTCCAGTTCGGTTCTACCGGTTCGGGTTCGGAACCGGTTTTTATGCCCATCTCTAGACACGATGCATTAAAGATGTGGCTAGAGATATAAACTAGCTAAGCTGCTTGTGATTTACTCGATAGGGGTGGACATAGTTTGTAGTGAGGGATAGCATCTCTTAACTCTCTTAATTTTAGGTTAAAGTGTAATTTTTTTACGTTTTATATGTTATGGTACATCTAAAATGATTTTTACTTTACCTTTGAAATTATTTTAGGCAACCTTTCAAAAGAAAATTGGGTTTTTAATGAAAGCCTAACATTAATTAATGATGAAAAACCTAATAATTAATTAAAATCTTAAAATTTAAAAGCCTACTTTAATTAAAAAGCTACAAGTTCAAATATCTATTAAAAACCTAAAGTCTAATTATGGGTCTATCATTTGTGGGTTGTGGGTTTGTCATATGTGGGTTGTGGCTCTTTCACCTTTTGGTTTTGTTTTGAGCGGATACCACAGGCCCACAGTTAGGCTGTCCAAATCACTCTCCACTCGTTCGCCGCTCGCTCGAAAAATGTTCTTTGATTTTTGGCTCAATTCAATTTGCAAACAAGCCAAGCACGAGCAAAAGTCCGTTCGACTCAACTTGAATTATTTTTTATTAATTATATAATATAAAATTATATACACACACAAATTACATTTATATTTATAGTTTTATACATACCACTCTGTTGCGTTTGGCCCAGTATATGCAAATTTACAATTAAATTTATACATGCTAAATTTATACTAAATCTCAAAGTAAAACCTTAAGTCGTAAAGCGACAACATTTAACTTATTTCTCTCATTATTCGTCAGTCGTCAATCATTTTCCACTATCACCCTACGTCACAAAGCGACAATTGTTCTTTGTTGTATGCTCATCGTCTCGCCAATCTCAGGCTAGAGCCTCATCCTCAGATAGTTGGACCTCAGGCTGACATACTTGAACAACCTCTTATTAGCAATTTGTTTAAAAGAAAAGCCCCATAAAATAATGATATTGGTTCAACTCCAAATGCTAATAATGACATGCAAGGGAGTGATGATTTTTGTCCCAAAAAAATCTTTTGAAAGCATGAAAGTACGGTAGATTGTTTTTGCTTCGTTTATTATCGTTTTTTTTTAATTTTATTTCATTTGGTAAAAAAAAATTGAACGTTACCCCTGAAATTATTTTCTAGATCCGTCACTAACATTGGTTATCTAAAAGTTTGAATCAAGCCAAGTTTAAATGAGCTTAAACCAAACCTAAGGTCAAACTTAAAAACAAATTAACTTGAATGTTAAACAAATTCGAGCAGGCTCACCAGCCTATTATGTATATAACCTTTATTTAATATATAGTTATATAGAATAACTAAATATATGTATTATATTACATAATGATTGGAATTAAAATATAGTTAAAAATAATTATAAATTTATATAATTTAATTAATAAATAATAAATGAACCTAACTCAATTTAGAAACTACTCAAAAGTTGAGCTTGAGCTTTAATAAAAGAACTTTAAACAAATGGAACTCGAACTTAAGTTTTCAGAAATTAAACGAGCCAAACTTGTTTTATGGCTTTACGCACCTTAGGTGTCTATCTAGTAACTTGATTTTAAAAACTTAAGGGCATACTTGCTTGGCCCAAGAATATGGATATGATAAAAGTGTCCTTGTTTTTTCAATTTTAATTATTAACTTTTTATTTGATAGAATTAAAAAACTACATAATTAATCATCGAATTCATATACCGAAATGGAGAAATTTGGTTATGGGGATCTTGTTTGCGGGAAGAGGCTTGGTATTGGTAAACAGATCACCATCCAGGAATTTCAGTATAAAAGAGAGCTAAGACAAAGGGACCCTATATCACCCTTTCTATTCACAGCGGCGATGGAAGCATTACACATTATGATGGAAAGGGCGAAGAGCACGAATGTATTCTTCAGAGTTAAACTACCAAGGGACGGACCATATTTAACCCAAAGGTTATTTGTAGATACTCTATCTCTGCTGGGGGAATGGGAAGAAAATTCCCCTTCGTATATTATCTTTATACTGCTGGCTTATTAGTTTCCAACCTCCCAATACCTTTTGAACGTAGAAGGTCTCCCACTAAAGTTTTAGCCATATGACTATTGATATGGGCAAAACCTAACATATATTTATATCAATTTGAATGTGTTTTTGTCGTTTTCTTTGATAAATATTGGAAATAAGTCGTTTGTTTGTTTACTCTTGATTTTAAATTTATATCAATTGGAGCGTGTTTTGGTCGTTTTCTTTCATAAATATTGGAAAATAAGTCGTTTCTTTGTTTACTCTTGATTTTCAAGGTAAAAAATGTTTACAACGACAAAAGAAGCAAATATGCGGTGGAAAACAAGATTTTCGCAATAAAATAGAAAGGTCAGACGCCCCTATGTTCCAAGCCACGTGCACTCGTGCTTGTTCCTTTAAAAAAAAGACAAAACATACTATTTGACATGGGGTCGTGCCTAAACAAACACGCCCTCGTGTCAACCTGTTCCAGCTAAGACAAAATAGGCCACCACGTACGGGGTGTGCCTACCTTGGCACTCCCCGTGGGATATCATTCAGAAGATGACAAATTGAAAGGACATGGGACCCACAAACACTTGGGTCGTGCCTAAGCTCACATGGTCTCGTGTTGATGACATATTCTAATCACAAAAGACAAATTTGAAGCAAAAGCCAATCACATGACCCATTCTCATTAGACACATGCATTTTTCTGTTCCAGCCTATAAATAGAGGTTCTTGGGTAGCCATTTTCTACATCCTTTGGCACTCACTCTCTCTCGCTCACCACCACTTTCCACTAGTTCCACCACTATCCACCACCATTTCCATCTTATATAGAGTTTGGTTTGTCTTTGGATCCAAAACTGTAAGAACTTATATATATATATATATATATATATATATATATATATATATATATATATATATATTCAATCTTGTTGTTTAACTTGTTTATTCATACAAGCTTGATGATTTCATCATTATGACCATTATTGGTTATAGTTCTTGCATCATTTGGTGAAGATGAACCTTTAACGTCTTAGTTTTGGACTTTTCATTTGGTGTGTGTTAATGAATCTGAATATGATTTGGTTACATTGAAAGTGAGCTTTATTCCATCAATTACTTTGTGTCTGTTGATTTAAGCATCTATGTCTTTACGTCTTTATAAAAACACGTTAACTACTTGGAAGGGGGTTAGGGTGTTGTTTTGGGTTAAGTTATTGCCGTGCACGGAGAGGTGGTATACTCGATGTGCAAGGACTTGGTTTATCACATTCCTACTATCCTTGAGGAGATAACACTAATCAAGGACATCATACTAGATAATGGGTCTAATCCCTTATAATCAAAACTTATTTAATACTTTTTCTTGTTTTGCAGGATCGTCCCCTGTTGCTATGACCAATATAACCGAGTGTAATGTTTGCCAAAAAAGGGGGAAACCTACTACTTTATGGAATTAATATTATACAAATTCATTTTCTTCATTAAACGACTTTAAGTGGGTTCTTTCGCAGAGTACTTTGGAAAACACACCGAACATGCGTATTTTTTGTATAATGATCTTTTGAAAAGTCCTTAACCAAAGAAGTTAATGTAGACATTATTGGGAAGTCAACTCCAAGTAATTCTTCTTGGTATTACTTTCGTTTAATTTTTTGTTTTGTTTTCTTTTCACAAAACTCACTTTTCGGTTTGATTATACATTGATAACATTACGGTGTTGAAAGCACTTGTCTTCTTGGACGATCTCGGTATCTTACATTCGCTATACTACGCTAATGGTGGGTGCACTTGCCCTAACGTGTTGTAGAGGTGATTGTATATCGTGTTTATAAATTTAAATTTTGAAATTATGTTAAAAATAAGCCTAAAATAGTTAATATTTCTATGCACGTCTCGACACGTCAACTGTCTTGGTTGATCATTGATTTTTTAACTAGATAATGTAATTCATAGGCAGGAAGGATGCTGAAGCTAGCAAAACCTAAACCTGGAAAGTATTTTAACCCATCAATCCTTTTAATTACAAAACACCTAAATACCTCATTGTATTTCCAGTTGTGCTCTTGTTTCTTTTCTTCACTGTTCTTAGTCTTGTCAGCCTCTGTTGATGGAGTTGAGGAGCTTTCAAGAGCACTTGTTTTTGGATTTTTAACATCTTCAGTAACAACATTAATGTTTAGAACCAAACCACCATTTGAAAGCAACATACATTCTATCTAATGACCCTTCATATTCAACTTCATTAGCATCAACTTCTGTAATGTCTTATATGATGATGTCCTCAACTTCGACCTACTAACTTGACTCGGTTTACCTGACGTCGGTGGCACATACACCACCATTTCCTAACCCATTATAGCACTAGAAACATCTTCAACATCATCTTCTAGTTCCAGCTCTCCAGTGATAACCATATCTTCCGTATTCCCGCTAAACTCCCCTTAATCAGTAGTATTATCTTCATCATTATATTCAGGTTCCGTATCATCACAAACATCATCAGTTTTGGGATCTATTTGTTAGCCATCTTGATTATTATCGGGATCATCTTTTTTAAGAACGTTGTTAACTCATGAAGTCTCCCCTTAAACACGATATCCGAGACCTGAGATAAGCTTTCTCAGTTCATCTATCTGTGTTTGTTAGACTCAGCCAAATCCTTAATTACAAGCTAAGATGGAGATCTCTCTAGTGTTTGACCTATATTGAGACCTTAGTTCTGCAATATCAATTCCCCGAAGAAGACAGAAGCATCATTTTGTTTAGGAATTATCGCTTCAAAAGATTCCACTTATGCTTGTAAAGCCGCGACAACACGTTGTAAGTCAAAACTCTTTGGACGTAGATGCTGGAATTTCAAATGTCGGTAGAGATTTTCCTAGAGATGGAATTTGAGAAGGTGGAGCTGAAGTAGATGTTTATTTTCGGATCGGGTCATGTTTTCAAGGTAACATCTCTCAGGTGGGAGAAGGGGATGCAAGACTGGGGGTGTGGGGGGTGAGGGCTAGGGGGTGCTAAACGGGTTGTGTTTGCGGGTTGGCAGGTTCAACCCGACCCGGACCCGAAAATCATTTCATACATATGAACCCGAACCTGACCCGAATATTCGCAGGCTGACCCGAACCCGACCTGTTCAACCCGATTTTTTTAGTTTTTATTTTTTTAGCAAATTAATATATTAAAATTAACATCTACTACAAAAAAAAAACACAAATTATATAATAAAATTACATTAAAATCATAAAATCTTATGTCAATTTCTATTTTAAGTTATAAGTATAGCATAAAATACACACCAAATTTAATTTATAACATAAAACATATTTTAAAAAATATAATATAATAGAAATGGGTTAAACGGGTCAACCCGCCAACCCGACCGGGTTGACCCAAACCTGACCCGTTTAGCTAAAAGGGTTAGCGGGTTCAACCTGAAACTGACCCGACCCTGTTTAGACTAAACCCAAACCCGCGAATTTTGTGTTAGGTTCGTGTAGTGTTTTTGGGTCGTGTCAGAAATTCACACCCCTATTAGGGGCTTGGGTTGACATGTGGCGGATGAGGGGTCCATTAGGCCACCCAAAAAAGTGGGGTGTGGTAGCGGCATGGGCTAGCTGGCATGGCTAGACATGTGGAACATATATATATATATATATTGACATTTATAAAAATAAAACAAACTACTAAATTAATTTTAAAAATAAGTTACATAAAATCCTAATAAATTAAAAAACAACTTAATGAAGCCTAAAAAAATTAAAAAACTACATAAGAAATTCTATTTTTTTTTACAAAGTACGGTAAATATTAAAGTGGGGAACCCAACGAAATTCTGGATTGCCATCGTGCCTATACTCAATTTTGGCGATCTCCACTCGATCGTCGTGGCTTAGGTCTCCCGCAGGGACACAGTTGAAGCATGCTTTAAACCGATCTAGCTTCGTATTTAGCTCCCGCCACTTATGTTGAGACGCATTCAAGTTGTGACGCGCGTTTCCCGTATGTTGTTGGTGTTGTTGAAACGCTTGATCCAGTAGGCAATCTGGCCACGACGTAGCGTTCGTTGTGCGTCAACGATTGATGTCACTAGCGCTATCTCCTCTCCTCCTCCTCCTCGGTCCAATGCACCATTTTCGGTTTTTGGGTTGGTTTGGGTTGAAGATTTGTGTTTGAAGAAAGTGTATGTGAAAAATATTTGGTTTTGGGTGAGTATTTATAGGTAAAAATTTGTAAAAATTTTTAAAAGTTTAAGTTCCATAGCCGAAACCGCCATGGCCAACGGCTAGCCCAAACGGTCTGATTTTGATATCCAACCCCAGCAAGCCATGTCACCGCTCCCCCCGTCCCATGCCAAGTTTCATAGCCACGCCAGCGGAGCAACACTGGTACCCATGTTAGCCAGTGTGGCTAACACAGCGTTACTTGGCTAGCCACGCCCCCAACTCAAGTTCACTCCCCACGTTCTAAGCTTCTAAAACTAAATATCTTTAAACCATAAGAATGTGTGCTACAGAAAAAGAAAGGACTAATTAGTTTTTAACATGTGCAGACTCACAAAAGGGCCAACACAAAATTAGAATTGTAGACCCTAACTGAAAAGTGTGTGTATATATATAGAATGATTTTGTTATAAACAATAAGGATAGTTCAATATTTTAAAAGAAAATTATCATAGATTTTGGATGGAGTCAACGAATGGATAGAAATAATAAGATTGAAACTTCAAGGGTCGAGATGCAAAAAAAAAAAACTTTTAAATGTGACTGACAAAAGTTATTGAATAATGACAAAAATTAAAGTTTATCTTATCGTTTTTTGAATCTGTGGTTTAAAAGGCAAGAATGAACGGAGCATAAATTAAAAATTGATTGAAAATAGATTTGTTTTTGACATTCATCAATAATATAGTTTTTGAGTTATTGTATTCATAATTCAGTGTTGAATTGATCCCGAATATATTTTTATACACGTTTTATTATTATCATGATGGTTTGTAGGGGTGGTTGAGAAACGAACACACGAACTGTCTCTATCAAACATCATTTTTGTTTACTTGAATAACACTTGATAAGATTGCATACATAATTATAAATAACACTTGTTTGTTAAAACCGTTCTAATTAACCAGAACAAACGATTTTATAATTGATTAATTTTTTAAAAAACATTGTTATTATAAGGATTACTTGAATTTAATTAAAACAATGTTATTATAAGGTTTACTTGGAATTAATTCATATCCAATAAATCAACAAAAATGTTTTTTTCACTATTATGTATATGTGTGTGAGAGAGATATTTTTAGATAATGTTTTTAAGATCCATAATATTTAATTATTTGACATGTTATTTTTTTATTTCTTCCTATAATTTTTAGGGAAAATCCTCCTTCTGTTTGATCTAATGCTTATATAAAACACACTTATAAATATACAAATATAAGATGAGTTTTCTCTGAAAATAGAGGAAACATTGTGAGTCTTTAATAAAATTAAATTAATGGTTAAGATTTACTTTAAACTTATTAGGATGAGCAAAGTAGAACATTTGTCTTTTATGTTAAACCTATTTTATTTCATTAAATATTAATTCATCATTTTTTTAGATTCAAATAACTTTTATATTGTAACACCACAAAAATGGATTTGGTAATCAAATCACGTTAATATTAAAAAGCGGGTAAAGAACCGTTAGTAGTAAAAATTAACCTCAAACATGAGGGACCAAAAGGGAAAAATGGTGAAACTTTGATATATAAAAAAACACACACACTAAGAGTGTGTTTGTGTGTATAATGGCCAGGGAGAACAAGGGGGAGCCAAACCCTTGTTCATCCAAAAATCAACAAATTGAAGATCAATTCTAACCTCAAATCAATGCATGAACACATATAAATGATCACCTAAACTACGGGATCATAAGGTATGTCTCAAAATTTAGATTGGTGAAAATCATAACTTGAGACAGGTAGAATACCTGCAATTAGATAGTTGGATTATGATCCAAAGATGAAATTAAGTGTATGTGTATGCTTGATTTCGTTAGACATAAAGAAATTATGCACTATTTGATGTAAGATTACTTGTTAGTGATTAACAAGTAGATTATGAAGTAGGTTTTGATTATATGATGAAGTTGATGATATACATACGTATAAAATCATCGTACATAACAATTTGAGTGTTTGAGTACATGTTCATACTTGTCATGAAACGAGTTTGTATACGATATGAGGAAATTGATGATATATTCATGTTAAATGATGTTTGAAATCATCATGTATTTATGAATATTTAAAGTATTTGGTTAAGTTTGATGTTTGGGTAAATTCCATATATATGATGCAAAGGGTTGTTTTGTGGTGATGAAACAATCCCAAGTTCTTGTATGAGATTAATAGATTAGCATATAATGATTTAAATGATGTTAAATTGAAGTAACAACTGTATGAACTTAATAGAGAAATTCAGTCAAAACGGTGGCATAGAAATGACGCCTACCGAGTATTTGACAAAATGCCTAAGATAGTTCGTTGAACCTATTTGCGCATATACATATGTTAATAGACAGTTGACTTTTAAAAGTCAAACTGATCTATAATAAGATCAAATGGTAATTTTGATACAAAGTGCATAAGATGGGATAGTCGTATAGAAGATGACTGATCTAACCATCTTGTGAATGATGACTGATAGTTTGACTTGACAAGCTAGGTGGAAACTTGGGAGAAAGCGGGTCAAATGGATCAAGTACGCGGGAAAAAACATAATCGGATGCAAGGTAAGTAAAGCTTACATTTTTTAAGTAGAACACTTACTTATAGTATTCGTTAAGAATATGGTAGATTAGCATTTGAAAATGATGTTCCGATGCGAATTAGTACGGGTCGGATAAGTGAAAATGGTAAGAAACCATAATTGATGGTAAAAATAGTTAAACGGTAAATTAGTCATGTGATGACAAATAAATAAGGAGTTTTTAAAACATTACCTGATGGTGTAAACCATAAACGGTAATAAGGGGTAAAATGGTAATCCGGTCACGAGTTGACGGATAAATAAACAAAGAGTTTGAAAAAGACACAATATGACGTAAGTCATAATGGGTCAAGCAAATTAAGAAACGATTTTTAAGTAATATGATCACACAATGTAAAACGAAAAGGGTTACATGAATGAGATGGCAAATAAATACATCTCACAATGATAAAATGGTCATTCAGGCCAAACAGGTTAAATGGTGATGTTGTCACCATTTGACAATAATGACTAATGGTCATTTGTCGAGTTTTGTGCTCACAGGGAGAATAGCATGTCACACCCCGACCCGCAGCGGAAATAAAAGTCGGGACGTAATTGGGTTATCACCAAAGCTCATGACATTTACTAAAAGGTTTCATATTTATTATTGGAATTAAAACTTCAAATATCCAAAAAACAAGAAAACATACAAGCACAAATAAACATTGTTCTAAACAGAATATATTTTATTAATCTTCTAAGGCCATTCCTATGTGTTCCCCTCCCCAACCTGTCCACTTGTATCATGCGTAAAACAAAGGTTTGGGTCAACAAAAGTTGGCGAGTGAATCTAAGTAAAACAATTTAAACAATTGTTATATTAGTTATTTAAATAAAATTTGTGCATGAATCATAAGTGAGCATATGCATATATATATAAACAATCACAAACCACATAATATCCACAATGAACACATGACATGATGAATGATGAACTTGAGATCAAGGCTCAATCAAACGAAGCCGATCTAATGAGGCACCTGATGCTCAACTCGTATCCCACGAGGAACTGATGGGCCTTAAATGAATGATTGCACTGAAATGATAAAATGTAACCACACATAACCACACAAACAAATATACACATTTGATCAAGAAATGATATCAACACAAATGTTTAAATAAATAAAACCTGTAAGACACATGATACATCCCAAAACATGATTAAAAAAGGAAACTTGTAAGGATTCACTCACAATGGGTGCGTTCCTTGCTTGATAATGAATGCGCACGAGTTGAGGATTTGATCGATGTAAGAATACTAACCTAAAATAATAACGCGAAAATTCGATAAATATAAACAAATTAATATTTTGATTTAATACTTTTGTTAGATTTTAGGTTATTTTTGTGGTTTTTGCTGAGATTTAAAAACCTTCGAAATTGTATTTTTAAATATTTTTAATTGATTTTTAACTAAAATATAAATATATAATTAATATAAATAAATAAAATAATAAAATAATATTAAAAAATCTTGTCAGGTCTGACAAGGACCTGGCCGGCTCGTTAGTGATAATAGGCAGCGTGTGGTGAGGCTCGAACTCGTGACCTCTCGGTTGCGTGCACGCAGCTCTTCCAACTGAGCTACGTGTCTAACCCGTTAGATTCTTGATTTTTATTATACTTATATGCTGGTTAGATTAAATACAGAAATCATTTAATTAAAAAGATTTAAAATCAAACAAACCGGCGTACATACTGAGGCTCAAACCCGCGACTTTAAGTTGTTTTGCACCCAACCCATCCAACTGGGCTGGGTGTCTAACCCGGTTATATCACAATGTTTAAAATACAAATATTTAACACCAACTTCATCTTCTTCCCAGTCATAACCAGACTGGTAATCCCCCCTATAACAGTTTTAAAACAACGACATTGAAACATTAAACACAAGTTGATATGAGGATTTAGATGTTTGTACAGAATCAAAGGGGGCGTTTAATTTCTTCGGTTGATTTCCGGTAAAGAACAGAAGTTTTTCCGGCGAATGATGAATTGAGCAAAAAGTTTTGAACAGGGGAAAAGAATTTTGAATTTTATGAGCGAGTTTGGATCAGATCCTCATTGGATATATATAGGCTGTTACGGTGAGGTTTGTTTTCGGTCTTAAGATCGGCAGTTACGGTTAATGATTTGCAGTAACGACTTGATTTAATTTGGTTTTGATTGAGAGTGCAATGATAATCGTCGGCTATAATCGGTTACTCGCAGAATCGAAACGGATCTCCAAAAATTGATCTTTGATTCAGGGGCGGTTACATTCTAGATGTTCTGAACTTGCAGGTTTATGCGGTTACTTAGTATATCAATTAAATGTTTTCATTTTCAGCACCAGTGTGTGTGTAGTGCAGTGGTGTTTCTGGTATGTGTTTATATGAAAGACCCGGGTTCGATTCCGGTTGACCCCTTTAATTTTATATATTTTTTTATTCTTTATTCTTTTGCTTTTACTAATTTTCTTTTATTCTTTAATTAAATTTAATTTATTATATTATTATTATTATTATTATTATTATTATTATTTACATGCCGCCAATAAATACCTAACGAACATTTAAAAAGAAAACTTAATTAATAAACGAGGCGGGTTTTGAAATCCGATTTACACGAATGTTACATAGCATATGGATTGCATCGCTTTTAATTAGAAATTAATATTGCAAGGTATCAAAACGGGTTAATGCTATGACCCGAGCCAGGTACGTGTAATGGGTCAAACTCTCAATAAGGACTTAAGGTCCGATAAGAGTTAAACGAGTCATGGGTAAACATTGGATTACCTAAAGAGTGGTATATCTAATAATTTAGATTGAAAACCTTATGTTCTTAGGAACATAATAAAATTTTAATAGAACATGGATTAAAGGTGCTCGCTTGGTCAAAATTTGCTTTTAAAAGTCCATCGTCGTAAAAATGACTAAAGTTGACCAAAATGCCTTCAAATTAAAACCGGGCAAACGACCCTTAGGGTAGTTTAAATATGAGCCTTACAACTTGAACTAATCTTTCCTGTAATATATAGTAGAAGGTTTAAATCATTTTGGCATAAATGATACCTAATAGCTCATTTCCGTAAAAGTGATATAACGAGCGTAAAATGGGAATGTAATAATTTTTTCTATCATAATCTATCACAATTGAAGTTATGATGATAGATGAATAAAGATCACAAAGCGGAAATAAGATATATCAAGTGATGTGGATAATTTAAGCTTAAGTGCTTAAATATCAAAACGAGTCAAAATAATAATGCGCATAAATTAAGTAACAGTTGCGTAATTCATAAAAGTTATGAATCCAGGTTAAGGATTTCTAGTTAAATATGTAGGTAAACATTTTACGGACATTTAGAAACAAGTTTCAAGTGAAACGGATGAAAATTGAATAAGTTACGAAAGTTTTCGTAACAAAAACGGCAAACCTATCAAAGGCTGCAGTAGCCCACCGTAGCTTACGATATGGCAGCTGCTGTAACAAGCAGAATCCCTGTACCATAAGCTACGGTTCGGAGCCGTAGCTTACGGCGGGTAAAATCCAAAAATGTTGGTTTTTTTGTTATTTTGAGATTTTGGGTTAGATTGTTATGTCATAGACTTCTCATAACTAACATATTTCATGGTATATGAAATATAGGTATTGTTTTGAGCACCGGATGACGATCAAGCTCATTGAGGAACCGAACACGATCAAAGCTCAAGCTTCCGCAATTGGTTTCATTGTTACGAAACTAATCAATGACGATACGTGTAAATGTTTTATGTTAATAAAGTTTTTAATAAAGCCAAAAATATGTAGTGACGTATATTCGCATTTACTCGTTTAAATGCGAAACTTTTAATAGAAATTTAAATATTTGAAGATAGGGTCCTACATATATACTTATCTTTTAAATTATACTACAAAATCAAGAAACGTATTCTCTTCAACACATACATATTTTTATATTTTTCCTTAAATTATATCACAAAATCAAAAAATGTATTCTCTTCAACACACATATTTTTTAAGTTATACCACAAAATCAAGAAATGTATTATCTTCAACACACATATTTTTTTAAGTTATACCACAAAATCAAGAAATGGATTCTCTTCAACACATATATACATGTCTTTCTGTCTTTGTATGTGTGTGCCATATTAAATGAACTTCTAACAAAATATAATAAATGTGTGAATACAACATAATTATATTTGATAAACCATCACAAATGAGTATTTGTAACTCATACTCGTCGCTCATTTCAACAACATACACGTATGTATTCTTATTTACGCTTCTTAGGCAAAACTCACTTTATATGTACGTATAATTGTATTATTTTCTACGCTTCTTAGGAAAAACTCATTTTATATGTACGCAAAATTGATTACAACACATGGAATTATTATGAGAAACAAAAATAACAACTATATAAATAGTTCATTTTTTATCATAACAATTCATGTTTTTTTAAAAGTTCACTTATCATGTACCAATGCACATATATTTACATAAAAAATATCAAACTAGTTTGCTCTACAAATAAATATAATTTGCCATGCTTTAGTTTTTTTTAAATAAACCAAACTGTATTTCAAGCATCTTTTTATATCTTAAAAACTTTAATTTGTAAAAACAATAAATGAAATTTGTCAAAAAACATGTATATATATACATGTGTATATTAGGGCTAGGGATGAGCATGATACCCGTTCGGTATCAAAAGTACCAATATCGAAAAATAAGAAAAATTGGTATCGGTACCGGTAATGAATATACCGGTTCGGTACTGCTATTTACCGGTGTTTTAACTGAAAGTACCGGTACTAAAAATGGGTACCGGTACCGAATATACCTGGTACGGTTCGATACCGGTACCAAATGCTCATCCCTAATTAGGGCTAACTCTCAACTTTGTTGGCGAAATGTAAAATTAAGCAACTTTTAAGTCCATTGTTTTTTTCGCTGCCTCTCAACTTTTCTTATATCAACTCAGAATATATATTATGAGGTTTGGTTTCAGAAAAAAAACCCTTAAAAATCATAATTTTGAAAATTTACGCAGAGATATAAATGAAAAAAAAAACCCCATAAAGAATCATAATTTTGAAAATTTACGCAAAGAGATAATAAATGAGGAATTAATGGGACACTTAATACTGAATAGACGGTGGTGACTATTCATAAAACCATGTTTTTAGATCCAACAAATCGTAACACAAAGTGTAAATCACTAAATTGTAATTGTAATCGTAATGCAATGCTACTTCCTTTTCCCTTTCTTTAGCTTCTTCCCCTTTGCGTAGGACAACAACAACAACAACAACAACAAAATCAACTCCATACCCATCTTTGTCTTCCATTGATTCACCTCAAAACCCTAATGGAAAGATCCACCAGTAACCCCATCATTAACCCTTCATTATCAAGTGAGCTTCTTTCTTTCCCCTCAAATTAACTATTTTTATTCATCTTTAGGGTTTCTTGTTACATGTATATTATCCGCTTATTGATTTTCTAACTTCTTGTATGTATATATACAGTCAGTGGATTTGTATCTTTGAATTTGCGTGTAATAGATCTCGAACAATCATTATGTAGGTGGGTTCGGTTCAAGAAAGTTCGTTTGACTTTTGGCTGTCATACGGGTCGGCTCGGGTTTTAAGTTTTAACCTAAAGATTTGTGTTAATTGTTTTGGCTGGAAAGATGTTTTTTTTAATTTATTTTTTAAAAAATATTTGAAGTTAAGAAATTGGAGACAGTGGTTTATAGATGTATGTATTTTGTATGTGTATAAATTGGTTATTGTTTTGGTTTTTTGGTGGATGACTGGATTCTTGTTTTCAGCAACTGTTTCTGTTTGGATATGTTTAATGGTTAGTTGGTTACTGCAAGGGTTGTTTTGAATTGGATCTGTTTTGATTGTAATGCAGATGACAAGCTCTTTGATGCATCGCAATATGCTTTTTTCGGTCAAGATGTTTTGGATAAGGCTGATTTTGGTTGTTTGGAAGTTGAAGAAGAAGATAAACCTCTCAATGGAGTTGGTGATGATGAATACCGATTGTTCGATCTAGATGAGGTGTGCTTGTCTGTTTTACATGTTGATATAAGTTAACCGATGGTTACAGGTTACCATACTTGTTGTTAGCTGTAGTTTTTGATGTTTTTTTACTGGTTTAATACTTGCTAAACTGTTTTTTTTCTTAAATTTGTAACTAATGGTATACTGTTAACTTATTTTGCGTATTTTATTTATGCACCCGTGACTGAAATCCCATGGTTTATAGTTGTGCGGTTTGATGATTCCTGTACCAAATAGTTAGTTCGGTAGTTCGGAGTTACTTGTCATATCTTTTGTTTTTGTTTTTATTAAGGCTGGCGAAGTCTTGTTGACTTTTGAAGTTGCTTTTTAATCTTTTTTACATGTTTATCTGTATTGTATATTAATGCGTAATTCTTTCTACATCTCAGTTTACTGTTGTTTACTTTTAATTAATGCATAATTCTTTCTACATCTCAGTTTGCTTTTGTTTACTATGGTTCTAATTTCACTTTCTGTCACCAGGAATCAGGGGTTGGGTCTCTATCAGAGTTGGATGATCTGTCCACTATATTTTCAAAGGTCAGATATCTTCAACCACATATTTGCTTGAGATGAATATTATTAATTCGTTTCTTTTTCCATTAAATTGAGTAAATTTGGTGCCAATTTCAGATTACGTGTCTGGTTCAGAAACACTAACAGAGTTTGTGGTGATATGTAGAGGTTGGACCGACCCATGAGTAATTTACTGAACACAATGAGTAATTTATAACGGGAGTCCAAACGGGTCAGATTGGACCCACCCATCAGTCGCCCATTAAAGTTTTTCTTTTCATTCTTGGAAAACTTCATTAATAATTTATGTATTAACACTCATATCAGTTTAAAAAATATATGGTTAAACTATAATCCTTTTTTCCAATGGATCTAAACGAAAACGCTTTGGGTGGTTACATTTTCCTTTTTAATTCGTGATATTTTTTGACACGCCTAAGTTGTTTTCACAGCTTCGAACTATAAGATATGTTATATGTCTACTACTATAAAAACTGGATGCTAGAATTCTTTACGAGTTTCATTTGTTTCTTCAGCTTTCTAAATTCAAAGTTTGGATATTTTTATTTTAATCGTGTTTTTTCTTAATTTTCTTTAATCTTGTGAAAAAAAACAAGTAAATATGGTATGTTAAATATATTTTCTTTTTTGCAGTTAAACAGAACAGTTAGTGGACCTAGGCATCCTGGAGTCATTGGTGACCGTGGATCAGGATCCGGATCCATTTCAAGGGAAAGTGAGTACATGAGTTGCAAAATCTTGTTTTATATTTTTTGTTGTACATTTAGATATGTTATTGTTAGTATGTAAAGTTAATTAACCGTACTAATTGCAGGTTCATCTGCCTCTGAATGGTTACAAGAACGAGAATTATCCGACTGGTTAGATCAACACATCTCCGACACTGAAAACTACCAAGGAAACCGAAGATGGTCATCGCAACCTCATCTTCACTCCGATTCAAAACCGTTGTACAGAGCTACATCGTATCCTCAAGAACAACATCAGTTCTTCAGTGAATCTTATTTACCACCCGACCCATCATTCCCTTCCTTCTCCAATATCTCCTCGCCACATCAGCATTCACATCTTTTGAATCTTTCTTCCACTAACCCTCAGTTACCCTTTTTAGATAACAACAATAGTCTGCATTTAAGTGGGGGCCTTCATCGATCCCAAGGTTATAACGGAAGTGGGTCCCACCTAATCCCGTCTGGTTTTTCTCGTTACTCTCAGCCGCACAACACCTGGGCTAATCAAATGCTACATGTTGACCATGCGGGTTTATTAAGCAACACTTTTCAGCAAAAAATGCTTCATAACGGGTCGCTGACCCCACATTTTATGTCGCCACATCATCACTCGATTGGTTCGTTCTCTCCGCTCCAGTTGTACCCGCTCCATTCTCACCCCCTGCATTTAAGTAACCACAAAACGAAAACGACTCACAAAAGCGGTGGCGGTCGGCACGGTAGCGGACGTCTTACCCGTCATGGCTCGGAAGGTAGTAATAAGAAAAGTGATAAATTCCGGGTACAATTTAGTTCGAAGTATATGAATTCTGAAGAGATTGAATCTATCCTTAAGATGCAGCATGCCGCAACTCATAGCAACGACCCGTATATAGACGATTATTATCACCAAGCCCGTGTTGCTAAAAGTTCTTCTGATTCAAAATCGAAAACCCGTTTCTGTCCAGCTCATATTAAAGATTCTTCTTCTTCTTCTTCCAAATCTTCGCGTAATAGTACAGAAACTAAAAGTAATTTCAGTATTGATGCTCATGGAAGGATATCACTTCCGTTCATCCGTAGGCCCCTGCCGCTTCTTGAAGTTGACCCGCCAGCTGGCGCGGAAGGAAAATCATCTGACAGATCGTTAGAACAAGAACCGATGTTTGCTGCCAGAATTACAGTTGAGGACTGCCTTTGTGTTCTACTTGATGTAGATGACATTGATCGTCTCTTGCAATTTAATCCGCCTCAAGATAACGGTGTTCAAATGAGACAAAGACGGAAGATTCTTCTAGAAGGGTTGGCCACATCACTTCAGCTCGTTGACCCGTTTGGAAAAAGGTCAAACTCGGTCGAGTTGACTCCCAAGGACGATATTGTCTTTTTACGAATAGCATCTCTTCCCAAGGGTCAAAAACTCATATCAAAATATCTCCAACTTTTGTCACCGAAGAGTGAGCTGGCACGTATAGTATGCATGACCATTTTCCGTCATTTAAGGTATCTATTCGGCGGTCTTCCTTCTGACCATGAAGCTTCTTTGACCGTTTCTGCTCTAGTCAAAACGGTGTCCACCTGTATCGGGTCATTGGGTCTTAATTCTCTGAGTGCTTGTCTAGCGGCAGTAGTATGTTCTTCAGAGCAGCCGCCACTTAGGCCACTCGGGAGCCCGTCTGGTGACGGGGCTTCAGTTGTTCTCAAAGCGGTTTTGGATCGGGCTACTCAATTGTTAAGTAATCCTCAAGGTTTGACCGATCCCGGGTCGCAAAACCCAAAGCTTTGGCAAGCTTCATTCGAGGCTTTTTTCGGGCTTCTTACAAAATACTGTTTAAGCAAGTACGGCAGCTTAGTGCAAGCTATGCGTACACGGGCTCCAGCGAGCACGGAAATGACCGTTTCAGATGCGGCTGGAGCCATCAGTAGAGAAATGCCGGTTGAGCTTCTGCGTGCTAGTCTTCCACACACGGATAATAAGCAGCGGAAGATGTTGGTCGACTTCTCACAAAGGTCAATGCAGGTTGCTGGTCATAGAGAGACCGGCGGTCAAGTGAACCCTGAGTCGGTAAGATGATGAGTTGGATGTTCTGGAAAAACATTGTACCTTTTACGTGCTACTTGGTCATACTATGGTCCGAAATGGTGTCTTGACAATGACAAATGACAGCTTTAGGTTATGAATGCTTTGTTTGTTTCGTGTTGGTCCTGCGTGGAATGTGGTTACGTTTTGGTGGTGGCGGATGCAGGTGGTGGTGGTGGTGACAAATGGAAATAAATTAAACATGAAGAGAAATGAAGTTGGTTTATGTTGTGTAGTGAAAATTAACTAGCGGGATGATGTACAGACAGACATTAGGGGTACAGACAGACATTAGGGGTACACCGGTGGGATTTGAAACGGGAGGCATGGTTTTTTCGTCGCTCCTGGTTTCGTTCGTTAGAATCTTGCACCGGTCGTAGCTGCTCTTACTCTTGGATGTTATAATCTGCATTCGATGCCTTTTGTCTGTGTTGTTCATTGAGATAGGGATGTTCACAGTTAAACTTGTTGAACACAGTTAATGATAATATGACATTATATTAATAGTTAATATTTTTCTTTAGATAACAAAAATAAATAATAAACATATGCAACCAAATGATAATACATAAAAGGATGACGATAAGACGGGTATGAACATCCTGTCTATATAACATTAGAAACATACGCGGTATAAACCTAAATGAAAACGCATGTTTTCCGGTTGCAACCTATTCAACAAGGATGTTCCTAAAACGGACAAAAATGCTTGCTATCGCTAATCGTACCTATGGTTCAGAAACTGAAGTAAAAATTAGAGAAAATGACATCAGATTGCTATGGAACCTAGCTACTACAAAAGACATAAATATCATCCATACACAAAATGAATTGCGGTCAGATCAACGAAACTCCTCGTGGAATTCATAATCTTCATCTTCATCCGCGTTAAAGATAGCACTGTAAAATACATATGGACTATCGATCATCTCTGTCAATGATAATCGTCCATCTTTATCTATATCAGCCTGAAGTGTAAATAAAAAAAATCAGGATCAACAGAGTCAAAATTCCCATTTGCATAATAGAGGCTAAATACGTCTGCACCATTGAAACACAAAGTAACACTACTAACTATTTACCGCAAGTATACACTGCAAACGAAGATAACACAATCTATTAGATAACCCTATACTTTTGTCTACAAGATTAAACATGCTTACCTGTGATATAATATAATCTGCCTGCTGTTTAGCATAGTAACGCTCTGATGGATGAAGCTTTCCGATGATAGGTAGTAGTTCCACATCAGACAAGTATCTACAACAGGAAAGCTTAGCCTCATCAAAACTACGTAATTTTGGACATGTTCCTTATGTAATTTTATTGGAACTCCAAATTGTTCAAAAATTAACACTTTATATTACCCGTCACCATCTTTGTCAAGTTGGGCAAAAAAGCTTCTTGCTGGAGATTCCAGTGAATCGGAAGATTCATGTGACGAAGAATTATTAGCATCTTCATCGTAGTTTCTTACCATATCAAAGAGCCCATGGAAGAATTCTTTGAAATTCACCCGACCATCTTTGTCGGTATCTCTTTCTCTGCACCAAATCGAGAATATTAATAATCAGTAAGAGGTTAAAAAGTGAAACTTTTATTATGTGCAGTTTTCTAGGTAAGTTGAAATTAAAGGTAGCATGCCACCTTACTTCCTCCTTGCACAGCCACTGAAGCAGTCTTGGGTTCTTAGTGTCTGCAGGATGCTGAAAGCTATGTATAACATAAAAGCACAAATTAATAAGAAGAACAAGATGGAAATCTAAAAGAAGGTACAAATTCATATACTTATAACAAAGAAGATTACTTACTCATTGAATTCTGTTATGTTAAGAAAACCATCCCCGTCAGAGTCAGATGCATTGAAATGCTCCTCTTTCCACCAGCCCATATCATACCCAAATGAATTACTATCTAGTGACCATATAACGAGTTGTAAGTGGAATACCCAAATATAGAAACTTAGTTTAATATTTACTACAAAGCTTTATGAGAATCAGAAAGACGGTATTATGCATGCATTAGGTTTGGTCCAAGTATCTCTCTGAAATACTTGACAGTTTGTATGATATAAGCCTTCAACTATACATATAATAAAACAGAACACACCCCATGAATCAATGGTTTTTATTAGCATTTTTTCCTTTTGCTCTAAAGGAAACAAGCAAAAAAATCCATACTAGAAAGCCCTCAAGTCTTCCATGCACAACAACATGATAATAAATCCTTTCCAAACTCCAAAAACTTCTGTAACTATCTTTAATTATAAACTTCTGTACCCAATACTTCACCGATAAATGTATCTATACTGTATACAGCAGTAAACAATTGGCTACATATAAGAAAGAGAAAGCTTCACCCAATAGTAACCATATTTCTCAAGCGTCCCACCAACGTTTTTCCTCTAAATCCCTCAACTTTCGTTTCGTGTTCCAATCTTGTATAATTTTCAATAATTAAGCGAGGCAAATGAAACATATACAGATCTTGATTACCATTTAGTAAAACCTAAACATAAAACTACCAACACACACCCACAACACAAACAAAACAACAGCATGCAAAAGTTTCAACCTTTACCACCACTTCAAACATGAACCCATCATAAAACATCAAAAAACCATTACCTGAATCACGAACCCAAGTGGGAGCTTGATACTCCTTAAAGGAAACCAACCCATCACGGTTCTTATCATGCAACTCCATCTCCTTCTGGCTCCTATGCACAACCTCCTTTTGAGCCTGCTCAACATTCCATTCAGTCAACTCATGCTCACTAACAAACCCATCAGCCGGATCAAATCAATCTTGGGGAACAACAACACCAACCTATGACTAATATTAAACTTATGTTCATCATTCAAGTAATCCTCAGCCCCAACAAAATCCTCCCATTCCGGCTGCATTTCCATTCCAGGCGCCCGTTCATGTTCCTGATTAATATTGTTATTATTATGATCGTCGGAAAAATGGGTCTTGTCCCATAACTTGTCGTGTTGTTTGCGCTCAATGTTGGCGACCAAAGGGTCGAATGAGATGTGGTGATCGGAAAGATTGGAGCGGAGTTTGAGGCGGCGGTGGCGGCGGTGGGTGGTGGTACGGTGACCGGAGTTGTTAGGGGAATGGGAGATGAGAAGGAGGAGAAGGAGAGCTACGGTGGTGTATATTATGACGGAGAGTTTGCCCATTTCATGGGACGATGGTGTGAGAGAGGATTTTGATTGGAAACCTTAATCTTCTCTCTCTCTTTCTCACTGGATTTGGGATTTGGCGGTTGAGAGATGGGAAGATTGGAGAAAAAGAATCAAGATTCTTTATGTTAACACAAAGGCATGTAGATCTACTCCGATGATTTCATATTATGGAAACCAAACCAAATATTTATTTTAACTCTTTTCTATTTGTCTAAACATAACATTTTAACTTTTAAGGTTATGATAATAATAATAATAATAATAATAATAATAAATATTGGATAAATTATTGTACACCAGTGGGGATTAGCATTTTTTTTATTCCGCCACTTTGACCGGATCGTCGATTACTTCACTGCCTAGTGCTGTTACGTTTAACAAGTTGACGCTTTGGGTCTTTGGCCGTGGTTGTCTTTGCCGCCATTAAAACACTTGGCCCTATAACGTGCATCATTATAACGGTTTACATTGACTGATAACATTTATTTAAACTCTGATCGGATCATCAGCTACTTCACTGCCTAGTGGTGCTACGTTTAACATAGTTACCTGGATTATGTTCGGGGTTCACATTGATGGAGGTGGTGGCAGTTGGTAATGTCAAATAGGGTTTGGATGGTGGGGGCTGGTTCGAGAAGATGGAGGGAGGGTATATTAGTAATTTCATAAAAAACTAATAGAAAAACTAACAACCGTTAGGTCCAGGGACACGTAGTGTTAACACATGAAACGACAAGAACGCAAGATGTTAAGGGTGGACTGAAGGTGTAAATTCGTGCAAACCACAAGGACGGAAACGAAAACTGCAACCAATTTCTTCAGAATCCCACAAGATATTAGAGTTCTTGATTCTAAAATATTTCATCAGCCCTGATTAAGAGGGGGTTGCGTTCTTGCATGACATCAACTCTCTGATCAATCTTGCCAGATCGACACAGGATTCGTAAAATTCAAATCAAATTTTGTTTCAAATTTATGAATCATGTTAGTTTTCCAACCAACTTCAAATGTGGTTTATGATTGATTCAACATGAATATTCGAGTATACGAAATGAGTTAGCGTCCAAACTAATTTGAATTCAGTTTTTAATTGATTCAACTTGAAAACTTGAATATAATGTTTATTCCTTACAAGTTACATATATTTTTGGTTATTTATTTTGAGGTAAATATTTTCCTCACAACTTTGTTTATTTAAATCAACGTAATTTAGCAAGAATTCAAATGACTTGGAAGACCAACACTATGAATACCCTTGTTATTTTGTTAAGTATTTAAGGTTATACTTGAGAAAACGTTTTATTTAATACAAATTTAATTATTTAGTTTGATATTTTATCTTTTAACTTAATAGTTTAGATACAAAAAAAATATAGGGCAGGTCTCAGTTTAATAAATGTTATAGATAAGTGTTTTTTCACAATGTAGCCTTAAATACAAATTGAATTACTGACCTCAAATATTATCAACCAGTTTCACAATTATGGAGGAGAGACCTTGTTACTTGTACTTTTAATTTTAAGTAGCACAAAAACAGAAAAGAAAAGTCAATCCGAATTTTTGCACAAAGGACTTTGTTACTGAAATTATTACAATAAAGAAATCTGGAGCCGCTATATTTTTCAATAGTCTTACAAAATCATGGAAGTACAAAACCTCATTCAGAACCTTCACTTGAATTCTCTGAATCTGAACCATCAACCATCTTTTCTAGTGAACCCATATCACCGGCTTCCGCAACTGTATGCAACCGAAGCTTTTCAGCATCCTCACTGCCAAATTTCATTAGCCAAGTGGTTAAACAATGTAGCAATACAACACTTGTTGTTCCACAACTCAGAGGTGGCAATTTTAACAATGTCGATTTGGTCTTATCTCTATTCTCTAGGGCTCTAAAGGGTCAAACAAGTTAAATTAAAGGACTTAACTAAGGGTAAAAGGTAATTTACTCTAAAAGGAAAGATGCTTACTCTGCAGCACCAAATATTTCTTTCACTATCAAGGAGCCGTCTCTTGCACAGAACTCGGGCAGCTGGTAACACAGTGTAAAGTGAATACAATCAAGTGGTATGGATTAGAATAAAAATATATATAGAACACGTTAAACAAGTATGTTTCATAAAAATATCACTCCATTTTCGACTTCCCGTCATATTATATTAAATTACCTCTGAAAGATAATAAATCTTTCCAAAGAGAGCTTGGACAGCAAGCTTTCTCCTTAAGCCCTTTTCAGAATATCCCGATGTATCCATGACAACTGGACCTGCAACATGGAAGAATCATTATAAGAAGCCAATTATACGCACCTTTGATTGAATTACTCTTATTTGAGATCTAGATAATATATTTACTTTTTGTAAGGAATTATATACGATATACTTTATAACTTATATTTGTCTGTTTTGTCATATGTTTACTTTTCATTTCATGTCTAGTTTGCTTTGGCTACTTGTTAAGGATAAACAAAAATCAAGACTCATAAAATATAAGCAGATTTGTACCATAATCTTTAACGATTCGCCTTGAAATATCATTCAGAATTTCAGCAACTTGAGAATCATCCAACATTGTTGCTTTCCTGAGTTGTATCAATGCTGCAACTAGTTGTGGGTTGAATGGCTTTTCATTCAAGGCATATCGAATGTATTTACGCAAAATTTCTCCTGTGCTGAAGCCTGTCTGCATATAGAATAAAAGATAACAAAAACTCAATTCTCTTTGCTGGATCTGATTAATAAAGAAACTAAAAAAATCATTGAGGGATATTAATGTATGCAGAATGTAGAAACCAAAATTAAAAGATAACAAGATACACATAGTTGAATGTCTATCACCTTCTGTGTCAGTTGCTTTAAAGTTTCTTGTTGCACTCCACTCCCTTCTTTCTCAAGTAACTCATCTATTGATCTGCATAGCTCTGCATTTTTACCGACCTGAAAATATATATCTTTTTAGTCGTCCGATAACGCGTTAAGTATCATTTAGGAAGTTACCAACCATTTAATTAAATAACACAAAAGCAGAACAAGCTTCAGCTGTGTTATATCTTCATTATTCTAAGTACTGCCAATACTCCTTTCACCTAATACAAATGCAACAGTTTTTATTTTTGGTGAGATTTACGTATTTCGAAATAATTCCCTTTTCAAATGTACCTATTTGCCCACAACAAATATTACTAGCATAGGAATATAAGATACTGGTGAGATCAATTGTGGTCCAAAAGGTTTCTCAATTCTGTCTTGTTAGGAATATGTTTAGTATTTGATTATGAAAATGTAAAGTTTTATTGAACTATATGTCATGTCAAACTATAAGGAAACCCTATGTTATCAAAGAGTAGGGTGTATAAACTATAAAGAGACCCTAAACATAACAAACAATAAAGTGTCAAAAAACATTACAACCAAGGTTTAAAAAACGGAAACGTGAGGCGTAAGCCCGAGGCGGAATAAAAGAAATATATAAAAAATTATATGTTTTATAAAATGATAATACTAACTAAATTCATCATCAAATTCAACAAAATCATCAAAAACACACATAAAAAAAAGACATAAATTGCTTGAAAGTGACACAAAAAGTCAAAAACATCAAAACAAATATCAAAAACCCCTGAGGCGCAGTATTTTTAACGCCTCAGCCTCTTTGAGGTGCACGTACGATAGAAACCCCCTGAGGCGCGCCTCAGAATCGTTTTTTGGGCGTTTCACCTCGAGGCACGCCTGAGGCGCACGCCTCAACCGTTTTTTAAAACCATGATTACAACCTCAATACATCACGTATTGAAATCTGAAGTCCATCTTCTTATTCTCTGAAACCTAACCTTTATGCTATTTTTAACTAAGCCATTCCTCCCCTAATTTTCTCTTCTGAACCAAAATATCAAGGGCGTGTCTGAGAATTCATGTACCCTGTTCGAGCTCGAAAAAATGTGCCCTTCAGTGATGTTTTTTTTATTATTATTATTTAAAATTAAATGGGTATTGGGCTCACTAAACCTAATACCAATGGCTAACTTCTAAACCATAAAAATTGTGTTGTAAATGGGTCTACCTTGGAGTTGGTATGGGTATACTATTTAAAAAAAATTAACATATACATATATATCGGATTTTCTTATAAGCACGTGCCGCTCGAAATCACGGGACCTGTGCGATGGTCCTCCCTGCACACCCTCATCACCGCCCATGCGAAATATCATGGAAACCTAAAAAATAACGCATTTCACTACATTGAATGTGATATTCTTACTGTCCCTCACTCTGTTGCTCTTTCAACGGTAATCTACGTTGATATTGTACTAGTTTCTATCCGATACATGATAGGTTTACTTTCATTGTTTCCTCTAACATGGAAGAAAGTGAGGCCACTGTGTGTGGGGTAGTTATTTATATTTAGAAGGGAAGAGAAACCGGCCGGGGGGGGGGGGGGGGGGTTGTAAAGAGCAATTGCCTGTATATTATTTATAATTGCCAATATAACTTCTTACTGTAAAACATTCCTAACTTTAATCAACCCATTCAGATCCTTCAACTAACAATAATCACTTCAAATAAGTCCATGTCATACATCAAATCCATATTCGACTTTCTAGATAACATAATATCATCATCATACTCAGTAGATCCCACCAATAGCAAAGCTAAGGTAGGGTCTGAGAAGGATAAGATGTAAACAACATTACCTCTACCCCGTAGGAATAAAGAGGCTACTTCCGGTGAGACCCCCCGGCTCGATAGTAGTTTTGCATCAAGCCTTGGACATAAGACACATAACACTCAACAATCAAGACAAAGCCCGATTAGTGCATGTACCCTTTTACCTTTCGGCTATCAACGCCACCACATGATGCATGATTAACCGTCGGCCGCTTTTAACGTTATTTCACGAAATTAGTAAAATAACGTTAAAATTAGTGCAATTTCACTTTTGCCCCCGAGGTCCACACATATATACATTATATGAGCACACCGCAAGCATACATGCAATTACCCTCTCATCACAAGATCTTCCAAATTCAACCCCAAAACCAACTTAAACACCATCTATCCCATATGCAGGTCCATTAACTCTGACTAGAAACTATCTACATCTATTAAACATAACATAAAACTTTAAAACAGAAACAAAAATAGGTGAAATTCATACTCACCAGCTTCCGGCGAGCTTGTTTCGGTGAAGTAAGCTTCCGAACAGTCTTATAAACCGAAAACACAAACGAGATTCCAACATAAGCCAAAGGAATCGCTAGAATCCACGGAACCGACGAGTTTCCAACCCTAGGTCCAGGAACAGCCTGAGTCACCGAGCCAGTAAACTCAACAATATCCAGAACCTTCTCCTGTATCCACGGCATATCCTCCTCTACTTCCACTTCCTCCACCTCATCCTCCTTCTTCTTCTCCGATTCCCTAGGGATTACATTACTCTTCGCCGCCGATGCGGCGGTTGAGGAAATTAATCGAGCACGACGAGAGCAGGTAGTTAGATTCAATTGGAGACATAAGCAGTTAGTTTGAGTACCGGTGGTAGTGAATTTAGTGGTTATTACGTTTGACGGTGCGGTGGTGATAGAAGCGGTGAATGGCGGTTGGTGGAGGAGGTTGCGGCGGTGCAGAAGGGGTGGTATACGTAAGAACTGGACATTTTGTAAGTTGTAAGGAGCTTGATTGTATGAATGATAGGGTTTGGATATGTTGTTCTCCTTCCGGCGAGTGTTGATGTGTGTGTGTGTGAGAGAGAGAGTGGGTTTCCGGTGGCGATGGTTGGATACGGTGGCGATGTGACTCGCTGTGTATGAAGTTGGGTTTTGGGCGTTGTAAAATAGGAACACTGCGTTTTGGGCTTTTAGTGGGCTCTGGAGTGAGGAAAAGAAAATATGGCCCGTGCAAAATGTAAACTGAAGTTTAGGACAAATGCGACATCCGTTACAATGATTAGTTGGTCCATATACATACTACAAACAAACAAACCCCAAAACACGATTAGAGTTTCATTGATATCATATCACTAATATAAAGGACCCATCTCTACGTGCTTAAATCAATAGTGGATTGGTAATACGTGTCTAAATTTCATGCAAACTAAAGTAGTTTGTTGTCATTTCCGCCTTGGGTACACGAAAATAACACATAACACGCGAGCCTCTTTCACATAATAGGTAATACATGAGACTGTTTCGCCTTTTTGCGTATGTATTGAGTTTTGTCAACTAACAATCATCGAATGTATGTTTGTTGATGATACAAGGGTGCCCATTTACGTTTAACATGATCTTAAGCATACATTTATGATATCAAAGTTTGGTACATGAGTGACAAAGCTAGATACATGAAAGTATAGGTATACACTATTTAATGATATTATAATTTTTATTTATCTTGTTGGACCACGTTAACTTGTGAGTTGGTATTATTCTTTCCATAAGAAGTCCAAAAACTTATAAACCCACAAGAGAAGTTATCTACTTCAGATAAAGTCTATATTGATTTTCAATATTTTTCAATTAACCAAGTCTAGGTAAACTAGGTTGTGATTTTTTAATCCGAACCGAAGAAATGGCACGAAGATAGATAGAAACAGGAACCTAACATAAAAATATGATAACGTAACACCCCAAAATGTAATATTTATGAAATATGGTCTTTGCTAGTACAATTGTATGAAATAACTAACCAAGTTAATAAATTTGGTTAGTTTAATGGGAGTAAAAGGTTGGGAATAAGTTGAAACCCTAAAAAAGTCACATAACTTAATCAAGAGGGACCAAAAGTGAATATTTGGAAAGTAAATATTAAGAATAAAAATATGCAGGTGTGTGTGTGTGGTGTATGTATCGAGATTGAGAGAGAGGCAGGGGAAACACACACACACACACTTTACAATTCTACAAATTGACAAGCAATTGGAAGGAGGATTTCATGCATGAAAATTATCCATCATTTAAGTGTTCTTAACACAAGGTGAGTTGAAATTTCTGATTTGATGACTACCCATGAAGTGGGTTATGATGAATTCATGAATTTGGTTGAAATTAGAATGAATACTTGTTAATGCTATCATGTGGAAGTTGAATTATGGTTAAATTTTAGTTATTGGATGATTTAGATTGAAACCCAATTGCATGAGTGTGAAAATGATGAACATGTAGATGTAATATTGTGATTTTGTGATGCATAAGGTGTTATATGATAGATTGTGATAGAAAAACTTGATGTAGAATTGATGATTATGTGATTTTGTTGAATGTGATGGTTCATGAGATGAATCGGGAAGAACATGTTTAAAATACTTGTACATTATGCTTAGAAAGTAGTACGTACACCAAGTGTTTGATGAAATGTCTAAGTGACAAAAATAGGAGGAATTGTATGCATATAATGGATAATAAATGTAGAATGTGATAATGATGTAATTGATAATAGATTAGCATAAAGAATGTGTTTTACATGTGTAACACCCTGTAAAATCGTGTCCAATAGTATAGTGACACGTGTTGTATTTTAAATATAGTCTGTTAAAGACCAATAAGGACTAAAGGCGTCAACATGCTCAAACTGAGCCTCTGAGTGACGGTTCGATGTCAACATGCATAAATAACAGCCTCTGAGTGACTGATATTTCAACATGCTTGAAATTTGGCCTCCGAGTGACTGATATGTCAACATGCCCAGCCTCTGAGTGACATCGGAATTAACATGATTATAATAAGCCTCTGAGTGATCCTTTGTGAAGTCCTAACTCTCATACGTGCCAAATATTGGACGAGAGAATTCAATTTTGTAAATATGTGAAAGTTGGATGATGGAGGGGTTAAAAGTGTCAACATGTTAATTTATACCTCTGAGTGACCTTTTTACGAACCGAGAGCTCGACAATTTCCGGGCATAATCCTGGGTATGCCAAGTATTGGCTACGGAGGGCTAAAAGTGCCAAAAAGGTGTTTAAAAAGGTTTTTAGAAGCTTTATAAAGTTAAGGGGTTAAAAGTGTCAAAACTTGAAACTGGCCATATGGCGGTCGCGGGCCGCGAGAGACCTGGTCTGGGTCTCTCGCGGGGTGCGAGAAGCCCTCTGCTGCAGAAAGTTTTGCTTGGTCTCCAAACAAAACTCCAAAAAACCATTTGATCAAAACTATGGACTTGTAATCAGCTACGCCATGTTTTGGGACACTTGTAAGCTCCCTCTTACACCCCTAAACACCTGGCTTCACCGTCTTTGAGTTCTCCAACTATAAATAGGTGATCAAGTTCATCATTTGAACTTACACCTTTCTTATTCACACTCTTCTCCCTCCTCTGGAAGTTCCTAGCTAAAAGGAGCATCCAACATAGTTCTTTTGCACCCTAGGAATCACTGGTAAGTGTTCCTTCCTTGTGCATTTTCGTTTATAGGCTTTTATAGCCAAAAGTCAAGCATTTTACGGAAAACGATTGACTTTCGGTTAAGACCATTATGGTCCAGTCATAGTTCAAAATGAACATGGCTAAGTGATCATAAGAAGGTAGGTGTTAATCCCTATAAAGGGCACCTCCTGAAGATCATGTTTGCTAGACCAATTGACGGGTCAAAGTTATCATTTAAAAAGTCAAACATGCCATTTTTCAGAAAAATCATGAATTGATCTTATAATGTTATGAAACCTGTTTTGACACTTAAACAAGTTGGTAATAATTATTAGAACATGTGAGAACATGTTCGGCTCGTCAATTTCAGTTCTAGGGTCGGTTCGCAACCGAAAGCGCGAAGTTTGACTTCTGCTTTGACTTTCGATTCTGACCAAATTTAGATTAGTTACCTACTGATCTAAAGTTGCATTATGATCGTAATATAATGTCTAAGTGGTGTGTATTTAATCATGTCTCGGTCTCTGTACTGGGCCCTGTATGTATGGACAAACATGTGAATCTGTTAACAAGGTTACTAAGTAACTTTCCCAAGTTATAAAAGATTTTGTGCCCTGTGCACTTAAAATCATTAAATGTTTTCAAAATGGGTCAGTTGGTTGTATTTACCAGCGAAAGCTGACATATCGTCCAAAGACTAAATTGCAAGTACAATACGAAATAGGCCGGAAGCTGCTCGGTAGTGATTAAGAGAATCTTGCAAATCCTTAGATCTGCCCTAAAGTCTGTTTTATATTCTTTCTTTATACATTTTATGATCCGCCTGTGTATCTTCTATTACGAGCATGTATATTATTTTATATTTCCGAACATTTGGTTTATAATAGTAAATTTTACTCCAAGACTTCCGCTATGCCGTAATTGACTATGATGTTATCAACTAACGTCACAATACTCCCCACCCGGGCCCACCGGTGTATGGATTTGGTATGGAAATCCGGGGTGTGACAAGTTGGTATCAGAGCCAACGTTTGAGAGAGTTAAACACTATCCTTCTTGTGTTTAATCTCAAACTTACACGAGCACATTCCTTAGACTTCCGACTCTAGGCATTGACCTAGGATTTACTCATTTCATTATTAAGTTATTAGTATTGTTTTTAAATTGATTTTTAACAGGAAAATGCCGCCACGTGTGAGAGGACAAAGTGGAAGAGGAAAGGGTCCAATTAGGGGAGGACCATCGGGGCGCATCCGTCCTCAACCTCACAACTCAGATGCTTAACAAGAATCAGGAGATTCATCTCCTTGGCAACCAGCGAGACGTTCTATCTCTTATAGACACTCGCCCCCACATTCCCAAAATTCTTGACACTCTCACCACTCACACCATTCTCACACCATTCTCATCACTCCCATTCACACTCTTATCATGAAGAATTTAACCCTAGCTATTATTTTAACACACCTCCATCCAATCAAAATCAGTTGGACCAGCCAAACCCTATGGACGAGGACTCCGACCTGGAGATGCCACCGTCAGGATCGAATACGCATCCTATAGAAATTTCAAGCGATTCGAACTCTTATGCCGGATCGCCCTACCAAGGTCCTAATGAATGGGACCAATACTGGAACCAATTCACCTTCGCCCACACTCCTTCTCATCACTCTCAACCACCCCCAATACAAGAAGATGTCCACATGGAACCGGTGGACCAGCCACAACCACCACCTGAACCACCAAGAAGGAAGCGTGGAGCACGTATGTCGGTACGTGCGGGCCAATGGTCGGGATCGCGTCCACCTTTGCCCAATTCCTACCCCACAATTCAAGAGGACCCACAAATGGGTGGACCCTCTAACACTTCACCTGTGGTGGAACAAACATCAACACCAACACCTATGGTTCAACCATCACCAATGGGTTATACTAACCCAATCCCCACATATCCAGACATGTCTTGGTATGATCCTTTTAACCCGTCTACAACAATAGACTATCAAGCATGGTTGCAAGACCCATATATGCAAGCAGTTATGCACAATGCACTTTACCCGTCTCCTTTCCCACCTGCTTATCCACCAACTGGATATCCAACTTATGTGTACCAGTATCCGGTTATGCCACAACCACAACCTCTGCCACCACTTGAGGCCATTAATGAGGACTTGGAACGGATGAAAGAAATGCAGCAGCAAGCGGAGAAAACGGAGAAGAAAACAAACAAGTTCTTCAAGAAACTCTCCAAATTGGTCAAAGGAAAGAAGGACGAGTGAAGTCTTTTTCTATTTATATGAAGTCCCTGCGAGGACATTGTTATTTCTTTAGTCCCTGCGTGGACATTTTTATTTCTTTAAAAGTCCTTACATGGACATTTTTATTTCTTTAAAAGTCCTTGCATGGACAGTTTATTTCATTTTCTAGTATTGTAATTTCTATTTGAAATTTAATGGAATATTTTTGGAATTAAAAATATGTATTCATCCCCTTCAAACGAGCGTCTCGATTTTACTCGAAATTTATGCTCTGTGATGTAATTCCAAAAAAGATCTTAATGGTTTTGATTTAGCCAAGTGGCATAGACCACATATTTGGCCCAATAAATAAACGATAGTTAAGAACGAAAGGGTCTTCTATCATGATAGTTAAGGAAAGTTATCATTCTATCTAGAGGTGGTGGACTAAGTTCAAGCCTCCAAGTCATTAAGGTCAATGCGACTGGGACTATTAATCAACCATTAAGGTCCTCTTATTTTAACATTCAAGTAATGTTCATACTCATGGTAGTGTGACTTGAGGAATCACACTAGCCTTCAAGGTAATGGACTATGTCCTAACCCTATATAGCCTATGTGATCTATTTTGATCCCGGTAATATCACCAGTGCGGTGATTAAACATCCATTAGTGATGTATTGCCCTTTCGGGCTATGATTAATTTTATATAGCCTATGTGATCTATTCTGATCCCGGTTAATATCACCAGTGCGGTGATTAAACATCCATTAGTGATGTATTGCTCTTTCGGGCTATGATTAATTTTATATAGCCTATGTGATCTATCCTTATCCCGGCTAATATCACCAGTGCGGTGATTAAACATCTATTAGTGATGTATTGCCCTTTCAGGCTATGATTAATTTTATATAGCCTATGTGATCTATCCTGATCCCGGCTAATATCACCAGTGCGGTGATTAAACATCCATTAGTGATGTATTGCCCTTTCAGGCTATGATTAATTTTATATAACCTATGTGATCTATTCTGATCCCGGCTAGTATTACCAGTACGGTGATTAAACATCCATTAGTGATGTATTGCCCTTTCGGGCTATGATTACTTTTATATAGCCTATGTGATCTATCCTGATCCCAGCTACTATCACCAATGTGGTGATTAAAATCCATTAGTGATGTATTGCCCTTTCGGCTATGATTAATTTTATATAGCCTATGTGATATATTATGATCCCGGCTAATATCACCAGTGCTGTGATTAAACATCCTTTAGTGATGTATTACTCTTGGGGCTATGATTAAACATCCATTAGTGATGTATTGCCCTTGGGGCTATGATTAAACATCCATTAGTGATGTATTGCCCTTGGGGCTATGATTCAAACATCCATTAGAGATGTAGTGCCTATGTGCCATATCTTATGTCCATTATTGACAGGCCTATATGCCATATCTTATGTTCATTAGTGACATGCCTATGTGCCATATTTTTATGTCCATTAGTGACATGCCTATGTGCCATATTTTATGTCCATTAGTGACAGGCCTATGTGTCATATTTTATGTCCATTAGCGACAGGCCTATGTTCCATATTTTTGTCCATTAGTGACAGGCCTATGTGCCATATTTTATGTTCATTAGTGACAGGCCTACGTGCCATATTTTATGTCCTTCGAGACAAGCCTATGAACAAAAATTGTCAAATTATGACAATGACAGTTGTGACATTACGATCCACTGTCTAGTAATATATGGACATGTCCAAATTATAATTTGCCTTTAATGGTCCTTTTGTGACCTAGACCAATTATAGATATAATAAGCCTAAGAGTTGTGATGTTATTCACACTAGAATAGGCAATGAATTGTTATATCCAATATTTTAAGCCTAATATGGTTGACATACCATGGCTAAGTGAAGCTTATTTGGTGTATAGAACCCAAGACTTAATGATGGCTAACTCAAATGAGGCACAAAGTAGCCACATGAATGTGGAATCCAATAAAGCCGAAAATAGAGATATCGATAATGATAATTTTCAAGCTCGCATTGATGCGGCAGTTGAAAAGGCCATGGGTAGGGCCATAGAAAAGCTCAGAGAGTCGAGTGCTACTCGCTCTAGACCATTATCGGTTACCCCATCTTCAGCTCATAAGGAAAGCTCCGTTCACTCTTCGAATGCGAAGAGGGAACCAAAGAAAATAAATTTTACTGAAAGGTCCCGATCTATTAAAGACGGATGTACCTATAAATATTTCGTCTCCTGTAAGCCTCGAGACTTTAATGGGGAGAAAGGAGCTGTGGAAGCCCTAAAATAACTAGACGAGATGGAAACAATTGTAGATATCAGCAAATGTGCTGATAAGGATGTGGTCAAATATCTATCACAGTCCTTTAAGGGTGATGCCCTAATCTGGTGGAAAGTTATGATTCAGTCTACAGGTAAGGTACACCTGTATAATTTGGGGTGGTCCAAATTTGTGGACCTTGTTAAGGAAACATACTGCCCACCCCATGAGGTGGAGAAATTGGAGACAAACTTTTTGTCTCTTTCAATGAAAAACCTAGACTGTTGGAAATATGTTTCCGATTTCAACTCTCTATCTAGGTTAGTTTCCTATTTAATTACCCCGGAGCCCAAACGCATTGCGCGTTTTATTAATGGGTTAGTGCCCGAGATAAAGTGCATGGTAAAGGCTGCTCAGCCTACTACCTATAGGTCTGCTGTTGACCTATCACTCTCCCTCACCCTTGATCTAGTGAGACAAAAGTCAGTTAAGTCTGAAACTGACGGAAAAAGGAAGAGGGAAGATGACAACCCTCATAGGTTCAATAAGAAAAATAAAGGGAGATTTGGGTTTAAAGGAAACCTAGGCAAAATGTCAGTGATGCCAACATGCAAATCTTGCAACCGCAAACACTGGGGACAGTGTAATTTTGGATCACAGGCCAGACCCTGTGGCATCTGTAAGAGAAAGGGGCATAAGACCCTAGATTGTAAGGATCTTAAGGATGCCATTTGCTATATCTGCAATGAAAAAGGGCATATTAAGACTAACTGCCCTAAGGTTCTTAAGAATAATAATGCAAAGCTTGGAGAGGCCAAAAAGGGGAATGCTCGTGCCTTCCAATTAACTGCAAGAGAGGCTGTTAATGACGACAATGTCATAACAGGTACCTTCCTCATTAACAATATTTATGCTAGAGTTCTTTTTGATTCGGGTGCAGATAGATCTTTCGTTGATCATAAGTTTAGTAAACTATTAAACCTGCCCTTAAGAACTCTAGATAAAACTTATGAGATAGAACTTGCTGATGGAAGTTTAGAAACAACATCTTCCATTCTTGATGGATGCTCAATATCCATTAAAAATCATTCCATCCCTATCTCTCTTTTACCAATAAATTGGCAGGGTTCGATGTTGTCTTAGGTATGGATTGGTTATCTCATAACCAAGCCTGCATCACCTGTGATAAGAAACTCATCGAAATTAAAACCCCATCCGGTGAAATGATCACCATCCCCGGAGACTCACACTATGGGCTGCCAGACAAGGTGTCATTATTTAAGGCATCCAAGTGTTTGAGAAAAGGTTGTGTCATCTACATGACAAAAGTCACTATAAATGAGCCTAAGCCAATTATGGAAGAGCTCCCAGTCATCTCAGAATATCCCGATGTATTCCCAGAAGAATTATCAGGACTACTTCCAGACAGGCAAGTGGAATTCAGGATTGATATTATACCAGGAGCAGCACCTGTAGCTAGAGCTCCATATAGGCTAGCACCAACGAAAATGAAGGAATTGAGGACGCAGCTAGACGAGCTCTTGGAGAAAGGCTTTATTCAGCCTAGTTCCTCGCCTTGGGGAGCTCCTATTATGTTTGTAAAGAAGAAAGACGGTTTGATGCGAATGTGCATCGATTACCGAGAGCTGAACAAGTTAACAATCAAGAATAGATATCCTCTGCCCAGGATCGATGATTTATTCGACCAACTTCAAGGGGCAAGTTACTTCTCCAAGATTGATTTGAGATCCGGATATCATCCATTGAAGGTTAGGAATGAGGATGCTCCCAAAACAGCCTTCAGGACCCGCTATGGTCACTTTGAATTTTTGGTGATGCCTTTTGGGCTCACGAATGCACTTGCAGCATTCATGGATCTCATAAATAGATTCTGCAAGCCATATTTGGATAAGTTTGTCATTGTCTTTTTAGACGACATACTTATCTACTCTCGTAATCAAGCTGATCACGAGAAACATCTTCGGTGCATCTTAGAACTCCTAAGGCAAGAAAAGCTTTATGCTAAATTCCCTAAGTGTGAGTTTTGCCTTAGAGAGGTCCAATTTCTTAGACATATGGTAAGAGAACATGGTATCCAAGTGGATCCCGCCAAAATTGAGGCCATAATGAATTTGGAAGTACCCAAGACCCCAACAGAAATTCGTAGTTTCCTAGGACTGGCTGGTTATTACAGAAGGTTCATTGAGAACTTTTCAAGAATAGCCACTCCTTTAACTACCTGGACCCGTAAGATTGTTAAGTATAATTGGGGTCCAAAGCAACAAGAATCTTTTGAGATTCTTAAACACAAGTTGAGCGTGTTATCCCTACCAGAGGGTGTTGAAGTCTTTGTAGTCTACTGTGATGCATCGCATACTGGCATGGGCTGTGTGCTAATGCAAAAAGGCAAAGTAATTGCCTATGCATCACGATAGTTAAAGGTGCACGAAAGGAATTACACCACCCACGATTTGGAACTGGGTGCCGTTGTATTTGCACTAAAACTGTGGAGACATTACTTGTATGGCACAAAGTGTATCATATACACTGACCATAACAGTCTCCAGCATTTGTTCAATCAGAAAGAATTGAACATGCGACAACGTCGTTGGATGGAAACGCTTAATGACTATGATTGCGAGATTCGCTACCATCCAGGCAAAGCAAACGTAGTTGCTGATGCCTTAAGTTGCAAGGAGCGGGTTAAACCTATAAGGATTAATGCCAAGAGTATTGAGCTCAGAAATAGCTTAAGTGAGAAGCTGTTAGATGCACAGAAACAAGCTCTATCAGAAACTAATGCTCCTAAAGAAGGATTGGGCGGAACTGTCGATCAGTTAGCGCGTGGAAAAGATGGAATCCTTAGATTTAATGAAAGGATTTGGGTTCCAATCTTTGGAGGACTTAGAGATATAATCCTCCAAGATGCACACAACACAAGATACTCAATTCACCCAGTGTAACATTCGTAAAAAAATGAATGAATCCTAAAACCCGACCTGTTTTTGTAACTCGATCCGTTTTCATATTCCATGTAATTTTGTTTAATGTTTAAGCAATAAAATGTCTTGGATTCTATGTTCTGATCATACATGTTATCATATCTGGGATTTATAGTCTTATACATGTTTTAGACAACCTTGTAAATTCATTTCCATGTATTTTGAAGCAACCCTCTATATCTCAAGGTCTAAAACTAAGGTTTTCCTTAAGTTAATCAAAAACTTTGGAGACCTCGTGAACATACCTAACACATCACATCCTAACCTTCTTATCATTCAAACTTCATTATATACATGCCTTAAGATAGGACATTGTGTTTTGGAGAGTTTAGATGTAAATGATCGCAAGTAAAAAGCTCTACATGTTGTATTCTTAGTTTTGTCATAAGATGACTTTCGGGTGACTTTCTTGCTAACTTTTCTCCATCCTTGAGCTATCATTCTGGTCCATTCAAAGCTCCAAGATATACTTGGTATACTAAGGATCAAGTAGGTTCAAATGGTGCATAAAACTGAGCTCCAGCGTAACGGGAATCACAAACACAAGTTTTAGAACATAACCCTCGACCCGCATCAAGACCCAAGGTTTAAGCCCAATTCTCGACACCATGGATGTTGGATTACTCTCTTCCATATGATAGTACTCTGAAAATAATGAACGTAGGCGAAAACCATGCGCGAAACAGAGTTATAACGAAGCGGGAATCGCGAAAACAAGTTTGATGTTTGTTGTTGATTTGAAAGACGCGAAAATCTTGTTTTAAAGTTATCCCACATCGCCCCAATCACCATTTTGTGCTCTATTTCACACCTATAAATACCCTTGCTTGGTTCTTTATAGCTTGCAACTCCTAGTTTGAGTATAAACAAGTGGAATAACCAAATTTGGTGGCTCCACAAGCACAATACCCCTTTGGGTGTGGTGTATAGTAGTTTTAATTTCCGCTTTCGGTGAGGAGGTGTTGCCCTTCAAGCTTTTCTCATTTTGTAAAGTTCTTCTTCGAGGTAATCTTCCTTTATTTGTTTTTTTTAATATTCATTTATTTATTGCTTTCTTAGTTTAATTAGTTTAGTTTAGGTTCTTAGTTAAGGAGTATTAGGCTCGTTAAGGTAGCCTAGTTTAGGCTCGCCTTTAGGCTTTTCATAGCCTTGTAGAGGCTCGTTAGGCTCAACGAGGCTAACATATCATGTTCGTTCATTTAGCTATGCCTAGCATAACGTTTACTTTTTTTGTTGCATTCGTTTGTCTAGCTTAAATCACGCTTATCAATTGGATTTTCTCCTTATTCTCGTGCGGTTTTTCACTAAGGGTTAAAAACGCAAACACTGTGAGTGAATCCTTACAAATTCCCTTTTTTATTCACGTTTTGGGGTGTATCATGTGTCGTAATTTACTTTATTTATACAAATACATGTGCTACCACCATTATGTGATCTAATGTGTATATTTGTTTGTTGTGGTTATGTGTGGTTACATTTTATCATTTCAGTGCAATCATTCATTTAAGGCCCATCAGTTCCTCGTGGGATACGAGTCGAGCATCAGGTGCCTCATTAGATCGGCTCCGTTTGATTGAGCCTTGATCTCAAGTTCATCATTCATCATGTTCATATGTTCATTGTTGATATTATGTGATCTAATGTGTATATTTGTTTGTTGTGGTTATGTGTGGTTACATTTTATCATTTCAGTGCAATCATTATTTTTGACGAGTTGAGCATCAGGTGACTCATTAGATCGCTCCATTTGATTGAGCCTTGATCTCAAGTTCATCATTCATCATGTTCATATGTTCATGTTCATATGCTCATATATGGTCCATGCACATTTTTATTGAAATAACCAATTTAACAAACTGTTTAAATGTTTAACTTAGATTCACTCGCCAACCTTTATTGACCACAAACCATTTTTACACATGATACAGGTGAACAGATACGAAGAGAAGATTGGACATAGGATGAGCCTTAGTTAACAAGAAACGAATTAGTGCAATATACTTGTTATAAACACCGTCTTGTGTTTGTAATTGTTTATGTGAATTATTTGTATTTTGAGACACTTGATATGAATTAGTGAATATTTAAAACAAGTAATAGCAAGTCATAAGCTCTCGAGTTAACCCAATCATGCCCCGATCACCTATTCCGCTGCGAGTCGGGGTGTGACAGATTGGTATCAGAGCCATTGACTTTAGGGATATAGGATAGGTTATTAGACCCTTAGAACCTATACTTTAGTCAACTAGGACCTATGTGCTTATGTGATTTCATGTTTTGTTTGACTTATGATTTGCTATTACCCAGACATTTAAATTCCTTTCATTTCACACAGAAACGCATGCAAGCACTCTCTTTGTTACTTGATTATGTGATACGTGCAATGTGTTATAATTATGTCATGAAGTCAACATATATGTTACATATATACATATCACTCAACCTGAAATGTACCATACGAAACTTATGAAACCCTTATTTATAAGTTCTTGATTTCCTTTAAATTTTCGAAACATTTCTCTTCATTGTCCAAATACTTATTTTTATGTTATTCAAACTTTTGTGATGTTTTTCGTTCTCAAAATTTATCAAGGTGAGTTCATATGACGGGCATGTAGTAACTGGAAAGGTTCGAGTACGGTAGTCGGGATGTCCTGTCTAGGATTGGCATTCGTATAAATCGGAACTAACGGACCAGTTTGTCTACCTGGGGACTACTGATGAGAGTACGAAGGACCTATTAGGCCAAAGCATGCCACACCAAACGTCATGTGAACCAACCCCACTTTGAAGTGTCACCGTGTCCACACCTGGATGCACTCCTACTTTCATACGTTACATTCACATTTCTCGATTTTCTCGTGTTTTAGTGTACGTTACCAGGCTAACACATGCGAACCATACAAAATCCCGGTAATCATGGGGGCCCACATGATTACGAAGGTGAAGTATGGCGGCATGCAAGGCCCAATTACAAGCAAAGCCCAAGAACACTTTAAAAGTATTGTGTTATCATAAGTTATTGTTTTCAAATACACCCTAAAGTTTTCATTTTATTATATGTTTATATTTTTTTTCGCATCCCTACTAGCAAATCCATCAACAGAATCTCACAATCTCGTTTGCGTGAATTCCTGTAGATGTCCTTTAGGCACCTTTATGGAGGAAAAAGAACCGGAAACTCCAGTAGACGCATGGCTACCCAAATTGCCAAGCAAATGGCCGCCGTGATTCCTAACATTGTGATCCAAGTTCAACAAGCCCTCACTAATAACCAAGTCAATCAAGTCGAACCAAATGCTGTAAATGCTACCGCAACTACATCCAAGTGCTCCTATAAGCACTTCAAGTCTTGTGACCCCCCCAAATATGAGGGAACAGAAGGGGTTACTACACTCCTGCGATGGTTCGAGGAAATGGAAAGCACCTTCCTAAATTGTGATTGCCCTAACGATCGCAAGGTTCGTTATGCTACCAGTCGTCTCATTGGGGCAGCTTTAACCTGGTGGAACACTGAAAAGGGTCGAAGAGGGGCTGAAGCTGCTGTGGCCCTAACTTGGGAACAACTCAAGGAACTAATGACTAAACGGTTCTGTTCTAGGAGTGAGATCAAGAAGTTGGAGGATGAAGTCTACCGCTTAAAGCAAAATGATGGAGACCATATGGCCTATAACAAGCGTTTCCTCGAGCTGAACCAGATGGTCCCAAATATGTTCACTCCTCCTTACCATCTCATTGAACATTACATTAGGGGTCTTCCTTCTGGTATCCAGGATTCCGTGATGAGCACTGTACCGGCAACATTGGAAGCTGCAATAGAATTAGCCACCGAACTCACTGAAAACCATATCCGAAATGGAGACTTTAAAAAGAAGGGCACAACTGACAAGGTTTTAGTGGAAGAGCCAAAGACAACCAAGATCGAAACATTCTCCCGTTCCGATACCAAACGAAAGCGTGACAGTAAAACTACGCTATTGCCTCGACTAACCCAACTTCACAAGCCGTACCACTCCAAGCCATCCCAATCACCCAAATGGCACCTAACCCAGCTTACCCAAACAAGAACCCAACACTAGTACCACCCTCGATGCAACACCTGCCACTATCACCACCAACTCACCGTACCCTGTCGTCTATGTGCCAATTGTGGGCGTTATGGCCATTTGAGTAACACGTGTCGCACTCCTCAAAACCAAGTTTCACCTCTTGCCCAAAACAGGATCCTGCCCTACCAACCACCACATTACCCCATGGTGCCATATGTTCGAGCTTGCTTTAGTTGGGGTGATCCTACTCATTTTAGCAACACGTGCCCTAGGTTGGTTAACATCATCAACGCTCAAGCCCAAGCAAATCCAGTTAACCAAGCGAACCAAGTTAACCAAGCGAACCAGGCAAACCCAGCAACCCCTGTAACATTTGTAAAAATCGGGTCTCCAAAACCCGCTCTGTTTTGTAATCAAGTACCAAGTTATGAAAGTACATTAATTATTCATGGTTATTTTGAGTTAAAACGTTACATAATTAATAAATAAACTAAACTATAAAAATTATATTTGATAAAAAGTTAAAATAAAATAAATAAAAAACAATTGAAGCTGCCGGGACTCGAACCCGGGTCAGCTGAGTCTCTAAAACGACTTATCATCCCTTCTCTTAACCACTCCGCCACCAAGTGTTTTCTGTTAACTTTAGAAGAGCAAATGAAACTTATACACAAACTCGATTTAACCTTCGGTGCTATTTGAAAACCGATAATCGGCAAACCAATCGTTTAATCGATTGTTTACCTCATAATTTCAGTTATAATCGATGTGCGACGGTTTTTAATTAAGTCAGAAGTGATTGAACTTAAAGCTTCATCTTTTCGACTTTTGAAACCGAATGTTTCTTCAAGTTTTGATTTAATTCGAGCTCCAGTTCAATTGCACGATTCGGAACCTATCATTACAATATCCAATTTCATTTTCGTCGCATTTGTGAACCTTAAGATCATCTGAAACAGTTCGCCGGAAATTTTCTGCAAGTTACCGGAAAACCGGGACTCACATTCTCACGGTAATTCCTTCGGCTCTTTTTGTTTAAAACATGTGATTAGTCAATCTCTAACACAACTCCATCATCAGAATCAATCTTAGCCAACGTTTAACGGAAATCTTACATTCGCCGGAAAGTTCCTGAGATTGCCGGAATCCCACTGTGATCTGGTAAGATATCCTGCACTTCTTTTAAACCTTGTTTAGGTGATTTAACTTTATGAATAATCGATCCACACTGTTAATTGGTTCAACAGTCGGAGTTCATTTCCAGTACCGACGAACTTTCGCCGGATTTCTGTGATTATCTTCAATCGGTAATTTCTGTTCTTTAAACCCTCTCCATTCCTTACCTTTGATTTACTGTTAGTGTCCAAAAACTTTGTAAATCACAAAATCGAACTTAACCAGTCGAATTATGCTGACCGTGTAATCCGACGAAGAAGATGAAGCTATTTCAGAATATAAGAGTAATTAAAATCCGGATTATAAACGGGTTAGACACACAGTCCAGCGGTGGACTGTGTGCAAATTTCATATTCACGTCCCGGGTTCGATCCTTGATACGCGCACGCTTGTGTAATAACATTCTTTTTAAATCATGAACTAACCCGGGTTGAATCGGGTAGTTGTTAAGTATAATATAAATCAAGAATATAACCGGGTTAGACACACAGTCCAGCGGTGGACTGTGTGCAAGATAAACTTCACGTCGCGCGTTCGAATCCTGTCCCAAGCACCGGTCAATTGAATTAAAACGTTTTTGTAAATAAAGGTATTTTCGGTTAATTCAAATAAGTATATAAATAAATTAAAACTGAGTTTCTAACGGGTTAGTCACGTAGCTCAGTTGGTAGAGCTACGTGCACGTGAACAGAAGGTCGCCGGTTCGAATCCCGCTTGGCGCAGCATTTACCGCTGACTGAACCGGTCAACGGTCAACGGTAAAAAAAAATAATATTTTTTTTATATTTTATTTGTTTATTTTAATTTAAAAATCAATTTAAAATACTTAAAAATAACATTTTTAAAGATAGAAAATAGCCATAAACTCACAAAAATATATCTAAAAATCCCATTAAAATCCTTAATAAAATCCATCCATTTAATATATTTTCCATTATTATTTAGGTTAGTATTCCTCGTCGACTCGTTCGTCTAAATCGTGCGCATATCACCATCTCCAATCCAACGCACCCAAAGTGAGTGAACCTTTCAAATTCCCCGTTTTAATCACGTTTTTGGGGTGTATCATGTGTCTTTGCTTATTTACATATTATAACAAAACTATTGTGCATACATCATATCATGACATGTGTATTAGTTTGTTGCTGTTAAGTAGTTATTATTGGATGCAAATTATCATTTCAGTACATGCAATTGCCGAGGCCGCAGTTCCCCATCCATCGAGGTTGAGCTTGATCCCCATTTTATTATGCGGTTGATCTTGGCGTGCCCGCACGATCGGCTCCGTTTGATTGAGCCTTGATCGGTCATTTCATTTTACATTTCAATACATGCAATACGCTCGGCTCCGTTTGATTGAGCCTTGAGCGCACAGTTCAATTTACATTTCCAGTTCATGCAATACGTTCGGCTCCGTTTGATTGAGCCTTGAGCGCACAGTTCAATTTACATTTCCAGTTCATGCAATATGATCGGCTCCGTTTGATTGAGCCTTGATCGCATAGTTCATTTATGTTAGTTATCGTATGATATTGGTATATTCATGTATGCTATCAAGTGTTAATGTATGTTATAATTGTAAATGCTATTTGCCAATGTTTGACTACTTACATGTGCTCTTTTATGATTATGCACAATATTTTATTGATAAACTAGCCATAATATCATTATCAAATGTTTATCTAATAAGGTTCACTCGCCAACTTATGTTGACCCAAAACCTCCCATTTTACACATGATACAGGTGAACCAGCAGCAGCTAGGAACACATAGGACCTGGATTAGAAGAAATAAAACGATTTAGTATTTGGATTGTTATGTTTGGTTATTTTCCCTTGTATTGAATGAACATGTTTGGATGTTTGAGAATGTAACTTTGACTTCATTAATTATGAAACATAATAGTAAATGTCATGTGCTTTGGTGATAACCCAATTATGCCCCGACTCTTATTTCCGCTGCGGGTCGGGGTGTGACAGATTGGTATCAGAGCCATGACTATAGGGATATAGGATAGGTTATTAGCCCTTAGAGCCTATACTATAGTCGATTAGAAACTTATAAGAATTTTGTGTGTTATATGCCAAATTTCATGATGTTTATATGTTTATGTTAAATGTTACATTTGATATTGTACAAGCATGATCATAAGTATGTATTATCAACTAATGCCTATCATGAAATCGTATGATCATAACATATCACATCCATGCAAGCACACACCACATCATGATTGATTTTACAATGATTTTCGTGTTTTCAAATCTCATCAAAGTGAGTTCTCATGACGGGCATGTAGTAACTGGAAGGGTACTAGTACCGGTAGTCGGAACGTCCTGTCTAGGCTGGCATTCGTATAAATCCAAAATAAAGGACCAGTTTGCCTACCTGGGGACTAACGATGAGAGTACGAAATACCTATTAGGCCAAAGCATGCTATACCAAACGTCGTGAGAGCTAATCCCACTTTGAGTTGTCATTGTGTCTACACCTAGACACGTTCCGACCAAACATCTCATGAACATATTTTGTGGTTGCATTCGGGGGATGCGAGTGTTAAATTGCCAATACTAATGTGAATCCTACTAAGCCAATAGCCATGGGGGCCCACATGACTATGTAGGGAAGGTATGGGGACATTTGAGGCCCAACATGAGCGAACCCAAGACATCCTTTGGATGTAGTTGCATTATTGATATTTATGTTATTTTCATTTTCTTAAAGACACATGACACCTAAAAAGACACCATAAACTCACAATCTTCTCATTTTATGATCCTGTAGATGTCGTCTAGACAGCATCGAAGGGGTAGGAAATCGGAAAAGTCTCGGGAACGTTTGGCCACTCATATCGCTATTCAAATGGCCATGATATTGCCGGACATCGTGGTACAAGTACAACAAGCCCTTGCTGCAAATCCTACTAACCCTCCTCAACAGCAGGACCAGAACATCAACAACCCTCCTACCATCAAATGCTCCTACAAACATTTTAAGTCCTGTGATCCTCCAAAATTCGAAGGGACTGAGGGAGTCACTGCTCTCCTACATTGGTTCGAGGAGATGGAAAACGTGTTCTTAAACTGCGATTGTCCTGAGGATCGCAAAGTTCGTTACGCCACCGGGAGACTACTTGGTGTAGCTCTCACTTGGTGGAATACTGAGAAAGGAAAGAGGGGAACAGAAGATGCGATGGCCTTAACTTGGGAGGAGTTAAGGGAAATCATGACTAGGCGATTCTGTCCTAGAAGTGAAATTAAGAAATTGGAGGATGAATTTCATGCCTTGAAGCAAAAAGAGGGTGATCACTCTACTTACAACAAAAGGTTCTTGGAGTTGAACCAAATGGTTCCAAACTTATTCACTCCAACCTACCGTCTGATCGAACATTACATTCGAGGACTTCCCTCTAAAATCCAAGATTCGGTCCTCAGCGTTTCACCGGTAACACTCGAAGCTGCCATGGAGTTGGCAACAGAACTGACCGAAAACCGAATTCGCAATGGGAAGTTCAAAGTGGAAAAGAAGAAAGCCCCTGCTGAGGGACAAACCTCAAACCACCACACTCCTTCCTCTAAATTTGCTAACAAGAGGAAGCGTAACACCAGGAACTTTGCAGTCACCCAAACCAACACCCCTATTCCTGCTGCACCCATCACTCAAGCCACTCCTCCACCCGCGCCACACAGAAAACCATACACATGGCCACTACCAAAATGTAACCGTTTTCAGTATCACCACTCCCCTGATTATCCTTGCCAATACTGTACCGGCTGTGGTCGCGCCGGACACACTGTTCAAAACTGCCGCACGCTTCAACGAACAAACCGGCACCAACCTATAACCCAAACCCACCAACAGTTAATGGGTCAAGCCCAACAACAACTACCATTTCCACCCACTCAACATTTAGCCCAAACATACTATCAACCCAACTACCCTATGGGCCAACCTATGCGGGCTTGTTTCAATTGCGGCGATCCAAGTCATTTCAGAAACACATGTCCAAGGCTGGTCAATATTATTCATGCTCAGGCCCAAGCCAACCCTGTGAATCAAGCGAACCAAGCTCCTCCACCTGCTAGAGGGAGGGCTTTCAATATTAACGCAAACCAGGCCAGAGCTGACGGCAATGTGGTCAACGGTACGTTTCTTATAAATGGTAGATATGCCTCTATGTTATTTGATACTGGTGCGGATAGAAGTTTCGTGTCATTAGAATTTGAACCTATCTTAAGCAAAAATCGGGATAAGCTCGTGGAATCCATAACGGTGGAAGTTCGGACGGCAAACCAGTTTCACTAGACTTTATTTTACGCAACTGTACACTCACCTTAAACGACCACGATTTCTCAGTCGATCTTATTCCTATGAAGCTGGGAAGTTTCGACATCATAATCGGTATGGATTGGCTCAGTCTACATCATGCGGAAGTTGTATATCGTGAGAAATTTATTCGTATTCCTCTTTCAAACGGTCAGACTCTTCGAATCATTGGAGAAACCTCATCGAAAGGGCTCAACTTAATGTCTTGTCTTCAAGCTCAAAAATACCTTCGCAAGAATTATGTCGTGTTTTTAGCCCATATCATCAAGAAGGGGACCACCGAGAAGAAATTTGAAGATATTCCTGTTGTAAAAGATTTTCCACAAGTTTTTCCTGACGACATTTCAGGACTTCCTCCAATCAGAGATGTCGAATTCCGTATCGATCTTATACCTGGTGCTACACCAGTTGCAAAATCTCCATATAGGTTAGCTCCCTCTGAAATGCAAGAGCTAGCCAGTCAATTGCAAGAGTTAACTGACAAGGGATTCATACGCCCCAGCTCATCGCCTTGGGGTGCACCTGTCCTTTTTGTAAAGAAGAAAGATGGATCTTTTCGTATGTCCATCGACTACAGAGAGCTAAATAAGTTAACCATCAAAAATCGTTATCCTTTACCTCGCATAGATGATCTTCTTGACCAACTACAAGGTGCCTGTTGCTTTTCGAAAATCGACCTTCGATCGGGCTATCATCAGCTTAGAGTGCATGAAGAAGACGTCCCTAAAACTGCTTTTCGAACTCGATATGGTCACTATGAATTCATGGTTATGCCGTTTGGATTAACCAACGCACCAGCTGTTTTCATGGACCTAATGAATAGAGTCAGCAAACCTTACCTCGATCGATTTGTTATTGTATTCATCGACGATATTCTTATCTATTCAAAATCTAAAGCTGATCATGAGCGTCATCTGCGACTTGTACTTGCACTTCTAGAAAAGGAAAAGCTTTATGCCAAGTTCTCTAAATGTGAATTCTGGTTAAAAGAGGTGCAATTTCTCGGGCATGTAGTCAATGACAAAGGAATACATGTGGACCCATCAAAGATCAAAGCAGTTCAAGAAGGGCAAGCTCCACGTACACCAACTGAAGTAAGGTCTTTTCTTGGACTAGCTGGCTATTATCGTCGGTTCATTTCAAATTTCTCTCGCACTGCGGTGCCACTCACGGCTATAACCCATAAGGGAAAACCATTCGTATGGGGACCCAAGCAAGAGGAAGCTTTTCAAACTCTTAAACAAAAACTTTGTGATGCACCAATCCTCACTCTTCCTGAAGGTTGTGATGATTTTGTAGTCTATTGCGACGCGTCAGGGCAAGGATTAGGTTGCGTTCTCATGCAAAGAGGAAAAGTCATAGCTTATGCCTCAAGGCAACTCAAGACACATGAAAAGAACTACACCACTCATGACCTCGAACTTGGAGCCGTTGTATTCGCTCTTAAGATATGGAGACATTATCTTTATGGTACTAAGTGTGAAATATACACTGACCACAAGAGTCTTCAACATATCTTCAATCAGAAAGAGTTAAATATGAGGCAACGAAGATGGGTCGAACTCCTAAACGATTACGACTGTGAAATCAGATACCACCCTGGTAAAGCAAATGTGGTGGCTGATGCACTTAGTCGAAAGGGTTATGCGAACTCCATTCATCTTCTATGTTCGCAAATTATAACCAATATTAAGGATCAAATTCGAGAAGCTCAACACGTTTCAATAACAGAGGAAGATGTACAAAAAGAGATGTCCTGTGGAGTTGAGCTAAAACTTGAAACTAAATCTGATGGAATTCTGTATTACCTGGATCGTATCTGGGTTCCTAACCACATCAATCTTCGTGAAACACTCATGCATGAAGCTCATAAAACGCGATATTCTATACACCCGGGAGCCGATAAGGTGTATCAAGACCTACGGTACACCTACTGGTGGCCTGGAATGAAGAAAGATATTGCCGTTTTTGTTTCCAAGTGTCTCACATGTTCTAAGGTGAAGGCTGAACACCAAAGACCCTCAGGACTTCTAGTCCAACCGGAAATACCTGTATGGAAGTGGGAAAATATAACCATGGATTTCATTACCGGGTTACCTCGCACTTCTAGTGGGTATGACACTATATGGGTGATTATAGACCGACTTACAAAATCAGCTCACTTTATCCCTATTCGAGAAGATTTCAAGAACGAAAAGCTTGCTCGTATTTATATCAACGAAATCGTAAGCCGACATGGGGTGCCATTGAGTATTATTTCTGATCGTGATGGTCGTTTCACCTCACGAACATGGCAAGCAGTACAATCCGCTATGGGCACTCGATTAGATCTCAGTACCGCCTATCATCCTCAAACTGATGGACAGTCTGAGCGCACCATTCAAACTCTTGAGGACATGCTTAGGGCATGTGTCATAGACTTCAAGGGAAATTGGGACGCCCACCTACCTTTAGTCGAATTTTCGTACAACAACAGCTATCATTCGAGCATCGCATGGCACCTTTTGAAGCTTTATATGGTCGAAAGTGCCGATCTCCTGTTTGTTGGCACGAAATTGGGGAAGCACAAATTACTGGTCCAGAATTGATCCAAGAAACTACAGATAGGATTCATCAAATCCGAAACAATCTTCTAGCGGCTCAAAGTCGTCAAAAGAGTTACGCAGATAAACGACGGAAGCCCTTGGAGTTTAGCATTGGTGATCATGTGCTTTTAAAAGTATCACCGTGGAAGGGAGTAGTTCGTTTCGGTCAAAAAGGAAAGCTAGCACCACGTTACGTAGGACCTTTCAAGATACTCGAAAGAGTAGGTCCTGTAGCATACAAGCTTGACCTACCGGAAGAACTCGTCAGGATTCATCCCACATTCCACGTGTCGAACTTGAAGAAGTGCCTCGCTGATGAGAATCTTCATATTCCACTGGAAGATATTCAGATTGATGAATCCATGCATTTTATTGAAAGACCAGTGGAGATTATGGACTATGGAGAAAAGCGTCTACGACGAAGTCGCATTCCTATTGTTAGGGTACGCTGGGAGTCGAAACGGGAACCTGAGTTTACTTGGGAACGTGAAGACTCAATGCGTGAAAAATACCCGCATCTTTTTCTACTACTTCAACTGTTTAAATTTCGGGACGAAATTCCTAAAAGTAGGGGATACTGTAACATTTGTAAAAATCGGGTCTCCAAAACCCGCTCTGTTTTGTAATCAAGTACCAAGTTATGAAAGTACATTAATTATTCATGGTTATTTTGAGTTAAAACGTTACATAATTAATAAATAAACTAAACTATAAAAATTATATTTGATAAAAAGTTATATAAAAATAAATAAAAAACAATTGAAGCTGCCGGGACTCGAACCCGGGTCAGCTGAGTCTCTAAAACGACTTATCATCCCTTCTCTTAACCACTCCGCCACCAAGTGTTTTCTGTTAACTTTAGAAGAGCAAATGAAACTTATACACAAACTCGATTCAACCGTCGGTGCTATTTGAAAACCGATAATCGGCAAACCAATCGTTTAATCGATTGTTTACCTCATAATTTCAGTTATAATCGATGTGCGACGGTTTTTAATTAAGTCAGAAGTGATTGAACTTAAAGCTTCATTTGTTTAATTACATGTCTCTATACATCGATTAAATTTCATTCGAGCTCCAGTTCAATTGCACGATAATCGGCAAACAATTCAAATTACCATTGTTTTCAATTTGGGTAATAATGTTTAAAGATTTCAATATTTCATATTAATGCCATTAATGCAATTTATATCACGCTATGCCAATTTGTTTAATTACATGTCTCTATACATCGATTAAATTTCATGTTATTCGTGTCATCATACATCACGACAAACCCCGTCTCATCATTTAGGGAAGTTGGGTCGTCTCACTTTTTCATAGACTGGCCACTTCCTCATAACACATGAGAGAGGTACCGCCGTCATTTAGTCTTGCTCTCTTCGGATTCGAGATTCAAGCATGGGTTGTTGTGTTTGTTTATGTTTGGTAGATTTTAGGATGAGTCACATAGAACTAATCGTGACTTAATAACAAGGCTAATGAAAATTTGACAAGGACATGGTGGATACGCCGTAGGTACTTCCTATATATAAGTGTTCTTGTCTGGTGATCAAAAGCATTGTTAGACGTTATGGGAAGTTTTGTGTAAGTAGTGTCAATCTCAATTTGGATAACGATGTGGTTGATGATTTCGTTTTGTGATGTAACTTTATCATTATGACGCTTCGATTTTCTCAAAACCCCTTATCATGAGCAATATCCAGTTAGCCATCTCCGTATCAAAAAGCGATTCATGTAGCAGGGTATTCAACCCTTACTAGGAACATTACCGCCTCAATCAAAATCCAAACTTCACACTCACCTGGTTATGTATATTCTTAGCATCATCGAGATTTTTATTTCCTAGCATACTCGAGATCCAATCTATAAGAAACCCTATTAACTAACCCTCAAGAACGGTTCCCTCCTAATTTTGGAACGGAATTCCTAAAAGTAGGGGAGACTGTAACATCCGCCAAAAACGGGTATCCAGAAGTCCAACCCACTTTGAAATCCGGATCCTAACCTTTAAACTTCGGAAATTTTTGCGAAATAAATAACCGTTGAAAGATTTTACTCTTTAATTTAAATTCATTTATCGACCTATTTATTTATTAATTTAATTTAATTAATATCACAATTAAAATCATTAATAAAATCTAGTAAGTTTTGTTAGGTTTTAAAGTGAGTTTTAAGGTAATATGAGTTAGTAGCCAAGTTAGTTCGGATAGTCGAGTTAAGGGGTCTGATTTCTAACATTTCAAAACTTTAAATTTAAAAAAGAAATATAAAATAGTGGACTAGGGATTCAAACCTGGGTCTCACCAACAAACAAATCCTTTGTTGACCCAAAACCATTTTTACACATGATACAGGTGAACAAGTACGAATAGAAGATTGGACATAGGATAGGCCTTAGTTAACAAGAAACGAATTAGTGCAATATACTTGTTATAAACATCGTCTTGTGTTTGTAATTGTTTATGTGAATTATTTGTATTGTGAGACACTTGATATGAATTAGTGAATATTTAAAACAAGTAATAGCAAGTCATAAGCTATCGAGTTAACCCAATCATGCCATGATCACCTATTCCGCTACGGGTCGGGGTGTGACAGCCAGGTGGTGACAAAATGTATCAAGATATGAAGAAGAATTATTGGTGGATGGGTTTGAAGAAATCCATTGCCACTTATGTAACTAAGTGTCTGACATGTTCGCAAGTTAAGGCCGAGCATCAAAAACCATCAGGACTTCTACAACAGCTTGAAATTCCCACTTGGAAATGGGAAATGGTAACTATGGATTTGATTACCAAGTTACCTAAAACCAAAAGTGGAAATGACACTATTTGGGTCATAGTGAATCGGCTGACTAAATCAGCTCATTTCTTGCCAATCAAGGAAATGTATAATTTATATAAATTGACTAAGTTATATGTGGACAAGATTGTGTCCCTACACGGTGTGCCGGTATCTATTGTATCTGATAGAGATACTATATACACATCTCACTTTTGGAAGAGTTTCCAACTATCGTTAGGCACAAGATTGAACTTTAGTATGGCTTACCATCCGCAGACTGATGGTCAAAGTAAGGTACTATTCAAACACTGGAAGACATGCTCCGGGCATGTGTGATTGATTTAGGTGGAAGTTGGGACGACCACTTACTCCTAATAGAATTCTCCTAAAATAACAGTTATCATACAAGCATCAACGCTGCTCCATTTGAGGCCTTGTATGGGAGAAAATGTAGAACACCCGTGTGTTGGGCAGAAGTTGGGGAGGCCCAACTATCAGGACCAGAGATTGTCCTGGAGACCACGGAAAAGATTGTGCAAATCCGTGATCGTCTCAAAGCTGCCAGGGACAGGCAGAAGAGCTATGCTGACAGGAGGTGTAAACCTCTTAAGTTCCAAGTAGGGGACAAAGTCATGTTGAAAGTATCACCCTGGAAAGGTGTGATGCGTTTCAGAAAGAAGGGCAAATTAAGCCCAAGATACACTGGACCATTCGAGATAGTCGAATGTGTCAGCGCTGTAGCTTATAAGCTCAGATTGCCAGAGGCGCTAAGCGGAATCCATGATGTATTCCACATCAGTAACCTTAAGAAATATCTAGCAGATGAGTCGTTAGCAATGTCGCACAATGAGGAGCAAATAGATGAAAACCTGAGGTTCATTGAGAAACCAATTTCGATCGAGGATCGACAGGTTAAGAAGCTCCGAAGGAAAATGATACCTATAGTAAAGGTTAAGTGGGACGCTTTTAGAAGTCCTGAGTATACATGGGAGGTTGAGTCCACTATGCGACAAAAGTACCCCCATCTTTTTGAATAAAATCTCGAGGTCGAGATTTCTTTTAAGGGGTGAGGATGTAACACCCTGTAAAATCGTGTCCAATAGTATGGTGACACATGTTGTATTTTAAATATAGTCTGTTAAAGACCAATAAGGACTAAAGGCGTCAACATGCTCAACCTGAGCCTCTGAGTGACGGTTCGATGTCAACATGCATAAATAACAGCCTCTGAGTGACTGATATGTCAACATGCTTGAAATTTGGCCTCCGAATGACTGATATGTCAACATGCCCAGCCTCTGAGTGACATCGGAATCAACATGCTTATAATAAGCCTCTGAGTGATCCTTTGTGAAGTCCAAACTCTCATACGTGCCAAATATTGGACGAGAGAATTCAATTTTGTAAATATGTGAAAGTTGGATGATGGAGGGGTTAAAAGTGTCAACATGTTAATTTATACCTCTGAGTGACCTTTTTACGAACCGAGAGCTCGACAATGTCCGGGCATAATCCGGGTATGCTAAGTATTGGCTATGGAGGGCTAAAAGTGCCAAAAAGGTGTTTAAAAAGGTTTTTAGAAGCTTTATAAAGTTAAGGGGTTAAAAGTTTCAAAACTGAAACTGGCCATATGGCGGTCGCGGGGCGCGAGAAGCCCTCTGCTGTAGAAAGTTTTGCTTGGTCTCTAAACAAAACTCCAAAAAACCATTTGATCGAAACTATGGACTTGTAATCAGCTATGCCATGTTTTGGGACACTTGTAAGCTCCCTTTACACCCCTAAACACCTGGCTTCACCTCCTTTGAGTTCTCCAACTATAAATAGGTGATCAAGTTCACCATTTGAACTTGCACATTTCTTATTCACACTCTTCTCCCTCCTCTAGAAGTTCCTAGCTAAAAGGAGCATCCAACATAGTTCTTTTGCACCCTAGGAATCACTGGTAAGTGTTCCTTCCTTGTGCATTTTCGTTTATAGGCTTTTATAGCCAAAAGTCAAGCGTTTTACGGAAAACGCTTTGACTTTCGGTTAAGACCATTATGGTCCAGCCATTGTTCGAAATGAACATGGCTAAGTGATCATAAGAAGCTAGGTGTTAATCCCTATAAAGGGCACCTCCTGAAGATCACGTTTGCTAGACCAATTGACGGGTCAAAGTTATCATATTAAAAAGTTAAGCATGCCATTTTTCAGAAAAAATCATGAATTGATCTTATATATGTTATGAAACCTGTTTTGATACTTAAACAAGTTGGTAATAATTATTAGAACATGTGAGAACATGTTCGGCTCGTCAATTTCAGTTCTAGGGTCGGTTCAGTTTGACTTCTGCTTTGACTTTCGATTCTGACCCGATTTAGATTAGTTACCTACTAATCTAAAGTTGCATTATGATCGTAATATAATGCAGTATAACCATCAGAGGTTATATTACATGATCATAATCAGAATCCAAGTTTATGCGCAAGTTCCATAATTATGCCATCTTTGACCAAAATGCCCTTTTTGTATAAAACAAGGTTTTAAATGGTAATGAACTTGAAAATGAGTTTTATACTGATATAATATTATAAGTAGGATTATTTGGGATGTTAAACCAAGTTATAAATTGAGTTTTCAAGAAAGTCCTTAAACTATGTCGATAAATGACGATATTAGTCCTTGTGGCTCATAAACTAGTTTTAATCAAATCTTTTCAAAGTAAATCTTTTACCTACTGATATGTTATATTAAATAACATATCTAAAACATTTTAATCTGACCTTAATGTCAGTTTCATAAAAATCGCATAAAGACGCCATTTTACGACATAAGCGCCGTTTAGGCGCATAGTATGGTTTTAAACCATATTATTGACCGAGACTTGATACCTACTGATTTTAAAACTTATTTAAATATATTACAGTAGGTACATGTTATAAAATCAGAATTCCAAATAATTTATAAACTATGTGTAAAATGACCAAAATGCCCCTTCGGTGCATAGTTTGGTCATAAAATATAATTTACACATATAATTGGCATCCTACTGCATTATATCATAAATAAATTATTTTTCTCCCGAATACTCATGATTATGACATTTAATTATATTCAAGTTTCTTTTATACGGTATAAAATTACCGAAATGCCCCTCTGAGGCATACTTTTGTTTTAAAACCTTAACGGGCATATAAACTGATATCCTACTGATATCTTAACTTATTTAAAATATAATGGCATATAGAACTTGTCCATGACTTATCCGGTTACCCATTATCGCTTATAAGCGTACGATTGATTATACGTAACTACTTACGGAATTTAACCGAAACGGGTTTAACCTTGTCATTTAAAATTCAAAATCCAGAATGTTAATTGTTTACCCATATTATGCAAGTCAAAGTACTTGTCGGGTTTAAACTACATTCTATCCGATCATCGTTTAATCAAACGTTATACGTATTGATCATGTACACTACTCGGTCTAAGTCTATGACTTAAATAAAGACCGTTAGTATTAATTGGTTAGCTTATGCCATAATCCTGACTAGAGCCTTGCCGGTAAATGCTATCTGCAATTAAGTACTTTTGTATACGGCTGAGTTATTGAAATTAAAAGAAGACTAGCTCAGGTAAATACTCTCGACTTATTTTCCCTATACGGGCTTGGGATACGGTAAACTATTACCGCTTGGTCAGAAATGGGATCAATCGAATGCAGGTTTGTGGCTAGTAAATCCGCATATTCTGTTTTAATCAGTTTTGTTTGATAACTTAAACATCGGGAGTTAAATTACCGTGTCTTGGATATCCTCGGCTCATTAGATTAGTTAATGGCCACGACCTTAGCGCGGGGTGTAGGCATACACCTGACAGACGCTCAAATGCAAATTTACCCAAGATGTTGGGGATAACTCCTCTGTGAGTTCTAAGTGGTGTGTATTTAATCATGTCTCGGTCTCTGTACTGGGCCCTGTATGTATGGACAAACATGTGAATCTGTTAACAAGGTTACCAAGTAACTTTCCCAAGTTATAAAAGATTTTGTACCCTGTGCACTTAAAATCATTTTTAAAATGTTTTCAAAATGAGTCAGTTGGGTGTATTTACCAGCGAAAGCTGACGTATCGTCCAAAGACTAAATTGCAGGTACAATACGAAATAAGCCGGAAGCTGCTCGGTAGTGATTGAGAGGATCTTGCAAATCCTTAGATCTGCCCTAAAGTCTGTTTTATATTCTTTCTTTGTACATTTTATGATCCGCCTGTGGATCTTCTATTACGAGCCTGTATATTATTTTATATTTTCGAACATTTGGTTTGTAATAGTAATTTTACTCCAAGACTTCCTCTGTGCCGTAATTGACTATGATGTTATCAACTAACGTCACAATACTCCCCACCCGGGCCCACTGGTGTATGGATTTGGTATGGAAATCCGGGGTATGACAACATGGAATACAAGTGGAAATTAGTTTGATAAAATGATTTAGTAAGAAACATGCATTAGAAGGTAGTACTACAAGCATTGAAGGTGTGATGCACACCATATGTGGGATTAAGTGTTTGATCATGATTAGTAAATGATCATGTCCTAGATATGAACTGTTTGAACTTATTAGCAAGTAAAGATGGTAGAGTTATGTAAATGGGCTAACTTTGAATGTGGTTGTCAAATTGTAAGATCATGAAAGTTGGACTGTTGACTTTTGAAAGTCAACAGTGTATGAATGTAATGGATAGGCTTTTGGACACAATTGTAAGAGTAGAGAATTAGTGTGTTATGTAATAGATGATTTATGTGCTATGTGAGATAACAATTGAGTTGTGTGAGACTTGAATGAGGTAGCTATTGGTATGTGTCTTATGTATGCAAAACTTGACTAATGAAAGTCAAATAATGTGTAAATGAAAAGCAATGAAGGTTTATATGTATGATCATATATGCTAACCTTGGTATATGCTAACCTTGATACGAACGTGATGACATGTAAGGATGGAAATCGTATCAATTGACTCAAGCATGGAGGGCTAACGGGTCGAGATGAGGCAATGAAGTAAGCTCTATTACACACGCTTAAGGTAAGTGATTTTTGGAATCACTCTTTAGTACTTAAAGGGAAATGTTATATTTTAATTGTTGAGAGGCTTGTAGGAACGTAAGATCAATGGAAGTACTAAGATGAGTTTGATGGTATTAGGTTGATAATGGTCAACTAAATTGGAAGTTGTATGATAAAAACCGAACGGGGCAAATCTAAGTAGTAAGATTTATCACTTAAATGACATAACTAAAGCACATATGGGCTTATGTAAATGTAGAATTTATTGTTAAAGTGAGACTATGGTAGTATAAAGAGAAACGGGAGCTCGTTTAGATGTTACATGTTTAATTTTAAGTGGTTTGGAATAGGCATGAATGATCGGGACTTGAAACAGGCCAAATAAGCTGCAAGGCCAAAATCAGCAGCAGCTGACCGTAAGCTACGGCAGCTGGCCGTAGCTTACGGTAGATGATTTAAGTTTTGGCAGAATGTGGCTACCGACGGGTTTTGCCAATTTCCTGATTATGTTGTTTCTTGCATCCGACTAATCATGTTTTCGTCCCGGTATTCTGTAAGATGTTTTTAAAAGTTCTTAAGTGATGTTAGACTTGTAAAATGTGAAAGTATCAGTCTTGAAATATGCATAATGATCGTGGTTTCATATGTGTATGCCATATACCCAATTATGTAATTGAATGATCAAAACTCGGATTGAGCAAATGTGTTATAGACATGAAAGGATTAACTTATTTGCATGTGTGATTATTGATGAATAGTGAGTGTACAATTTAAGTTATGTAATTGAATGTGAACAAGTGACCGTGACTTGCATGCATGTATTTAAGTATAGAGTCGTAGTGGGTACATGTCATGCATATTTGTATATGAGACGTTTGTATGAGATGGGTATGTATGTATTTGGATATATACAAATGATAACACTAGTTGTAACTTATTAAATGTAGATTAAAGGTATGTGCCTATGCGACGATGTAGGTTTTCAATACGTTACGATTATATCTTGCTAATCATTTTGCCGTCTAGAATGAAACATGAATGCAGGTATGTAAGTGTTTGGCTTTCGAAGATGCGAGGTCCGTGTAAAGAACAAATCTAGAAGGATATAATTATGGAGTAGTAAACATAGTTAGAATACTATGTAGTTATTGATTAATCATATATTCATTTAATTATGTAAGATGACACCCTTTACTAATGTGTTGGTTATGTATATGGTGACCGTAGATTTGTCAGATCATCATTATCATCATGGGAGATATGTGGACGAAGATCGAGTTAAAGAGCAAGGATTGTACGGGAAGAGTGGTCTCATAACTTGTATTATGTATTACATTTAGCAGGTTAATAAAAAATGAATGTAGTAAATCTTTTCAAGAAAGTGTCCAATAATTTATAAATGAACCTTTAAGTATGTTATATAGTCAATAAAGAAAGAATTTTTGAGTCAGTATTTCCGCCGCATCGTTTTGGGTCAAAACGTGTTTAGGGTGTTACATTATTAGTCAAAATCACATAAACAAGATTCTAATCAAAGTGACTTATGGACAAAACACAAAAGGTCTTTATATATTGATACAGTTTTTAGACAATTTATCCACAATCACTTTAACCAACACACACAAACATCTCAAGGAATACCACGACAAAATAAACGCCATACTCTTAGGCGTGGCGAATACTAATTTACAAAGCTCGCGATCTTAAGCTACACTGAATGAAGAAGTGGTGCCCTCAACATATTTCCTTGCTCCTTTAAACCATCTTTTGTCACCCGTTTTCGCTTTGCAAATATATAGCTTTCCATCTGACACTGTGGCGCTGATCAATTGATGTTTGCCGCCCTCATCTCCGTCAGCTGTCATTGTTAACACCGACGAAAAGTAGTACTTTTTCCCATCGACCTCTGGGGTTGAAACCTCCAATATGTTCGCAGTTGCAACTGCATCTTACTCGAATCCTCCCTAAACATACATACATAAAACAACAAGCGTTTTAAGGAACAAAGTCTGGAAATTGTCATTCTAATCCACTAATCAACACCCCTATTGATTTGATTGATTTATAGCCTTTTAGGGCTATAAACTCGTATATAAGGATTTCCCATTGGTTAAAGGACATAACAATGCAATTTTCGAGGGATTAATCTAGATCATGTAATCTCAGATAAATCGTATAGAGGCTATATGGTGTGGGATAAAGCCCACGTAGACGACACATAAGCAAGGGGCTTTATCGTTAACTTGCAAGGTGTTGAATAACGCCCCCTATAAAGCCACTTTTAACTATATTTAAAAAAAGCCAAATCTGACTGGATGATACATGTGGTCCCTCTCCTTCTCTTCATTTAAGCCCGCTAAGGCTTTGGCGGAGGCCATGCATGGCGCCCCATATGGCAGTGGCGGGGTGGTGTTGAGTGTAACATCCGTCAAAAACCGGGTTATCCAAACCCGCTTCGTTTATTAAACCGAATAATCAGTTATAAATTTTGTCGCGTATTTAATGCTCAAATTAATTTTTATACGATACATAATTAATAAACAAATTAGAATTTTGAAACATAATTATTAAATAACAAAAAAATAACAAATTAAAAAAAATGTGGAGACGCCGGGTTTCGAACCCGGGTCACCCACTAACTTATACACACACGGTTTTCACCACTCCGCCACACGCACATGTTGTGAAGAAACTTAAGCAAATAAAACTTAAAGTCTCACCCGCGAACAATCCGATTTCAACCAAAACTGAAACCGCCAATCAATCTTCAATCCATCATTGAATTTTCACGATCATCTTGGGCATAACAGACAACTGGGCATCGGTTATAACCAATCCATTGACTCAATTTGAATCAAAACTGATCAAACCGTATGATTTTGGAATTCGAAACCGAAATGTGATTAAATTCGAGTTATACTTTACATCGATGTATTCACCATTTGAGCTCGCGAGTCTATCAAACTTATTCTCTCAAACTCGCTCTGAAAACCTCGCCGCAAGTCGCCGGAAATCCTCTGCAAGTTGACCGGAAGTTATCGCCGGAAAACCGAAGAATCTATCCCACTGTTGCTTTACTTTATAAACAGGACATCTAGAGCTCATACCGAAATCACCCACACTCACCTTAAACTCCCTGTAGAGTCTCTGTCGCAAGAAATACATCGCCGGAATTCTCTGCAAGTCGCCGGAAAACCGAATCCATTTCATCCCTTCTGCCTTACTCTAAAATAAGACCTCTAGAGCTCAGACAGAAAGCACCACACTCACCTTAAACTCTCGGTAGATCCTCTATCACAAGTTACACTTCGCCGGAATAATCTGCTATCGTCGGAAGTCAACCGGAATTTACTGTCGGAGTTAAACCGAAAGGTCTAAACACCTCGCCCAATCGGTACAAACATTTAACTTTCTTCAATACTGTTTATATGCATTTGTTTAAACTGGGAATCGAAATTATGTGGGCTAACAGTCGGGATTGGGAGTTCTGGGTTGTTTTAACGAAGAAGATGAAGTTTAGGTTGTGTATATATTTAATATAAATCGGGTTATAACTCGGGTTAGACACACAGTCCAGCGGTGGACTGTGTGCATTTGAAACATAGAGATACCGAGTTCGAGTCTGTCCTTGTTCCGATTCGTCACCTTTTTATAAAACCCAAATACGGAACCTTTCAGTTAGTATATAAGATTAATAAAAACAAGTATTTTAACCAGGTTAGACACACAATCCAGCGGTGGACTGTGAGCAAAGTTAAACCACAGGTCACGGGTGTGAAACTCATCATGCGCACCGGTTCGACTAGTTTAAAAACCTTTTTAATTAAATAAAATTCGAATAATCTAAGTAGTATATAAATAGAACTAAAAACAGAAATATTTCGGGTTAGACACGTAGCTCAGTTGGTAGAGCTGCGTGCACGTATATGAGAGGTCACGAGTTCGAACCTCACTCAGCGCATATAATACACACGGTCCGACCGGTCAAACGGTCAACGGTCAACTGGTCAAACTGGTCAACTGGTCAACGGTCAAAGTCAAAAAGTCAACATTTGTATATTTTTATTTATTTATTTTATTTATTTATTAAATTTAAAAATCAATTAAAAATACTTAAAAATAATATTTTTAAAGTTAGAAAGTGTCCTTAAACTCACAAAAATAAATCTAGAAATCCTGTTAAGGTTATGAATTAAAATTATTAATCTCAAATAAAATCCATTTATTTACCGAACCACTATGTTATTATTTAGGTTAGTTCCTCTCGTGGTTAAAACCAAATTCGTGCGTATTCATCATCAATCCAAGAAACGCAACCACTGTGAGTGAATTCTTACAAATTCCCCTTTTTTATTCATGTTTTGGGGTGTATCATGTGTCACTTAAATTAATTCGCTTATTCAAACTCGTGCTATACCATATTATGATCTAAACTTAGAATGTAAATATTGTTTGTTGTTATGTATTACATATTGTCAAGTTGTATGCAAATTATTTATTAGGCCCATCAGTTCCTCGTGGGAGACGAGTTGAACAACGCGTGCCTCAAAACTCATTCATTAGGCTCATCAATTCCTCGTGGGAGACGAGTTGAACAACGCGTGCCTCAAAACAATCAATTGTTGTATGTGTGTGCAATATTTAATATTATGTGTTTTGTGAATAAATTTACATCTACATTTACTCATATGTGGTTATGAACTTTATTTTATAATCAATACATTAAACACGTTTAAATGTTTTCATAGGATTCACTCGCCAACTTTTTGTTGACCCAAAAACCATTTTTTACACATGATACAGGTGGACAGGATGAAGCAAGGAACACATAGGAAAGTGCCTTAGAAGAAAAATAATGAAGTCTAGAAAGATGTATAGAACATGTTGTACTTGTATGATTTGATTGTATGATCTTCTTTAAAATTGTAATAATAAATATGAAACATTATAATAAATGTCATGAGCTTTGATGAAAACCCAATCATGCCCCGATCACCTTTTTCCGCTGCGGGTCGGGGTGTGACAGATTGGTATCAGAGCTTTTAACTATAGGGATATAGGATAGGTTATTAGACCCTTAGAGCCTATACTATAGTTGATTAGATTTTAATTGTTTATGTAACTCATGATGTTTATTTGTTTCGTATTTATACATACACAAATGCATGCAAACACTTCCAATATTATATTTTGTGATACATAATAAATTATACTTACAGTCAAACATACATAATTACATACACATTCATCATACATATTTCAATGTTCACATATTCAAATCACCTTCATACTTCCGTTATTCAAGATTTTGTCGCATTTTTCATTTTTCAAATCTCATCAAAGTGAGTTCTGCGACGGGCATGTAGTAACTGTAAGGGTACAAGTACCGGTAGTCGGAACGTCCTATCTAGGTTGGCATTCGTATAAATCCAATATAACGGACCAGTTTGCCTACCTGGGGACTAACGATGAGAGTATGAAGGACCTATTAGGCCAAAGCATGCCACACCAAACGTCGTTCGAACTAACCCCACTTTGAGTTGTCACCGTGTCCACACCTGGATACATTCCGAATGTCATACGTTACATACATATTTCTCGATTTTCTCCGGGTTTTAGTGTCCGTGATCAGGCTAACACATGCGAACCATATGAAAAACCCGGTAATCATGGGGGCCCACATGATTACGAAGGTGAAGTATGGCGGCATGCAAGGCCCAATTACGAGCAAAGCCCAAGACATCCTATGGATGTAGTAGATTTATTATTCTATATTTATTGTATGAATGTTCATTCCTAAATACGACACATGACCCCTAAAACGTCCAACTCATACTCTTGATACGTATTCCTTGTAGATGTCTTCTAGTCTCGCTCGTAGGAAGATGAGATCAGGAAAAGCCCGCGAGCGCATGGCTGCCCAAATCGCTCAACAAATGGCTGCCGTAATACCCAACATTGTAGTTCAAGTTCAACAAGCCCTTACCGCTAATCCCGTCCATCAAGAAGATCAAATTGTTGTCAACCCTCCCCCAATTACCACTAAATGCACCTTTAAGCATTTCAAATCCTGCGACCCTCCAAAATACGAAGGGACTGAAGGTGTCACCGCTCTCCTCCATTGGTTTGAGGAAATGGAAAACACTTTCTAAATTGCGATTGCCCCGATGATCGCAAGGTGCGATATGCTACCGGTCGTTTACTTGGAATAGCACTTACATGGTGGAATACAGAGAAGGCCAAGCGAGGTGTTGAAGATGCTATGACTTTGACTTGGGAAGAGTTGAAGGAAATCATGACAAGACGGTTTTGCCCAAGAAGCGAAATCAAAAAATTGGAGGATGAGTTCTATTCTTTGAAACAAAAGGAAGGCGACCACACCACGTACAACAAGAGATTCCTTGAGTTAAATCAAATGGTCCCCAACTTGTTCACTCCCCTTTACCGTTTGATCGAGCACTACATTCGAGGTCTTCCTTCAAAAATTCAAGACTCTGTAATAAGTACCACACCTGCAACTTTGGAAGCTGCAATGGAGTTAGCTACAGAGCTCACCGAGAACCGCATACGAAATAAGGATTTCAAGGAGGAGAAGAAGAAGGATAAAGCATCAACTGAAACCTCAAACTCCACCCAAACCGAATCCCCTTCTCAACCCATTTCTAAGAGAAAACGAGATGGACAAATCTTCGCTGTCACCCAACACAATCAACCAGCCTCACAAGCCGTACCCCTCCAATCTATCCCAATCACTCAAGTAGCACCCAACTCAACTTACCCAAATAAGAAACCTTACTTTGGACCCCACCCTCAATGCAACACCTGTTTTTATCACCATCCATCTACCTTACCTTGTCGACTATGTGTGAATTGTGGACGCTATGGTCATTTGAGCAAGGTTTGCCGCACCTCTTAAAACCAAACCTCACCCCCTACTCAAAACATGATCCAAACATATCAACAACCCTAATACCCCATGTTCCCATATGTTCGAGCTTGTTTCAATTGTGGCGACCCTACCCATTTTACAAACACGTGCCCTCGATTGGTTAACATCATAAACGCCCAAGCTCAAGCAAACCCAGTTAACCAAGCAAATCAAGAAAACCTAACCACTAGGCCACCAGCGAGAGGAAGAGTTTACAACATCAACGCCAATCCTCTTGAAGATAATGACGGCCCAAACGAACCACCCAACTAGTTTTCTTCACCAAAAATCAAGAATTCAACTCCAACCGCTTAGTTTTTATGTTTTCTTTATGTTATCTCAATCTTCACGTATCTCAATTATAAATTGGAAATTTATCCAAGAATCTTAATGCGAATTACTATTTCAGTTTTGTTTTATACTCATTGATTTAACATTCATATCATCATACCTCACGACGTATCTCCGTCTCATCATTTAAAGAAGTTGGGCTGTGTCTCACTTCTACATAGACTAACCTCTTCATCATAACAAACAAGAGAGGTACTTCATCATTCAAACATGTATACCTTCAGAATTTTAGACTCAAGCTTTGGTTGTTGTGTTTGTTTATGTTTTAGAGTCACATAGAACTAATCATAACTTACTGATAAAACCAATGAAAATTTGACAAGAATATGGTGGATACGCCGCTGGTACTTCCTATATATAAGTATTCTTGCCAAAGGATCAGAGGCATTGTCAGGCGGTTATGAGAGGTTCCATGTAGGATTTAGTAATGTCATGGTTGAAGTTTGTTTTATACTCACTGATTTAGCATACATATCATCCTACATCTCAACGTATTTCAATCTCATTATTCAAAGAAGTTGGGTTGTGTCTCACTTCTACATAGACTAACCTCTTCATCATAACAAACGAGAGAGGTACTGTCATCATTCATACATGTATACTTTCAGAATTAAGACTCAAGCTTTGGTTGTTGTGTTTGTTTATATTTTAGAGTCACATAGAACTAATCATAACTTACTGATAAAGCCAATGAAAATTTGACAAGAATATGGTGGATACGCCGCTAGTACTTCCTATATATAAGTATTCTTGCCAAAGGATCAGAGGCATTGTCAGGCAGTTATGAGAGGTTCTATGTAGGTTTTAGTGGTAGAAGTTTTTGTTTTAGGGTATAACCTTATCTTTCCAAACGTATCAAAACTCTTGCGCATGAAATCATACTTAGTGAAGCAACTCTGTTTATCAATATTCTTTATCGTAGGCATCAAAAAGCGATTCCTGTAGCAGGGTATTCAACCCTTACAAGGAACGTTACCGCCTCAAACAAAATTTAAACTCTTATCCCCTTCTAAGTATGTAATTGTCAAATTAAAACACCATCCTTTTGAGTCAAACATGCTGTAACATCCGTCAAAAAACGGGTTTCCAAAACCCGCTTCGTTTATTAACCGAATAGTCAGTCAAAATTTTCGTCGCGTATATATTGTTTATTTTAATTTTAAACGATACATAATCAATAAATATATTAGAATTTAAAAACTAGAAAATTTCTAAGAAATACTGAATAAAAAAAATAAATGGGATAGCCGGGTTTCGAACCCGGGTCTCAATCGAACCCACACGCAACACACACCACTGAGCTACACACATTGATTGGTTTTTATTCAAACAATTTAATTGATATATACAAACAAAGGTCAAACCTGCAATTCAAAAAGGGCGGAAACCAGTAACTGTCGAAAACACAATCCAAGCAATCAAGCTCAATTAACGTTTTTCCTTATGATAAAAGGTGTGTAACTGATGGTAAACGTCAGTTATAACCAAAAACCTTAAAGCCACTCATTCAAATCGTCAAAATCATAACCGAAATGTAATTAAAATCGAGTTATACTTTACATCGATGTATTCACCATTTGAGCTCGCGAGTCTATCAAACTTACTCTCTCAAACTCGCTCTGAAAACCTCGCCGCAATGTCGCCGGAATCCTCTGCAAGTTAACCGGAAGTTATCGCCGGAAAACCAAAGAATCTATCCCACTGTTGCTTTACTTTATAAACAGGACATCTAGAGCTCATACCGAAATCACCCACACTCACCTTAAACTCCCTGTAGAGTCTCTGTCGCAAGAAATACATCGCCAGAATTCTCTGCAAGTCGCCGGAAAACCGAATCCATTTCATCCCTTCTGCCTTACTCTAAAATAAGACCTCTAGAGCTCAGACAGAAAGCACCACACTCACCTCAAACTCTCTGTAGATCCTCTATCACAAGTTACACTTCGCAGGAATAATCTGCTATCGTCGGAAGTCAACCGGAATTTACAGTCGGAGTTAAACCGAAAAGTCTAACACCTCGCCCAATCGGTACAAACATTTAATTTTCTTCAATACTGTTTATATGGATTTGTTTAAAACTGGGAATCGAAAATTGTGGGCAAACAGTCGGGATTGAGAGTTCTGGGTTGTTTTAACGAAGAAGATGAAGTTTAGGTTGTGTATATATTTAATATAAATCGGGTTATATCTCGGGTTAGACACACAGTCGAGCGGTGGACTGTGTGCATTTGAAACATAGAGATACCGAGTTCGAGTCTGTCCTTGTTCCGATTCGTCACAATATTCAAACCTTTTTATAAAACCCAAATACGGAACCCTTCCAGTTAGTATTTAAGTTTAATAAAAACTAGTATTCTAACCAGGTTAGACACACAGTCCAGCGGTGGACTGTGTGCAACGTTAAACAACAGGTCCCGGGTTCGAGTCCTGTATTGTGCACCGGTTCGACTAGTTTAAAAACCTTTTTAATTAAATAAAATTATGAATAATCTTAATAGTATATAAATTTAATTAAAAACAGAAATATTTCAGGTTAGACACGTAGCTCAGTTGGTAGAGCTACGTGCACGTATACGAGAGGTCACGAGTTCGAACCTCACTCAGCGCATAATTAAACACAGTCCAACCGGTCAAACAGTCAAAGTCAATTGGTCAACGGTCAACTGGTCAAAAAGTCAAAAAAAAAAATTTCTTTTATTTATTTATTTTATTTAAAAAACAATTAAAAATACTTAAAAATAATATTTTTAAAGTTAGAAAATGACCTTAAGTTCACAAAAATAAATCCAAAAATCCTATTAAAATTGTTAATAAAATCCATTTATTTATCGAACTATTATGTTATTATTTAGGTTAGTTCCCTTGCCGATTAAATCCGAATTCGTGCGCATTCATCATCAATCCAAGAAACACACCCACTGTGAGTGAATTCTTACAAATTCCCCTTTTTATTCATGTTTTGGGGTGTATCATGTGTCGCTTAAATTAATTCGCTTATTCAAACTCGTGCTATACCATTATATGATCTAAACTTAGAATGTAAATATTGTTTGTTATTATGTATTACATATTGTCAAGTTGTATGCAAATTATTTATTAGGCCCATCAGTTCCTCGTGGGAGACGAGTTGAACAACGTGTGCCTCAAAACTCATTCATTAGGCCCATCAGTTCGTTGAACAACGCGTGCCTCAAAACTCATTCATTAGGCCCATCAGTTCCTCGTGGGAGACGAGTTGAACAACGCGTGCCTCAAAACAATCAATTGTTGTATGTGTGTGCAATATTTAATATTATGTGTTTTGTGAATAAATTTACATCTACATTTACTCATATGTGGTTATGCACTTTATTTTATAATCAATACAATAATCACGTTTAAATGTTTTTCATAGGATTCACTCGCCAACGTTTTGTTGACCCAAAAACCATTTTTACACATGATACAGGTGGACAGGATGAAGCAAGGAACACATAGGAAAGTGCCTTAGAAGAAAAATAATGAAGTCTAGAAAGAGGTATAGAACATGTTGTACTTGTATGATTTGATTGTATGATCTTCTTTAAAATTGTAATAATAAATATGAAACATCATAATAAATGTCATGAGCTTTGATGAAAACCAAATCATGCCCCGATCACCTTTTTCCGCTACGGGTCGGGGTGTGACAGATTGGTATCAGAGCTTTTGACTATAGGGATATAGGATAGGTTATTAGACCCTTAGAGCCTATACTATAGTTGATTAGATTTTAATTGTTTATGTGGTTACATGCAAACTCATGATGTTTTATTTGTTTCGTATTTATTACACACTCAAATGCATGCAAACACTTCCACTATTATATTTTGTGATACATAATGAATTATACTTACAGTCAAACATACATGCTTACATATACATTCATCATACATATTTCAATGTTCACATATTCAAATCATCTTCATACTTCCGTTATTCAAGATTTTGTCGCATTTTTCATTTTTCAATCTCATCAAAGTGAGTTCTACGACGGGCATGTAGTAACTGTAAGGGTACAAGTACCGGTAGTCGGAACGTCCTGTCTAGGTTGGCATTCGTATAAATCCAATATAATGGACCTGTTTGCCTACCTGGGGACTAACGATGAGAGTACGAAGGACCTATTAGGCCAAAGCATGCCACACCAAACGTCGTTCGAACTAACCCCACTTTGAGTTATCACCGTGTCCACACCTGGATACATTCCGAATATCATACGTTACATACATATTTCTCGATTTTCTCCGGGTTTTAGTGTACGTAACCAGGCTAACACATGCGAACCATATGAAAAACCCGGTAATCATGGGGGCCCACATGATTACGAAGGTGAAGTATGGCGGCATGCAAGGCCCAATTACGAGCAAAGCCCAAGACATCCATGGATGTAGTAGATTTATTATTCTATATTTATTTATGAATGTTCATTCCTAAATACGACACATGACCCCTAAAACGTCCAACTCATACTCTTGATATGTATTCCTTGTAGATGTCTTCTAATCCCGCTCGTAGGAAGATGAGATCAGGAAGAGCCCGCGAGCGCATGGCTGCCCAAATCGCTCAACAAATGGCTGCCGTAATACCCAACATTATAGTACAAGTTCAACAAGCCCTTACCTCTAATCCCGTCAATCAAGAAGATCAAAATGTTGTCAAGCCTCCCCCAATTACCACTAAATGCACCTTCAAGCATTTCAAATCCTGCGACCCTCCAAAATACGAGGGACTGAAGGTGTCACCGCTCTCTTCCATTGGTTTGAAGAAATGGAAAACACTTTTCTAAATTGCGATTGCCCCGATGATCGTAAAGTGAGATATGCTACCGGTCGTTTACTTGGAATAGCACTTACATGGTGGAATACAGAGAAGGCCAAACGAGGTGTTGAAGATGCTATGACTTTGACTTGGGAAGAGTTGAAGGAAATCATGACAAGACGGTTTTGCCCAAGAAGCGAAATCAAGAAATTGGAGGATGAGTTCTATTCTTTGAAACAAAAGGAAGGCGACCACACCACATTCAACAAGAGATTCCTTGAGTTAAATCAAATGGTCCCCAACTTGTTCACTCCCCTCTACCGTTTTATCGAGCACTACATTCGAGGTCTTCCTTCAAAAATTCAAGACTCCGTAATAAGTACCACACCTGCAACTTTGGAAGCAGCAATGGAGTTAGCTACAGAGCTCACCGAGAACCGCATACGGAATAAAGACTTCATGGAGGAGAAGAAGAAGGATAAAACATCAACCGAAACCTCAAACTCCACCCGAACCGAATCCCCTTCTCAACCCATTTCTAAGAGAAAACGAGATGGGCAAATATTCGCTGTCTCCCAACACAATCAACCAACTTCACAAGCCATACCCCTCCAAGCTATCCCAATCACTCAAGTAGCACCCAACTCAACTTACCCAAATAAGAAACCTTACTTTGGACCTCACCCTCAATGCAACACCTATTTTTATATCATCCATCTACCTTACCTTGTCGACTATGTGCGAATTGTGGACGCTATGGTCATTTGAGCAAGGTTTGCCGCACCTCTCAAAACCAAACCGCACCCCCTATTCAAAACATGATCCAAACATATCAACAACCCCAATACCCCATGTTCCCATATGTTCGAGCTTGTTTCAATTGTGGCGACCCTACCCACTTTAGAAACACGTGCCCTCGATTGGTTAACATCATAAACGCCCAAGCTCAAGCAAACCCAGTTAACCAAGCAAATCAAGAAAACCTAACCACTAGGCCACCAGCAAGAGGAAGAGTTTACAACATCAACGCCAATCCTTTTGAAGATAATGACGGCCCAAACGAACCACCCAACTAGTTTTCTTCACCAAAAATCAAGATTCAACTCCAACCGCTTAGTTTTTATGTTTTTTTTCTTTATGTTATCTCAATTTTCACGTATCTCAATTATAAATTGGAAATTTATCCAAGAATCTTAATGCGAATTACTATTTCAATTTTGTTTTATACTCATTGATTTAACATTCATATCATTATACCTCACGACGTATTCCAATCTCATCATTTAAAGAAGTTGGGCTGTGTCTCACTTCTACATAGACTAACCTCTCCATCATAACAAACGAGAGAGGTACTGTCATCATTCAAACATGTATACTATCAGAATTAAGACTCAAGCTTTCGTTGTTGTGTTTGTTTATGTTTTAGAGTCATATAGAACTAATCATAACTTACTGACAAAGCCAATGAAAATTTGACAAGAATATGGTGGATACGCCGCTGGTACTTCCTATATATAAGTATTCGTGCCAAAGGATCAGAGGCATTATCAGGCGGTTATGAGAAGTTCCATGTAGGATTTAGTAATGTCATGGTTGAAGTTTGTTTTATACTCACTGATTTAGCATTCATATCATCATACATCTCAACGTATTTCAATCTCATCATTTAAAGAAGTTGGGCTGTGTCTCACTTCTACATAGACTAACCTCTCCATCATAACAAACGAGAGAGGTACTGTCATCATTCAAACATGTATACTATCAGAATTAAGACTCAAGCTTTGGTTGTTGTGTTTGTTTATGTTCTAGAGTCACATCATAGAACTAATCATAACTTACTGATAAAACCAATGAAAATTTGACAAGAATATGGTGGATACGCCGCTGGTACTTTCTATATATAAGTATTATTGCCAAAGGATCAGAGGCATTGTCAGGCGGTTATGAGTAGTTCCATGTAGGTTTTAGTGGTAGAAGTTTTGTTTTAGGATATAACCTTATCTTTCCAAACGTATCGATTCTCTCAGAACTCTTGTGCATGAGATCATACCTAGTCAATCAACTCTGTATATCAATATTCTTAATCTTAGGCATCAAAAAGCGATTCCTATAACAGGGTATTCAACCCTTACTAGGAACGTTACCGCCTCAAATAAAATTTAAACTTTTACCCCTTTCTAAGTATGTAATTGACAAAACCACCCCCCTTTCGAGTCAAACATACCACTACTTAAATTTCGAAACTAGGGGATACTGTAACATCCGTCAAAAAACGGGTTTCCAAAACCAACTTCGTTTATTAACCGAATAGTCAGTCAAAATTTTCGTAGCGTATATATTGTTTATTTTAATTTTAAACGATACATAATCAATAAATATATTAGAATTTAAAACTAGAATTTTAAATTTCTAAGAAATACTGAATAAAAAAAATAAATGGGATAGCCGGGTTTCGAACCCGGGTCTCCATCGAACCCACACGCAAACTGAGCTACACACATTGATTGGTTTTTATTCAAACAATTTAATTGATATATACAAACAAAGGTCAAACCTGCAATTCAAAAAGGGCAGAAACCAGTAACTGTCGAAAACACAATCCAAGCAATCAAGCTCAATTAACGTTTTTCCTTATGATAAAAGGTGTGTAACTGATGATAAACGTCAGTTATAACCAAAAACCTTAAAGCCACTCATTCAAATCGTCAAAATCATAACCGAAATGTAATTAAAATCGAGTTATACTTTACATCGATGTATTCACCATTTGAGCTCGCGAGTCTATCAAACTTACTCTCTCAAACTCGCTCTGAAAACCTCGCCGCAATGTCGCCGGAATCCTCTGCAAGTTAACCGGAAGTTATCGCCGGAAAACCAAAGAATCTATCCCACTGTTGCTTTACTTTATAAACAGGACATCTAGAGCTCATACCGAAATCACCCACACTCACCTTAAACTCCCTGTAGAGTCTCTGTCGCAAGAAATACATCGCCGGAATTCTCTGCAAGTCGCCGGAAAACCGAATCCATTTCATCCCTTCTGCCTTACTCTAAAATAAGACCTCTAGAGCTCAGACAGAAAGCACCACACTCACCTCAAACTCTCTGTAGATCCTCTGTCACAAGTTACACTTCGCAGGAATAAACTGCTATCGTCGGAAGTCAACCGGAATTTACTGTCGGAGTTAAACCGAAAAGTCTAACACCTCGCCCAATCGGTACAAACATTTAATTTTCTTCAATACTGTTTATATGCATTTGTTTAAAACTGGGAATCGAAAATTGTGGGCTAACAGTCGAGATTGAGAGTTCTGGGTTGTTTTAACGAAGAAGATGAAGTTTAGGTTGTGTATATTTAATATAAATCGGGTTATATCTCGTGTTAGACACACACTCCAGCGGTGGACTGTGTGCATTTGAAACATAGAGATACCGAGTTCGAGTCTGTCCTTGTTCCGATTCGTCACAATATTCAAACCTTTTTATAAAACCCAAATACGGAACCCTTCCAGTTAGTATTTAAGTTTAATAAAAACCAGTATTCTAACCAGGTTAGACACACAGTCCAGCGGTGGACTGTGTGCAACGTTAAACAACAGGTCCCGGGTTCGAGTCCTGTATTGTGAACCGGTTCGACTAGTTTAAAAACCTTTTTAATTAAATAAAATTCTGAATAATCTAAGTAGTATATAAATTTAATTAAAAACAGAAATATTTCGGGTTAGACACGTAGCTCAGTTGGTAGAGCTGCGTGCACGTATACGAGAGGTCACGAGTTCGAACCTCACTCAGCGCATAATTAAACACAGTCCAACCGGTCAAACAGTCAAAGTCAACTGGTCAACGATCAACTGGTCAAAAAGTCAAAAATTTTTATTTTCTTTTATTTATTTATTTTATTTAAAAATCAATTAAAAATACTTAAAAATAATATTTTTAAAGTTAGAAAATGACCTTAAACTCACAAAAATAAATCCAAAATCCTATTAAAATTGTTAATAAAATCCATTTATTTACTTAACCACTATGTTATTATTTAGGTTAGTTCCTCTCGTGGTTAAAACCAAATTCGTGCGTATTCATCATCAATCCAAGAAACGCAACCATTGTGAGTGAATTCTTACAAATTCCCCTTTTTATTCATATTTTAGGGTGTATCATGTGTCACTTAAATTAATTCGCTTATTCAAATTCGTGCTATACCATTATATGATCTAAACTTAGAATGTAAATATTGTTTGTTGTTATGTATTACATATTGTCAAGTTGTATGCAAATTATTTATTAGGCCCATCAGTTCCTCGTGGGAGACGAGTTGAACAACGCGTGCCTCAAAACTCATTCATTAGGCCCATCAGTTCGTTGAACAACGCGTGCCTCAAAACTCATTCATTAGGCCCATCAGTTCCTCGTGGGAGACGAGTTGAACAACGCGTGCCTCAAAACAATCAATTGTTGTATGTGTGTGCAATATTTAATATTTTGTGTTTTGTGAATAAATTTACATCTACATTTACTCATATGTGGTTATGCACTTTATTTTATAATAATACATTAAACACGTTTAAATGTTTTCATAGGATTCATTCGCCAACTTTTTGTTGACCCAAAAACCATTTTTTACACATGATACAGGTGGACAGGATGAAGCAAGGAACACATAGGAAAGTGCCTTAGAAGAAAAATAATGAAGTCTAGAAAGATGTATAGAACATGTTGTACTTGTATGATTTGATTGTATGATCTTCTTTAAAATTAAACATTATAATAAATGTCATGAGCTTTGATGAAAACCCAATCATGCCCCGATCACCTTTTTCCGCTGCGGGTCGGGGTGTGACATTGAGGGCGTCACCCAGTTGAGGTGGCTAAAGGGGTTGCCCCACACCGGCTAGTCTGATAATGACTGGCCTCTTAACCATTTTTTATGGATTCATTCCATAGTTTGGAAGTTTATTATATCTTGCATTGAAATCAAATATTCTTTGTCTTCCGATTTTTTTATTTCATTCCTAAGAAAAATAAGGACCGTATATATAAGTGTTTAGGCATGGTTAATTAATTGACCGTATAGCATCAACAACCAAACATAACAGAGACAAAGTTGGCTCTATTACCTCGGAGGCTGTTTTCCCAAAGTAAGCCTGCTTGCCAAGCAAGTAATCAACCTGAAAATCAACATACAATGCAATAATCCATACCATTTTTTCAATCAACAAATCTTTTTAGTCATAGAGAATGTTTAATACGTACCTTGGAGAGAAATTCCTCAGGCGCACCGTAATCAGTGATCGATTTCTTATCGATTGGTGTAACCATAACAGCAAGATTGCTAGTGGTATCAAAGTTGTCTTCATATCTTAACACATGACCAGGGTACTCCACCTCCTTGCTAGGGTTCCACTTCGCCGGAATCGATAGCTTGAACCCAGGACCAGAGTACGTAGTGAACTCGGTCGACTTCTGCTTCCCGAACACATTCGCTTAACCAAATCACATAAAACCCATAATTCATTCATTCCATTCAATTCGTTAAATACTCAGGCACTGTTCGTTTTGTGAATGTAATGGAATTGGAATTAGAATGTAAAATATGTAAAACGACATAATTATTTTGTATCGAGAAATGAAATGACATAATCATCTTGTATCGAGAAAGAATAAGGTGAACACGCAATTTAGATTCAATTCCAATTCACTCTTTTGTTGAAACGTCCATTCAGAATCCATTAATGCTATTAGGTGAAACGAACACTACTCAAATTCATGTATAGATTTCAAAAAGTTGGTTAGTTGTTACATACCAGCTTCACCATAGGCAGCATCCGCCGGAGAAACCTTGGTGCCGACAGCAGCTGCCCCGATCAGAACAGTGAGTGCCAACCTACGGGATATTGATGCGTTGGTTGTTGTAACGTCTTCACGTTTTTGTGAGTTGCAGATGATGAGTTGGGTGGGTTTGATTGGTGGTTGAATGCGAGGTGATGATCTGGCCGGAGTGGAGAGGGCTTGGAAGCATGAGGTGGCGGCCATTGTAGTGGTGGAGTGAAGGGGTGATTGCAGAAATAAAAGTGAGGGAGGTGAGGAATGAGTTAAGAGAAAAGGGTTGGTTAGAAATGGAATGAGTAAGATGAGATTGTTAGGGTTTTGGATAAGGGTTGCATGGCTGAATTTGGTGCCAACTGGACATAGATGATCTTCAACCTCACTACAATTGGCATGGTGGGGTACTTGACCATTCTATGCATAATATTTTTGTATTAATTTAGATTTTCATAATACAAAAGGAATAATAATAAAAATTCATAATCGTCAAAGTCTACTTTTTTCTTCAAACACAGTTTTACTTTAACCAAACAAGAAAACATTTTGTTTAATTGTCGTCAACCCTCTTCACCACACACACACTAACCCGTCTATCTTATAAACCGGCGTTGCCCCTTGGAGGTGGTAACATTCTCACGTGGCATGGGGTATGTGGTTGTTTGATTTGGGCTCGGGTTTTAAAAAAACTAGTTGTTAGAACGACTAGTTATGTTAAAAAGCTTCCTTAAAATTCTATTATGTATACACATTTAATCAACAATCTATAAATTCACACAAATAACTTCTTTCATTCTAAAATTCCTCATTATTTAAAAAAGTACAATTATCAAGTTCATCAACTTCATTTGAAAATTTTGTTTTATCATCTTCATCTGACATCTGACGAGAGAATCAAACTAATATCATAGGTTTAGAAAGTTGTACATTGTATCATTGAAGATGCCGAGAATCCACAACCCATACGGAGGAAATATATTATACGCGATTGGCTCGCCGCACATAAATTATTAGTAAGTGAATGTTTTTCACCTAACCCAACATATGATGATAAGAGTTTTAGGCTACATTTTCGTATGGGATTTGGCATTTTGTAAAAAGTTAAAATTGCGATTAGACAATTGACTTATGGTAGTAGTTTTGACATAATGAATGATTGTTTAAAATGTCGGAACGAGTGTCGAGCGAAAGTCTTTAATACTTTTGTGAGTATGTTAATGAACTCTACATAAAAAGGTATTTTAAAAAACCTACGTTTATTGGCATACAACAAATTTTAGAGTTTCATGATGATATGTATGGTTTTCCCGGGATAATCGGTATGCTAGATATGTATGAATGGGAGTGGCAGGTTTGTCCAACTGTGTGGTGTGTGGCCAACACACAAGTGAGCACATAAAAACGACTATGATGCTTGAAGCAGTTGCATCATAAGATCTTTGGTTTTGGCATGCCTTCTTTGGTGTGGCCACTTCAAATAACGATATAAATATTATCAATGAATCACCCATTTTCAACAATTATATAAACGATGTTAGACCAAAGACCTTTTTTTTTGTAAATAACGTGGAGGACAAATACGAGCATATCTAGAGGATGAAATTTACCTTGAATATGTTGTGTTTGTAAAAGCGTTTACATGAGATACAACGTTAGATGAAAAGAGAACAAAGTTTAACGTAGCTCAAATAGCAGCAAGAAAAAAGTCAAACGAGCTGTTGGTTTTTTGCAGAAATGACGCTACATTTTGAGCATGTAGTGTAGGATTATGGAAAAATATAGAGTTAAAAATAAATGTGTTGTACGCGTGCATTATTTTACACAACATGGTTTTGGAGGATGAAGGACACACAATTTGAGAATACTTTGAGGAGGATACACAAACAAATAATGTAGACATAGCTGAAGAAGTGAGACGAGTAAACTAACGCGAAATTTTTAACAAACAGACGCATAACAACACAAGCGGATTTGGTTGAACACATTTAGAATCTTCAACGATACAACAACGTTGACGAGGATGATAATTAGACCATGTAATTCTGTTTTGTTTTTTACATTGTATGTATCTTTTCTATACAATTGTTATTGTCTTTATTGGTTTAATTAATATAAATGTCTTTTTATTTAATTATTTTGTTTTAAAAAATTGCAAAAAAAAGAAGATTTCGTACATAAACACTTGCTTCTTGCCCTTGCCCATGGGGTTTTGGAGGGTAAAGACCCTTCTTCCTACGTGGCAGACAGGTGACGGGATTTACCCTCTTGTGCTTAAATTATACGGAGTAGGGATGAGCTTTTTTCCCAAATGCCCGTACTCGTACCCTATCGATTTTAGGTATTCGGTATATGTATCGGTACCCAGTTTTATTGATTTTGGTATTCGGTACTTTCGGTGTTTGTACTCGTACCAATTTTACCTATTTGGTACTCATATTATATTGGTATGTCAATTTTACTTATTTAACCCGTACGAGTGCTCCAAAACTAAATAAAAACAAAATGGTACCGAAGCGGGTATTGTACTGAAATACCCACACCCGTACCATACCAATAGGTATTTGGTACCCAGTTTTGTTCAAATTTACCGGTATTTACGGTACGGGTACGGGTACCGTGTCAATCCCATCCCTAATACGGAGTGGGCGTGGAAAATTGGCGTGTAAGTCAGTTCATGCAGAGCACACCTCTCCGAACATGGCGTGGAAGGCGACGTGGTGGTGTGGGCGGGGGTTTTTTCCACTGGCATGGAGGACTTTTGTTTGGTGATGTGGAGGCTCTTGATTGGTGGGTGTAGTCTGGGTTGGTTTTGATTGGTTGATGTAACACCCTGTAAAATCGTGTCCAATAGTATAGTGACACGTGTTGTATTTTAATATAGTCGATTAAAGACTAATAAGGACTAAAGGTGTCAACATGCTCAAACATAGCCTCTGAGTGACTGATATGTCAACATGCTTGAAACATGGCCTCTGAGTGACTGATATGTCAACATGCCTAGCCTCTGAGTGACTGATATGTCAACATGCTTAAACGTGAGCCTCTGAATGACCCTTTACGAAGTCCTAACTCTCACATGTCACGTTTGTTGGACGAGAGTGATTAAATATGTGAAATTGTGAAAATTGGACAATGGAGGGATTAAAAGTGTCAACATGTTAATTTATACCTCTTAGTGACCTTTTAACGAACCGAGAGCTCGACAATGTCCGGGCATAATCCCGGGTATGCCAAGTATTGGCTATAAAGGGCTAAAAGTGCCAAAAAGGTGTTTTAGAAGGTTTTTAGAAGCTTAAATAAAGTTAAGGGGTTAAAAGTGTCAAAGTTTGAAAGTGGCCGCGAGGCGGTCGCGGGCCGCGAGAGACATGGCATGTGTCTCTCGCGGGGCACGAGAAAGCCTCTGCTGCAGAAAGTTTGTTTGGCAGACAAGCAAAACTCCAAAAACCATGTATTCGAAACCATGGACTTGTAATCAACTATGCCACGTTTTGGGACACTTGTTGTAACATTTGTAAAAATCGGGTCTCCAAAACCCGCTCCGTTTTGTAATCTTGTACCAAGTTATAAAAATTTTGTTAATTATTTATGATTATTTTGAGTTTAAACGTTACATAATTAATAAATAAACTAAACTATAAAAATTATATTTGATAAAAAGTTAAAATAAAAAAAATAAAAAACATTTGAAGCTGCCGGGACTCGAACCCGGGTCAGCTGAGCCTCTAAACGACTTAACCTTCTTTCACTAAACCACTCCGCCACAATGTGTTTTCTGTTAACACTAGGCAAACAATCGGATCTTATATGCAAACTCAAATCAACCGTTGATGCCATCTGAATAACGGAAATCGGCAAACCGATCGCCAAATCATTTCGATTTCATCTGGCCAACTTATAACCGATGTATTTCGGTTTCTAATTAAGTCAGTAATGAATGAACTTAAAGTTTCATCATTTTCGGTATTTGAAACCGAAAATTTATCAAACTCTGATTTAATTCAAGTTCTGATCATTTGCACGATTCAGAACTATCACAACAACACTCCATTTCCTTTTCGTCGCGTTTTCAAATCATTTGAGCACCTAAAACAGTTCGCCGGAATTCTCTGCAGAAGTCGCCGGAAAACCGTATTCAACACAAACCGGTAAGATACTCCTTCTTTGCGATTTCAATCTATTGTTAGAACTTTACTAACATTAATCCATCACTCAAAATCAGCCACAGACGACTTTGCTGGATTTTCTGTGTTCGCCGGAGAAATTCTGGAATTGCCGGAAACTCGCTAGTTATCGGTTTGCACATTCAAACGTACTAATAATCAATGCACACTAGTTCAATTTCATATCTAATTCCTTAATTCTGTTGATAGACCCTCTCAGCCGAAGGTTCAAAAACAGAGCCGTCAAATTCTCGCCAGACTCTCTGAGGAAGACAACCTGTCCGGTATCTTCTTTCCCTAAACTCTTCGGTTTAGTACATTCAAGCTAGTCGTCATGTTTATTAATCAGATTAATCACGAACCAGATGTCTGAGTAAGGTCTGTAATCGTAATGAAGAAGACGAACTTAATAATGAGATAAGAGTAATTTAAATCCGGATTATAAACGGGTTAGACACACAGTCCAGCGGTGGACTGTGTGCAAATTTCATATTCACGTCCCGAGTTCGATCCTTGCTACGCGCACGCTTGTGTAATAACATTCCTTTTTTTTTTAATCATGAACTAACCCGGGTTGAAACGGGTAGTTGTTAAGTATAATATAAATCAAGAATATAACCGGGTTAGACACACAGTCCAGCGGTGGACTGTGTGCAAAATGAACTTCACGTCACGCGTTCGAATCCTGTCCCGAGCACCGGCCCATGGAATTAAAACGTTTTTGCAAAATAAAGGAATTTTCGGTTAATTCAAATAAGTAAATAAATATAATTAAAACCGAGTTTATAACGGGTTAGTCACGTAGCTCAGTTGGTAGAGCTACGTGCACGTGAACGGAAGGTCGCCGGTTCGAATCCCGCCTGGCGCAGAATTATCCGCTGACTGAACCGGTCAACGGTCAACAGTAAAAAAATAATATTTTTTTTATTTAATTTAAAAATCAATTAAAAATACTTAAAAATAAAGATAGAAAATAGCCATAAACTCATAAAAATATATCTAAAAATTTCATAAAAATCCTTAATAACATTCATTCACTTAATATATTTTTTTCCATTATTATTTAGGTTAGTATTCCTCGTCGACTCGCTCATCTAAATCGTGCGCATCTCACCATCTCAAATTCAACGCACCCAATGTGAGTGAACCTTTCAAATTCCCCGTTTTAATCACGTTTTTGGGGTGTATCATGTGTCTTTGTTTATTTACAAATTATAACGAAATTATTGTGCATACATCATATCATGACATGTGTATTAGTTTGTTGCTGTTAAGTAGTTATTATTGGATGCAAATTATTATTTCAGTACATGCATTTGCCGAGGCCGCAGCTCCCCATCCATCGAGGTTGAGTTTGATCCCCATTTTATTATGCGGTTGATCTGTGGCGTGCCCGCACGATCGGCTCCGTTTGATTGAGCCTTGATCGGTCATTTCATTTTACATTTCAATACATGCAATACGCTCGGCTCCGTTTGATTGAGCCTTGAGAGCACAGTTCAATTTACATTTCCAGTTCATGCAATACGATCGGCTCCGTTTGATTGAGCCTTGATCGCACAGTTCATTTATGTTAGTTATCGTATGATTTTGGTATATTCAAGTATGCTATCAAGTGTTAATGTATGTTATAATTGTAACTGCTATTTGCCAATGTTTGATTACTTACATGTGCTCTTTTATGTTTATGCACAATATTTTATTGATAAACTAACCATAAAATCAGTATCAATTTTTTATCTAATAAGGTTCACTCGCCAACTTATGTTGACCCAAAACCTCCCATTTTACACATGATACAGGTGAATCAGCAGCAGCTAGGAACACATAGGACCTGGATTAGAAGAATAAAACGATTTAGTATCTGGATTGTTATGTTTGGTTATTTTCCTTTGTATTGAATGAACATGTTTGGATGTTGAAAATGTAACTTTGACTTCATTAATTATGAAACATAATAGTAAATGTCATGTGCTTTGGTGATAACCCAATTATGCCCCGACTCTTATTTCCGCTGCGGGTCGGGGTGTGACAGATTGGTATCAGAGCCATGACTATAGGGATATAGGATAGGTTATTAGACCCTTAGAGCCTATACTATAGTCGATTAGAAACTTATAAGAATTTTGTGTGTTATATGCCAAATTTCATGATGTTTATATGTTTATGTTAAATGTTACATTTGATATTGTACAAGCATGTTCATAAGTATGTATTATCAAATAATGCCTATCATGAAATCGTATGATCATAACATATCACATCCATGAAAGCACACACCACATCATGATTGATTTTACAATGATTTTCGTGTTTTCAAATCTCATCAAAGTGAGTTCTCATGACGGGCATGTAGTAACTGGAAAGGGTACTAGTACCGGTAGTCGGAACGTCCTGTCTAGGCTGGCATTCGTATAAATCCAAAATAAAGGACCAGTTTGCCTACCTGGGGACTAACGATGAGAGTACGAAATACCTATTAGGCCAAAGCATGCTATACCAAACGTCGTGAGAGCTAATCCCACTTTGAGTTGTCATTGTGTCTACACCTGGACACGTTCCGACCAAACATCTCATGAACATATTTTGTGGTTTGCATTCGGGGGATGCGAGTGTTAAATTGCCAATACTAATGTGAATCCTACCAAGCCAATAGCCATGGGGGGCCACATGACTATGTAGGTGAAGGTATGGGGGACATTTGAGGCCCAACATGAGCGAACCCAAGACATCCTTTGGATGTAGTTGCATTATTGATATTTATGTTATTTTCATTTTCTTAAAGACACATGACACCTAAAAAGACACCATAAACTCACAATCTTCTCATTTTATGATCCTGTAGATGTCGTCTAGACAGCATCGAAGGGGTAGGAAATCGGAAAAGTCTCGGGAACGTTTGGCCACTCATATCGCGAATCAAATGGCCACGATATTGCCTGACATCGTAGTACAAGTACAACAAGCCCTTGCTGCAAATCCTACTAACCCTCCTCAACAACAGGACCAGAACATCAACAACCCTCCTACCATCAAATGCTCTTACAAACATTTTAAGTCCTGTGATCCTCCAAAATTCGAAGGGACTGAGGGAGTCACTGCTCTCCTACATTGGTTCGAGGAGATGGAAAACGTTTTCTTAAACTGCGATTGTCCTGAGGATCGCAAAGTTCGTTACGCCACCGGGAGACTACTTGGTGTAGCTCTCACTTGGTGGAATACTGAGAAAGGAAAGAGGGGAACGGAAGATGCGATGGCCTTAACTTGGGAGGAGTTAAGGGAAATCATGACTAGGCGATTCTGTCCTAGAAGTGAAATTAAGAAATTGGAGGATGAATTTCATGCCTTGAAGCAAAAAGAGGGTGATCACTCTACTTACAACAAAAGGTTCTTGGAGTTGAACCAAATGGTTCCAAACTTATTCACTCCAACCTATTGTCTGATCGAACATTACATTCGAGGACTTCCCTCGAAAATCCAAGATTCGGTCCTCAGCGTTTCACCGGTAACACTCGAAGCTGCCATGGAGTTGGCAACGGAACTGACCGAAAATCGAATTCGCAATGGGAAGTTCAAAGAAGAAAAGAAGAAAGCCCCTGCTGAGGGACAAACCTCAAACCACCACACTCCTTCCTCTAAGTTTGCTAATAAGAGGAAGCGTAACACCAGGAACTTTGCAGTCACCCAAACCAACACCCCTATTCTTGCTGCACCCATCACTCAAGCCACACCTCCACCCGCGCCATACAGAAAACCATACACAGGGCCACTACCAAAATGTAACCGCTGTCAGTATCACCACTCCCCTGATTATCCTTGCCAATACTGTACCGGCAGCGGTCGCGCCGGACACACTATTCAAAACTGCCGCACGTCTCAACGAACAACCACCAACCTATAACCCAAACCCACCAACAGTTAATGGGTCAAGCACCACAACAACTACCATTTCCACCCGCCCAACATTTAGCCCAAACATACTATCAACCCAATTACCCTATGGGCCAACCTATGCGGGCTTGTTTCAATTGCGGCGACCCAAGTCATTTCAGAAACACATGTCCAAGGCTGGTCAATATTATTCATGCTCAGGCCCAAGCCAACCCTGTGAATCAAGCGAACCAAGCTCCTCCACCTGCTAGAGGAATAGCTTTCAATATTAACGCAAACCAGGCCAGAGCTGACGGCAATGTGGTCAACGGTACGTTTCTTATAAATGGTAGATATGCCTCTATGTTATTTGATACTGGTGCGGATAGAAGTTTCGTGTCATTAGAATTTGAACCTATCTTAAGCAAAAATCGGGATAAGCTCGCGGAATCCATAACGGTGGAAGTTGCGGATGGAAAACCAGTTTCATTAGACTCTATTTTACGCAACTGTACACTCACCTTAAACGATCACGATTTCTCAGTCGATCTTATTCCTATGAAGCTGGGAAGTTTCGACATCATAATCGGGATGGATTGGCTCAGTCAACATCATGCGGAAGTTGTATGTCGTGAGAAATTTATTCGTATTCCTCTTTCAAACGGTCAGACTCTTCGAATCATTAGAGAAACCTCGTCGAAAGGGCTCAACTTAATGTCGTGTCTACAAGCTCAAAAATACCTTCGCAAGAATTATGTCGCGTTTTTAGCCCATATCATCAAGAAGGGGACCACAGAGAAGAAACTTGAAGATATTCCTGTTGTAAAAGATTTTCCACAAGTTTTTCCTGACGACATTTCAGGACTTCCTCCAATCAGAGATGTCGAATTCCGTATCGATCTTATACCTGGTGCTACACCAGTGGCAAAATCTCCATATAGGTTAGCCCCCTCTGAAATGCAAGAGCTAGCCAGTCAATTGCAAGAGTTGACTGACAAGGGATTCATACGCCCCAGCTCATCGCCTTGGGGTGCACCTGTCCTTTTTTAAAGAAGAAAGATGGATCTTTTCGGATGTGCATCGACTACAGAGAGCTCAACAAGTTAACCATCAAAAATCGATATCCTTTACCCCGCATAGATGATCTTCTTGACCAACTACAAGGTGCCTGTTGCTTTTCGAAAATCGACCTTCGATCTGGCTATCATCAGCTTAGAGTGCATGAAGAAGATGTCCCTAAAACTGCTTTTCGAACTCGTTATGGTCACTATGAATTCATGGTTATGCCGTTTGGATTAACCAACGCACCAGCTGTTTTCATGGACCTAATGAATAGAGTCTGCAAACCTTACCTCGATCGATTTGTTATTGTATTCATCGACGATATTCTTATCTATTCAAAATCTAAAGCTGATCATGAGCATCATCTACGACTTGTTCTTGCACTTCTAGAAAAGGAAAAGCTTTATGCCAAGTTCTCTAAATGTGAATTCTGGTTAAAAGAGGTGCAATTTCTCGGGCATGTAGTCAATGACAAAGGAATACATGTTGACCCATCAAAGATCAAAGCAGTTCAAGAATGGCAAGCTCCACGTACACCAACTGAAGTAAGGTCTTTTCTTGGACTAGCTGGCTATTATCGTCGGTTCATTTCAAACTTCTCTCGCATTGCGGTGCCACTCATGGCTTTAACCCATAAGAGAAAACCATTCGTATGGGGACCCAAGCAAGAAGAAGCTTTTCAAACACTTAAACAAAAACTTTGTGATGCACCAATCCTCACACTTCCTGAAGGTTGAGATGATTTTGTAGTCTATTGCGACGCGTCAGGGCAAGGATTAGGTTGCGTTCTCATGCAAAGAGGAAAAGTCATAGCTTATGCCTCAAGGCAACTCAAGACACATGAAAAGAACTACACCACTCATGACCTCGAACTTGGAGCCATTGTAATCGCTCTTAAGATATGGAGACATTATCTTTATGGTACTAAGTGTGAAATATACACTGACCACAAGAGTCTTCAGCATATCTTCAATCAAAAAGAGTTAAATATGAGGCAGCGAAGATGGGTCGAAACTCCTAAATGATACGACTGTGAAATTAGATACCACCCTGGCAAAGCAAATGTGGTGGCTGATGCACTTAGTCGAAAGGGTTATGCGAACTCCATTCATCTTCTATGTTCGCAAATTATAACCAATATTAAGGATCAAATTCGAGAAGCTCAACATGTTTCAATAACAGAGGAAGATGTACAAAAAGAGATGTCCTGTGGAGCCGAGCTAAAACTTGAAACTAAATCTGATGGTATTTTGTATTACCTAGATCGTATATGGATTCCTAACCACATCAATCTTCGTGAAACACTCATGCATGAAGCTCATAAATTGCGATATTCTATACACCCAGGAGCTGATAAGATGTATCAAGACCTACGGTACACCTACTGGTGGCCTGGAATGAAGAAAGATATTGCCGTTTTTGTTTCCAAGTGTCTCACATGTTCTAAGGTGAAGGCTGAACACCAAAGACCCTCAGGACTTCTAGTCCAACCGGAAATACCTGTATGGAAGTGGGAAAATATAACCATGGATTTTATTACCGGGTTACCTCGCACGTCTAGTGGGTATGACACTATATGGGTGATTATAGACCGACTTACAAAATCAGCTCACTTTATCCCTATTCGAGAAGATTTCAAGAATGAAAAGCTTGCTCGTATTTATATCAACGAAATCGTAAGCCGGCATGGAGTACCATTAAGTATTATTTCTGATCGTGATGGTCGTTTCACCTCACGAACATGGCAAGCAGTACAATCCGCTATGGGCACTCGACTAGATCTCAGTACCGCCTATCATCCTCAAACTGATGGACAGTCTGAGCGCACCATTCAAACTCTTGAGGACATGCTTAGAGCATGTGTCATAGACTTCAAGGGAAATTGGGACGCCCACCTACCGTTAGTTGAATTTTCGTACAACAACAGTTATCATTCGAGCATCGGCATGGCACCTTTTGAAGCTTTATATGGTCGAAAGTGCCGATCTCCTGTTTGTTGGCACGAAATTGGGGAAGCACAAATTACTGGTCCAGAATTGATCCAAGAAACCACAGATAAGATTCATCAAATCCGAAACAATCTTCTAGCGGCTCAAAGTCGTCAAAAGAGTTACGCAGATAAACGACGGAAGCCCTTGGAGTTTAGCATTGGTGATCATGTGCTTTTAAAAGTATCACCGTGGAAGGGAGTAGTTCGTTTTGGTCAAAAGGGAAAGCTAGCACCACGTTACGTAGGACCTTTCAAGATACTCGAAAGAGTAGGTCCTGTAGCATACAAGCTTGACCTACCGGAAGAACTCGACAGGATTCATCCCACATTCCACGTGTCGAACTTGAAGAAGTGCCTCGCTGATGAAAATCTTCATATTCCACTGGAGGATATTCAGATTGATGAATCCATGAATTTTATTGAAAGACCAGTGGAGATTATGGACTATGGAGAAAAGCGTCTTCGGCGAAGTCGCATTCCAATTGTTAGGGTACGCTCGGAGTCGAAACGGGGACCTGAGTTTACTTGGGAACGTGAAGACTCAATGCGTGAAAAATACCCGCATCTTTTTCCTACTACTTCAACTGTTTAAATTTCGGGACGAAATTCCTAAAAGTAGGGGATACTGTAACATTTGTAAAAATCGGGTCTCCAAAACCCGCTCCGTTTTGTAATCTTGTACCAAGTTATAAAAATTTTGTTAATTATTTATGATTATTTTGAGTTTAAACGTTACATAATTAATAAATAAACTAAACTATAAAAATTATATTTGATAAAAAGTTAAAATAAAAAAAAAATAAAAAACATTTGAAGCTGCCGGGACTCGAACCCGGGTCAGCTGAGCCTCTAAACGACTTAACCTTCTTTCACTAAACCACTCCGCCACAATGTGTTTTCTGTTAACACTAGGCAAACAATCGGATCTTATACGCAAACTCAAATCAACCGTTGATGCCATCTGAATAACGGAAATCGGCAAACCGATCGCCAAATCATTTCGATTTCATCTGGCCAACTTATAACCGATGTATTTCGGTTTCTAATTAAGTCAGTAATGAATGAACTTAAAGTTTCATCATTTTCGGTATTTGAAACCGAAAATTTATCAAACTCTGATTTAATTCAAGTTCTGATCATTTGCACGATTCAGAACTATCACAACAACACTCCATTTCCTTTTCGTCGCGTTTTCAAATCATTTGAGCACCTAAAACAGTTCGCCGGAATTCTCTGCAGAAGTCGCCGGAAAACCGTATTCAACACAAACCGGTAAGATACTCCTTCTTTGCGATTTCAATCTATTGTTAGAACTTTACTAACATTAATCCATCACTCAAAATCAGCCACAGACGACTTTGCTAGATTTTCTGTGTTCGCCGGAGAAATTCTGGAATTGCCGGAAACTCGCTAGTTATCGGTTTGCACATTCAAACGTACTAATAATCAATGCACACTAGTTCAATTTCATATCTAATTCCTTAATTCTGTTGATAGACCCTCTCAGCCGAAGGTTCAAAAACAGAGCCGTCAAATTCTCGCCGGACTCTCTGAGGAAGACAACCTGTCCGGTATCTTCTTTCCCTAAACTGTTCGGTTTAGTACATTCAAGCTAGTCGTCATGTTTATTAATCAGATTAATCACGAACCAGATGTCTGAGTAAGGTCTGTAATCGTAATGAAGAAGACGAACTTAATAATGAGATAAGAGTAATTAAAATCCGGATTATAAACGGGTTAGACACACAGTCCAGCGGTGGACTGTGTGCAAATTTCATATTCACGTCCCGAGTTCGATCCTTGCTACGCGCACGCTTGTGTAATAACATTCCTTTTTTTTTTTAATCATGAACTAACCCGGGTTGAAACGGGTAGTTGTTAAGTATAATATAAATCAAGAATATAACCGGGTTAGACACACAGTCCAGCGGTGGACTGTGTGCAAAATGAACTTCACGTCACGCGTTCGAATCCTGTCCCGAGCACCGGCCCATGGAATTAAAACGTTTTTGCAAAATAAAGGAATTTTCGGTTAATTCAAATAAGTAAATAAATATAATTAAAACCGAGTTTATAACGGGTTAGTCACGTAGCTCAGTTGGTAGAGCTACGTGCACGTGAACGGAAGGTCGCCGGTTCGAATCCCGCCTGGCGCAGAATTATCCGCTGACCGAACCGGTCAACGGTCAACAGTAAAAAAATAATATTTTTTTTTATTTAATTTAAAAATCAATTAAAAATACTTAAAAATAAAGATAGAAAATAGCCATAAACTCATAAAAATATATCTAAAAATTTCATAAAAATCCTTAATAACATTCATTCACTTAATATATTTTTTTCCATTATTATTTAGGTTAGTATTCCTCGTCGACTCGCTCATCTAAATCGTGCGCATCTCACCATCTCAAATTCAACGCACCCAATGTGAGTGAACCTTTCAAATTCCCCGTTTTAATCACGTTTTTGGGGTGTATCATGTGTCTTTGTTTATTTACAAATTATAACGAAATTATTGTGCATACATCATATCATGACATGTGTATTAGTTTGTTGCTGTTAAGTAGTTATTATTGGATGCAAATTATTATTTCAGTACATGCATTTGCCGAGGCCGCAGCTCCCCATCCATCGAGGTTGAGTTTGATCCCCATTTTATTATGCGGTTGATCTGTGGCGTGCCCGCACGATCGGCTCCGTTTGATTGAGCCTTGATCGGTCATTTCATTTTACATTTCAATACATGCAATACGCTCGGCTCCGTTTGATTGAGCCTTGAGAGCACAGTTCAATTTACATTTCCAGTTCATGCAATACGTTCGGCTCCGTTTGATTGAGCCTTGAGCGCACAGTTCAATTTACATTTCCAGTTCATGCAATACGATCGGCTCCGTTTGATTGAGCCTTGATCGCACAGTTCATTTATGTTAGTTATCGTATGATTTTGGTATATTCAAGTATGCTATCAAGTGTTAATGTATGTTATAATTGTAACTGCTATTTGCCAATGTTTGATTACTTACATGTGCTCTTTTATGTTTATGCACAATATTTTATTGATAAACTAACCATAAAATCAGTATCAATTTTTTATCTAATAAGGTTCACTCGCCAACTTATGTTGACCCAAAACCTCCCATTTTACACATGATACAGGTGAACCAGCAGCAGCTAGGAACACATAGGACCTGGATTAGAAGAATAAAACGATTTAGTATCTGGATTGTTATGTTTGGTTATTTTCCTTTGTATTGAATGAACATGTTTGGATGTTGAAAATGTAACTTTGACTTCATTAATTATGAAACATAATAGTAAATGTCATGTGCTTTGGTGATAACCCAATTATGCCCCGACTCTTATTTCCGCTCGGGTCGGGGTGTGACACTTGTAAGCTCCCTCTTACACCCTAAACACCTGGCATCACCTCCTTCAAGCTCTCCAACTATAAATAGGTGTTCAAGTTCACCATTTCAACTTGCACCTTTCTAATTCATCTCTTCTCCCTCATCTGGAAGTTCCTAACTGAAAGGAGCATCCAACATAGTTCTTTTGCACCCTAGGAATCACTGGTAAGTGTTCCTTCTTTGTGCATTTTCATTTATAGGCTTTTATAGCCAAAAGTCAAGCGTTTTTCAGAAAACGCCTTGACTTTCGGTTAAGACCATTATGGTCCAGCCATTGTTCGTAACGAACATGGCTAAGTGATTGTAATAAGGTAGGTGTTAATCCCTATAAGGGGCACCTTCTGAAGATCACGTTTGCTAGACCAATTGACGGGTCAAAGTTATGATATTAAAAAGTCAAACAGACCATTTTTCGGAAAAATCATAAATTGATCTTATATATGTTATGAAACCTGTTTTGACACTTAAACAAGTTGGCAATAATTATTATAACATGTATGAACATGTTCGACTCGTCAATTTCAGTTCTAGGGTCAGTTCGCAACCGAAAGTCGCGAAGTTTGACTTCTGCTTTGACTTTCGATTCTGACCCGATATAGATTAGTTAGCTACTGATATAAAGTTGCATTATGATCATAATATAACGTAGCATAACCCTCTGAGGTTATATTACATGATCATAATCAAAATCTGAGTATATGCGCTAGTTCCGTAATTATGCCATTTTGACTAAAATGCCCTTTTGCATAAAACAAGGTTTTAAGGATAATAAACTTGAAATTAAGTTACCTAATGATGTAATATTATAAGTAGGATTATTTGGGATTTTAAAACAGATTATAAATTGAGTTTACATACAAGTCCTTAAATTATGTCGGTAAATGACGATAAAGCCTCATGGCTTATAAATTGACTTTAATCATATCTTTTCAAGGTAAATCTTTTACCTACTGATATGTTATATTAAATAACATATCTAAAATGTTTTAATCAGACCTTAATAACAGTTCTCGTTAAATATCGCATAAATCGTCATTTTACGACATAAGCGCCGTTCCGGCGCATAGTATGGTTTAAAACCATATTAATGGACTAAGACTTGTTACCTACTGATATTAAAACTTATTTTAAATATTTTTACAGTAGGTTGACAATATGAACTTAGAATCCCAAATAATTTATAAACTATGTGTGAAATGACCAAAATGCCCCTTCGGTGCATAGTTTGGTCATAAAAGATAAAAACACACACATAATTAAATCCTACTGATATTATACCATAATTAAACTATTTTTCCAGAATACTCATGATCATAAACTTAAACTGTATTCAAGTTCCTTTTATACGGTATATAATTACCGAAATGCCCTTATGAGGCATAGTTTCGTTTTAAAACCTTATCGGGCATATAAGTTGATATCTTACTGAATTTTAACTTATTTAAAATATAATGGCATATAGAACTTGTCCGTGATTTATCCGGTTACCCGATATCGCTTTTATGCGTACGGTTAAGTATATATAACTATTTTATGAAAATTAACCGAAACGGGTTTAACCTTGTCATTTAAGTTCAAAATCCAGAATGTTTATAGTTTACCCATATTATACAAGTCAAGTACTTGTTGGGTTTAAACTATATTCTATCCGATCATCGTTTAATCAAGCGTTATACGTATTGATCATGTACACTACTCGGTCTAAGTCTATGACTTAAATAAAGGCCAATAGTATTTAATTGGTTAGCTTTTGCCATAATCCAGACTAGAGCCTTGCCGGTAAATGCTATCTGCACTTAAGTACTTTTGTATACGGCTGAGTTATTAAAATCTAAAAGAAGACTAGCTCAGGTAAATACTCTCGACTTATTTTTCCTATATGGGCTTGGAATACGGTAAATTATTATCACTTGGTCCGAAATGGGATCAATCGAATGCCCGTTTGTGGCTAGTAAATCCGCATATTATGTTTTAATCAGTTTTGTTTGATAACTTAAACATCGGGGGTTAAATTACCATGTCCCGGATATCCTCAACTCAATACATTAGTTATTGGCCACGACCTTAGCGCGGGGTGTAGGCATACACCTGACAGACGCTCACATGCAAATTACCCAAGACGTTGGGGATAACTCCTTCGTGAGTTCTAAGTGGTGTGTATTTAATCATGTCTCGGTCTCCGTACTGGGCCCCGTATGTATTGACAAACATGTGAATCTGTTAACAAGGTTGCAAAGTCAACTTTCCTAAGTTAATAAAAGATTTTGTACCTTTTTGCACTTAAAATGATTTTAAGTTTTCAAAATGAGTCAGTTGGGTGTATTTACCAGCGAAAGCTGACGTATCGTCCAAAGGCTAAGTTTGCAGCTACAATACGAAATAGGCCGGAAGCTGCTCGGTAGTGAATAAGAGGATCTTGCAAATCCTTAGATCTGCCCTAAAGTCTGTTTTATATTCTTTCTTGTACATTTTATGATTCGCCTGTGGATCTTCTATTACGAACCTGTATATTATTTTATTTTGAACATTTGGTTTGTAATAGTAATTTAAATCCAAGACTTCCGTTGTGCTATGTTTAATTGACAATGATGTTATCAACTTACGTCACGATACTCCCTACCCGGACCCACCGGTGTATGGATTTCGGGTTGGAAATCCGTGGTGTAATAGTTGATGTTTATTTTTTTATTTTTATTTTTTTAATAACATCACTTTCATGCCCTCTTACACTCCGTGTTTCTTTTTACCATACTCCTTTGCCTACGTGGCTGTCATATGACGCTTCATACCACTCCGTATGAACTTATCAACCACAACAAATATCCTAAAATTAAAATACAATTTTCATTAAAGAAATGAATATTATAAGTGTTTAATTATTGCATAAAAGCAATGTATTTTAATAATTACTAGTTTCTTATAGCTATAAAAAAATACTTTATCATTAAAGAAAGTAAAAATTAGAGTAAAATTTTAAAATGGTCCCTAAATTAAGATTGCTTTTACAACTTCAGCCCTAAAATAATTTTTTTTGTCTCTAAATCTCTTAAGTTTCATTTTTGTTGTTTTTTCTATCGAAATCATTAACTCAATTAAAATGTACCGTTAACTACCACGGACGATTTTGGTAATTCTCAAACCTTACGAACGATTTTGACACTTTCCCATTTATTCTTTAGTTTTTTTTAAATTTTATTTTTATCTTTAAATAAAAAAATAAAAATAATTATAAATTACATATACACATTTATATATCTACACTTATTTTTTATTAATTTTCCTTTTAAGCTTTAAATAGTAAGTTAGTTAATGATGTTCGGTATGACAGGAGAGACGGGATGTACTAATGTTTGGTACGACGAGTCGACGAGGAGAGATGAGATAAGAGTGCCGAGATAGACATGGTGGTTGTGGCAGCAGCAGTGGTGGTGGTGGTTATGGAGGTGGAGGTGGAGAAGAGAGAAGGATATAAGAGAGAGTGTGTATGGTTGTGTCTACAGTGGCAGAGATTGAACGAAAACTCGGTGAGGACCGAACTCTCAAAATCAAATCGGTGAGGGCCAAACTTTTAAAAAATACACTATTTTACACTACAATCTTTTTTAGAAATTCTTGGTAAGATTATTAGTACGAGAGAAAAATTGGTGGGGTCAGGCTACCCCGGCCCCAATAAAGCTTCGTCAGTGTGTGTTTATATATAAAATTATAAATGTGTGTGTATATGTATATATATTATTGTTAATTTATTATTTTTATTTTTAAGGTAAAAAGAAATTAAAAAAATAAGTGCGTATATATAAGTGTGTATATGTATATATATTATATTTATATATTTTTTTTTGTTTTTTTATCTAAAGATAAAAAGAAAATTAATAAATATAAGAATAAATTAGTAATCATCAAAATCGTCTATGAGGTTTGGGAATTGTCAAGATTGTCCATGAGTTAACTGATATATTTTAAGTGAGTTAATGATTTGGATGGAAAACACAATAAAAATGAAAACTTAGAGACTTGAGTTACAAAACTTTCATTTTTATATTAAAGTGATAAAAATGATAAACTCAGAGACAATTTTAACATTTTATTCTAAAAACTATAAATGTCATCAGTTGCATTCTTATATGAATTATTGCATAAAAGCGACGTATTTTAATAATTTCTAATTTCACTACACATAAAAATAAATACTGAGCATTTTAATAATTACTAATTTCACTACACATAAAAATAAATACTGACTAGTTACAAATACTATTTACTAAATATGCAAATAGCAAACAAAATATATGTTACTATTGTGAAGCATCAACGAAAATATTTTCATTTTCAGTTGAACATGTTATAAGTAACTATTTTTGCTGTATAGAATACGTAAATATGATATTTTGATAATGCATCTTTTTAACAAATGATTTATTTTATTTTATGCGTTTATTTTAGGATAAAAGAAACATTTTGAGAATTGAGAGAATCATATATAGCTTTTATATACTTTTTAATATGTTTATAATAAATCTAAATAGCATTATTATGAGCTAGACGTAAGAATTTGATATATTGTGTTTTAATTCGTTTTTATAACATAATTATTTTTAAAACTATTATACCCTACTAATTTAATTTGAAAATATTAACTTTTTCCTTATAAATTTATTTATAGATATAAAGTGAGAAGTGCGATAGTTTAACTTAATTGCTTTTACAAATTCATACAAACATATAAAAATGATACCAATATTACATATAAATATCTAATTGAATTTCTTAATCCAGCGTTAAAGTGAGATGAAGTATTTAAAGGCACTAAATATACATCATGTGTATTAGAAACTTATCTAGGAAATACATTGAAACATCATTTATAGAACACTAGGATGCATGATATTGGTTTTGATATGCTTTGTTTTGCTGAATCATTGCTCCATGCTAAAGTGGAAGCAGGTCTCTGAGCAATGTAATTAATACCGAAAAATGTGTGCTCTAATCGTACTGGAAGTGAGAGAGAATTGCTATTAAGCATTTAAACAACTAATAACTCAATGCGAATACTTCTAAGTACATCCTCACGCGTCAAATTTGACCTCTTGACACAGTCTAGATTCATCTATGCTTATAACATGAATGTACATACAACATATTTGTCTCTTAGACTTTGATCCTTAAACACACCACAATGTCATATGACATAGAAGTGATAAGTACAATAAATTTACTAAATTGCTTTTACAAATTTAAAACATACAAGATGATACATACACACAAAATTGTCTTATTGAAATTTTAATACAGTGGTAATATTAGATGGGGTATTTTAATAAAGTACGAATGCATCAAAATATTAGAAACTTATCAAGGAACTATATTAGATATTGAAACATCACTTATTGAACATTGGGATGATGTTGGTTTTGATATTTTTTGGGTTGTTGAATCATTGCTCCATGCTAAGGAGATCACATATTTGTGGAAAGTGTTACTATTCCCAAAAAATCAGGCTCTGATGTTATCGGAAGTGAAAGAGAATGACTACTAGCCATTCATTGAACTTGATCTCGCCTTCAATGTGGGATCTATCATATCTGTTGTCCCATTTCGCCAACTTTTCCATGCCTAAAATAGATTTTCATAATGGAGTTACTATAATACAGAAAAAGAAAACGACCTAAATAATACTAATTTCATAACAAATAATATGATTAAGTTTGTCTAGTAAAGTTTAGTTATAGTATGAAGGTGGATACTTACAAAGCCAAGAAGGTATTTTGTACTCTCTTCATTCTGAAAACATCGGTTCTTTTGTTCGACTACCATCTCTAACACCAACACTCCAAAACTTAAAACATCTAATTTTACTAGAGTTGTCCGTATATGACATATTCTGAAGCCATATAACCACTACAAGAGAAATTGATCACAAATAAAGTGTCAAACACATTCATTAAAAGGAAAATCAAATAAAGCAAATTATATAAATAAAACAAAGCAAATCATAGGAAAAGCCATTTTGATCGAGCATATTACTTAAATAGCCATTCCAATTCTCGTAAAAGTTTATCAATTTAAACATTACGAATCAAAATAGGCCACGTGTTTCAAGATTACATCAATATCAAATATATTAAATATTTTGGCAAGTTTTGCGTCAATTGTTACACACTCTAATGTATTATAATTGTCAGTATAATTGACAAAAAAGTAGTAGAATTCTACGCCAATGTCTTGACTAATGCAAAAGTTGCTAAGTTTGCGTCCATTTGTGTAGTAGTATTGACGTGGGTTTTCGTTTATTAACAGATTTTATAATGGTTAAACTCATTAAATCTAAAAAAGTCAATAGCTATTTTATAAACCTATATGATTAAAAATATAAATGGATATTCACGGGAGAGCTAGTTAAGTTTCCAGTGGTTATGAATATTTTAATTTGAAAGAAGGAAACATGAACCTATACTTACTAATACTTGCTTTACATTGAGTTTCTTCGGGATTGAATAATCTTGCCATTTGCATGTTCCCAATTACTTCAACATTGGAGTATTTTAACATACACCAGCCGTAGTATCCTACTGCTTCTTTTTGTTAGGACAAACTTGTGGCAACCTAATGATGGAGTCATGCAGACAGCTCAGGCATAAATCCAGGTCCATATCGCCTTGACAAAGCGCGGCAGAGTGGACTCGATTGTCGCCTTGGCCGTGGGTATTCCTAGTGGTAGATAAAGAGTCAATAAAGCTACGGCGTAAAAGACCCACCCCGTTATACTAGTGGTAGACTGGTTGGCATTTTTCATACGATAAATCAAAAATTATTCAAAGAGTGGGGATTTCTAATCCCATGTGTTCATTGTTTGACTTAGATACCATGATGTCCCTATATCTCATATTTGTTGTTAAGGTTGTTATGTATGTATGCTTAGTCATATTAATCTTGTTTTCAATGATAACTAAGATATGTATATACGATAGTTATGATAAACGTTAATGATGTTTCCTACGTTTTAATGAATATTCAAAAGAAAAGACATAAAAGAGGATGGCTGTAACAAAATGGAATATGTGATAAAAATCAACTTGACTATTCTGTAAGGAATTACAATACATATAATATATACATAAGAATACATCAATCTCTCCTACGATTGGGGAGATGTACATAGAACTACAATCAAATAAGTTGATTTTACCTAATTATGGTTAAAAAAAATCTTACCCTTTTATTTTTTAAATCAGTGATAAGATGAAAGTGCAGAAAAAAGATGAGTGTAATGATATTTTCAAATAATCTATTTGTTGTCTTTCTTTTCACATGTAAGACACATACATATTCCTCCTATTTTTTATATGTTCATAAATTTTTATACGATACTATTTAAAAAATACACCATAAAATCAAGTATCTTGTTATTTTTAATTTGAGAAATATATTGCTATATATTTATATGAACTAAAAACCCTCCAAAATTTGTGTTGTATAACATTTGGGCTAAATTTTTTTGTATTGTATTTTTTGTGCTACATTTTTTTATACTGGATTTTTTGTGCTAGATGATAGAAGCAAAAATGAATATGTTTTTATTTCAAACTATTACCAATTTATAATATGTTTGGTTAATGAAATGTTTAAAATAGTTTTAAGTTGGTTTATATTGAATTTTCAAGACAAAAATAACTTAAGAATAACAAAGGAAGCAAAACTGATAAAACATGGAGAAAATTAGAAGAAAATGTCCAGACATAATTTACGTTTTTTACTACTTACTCAGCAAACTATTTAAACCAAACTTGATTCATATATATGCATATCATACCATTTCAGATTAAATAATTTACATTTCTTATTACTTACACAGCAATACATCACGTTTGCGGTATGGGCATATAATATATATATGTGTGGGCGCTCGGGAGGCAAAAATAAAAGTGTACTAATTTTAACGTTATTTTACCAATTTCGTGAAAATAACATTAAAAGATGGGGATGGTTTATCATGCATCATGTGGTGACATTGATAGCTGAAAGACAAGGGAGTACATACACTAATCGGCATTTATCTTAATTGCTGAGTGTTATGTGTCTTATGTCCAAGGCTTATGCAAAACTACTATCGAGTCAGAGGTCTCAATGAAAGCAGCCCCTCTATTGCTACGAGGTAGAGATAAGGCTGCTTACATCTTACCCTCGTCAGACTCTACTTTAATTATGTTATTGATGAAATTTACTGAGTATGATGATGATTATTTACGCAACAAACTATTAGTATAATATTTCAAGATAATTTTAACATGATCAAGGTAAAGATATTTGATACCATAAAATTGTAACAGGCCTATTTGATATCGGATACCAAGGCCTCACTATTATTCTATTGTAGGTATGTGATATATAGATGATCAAGAAAAAAAACATAAAAAAAAAGAAATTATGGCTGTCCTTGTCAACACAGCTGAAACTTGATTGTGATAAAAAAAATCTTAAAAATGAAACCGAACACATATCACACTAAGGATTGGGTTCAACTAATTTCATTATTATATAGTGAATATCACATTAGTGTAATTACCTAAATATAAATTCTCACTTACTCTTTTTCATCATTATCATCAGTGAGTAAAACTTTTATAAGTTTTTTCTATCACCCATTAAAATAATTTAAATTATATAAATTAAAAATAAAAAAGAAAAAAATGAATTTGATTGGACGGCAATTGGTGAGAACACACCAAACCATCTTCTTCACCGGCATGAACTGCGTTCACTCCTACAACCAAAATTCATTTACTAAAGCCTTTGGAATTCAAGACGACATGCATCTAAGGCTATTAGGTATACATTAACCCTTCTTAACTCCATATAAGTGTCACATCATCCGTTTTTCCCTTTTTACTTCACTCATCCTAAGAAAATGGTTTAATATTAACTTTACCTCACCTACCATTTTTAAGTTATTCTAATATTAAATTTTAAACTAAATACAAAATTCATAATAATACTATTTCATTAGTTTCTTATTCTTTTTTGCCTAAGTTAACATGTTAACCAAGAGAGATTTTAACACCCTTTAACATGGTAAGGGAGTGGTATAAAAGACGTGTTAATTTATCATGTCATCTTTAACACCAATGAAGTTAGAGTGACATGAATCCATTACAACCAGCCTAAAAGTTAAATTAACTTCACTTTAAGTTTTCTTAAAAAATGCTAAATGTGAACCAAAAATACGTACGAGTTTCATATAGAAAGTGTATATATGTTTTTCGCATGTGTTATCATGAGATAGTGGTAAGAATTTTCTATATCGTCTTTATATATATGTACTTCTACGTGTTTCTATTGTTGTGTATATTTTCGTTTCTAATTCTTTAAACATAATTGAAATTTTAAAATTATTATATATTTAACACTACTAATTGAATTCGTAAAGATCAGTGCATTTTTTTTAAATTCATACAAATATATAAAGTGATAAGTGTGATAATATAACCAAATTGCTCTTACAAATTTATACAAACATACAAGATGATACATTGATACCTACTTATAAAATTGTCTTATTGAATTTTTAATACAATGAAAATATCAGATGAAGTATTTAAAGACAATACATATGCATCAAGAGTATTAGAAACTTATCTAGGAACTATATTAGATATTGTAACATCATTTATTGAACACTGGGATGATGTTGGTTTTGATATTTTATGGTTTGCTGAATCATTGCTCGATGTTAAAGAGGAAACATATCTGCGAAAAGTGTTACTATTCCCAAAAAATGCAGGCTCTGATGGTATCGCAAGTGAGAGAGAATGACGATTAAGCATTAGAACAACCGATGACATTGTTGGTCTATCACTAGCAACGTTTTGAACGCATAATAACCCAATGTGAATACTTCTAATGATGTCATTCATGGAACCTGATCTCACCTTCAATGAGGGATCTATTATATTTGTCGTTGTCCCATTTCGCCAACTTTTCCATGCCTAAAATAGATTTTCATGAGGGAGTTACTAGCATACAGAAAAAGAAAACGACCTAGAGAATACTAATCTCATAACAATATAATATGATTAAGTTCAGTTATAGTGTTAGGGTGGATACTTACAAAGCCAAGAAGGTATTATGTACTCTCTCCATTTTGAAAACATTGGTTCTTTTGTCCAGTTACCATCTCCAACACCAGCACTCCGAAACTGAAGACATCTGATTTTACCGAGAATTGCCCATGCATCGCATATTCTGGAGCCATATAACCACTACAATGTAAATTGATCACGAATTAAGTGTCAACACGTTCATTGGGTGAGGAATAAAACAAAGCAAATAGCATGAATAACCATTTTGATTGAGCAAATTACCTAAATAGATATTTACCTTCATACATAATTATCAATTTAAACATTACAAACCATTGTATCTAATCTAAATACGCCGCATGTTTCAAGATTACGCCAATACCACATAGTAAGGTAAATTTTGCGTCAATTATGACACACCTCTAATGTATTACTGGTTGATAGTATAATTGACACAAAAGTAGTAGAATACTACGCCAATGTCTTGACCGATGCAAAGTAGCTAAGTTTGCGCAAAAATGGTCCATTTGTGTAGTATTAATGGCTTTTTCTTTTATTAAAAGATTTGATAATGGTGAAATTCATTAAATTTAAAAAATTGCCAATGCCTATTTTATTAGCATATATAGTCAAAATGGATATACATGGGATAACTAGTTAAGCTTCTAGAGGTTATGAATATTTTAAAGTGAAAGAAGGAAATATGTTCGTTTACTTACTAAGTTCCAACAATTCTACTTGCTTCACCTTGAGTTTCCTTGGGATTAAACAATCTTGCCATGACAAAATCAGCAATTTTAGGGTTCATTTCGCATCTAACAGAACATTACTAGCTTTCATATCACGATGAATTATCATTAGACGAGAATCTTCATGAAGATATAGAAGCCCCTTCGCGACACCTTTAATAATCTTGTATCGTTTTTGCCAATCAAAAAGGGCACATTTAGTTGGATCTACAGCCACCATAGATTAAAAAGTATATAAGTATCACTTTCAATATTCAACCCAACAAAAACAACATTTGCTATGCCTAAAGCATCGCAAAATCCAATGGTTCTTTGGTTATGTTTAAAAATTAATTAGGATGTTCAAAAAATTACTAATAATTATTGCGTTTATACCTAGATGAGATTTGTATAATTGGACAAAAAATGTGGTGTCCAAAGGTCCTAATTCTTAAGAACTCACCGAATATAAATTGATCAAGACTTGCGTTTGGCAAGAACTCATAAATGAGAAGTCGTTCACTTCCTTCTAAGCTAAAACCAAGTAGTCTAACCAAATTACGATGCTGGAGCTTTGCAACTACCAAAACCTCATTTTTGAATTCTACTTCACCTTGCCAGAATCTCTTGCTAGCCTTTTTACTGCTATTTCACGTCCGTCTTCAAGCATACCCTAAATACATAAAGGACCATGTAACATAAAGGTTCTCATTTTAACACATAATTGTTTAGCAATATTATTTTGTTTATACCTTGTAAACTGCTCCAAATCCACCTTGTCCGAGCTTATTCTGTTTAGAGAAATTATTTGTTGCTGCTCTCACTACATTAAAGTTGTATTTCAAAGATTCAACGCTACCAATATCCGTGGTTTCATCTGAGCGAGAGAGAGAGATAAGGAGAGAGAGAGTGTGTGTTTCAAAAGTAGTTTTTAACAATAAGTTAACGTTGTTGATCACTAACTATTAACGCAAGCCATAGATCTTACCCTCGGTATTTATCAATGGCAAGTGCTTTTGCTTCTTCTTCCTCCTCATTTTTAAGAGGATATAAATTGAAACAATTATTATGACACCAATGGTCACAATAGCAATTACTATTATCACATATTCGGTAGTATTCGAACCTTTACCTGAAAAAAGAAAAGTGTTTACAAATATACTTGTACTTAGATTTAGATATTGAAAAAAGTCTAAACAATGAAATAATAACGGATCATAAATCACTTGAGAAATAAACTTTATTCTTAAAACAATATATTCTAATTTTGTGGGTGCAAATATACAATATGCAAGTACTTCAAACCTATAATAAATTGTTAACACACTCGTGAAATCTGCTAGTTTATTCGAAACATAAAAGATTGACACATAAAAAATATATAAGATTGACACATATAAAATATATAATACATATAGTAAGAGGATCATGAAAAAACTCTTTAGAAATAAGCAAACTAATAAATTGCAGCAAAAACATGTTGCGAAACCACATGAAAATTTGCATACAGTATATATGGGCATTTTTTGTATTACACATGTATAATATATGATGTATTACACATATGTAATAACTCATTCTTTTATGCTTTTTTTCAAAGTTTTTATTCTTTGAATATAATTATATGAAAAATAAAATAACTTAAAAAAGGTACCATTACACATGTGTAATATCGTTTTTTGCCTTGCGAACCGCAAGCACTTACACATATGGTCCACAAATGTTTTGGTTGAGCATTTTTTATTTTTCCATTAAAATAAGTTTTCTCATGATCAATCCGCTATCTCATGATCCTTCACACACACACACACACACACATATATATATATAAAGAAGAGTTCAATTGCGAAAACTTTATATTACATATTTATTATATATCATATTTTATATATTACACATTTGTAATATATTATTATCACATACGTGTAATATAACATATGTTACACATGTGCAATATATATTACATACATGCAATATTGATATGTTGCACATATTCAATATATCATATGTTTGCATATATGTAATATATCATACTTTACATATGTATGGTATATCAGGGTGGGGTTCGGCTACAAAGTCTAATTTTCCTACAAAGTATACAAAGTTATAAACACCACAATTTCAATCATAAAACACACATAAAACCCACAAATAAGAGAGTGTGTCCTGCATGGAAATTATGGTATATATCGTGTAGTTGGAGCGGTACTTTGACTGCATGGAGTTTGGTAAAATGCATGACGTGAGAAACAAAATCAACGATCATAGACCATCCTCAATGCATGCATTTAAGCAATGCAATTGGAACATGGATTATACATTTAGCAAACAAGTGGGACTCAAGTAATTAATATTTTTTTTTTCTTATGCAACAACGTAGATAAAGATAAACCGTAACCGTAACAAATAAATATTTACAGTAATAATTTCTGAACCAGTGGGCTAAAGCCTTAAAAAAATAAAATAAAGTATAATCAATGATAATAAAATATAGAATTAATTTATATGAATAATAACTGAGGAAAAAAAATAAAAAATTATGTTTAAAAATTAAATGTTTATTCATGTTTAAATATATTTAATTAATTTATATATATTTTAAATAATACCGAATAGAAATGGGTTAATTATAAATTATATGTTAAAAAAATCAAATATAAAAAGTGGTGACGTGGAAATGCAAGTATTGTTAAGAATGTTTGTAGAATTCAAGTAAAATAAGTGTTTTTTTGCATTTGTAAAAATATGATGAAGCAGTTGACTGAATGCATAAATACATGTATTTAGCATCTTGTTTTGGGGATATTGTAACTTCTTCTTTTTTTTTTACTGATTACTTAGGTTCACGTCGAATTCTTTTGAAGTTTCATCTTGGGCCTCCTTTGGCACAGGTGGAATACATTTGTTGGGAAGTTTAGACATTGGACTAGTGTTATCTTTCTATTCGTTTGTCATCAGGTGGCGTCTCTTTTATGTCCTCCACTGTGTTCTTCCTCTCCTCATCTGCTTTTTCACGTTTACAACCATCTCCAACCATCTGAGTCTTCGAGTGCTACAATATCATCATTCAGGGGTGCTAAGAGGGCATCTAATCGTGCTACACTGGCTGAGCAATAGCCGAATTCCTGGTTGTATGCGTCATTTGAATTTCCCGGCAATGAAACCAATGAAACCAAAGATAGACAGGGGCGTACCCACCCTTAGGCGTGGGTGGGCGGGCGCACTCCTTGAAAAAAAAGTTTTTAGTGTTAAATTTCCGAGGAAAAATCTCGACCGCACCCCTTGGAGATTTCAACCGCACCCCTTAGAAATTTTCAACCGCCCCCTTAGGAAAAAAAATCTTTTGAATTTATAAAAAAGATTGTAAACATTGATTTTTATTAAAAAATAACCTAATTTATATAATTATTCTTTACTCACTTTCATTTAACAATTTAACCCAATCACTTTCACTTAACAATTTAACCCAATAAAGAATCTATTTTAATTAACCCAAGCCAAACAAATTTGAAGTAAATAAAATAACGCAACCCAACCACGCTTTCAATTCTCGGCTCCCGCTCTCACTCTGGTCCCCTGGCGACGCAAACAACATCGACGACAACCCTTTTTCGCTAGAAAACCGAAATTCCGGCCACCAAACCACCTGTAATCACCGGAATATAAAACTACACTGGTATGCTTCGTTTATTTACGTTGTTTTGTGTTATGTAGATTTTTAGGAGAAATAGAGATGTTAAAAGGGTTTGAAATTTGATGTGTTTTGGTCGTTGTAAATTTTAGTAGGATGATTTTGTTGTTTTAGTAATGTAACACCCTGTAAAATCGTTTCAATAGTATAGTAACACGTGTTGTATTTTAAATAGTCTATTAAAGACCAATAAGGACTAAGGGCGTCAACATGCTCAAAACGAGCCTCTGAGTGACGGTCCGATGTCAACATGCAGAAATAACAGCCTCGGAGTGACTAATATGTCAACATGCTTAAATCATTAGCCTCTGAGTGACTGATACGTCAACATGCTTAAAATTCGGCCTCTGAGTGACTAATATGTCAACATGCCAAGCCTCTTAGTGACATCGGAATCAACATGCTTATAATAAGCCTCTGAGTGATCCTTTGTGAAGTCCTAACTTTCATGCGTGCCATTTGTTGGACGAGAGAGTTCAATTTTGTAAATATATGAATGTTGGATAATGGAGGGATTAAAAGTGTCAAGAAGTTAATTTATACCTCTGAGTGACCTTTTAATGAACCAAGAGCTCGACAATGTCCGGGCATAATCCCGGGTATGCCAACTATTGGCTACGAAGGGCTAAAAGTGCCAAAAAGGTGTTTAAAAAGGTTTTTAGAAGCTTTAATAAGTTAAGGGGTTAAAAGTGTCAAACTTTGAAAGTGGCCAGGGCGGTCGCAGGCCGCGAGAGACCAGGCCTGGGTCTCTCGGGGGGCGCGAGAAGCCCTCTGCTGCAGAAAATTTGTTTGGTCTCCAAGCAAAACTCCAAAACCATTAATTCGAAACCATGGCTTCTCTAAACTGCTATGCCATGTTTTGGGACACTTGTAAGCTTCTTCTTACACCCCTAAACACCTGGATTCACCTCCTTTTAGTTCTCCAACTATAAATAGGTGATCAAGTTCACCATTTGAACTTGCACCTTTCTAAATCATAAGTCTTCTCCCTCCTCTGGAAGTTCCTAGCTGAAAGGAGCATCCAACTTAGTTCTCTTGTATTGTAGGAACCTCTTGTAAGTGTTCCTTGCTCTTGCTTTTTCGTTTATAGGCTTTTATAGCCAAAAGTCAAGCGTTTTACGGAAAACGCTTTGACTTTCGATTAAGACCATTGTGGTCCAGCCATTGTTCGAAATGAACATGGCTAAGTGATCATACTAAGGTAGGTGTTAGTCCCCATAAAGGGTACCTCCCGAAGATCACGTTTGCTAGACCAATTGACGGGTCAAAGTTATAATATTAAAAAGTCAAACAGACCATTTTTTGGAAAAATCATAAATTGATCTTATTCATGTTATGAAACCTGTTTTGACACTTAAACAAGTTGGTAATAATTATTAGAGCATGTAAAACATGTACGGCTCGTCAATTTCAGTTCTAGGGTCGGTTCGCAACCGAAAGTCGCGAAGTTTGACTTCTGCTTTGACTTTCGATTCTGACCCGATTTAGATTAGTTATCTACTAATCTAAAGTTGCATTATGATCATAATATAATGTAGCATAACCCTCTGAGGTTATATTACATGATCATAATCAGAATCCAAGTTTATGCGCAAGTTCCATAATTACGCCATCTTTGACCAAAAGGCCCTTTTTACATAAATCAAGGTTTTAATGATAATAAACTTGAAAATGAGTTTCCTACTGATGGAATATTATAAGTAGGATTATTTGGGATGTTAAACCAAGTTATAAACTGAGTTTTCAAGCAGGTCCTTAAACTATGTCGATAAATGACGATTTTAGCCCTTATGACTTATAAAATGGTTTTAATCAAATCTTTCCAAGGTAAATTATTTACCTACTGATATGTTATATTAAATAACATATCTAAAACATTAGTCTGACCTTAACGTGAGTTTTCGTAAAAATCACATAAAGACGTCATTTTACGACATAAGTGTTGTTTAAACGCATAGTATGGTTTTAAACCATATTAATGGACCAAGACTTGTTACCTACTGAATTTAAAACTTATTTTAAACATATTTACAGTAGGTACATGTTATAAACTCAGAATCCCAAATAATTTATAAACTATGTGTAAAATGACCAAAATGTCCCTTTGGTGCATAGTTTGGTCATAAAAGATAATTTACACATATAATTGATATTCTACTGATATTATATCATAAATAAAATATTTTTCCAGAATACTAATGATGGTAAACTTAAAATATATTCAAGTTTCTTTTATACGGTATGAAATTACCAAAAATGCCCTTATGAGGCATAGTTTCATTTTAAAACCATAACGGGCATATAAGTTAATATCCTACTGATATTTTAACTTATTTAAAGTATAATGGCATATAGAAATTGTCCATGACTTATCAGGTTACCCGATATCGCTAATATGCGCACGTTACGTATATGTAATATTTTACGGAAATTAACCGAAACAGGTTTAACCTTGTCATTTAAGTCTCAAAATCCAGAATGTTAATAGTTTACCCATATTAAACAAGTCAAGGTACTTGTTGGGATTAAATTACATTATATCCAATCATCGTTTAATCTAGCGTCATACGTTTTGATCAAGTACGCTAGTCGGTCTAAGTCTATGACTTAAATAAGACCGTTAGTATTTAATTGGCTAGTTTATGCCATAATCCAGACTAGAGACTTGCCGGTAAATACTATCTGCACTTAGTCCTTTTTGTGTACGGTGACTTATTTAAAATTTTAAGAAGACTAGCTCAGGTAAATACTCTCGACTTATTTTCCCTATACGGGCTTGGGTTACGGTAAATTATTACCGCTTGATCGGAAATGGGATTAATTGAACGCCGGTTCGGGATAGAAATCCGCATATTCTGTTTTAATCAGTTTTGTTTGATAATTTAAACATCGGGGGTTAACTGCCGTTTCCTGGATATCCTCGGCTCATTACAATCGAAATGGCCACGACCTTAGCGCGAGTGTAGGCATACACCCGATAGACGCTCAATTATGCATTCCCACAAGGTTGGGAGGAATTGACTCCTTCGTGAGTCCAAAGTGGTGTGTACGTTAATTGTGTCTCGGTTTTCGTGCCAAGCCCCGTATGTATGACAAACATGTAAATCTGTTAACAAGGTTGGACGGTCAATTAACCCAAGTTATAAAAAGAATTTTTGTGCTGATACGCACTTAAAACATTTTCGAAATGTTTTCAAAATGAGTCAGTTGGGTGTATTTACCAGCGAAAGCTGACGTATTTTCAAAAGACTAATCTGCAGGTACAATACGAAAATAGGCCGGAAGTGCTCGGTAGTGATAGAGGATCTTGCAAATCCTAAATCTGCCCAAAGTCTGTTTTGTATTCTTTCCATGTACAATTTACGATCCGCCTGTGGATCTTCTATTACAAGCTTGTATATTATTTTTTATTTTCGAACATTTGGTTTGTAATAGTAATTTTACTCCAAGACTTCCGTCATGCCGTGTTTAATTGACTATGATGATTATCAACTAACGTCACGATATCCCCAACTGGGCCCACCGGTGTATGGATTTCAGGTTGGAAATCCGGGGTGTGACTGGGTTGGTATCAGAGCCAACGTTTGAGAGAATTAAACACTAGCCTTTTGTGTTTAGTCTCAAACTTAAACGAGCACATTCCTTAGACTTCCGAGTCTAGGCATTGACCTAGGATTACTCATTTCATTATTAAGTTATTAGTATTGTTTTTAAATTGATTTCTAATAGGAAAATGCCGCCACGTGTACGAGGACAAAGTGGACGAGGAAAAGGTCCAATGAGAGGAGGACCGTCGGGACGCATTCCCCCTCAACCTCATAATACAGATGCTTACCAAGAATCAGGAGATTCGTCTCCTTGGCAACCAGCGAGACGTTCCGTCTCTAATATACATTCACCCTCACATTCCCAAAATTCTTACCACTCCTATCATTCACATCATTCTCACCATTCCCATTCTCATCACTCCTACCATGAGGAATTTAACCTTAACCATTATCTTAACACGCCTCCAGCCGATCAAATTCAGTTGGACCAGCCACACCCTATGGACGAGGACTCCGACCCGGAGATGCCACAGTCGGGATCAAATATGCATCCCATTGAAATTTCGAGCGATTCAAACTCTTATGCTGGATCGCCCTACCAAGGTCCTAATGAGTGGGACCAATACTGGAACCAATTCACTTTCCCCCACACTCCTTCTCACCACTCTCAACCACCTCCTGTTCAAGAAGATGTCCACATGGAACCGGTGGACCAACCGCAACAACCACCTGAACCACCAAGAAGGAAGCGTGGAGCACGTATGTCGGTGCGTGCAGGACAAAGGTCGGGATCGTTGCCACCTTTGCCAAACTCCTACCCCACGATTCGAGAGGACCCACAAATGGGTGGGCCCTCTAACACCTCACCTGTGATTGAACCAGCACCCACACCTACAGTTCAACACCACCAACGGGTTATTCTAACCAAATCCCCACATATCCAGACACGTCTGGATATGACCCTTTTAACCCATCTACACCGGTAGACTATCAAGCATGGTCGCAAGACCCCTACATGCAGGTGGTTATGCACAACGCACTTTACCCGTCTCCTTTTCCCACCTACTTATCTACCGACTGGGTATCCAACTTATGGGTACCAGTATCCGGTTAGGCCACATCCACAACCACAACCTCCGTCACCACTAGAGGCCATTAACGAGGCCTTAGAAAGGATGAAAGAAATGCAGCAACAGGCGGAGAAAACGGAGAAGAAAACGAATAAGTTCTTCAAGAAACTCTCCAAATTGGTCAAAGGAAAGAAGGACGAGTGAAGTCTCTTCTAAATATGTGTAGTCCCTGCGAGGACCTTGTTATTTCTTTAGTCCCTGCGTGGACATTTATATTTCTTTAAGTCCTTGCATGGACAAGTTTATTTCATTTTCCTAGTATTGTAATTTCTAATTTAAAATTTAATGAAGTACTTTGGAATTATATATATATATATATATATATATATATATATATATATATATATATATATATATGTTCATCCTCTTGATAAGCGAGCGTCTCGATTTTACTCGAAATTTATGCTCTGCTATATAATTCCGAAAAACCTTAATAGATTGATTATGCCAAGTGGCAAAGACCACACATTGGCCAAGAAGTGATAGTTAAGTACGAAGGGGTTTTCTATCAGGATAGTTAAAGGAAGTTATCCTTCTATCCAGGAGTAAAGGACTAGGTCCAAACCTCCAAGGTCGTTAAGGTCGAAGGTGACCGGGACCATTAATCAATTATTAAGGTACTCTTATGTAACATTAAGAAATGTTCATACTCTTGGTAGTGTGGTTGAGGAACCACACTAGCCGTCAGGTCAATGTGCCCAATTAATTGTCCAACGCGACAGGCCGATATGCCATGTATATCTAATATGATGTAGGCTAATGTGCCCAATTAATTGTCCAACGGGACAGGCTGATATGCCATCTACATCTGATATGATGTAGGCCAATGTGCCCAATTAATTGTCCAACGGGACAGGCTAATATGCCATATACATCTGATATGATGTAGTCCAATGTGCCCAATTAATTGTCCAATGCGACAGGCTGATATGCCATATATATATTATGACCAATATGACCGGCCAATGCGCCCAATTTATGTCCATTAGGAACAAGCCTATGAGCTATAAAATTGTCAATGACGACAATGACAGTTGTGACATTGCAATCCACTGTCCAATGATATATGGACTACGTCCAAATTGTAATTTGCCTACGATGGTCCTATTAAGACCTAGGCCAAATATAGATATGTTAAGCCTAAGAGTTGTGATGTTATTCACACTAGTATAGGCAACGGATTGTCATATCCAATATCGAAAGCCGATATGGTTAACGCGCCATGGCTAAATGAAGTTTTATTGGTATATAGAAACCAAGACTTAAAGATGGCTAACCCAAACGAAGCACAAAGTAGTCACAGGAACGCTGAATCTAATAAAGCTGAAAATAAAAATATAGATGATGAAAATTTTCAAGTCGCATTGATGCGGCTGTGGAAAGGGCCATGAGTAAGGCCATAGAAAAGCTAAGAGAGTTGAGTGCCACTCGCTCTAGACCTCTATCTATTCCACCATCTTCAGCTCATAGGGAAAGCTCTGTTCACTCTTCAAATGCGAAGAATGAACCAAAGAAAATAGATCTTACTGAAAAGTCTCGTTCTGTTAAGGACGGATGTACTTATAAGTATTTTATCTCATGCAAGCCCCGAGACTTTAACGGGGAGAAAGGAGCGGTAGAAGCCCCAAAGTAGCTAGATGAGATGGAAACGATTGTAGATATCAGCAATTGTGCTGATAAGGATGTTGTCAAGTACGTATCACAATCCTTCAAGGGCGATGCCCTAATATGGTGGAAAGCCATGATTCAATCAACAGGTAAGGTACACCTGTACAACCTGGGATGGTCCAAGTTTGTTGATTTGGTAAAGGAAACTTATTGCCCAACCCATGAGGTGGAGAAGCTAGAGACAGACTTCTTGTCTCTATCAATGAAAAACCTAGACTGTCGGAAGTACGTCTCTGGTTTCAATTCCCTATCTAGGTTAGTTTCCTATTTAATTACCCCTGAATCTAAACGCATTACGTGTTTTACTAATGGGTTAGCGCCCGAAATAAAGGGCATGGTAAAGGCTGCACAGCCTAATACCTATAGGTCTACTATAGACCTATCTCTTTCTCTCACCCTTGATTTAGTGAGACAAAAGTCAATTAGGACTGAAACTGACGGAAAGAGGAAACGGGAGGATAATAACTCCCAAGGATTTAAGAAGAAAGAAAATTTCGGGTTCTAGAAGAACCAGCACGTGCCTAGTGACAAACCTCTATGCAAGAATTATAAATATAGGCACTAGGGACAGTGTAGTATAAATCCACAAACCAAACCCTGTGGTATCTGCAAGAGAAAAGGGCATAAGACCTTAGATTGCAAGGATCTCAAGGATGCAGTTTGCTATAACTACAACGAAAAAGGGCATATACCGTACAATTGCCCCAAGAAACCCAAAAGTAATGAGGCAAAGCCTGGAGAGGCCAAGAAGGGAAATGCTTGTGCCTTTCAGATGAATGCCAGGGAGGCCGTTAATGACAACAACGTCATAACAGGTACTTTCCCCATTAATGATATTTACGCTAGAGTTCTTTCGATTCAGGTGCGATAAATCATTTGTTGACCATAAGTTTAGTAAACTATTAAACTTGCCCATAAGAACTCTAGAAAAAATTTATGAGATAGAACTCGCCTATGGAACCTTAGAAATTGCTTCTTCCATTCTTGATGGATGCTCTATATCCATTAAGAATCATTCCATCGCTATCTCTCTTCTGCCAATGAAATTGGCGGCGTTCGATGTTGTCTTAGGCATGGACTGGTTATCTCATAACCAAGCCCGCATTGCCTGCGATAAAAAGCTCATCAAGATTAAGACCCCATCTGGTGAAATGATCACCATACCGGAGACTCACACTATGGATTGCCGGACAAGGTGTCATTATTTAAAGCATCCAAGTGTTTGAGAAAAGGATGTGTCATCTACATGGCACAAGTTACCATAAATGAACCTAAACCAAACATGGAAGACCTCCTAGTCATTTCAGAGTATCCCGATGTATTCCCAGAAGAATTACCAGGCCTACCTCCAACAGGCAAGTGGAGTTCAGAATTGACATCATACCAGGATCAGCACCAGTGGCTAGAGCTCCATACAGGCTAGCACCAATGGAGATGAAGGAATTGAGGACGCAACTCGACGAACTTTTGGAGAAAGGCTTTATTCAACCTAGTTCCTCGCTTTGGGGAGCTCCTATTCTGTTTGTAAAGAAGAAAGTTCGATGCGAATGTGCATCGACTACCGGAGCTAAACAAGCTAACCATTAAGAATAGATATCCTCTGCCCAGGATCGATGATTTATTCGACCAACTTCAAGGGGCTAGTTACTTCTCTAAGATTGATATGAGATCTGGATATGACCAGCTGAAGGTGAAAAGTGAAGATGTTCCTAAGACAGCCTTCAGGACCCGCTATGGTCATTTTGAATTATTAGTGATGCCTTTTGGACTCACAAATGCCCCAGCAGCATTCATGGATCTCATGAATTGAGTCTGCAAACCGTATTTGGATAAGTTTGTTCGTCGACGACATACTTATCAATTCTCGTAATCAAAATGATCACGGGAAACATCTTCGGTGGATCCTAGAATTATTAAGGCAGGAGAAACTTTATGCAAAGATCTCTAAATGCGAATTTTGGCTTAGAGAAGTCCAATTTCTTGGACACATGGTAAGTGAGCGTGGTATCCAAGTGGATCCCGCCAAAATTGAGGCCATAATGAATTGGGAAGTGCCCAAGACCCCAACGGAGGTTCGTAGTTTCTTAGGATCGGCTGGTTACTATAGGAGGTTCATTGAGAACTTTTCAAGAATAGCCACTCCTTTAACTTCCATGACTCGTAAGAATATTAAGTATAATTAGGGTCCAAAGCAACAAGAATCTTTTGAGATTCTTAAACACAAGTTGAGCAACGCTCCTGTGTTATCTCTACCTGAGGGTATTGAGAATTTTGTTTTTATTGTGATGCATCACACACCGGTATGAGCTGTGTGCTAATGCAAAATGGAAAGGTAATTGCCTATGCCTCGCGACAATTAAAAGTGCATGAAAAGAATTACACCACCCACGATTTGGAATTGGGTACCATTGTATTTGCACTAAAGCTGTGGAGACATTACTTGTATAGCACAAAGTGTGTTATATACACCGATCATAAGAGTCTCCAACACCTGTTCAATCAGAAAGAGTTGAACATGCGACAACGCCGTTGGATGGAAACTCTTAATGATTATGATTGTGAGATTCGCTACCATCCAGGCAAGGCAAATGTAGTTGCCGATGCCTTAAGTCGCAAGGAAAAGGTTAAACCTATTAGGATTAACGCCAAGAGCATTGAGCTCAGAAATAGCTTGAGTGAAAAGCTATTAGATGCGCAGAAGCAAGCCTTATTAGAGGCTAATATCCCTAATGAGGGATTAGGCGGAACTGTTGATCAGTTAGCGCCTGGAAAAGGATGGAATCCTAAGATTTGATGATAGAATTTGGGTTCCGATCTTTGGAGGACTTAGAGATCTAATCCTCCAAGAAGTGCACAATTCAAGATACTCGGTTCACCCGGGAGGTGACAAGATGTATCAAGACTTGAAGAAGAATTATTGGTAGATGAGTTTGAAGAAATCCATAGCCACTTATGTAGGCTAAGTGTCTGACGTGTTCGCAAGTTAAGGCTGAACATAAAAAACCGTCAGGACTACTACAACAATTAGAAATTCCCACTTGGAAATGGGAAATGGTAACTATGGATTTTATTACCAAGTTACCTAAGACCAAAAGTGGTAATGACACTACTTGGGTCATAGTGGATAGGCTGACCAAGTCAGCACACTTCTTGCCAATAAAAGAAACGTATAATTCAGATAAATTGGCTAAGTTATATGTGGACAAGATTGTGTCCCTACATGGTGTGCCAGTATCTATTGTATCCGATAGAGATACTAGATACACATCTCACTTTTGGAAAAGTTTCCAACAATCGTTAGGCACACGATTAAATTTTAGTACGGCTTACCATCCGCAGACTGATGGTCAAAGTGAGTGTACTATCCAGACACTGGAAGACATGCTTAGGGCATGTGTGATTGATTTAGGTGGAAGTTGGGATGACCACTTACCCTTAATAGAATTCTCCAACAATAACAGTTATCATACTAGCATCAAGGCTGCTCCTTTTGAGGCCTTGTATGGGAGAAAATGTAGAACGTCCGTATGTTGGGCAGAAGTTGGGGAGGCCCAACTATCAGGACCTGAGATTGTCCTGGAGACCACGGAAAAGATTATGCAAATCCGTGATCGTCTCAAAGCTGCCAGGGACAGGCAGTTCCAAGTAGGGGACAAAGTCATGCTGAAAATATCACCCTGGAAAGGTGTGATGCGTTTTGGAAAGAAGGGCACGTTAAGCCCAAGATATATAGGACCCTTCGAGATAATCCAATGTGTCGGCACTGTAGCTTATAAGCTCAGGTTGCCAAAGGAGCTTAGTGGAATTCATGATGTATCCACATATCTAATCTTAAGAAATGTCTAGCTGATGAATCGCTAGCAATATCGCACAAGGATGTGCAAATTGATGAAAACCTGAGGTTCATTGAGAAACCAATTTCGATCGAGGATCGAGAGCTTAAGAAGCTCCGAAGAAAAATGATACCTATAGTAAAGGTTAAATGGGACGGTTTCAGAGGTCCAGAGTATACATGGGAGGTTGAGTCCACTATGCGACAAAAGTACCCCATCTTTTTTAATGAAATCTCGAGGTCGAGATTTCTTTTAAGGGGGGGAGGATGTAACACCCTGTAAAATCATGTCCAATAGTATAGTGACACGTGTTGTATTTTAAATAGTCTATTAAAGACCAATAAGGACTAAGGGCGTCAACATGCTCAAAACGAGCCTCTGAGTGACGGTCCGATGTCAACATGCAGAAATAACAGCCTCTGAGTGACTAATATGTCAAATGCTTAAATCATTAGCCTCTGAGTGACTGATACGTCAACATGCTTGAAATTTGTCCTCTGAGTGACTAATATGTCAATATGCCCAGCCTCTGAGTGACATTGGAATCAACATGCTTATAATAAGCCTCTGAGTGATCCTTTGTGAAGTCCTAACTCTCATACGTGCCATTTGTTGGACGAGAGAGTTCAATTTTGTAAATATATTAAAGTTGGATAATGGAGGGACTAAAAGTGTCAAGAAGTTAATTTATACCTCTGAGTGACCTTTTAATGAACCAAGAGCTCGACAATGTCCGGGCATAATCCCGGGTATGCCAACTATTGGCTACGAAGGGCTAAAAGTGCCAAAAAGGTGTTTAAAAAAGGTTTTTAGAAGCTTTAATAAGTTAAGGGGTTAAAAGTGTCAAACTTTGAAAGTGGCCAGGGGCGGTCGCAGGCCGCGAGAGACCAGGCCTGGGTCTCTCGCGGGGCGCGAGAAGCCCTCTGCTGCAGAAAATTTGTTTGGTCTCCAAGCGAAACTCCAAAACCATTAATTCGAAACCATGGCTTCTCTAAACTGCTATGCCATGTTTTGGGACACCTGTAAGCTTCTTCTTACACCCCTAAACACCTGGATTCACCTCCTTTTAGTTTTCCAACTATAAATAGGTGATCAAGTTCACCATTTGAACTTGCACCTTTCCAAATCATAACTCTTCTCCCTCCTCTGGAAGTTCCTAGCTGAAAGGAGCATCCAACTTAGTTCTCTTGTATTGTAGGAACCTCTTGTAAGTGTTCCTTGCTCTTGCTTTTTCGTTTATAGGCTTTTATAGCCAAAAGTCAAGCGTTTTACGGAAAACGCTTTGACTTTCGATTAAGACCATTGTGGTCCAGCCATTGTTCGAAATGAACATGGCTAAGTGATCATACTAAGGTAGGTGTTAGTCCCCATAAAGGGTACCTCCCGAAGATCACGTTTGCTAGACCAATTGACGGGTCAAAGTTATAATATTAAAAAGTCAAACAGGCCATTTTTGGAAAAATCATAAATTGATCTTATATATGTTATGAAACCTGTTTTGACACTTAAACAAGTTGGTAATAATTATTAGAACATGTAAGAACATGTACGGCTCGTCAATTTCAGTTCTAGGGTCGGTTCGCAACCGAAAGTCGCGAAGTTTGACTTCTGCTTTGACTTTCGATTCTGACCCGATTTAGATTAGTTATCTACTAATCTAAAGTTGCATTATGATCATAATATAATGTAGCATAACCCTCTGAGATTATATTACATGATCATAATCAGAATCCAAGTTTATGCGCAAGTTCCATAATTACGCCATCTTTGACCAAAATGCCCTTTTTACATAAATCAAGGTTTTAATGATAATAAACTTGAAAATGAGTTTCCTACTGATGGAATATTATAAGTAGGATTATTTGGGATGTTAAACCAAGTTATAAACTGAGTTTTCAAGCAGGTCCTTAAACTATGTCGATAAATGACGATTTTAGCCCTTGTGACTTATAAAATGGTTTTAATCAAATCTTTCCAAGGTAAATTATTTACCTACTGATATGTTATATTAAATAACATATCTAAAACATTAGTCTGACCTTAACATGAGTTTTCGTAAAAATCACATAAAGACGTCATTTTACGACATAAGTGTCGTTTAAACGCATTATGGTTTTAAACCATATTAATGGACCAAGACTTGTTACCTACTGATTTTAAAACTTATTTTAAACATATTTACAGTAGGTACATGTTATAAACTCAGAATCCCAAATAATTTATAAACTATGTGTAAAATGACCAAAATGCCCCTTTGGTGCATAGTTTGGTCATAAAAGATAATTTACACATATAATTGACATTCTACTGATATTATATCATAAATAAAATTTTTTCCAGAATACTTATGATGGTAAACTTAAAATATATTCAAGTTTCTTTTATACGGTATGAAATTACCAAAAATGCCCTTATGAGGCATAGTTTCATTTTAAAACCATAACGGGCATATAAGTTAATATCCTACTGATATTTTAACTTATTTAAAGTATAATGGCATATAGAAATTGTCCATGACTTATCCGGTTACCCGATATCGCTAATATGCGCACGGTTACGTATATGTAATATTTTACGGAAATTAACCGAAACAGGTTTAACCTTGTCATTTAAGTCTCAAAATCCAGAATGTTAATAGTTTACCCATATTAAACAAGTCAAGGTACTTGTTGGGATTAAATTACATTATATCCAATCATCGTTTAATCTAGCTTCATACGTTTTGATCAAGTACGCTAGTCGGTCTAAGTCTATGACTTAAATAAGACCGTTAGTATTTAATTGGCTAGTTTATGCCATAATCCAGACTAGAGACTTGCCGGTAAATGCTATCTGCACTTAGTCCTTTTTGTGTACGGCTGACTTATTTAAAATTTTAAGAAGACTAGCTCAGGTAAATACTCTCGACTTATTTTCCCTATACGGGCTTGGGTTACGGTAAATTATTACCGCTTGGTCGGAAATGGGATTAATTGAACGCCGGTTCGGGATAGAAATCCGCATATTCTGTTTTAATCAGTTTTGTTTGATAATTTAAACATCGGGGGTTAACTGCCGTGTCCTGGATATCCTCGGTTCATTACAATCGAAATGGCCACGACCTTAGCGCGAGTGTAGGCATACACCCGATAGACGCTCAATTATGCATTCCCACAAGGTTGGGAGGAATTGACTCCTTCGTGAGTCCAAAGTGGTGTGTACGTTAATTGTGTCTCGGTTTTCGTGCCAAGCCCCGTATGTATGACAAACATGTAAATCTGTTAACAAGGTTGGACGGTCAATTAACCCAAGTTATAAAAAGAATTTTTGTGCTGATACGCACTTAAAACATTTTCGAAATGCTTTCAAAATGAGTCAGTTGGGTGTATTTACCAGCGAAAGCTGACGTATTTTCAAAATACTAATATACAGGTACAATACGAAAATAGGCCGGAAGTGCTCGGTAGTGATAGAGGATCTTGCAAATCCTAAATCTGCCCAAAGTCTGTTTTGTATTCTTTCCATGTACAATTTACGATCCGCCTGTGGATCTTCTATTACAAGCTTGTATGTTATTTTGTATTTTCGAACATTTGGTTTGTAATAGTAATTTTACTCCAGGACTTCCGCTGCGCCGTGTTTAATTGACTATGATGATTATGAACTGACGTCACGATACTCCCCACCCGGGCTCACCGGTGTATGGATTTTAGGTTAGAAATCTGGGTGTGACAAGTAAAAATTCTGTTTGTTGAAATTTTTAGTTACAAGTAATCAACGATTAAAACCAGGACTTGAAAATTAAAACTAAAAATTATGAAGTATGGTTGATAATTGTTTAAGACTTTAAATGTTTAGTTTTGTTTAAAATGGTCTTGTTGTTTTATACTTGATAGGAAGTTAAGAACCATTAGTAGGGAAGTTATGGCGCGATTTCTCAAGAGTAAAGAGGTTTAAAAAATCTTTCAACCCAACCCGATTATTTAAATTTTATGAATATATAAAATGTAGTTTGATGTTCTTTTTTTTTTACATGACCCGACCCAATCCCACCCGCTATGAACCGTTTTTTTTTCGTATAGCTAGGGGTCTAAAATCTTTTAAAATATTCCGCACCTCTATGAAAAAATTCTTTAGTCTGCCACTATAGAAACCATAATTTCAATTAGATTTAACAAGGAACAAGGGGATAGTCAGCCTGAATCGAGATACACTATTCTCCTATTACAAGGTTTAAAACCTTAATTCTGATAATAAAACAACAAGACAAACAAATGCAGAAAACAAATCCTTAAAAACTAAAAGTTAGTGGGATTTGAATTTGTTTATGGTTCAAACTATTGGCACACTCAAGGTGACTATTTGCACACTTTAGGGTTTATATACGCGACGTATAGGCAGGGTTGCATAAAAATCAGTGTCTGACTTGTGTCAGTTCTGTTCTGGCTACTCCTATACGTCGCGTATAGGCCTATATGCAACGTATAAAAAGGTTTTTTGTTTTTTTAAACCACATTTATATACGCTGCGTATAGGCCTATACGCAGCGTATATAAAGGGTCAAAAAGACGATCTTACCACTGGTTTGGGCTGTGTATAGCCCCCAATCCAGGGTAAATTTGTCTTTTTTACCATACGCCGCGTATAACCCTATATGTGGCGTATATATGGGGCAAGTTTGGTAAAAAAAAAGGCCATTTTACCCGTGGATTGGGGGTTATACGCAACCCAAACTAGGGGTAAAATTGTCTTTTTGACCCTTTATATACGCCGCTTATAGGCCTATACGCAGTGCATATAAAGGGGTTTTTTTAGGATACAAGTTTATACATTATTTATCGTTTTAGAAAAGTTCTATAAGAGGTACTTTAAGAAAACATTTTTAAGTATCGTATCGTATAGTATAAGTCTCGTATTGTATAGTATAAGTCTCGTATAGGCCTATGGATGTAGTATCGTATTGTATAATGTTATATAAGTCTCGTATAGGATTATAGGTATTGTATAGTATCATATCTTATCTTATCGAATAATTTAGTATAAGTATCGTATAGGTCCCTTATAGGTGTTGTATATGCCTATAGGCCTATAATGGTGTTGTATGGTATAGTATAGTATAGTATAGTATAGTATAGTATAGTATAGTAAGTATAGTATAGTATAGTATAGTATATATATAGTATATATATAGTATCATATAGTATATAGTATAAGTCTCGTATAGGTTCCTATATGTGTGATACTGTATTGTGTAGTGTGGTATAGGTCCCGTATAGGTGTAGATATAGGTGTAGTATCGTATAGTATAGGTCCTGTATCGTGGGACCTATACTACATCCTTAGGCCTTTACGAGACCTATAAACCTATACGAGACAATACTATAATATATGCCTGTACATAACTTATACTACAATATACTATACGATACGATAGGATATAATATTATATTATACGTCCTATACCAGATCTATGCTACACTAGATAATACGATACTACATCCATAGGCTTATACGATAGTTTACTTAACAATGTTTTTTACTACATTACACAATACGATAGGATGCAATATTATATTACACGTACAGTCCTATACGAGATTTATACTACATTATGCGATACGATACTATATCCATAGGTCTATACGAGACCTATATTATACTATACGATAGAATACTTAACAATGTTTTTATTTATTTATTTTTAAAAATTAATTTTTATAAAAGTTTGCTAAAACGATAAATAATGTATAACAATGTTTCTTAAAAAAACCCACCATTTATATACGCTACGTATAGGCCTATACGCGGCGTATATAAATGGACAAATTCCCACATCATATTAGATATTCTCTTGGAAATTGAAAAAGATAAACCCTTGTTTATATATATATATATATATATATATATATATATATATATATATATATATATATATATATACTTATAATGATACCGGTATTTTGAATTCAATAACCAAAAAGATGCAAAAGCTACAAATTTTGAACTAATATGATAGAAATCATGATATTACGAAACAAATTTTAAGTTACCTCAACCCTAATAGTTTTACCGAATGACATATTTTTGTAATAAATCAGTTACATTATCACCTTACCTTTTCTCATAGAGTGCCATACAAAGTACGTATAGTGTCACCCAATATTTTCATACCTGTTAGGGTGGTGGCGATGATAAGACCGGAGGAGTCACCTGTGGCGGCGGTGGTGCCGGGATGACCAGAGTACTCCCGTTAAAAAACCGTTGAACGTCGTAACTATATCTACACATGGGTTTAAAAACCGTCCCTCCAATTTTCCCTCTAGACCCACTAGTCACATAGTCAATATACGCACTCTCCACACAATCAGTACATTGCATCTCCGACAAATCCGGTGTACACTGCACTAGCCCAAAAATATTCCCGAAATCTGACTCCGTCGAGTTCCCTGTTGCAAACTTCAGCAATGCATCACCAGCAGCTGCATCCACTTTCAGCTTGTTCATCAACACGTCCAGAGCCTCGTCGAACCGCTCCCTGTCCCATGCGGTTTGTGTGTTAACCACAATCCCAGAACCCTCCATTTGCATGTTCCCAATTACTTCAACATTGGAGTATTTTAAGAAACACCTGCCGTAGTATCCTACTGCTTCCTTTTGGTTTGGACAGACTTGTGGCAACTTTACGATGGAGTCATTTAGGCACGCGAGGCATAAATCTGGGTCCATATCGCCTTGACAAAGTGCGGCGGAGTGGACTTGGTTGACGCCTTGGCCGGTGGAGAGGTTGAAGAAGCCGAAGCCGGAGTTGGTGGTGTGGAGGGTGGAGAGTGTGGTGCTGAGATTTGTTTGATACGTGCTGTTTGTGGTGTAGTTACCACTGTCTCCGCAGACTTGGTATCTGAAATCCACCGGCTCAGCCGAGGCGAAAGTGTTGGTTAAATATATAAGAATAAGGAAGGAGAGTTTGAGTTTTCCGGAGGGGGTGAACATGTTTTGTTGTGGTGGAGGATGGAGCTAGAGGTGATGATGAACTTAAGATTTAATAATTTCATCCGTCAATTTGTAGATGTTGATATTGCCTAAGGTCGAAAATTAAAGCCATGCACTCTGGCGTATAAGACCCGGTAAAACTAGTGGTTGGCATTTTTCAAATGATAAAGCATCAATTATGCAATGATTGAGTATATCTTTGTCGTCCCGTGTGTTCATGTTGGATTTGGATACCATGATGATTGATGCCCCTAAATCTAATTTTGTTGTTAAGGTTGTTATGCATGTATGCTTAGTACTATAATTCTTGTTTTTAGTGATAATTAAGATATCTTTATGTGATACTAATGATAAATATTAATGATCATATGCTTATTTTCTACGTTCTAATGAATATTCAACTGAAAAGACATAAATGAGGACGGCTGATGCACATTCCATTCCAATTGTGAATTGATTGTGCTATGTTAAGAAAAGTAAACAAGCAAGACTATTACTACATGTTGATGAAGAGTAAGAGTGACCGTGTTGTTTCTGGGGAAAAATCATTCTGTCAAACTTTGTTTGGACATATATATTTTGGACATTCAACACACGTTAAATTGAAAGATAAGTTATACGTGTTAAATTTGAGTTTTGATAACCGGAAAACAAATACAATTTAAGCTTATATTCAAAACAAATATGAACTAGTGTATTTTAATGTCATCATGACCTAAGTTTTTTATTTTCTTTTTATTCTAAATAAAAACATTATTATTTGTGTAAAAAAGAATTAAAATGTCTCAAATGCTAGATTTTGGTTGATATGTAAAAAAATTGTGTGTTTTTTAGATTTTTTTTGTGGTTTTTAGGGGGTTAGCTTTATGATTTAGTTTTTAGCATTTAGTTTGGGTGGGGTTGTTCAGGTTTATGGGTGGGTGGGTTAGGGTTTTTTTAGGTTTTTAGGGGGGAGGTTAGGTTTTTTGATGAGATATAGTTTTTTAGGGGGTGGGTGTTTAGGTTTTGGATGGTGGTGTAGTGCCTTATCATCCAAAACACAACACAAAACCAACAAATATAGCGTTTTAGTAATATTCACTTTGTTATTTGTGGATTTTGAGTGTGTTTTATGGTTGTTATTATGGTATTTTATGACCTTTTACACTTTGGAGAAAAAATAGACTTTGTAGCAAACTCTTACCCTATAATATATATATATATATATATATATAATATTAATAAAATCAAATACTCTATCCAACCATAAGCCACCTTGAACGAATCTCATGCGGGTACCTGTGCTAGCTTCAACAACCAGCTTGCCTTACCCTTGGAGTGATGGCGGAATGCTGGGATAACTAAATACCAGTGGTGGATCCAGAAACTTTTTTCAGTGGGTTCTTTTTTATAGATTTTCACTAACTTTTTTCAAATCATACAAGGTTCTCACTATTTTTCCTATTTTTTTCCAATCCGAGTAAGTTCATGTGAACCCACAAAACAGGGCTGGATCCGCCACTACTAAATACCCTAGATTCTTCTATCCGCTAGTGCCCAGTCCCCGTGTTCCTGAATGACCACTCCCCTGCTAAACCTGCCTACTAATTTAGTTACATCAACAGTTCATCACTTTACTTTTCTATGCGTACACTACATTTAGCCTCAACCAATATTTATACACCTAATAGGGGTGGTGGCGTTGACAAGGCTGGTGGAGTCGCCTGCATGATTGGCAGAGGCGGCGGTGCGGAGATCACCAGAATAAACCGTTGAACGTCGTAACTATATCTACACATGGGTTTAAAAACCGTCCCTCCAATTTTTCCTCTAGACCCACTAGTCACATAGTCAATATACGCACTCTCCACACATTATTATGCAAACGGTAATACTAGTGGTTGGCATTTTTTCCAAACGGTAAAGCATCAATTATTATGCAATGATTGTGCAAAATTAAGTTTACCTTTGTCGTCCCGTGTGTTCATGTTATTGAATTGGATACCATGATGCCCCTAAATCTAATATTTGTTGCCGAGGTTGTTATGCATATATGCTTAGTGATATGCTTAATGTTTCCTACGTTCTGACCAATATTCAAAAGATAAGACATAAAAGAGGACGGCTGATGCACATTCCAATTGTGAATTGATTGTGCTTATGTTTAGACAAGTAAACAAGCAAGACCAATAAGGCCAGAAGTTGATATGTTAATGAAAAGTAAGAGTGATGGACGTTCATGGTATTATAGCCTAGTGGTGATCTTTAGGGTGTGATAAGGTTTAAGGACCATTAGTTATTGGTTTTGATTCCCACAAGGGATTTTCATAGATTTATTGGATTTCCTCCTAAATTGTTGTATACTCATTATTGCCTAGTGAAGATGGATATGATCGGGTGGTTCCTGTGGTGGCACGATGATACTCCAATGGTCTATCAGTGATTCAAATTTGTCGTTAAAAAAATAGTGATGGATGCTTTGTTAGCCCCGGGACCAACCGCGTTATATCTGGTCAATCAATCTGTCGACCTTTGATTTGACATGCATACTCTTTGACATTCAACACACGTTAAATTTAAAGATATTATATGTGTTAAAATTGAGTATTTTTAAATGAATAAAATTTAAAGCTTATATTCAAAAAAAGTATAAAGTTCTATAATATAATTAAGCTTGAATAAAAAAAAGTATAAAGTTCTATAATATAATTTAGAGTAACACGATAATCGGTGGAAAAACACGGTAATCATTTATAGAGCTGCTATAGGAAATTTAGATTTATATCTTGTTTTTATCGTATGATTGTAATTAGAGCTGCTCGATAATTGATGATTCCTGTAGTGCAGTTGAAATTTGTGAAACCTTATAGGAAATTTGTTGAACAGTTGGGGTTTTATCAGCAAGGAGTTAGATCCCAAAAATAGAGTACACCACAATAACAGTTATACATATTATGTCAAATTTACACCAAGTGTGCTTGACTGCAAATGCAAATGACAATTTAACTAAAGAGCAAAAAATTGTTGAGTAATTTCTGCGAGAAAAACTAAAAAGTATACTGTCTTTTATATGTAAAAAATTGTTAAATGACTTTTACATGAAGAAAAATAAATATAGTATTTTTTATGTGTAAAAAATTGTTGAATGACTTTTGTTAGAAAAACAAAAAATTATACTATTTTTTAATATATTTTTATTATGTAATATATTATTGTTTTTATATCAAGTAAAGATTAATACATTAAACACTGTAGCATTTTGAATAGACGTGAACAAATCTAAATAATGATTGACTGCTTTTGTCATTCTGTAAATTGATTTAATAGCATTCATGTCTTATTTTGTATTTTATACGAGTGGGTTCTGTATATTATAAAAAGTGGTTGTTAGTAAACGAGAAGAAAATGTTACTGTTCATCTATATATTTTGGGGACACTTTTCACCGCTATTAATTTTTTAATATTTTTTGAAAATGGTTGTGTGTGTAGAAAGAAAAAGTATAAAAAGTATTATTTAATTAATGAAAGAGAAGAAAAGTGTAGTGATTTTTAACGCTTATAGAATTAGAGATGAAGAAAGGGATGTAAGAGCATTCACATCCATTCCATCATATTTTCACCCTATATTACACTAAAAAAACACTACATTTTCTCTCTTTTTGTCAATTAAATAACATTTTTTATACCTTTATTACTATCGTTTCTCTCTCATCTACTCACAATCACTTTTAAAATATACTAAAAAATTATAAAAGTGAACAGTGTCCACTCAAATATACAGATGAACAGTAACATTTTCTTTCTGTTTCACTCATAACCACCTTTTATACTCTTTATATTATAAAAGTTCACTCACACAATCTAATGCCATGAATGTGAATGTTATAAATGCTCTAACATAGACAACCTCAAATTTCCACCAATTTAGCCTTTTGCATGCAACGCTCAACACATCATAACTAAGAATTTTATATTCATCTTTTAAATTTTATAAGTTTTACATTTCTACAATTGTATATATAAAAATATTCTTATAGCATATGTAACTAGGGCTATAAACGAGCCGAGCTCGATCTAGCTCGAGCTTGGCTCGAACTCAATTCGAGCTAGCTCGGCTCGATCTTGAATTTCAAATCAAGCTGAGATCTGAGGCTTGAGCTCGGCTCGATTAAATTTGAGCTAGCTAGGTTCGGCTCGGCTCGATCTAGCTCGAATTAACAAAGAACCACAAGATTTTCTATTTAAAAAGCCCTCAAAAATGAATATATTCATAGACTAAGTGCCATAGTTGCAATTTAATTTAACCAAATGGCTAAATATGCAAGTACAAATAGTTAGCTCACTTTGTATATTGTTTTTACCTTCTTTTATAGGGAGATACTCCCTTAGTTTTTGTCTTCTGAGCGATGTGGGACAAAAAAAATAATGATGTAAACCTTATCGAGCCGACTCACGAGCTCATGAGCCGAGCCAGGCCAAGCTCGAACTCGGCTCGTTTACAACCGAGCCAATTTCGAACCGAACTTTTTTTCAAGCTAGCTGGGAGCAGCGAGTTTTTTGAACACCCCTATATGTAACATTGTTTAAACATGCTGATTTTTATATAGTTGGAGCATTCACAATCAAATCTCTAACTTCATCTCTATAATTATACTAAAAAATACAACCTTTTTCTTTCTCATTTTCAATTAAATAATATTTTTTTATATTTTTTTCATTACCTTTTCTATCTGCTCCACTCACAATCACTTTTTAAAAAATATTAAAAAATTATAGAGGTTAACAGTAATTTCTTCGAATTTACTAATAAATAGTATCTTTTTCTATTTTTAAAATAATTCTTAAAGATTTAAAGATTACACTCACATTAAGGCTTCATTGTAAATGCTCTTACAGAATTATCTTACCTGCAAATAACAATATAAATAGTAACTTTTTTATTCTTGTAAGTTGATTTAGATTTAATAGGGCTTATAAAAGGCATTGATAAAAAATTTGACATATAAAACTCGTTGATGAAGTTTGACATAAGGGAACTATGCCTTTATTTATGCTTTGACACTTTTATAAAACAAGCACAAGTTTTCAAATTACATAAAGTTTTACTAAAATGTTGTGTATATTTCTAAACTAACATTTTTAATTGTGGAACGGTTCTTATTCACCATTTATGGTTACTATATTATTTTTATATTAAGACTTTATTTTTGTTTTATTATAAATATTGGTTAATGTTACCACTTTTTTGGTTTTCTTTATCCTTTGTCATAGTGTGTAATACCGATCAAACTCTCACAGTACCCTTGCTGCAACGTCGTTTAGTTAAAGCATGTATGGTCTACATCAACCCTTCAATATACCATATAACAATTTAAATTCGCCTTTATTATTCAACCTACTATGGTTAAAACTAATTTTTAACTCTAGACATGTTTACTTAACCATATTGTTTGCTTATTTTTACTGTCGTTTAAATTAAAGCATAAATAGTGTAATATTAATCCATCAATATACCGATACAAAATATATCCTCGCTAGCAACCTCTTATGACCCAACCACAAAGTGAGGCTCAAATACTAGTTTATATAAATGATGTGTATAGGCTTGCGAGCCTTTTCGAGTTTAGGCTTTTATAAGTGTCAAGTAAGATTTAATTCCCATAAAATGTAATGCTTTAAACCAATGTCAAGTAATTGAGTAAAAGATGAAAAGTTAGTTCAAGAAATGTGAATGCAAATGGTTAGTAATTGTTTTCAAAGCGTATAAATACTCGAGGTGGACCAAAATGTGAAGGAAAGGTTAATCAATAATGAAGGGAATTAAGAGGTTTTACCGTGATTAAAACGATGTATAGTCGATGTTTTAAAATCTGGTTTTTATACCGTACCAGATTTGGCTCAGAAACGGTTCAACCAGGTGTGTCAGACAGTTCAACCAGTACAACTGATCGATTTAAATCGGTTTTTAAAACATTGTGTATAGATTAGAGGTTAAGTAACCTTATATAAAGGAACGGGTTCTTGTTAGAACTCGTTTTTAATATAGGACATGCATTTTAAATATTGATAATGATCATTTATTCATTGTTATGGACAATTGTGTTAAGTTATTGCGGTATTGTAGCAAAAAAAACTCACAAATATGTGTGTAGTGACTAAGAAGTACATAGAGCTGAAAGGCAAAGGGTGTGCAAGTTGCACACGTGGTGTGCAATGGGACTCAAACAAGCATGGATGAATACTCTACTTGATCGTATACATAAGTAAATTCTAAAGGTGAAATCCATTTAATAGATACCCTTGGTTTTGATGATAGTTGGATAATAGAATAACTCATTGCTTAAGCTTAAGAAAGCAAACAAGTGGAATGGTGATTAGACTATTTGGGTAATATCCTAATTTAGAGTATGATTCGGTTTCGGGGACGAAACCTATTTAACAAGGGGAGATTTGTAACATCTCTTTTTTAACTAAGATTAAAATACATTTTTAATGTAAATATTTAGTCTCTAAAATAAGTTTATATTGGCAAGATAGTATTTTTCTTATAGAAAAGAAAATACTATGATATAGTTTTATGTATATATAAAAAATTGGATTTACTTGCAAGATGTTAAACATGATTAAAACCAATAGTTATGGTGATAAGGGAATAACATATTCTAAAAGGGGAGAAACAACATAAAAAGAAAAGGAAAGAAAAAAAACAAAGTGCCTAGGGGATTCATCCCTGTGCGACGCAAGCAGGAGGGAAAAGGGGAAGTAAGGTCAATATTCATTATCACGAAATTGGGAGGCTAAGGTCTCAATTCTACCATCCTTGCTCGATTTCTAGGGCTATGGTAAGTGATTTCTTTAGTTTTTCTTAATAAAACTCAAAAGTTAATCTTATTCATGCTTGTTGTTCAAACCCACGAAATTGGGAGTAATTGTGTGTGATTTTGGTGTTTAACAACCATAGTCGTTATGCTAGACTGATTGATTGTAACTTTTGAGTTATAAATTCATGTTGCGTGTTATGATTTGGGGTCAAATTTATGATTTGTTGACTAGGGTAGGGATGTATGAAAATCATGTGAGAAGTTGCTGACCAAATAAGTAGAATTTGACAACTCTAAAAACAATGGCGATTTTATTTAAAAACATGAAAACAGGTACTATTGGGTATTATAACGAAATTATACGTCTTTGATGATAAAATGGTGATTGGGGAGTTCGAATGGGCATAGTAATGGTGAATTTTAATCATGCCCACATTGTGTACGATAAAATGCCTAGACTAGATAAATAGTGAAAATTTGGAGATTCTATAATGTTTACTTGATTTAAAAAGATTTGTTGATAATCAGTTAGTGTTTAGCAAACATGAAGCCTCGATGAATCATAATGTGAATGTGATTAACATAAAGTACATATGTAAATATTATTTTTATTTAGTCACCTAAACGAGTCGAATGGATATGTGAGTTTAACTTAGTTTGGTTTACAACCAAAGGACTATGGCTTGTTGTTAAATGGGTATGTTGGATTGGTAAATTTGACCTGTAGTTATGATTGAGCATAAATGAGTGATAACGGGTCAAATGAGTGGTAATAAATCAATTACAAGTGTGGGGGTAAAAGAATGATTTAGAACACATGCTTGATGATGGGTGGATAAATACTTAGGTGTTATGAGATAAATACCCATGTTATATGTTCTAATGATTTGCAAGTTTGATTTATTGTCAAGATAGGTGAGGTAACGTTCGAATGGCAACGTGTCACACGAATGATAAATCAACAACACTCCTACGGGCGAAGGTGAGTACTCGAATGGAGTCGTGTTGATTTAAATAGTCTTATTGTTGACTTGAAGTTCTTTTTATAGTTAAGGTGGTTTAATACAAATTATTAAATATGGTTCAACTTAACAATAGTGTATTGGCGATGTTATAGGGGTTTAAACCTATCAAAAAAGAGTGCAAATTGTTAATGGGTCGAGATACCCAAGTGCTGAAAATTTAGCTTATTTCCAGATTTTTGCTAGTCTTTAAAAATTCATAGAAAATCATCCGAATGTCCATTCGGGGCGTATTTTATATCTACAGAAAGGTCTCAGAGTCACCGTTACTAAGAATTTTAGTTTGAAGTGAAATACTCATTGTAAAGAGAGGGAAAATACTAAATTACTACAGCTGCGTAAAGCTGAGTGAAAAAAAAATTATAGTACTTGCATAATCTTAAGGAATTTATAAGGAACCAACCGGATGTGATTATGTTGTTGTTTTAAAACCAAATGTAGTTATATATATTTACATGAGTTGAAGTGATTGATTCCTTGAATGTGGGATGCATATGCTAAATTAAAAAGTCATGGGTGTTGTAACCTGTATATACAAAAACATATGTTCATTTAGTAGTGCTTATGAATGAATGACACTTGTGTCAATAAAACTATATAAACTATTTGATTATGTTATGAATACATGTATGAATTATTAAGAGTATGTTATGTAATAATTATTGTTGATAATCGTATATGTTGTCTAATGAATTACAACATAATTATGTGGTGGTTTACCATTTTATTTATATTGACCGAAGCGCTTTGATAATGGTTTATTTATAAGTGTCCTTGGTATAGATTAGCAGGTATATACATTAGATATGGATAAAAAGGGTGCCCATATTAGAATGGAGAAAGTCACGAAATGCATGACTCGAGATATTGAATTGGTGGCTCGACATTGTTTCGTTGGGTGTTATGAGCATTGAATACTCTGTTATGTTTGATACAAAATCATATTATGAGTCCTTATTTAGCAAAAGCTATTTTTTTGTGTTTTCCATGTAGGTGATAAGTCATGAGAATCGACGGGGTGGCTTGAACCGGAATCATAAAATAAGAAAAGAGCTCATAAGTCGTTCACCAATAATCCGGTTCAAATCAATATATTAGTTATTATTATGCTTACCGTAGTTTCCCGGTCGACAATAATTATATGGTAATGTTATATGACAGATTTGGGTGGTAGAATGACGAAAGTGATCAAGTATTGGAAGCGAGTCAAGGATAGGAGGATTTAGTGATATTTTGTTTGCTAAGCATATGAGTTTCCTTAGTGGGCCAGATAATCTTAATTATTTGTATTTTGGAGTTTAAGTCCAACGTTTATTTTAGCGAAATGATAGTAAGTCAATGGTTATGTTTGTTTTATAAAAACTTTGGTTGTTAAGCAGGTTTTGTTTTCGTAAGATTGGTCGTTTTGCGAATGGGTCATGGCGAAATTTTTCTAACTACTTGTTTGAAAATGTTTTATTAATCCGGTTATGTTGATTCATATATTTTGGGAATATTATCATTTATTACGTAATGTCAGAAAAGAAAATCTAGGCCTATTTTCCGTAAAATGTTTTAATACTGGTTTTTAACGTTCTGGCGTTACACCTTTTCGAGTTTATTATATGTAATATATATTATTGAGTAAGAAAACCCGTACAAATAAAGTTATCGTACAAAACGTAGGAATGCGTGGAAAAGTAAAAAAAATTATGGTGACATTTTCGTAATTATTCTATCAGTAGAGTAATTAGTAAAATTACTATATAAGTTCATCAAACAACATACAATTCAAAATTACTCTACAAGCGTATCATAATTACTTTACCACTTCATCATTATCACACTACAATATCATTCAAAATTACTATTCAAGTGAATCAAACAACATAAATTTCAAAATTACTCTACAGGTGTATAATAATTACTCTATCAGTTTATCAAAATAACATAATAGACACAATTACTCTATAAGTTTATTAAAGAACATACAATTCAAAATTACTCTACAAGTGCATTATAATTACTCTAAAGTTTGTTATTAATACATTATTACAAGATATCATTCTAAATTACTTTACAAGTGCATCAAATAACATAAATTTTAAAATTACTCTACAAATGTATCAAACAACTAGTTATTCAAAATTATTTACAAGTGCATTATAATTTCTTTACTTTTAATAATTACCCTACTAATAGAATAGTTACGAAAATGTCACCGCTCTTTTTTTATTTTTCCACGTCATTTATACATTTTTTTTACTTTTGTACGATAACCGTATTTATATTTGATCTTTTGTTTATGTTTATTTCTATAGTATGTATATGTTTTTTTTTTTTTTGTGGTATATCGATGATACAGAAAAAAAAACATAGAAGAAAATTACTGGTTGTCATCTTCAACCCAGTTGTAAACTACGATTTTAAAAAAAGTTTGTTAAAAGTACACCAAACATGTAGCATATAAAGTATTAAATTAAGTTCACTTTACGTTTTCTTAACAATATAATCATACTTGTGATTTGTGAATACATTATATAACTTTGACATACTTGAGATTATTTGTTTAACTTAATCAATACGTGTTAAAATATTAGAATTTTATACTATAAGGAATGAAAACATAGACAGATATAGTTTAACATCATTTAATGCTTGTTTTTTTCTTACTAATGAAGTATTAGTATATAAAATTAAATTACTAATGATTACTAGAACTAAAAAAATAGTCACACATGATATATTTTTATCTTTTTTAAATGGGAGTGTTTACATACAAATAAATTCTAATCTACTCCTTGTTTAAGATTAAACCCAAAATTTCTTATTAAAAGACAAAAATCTCTACCAAATAAGATAGTCCCATATTAACCGCATGATATATTTGATAAATATAATTAGTATTTTTCAATTTTCATGACATGGCTGTTAATTACAACATTTATTTTAGTTGTTTATTTTTATCCAAAAAGACACGTGAAGAAATGGAGTATTATTTGAGCTATATATTTTTCTTAACATACCTTAATTTTATAACTAGTTATAATGATGTGTTATTATAACTACTCTAGTGAGATACACTTAAGACAAATAGTTTGTCAGTAAAATTTGTTAACAAACTTTCCAGAACATCTCTCCTTAGAAGTAATTGCCTACATCTTTTATATGAAAAGTATATTGCAATAAAACTTAATCTGAGTTTAGTCTCAAAAATGTCTAGATAAGTGGTGCAATCTGTCATGTTATTAGCTTGTAAGGTCTGGGGCGGACCTACCTTAGGTGAAGGGGTAGCCTCTGCTACCTCTTGGCGCTCCGGTTGTAGTGTAAATTTTGGAAAAATTTAACATTTTTGACGTTTTTTTTCGATTTCGTTACCCTTTTTTTATAAAACGTTACCCCTACGAATATTTTCTAGATCCGACACTCTTAAGGCGATATGGAAGGTGCGGAAGAAACTCATTTAAATCAAAAGAAAGTTGTCACTAATATTATCCAGGAGATCCAAGATGTTGGGATAGTCATGGATTAAAAATCATGTGATGAGCTTAAGTGGTTTTCTTTTGACTTTGTTCAGCTTTGGTGTTATTTGCCTGCTTTAATTCTCTCTATTTATTAATGTTTGTTTCTAATGTCTTGCTAGTTTGTTACGTTAGTAAAATACCGTCTGAAAAAAACATATGATAAAAAGTTAAAAACTCTTTGACCAAAATGATATTTTCATTTCTACACTAATAATAACGAACTTAAGACAAAAAAAAAATAATAAATGTCACCCATTTACTATTATTGTTATATTATTTTTGTTTGACCAGAATCAAATTATGTCATAAATGAATTAACTTACATAAAATCAATAAGCTATAACAAAATAAAAAAAAATTGAGTAAATTGCACAAAACGTCCTTTAAGTTTCACCAATCTTGCTGGTTTCAGCCTTAATCTTTAAAAGTTGCCAAAACCAGCCTTTAGGATTAAATTAGTTACGGGTTTCATCCTTTATCACTAACCCAGTTATTAAATCATGTTAAATGGCATCACATGCAAGCCATGTGAGGGTAAAACCGTCTATTTCATACTTAAAGGACGTTTTGTGCAATTTAACCAAATTTTTCCCTTCAGCTTCTTCCACTTCTTTCAAAACCGCTTTTAACCTCTCTTCAAACTCACCTCTATATTTAGCTCCAGCAATCAGTGCACCCATTTTACCTCTAAGCTTCTTCCCTTCTTTACCTCTAAGCTTTTCCACCTCACTTTTCACCCTGGATGCACTCACTCCAGCTTCTTTCAAAAGATCCCCAATTTGTGAATCTTCAAGAAGCCCTAAAATCAACTGATCAACCGCCAAATGAGTGTCGCCGCGCGATTTTTGCAGCAATTGAGCCCGACGAATCGTTTTGATTAAAGAAGTACTAGCTGGAACTTCATCAGGTGTAGGGGACTGTGAAGGTAGTTTTTTTAATGTTATATTGAAATCGAGAAGTGTGTCGACTTCCGTTAGGGTTTCAGGCGAAGGGTCGGCGTATGTTAGCAAAGTGGCGGAGGAGACGAGGATGAGGAGGATGAAGAGGATGAAAAATTTGGTTAAATTGCACAAAACAGGTCGGCGTATGCTGCAAATATGCCACTGCCGGTAATCTCCTTTAACTTGTACCCTGAAACAGGTTTCCTGCGATCACCAAAAGGAGTCCAAAGTTGCATCATATGAAAGAAACATATATAATAGAAAAGACTTCCACAAAACATTATTGCACATAACATTCGGTGACACCGGTTTGTCAAACAATCACTCCACGAATTACAACAAATTTAAAATAAGTTAACAGGGGAATTTCAAATGATAAATAACATAAAGAGAGGCCTTAACACCATTATCAATCACTTTGGTATCAACTGTGTGTAATATTTTACCAGAAAGGGTATACAATTATACAAGACTTGCACCTTATCTAGAAGAACAAAGAACAACCCGGTTTTGATCGGAGAACCTGGTGTGGGCAAGACCGCTGTTGTTGAAGGATTAGCTCACAGGATTCTACGAGGTGATGTCCCGAATAATTTAAGCGATGTGCGGGTTGTGGCATTGGATATGGGTATAGCACCAGCTGGAGCTAAATATAGGGGTGAGTTTGAAGAGAGGTTAAAAGCGGTTTTGAAAGAAGTGGAAGAAGCTGAAGGGAAAAATTTGGTTAAATTGCACAAAACGTCCTTTAAGTATGAAATAGACGGTTTTACCCTCACATGGCTTGCATGTGATGCCATTTAACATGATTTAATAACTGGGTTAGTGATAAAGGATGAAACCCGTAACTAATTTAATCCTAAAGGCTGGTTTTGACAACTTTTAAAGATTAAGGCTGAAACCAGCAAGATTGGTGAAACTTAAAGGACGTTTTGTGCAATTTACTCAAAAAAATTACACATTTATGAGTAGCTCCTAGATTTTTTTCTTCCTGTATTTCTTGGCCCACTTTCACCTCACCCTCTTCAACCTCCTTTTTGCTTCAGATTTTGTCTTTCGGTGGCTTTGCGTGCACTGCTCCTCCATCACTAATCTAACCACTGTTTCTTGTGGGTCTTTTGATCCTAATTGGGTTTAAGATTCAATCGTATTTGCTGTAAGTCTTTCAACACATTATATTTCCTTTAGATCACTACTTGATTTACTCAAACGCCTTGAACAAATCCCATGATTTGCATAATTAATAGCATTAGTATAATCTTTATGTCATGTTTATCTCAGATTGTGTTGAAATTTATCAACTTTTTTCTTATATGATGTTAAAGATTGGAACTTTATTTGGGATTAGTGTTTCTCTTGTAAAACCTAGTGATTGTATCACAAATCTTGGTTTAATTGCATAAAAAAAATCAGGCAATTGGAGTTTGCAATCTTGTGGTATGATAAATTGATGTGTTATTGATATATTGTGTTCATAATATTTGTGGTTTGTTGGGAATTTTAAGGAGATGGGTTAGCAGAAGCTAGAGAATTTTGAGATTTTAAGATCATCGCGAGGAATGTCGAGTTTAGATACGGAATTATCGAAGAAGTCGTCGATTATGGGTCTTAAACTATGGGTGGCGATCTGCTTATGTGCCGGTGTATTGATCTGTATGTTTCTGTGTCTTTTATCAATGTGGGACACATGGCAAAGGAAGTCAAGAAGAAGAAACCGATACCCACTTTCCCAAATACCAAATGTATCGAAAGATATCAGAGTTGATAGTGTCGGGGCCCCGAGCCCAGGCCCACATAATAATTTCGAACACCCAACAACAACCGGTAATAACGGACCCAGTGGTAATAATAAGAGTTCTGGAAAGTTGCTATTTCAACTTGGAGTGAGTAAATCTGGAGGTTCTGATAATGGAAGTCACGGCAGTTCAATGTACGAAAGGGGGAGGTCACAATCGGCCGAAGAAGGAACTTCAGGAAGTATCTGGAAGCAGTCTTCATTGTCTCATGGAGCAACAGCTTCTTCTTTTATCGGGTTACCAGAAACCTCACATTTAGGGTGGGGCCACTGGTTTACTCTGAGGGACCTTGAGCAAGCGACACGTAGATCTCCAATGAAAACGTGGTTGGTGAGGGTGGATATGGGGTGGTATATAAAGGCACATTAATTAATGGGACCGAGGTAGCAGTGAAGAAGCTGCTTAACAATTTGTGAGTTTAATGAATGCATAGGTTTGTTATTGTTAAGGTTTTATTATTGTTGATAATCTTATTGTGTCGTATTATGCGTAGGGGGCAAGCGGAGAAAGAATTTAGAGTTGAAGTGGAAGCTATAGGGCATGTTCGACACAAGAATCTTGTTCGGCTTCTAGGGTATTGCATTGAAGGAACCCAAAGGTGCATTTCTTTCTCTATTTAATACAATTAAGTTCTAGGATTCTTTTGATTTTCTTTTATTTTTGTTCTCTTAATTCTCTAGCTGCCTGGTCCTTTAGTCCATTATTTTTATGCTTTTTCATGTTTGTTAAAAATTGAAGTTTTTTTATTGATAGCTAATGCGTTACTTATAATCACAGAGAAACAATATTATTGCAATAATATTTCGTCTTTTAAATTAAAACAATTAGGAGGTTTATGCAATATAAATATAGTTGAAAATGTTAACATTTTAAATTACAACCAAAGTTGACCCATTTATAGGTAAACGAGTTTAAATTTTCACGGGGTGGGTTAACGTACAATAGCCCTTTAACGTGCGACGGTACGCAAGTAAATTACGCATGTTCATTTTTAAATTACGCATGTTATGATACATAATTACGCACGTTATTTGCATAACTACGCTTGGGTTGGATTAAACCCAAGTACGCATGTTATTTGCATAACTACGCATGGGTTAGATTAACCCTAATTAAACACGTTATTTGCATAATTACGCACGTTATTGTTCACTCCCACACCGTCGCACGTTAAGACCCTTTTGTATTTAAAACTTTCACAGATTACTACTGTCGACTTATAATGTATGTTTTCTTAAATTACATAGGATGCTTGTTTATGAATATGTGGACAACGGAAACCTGGAACAATGGCTTCATGGAGACACTCGAGAAAGTGGTGTGCTTACTTGGGAAGCACGCATGAAAGTCCTTCTTGGTATTGCAAAAGCGTAAGTAAATCTTTTTATCGAATTGCTTCAGATGTATATTTGTTACTTTTTTCATATATATTTTTCAGCTTGACCGATTAAAATGTGTGTGCAACATTAGCTTTTGGTCCATAAATGTATATTTGACTGTTGTTGTCTAAATGTAATTCGTTTTGAAAGGATATTTCCTTTACATTCTGAAACTTTTGGGTACTGATTTTGCAGGCTTGCTTACTTGCATGAAGCTATAGAACCAAAGCTTGTGCATCGAGACATAAAATCAAGCAATATTCTGATAGATCATGATTTCAACGACAAACTTTCTGACTTCGGATTGGCCAAGCTTTTGGATTCCGGAGAAAGTCACATAAATACCAGAGTTATGGGGACATTTGGGTGAGATTTCAACTTCTTGTAACATGATTTAAAAATATAGTTGTTAGAATATTGTATAAACTTTTTTATGCTGTAATGTGCACAGTTATGTGGCCCTGGAGTATGCAAATACTGGCATGTTAAACGAAAAGAGTGATATTTATAGTTTTGGTGTGTTCCTTCTGGAAGCAGTAACTGGAAGAGATCCAGTGGATTACAATCGTGTTGCTAATGAGGTAAAAATAACTAGCGTGATATTATTGCAACCCATTTGACCGGTTTACTTTTAAGATAGTCCTTTTATGTGCTGGTTTGATCAGTTAGAGATAAAACAGAACTGACTGGTTCGTTATTAAACGGGTCAAAACGTGAGCTCCATGTGAAGTAGTGCTACAATTTAGAATATTTTTAAACTTGTTGCAGGTGAATCTTGTTGAGTGGCTGAAAATGATGGTGGGAAATAGAAAAGCAGAGGAAGTTGTTGACCCAAGTCTTGACGCGAAACCCTCAACACATGCTCTAAAATGTGCACTTCTTGTGGCACTTAGATGTGTTGATCCTGACTCTGGGAAACGGCCCAAAATGAGTCAAGTCGTGAGAATTCTTGATTCAGATTTCCCATATCGTGAGGTAATACTCACCTTATCTTTTTTTTCCTTTTTTGTATTTAACATGCATTGGTTAGAGGTAGTAAAACGGTTCAGGTTTTTCGTAGTGTTGCACATGTGTAATGCAAATTTATTTTATTTTTTTTCAAAATTTTTTTTTTTTTGTATTTTAAAAATGCTAGATTTACAGCCAAAAAATGTTAAAAAAAGAAAGAAAGAAAAATATTTGGTGCGTAAGCTTTTTTTAGGAGTTTTTGAGTTCTCGCAATAAAAGGAGTTTTATCATTTTATGCATAAAAATTTCTGGACCCATAAATAAACAAATAGGTTGAATTTGTCAGCTCTAGTTTGGATGCTTTACTTTATCTACATACTTCTTTTGTAATTATTGTAGTGAATATGTATAAAGTCAAAGGTATTTCTTATCCCCTGATACAATAAAACAATTCTCATGCCTTTGCTATAAAGAATTCTAGGAAGATACATTTTTTAATTATATTTTCATGTATGCCATGCTATGGAACTTTTGTTTTGAAATATATTAATTATGGCAAAAAGTACTTTTATATAATGGATGCTTAAATGATATAAGTGCCATCTTGGTAACACAATGCTTAATTTGTAGAATTTTAAAACATGATAGGAAAACAGAAAATGTCTCCTATTTGCTATTCATTTCATGCGTGTAGAGATGTATTTTACTCTTTCTTGGGATTAAATCATAAAATAGCAATTAAATTTCAATATTGTTTTAATATATTACTCATACTTTTGTTGTGAAATTTTGGCACTTGTTTTGTACCTTTTGGTGATTGTTGAAAAATAAAAGAAAGTAAAAACAGATAACAAAAGCCAGAAAATAAAAGGAAAAGAAAAGTTAAAAAAGAGGTAAAAAATGAAAAAAAAAATTTACTAGTTAAAAATGGGTAAATTAAATTTTTTTTATGGTTTAGTAAAAAAAGGGTAAATTAGGCATTCTCTAACCTATTTTTAATATAATGGGTATATTTGAGATATTTTTAGCTGTTAGAAAGAGGATATATGTAATTTAAATTTTGGGTTGTAATCAGGGTTGAATAAGGGGATATATGTAATTTTTCAGTAATAAAATGGAAGTACAGCCTTAATATTTCGAGCTTCCATATAGATTTTTGTACATAATGCGGGTGATGGTATCTTAATATGTTACTTTGACGAGTTTAACGTGTTTAACGTGTTTTGACTTTGAAAAACAGGAACGAAGGAACAGGAGGAGCCGCACCGCCAGCATGGACAGTGACACCATGAGTGGTTCTGCTGACATAGAACGCCCTGCTGTCTAATCAGAAATCTGACCGGTTCGCTTGAGCAGAATTAACAAAACCGTTGATGGGTTGAAATCATTCTTGCTTGCTTACTAGCAAGAGTGAGTGGTGTATGGTGGTAAATCCAAAATCTTGAAAGATGTAAATCACATAACATGAGACAAGGTTTCATTTTTCTTTCCCCCCCCCCCCCCCCCCCCCCCCCCCCCCCCCCCTTTTTGTGTTAATAATAATCATGATCAATGAAGTTTTTGGTTCTGTTTTAGGTTGGATGGACAACCTTGACAGTCCTTTTTAACATACAAATTTTACTGTTTGTGTGACCCAATGTACACATCTTGCTGTTTGTGTGCTAACATAGAACATGTGTAACCTAAAGTTTGGAACCTAACTGAAACTATTGTTCCAAGATTTTTTGTCATATTTATAGGATAATCAAAAGCTGGTTTGACATGTTTTAAAGGCAAGTAAACCAATTCTTGGGGTTTAGACTATCTCCAACTCAAAACCTCAAAAACACCCACAAATACACTTTGTTTAGCTGATACATTAGATTTTCACTTATCCTTCAAAAGAACTTATTATCTTTCCAATCCTACAAATATCTTTACAAGTTGTTACGTTTAAATGTCATCACCACTTTTTACATTATTTTCAATAATAAAATTGTTTTTATATCAAATCGAATTATTAATAAAAAAATATTCAACTTTTTATAAACAAAAATACTTTGTTAGTAAAGTACTTTATAAAGAATATTGTAGAGACAAAAAATAAGAAGGGTGTAAGATATATAAATTATTGTTTTTAAATTACAAACATTACATATTTTTTAAATGTTTAAATTTAAAGTAAATGTGATGTACAAGTCATTAATGAACATAGTGTAAAAGTAACTATTGCACTCACATAATTATAAAACAATATATATATATATATATATATATATATATGGAGAGGTTAACGTACGTTTGGGCTTAACGTACATTGGGCTTTATCAACATGCGATTTTGGTTTCAAAAATCAACATGCGACTTTGTTGTTTTTAAACAACATGCGATTTCACATATACATACAACATGCGATTTTATGTTTTTAAAAATGCAGCGTGTGATTTAGCCAAATATACGCAATGTACGTTAAACCCAAATGTACGACATACTCTCTCTCTCTCTCTCTCTCTCTCTCTCCTATATATATATATATATATATATATATATATATAGGGTAAGGATCTAGAGTGAACAACATTATAAGAGTAAATCGTGTGAACTAATTTAGACCATTGATTTTCATTATCCTAAAATTTTGATTAGTGGCATGATTGTAATTATTGAGATTGTTTTTTTCTTTAAATTTAATTAAAAAGGGTAATTTTGTAATTACATAATGGGTCAGTTTTTTAAAACTGGAAACATGAAAAGTTGCCATATATTTCGCCAGTTACTTGCACCTCCAAAGTTGCCATATAAATCGCTAGTTACTTGCTCCTCCAACTTCGCGTATATTATTTAATACACATGTGTACTATATATTATAAACTGGAATTCTACAGCAAAGCTGCAACCTCGATTTATAATAATGTAGTAACTTTACTATGTTACACATGTGTACTGTATGGTATCAACTGGTGGTTTGCACCAAAGTTGAATACTCGCATGTAATAATGTAGAAACTTAAAATTATACACATGTGTACTGTATGATATCAACTGGAGGTTTACAGCAACGCTGCACCACTTATATAACGTCACACATCATCTTAACAGTATACACAGTTGTTAGTGTATACACATGTGTACAGTCTTGATAGTATCAGTTTATACAAGATACACAGATGTAGTTTATACACATGTGTACAGTCTCGCTAACCATCAATTTATACAAGATACACCACTGTTAGTTTATACACATGTGTACAGTCTCGCTAACTATCAGTTTATACTGTTAAGATGATGTGTGACGTTATATAAGTGGATGCAGCGTTGCTGCAAACCACCAGTTGATACCATACAGTACACATGTGTATAATTTTAAGTTTCAACATTATTACATGCGAGTATTCAACTTTGATGCAAACCACCAGTTGATACATACAGTACACATGTGTAACATGCTAAAGTTACTACATTATTATAAATCGAGGTTGCAGCTTTGCTGTAGAATTCCAGTTTATAATATACAGTACACATTTGTATTAAATAATATACGCGAATTTGGAGGAGCAAGTAACTGGCGAAATATATGACAACTTTTCATGTTTCCAGTTTTAAAAAACTGACCCATTATGTAATTACAAAATTACCCTTTTTAATTAAATTGAAAGGAAAAAACAAATCTCAATAATTACAATCATGTCACTAATCAAAAATTTAGGATAATGAAAATCAATGGTCTAAATTAGTTCACACGGTTTACTGTTATAATGTTGTTCATTCTAAATCCTTACCCTATGTATATATACATATAAACCTAAGACCATTAACAATGCATCGCATTTACCATGCATTTGATGAGAGGAGGTTGAGGTGGATGATCATTTGGAAGAGATAGGGGAGGTAATTGTTCGTGGCTAAGTATTTGCACATAGAGAAACAGATGTGGGGAGAGAAATATTAATGGTGATATGACAAATTTTTCCATAAATTTGTATGTAGCATTGGGTTTGATTTGACTAGCCCACCTATATCCGTCTCCCCGCTACATCACGGGCATATGCCTACATCAGCGGCCCTAGCGGGAATGCGGGGTTAAGGTGTGTAGAGTGATGCCCCTCTCCTATGAGGGTGATAGTGCAAGTGTTCGAGCTCCATAGTGGCTCTTAATGTAGAATTAAGAGTACGTATAGAGGATGTATGTTTGTCATTCTAAAATAGACGTCAAAAATACATGTCTTTATATTGTGTGACATTGTAATAATCATATAATTAATTAGGCGACCGAGTGTTTTTATGTAAAATAATAACAATACAGAAATTTACACGAAGAGTAGTAAAGATCAATAACTTCGTTTCAACTGAAAAGGTAGTTTTGTTACGACCCATGCCTACAATCATATAAACCGATTCCTTCCAACTTCATATCATATAAACCTATTACTTCAAGTCACGATAATTAGTTTCAAAACACACATCCAAACGATGCGTCATTTCAAACCACACATCCAAACACGCCGCACAAACAGGTCAACCCCAATGCTGCATATAAAATTCACAAAAGCAGTCCATTCAGAAGCCTCAAACTCAAAAGTCAGCAATTACAATGACTTGCACAACTCACTCTACAGATCATTTTCACAACTCACTGTGTGACCAAAACAAGTCATTTTCAGCAACAACAAAAACATGTGTCATCTTCTGTTTACCCATACAGTATCTAAGGCTGATGGTAGGAATCTGTTGTGGGTTCACGTTGTGTATCGTTTGGCTGTAAAAAGACGGTAATATCCAAACTGTTTCCTTCAGTATCAGGTGCAACTTCCCTAACATCAGCTATTCTTGCTTCTGTTGCTTCTATATCATTCCATTCACCATCATTAATCGGACCGGTTTCATCTACAGATGGAGATGGTGGCGGATGAACTAAATTAATGTCTGAAACTGGAATATTCCTGGAATCACTAAGGCATGATTTATCCACATTTTCTTCAGATGGATGCACGTGTTTAGTCAACGGTTGAGTATCGCCATGTGAGCAAGATTCTCCTCTTTCCTCCATGACCTGCTTTGTATTCTCTTCCTGCCTGCAAACATAACAAACCCGCCACATCAGCAAATAAACATGAGGGTACACATAGGTGGCAATCTAACCCTTTTACTTATAAATTATGTTTTATATCTACCGGGTCAAAATAGTATTTTCATAAAAAGCAGAATTTTCATCCCTGAGGTTTGGCCAGTTTTGCGACTTTCGTCCAGAGGTTTGTTTTTTCGCATCTGGATCCAAAAAGTTTGAAATCTTGACATTTTCATCCAGCTCATCAACTCCGTCCAATTTTCTCCGTTAAGTCAGGGGTATTTCTGTCTTTTTTGTTAACTTAAATGGCAATATGGTCTTTTTCACTTTCTGTACAAGCATTTAACGGAGAAAATACCCCTGACTTAACGGAGAAAATTGGATGGAGTTCATGAGCTGGATGAAAATGGCAAGATTTTAAACCTCTTGGATCCAGATACGAAAAAACAAACCTTTGGACGAAAGTTGCAAAACTGGCCAAACCTCAGGGACGAAAATGGCATTTTACTCGGCAGAATATTATTGGAATAATATAATTCTTGTTATCATGTTTGCAAACTGATCAATCATTCATGAAAAAAGTTAGAAAACTTCGATAGGGCCGGGAACCGCACGTTTGACGAACCAAGAAGAATATGAAATGTGGTTAAACTGTAAACGAACCTTTGAAGTTGTAACTGTAAAATATTAATATAAGCCAAAAGCTCTTGATTTTCCTTTCTAGCAGCGATTTCTTTCTCGGTTGCTTCCTTTGTTGCAGCTTCAGCTTCTGCATCTTTTACCCTAACTTTCTCCTCAGCCCTAACAACAGCTCCTTCTAAAATAACTACACGTTCTCTAGCTTTTGCCAGCTCAGATCGCCATAAAAGTGCCTCCTGCTGAGATGAGTCTCGTTGCTTCATAAGTTGTTCTTTTTCTTTACTTAAAAGCGCCACCTTCTCTTCGATATCTCTTAGCTGTAAAACCAAAAACCAATTTAGCATTTGTAAATTCATGACATGTAAATGATATATATGTATATATACACAAACCTTCATGCTGTAAGACACTGCATTTTTCTCCAACTCTTTCTCTAACCGGTCAGCTTCAGAAGTTGCGATTCTCCGCTGCTCATCCATTGTATGAGCTGCAGATGCAGCACTGTCTGCTGCTTCAGCCGTCTCTGTTAGCTTCTCTGCTATCTCTTTTATTGTTGAGTCCCTAACACGAAGATCTCTAGCTAAATTTTGCAGCTCTTCATCTTTTACTCTTAGTGTCTCCTAAAATAATAAAAATTATTTAATCATATTGCTTTTTCGCCTAATTATAACTTTTTTACAGACCTTCATGATTGTCAAATCATCGAATGGGGCATCGGGTGTTTTGCTAAGCACTGATCCCAAAGCATTTCTCCTTGAAATCTGCATTGCAGCTTCAATTTCTTTGGAAGATTCCAGAGCAGTTGAATTTGCAGCGGTAACAACAGCAGAAACTGTCCCTAAACTTGCATTACTATTTCCAGCTAACGAGTTTACCGCCTCTTTATGAGCCCTTAATACCAGCTGTGTTGCACTGTTGTTTGTGCAAAGGAAAGAAATATACGTCAGTACTTAATTATTCATAATGAGAAGAAATATGGACGTGTAGACAGTATATAAGAAATCAGATTAAAAAACGATTTTATGCAAAATGCATCAGATAACTCACTGCAAAGTCGCCACCCAAGCTCTAGCTGCGCCTGGAGTTTCTGCACATAGAAAATATTCTTTTTTCTGTGGTGTGGCAATATCTAATAATCAAGTTACGGTTATACGTGCATTAATTTCTACGATCTTGAGATATAATGAAAACGAGAATGTAAACGATGTTTAAATTCCAAAATAAACGATACGGAATACGGAAATGTGGTGGATACAAATAATACAGTTGTCATACTTCGGCAGTCCACTGAAAATTAAAAAAAACATATATATAACCAATAAGAAATCATCCAATATCCAACATATTATAGTGTTGACCGTTGGGCAGTGATCTTACTGGAAGTTGTAGGGTGATGTCATGATTGTGCTATTTGAATCAAACAAGATTGTTCCTTTAATATTCGGATCATTTCTTCTAATCCTGCAGACATTAATTATTTTAATAACAGACGTGCTCAATTAGTGCCAAATTCTATTAATAAAAAATAGGAACCGACGCACAACATCTTACTTGTATTCCATTTTTCCCGTTGTCGGGTCTAAGATTATCCATCTCTCATTCCATTTCCTCAGCTATTACAACAAAACAATCAAAGCTAGAGGTCAGAAAAAAACTGCTAAACAATAATCTGTTATAATGACATCATCCATTTTAAACGCGTCAACTCATTCCTTTTTCTCGGTTGTTAGTACTCAGTTTAATTAATTTAGATAAAATCACAGTTCTCAAACTAGTATTAGGGTTTCATTTCTCTGTTAGTAAAGCTATAATCCACAAAGCTTTATAATTTGCATGTCATAAAATACACATTTTACAGAAAAATATTTGGCATTTAAGTGATCATCTAATTACAAATCGGATCATTTTCTTCTAAAATTCTATATAAAACAAACATTCCTAATCATGAACCAAAATATTATTAAAAACCTTAGTAAATCACCCAGATTTAATACACATACATAATATTAATAAATGAATCAAAACACTCTGTAATCAAAATTAAATTAATTCCAATTTATATTAAGAAATTAGAAACAAACAATGAAGTACCGTTTCAGATCGCTTAAGAAGAGGACCCTGCAAGAGGTTTCGACCCGACCCGGATGCCAATTGCCGTTTGATCTTATCCAAACTGGCCTCTGTAGCATTAGCCCCATCTTTATCTCGCTAATTAATCAAAATCACACCCACAAAATCCAATTCAAATCAAACAATATTAAATACAACCCTAAAACCAGTGTATGGAAAGAATCTAACCACAGATGAAGCCCCATTGGAAGCCATAGCAGAAGACTTGTTGAACAAAGTGACAGCTGGTGTGTTGTTGGAGATCAAGATTCAGAAATGAAGGGTGATTGTTGGGGGTTTTTGAAGGGTGTGTGTTTGGTTTTATGAGTTTGTGGTTTAGTTATGTTTGGTTGTTGGTTTGTGTTTGCGTGGTGGATACGGTGTTTAATGACGGTGGTGATCGGGAAAGGTCGTACAAATCCGGCTGGTGGTCACCGAAAGTGATGATGTCGAGATTGTAACGAACTGTTTTTGGTAGTATCTTGTCTGACATGGTTTGCTTTTTGTCACACAACGCAAACACCTTATTTTTTTTATATGATATTGGATTTAATCTCAACTTTTAACGATCGTCATTTTAACTCGGTTAGTTTTTTTTTGCTGATGTGGCATTTTATTTAGTGACATGGTAGTTGATATTATAATTTTTATGATGTGGTAGCTGATATGGCATTTTCAATGATGTGACTTTAGACATCAGCTAACTGGGTTAGAGTTCAGTTAGTTTGGGTATACGTTGAAAGTTGTAAGTGATGTGCTACAAATTGGAAGTTATGAGTAATATTAGCCAATTAATGAAAGTTTTATTTATTTAAAACTAGTATCTAACTTAGAATGGTAGCTAATACATTTACTATTTCGTAAATGAGAAATATACACATTTTGTCAACTATGAATGGTACACTTTTTCTATAACATTATAGAGTTAAATGTCATTTTAGTCCATGTAGTTTGGGTTATTTTGTCAGTTTAGTCCAAATGTTTCATTTTTCACTTGTGGGTCAAAAAGGTTTCACCGTTGCCATCTTAGTCCACTGGGTTAACTTCATCCATTTTTTCTGTTAACGAGAAGGGCAATTCGGTTATTTTATATGTAATTCTATTAACTAGAAGGGCAATTTGGTCATATAAAATGTCCGAATTGCCCTTATCGTTAACAGAAAAAATTAATGAAGTTAACCCAGTGGATTAAAATGGTAATGGTGAAACCTTTTTTGAGCCAAAGACGAAAAATGAAAACTTTAGACTAAACTAACAAAATAACCCAAACCACAAGTACTAAAATAACATTTAACTCTCCATTATATACTGGTATCTCTAAGCTATAAACCTATGTTTTAAATGGTAGTTGAGTCCTCAAAATAACTAGATTTGGAGTAAACTTGAAACGACTCGTTTATTAAACGGGTTAATTCAAACACAAGGATTTAGAAAATTGGTGTCTTTATTTTTTTTTTTTCACTATGATTGTTCATTTTTTATAAGTGGAATAAATTTGTTTAAATAAATTTGTGTTTTCAAACTTTTGATTGTGTTTTTATTTTCAACAACTTTATTCAATTACTCGAATCTTTAATCTTTTCACTCTTGCTTGTCATTCCAATACTTCCTATCATGTTCTTTTGGTCTTAAGCAGATTATATAAACCTAAATTTGTTATATGAAATGAGGGAAGGAACAAAAACTATTACAAGAACATAATTTTTATTTAAAAATTTGATCGAGTCATTGGTTGTTTAAATTATTAATATGTTATTAAGTACTACTCATATTTGTAGATTATTAACATTAAAATGGGTTGATATGAACCACGACACGATTATAAGTGTGTTTAAGTTTAAAGTTGATGTGTTTAAACAAATAAATATATGACGTATCTTTAGGTTTTTATATTCACTTATCAACACGAAATTGCTAACTCGTCAACCTAACACACCTGATCATTATTATTATAACTTATTAGAAAAATCACAAAATATAATCAAATAATTTACAATTATTGAGTTTACTTTGTTTTACTTCTTACATAAATTTTAAGACTAAACGCAATTCATTTAAAATACGTAGGAACGGACATTGGTTTGATGAATATATTAACAACTTAATCCTTTGTCAAGGTAAACTAAACCAGTAACTTTTCATGTGTGACCGAATAAAATGAAAGTCAACTTCAATATGCTATGTACGCGTATGAAACACCGGATTGGATCTACGTGCCTTTTTATCTATGTGTTAATCCAGCTGCAACCCACATCTTGTCTTATGCCTGTATCAACCATAGCCTCGATACCCATTACTTGACATTAAATCAACCAAGCAACCGTAATTATCCGGGGATGGGTCCATTCTATAATCTAATGTGATTGATCTGACTAGCGAACGGCCAAGATCAACAAGGCCCGCATGACTACGAGCTGATAAAACCGCCACGAATGTGGATTGACTAGGATTTAAGTTGGTGGATTGCATCATCTTGTAAACTTCCATGGCTTTTGTTACATAACCATGGTTAGCGTAAACCGTTATCATTGTACGTGTTAAAAAGAGCCATGTCAGCGAATCTGGATGACTCGTGAAAAACGATACTTGCACTCTTGATATCCCCACTTTTTCCATAAGCATCTATGACTGCAGTCGCTGCACTAGTGACATATTCGTCGAAAAATGCATATGAGTCGGTAAGAACTCCATATTTAGCATAACCATGAACCAATGAGCTACAAACATAACCATTTGAAGCATTAATAACCCGTGGATTTGTTTACCTACTTGAACATTTTCTGTCTTGAAACATGCTTCCACGACACAAGAAAACGTGCACTCATCTGGTTCGATGGTTGAACTTGAACCCCAAAATTACATGAACAGCTTGAGGGCTGCAAGATCAGAACTCAAGTTATACCCATGGATCATCTCATTCCAGTTTTGTAAATTTCTTGAAGTAATGGAATCAAAAATCGAGCGTGCGGTTTCTTTTGCATTACATTTACTAACATGCTAATAAGACAGTTGGAAATATGGGGGTCGTGTGTAAACCAAGACGGATAGCAAGACCGTACAACTGTTGACCCAGGTCAACCTTTTGAACATCCCCACACATTTCAAACAAGATTGAGAATGTTATACAATTAGGTTTAAACCCTGTAACCATAAAATCAGATAATAAGGTTACAAGTTGTTCTACATCTGCAGCCTGAGAAGAAACGGATAATACGGTGTTCCATGATGCAATATCCTTGTGCTCCATCGTATGGAAAAGCTTCCAAGCATGATCACTGGCACCAACATTGAAGTACATATTAATCAATGAATTCATTAATGTAACTGTCGATGCAAAGCCTTTAAGAACAATCAATCCCTGAATCTGGCTTCCAAAATCAATATCACATGTAACTGAGCATTCGTTAACAGCATGAATGAGAGTGAATTCATCCACTAACACTCCTTTCGAGTGCATGAAACATACGGTGTTGACAGCTTCAAAGCCATACCCACATTGTGCATAGCCTCCAACCATAGCATTCCCGCAACCAAGAACTGGGTTCATTCAAACTCTCAAACCACCGTTTCGCAGCTTTAGTATCTCCATATTTGGAGTACATATGCAGAACTGAGCTACCTACAAAGATATTTCTTTCCATTCCAATCTTAACCGAATAACAACGGATGCACAGACCAAACTCAACATCCCCCGTAACGATACACGCTTTCGTGACGCTACCTAAAGCATACTCATTAGCATGGAAACACTTGGTTCGTGTCATATTAATAAACAACTCCATAGCCAGCCCGTAGTCACTGTTTTTATTTGCGCCCGATATAATCAAAGTCCAAGAAACCAAAGTTCATCGTCTTTAACGAGTTTGGCTAAGCCATATGCTTCATAAAGAGAGGTAGGTTATGCAATGCTAATTCACTTTGAATATCAGATCGGAGACCCGATATGAAGCAATTGAGCAGTGCTTGTGCTGGAAGGCCATCAACCCGATTACTAATGCGCTCAGATTCCACCTGGTATTCAGCTACTGTGGAGGTTTGATGTACTTTGAAAAGTGTTGCATCGTGGTTTTCGTATGTTGATGGGCCAAAACGTAATTCAAGTGCACGCTTGAACGACTGCCAAGGTGTTGATACCAAGACAACACATCACCCGTAAAATAGAACACTGCAAGGGAAAGGCGTTGATCGATAGGTGTTTGGTAGTATGAGAAATAGTTCTCAGCCTGAAAAATCCAACCCAGTGGGTTAGAGCCATCAAAAAAAAGGAAGAGTGATTTTGGGTGGTCATGGGTTGGTATTCAGTGGAGTTAGTGGCATCAAAGGTTTCATGTTGTCAGGGGTTTTTCCAAATGGAGATGACCCGTCAGAGGTAAGATGAGCAAAAAGTTGGGTGATGTGGTTCACAAGGTGGGTGGTAGTTTTGGTTTGAAAATTGAGTTTAGAATTAAGGGTTTCGGTTGCTTTGATTAGGGCGGATAGTTGGGTGGAATGGTTGGCCGATGCGGTGTTGGCGGCGGCGATCAGTTGAGCTAGTTGGTCGGTGATAGATGGAGTGTTATCGTCGGAAGCTGAAGGATCTTTACGAGGTGGCATGATTGAGGAAGGTTTGTGAATGAAAGCACCAAGATGATAGAGTTCGTCAATTTTCTGATGTTTATTTCTCAACTCAAAATTGCTTTAAATACAAACGAAAAGGAAACTACAATTAGAGACATGGAAACAGAAATAAATAAGGAAACATGGTCGGAACATGGAATGAAACACGTCTTCACGTGTTTATGAAATCAACAGTGGGCAGTGACTTTCAATCTTTCAAATGTTCCATTGGTTGGGTTGTATTAATTAGTCACAGAAGATCCCGAAAGAGGAAGAGGTTTCAACCATGATAGTTTAAAAGCAGGGTTCAAAGTCTCAAGTAAAAGGATATAAAAACACTCAGTAAGTAATGTTGAACATTATATTTAGATTACACAAAAACACACTGATGCAATGATGCTCCATAACAATCAACTCCAACTGCAAGTGATCTGGTCTGTTTTGGTTTTATATATACATTATTTGTCTAAAACCAATCATTCTTACAGACAACATTTCTTGGTCGAACAAAAACCAAGTACGAGAGTTTAAACAACCAATCACTCCAAAACAATCCATATAGTTGATAAGGCATTATTGTCTGAAATCTCAATTAATACTCACATCTTAATCTTCATGCACTCAGGATTAACCCAGATTCAAAATGGCTTGAAGCTTCATGTTCCTCTTTTTCATTCAAGTCTACAGCACGCAGTGGTCTCGTTCCGAGTTGCTTCCTGCTTACCAACAACCTTTCAGTGTCCATTATATATCACAAATTTTCTAGATATTGTTAACATTAAAACCAGCTGGGTTGGGTGTGCAGTTTGCCGGTTCGTGTTTTGGCTGTTCGACGGTTTGAACCAAGTTTTTGAAAGTACATACACATAATTGTGTATCCGAAACATAGTTGTTAATGGCGAATAGTGATAAGGTACCTATATGTTACATAGCGAATAGCGATAAATAGTAGGCGCTATTTTATGAAAAGTAGAAAAAACATCAAAATGCCCTGGTATATACCATATCTTACATGTATATTTAACAAAAACCTAAAATCTAGCTATTTTATAGCTATACTTAATTGATATCTATGTTCATAAAAAAATAAATTTGAAAAAAAAACTGAAATCCCGTTATTTATGGCTACAAACCCTGTAGCGATCTTGACCTATACGCTATAGCGACCATAGCAACGCTATTGACAACTATGATCCGAAAATGGAAAAAAAGGTCAAACAGTTCTAAGCCATCAGCCTGACCGCTAACCGCCAAACCACATAAAACAACTGTGGACCAAACCTTATTTAACTCAAACTGGCCGAAGCAGCCAACTTGCTTCTATTTAAACGGTTCACTCGGTGACAAAAGGGTTCGTAAACACCCCTATTACACAGCAAATATATATCATTGGTTTTTAATACAAACAAAGTTGCACAAAGTATATCGTACCTCTCAGCAATAAGTCTATCCTCAGATAAAGCCTTCTCTAATCTTTCCTCAAATGGTGTAGCATGCCAACTAACTTTCTGGTCCTGCAAAACCAAAGGCAAATGTAAACCAATTAACAGTTTAACACAATGTTTGTTATTATATAACAAAAAGTGTATAACAGCTTGTATAATAAATCAACAAGATTTACCTCTTTGTATTTGTTAGTTGAATTAGGGATTCCATTCCCGTCCCACCACTTTGGTGGAGCTGGAGGATCCACAACTTCATCAGCATTCCAGTGAGCTGCAACCATTCCAAGTATAGGCCTATCCACAGGAGTTTTGGCGGTAAACAAACGGTTGTTGACGCCTTGATGCGTCTTCTGCTTAGGTGGCAACCACGATGTTAAACTTGTATCCACATTCAACTCTTTGCCAGCTGTATTCGCTCCTTTTTCAAGATGTTCTTCAGATTGAGCAGAGTAGTATTCAGAACTAAAACTTTCTTCCACTAGTTTCTTCAATTGAGCAGCATTTTCAACAGGGGTGAGCACTGGGGACATGTTATGAGATCTGATCCTTGGATTCTTTTCGATTTCTTTATTGTGTAAATATGAAGGGAAAACAGTGCCAGGTGTTTGCATGTCATTGGTTATATTGAGAAGGGTAGGGTAAGGTGAAGGTTTTGAAACACTGTAATCACTTGGATATCCGACTGATTTTGGTTCTTGGCAAGTAACTTCAGATGAAGAACTGTTTAATGAAAATGGAGATGCATCAGTTTCACAATCGAATCGGACAGATTTGTTTCTGTGCTGTGCCAGATCAGCATGGATGTAAGCTATTTCTAAATCTTGTTTAACTCCACCTCCTTCAGCTGAGCTTGAGTTGAGCCTCTCTGAAGTATGCCCTGTCACACAACTATAAAACACAAGCATCACAGAAACAGTCATATGTTTGTTACAAGTAGAGACAGTAATTTTGACCCATTTACCTATTGATTTGGAAATCAGTATAACTAAATAGGAAAAGTCAAAGAGGTCAAATGAGTCAAACAGGTCATAAGTCATCTAAAGTGTATTAAACGCATAAAGCACTAAAATGGCTTTATTATTGTAACAGTATAGTTTGTGATTATCACATTACTTCTGTATAAAGTTTTCAGAATGAATAAAAAAGATCCGATACTAACAGACTTTTCAGGTTTAAAAGAAGTTACATTAATATTGTAACAGTGATTGTAATAGACCAATTGATAGAACTACAAAAAATCAGAATTAACAGACTTTTCAGTTATTAGTCCAAATAGGAATTACCTGTCTGGTGAAGGTGATGAAATATCTGATCTGTTCTCCCATTTGTCAAAGAGTTTGACCGGAGAATATTGCACACCAGGTTGTTTTTCTGGTTTGACCTTTTCAATACTCGCATTTTGAAGCCATGAATGAAATGTTGAAGATTCTGTATCTCCATTTTGAGGTTTTGAATTTGTCAGTTTCTTATTGTTCCGAATCTCAGCTGGAGTCTGTGGTAAAGTGCCACAATTTTTAAGAAATTTAGCCTGTGCAGATACAATTCCGAGTTAGGTGCAAGTTGAAGTAAAGCCCCTGCCCCTTCAATTATATAATATCTATTAAGCTATAAATGTATAATACTTTTAGAAGTTAATTTCTAAAGCCTAAGATTCCAACTTGACATGGAGTTATATTTTTGGCATATGTAGAGTAAAATGCTATAAGCAACAAAATATGTTCATCCTCGACTAACAAATTTAAACTCTTTTTGCTGTTCAAACCTATACACTGCAATGAACTTGAATCTTGGGTTTTAGAAAATTACTGATTACTTAGCAGGTAACTTAATAGAAGTCTTGACAGTTGAGTATTAACCAAACACCTAATAAAAGCCCCCTAACAAGACAACTTAAAAAACATGTGAACCACAATCATCGTTGTTGATATCTTGTAACATTTGCTATCTGACAAGCACAGGAAATTTAAAACAAATATATTAAAAATGAAAACATTGTATAATTACATTCTACAGGAGGCCCCATTGAAGAGTTTCAAAAGAAAGGGCTGATGTTTGTTGTAACCTGTTAGTATTTCCTTTTGCACCTTTGTTAATATTTGCACCACTTCCATTACATGATATTTCCTTTTAGTCTTATTACTCAAAAAATGCTAAAAAGAGAATGATGATCTCTCATGTTTGTTGCATGTCTACAACGTTAATGCTCTGTATGCCTTAAAGCATTCTCACTTTGCTTCATAGCTAGAGAAAGTATGCCATGTGTGGTCTAAATAGCTATTTTAGTGCAACACACATATGAATATTCTGAAATATATATTAGCTAAACCAAAGTAGTATGTTTTATCATATACAAAACACTGCAACCAATAAAGTGTGCAGTCCTCAAAATATAATCCATAGCATATTACAGTTAGGCTCATTCAACTAAAATGGATATATACATTTATAATCTCAAACTATTGGTGGTATATGCTAAAAGTCCGACAACTTTCACATCTGGCACCTGTTTTTTGTTCTTACAAGTTAGAAGTGACAATAGATAGTTGTTAGCACAAATCCTATCTAACATATATAAGACTGAAAAAAAAAAGCTGGCCATTCCCTTCAACCAAGAGTTTCCAGAAAACTTGGAATCAAAATGAAAAACATCACACGCGACAAAAGTAGATCATGTATGCAAATTCTAAAAGTAAATGAAAATTAAGTTCTATCATAAGAAAATGACAGTTGATAGCATGATACTAAAGCTCATCCTACTGAAAACATAGAAGTTAAAACATGTACATCAAACTTCTCAAAAGTTAATAATTATTGTGACCCAAGGCCTTCTAAATATAGCTTCTACTTGAAAACACATGTACCAACCCTAGTTTCAACTCTGAACTCATTCTACAAGACAACGAAAGGAAGTAATCATAATTACCTCAGCCTTCAACTCATGCAAATTAATATCAGAATCACCAGATCCTATAACACTGTTTCTCCCATCTTTCGGTGACGATCGATCTCTATCTTCAGCTAAATCAACAATAACTCAATAAATAAATCCTCACTAAACAAATTTCTCCACACAAATCGTGCAACATACTAACATAAACATAATTCACTCTAACATATGCAATTAGCTCAACATAATACGAAATTACGAGAGTATCAGCTAGCAACACCTACCGTCCAAAAACAACAACGTCGATAAAGGATTTCTAGCTGAATTTGCAACAGGAACCTGAACAAACATACATCAGCCATAACTCATAAACAACAAAACCTGTAATTCTTCCATATTCTAACATGATTGAAACTTTAAATCCAGATCTAACCTTTGCGGTTGAAGTAACCGGTTGAGAGAGTAGATGAATCGGAGTGCGACGGTCGTCTCTGGCGCGGAAACAGCCGAAGAAGCAGCCCATCGTCCGGTGAAGAAGATCGACGAATTTGAAGTTAAACAGGGAGCATAACAGCAACGATGAAACCCTAGCTCTTCTGTATAAGTTGAGAGCATAAGGAGTCAGTTAAACGTTTTTCGAAATTTAAAAGAGAGAAAGAGACAAAACACGAGGGAATGGGAATTTGAATTTCACACTTCCTCCCCCACCGTGTTTGACTTTTGAAAGACAAAAGGTTTTTTGGGATTTTTTTAATCCAACAAAAAATTATATAATATGTTTTGAATTTTATCCTCATGTTTTATAAATTTCTGATTTTAACCTATTAATCTTTTTTTGAGAATTTTTAGTTTACATACTTGAAAGTTGAAACAGTACGAGGTTAAAGCATAAGTTGAAAGACACATAAGTTTTTTTTACAGCTTACAATTAGGGCGGAACCATCATTATATCTATGTGAGGCGTTGTCTGTGCTACCATCAACTGTGTCTCCGAAGGGTAACTCTTTTCTTTTAACTAGAGTGAATATAGTTGAGATTTTTTCTGGTGGCAACTAACTTCGACGACCTTGTTAAAAGAAAGAAGGTTGAGGAAGACGACGAAGTACTTTATTAACTTGAGAGTTAAAAGTTTATGTATAATATTAAATTTTATTTTTACTTCTCATATATACTATTCAACAGAAAAGAGATGAAAAGTTTGACAGATAGTGACATGAAATAAAATAAGATTATTTTATTATTACACATTCTCCGTTATCTTGTTTATTTAGTTGGACCAATTCTTAAGGTTTTCGTATAGTACTTTACTCTGTCTACTTCTCTCTTTTTAAGAGTATTAGTTTTTTTGTTTCATTATACTTTTTACTTTTTTCTTTACTGATTATTAATTTTTTAGTAAACTGTTTTATTTTTGAAATGTTTAATAAATTATGTATTGTATAGATCTATTCTTATTCTAACTTCTTTAATAAAAAAATATCAAATCCTTAAATAGCAACTTAAGTAATGTTAAGACTATTCGGTCTATCATTTTTGTGTTTATACTACGTTGATGGTTAAAAAAAGTAGAAGTCCACACACGATTGTTAATATAAAAACAAAATATTAGTCAAAGCATATCGGTCACCGCCTGAAAGTACGATATGAAATGATCCGTTTTATGAATATAATTTTTAAAAATTTAGGATACCTCTAAATTTTTTTTCTAGTTCTGCCATTGGTTACAATATAATGAGTTAACACAGAAATTAATATTGGGTGGTTTTGATGGTGGGACGGTTTTGATGGCAAACGATGGTGGAGTTTGCTCGTATGGGATGGTTGATATATTTTGGTTTTCTTAAGTAAATATGTAGGTTTGAATCGATATTTAGTGTGGTGATACGACCCCCTTTTCACCTTCTCCAGATAAGCATCCTTGTTCTCCGACACCAACAGACAGCGGCCGCTACTTTAAAGCATCTTATGTCATTTGCAAATCAGTAACTCTTTGCCTTTGTGGCATTCCTTAAAAAACTCAATAATATATATTTTTCCAATAATTTGACTAAAAGTTTGATGACTTTGTAGGCTTCGGACGATGACTCGTATATAATGTGTATAATTGAAAATATAAGTCATTTGTTGGCAAGGGTACAACTTTCTTATGGCCCGTGGGTGCTCCGAGTCTTGCTATTTTTTCGCTCGTAGTGTTAATTTTATAAAAAAAGTTTTATAATGTAACATGTTGGAGTTTTAAGGGTTCGGTCGCACACACAATTGTTTGTTTTTATGCGTGACTAAACTACAAAATGTTGGACGGAAAGAAGTGTAATAATAAATAAGAGTTAACTTCTGCTTTGCTCCATGTGGTTTGGTCATTTTAATGATTTTGTCCCAATAGTTCAAGAAGTGTCATTTTCCTCCTTGATGTTTCGATTTTGTCGCCAATTTGCTCCCCAACTCTAACTCAGTTAAAAGAAGGGGTCTTTCAATAATTTTACATATAAGTATTTAGTTATTTATAACTAAATTCTAAAATCATTTTTTTATTGCTAAAAAAATAAAAACATAAGTATTATTAATATATATAGAGAAACATATATTTGCAACCCCCCCCCCCCCTCTATACCACCACTACCCTACCCTCTACCCCTATCACCGTTAAAATTTATTAACATAGATTCAGGGAGCAAACTTATGACAAAATCAAAACATCAAAGAGGAAAAATAGTACTTTTTAAACTATTGGGGCAAAACCGTTAAAATGACCAAGCTAAAGGGAGCAAAACGAAAGTTAAATCAATAGATAATTTGGATGAACTATCAAAGGTTGACCGATCAAGTTTTCATTCAACGCTAATTCTCTATGGATGGTCAATCTTCTAATTTGGATTCAGTAAAAAGTGGCAATTCTTCCTGATACCTTAAAACTGACTCATAGACTTAAGATTTCCCTACTATGTCGGTGGAAGCGAGTTTGGCTTGAGCTTTACAAGATATGTTGAAGTTTTAACTCTAGTTTGTTATGATTGCAATCAACATAGTTTGTCGAAGTTTAATCTTTGATTTGTCGCAGTTACTATCCCTGTTATCTTCATATTGAGATTGTATTGTACGATAATACCATAGTGGTCAAATGGTGGGTTGGGTGATGTTAAAGAGGGTGATAACAACAAAAGGATGAAAAAAGGGTTTAGAACTTTTATTCTTCACTCTTTTTTTTTAACTTGACATAAATTTTAATGTTAGTTACCAAAAAGAACCACATGTATTACGATGAAGGATGAGGGTTATGGATGTATTTTTTTGAGAAGTCGGGATAAAATCACGATATACAGTCGTACCACAAGCTAGATTGTCATTGGTGAGATTGGCTGCCATGGGTTTCGTCAATCTTTGAAAAGTTGAATTTCATTTATATTAAAGCAATCATTCTTCCTAAATTTGTCTCACCCTCTTGTACACTAAAACCTAAACTTATAAGGCATTTCTAAATGGTTGTAACTATATAAACACCTTGTATATTAGAAGATAAGTCAAAGATTAGAAACAAAGGAAAAGTTTGAGTGTTCTTATTGTAATTTTCTTCCAAACACTTGCGTTGTGAGTGGTGATCACTACTAGGATGTGGAGAAATTTGTAATGGCGCTAATGTCGAATCCCAGACGAACAGATGACGAGCCTGCTGCCAGAGATCCACTGTCGTTCTCCACTTCACTGGAATGGTCCTACAAAAAAAACATTGTTAGCCTCCTCACGGGGGCGGGGGGATCCGTGACCAAGCTCTGGCTTGAGAATAAGTCTAGTGCGTTGGTATGAATTTCTAGGTGATAATGGATAAATCGAAATGTATTTATGACCTAGGAATTGAATGTGAGAATTCAATGTAAAGAGTTATCTCTTTATAGTCCATAAAATGTTGTTTTCCCACTTACCTTCGCATGATCATCGCCCTTGCTTATATAAACGAGGCTCCCTACTCGAGGTGGGCCCAGTTCTGCATGAGTTGCTGAAGAATCCACCGAACGTCACAGTAGTGAAAGTTGTTCCTTCTTTCATGATATTGAGTGACCTTTCTCATTAATGCATGCTTTCTCCTTAAGCAAGCCAGCCTCCAATATGTCCTTTGGTCTCTTTTGTCTCCAATGCCATATGTGTGCCAATGAGAAGTCACATCGATCATCCTTCTGCCTTAATAGAGACTAAGGGATGCCGGACATAGCGGAAAGATCGACATCTTTGACTAAGTCTTTTTTTTTATGGATTGTCGTGGGGGGAAAATTATGTTGGGTCCAAGCCCAGTATCCTAGTGGGAAGCAATAAGCCCAAACGAGGGAGCCTATTGGGTGACCCTTGTCGTCAGTGACGTCTACTTTAACAAGAGGCAAGTAGTTGTTCATCCTTAATAACTATAATTTATGGAGAAGATATTAGTGATCACTAACAACCTTAGCGAGAAATAAGAGTTGGTCACTGCCTTGCTAGTGGTACTTTATTAAGTGATATCTACTAGATTATAGTAATATTAGTTGTTTCTAAGTGATATTGAATTATTAATTAGTGATACACCATAGTAATACTCTCTACCACAAAAATTAAATATTTATCATCCTCTTTACTATCATTATCAATATAAGGGCCCAAGTCACTCAAGAAGCTTCAACATATAGACGTTTTGAACATGTTAGTTATTGGGATTCAATACTCTTTTTCAATGGAGGAGACAAGTTAGTTGGGAGGCAGTTGTGTGTGATAGTATACTGAGAAATATGCCATAGTGTAAGACGTTTGTGGTTTCGAGGAAGATGGTTTGTATGGATGAGAGGTAACTAGTATAAAACGTGTTTTGTAAGAAGGCAATACAAAACAAGATACCCAATTGTAAACACCTCATCACAATTTCACCTCTTATATTGAGATTGTCATTAATCACTTTATCTTGGAAAATCACCATCAAGGTTATTGTAACACCTCAAAAACGGATTTGGTGATCAAACCACGTTAATATTTAAAAGTGGGTAAAAGACCGTTAGTGGTAAAAATAAACCCGTAAACAAAATAACTAGGAACAAAATAAACCTAGTTAAAAACATGCATATAAGTAACCAAACAATGAGTTGTAGTCTCATTGTTAATCAAAACTAAACTTAAGGGACCAAGGCTGCCAAGAAAGGAAACTTGTTTTATTAAAACACAAAATTTACACATAATACACACACTAAGTGTGTGTATATGTCGATGATCAGGAGAAGAACAAGAGGAAACCCTAGTTCAATCAAGAATCAACAAATTGAAGGTCAATTCTAACTTCAAATCAATGGCATATAAACGATCACCTAAACAAGGGGACCATGAGGTATGTCTCAAAACCTTGATTGATGAAAGTTATAATTTGAGACAAGTAGAATACTTGCAATTAGATTGTTGGATGATGATCCAAAGATGATATAAGTGTATGTGTATGCTTGATTTCGTTAAACTTAAAGAAATTATGCACAATTAGGTGTAAGATTACTTGTTAGTGATTAACAAGTAGATTATGAAGTGGGTATTAATAATATGATGAAGTTGATGATATACCTATATTTAGAATCATCATGAATGATAATGGTAGGAAGATACTTGAACAAATTATGAGTTTGAATACACATTCGTACTTGCTATGGAATGGTTTTGTATAAAATGATGAAATAGTTGTTAAGTTAATAATAATAAGTGTAAAAGACCATGTTGTCTACTAGTTAATGTGTAAAATTTGGTAATATTATGTATTCGGATGAATGTCTAATAATACGATGAAATGGGTTGCCACATAAAGATGAAAGCATAGCTAACGGGTAAATTAGCATTGTTAATCAAAAGCTAAGTTAACTTGATGTTAACAATCGCTTGAATTTGTTTAAGTGAAAGAAACGACATGAGCTTAGTTTGAAAAACGTAGCTATAATGGTAGCCTAAGAATAGCGCTTACCGGGTAATTAACGAAATACTTAAATGAGTTGTTAAACTCATTCATGAGTTTGTACGCGTAAATGGGCAGTTGACTTTTAAAAGTCAAACTGGCTTGTAATAAGATCGGATGATAAATTTGATGTAAAATCCGTAAGGTGGAATAGTCGTGTTAGATGATGACTAACCTAACCATCTTACGAATGATAAATGATAGTTTGACGCTTGACAAGCTAGAGGAGGCTTGGGAAGAAGTGGGTCAAACGGAACAAGTACGCGGAAAAAGGGTATATTGGGACTCAAGGTAAGTAAAGCTTACATCTTTAAAATAGTAGATTTACTTATGTAGTTGAAAAAGCGCTTTGAGTATTCGGAAACGAGATTCCGGAATATAAAAGTTCCAATACGGACAAATACGGGTTGGAACAAGTGAATATGGTATTAAACCATGATTTATGGTAAAAAGGGTAAAACGGTAAATTAGTATTGTGATGACGAATGAATAAGGAGTTTTGAAAAAGATACCATATGGCGTAAGTCATAATGGGTCAAGCGAATTAAGAAACGATTTTTAAGGAATATGATATTGCAGTGTAAAATGAAATTGGTTAAATAGGTGAGATGGCAAATAAGTGCCTTCTCATAATGACAAAAGGTCATTTAGACCGAACGGGTCAAATGGTGAAATTATCACCATTTGACAATGATGACTAATATTGCTTGTTAAATTTTTTGTGATCATAGAAAGAATATAGCATGATATTAGAATGGATCAATGCCATGAGCCGAGCCAGGTACGTGTAATGGGTCAAACTCTCAAAAAGGACTTACGGTTTGTTGAGAGGTAAACGAGTTATGAATGAACAATAGATAACCTAAGGTAATGTAAATCTATTAATCTAATTCGTAGACATTATGTTCTCAAGAACATAATGATTTTAAATAGATTATAGTTAAATGTTCATTTTTGGTCAAATCATGATATAGTAGTCCTTCGTCGTAAAAGAAGAGACTAAGTTGACCAAAATGTCCTCGAATGATGAAAAGAGTCAAGACTCTAATATTAGTTTAAAATTTAGTTTTATAACATAATAGACCCTTTCGGTAATGTAAAAGAGAAAAGCATAAGCCTGTTTGGTTTAATGCCTTTTAAATGGCCTTTTCCATAAACTGTCGAACCAAAGGGTGGAAACTGGATAAAATAAATTTTTGATAATAAATCCACTACAAATAATGTTGTGATAGGAATTAGATAGACATCTTAGTGTGGAAATGATAAGATAGAAGGTTTGGTTGAAATAAGCGTTGAATTACGCTGAAACAACCAAACGGGTCAAAATAATTAATATATAAAGGTTTAGTTGAATAAAGCGATGCATTTCGCTAAGACAACTATACGGATAATAATGGAGTGTTAATGCATACCGAAATGGATGCGTAGAAGTATAGTTTGATTAAATGGGGTTAAAGGGCAAAAACGGAAAAGTTGAGTATAAATCGGAATAAATGCATAATTCATAAGAAATAAGTATCCGGGTCAAGGATTTCGGGTTAAATATGTAAGAAAACATTATATGGTTATTTTGAAACAATTTTCATGAGAAACGGATATAAATTTAATAAGTTACGAAAGTTACGTAACAAAAACGGCAAAAACTAGAAAAGTTCTTACGACGGCCATATAAAGCTACGATGGCCAGCCGTAACCCACGGTTAGTAACCGTTGAATAAAACAGGAAATAATGCTTTACGGACGTGTCATCATAAGTTCCGAGTTGTGTTTTAAAGGTTCGGGACTTGAAACGGGTCGAACGGAAGATTAACCAAATCTGCAGCAAAAACTGCTGCAGAAGGTACCGTCGTCGACGGTACACTCGGCGTCGCCGAACCCAATGTTTTTGTTCCGACGTGTTAACTTGCTGCCTACGGCACTAAAGTTCCGACGCTAGTTTACAAGAGGCGTCGCCGACGCAGCAAGGTGTCGTCGCCGACGCCACCTTAAAATTTAAAATTCCTGTGTTATTTAATCGACTAGCTCGATAAGTTGTATTTTGCGGTAATTTGCTATAGTACTAATATTTAGCAAATTTCCAATTCAGGATAATCGTAAGCCCTTCCGGACAACGATCAAGGCCGATGAAGAACCGAATACGCTTAAAGATCAAGCTTCCGCATTTGGTTTCAAGACTATGGAACTAATCAGTAACAACTTGTCAAAGTGTTATATAAAGAATAAAGTTTTAATAAACTCATAAATTTAAAATGATGTATATACGCATTTACTCATTTAAATGCAAATTTTTTTACTTGAAATTCAATATATTAAGGTAGGGTCTTACAGTTATGAACATGTATACTTTTGATGTTCTCACTAGATGCAGCGTATTAGGGAATTTGGGTGATGGAATAAGTGTTATGGGCCTATGGCACCTTATAATGCTTTCGGTACACATGCATAGTTTGGCACTAAACATGTCCATTAAGACCATTACCTGTGAATTGTAATACATACAAATAGTGTCACACCCCGACTTTTGGTGGGCCCAGAAGGATAAGTGGGGCATACATGATCGATTAATTACAATTTTATTAAATGCGACGGAAGTAAAGATAAAGGTTTCTCTAATATCAAACAATCACATGGTCAACCAAAAACAAGTTAAGTCAAAGGTACAAATGTCTTAGGGTGATGTAGCACCAACAATATCAAAGTTTCACAATCTCAAAATGAGGATATAGGTCAATCCTTTTGTAAGGTATCGATGGGTTCAAGTTCCTAATGGCAGGATCCTAGCTCGCCTTCATGCAAATCCTATACTCATCTTTAATGGTTACCTGAGAGACATGCTTATAAAAAACGTCAATTTTCGTTGATAAATACAATTAGCATGCATGTTTTTAAATATGAGAATACAATATCTTGACCATAGGTCTTTAGCTGTTTATACATTTTATTAGTAAAGGCTAGTGCCATGTGTCTAAAGTTGTTTCTTTACTAAGTAAACATGCCATGTTTTGAGTTTTACACATGCCTACTACTACCACATTTCATGACCATTTAATATATGCTATGTTGCGTTCAGTATTACAAAAGAGGACGTTTGGTTAGTATTTTATTGTATATACCGGTACCGACTTACATGCATAGTAAGCTCAAATGTGTTCATAAAAACATACTATATGGATCAAGTGTTTCTAGAGTTTTAATTGTAAAATATGTATCTCAGTTTTGCAAAGAGTTAAGTTGAATTTACTTGATGGGGGGTTTTGATAGTATTTGCAAGTGCCTTGCTGAAGTAAATCAGGTAAATGTTCACCGAAACTACCCTATAAACACATGATGGTTGCAATGTGATGTGCGCAAAACCTAACATACTTTTTATATCGGTTGAAGTGCGTTTTGGTCGTTTTCTGGTTTAAATTTTAGAACTAAATAGTTTATTTGTTTACTTTTTTATTTCAAGGTTAAAATTCTTAAAATGACAAAAGAAGCAAATTTGCAGCAAAAAACAAGAGTTTTACAAGAAAAGGAGAAAAACCACACACCCCATGTCCATCCCACACGCCCCAATGTTTGTTCTCCCAAAAAATAAAAGACAAAAAAAAGCCATCTCACACGAAGTCGTGCCTGATCAAACACCCCCTCGTGTCAAGTTTTTGTAAAAAAACAAAATAGGCCACCACACATGGAGTTGTGCCTCTCAGCACACCCCACGATATATCATTTAGATAAAGACAAAATAAAGGACAACTGGCGCCACAAAGTTGACTTAGGTCGTGCACCATCGCATACCCCTCATGTCGATGTACGAACTCCTCACACAAAAAACAAAAGAATACAAAAGTAACCACATGCCCCATGTCTAATAAGACGCAGAGTCGTGCCTCTATCCTGCTTCAACCTATTAATAGATGTGTTGGCTCGTCATTTTCCCCATCCTTTGGCACCCATTCACTCTTACTCACACCATCATCCACCACTATCCTTCACTATCCATCACCATTTCCATCTTGTAATAGTGTTGGTTTCTCTTATGATCCAAGATTGTAAGAACTTACAATACAACAATTCAATCTTGTTGTTTAACATGTTTATTTATACAAGCTTGATGATGTTCATCATTTGGCTAAAGTGCTTGCATTACTTGGTGAAGTAACCTTTAATGTCTTTTTAATTTCTTAGTTTTGGTCTTTTCATTTAGTGTGTGTTAATAGCTTTAAATATGATTTTGTTATATTAAAAGTAAACTTTAAGCTATCCATTTCTTTGTGTTTGTTGATTAAAGCATTCGTATCTTTACGTCTTTATAAACATGTTAACTACTTGGAAGGGGTTTAGAAGTGTGGTTTGGGTTAAGTCCTTACCTTGCACGGAGATGTGATTCATTCAATGTGCAAGGACTTGGTTTGTCACATTCTTACTAACCTCAAGGAGAAAACACTAATTCAAGGGGTACATAGTAGATAACGGGACAAATCCCTTATAATCAAGTTATTTTATATTTTTTCCGACTTTGCGGGACAGTCGCCCTGCTGCTTTTGACCAACATAGTAGAGCGTAACGCTTGTAAAAAAAAATCTACTACTTTATGCCATCAATAGCACACAAAATCATTTTCTTCATATAACGACTTTAGGTGGGTTCTTTCGTAGAGTACTCAAAGAGGCGTATTGTTCGTGTAATGATGTATTGAAAAGTCCTTAATCAAAGTAGTTAATTTAGTTATTATTAGGGAATCGGATCCAAATGATTCTTCCTATTATTGCTTTCATTTATTTTTACTTGTTTTGTTTTATTCTAAAACCTTTTATACAAAACTCACGTTTTAGTTTGACAAGATGTTGACAACTTCCAGGTATTGAAAGCTCTTACGTCCTTGGACGATCTCGATATCTTACCTTCACTACACAATGCTAACGATGGGTGCATTTACCCTAACGTGTTGTATATGATTGTATTTTATCATGTTTATAAACTTAAAATTTGATATAGTATTGAAAAAAACTCAAAACAGTTGATATAGTATCGATTTGGGTTAAAACGGATTTGAGTTGGTTGGTTAAACAAATATTTCGTTTATGGCCGCACACATTACATACCATATTATTGGGCTTTACAACCCGTATACGATGGTCAAACAACTTAGTCAAAGAAGGCTCGATACGGACCGTAACCGTTAGGCTTTTACAATATGAGATCCAATCTAGAAATAGGTTTTGAAATTGGCGTTTTACGAACCGTATTCATGGGCCTTACGTTAAGTTACCCAAATTTAGAAATTAGATTTGAAATCAACACATTATGGATGTAATCAAGGGGTTTACAATCCGTAACCCAATTATCAAAAAATTAGGTCAAAATTGATCACTACAAAGCGTAGTCGCTGGACATCATGGTTCGGTTTGTAACTCAATTTAAAAGGAATAGGTGCAAACTTTGAGATATTACGAATCACATTCACGGACTATTAATGTCCATAACCTCGTCAGATAGGGTATGGTCAAGAACACAAGCATTACAAACCATAATCTATGGATCTTATGATCCGCAAACCTTGTTGAAAAGAGGTTTTAACCTTTTGTCATGAACTAAGCCACCATGCAAAACAAGAATTTAAACAACCAATTGATTTTAGATCATTACCTCAACTCAAAACGTGAAGCATCTGTCGAGTAGCCACCAAAAGTCAGTTTTTTAAGGGGTAACTTTATAGAATAGTAACAAAGTTTTAAAAGTGTTCTAATTAGGTCACTCAAGTTTCAAAAGTGTTTCAATCAGGTCACTCAACATTCATTTTTTATTAAAATTAAGGGTTTTATCATCCATTTCATAGGTAACCGTGGTGATGCAGATTTTTGTTTATTTTTCCCCTTTCATTTGATGCTAACGTCGAGTGATGACGTTGATTTTAACTTATTTTTTTAATTTTTAATGTAATTAAAGTGTTTTTATTTGTAATAAATTAAATTTCATATATTAAAATAATTTGACCATAGCATCTTATGCTCAATTTTTCTCTTGACCCATGGCAAAAAGGACATGACTCGATTTGAATGTTAAGTTATCTAATTGGGACAAAAACGATATGAGTGACCTAATTAGAACACTTTTGAAACTTGGTTACTATTCTGTGACATTTTTCATTTTTTTTAAATAACATTGTCATAAATTGTGAACACGAGAACTTACCCTGACTCTTAACTATGCAATTAACTTACGTTTCTACCGTAGACATTTTGGAAGACGCTATATCTAACAAAGATAAGCAAAGACTTGGGACACGTATTTTGATGTGGTTAAACGATGACGATATCAACTATTTTTGTGTCTTTCAATCTTTTTTTTTAAAATGAAGGTTAACCTTTAAAAGAATCAATGACCAAAAAATATATTTAACTCTATTATGAATGATTCAAGAGGACGATTTAAATGCCAAAGTTTTAGAAGATAATCCACTTCGCTCGTTTTTTTTTAATTATAAAGTCTAATTAAATTTTCGTTGTTAGCGGATCATTATTTGAAATTAGTAAAAAAATGGAATGCCTTATGGTTATGGCATATAAATACACATGTGAATTGTGAACAGAAGAAAATAGGTTTATTAGATCTAATATAAAGTTAAAAGGTGATGCTAATTTGTAATTAACGTCATTTGACACTTTCTTTTTTAATCTTAAAATTTTTATTTATATTTTATTATATATTATTAAAATTCTTATTCTTATCATTATCACTATAAATTAAAATTAAAAATTTACGAATTAACCCAACCTAAAAATTAGTGCACTGAATTTTTACCCTATGCTAAATTATTTAGTCCAATATTACACACATAGTGAATAAAGATACTATTATAATTTACAAAAGATTATTGCCTAATATCAAGTTATTTTGTCCAATATTAATATAGTGAATATATAATATTATACTATGAATATGCCTCTGTTAATAATTACAATTTCCCCCAGTTAAAAATTATAATATTTTTCTCGTTTTAACTTTTGACATATCAGTTCAAAATTACGTTTTTGTCCACAGTTTAAAATTACGTTTTTGTCCTCGTTTTAGTTTTTTTTAAAACTATGGAAATGTTTTTTTTAATTGGTTGACTTGATGTAATTTTTATTCGTGTTAGGCAGCCGTCTGACACTCGCTCATTGGTCTTGATAAATTCAGTTTTTCCCCAACTCAAAATTACAGTGTTGCTATAATTTTAATTTTTTTTCTAAAACTATGTATTTTTTTAATGGTTGGAAAATATTTGTTCTAACACCCCGTAACTCGGGCAGGCATAAAACTAGTTTAAATTAAAACGTTGTTAGGCAACTTAAGGCTTAGTATGTTCCATCTCTCACGCTAAACGATCGATTAAATTATTTTAATGATATCAAAAAAGCATTTTGAACATAAAACGTACAAAGACGAGTAATGTAAGGCTGTTAAGCTGTATTATTTTATCATAATCATAGTTAATTATTAACAACACTTACTTTTTCAACTTTCTTTCTTTATTTTAAAATACATATATGTTCACTTTAATTTAATATACGTTACACTTATATCACTAAAATTAAATTAAACTATACATAAAATTTGATATTTTTTTGGACAACAACAAAACTTTATATATTTATATAAAGCTCCAGCAAGTAGCCATTTGTCCCAATTTTATATTACATATCATTTTTAAACATAATATATGGATGGTGAAATCTTTTTTTTATTTCAAAACTACAATACGTTAGTTAAATACCTATAACTTTGTGTACTTTTTTAATTTTTCTCTTTCTAACGAAATTCATCTTCGGATTGTACGATAGATTATAACCTTATAAGTATATAAAACACCATGAACCAATAATTTTTTTGACATACTGAGTAATAAAGTAGCTTCTAGGTATTTAATTAATTCGTATGCCATAAATTAACAAAACTACATAAATTATAAGCTTGGTATTTAATTATTTAAGTTATGTGCCGTAAATTAAGCTTTGATGTAAAGAATAAAAAAAAAAAACTATATAAATTAAAAGTTTGTTATTTAATTAATTAATTTACATGCCATAATTTAAGCTTTGATGTAATAAACTCGTTATCAAAGCGAAACCGAAAGTACTAATTATGAAACATGCAAGAAAATAGGCGTTGGTACCGAAAGTGACAAATATGGTACTTGTATTCGAAGGTAAATCAATCTAAAATATCATACCGTATTGAAAATACCGATCCCGAAAAATACAAAAAATTAGACACTGAAAATGACTCAGTATGATACAATACGATTCAATATCCATGCCCGGTACCAAATCCTCATTTGAACTTATAACAACAAATAAAGTATTTATACTTTTCCCTCTTGTAACATAACAACATTAAGTATGAAGTGTTCAGTTATTCCGTTTTCAAAAAGGGCGGTAATGGCAGATAGCAGTGTGTGTCACCGGTATCTACCAAAATCAAAACCCTAAAAAGCACAAAAGCAACAGCAGAATCCTCATAACCGATGCTTTACTTCACTTTCAAACGCTGCAATTCCTTTCGTGCTCCAAGAGAAACCCTAAAAAGCGAACCAATTACCCCATACCTACAAGCAAAGGATCTCCAAACCCTAACTCTTATAACCGAATCCAAAACCTCAATCATGATTCCAATTTCACATTCTTCAGCAGCTTTCTGCACACAGAAACAGATAATTTGTTCAAATTGCAGGTGGAGATTCAAACTGAGTGTTTTGTTAGGGTTTGGGGGCGGAGATGGCGAGTACGAGTGGGACCAAGGATGCGGTGGGCCCACCGAGGTCGTTGTCGAGGCGGATGATGACAAGGAGTTCGTCGATGTATGATCCGAATGCCGATGGAGTTGACAGCGAGCTTGTGCCGTCGTCTCTTGCTTCAATTGCTCCGATTCTTCGTGTTGCGAATGAGATCGAGAAGGATAATAAGAGAGTTGCTTACTTGTGTATGTTTTTTAATGCTCTGTTTACCTCTCCGTCATTCATTAGTGGGTGTTGGATGCATGTTTATAGTGATAGTTTTAAGTTTTTGAGTAAAACTTGGTTATAGCAGGGCTTTTTAAAAAGCTCGCGGCTAGCTGGAAATCGGCTCGAGCCTGAGCCAAGGTAAGCTTGGCTCGCTGGCTTGCTCGTTAGGCTCGTTTAACTGTCTCATTTGCTCGTTTAAGTTATTGCATATATTGTAACCTAAAACTTTATAGTGATTGTTTGTATATCACTATTTTGATATATTTTGTTTTAAAATAGATAAAATATAAGCCTGAGTTGGTCTATAGGCATGAAGTTAACTTAGAAAACAAATGAAAGCTTTCTTAAGTTTGAGATCAAATGTGAATGAGAGGTTATTGGAAAATATTGATCTGCATCAGTCAATATATAAGCATTCAAAGATTTAAGGTTCTTGAATCAAAGACAATGTTTTATCTCAGAAGTGTCATTTACTAAACTTTTGCAATCTCATGTTTATAGTGGCTGTGCGTGCTAGCCGTTATAGTAAAGTTCTTATTATATTCATGGATTTAATTTGGTGGATTAGGCCGTTTTCATGCATTTGAGAAGGCTCACAGGATGGATCCTAAATCAAGTGGACGAGGTGTTCGCCAATTTAAAACCTACCTGCTGCATAGGCTTCAAAAGGTGAACATCATAAGTTTAATGCTTTTTACGTTAAAGATCAAAGTTTAATCATGAAATAAGTGTTTCAGAAATTCTCAAAGAAATTTTGAATGTTCTTTTGTAACAGGAGGAAGAAGAGACAAAACCTATATTAACGAGAAGTGATCCTTCAGAAATTCAAAGTTTCTACCAGAATTTCTATGAGAAAAACATTAAAGAAGGCCAATACACAAAGAAACCGTGAGGCTTGGATTTTATTAATACCATTTCTAACGTGTTTACTTTTTAGTGACGTTACTTAATCTAATCATCACTTGCTCTTTTTTTCTATTTTACTTCTGTTATGTTTAGTGAGGAAATGGCCAAGATATATCAAATTGCAACGGTTTTGTATGATGTACTGAGGACGGTGGTACCTAATCGAAAAGGCGATGACACGGTATAACTGGTTTTACAGACTCTGATTTCTAGTCATGTTAGTCTAAATAGTAAATACCAATTAACGAGAGTACACAGTTCCGGCTCATTTACTTATCATGAGTCATTTTGGGGTGTGTTTTTATCTCAAACTTGTCAAATAAAAAAAAACTAGCTAAGGAAAATGGGTCAAACGGGTAAAAGTTGTTCGAGGTCTATTTGTAATGCAGACAACCTTCTGAATCATTTTTATTGAAAGATACTACAGCAATATTGTTTTGTACTCATAATTAACACATTCATTATATATATTCTTTTCTTGTGGCATTGCAGACTCAAAGATACGCAAAAGATGTAGAGGAGAACAAAGAACAATATGAACACTATAATATTCTCCCTTTATATCCTGTTGGAAAAAAGCCAGCAATTATGGAGCTCCCTGAGGTTGTACCCTGATAGTCTAATGGCATAAATCTTGTTTTTTCTTCATCTCTCTTATCTCTATATTTGATATATTAATAAATATAGATACATACACACACAAGCATGCATATGTTCCTCTTCTTTATTTCAGTTTTTATATGTTAACAGATAAAAGCGTCTCTTCAAGCGGTTCGCAATATAGATAACCTTCCACCTGTTAGAAGGGTAGGAGACAGAGACAAACCGTTTAATGATATTCTTGAGTGGTTATCATCAATTTTTGGATTTCAGGTAACTTGTATTCATTATCTACTTTATTCAAGCAGTTCATATAGTATTCAACTTTGCAATGGTTGTTCACAAATCTGGCTATAAATAATTTTTTGCCTAATTTGAAATGAAGAAAGGAAATGTTGCAAATCAACGGGAACACTTAATATTGCTACTTGCAAATATTGATAGAAGGTTGAAGGGTAGTGGAGACTATGAGCAGGTTATCTTTCACGGTTTCACCATCTTTAAAATATCTTTAAAAATGAAACTTTAATATGCATAATTACAATATCTAAAAGTTGTTCATTCTTTTGATGGTTGAAACTTTTGGCAGTTGGATAACCTCACCGTAAAGCAATTACTGGATAAAACTTTCAAGAACTATGTCTCATGGTGTCATTATTTTCACTGTACACCAATCATCGAGTAAGTTGTTATCTAGATATGTTTTTTTTATTGAGGCCAGGATTTAAAATTTTAAACATTTAACCTTCATTTTTAATTATGTATTTGATTTTATTGTTTTGTATAAGATCGCCAAAGGTTCCAGCTACTGCTGATCGGCAGCAGTTGCAGCTTCTCTACATTGCACTTTACCTACTTATCTGGGGTGAAGCTTCAAACATCCGGTTCATGCCTGAATGCATTTGCTATATATTCCATAATGTATGTTTACAGTTTACTCTTAAATTCATATCTCTTTTAATTTTATAAAATATAATGAATTTCTATTAAAACTTTGAATCAATAAGATGGCAAATGAAATGCATGGAACTTTATTTGGAAATGTTCAACCCGTGAGTGGAGGTACTTATCAAGCAGCACCAGTTGGTGAAGAAACGTTCTTGCGTGATGTTATTACACCTATTTACGAGGTTCTTCGTAAGGTAATAATATTTTTTGCACCATAAGTTCTGTTACAATTTTTATAAATTTTAATTGGTGACAGGAAGCTAGGAGAAACCAAGGTGGCAAAGTAAGCCATGCATCATGGAGAAACTATGATGATCTTAACGAATATTTTTGGTAATGCTTTCATTTATAAAATTAGCATTTGTGCTACAACTGTATTGGTTTGCTTAATAATAAACGAATCTTTAATTTCCTCTCTTTCAGGTCTGACAGATGCTTCAAGTTAGGTTGGCCAATGGACCGAAAATCTGACTTTTTTATTCACTCCACTGAGTCATCACGACATCGACATCATGCAGTATGTATAGATTTATGCAATTTATGTAATCTGCATAGAAATATCACCTGTTATGTAGGAACAGAATACAACTTGGAATTTTACAAAAGATTCTTTAATTTTATTCTCACCTTAGGTTCCAACGTGCCAGTTTTCTTGGACTATAAGCTAGTAATACGAGACCTGCAATAATTGCAAAGTCTGACATATTATGTATTCATAGTTTTTTAACTTTTAACTCAACAAATTGTTGGAATTGTGTTACTTTATACATTTTTTAATGTCGTACAATATCCCTAGATACATATATTATAATTTCTTTTATCAACCTTATGCTAGCATTTTAATTAGAAAGTGGCTTATCTCTCAAGAAGTTAAGAAACTGTTAACGAATGCGTTGAGTATTGTTTTTCTTCTCGCTTATAAATTTCTGCAACCTGATTGGCTGACTTGTGCGTGATTTGACTTTTCGTGGCTTATAGAATACAATGACAGAAAGTTTCTTGCATGCAGCCTTTTGTAAATTCTAAATTCATAGTTAGTATTATTTATGGTTGTATTCATGACATATAACTTCAGGAGCGCAACCAAGTAGTAGGGAAAAAGAAACCAAAAACAAATTTTGTGGAAGTGCGCACATTTTTGCATCTTTACAGGAGTTTTGACCGCATGTGGATATTTCTTATATTGGTCTTTCAGGTATATAATAGAAAAACGCAGTTTCTTTATATCTTTATATAAATGAGTAATGTTTGAATGTCATCTTGCTATTGCAGGCTATGGTAATTGTTGGATGGCATGAAGACGGATCAATTTTTGGAATTTTCGAAGAGGATGTCATTAAAAGTATCTTGAGTATATTCATTACTTATGCTGTACTTAACTTTATCCAAGGTATATCCTGCCCCTTTCTTCCATTAGTTTCATTCCTGGGGCTGCAAAGCACCAAACGAACACGAACTAGACCTTGTTCGTGTTCGTTTGTTAAGAAATATATGTGTTCACGAACTGTTCATGCACACTTACCGATTGAGATTTTATGTCCGTGTTCGTTTGTTAAGGAAATGAACTTGTTCGTGTTTGTTTGTTAATTTTAGGCAACTAACGAAACGAATGTTGATGAACACAAATGCGCACAAACTAACACAAACAAGCGTTCATGAAGAGAATATATAACACACTGACACTTGACATATAAAATATAAAAACCAAAAACACTAATGAACTATCGAACATTGACACTTGATATATAAAATATAAAAACCAAAAACACTAATGAACTATCGAACACAAACGAACACGTTACTGAACATTCATGAGCATAAATGAACAAGCGTGGCCTCTGTTCATTTTCTTTCACTAAACTAAACGAACAAAATTTCTTGTTTGTGTTCGTTTGTTTAATAAACGAACAAACACAAACGAACTTCCCGCCGAACGGTTCACGAACTGTTCGCCGAACGTTAGGTTCGTTTGCAGCCCTATAACCATTCCTACTTTTTATCGGGTCATCATTGCTGGAATGTGATCGTTTTATTAATTCATTTTGACATTTAAAGCAGTGTTCGTTTGTTTAATAAACGAACAAACACAAACGAACTTCCCGCCGAACGGTTCACGAATTGTTCATCGAACGTTTGGTTCGTTTGCAGCCCTATAATCGTTCCTACTGTTTATTGGGTCATCATTGCTGGAATGTGATCGTTTTATTAATTCATTTTGACATTTATAACATCTTACATTCACATGTTAGTAATCTATTCTGACATTTAGTGTGCATTTTTTAAATCCTGCAGCTGCTCTAGATATAATCCTGAGCTTCAGTGCATGGGGAAGCTTAAAACCGACTCAAATTCTTCGATACCTACTGAAATTCATAGTAGCTGCCTTTTGGGTAGTAATTTTTCCCATTTGTTATTCAAGATCCGTTCCAAATCCAACAGGATTAGTGAGGTTTTTCAGTACGTTGGGAGGAAATTGGCGGGAACATTCACTATATAGCTATCTTATAGCAATTTACTTGATACCCAACATACTGGCTGTATTGCTGTTTTTGCTTCCACCAATAAGGAGACATATGGAACGTTCAAACTGGAGGATAGTCACTCTTTTAATGTGGTGGGCCCAGCCGAAACTCTACGTTGGGAGAGGCATGCATGAGGATATCTGTTCTCTTCTGAAGTAAGGATTATACAATATATTATTAATCATTTGATGTGTTATTCTAGTGTTTGTTTACTACATTACTCTTTACTTTTCAGGTACACACTTTTTTGGATCATGTTGCTGATAAGCAAGTTTGCATTTAGCTACTATGTGGAGGTACGTTATCTTCCAAGATGCTTAAATTTATTATCTATGCAGTTGACGCGGTAAAAAGTCGGATATCGGTTATCGCTATGGGATATCGGCAATTTTAATATGATGCTGAAATTATATATATAGCAATTTAACACTAACAATTCAGTATACTCTCCTACCGTTAACAAATTAACCTTTTGCAACAACTTGCAAAACACTAACAATTGTAGCAAGTAGGAACTGATTAAGACTTAAAACACTAACATTTAACACTACAATTAACAATTATGACTTAAAACACTAATAGCAGCAATAAGAAGAAAGACGAATGGTAGAACTAAGAAGAAAGGCACTGATATCGGGAAAATAGGTGATATATCAGTCAAATATTGGTCCAAATCGGTCAATATCGCCGATAATATTGGTACCGATATTCTGTTCGATATTTTGCATCGATACCTCACCAGGCTGCCTAGTTTAATATTCAGCAACTGTAATTAAATCAAGCTTAAAAATATCATATGCTAGTCTCCTTTACAGGGAGCTAATTAGTTATGGAATACCGCTAATAACCTAAATTGACTGTCATTTATTTTATGCTTGAATTTGTATTTTCAACGCAGATATTGCCGTTGATCGGGCCCACAAAGTTAATCATGCAAATGTCGGTTAGCAATTACGAGTGGCACGAGTTCTTTCCCAATGGTAAAATCTGAAATTTTCTAATCTATGATTGTGATTCTTTTGTAAACTTAAAATCTTATTTCATATTCATCTGATGATTTTGTAGTGACACACAATATTGGTGTTGTTATTGCTATTTGGGCTCCAATTGTCATGGTGAGTGTTCTTGAATACAATTACTTTTGTCTTCACCAACCAAATCTAAGATATGTAATATAATTGTGTATCAGGTCTATTTCATGGACACACAAATTTGGTATGCAATATATGCTACTATTATTGGTGGAATTTATGGGGCATTCAGCCACTTGGGTGAGGTTAGTACACAACTACACACACTCCCTAATTTATTTTTGATCCAAACATGATCTTTGTTCGTGACATCATCATTACCTGCTATTTGATGTTTAGATTCGTACACTTGGCATGCTACGTTCTCGATTTGAATCCGTACCTTCAGCTTTTAATGAACGCCTTGTGCCAATGCAAAAAGATGAGCCCAAAAGTGACCGCCATGTAACGCTAAACTTCCTTTCATTTACTTTGAATTTAGTTTAAATATATTGCATCTGTTTACTAACATGAAAGTGCTCTACAGGAAGATAGTTTGTGGGTAAGAAAGAACATAGCGAAATTTTCTCAGGTGTGGAACGAATTCATATTTTCAATGCGAATGGAAGATTTGATCAGCAACAGGTTGAAAAAGTTGTTTAATCTTTTGTTGGTAATCTAAGAATTAAATTAAAAATCAAGATTTTAATTTTTTTTGACACTATTTAACTTCTTTTGCAAGTGAGAGAGATCTACTTCTGGTACCATATACTGTAAGTGATGTTCCAGTGGTCCAATGGCCACCATTTCTCCTTGCTAGTAAGGTAATATATTCTCTATACCCGACATCCTTTTCTTCATTATAAGTAAAATTTAGTTAATTATCTGAAATTTTATATATTTAAGATTCCGATCGCGTTAGACATGGCGAAAGATTATAAAGGAAATGAAGATGCAGATTTGTTCAGGAAGATCACTAGTGATGATTATATGCGGTCAGCAGTGATAGAGTGTTACCAAACACTGAAGGAAATATTATATGCTCTTCTTGATGATGAAAGAGATAAAATGTAAGATTTATTAATTCAAGTAATATTAAAGGTGGCAATTTCACCTGTTTAATTTAATTTTTGAAAACCGGACCGGCCGTCAGCCTTGGAACTGGGGGTCTGACCGGTCCGGTTTAACCCTATTAGACCGTTTGAGTCGAACCGGCAGTCGGACTGGAAAACCAAGTGGTCGAACCGGATTTTTTAGGGGTTGAACCGGATTTTGATTAGTTTTTTTTTCAGTTTTGCTCTATTTATTTATATGTTATTTACGACATAACCCGGTTCATACATCCGGTTCTTCCGGCCCGACTAGTGGACCGGTAAGGAGACACGTTCGACGTCTGGTCCTAAAAACATTATTTATAATGAATGGATTGGTTTGACTTGTGCTTAATCTCAAACGGGTTGGAATTGTCCCAAAGTCTATTTTTAATGCATACAATGGTTTTAATTAAGTCTATCATCATTAATGTAAAAATATTAGTTATAATTAACATATAAGTAATTTTTACAACACGCAAGGAAAAGGGCAAAAAAAAATTTCCAGGTCAACCCACTCCAAACCGTATTGCCACTTCTAGCAAATATTACTTACAAGTTCGAAAGTCTGTTTCCCTTGTCTTTTTCTTTTTCAAAATTTTATGTTGATAAGTTGTATTTTGCTCTTCATACAGGATCTTAGACCATATATGCCATGAAATAGAAACTAGCATTGCGCAAACGGACGTTTTTGAGTAAATTTCGTATGAGCGAATTGCCTTCACTTAATGATAAGTTGGCGAAGTTTTTAGACCATCTGGTAAGGAACATTTCTTCTATTTATGGGTTATTGTTTATCATCAATTCATCAGTATCACTTGAATAGTTGAATACAATATAGTTTTATTAGTATTTCCAATTATTCCTGTTTAAACTATTTTCTGATTATTCCATTGTGTACCTCCCAGCTAAAAGACGATGTTGATCCTGAAAAATACGATTCCCAAATTATCAATGTCCTTCAGGATATTATGGAGATTATCACGCAAGATGTTATGAGTAACGGCCATGAGTAAGTTTTTATTTTCTGAACGTCAATATAATAAATTCACTGTTGTCTCAAATATCCTGTTATAAAGTTTCTTTTTTTTATAGAATACTTGAACGGGTTCACTCTCGTTATCCAGATACTGAAACAAAAGAAAGATTTGAACAAATTAATTTCCGGTTAACAGCACTTAGAACCGGGAAGGAAAAGGTATAGTCTGACACACTAGCAGTTGTATTCTTATTGTTCCTTTTACAATTTATTTATGTTTGTGTTTGTAGGTGGTGAGGCTTCATTTGCTTTTGACTGTCAAGGAGTCTGCAATTAACGTTCCTATGAATTTAGAAGCCCGTAGACGTATCACCTTCTTTGCAAACTCCTTATATATGAGAATGCCAAATGCACCAGTGGTCCGTAACATGCTCTCATTCAGGTCAATAAATATTATATATTGTCCTGATAATCATATTGTCTTATTGATTACTTGATATGGTAATTGTTGTTTTTTACTTGTGTAAACTTCAGTGTTTTGACTCCATATTACAAAGAGGACGTTCTATATTCTGAAGACGAGCTTCACCGTGAAAACGAGGATGGAATTTCCATTTTGTTTTACCTCCAAAAGATTTATCCAGGTGACTACTGATATCAGTTTTGACTGCTGTTCTCTTAATTGGTAGTCAAAGAAGGTCAATTATTTTAGGGGCAATTTCATATATACCCCTACAAACTTGCAAAATATCATATATACCCATGCAAAATTATAAATATCATATATACCCTTACAAAGTAGTTGAAATATCATATATATACCCAGTTCACTAAAAACAATTTAATAAATAACACTTTTACCCTTATTTTTCTAAAACTTTGTAATCTCATATATGACCTTTAACTTCAAATATTATATTTACTCATTTCTAGCATAATTTATTCAGCTTAAAAATTATATATGGAGTATACTATTGTTTATGGGTAAAAGTAAAAATAATAAAAATAAAAATAGGTAAAAATGGATTTAAGCTAAAATTGTTCTATATAAATATATGAATTTAAAAGATGAGCATATATGAAAACTTTAAGTTAAAAAAACTAAAAGTAAAATGATCATTTATTAGATTGTTTTTTAACTACTTTGTAAAGGCATATATGATATTTTTAGTTTTGGTTGGGTATATATGAAATTTTTATAGTTTGTAAGGGTACATATGAAATTAATCCAATAATTTATTGTATGTGCAAAATAGATGAATGGAAGAATTTTCTCGAGAGGACTAAATGGATTAAAGACCCCAAAGAAGAAACTGAAGAGATCCGTAAATGGGTTTCTTACAGGGGACAGACGCTTTCTAGAACAGGTTTTGTGACAATTTTGACCTGTTTAATTATGAATGGGTTGATTTCAGGTGTGTTATATTTCCATCGGGTCAAATCATTTTTATAGAAAGACTTTGATTGTTTTTTAATTAAAAAAATAGTTATATTCAACACATTAAGTCATTTGGAAAAAAAAAAGAACAAAAAGGTGTTTGTGGGTCAACCCAACCTTATTAACCATTTACCCACTCATGAAATATATATATATATATATATATATATATGTAGGGTTAGGGTAAAATGAAAACTTATACTAGTTGTGAGAACTTAAAGAACTCGGCCTTATGCAAGGTTTTTTTCAAAAAAGTTTTTGTCAAAAATCCTAAAAAGATTAACTTTTTTTTTTCATTTACGGCAACCGTAAATGCTGTAAAAGGTGATGTCATGCTTATGTCATTAGCTTTTTATAGCTGTTGTAAGGGGCCGAACAACACCACTTCGAATTTTTTTTATTTTTTTTACGGAAGTCTTTCTAAACATTTAAATCTAGGGGTGTGAACAAAATTGGGGGCAAAACTCGCACGGGAAGGCCGAGTTCTCTAAGTTCTCGTAACTCGGAGTGGTTTTCCCTTGATCTTGATCCTATATATATAGTGAAAGTTTAAAATACAATAGGCTCTTAACGTGTGACGGTAAGCGACCACCAAAATAAAGTGCGTAATTAGGGTTAACCCAACCATGCATAAATATGCAAATAACATGCGTAATTATGTATCATAACATGCGTAATTACGTTAGCACAGTCCCGTACCGTCGTACATTAAGGGGCTATTGTACATTAACCTTCCCCTAATCCCTATATATAATGTTACTTTGATTTTTTATTTACTTGTATAACCTACACGTGTTGGTAAATGGTACAAATTTTTAAAAATAAAAGTATGAACAAATTAGTTTGATTGTTTGTTTAGGTGTAAAACTTACACATGTGTATGTAAACAATACAAATTTAAGAAAATATGGAGAAATTACTTTTATTTTTCGTTTATGTATACAACCTACACGTGTACCAATGGTACAAAATAAAAGTACGAACAAATTAGCTTGATAGTTCTCTTATGTATATAACTTACATGTGTATATAAGCAGTACGAAAGTAAAAAAACATGAACCATAGATAAAAAGTAAAATGGCTCAGACTGTTTATATATTTCATACGCTCATTCACAAACGTTTGTCTTTAGTGAGGGGAATGATGTACTACAAGGCAGCTCTTGAACTGCAATGCTTCCTTGACTACGCAAAAGATTCCGGTTAGTGTTTTTGTTCCATTTTTGCCAAATTTCATCATATTGTAACAACCTTAAATAATATCAGCTAACAATTATGTTTTATTTCACAGAGATTTTTACTGGGTTTCGGACATTTAATATGAATAAACCCCACACAGAACTCAAAGACCGTGAAAGTGCAATGGCAGATCTGAAGTTCACATATGTCGTCTCTTGCCAGGTGTACGGTGCTCAAAAAAAGTCCAGTGAGGATAGAGATCAAAAATGTTATCTTAACATCTTGAATCTCATGCTCACGTAAGTGTTTTTGCAGTTGTCAGAATTTGCAAGTATATTCAACTATTTTCTAATTATATTTTGTATTCTTCAGATATCCTTCTTTACGAGTTGCTTATATAGACGAGAGAGAAGATACCATCAATGGCAAATCTACGAAGGTTCACTATTCTGTTCTTGTCAAGGGTGGAGATATATTGGATGAGGTAACAATTGATGTGTAACTACTATTATTTTAGGTTAAATATTATCTTGACATGTTGATGTTTTAGGAAATATACCGTATCAAGCTTCCAGGCCCACCTACAGAAATTGGAGAAGGAAAACCTGAAAACCAAAATCATGCGATTATTTTTACTCGTGGAGAAGCACTGCAGACCATTGACATGAATCAGGTAAAATTCCAAAACTGCCCCTTGTTCTTGTCTTCTATCAAGATTAACCAATATCTTCTTACCTTGTATTTATAGGATAATTACTTTGAAGAAGCATTCAAAATGCGAAACGTTTTGGAAGAATTCCATAAAGATCATCATGGTCAACGTAGACCAACGATTTTGGGTTTAAGAGAACACATTTTTACTGGAAGGTGGGCACTGGTTTTCTCTCAACTTGTTCTTTGAGTAAAATGCCATTTTCGTCCCTGAGGTTTGGCCAGTTTTGCGACTGTCGTCCAAAGGTTTGTTTTTCCGCATCTGGATCCAAAAGGTTTGAAATCTTGTCATTTTCATCCGGCTCGTTAACTCCATCCACTTTTCTCCGTTAAGGCGGGGGTATTTTCGTTTTTTAGGTTAACATAAGGGTATTTTCGTCTTTTTGGAATACTTGTACGTTATGCTAAACGCTTGTACATAAAGTGAAAAGACCGAATTGCCCTTCAAGTTAACAAAAAAAAACGGAAATATCCCCGCCTTAACAGAGAAAATGGATGGAGTTAACGTGCCGGATGAAAATGGCAAGATATTAAACCTTTTGGATCTAGATGCGGAAAAACAAACCTTTGGACGAAAGTTACAAAACTGGCAAAACCTCAGGGATGACAACGGCATTTTACTCTTGTTCTTTTATCTTCAAGTCCTTCAAATTAGGTTGACTTTATACGCAACTTTTACAGTGTATCCTCACTCGCTTGGTTCATGTCAAATCAAGAAACAAGTTTTGTGACCATCGGTCAAAGGGTTTTGGCAGACCCTCTGAGGTATGATCTTAATATGTTATTTTTCTGATCACAATTAACACATTAATTATTTATCATTATTATTTTTATATTTCACAGGGTGCGGTTCCATTATGGTCACCCTGATATATTCGATAGACTATTCCACATAACAAGGGGTGGTGTAAGTAAAGCTTCAAAAACAATCAATTTGAGCGAGGATATATTTTCAGGTAAACTTTCTAAATACTTTAAATAATAAATACCACTTTTTTGACAGATTATTAATTTGGTAACCACATTTTAGGTTACAATTCAACTCTCCGTGGTGGTTATGTTACGCATCATGAATATATCCAAGTAGGCAAGGGCCGGGATGTTGGTATGAATCAGATATCCCTGTTTGAGGCTAAGGTTGCAAACGGAAACGGTGAACAGACACTTAGTCGTGATGTTTATCGACTTGGTCGCCGGTTTGATTTTTACAGAATGTTTTCGTTCTACTTCACCACTGTCGGTTTCTACTTTAGCAGCATGGTATGATCACAAATTAACTACTTTTATTTTCAAGTGCCTAAACGGGTTGGATAATGGGTCAAAATGGATTTGCTCATAACTGGTTGTTTTTATGTTGTAAAGGGGGTTGGATTCTGTCAGTGTTCGACCCATAAATTTTTTAACATTTTTATAGATGGTATTATATATAAATACAAACACTTTATTATTAAAATGTCTAAAATGATTTAGAATATTACAAGCATCTTAATACACTTAAGGCCACGTTTGACATGTTCAACCTGTTCTTTCATAGTTAACTTTCTAGACAAACTGCAAGAAATAAAAATGAAGTTTTCATTTATATTACTGCCAATTTTAGTAATCAAGTTATATTTTATTACTGATTGTCGCACCGAATTACCTGTTCAATCAGTTGCAGGTCATTTTTTGTTGATTTTTCATTACGAGGAGTGTTATTTGTCATTATATATATGCTTATGCCATATGGCATCTGACGTGACATTTAACTATTTTTTGAAGTATATTTCAAACATTGTTCATGTTTTGGACTTGTAGATAGATACAATTTCTAGAAGAGTAAAGTACACGGATGGTCCGTGTTGTTTACCAAAATTTTGGATTTGGTCCCTAGCTTTCCAAAAGTACATGGATGGTCCTTGTGGTTTGCACTTTGTAATGCATTTAGTCTCCAGCCAACAATTCTAAAGGGTTTAGCATGCCCAAGCTAGGGACTAAATGCGTTACAAAGTGCAAAACACAGGGACCATCCATGTAATTTTGGAAAAAGCTGGGGACTAAATGTGTTACAAAGTGCAAACCACAGAGACCATCTGTGTACTTTTGGAAAGCTAGGGACTAAATCCAAAATTTTGGTAAACCACAGGGACCATGTGTATACTTTACTCTTTCTAGAACCTTTTCACATATGCATTTCTGCATGTGGCACTGACATGACATCAACTAGTGCCACATCAGCAATTTACAAGTAAAAAATGAGGTTTCTTGCTAAAATCTGGAAAAAGTATAAAGTTCGTTTCTATATCGTGCGACATGCAGTTTGCTCAAGATTTTTTTTCTTCCATTTTACCTATTTGACATATCAATGACGTCATAAATTACAACCTTAATTGACCTGTTTTCATATGAATGGATTGAAATCGTTACCTTTGAAATACTTGTAGATTTTGCGATAGAACTTATTGTATTGATAACATCTTATTCCTATCTTGCGATCCAGGTTACCGTGCTTATTGTTTACGTCTTTCTATACGGACGCATGTATATGGTTTTAAGTGGACTTGAAAGACGAATAATAGAAGATGCAACTATTAGTAGCAATAAAGCACTAGAAGAAGCCTTAGCAACCCAATCCGTTTTTCAGCTCGGTTTACTTCTGGTCCTTCCAATGGTTATGGAAATCGGTTTAGAAAGAGGCTTCCGTACTGCATTAGGTGATTTCATCATAATGCAACTTCAATTAGCCTCTGTTTTCTTCACATTCCAGCTCGGAACAAAAGCCCATTATTACGGAAGAACCATTTTACACGGTGGATCCAAATACAGAGCTACGGGTCGTGGGTTCGTTGTGTTTCATGCCAAGTTTGCTGATAATTACCGGTTATATTCACGTAGTCACTTTGTGAAAGGGTTGGAGTTGGGGATACTACTGGTTATTTATCAAGTTTATGGGACGTCATACCGGAGCTCGAATTTGTATCTGTTTATTACGTTTTCAATATGGTTTTTGGTGTGTTCATGGTTGTTTGCTCCGTTTGTGTTCAATCCTTCGGGATTTGATTGGCAGAAGACAGTGGAAGATTGGACCGATTGGAAGAGATGGATGGGGAATCGGGGTGGAATTGGTATTGATCAAAATAAAAGTTGGGAATCTTGGTGGGATGCTGAACAGCAGCATCTTAAGTCCACAAACATAAGGGGAAGAATTCTTGAGATTATACTTTCGCTTCGATTTTTCATTTACCAGTATGGATTGGTTTATCATCTTAATATAGCGCGTGGCAGCACAAGTATACTGGTTTGTTTCTTTCTTCCCGTTTGCTTGTTTTATATAGAAGTAGGTGTGTAAACGAGCCGGGCCGATCCCTAGCCTGACTAGGCTCAAGCTCGCATTGTCATGTTTTAATGAAGCTCGACTCGGCTCGGTTCGAGTCTACTTATTTGAGCTCAAGCTCGGCTCGAGCTATTTTGTGAACAATCTCAAATGAGCCAAAATCTTAGCTCGAGCTCGCTTCGATATCGCTTTAACGAGCCAAAGCTCAACTTGAGCTCGGCTCACCAATGTTATTAGTTTAAATCATATGGGCCTAAGTTGAAACCGACTTGGGCTTTTTAGGATTGAGTTATAAACTTATAATCATTATCATGATAATATATATATATATATAAAAACTAAAATTTTATTTGGGCTCGTGAGCCTAAACAAGCTTTGTATTTCAGGCTCGAGCTCCGGCTGGATAACCAAACGAGCTGTCAGGCTCGAGCTCGTTCGAGCTTTCAACCGAGCCGGGCCTGAGTAGCTCTCGAGTCTCTGGGCTTGTTTACACCCCTAAATAGAAGTGACCAGATGGGCTGGTTACGTAACGGGTTTGGTTGAATGGGGTGGCCCAAAACACTTATTATCTGAAAATGAGATATTCTGTATTACTATTAGTAAGTCAGTTGTGATTACAAAATTTACATTGTTTAATAATAATCTTAGAATAAAATGATTTAGGAGTTTTTATCCTTTAAAATCACACACTGGTTGATAAAACACAACCCGAACTAACCCATTCGTAAATGTGTTGAAATCGGCACTTTTAGTTTCTATATTCCATGGGCATGTTCTCATCAAAATAGTAATTTAAAATTTCAGGTTTATGCGCTTTCGTGGTTGGTTATGATAACTGCTCTTCTAGCCTTGAAGGTAAATAACTTTGTTTATTTACATGTACAAAACTACTTGTAGAAGTTATTATTAGGCTGCTATCTAAGACATAAATATGAGGGCTCATGTATACTCCCGGTTTCAGTTGGTGTCGATGGGCAGAAGAAGATTTGGCACAGACTTTCAACTCATGTTCAGGATCTTAAAGGCTCTTCTGTTCCTTGGCTTTCTTTCAATCATGACAGTTTTATTTGTTGTATGTGGCCTCACCATCAGTGACATATTTGCTGCATTCCTTGCCTTTTTGCCAACGGGCTGGGCTTTCATCTTGGTAGGTGGCTTTTGGGCCCATTATAACTCTTAGGGTTGTGAGTAGGATTGTTCACGAGCCGAGCCAGGGCAAGCTCGGGCTCGGCTCAATTATAAACCGAGCTGGCTCTGCTCAGATTGGAAACTGAGCTGAAAATCTAAGCTAGCGTTCGGCTTGGTTTTAAACCAAGCTGGCTCGGCTAGATTTTAAAAAGAAAAATTAATACATAGCTCTCAAAATTTAGTAGTCTAAAATATTATTCAATAGTTTAAAAGAACATATCCAAAATAAGTAAAACCTAATACATTACAATCCAAAATCAAGTTCAACAACACAATATTTGTTTTAAATTTCAACTAAATACAATATAAGCTTATTAGCATGGTAATTAACCTTCAAATATGCCAAAGAGATCACATTTTACACTCCTTAATACATGTAAATAATAATCAGTTTTTTGTAATATATTATAATGTAAAATAATCCGAGCTACCAAGCGAGCCGAGCCATGTATAGTGAGTTTTTTCCGAGCTAAATCCGAGCGAGCTGCGAGCTTTTTGGAGAACCCTAGTTGTGAGTTCTAACCGATTATTGTGACTTGTAATTGCAATAATCAAGGCATATCCTATTATTCTTGCAAAATTTATATATTTTGGTCATTTTTACTATTTAAACTTTACCATGTGATAATTATTACTTCAATCAGCAGAGATAAGAGTCTCTTGCAACTTCTTTTATTATAACTAATAACCAAGCACTAGATTCATGGTGTGATACTAACGGTGGTGTTTTTGTGCAAACTCTGAAGATCGGTCAAGCATGCAGGTCTTGTGTAAAAGGCATAGGATTTTGGGATTCAATAATGGAATTGGGACGCGCGTACGAATGTTTGATGGGATTGGTGGTATTCATGCCAATTGTTATCCTTTCATGGTTCCCTTTTGTATCAGAGTTCCAAACAAGGTTGTTATTCAATCAAGCATTCAGCAGAGGTCTTCAGATTTCAATGATTCTTGCTGGAAAGAAAGATAAGGACAAGACTCATACCACTTGATTAATTTAAACAGAGTTTTGAATTTAGAATATGCTTCAATCCAAGATTTCAATTTTATGTTATTCAAATTTAAAAATTCTTTTTGAAGTTAATTGTAATTATGAATTCAATCAAAAATAGTTCTTCATATCCAGCCCCCCTTCGTTCTCGCTAGAAAACATCTAACGAGACTCAAACTGCGATTGTGTAACGTTGGCAAATAGAAATCATGACATTTTTACGTAGCATCATCAACATCCACAACATTTAAATTCTTAAGAGGTCAGGTGTATTACCAACTGAATACATGTCCTCATAAATTAAAGCTCAAATCAAGCCCAAACATAAAAACCAAAACGAAAAACCCAAAACAAAAACAAAAACAAACCTAATATGGTTTACCAAAGAAAAACCCAAAACAAAAAAAAAAAAATCAAAGAGAAATGGGGATATTAGTAAAAGCACAAACCTAATATCGTTTACCAAGAACTATACCAATGATAACTGACACCAATGCAACTCCCAGTATGAACTTAATGCTTGTGCCAAAAGAATCATCAGTCGCTTGAATTTGTGTACTTGATGAGGATGATGAAGGTGATGGTGCGGTTTTCTTGCTCTTGCGCTTTGATGTTGATGTCAGGTTTGATCCTATGTCTCTTGATTTTATCTCACTCGAGTCATCCCCAGTAACCTGCAGTTATAATGTTGATATACCAACTTTAGCTTTAGTTTTATTCTGCTTATCAGGCGATGTCCGTACATGATGTAAGTATAGTTGTAAATGAACCGAACGACCATGAACTGAGGCATGTTCATGTTTGTTCATTTAACCTTAACCGAACATGAACATTAATCGAACACAGTTCTTCATTCGTGTTCGTTTATTAAGAAAATGGTCATGTTCGTGTTTGTTCGTTTAAAACCTAAACGAATAGTTCACGAACGTAAACGAACATTAACAAACAAACTTAAATGAACATAATTTAACAAACAATAAACAACACAAACGAACATAATTGAACAGACATAAATGACTAAACATAAACGAACGTAAAGTAATTTTTTACGATAAATTCCATTGGAAAACCCATTTTATTACTAGAGAGCCCAATTATCAATTAGTTATACGTATATAACATAAAGTAATTTTTTACGATAAATTCCATCGGAAAACCCATTTTATTACTAGAGAGCCCAATTACCAATTAGTTATACGTATATTAGTAGAAAGTTCCTTTTATATTTAATATTTATATAAATATAACTAATTATGTATTTAAATTGAAACGAACATAAACAATGTAAATAAACGAACGCTCACAAACATTAATGAACGAACAAAACGTGTGTTCATGTTCGTTCGTTTAATTAAATGTACAAAATTTGGGTTCATGTTCGTTCTCGTTCATTTATTAAATAAACGAACTTCCCACCGAACAAGTTCACGAACAGTTCATGAACGTTCTGTTCGTTTACAGGCCTAGATGTAGAGTATTATTACCTGTTCTTTTGCTTTAGCGTTCTCTGTTAGATCTTTGACTTGTTTCTCCAAATGCAAATATGATTCCTTCTTTGCTTCAAGCTCCTTCAATGCAGCATCTCGTTCCAACTCCTTTTGTGAATGAGTCTCTTTCTGTTTCATATATATCAAGAAACCATTTACATAAGATTTTATAATATTGTGATTGCAACATCGTATAAATGGTTAAGGCATATGAATAGCAGCTAACCTGTTCAACAATGGTGTTTTGAGCTGCTGCGAGTTTTTCTTCAAGATTCTTTAAGTTGGTCTTTAACACAGCATTCTCTTCGTTCTCTACCTTTAGATGTTCCAGCTCAGTTTTTAGAGACGTTTCCTTAGATGTGTGTTCTTTCACTTGCTCTTCAAGCGTAGTTATAATTGTCTGGAATTCATTTTTAGCATTTCCATGTGTTTCGTTTAGCTTTTCGTTCTCTTCCATCAGTGACGATATCTGTAAATTGAACATATACAAATCTCGTTATGGTTGAGATTATAGATAGCAAAACGGGGTTAGCCGTGTCACTTTTTGACCAAAAAGATTAAACTTTGTCAAGTATGATTACGAAACTAATAATAATTTTTTTAATGAAATGATGAGTAAACTGCCATTTTTGTCCCTGAGGTTTGGCCAGTTTTGCGACTTTCGTCCGGCTCGTTAACTCCATCCATTTTTCTCCGTTAAGTATGGGTATATTTCCGTCTTTTTTGTTAACTTAAAGGGCAATTCAGTCTTTTTCAACGATATTCGATCTTTTTACATAAAGTGAAAAGGACCGAATTTCCCTTTAAGTTGACAAAAAAGACGGAAATACCCCTGACTTGACGGAGAAAAATTGATGAAGTTAATAAGCCATATGAAAATAGCAAGATTTCAAACATTTCGGATCTGGATGCGGAAAAACAAACCTTTGGACGAACGTCGCAAAACTGGCCAAACCTCGGGGAAGAAAATGACATTTTACTCTAAAATGATTTTGGGGGGTTTTACACATTTAAATTGCACTTGTAGACTCATTCGACATGTTTTCTGTTTGTTATTTTACCCATTTGACCTGTAAGAGATGAATATAACCCAAAACAAATACAAATAATATACACAATATGGTTTTACCTGAGACTGGAGCCTGTACACTTCAGAAGATAACTGTTCTTTCAGATCTTCTATTTGTTTCTTGGAGGTATGGAACTGACTCAGCGCCTGATCTTTTTCGGTCAAAGCTGCAGTCAAGCTGGTTTGCAGATCATTCAATTTAGACTCATTAGCGGCAAGTTCTTGCGTAACCTTCAGTTTCGCTTCTTCATGCTGACTCGACTTGCTTTGCATTTCCTCCATTGCACTTTCCAGAGCACCTAACTTCAACAGAGCTTGTTCCAGTTCACGCTTGTGATTCTCCGCCAGCTCAGCAGCTCTAGAATGCTGTTCAGTTAAATTGGCAATAGTTTTTTCGTGTGAGTCTACTGCTTGACCCGTGAATTCCTTTTCACTTTCAAGTTCGTTGACTTTGTCTTTGAGCTGAATAATGGTCGCTACCAACATTTCATTTTCACCGGATAATTTACCCGCGTTATTTTCAGCCTCCGATATCTTTGCTTTGAGGTTTACGTTCTCACTTTCCAAATTAGCTTGTATCAGCAAAAGCTGATCTAATTCGTCTTTTAGCAAAACGTTTGTTCAGTTGCTTCAGCTAACTGTGTCTCGAGAGTCGTTGATTTCTCAAGCAATGATTTGGCCTCTGTATCTCTGCTAGTGAAACTCGCAACCGATTCTTGTAACTTTAGGTCAAAGTCTCTGGTGCGCGTCTCGTGTAGGGTTTCATACTCCGAACACTTTGCCCTAGCTTCCTCTAGTTGCTCCTCAGCTAACTTAATCTTGTTCAAGACTTCTGTTTCTCGGATTCCGGAAGCTTCTAGATCGCTCTCGATGGTTTCAAGCTTGTTCTGAGATACTTTTAGCTCGTTTCTCAGTACTTCTAGAAGGTTTTCCGCTTCAACAAGTTGCTCTGATGATTTTTTCGGGATATCTTCCAACTGTTTTTTTTCAGTCGTTGCTAAATCCAACGATTCGGTTAACTCTTGCTCCTTTTTCGTGGCGGTTTCCAGTGCACCCTCGAGAACCGTTGCTTTTGATCTCAATGCTTCGATTTCTGCTTCGAGATCGGTTACTTTACGAGAGTGGATGCTAGAACCTTCTTCTGTGTCCTTACATCGTTTCTCCAGTGTGACTATCTGTTCTTCGAGCTCTTGAATTCTGTATTGTTCTGCTTCTAGAAGCAACTCCAATTCAATCGCCTTTTTACCTGCATTCTCGGACTTCGAATTCAAATTCTGAATTATATCTTCAAGTTCAATGCTACGTTGATGACTCATATTGGCTCGCTCTTCATGATCAGTTGACTTTGCAAGAATTGTTTTAAGCTCCGATTCAAGCTCTGTGTTACGTGAAGATGACTGAGTCAACTCAGCTTCCAACTGAGTTACCTTGTCTACGGAGTCTTGCAATTGCTGACTCAGCTGTTTCTTTTCTTCTTCATGAGCTTCCTTTTCCCTTCTTATTTTCTCTAGTTCTTCTTGAATCAAAGTCAACTCATGAAGCTTCGATTTGACTTCTTTCAGTTCAGATTCTTTAGCTTGAAGATCTTCTTTAACCGTTGCTTCAGAAGCCTTTTTCAAATTCAGTTCTTCGGTCAATTCATTTATTTTAGCCTCTCGTGAAGTGAATTTTTGCTGGATTTCTAACACTTGTGATTTTGAAGCTTCGAGTTCTTCTTTGACCACAGATAAGTCAACTGTGGTCTTCTTAAGTGCTTCTTCAACTTTTTCATGATCGGCTATTTTTTCATACAAACCCTTGAGTTCTTCTTGGACTAACGCCATTTGATCTTCCATTTCCTTTGCGCTAACTTGAGCCAACTGAAGCAACCTTTCAAACTCTAACGCTCGTTTGGTTTCTGCTTCCGCGTGTGATCCGCTCTCTTTATGCAGTTCTTCAAATCTTTTAGCGTCACTTGAAGAAAGTCCGAGTTCTTGCTCTAAATCGTTCATACGTTTTCTTGAGCTTTCTAACTCCGTGTTTAGAGTTTCAAATGATTCCTTTACTTTGACTAGCTCCTTTTGGTTTGACTCTTGAGCTTGCAGTTCCTCTTGCAAAGCAGTAATCTGTGAATTGCATCTCTCTTCAGCTTCTTTGAAAAGATCTTGTAATTTCTTATGGTTAGTTTCGAGATCTTCATGGTTCTTTTCTTGTTGCTCAAGTTTCTCCTTTGTAAGGGAGACTTGGTTCTTGAGTTCAGCGTTCTCGGATCCTGAATGCTTGATTTTTGCGGTTAGTTTCTCCAATTCAAGCTCGAGTTCATTAATCTTTTCATTTGCCTCGAGGACTTCTCTGCTTTGTTCAGTGATTGAAGGTTTTTCATCTTCAACAGGCAATGCTCGAGAGGTGTGTGAACCGACATCATGTACCTCTACAGTTTCCTTCTCTACTTTTATAAACTCTCCATCTAGGGGGGGTTCTTCTTCCTTCTTGTTGTCCTTAATTATATCTTCAGTGTTTGCCTATTAAAACGGAGCACATAATTAGGATGAGCTTATACGCAATGTTTTCAGAACCACATCAGAAGTTGAACTGGTCTCCTTCAATCGAACCTAATGTAACAACCGGGTGATGCCGTAAATACTATAAAAATATGTAGAGTAAACTTGAAAATTTTTAATAAAAGACCGGTTCAACCGGCCGGTTTTCCAATCGGACCGCCGGTTCCCGGTTCAACTCAAAAGCGGCCTAATAGGGTGAATTGAACCAGTCAGACCTCTCATTCCCGGTCCGACCAGCCGGTCCGGTTTTCAAAACATTGCTTTTAAGGGATTTCGACCCATTTATTTATAAATGGACCGATTCATTATTCCTCACACGACAAGATTATGGATTATTAGTAAAATTTTGTTACCCTATTCGCCATGCTAACTATGTTCTCCTACCCGTTTATTTTCCCACCTCTACTGCACTATGTTCTTTTAACTTGGTTTACTCAAAAAGCATTGGGGTTTTATCATGATGAGTATGTGATCACATTTTTAACGCCAAACAGGAAGTTACTAAACATAGAGATATGATTGATATTAACTTGTTTCATTTTCTCGATAATTCATAAAATCAAATAAACAATCTCGTGTGCACAACTTGCCTCAATAACCTTGGTGACTGGTACCTCTGAACTTGTTACAGTCTCCTCTTCCATGATAGACCGAATTAATGTTGGCAATTTATGTATTTTATGTTATACAGGCCCTGAAAAAACATGAAAACGAGAAATCAGTTAATGAAAACACAATTTAAGAATCGTTTTATAAGAGGAAATTAAGTTACAATGAACTAAATTACAGCCTCGGTTATTTACATCTTTAGTTCTTCATTTACTCCAATTTATTTAAGTTATGGTTTATTAAATTATGTTTTGAGTGTATATATATCAGCTTGAGTGGTACATGTTCAAACAAATTGAGAAATATGTGAATTTTAAGAGGGGTGCGTTTATCGTTAAAAAAAGAAAAACACAAAAAAAATTAAATATAATTGAAACAAAAAGAATGATTGATTTGGCACCATTATTTTCCTTGTTATAATAATGACAAACAAATAGATGCTTAACATTTTTTTTTCGGGAAGCTATTAGTTAGATACTAAATAATACTTTGCCGTAAAATTTTAGAAAATAAATTATTACAAATTGCATTGAACATATCGATTTCATGCTAAGATAATTTTAGTTTTACTATTCTACCTCCATCACCAGAAAAAATTACTGCTTTTTATGTACTGTTAAAGAACATTAATTATAATCAGCAAGAAAACAATTGACAAATATAGAAATTTTGTAAATATAAATTAAAAGTAAAAAATGTATGTTTTCAAGTACTGGATACGAAGTTTGTACCAGGACGCATGTGCCACTTAAATGGCTGCTGAATTGATTAAAAGACAACATTGGGAAACTATCACAGCCACACCGACAGAATCATCGAAATCAACAGGAAATGTTCACGTCCGAAGTGACGAGATAAACTTTTTTAGTTATAGTTACTTTTGAAATTCGAATTTTTCTTCACTTAATTTCGTTATTTATTTTGATATTATAGCTGGGTTTAGTTATAATACAAAGGGATTCAAAATAAAAGTATGAGAAGTTACTATAAAGTGATAAGTGTTTAAGAAGAAATCAAGTAAGGGTAATTTTGTCAAATATAATAAAAAGATTATACACATGCAAGTCACATGATATTTTCCCCTTATTTTTTAAATGTCCGTAACTTTTTTATACGTCATTTGTTTTAAAAAAAACTATACCATAAAATTGAGCGTCTTTTATCTTTAATATGAGTGCCTTATTGTTATACTTTAAAAAAAATCGAAAACCTAGTTGCGTCCTACACAATAGACACAATGAGAAAAACCAGTTGCGTATTACACAATGGACATACCACAAAACACAATAAGTATCAACCTAAAAACACAATGGAAAGTAGATAAAAAGACAGAGTTAAATGCCAAAATGGTCCCTGAAGTTTGTTCACTTTTGGCACTTTAGTCCAAAATCCAAAATTTTTAAATCTGGCTCCCTGTGGTTTGCATTTTGTTGCCATTTTGGTCCAAAAATGAAATCAGATCAGATTTCTCAAAAAATCTTGGCTTTTTGTCTTTTTCTACAGGGCAAAATGGTCATTTTCATAAAAAAAACCATGTCTCTCTCTATATGCAGATCATCATCATCAACACACACACATCCTCTCTCTCTTCACTCTCTCACACACACAAACACTCACTGCTCTCCCTCCCTCTCGCATCTCCAGTCACCGGAGACGAAGTCTGGCCGAGCTCCAGCACCCCTCTTCTTCTCCGACGCGACACCGCCCACGCCCCCTCGATTCCTCTTCACCTTAGACCCACCTCGCAACCTCTCTTCTTCCCCAATTGAATGGCCGACCACCACCTTTCGGTGGTGGTGTACGGCGGTGAATACACAGAAGGGAAAGAGAGAGATATGAGAGAGAGAGAGAGAGACGACGGAGATGGAGAGTGAAACGTGGCGGCGGGGTCACCCGGCGACGGCGACGGTCTTCTTCCCCGGTAAGCCCGTCATTATTGGTATATGCATTTGTACAACCACCATTTTGTTCTCATCAACACTTGCAGTTACTGATTGAATGTTTTATGAAACTGATTGTGCTTGTACTCGTAAACCTTGAAAGTTGATCTCCATGTTTGAGTTTGAAAATGCATTGTCTTTAATGGATTTCTCCTTATCTTGTTACTGCGAAGAGAATCGAGGGGAAGAAGAAGGGAGAGCAGTGAGTGTTTGTAAACCTTGAAGTGAGCCAATTGGGGAAGAAGGGAGGATGTGTGTGTTGATGATGATCTGCATATAGAGAGAGAGAAGAGAGAGAGGGCTTTTTATGAAAATGACCATTTTGCCCCTATAGAAAAAGACAAAAAGCCAAGATTTTTTTGAGAAATCTGATCTGATTTTATTTTTGGACCAAAATGGCAACAAAATGCAAACCACAGGGAGCCAGATTTAAAAATTTTGGATTTTGAATTAAAGTGACAAAATTGAGCAAACCTCAGGGACCATTTTGGCATTTAACTCTAAAAAGAAACAATTGATGACAACAGATAAAAGACACAATGGACAACAGACGACACACAATGGACATAACGTAAAACACAATAAATAACAGATTAAAACACAATGGACAACAAAACAAAAACACAATAGGCAACAAATTAAAACACAATGGCTAGCAGAATAAATACAATGACCAGAACCTATAACACAATGTATAGAAAATCCAAATATAACACAATCTTTATTGTGTCATACATTTTGTTATAGGTTCTGATAAAAATGCAATTGACAGAATCCAAATTAACATTGTTTATAAGTTTTGATAATAACATAATTTATAGAAATCTTAGTTAAAAACGTAAGAACCAAAACTCAGTTGAAAGACAAAATGAGCGCAATCTTTTAATACAATACAAAGAAAACCCAGCAAAAGTGAATTTTTTTTAATTTTATTTTTATATACTAATATAATACTCATATTAAAGATAAAAAACGTCCGTTATTATGATGAATTTTTTTTTGAAAACAAATGTCGTATAAAAAAGTTATAAACGTTTTAAATTGATGGGGGGAATTGACATGTGTCTTGCATGTAAAGAGAGAAAATCAATAAATGTAAGATTCACCCTTACATTATTTTATTTTTCTTCTCTAACATTAATCTCAGTCCTCCAAATCTAAGAATAATGGACTAAAATCCTTTTTATCATTCTTATTTATGTTTATGTTGTAATTTATATTTCATCCCAATCCATTACAAGTGGAAGATGCAACAATATAACATTACCCTAAACTTAATAGAGACAACCAATATTGGTTGATATAAAACAAGTAAATTATTGATGTAGTTATTATTATTTATAAAATTTAATAGCTTATATTGCATTCAATTTCTTGTTCTAATAGAAGATAATTAAAGATTATTCTGATCAATCATCACCGGAGGCCCGATCAAGGCAATTTTGTAACTACGATTATAAGAATTAATTATATAATTTGTATAACATCGCAGTATATCTATTTTTTCATTTTCATACCTATTTTTTTAAATTACTTTATTAGTACCACCTTTTAAAAAAGAATTTACCGTGTTAGTACATCACAGATACTAACCATGTAATAAATTCTAAAATTACAGGAACCAATGATGTAATTTTCAAAAAATATGTATGAAAATAACAAAAATCAATAAACTACGGATATACTAACCATATAATTAATTCAGATTATAATTGCACTATTGTGATATCCTTTTGGCTAAGTAGCCCGTGGTTTGTCACTAAAAGATTGAAAGTTTATAATCATGCACGGTGAAGATATTGATGTATTTATCGTATATGATCTATGAATTGCTTTTTTGAAAGAAAAAGAAAAAAAAAAAGAAGCACTATCATCCAACCATAAGAAATCAAATAAGTTTCCAAGAGGCCGGTCAAAATCTTACCAAACTCAAGGTAGATTAAATTGATTACAGAGAACAAAATTTAAATATGCTAATCACGATTCAATCCTTTGCGTGAAGTTCAAAATCATCTAGCTCCATCACCATCACAGTCACCATCACCATTACTCGCTATTAAGTTTTTAAAATTTGAATTAAAAAAAAATCCGTCTAAAACTAAACAAAACTACATCATCAGCTTCAAATCAGACAAATCGATCTTAACAAATCCACAAAACTCTTAAACATACAGTGAAAAATCCGTACATATAGATGAATGATGATCAACAATAATATGAAGCAGTAAAAGCATCAGAAACCGTTTCTAAAGTTAACAGAGCAATCGATCTATTTCAAATAAGACTTCATACGAAGCTTCAATCATCCAGATACCGAATCAACTGAATCGGAATCAGATTTTCAAACTATTCACACGAAATTCAAAGAATCAGAAGTTCGATTCACAGTAACAAATCTAAAACCGTTTCGAAATTCGATTCCGAACTTTCTAGATGCTTTGTTCGAAATTTTTACACACTTTGTACGAAATTAAGTAACAAAACGTTCGATTCACGATAACCGAATCGGAAATCAGTTATCACAGATCATGTATGAACTAACCTCAGATCTCTGAAACGATTGTTGTAGGTTTATCGAAGCTCTTTTCTCTTTTAGTAACGCAGAGAAGAGAGAGAGAGAGAGAGAATGGAGAGAATCTGCGTGGGTATACGGGGTATTAGTAGCAATAATATTATTTTTACTGGAATGGTTGGTGGGGGCTGTGAACAGTAACAGGTAGCCAATCAGGCCGCTTTTCCGTGGATTGCTCTTTCATTTACAAATTACAACGCGGTTGGAATGTATGAGCTACCGGCTTTGTCATAATCGAATTCCTCATGTGACCCGTTTATCGAAACCTAGTGTTTCAAACGGTTCAGGTTCGATTTATGTCTTCGCTGTTTAGTTTCGGTGGCACCTGGTGATGATGCGAGACTAAGCGAGTAGGCAGTGATCGTTAGTTCGATCGTTGAACTAAACGGGTTTTACCTCACCGCACTGTTGTGCCTTCGGGCGAGGGGTTTTTCCCTGGTTCGGAGATGAGTGTATCCCAATGTGGTGAGTTTCGTTAGTAGTCCATTTGAAGGATTCGTTGGCTGTTAAAACGTTTATCGAAGCTATTGTAAAAGGATTGTAATCAAGTTACAACGGGTTAAGCATGTTGTGGTGAAGTGTATTAACTTGTAAACGAGTTAAGAATGTTGTAAATGGTTTGTAACATAGTTGTAAATTGTTGAAGTTTAATTATATACATATTATTTTTTTTTATTTTAGTTTAAATATATTGGCACCGGGTCTCTTTAATTTAGTACAAACCAAACGCCCAACTCATTTTAAAATTGGTATTTGTTTTTTAGAAATAGGTCATTGTGAGTTTAACGGTGAGTTTGTTAATGATTTTGGTGTTATTAGTTTTAAACATCGAGCTTTGTTGAGGTCATCAACTCATTTTAGATTATAGAATTTGGTTACATCAAATGAAAGCACAAATAAGTCTATTTACAAATTAGGAGGTGTAGAGTACACAATCACTCAAGACTAATTTGAATTTTGGAACAACGGGTCAAGGGGCAGTACACCGCGACCCGTAAATGATTTAGTCGATCGTACTGCCAAAGCAAAGCAACACATTGTTTCGTGCCAACCGTTTTACCTGCGAAACCAACACGCTGATTCATGAAATGTTGTGTCGTTTTCATCTAAACGATATGTTGGTTCACTAAGTATATAAACATGGTTATCATTTTTTTTGGGTTAGACGCTTAACATAAACACAAAACTCGTTCCAAGTTATTAAAGAAGTATCCAATTAAGATTTTGAGTAACCCATTAAAATACTATAATCTGGAAGAAATAACATGATTCAGAAAGATTTTCTAGAGAATATAACCGAAACGTTCTATAAAAGTCATTTCTTTATCTCGTATACGATACTTTTTTTCCTTTCTTTCACATACATTTACAAGTGTAGAAAACTAAAGTCCTAACTTGACTAAGCTTACACTCGACTCGTTTAACTTAGAAAGTTTTAGTTATGACACTAACTTGGTATGTTTTAAATTGTGTCTCTAAAACTTGAGTGTAACACCCTGTAAAATCGTGTCCACTAATATAGTGACACGTGTTGTATTTTTAATATACTCTATTAAAGACCAATAAGGGCTAAAGGCGTCAACATGCTCAAGTTGAGCCTCTGAGTGACGAACCGATGTCAACATGCTTAAATCATTAGCCTCTGAGTGACTGATATGTCAACATGTCCAGCCTCTGAGTGACATACGGAATCAACATGCTTGTAATAAGCCTCTGAGTGATCCTTTGTGAAGTCCTAACTCTCATACGTGCCGTTTGTTGGACGAGAGAGTTCAATTTTGTGAATATGTGAAAGTTGGATAATGGAGGGATTAAAAGTGTCAACATGTTAATTTATACCTCTGAGTGACCTTTTAACGAACCGAGAGCTCGACAATGTCCGGGCATAATCTCGGGTATGCCAAACATTGGCTACGGAGGGTTAAAAGTGCCAAAAAGGTGTTTAAAATGGTTTCTATAAGCTTTTTAAAGTTAAGGGGTCAAAGTGTCAAATTTTGAAACTGAATTAAGGGCGGTCGCGGGCCGCGAGAGACCCGACCTGTGTCTCTCGCGCCCCGCGAGAAGAGACCTGCAGCAGAAAGTTTTGTTTGGTCTCCAAGCAAAACTCCAAAACCATTAAATCGAAACCATGGCTTCCCTAAACTGCTATGCCACGTTTTGGGACACTTGTAAGCTTATTCTTACACCCCTAAACACCTGGCTTCACCTCCTTTGAGCTCTCCAACTATAAATAGGTGCATTAGTTCACCATTCCAACTTGCACCTTCTCATTTCATCTCTTCTCCCTCCTCTGGAAGTTCCTAACTAAAAGGATCAATCCAACATAGTTCTTTTGCATCTAGGAATCACTGGCAAGTGTTCCTTCCTTGTGCGTTTTCGTTTATAGGCTTTTATAGCCAAAAGTCAAGCGTTTTACGTAAAACGCTTTGACTTTCGGTTAAGACCATTATGGTCTAGCCATTGTTCGAAATGAACATGGCTAAGTGATCATAGTAAGGTAGGTGTTAGTCCCTATAAAGGGCACCTCCTGAAGATCACGTTTGCTAGACCAATTGACGGGTCAAAGTTAAGTTATTAAAAAGTCAAACATGCCATTTTTCGGAAAAATCATAAATTGATATTATATATGTTATGAAACCTGTTTGACACTTAAACAAGTTGGTAATAATTATCAGAATATGTATGAACATGTTCGGCTCGTCAATTTCAGTTCTAGGGTCGGTTCGCAACCGAAAGTCGCAAAGTTTGACTTCTGCTTTGACTTTCGATTCTGACCCGATTTAGATTAGTTAGATACTGATCTAAAGTTGCATTATGGTCATAATGTTATGTAGCATAACCCTCTGAGGTTATATTACATGATCATAATCAGAATCCAAGTTTATGCACAAGTTCCATAATTATGTTATTTCTGACCAAAATGCCCTTTTTGAACAAAACAAGGTTTTAATGATAATAAAATTGAAAATGAGTTTCCTACTGATGTAATATTATAAGTAGAATTATTTGGGTTGTTAAACCAAGTTATAAACTGAGTTTTCAAGCAAGTTCTCAAACTATGTCGATAAATGACGGTTTTAGCCCCTGTGGCTTATAAATAGTTTTAATCAAATCTTTTCAAGGTAAATCATTTATCTACTGATATGTTATATTAAATAACATATTTTGAACATTTAATCTAATCCAAATGTCAATTTTCGTAAACATCATTTAAAAACGTCATTTTACGACATAAGCACCGTATCGGCGCATAATATGGTTTTAAACCATATTATTGACTAAAATTTGATACATACTGATTTTAAAACTTATTTTAAACATATTTACAGTAGGTACATGTTATAAACTCAGAATCCCAAATAATTTATAAACTATATATAAAATTACCAAAATACCCCTATAAGGCATAATTTCGTTTAAAACCTTAACGGGCATACAAGTTGATATCCTATTGATATTGTAACATCCGTCGAAAAACGGGTTTTCCAAACCGGTTTCGTTTGTAATCGGATATCAAGTTATAAAAATTTCGTTGCGTATTTATGACTTATTATAATTTTAAACGATACATAATTAATAAGCAAATTGGAATTTATAAGCTATAATTGTTAAAAAGTTAAAATAAAATAAATAAAAAGAAAAACAGGTTGCCGGGATTCGAACCCGGGTCAGCAAGCCTAGCAACTTAACTCACACACATCCAACCACTCCGCCACTTGTGTTATTTGATAATATATCGAAACAATTAATACATATAAAAAAACTCGAAATCAAACCCAGTCAACAGCGCGCCCATTTCGCAGTCACCGGAAAATCCGACGATTTCGCCAATTATCGACGGTTTCTTTTGACTTAACGTACGCATTAACATCAACATCGGTTATAACCGATGTCTAGTTCCACGACATCAGTCATAACCGCCGGAGAAAGGCTGACCAACGAATCAAGACAGAAATCGGACCCAATTCATCGGTATTCTTTCCTATAAATACACATCCTAGCCTCTGGTAATCTTTTCGCTCAAAATCGCACCAATTCTCGAAGCAATTTCATTCGCCGGAACTTTTCTACCATCATCGGACTTTCGCCGGAAAACCGAGACTCACATCAGAACGGTAAATACCTCGACTCTTTCTGTTTCAATCCATTGTTAGAACATTACTAACATCAATCCATCACCCAGAATCAATCCCAGACGACATTGCCGGATATTCTGTACTCGCCGGAAAATCGCTGGAATTTCCGAAATCACGCTGTTAATCGGTATGATCATCTAAACCTCCTGTTAATCATGGTTTAGTAACTCAATTTCATATCTAATCAATCAAAACAGTTAATTGATCCGAACAGACGGAGTTCACAAAACAGAGCCGACGAATCCTTGCCGGAGTTCTGAGAAAGACATCTGATTCGGTACATTCTTTCCCCAAACCCTCTCTGTCCGTTACATTTCAATCGCTTATAATTTTCGTTAATCGAATTAAACAAGAAACAGTTGATTAATCTTTGTCTGTGTTCTTGAGCGAAGAAGACGAAGTCGATTATGATTATAAGATTAATTAAAATCAGTATAATGAACGGGTTAGACACACAGTCCAGCGGTGGACTGTGTGCAAACAATAAACACACGTCTCGAGTTCGATCCCTATCACGACCCTATCCTCGGAAATAAAAATGTTTTTTTTAAAACCGAACCGGGTTAACTCACTGTAAGATGTTAAGTATAATAAAAATCAGAATATTAACCAGGTTAGACACACAATCCAGCGGTGGACTGTGTGCAACACTAATCACAGGTCCCGGGTTCGAGACCTGTTGAGAGCTCCAGTTCGATACAATTAAATCCTTTTTAAATAAATGATTTTCGGATTAAATTAAATAGTGTATAAATACAATTAAAAACAGAAATATTTCGGGTTAGACACGTAGCTCAGTTGGTAGAGCTGCGTGCACGCGTACGGGAGGTCACGGGTTCGAGTCTCACTCAGTGCAAATATATACACGACCGAACCGGTCAACGGTCAAAGTCAACATTTTTTTTCTATATTTTTATTTATTTATTTAATTTAAAAATCAATTAAAAATACTTAAAAATAATGTTTTTAAAGTTAGAAAATAGCCTTAAACTCACAAAAATATATCCAAAAATCCTACTAAAATTGTTAATAAAATCCACTTATTTACCATACATTTTCGTTGTTAATTAGGTTAGTTATTCCTCGTCGATCAATCCTCTAAACTCGTGCGCATTCAACATCATCAACCGAACGCACCCAATGTGAGTGAATCTCTACCAATTCCCCGTTTTAATCACATTCTGGGGTGTATCATGTGTCGCTAATTATTTATTTCAATTAAACACTTGTGCATCCATCATATTCATGATCAAATGTGTTGCCAATATATATCAATTGTTTGTGTGGTTAATGTTTAGATTAAAGTTATCATTTTCAGTACATACATTATCATAGGCCGCCGCTCCCCATTACCTATGAGCGTGAGCTGTTCCCCATTAACTATGAGCGTGAACGAGGCGTTGCCAACATACGATCGGCTCCGTTTGATTGAGCCTTGATCACACATACATCATCATAGGCCGTCCGTTCCCCATTACCTATGAGCGTGAACGAGACGTTGCCAACATATACATTGTCATTCATACCATATACTCATGCAAGGTGGTTTGTGATTGTTTGTTTACATACGTTTGTTCATATATGATTATTGCACAATTTTTCCATATTAATTACAATAAGGAATCAATAACAAATGTTTTTAACAAGGTTCACTCGCCAACTTTTGTTGACCCAAAATCCCCCATTTTTACACATGATACAGGTGATCAAGTTGAAGCAAGAAACACATAGGGCGGCCTAGAAGAATAAACCAGTTTAGATTTTGGATTGTTTTAGTTAATTTTTCCTTTCCTTGTATTGTATGAACTTGACTTGAAATCTTTGAGATGTAATTTGAATTTAATAAATATGAAACATATTAGTAAACATCATGAGCTTTGGTGATAACCCAATTATGCCCCGACTCTTATTCCGCTGCGGGTCGGGGTGTGACAGATTGGTATCAGAGCCATGACTATAGGGATATAGGATAGGTTATTAGACCCTTAGAGCCTATACTATAGTTGATTAGAATTTTTATTTAAATTGTTTGTGTGTTACATGCAAAATTCATGATGTTTATATGCTTTATGTTTATTGTTACATTCAATGTTATGCAAGCACGTTCATAAGTACATATTATTATACAATGCCTATCATGAATCATTTCTCATAACATATCATATCCATGGGAGCACACACCTCACAATTCATATGATTTTTACAACGATTTTTGTATTTTCAAATCACATCAAAGTGAGTTCTCATGACGGGCATTAGTAACTGGAAGGGTACGAGTACCGGTAGTCGGAACGTCCTGTCTAGGCTTGGCATTCGTATAAATCCAAAATAAAGGACCAGTTTGCCTACCTGGGGACTAACGATGAGAGTACAAAGGACCTATTAGGCCAAAGCATGCTATACCAAACGTCGTGTGAACTAACCCCACTTTGAGTTGTCATTGTGTCTACACCTGGACACCCTCCGACCATACATCTCGCAAACATATTTCATGGTTTTCATTCGGGTGATGCGAGTGTTAAACCGCTAATACAATGTGAATCCTACTAAGCCAATAGTCATGAGGGCCCACATGACTATACAGGTGATGGTATGGGGGACATTGGAGGCCCAAACATGATCAAACCCAAGACATCCTATGGATGTAGTGCATTATTGATGATTATGTTATTTTATTATTTTAAACGACACATGACACCTAAACACTCCTTTAACTCACCATCTTCCTATGTATATTCTTGTAGATGTCGGCTAGGCAGCTACGTGGAGGTCGAAAGTCAGGAAGGTCAAACGAACGCTTGGCCACTCAAATTGCAAACAAATGGCCGCGGTGCTTCCTGATATCGTTATTCAAGTCCAACCAAGCTCTCACCGCGAATCCTATCAACCCACCCAATCAAGAGGATCAAAACATCGACAACCCTTCCTCCAAGAAGTGCTCCTACAAACACGTCAAGTCTTGCGATCCCCCAAAGTATGAAGGGACCGAAGGTGTCACCGCTCTCCTCCACTGGTTTGAGGAAATGGAAAACACCTTCCTAAATTGCGATTGTCCCGAGGATCGCAAGGTACGTTACGCAACCGGGAGACTATTTGGGGTAGCCCTGACCTGGTGGAACACCGAGAAGGGTAAGAGAGGAGTTGAAGACGCTATGGCCTTAACGTGGGAAGAGTTAAGGGAAATAATGACAAGACGCTTCTGCCCAAGAAGCGAACTCAAGAAGTTGGAAGACGAATTCCACTCGTTGAAGCAAAAGGAAGGAGATCATACTTTCTACAACAAAAGATTTCTTGAGCTGAACCAGATGGTTCCTAACTTGTTCACCCCAGTGTACCGCTTGGTTGAACACTACATTCGAGGCCTCCCCTCGAAAATTCAAGACTCAGTCCTCAGCACTTCGCCTGCAACTCTCGAAGCTGCTATGGAATTGGCTACCGAACTTACCGAGAATCGCATCAGAAACGGTAAATTCAAGGAGGAGAAAAAGAAAGCCCCGTAGAGGGCCAAACTTCAAACCATTCCACCTCCTCCTCAAAGTTTTCTAACAAGAGGAAACGAAATACCAGAAACTTTGCTGTCACCCAAACAAATTTCCCTGTCCCTGCTGCACCCATTACTCAAGTTGCCCCCTCACCCGCACCATACAAAAGGCCATACTCCGGCCCCTACCCAAAATGCACCCGTTGCCAATACCATCACTCTCCCGAACACCCCTGTCAATATTGCACCAGCTATGGCCGTGCAGGTCACACCATCCAAACCTGCCGCTCACTGCAGCGAATGAACCGCAACCAACCCACAACCCAAAGCCACCATCAGATAATGGGTCAAGCCCAACAACCTCTACTACTACCACCTACACAACATACGGCCCAAACCTACTACCAACCCAACTACCCCATGATGCAACCCATGCGGGCTTGTTACAACTGTGGAGACCCAAACCACTTTAGAAACACTTGTCCACGCTTGGTGAACATCATACATGCTCAAGCTCAAGCAAATCCGGTGAATCAAGCTAACCAAGCTCCTCCACCTGCTAGAGGAAGAGCTTTTAACATCAACGCCAACCAAGCTAGGGCCGACAACAACGTGGTTAACGGTACGTTTCTCATCAATGGTAGTTATGCATCCATGTTATTTGATACTGGCGTGGATAAGAGTTTTGTGTCCTTAGAATTTGAACCCATCCTCAACCAAACTCCTGATAAACTTATGGAATCCATAACGGTGGAAGTAGCTGACGGAAAACCGGTCTCACTAAACTCCATTATCCAAAACTTTACTCTCACTCTAAACGATCACGATTTTCCAGTTGACCTCATCCCTATAAGTTGGGAAGTTTTGACATTATAATCGGCATGGACTGGCTCAGCCAACATCATGCTGAAGTGGTATGCCACGAAAAGTTCATCCGCATTCCTCTTGCAGACGGTCAAACCCTACGAATCTTTGGAGAAACCCCTTCGAAAGGACTCAAACTGATGTCCTGTCTTCAAGCCTGAAAATATCTCCGCAAGAATTATGTAGCATTTCTAACTCACATTGTCAAGAAGGGAAACAAAGAGAAGAAACTCGAAGACATACCTGTAGTGAAAGAATTCCCACAAGTCTTTCCCGATGACATCTCAGGACTTCCTCCATGAGAGAAGTCGAATTCCGCATTGATCTTATACCTGGCGCTACACCCGTCGCAAAATCTCCTTATAGGTTAGCCCCACCCGAAATGCAAGAGCTGGCCAGTCAACTACAAGAACTGACCGACAAAGGATTCATACGTCCTAGCTCATCGCCTTGGGGTGCAGCTGTTCTGTTTGTGAAGAAGAAAGATGGAACGTTTCGCATGTGTATCGATTACAGAGAACTCAACAATTAACGGTCAAGAACCGCTATCCATTACCTCGCATCGATGATCTTCTAGACCAACTCCAGGGTGCCACCTGTTTTTCAAAGATCGACCTTCGTTCTGGCTATCATCAACTCAGAGTACATGAAGAAGACGTCCCAAAGACCGCCTTCCGAACTCGTTATGGTCATTATGAATTCATGGTCATGCCATTTGGTCTAACCAACGCTCCAGCTGTCTTCATGGATCTAATGAACAGAGTCTGCAAACCCTATCTCGATCGTTTTGTTATAGTCTTCATCGACGACATTCTCATTTACTCAAAGTCTAAGACTGATCATGAACGACACCTTCGACTCATCCTCACACTCTTAAGAACCGAAAAGCTCTACGCTAAATTCTCCAAATGCGAATTCTGGTTAAGAGAAGTACAATTCCTTGGACATGTCGTCAATGACAAGGGAATACATGTCGACCCCTCAAAGATCAAAGCAGTACAAGAATGGCAAGCGCCACGTACACCAACCGAAGTAAGATCATTCCTTGGTTTGGCTGGTTACTATCGCCGTTTCATTTCAAATTTCTCCCGTATCGTTGTACCACTCACGGCTTTGACACATAAAGGAAAACTCTTCATATGGGGACCTAAACAAGAAGAAGCCTTCCAAACCCTTAAGCAAAAGCTTTGTGACGTACCTATCCTCACACTCCCCGAAGGTTGCGATGACTTTGTAGTATATTGCGACGCATCAGGGCAAGGACTAGGCTGTGTATTAATGCAAAGGGGAAAAGTGATAGCCTATGCTTCTAGGCAACTCAAAGTGCATGAGAAGAACTATACTACCCACGACCTAGAACTTGGAGCCGTTGTGTTCGCTCTTAAGATATGGAGACATTACCTCTGTGGTACCAAGTGTGAAATATACACTGACCACAAGAGCCTCCAGCATATCTTTAACCAAAAGGAGTTGAATATGAGGCAACGAAGATGGGTCGAACTTCTTAATGACTACGACTGTGAAATTCGGTATCATCCTGGCAAGGCAAATGTGGTGGCCGATGCACTCAGTCGAAAGGGTTATGCGAACTCCATTCGTCTTCTATGTTCACAAATCATAACCGACATCAAAGATCAAATCCGAGAAGCTCAACATGTTTCCATAACAGAATATGACATACGCAATGAGTTATCTTGTGGAGCAGAACTTAAACTCGAAACAAAATCTGACGGTATTCTGTATTATCTAGATCGCATATGGATTCCCGATCACAATAACCTTCGCGATTTCCTTATGAAAGAGGCGCACAAAACACGATACTCTGTACACCCAGGAGCCGACAAGATGTATCAAGACCTTCGATACACCTACTGGTGGCCTGGCATGAAAAAGGATATTGCTGTTTTTGTTTCCAAGTGCCTTACCTGTTCTAAAGTAAAAGCTGAACATCAAAGACCCTCAGGACTTCTAGTCCAACCTGAAATACCTGTATGGAAGTGGGAAAACATAACCATGGACTTCATTACCGGGTTACCTCGCACTTCTGGTGGGTATGACACTATATGGGTAATCATTGATCGTCTTACAAAATCAGCTCACTTCATTCCGATTCGCGAGGACTTCAAGAATGAGAAGTTAGCTCGTATCTATATCAGCGAAATCGTAAGCCGTCATGGTGTACCGTTAAGCATTATTTCAGATCGTGATGGTCGTTTCACTTCACGAACATGGCAAGCCGTACAAGCCGCTTTGGGTACACGATTAGACCTCAGTACCGCTTATCATCCTCAAACTGATGGACAATCTGAACGCACCATCCAAACTCTTGAAGACATGCTTCGAGCATGTGTCATAGACTTCAAAGGGAATTGGGACGCTCATCTACCATTAGTTGAATTTTCGTACAACAACAGCTATCATTCAAGTATCGGCATGGCACCTTTCGAAGCGTTATATGGTCGTAAGTGCCGATCACCAATATGTTGGCATGAAATTGGAGAAGCTCAAATCACCGGTCCAGAATTAATACAAGAAACAACAGACAAGATTCATCAAATTCAAAACAACCTTCTAGCGGCGCAAAGTCGTCAAAAGAGTTATGCAGACAAACGACGAAAGCCCTTGGAGTTTAACATTGGTGACAGAGTACTTTTAAAAGTATCACCGTGGAAGGGAGTGGTTCGTTTTGGCCACAAAGGCAAGCTAGCACCACGCTACGTAGGACCTTTCAAGATACTCGAAAGAGTAGGACCTGTAGCATACAAGCTTGACCTACCAGAAGAACTCAACAGAATTCATCCCACATTCCACGTATCGAACTTGAAGAAGTGCCTCGCCGATGAAAATCTCCATATTCCTCTAGAAGACATTCAACTCGATGAATCTATGCATTTCATTGAAAGACCAGTAGAAATTATGGACTACGGAGAGAAACGTTTAAGACGAAGCCGTATTCCAATCGTCAGGGTACGCTGGGAGTCAAAACGAGGACCTGAGTTTACTTGGGAACGTGAAGACTCAATGCGCGAGAAATACCCACAACTTTTTCCTGTTACCACTACTACTTAAATTTCGGGACGAAATTTCTAAAAGTAGGGGATACTGTAACATCCGTCGAAAAACGGGTTTTCCAAACCCGCTTCGTTTGTAATCGGATATCAAGTTATAAAAATTCCGTCGCGTATTTATGACTTATTATAATTTTAAACGATACATAATTAATAAGCAAATTGGAATTTATAAGCTATAATTGTTAAAAAGTAAAAATAAAATAAATAAAAAGAAAAACATGCTGCCGGGATTCGAACCCGGGTCAGCCGGGAAGCCTAGCAACTTAACTCACACACATCCAACCACTCCGCCACTTGTGTTATTTGATAATATATCGAAACAATTAATACATATAAAAAACTCAAAATCAAACCCAGTCAACAGCGCGCCCATTTCGCAGTCGCCGAAAAATCCGACGATTTCGCCAATTATCGACGGTTTCTTTTGACTTAACGTACGCATTAACATCAATATCGGTTATAACCGATGTCTAGTTCCGCGACATCAGTCATAACCGCCGGAGAAAGGCTGACCAACGAATCAAGACAGAAATCGTACCCAATTCATCGATATTCTTTCCTATAAATACACACCCTAGCCTCTGGTAATCTTTTCGCTCAAAATCGCACCAATTCTCGAAGCAATTTCACTTGCCGGAACTTTTCTGCCATCATCGGACTTTCGCCGGAAAACCGCGACTCACATCAGAACGGTAAATACCTCGACTCTTTCTGTTTCAATCCATTGTTAGAACATTACTAACATCAATCCATCAATCATTCCCAGACGACGTTGCCGGATATTCTGTACTCGCCGGAAAATCGCTGGAATTTCCGAAATCACGCTGTTAATCGGTATGATCATCTAAACCTCCTGTTAATCATGGTTTAGTAACTCAATTTCATATCTAATCAATCAAAACAGTTAATTGATCCGAACAGACGAAGTTCACAAAACAGAGCCGACGAATCCTTGCCGGAGTTCTGAGAAAGACATCTGATTCGGTACATTCTTTCCCCAAACCCTCTCTGTCCGTTACATTTCAATCGCTTATAATTTTCGTTGCGTTCTCATGCAAAGAGGAAAAGTCATAGCTTATGCCTCAAGGCAACTCAAGACACACGAAAAGAACTACACCACTCATGACCTTGAACTTGGAGCCGTTGTATTCGCTCTTAAGATATGGAGACATTATCTCTATGGTACGAAGTGTGAAATATACACTGACCACAAGAGTCTTCAACATATCTTCAATCAGAAAGAGTTAAATATGAGGCAACGAAGATGGGTCGAACTCCTAAATGATTACGACTGTGAAATCAGATACCACCCTGGTAAAGCAAATGTGGTGGCTGATGCACTTAGTCGAAAGGGACATGCGAACTCCATTCATCTCCTATGTTCGCAAATTATAACCAATATTAAGGATCAAATTCGAGAAGCTCAACACGTTTCCATAACAGAGAAAGATGTACAAAAAGAGATGTCCTGTGGAGCCGAGCTAAAACTTGAAACTAAATCTGATGGTATTTTGTATTACCTAGATCGTATATGGATTCCTAACCACATCAATCTTCGTGAAACACTCATGCATGAAGCTCATAAGACGCTATATTCTATACACCCAGGAGCCGATAAGATGTATCAAGACCTACGGTACACCTATTGGTGGCCTGGAATGAAGAAAGATATTGCCGTTTTTGTTTCCAAGTGTCTCACTTGTTCTAAAGTAAAGGCTGAACACCAAAGACCCTCAGGACTTCTAGTCCAACCAGAAATACCTGTTTGGAAGTGGGAAAATATAACCATGGATTTCATTACCGGGTTACCTCGCACTTCTAGTGGGTATGACACTATATGGGTGATTATAGACCGACTTACAAAATCAGCTCACTTTATTCCTATTCGAGAAGATTTCAAGAACGAAAAGCTTGCTCGTATTTATATCAACGAAATCGTCAGCCGACATGGAGTTCCATTAAGTATTATTTCTGATCGTGATGGCCGTTTCACCTCACGAACATGGCAAGCAGTACAATCCGCTATGGGCACTCGACTAGATCTCAGTACCGCCTATCATCCTCAAACTGATGGACAGTCTGAGCGCACCATTCAAACCCTTGAGGACATGCTTAGAGCATGTGTCATAGACTTCAAGGGAAATTGGGACGCCCACCTACCGTTAGTCGAATTTTCGTACAACAACAGTTATCATTCTAGCATCGGCATGGCACCTTTTGAAGCTTTATATGGTCGAAAGTGTCGATCTCCTGTTTGTTGGCACGAAATTGGGGAAGCACAAATTACTGGTCCAGAATTGATCCAAGAAACCACAGATAAGATTCATCAAATCCGAAACAATCTTCTAGCGGCTCAAAGTCGTCAAAAGAGTTACGCAGATAAACGACGGAAGCCCTTGGAGTTTAGCGTTGGTGATCATGTGCTTTTAAAAGTATCACCGTGGAAGGGAGTAGTTCGTTTTGGTCAAAAGGGAAAGCTAGCACCACGTTACGTAGGACCTTTCAAAATACTAGAAAGAGTAGGTCCTGTAGCATACAAGCTTGACCTACCAGAAGAACTCGACAGGATTCATCCCACATTCCACGTGTAGAACTTGAAGAAGTGCCTCGCTGATGAGAATCTTCATATTCCACTGGAGGATATTCAGATTGATGAATCCATGCATTTTATTGAAAGACCAGTGGAGATTATGGACTATGGAGAAAAGCGTCTACGACGAAGTCGTTAGGGTACGCTGGGAGTCGAAACGGGGACCTGAGTTTACTTGGGAACGTGAAGACTCAATGCGTGAAAAATACCCTCATCTTTTCCCTACTACTTCAACTGTTTAAATTTCGGGACGAAATTCCTAAAAGTAGGGGATACTGTAACATTTGTAAAAATCGGGTCTCCAAAACCCGCTCCGTTTTGTAATCTTGTACCAAGTTATGAAATTTCATTAATTAATCATGATTATTTTGGGTTTAAACATTACATAATTAATAAATAAACTAAACCATAAAAATTATATTTGATAAAAAGTTAAAATAAAATAAATAAAAAAACATTGTAGCTGACCGGACTCGAACCCGGGTCAGCTGAAGCAATCCAACAACTTATCATTCCGTCCCCAAACCACTCCGCCACCAAGTGTTTTCTGTTAATCTTAGGAAAACAATTGGGTTTTATACGCAAACTCGAAATAACAGTTAATGATATCTGAATAACGGAAATCGGTAAACCGAATCGCCAAATCAGTTCAAGTTCGTTTAGCTAGCTTATAACCGATGAATATCGGTTTCTAATTAAGTCCAAATTGAATGAACTTAAAGTTTCGGTTTTTGAAACCGAAAAGTTATCAAACTCCGAATAATTCAAGTTCCAATCATTTGTGCGATTCAGAACTGTCACAACAACACTCCATTTCCTTTTCGTCGCGTTTTCAAGTCATTTGAGCACCAAAAACTGTTCGCCGGAATTCTCTGCAGAACTCGCCGGAAAACCGTGTTCAACACAAACCGGTAAGATTTTCCTCCTTTGCGGTTTCAATCTATTGTTAGGACTCTACTAACATTTATCCATCACTCAAAATCAGTCACAGAAGACTTTGCTGGATTTTCTGGGTTCGCCGGAGAAATTCTGAAATTGCCGGAAACTCGCTAGTTAACGGTAAACACATTAAATCGTGCTAATAATCCATGTACTCTGGTTCAATTTCAAATCTAATTCCTTAATTCTGTTGTTAGACCCTCTCAGCCGAAGGTTCAAGAACAGAGTTGTCTGTTCTCGCCGGACTCCCTAAAGAACACAACCTGTCCGGTATATTCTTTCCCCAAACTGTTCGGTTTTGTACATTCAAGCTAGTCGTCATGTTTAGTAATTAGTTAAATCATGAACCAGATGATTGAGTAAAGTCGGTAATGGTAATGAAGAAGACGAACTTAAGAACGGGATAAGAGTAATTAAAATTCGAATAATAAACGGGTTAGACACACAGTCCAGCGGTGGACTGTGTGCAAAGTTTATATACAAGTCCCGAGTTCGATCCTTACTACACACACGCTTTACGTAATAACATTTCTTTTTATTCATGAACTAACCGGGTTAGGGCGGGTAGTTGTTAAGTATAATATAAATCAAGAATATAACCGGGTTAGACACACAGTCCAGCGGTGGACTGTGTGCAAAATAAACTTCACGTCGCACGATCGAGTCCCGTCACAAGCACCGGTCCATGAGATTAAAACGTTTTGCAAAATAAAGGAATTTTCGGTAAATTCGAATAAGTATATAAGTATAATTAAAACTGGGTTTCTAACGGGTTAGTCACGTAGCTCAGCTGGTAGAGCTACGTGCGCGTGAACGGAAGGTCGCCGGTTCGAATCCCGCTTGGCGCAAATATTTACCGCTGACCGAACCGGTCAACGGTCAACGGTCAATCAGTCAAAAAAAATAATATTTTTTTTAAATATTTATTTGTTTGTTTTAATTTAAAAATCAATTAAAAATACTTAAAAATAACATTTTTAAAGATAGAAAATAGCCATAAACTCTCAAAAATATATCTAAAAATCCCATTAAAATCCTTAATAAAATCTATCCATTTAATATATCTTTCCATTATTATTTAGGTTAGTATTCCTCGTCGACTCGCTCGTCTAAATCGTGCGCATCTCACCATCTCCAATCCAACGCACCCAATGTGAGTGAACCCTTCAAATTCCCCGTTTAATCACGTTTTTGGGGTGTATCATGTGTCTTGTTCATTTACATATTATAACCAAGTTATTGTGCATATATCATATCATGACATATGTATTAGTTTGTTGCTGTTAAGTAGTTATTATTGTTTGCAAATTATTATTTCAGTACATGCAATTGCCGAGGCCGTAGCTCCCCATCCATCGAGGTTGAGTTTGATCCCCATTTTATTATGCGGTTGATCAGGGCGTGCCCGCACGATCGGCTCCGTTTGATTGAGCCTTGATCGGTCATTTCATTTTACATTTCAATACATGCAATACGCTCGGCTCCGTTTGATTGATCCTTGAGTGCACAGTTCAATTTACATTTCCAGTTCATGCAATACGTTCGGCTCCGTTTGATTGAGCCTTGAGCGCACAGTTCAATTTACATTTCCAGTTCATGCAATACGTTCGGCTCCGTTTGATTGAGCCTTGAGCGCACAGTTCAATTTACATTTCCAGTTCATGCAATACGATCGGCTCCGTTCGATTGAGCCTTGATCGCACAGTTCAATTATGTTAATTGTTATATGATGTTGGTATGTTCATGTATGCTATCGATTGTTAATTGATGTTTGCCAATGTTTGATTTCATACATGTGCTCTTTTATGATTATGCACAATATTTTATTGATAAACTAACCAGAAAATCATTATCAAATGTTTATCTATAAGGTTCACTCGCCAACTTATGTTGACCCAAAAACCTCCCATTTTACACATGATACAGGTGAACCAGCAACAGCTAGGAACACATAGGACCTGGATTAGAAGAAATAAAACGATTTAGTATTTGGATTATTATGTTTGGTTATTTTCCTTTGTAATGAATGAACATGTTTGGATGTTTGAGAAATGTAACTTTGACTTCATTTAATTATGAAACATAATAGTAAATGTCATGTGCTTTGGTGATAACCCAATTATGCCCCGACTCTTATTTCCGCTGCGGGTCGGGGTGTGACAGATTGGTATCAGAGCCATGACTATAGGGATATAGGATAGGTTATTAGACCCTTAGAGCCTATACTATAGTCGATTAGAAACTTATAAGAATTTTGTGTGTTATATGCCAAATTTCATGATGTTTATATGTTTATGTTAAATGTTACATTTGATATTGTTCAAGCATGTTCATAAGTATGTATTATCAAATAATGCCTATCATGAAATCGTATGATCATAATATATCACATCCATGCAAGCACACACCACATCATGATTGATTTTACAACGATTTTCGTGTTTTCAAATCTCATCAAATTGAGTTCTCATGACGGGCATGTAGTAACTGGAAGGGTACTAGTACCGGTAGTCGGAACGTCCTGTCTAGGCTGGCATTCGTATAAATCCAAAATAAAGGACCAGTTTGCCTACCTGGGGACTAACGATGAGAGTACGAAATACCTATTAGGCCAAAGCATGCTATACCAAACGTCGTGAGAGCTAATCCCACTTTGAGTTGTCATTGTGTCTACACCTGGACACGTTCCGACCAAACATCTCATAAACATATTTTGTGGTTAGCATTCGGGGGATGCGAGTGTTAAATTTCCAATACTAATGTGAATCCTACCAAGCCAATAGCCATGGGGGCCCACATGACTATATAGGTGAAGGTATGGGGGACATTTGAGGCCCAACATGAGCGAACCCAAGACATCCTTTGGATGTAGTTGCATTATTGATATTTATGTTATTTTCATTTTCCTAAAGACACATGACACCTAAAAAGATACCATAAACTCACAATCTTCTCATTTTATGATCCTGTAGATGTCGTCTAGACCGCATCGAAGGAGTAGGAAATCGGAAAAGTCTCGGGAACGTTTGGCCACTCATATCGCGAATCAAATGGCCACGATATTACCTGACATCGTAGTACAAGTACAACAAGCCCTTGCCGCAAATCCTACTAACCCTCCTCAACAACAGGACCAGATCATCAACAACCCTCCTACCATCAAATGCTCCTACAAACATTTTAAGTCCTGCGATCCCCCAAAATTCGAAGGGACTGAGGGAGTCACTGCTCTCCTACATTGGTTCGAGGAGATGGAAAACGTTTTCTTAAACTGCGATTGTCCTGAGGATCGCAAAGTTCGTTATGCCACCGGGAGACTACTTGGGGTAGCTCTCACTTGGTGGAATACCGAGAAAGGAAAGAGGGGAACGGAAGATGCGATGGCCTTAACTTGGGAGGAGTTAAGGGAAATCATGACTAGGCGATTATGTCCTAGAAGTGAAATTAAGAAATTGGAAGATGAATTTCATGCCTTGAAGCAAAAAGATGGTGATCACTCTACTTACAACAAAAGGTTCTTGGAGTTGAACCAAATGGTACCAAACTTATTCACTCCAACCTACCGTCTGATCGAACATTACATTCGAGGACTTCCCTCGAAAATCCAAGATTCGGTCCTCAGCGTTTCACCGGTAACACTCGAAGCTGCCATGGAGTTGGCAACAGAACTGACCGAAAACCGTATTCACAATGGGAAGTTCAAGGAGGAAAAGAAGAAAACCCCTGCTGAGGGACAAACCTCAAACCACCACACTCCTTCCTCTAAATTTGCTAACAAGAGGAAGCGTAACACCAGGAACTTTGCAGTCACCCAGACCAACACCCCTGTTCCTGCTGCACCCATCACTCAAGTCACTCCTCCACCCGCGCCATAGAAAAGACCATACACAGGGCCACTACCAATATGTAACCGTTGTCAGTATCACCACTCCCCTGACTATCCTTGCCAATACTGTACCGGCTGCGGTCGCGCTGGACACACTGTTCAAAACTGCCGCACGCTTCAACGAACAAACCGCCACCAACCTATAACCCAAACCCACCAACAATTAATGGGTCAAGCCCAACAACAACAACCATTTCCACCCACTCAACATTTAGCCCAAACATACTATCAACCCAACTACCCTATGGGCCAACCTATGTGGGCTTGTTTCAATTGCGGTGATCCAAGTCATTTCAGGAACACATGTCCAAGGCTGGTCAATATTATTCATGCTCAGGCCCAAGCCAACCCTGTGAATCAAGCAAACCAAGCTCCTCCACCTGCTAGAGGAAGGGCTTTCAATATTAACGCAAACCAGGCCAGAGCTGACGGCAATGTGGTCAACGGTACGTTTCTTATAAATGGTAGATATGCCTCTATGTTATTTGATACTGGTGCGGATAGAAGTTTCGTGTCATTAGAATTTGAACCTATCTTAAGCAAAAATTGGGTTAAGCTCGCGGAATCCATAACGGTGGAAGTTGCGAACGGAAAACCAGTCTCGTTAGACTCTATTTTACGCAACTGTACGCTCACCCTAAACGACCACGATTTCTCAGTCGATCTTATTCCTATGAAGCTGGGAAGTTTCGACATCATAATCGGAATGGATTGGCTCAGTCAGCATCATGCGGAAGTTGTATGTCGTGAGAAATTTATTCGTATTCCTCTTTCAAACGGTCAGACTCTTCGAATTATTGGAGAAACCTCGGCGAAAGGGCTCAACTTAATGTCTTGTCTTCAAGCTCAAAAATACCTTCGCAAGAATTATGTCGCGTTTTTAGCCCATATCATCAAGAAGGGGACCTCAGAAAAGAAACTTGAAGATATCCCTGTTGTAAAAGATTTTCCACAAGTTTTTCCTGACGACATTTCAGGACTTCCTCCAATCAGAGATGTCGAATTTCGTATCGATCTTATACCTAGTGCTACACCAGTGGCAAAATCTCCATATAGGTTAGCCCCCTCTGAAATGCAAGAGCTAGCCAGTCAATTGCAAGAGTTGACTGACAAGGGATTTATACGCCCCAGCTCATCGCCTTGGGGTGCACCTGTACTCTTTGTAAAGAAGAAGGATGGATCTTTTCGCATGTGCATCGACTACAGAGAGCTCAACAAGTTAACTATCAAAAATCGATATCCTTTACCTCGCATAGATGACCTTCTTGACCAACTACAAGGTGCCAGTTGCTTTTCGAAAATCGACCTTCGATCTGGCTATCATCAGCTTAGAGTGCATGAAGAAGACGTCCCTAAAACTGCTTTTCGAACTCGATATGGTCACTATGAATTCATGGTTATGCCGTTTGGATTAACCAACGCACCAGCTGTTTTCATGGACCTAATGAATAGAGTCTGCAAACCTTACCTTGATCGATTTGTTATTGTATTCATCGACGATATTCTTATCTATTCAAAATCTAAAGCTGATCATGAGCGTCATCTACGACTTGTTCTTGCACTTCTAGAAAAGGAAAAGCTTTATGCCAAGTTCTCTAAATGTGAATTCTGGTTAAAAGAGGTGCAATTTCTCGGGCATGTAGTCAATGACAAAGGAATACATGTGGACCCATCAAAGATCAAAGCAGTTCAAGAATGGCAAGCTCCACGTACGCCAACTGAAGTAAGGTCTTTTCTTGGACTTGCTGGCTACTATCGTCGATTCATTTCAAACTTCTCTCGCATTGCGGTGCCACTCACGGCTTTAACCCATAAAGGGAAACCATTTGTATGGGGGCCCAAGCAAGAAGAAGCTTTTCAAACTCTCAAGCAAAAACTTTGTGATGCACCAATCCTCACTCTTCCTGAAGGTTGTGATGATTTTGTGGTCTATTGCGACGCGTCAGGGCAAGGATTAGGTTGCGTTCTCATGCAAAGAGGAAAAGTCATAGCTTATGCCTCAAGGCAACTCAAGACACACGAAAAGAACTACACCACTCATGACCTTGAACTTGGAGCCGTTGTATTCGCTCTTAAGATATGGAGACATTATCTCTATGGTACGAAGTGTGAAATATACACTGACCACAAGAGTCTTCAACATATCTTCAATCAGAAAGAGTTAAATATGAGGCAACGAAGATGGGTCGAACTCCTAAATGATTACGACTGTGAAATCAGATACCACCCTGGTAAAGCAAATGTGGTGGCTGATGCACTTAGTCGAAAGGGTTATGCGAACTCCATTCATCTCCTATGTTCGCAAATTATAACCAATATTAAGGATCAAATTCGAGAAGCTCAACACGTTTCCATAACAGAGAAAGATGTACAAAAAGAGATGTCCTGTGGAGCCGAGCTAAAACTTGAAACTAAATCTGATGGTATTTTGTATTACCTAGATCGTATATGGATTCCTAACCACATCAATCTTCGTGAAACACTCATGCATGAAGCTCATAAGACGCGATATTCTATACACCCAGGAGCCGATAAGATGTATCAAGACCTACGGTACACCTATTGGTGGCCTGGAATGAAGAAAGATATTGCCGTTTTTGTTTCCAAGTGTCTCACTTGTTCTAAAGTAAAGGCTGAACACCAAAGACCCTCAGGACTTCTAGTCCAACCAGAAATACCTGTTTGGAAGTGGGAAAATATAACCATGGATTTCATTACCGGGTTACCTCGCACTTCTAGTGGGTATGACACTATATGGGTGATTATAGACCGACTTACAAAATCAGCTCACTTTATTCCTATTCGAGAAGATTTCAAGAACGAAAAGCTTGCTCGTATTTATATCAACGAAATCGTCAGCCGACATGGAGTTCCATTAAGTATTATTTCTGATCGTGATGGCCGTTTCACCTCACGAACATGGCAAGCAGTACAATCCGCTATGGGCACTCGACTAGATCTCAGTACCGCCTATCATCCTCAAACTGATGGACAGTCTAGCGCACCATTCAAACCCTTGAGGACATGCTTAGAGCATGTGTCATAGACTTCAAGGGAAATTGGGACGCCCACCTACCGTTAGTCGAATTTTCGTACAACAACAGTTATCATTCTAGCATCGGCATGGCACCTTTTGAAGCTTTATATGGTCGAAAGTGTCGATCTCCTGTTTGTTGGCACGAAATTAGGGAAGCACAAATTACTGGTCCAGAATTGATCCAAGAAACCACAGATAAGATTCATCAAATCCGAAACAATCTTCTAGCGGCTCAAAGTCGTCAAAAGAGTTACGCAGATAAACGACGGAAGCCCTTGGAGTTTAGCGTTGGTGATCATGTGCTTTTAAAAGTATCACCGTGGAAGGGAGTAGTTCGTTTTGGTCAAAAGGGAAAGCTAGCACCACGTTACGTAGGACCTTTCAAAATACTCGAAAGAGTAGGTCCTGTAGCATACAAGCTTGACCTACCAGAAGAACTCGACAGGATTCATCCCACATTCCACGTGTCGAACTTGAAGAAGTGCCTCGCTGATGAGAATCTTCATATTCCACTGGAGGATATTCAGATTGATGAATCCATGCATTTTATTGAAAGACCAGTGGAGATTATGGACTATGGAGAAAAGCGTCTACGACGAAGTCGTTAGGGTACGCTGGGAGTCGAAACGGGGACCTGAGTTTACTTGGGAACGTGAAGACTCAATGCGTGAAAAATACCCTCATCTTTTCCCTACTACTTCAACTGTTTAAATTTCGGGACGAAATTCCTAAAAGTAGGGGATACTGTAACATTTGTAAAAATCGGGTCTCCAAAACCCGCTCCGTTTTGTAATCTTGTACCAAGTTATGAAATTTCATTAATTAATCATGATTATTTTGGGTTTAAACATTACATAATTAATAAATAAACTAAACCATAAAAATTATATTTGATAAAAAGTTAAAATAAAATAAATAAAAAAACATTGTAGCTGACCGGACTCGAACCGGGTCAGCTGAAGCAATCCAACAACTTATCATTCCGTCCCCAAACCACTCCGCCACCAAGTGTTTTCTGTTAATCTTAGGAAAACAATTGGGTTTTATACGCAAACTCGAAATAACAGTTAATGATATCTGAATAACGGAAATCGGTAAACCGAATCGCCAAATCAGTTCAAGTTCGTTTAGCTAGCTTATAACCGATGAATATCGGTTTCTAATTAAGTCCAAATTGAATGAACTTAAAGTTTCGGTTTTTGAAACCGAAAAGTTATCAAACTCCGAATAATTCAAGTTCCAATCATTTGTGCGATTCAGAACTGTCACAACAACACTCCATTTCCTTTTCGTCGCGTTTTCAAGTCATTTGAGCACCAAAAACTGTTCGCCGGAATTCTCTGCAGAACTCGCCGGAAAACCGTGTTCAACACAAACCGGTAAGATTTTCCTCCTTTGCGGTTTCAATCTATTGTTAGGACTCTACTAACATTTATCCATCACTCAAAATCAGTCACAGAAGACTTTGCTGGATTTTCTGGGTTCGCCGGAGAAATTCTGAAATTGCCGGAAACTCGCTAGTTAACGGTAAACACATTAAATCGTGCTAATAATCCATGTACTCTGGTTCAATTTCAAATCTAATTCCTTAATTCTGTTGTTAGACCCTCTCAGCCGAAGGTTCAAGAACAGAGTTGTCTGTTCTCGCCGGACTCCCTAAAGAACACAACCTGTCCGGTATATTCTTTCCCCAAACTGTTCGGTTTTGTACATTCAAGCTAGTCGTCATGTTTAGTAATTAGTTAAATCATGAACCAGATGATTGAGTAAAGTCGGTAATGGTAATGAAGAAGACGAACTTAAGAACGGGATAAGAGTAATTAAAATTCGAATAATAAACGGGTTAGACACACAGTCCAGCGGTGGACTGTGTGCAAAGTTTATATACAAGTCCCGAGTTCGATCCTTACTACACACACGCTTTACGTAATAACATTTCTTTTTATTCATGAACTAACCGGGTTAGGGCGGGTAGTTGTTAAGTATAATATAAATCAAGAATATAACCGGGTTAGACACACAGTCCAGCGGTGGACTGTGTGCAAAATAAACTTCACGTCGCGCGATCGAGTCCCGTCACAAGCACCGGTCCATGAGATTAAAACGTTTTGCAAAATAAAGGAATTTTCGGTAAATTCGAATAAGTATATAAGTATAATTAAAACTGGGTTTCTAACGGGTTAGTCACGTAGCTCAGCTGGTAGAGCTACGTGCGCGTGAACGGAAGGTCGCCGGTTCGAATCCCGCTTGGCGCAAATATTTACCGCTGACCGAACCGGTCAACGGTCAACGGTCAAACAGTCAAAAAAAATAATATTTTTTTTAAATATTTATTTGTTTGTTTTAATTTAAAAATCAATTAAAAATACTTAAAAATAACATTTTTAAAGATAGAAAATAGCCATAAACTCTCAAAAATATATCTAAAAATCCCATTAAAATCCTTAATAAAATCTATCCATTTAATATATCTTTCCATTATTATTTAGGTTAGTATTCCTCGTCGACTCGCTCGTCTAAATCGTGCGCATCTCACCATCTCCAATCCAACGCACCCAATGTGAGTGAACCCTTCAAATTCCCCGTTTTAATCACGTTTTTGGGGTGTATCATGTGTCTTGTTCATTTACATATTATAACCAAGTTATTGTGCATATATCATATCATGACATGTGTATTAGTTTGTTGCTGTTAAGTAGTTATTATTGTTTGCAAATTATTATTTCAGTACATGCAATTGCCGAGGCCGTAGCTCCCCATCCATCGAGGTTGAGTTTGATCCCCATTTTATTATGCGGTTGATCAGGGCGTGCCCGCACGATCGGCTCCGTTTGATTGAGCCTTGATCGGTCATTTCATTTTACATTTCAATACATGCAATACGCTCGGCTCCGTTTGATTGATCCTTGAGTGCACAGTTCAATTTACATTTCCAGTTCATGCAATACGTTCGGCTCCGTTTGATTGAGCCTTGAGCGCACAGTTCAATTTACATTTCCAGTTCATGCAATACGTTCGGCTCCGTTTGATTGAGCCTTGAGCGCACAGTTCAATTTACATTTCCAGTTCATGCAATACGATCGGCTCCGTTCGATTGAGCCTTGATCGCACAGTTCAATTATGTTAATTGTTATATGATGTTGGTATGTTCATGTATGCTATCGATTGTTAATTGATGTTTGCCAATGTTTGATTTCATACATGTGCTCTTTTATGATTATGCACAATATTTTATTGATAAACTAACCAGAAAATCATTATCAAATGTTTATCTATAAGGTTCACTCGCCAACTTATGTTGACCCAAAAACCTCCCATTTTACACATGATACAGGTGAACCAGCAACAGCTAGGAACACATAGGACCTGGATTAGAAGAAATAAAACGATTTAGTATTTGGATTATTATGTTTGGTTATTTTCCTTTGTAATGAATGAACATGTTTGGATGTTTGAGAAATGTAACTTTGACTTCATTTAATTATGAAACATAATAGTAAATGTCATGTGCTTTGGTGATAACCCAATTATGCCCCGACTCTTATTTCCGCTGCGGGTCGGGGTGTGACAGATTGGTATCAGAGCCATGACTATAGGGATATAGGATAGGTTATTAGACCCTTAGAGCCTATACTATAGTCGATTAGAAACTTATAAGAATTTTGTGTGTTATATGCCAAATTTCATGATGTTTATATGTTTATGTTAAATGTTACATTTGATATTGTTCAAGCATGTTCATAAGTATGTATTATCAAATAATGCCTATCATGAAATCGTATGATCATAATATATCACATCCATGCAAGCACACACCACATCATGATTGATTTTACAACGATTTTCGTGTTTTCAAATCTCATCAAATTGAGTTCTCATGACGGGCATGTAGTAACTGGAAGGGTACTAGTACCGGTAGTCGGAACGTCCTGTCTAGGCTGGCATTCGTATAAATCCAAAATAAAGGACCAGTTTGCCTACCTGGGGACTAACGATGAGAGTACGAAATACCTATTAGGCCAAAGCATGCTATACCAAACGTCGTGAGAGCTAATCCCACTTTGAGTTGTCATTGTGTCTACACCTGGACACGTTCCGACCAAACATCTCATAAACATATTTTGTGGTTAGCATTCGGGGGATGCGAGTGTTAAATTTCCAATACTAATGTGAATCCTACCAAGCCAATAGCCATGGGGGCCCACATGACTATATAGGTGAAGGTATGGGGGACATTTGAGGCCCAACATGAGCGAACCCAAGACATCCTTTGGATGTAGTTGCATTATTGATATTTATGTTATTTTCATTTTCCTAAAGACACATGACACCTAAAAAGATACCATAAACTCACAATCTTCTCATTTTATGATCCTGTAGATGTCGTCTAGACCGCATCGAAGGAGTAGGAAATCGGAAAAGTCTCGGGAACGTTTGGCCACTCATATCGCGAATCAAATGGCCACGATATTACCTGACATCGTAGTACAAGTACAACAAGCCCTTGCCGCAAATCCTATTAACCCTCCTCAACAACAGGACCAGATCATCAACAACCCTCCTACCATCAAATGCTCCTACAAACATTTTAAGTCCTGCGATCCCCCAAAATTCGAAGGGACTGAGGGAGTCACTGCTCTCCTACATTGGTTCGAGGAGATGGAAAACGTTTTCTTAAACTGCGATTGTCCTGAGGATCGCAAAGTTCGTTATGCCACCGGGAGACTACTTGGGGTAGCTCTCACTTGGTGGAATACCGAGAAAGGAAAGAGGGGAACGGAAGATGCGATGGCCTTAACTTGGGAGGAGTTAAGGGAAATCATGACTAGGCGATTATGTCCTAGAAGTGAAATTAAGAAATTGGAAGATGAATTTCATGCCTTGAAGCAAAAAGATGGTGATCACTCTACTTACAACAAAAGGTTCTTGGAGTTGAACCAAATGGTACCAAACTTATTCACTCCAACCTACCGTCTGATCGAACATTACATTCGAGGACTTCCCTCGAAAATCCAAGATTCGGTCCTCAGCGTTTCACCGGTAACACTCGAAGCTGCCATGGAGTTGGCAACAGAACTGACCGAAAACCGTATTCACAATGGGAAGTTCAAGGAGGAAAAGAAGAAAACCCCTGCTGAGGGACAAACCTCAAACCACCACACTCCTTCCTCTAAATTTGCTAACAAGAGGAAGCGTAACACCAGGAACTTTGCAGTCACCCAGACCAACACCCCTGTTCCTGCTGCACCCATCACTCAAGTCACTCCTCCACCCGCGCCATAGAAAAGACCATACACAGGGCCACTACCAATATGTAACCGTTGTCAGTATCACCACTCCCCTGACTATCCTTGCCAATACTGTACCGGCTGCGGTCGCGCTGGACACACTGTTCAAAACTGCCGCACGCTTCAACGAACAAACCGCCACCAACCTATAACCCAAACCCACCAACAATTAATGGGTCAAGCCCAACAACAACAACCATTTCCACCCACTCAACATTTAGCCCAAACATACTATCAACCCAACTACCCTATGGGCCAACCTATGTGGGCTTGTTTCAATTGCGGTGATCCAAGTCATTTCAGGAACACATGTCCAAGGCTGGTCAATATTATTCATGCTCAGGCCCAAGCCAACCCTGTGAATCAAGCAAACCAAGCTCCTCCACCTGCTAGAGGAAGGGCTTTCAATATTAACGCAAACCAGGCCAGAGCTGACGGCAATGTGGTCAACGGTACGTTTCTTATAAATGGTAGATATGCCTCTATGTTATTTGATACTGGTGCGGATAGAAGTTTCGTGTCATTAGAATTTGAACCTATCTTAAGCAAAAATTGGGTTAAGCTCGCGGAATCCATAACGGTGGAAGTTGCGAACGGAAAACCAGTCTCGTTAGACTCTATTTTACGCAACTGTACGCTCACCCTAAACGACCACGATTTCTCAGTCGATCTTATTCCTATGAAGCTGGGAAGTTTCGACATCATAATCGGAATGGATTGGCTCAGTCAGCATCATGCGGAAGTTGTATGTCGTGAGAAATTTATTCGTATTCCTCTTTCAAACGGTCAGACTCTTCGAATTATTGGAGAAACCTCGGCGAAAGGGCTCAACTTAATGTCTTGTCTTCAAGCTCAAAAATACCTTCGCAAGAATTATGTCGCGTTTTTAGCCCATATCATCAAGAAGGGGACCTCAGAAAAGAAACTTGAAGATATCCCTGTTGTAAAAGATTTTCCACAAGTTTTTCCTGACGACATTTCAGGACTTCCTCCAATCAGAGATGTCGAATTTCGTATCGATCTTATACCTAGTGCTACACCAGTGGCAAAATCTCCATATAGGTTAGCCCCCTCTGAAATGCAAGAGCTAGCCAGTCAATTGCAAGAGTTGACTGACAAGGGATTTATACGCCCCAGCTCATCGCCTTGGGGTGCACCTGTACTCTTTGTAAAGAAGAAGGATGGATCTTTTCGCATGTGCATCGACTACAGAGAGCTCAACAAGTTAACTATCAAAAATCGATATCCTTTACCTCGCATAGATGACCTTCTTGACCAACTACAAGGTGCCAGTTGCTTTTCGAAAATCGACCTTCGATCTGGCTATCATCAGCTTAGAGTGCATGAAGAAGACGTCCCTAAAACTGCTTTTCGAACTCGATATGGTCACTATGAATTCATGGTTATGCCGTTTGGATTAACCAACGCACCAGCTGTTTTCATGGACCTAATGAATAGAGTCTGCAAACCTTACCTTGATCGATTTGTTATTGTATTCATCGACGATATTCTTATCTATTCAAAATCTAAAGCTGATCATGAGCGTCATCTACGACTTGTTCTTGCACTTCTAGAAAAGGAAAAGCTTTATGCCAAGTTCTCTAAATGTGAATTCTGGTTAAAAGAGGTGCAATTTCTCGGGCATGTAGTCAATGACAAAGGAATACATGTGGACCCATCAAAGATCAAAGCAGTTCAAGAATGGCAAGCTCCACGTACGCCAACTGAAGTAAGGTCTTTTCTTGGACTTGCTGGCTACTATCGTCGATTCATTTCAAACTTCTCTCGCATTGCGGTGCCACTCACGGCTTTAACCCATAAAGGGAAACCATTTGTATGGGGGCCCAAGCAAGAAGAAGCTTTTCAAACTCTCAAGCAAAAACTTTGTGATGCACCAATCCTCACTCTTCCTGAAGGTTGTGATGATTTTGTGGTCTATTGCGACGCGTCAGGGCAAGGATTAGGTTGCGTTCTCATGCAAAGAGGAAAAGTCATAGCTTATGCCTCAAGGCAACTCAAGACACACGAAAAGAACTACACCACTCATGACCTTGAACTTGGAGCCGTTGTATTCGCTCTTAAGATATGGAGACATTATCTCTATGGTACGAAGTGTGAAATATACACTGACCACAAGAGTCTTCAACATATCTTCAATCAGAAAGAGTTAAATATGAGGCAACGAAGATGGGTCGAACTCCTAAATGATTACGACTGTGAAATCAGATACCACCCTGGTAAAGCAAATGTGGTGGCTGATGCACTTAGTCGAAAGGGTTATGCGAACTCCATTCATCTCCTATGTTCGCAAATTATAACCAATATTAAGGATCAAATTCGAGAAGCTCAACACGTTTCCATAACAGAGAAAGATGTACAAAAAGAGATGTCCTGTGGAGCCGAGCTAAAACTTGAAACTAAATCTGATGGTATTTTGTATTACCTAGATCGTATATGGATTCCTAACCACATCAATCTTCGTGAAACACTCATGCATGAAGCTCATAAGACGCTATATTCTATACACCCAGGAGCCGATAAGATGTATCAAGACCTACGGTACACCTATTGGTGGCCTGGAATGAAGAAAGATATTGCCGTTTTTGTTTCCAAGTGTCTCACTTGTTCTAAAGTAAAGGCTGAACACCAAAGACCCTCAGGACTTCTAGTCCAACCAGAAATACCTGTTTGGAAGTGGGAAAATATAACCATGGATTTCATTACCGGGTTACCTCGCACTTCTAGTGGGTATGACACTATATGGGTGATTATAGACCGACTTACAAAATCAGCTCACTTTATTCCTATTCGAGAAGATTTCAAGAACGAAAAGCTTGCTCGTATTTATATCAACGAAATCGTCAGCCGACATGGAGTTCCATTAAGTATTATTTCTGATCGTGATGGCCGTTTCACCTCACGAACATGGCAAGCAGTACAATCCGCTATGGGCACTCGACTAGATCTCAGTACCGCCTATCATCCTCAAACTGATGGACAGTCTGAGCGCACCATTCAAACCTTGAGGACATGCTTAGAGCATGTGTCATAGACTTCAAGGGAAATTGGGACGCCCACCTACCGTTAGTCGAATTTTCGTACAACAACAGTTATCATTCTAGCATCGGCATGGCACCTTTTGAAGCTTTATATGGTCGAAAGTGTCGATCTCCTGTTTGTTGGCACGAAATTGGGGAAGCACAAATTACTGGTCCAGAATTGATCCAAGAAACCACAGATAAGATTCATCAAATCCGAAACAATCTTCTAGCGGCTCAAAGTCGTCAAAAGAGTTACGCAGATAAACGACGGAAGCCCTTGGAGTTTAGCGTTGGTGATCATGTGCTTTTAAAAGTATCACCGTGGAAGGGAGTAGTTCGTTTTGGTCAAAAGGGAAAGCTAGCACCACGTTACGTAGGACCTTTCAAAATACTAGAAAGAGTAGGTCCTGTAGCATACAAGCTTGACCTACCAGAAGAACTCGACAGGATTCATCCCACATTCCACGTGTCGAACTTGAAGAAGTGCCTCGCTGATGAGAATCTTCATATTCCACTGGAGGATATTCAGATTGATGAATCCATGCATTTTATTGAAAGACCAGTGGAGATTATGGACTATGGAGAAAAGCGTCTACGACGAAGTCGTTAGGGTACGCTGGGAGTCGAAACGGGGACCTGAGTTTACTTGGGAACGTGAAGACTCAATGCGTGAAAAATACCCTCATCTTTTCCCTACTACTTCAACTGTTTAAATTTCGGGACGAAATTCCTAAAAGTAGGGGATACTGTAACATTTGTAAAAATCGGGTCTCCAAAACCCGCTCCGTTTTGTAATCTTGTACCAAGTTATGAAATTTCATTAATTAATCATGATTATTTTGGGTTTAAACATTACATAATTAATAAATAAACTAAACCATAAAAATTATATTTGATAAAAAGTTAAAATAAAATAAATAAAAAAACATTGTAGCTGACCGGACTCGAACCCGGGTCAGCTGAAGCAATCCAACAACTTATCATTCCGTCCCCAAACCACTCCGCCACCAAGTGTTTTCTGTTAATCTTAGGAAAACAATTGGGTTTTATACGCAAACTCGAAATAACAGTTAATGATATCTGAATAACGGAAATCGGTAAACCGAATCGCCAAATCAGTTCAAGTTCGTTTAGCTAGCTTATAACCGATGAATATCGGTTTCTAATTAAGTCCAAATTGAATGAACTTAAAGTTTCGGTTTTTGAAACCGAAAAGTTATCAAACTCCGAATAATTCAAGTTCCAATCATTTGTGCGATTCAGAACTGTCACAACAACACTCCATTTCCTTTTCGTCGCGTTTTCAAGTCATTTGAGCACCAAAAACTGTTCGCCGGAATTCTCTGCAGAACTCGCCGGAAAACCGTGTTCAACACAAACCGGTAAGATTTTCCTCCTTTGCGGTTTCAATCTATTGTTAGGACTCTACTAACATTTATCCATCACTCAAAATCAGTCACAGAAGACTTTGCTGGATTTTCTGGGTTCGCCGGAGAAATTCTGAAATTGCCGGAAACTCGCTAGTTAACGGTAAACACATTAAATCGTGCTAATAATCCATGTACTCTGGTTCAATTTCAAATCTAATTCCTTAATTCTGTTGTTAGACCCTCTCAGCCGAAGGTTCAAGAACAGAGTTGTCTGTTCTCGCCGGACTCCCTAAAGAACACAACCTGTCCGGTATATTCTTTCCCCAAACTGTTCGGTTTTGTACATTCAAGCTAGTCGTCATGTTTAGTAATTAGTTAAATCATGAACCAGATGATTGAGTAAAGTCGGTAATGGTAATGAAGAAGACGAACTTAAGAACGGGATAAGAGTAATTAAAATTCGAATAATAAACGGGTTAGACACACAGTCCAGCGGTGGACTGTGTGCAAAGTTTATATACAAGTCCGAGTTCGATCCTTACTACACACACGCTTTACGTAATAACATTTCTTTTTATTCATGAACTAACCGGGTTAGGGCGGGTAGTTGTTAAGTATAATATAAATCAAGAATATAACCGGGTTAGACACACAGTCCAGCGGTGGACTGTGTGCAAAATAAACTTCACGTCGCGCGATCGAGTCCCGTCACAAGCACCGGTCCATGAGATTAAAACGTTTTGCAAAATAAAGGAATTTTCGGTAAATTCGAATAAGTATATAAGTATAATTAAAACTGGGTTTCTAACGGGTTAGTCACGTAGCTCAGCTGGTAGAGCTACGTGCGCGTGAACGGAAGGTCGCCGGTTCGAATCCCGCTTGGCGCAAATATTTACCGCTGACCGAACCGGTCAACGGTCAACGGTCAAACAGTCAAAAAAAATAATATTTTTTTTAAATATTTATTTGTTTGTTTTAATTTAAAAATCAATTAAAAATACTTAAAAATAACATTTTTAAAGATAGAAAATAGCCATAAACTCTCAAAAATATATCTAAAAATCCCATTAAAATCCTTAATAAAATCTATCCATTTAATATATCTTTCCATTATTATTTAGGTTAGTATTCCTCGTCGGCTCACTCGTCTAAATCGTGCGCATCTCACCATCTCCAATCCAACGCACCCAATGTGAGTGAACCCTTCAAATTCCCCGTTTTAATCACGTTTTTGGGGTGTATCATGTGTCTTGTTCATTTACATATTATAACCAAGTTATTGTGCATATATCATATCATGACATGTGTATTAGTTTGTTGCTGTTAAGTAGTTATTATTGTTTGCAAATTATTATTTCAGTACATGCAATTGCCGAGGCCGTAGCTCCCCATCCATCGAGGTTGAGTTTGATCCCCATTTTATTATGCGGTTGATCAGGGCGTGCCCGCACGATCGGCTCCGTTTGATTGAGCCTTGATCGGTCATTTCATTTTACATTTCAATACATGCAATACGCTCGGCTCCGTTTGATTGAGCCTTGAGCGCACAGTTCAATTTACATTTCCAGTTCATGCAATAGGTTCGGCTCCGTTTGATTGAGCCTTGAGCGCACAGTTCAATTTACATTTCCAGTTCATGCAATACGTTCGGCTCCGTTTGATTGAGCCTTGAGCGCACAGTTCAATTTACATTTCCAGTTCATGCAATACGATCGGCTCCGTTCGATTGAGCCTTGATCGCACAGTTCAATTATGTTAATTGTTATATGATGTTGGTATGTTCATGTATGCTATCGATTGTTAATTGATGTTTGCCAATGTTTGATTTCATACATGTGCTCTTTTATGATTATGCACAATATTTTATTGATAAACTAACCAGAAAATCATTATCAAATGTTTATCTATAAGGTTCACTCGCCAACTTATGTTGACCCAAAAACCTCCCATTTTACACATGATACAGGTGAACCAGCAGCAGCTAGGAACACATAGGACCTGGATTAGAAGAAATAAAACGATTTAGTATTTGGATTATTATGTTTGGTTATTTTCCTTTGTAATGAATGAACATGTTTGGATGTTTGAGAAATGTAACTTTGACTTCATTTAATTATGAAACATAATAGTAAATGTCATGTGCTTTGGTGATAACCCAATTATGCCCCGACTCTTATTTCCGCTGCGGGTCGGGGTGTGATAATTGGGACGCTCATCTACCATTAGTTGAATTTTCGTACAACAACAGCTATCATTCAAGTATCGGCATGGCACCTTTCGAAGCGTTATATGGTCGTAAGTGCCGATCACCAATATGTTGGCATGAAATTGGAGAAGCTCAAATCCCCGGTCCATAATTAATACAAGAAACAATAGACAAGATTCATCAAATTCGAAACAACCTTCTAGCGGCGCAAAGTCGTCAAAAGAGTTATGCAGACAAACGACGAAAGCCCTTGGAGTTTAACATTGGTGACAGAGTACTTTTAAAAGTATTGTAACATCCGTCAAAAACGGATTTACCAAACCCGCTCCGTTTATCAACCGAGCAGTCAGTCAAAAATTTCGTTGCGAATTAAATGCCCAAAATATTTTTAAACGATACGTAATCGATTATTATACGGGAATATATATTTAGTTTTTGAAAAACTGTTGAAAATCGCAAAATAAAAATAAAAGTACTCTGCCGGGTTTCGAACCCGGGTCAGTACCGAACCAGCCATCAGTCTTAACACACAACACACAAACCACTGCGCCACTTGTTTTGTTTGTTATTTATTGAAATAATTTAATTGATATAATAACGTTACGAATTCAAAACCGGCGCCCAATAGTCCAGTCGTCGGAATCCCGGAAATCTCGCGAGTTTTAAACGATGTTTTCAGTTATAACGTAAACTATTATTAGGACATCGGTTATAACCGATGTTTGAAGTCCGCGACCAAACCATAACCGCCGGAGTTTTTATAACCGATGAATACAGTCGGAAATCAGACCAAGTGCTTTGACGATTTACCCTATAAATTCACCCACAACCCACTGCAAACCTTTTCGCTCAAAAACACACCTTTTCTCGGCGAAAACTCTCTCGCCGGAATTTGTCTGTTCGTCGCCGGAAAACCGGATTCCTCATTTCCGAACCTCACTGAGCCCCTAAGCTTATACGGAGATACCCACACCCTTTTTAAACTTCCTGGAGACTCGCTGCTACAAGAAAACTCATCGCCGGAGGTGATTTCTGTCGCCGGAGTTCTGCCGGAAAACAGAGGAAAATGAGTCGGTATACCTCACGCTTATTTTTCCTTCTTTATACTTCTATCTTATCAGTAATTAACCTAAAACGCTAAGAAACCTGAATAATAACTCGAACCAGTCAGACCTTATATCTGGTTAACTCTTGATGAAGAAGACGATGTATCCGGATCATATAAGTATAATATAAATCAGGATATTACTCGGGTTAGACACACAGTCCAGCGGTGGACTGTGTACACATTAAACATATAAACGTCTCGAGTTCGAATCCCGTTTCACACACGCTGCCTTAATAAAAATCGTTTTTTTTTGTTTAACTGAACCGGAGTCGCCACTGGTATATGTTAAGTATATTAATAATCGGAATAATAACCAAGTTAGACACACAGTCCAGCGGTGGACTGTGTGTTTGTTTATATCACAGGTCACGAGTTCGAGTCCGGTCTTCTGCACCGACTCGGACAATTATCTTTTCTTTTTAAATAAGGCAGAAAAGGAAATAACTAATTTGTATTTAAGTATAATAAAAATCGAAATATATAACATGTTAAACACACAGTCCAGCGGTGGGCTGTGTGTTAGTTTAAACCACAGGTCCCAGGTTCGAGACCTGTGGAGTGCATGTCCGATTCGCTTAAACTGTTTTTAAAATAAAAATGATTTCGGTTTAAACTAATTAGTATATATATATAATTAAAATCAGATTTATAACGGGTTAGACACGTAGCTCAGTTGGTAGAGCTGCGTGCACGCGTACGGGAGGTCTCGGGTTCGAGTCTCACTCAGCGCACTTGTATACATGATCGAACCGGTCAACGGTCAACGGTCAGAGAAAAAAATCAAATTTTTTTATTATTTTATTTAATTATTTTAATTAAAAATCAATTTAAAATACTTAAAAATAACATTTTTAAGGTTAGAAAATAGCCTCAAACTCACAAAAATACACCCAACAATCCTACTAAAATAGATTAATAAAATCCGTTTACTTACCAAACCATAATGCGATTTATCTAGGTTAACTCACTCGTGGTTAAAACCACTTCGCGTGCATTCAACATCATCAACCGAACGCACCCACTGTGAGTGAATCTTACAACTCCCCCTTTTAAATTACACGTTTTGGGGTGTGTCATGTGTTATGAAAATAATTAATTTATTTATTTAAACTTGTGCCATACCACATCATGACTTAAACTTAGATTGTTTTTATTGTTGTGATTTACTTATTTCCTTTTGTCATATTATATGAAACTCATATATTAAGCCCATCAGTTCCTCGTGGAAGACGAGTTGAACAACGCGTGCCACAAATCAAATTCATTATTGTTTATGTGTATATCATTGAGTTTGTATTGTTTGTAGTTGTGTCATTCATATTATCCTGGTTATGCAATTCATTCATTAGGCCCCTCAGTTCCTCGTGAGAGACGAGTTGAGCATCGCGTGCCTCTAAATGTTCCATTATTGTTCATGAGTGTTTCACTTAATATCTTATGATTGTTGATTAAGTTTACATCTATTTTTACTCATGTTTGGTTGTGCACATATTTCATAATCAATTTAAATATATTTGTTCAAATGTTTTGCATAGGATTCACTCGCCAACATTATGTTGATCCAAAAACCCTTTTACACATGATACAGGTGAACAGGTTGAAGCAAGGAAAACATAGGATATGCCTTAGAAGAGAACAAAGAAGTTTAGATTGTTAGTTAGATCATGTTGTAACATTTATTGTAAAATTTCATTTAACTTGTATTAATGAATATGAAACGCTTAATAAATGTCATGAGCTTTGATGATAACCCAATCATGCCCCGATCACCTATTCCGCTGCGGGTCGGGGTGTGACAAGTATCACCGTGGAAGGGAGTGGTTCGTTTTGGCCAAAAAGGCAAGCTAGCACCACGCTACGTAGGACCTTTCAAGATACTCGAAAGAGTAGGACCTGTAGCATACAAGCTTGACCTACCAGAAGAACTCAACAGAATTCATCCCACATTCCACGTATCGAACTTGAAGAAGTGCCTCGCCGATGAAAATCTCCATATTCCTCTAGAAGACATTCAAGTCGATGAATCTATGCATTTCATTGAAAGACCAGTAGAAATTATGGACTACGGAGAGAAACGTTTAAGACGAAGCCGTATTCCAATCGTCAGGGTACGCTGGGAGTCAAAACGAGGACCTGAGTTTACTTGGGAACGTGAAGACTCAATGCGCGAGAAATACCCACAACTTTTTCCTATTACCACTACTACTTAAATTTCGGGACGAAATTTCTAAAAGTAGGGGATACTGTAACATCCGTCGAAAAACGGGTTTTCCAAACCCGCTTCGTTTGTAATCGGATATCAAGTTATAAAAATTCCGTTGCATATTTATGACTTATTATAATTTTAAACGATACATAATTAATAAGCAAATTGGAATTTATAAGCTATAATTGTTAAAAAGTAAAAATAAAATAAATAAAAAGAAAAACAGGCTGCCGGGATTCGAACCCGGGTCAGCCGGGAAGCCTAGCAACTTAACTCACACACATCCAACCACTCCGCCACTTGTGTTATTTGATAATATATCGAAACAATTAATACATATAAAAAACTCGAAATCAAACCCAGTCAACAGCGCGCCCATTTCGCAGTCGCCGGAAAATCCGACGATTTCACCAATTATCGACGGTTTCTTTTGACTTAACGTACGCATTAACATCAATATCGGTTATAACCGATGTCTAGTTCCGCGACATCAGTCATAACCGCCGGAGAAAGGCTGACCAACGAATCAAGACAGAAATCGGACCCAATTCATCGATATTCTTTCCTATAAATACACACCCTAGCCTCTGGTAATCTTTTCGCTCAAAATCGAACCAATTCTCGAAGCAATTTCACTTGCCGGAACTTTTCTGCCATCATCGGACTTTCGCCGGAAAACCGCGACTCACATCAGAACGGTAAATACCTCGACTCTTTCTGTTTCAATCCATTGTTAGAACATTACTAACATCAATCCATCAATCATTCCCAGACGACGTTGCCGGATATTCTGTACTCGCCGGAAAATCGCTGGATTTCCGAAATCACGCTGTTAATCGGTATGATCATCTAAACCTCCTGTTAATCATGGTTTAGTAACTCAATTTCATATCTAATCAATCAAAACAGTTAATTGATCCGAACAGACGAAGTTCACAAAACAGAGCCGACGAATCCTTGCCGGAGTTCTGAGAAAGACATCTGATTCGGTACATTCTTCCCCAAACCCTCTCTGTCCGTTACATTTCAATCGCTTATAATTTTCGTTAATCGAATTAAACAAGAAACAGTTGATTAATCTTTGTCTGTGTTCTTGAGCGAAGAAGACGAAGTCGATTATGATTATAAGATTAATTAAAATCAGTATAATGAACGGGTTAGACACACAGTCCAGCGGTGGACTGTGTGCAAACAATAAACACACGTCTCGAGTTCGATCCCTATCACGACCCTATCCTCGGAAATAAAAATGTTTTTTTTTAAAACCGAACCGGGTTAACTCACTGTAAGATGTTAATTTATAAAAAATCAGAATATTAACCAGGTTAGACACACAGTCCAGCGGTGGACTGTGTGCAACACTAATCACAGGTCCCGGGTTCGAGACCTGTTGAGAGCTCCGGTTCGATACAATTAAATCCTTTTTAAATAAATGATTTTCGGATTAAATTAAATAGTGTATAAATACAATTAAAAACAGAAATATTTCGGGCTAGACACGTAGCTCAGTTGGTAGAGCTGCGTGCACGCGTACGGGAGGTCACGGGTTCGAGTCTCACTCAGTGCAAATATATACACGACCGAACCGGTCAACGGTCAACAGTCATGGTCAACGGTCAAAGTCAACATTTTTTTTCTATATTTTTATTTATTTATTTAATTTAAAAATCAATTAAAAATACTTAAAAATAATGTTTTTAAAGTTTGAAAATAGCCTTAAACTCACAAAAATATATCCAAAAATCCTATTAAAATTGTTAATAAAATCCACTTATTTACCGTACCTTTTCGTTGTTAATTAGGTTAGTTATTCCTCGTCGATCAATCCTCTAAACTCGTGCGCATTCAACATCATCAACCGAACGCACCCAATGTGAGTGAATCTCTACCAATTCCCCGTTTTAATCACATTTTGGGGTGTATCATGTGTCGCTAATTATTTATTTCAATTAAACACTTGTGCATCCATCATATTCATGATCAAATGTGTTGCCAATATATATCAATTGTTTGTGTGGTTAATGTTTAGATTAAAGTTATCATTTCAGTACATACATTATCATAGGCCGCCGCTCCCCATTACCTATGAGCGTGAGCTGTTCCCCATTACCTATGAGCGTGAATGAGGCGTTGCCAACATACAATCGGCTCCATTTGATTGAGCCTTGATCGCACATACATCATCATAGGCCGTCCGTTCCCCATTACCTATGAGCGTGAACAAGACGTTGCCAACATATACATTGTCATTCATACCATATACTCATGCAAGGTGGTTTGTGATTGTTTGTTTACATACGTTTGTTCATATATCATTATTGCACAATTTTTCCATATTAATTACAATAAGGAATCAATAACAAATGTTTTTAACAAGGTTCACTCGCCAACTTTTGTTGACCCAAAATCCCCCATTTTTACACATGATACAGGTGATCAAGTTGAAGCAAGAAACACATAGGGCGGCCTAGAAGAATAAACCAGTTTAGATTTTGGATTGTTTTAGTTAATTCCTTTCCTTGTATTGTATGAACTTGACTTGAAATCTTTGAGATGTAAATTGAATTTAATAAATATGAAACATATTAGTAAACATCATGAGCTTTGGTGATAACCCAATTATGCCCCGACTCTTATTCCGCTGCGGGTCGGGGTGTGTGACAGATATCTTAACTTATTTAAAGTATAATGGCATATAGAATTTGTCCATGGCTCATCCGGTTACCCGATATCGCTATTGAGCGCATAGTTACGTATATGTAACTATTTTACGGAAATTAACCGAAACGGGTTTAACCTTGTCATTTAAGTCTCGAAATCCAGAATGTTAATAGTTTACCCATATTAAACAAGTCAAGGTACTTGTTGGGATTAAACTACATTCTATCCGATCATCGTTTAATCTAGCGTAATACGTTTTGATCAAGTACGCTAGTCGGTCTAAGTCTATGACTTAAATAACACCGTTAGTAATTAATTGGTTAGTTTATGCCATAATCCAGACTAGAGACTTGCCGGTAAATGCTATCTGCACTTAGCTCATTTTGAATACGGCTGAGTTAATAAAATTAAAAGAAGACTAGCTCAGGTAAATACTCTCGACTTATTTCCCCTATACGGGCTTGGGTTACGGTAAATTATTACCGCTTGGTCGGAAATGGGATTAATCGAACGCCGGTTCGGAATAGAGATCCGCATATTCTGTTTTAATCAGTTTTGTTTGATAAATTAACATCGGGGGTTAACTACCGTGTCCTGGATATCCTCGGCTCATTACAATCGAAATGGCCACGACCTTAGCGCGGGTGTAGGCATACACCCGATAGACGCTCAATTATGCATTTCCAAAAGGTTGGGAGGAATTGACTCCTTCGTGCGTCCAAAGTGGTGTGTACGTTAATTGTGTCTCGGTTTTCGTACCGAGCCCCGTATGTATGACAAACATGTAAACCTGTTAACAAGGTTGGACGGTCAATTAACCCAAGTTATAAAAAGATTTTTGTGCTGAGACGCACCTAAAACATTTTTGAAATGTTTTCAAAATGAGTCAGTTGGGTGTATTTACCAGCGAAAGCTGACGTATTTTCAAAAGTCTAATCTGCAGGTACAATACGAAAATAGGCCGGGAGTGCTCGGTAGTGATAGAGGATCTTGCAAATCCTAAATCTGCCCAAAGTCTGTTTTATATTCTTTCCTTGTACAATTTATGATCCGCCTGTGGATCTTCTATTACAAGCTTGTATATTATTTTGTATTTTCGAACATTCGGTTTGTAATAGTAATTTTACTCCAAGACTTCCGTTGTGCCATGTTAATTGACTATGATGTTATCAACTGTTGTCACGATACTCCCCACCCGGGCCCACTGGTGTTTGGATTTCGGGGGCTGGAAATCCGGGGTGTGACACGGTTGGTATCAGAGCCAACGTTTGAGAGAATTAAACACTAGCCTTTTGTGTTTAGTCTCAAACTTACACGAGCACATTCCTTAGACTTCCGAGTCTAGGCGTTGACCTAGGATTACTCAATTCATTATTAAGTTATTAGTATGTTTTTTAATTGATTTTAACAGGAAAATGCTGCCACGTGTGAGAGGACAAAGTGACGGGGAAAAGGTCCAATGAGAGGAGGACCCTCAGGGCGTATTCCCCCTCAACCTCATAATTCAGATAATCATCAAGAATCAGGAGATTCGTCTCCATGGCAACCAGCGAGACATTCCGTCTCTAAAAATCACTCGCCCTCACATTCTTAAAATTCTTACCACTCACACCATTCTTATCATTCTCACCATTCTCATTCTCATCACTCCTACCATGAAGAGTTTAACCCCAACCATTTCCTAAACACGCCTCCAGCCGATCAAAATCAGTTGGACGAGCCACATCCTATGGACGAGGACTCCGACCCGGAGATGCTACCGTCGGGATCAAATGTGCATCCCATTGAAATTTCGAGCGATTCAAACTCGTATGCCGGATCGCCCTACCAAGGTCCTAATGAGTGGGACCAATATTGGAATCAATTTACTTTTGCCCACACTCCTTCTCACCACTCTCAACCACCTCCTGTTCAAGAAGATGTCCACATGGAACCCGTGGACCAACTTCAACCACCACCTGAACCACCAAGGAGGAAGCGTGGAGCACGTATGTCGGTGCGTGCCGGATAAAGGTCGGGATCGCTGCCACCTTTGCCCAATTCTCACCCCACAATTCAAGAGGACCACAAATGGGTGGACCCTCTAATGTTCCACCTATAGTGGAACCAACACCAACACCTACTGTTCAACCACCACCAACGGGTTATACTAACTAAATTCCCACATATCCAGACACGTCTGGATATGATCCTTTTAACCAGTCTACACCGGTAGACTATCAAGCGTGGTCGCAAGACCCATACATGCAGGCGATTATGCACAACGCACTTTACCCGTCTCCTTTCCCACCTACTTATCCACCGACTGGATATCCAACTTATGGGTACCAGTATCCCGTTATGCCACAACCACAACCTCTGCCACCACTAGAGGCCATTAATGAGGCCTTAGAAAGGATGAAAGAAATGCAGCAACAGGCGTAGAAAACGGAGAAGAAGACAAATAAGTTCTTCAAGAAACTCTCCAAGCTAGTCAAGGGAAAGAAAGACGAGTGAAGTCCTTTCTATTATATGTAGTCCCTGCAAGGACATTGTTGTTTCTTTAGTCCCTGCGTGGACATGTTTATTTCTTTTAAAGTCCTTGCGTGGACATGTTTATTTCATCTTTCTAATATTGTAATTTCTTATGGAAATTTAATGAAGTACTTTTGGAATTATATATATGTAATTCATCCTCTTGAAAACGAGCGCTCGATTTTACTCGATTTTATGCTCTGCTATATAATTCCAAAAGACCTTAATAGATTGATTATGCCAAGTAGCACAGACCACACACTGGCCAAGAAATGATAGTTAAGTACGAAGGGGTCTTCTATCAGGATAGTTAAGGGAAGTTATCCTTCTATCCAGGAGTAAGGGACTAGGTCCAAACCTCCAAGGTCGTTAAGGTCGAAGGTGATCGAGACCATTAATCAATTATCAAGGTACTCTAATGTAACATTGAGAAATGTTCATACTCCGGGTAGGTGTGGCTTGAGGAACCACACAAGCCGTCAGGCCAATGTGTCCAATTACCCGAAGGGATAGGCTGATACGCCATTGTATATCTGTTAAGATGTAGGCCAATGTGCCCAGTTATCCGAAGGGATAGGCTGATATGCCATAGACATCTGATATGATATAGGCCAATGTGCCCAATTATCCTAAAGGGTAGGCTGATACGCCATTGTATACCTGTTATGATATAGGCCAATGTGCCCAATTATCCAAAGGGATAGGCTGATACGCCATTGTATATCTGTTATGATATAGGCCAAAGTGCCCAATTATCTGAAGGGATAGGCTGATATGCCATATACATCTGATATGATGTAGGCCAATGTGCCCAATTAATTGTCCAATAGGACAGGCTGATATGCCATATACATCTGATATAATGTAGGCCAATGTGCCCAATTAATTGTCCAACGGGACAGGCTGATATGCCATATACTTCTGATATGATGTAGGCCAAAGTGCCCAATTAATTGTCCGACGGGACAGGCTAATATGCCATATACATCTGATATGATGTAGGCCAATGTGCCCAATTAATTGTCCAACGGGACAGGCTGATATGCCATATACATCTGATATGATGTAGGCCAAGGTGCCCAATTATTGTCCAATGTGACAGGCTGATATGCCATATGTATTATGTCTTAAGTGACAGGCCAATGTGCCAGGCTAATATGCCATATATATATATATATATATATATATTATGTCCAATGTGACCGGCCAATGTGCCCAACTAATATGTCCGCTAAGGGACATGCTTATGAGCTATGTATAATTGTCTGTATGACAATGACAGTTGTGACATTACGATCCGCTGTCCAATAATATATGGACTTCGTCCAAATTGTAATTTGCCTATGATGGTCCTATTAAGACCTAGGTCAAATATAGATATATTAAGCCTAAGAGTTGTGATGTTATTCACACTAGTAAAGGCAAGGGATTGTTATATCCAATGATTAAAGCCGATATGGTTGGTATACCATGGCTAAGACAAAGTTTTATTGGTATATAGAAACCAAGACTTAAAGATGGCTAACTCAAATGAAGCATAAAGTAGCCACAGGAATGTTGAATCTAATAAAGCTGAAAACAGAAATATAGATGATGAAAATTTTCAAGCTCGCATAGATGCGGCTGTCGAAAGGGCCATAGGAAAGGCCATAGAAAAGCTAAGAGAGCCGAGTGCCACTCGCTCTAGACCCTTATCTATTCCACCATCTTCAGCTCATAGGGAGAGCTCTGTTCACTCTTCAAATGCGAAGAGTGAACCAAAGAAAATGGATCTTATTGAAAAGTCCCGTTCTGTTAAGGACGGATGCACTTATAAGTATTTTGTCTCCTGTAAGCCCCGAGACTTTAACGGGGAGAAAGGAGCTGTAGAAGCTCTAAAGTGGCTAGACGAGATGGAGACAATAGTAGATATCAGCAATTTGTGCTGATAAGGATGTGGTCAAATACGTATCACAATCCTTCAAGGGCGATGCCCTAACATGGTGGAAGGCCATGATTCAATCAACAGGTAAGGTACACCTATACAGCTTGGGATGGTCCAAGTTTGTTGAATTGGTTAAGGAAACTTACTGCCCAACCCATGAGGTGGAAAAGCTAGAGACAGACTTCTTGTGTCTAACAATGAAAAACCTAGACTGTCGAAGTACGTCTCCGATTTCAACTCCCTATCTAGGTTAGTATCCTACTTGATCACCCCGAATCCAAACGCATTGCGCATTTCATAAATGGATTGGTGTCACACCCCGACCCGCAGCGGAAAAGGTGATCGGGGCATGATTGGGTTTTCATCAAAGCTCATGACCTTTATTATAATGTTTCATATTTATTATTACAATTTTAAAGAAGATCATACAATCAAATCATACAAGTACAACATGTCCTATACATCTTTCTAGACTTCATTATTTTTCTTCTAAGGCATTTTCCTATGTGTTCCTTGCTTCATCCTGTCCACCTGTATCATGTGTAAAAATGGTTTTTGGGTCAACAAAAAGTTGGCGAGTGAACCTTGTTAGAAAACATTTATTATTGATTTCTTGTTGTATTTAATATGGAAAAATTATGCAATAATCATATGTGAGCAAACGTAAATAATCATACAATAACAAACAATAACAAACAATAACAAACATAACAAACAATAACAAACAATAACAAACCACCTGGCATGAATATATGACATGAATGACAATGTATATGTTGGCAACGTCACGTTCACGCTCATAGGTAATGGGGAACGGTTCCGCTCATAGGTAATGGGGAACAGATGACCTATGATGAAATGTATGTGCGATCAAGGCTCAATCAAACGGAGCCGATCGTATGTTGGCAACGCCTCGTTCACGCTCATAGGTAATGGGGAACGGCTCACGCTCATAGGTAATGGGGAGCGGCGGCCTATGATGATGTATGTACTGAAAATGATAAACTTAATCTAAACATTAACCATACAAACAATTGATACATGTTGGATACACATTTGATCATCGATATGATGAATGCACAAGTGTTTAAATGTAATAAATAATAAGCGACACATGATACACCCCAAAATGTGATTAAAATGGGGAATTGGTATAGATTCACTCACATTGGGTGCGTTCATTTGATGATGTTTGAATGCGCACGAGTTTAGAGAGTTGATCGACGAGGAATAACTAACCTAAATAATAAAGAAAAGGTACGGTAAATATGTGGATTTTATTAACAATTTTAATAGGGTTTTTATATTTATTTTTGTGAGTTTAAGGTTATTTCCTAACTTTAAAAACATTATTTTTAAGTATTTTTAATTGATTTTTAAATTTAATAAATAAATAAAAATATAAAAAAATGTTGACTTTTTGGGTTGACCATTGACCATTGACTTTGACTGTTGACTGTTGACTGTTGACCGGTTCGGTCGTGTATATGTATGCGCTGGGTGAGGCTCGAACCCGAGACCTCCCGTACGCGTGCACGCAGCTCTGCCAACTGAGCTACGTGTCTAACCCGAAATATTTCTGTTTTTAGTTATATTTATACACTATTTAATTTAATCAGAAATCATTTATTTTTAAAAAGGATTTAATTATATCGGACCGGTGCACACAACATGTCTCGAACCCGGGACCTGTGGTTTAGTGTTGCACACAGTCCACCGCTGGACTGTGTGTCTAACCTGGTTAATATACTGATTTTATTATACTTAACATCTTACCGCGAGTTGATCCGGTTCGTTTTAAAAAGAACATTTTTATTTCAGAGAGTGAGGTTGTGTCAGGGATCGAACTCGAGACGTGTTTTAGTTGTTTGCACACAGTCCACCGCTGGACTGTGTGTCTAACCCGTTTATATAACTTGTTTTAATTAATCTTATAAACATCGTCGACTTCGTCTTCTTCGCTCAAAGACTCAGACGACGATTATTCAACTGTTCTTGATTGAGTCGTTCATCAAACATATTACTGGTTGAAATGTAATGAATAAAATGAGTTAAGGAATCGAATGTACCGAAACAGATGTCATTCCCAGAACTCCGGCAAGGATCGTTGGCTCTGTTTTGTGAACTCCGTCTGATCGGATCAATTAACATTTTGGATCGGTTAGTTGTGAAATTGAGTTACTAAACAATGATTATCAGAAGGTTTGAATGATTATACCGATTCACAGCGTGATTTTGGAAATTCCAGAGATTTTCCGGCGATTGCAGAATATCCGGCAACGTCGTCTGGGATTGATTCTGGTTGATGGATTGAAGTTAGTAATAGTCTAACAATGGATTGAAACCGAAAGAATCGAGGTATTTACCGTTTTGATGAAAGTCTCGGTTTTCCAGCGAAAGTCTCGGTGATTGCAGAAAATCTCCGGCGATGTATTTCTTGCGACAGAGATTCTACAGGGAGTTTAAGGTGAGTGTGGGTGATTTCGGTATGAGCTCTAGATGCCCGGTTTATAAAGTAAAACAACGGTGGGATAAATTCTTGGTTTTCTGGCGATAACTTGGTCAAGTTGCAGAGGACTCCAGCGACTTGCGGCGAGGTTTTCAGAGCGAATTAGAGAGAGTAGGTTTGATAAACTCGCGAGCTCAAATGATGAATACAGTATAACTCGGATTTAATTACATTTTCGGTTTCGAATTCAAAATCATACGGTTATGGTTTTGACGATTTGAATGAGTGGCTTTAAGGTTTTTCAGTTATAACCGACGTTGATGTTAATATATCCGTTAAGTCAATAGAAACCGTCAATGATTGGCGATATCGTCGGGATTTCCGGCGAGAGTGATTTGGGCGCGCTAAGTGACTGCATTCGACTTCGAGTTTTATTATATGTATTAATTGTTTCGATATATCAACAAGTAACACAAGTGGCGGAGTGGTGTGTTGGCTGTTTGATCTTGAGAGTGACCTGGGTTCGAAACCCAGGCGTCTGCAAATTATTTTTATTTCATTATTTATTATAAATTTTCAATTATAGATTTTAAATTCTAATATATTTATTAATTATGTATTGTTTAAAATTTGTTTGAACCCTAAACATGCAACAAAAATTTTAACTGGATGTTCGGTTAATAAACGAAGCGGGTTTGGTTAACCCGGTTTTTGACGGGATGTTACAATTGGCGCCCGAGATAAATGGCATGGTAAAGGCTGCACAGCCTAATACCTATGTCACACCCCGACCCGCAGCGGAATAAAAGTCGAGGCATAATTGGGTTATCACCAAAGCTCATGATGTTTACTAAAATGTTTCACATTTATTAAATTCAAATTTCAAATTAAATATCCAAATCAAAATTCATACAATTACAAGGAAACGAAATTATGTAAATAATCCAAAGCTTAAACTGGTTTATTCTTCTAGGCCTTCCTATGTGTTTTTGCCTCAGCTGGATCACCTGTATCATGTGTAAAACGGGGGATATTTTGGGTCAACAAAAGTTGGCGAGTGAACCTTGATAAAACATTGTTATTAATTTCTTGTTTTAATTTAATATGGAAAATTTGTGCAATAATCACATTGAGCAAACATATATAAGTAAACAAACACAAACCACTTTGGATGAGTATATGATATGAATGATGATGAATGTGAGATCAAGGCTCAATCAAACGGAGCCGATCTTATGAGGCACCTGATGCTCAACCCGTCTCCCACGGGGAACTGATGGGCCTAATGAAATGCGTGCACTGAAAATGATAAATCCAAACTACATATAATCCACACAACAATTGATACACATTTGATCACGGATATGATGTATGCACAAGTGTTTAAATATAATAAAGAATTAAACGACACATGATACACCCCAAAACATGATTAAAAACGGGAATTGATAGAGATTCACTCACAATGGGTGCGTTCTTTGATGATGATGAAGGCGCACGAATTTATGATTCGATTGACGAGAGAAGAACTAACCTAGATAATAACAAAATGATTTGATAAATAAATAAATTTTGGTTGAGATTAATATTTTTAATTAGTGTTCTTAAATGGGATTTTTAGAATTATTTTTGTGAGTTTAAGAAGTTTTCTAACCTTAATAATCTTATTTTTAAGTATTTTTAAATAATTTTCTAATTAAATAAATAACTAAAAAGAAATAAAAAAAATTGACTTTTGACCGTTGGCCGTTGACCGTTGACCGGGTTTGACCGGTCAGACTGTGTTTTCTATGCGCTGAGTGAGGTTCGAACTCGGGACCTCTCGTATGCGTGCACGCAGCTCTACCAACTGAGTATGTGTCTAACCCGAAATAAACTCAGATTTAATTATATTTATATACTTACTAGAATATTTCAGAAATTAGTTATTTTAAAAAGGTTTTAAAATCTGCAGAACCGGTGCGGATAACCCGCGTTGAACCCGTGACCATTGCTTTGATTGGCACCCAGCCCAACCAACTGGGCTGGGTGTCTAACCCATTTAAATTAAGATTTATATTAAACTTAAGTACTATCTCAGGGGTGTTCTGTTAAACTTAAAAGAAGAAAAAAAAATGTTTTGTTATTGCGGGAACCGGATAGTACACGAATCGAACTCGGGACTTGAACGTTATAATTGCACACAGTCCACCGCTGGACTGTGTGTCTAACCCGTTTAGTTTTCTGATTTTAATTATACTAATACTTATTTGCGACTTCATCTTCTTCGTTTATAAGAACACAGAACAGTGAAATCCGACTGTTCTGTTTAAATTGATCATCAAAACTTATAATTGGTTGGAATGAAATAGATACCGAAATTAGGAATAGAATGTACCAAAACAGAGCGTTTACTTCAAATTTCCGGCAAGAGTCGTCGGCTCTGATTTGTGACTCTCGGCTGAGTTAATTGTTTGACAGTTTAGATCCTTGTGTTATGAAATTAAGTTACTGAGCAAGAGATATCAAGAGGGTTTAGTTGATTATACCGATCGACAGTGAGACTTCGGATTTCAGTGATATTCCGGTGAGTGTGGGTTTTTCCGGTGGCGTAGTCTGAGACAGATTCTGGTTGAATGATTAAAGTTAAGACATGCCGAATAATGGATTACAAACAAAAGAGTCGAGAATTTTTCCGATTTGAAGTAAGCCTCGGTTTTCCGGTGAAAGTCCGGCGAATGCAAAATATCTCCGGCGACGTGTTTTGGGATGAATAAAGCTTCGGAAACGATCGTGGTTCTGAGCGAAAGGATTTCCAGAGTGTTCAAGTGGGTATTTATAGTGGAAACAGGCTGAATTGGGTTTGAATTGAGTCAAGGTTCGCGATTGAAGATTTCTGTCGGTTATGACGGAAATTGACTGCCGGCAACGGTTATAACCGACGTCGGGATTAAATTGTGCGTCTCAATCAAAAAGGATTTGGCCAAAATCGCGGATTGCCGGATTTTCCGGTGATAGCGAGTTCTGGCGCGCGGATGTCCGGTTTTGATTTTCTGGTTTTACCTTAAGTATTATTTGTTTCCTTGTTTATCACAAGTGAAGCGTGTGGCGGAGCGGTGTGTTGTGTGTGTGGGTTTGTGGGTGACCCGGGTTCGAAACCCGGCGTCTCCATATTTTTTAATCCATGATTTTTTTGTTATTTAATAATTTTGGTTTAAAATTCATATATATATTATTTATGTATTGATTAAAATTTATCCGAGCAATAAATGCGCAACGAAATTTATAACTGAGCATTTGATTAATAAACGAAGCGGGTTTGGAAACCCGTTTTTCGACGAATGTTACAGTATCCTTACTTTTAGAAATTTCGTCCCGAAATTTAAGTAGTAGTGGTAACAGGAAAAAGATGTGGGTCTTTCTCGCGCATTAAGTCTTCACGTTCCCAAGTAAACTCAGGTCCTCGTTTTGACTCCCAACGTACCCTGACAATTGGAATACGACTTCGTCTTAAATGCTTCTCTCCGAAGTCCATGATTTCTACTGGTCTTTCAATGAAGTGCATAAATTCATCGATTTGAATGTCTTCTAGAGGAATATGGAGGTTTTCATCGGCGAGACACTTCTTCAAGTTTGATACGTGGAATTTGGGATGAATTCTGTTGAGTTCTTCTGATAGGTCGAGCTTGTATGCTACAGGACTTACTCTTTCGAGTATCTTGAAAGGTCCTACGTAGCGTGGTGCTAGCTTTCCCTTTTGGCCAAAAACGAACCACTCCCTTCCATGGTGATACTTTTAGAAGTACTTGATCGCCAATGTTAAACTCCAAGGGCTTTCGTCGTTTGTCTGCGTAACTCTTTTGACGACTTTGAGCGCTAGAAGTTTGTTTCGAATTTGAATAACCTTGTCGGTTGTTTCTTGAATTAATTCTGGACCGGTTATTTGTGATTCCCCAATTTCGTGCCAACATACTGGAGATCGGCACTTACGACCATACAAAGCTTCGAAAGGAGCCATGCCGATACTTGAATGATAGTTATTGTTGTACGAAAATTCAACTAATGGTAGATGAGCGTCCCAGTTCCCTTTGAAGTCTATGACACATGCTCGCAGCATGTCTTCAAGGGTTTGGATGGTGCGTTCAGATTGACCATCAGTTTGAGAATGAAAAGCGGTATTGAGGTCTAATCGTGTACCCAAGGCGGTTTGTACGGCTCGCCATGTTCGTGAAGTGAAACGACCATCACAGTCTGAAATGATGCTTAAAGGTACACCATGACGGCTTACGATCTCGCTGATGTAGATACGAGCTAACTTCTCGTTCTTGAAGTCCTCGCGAATCGGTATGAAGTGAGCTGATTTTGTAAGACGATCAATGATTACCCATATGGTGTCATACCCACTGGAGGTGCGAGGTAACCCGGTAATGAAGTCCATGGTTATGTTTTCCCACTTCCATACAGGTATTTCAGGTTGGACTAGAAGTCCTGAAGGTCTTTGATGTTCAGCTTTTACTTTGGAACAGGTAAGGCACTTGGAAACAAAAACAGCGATATCCTTTTTCATGCCAGGCCACCAGTAGGTGTATCGTAGGTCTTGATACATCTTGTCGGCTCCTGGGTGTACAGAGTACCGTGTTTTGTGCGCCTCATTCATGAGGAAATCACGAAGGTTATCGCGATCAGGAATCCATATGCGATTTAAATAGTATAAAATACCGTCGGATTTGGTTTCGATTTTGAGTTCAGCTCCACATGACAGCTCATCGCGTACGTCATTTTCTGTTACAGAAACATGTTGAGCTGCTCGGATTCAATCTTTGATGTCGGTTATGATTTGTGAACAGAGAAGACGAATGGAGTTCACATAACCTTTTCGACTGAGTGCATCAGCCACCACGTTTGCCTTGCCAGGATGATACCGAATTTCACAGTCGTAGTCGTTAAGAAGTTCGACCCATCTTCGTTGCCTCATATTCAACTCCATTTGGTTGAAGATATGTTGGAGACTTTTGTGGTCAGTGTATATTTCACACTTGGTACCGTAGAGGTAATGTCTCCATATCTTGAGAGCGAACACAACGGCTCCAAGTTCCAGGTCGTGGGTGGTGTAATTCTTCTCATGAACTTTGAGTTGCCTAGAAGCATAGGCTATCACTTTTCCTCTTTGCATTAATACACAGCCTAGCCCTTGCCCTGATGCGTCGCAATATACTACAAAGTCATCGCAACCTTCAGGGAGTGTGAGGATAGGTGCGTCACAAAGTTTTTACTTTAGAGTTTGGAAGGCCTCTTCTTGCTTAGGTCCCCATATGAAGGGTTTTCCTTTATGAGTCAAGGCCGTGAGTGGGACAAATACGAGAAAAATTGGCAATGAAGCGTCGATAGTAACCAGCCAAACCAAGAAATGACCTTACTTCGGTAGGGGTACGTGGCGCTTGCCATTCCTGTACTGCCTTGATTTTTGAAGGATCGACATGTATTCCCTTGTCATTGACGACATGTCCAAGGAATTGTACTTCTCTTAACCAGAATTCGCATTTTGAGAACTTAGCGTAGAGCTTTTCGGTCCTTAAAAGTGTAAGGATGAGTCGAAGCTGTCGCTCATGATCGGATTTAGACTTGGAGTAGATAAGAATATCGTCGATGAAGACTATGACGAAACGGTCGAGGTAGGGTTTGCATACCCTATTCATTAGATCCATGAAGACAGCGGGGGCGTTGGTTAAACCGAATGGCATGACCATGAATTCGTAATGACCATAACGAGTCCGGAAGGCGGTCTTTGGGATATCTTCTTCGTGCACTCTGAGCTGATGATAACCAGAACGAAGGTCGATTTTTGAAAAGCAGGTGACGCCTTGAAGTTGGTCTAGGAGGTCATCGATGCGAGGTAGTGGATAGCGATTTTTAACCGTTAACTTGTTGAGTTCTCTATAATCAATGCACATGCGAAACGTTCCATCTTTCTTCTTCACAAAGAGAACATGTGCACCCCAAGGCGAGGAGCTAGGACGTATGAATCCTTTGTCAGTCAGCTCTTGCAGCTGACTGGCCAGCTCTTGCATTTCGGATGGGGCTAACCTATAAGGGGATTTTGCGACTGGTGTAGCGCCAGGTACAAGATCGATGCGGAATTCGACTTCTCTCACAGGAGGGAGTCCTGAAATGTCGTCGGGAAAGACTTGTGGGAATTCTTTCACAACTGGGATATCTTCGAGTTTCCTTTCCTTGTTTCCCTTTTTGACGACATGAGTTAGGAATGCGACATAGTTCTTGCGGAGATATCTTCGGGCTTGAAGGCAGGACATTAGTTTGAGTCCTTTCGAAGGGGTTTCTCCAAAAATACGTAGGGTCTGACCGTCTGCAAGAGGAATGCGAATGAACTTTTCACGGCAAACTACTTCAGCGTGATGCTGGCTGAGCCAGTCCATACCGATTATAACATCGAAACTTCCCAACTTCATAGGAATGAGGTCAACTGGAAAATCGTGATCGCTTAGAGTGAGGGTACAATTTCGTATAATAGAATTTAATGAAACGGGCTTTCCGTCAGCAACTTCCACCGTTAGAGATTCCATGAGATTATCACGAGTTTGGTTGAGGATAGGTTCGAATTCTAAGGACACAAAACTCTTATCCGCGCCAGTATCGAATAACATGGATGCATAACTACCATTGATGAGAAACGTACCGTTAACCACGTTGTTGTCAGCCCTAGCTTGGTTGGCATTGATGTTGAAAGCTCTTCCTCTGGCAGATGGAGGAGCTTGGTTAGCTTGGTTTACTGGTTCGCTTGAGCTTGGGCATGGATGATGTTCACCAAGCGGGGACAAGTGTTCCTGAAGTGGTTTGGGTCCCCACGGTTGTAACAAGCTCGCATGGGTTGCATCATGGGGTAGTTGGGTTGGTAGTAGGATTGGGCTATGTGTTGTGCAGATGGTAGAAGTAAGGGTTGTTGGGCTTGACCCACTATCTGATGGTGGGTTTGGGTTGGGGGTTGATTGCGGTTCATTCGTTGAAGTGTGCGACAAGTTTGAATGGTGTGACCCGCACGGCCACAGCTGGTGCAATGTTGGCAAAGAGTTTCGGGAGGGTGATGGTACTGACAACGGTTGCATTTTGGGTGTGGGCCGGTGTATGGCTTTTTAAATGGTGCAGTCGAAGGAGCAATTTGGGTGATTGGTGCAGCAGTGATAGGAGGGTCGGTTTGAGTGACAGCAAAATTCTTGCTGTTTCGTTTCCTCTTACCAGCAAACTTTGAGGAGGAGACTGAGTGGTTTGTAGTTGAGGTCTCTATGGGTGCTTTCTACTTTTCATCTTTGAACTTGCCGTTTCGAATGCGATTTTCAGTGAGTTCTGTAGCTAACTCCATCGCGGCTTCAAGTGTTGTAGGCGAAGTGCTTAAAACTGAATCTTGAATTTTCGAGGGAAGACCTCGAATGTAATATTCAACCAAGCGGTACACGGGGGTGAACAGATTGGGGATCATCTGGTTTAGTTCGAGAAATCTCTTGTTATAGGAAGTGTGATCTCCTTCCTTTTGTTTTAATGAGTGGAATTCGTCTTCCAGCGTTTTGATTTCGCTTCTTGGACAGAAGCGTCTTGTCATGAGGTTCCCTTAACTCTTCCCAGGTTAAGGCCATGGCATCTTCAACTCCTCGTTTACCCTTTTCCGTGTTCCACCAGGAAAGGGCTACCCCAAACAGTCTTCCTGTTGCATAACGTACCTTGCGATCCTCGGGACAATCGCAATTGAGGAAAGTGTTCTCCATTTCTTCAAACCAGTGAAGGAGAGCAGTAACACCTTCGGTCCCTTCATACTTTGGGGGATCGCAAGATTTGAAGTGTTTGTAGGAGCACTTTTTGGAGGGAGGGTTGGCGACGTTCTGGTCTTCTTGATTGGGAGGGTTGATGGGATTTGCGGTGAGAGCTTGTTGAACTTGAATCACAATGTCAGGAAGCACTGCGGCCATTTGTTTAGCAATTTGTGTGGCCAAGCGTTCATTTGATCTTCCTGACTTTCTACCTCCACGTAGTTGCCTAGCCGACATCTACAGGAACATACATAGGCAGATTGTGAGTTTAAGAAGTTTCTAGGTGTCATGTGTCGTTAAAAGAATGAAAAATAACATAACTGACAATAATGCAACTACATCCATAGGATGTCTTGGGTTTGCTCATGTTTGGGCCTCCAATGTCCCCATACCATCGCCTGTGTAGTCATGTGGGCCCCCATGACTATTGGCTCGGTTGGATTCACATTGGTGTTGGCGGATTAACTATCGCACCACCCGAATGAAAAGCGGAAAATATAATTGCGAGATGTATGGTAGGAGGGTGTCCAGGTGTAGACACAATGACAACTCAAAGTGGGGTTAGCTCACACGACGTTTGGTATAGCATGCTTTGGCTAATAGGTCCTTCGTACTCTCATCGTTAGTCCCCAGGTAGGCAAACTGGTCCTTTATTTTGGATTTATACGAATGCCAAGCCTAGACAGGACGTTCCGACTACCGGTACTCGTACCCTTCCAGTTACTACATGCCTGTCATGAGAACTCACTTTGATGTGATTTGAAAATACAAAATCATTGCAAAAATCATGGTAATCGTGAGGTGTGTGCTCTCATGGATATGATATGTTATGAGGATATGATTCATGATGAGCATTGTATAACAACATGTATTTGTGAGCATGCTTGCATCACATTGAGTGTATAAATAACATAAAGCATATAAACATCATGAATTTTGTATGTAACGCATAAACAATTTAAAATTTTAATTAACTATAGTATAGGCTCTAAGGGTCTAATAACCTATCCTATATCCCTATAGTCATGGCTCTGATACCAATCTGTCACACACCCGACCCGCAGCGGAATAAAAGTCGAGGCATAATTGGGTTATCACCAAAGCTCATGATGTTTACTAAAATGTTTCATATTTATTAAATTCAAATTTCAACTTAAATATCCAAATCAAAATTCATACAATTACAAGGAAATGAAACTATGTAAATAATCCAAAGCTTAAACTGGTTTATTCTTCTAGGCCTTCCTATGTGTTTCTTGCCTCAGCTGGATCACCTGTATCATGTGTAAAACGGGGGATATTTTGGGTCAACAAAAGTTGGCGAGTGAACCTTGATAAAACATTGTTATTAATTTCTTGTTTTATTTAATATGGAAAATTTGTGCAATAATCACATGTGAGCAAACATATATAAGTAAACAAACACAAACCACTTTGGATGAGTATATGATATGAATGATGATGAATGTGAGATCAAGGCTCAATCAAACGGAGCCGATCTTATGAGGCACCTGATGCTCAACCCGTCTCCCACGGGGAACTGATGGGCCTAATGAAATGCGTGCACTGAAAATGATAAATCCAAACTACATATAATCCACACAACAATTGATACACATTTGATACACATTTGATCACGGATATGATGTATGCACAAGTGTTTAAATATAATAAAGAATTAAACGACACATGATACACCCCAAAACATGATTAAAACGCGGAATTGATAGAGATTCACTCACAATGGGTGCGTTCTTTGATGATGATGAAGGCGCACGAATTAATGATTCGATTGACGAGGGAAGAACTAACCTAGATAATAACAAAATGATTTGATAAATAAATAAATTTTGGTTGAGATTAGTATTTTTAATTAGTGTTCTTAAATGGGATTTTTAGAATTATTTTTGTGAGTTTAAGGAAGTTTTCTAACCTTAATAATCTTATTTTAAGTATTTTTAAATAATTTTCTAATTAAATAAATAACTAAAAAGAAATAAAAAAAATTGACTTTTGACTCTCGCCAGAGCGTTTACTTCAAATTTCCGGCAAGAGTCGTCGGCTCTGATTTGTGACTCTCGGCTGAGTGAATTGTTTGACAGTTTAGATCCTTGTGTTATGAAATTAAGTTACTGAGCAAGAGATATCAAGAGGGTTTAGTTGATTATACCGATCGACAGTGAGACTTCGGATTTTCAGTGATATTCCGGTGAGTGTGGGTTTTTCCGGCGGCGTAGTCTGAGACAGATTCTGGTTGAATGATTAAAGTTAAGACATGCCGAATAATGAGTTACAAACAAAAGAGTTGAGAATTTTACCGATTTGAAGTAAGCCTCGGTTTTCCGGTGAAAGTCCGGCGAATGCAAAATATCTCCGGCGACGTGTTTTGTGATGAATAAAGCTTCGGAAACGATCGTGGTTCTGACCGAAAGGATTTCCAGAGTGTTCAAGTGGGTATTTATAGTGGAAACAGGCTGAATTGGGTTTGAATTGAGTCAAGATTCGCGATTGAAGATTTCTGTCGGTTATGACGGAAATTGACTGCCGGCAACGGTTATAACCGAAGTCGGGATTAAATTGTGCGTCTCAATCAAAAAGGATTTGGCCAAAATATCGGATTGCCGGATTTTCCGGTGATTGCGAGTTCTGGCGCGCTGATGTCCGGTTTTGATTTTCTGGTTTTACCTTAAGTATTATTTGTTTCCTTGTTTATCACAAGTGAAGCGTGTGGCGGAGCGGTGTGTTGTGTGTTTGGGTTTGTGGGTGACCCGGGTTCGAAACCCGGCGTCTCCATATTTTTTTTAATCCACGATTTTTTTGTTATTTAATAATTTTGGTTTAAAATTCATATATATATATATATATATATATATATTATTTATGTATTGATTAAAATTTATCCGGGCAATAAATGCGCAACGAAATTTATAACTGAGCATTTGATTAATAAACGAAGCGGGTTTGAAAACCCGTTTTTCGACGAATGTTACAACCTATAGGTCTGCTGTAGACCTATCTCTTTCCCTCACCCTAGATCTGGTAAGACAAAAGTCGATTAAGACTGAAACTGATGGAAAGAGGAAACGGGAGGATAATAACTCCCAAGGATTTAAGAAGAAAGGAAATTTTAGGTTCAAGAAGAACCAACACGTGTCTAGTGACAAACCTCTGTGCAAAAATTGTAAATATAGGCACTGGGGACAATGTAATATAAGTCCACAAACCAAGCCCTGTGGTATCTGCAAGAGAAAAGGGCATAAGACCTTAGATTGTAAGGATGCGGTTTGCTTTAACTGCAACGAAAAAGGGCATATAATGTACAATTGCCCCAAGAAACCCAAAACTAATGAGGCAAAGCCTGGAGAGGCCAAGAAGGGAAATGCCCGTGCCTTTCAAATGAATGCCAGGGAGGCCGTTAATGACAACAACGTCATAATAGGTACTTTCCCCATTAATGATATTTATGCTAGAGTTCTTTTCGATTCGGGTGCGGATAAATCATTTGTTGATCATAAGTTTAGTAAACTATTAAATTTACCCATAAGAACTCTAGATAAAATTTATGAGATAGAACTCACCGATGGAACCCTAGAAACTGCTTCTTCCATTCTTGATGGATGCTCTATATCCATTAAGAATCATTCCATCCCTATCTCTCTTTTGCCAATGAAATTGGCGGGGTTCGATGTTGTCTTAGGCATGAATTGGTTATCTCATAACCAAGCCCGCATTGCCTGTGATAAAAAGCTCATCGAAATTAAAAACCCATCTGGTGAAATGATCACCATTCCTGGAGACTCGCATTATGGATTGCCAGACAAGGTGTCGTTATTCAAGGCATCCAAGTGTTTGAGAAGAGGCTGTGTCATCTATATGGCACAAGTTACCATAAATGAACCAAAGCCGAACCTTGAAGATCAACCAGTTATCTCGGAGTATTCCGATGTTTTCCCTGAAGAATTACCAGGCCTACCTCCAGATAGGCAAGTGGAGTTTAGGATTGATATCCTACCAGGGGCAGCACCTGTTGCTAGAGCTCCGTATCGGTTAGCACCGACTGAAATGAAGGAATTAAGGACGCAATTAGATGAACTTTTAGAAAAAGGCTTTATTCAGCCTAGTTCCTCACCTTGGGGAGCTCCTATTCTATTTGTAAAGAAGAAAGACGGTTCGATGCGAATGTGCATCGACTATCGGGAGCTGAACAAGCTAACGATTAAGAATAGATATCCTCTGCCCAGGATCGATGATTTATTCGATCAGCTTCAAGGGGCTAGCTATTTTTCTAAGATAGATTTGAGATCAGGATATCATCAACTGAAGGTTAGGAGCGAAGATGTTCCTAAGACAGCCTTCAGGACCCGCTATGGTCATTTTGAATTTTTGGTAATGCCTTTTTGGCTCACAAATGCACCAGCAGCATTCATGGATCTCATGAATAGAGTCTGCAAACCGTATTTGGATAAGTTTGTCATTGTCTTCATAGACGACATACTTATCTATTCTCGTAATCAAGCTGATCACGAGAAACATCTTCGGTGCATCCTAGAATTATTAAGGCAGGATAAACTTTATGCAAAGTTCTCTAAATGCGAATTTTGGCTTAGAGAAGTCCAATTTTCTTGGACATTTGGTAAGTGCGCGTGGTATCCAAGTAGATCCCGCCAAAATTGAGACCATAGTGAATTGGGAAGTGCCCAAGACCCCAACAGAAGTTCGTAGTTTCTTAGGATTGGCTGGTTACTATAGGAGGTTCATTGAGAACTTTTCAAGGATAGCCACTCCTTTAACTTCCTTGACCCGTAAGAATATTAAGTATAATTGGGGTCCAAAGCAACAAGAATCTTTGAGATTCTTAAACACAAGCTGAGCAACGCTCCTGTGTTATCTCTACTCGAGGGTATTGAGAACTTTGTTGTCTATTGTGATGCTTCGCACACTGGCATGGGCTGTGTGCTAATGCAAAATGGCAAGGTAATTGCCTATGCATCATGACAGTTAAAGGTGCATGAAAGGAATTACACCACCCATGATTTGGAACTGGGTGCCATTGTATTTGCACTAAAACTGTGGAGACATTACTTGTATGGCACAAAGTGTGTTATATACACAGACCATAAAAGTCTCCAGCATCTATTCAATCAGAAAGAATTGAACATGCGACAACGCCGATGGATGGAAACACTTAATGATTATGATTGCGAGATTCGCTACCATATAGGCAAGGCAAATGTAGTTGTCGATGCCTTAAGTCACAAGGAAAAGGTTAAACCTATAAGGATAAATGCTAAGAGCATTGAGCTCAGAAATAGCTTGAGTGAGAAGCTATTAGATGCGCAGAAGCAAGACTTATTAGAAACTAATCCCTAATGAGGGACTAGGCGGAACTGTTGATCAGTTAGCGCCTGGAAAAGATGGAATCCTGAGAATTAATAATAGAATTTGGGTTCCGATCTTTAGAGGACTTAGGAATTTAATCCTCCGGGAAGCGCATAATTCAAGATACTCTGTTCACCGGGTGGTGACAAGATGTATCACGATTTGTAGAAGAATTATTGGTGGATGGGTTTGAAGAAATCCATAGCCACTTATGTAGCTAAGTGTCTGACGTGTTCGCAAGTTAAGGCTGAACATCAGAAACCGTCAGGACTACTACAACAATTAGAAATTCCCACGTGGAAATGGGAAATGGTAACTATGGATTTGATTACCAAGTTACCTAAGACCAAAAGTGGTAATGACACTATTTGGGTCATAGTGGATAGGCTGACTAAGTCAGCACACTTCTTGCCAATAAGAGAGACGTATAATTCAGATAAATTGGCTAAGTTGTATGTGGACAAGATTATGTCCCTACACGGTGTGCCAGTATCTATTGTATCTGATAGAGATACTAGATACACATCTCACCTTTGGAAAAGTTTCCAACAATCGTTAGGCACACGATTAAATTTTAGTACGGCTTACCATCTGCAGACTGATGGTGAAAGTGAGCGTACTATTCAGACATTGGAGGACATGCTCAGGGCATGTGTGGTTGATTTAGGTGGAAGTTGGGATGACCACTTGCCCCTAATAGAATTCTCCTACAATAATAGCTATCATACTAGCATTAAGGCTGCTCCATTTGAGGCCTTATATGGGAGAAAATGTAGAATGCCCGTATGCTGGGTAGAAGTTGGGGAGGCCCAACTATCAGGACCTGAGATTGTCCTGGAGACCACGGAAAAGATTGTGCAAATCCGTGATCGTCTCAAAGCTGCCAGGGATTGGCAGAAGAGCTATGCTGACAAGAGGCGTAAACCTCTTAAGTTCCAAGTAGGGGACAAAGTCATGCTAAAAGTATCACCTTGGAAAGGTGTGATGCGTTTTAGAAAGAAGGGCAAGTTAAGCCCAAGATATATTGGACCATTAGAGATAGTTGAATGTGTCGGCACTGTAGCTTATAAGCTCAGGTTGCCAAAGGAGCTTAGTGGAATTCATGATGTATTCCACATATCTAATCTTAAGAAATGTCTAGTCGATGAGTCGCTAGCAATGTCGCACAATGAGGTGCAAATTGATGAAAACCTAAGGTTCATTGAGAAACCAATTTCGATCGAGGATCGACAGGTTAAGAAGCTCCGAAGAAAGATGATACCTATAGTAAAGGTTAAGTGGCACGCTTTTAGAGGTCCTGAGTATACATGGGAGGTTGAGTCCACTATACGACAAAAATACCCCCATCTTTTTGAATAAAATCTCGAGGTCGATATTTCTTTTAAGGGGGTGAGGATGTAACACCCTGTAAAATCGTGTCCACTAATATAGTGACACGTGTTGTATTTTTAATATAGTCTATTATAGACCAATAAGGGCTAAAGGCGTCAACATGCTCAAGTTGAGCCTCTGAGTGACGAACCGAAGTCAACATGCTTAAATCATTAGCCTCTGAGTGACTGATACGTCAACATGCTTGAAATTTGGCCTCTGAGTGACTGATATGTCAGCATGCCCAGCCTCTGAGTGACATCGGAATCAACATGCTTGTAATAAGCCTCTGAGTGATCCTTTGTGAAGTCCTAACTCTCATACGTGCCGTTTGTTGGACGAGAGAGTTCTATTTTGTGAATATGTGAAAGTTGGATAATGGAGGGATTAAAAGTGTCAACATGTTAATTTATACCTCTGAGTGACCTTTTAACGAACTGAGAGCTCGACAATGTTCGGGCATAATCCCGGGTATGCCAAACATTGGCTACGGAGGGCTAAAAGTGCCAAAAAGCTGTTTAAAATGGTTTCTATAAGCTTTTTAAGTTAAGGGGTCAAAGTGTCAAATTTTGAAACTGAATTAAGGGCGGTCGCGGGCCGCGAGAGACCCGGCCTGTGTCTCTCGTGCCCCGCGAGAAGAGACCTGCAGCAGAAAGTTTTGTTTGGTCTCCAAACAAAACTCCAAAACCATTAAATCGAAACCATGGCTTCCCTAAACTGCTATGCCACGTTTTGTGACACTTGTAAGCTTCTTCTTACACCCCTAAACACCTGGCTTCACCTCCTTTGAGCTCTCCAACTATAAATAGGTGCATTAGTTCACCATTCCAACTTGCACCTTCTCATTTCATCTCTTCTCCCTCCTCTGGAAGTTCCTTACTAAAAGGAGCAATCCAACATAGTTCTTTTGCATCTAGGAATCACTGGTAAGTGTTCCTTCCTTGTGCATTTTCGTTTATAGGCTTTTATAGCCAAAAGTCAAGCGTTTTGCTTTGACTTTCGGTTAAGACCATTATGGTCCAGCCATTGTTCGAAATGAACATGGCTAAGTGATCATAGTAAGGTAGGTGTCAGTCCCTATAAAGGGCACCTCCTGAAGATCACGTTTGCTAGACCAATTGACGGGTCAAAGTTAAGTTATTAAAAAGTCAAACAAACCATTTTTCGGAAAAATCATAAATTGATATTATATATGTTATGAAACCTTTTTTGACACTTAAACAAGTTGGTAATAATTATTAGAACATGTATGAACATGTTCGGCTCGTCAATTTCAGTTCTAGGGTCGGTTCGCAACCGAAAGTCGCAAAGTTTGACTTCTGCTTTGACTTTCGATTCTGACCCGATTTAGATTAGTTAGATACTGATCTAAAGTTGCATTATGATCATAATATTATGTAGCATAACCCTCTGAGGTTATATTACATGATCATAATCAGAATCCAAGTTTATGCACAAGTTCCATAATTATGTTATTTTTGACCAAAATGCCCTTTTTGAACAAAACAAGGTTTTAATGATAATAAAATTGAAAATGAGTTTCCTACTGATGTAATGTTATAAGTAGAATTATTTGGATGTTAAACCAAGTTATAAACTGAGTTTTCAAGCAAGTTCTCAAACTATGTCGATAAATGACGGTTTTAGCCCCCGTGGCTTATAAAATAGTTTTAATCAAATCTTTTCAAGGTAAATCATTTATCTACTGATATGTTATATTAAATAACATATTTTAAACATTTTAGTCTAATCCAAATGTCAATTTTCGTAAACATCATTAAAAACGTCATTTTACGACATAAGCACCGTTTCGGCGCATAATATGGTTTTAAACCATATTATTGACTAAAACTTGATTTCTCCTGATTTTAAAACTTATTTTAAACATATTTACAGTAGGTACATGTTATAAATTTAGAATCCCAAATAGTTTATAAACTATGTATAGAATTACCAAAATGTCCCTATAAGGCATAATTTCGTTTAAAACCTTAACAGGCATACAAGTTGATATCCTATTGATATCTTAACTTATTTAAAGTATAATGGCATATAGAACTTGTCCATGACTCATCCGGTTACCCGATATCGCTATTGAGCGCATAGTTACGTATATGTAACTATTTTACGGAAATTAACTGAAACGGTTTAACCTTGTCATTTAAGTCTCAAAATCCAGAATGTTAATAGTTTACCCATATTAAACAAGTCAAGGTACTTGTTGGGATTAAACTACATTCTATCCGATCATCGTTTAATCTAGCGTCATACGTTTTGATCAAGTACGCTAGTCGGTCTAAGTCTATGACTTAAATAAGACCGTTAGTAATTAATTGGTTAGTTTATGCCATAATCCAGACTAGAGACTTGCCGGTAAATGCTATCTGCACTTAGCTCATTTTGAATACGGCTGAGTTAATAAAATTAAAAGAAGACTAACTCAGGTAAATACTCTCGACTTATTTCCCCTATACGGGCTTGGGTTACGGTAAATTATTACCGCTTGGTCGGAAATGGGATTAATCGAACGCCGGTTCGGAATAGAGATCCGCATATTCTGTTTTAGTCAGTTTTGTTTGATAAATTAACATCGGGGGTTAACTACCGTGTCCTGGATATCCTCGGCTCATTACAATCGAAATGGCCACGACCTTAGCGCGGGTGTAGGCATACACCCGATAGACGCTCAATTATGCATTTCCAAAAGGTTGGGAGGAATTGACTCCTTCGTGCGTCCAAAGTGGTGTGTACGTTAATTGTGTCTCGGTTTTCGTGCCGAGCCCCGTATGTATGACAAACATGTAAACCTGTTAACAAGGTTGGACGGTCAATTAACCCAAGTTATAAAAAGATTTTTATGCTGATACGCACCTAAAACATTTTTGAAATGTTTTCAAAATGAGTCAGTTTGGTGTATTTACCAACGAAAGCTGACGTATTTTCAAAAGACTAATCTGCATGTACAATACGAAAATAGGCAGGAAGTGCTCGGTAGTGATAGAGGATCTTATAAATCCTAAATCTGCCTAAAGTCTGTTTTAAATTCTTTCCTTGTACAATTTATGATCCGCATGTAGATCTTCTATTACAAGCTTGTATATTATTTTGTATTTTCGAACATTCGGTTTGTAATAGTAATTTTACTCCAAGACTTCCGCTGTGCCATGTTAATTGACTATGATGTTATCAACTGTTGTCACGATACTCACCACCCGAGCCCACTGGTGTTTGGATTTCAGGGCTGAAAATCTGGGATGTGACATTGAGCTTGACTCGTAAATATTTTACATACTTGAGTTTAGTTAGTTTATTCATATCAACTGTATTATGTATTTATTTAAATATTTTTAGATATAATATATACTTACAAACTTGAGTTTAGTTAGTTTATTCATATTAATTGTTTTAATGTATTTATTTAAATATTTTTAAATATAATATATACTATTTTTTTTCTCAGGACACAAACTCATTATAAACTCACAAACATAATCAAACCTGATGTTATATAATATATACTATTTAGTTTTTTTCTCATGATTATTATATATAACAAAAAAACATGTACACTCACAAATATAATCAAACCTGATGTAAAAAATGATAGCTCGTTTTATTTAAACTCGACTCGATTACTTTGCATAGTTTTGCAATTATTTTGACTTGCCTTTTCTTGTCTCTTCATTCCTTAAATTTTAACGATAAAATATTTGAGTAAAGTACAATTTTTATTCCTGTCGTTTACACACGTTCTTACATACAGACTCTTTTTGAAAAAAAAAATGATCATTCTAGTCCTTATGGTTATTAATTGGAATCAATAATCTACCTTCTAACATAATCTATTAGTCAATGGTTAGTTGACTAAGACAAAAGTGTCTTTTCAACTCAAATTTGAAGGGAAATTATGTCTTGTATTATTACTATTATCAAAACCAATAATTATTCCAATCCATCTTCATCTAGATCATACATCATCTTCATCCAACTCCCAACACCAAAATTCAAATCATCTTCATCCAGATCCCCGACATCAAAATTCATATCATCTTCCTATCATCATCATCATATCATCAAAATTCAAGGCCTTTATAGGGGTCGGGATGTCAAAGGGCATCGAATTTGTAGTACAAGGGGGTTTGGAGGGAGTTGAACTGAATTCAGATGAGGTTTTACCTTGGTTTATGGCTTTCATCGCCTCATCAAAGGTGTTTGGACTTTTAATCAGCAAGAGACACCATCGAAATCACTTCTTCAACTTCCATGGGAGCTTAATCAAGAGGAATCGATACTGTAGAGGTGCTAATTCGGGCCGCACCTCTACCCTGTACATTGATATTGGAATTGTCCTTTACCAAATCATCCACACTAAGATATGCAAGAGGTTGACCTTATCAGATTTGGAAGGTTTGTGCATGCCCTTTGTGTTTCCAATCGATGTACCAGAGGAAATTTGGGTTCCATTTAGCTCCTTAGGGTTTTTTTTAGCTACACTAGCAGAACTGATAGATATTCGATGTGAAATGGAGATTTTAGGGGAATCGTGGGAATTTTGTTCAGAGGATGGTTATGATGAAGATGATATGGTGAGATTTGGTGATGAAGGTATAAAAATTGAAGATCTGAAGATGAAAAAGGTGGGTGGGTTGTTTTATTAGCTTTTTTAGTCCCTGAGGGTATTAAGGTTATTTCATCACTTCTGTAACGTTGGGGTAACATGAGGAACGTTATTAATTTCTATCGACAACAACATAGAACTGAATTGGGCCTTTTTTTGACAAATAGAGCCTGTATGTAAAAATGAATAAAACCACATGGACGCGAAACTATACTTTACTCAAAATAATTTCTCAATAACACTTCTATCTCTTATCTAAACTTATGAAATAATCATTTTTTTGTGTTTCTCTATTTTTTTATTACAAACTCATTCATGGTCTAGAATACAAACCATGCTACATCTGAATATTTAAAAATGAAAAGAAAACAAAAAAAGGAGCATTTTAATACTTTACTAAGGGCTACTTTGGTCATCTCAAAGCTATATATACGCCTTTTAAGACAAAAAAGCGGGCCACACCAATTGACCGACCAAACCGGCCTCAAGTACCGGTCTGCGAAAGGTGACGGAATGGTGTCCTCACCGAAAACGACGCATGCTTGCCGATCTACTTCCCTTTATTATTCTCATTCGCTAAGACAAATTTTATTTATTACAATTATTGTGGAGTGGTTATAAAATGAGCTTTACATGTTATCTTTCTAATCTGATTAAATTACACAAAACAAACAAATTATTTCTAGTTTTAATGACCATGCGTATTTAATAATCCAGCTATTAAATCCCTGTAAAATGTAAATAACCATTTTATATATTCCAAACTCACGTTTTTGATCCCTTCAGAAAATTAATAATCATTTACATGATTACTTTATATGTAATTTCTTTATTATATAACCTTACGAATTCAAAGGCATGTGTTGTCTAGGATTGATCATTTTGGGTGTTGCAACTAATAGGTGACATCCACTGCTTATTATTATTATTATTATCATCATCATCATCATCATCATCATCATCATCATCATCATCATCATCATCATCATCATCATCATCATCATCATCATCATCATTATTATTATTATTATTATTATTATTTTGAACAAGGTTCAATTTGATATATTTCAAACGGGTATTTAGCAATTTCAGGTTAGTGCTATAATGAAAAGAGCATTATATTCCAGACACTTGTACGTGAGTTCAAATCTCTTTTATAACGATTTTTCAATCTTTTTTTAAAGGCAAAACTAAAATTTTTGCAACCCTGGGAATTGACCCCAGAATACTGGTGAGTAAGCAAAAATCAAGTTGTAATCACTTAAGCTTCGTGGGCTTTTTTAAAGGATTTTCAAACACAGTTTTCTAAACTTAAACATGCTTTTATTAATAACAGTATTTAAATAAACTAGTGGTTTACATCCGCGCTCTACGGCAGGGCGACCCGATTTTCAATGTAAACGTAGACGCACTAGTAAAAATAATGTTAATGACAGGAATTCGTTTGATATTGGTTCGGTTCATTAAGATACCGACATTTACCGAAAGAGAAACAAAAAAAAGTCGACATACGACCAAATAAATAGCGAGATGTGTTACATTGATCGAAACAATAAAAATGAATATCAATTTCGGTACTGATGTTGTTCGGTCAGTGTTAGATCGTTCATTTTGTTACATGTACCACACAAGGTTCGATTGAAACTTAAAAAAGAAAAATAAAAAACAAAAATAGAAAAAGGGCAAAATGAAAAAAAAATCATAATAACAAAAATCACAAAAGGACAAAAACGCCTATAGATAAGAAGTTCATAAATTATATATATAATGATATGTTTTTATAGGAAATTCCATGAATGTTTAATAAATTATAACAAAACATTATTTCTTTAATAACTCTTTTAAAGAATCCTTTTTCCAAATAAAAAACTTTACGCATCACATACCATCCGATGTAAATTGATGTAAATTTCTTTGAATGATCTTCAATGGAGATAACATAATCAATACCAATCAAAATCCTGCCGATTGTGTGCAATTGGACGGTATCGTGACTGAAGCACCGCTGCTTAGCGTGGATGTTTTTCTAGTTAAAAATAGAGTTATTCATATATTATATCACATCACCTACCACCACCATGCTGAACCATGAGGTCTGTTTTAGCTTACAAATTTTGATGGGATTATAAATAAACATATAAATATACTATCGTTCGGGAACCAATATGATAAAATTTTTTGTTTTCTTTTTATTTTTAACCGCTAACAGAATCAATCCTGAGCACTCTCGAGGCATCTACTAGACCATACAGAGTACTCCGAAAGTAACCCAAGTCATCCACCAATTCCGGGGAAGACCTGGTAGCCAACCCGCCCGTAGGCACGACGGTGAAATTACTGGTAAAACCCGTTTGGCTCAAGAATCGAACCCAGATTTCCCTGAGTCTCCTATCATTGCCCACTAGTGCCTCACTCTACACCAAGTGAAAGTTAAATATGCATCTCCCAAAAGAAATACAAGTTTTCCACCACTTGATCTAGTTATTATTGGCACCAAATGATGAAATTAAAATGTGTTTATGAAAGCCTAACTACCAATGGTCATTGTCCTCCAACAACCAAGTTTTAAATTGACAGTTAGGTAGTATTCGTTTCACATAATTGTAAGAATTTTGAATGGAATTTGAATATAAATTTCATTCCTTATGTTATATGTTTCAACAAAAGGAGTCAGAATTTAATATAATTTACTAATTCACATCCTTCTTTCTTGATACAAGGTAGTTATACATTCCAGTTCCATTGATAATTATAATCCAGTTGCAATTCCATTTCCAATTTCATTAAATTCCACGAAACGAACACTAATATCATTGAAGATCATAATATCGACACCCAAAATAAAGATTCCACGCCAAATGCTCCTATATGTATGAACTAGGTTAACTTTTTAATTAAAATATATAATAACGAAATTCTCGTTATTCGTGGAAATTCAACTAGTACAATGACACATACAACAACGAATATGCATAAAATAAAATACAAAATTATGTAAATAAATGATTCATACCGATTCTTTATAGGAACTTCAATCATGCACCTTTTTGTATGACCCTCCGCTACAAGAATAAACAATATGTCGTTGACATTTTTGTTGAGGACCTATTCACCAGACCCTTAAAACAAATTTCACACTTTTTCTCAAAGCAAATCCTAAGGTACAATAACCGTAACAATGTGTGTATTATCAGAAATGGCTCTTGCGCCAGATATTACACTAGGTATAATTTGGTGTTCACGAAAAGGTAAGAAAAAGGAAGTTATGAAAAGAACCATTTAGAAAGTGCCCCTCTCTACGTGTTAATACAACATGAAGTATATCATAAAGTGTGTAATTCTTATGTTTTCATCTCTAAAACTCTATTTTAGAAGAATGAACAACATTGTTTATATATACACACCTGGCGATTAAACTCATTTAGTTAAATAATAAATAAAACAATTATTCTTATAATTAACATGGTTTAACTTTATTTTAAAAGAATTAAGTGGTTGGTAAAAAATTGTTATTTTCATTCATGACACGAGTTAAACCCGTTAAACATCAACTAACTAGTGGGTACTAGTTTAACCGATAGCATATGCGTTCAAGTCGAACCATGCACCTTTTTGTATGAACCTCCGCTACAAGAATAAACAATATTGAGGACCTATTCACCATACCCTTAAAACAAATTTCACACTTTTTTCTCAAAGCAAATCCTAAGGTACAATAACCGTAACAATGTGTGTATTATCGGAAATGGCTCTTGCGCCCGATATTACACCAGGTATAATTTGGTGTTCACGAAAAGGTAAGAAAAAGGAAGTTATGTAAAGAACCATTTAGAAAGTGCCCCTCTCTACGTGTTAATGCAACATGAAGTATATCATAAAGTGTGTAATTCTACTGTTTTCTTCTCTAAAACTCTATATTAGAAAAGTGAACAACATTGTTTATATATACACACCTGGCGATTAAACTCATTTAGTTAAATAATAACCAAAACAATTATTCTTATAATTAACGTGGTTTAACTTTATTTTAAAAGAATTAAGTGGTTGGTAAAAAATTGTTATTTTCATTCATGACACGAGTTAAACCCGTTAAACATCAACTAACTAGTGGTTACTAGTTTGACCGATATCATATGCGTTCTAGTCGAACCATGCACCTTTTTGTATGAACCTCCGTGTAACATCCGTTGAAAAACGGGTTTTCAAAACCAGCTTCGTTTATCAATCAAATATCCAGTTATAATTTTCGTTGCGTATTTATAGTTGTTATTAATTTTAAACGATGCATAATTAATAAATATATTAGAATTTAAAAACCATAATTTAAAATTACTAATAAATAAGGAATAAAAATAAATGTAGACGCCGGGTTTCGAACCCGGGTCACCCACAAGCCAAAGCACACAACACACCGCTCCGCCACACACTGTCTTTGTGATAAACATTAAGACAAATAACACTTATAATAAAACCCGAAGGTCAAATCCGGACATCAGCGCGCCAGAACTCGCAATCACCGGAAAATCCGTCAATCCGCGATTTTGGCCAAATTCCTTTTGACTAAACCGCACAAATTAATGTCGACGTCGGTTATAACCGTTGCCGGCAGTCAATTGCCGTCATAACCGATGGAAATCTTCAATCGCGAGCCTTGACCAAATTCAAACCAATTCAGCCTGTTTACACTATAAATACCCCCTTGAACACTCTGGAAATCCTTTCGCTCAGAACCACGATCGTTTCCGAAGCTTTATTCATCCCAAAACACGTCGCCGGAGATATTCTGCATTCGCCGGACTTTCATCGGAAAACCGAGACTTACTTCAAATCTGTAAAATTCTCGACTCTTTTGTTTGTAATCCATTATTCGGCATGTATTAACATGAATCGTTCAACCAGAATCTGTCTCAGACAACGTTGCCGGAAATTCCTGCACTCACCAGAAAATCACTGAAAATCCGAAGTCTCACTGTCGATCGGTACAATCATCTCAACCCTCATGATATCTCTTGTTTAGTAACTCAATTGCACAACACATTGATCAAAACTGTTAATCAAATCACTCAGCTGAAAGTCACCAATCAGAGCCGACGACTCTTGCCGGAAATCTGAGAAAACATCCTGTTTTGGTACATTTCATTCAATAATCGTCTTTATCTATTTCATTCCAACCAATTATAAGCCATAATGATCGATCTAAACAGAACAGTCGGACTTCACTGTTCTGTGTTTTATAAACGAAGAAGATGAAGTCAAGTATAAGTATAAATATAATTAAAACTGGATATTCGAACGGGTTAGACACACAGTCCAGCGGTGGACTGTGTGCACAAACAATACACACGTCCCGGGTTCGAATCGCACACGTTACCGACTTTCAGAATTAAAACCAACATTTTTAGAACTGAATCAGAACAAGTCACGGGTTGTTTATAAGAATAATATAATCCATAAGTTAAACAGATTTGACACACAGCCCAACTGGTTGGGCTGTGCGCACTCGAACCGAAGGACCCGAGTTCGATTCCGGGTCCCTGCAACCGGTTCGGCCATTATAAATCATTTTTAATAAAAACCAAATAAGTTTAAAATTAATTAGTATATAAATATAATTAAAACAGAGAATATTTCGGGTTAGACACGTAGCTCAGTTGGTAGAGCTGCGTGCACGTATACGAGAGGTCCCGAGTTCGAACCTCACTCAGCGCATATAAACACACAGTCCGACCGGTCAACGGTCAACGGTCAACGGGGTCAAAAAAAGTCAATGTTTTTATTTCTTTTTATTTATTTATTTAATCAGAAAATCATTTAAAAATACTAAAAATAAGATTTTTAAAGTTAGAAAACTTCCTTAAACTCACAAAATATCCCCGTTTTACACATGATACAGGTGATCCAGCTGAGACAAGAAACACATAGGAAGGCCTAGAAGAATAAACCAGTTTAAGTTTGGATTATTTACATAGTTTTTCATTTCCTTGTAATTGTATGAAGTTTGAATTGGATATTTAAGTTGTAATTTGAATTTAATAAATATGAAACATTTTAGTAAACATCATGAGCTTTGTTGATAACCCAATTATGCCCCGACTCTTATTCCGCTGCGGGTCGGGGTGTGACACTCCGCTACAAGAATAAACAATACTGAGGACCTATTCACCATACCCTTAAAACAAATTTCACACTTTTTCTCAAAGCAAATCCAAAGGTACAATAACCGTAACAATGTGTGTATTATCGGAAATGGCTCTTGCGCCCGATATTACACCAGGTATAATTTGGTGTTCACAAAAAGGTAAGAAAAAGGAAGTTATGTAAAGAACCATTTAGAAAGTGCCCCTCTCTACGTGTTAATGCAACATGAAGTATATCATAAAGTGTGTAATTCGTATGTTTTCATCTCTAAAACTCTATATTAGAAGAATGAACAACATTGTTTATAGATACACACCTGGCGATTAAACTCAATTAGTTAAATAATAAATAAAACAATTATTCTTATAATTAACATGGTTTAACTTTATTTTAAAAGAATTAAGTGTTTGGTAAAAAATTGTTATTTTAATTCATGACACGAGTTAAACCGTTAAACATCAACTAACTAGTGGTTACTAGTTTGACCGATATCATATGCGTTCTAGTCGAACCATGCACCTTTTTGTATGAACCTCCGCTACAAGAATAAACAATACTGAGGACCTATTCACCAGACCCTTAAAACAAATTTCACACTTTTTCTCAAAGCAAATCCTAAGGTACAATAACCGTAACAATGTGTGTATTATCGGAAATGGCTCTTGCACCCGATATTACATCAGGTATAATTTGGTGTTCACGAAAAGGTAAGAAAAAGGAAGTTATGTAAACAACTATTTAGAAAGTGCCCCTCTCAACATGAAGTATATCATAAAGTGTGTATTTCGTATGTTTTCATCTCTAAACCTCTATATTAGAAGAATGAACAACATTGTTTATGTATACACACTTGGCGATTAAACTCATTTAGTTAAATAATAAATAAAACAATTATTCTTATACTTAACATGGTTTAACTTTATTTTAAAAGAATTAAGTGGTTGGTAAAAAATTGTTATTTTCATTCATGACACGAGTTAAACCCGTTAAACATCAACTAACTAGTGGGTACTAGTTTGACCGATATCATATGCGTTCTAGTCGAACCATGCACCTTTTTGTATGAACCTCCGCTTCAAGAATAAACAATACTGAGGACCTGTTCACCAGACCCTTAAAACAAATTTCACACTTTTTCTCAAAACAAATCCTAAGGTACAATAACCGTAACAATGTGTGTATTATCGGAAATGGCTCTTGCGCCCGATATTACACCAGATATAATTTGGTGTTCACGAAAAGGTAAGAAAAAGGAAGTTATGTAAAGAACCATTTAGAAAGTGCCCCTCTCTACGTGTTAATACAACATGAAGTATATCATAAAGTGTGTAATTCGTATGTTTTCATCTCTAAAACTCTTTATTAGAAGAATGAACAACATTGTTTATACATACACACCTGGCGATTAAACTCATTTAGTTAAATAATAAATAAAACAATTATTCTTATAATTAACATGGTTTAACTTTATTTTAAAAGAATTAAGTGGTTGGTAAAAAAATGTTATTTTCATTCATGACCCCGTTAAACATCGACTAACTAGTGGGTACTAGTTTGGCCGATAGCATATGCGATCTAGTCGAACCATGCACCTTTTTGTATGAACCTCCGCTACAAGAATAAACAATACTGAGGACCTATTCACCAGACCCTTAAAACAAATTTCAAATTTTTCTCAAAGCAAATCCTAAGGTACAATAACCGTAACAATGTGTGTATTATTGGAAATGGCTCTTGCGCCCGATATTACAGCAGGTATAATTTGGTGTTCACGAAAAGGTAAGAAAAGGGAAGTTATGTAAAGAACCATTTAGAAAGTGCCCCTCTCTACATGTTAATACAACATGAAGTATATCATAAAGTGTGTAATTCTTATGTTTTCATCTCTAAAACTCTATATTAGAAGAATGAACAAAATTGTTTATATATACACATCTGGCGATTAAACTCATTTAGTTAGATAATAAATAAAACAATTATTCTTATAATTAACATGGTTTAACTTTATTTTAAAAGAATTAAGTGGTTGGTAAAAAATTGTTATTTTCATTCATGACACGAGTTAAACCCGTTAAACATCAACTAACTAGTGGGTACTAGTTTGACCGATAGCATATGCGTTCTAGTCGAACCATGCACCTTTTTGTATGAACCTCCGCTACAAGAATAAACAATACTAAGGACCTATTCACCATACCCTTAAAACAAATTTCACACTTTTTCTCAAGCAAATCCTAAGGTACAATAACCGTAACAATGTGTGTATTATCGGAAATGGCTCTTGCGCCCGATATTACACAGGTATAATTTGGTGTTCACGAAAAGGTAAGAAAAAAGGAAGTTATGTAAAGAACCATTTAGAAAGTGCCCCTCTACGTGTTAATACAACATGAAGTATATCATAAAGTGTGTAATTCGTATGTTTTCATCTCTAAAACTCTTTATTAGAAGAATGAACAACATTGTTTATATATACACACCTGGCGATTAAACTCATTTAGTTAAATAATAATAAAAAATTATTCTTATAATTAACATTGGTTTAACTTTATTTTAAAAGAATTAAGTGGTTGGTAAAAAATTTGTTATTTTCATTCATGACACGAGTTAAACCCGTTAAACATCAACTAACTAGTGGGTACTAGTTTGACCGATAGCATATGCGTTCTAGTCGAACCATGCACCTTTTTGTATGAACCTCCGCTACAAGAATAAACAATACTGAGGACCTATTCACCATACCCTTAAAACAAATTTCACACTTTTTCTCAAAGCAAATCCTAAAGGTACAATAACCGTAACAATGTGTGTATTATCGGAATGGCTCTTGCGCCCGATATTACACAGGTATAATTTGGTGTTCACGAAAAGGTAAGAAAAAGGAAGTTATGTAAAGAACGATTTAGAAAGTGCCCCTCTCTACGTGTTAATGCAACATGAAGTATATCATAAAGTGTGTATTCGTATGTTTTCATCTTTAAAACTCTATATTAGAAGAATGAACAACATTGTTTATATATACACACCTGGCGATTAAACTCATTTAGTTAAATAATAAATAAAACAATTATTCTTATATTAACATTGTTTAACTTTATTTTAAAAGAATTAAGTGGTTGGTAAAAAATTGTTATTTTCATTCATGACACGAGTTAAACCGTTAAACATCAACTAACTAGTGGGTACTAGTTTGACCGATAGCATATGCGTTCTAGTCGAACCATGCACCTTTTTGTATGAACCTCCGCTACAAGAATAAACAATACTGAGGACCTATTCACCATACCCTTAAAACAAATTTCACACTTTTTCTCAAGCAAATCCTAAGTACAATAACCGTAACAATGTGTGTATTATCGGAAATGGCTCTTGCGCCCGATATTACACAGGTATAATTTGGTGTTCACGAAAAGGTAAGAAAAAGGAAGTTATGTAAAGAACCATTTAGAAAGTGCCCCCTCTACGTGTTAATACAACATGAAGTATATCTTAAAGTGTGTAATTCGTATGTTTTCATCTCTAAAACTCTTATTAGAAGAATGAACAACATTGTTTATATATACACACCTGCGATTAAACTCATTTAGTTAAATAATAAATAAAACAATTATTCTTATAATTAACATTGTTTAACTTTATTTTAAAAGAATTAAGTGGTTGGTAAAAAATTGTTATTTTCATTCATGACACGAGTTAAACCCGTTAAACATAACTAACTAGTGGGTACTAGTTTGACCGATAGCATATGCGTTCTAGTCGAACCATGCACCTTTTTGTATGAACCTCCGCTACAAGAATAAACAATACTAGGACCTATTCACCAGGCCCTTAAAACAAATTTCACACTTTTTCTCAAAGCAAATCCAAAGGTACAATAACCGTAACAATGTGTGTATTATCGGAAATGGCTCTTGCGCCCGATATTACACCAGGTATAATTTGGTGTTCACGAAAAGGTAAGAAAAAGGAAGTTATGTAAAGAACCATTTAGAAAGTGCCCCCTCTACGTGTTAATACAACATGAAGTATATCTTAAAGTGTGTAATTCGTATGTTTTCATCTCTAAAACTCTTTATTAGAAGAATGAACAACATTATTTATATATACACACCTGTCGATTAAACTCATTTAGTTAAATAATAAATAAAACAATTATTCTTATAATTAACATTGTTTAACTTTATTTTAAAAGAATTAAGTGGTTGTTAAAAAATTGTTATTTTCATTCATGACACGAGTTAAACCCGTTAAACATCAACTAACTAGTGGGTACTAGTTTGACCGATAGCATATGCGTTCTAGTCGAACCATGCACCTTTTGTATGAACCTCCGCTACAAGAATAAACAATACTAAGGACCTATTCACCATACCCTTAAAACAAATTTCACACTTTTCTCAACGCAAATCCTAAGATACAATAACCGTAACAATGTGTGTATTATCGGAAATGGCTCTTGCGCCCGATATTACACCAGGTATAATTTGGTGTTCACGAAAAGGTAAGAAAAAGGAAGTTATGTAAAGAACCATTTAGAAAGTGCCCCCTCTACGTGTTAATACAACATGAAGTATATGTTAAAGTGTGTAATTCGTATGTTTTCATCTCTAAAACTCTTTATTAGAAGAATGAACAACATTATTTATATATACACACCTGTCGATTAAACTCATTTAGTTAAATAATAAATAAAACAATTATTCTTATAATTAACATTGTTTAACTTTATTTTAAAAGAATTAAGTGGTTGGTAAAAAATTGTTATTTCATTCATGACACGAGTTAAACCCGTTAAACATCAACTAACTAGTGGGTACTAGTTTGACCGATAGCATATGCGTTCTAGTCGAACCATGCACCTTTTTGTATGAACCTCCGCTACAAGAATAAACAATACTAGGACTATTCACCACCCTTAAAACAAATTTCACACTTTTTCTCAAAGCAAATCTAAGTACAATAACCGTAACAATGTGTGTATTATCGGAAATGGCTTTGCGCCCGATATTACACCAGGTATAATTTGGTGTTCACGAAAAGGTAAGAAAAAGGAAGTTATGTAAAGAACCATTTAGAAAGTGCCCCCTCTACGTGTTAATACAACATGAAGTATATCTAAAGTGTGTAATTCGTATGTTTTCTCTCTAAAACTCTTTATTAGAAGAATGAACAACATTATTTATAATACACACCTGTCGATTAAACTCATTTAGTTAAATAATAAATAAAACAATTATTCTTATAATTAACATTGTTTAACTTTATTTTAAAAGAATTAAGTGGTTGTTAAAAAATTGTTATTTTCATTCATGACACGAGTTAAACCCGTTAAACATCAACTAACTAGTGGGTACTAGTTTGACCGATAGCATATGCGTTCTAGTCGAACCATGCACCTTTTTGTATGAACCTCCGCTACAAGAATAAACAATACTGAGGACCTATTCACCATACCCTTAAAACAAATTTCACACTTTTTCTCAACGCAAATCCTAAGATACAATAACCGTAACAATGTGTGTATTATCGGAAATGGCTCTTGCCCCGATATTACACCAGGTATAATTTGGTGTTCACGAAAAGTAAGAAAAAGGAAGTTATGTAAAGAACATTTAGAAAGTGCCCCTCTACGTGTTAATGCAACATGAAGTATATCATAAAGTGTGTAATTCGTATGTTTTCATCTCTAAAACTCTTTATTAGAAGAATGAACAACATTGTTTATATATACACACCTGCGATTAAACTCATTTAGTTAAAAATAATAAAACAATTATTCTTATAATTAAACATGTTTAACTTTATTTTAAAAGAATTAAGTGGTTGGTAAAAAATTGTTATTTTCATTCATGACACGAGTTAAACCCGTTAAACATCAACTAACTAGTGGGTACTAATTTGACCGATAGCATATGGTTCTAGTCGAACCATGCACCTTTTTGTATGAACCTCCGCTACAAGAATAAACAATACTGAGGACCTATTCACCATACCCTTAAAACAAATTTCACACTTTTTCTCAAACAAATCTTAAGATACAATAACCGTAACAATGTGTGTATTATCGGAAATGGCTCTTGCGCCCGTATTACACCAGGTATAATTTGGTGTTCACGAAAAGGTAAGAAAAAGAAGTTATGTAAAGAACCATTTAGAAAGTGCCCCCTCTACTGTTAATACAACATGAAGTATATCATAAAGTGTGTAATTCGTATGTTTTCATCTCTAAAACTCTTTATTAGAAGAATGAACAACATTTTTATATATACACACCTGTCGATTAAACTCATTTAGTTAAATAATAAATAAAACAATTATTCTTATAATTAACATGTTTAACTTTATTTTAAAAGAATTAAGTGGTTGTAAAAAATTGTTATTTTCATTCATGACACGAGTTAAACCCGTTAAACATCAACTAACTAGTGGGTACTAGTTTGACCGATAGCATATGCGTTCTAGTCGAACCATGCACCTTTTTGTATGAACCTCCGCTACAAGAATAAACAATACTGAGGACCTATTCACCATACCCTTAAAAACAAATTTCACACTTTTTCTCAAAGAAAATCCTAAGATCAATAACCGTAACAATGTGTGTATTATCGGAAATGGCTCTTGCGCCCGATATTACACCAGGTATAATTTGGTGTTCACGAAAAGGTAAGAAAAAGGAAGTTATGTAAAGAACCATTTAGAAAGTGCCCCCTCTACGTGTTAATACAACATGAATTATATCTTAAAGTGTGTAATTCGTATGTTTTCATCTCTAAAACTCTTTATTAGAAGAATGAACAACATTATTTATATATACACACCTGTCGATTAAACTCATTTAGTTAAATAATAAATAAAACAATTATTCTTATAGTTAACATTGTTTAACTTTATTTTAAAAGAATTAAGTGGTTGTTAAAAAATTGTTATTTTCATTCATGACACGAGTTAAACCCGTTAAACATCAACTAACTAGTGGGTACTAGTTTGACCGATAGCATATGCGTTCTAGTCGAACCATGCACCTTTTTGTATGAACCTCCGCTACAAGAATAAACAATACTGAGGACCTATTCACCATACCCTTAAAACAAATTTCACACTTTTTCTCAAAACAAATCGTAAGATACAATAACCGTAACAATGTGTGTATTATCGGAAATGGCTCTTGCGCCCGATATTACACCAGGTATAATTTGGTGTTCACGAAAAGGTAAGAAAAAGGAAGTTATGTAAATAACCATTTAGAAAGTGTCCCTCTCTACGTGTTAATGCAACATGAAGTATATCATAAAGTGTGTAATTCGTATGTTTTCATCTCTAAAACTCTTTATTAGAAGAATAAACAACATTGTTTATATATACATACCTGTCAATTAAACTCATTTAGTTAAATAATAAATAAAACAATTATTCTTATAATTAACATTGTTTAACTTTATTTTAAAAGAATTAAGTGGTTGTTAAAAAATTGTTATTTTCATTCATGACACGAATTAAACCCGTTAAACATCAACTAACTAGTGGGTACTAGTTTGACCGATAGCATATGCGTTCTAGTCGAACCATGCACCTTTTTGTATGAACCTCCGCTACAAGAATAAACAATACTGAGGACCTATTCACCATACCCTTAAAACAAATTTCACACTTTTTCTCAAAGCAAATCCTAAGATACAATAACCGTAACAATGTGTGTATTATCGGAAATGGCTCTTGCGCCCGATATTACACCAGGTATAATTTGGTGTTCACGAAAAGGTAAGAAAAAGGAAGTTATGTAAAGAACGATTTAGAAAGTGCCCCTCTCTACGTGTTAATGCAACATGAAGTATATCATAAAGTGTGTAATTCGTATGTTTTCATCTCTAAAACTCTTTATTAGAAGAATGAACAACATTGTTTATATATACACACCTGGCGATTAAACTCATTTAGTTAAATAATAAATAAAACAATTATTCTTATAATTTACATTGTTTAACTTTATTTTAAAAGAATTAAGTGGTTGGTAAAAAAATGTTATTTTCATTCATGACACGAGTTAAACCCGTTAACATCAACTAACTAGTGGGTGCTAGTTTGACCGAGAGCATATGCGTTCTAGTCGAACCATGCACCTTTTTGTATGAACGTCCGCTACAAGAATAAACAATACTGAGGACCTATTCACTAGACCCTTAAAACAAATTTCACATTTTTTCTCAAAGCAAATCCTATGAGACAATAACCGTAACAATGTGTGTATTATTGGAAATGGCTCTTGCCCCGATATTACACCAGGTATAATTTGGTGTTCACGAAAAGGTAAGAAAAAGAAAGTTATGTAAAGAACCATTTAGAAAGTGCCCCTCTCTACATGTTAATACAACATGAAGTATATCATAAAGTGTGTAATTCTTATGTTTTCATCTCTAAAACTCTATATTAGAAGAATGAACAACATTGTTTATATATACACACCTGCGATTAAACTCATTTAGTTAAATCATAAATAAAACAATTATTCTTATAATTAACATTGTTTAACTTTATTTTTAAAGAATTAAGTGGTTGGTAAAAAATTGTTATTTTCATTCATGACACGAGTTAAACCCGTTAAACATCAACTAACTAGTGGGTACTAGTTTGACGATAGCATATGTATTCTAGTCGAACCATGCACCATTTTGTATGAACCTCCGCTACAAGAATAAACAATACTGAGGACCTATTCACCAGACCCTTAAAACAAATTTCACATTTTTTCTCAAAGCAAATCTAAGATACAATAACCGTAACAATGTGTGTATTATCAGAAATGGCTCTTGCGCCCGATATTACACCAGGTATAATTTGGTGTTCATGAAAAGGTAAGAAAAAGAAAGTTATGTAAAGAACCATTTAGAAAGTGCCCCTCTCTACATGTTAATACAACATGAAAGTATATGAAAAGTGTGTAATTCTTATGTTTTCATCTCTAAAAATCTATATTAGAAGAATGAACAACATTGTTTATATATACACACCTGGCGATTAAACTCATTTAGTTAGATAATAAATAAAACAATTATCCTTATAATTAACATGGTTTAACTTTATTTTTAAAGAATTAAGTGGTTGGTAAAAAATTGTTATTTTCATTCATGACACGAGTTAAACCCGTTAAACATCAACTAACTAGTGGGTACTATTTGTCCGATATCATATGCGTTCTGATCGAACCCGCGCCAAGCTTTTGTGGAGACACGCCTCCTTGCGCCACGCGCCGCCTATACTAGTGTCGTCGCGTCATCAGAGTCTATGTGCCTGCTGGTGATCAATTGTGCCACCCGCACCATCCACAACCCGTTGCCACGTCATCTGCCACCTCATGGTTATGCCATATGCAGGCCCGCCAAGTATTTGACTCACGGCATTGCGAGTGTGTGAAGTGTAAAGTACGCCACATCACATTGCGCCGATAGCCCACGCCACACGTATGTGGGTTTGATGTTAGGGTGCAATAGTACCCTTAGGGTCTCCATTAGTGTTTGTCCAAAGGTAAACAATATACAAGGAGTGCTCATCCTTATAAACCATTTCAAGTTTTGTCATCTCACCTATGTGGGACAAGATGACAAAGCTCAAACGATTTTTTTCTCACCTTTGGTTGTTCCAACCATACAACTTTAAGCCTCGATATCTTGTTCATCTTGGCTCCATTTTAGACATAATTTGGTTCGTTATGATGTTCTCACAACGTAGAACACAAACCCACAAATAATTATTTACACAACAAATATATAAATATTATTATTGGTGTCCAAAATATTTACTAAAAAATCCATTTTCACTAAAATTTTCAACATAGGATAAAACTTTAGCATATTACATTAATTAGCAATTATTTGGACATGAACTTTTGACCCACAAATCAATGGTGGTTTGGTAGACAGTAGAATGAGAAGTGTGGTTTTTAGAGGACACCCAAACTCATTCCCATTTTCATGAGGCATTAAGAAATGGTTTAAGTTCATTACAACAAAACAAAAGCAAGACAACATACATTGTATTTGGAGTATATATTCTTATAAAAATATTACAAAATATGTAAAACCAACTTTATAAATCAATTATGGTCGAGTGCTTAACGTTATCTTCTAATACGAGGACACTCACTAATTCATCTTTCACTTAGCTTTGTAGCCAAGATATGTCCAATTTTATCCGACTAGGTTGTTGTCCACATCCTCAAACAGAGTGATACTCATTGATTTCATTGTATGCTACAGTGGTATACAAACCAATTTAGTACGTTGATGGTAAGAATAATACACGAGATTAGTCAAATACATTTAGACTACGCTTAATTTGAATAAGATCATGATTTGATGTATATCCTTGTTTATAGAAAAGTTCATGCTCACTTTGAACTCCTTACAATACCGTTTTAGGGAAAGTATTTGCCCACAATTAGTGATGAATAACATACATAAACAACCATCCACACTTTTATCTCAAAAACACAAACACAGTTACATGTTTAGACTATTTAAAATGCACCTCATACACTCTTAGTATGTCCTACACCTCATTATATAACATATACTATGAATGACGAACAATTACCAAGCAAAACACAAAACTAACAATTTTAGACAACGACTAGAAAAGCATTATGTAAGCCCCGGGTTATTTTTTTGTGTGCACCTATGCACACACTAAAAACCAACGGTTCAGATGTAACTTAGAATTATGCTGATGTGTTGCAAAAAACATTTATTTTCCTTTGTAATTTTGTACATTTGTAGAAAGGTTTTTGTTGGTTTTTAGTTGTTTTTGGCTTTTATTTAGTTAGAATGTATTATGTATGCGTTTGTGTGCAAATGCAGTTAAAACTAGCAAAAAATTAAAGGAAACGAGAACGCGAGATAAATGCATCTAACTTTGGACACGTTTTGGAGGATACAAACGAATTGGAAATAAAGATATCAGAAGATGATGTGATAGAGGGTTGAATTATGAAGATGTATGAAAAAACAGAGAGGAAAACGGAGCTAGGCCAAAGATTTTACCAAGAAAACAAAATTTTGGGAAAATAGTATGTTGGCGCCTCGCGAACGGATGAAGAGTTTACCTTGGCGACGCGCGAAGGCGTGAAAAGTTCATAGCAGTTACAAAATTGCCACCACGATTAATTTGTCCCTATCCGGTGTCTTGGTGCGTCGCCAGACAACTGAAGAGGCTCCTTGGCGATGCACGAAGACCATATATGTTGGCAAATTGTGTTTTCACATATTTAAGCATAGTTTCAGCCCTAGGCCACATTCTTCCACCTCTAGACGTCTCTTGGACAAATTTTAGGCGATTTTCAGTTGGAGAAGGTGATTGGATTGAGATTTGAGCATAAAGTTTGAAGCTTTGAAGCATTTGCAACCCGCTAGTTATGTTGTACGATTCTTTCTCGTTTAACTTTTGAATGGACATGATGTCTGCTACTTTGAACCGTTGTTTTGATCTTTCAATCATGTTTAGAGGCTAAACCTATTATGCCACCTAGATTTTGATGAACTATTTGATTATGTTTTGACTTTTCGGTTTAACTTTTGACCAATTATATGTTTGAAGTTAAAATAGTTGTATTTGTGGCTGATTATGAACATTAATGCTTGTGTTTAGTTGTGATTTGTGTTTAGTTGTTAATATTGATGTGTTTGGAAAGAAAAGATTCACCCTATACATGTTAAAATCAGCTAGACAATAGTGTGCATCATATCCCGATGATTCGAAAGATGATTTGGGATTGCTAGGTTAATTTGTGGCTCTATGCATTGTTTGATAGTCTTGAAAACTCATTAGCATGGGGTTCTTTTGTTTATTCGCGTCTGATGATTCTTAGGTTTTCAATGTATCATCTTAGAATTAGCTTCATAAGTAGAAGGTTGTTAAGGGTGTTACTCTTTCAATTTAGATAGTTGTGAAATTTGGGATTAATAGGGAAACCTAATTATATCTTAGCACTTCACTCACATGTTTTGATTACACCTCATAGATCGGTTTTAGGTTTTTGTGGGTGTGGGTCACATTCCTTGTTGTCTAATTACTATAGGATTCACTCTTTTCAACGAGAGGGTAGTCAAGTTAGAAAGCAGAATTTGGTCAATTTTGAAATTAGAAGTCATTGCTTATCATTAGGGATTCTCATTGCATGGGTGGTTGTTCATTCTCATTAGTTAAACCTCCACTTGCTAGTTGACTAAGTCTTTGTCTTAGTATCGTTAATTCTTATAAGTTTTTATTAGGTTAAATAATTAATTAGAAACCCATTTAAAAACCAATTCAGTTTTAGGCTAGGAATTCGGTAGAGGTTAAGTATTAAGAGTTGCTGAATAGAGTCCCTAGGTTCAATACTTGGTCTTACTATCTATACTATTGCGCGAGCGATACAACTTGCCGATTGTTTAGTGAGTTACACACACACACACCATATGCTTCTAATTATTTCAAGACTCGTCTAAGCTATATAAACGCTGATTTGATTTACATAAACCCTAATTGAAGTTTCACACATCTTTAAGTCTCTACCGTAATTTGTTGCGCAAAAATGTACAAAATACTTTGACTTGTGAGTGTCTAACAATCGCTTTAACTTCATGTGTATGACACCCACACTCTTCCAAATCGTGTCTTCGTTCCACGACTATCATCCACCAAATTATTAGTTTTCCCCTTGATTCTTTCCTTCATTCACTTCCCCTCGTGCTTCATTTATATGTAGAGTACACCCCAATGGAAAATGTAATTTTTGAAATGTACATAGTAATATTTAGTTTAAATTAAGGAGTACATAACATATAACATTTTTATTTTATAGTCTGTTGCATTAATAACTCTATTCATTTTACTACATTTTATTAAAAAAGATGAACAATCCAAGAAATGAATCATTTGAGACAAAAAAGTATTTAAAAAAGAAGAAACCATAAATACATCTATTAAATTTAAAATTAGACTTGTAACTTGATGAAAAAGTACAAAAATACATGAAAAAAATAAATATAATTGTTAAGAAATCAAAATGTAAATATAAGGTGTAATAATCAGAGTCAACGGTAGTGGTGCACAAAAAACCCGAACCTGGAACCGGACCCGAAAAAAAACCTGGAACCGGGTATTATAAAACCCGTTTTTTTTATACCCGAACCCGACCCTATGCGCATTTCTGTTATAAAACTCGAACCCAAGGGGAAAACTAATAATTTGGTGGATGATAGTCGTGGAACGAAGACACGATTTGGAAGAGTGTGGGTGTCATACACATGAAGTTAAAGCGATTGTTAGACACTCACAAGTCAAAGTATTTTGTACATTTTTGCGCAACAAATTACGGTAGAGACTTAAAGATGTGTGAAACTTCAATTAGGGTTTATGTAAATCAAATCAGCGTTTATATAGCTTAGACGAGTCTTGAAATAATTAGAAGCATATGGTGTGTGTGTGTGTAACTCACTAAACAATCGGCAAGTTGTATCGCTCGCGCAATAGTATAGATAGTAAGACCAAGTATTGAACCTAGGGACTCTATTCAGCAACTCTTAATACTTAACCTCTACCGAATTCCTAGCCTAAAACTGAATTGGTTTTTAAATGGGTTTCTAATTAATTTTTTATACCCGATTTCAACCCGGGTTTTATGAATACCCGGAACCGGGTTTTTTCAATACCCGGTCTGGGTTTTCCAATACCCTATTCAGGTTTTTTTCGTTTTTTTTTTTTTGTGTTTTTTCGAGTTTTGCACCTTGGTAACGGCTATATAGCCGTTAGAAAGCGTATTTTAACCACTTTTTTTATTTACATTGTATCTTTATACCCTATAAAAGGGGTCTTTGATGTTTGGTTTAACCACAAGTGTTTTCCTCGAGACGAACAATAAACGAAGACGATCAAGTTATTCAAAGCTATCTATGTTTATAATTTTATTCGACCCGGTTCTATGATTATTTAGGTGTCATGTATTTCTATGTTTTATGAAATAAAAAAGTTTTGCATTTTATATTTCTATGTTTTATGCAAAAAAAATGAATACCCGAGACATACCCGAACCAAACCCGATCCATACCCGAACTCGGAAATAGGGTATTATAATACCCGGGTATTAGAAAACCCGACCCGTACCCTACCCGAGCCCGGATATATAGGGTATGCATTTTTTGTATAAAACCGGACCCGGACCCGACCCGGGTATTACCAATACCCGATTTTAGAAAACTCGGTCATACCCGGACCCGGTTCCTATGGAACCGGGTATTAAAAAAACCCGATTTGTGCACCACTAGTCAACGGGTCATGGCTCCAAATAACCCACCATACCACTGAATAGTCAAGTCTCCATAAAGAGAAAAAGCAAGTGAAATTGGAATGGTGCTTTTGCCTTTTGAGTCTTTGATGTCTACAAATTTAACTCTTTGAGGTTCAACCCATCGTTGTGGGCCTGGGCCGGTGCATTTCTCTGACTTTTATCTTTCTCTCCCCCTCTCTCTTTATTTTATTTATATTTTTTTGTTTTGTTTTTTTAATCAAAGAAAACAAGAAAAATACAGAAAAATGGATTGTTTTTTTTTTTCAACGAGTTGACCGGATTATATTATGGAATAATCATAACCTAAATACATTGATATAAATCTCTAAAAAAGAAATAGTGTTTATTTATATATATCTAAACAAGAAGTAGTGTTTATTTATACTTTTTCCAGTAGATATTTTTATTTGTTATAGCTAAAAGTTACAGCAATGATTTTTTTGAATATTTACCATTTTAGGTGTATTATATATGATAATATGAAATTGTTATCACCCACCATACTTTGTCCAGTTTTCTAGTTTGTTGTTGGTTACGACTAGTATTATTGTAATTTACATTTGTTACACATGCTATTCGTTTTTTAAAAAATTCATTTAAAATACTACGAGCCATGTAATTATTGTTTTTAGGAAAAACCTTCTTTTTAAGTTTTGAGATATGCATTAATGTTTGTTTCTTTTGGGTTGAGCTAAACTATTTGAGATCTTATAGGCTCGTAATCTAATCAAGTCTCTTATTTATATAAACATAATTTTTTAATACAAGTATATAACATAATAAATATTATTATTTTATATATAGTTATGAAAAAGTAACAAAATAATACATATTATGTTGTATATCAAAATTACATTTGTGTGTGTATATATATAGTTTGAAAATTAGTTACGAGTCAAACTGGAGTTATTTTGCATTAGCCTTGATGAGTAACAATCACATGAAAGCATAAACTTTAATGTATAAAACAAATTAAAAAAGACAACAAAAATGCATGTTTATGAAGTTATGATCCGGGCATAACACACGGGCCAAGAATGTTTGTTGGTGTACACATGAAGATAATTTATTTCAAAATAAAATAAAATTTGTTCATAACAATAACATACAATAAAAATAAAAGTATGTTGTAAAAGAAAAAGAATTATGCAATTAAACTCAACATTCTACAAAAATTCAAATTATACTTTATATTCAAACACGCTTCAAATTTAGTCAGATGTTGACATTTCTTTCCACCGTATTTTTGACCGACCATTTGCCACCCAAGTGGCCAAGTCGCCGGAAAGCAACGTGAATAGCGTATTGGAGGCTTTGACGAAAATAAGAATAATTGAACTGTTCCAACTTGATCAAATCAATTGTGCTTGAGTTGAACCCTTCATCGTGGCCCATGCATTTATTGAACTTCTTTCAATCTTTGTATTTAGATGTGTAAACAAGTATTTGTATGAAAGAAGAAAGGTTACGACTCACAATCAATCTATGTCGATAAGTTAACAAAGGGCCTATGATGATGTTATATAAAATAAATGAAAGACAATAACGGATTTATATTAAATCTTCAATAAAAAATGTCTTTTTGTGATAATTGTTGCATGCTTCTTGCTTTCTTAGTTAGGGGTGTGAACTTATGGCACGACATAAAACCACAACACCAACCTAACATAAAGTTTATGGGTGTTGGTTTAGTATACACGAGTTCGGCTCGAATTGATTTAGCTATATGGGTCCGGTTCATGTCAACCGGATGGATTTGCGGGTTGACCTGCTTTACCCATTTTTGTTTACTTAACTTTCTTAATACGTGTGTTTATGTCATAAATTAAATTAAACTGGGTATTTTTGCCAAATTCTGAAACTTAAAAGATAAATTGACACAAGTTTTTATTATCAAAATATAATTGGTGTTTACTATACACTAGTGTGGATTATGTGCGCGTTGCGACGAACATTCGGTGGGTATCAATTTTACAATAGCAACCGAAAGAGATATGTCTAAATGAAAATCAACACATGTTTACACGGATTGAAATCATAAAAATAAATATTGGTACCAATCGCATAATACATATGTTATGTCACGCCCCGACCCGGTGAGTGCTACCCCAAACAGACGTCTAGTACGTAACGCACCTTGCGATCCTCAGGACAATCGCAATTGAGAAATGTGTTTTTCATATCCTCAAACCAATGGAGGAGAGCGGTAACACCTTCAGTCCCTTCATATTTTGGGGGATCGCAGGACTTGAAATGTTTGTAGGTGCATTTAGTGGTTTTAGGAGGAGGGTTGGCGACGTTTTGGCCCTCTTGATTCGGAGGGTTGATGGGATTTGCGGCGAGAGTTTGTTGAACTTGTAGAACGATGTCAGGAAGTACCGCAGCCATTTGTTGAGCAATTTGTGTGGCCATGCATTCGCTCGACCTTCCTGACCTTCTACCTCCTCGTAAGTGTTTAGCAGACATCTACAGGAATATGTGTAGGGAGATTGTGAGTTTGATACTTTTCTAGGTGTCATGTGTCGTAAAAGAATGAAAAACAACATTCATGAATAATTGAAGAAAATAACTTAACTACATCCATAGGATGTATTGGGCTTGCTCATGGTTGGGCCTCCAAATGTCTCCCATACCATAGCCTGTGTAGTCACGTGGGCCCCCATGACTATTGGGCTAGGTAGGGTTCACATTGGTGTCGGCTTGATAACACTCGCATCACCCGAATGAAAATCGTAAAACATGATTGCGAGATGTAAGGTCGGAGGGTGTCCAGGTGTAGATACAATGACGACTCAAAGTGGGGTTAGTTCACACGACGTTTGTTGTAGCATGCTTTGGCCTAATAGGTCCTTCGTACTCTCATCGTTAGTCCCCAGGTAGGCAAACTGGTCCTTTATTTTGGATTTATACGAATGCCAAGCCTAGACAGAACGTTCCGACTACCGGTACTCGTACCCTTCCAATTACTACATGCCCATCGTGAAAACTCATTTGATATGATTTGAAAAATATGAAAACATTGCAAAAATCTTTGAAAAGAAATCATGGAAATTGTGAAATCGTGAGGTGTGTGCTTTCATAGGTATGATATGTTATTGAGATATGAACTATGACGAGCATTGCATATTAACATGTACTTGTGAGAGTGCTTGCATAAAATTGTGTGTGAAAATAAACATGAAACATATAAACATCATGAATTTTGCATGTAACACATAAACAATTAAAATATACTCAACTATAGTATAGGCTCTAAGGGTCTAATAACCTATCATATATCCCTATAGTCACAAGCTCTGATACCAATCTGTCACACCCCGACTCGCAGCGGAATAAAAATCGGGCATGATTGGGTTATCACCAAAGCTCATGATATTTACTAATAAGTTTCATATTTATTAAATTTAAATTAAAACTTCAAATATTCAACACAAAATTCATACAAACACAAACATAAACCAAAAGATTGTTCCAAACGTAATAACTTATTTATTCTTCTAAAGCCATTCCTATATATTTCTTTCCTCAGCTTGTTCACCTGTATCATGCGTAAAAACAAAAGATTTGGGTCAACAAAAGTTGGCGAGTGAACCTTGATAAAACATTTAAATAGTTGAATTATATTGTTGTTAAATATCCTATGTGAGCAGATGTATATATATAACCAATTACAAACCACATTATATCCACAATGAACACATGACATGATGAATGATGTATTTGAGATCAAGTCTCAATCAAACGGAGCCGATCTAATGAGGCACCTGATGCTCAACCCGTATCCCACGAGGAACTGATGGGCCTAATGAAATGATTGCACTTAAATGATAAAAATGTAACCACATATAAACTATATACATTTGATCACGAGATGATATTAGCACAAGTGTTTAAATAAAATAAAAAAAAGAAAATATACGACACATGATACACCCCAAAACATGATTAAAAAGAGGAATTTGTAGAGATTCACTCACAGTGGGTGCGTATTCTTGATTGAAGATGAGAGCGCACGAGTTGAGAATTTAACCGGTGAAGGAGTACTAACCTAAAATAGTAACGCGATAACTCGATAAATAAATAAATTAATATTTCGATTAAAAACCTTTGTGTAGATTTTTAAGTTATCTTTGTGATTTTTATTGATATAATAAACCCTTTGAAAGTATATATTTTTAAATATTTAATTGATTTTTCATTTAATATGAAACCATGGAATAGAATAATAAAATAATATAAAAAAATCTTGTCAGTCTGACAAGCTTGTCAGACCGGTTCGATTGGAGTATTGGCATGCGTGTGTTGAGACTCAAACCCGTGACCTCTCGGTTGCGTGCACGCAGCTCTTCCAACTGAGCTACGTGTCTAACCCGAAGGAAACCGGATTTAATTATATTAATACACTATTTAGTTCATTTCATAAATTAATTTATATTTAAAAAGATTTACAGAGTTGAACCGGTGGGTGGCATAGGTTTGGAACCCGTGACCTCTTAAGTGTTTTGCACCCAGCCCGACCAACTGGGCTGGGTGTCTAACCCGATAAGACTCGCTTTTTAATTATATTTATATACATACTACTGCTTGATATAAATTAACAAAAACAAATCTGTTTATATAACAGTGGTACGGTAGAGAGTCGGATTCGAACCAAGGACGTGTACGAGTGTTTGCACACAGTCCACCACAGGACTGTGTGTCTAACCCGTTTGAAACAACCGTTTTAATTATATAAAACACTTCACCCACTTCGTCTTCTTCATTTTGAATTTGAACAAAACTTTATACCCGCCCGATTTAATCTGTTTCACTTCTGTTTTTCTATTAACCATCTGTACATTATGTTAATTAAATAAAACTCAAAGGAAAAGAACAAGGGTCTACCGTAAGACAGAAGTGGAGAACCACGATTTTCGACGGACGGTGACACAGAGCTTTCCGGCGACAAGGGTGTTTGAGGAGAGGGGAGTAGTGATTTCAAAGAAGGAGTGAGTTGGATTGAGTAAATTCGATCAGTATTTATAGATGGCAAAAGGGGTGATCGATTTTCGGTTTTGGAAACCATGTAGAGTGATTGATTTTGGTTTTTAGAAATCAATTTGATTGATTTCACACAATTGAAGTAGATTGGCGCTTGATTTTGGAAAGGTTGACGCGGATGGATAGCTGGAATATCCAGATGCCAGAACAGGGAGAGATCGGCGGTTCGCTGATTTGGTTCTTGAAGGCAGACATTCGGTTTCGCTTATATATAAAAGTTGATCTTAATTTCTAACCAAATTGTGTGTGTGCCTTAGCGGTGTTTGTGGTGCGTGTTAACCCGGGGATCGATTCCCGGTTCACCCTTTTTGAAACCTATTTTCTTTATTATTTTTGTTAAGCCTATTAATCATTTATTTAATATTTAACTGATTATTTATTATTGTATTATGATTATTTTAAACATTGGTTATTATTATTTATATATGTAATATTCTAATATTTTAAACAATAATAAAATAAAAAAAATAACCGAACGACATACATAAATACACTTTGATTGATAAATTTGGGGCGGGTTTTCAAAACCCGATTTACACAAATGTTACATGTTATCTGGTTGGAATCGATTTGGTTCATACAACAATGGTATGAACATTGAGAAAACCTTAAAAACAAATATCAGTATTGATACCAATGCTGTTCGAATGGCATCAGTTCGGTTCCTATAGTAAAAAATAACCCTACGTGTTCGATTTTGAATAAAACTTTATCGAGGGTTATAAAAGATCGTACTCTGAGAGTAATAAAAGAAAAAAAATCTTAAAATAATAACTATATTAATAATACATTAAAACTGTTAAAAAATTCATATTCTCATAACATTATTCATGAGCCATGGATTTTAATATATAGGAAATTTGTATTTTTTGTTGTTGTTGTAATTAGCTGATGATTTTATAAAAGCTCTTGACTAACAAGAGACTAGTCGGGGCAAACATAAAACATTACACAAACATGAACGGATTTTGTAACTATTCGACCAACTAGGTTTAACCTTTCGATTTCTCCTAGCAAACGACAACGGCGAGAAACTAATGATTGAATAAAAATAGTTTCCTTGTTGGAGGTGTTATCTTTATCACGTATCACATTATTATGAAACCTCTAAATCACTCACCACACGGACTTTATTATAGCAACAATCAACTCCTTCTTGGACTTGAGCATACTAGTCAAGTAGCCAATTAAATGGGTTTAAGGAATTAGAGAGATCAAATTGCAACTATTGTTTACGAGCGAGCCACGTCCTACATGTGATAACACAACCCGGAAATAATTGATTGACCATTTCCATTTGGTTTGATCATATCGGACACAAAGAAAAAGGAGTATCAATTTATCTATAGTATCTTGATGATTCAAAAAACCATAATCAAATAGCAACTTCTCTTGGGACATATCGATTCCAACTATTAACATTGTTACCATCCGGAAGAATAATCCAATAATTTCTTACTGCTTTATCCATAAAAGAATTACTAGGCTCTAAATCCCAAATCCGTTTATTCATCAAATCTAACCAAATAACATAATTCAAAAAATGTAAAAGGTAGCAAAGTTAAGACATCTCTACACCTCCTCTCGGATCTCGCCTCCATCGCCAAGAACATTCTATATCACCCTTGCAAGGAGCTACAAGGCAATCCTTTTTGGATTCTAAATTATAAATTGTAGGAAACTTAGAAACAAGTGTGAAAAATCCTAACAAAACATTAAGCCAAAACCGAGTTCTTCCCATTTCTTACCTTTTACATTAAACGAAGAAGAAAAGGAATGATGCCTTTATCATTTAACTTTGGACAAGTGTTAGCAATCATTTTCCAAACTCCCCACCCAAGTTCATGTTAGGATTGTGAAACATACCCACATTGTCCACATGAATAGATTTTAATCCTGATTCCTAAACTACAAAGCAAAAAGGGTATTCACAAACCCCGTCTTTATTTTCGAGAAGAGTTTGATTAAACCCTACCAAACTACCGATACTCAACCCCTTTATCTTTATCTGGTAACATCGAATCCTATTTCACCAAGCAATTTTTCAAGAATTCTCCCCAACACCCCAAAAATCATTACACCATATGACAAGTTTATAGAGAGAGGTCCGTAAAATTGTTATCATTATACTTGATGGTTTGTTATTAATACATATACGGTTTTATATTAAAGTCATTAAAAGTATTTACTAAAGTTTCAAAAAGTAGGTGATCTACCTATGATCATTTTGATATTCACATAACTAAAATATAAATCTTGTTATCATGCACACAAATCGTGACTTTACATTGAACATAAAAGTTAATATCATATTTCAAGTATAGATATATAAACTCGGTTGGGCCCACATTGGTTTGGGTTGTCCGTTTTATCTTATTATGGTGATCGAGAACTAATTTTATGGTTGAAAATTCCAACTCACTAAAACCAATTTGGATCGTGTTCAAAACCAGTCCGAAACAAAAAAAAACCGTTTTTTTGACATATTTTTCAAATCAGGTCCAGTTACAAACCGGTTCCAGAAACAAGACTAAGCGAACATATAGGTTGGGTCAAGTCCTAACTAGCACTAGCACTGGTTAGTTTTTTTTTTCTTTTTTACTGAAATAGGTCGGTTTATAAATCGGTTTGATGGGCCTAATCCGACCCACGGCCCATTGCTGTTGGACTTTGTCGTAATAACAAGACGGCATCTCGCAAATCACCGTTCTCTTCCGATTTCTCACCGGTCAAATCCTCCGGTCTTACTTTCTGCGTGTGTTCTGGTCAGCGCATATTCCTTAAATTTCTGTTCTAGACTCTTCGATTTGTTATAGTTGTACGATATGGTTATGTTCACAACTAAATAATCATACCGATTAGTGTAGAATTTTCACGATTTTGTTACCAGGTGATTCGGTAATATTTTTATTGAAATTGTACGATATGATTGTGTTTACGACTACATCATACAGATTAGTGTAGAATTATGATGATTTTGTGACTACTTGATTCGGTTATGTATTGTTATTGGCATTGAAAATTTGTGTGTTGGTTAATTGAATCCGTTAAACGCGATTGATACATTGTGTTAGCTTTAGACTGCTGTTTTAATTTTTTCATTCAATTTTAAAGTAGGTTTGTTTTATTATTCTCAAAATCGTAGGTGTATGTGAGGTTTTGTAAAGGAATCAATACATCATGGGTGTGAAACAAGTTATAAAGAATCTGGATGCGTTTCCGCGTGCTGAAGATCATTTGTTACAGAAAACACAGTCTGGTGCTGTTGGTAAGTTTGTTTGACAGTAAAATTCATTGATCTTCACTTCCGTGGGTCCATGTAAAGCCTCAAGCTCCGGATGAGCAAAGGGGATGATTTTGGTTGGTATAAGAGGTCGGGTGTTATATTGGTTGCCATAAATTACTCAAAAGAAACTAAAAGAAGAAAATAAGAACATTTATTTTGATTGATAAAGCCAAAAATAATACTTTGTAGGATATATTAGATAGAAGAAAGTATTTATAGTTTAAGGAACAATTGGAAATTATGTTCTTGAGCTTGTTGTACATTCTATTGTAGCAAGTCAAGTCACTTTGTTTCAATAGTTCTGCACCCCTGAACCAAAAAGGCAGCTGCATAACTTATTAGTAGGATGGAACTATTTTCGTTCACCATGCTAAAACCAAACGATATAGACGCATCTCAAATGGGTTTGGTTTTGGTATATATTTTTTGGTATTTAACTAGTTCAGTCATTTGTGTCGGTAATCGAGTCTCTGATTAATCTCTTATCCTCTTTGTTTGTCTAGTTTCTATTGTAGGTTTGTTCATAATGGCAACACTATTCTTACATGAGCTAACGTACTACGTTTCTACATATACAGTTCACGAGGTTTGGCCTTTAGGCTTTTAAGCATGCCATAATCATTCAGCCGTAGTGGTCACAAAAAATTAAATTTATTTAAGTACACGATTTATATATTCTTAAAATTAACATGTTGGCAGATGGCTGTTGACCTGAAGCGTGGAGAAACACTACCAATACATATAAATATGTCATTCCCTTCTTTACCCTGTCAAGGTTAGCATTCGTAGTCAATTTGACTCCCATTTTTAGTTTCATATAATTAGCATTCTCTTACGTTTCTCACATTTGTTGTTTGGTCAGTTTTGAGTGTAGATGCCATTGATATGTCAGGCAAACACGAAGTGGATTTGGATACAAATATATGGAAGGTATAATTTCAATATTTATGTACATATGCAACACCTTGAAATTCATTCTAGCAATATGACTTAGGTTGTGAATCCTGGATATTCTACATATCACTCCGTATTGCATTTTTTATTATGTGGGTGCATCTTCAGTTATTATCAGTTTATCACACTATAAAATCATACATGCAATATGAAAATGGAGTAAAAGATATTAGACCATATTATTAGCGTGAGCTCACGGGCCCAACTTAGGTTTCTAGGATTTACTGAGTATGATGATGATGTTGTAAGATAATGAAAGACTGAATGCTTTATTGATTCAATAGGATTACATTATATAGAGAATATATGAAACCCTAGAAACCTAAGTTGGGCCCGTGAGCTCACACTAATAATATGGTCTAATACTCCCCCGCAGTCAAAGCGGAAGGAAACCGAAAGCTATGACTGGTAAAAAAAGAGTGGTCTTGAGATTTGGTCAAAACTTCTGCCAAAATTCCGTAATCTTGCGATCCATAATCTTCAAGAGACTCCACAATTTCGAATGATCCTGTAATCCTAAAAGAGGCATCCAATGCGGCAGGGCGGCGGCGGCAAGTAGCGGTGCGGCGGCGGACCGTAGTCCTGCAGGCGGCGCGGCGAGGGACCATAGTCCATTAAGCGGCGGCAGCGCGACGGCAAGGAGCAGCTTGACGGAGAAGCGGAATCAACAAGATGAGGCCGTAGCATCATATGTGTGGTAGCGATTGGAATAATAAATTCTCACGTGTGAGATGGCTGAAATCTTGAATCGAAGCCGAGACTTCAATTAAACGGAAAATAAGAAATATAAACTGGGAAAGAACAAAAACCGCAGCTGGACAGGGCGGCGGCGGCAGTGGCGGCACACCGCCCGGTCTAGGGTTTTTCTCAAGTGGTGACGGCTAGGGTTTGGTTATTTGTGTTTGACGCGGCGGAAACGATATAGAGCCTAGGTTGGCTCTGATACCATGTAAGATAATGAAAGACTGAATGCTTTATTGATTCAATAGGATTACATTATATAGAGAATATATGAAACCCTAGAAACCTAAGTTGGGCCCGTGAGCTCACACTAATAATATGGTCTAATAAAAGAAACCAACTCAAATGAAAGGTTGCTTGAACATTAAGAATGCTTTTTCTTCTCGGTGTTCTAACCTTTGTTAACAATCACATATACTAAGATCAATATTGATTGTTTTGCTCTTAGTCTCTAACATCATATTAACTTATTAGGTATACACATCTCTAGCTAAATATATAAATCAGATGAACACATTTGGGAAATGGCTGCCTCATGAAAGCAGGCTGATTTTGTATTTTGTTTCTCGTTTTCAGTCAATAAAATATTATTTGTTTTTCTTTCTTGTTACATGAGAATATCTAGTTGAGTTTCATTTTTATCTCACTTGTCATTCTGGATGCATTATTGTTCATTTAATGGCTAAGAGTTATTGCAGCTTCGATTGAGTAGAGAAGGGGTGATCATAGGGACAGAGTATCTATCTGATCTTGTAGAAAAAGGGCATACATCTCATAATCATGGTAATTGCTTCTCAGATAATTATCTCTGTACTTATTGAATTTACTTCATTTTTTTCTTGTTATTTTCATAGCATGCATATACTTGTGGAATGAACTATGACGTGCTTATATAAAGCTTTCTATACCATTTACAAAGCACTTAAGAAATGTTCTATAAATTTTAACTTTTCCCTATCCATTCTATTATCTTAGAAAATCACTACACTATGAAAACCTTTTCAGTTTCTAAGTGGATTTTTTTATTAAACACAAGATGCAGTTCTCATTTATTTACTCTTCAACTATTAAATCAGCACAAGACTTGAATCATTACTTGTTTTAGGTAAGGTGGAAATTATACGCACAGTTCTCATTTATACACTCTTCAACCAATTTTAACTTTTCCCTACCATTCTATTATCTTAGAAAATCACTACACTATGAAAACCTTTTCAGTTCTAACTGGATTTTTTTATTAAACACAAGATTCAGTTCTCCTTTATTTACTCTTCAACTATTAAATCAGCACAAGACTTGAATCATTACTTGTTTTAGGTAAGGTAGAAATTATACGTACAGTTCTCATTTATACACTCTCCAACCATTCATTTATGTATATTCCAGAAATTTTAAATGAAACATATGAAGTTAACTTAATGCCCAATATTAGAAAGTAAGCATATGAAATTATTTAATTTTATCTTCACCTACAGGCGTATTTTTTTTGTTGCAGTGTTGCAATTGTATTTAATGGTTTCCTGCATTATTATCATTACATTTTATTATATTGAGCTGTTATAGCATGGTTCTTACATATTAGTTTGACCAGAAAACGAGACAGATCATCATCATGCGAAAGTTCATCTGGATAAATTTGATGATGAGGCTGAAAATATGATTAAGAATGTCAAGCATGCATTGGCTAACGGAGAAGGGTGCCGTGTATGTACTCTCAGTTTTGTAACTTTTTTAATACGTTGTTCTTATTATCACGACACTAACATTCTATTTAACTGAATTAGGTTTATGGAGTGTTGGATGTTCAAAGAGTTGCTGGAAACTTTCATATTTCAGTTCATGGTTTAAATATTTTTGTTGCACAGATGGTAAGTAAAACATGACATATGTGATATGTGTCTGCTTTATAATCATTAATTAAGTATTTAATGCATGCTTTGTTTCTGTAGATTTTTGAAGGAGCTACCCATGTGAATGTCAGCCATGTGATTCATGATCTGTCTTTTGGTCCAAAGTATCCAGGAATTCATAATCCTCTTGATGATACTAACAGAATTCTTCATGGTGCTAGTGGAACATTTAAATATTACATAAAGGTTAATTCACATGTGCATCTTTCCCGAATTTTTTTTTCCTTCCATATAATAACTATATATATTTTTTTAATTTTAAAATCCATACCTAAATATTCTCGTAACTAAAATTTATGTTAGTAATTTCAGTTTCCTAAATCAGATATCATACTAGCAAATTACACTGCGTTTAAATTATCAATATTTTCTCTACAACAAAGACTTTTTATTTGATTTTCAAGTTAAAGTATAGTAAAATGCCATTTTCATCCCTGAGGTTTGGTCAGTTTTCGACTTTCATCCAAAGGTTTGTCTTTCCGCATTTGGATCCAAAAGGTTGGATATCTTGCCATTTTTATCCGGCTCCTTAACTTCATCCGTTTTTCTCCGTTAAGTCAGGGGTATTTCTGTCTTTTTTGTTAGGGGAATTAGGTCTTTTCCAGGGGTATTCAGTCTTTTTACGTAAAGTGAAAAAGACCAAATTGACCATTAAGTTAGCAAAAAAGACGGAAATATTCCTGACTGAACGAAAAAAATGGATGGGTTAACGAGCCGGATGAAAATGGCAAGATTTCAAACCTTTTGGATCCATATGCGGAAAAACAAACCTTTAGACGAAAGTCGCAAAACTGGCCAAACCCCAGGGACAAAAATGGCATTTTACTCTTAAAATTATAGTCATTTGACAGATAAAAGTCCAGTAGAAAGTTCTTTTGGCTCATAACATGATATGCATTTTACATGTTGTAGATTGTTCCAACTGAGTATAAATACATATCAAAAGAAGTTTTACCTACCAATCAGTTCTCTGTTACAGAGTACTTTTCTCCAGTGAACGAATATGACAGGACATGGCTCATAACATGATATGCATTTTACATGTTGTAGATTGTTCCAACTGAGTATAAATACATATCAAAAGAAGTTTTACCTACCAATCAGTTCTCTGTTACAGAGTACTTTTCTCCAGTGAACGAATATGACAGGACATGGCCAGGTTTGTTTCTGAAATGTATTATCACTTGCTTATTATGGTACCATGATGAAAATCATATTTTGAAGCAAAGTCTGAATCACTTTTTTATGTGATTCAGCGGTGTACTTTCTATATGACCTTTCACCATTACTGTTACTATCAAAGAAGAACGACGCAGTTTTCTCCACTTCATAACTCGGTTATGTGCAGTGCTAGGCGGTACATTTGCTTTAACAGGTTTGTCATAATGTTTCTGAAGAATGTTTTTTAGACATGTTTACCTTTGGTTAACATCAAGGTATTGGAGTATTAGACTATAGGACTAGGGTTTACAAAATGGATACGTCTGTCGGATTGGGTAACAGTTCAGAACCTCCAGATAAGTAATTTTAATTGTGCATCAAACTGGTTTGATCTTGCAAACATTTTTATTCGATTTTTTGAAAGTTATAAATATTTTATGTGTTAAATGTCATAGACATGATGTACTCCGCAATAATTAATATACTTCTAGAGGGTACTCCACAATAATTAATATAAGTTCTACCCTCAAAACATTTGCAACAGCCTTAGCCCTTGGTGGTTTGGAAAACCAGCTCTATTCTCCATTGTGATATTACCCTTTTGATAGGGTTAGGGTTGTTGATGGTTTTGATGTTTGTAGCGGCGATCAATTGTGTTAGGGTTGTTGATGGTTTTGATGTCTGTAGCAATGATCGATTGTGTTAGGGGGGTTGATGGTTTTGATGTTTGTAACGGAGTTTGATAGGGGGTTCGGATTGTGGACAGTGTGGTGGTCTAGGTGTTGGGTGGTTCTTGGTTATTGGTTATTTGGTTGTTGGTGATGGTTTTTTGGCTGTTGTGGATTTAATCATGAATGACCCAAATTCTAAATATATAGTTACTTCTTTTTAAGACACAAAATATTAAATATTGCCGGATCATCTTTGACAGGAATGCTTGACCGGTGGATGTTTAGAATTCTGGAGGCAGTGACAGCATCTACCCCCAGGCGTTCAATGCGGTAAAATCTCTCAGAATTGCTGGGAAAACATGAAGCAAGTTCCAAACCACTGAAGATGTGTTCGCTATTTTTTTTAATTTTTTTTGTTATCTTTAGTACTTGTTACTTTTTTAAGCCATAATTAATCAGATGTAATATTTAACTAGAAATCAGTTGGTTTAACCAAAATAACAATTTTGATTTGTGCTTAAGCATGGTCTCCGGTGTGACACAATTAACCTGTTTGACCATTTTAATGTTCTTAAAATGGTTCTTACCCTCCACCCATTTTAGTCCTGTTGCCTAGCATGTCCAACCAGTCCATTTGCAACGTGCCGACGTCTACTTTGTGTGTATGGATGCACATCAAAGTAATGGTACCGCAAATCTACAATTATGTTTGTGACTCGATCGAAAGAAGTCTGCAATTGAGATATTCAGTGAATGTTACAAATAGTTTTGAATAGCTGAATGGTCAAGGCTGACTGGTTTGCATCATTCGTTAAGGCAATTCATACCAATAAGAAGTATACCTTTAATAAATGGTGTTTGAATGGGTAAATAGTTCATTAGTGGTTTACATGTCATTCAAGTATAAAAAAAAGGGGTCCGTTTCTGCCTGCACCTAAAACACGTCAACTAGGGATGGCCCCGTGGTTATGATGACCCTCCGGCCGATCATATTGTATGTCATGGAGGTTTTCCAACAGAAGATTTTCTATAGTCGGACTGAAGTAAGAAGAATGAAGATTACGAAGACTACATTATCACTGCGTTTTCCACTTTTCTAGTTGGCAACGATGATCTCTGCAACTATCCTTGTGTGAATAGAAGAAGGAAGAAGATGCCAGGGATATTTAAAGTATTTACTGGGTTAAAGGTTAATATAGAAAAAGTACATGGTGAATACAGTGTAGACTAAAGTGAGTGATAGCATAGTGTTGAGTTTTCAATCATACCATAGTTTTACAGGGTTTGATAAATTTCATTTATTTTCCACTGTATTAGTATCCAAGTTTTATATTGTATTTCATATTCTTATACTTACATTATCATTTATTAGTTATTTTACTTAAGGTTTAGACTATATGATCTATTGTCATATTCTTTTTTGCTGTTTACTAAATACACACATAAGTCAATAATTTTTCTAATTATTTATCGATGTGTTTTGATAAAAACTCATTCTAAAGAGCGTTAAGCTACTGCAAAACATATCAATTTGAAGATTACGCTTAATAGCTTGTCGATTGATAAATGTAATAGATATCGTTATAAAAAAATACATTATCACTTGCTGAGTAAAAATTTATATTTCCGCCGTTCCCCACATGGCGCAAAAGTATAGATGTTGTTTGTCACATTGTGCATGTGAGATGATGTGAATAAATTTCATTGGTTTGTGCTCTATGAACAAAAGATATGACATGTCACAATTTAACCGGATGAGTTTATAAACTAGCTTTGTGCCTATGGCGCACAAGTACGAGTTTCGTGCGTTGGTGGCGTGCGAGTATGCATTTTACATGCAGTAGACACATAAATTGAACACATACACTTTTTATCTGACTTTTCTACTTATAAATATACACGCCATGATATTCTTCGATATTACTAGTCAAACATGCTCTTTTTATACGTTATCTTTTATAACTTATCTTTTAAAAAAAAAACTAGTCATGAATTTCTTAAAACTCTTTTTTATACTAGTATACAAGGTTATAAAAGGTAGGGGTTGGTTAACGTACAAAATTTCTTAACGTATGACGTGTACGAGATGAAATTACGCACGTTATAAAACTCAAAAACCCTAATCACGCATGTTGAAAACCATAATCACGAATGTACAAGATTAGAAATCACGCATAAGGAAAACCTAATCACACATATTATAAAAATAATCACGTGTGTTATAATTTTATTAGCATACACAACATACCTTAAGCAAAAGTATATTATAAAAGGTTTTTTTATAGCCAACAAAACCACAAAAACGAAACCACAAAAGGAAATATTATAGCTAAAACGACACCGTTGAACGCTTTAGAATCAAGAATGGGGATAACAACCCATATAAAAGTCTACAAATCGAGAAATGATACCCTGATGGGTGATAGATACAGACATATTAATCACCTAACTCCACTCGCCCACCAGTGACAACTATCGCATGACGAAGCTTTAAGCATCCTCCGTCTCACTACACCCACCTTTCCAGCTACTTTCCGCCATTACCTTTTTCATTTTCAACTTTCAACTGCTTCATGCTTCCACAGATCTGACCACTTCAAACTCAAACCTCACTTCAATTTGTACTCATTTGTGTTTACTCAGGTGAGTCGTTATTACTTACATGATTATATCTATTTATGTTTACATACGAGAACTGCATTTTGCGAATGTTATACAGAGTTACAGATCCAGCACGATATGGAAAACCTAATTTCAATTTGTAACAGATTTTGAGTGTACTTTGTTACTGTAATTGACTTTATTAGACTGATGTTTGACTTTGTTTATGTTGCTTATTGTAGTTAGATGAAGTTGGAAAAGTTGAGTGGATTGCTGTGAATCTGGTAGATTGATACTGTTGTTGGTTGAATTGATTGATGGTTTGGTAACTAGTTTTTTCGGTTTTGTGATGAATTAGTGGTTGTGTTAAGTTGGAGAGTTGAGGTTAGGATTAGTGCATTTTAGGGTTTTGGAGGCTTGAATAGTTAAACTGAGAGAAATGTATGACTTTCATTTTATGTGGCGGCAACGAAAACCTAATTTTGGAAGATTTGTAGCAGATTTTGAGTGTGGTGAGTGGGAGTGGGGGTTGATTTGTGTACTTATTTACTGCAGTTGACTTTATTAGACTGATGTTTTGACTTCATTTATGTTGCTTATTGTAGTCAGATGAAGTTGGAAAAGTTGAGTGGATTTGTTTGGCTTACTGTGAATCTGTTAGGTTAATAGTGTTGTTGGTTGAATTGAATGATGATTTGTTAACTAGTTTTTTGGTTATGTGATGAATTGGTAGTTGGATTAAGTTGAGGTTTGGGTTAGTGCATTTTAGGGTTTTGGAGGATTGAATAGTTAAATTGATAAATAAACGAATGTCAACCAGATCCGCTACGACATTGAAAACCTAATTTCGGAAGATTTGTTGCATATTTTGAGTGTGGTGAGTGGGAATGGGGGTTGACTTATGTATTTCTTCGCTGTGTTTGACTTTATTAGACTGATGTTTGACTTCATTTATGTTTCTTATTGTAGTTGGACAAAATTAGAAAACTTGAATGGATTTATGTGGTTTATCATGAATCTGCTAGGTTAATAGTGTTGTTGGTTACATCAATTAGCAGTTTGTTAAGTGTTAACTAGTTTTTCGTTTGGTGTTGAGTTAGTAGTTGCATAAGTTGGAGACTTGATGTTAGGGTTAGTGCATTTTATGGTTTTGGAAGATTGGATAGTTAAGATGGATTTTTTGGAATTAGTTCATGGTGTTGGTTTTCTGGAGATTAAATTGCATCTGTATGTGGTGTAATATATTGTAGCGTAGTTGATAGATTTTTGAATTTGGTTGAAATTTGTGCATAGTGTTAAAGAGGGTTTTTGATGGCTAGTGAATCTGTTAATGCTGATAGACCTATTGTGACATGGGTTTGTTTATATTCGACTATACCCAAAAATGGAAGTTGACTGAGGAAATTATATAGAATTAACAGCAATGATGTTATCATGGAACTGATTACCCTTGACATTGACGACCATGACATTGATGGAGTACGTTAATTTATAAGAGATAAAAACTTGAAAGTTATGTATTATAGGAATACATTTCTGTTCCCTTATACAATGATAGTCCAGTTGGTTAATTTAAGTGAGATGGTGCCTTATTTTTGGTAGCTTCTGGCTTTGAGAATTTTCAATATTGGATATATTGATGCAGTCACTCATCATGATATCATATAGTTAGCTAGTTTCATTTATCATCTAGTTAGCTAGTTTCATTTATCATCTAGTTAGCTATGTATGTAAGCTTTGTTCTAACGGGCTATCCCTTATAGAGATCCCCCCCTCTACAATTCTGTGCTTTTATCATCAATTCTATTACCCTTTTCCAGTCATGTTATTGTAGTGAGATCTCTGTTCCTTTTAAGGTTCACAAACATTTGGCCCTTTCGAGTGCAATAAACATATTAAAGCCTGATAACCATGTGAATGTTTATGGGTGTGTGTTTTCATTCCAGGCCAAAGAATATGTCATCTCGCTTTAAAAGGAAGCCCCGCCAGCCCGTCGCTGAAAATTTGAATATTGACTCACCGGTATGTTGCTAATATCAATTTTATATTGTTTACTCATTCTGAAGGATGTTAAGGTGGCTTGTGAACCAGTATTGAGACTTAACAATCTACATTTATTACCATGCCATACAAAAATCTTTTCCTCAAAAAGGGGATATTGCATAACCATTGTTGCTATAATATGTGGCATGAATAGGTAATTAATGGATATTCAGAAAATATATCGCTCATGGAACACATGCTTATTTGCAGGTTGATGAAAATCTAGAGCAGTCGCCACATCTAAGTGAAATTTTTCAGTGTTACAAAACTGATTGGATAAAAGATGGAAACAAGTATGGACATTATGAAAGTGTTGGCAGTATATCCTTTCAGAACCAGATCTTTGAAGGGCCTGATACTGATATTGAAACAGGTAAAACAGTACCATAGGCAAACCTATACGTTTACATTTGAAATTACGTTTGTTTTAAAGCGAATAAAAAACTGTATGAACATATTGAGGAACCCCCTAAATACAGTTGGACAGACTACAGAGTATTTATATGTAATGCAAAAAAAATAGCAACTATTTTTACATGATTCTTGCCTTCTAATTCTGCAGAAATGCATCTTGCGAATGCTCGGCAAGATAAGATTGAAGACAACGATGATGATGATGATGATGATGATGATGTACCTAGTACCTCTGGTCGACAACTTACAGAGGTTATCTTCCCTGAATTTCTATGTATATTAATGCGCAGGGACTAGAATAACTTTGCTTATTGAATTTTAAATCTCCATTCAGCACTATGGTGAATCCCCCCTGCCTGCTTATGAACCTGTATTTGACTGGGAAAACGAGAGGTCATTGATATTTGGACAAAGACTTCCAGAATCTAATATGCCACAGTCTTCGAGGTTTAGTGCACACACACCTAATTCATCCTTTTTTATCTCAATATCTATTTACATTTTCTAATATGTTTTTTGTGTCTGTAGTGGGTTAAAGATTTCTGTAAAAGTTCTTTCCCTATCATTTCAAGCTGGATTAGTCGGTGAGATTACACCAACAAATTTTTCTAATCTGTATATCCTGTTTTTAAGAAATTACTATGTGTATTTATATCTGATCACGGCAAAATTTCTCTTGTAGAGCCGTTTTATGGTACTATATCATTGTACAATAAAGATAAAAGAGAAAAGCTGTCAGAAGACTTCATCTTTCGTGTTCTCCCATCTGAAATGCAGGATGTAAGCACCAATAAAATTGTTCCAGTTTGAGGTTAATCATGTGTAAAATTGAAATCATATCAAGAACTTAAATACCACCATTATTTTGTCCAGGCTGGCAGTTCATCAGAATCACGCGGACTTTTTTATTTAGACGCCCCGTCATCGTCTATTTGCCTGCTTATACAATTAGAGAAGTGTGCTACTGAAGAAGGCGGAGTGATTCCATCTGTTTATTCACGCAAAGAACCGGTATGTATTACACTATTACCAACATTAGTAACCATGACATATCATTAATAAACATAAAAAAATGGTTATTGATATTTCAATTAATTAATAGGTTCATTTGACTGAGAGAGAAAAGCAAAAGCTACAAGTTTGGTCTAGAATGATGCCTTACAGAGAATCGTTCTCTTGGGCAGTCATCCCGTTATTTGAAAGCAACACTGGTTTGGCTACTGGTGGGTCCGCTTCCCCAAGCAGCCCACTTGCTCATAGTATATCAGGAGTTAGTTTGCAGGAGGGTGTTTCTGAACCGGTTACAAAAGTCACATTAGATGGTCAGATGGGTTATTCGTATGGCAATTCTGTTGTGGTTGAAGTGTCAAACCTAAATAAAGTCAAAGAGAGCTATACTGAGGATTCACTCCTGGTAAGCATACATCAGTATATTAATTGTTTTCTTTTACCTTTTTATTATTAGTTATGCAAATTGTAATAAAGGGTAACATACTCTTCACGGATTTCTTTTTGAGGTAACGAATATTAACAGACTTGTTGAGTATCTTTATTTATGTAGCAACTTTTGAAAATTTTTACTAATTTTGGGGTACACAAAATTCATTTTCTCTGGGAATACATACATAGGGTTAGTGTGCTGTGCAACAACTTGGTTACAATAATGTACCTGTTAATTTTTTCAGGATCCCAAACGGAAGGTTCATAAGCCTGTGAAAGGTGTGTTGCGATTGGAAATAGAAAAGCTTCAAGCTGCTAACACTCAATACGACAATGCTTCGGATGGAAGTTTTACCAATGAAAATGACCACGGGGATCGACTAACTGATTCAACTGCCGGTGAGTGGCGCAACATTCATTCAGATAGACATAAAGAACCCCTAAATGGATCAGGTTCAACAAGACATGCAGAGCCTACTAATGACGTAAGTTTGACTTTTCTGTTTTTGTTGTGTTTGAAGTTTGAGCAAGAGTCATTAGAGCTTATGTTTTTCTTCGAATATATCACCCTTCACTATACAGGTTCAAGCTTTTGACTTCCGCACAATGATAAGAAATGAGCCCTTTTTAGAGCTTTTCCATTGTCTTTATGTCTACCCATTGACTGTCAGTCTGAACCGAAAAAGGAATTTGTTTATAAGAACTGAGCTCCGAAAGGATGATGCTGATATCCGAAAGCTGCCACTAGAGGTTGGTGAACATTTAGCATATATTACAAGTTAATAAGTAATTCTCCTTTAAAATTTAAAACTTTCCTGTACAAAACTGAAATCTGGTTTAATTTAACAGGCAATGTATTCAAGGGAGCCAGGTACGTCCCTACAAAAATGGGCCCACACACAAGTTGCTCCTGGAAGTAGGGTGGCTTGCTACCATGATGAATTGAAAGTTTCACTTCCTTCTATGTGGACCCCACAACACCACCTTTTGTTCACTTTCTTCCATGTTGACCTTCAAACAAAATTAGAAGCCCCCAAACCAGTAGTTATTGGATATGCAGCTCTCCCATTATCAACGCATGCTCAGTAAGTCCTTACATACAGTTAGACAGTATTGTGTGTTTGTGAAAAACTGTGAAACAGATCGAAATCCAACGGGTTAGTGTTAATATACGTTCGAGACGGAAGTTTAGATAAAGATAACAATTTTGGTAGAAATTTTGGCAGCATAACGAATGAGTATACATCGTTTAAGTCCAGGGAGAGAACAAGTGTGTTTGACCTCCAAAATCTAAAACTTATAGGGTATGACACATGTGTTTGGGAGCCTCAAACACATGTCTCATGCGTTGTCACTCTAAAACGTATGACACATACGTGGTACATCACACTACGTATGTCATACTACACACGCATCTCTCATGTGTTACGTATCTAATCTATACATATACAACACACACTCTATCTAGCCTATTTGCACAGTAATGGACACAAATATGCACTAACAGTTTGTATTTGTTCTTATATGTTATAATAGTCACAATATTAATTGTCATATTAATCGTAGCACTTTTAACCAACTTCGCCGCATTTTTTTGTGTAGGTCAAGATCTGACATTTCTCTACCAATCATGAAAGAGCTGGTTCCACACTATCTTCAAGACAGTGGCAAGGTATGCTATATTTGTTGTTAATTAACAGATTTACCCTTATACCTTTATATCATTATTGGTAATTTTACGTATTTAGCCTCTGTAATTGGTACAGGAGAGGCTGGATTACTTGGAAGATGGGAAAAGTGTCTTTCGCTTACGGTTACGACTTTGTTCTTCGTTGTACCCTGTTAGTGAGCGTATAAGAGATTTTTTTCTTGAATATGACAGACACACTCTTCGTACAAGCCCACCTTGGGGTTCCGAACTCCTTGAGGTACTCTTTCACTTATTTTTATTTATTTATTTATTTTACAATGTTAACTCATCTATATTTTCGATTATTGCTACTAACTGTAATAGGGTAATATTACATCATGTGGTTGACCTCTTATTGGTTTTTTCTAAGAATTATATTATTTCACCAAATTTTTATTATTTGGATAAAATGATTTGGGGTGGCTCCATGCAATAAAAATGTACACTGCTACATTAGGCGGAGTTTGTCCCTTTTCTTTTTATGCGATATTTCTGATCAGTTTGGTCGCTTAAGAGATATAAAATCATACCCAAATCGATCCATTTATAAGTAAATGGGTTGATGTTGCTCCCTCTAATCCAATGTTACTAGGAATATAATAGTTGGGTATACATGTATAAAGAGTTAAAGACTTTTCTGGTCAATTTTTTTCTGTTATTTCTTTCAGTATTCTAGAAGCAGAATAGGTTTAAGATCAAAATAGTACAGACTTGCAAGTTGGTGTCTGTCTGTCTCGTTAATTAGTCTCTTATTCTCAACTTGCTTAAAAAGAGTACAGTCAACTATGTATTTAACCATATGAGTAAAACATGATTTAATGTAAATATAAAAATAAATAGATATGAAATGCTTCCAACATGGTGATCTATGATTACAAGTTATAACCTTGGTGAAATTGTTTTACATAACCAGAATATTTGTGTCCTCTGGAGCATTTATTGCCATCATGCCATGTAAATGTTGAAAATATTTTATGTTGATTGTTGAGTTAGCATTTACTGCCCACCTTTCAAATCAAGTTTTCATTCTCCCCGTATTTGTCCTTAATCACTAAACTACATTAATTGTAGTCTTTAAACTGTGAACTTTATAGGAGTAGAATGGACATTTTTATAAAATACATTAAATAGTATTTAATAAATACTCTTCCTAATACTCTGTGCGTCTGGTGCCTTATTTTGGGACGGGACAGTAACAATGTGATGTGCATTTCAACTTTTTTTTTCAGGCAATCAATAGTTTGAAGAATGTTGATTCAACTGCGCTGCTACAGTTTCTTCACCCGATATTGAATATGCTTCTCCATCTTATCGGCAATGGTGGAGAAACTCTCCAGGTTAGTGATTTCATTTTCCCCAATTTCTGAACATTAATTTATCTCCAATTCTGAAGCTTGATTTCTCCATAGCTGAATATATTTGATCCAGGTTTATTATATGTTTTTTGACAGGTTGCTGCATTTAGAGCTATGGTTAATATTTTGACACGGTACACACTTCTGAAGATATTAACATGATTAAGATATTATTTTTTTATTAACCTAAATGCTGCATATCTTTTTCCATAGAGTACAACAAGAGTCAGTTGATGAAGCTGAGAGAAATATATTTCTGGTCAACTACGTGGATTATGCTTTCGATGATTTTGGTGGTAGACAAACTCCGGTATATCCTGGTTTGTCAACTGTATGGGGAAGTCTGGCTCGTAGCAAGGTAAATTGCTTACACACACACAGGGTAAGGATCATGAGAGAACCGCAAGTTATTTGAGAACTTGACAGAATTACTATCAACCAAGTAAAGTTTTTTTTTTCAACTTTTTTTATTAAAAGGTTATTATTGTAAAAATAAAAGAAAGCCAAAAAAATCTATGTAAATTAGTGATATACACATGTGTAGATATATATATGTAGCTTACAATGTATGTGTATGTAACCCATCGACCTACATATATTTTTTCAAATCTTCTTTTATTTAGGTAAAGATTAGTAACAAATAAATAAAAGTAATAAAAAATCTAAAAAAATTGCTTGGTTGTGATAGTGGGTTCACAAATCTCCCACACACACACATGTGTGTGTGTGTGTATACATATATATATAGGGGAGGGTTTAAATGAGAACGCTAAATATCGCGAGAACCGTGAGAACGAATGAAAAAACCACTAGAACTTGGTCAAAAACAAGTGAAATTCAAAATTTCTTTTTACACTTGTCATTATTATTCGAATACAATTCTAGAAATATAATTTACACATTTAATTTACGTGAATTCGGAAATAAAGAAAATTTACACATGTGTAAGTTTGCCATTTACACGTGTAAATTTGTTATATTTACACATGTGTAAAAAATCTAATAAGAGTGATTTTGAGAGGAGAAATGAATTATTTGATGTTGTAATTTCTTTTTTTGATGTTGTATTTTAATTAAAATGATGATTGTATTAAAAAATGGTTTTGATTGGTTTTCTCATTCGTTCTCACGGTTCTCGCAATATTTAGCGTTCTCAAGATAACCCTCCCCTATATATATATATAGGGGAAGGTTAACGTACAATATTCCTTAACGTACGAAGTACGATGCGTACAATATTAAATCACACATGTTATAAAAATCAAACCCTAATCACGCATGAACAAAACACATATTCACGGATGCACAAAATCAGAAATCACACATGTAAAAAATCAAGAATCACGCATGGGATAAACCCTAATCACGCATGTTATAAAAATAATTACACACGCTATAATTTTCTATCGTACGTTAAGGAATATTGTATTTTACACTTTCACTATATAAATATATCATATGCTTTTGGAGCCAAAGATCTTTATCTGTTTATTTGCTTTCATTGTAGGCCAAAGGCTATCGAGTTGGACCAGTATATGATGATGTACTCTCAATGGCTTGGTTTTTCCTTGAATTAATTGTTAAGTCAATGGCATTAGAACAGACTCGAGTCTCGTATCATAATCTGCCTCTAGGTATTTTTTTGCTATTTTCGAACTAATCACAGTACTATTCTTGAATATTTGGGTTTTAAAACCTAATCTGATTAATGATTTACCTTTTGTATGGCAGGTGAAGACATCCCACCAATGCAGTTAAAAGAAGGCGTGTTTAGGTGCATTATGCAATTATATGATTGCCTTTTGACTGAAGTGCATGAACGTTGTAAACGGGGGTTAAGTTTAGCAAAACGTTTAAACAGCAGTTTGGCATTCTTTTGTTATGATCTTTTGTCAACCATTGAACCACGACAAGTTTTTGAATTGGTAGGCATAAATGCATAATTGAATTATTTATTGTTATTTTATAATAATTGCCAAACATCAACACTACAGTTTATATATTGATTCTGCTCATTGCAGGTGTCCTTGTACCTAGATAAGTTCTCTGGTGTTTGTCAATCAGTGTTGCATGATTGCAAGCTTACGTTTCTACAAATCATCTGTGATCACGATCTATTTGTTGAAATGCCTGGGCGGGACCCTTCTGATAGGTGCATATATTTTTGTTCGTTCACATATGGCCTCTGTGTTATTTATGTAAGTGCATTTAAGTATTTTATTTAGTATGCTTTTTATTACAGGAACTACCTTTCATCTGTTTTAATTCAAGAACTTTTTCTAACCTGGGATCATGATGATTTATCTCAGCGGGCTAAAGTGAGTATATTAATTAATATTCCATATTTGTATGGATACATCTTTTTCAGTAAGCTGCTGCTGTCCTTCATTGTTATTCTTTTTCTGTTATCAGGCAGCTAGGATTTTGGTAGTTCTCTTATGCAAGCATGAGTTCGATTCTCGATACCAGAAGCCTGAGGATAAATTGTATATTGCCCAATTATATTTTCCACTTGTGGGACAGGTGATTAGTTCTCATAGTCACTCTACCATGCATGCTTATATTTAATTAGCTTCATAAGTCAAAAGTACACGTGACAAACACGCATATGTGAAGGTTTTGTTATAATCACATCTTAATGTAGCAGTTTTACTTCCTCGTTTTTGCAGATACTGGATGAGATGCCAGTATTTTATAACCTGAGTGCTGTTGAAAAACGTGAAGTGTTGATCGTAGTTTTGCAAATAATACGTAATCTGGATGATGCATCACTTGAAAAAGCATGGCAGCTGAATACTTCTCGAACAAAACTGTTTTTCAAACTACTTGAGGATTGCTTAATTCTTTTTGAGGTTATTTCCTACTACCGAAATTTACCTACAGATTTTATAGGTTAACATTTTGCTGACACTTTGAGATATTTTCTCACTCAAATGCAGCACAAAAAAAGTGTCGATAGCATGCTTATAGGCGGCAGTTCTAGGAGCCCCGTTGCTGATGCCCCCATGTCTCCGAAATATTCCGACAGGCTGTCCCCTGCCATTAATCAGTATCTATCTGAAGCATCTCGCCAAGAAGTTCGGGTATACATCGCTATATTATCTTTACAAGTTGTATAAAAGAATATTTAAGTTTTTGACAAATTTATAAATATAAATATTATTAAAGAACAAGTTGGGTTACTGTAGCGGCCGTCATATCGGTGCTACAGTAACATATATATATTTTTAATTTTTTTCTTCTTTTTTTTTTACTTTGAACCCTTAACTTTTTTTATAAAATGTCATTTTGACCCCCCTTGAGTTTTAAGTGCTTATTTGTATATATGTACGTGTTGGTATAAATTCAAGTTGGTTTACGTTTCGACGGAAATTTGGTCAGGTCAAATATAATACGTTTTCGCGCATATTTTTATGTACGTTTTCAGTTGGTCTACGTTTTGATGTAAATGCTGTTGGAAACGAGTTGAGTCAAGTATAATACGTTTTCATTAGATGGTATAAATTCGCCACCGCAACACGGTACCATCCTTTAACATAAAATAACACCATTTTCTTACGCTTCGACGTAATTTTTTAAGAAAATAAGTTGGTTCGAATATAAAACGTTTTCGTGCTTATTAATTATTATTATGTACGTTCTCAATTGGTCTACGTTTTGATGTAAATTTTGTTCGGAAATGAGTCGGGTCAAATATACGTTTTCATTACAGTATAACTTCGCGTTGGTTTACGTTTTGCCGCCTGCGCAACGCACGGGAGAAATTTAGTAGTTTTCATTATATAAACAAATTTAATTGGTAAAATGACCAAAAAAATCTCTAATTACAGCCGCAGGGTGCATCTGAGAATGGATATTTGTGGCAACGAGTGAACTCACAGCTGAGCTCACCTAGCCAACCGTTTTCTTTACGAGAAGCTTTGGCTCAAGCTCAATCTTCTAGAATAGGAGCTTCAAGTCTAGCTCTCAGGGAATCCTTACATCCAGTTTTAAGGCAAAAACTTGTATGTTATATGAAACATATGTGACGCTTATCTTATATCTAAATTATGGTGAAACTTATGCCAAATATAGATAATAATATTCTTCTGTTTCAGGAACTTTGGGAAGAAAACCTTAGTGCTGCTATCAGTCTTCAAATTTTGGAAATAACTGAGAAATTTTCTAAAGCTGCTGCATCACATAGTATTACAACTGATTATGGAAAGTTGGATTGTATTACATCTATATTTACTAGTATTTTCGCACGAAGTCAATCGTTGGCATTCTGGAAATCACTGTTTCCAGTATTCAACAGTGTTTTTCAGCTTCATGGGTCAACATTAATGGCACGGGAAAATGATCGTTTCTTAAAGCAAGTTGCTTTCCATCTTCTTAGACTTGCTGTTTTTCGTAATGAAAATATCAGGAAAAGAGCCGTCATTGGGTTGCAGATCCTTGTCAGGGTATGTGTACACAGTTTGTTTTGCACTTTGCTATTCTGGTTAGAAAGTATGTATTATTAATATTAGAAACAAATTCATCGTGAGTCACTATGGCTGCAAATGAACACTTGTTAAGGAAATTATGTTATGTGTTCACAAACTGTTCATGAACACTTACTGAACGAGATTTTATGTTCGTGTTCGTTCGTTAAGGAAATGGACGTGTTCGTGTTTGTTTGTGTTCGTTTGCTAATTTTAGGCAACGAATGCAAGCGAATGTTTATGAACATAAATGAATACAAACTAATGTTCATGACACAAATGGAAACAAACGAACATAAACAAGCGTTCATAAACTACATATATAATACACTGATACTTATTTTATTTGTGGAATTTTGAAGTATTTAAATAAAATATAAAAACTAAAAACACTATTTAACTACCGAACACAAATGAACGTGTTACCGAACATAAATGAATGAACGTGGCCTCTGATCATGTTTGTTCATTTAACTAAACGAACGAAATTCCTAGTTCGTGTTCGTTCATTTATTAAAACAAACAAATGTCCCGCCGAACGGTTCACCAACTATTCGCTGAATGTTCGGTTCATTTGCACAGCCCTAATGGTGACCCTGTTTATGTAAAAATGCAGAACCAGTCAAACTGGTCAAATCAGTCAACAAAATATTTAGTGTGGAAAAGTGAACGGGTCAAACGGTTTGAGAACCCAAGTTTTTTCTGTGCAAAGATTTAGTATATTTTTATTATAAAAATATTTATACTGTAACCATACTTAAGACATTAGTTATAATGTTAATGGGTCAAATCAGCTTGTATAAAATAAATGCATTTCAAACCAACCCCGTAATGACTCGTGACCTGTTTGTGCCGTCAGTTATCACTAACTGTCATTTACTTTTTATTCCATGCTTTCATTTTGTCAGAGTTCTTTCTCTCACTTCACACAAACAGCAAGATTACGGGCCATGCTTACAATCACATTATCAGAGCTGATGTCAGACGTCCAAGTAACTCAAATGAAGTCTGATGGAACACTTGAAGAAAGCGGTGAAGCACGGCGCCTTAGAAAATCACTAGAAGAAATGGCAGATGAAAGCAAAAGTCAAAACTTACTAAAAGAATGCGGGCTTCCCGAAACTTCACTTGTTGACATTCCAGAAGGGTCAACTGAAAGTCGGTGGTCATGGTCAGAGGTCAAATTTTTATCTAATAGCCTTCTTCTTGCTCTTGATGCCAGCCTGGAACATGCACTTTTGGTAAGTTTCTTTATAATCAAAACATTAGTTTGGTACTTTTTTGTTATCATATTTGACACAGTAATTAAGTATTAGAAGTCAAAAGATACCCATTTTGACCCATTACTCAACCTGCACATGTTGGTAATCGTATTGGTTGGTTGATGTACTACAGGGATCGCTTATGAACACAGATAGATACGCCGCTGCAGAAAGTTTCTATAAACTAGCAATGGCGTTTGCTCCCGTGCCAGATCTTCATATAATGTGGTTACTGCATTTATGTGATGCACATCAGGAGATGCAATCATGGGCTGAAGCTGCACAGTGTGCTGTTGCGGTTGCTGGTGTTGTAATGCAGGTAAATACCAGCCAGACTCATAAAACTTTAAAAAAGTTATAAGGATGAGTAAAATGTCATTTTTGTCCTTGAGGTTTGGCCAGTTTTGCGACTTTCGTCCAAAGGTTTGTTTTTCTGCACCTAGATCCAAAAGGTTTGAAATCTTTCCATTTTCATTTGACTCGTTAACTCCATCCATTTTTCTCCGTTAAGTCAGGGGTATTTCCCTCTTTTTTATAACTTAAAGGACAATTCTGTCTTTCTTCATGGTTATTTGGTCTTTTTATATAAAGTGAAAACGGCCGAATTGCTCTTTAAGTTAGCAAAAAAGACGGAAATACCCCTGACTTGACGGAGAAAAATTGGAGTTAAAATGGCAAGATTTCAAACCTTTTGGATCCAGATGCGGAAAACAAACCTTTGGACGAAAGTCGCAAAACTGGCCAAACCTCAGGGGAGAAAATGGCATTTTACGCTATAAGGATCTATTAAAAGAACTTATTTATTATGATAATTTCTGTGTAGGCTCTTGTTAGCAGAAATGATGGAGTCTGGAGCGATAATCATGTGACTGCATTGCGCAAAATATGCCCAATGGTCAGCACTGAGATCACATCTGAGACATCAGCAGCAGAAGTCGAAGGATATGGTGCTTCAAAACTAACCGTTGATTCGGCTGTAAAGTATTTACAGCTGGCAAATAAGCTTTTCTCTCAAGCTGAATTATTCCATTTTTGCGGGTCCATTCTAGAACTCGTGATTCCAGTTTATAAAAGCCGAAGATCTTATGGACAACTAGCCAAATGCCACAGTATGCTAACTAACATTTATGAATCAATCTTAGAGCAAGAATCAAGCCCAATTCCGTTTACAGACGCCACATATTATCGTGTGGGATTCTACGGTGAAAAATTCGGAAAACTTGACAAAAAAGAATATGTGTACCGAGAGCCTCGTGATGTTAGATTAGGTGACATAATGGAAAAACTTAGTCATATATATGAATTAAGAATGGATGGTAATCACACGTTACATATAATTCCTGATTCACGACAAGTAAAAGCTGATGAATTACAACCCGGTGTGTGTTATCTGCAAATCACAGCCGTTGATCCGGTTATGGAAGATGAGGATTTAGGAAGCCGAAGGGAGAGGATTTTTTCACTTTCAACCGGTTCTGTTCGGGCTCGTGTGTTTGACCGGTTTTTGTTTGATACCCCTTTTACTAAAAACGGTAAGACTCAAGGTGGGTTGGAAGACCAGTGGAAAAGACGAACTGTGATTCAAACTGAGGGTTCATTTCCTGCTTTAGTGAACCGCCTTTTGGTTACTAAATCTGAATCACTTGAGTTTTCACCTGTGGAGAATGCTATTGGTATGATTGAAACCCGAACTGCTGCTTTAAGAAATGAGCTTGAAGAGCCGCATAGTTCTGATGGTGATCAGCTTCCACGCCTCCAGAGTTTACAGAGGATACTTCAGGGTTCTGTAGCAGTTCAAGTAAGTTTTTATTACTTTAAAATTTTTACTTTTTTAATTCCGTTCATATTCTAGTTTTCATTTCTTTAGTTTTGCTTGAATGGCCGAATTTAGGTAGCAAATCAGGCTTGTGGGTGGGTTGTGTAACAGCTCAAAGCGTGTTTGGGTTAAATTGGGTACTTGGCCCCCAAACTTTTTGCTATAGATTTTTAAGAGTAAAATGCCATTTTGTCCTTGAGGTTTGGCTAGTTTTGCGACTTTCGTCCAAAGGTATGTTTTTCCGCATCTGGATCCAAAAGGTTTGAAATCTTGCCATGTTCATCAGGCTCGTTAACTCCATCCGTTTTTCTCCATTAAGTCAGGGGTATTTCCGTCTTTTTTGTTAACTTAAAGGCAATTCAGTCTTTTCCAGGGGTATGCAGCCTTTTTACATAAAGTGAAAAAGACCAAATTGCCCTTTAAGTTCCTGACTTAATGGAGAAAAATGGATGGAGTTAACGAGCCGGATGAAAATGGCAAGATTTCAAACTTTTTGGATCCGGATGCGGAAAAACAAACATTTGGACGAAAGTCACAAAGGTGGCCAAACCTCAAGGACGAAAATGACATTTTACTCTTTTTTAACAAATAGTTAGCGTGTTTAATATGGTTATAAGAAACATATTATTCCAATAATAATCTGATATAATATGTCATAAGAAGTTGTATGCATTTAAAATACACTCGGGGCTACTTTCAATCATTTGACAAGTTGCAGGGAACCATAGACACTTTATTGTCCGTTTCTAATTTATTAATAGATAATGATTATAAATTACATGGTTTGTCCTTTAACTTTATACCAACTTGCACCGTGTGTCCTTAGTCTTTAGAAATTACACCGAGTGTCCTTTATTTGAAACTTTTGCACACCACAAGTCCTTTACACCAACTTCCATCCATTTTCTTGGTTAAGAGCAGTCATGGGCCCCTAAAGTGAGGGCAAAACTGTCATTTTTATACTGTTTCATTAAAAGTAGATTAGAGAATGACTATTTCACCCTTTTTTCTTTAACTAAATCATAATAATCTTAAACCTGAATTTTAAAAAAAAAACAAACATCTTGAATCAAATCTGAGCACACCTACTTGTTAGTATAACTACAAGCAACTTTAACCTGTTTGACCATTCTCCGTTGATTTTTTTTTTTCTGGCTATTTGACCCATTTGAGATAAAACCCACTAACGAATGAACTAATATGTATGTGTAGGTGAACAGTGGAGTACTTAGTGTGTGCACAGCTTTCTTATCAGGGGAGCCCGCAACAAGACTAAGGTCACAGGAATTGCAACAACTGATTGCTGCTCTTCTTGAATTCATGGCGGTTTGCAAGCGTGCTATACGTGTGCATTTTAGACTCATTGGAGATGAAGATCAAGATTTCCACACACAACTGGTCAATGGTTTTCAGTCGCTCACTGCTGAGTTGTCACATTACATCCCTGCAATTCTTTCAGAGCTTTGATTGTATTGTATGTATTGTATGTATTATTGTATGTATCTATCATGGTTTCTATGTTTCTAGTGTGAGCCCACAGCTGGTTTGCGTGTTTACCTTTTTAGTCATTTGTTCATGTATCTTGTTTGGTAGATGATAATGTTTGATTTCTTAGGTCCCTTGGTTTTTGTTGATTTTTTAAATAGAATATCTTGTAATTATTATTTTTTATTTGCTTAATGAAATTTTCTAGAGATGGGCATAAAAACCGGTTCCGAACCCGAACCGGTAGAACGAACTGGACCCGGTTCCAGTTCCTACCTGACATTAAGTAGAACCGGTTCCGGGTTCAAAATACCCGTTGGTTCTAACCCGGTTCCACAATTTTACCATTTGAATCGGGTCGTACCCGGTTCCTACCCGTACCCGGTTTCACTAGTACCCGGTTCCACCAGTACCCGGTAACGCAGTTCCAGTAGGAACTGATTATAGCCGTTATAATGTTACCGTTGGAACCGGTTCCAGAAACATTTAATGACAAATCTGACTGTTGGAACCGGTTTCTGATCGTTGGAACCGATACTATATATAGTGTTTAGAAATCTATTGTTTAGCACACAATTTCTCATATCTATTCTTCTTGTTACATTTCTTTCTTGTTCTTTTTCACATACTAATCAACAAATGGCCTTAAAGAGTTCCAAAAACGCAAATTCTCAATCCGTTAACAATGTTCCTCAAGATCAATCGGTTCCATATGTGGTTGGAACATTGTCTCATAATCGCAATAAGGAAGTTTGGAGCAATTGGGAGTTGGTCGAGATGAGTGACGGCTCGCAAAAAGCTCAATGTAAACATTGTGGATCGTTATTAGCCAAGGAATCAAACTCAACGTTAACGAAGCATATTAATAAGTATTGCAAAGCTTTAAAGGAAATGACATCTGGTCAAGTTCCACTATCCAAAGATGGTATCATTTTTCATTATGAACAAAAATTAGCTCGCGATCGGATGGCGAAGTTGGTGATACAAAAGCGTTGCCGTTTGGACACTTCGACGACCCCGATCTTACTAAGCTTATTCGGGAGACGCTACAACCTCGCTACAAAAATGTAAGTCGTTGCACTTTAAAACGTCATTGTTTAAGTTTATGGGAAAATGCAAAAAAAAGATTTAATTGTTTTTTTAAGAATTTAAAAACTAGTGTAAACCTAACTAGTGATGTGTGGTCGGCTCCACATGGTTTACCGGAATCGTACATATGTGTTACCGCTCATTGGGTTGATCCCGATACATGGCAAATGATGAAGCGTACGATTGCGTTTGACGAGTTTCCTTCTCCTCATACGGGAGAAAATATTTATAAAATTATAGATGACACAATAATTAAATATGGTTTAGAAGATAAATTTTTTTCAATATCCTTTGATAACGCTTCAAACAACACAACGGCGATTGAAAAATTAAAGTTGAAGTACAAACCAATAGTTGATGGTGTTTTTTTCCACACACGATGTGTTGTACATATTATTAACTTAGTAGTGCAAACCGGTTTAAAAGATCATTTTGTATCGGATTTTATTATAGCATTTAGAACTATGCTCCAAAATGTTATAAAAAATGGAAAAGAAATATATCAAGAATATAAAAAACTTTGTAAAGATGTCAACCAGAAAATTATTGGACCGAATTGGGATATACCGACTCGTTGGAATTCAACTTGTCATATGTTTGAAATGACTATAAAGCAAATGGGCACTTTAAAATCTTTTCATACAACTTTAAGTGATGAGTACCTAGTCGTCCCCTTTCCCGACACGGCTTGGGAAAATATTCATAACCTAAGTACTTTTTTACAAATTTTTAAAACTACGACTTTGATTTTCGGTGTTTGTTTTCCTACTAGTTCTAAAGTTGTGGACCAATTGTATTTGATAACAACTAATTTTAAAAAGTTTGAAAATTCTAGTGACATGTTAAGGAATATGATGAGACCAATGATTCAAAAATTTTAAAAATATTTTTTAGAATTACCACCCGTTTTTCTATGTGCCGCCGCTTTAAATCCAGCTTTAAACGTACCGGGTGTTGAAGCTTTAATTGATGAAATTTATGACAAGTTGGATATGCATGAGGAGGATCCAACTTTAAAAGCAAAAACAAAAAAAAAATATTCAATGAGTGTATGGCCAAACTTTATGATCATTATTTAAAAAAATATGGTGAAAAAAATCATACAAATTTGTTTGAGTCTCGGTCCACGGCCTCTAACGATGAAACAAGCGGGGTTCCACTTATAACCATGTTGAATGTCGTTAGAGACGAGACGGCTAGATAACAAAGGGGTAGTGAACCAACAAGTGAACTTGGGAGATATAAAAGAAATCAGTATTCGCTTACTATGACCACCGAGGAGTATATGAAATTTGATGTTTTGGCATGGTGGAAATCGAAAGAATCCGAATACCCGATTCTAGCCACCATGGCTCGTGATATACTAACGGTCCAAGCTTCCACGGTAGCTTCGGAAAGTGTGTTTTCTCTTAGTGGCAGGGTTTTGTCAATTAAAAGAACAAGACTAACTCCGGAATCGCTAGAGATGGCAATATGCTTAAAGGACCATTTGGATGCCGTTGATCGTGTTCAACATAAAACTAGTCTAGAAGATGAAGTTGAGTTAGAGCATAAAATTGTTGACGAAGAGGAGGACGAATAAGTGGAGACTAACGATTCGGACGACGATTGTACCGAGGTACCCGCACCTAAGAGAAACTCATCAGAAAGTGTTGCACCTGCCGCTAGTAAACGATCAAAGAAATAAAATCTTACTGGAACCGGTTCTGAGTAATTTTTTATTTTTTTTGTAACCGGTTAATTTTTTTTTATATATTGTAACCGATTATTTTTTTTAATTTTAACCGATTATTGTTACTATTTTTATTTATCAATGTACCTAATAATAAAAATCAAACATAACAAACACAATAGAAAGAAACATTACACAAACTTTATTAAAAACACAAAACCAAACGGATCACATTAAACATTTGAAGAACCGGTGCCGGAACCTTCTCCCATCTCATTTTTCTTTGCCTTCGTCAATGGGCAATGCCGCTCAGTGTGTTTCTTAAGGGTTGAGTTGGCGGCGGCCTTCATAAATTTTCCACAATCTTTGCATCTAGCCATTTCGTGGCTGTCGGACATTAAACAGAGATCAAAATTCTTCCATATAGCAGGGTTTCTTTTCATCTCTAAGACCGTAACAACTTCATCGTTGCATGCCATAGGTATTTGCAAGAACTTAGAAGTTGATTGATTTTGTAAGTTTGGTGAGTGTTAAGTTTAGAAATGGTAAGTAGGAAGGGGTTTATATACAATAAAAAACCGATTTTTTAATAAGGAACCGGTTTTCAACGGTAACATTTATGTGGAACCGGTTCTGAATAGTAAAATGGCAGGTTTGACTGTCAGGAACCGGTTCTGAATAGTTCCCTTGCAGATTTTAAATGACAAATCACATGTTCGGTTCCCAATACTGTCAGAAACCGGTTCCGCACCATACCCGGTTCCACACCATACCCGGTTCCATAATACCCGTACCCGGTTCTACATGGTTCCATATTCTTGGGTGTGAACCCGGGTAGGAACTGGACCCGGTTCCACACCATACCCGGTTCCAATGACATCCAAGCAGAACCGGGTCCGGGTTGGAACCGATTCCAGGTAATAATAAAACCCGATTATACCCATCTCTAAAATCTTCTAACTTGGCTTGCTTCATTTTGAGTTTAGTTTCTTGTGGACTCTTGAATCATTCAATGGTTTTTCATTCCTTCTTACTTCATGGTGCGGGATCTTTTTCCTGTGGTATGACAAAATTTCACCTTTCGAAAGTTACTTGCATGCTCCATATTGTTTGCTCAACCTTCAAACTTTTGGTTCTTGAGTGAATGTCTATTAAAAATATCTGTTAATCTGCTGTAAATTATCGTTTTAACACTTATTCGTAAGTAAATGCAAACTATATTGACACAAACACACCCACACACCACGCTAGAGGTGCACAAACCGGGTATTTTTAATAACTGGTTCCGATTATGGAACCGGTTTTGGTTTCTCGTTTTAAGGGATGGAACCGGTTATTGCTATAATCGGTCCGGTTACGGTCATGGAACTGGTTTCCGTTTCTCGTTTTAAGGGATGGAACCGGTTGTTGCTATAATCGGTTCGGTTCTGGTTATTTGATTTAAAAATCATACCCTATGTGTCCGGTTCTGGGTAGGGTTCGACTCCGGTTCTTAAGAAACCGGGTACTAAAATACCCTATTTTGGTTTTTCTATACCCTATTTCCGAGTTTTTAAGTACCCTATTTTCAGGTTTTTTAATACTCTATTACGTTTTTATTACCCTATTTTCTCGTCTTTTTGTTTATTGTTATTATTATTAAATTAAACAGCATTGTATAATGTAAAAAAGTTAAATAAATGCACTAACATAAATTTAAAAGATAGATATTAGAACCATGTATTGAGTATAGCCAGGTATAATCGGTTCCGGTTCTTGTCTGGTTTTAGGTATAAATCAGGTATGATCGGTTCCAGGTATTGAGATTAAAATGCATACCCTATCTATACCCTACAGGTAAGGTGGGTTTCGGTTTCAGGTATAGAATACCCGGGTTTTAAAAGACCGTTTCCGGGTTTTTTTACCGGGTCCGGTTTTATTTGTGCACCTCTACACCACGCCATGCTACCCTTCTTCCTTGATTTCTCCTGTCTACTAACCCATCTTTACATGTCACCTTCTTCGATGTCTCATTCGACATGTTTCATCTTTGCGGCCAGTGCGATCCGCCAGTACACTCCCTCCATAAAAGATGCAACATGTGCTACCAGCAACCCTGTGCCGATGTACGATCTAACCTATCCTCCACATCTTAGTATGACTTCATCACATGGAACATCCGTACTCTTTGAAATTGTTGATATTGTAACTTTTATTTCTTGTGCACTTGTGGTACAAACTTCCATAGCCTGTACATTTGTCATAGTTACTTTTATATATCTCTCAACTATATATTAATTTAGAATGTTGAGTTCCTAAGCTTTTGATATTATAATTATTTATCATATTATCATCACTCACAAATTTTGAGGGTTTGTATTTTAACCAGTTTGTGAACCATCTCATATTAAGAAAAATCAATTGATCAACAAAGAAAGTAGACATATTTGTGGTTTCGGTCGGTTTTGGTTTTGCTATCGATACTGGTATTTGACTTGTTCGCTTGAAACTAGTTGGTTTATTGTTATCAGATCTATTAGCTCGTAACTAAACCGCCAGCAACGACATATCTCATATTTGATCAGGACGTCTTGTCCTTGTCAGTTTTAAAACAATGAATAATTGTTACAAAATCGCCTTTTATAGAATAATGGATTTTAATAATTCCAACTATTAGTCAGCAACGGTCCTAACTTAAAAAATAACCAGTGGTGATCCCACATTTTTACGTATTATAAGCCAGTGGACCTTTACTACCAGAACCTTATTTATTTTATTTTTTTGTCGCCGTTCCATTTTATGTTAATAAAGATCCATTAGTTTACAATATATATGTGAGATTATAACCAGTTATTTTTTAAGTTTGGAATGTTGTCGGCCCGTACGTAGTTGTGATTATTAAAATCTATTTTTTAAATTTCACAAGTTGGAGTCTTAGAAAGCATAAGTTTATGAACTTCTTGTTTTTTTATTACCATATGAACTTCTTGTTTTTATTTTATTGTTTATAAGAAATAACTATACAGGAGATAATACAAACGGTTATGATTGATGGCCAAAATCGTTGATCTTGGCGCCAACCACTGATGTATTCTATAATTCCATGATTGAGATTGAAAGATTTTAAAGGCAACTTTAATCAGAAGTATTAAATTTCATTCAAAAGAATCTTAATGGTATATAGACCAATGTGATGTAACACGATAACTTATGTAAACAATAAACTGAACACTATTATTCCTAATCTAGTTGAACCGGTCAATTTTCTTGCTTTAGATGGTTCGATCAGTTTCAATGGTTAAATGGTTCGATCAGCTTCAACAGTTTTCAAACATCCCTTACTTCAGAGTTATTAATTGGTCCATAGAGAAATGATGCAAATAACATTACAAGTTGCAATCAAGGCAACTAACGGTTTTAACCTACGAAAATTGTTTTACGATTATGTATGAGTTAAATTTCGTAATATCGTTAACTTTATATAGATTACCTGCGGGTGAGTTTAATCGATTCATTTATAACATTGAGCTTGAATAATTGGTGTTTTTAGCTCGAAAATCTGTATTTTAAGCTCTAAATTAAATATGCCAGTCTCGTTATTCAATCTAAATTAAATTCGAAAATTCTTTAAAACAAATCAAACCTCTTAGTATTAAGAAGTTTGATTAGTTAACTTACTCACGCTAGATGTTGTGTTTGAGCTTTACTAAAACCTAAACAAATCTAAATATCTTTATTAATTTTATAAATCGGAGGAACGTCCTAGTTCTTGGGAGTACTTGGTTGTTTGAGAACAATCTATAATTGGATATTTGATTTATTACCGACTGTTTGTCTTGTTTAGTGAAACAATTTTGTAAATTGTCCTATCAAATATAAAATAATTATTTTTTGTTTTGCAAATATAGTATGATATATATAAATAGAGTAAGGTTGTTGTAAAAATGAGTATTAAGATATAATTAACGTGAGTAGCAGAGTAATTATAATTAATCTACAAAAATTACATAATTATTCTACTAACGTAGAATCACGATTTTGTAATTAAACATCATACTTAAGTAGATGGAAAAAAAAAACATTCCTTCACTTCTCATATTAAGATTATTTTGTATATTAAGATTCATTTGTATTTGATCCTTACACTATATAAATATATTGCTTCATTTAGATGAGACTTTTTTTTTTGTTGTAAAAATAGCATTTTCCCGATAAAAAAAAGAACAGTTTACTTTTAAGCTATATGTTAACTTGTCAAAAGTGTATGAAACTGGAGTAGTGGAGTATACAAAACTTATACAATAAACAACAAAACGAATGCCTCACACATGTAACATGTTAACATAAAATCAAGAGTATACATGGTTTACTATTAAAAAAACAACAATAATATTTTAAGAATATAAGTAAATAATTGAGATTTAAGAGTTGGTATTCTCTGCTCACCAAACGTATATTTGTTGAAGAAAAACCCCTCTTACTTTAGCTCACAACATCAATAATTATCAATAATTAACTATGGATTCATCGATATCACATTTTCTTAAATTATCAATAGGTGTTGTTTCATAACTAGCTTACTTCACAATGATAAGACTTGTATAACATATATGATACGATATATTGTAGTTATTACAAGTCTACTACCTATAGTCTCATACTCCTTCAATTTTGTCTCCTTGCTCCTAATTAGTAACTTGGTTAACTTCTAGACCACATTAGCTTTATAATAACATGACACAATTAAATTCGATTCTTATTTAAATTACTAGTCAAACACCGGCCAAAGCGAGTCACACTTTATTTTCTAAGATTTTTTATATATAAAATATTGGTTATGATCAAATACAAAGTCTCCTAAATATAAGACGTCGTAAGAAAGGCATTAAACGGACTCCGATTGACCTCATTCAAACGGTAATACAACTGTCTTATCATATGAGATTTTAGGTTTTTGTTTTTAGAAGTTTAGTTTGTAGATTTTAGATTTTTTGTTTATATCATTGTATCTTTTTATTTATCATTATGTCTTTTTTATATTTGCAGCTTTGTGTCTTTTTTGTGACTTATTGTGTTTTTTTTTTGACATTGTATTATATTTTTCGGCATTCTTTTATATTTTACTCGAAATTGTATTATATTTCGTGATTAGTTGTGTCTTTGTACGCTTCTTATTTTTAGGAGCATGTGTAAAATAACTTTACCCAGTACTGTTGCACTACGTTCTTACGAGCATAATTTAAAACTTAAATGTCTTCATAAATACCTCAAAATTGGTTGATATTAGCCCAAATCATCATCAACACTTGGAATACTATGAATAACATTTATATGTGTGTTTAACCATCATTGTTAGATACTAAAACACCCAGTCATATCAGCTCTCATGAGTTAAGGTTTAAGTCGCCCAAACTTATTTTTGAAACATTTCATTTTAACTTCGGAAGTATCTTCTTGATAAAAGCTCACATTTAACACGCATGAAAACATATCAAACTTATTACGCTAGTTTCATAGCTTAGATTTTTATGATGTTTATGTGTAACATCCTACTTTTTGTTGTATATAAAAGGGTTAACTATATATTTAATTTCTTTTTAACCTAATTTGGTATATTAAAGTCTCTCAATTTGTAAAAACACAGGTCCATAATTTTGATCATATCAGAACTAGAGATATAAAGTCCCACAACTAGCACTACACTTATTGTTATCCCAACACTGATTCTAAAATCCGATAATCAGTTCTGAACGTATTATATTAACATTGTGTGTGTATACAATGTTAGACTATATTTAAGTTAGAATCGTATTTTATAAAGTTTATTGTATAGCGGATTAAAGTGTAATATCATGCTCTATATATAAAGCCTTGGTATGTAACATTTATTATTCAATATACAATTCACGTTAAGATGGTATCACAGGTAGGTTAAATTAACATATAGCTAACCCAACCCTACGGCTTGTCACACTTCAACTGATGGCGGAAACATTGAGGTGGGACGAAAGAGATTGCTCAAAGACAACATAACGCTAAAATTGTGACAATATATTAAAGTTCAATTTCATTTCATTCATCGAATAACATATTGTTCAAGAAAAATGAGTACAACAGGTGGAAATTTCATACTAAGAAACAAAATACGTAAATAAAGTTTTGGTGAGTTTCTAATTCACCATAAGTAGATTTCTCGTAGAATCATCATCAATTTCCTGCAACATGTAATAAGTATTCGTCAACACAAATAATGTCGGTGAGCATACTAGTTTTGTCTACATAGCATGTAAAAGACTGATTCTCAAATCCACATGTTAGAGTATACTAATCATGTTACATACTAGCATGCACAATTAAACATCAATATAAAGTTTCCACTAGCGTAATCTTATCACCGAAGTGAATAAGACCATGAGCGTAATCTTGTCACCAAAGTAAACAAGACCGTAAATATAACTTAACAATGACCACAAATGGGCAATATGCTAATCCTATAATGCTATACATGTTAAGGGAGGCTTGCAAGGTAAATGATACATTAATAAGCATGATATGTCAAGCATGGAATCATAATAAGCATATCAATTAAGCATGTACATATTGAGTTTGCATAAGATTGTTGTCACACCCCGACCCGCAGCGGAATAGGTGATCGAAGCATGACTGGCTTAACTCGAGAGCTTATGACTTGCTATTACTTGTTTAAATAATCATTAATTCATATCAAGTGTCTCACAATACAAATAATTCACATAAACAATTACAAACACAAGACGTTGTTTATAACAAATAAACTGCAGTAATCCGTTTCTTGTTAACTAAGGCCCATCCTATGTCCAATCTTCTCTTCGTACATGTTCATCTGTATCATGTGTAAAAATGGTTTTTTGTTTTGGGTTAACAAATATTGGTGAGTGAACCTTATTGTTATTAGAAAATAACACGTTTACACTTGGTTTATTTAAAAAAAGAACGTGCGTTAACCATTGTAAGTAAATATGTTTGTATGTCATGTAACAAAACTCATAACACAACCTCAAACAATAAACAAACCAACTCAAATAATTCAAATGTATGTAATGCGTGTTGCATGGTAATATGGCGTGCCAATGAATGTATGCATGTTGCACGGTATTATGGTGTGCTGCAAGGTCAAAGCTCAATCAACGGAGCTGGCCTCGTATGTTGGCAACGTCATGTTCCGCTCATATGTAATGGGGAACAGACGAGCCTATGATAATGTAATGTCAAACGTGAATGACAATGTACCGAATGATAAACAACCAAACACACATAACATAGATACTTCACATAATGGTAATTACACGGAATTGAATTTGTAAAATACGAATAGAATATGCGACACATGATACACCCCAAAAACTTATAAATAAAATAAAATGGGGAATTGTAAGATTCACTCACTATTTTGCGTATAGGGATTCTTTGAAGATAACGCATGAGGAGAGATAGGGGAAACCGGACGTACGGTGGCAATAATCCTAGATATGGAATATCACATGTGAAAATGATTAAATTATTTTAAGTATGTAAGTTGATGTAATCCCATCATTTTTCGTTTACAAAATTTAATTACAACCTTAACCGATTATAACTTAGTTTTCTTTCTCTATGCTTTTTCTTTGTTAAGAAAAATTATAACTATTTATTTAGGTTTTTTTTAATTTAAGGTTTTATAAAGAAAATCAAAGTTTAAAAATAACAAAATAAGTAATAAAAATTATTTAGAGTCGGCCGGATACGAATCAGCGACCTCTTGTTTACATTGCACACGTCCTCCCACTGGACTATGTGTCTAACTCATTCATGTATTGACGGTTAATTAATTTTATACAGTGTTTCGAGTCTTTCATTTACTGGTTTATAAATAAAAAGGATTAAGGTGCAGCGAAGAACCAGGGTCGGGACTCAAACCCGCGCCTGCCGATGTTGTTTGATGTTCTCCACTATTATACCATCTCAGTGGATCTGAATTATAGTGTTTTAAAAATTTATTTGTTTTATCACCCGTGGCTGTCATCATCTTCTTCTTCATCATTAAACAACCGAAACCCAGTTAACCAAGTTTATAAAATTCGTTGTTCCTTATGAATGCTTGGTGTGAAAAAAAAAACAAAACAAAACGCAAATGATGTAAAATAAACAGAAAAATATACGGGGCTTGGTTTTCTTGGTATGTTTCCGGCGAACTCATCTACTCCAGTGAGGTCCTCCGATTCCGGCGAAACATGCAGAGGGTTGTTAGTTCGTTTTTCTTTGAATAAAAAGGGTCGAGGGTTGGTGTGAGAGTATGTATGTATATAAAAGGTCTTATAAGAAAGTTTACCGAGTTCGCATTCCGAAATTACATTGGTCTTGAGGATGCAGCTGTGATGTGTATATACGGGATGAGGTCATGATTCATGATGGGTTTTATAAAAGGAAACGCGGTAAAAGTATATATTTTGTGTGTGTGTATATATATACGTACATGATAAATGGTTATTTATGAATTTGGTTTATATATATTCTTTTAGATATATATATATGTATAGTTGTATACGCACAAAAGTGTATTATACGACTATTCTGCTCCAAATGGTTATTATAGAAGAAGAAAAATAAAACTCGAGAAAAATTTCAAAACGGGTTGGGTTTTTGGGAGCCCATTTTGACGATTGTTACAATTGTTTATGTGTATGTGAATTTAGTATGTTTACATGTTACAACCCAAATAGTGAATTAACGGAAAATGGATCAAGTATACTCATGGTTTGTGAAGATAAGTTCCACAAATGCGAGTGAGCGCTTTGAGGGGATGGAATCACCAAGTTACCATAAAAAAGATAACACAAAGGTGTATGAGTATGACGAGTTGGAGATTGGAAAGTAACGGGAATTATATGCATATGAAAGTACATAATATACCTTGTTTTGGACTCTTAAGTTGGACATTATTGTTAATTGTGTTTTTCATGGGTACTAATCACCCATTAGAAGTCCAACCTAAGGAATCCGAAACTAAGATATTTTCCACCTTAATACATAACATTAAACCATGAGTTTGGTTGATATCATGGTTAGGTTTTAGAAATTTATATGTATATTATATGTGTATACATATATATTATGTATAAGTCATGTATTAGTCAAGTCATGTACTGTCAAGCATGGGTTGGATAAATCCATTAACCTTAAGATTTCACCAATGCATAAATCATCCCATGGATGATTTGGATAGTCATGAACACAATATGAAGAACATGATCTAATTCACCAAATAGCCAAGTGAGTTCAACTAGACGAGTGCTTCCAAACATGATTATGGTTAAAGACTTGGTGTAGTTTGTTCACTCTGTTTGCTTGTAAGCTACTTGGTGACTTAGATTGTATGAAATGTAAACTTATAATCACAATATTTTTTGGAACAATCTTCAATCCAAACCTATCTAACATAGGGATTTGTTGGCAACTTAAAGATGTTATAAAGTTCAAAAAAGAAGAACATGTTTTAAAGTTCTTAACAAAATGTTACAACCTGATTTCCCGGTGTTCCCGGGCTTAGGGGTTATGTGTGACGGTCAGATAACGGTATCGAAATTGGCAGGGGAATTAAGGATGATAAAGTAATAGTATAAAACTTGAAATTATATTAAATAAAATTTATAGCATTGTGTTTGGTACAAATATCTTACAAGGTAGGATAAAAATAAAAAAGGACTATAGACGTCATAGGTCTTTAGCTAAGGAGTCGCAAATTTCAAAGCTTTATAGCCGAACTGCATCCAACCTACTATCAAGGTTCGCCACCTGAGGTTAATATTTAAAAATCATTTGATATATATATGAAAACCGTTTGGTAATCATTTTATTTTTTACATTGGGATAGATTTCTTGTTACCAATTTTACATGTTTATCAATACAGTCGAGGACCGAAAATCTAACGCTGGCACATGGTCAATATACACACCATATTTAATATTTTGCGTCTGTCGAGTATACGCCTACACCTCGCGCTTATTTTATGTGGCCAATACAATTAATGAGTCGGGATACCCGAACACGGTACTATTAACCCTAAGTGTTTTATGTTATTCAAGCAAAACTTATTAAACCGGGTTATTACATTTATGAAAGCGTTTGCTCATTTTGCAATACCCGCTCCAAGTGGCTGATATCATATCCCAAGTTTATAAACAAAATAGGCTAAAAAGTATTTACATGTGCTAGTTGTATCTCTCACAGTGTATTTTGTTCTCGTAGCACAGCCGTATTCAAAGTTTATTAATCTATGTGTGATTATCTAGAAGGCTCTATAGTCCGGAATAAGGAGAATTATTATCCGTTATAATGTTTACGGGTCATTTGTAAGCCTTTTGACTTTAACCGGTTAACTTTAGAATAACGGGTGGTTTCACCAGATTAAGCGTTGACAAGATAGAAGGTAGTTTATACCAGTACGAGTGAGGGGTCTCGTGTGATACGAGTTATTTAACCAAATATTCTTATTTGGAAAGGTTTTGAAAAGGTTTGTCTCGATACGACTAATTTATATGGTTTGTGCCATTTTAATTCGTCGCGTGCGTAGATACGGGTTCGGGTGGTCAAATGAGTTTGTGGCAAGTCCATCATGTTTAAACACATTTTATGATATTATATAATTGTTCTTTAAGTCTGAATACAAGTTTCACATGCTTAAAGTCTCATTCTTTGATTTTTTGTCAAAAGGGCATTTTTGACCTTTTAAGAAACATATGTTTGACTCGTCATTTGACCAACTTAAATGTGATGATCACGGAATATAATTACAGGGAATTATATCCTATATTTTGATGATCACGTGGTCGGCTTTAATCAGGTTTTAGGTTGACCTAAGTGGTTAGAACCGAAAGTCAAAGCAAAAGTCAAACTGCTTGACTTTCAGATACAATTAGAATGCTAAATTGGAATTTAACAAAAAGGAAACACTTACTAGGACTTGATGACTACTTAGTACCTTAAGGGAAAGCTCGTAATTGCAAAGAACAGCTCCTCAAAGTAGATTTAGAAGTGAGAGTGAATGTGTAAGGAATAAGTGACTAATGTAACATTTCTGTAAAACGGGTTTCAAAAAAAACCCCGCTCTGTTTGAAAATTCAAGTATTTATTTAAAAGTTCGTTACGCATTTATTAGTATTAATTAATTTATTTTATTATTCATAAATTACATAATTAAAATAAAAATCAATAAAAGAATAAATTAATTAAACCTTTAAATAAAAAATAATAATAAAAACAAAAGGAGTAGCCGGGATTCGAACTCGGATACCCCCACAACTCCACACACCAAAACACCACTACACTGCACACCCACTGGTTCTAAATATGAAAGCAATTATATCTTATATTGAGATAAACGTTAAACCTGCAATTCAAAACCAGTAACCGCCGAAAGCTTCATCAGTGCAATCAAGCAAATTGATTGCCTTCTCTTGCTTAATCATGTGTAACGGAAATCAATTATCGGTTTCATATACAATTCGGAATCAAATAATACGTAACCGAAGCAAATCATTGACCACAAAACTTGAATTTGAAACCGAAAGCATAACAGTTTTTGTTACCCTATAAATACCGACCATTTCACCTCAAATGAACTCGCTCACATCCATTCATCACTTAAAACTCTCCGGAATAACCCCTCTGATTCAGTCAACTCATCGCGGAATTCTTGTTCAACATCTAAACCTTCTTATTATCTTTTGTATGATGTTTAGTTGTTATAGAATCAGTTAATCAAATCAATATAAATGGGTTAACAGTCGGGTATGTGATCTGGGTTTAAAATATGAAGAAGATGATGTTCATATAGTTTACAAATATAATTAATTCAAAGATATAACTGGGTTAGACACACAGTCCAGTGGTGGACTGTGTGCAAAACAAACACATTTGCTCGGGTTCGATCCTTACCTACGCGGTCGGGTTCTTACTTTGTCCCAAATGTTTTTAAGAATAATATATACTAACCCTTAGTTAGTGTATAAAGTTAATAAAAATCATAGTTTTTCCGGGTTAGCCACACAGCCCAGTTGGTAGGGCTGTGTGCAACGTATCATGGGGGCGCGAGTTCGATCCGACTCAGTGACCGGTTTTGCAAATATATGAAGTCTTTTTAAATTAAAACTAAAATATAGTTTGGTCTAGTTAGTATATATAATTAATTAAAATCAAGATTATTTTGGGTTAGACACGTAGCTCAGTTGGTAGAGCTGCGTGCACGCAAACGGGAGGTCACGAGTTCGAACCTCAGACGATGCCAATAATTAAACCAGTTGAACCGGCCGTTGACCAGTCAACCCTGAGAAAAATGGTAATTTTTTTAATTTAAAATTCTTTTTATTTCTTTAAAAATTTGTTAAAAATACTTAAAAATAAGGTTTTAAACTTTTAAAATTTGTATTAATTACCACAAAAATAACCTAAAAATCTAATAAAAAATCATTAACTAAAAATATTAATATTTAATAGAATTTATTTATTTATCGAATTATCGCGTTATTATTTTAGGTTAGTTTCCCTTCGTCGGTCAAATCCCAAACTCGTGAACGTTAGTATTCAATCAAGGAAACGCACCCACTGTGAGTGAATCCTTACAAAATCCCCTTTTTATTCACGTTTTGGGGTGTATCATTTGTCGTTATTTATTTTATTTATACAAATACATGTGCTACTACCAATATGTGATCTAATGTGTATATTTCTTTGTTGTGGTTATGTGTGATTACATTTTATCATTTCGGTGAAATCATTCATTTAAGGCCCATCAGTTCCTCGTGGGATACGAGTTGAGAATCAGGTGCCTCATTAGATCGGCTCCGTTTGATTGAGCCTTGATCTGAAGTTCATCATGCATCATGTTCATATGTTCATTGTTGATATTATGTGGTTTGTGATTTAATTACATATACATAAGTTCATATATTGTCCATGCACATTTTTATTGAAACAACCAATATAATAAACTGTTTAATTGTAAATTTAGATTCATTCGCCAACTTTTGTTAACCCAAACTCTTGTTTTACACGTGATACAGGTGGACAGGCTGAAGAGAGGAACACATAGGATTGGCCTTAGAAGATGAATAAAATATATCTTGTTTAGAACAATGTTTTTCTTGTGCTTGTATGTTTCTTTGTGTTTGGATATTTTTTCTTAAATTTCAAATTAAAAAATATGAAACTTAATTTTAGTAAATGTCATGAGCTTTGATTATAACCTAATTATGCCCCGACTTCTATTTCCGCTGCGTGACTTTTGGTTCCGACCAATGTGGTCAAGTCAAAGTTCAAATTTAACTTTCCTACGTGATCATAACAATGAGGGTATGAGTCCCTTGTGATTAAACCCTTCGACTATCACGTTAAGTAGGCGAAATGACGAGTCAAGCATGTTTTAAATAAAAGTCAACACTCAAATTTATGCATTTTGCGATAGTTGAACTTCTAAGTATCTAAACCACATGTTTTGAAATTATAACAATCTATCTAACTTTATAAAACCTATTTTGCATGTCCAACTTGTCATACTTAGTTTAACATTCACTCTTATATCGAAAGTCAAGCAGTTTGACTTTCGATTATGGTCTGTTTGGTCTACTTTGGAAACCGAATCAAGGCATGTTATGTGACCATAATATTAAAGGGAATAACCCTCTGAGATTATACCTTCTGGTCATATCATTTGAAGGGTCAATTGACGAGTCAACTATATATACTTTTAAAAATGTCAAAAATGCCCTTATGGCATAAAAATGGTTTTGAAACCTAAGAGGCATATAATCTAACCTTGAAACTGATCATACAATATTTTAAAATGTGTTTTGATATAACGGACTCGTCATAGACTTATTCAACCACCCGATGCCGTAATTACGTGAAATGACTAGTTTAAATAATATAAAATATATCAACTAGTCGAATCGGGTTAAAACCTTTCAAAACCATTTCAAATCAGAATATTTGGCTAATAAACCCATATTACACGAGGCCTTGCACTTGGACGGGTATAAACCACATGTCACACCCCAACCGATGGTGGAAACATCGGAGTGAGGCGAAATAGATTGCTCAAGGCATCATAACACTATTTGCGACAATATTTAAATCAAACCAATTTCATTTCATAACAAGATTGTCAACTACAACAAGGAAGTCAAATACAATAAGTTCAACAACATAAATCCTAACATTCTAGATGTGTTTCTACGTTGTCCCTACTAAGTTCGTCATGATCAACATCCTTAACTTGCAACATGTTAAAAGTATAATACAATACAAAAAGTATTGGCGAGTACACAAGTTTGATATAGCATAAGTATGAAAATATTTAAATGAATCCACATGTTAAGCTAGCATACTAGATTAATGTAAACATGGCATGCGATCTATAAATCAACCCTCGCGTTTCACTGCAAAATAGAATAAACTTAACATGACCTTAAGAATACGGGCGTGCGTTACTCCTATAGCGCTATACATAGCGCTATACATGTTAAGGGGGAGACTCGTACGTAGTTAATGACAGATAGCATCACATAAGAATGTTCCAAGTATACAAATCGTGTATCACGTAACTATAGCATGTATGATGGATTGTTTGTGTGATTGCATAAAAGTATAAGTGTGATTGCGTGTATTTTGATAGACTAACAAGTTGCACCCAAAGGTGTAAAGCGTAAAAAGGGTGTTCGAGTGTACTCACGGTTTTGCAAGCTTCGACTTGAGTATTCCGTGAAGGGTTTGGAGAGTTGGAGGAACACCGAGTTATCTTGAAAGTCTTGAACTTTCTTGATTGAGAGAGAGCTTTAGAGAGAGAGAGAGAGAGAAGTGTTTGAGGTGTGAAATGAGTGTGGGAGGAGGTGGGCATTTATAGTTGAGGTTTGAGGGTTGAGTTAGGTGGGTACTAAATGCAAGAAACACAATCCAACAAACACACTTTTGCCCAATCCATGAGCTAGAAACAAGAATCTGCGGATTATGCCCCTGAACTTGGTTTTTCCTTCATTTCATGCTAAAACTCGATATTTTTGCATGTTTTTAAGTATATAACGTATTTGTAAGTATATTTTAGATATCGAGAATGTATGTATGAATAATTGCACGTATAACAAGTATCGGTTGGTATGTAATCACGTATTTAACAATTGAATGTATGAAGATAAGTAGGTATCAAGTATGAATTTTGTTATGATCAAACTCTCGGATTACAAGATTGGGAAATGAAATACGAATGCGATATGAATACAAGTTGTCACACCCCGACCCGCAGCGGAATAAGAGTCGGGGCATAATTGGGTTATCACCAAAGCTCATGACATTTACTAATATGTTTCATATTTAATAAAGTCAAAGTTACATTTGCAAATATCCAAACATGTTCATACAATACAAAGGAAATAAACCAAACATAACAATCCCAACTTTAAATCATTTTATTCTTCTAGTCCAATCCTATGTGTTCTTAGCTGCTGCTGGTTCACCTGTATCATGTGTAAAAATGGGGGTTTTGGGTCAACATAAGTTGGCGAGTGAACCTTATTAGATAAACATTTATTAATGAATTTCTTGTTAGTTTATCAATGAAAAATTGTGCATAATCATAAATGAGCAAATGTAAAAAATCAAGCAGTGGCAAATAGCAATCCCAACTATAAAATACAATAACATATGATAGCATACATGAACATATCAACATCATACGATAAATAACATAAATGAAACTGGGCGATCAAGGCTCAATCAAACGGTGTCACACCCCGACCCGCAGCGGAAAAAGGTGATCGGGGCATGATTGGGTTATCATCAAAGCTCATGACATTTATTAAGCGTTTCATATTCATTAAATACAATTTAATGGAAATTTACAATAATTGATACAACATATTCTAACTATCAATCTAAGCTTCTTTGTTCTCTTCTAAGGCATTTCCTAGGTTTTCTTTGCTTCGACCTGTTCACCTGTATCATGTGTAAAAAGGTTTTGGATCAACATAAAGTTGGCGAGTGAATCCTATGGAAAACATTTGAACAAGTTTATTTGAATTGATTATGAAATATGTGCACAACCAAACATGAGTAAAAATAGATGTAAAACTTATTCAACAATCATAAGATATTAAATAAAACACACATGAACAATAATGGAACATTTAGAGGCACGCGATGCTCAACTCGTCTCTCACGAGGAACTGAGGGGCCTAATGAATGAATTGCATAACATGATAATATGAATGACACAACTACAACCAATATAAACTCAATGATACACACATGAACAATAATAAATTTGATTTGAAGCACGCGTTGTTCAACTCGTCTCCCACGAGGAACTGATGGGCTTAATGAATGAGTTTCATATGATTTGGCAAAAGGAAAAAAGTAATCACAACAATATAATCAATCTAAGTTTAGATCATGATGTGGTATGGCACAAGTTTAAATAAACAAGTTAATTATTTTTATAACACATGACACACCCCAAAACGTGTAATTTAAAAGGGGGAGTTGTAAGATTCACTCACAGTGGGTGCGTTCGGTTGATGATGTTGAATGCACGCGAAGTGGTTTTAACCACGAGTGAGATTAACCTAGATAAATCGCATTATGGTTTGGTAAGTAAACGGATTTTATTAATCTATTTTAGTAGGATTGTTGGGTGTATTTTTGTGAGTTTGAGGCTATTTTCTAACCTTAAAAATGTTATTTTTAAGTATTTTAAATTGATTTTTAATTAAAATAATTAAATAAAAATAATAAAAAAATTGATTTTTTTTTTTCTGACCGTTGACCTGACCGTTGACCGACCGTTGACCGGTTCGAATGCGGAATATAAGTGCGCTGGGTGAGACTCGAACCCGAGACCTCCCGTACGCGTGCACGCAGCTCTACCAACTGAGCTACGTGTCTAACCCGTCATATATCTGATTTTAATTATCTTTATACATTAATTAGTTTAAACCGAAAATCATTTTATTTTAAAAACAGTTTAAGCGAATCGGACGTGCACTCCACAGGTCTCGAACCCGGGACCTGTGGCTTAAACTAACACACAGTCCACCGCTGGACTGTGTGTTTAACATGTTATATAATCCAATTTTTATTATACTTAAATACAAAATATTTGTTTTCATTTCTGACTTATTTAAAAAAAGTTAATAATCGTCCGGGTCGATGCAGAAGACCGGACTCGAACTCGTGACGTGCGACTTAAACATACACACAGTCCACCGCTGGACTGTGTGTCTAACTTGGTTATTATTCCGATTATTAATATACTTAACATATACCTGTGGCGACTCCGGTTCAGTTAACAAAACAAAAAGGCATTATATTAAGGCGGCGTGTGTGAAACGGGATTCGAACTCGAGACCTTTGCGTTTTATGTGCACACAGTCCACCGCTGGACTGTGTGTCTAACCCGATTAATAAGTTGATTTTAATTATACTTATAAGATACCGAATACATCGTCTTCTTCATCAAGGTATAACCAGAAAAGACGACGGACTGGTTCAATGATTAATTCAGGTTTCTTAGCGTCTTACAGTTCATTAAGGTGAGATATGAGTATAAAGAAAAGAAAATAAGCGTGAGGTATACCGACTCGTTTTCCTCTGTTTTCCGGCAGAACTCCGGCGACAGAAATTAGCTCCGGCGTCAGGTGTCTTGCAGCAGAGAAACTTCAGAAAACTTGCAAAGCTTGTGGGTGACTTCGGTATAAGCTTAGGAGTTTCAATAAGGCTCGGAAATGATGAAACCGGTTTTCCGGCGATGAACAGATTAATTCCGGCGAGTGGAATTACGCCGAGAAAAGGTGTGGTTTTGAGCGAAAAGTTTTGCAGTGGGTTGTGGGTGAATTTATAGGGCAAATCGTCGAAGAACCTGGTCTGATTTTCGACTGGATTCATAAATTATAAAGACTCCGGCGGTTATAAGTTTGGTCGCGGACTCAGACGTCGGTTATAACCGATGTCTTAGTAATGGTTTACGTTATAACGTAAGTTGTCGTTAAGACTCGCGAGATTTCCGGGATTCCGACGACTGAACTGTTGGGCGCCGGTGTTGAATTCGTAACGTCACTTTATAATTTAAATGATTCCAATATTTATCAAACAATACAAGTGGCGCAGTGGTTTGTGTGATGTGCGATAAGTCTGATGTTGAACCGGTTCAGACCCGGGTTCGAAACCCGGCAGAACCTATGTATTTTTATTTTGCGTTTTTTAACAGTTTTTCAAAAACTAATTATATATTCCCGTATAATAATTGATTATGTATCGTTTAAAATTATTTTGGGCATTTAATTCGCAACGAAATTTTTGACTGACTGTTTGGTTGATAAACGGAGCGGGTTTGGTAAATCCGTTTTTGACGGATGTTACAGTATCCCCTGCTTTTTAGAAATTTCGTCCCGAAATTTAAATAATGATATATTTTGACTAAAAGGATGTTTAGTTTGACAGTTGTATGCTTAGAAAAATAAGGGTTTAAGTTTTTGTTCGAGGCGGTAACGTTCCTTGTAAGGGTTAAGTACCCTATTCAGGAATCGCTTTTTGTTGCCTACTGTCTAAGTATTGATAAGCAGAAATGATTTGCTAAAAATGATATCATGCATAAAAGTTTAGATACGTTTGGGAAAGTATGGTTATATCCTAAGGCAAAACTTCTAACACTACAACCTACATGGAACATAAATAAAAACACAACAGCTGATATTTGAACATAAATAAACACAACAGCTAATATTCGAACATGAATAAACACAACAGCAAATAATTGAATCCACATTCTGATAGCATATATGTTTGAATGGTGGAAGTTCCTCTCTCGTTTGTTATGATGGAGAGGTTAGTTTATGTAGAAATGGAACACAATCCAATCTCTTTAAATAGCATGATGATATAAATGTAACACAAATTCCAACCAAGGCAATACTAAATCCTACATGGAACTTCTCATAACCGCCTGATAATGCCTCTGATCCTTTGGCAAGAATACTTATATATAGGAAGTACCAGCGGCGTATCCACCATATTCTTGCCAAATTTTCATTAGTTTTATCCACAAGTTATGATTGGTTACCAAGAAAACTAATAAATCCTACATAGAACTTCTCATAACCGTCCGATAATGCCTCTGATCCTTTGACAAGAATACTTATATATAGGAAGTACCAGCGGCGTATCCACCATATTCTTGTCAAATTTTCATTGGTTTTATCAGTGAATTATGATTAGTCCTATAACTCTACAACCAATACAACAAACATAAATTACTGAAATGAAATATATCTATGCGATCAAGGCTCAATCAAACGGAGCCGATCGTATTGCATGTACTGAAAATGAAATGTCTGTGCGCTCAAGGCTCAATCGAACGGAGCCGAACGTATTGAATGTACTGAAATTGAAATTGTCTGTGTGCTCAAGGCTCAATCAAACGGAGCCGAGCGTATTGCATGTACTGGAAATGAATAACTTAACCACACAAACAGCCTATGCATGGAACCTCTCATAACCGCCTGATAATGCCTCCGATCATTTGACAAGAATACTTATATATAGGAAGTACCAGCGGCGTATCCACCATATCCTTGTCAAATTTTCATTGACTTTATCCGCAAGTTATGGTTAGTTCGATGCGACTCTACTACAAACACCACAACCACAAGATACTGATAATGAAATTGTCTGTACGCTCAAGGCTCAATCAAACGGAGCCGAACGTATTGCATGTACTGAAAATGAAATTGTATGTGCGCTCAAGGCTCAATCAAACGGAGCCGAACGTATTGAATGTACTGAAATTGAACAACTTAATCTAAACAACAATCACACAAACAACCTATGCATGGAACCTCTCATAACCGCCTGATAATGCCTCCGATCATTTGACAAGAATACTTATATATAGGAAGTACCAGCGGCGTATCTACCATATTCTTGTCAAATTCTCATTGACTTTATCCGCCAGTCATGATTAGTTCTATGCGACTCTACAACAAACACCATAACCACAAAATACTGATAATGAAAATGTATGTGCGCTCAAGGCTCAATCAAACGGAGCCGAACGTATTGCATGAACTGGAAATGTAAATTGAACTGTGCGCTCAAGGCTCAATCAAACGGAGCCGAGCGTATTGCATGTATTGAAATGTAAAATGAAATAACCGATCAAGGCTCAATCAAACGGAGCCGATCGTGCGGGCACGCCAAAATCAACCGCATAATAAAATGGGGATCAAGCTCAACCTCGATGGATGGGGAGCTGCGGCCTCGGCAAAAGCATATACTGAAAACAATATATAATATATAATATCCAATAATTACTCTAACAGTCTACACATGGAAAAACATAAAACTAAACGATAGGAGTTGAATCTGGATCTTCGGTGAAGAGGACTAGTTGAGTATCTTCGCTTGGGCCGTCATTATCTTCGACAGGATTGGCGTTGATATTGAAGACTCTTCCTCTTGCTGGTGGCCTAGTGTTTGGATTTTCTTGGTTTACTTGGTTAACTGGGTTTGATTGGGCTTGAGTGTTGATGACGTTAACCAATTGAGGGCATGTGTTTCTAAAGTGGGTAGGGTCGCCACAATTGAAACAAGCTCGAGCATATGGGAACATGGGGTATTGGGGTTGTTGATAGGTTTGGGCCATGTTTTGAGTAGGGGAAAAGGTTTGGTCTTGAAAGGTGCGGCAATCCTTGCTCAAATGACCATAGCGTCCACAAGTTGCACATAGACGACAAGGTAGGGTATGAGGATGGTGATAAAAACAGTTGTTGCATCGAGGGTGAGGTCCAAGATATGGTTTCTTATTTGGGTAAGCTGAGTCGGGTGCCACTTGGGTGATTGGGATAGCTCGGATGGGTGTGGCGTGTAAAACTGGTTGGTTTCGTTAGGTAGCAGCGAAAAGTTGCCCGTCTCTTCTTCTCTTAGGATTGGGTTGAGAAGGGATTCGGTTTGAGTGGAATCGGAAGTTTCAGTCGGTTCTTTATCCTTCTTCTTCTCCTCCTTGAAGTCTTCGTTTCGGATTCGGTTCTCGGTGAGCTCTGTTGCTGCTCCATTGCTGCTTCCAAAGTTGCAGGCTTGGTACTTATTACAGGGTCTTGAATCTTTGACGGAAGACCACGAATGTAGTGCTCGATCAAACGGTAGAGGGGAGTGAACATGTTGGGAATCATTTGATGTAACTCGAGGAATCTTTTGTTGTAGGTGATGTGGTCTCCTTCCATTTGCTTCAATGAGTAAAATTCATCTTCTAACTTCTTGATTTCGCTCCTTGGGCAAAATCGTCTGGTCATGATTTCCTTCAATTCGTTCCAAGTTAAGGTCATAGCATCGTCAACACCTCGTTTGGACTTCTCTGTATTCCACCAAGTAAGTGCTATCCCATATAGTCGACCGGTAGCATAACGCACTTTGCGATCATCAGGGCAATCGCAATTTAGAAAAGTATTCTCCATTTCTTCAAACCAATGGAGGAGAGCGGTGACGCCTTCAGTCTCTTTGTATTTCGGAGGGTCGCATGATTTGAAATGCTTGTAGGTGCATTCAGTGGTATTTGGGGAAGAGTTGATAAGGTTTTGGTTTGCTTGATTGACAGGATTAGCGGTAAGTGCTTGTTGAACTTGAATTACAATGTTGGGTATTACAGCAGCCATTTGTTGAGCGATTAAGGCAGCCATGCGTTCGCGGGCTTTTCTTGCTCTCGTCTTCCTACGGGCGATGTTAGAAGACATCTACAAGGAATACATGTCAAAAGTATGAGTTGGATGTTTTTGGGTTCATGGGTCGCATTAGGAATGAACATTCATAAAATAATTATAGAAAAATACTACATCCATAGGATGTCTTGGGCTTTGCTCGCTGTTAGGCCCTACATGCCGCCATACTTTACCTGTGTAATCATGTGGGCCCCCATGAATACCGGTTTTTCATATGGTTCGCACGGGTTTGCCAGGTTGCGTACACAAAACCCGGAGAAAATCGAGAAATATGTATACAACGTGTGATATTCGGAATGTGTCAAGGTGTAGACACGGTGACACCTCAAAGTAGGTTAGTTCGAACGACGTTTGGTGTGGCATGCTTTGGCCTAATAGGTCCTTCGTACTCTCATCGTTGGTCCCCAGGTAGGCAAACTGGTCCGTTATATTGGATTTATACGAATGCCAGCCTAGACAGGACGTTCCGACTACCGGTACTTGTACCCTTCCAGTTACTACATGCCCGTCGCAGAACTTACTTTGATGAGATTTGAAAATTGCACAAAATCTTTGGATAATGAGAGTATGAAAATAAATTGAATACATGAACATCGATATATGTATAATGAATATGTATATATGTATAATGAATATGTATATAAGCATGTATGTTTGACTGTAAATGTAAACAAATATGAAACAATTAAATATCACAAGTTTGTATGTAACCACCTAATCAATTAAAATTTAGGCAGACTATAGTATAGGCTCTAAGGGTCTAATAACCTATCCTATATCCCTATAGTCATGGCCCTGATACCAATCTGTCACACCCCGACCCGCAGCGGAAAAAGGTGATCGGGGCATGATTGGGTTATCATCAAAGCTCATGACATTTATTAAGCGTTTCATATTCATTAAATACAATTTAATGGAAATTTACAATAATTGATACAACATATTCTAACTATCAATCTAAGCTTCTTTGTTCTCTTCTAAGGCATTTCCTAGGTTTTCTTTGCTTCGACCTGTTCACCTGTATCATGTGTAAAAAGGTTTTGGATCAACATAAAGTTGGCGAGTGAATCCTATGGAAAACATTTGAACAAGTTTATTTGAATTGATTATGAAATATGTGCACAACCAAACATGAGTAAAAATAGATGTAAAACTTATTCAACAATCATAAGATATTAAATAAAACACACATGAACAATAATGGAACATTTAGAGGCACGCGATGCTCAACTCGTCTCTCACGAGGAACTGAGGGGCCTAATGAATGAATTGCATAACATGATAATATGAATGACACAACTACAACCAATATAAACTCAATGATACACACATGAACAATAATAAATTTGATTTGAAGCACGCGTTGTTCAACTCGTCTCCCACGAGGAACTGATGGGCTTAATGAATGAGTTTCATATGATTTGGCAAAAGGAAACAAGTAATCACAACAATATAATCAATCTAAGTTTAGATCATGATGTGGTATGGCACAAGTTTAAATAAACAAGTTAATTATTTTTATAACACATGACACACCCCAAAACGTGTAATTTAAAAGGGGGAGTTGTAAGATTCACTCACAGTGGGTGCGTTCGGTTGATGATGTTGAATGCACGCGAAGTGGTTTTAACCACGAGTGAGATTAACCTAGATAAATCGCATTATGGTTTGGTAAGTAAACGGATTTTATTAATCTATTTTAGTAGGATTGTTGGGTGTATTTTTGTGAGTTTGAGGCTATTTTCTAACCTTAAAAATGTTATTTTTAAGTATTTTAAATTGATTTTTAATTAAAATAATTAAATAAAAATAATAAAAAAATTGATTTTTTTTTTCTGACCGTTGACCTGACCGTTGACCGACCGTTGACCGGTTCGAATGCGGAATATAAGTGCGCTGGGTGAGACTCGAACCCGAGACCTCCCGTACGCGTGCACGCAGCTCTACCAACTGAGCTACGTGTCTAACCCGTCATATATCTGATTTTAATTATCTTTATACATTAATTAGTTTAAACCGAAAATCATTTTATTTTAAAAACAGTTTAAGCGAATCGGACGTGCACTCCACAGGTCTCGAACCCGGGACCTGTGGCTTAAACTAACACACAGTCCACCGCTGGACTGTGTGTTTAACATGTTATATAATCCAATTTTTATTATACTTAAATACAAAATATTTGTTTTCATTTCTGACTTACTTAAAAAAAGTTAATAATCGTCCGGGTCGATGCAGAAGACCGGACTCGAACTCGTGACGTGCGACTTAAACATACACACAGTCCACCGCTGGACTGTGTGTCTAACTTGGTTATTATTCCGATTATTAATATACTTAACATATACCTGTGGCGACTCCGGTTCAGTTAACAAAACAAAAAGGCATTATATTAAGGCGGCGTGTGTGAAACGGGATTCGAACTCGAGACCTTTGCGTTTTATGTGCACACAGTCCACCGCTGGACTGTGTGTCTAACCCGATTAATAAGTTGATTTTAATTATACTTATAAGATACCGAATACATCGTCTTCTTCATCAAGGTATAACCAGAAAAGACGACGGACTGGTTCAATGATTAATTCAGGTTTCTTAGCGTCTTACAGTTCATTAAGGTGAGATATGAGTATAAAGAAAAGAAAATAAGCGTGAGGTATACCGACTCGTTTTCCTCTGTTTTCCGGCAGAACTCCGGCGACAGAAATTAGCTCCGGCGTCAGGTGTCTTGCAGCAGAGAAACTTCAGAAAACTTGCAAAGCTTGTGGGTGACTTCGGTATAAGCTTAGGAGGTTCAATAAGGCTCGGAAATGATGAAACCGGTTTTCCGGCGACGAACAGATTAATTCCGGCGAGTGGAATTACGCCGAGAAAAGGTGTGGTTTTGAGCGAAAAGTTTTGCAGTGGGTTGTGGGTGAATTTATAGGGCAAATAGTCGAAGAACCTGGTCTGATTTTCGACTGGATTCATAAATTATAAAGACTCCGGCGGTTATAACTTTGGTCGCGGACTCAAACGTCGGTTATAACCGATGTCTTAGTAATGGTTTACGTTATAACGTAAGTTGTCGTTAAGACTCGCGAGATTTCCGGGATTCCGACGACTGAACTGTTAGGCGCCGGTTTTGAATTCGTAACGTCACTTTATAATTTAAATGATTCCAATATTTATCAAACAATACAAGTGGCGCAGTGGTTTGTGTGATGTGCGATAAGTCTGATGTTGAACCGGTTCAGACCCGGGTTCGAAACCCGGCAGAACCTATGTATTTTTATTTTGCGTTTTTTTAACAGTTTTTCAAAAACTAATTATATATTCCCGTATATTAATTGATTATGTATCGTTTAAAATTATTTTGGGCATTTAATTCGCAACGAAATTTTTGACTGACTGTTCGGTTGATAAACGGAGCGGGTTTGGTAAATCCGTTTTTGACGGATGTTACAAACGGAGCCGATCGTATTGCATGTACTGAAAATGAAAATGTCTGTGCGATCAAGGCTCAATCAAACGGAGCCGATCGTATGTGGGCACGCCAGGTTCAACCTCATAATGAAATGGGGAACATGCTCAACGCTCATAATGTAATGGGGAGCGGCGGCCTATACTGAAAATAATAAATTGCATCTAACCATAACTACACAACAGAAACAAACTGAATACACAAGTTCATGATATGATGTATGCACAATAGTTTAAGTATAATATATATCAAGACACATGATACACCCCAAAACGTGATTAAACGGGGAATTTGTAAAGATTCACTCACATTGGGTGCGTTGGATTGGAGATGGTGAGATACGCACGAATTAGATGAGCGGAACAACGAGAAATACTAACCTAAATAATAACGGAAAATATATTAAATGAGTGGATTTTATTAAGGATTTTAATGAAATTTTTAGATATATTTTTGTGAGTTTAAGGCTATTTTCTATCTTTAAAAATGTTATTTTTAAGTATTTTTAATTGATTTTAAAATTAAATTAAATAAATAAAAATATAAAAAAATTGTTTATTTCGCGTTGACCGTTGACTTGTTTGACCGGTTCGGTCAGCGAAATAGTTTGCGCCGGGTGAGGCTCGAACCCGTGACCTCCCGTACGCGTGCACGCAGCTCTACCAACTGAGCTACGTGTCTAACCCGAAATAATCTTGTTTTTAATTATATTTATATACTAATTCGGTTTAACCAAAATTCTTTTAATTTCAAAAACATTTTAATTCAACGAACCGGTGCCAGTGACGGGTTTCGAACTCGCGACGTGTGACGTAGTGTTGCACACAGTCCACCGCTGGACTGTGTGTCTAACCTGGTTATTATCTCGGTTTTTATTATACTTAATAACTAACTGAGTTAACCCGGTTTAGTTTTTAAACAAAAAGGCATTTTATTATATAAGGAGTGCGTGTATCAGGGATCGAACTAGGGACATGCGTATATGTTTTGCACACAGTCCACCGCTGGACTGTGTGTCTAACCCGTTCATTTTACTGGTTTTAAATAAACTTATAACTTAATTAACTTCGTCTTCTTCATTCAAATTTCCGTCGACTGAATCACTGATCCGTTTCTTGTTTTTACGATATCAAACATTCTTAAGGTTAAAATGAAATGACAGAAACGGTGTTGGAAGTAACATACCGTAGAATGATATATCATAGAATTTCCGGTAAATGCGTCGGCTCTGTTTTTGTGCACCTCAACTGAACCAAAACAATTAACCATTTTGATTAGTCAATCGTGGAATTGAAGTGATAAACAAACGTTAACAGCGGGATTGAAGGTCCTTACTGTTTCACAGACGGAAATAAAAACTTTCAGGAAATTTCCGGCGAACTGGAATTAGCTGAATACAGCGCCTGAATTCGATTTCAATTGAGAGGTTTAAGTTAGAAATAGTCTAACAATTGTTGAACTACAATGATATTGAAAGATTTACCGTTTGAGGATGAATACGGTTTTCCGGCGAAATTTGCAGAAATTTCCGGCGAGCTGATTTAAGCGTTCTGATGGTCTGAAAATGTGACGAAAGTGAAATGGGATGTTGGTATGATATTTCTGAGTCGCGAGAGTGGTCTTGAATTGAAGTAATCTGGACTTGATTGTTTTTCGGTTATAAAAACCGATAATGATGAGACTTGATGCCCAATCAATTCCGACTTGATTAAAAATCGTCGGTGCATCGGTTATAAACTGAATGTGCGAGTAAACAAGCGATTTGACGATTGATTTGCCGATTTCCGTTTTTCAGTTGGCGCAACCGGTTTAACCGAGTTTGTGTATAAATCACATTTGTTTCCTAGAGATAACAGAAAACACAAAGTGGCGGAGTGGTGATGTGAGTGTGTGTTAAGTCGTTGGAGTTGTTCTGGCTGACCCGGGTTCGAGTCCCGGCAGCGACATATTTTTTTTATTTATTTTGTTTTAACTTTTTATCAAATATAATTTTTATAGTTTAGTTTATTTATTAATTATGTATCATTTTAAATCAAAATAATTATAAATATTCAACGTGACTTTTATAACTTGATATTCGATTACAAAACGGAGCGGGTTTTGAAAACCCTTTTTGACAAATGTTACACAAGTTTCCATAAATAAAAATACGATTACACTTTCTAATTAAGGAAAGTATGAAAAAGCGAGGCGTTACACCACATTCTATCCGGTCAACGCTTAATCTAGTGAAACCGAACAAAAATTCTAAGTAAAAGGTCAAGTCAAAAGACTTACCAATGACTCGTGAACATTCTAACGAATAATAAAGTTGTTTTATTCAGGACTAGAGAGCCCTCCAGATAACCGCGCCTAGGATTTACAAACTTGATTTACGGCTTTGCTTCAAGAGCTAAATTTACGAATTTATTGCAAGCAAAGGTAAATACTCTTAGCCTATTTTATTTGAAAACTTGGGTATAGCATTAGCCACTTGGAGCGGGTATTATGTAAATGGGAAAATGATTTCATGAATGTAAGAACTCGGTTAATCCGTATTGATTGAATAACATTAAACACTTGGGGTTAATGGTACCGTGGCCGGAAGTCCCGACTCATCGATTAGGAATGGCCATATAAAATATGCGTGGGGTAGTAGGCATACACCCAGAAGATGTTATATTAAAGATGGTGTGTGTCACACCCCGACCCGCAGCGGAATAAGAGTCGGGGCATAATTGGGTTATCACCAAAGCTCATAATGTTTACTAATATGTTTCATATTTATTAAATTCAAAATTACATCTTCAATATTCCAAACAAGTTCATACAATTACAAGGAAAAAGTAACTAAATAAACAATCCAAAACCTAAACCGATTTATTCTTCTAAGTCGTCCTATATGTTTCTTGCTGCAACTGGATCACCTGTATCATGTGTAAAAATGGGGTTTTTGGGTCAACAAAAGTTGGCGAGTGAACCTTGTTAGAAAACATTTATTATTGATTTCTTGTTATATTTAATAGGGAAAATTTGTGCAATATATCATATGTGAGCAAACGTAAATAAACATAAAATAACAATAACAATAACAAACCACCTTGCATGAGTATATGACATGAATGATAATGTATATGTTGGCAACGTCACGTTCCGCTCATAGGTAATGGGGAACGGACGGCCTATGATGATGTATGTGCGGTCAAGGCTCAATCAAACGGAGCCGATCGTATGTTGGCAACGCCTCGTTCACGCTCATAGGTAATGGGGAACGGCGGCCTATGATGATGTATGTACTGAAAATGATAAATTTAAATCTAAACGTTAACCACACAAACAGTTGATACATATTGAATACACATTTGATCACGGATATGATGGATGCACAAGTGTTTAAATGTAATAAATAATAAGACACATGATACACCCCAAAATGTGATTAAAACGGGGAATTTGTAGAGATTCACTCACATTGGGTGCGTTCGTTTGATGATGTTGAATGCGCACGAGTTTAGAGGGTTGATCGACGAGGAATAACTAACCTAAATAATAACGAAAAGGTACGGTAAATAAGTGGATTTTATTAACAATTTAATAGGATTTTTAGATATATTTTTTTGTGAGTTTAAGGTCATTTTCTAACTTTAAAAATATTATTATTTTTAAGTATTTTTAATTGATTTTTAAATTGTTGACTTTTTTGGGTTAACCGTTGACCGTTGACCGGTTCGGTCTTGTATTTGTTTGCACTGAGTGAGGTTCGAACTTGTGACCTCTCGTATACGTGCACGCAGCTCTACCCACTGAGCTACGTGTCTAACCCGAAATATTTCTGTTTTTAATTATATTTATATACTATTTAATTTATTCAAAATTCATTTATTTTAAAAAGGATTTTAATTATATCGAACCGGTGTGCATAACAGGTCTCGAACCCGGGACCTGTTGTTTAACGTTGCACACAGTCCACCGCTGGACTGTGTGTCTAACCTGGTTAAAATACTTGTTTTTATTTCACTTATATACTAACTGGAAGTTTCCGTATTTGGGTTTTATAAAAAGTCTGAATATTGTGACGAATCGGAACAAGGACAGACTCGAACCCGGTATCTCTATGATTCAAATGCACACAGTCCACCGCTGGACTGTATGTCTAACCCGAGATATAATCCGATTTATATTAAATTTATACACAAACTAAACTTCATCTTCTTCGTTAAAACAACCCAGAACAACAATTATTCGACTGTTCTTGTTTAATTCGATTAACGGACATATAAATTATTAAAATGAAATGGATAAAGAAGGTTTTGGAAACGAATGTACCAGAAAGAGGTTTTTCTCAGAATTCCGGCAAAGGTCGTCGGCTCTGTTTATGAATTCCGTCTGAGCGGACCAATTAACAGTTTTGATTAACTAATTGTGAAATTAAGTGACTAAACAAGGATTATCAAAGAGTTTAGATGCTCATACCGATTCACAGCGTGATTTCAGAATTTTCAGAAAATTTCCGGCGGTTGCAGGTTATCCGGTATCGTCGTCTGGGACCGATTCTGGTAGAAGGGTTTGAGTTAGTAAGAGTCTAACAATAGATAGAATATGAAAGAATTGAGAAATTTACCGTTTTGATGAATGACACGGTTTTCCGGCGAAAGTCCGGTGATATCAGATAGCGATTCCGACGATCAGAAATTAGAGCAAAAGTGAAATTGAGAGTTCTGTGGGTGTTTCTGAGTTGCGAGACAATGATAATACCGGTGTAAATTTGGAGTTGAATGATTTCGGTTATCAAACTCGAAATCATATGAATTGGGTCCAATAAAGGCTGAATTGATTAAGAACGTCGGTCGTAATGATTTCATCGGTTATAACCAGTAACTCACGATCACTCAATCGTCTGGATGGTTGAAAGCCGATTATCGGTTTCAGTTTTTGGCGCAAACAGGTAGATTCACGGGTGATCTTAAGGTTTTATTTGTTTCTTGATTACACAAAAACAACAAGTGGCGGAGTGGTTAAGTGTTTGATAATTGAGTCTTCCGGCTGACCCGGGTTCGAAACCCGGTAGCCCCTTTTTATTTTTAATTGCTTTATTTTTATTTTCTAACAATTTTAATTTCCATATTCTAAAATGTTTATTAGTTATGTATTGTTTAAAATTAAAATAAGCATTAAATGATTAACGAAAATTTGAAATTGATTATTCGATTAATAAACGAAGCGGGTTTTGAAAACCCGTTTTTCGACGGATGTTACAGTGTGTACCATAATCATATACCAGCTTAGATTACTAGTACGTAATTGTATTGACAAGCATGTAAAACTGGTGACAAGAAATTTATCTCAAGAAATATTAAATGATTACCTATGGGTTATCATAATAAATATCAAGTGATTTATAAAATGATTATTAGAAATGAGTCGGTTAATTATATTTATAAGAGAAAACTGACGTATTTTCAAAAGAATAAACCTCATGTAACGAACCTTGATTATAGGCTGGAAACGGTTCAGTCAAGAAAAAGCTTTGGAATATGCGACTCCACTGTTTAAAGGCCTATGATGTCCTAAACTCGTTTCTATTCCAGTCCTACCTCGTGAGAATTGTATCAAACAACTTATTATAAATTTTATTTATTAAATTTCAAGCTTTATATTTATTACTTTATTATTCTATCTTTCGCTGCAAATTGTAAAATTATTATCAATCATCACACATAAAACCACTGACCGAGCCCACCGGAAATTGGGGTGTGACACTTAGTTAGTCTATCAACTATAACCCGAATTGTGCGTTGCCATGACTTGTTCTAGCTAACTTAGTGATTAGATACTTTGTTACCATTTCCCATTTCCATTTAGGTAATTCTAGTTGTTGTAACAAACCTGATGGTTTTTAATGTTCGACTTTAACTTGCGAACACGTCAGACATTTTGCTACATAGGTAGCTATGGACTTCTTCATGCCCATCCTCTAATAATTTCTTTTTAGATCTTGGTACATCTTGTCTCCTCAAGGATGTACGGAATATTTTGAGTTATGTGATTTCTCAAGAATCAAATATCCGAGTCCTACAAAAATGGGAACCCAGATTCTATCATTATATCTTAAAATTCTATCATTGTATATGTTCCACAGTATTCCTTATTCTTTGAGTTGGAGCATTTGTTTTTGTTTCCAACAAGGCTTACTTCTAAGCATATAAAATTTTTCAGTCAAACTAGTCTGTAGCTCGATTCTTTTAGCATGAGCTCTTATGGGATTATTTCTTTTTTTTTTCTACTAAGGGCGGTGGCTACATCGTTGGCCTTGCTGGGATGATAACGAATTTCGCATTGATAATCATTAAGAGTTTTCATCCATCGATGTTTCCTCATATTCATATCCTTCTAATTGAATATATGTTGAAGGCTTTTGTGGTAAAACGGGTCTAAAACCCGTTTCATTTTGTAATACAAGTATACGTTATGATGTTCGTTACGTATTTATGTTAAATGTTTAAAAGTTGATATATTATTTGTATTAAATAATAATAAAATATTAAGGTTAAAATAATAATGATAATAAATAACATATAAATAATAAAAATTAAATAAAAAAAAGGGTGCAGACCACGGGTATCGAACCCGGGTCTCCACCCAACCAACACACACATCACACCACTACACTACACACACATATCTGAAATAAACTCAAATTAAATAAATTTTATATTGAAGCAACCCCTGAAACCAATTTAAAAAATAACCGTCTGTAACGGCTGTAACCTTCAATCCAACTTCAAATCTTTGTTTCTGTTGCAAATTAAACCGAGAAACGTTTCTAAATTGTGTGATAGAACGTAATCAATGGGTCAGCTCGGTTACAAAATCATTCGGTCATAAATTTCTTGACCTAAACCGATAAAAACTGAAAATCAACTTGAACCCAACCTTCAACTATAAATAGTGAACCTTAGACTCATTTAGAACTCGCTCACTCTCACAAAATCCCTTTAAACTCTTTGAAGAATTCTCTGTTTTCAAATCACTTCACCGGAAATTTTGTTTGTCGTCGGAATTACAGCGGAGAACTCAAGTCACTCCACCTGTTAGGTACAACATTCTTGAATCCTTCCTGTTTAATTCTTTTCACTCCACCTGTTCGGTACAACATTCTTGAATCTTTCCTGTTTAATTATTTTCATCATCAGTCGTAATAAATCAATAAATCCAATGAGTGATATTGGATTATCAATCGGGAATATCAAACTATTTCATAAGGAAGAAGATGAAGTTTAAAGTGTATATGTATATAATTAAAACCGGCGTTTATACTGGGTTAGACACACAGTCCAGTGGTGGACTGTGTGCAAATTAAACACATGGTTCCTGGGTTCGAGTCTTAACACGCTGCCGAATTCCTATATTATCCCAAACGTTTTTTTATAACCAATATATAAGTTAACTCAGTTAGAGTATAAATTTAATATAAATTCTAAATATTCCGGGTTAGTCACACAGCCCAGTTGGTAGGGCTGTGTGCAGCACGAAACACGCGTTGCAGGTTCGAGTCCGGTTCGCTGCACGGTTACACGCTTTCTGAAATTAATAAACCTTTTTTATTAATAAACAGAAATGGTTGAACTTAATGTGTGTATGTATGTAATTAAATTCCAGAATATTTCGGGTTAGACACGTAGCTCAGTTGGTAGAGCTGCGTGCACGTATACGGGAGGTCACGCGTTCGAGTCTCACACGATGCCAAAAACACCCGATTTTGACCGGTTCGACCCGCTAAAGGGTATATTTTTTTAATAAACCTTTTTCTTTGTTTTTCTAAAAATCCATAAAAATATATAATAAAAATGAGTTCTTTTAAGCACAAAAATTAGTAATAAAATACTAAAAATTATCTAGAAAGTCTAATAAAATTCACTAAATAAAAATACTAAGATTAAATAAAAGAAATGTATTTACCGAGTGACGTGAATATTTAGGTTAGTTTCTCGTCGGTTGGAATCTTTAAATCGAGCGCGCTCGTTATCAAATCAAGAACGCACCCACTGTGAGTGAATTCCTACAAACTTCCCCTTTTTATTCATGTTTTGGGGTTTATCATGTGTTGTTTATTTATATCTTTTATTCAAACATTTGTGCAACTACCATTATATGAACTAACGTGCTATGTGATATTTGGTTTATTGTTATATGTGGTTATACTTTCTCATTTCAGTCAAGCTTTCACATTAGGCCCATCAGTTCCCCGTTTCATATGGGTAGAGCATCGCGTTGCCTAATTAGATCGGCTTTATTTGATTGAGCCTTGATCTCACAGCTCATCATTTATCATGCTCATGTGTACATTGCTAGATGTTTATGTGGTTTGTGGATAATTTACATATACGTTTGCTCATATTTGGTTTATGCATATTTTTATTAAATTAATCAACATATCATTTCTTTCAAATATTTAAACGGAATTCACTCGCCAACTTTTGTTGACCCAAATCTCTATTTTTACACATGATACAGGTGAACAGGTTGAAGCAAGGAACACATAGGATTGGGCCTTAGAAGAAAAATAAAGCGTTACTTAAATGTCATGTTTAGAACATTTTGTGCTTGTATGGTTACGTGTTTGTTGGAATTTCTCCTTTTAATTTGAATTAATAAATATGAAACTTTATTATATTAAATGTCATGAGCTTTGATGAAAACCCAATCATGCCCCGATTACCATATCCGCTGCGGGTCAGGGTGTGACAATATACTACAAAATCTTCTGCTCCTTGTAAGGAAAGAACAGTCGTGTTACTTAATTTTTGTTTCAAAATTTCATAAAATTCTTTCTTCTTAGACCCTGAATCAAATTTGACATTCTTACGTGTTAGAGTAGTAAGAAGGGTGGCTATTCTAGAATTTTTTTAAATAAACCTCCGGTAATAATTGGCCTGTCCTAGAAAGTTATGTATTTTGGTTGGGGACTTATGATTTGCGCTCAGCACCATGTGTTTTCCTTGGTTATATCCTTGACCATCATGGTTACTAGTGCTTTGACCTGGTCACTGAACATGTCTATGTTGCACGTCATGTTCGTTTCAATGAACATGTTCTCCCTTTTCGAACCCCTCCACTACCCGTCTTACCCCAACCAGGCTATATCTCGATCTTTCCCAACTCTCCACCTACCGTCTCACTACTTGTGAAAAGTCCCACAGCCGAGCCCAATCCCGACCCCACCAACGCGTCTGCACCATCCCAACCCAAACCCATCCTCACCAACGACTTTGCTCCAACCCAACCAACAACCCATACTCCCTCAACAACCCTCCCATACAACCTCGCTCTCATAACCTATGGCCGAATCCAGGTTATAACAAAATTCCGTTGGTCGTTAAAAAAATATCATAACGAGCACGGAAGAGTACTATAAGAGGACCCGAGGTGCCACGCTTTGAAGATTCCGTCACGCGTCAAAGCACGTTAAACACCACCGCCGGTGTATATGTTAACGTGTGGACTTCATCACGCTTTATAATTCAAAATTTTCAACCGTTTGTGTTATATGACCGTTTGATGAATTGGATGATTTTGCTTTTTATATATAAACACAATACCATTTTTAAAATATCAAATACAATCTCCCAACACAAAAAAAAATACATTCTTCAAACTACAAAAAAATAATCCAATCCAAAATGGAAGGTTCAAGCAAACGAGGTTTGGGTTCGAAGAATAAACACGTAGGACCAAAGGTTCGACCTAATGTTGGCGAGCCGGCTAGATTTAAGTTGCAAGACGAATCCGACCAAATCCCGTCATTTCAAACCCAACCGTTTCCCAACCAACCCTTTCAAACCCAACCGTTTCCCAACCAACCCTACAATATCAAAACCGACCTTTCATTCCACCATATCAACCTCAACAATTTCAAACACAACCGTTTCAAACCCACAATTTCAACCTCGACACACTAGAAGATAACAATGTAATTCACCAATTTGCCCGTGCATTCCGTGAACCTCAACAACTTATGACGATGATGATAGTGGACCGGTTCAAGAAGAAGAAGAAGATCAAGAAGTTGAAATCGTCCCAACAACTGTTCGGAGACCGTGCACGAGCGAGGAGGAGGTCGGCTTGGTCAAGGCATACTTGCACACCTCCGAAATAAAAAAAAAAACATTCGAATGAACAAAGAAGAGACTTGTTTGGAGACGAGTTATCTCTCATTTTGGCAAACTTCCCGGTTCCACCGAACGAAACATGGATCAAATGACTTCGAAGTGGGAAGATTTGAACCGAAAAAATGAGTAAATTTAACGCTTATTTCATTCAATTGGTACGTTTTTTAACTTTTTCTATATGTTTTTTTATTTTTTAAAACAGAAAACTGTTTTTTTTTTAAAACGAAAACTGTTTTTCTTTTTAATTTTTCAAATCCGAAAATTGGTTTTTTTAAAACATAAAACTGTTTTTTTAAATCGAAAACTGTTATTTTTTTTAAACAGAAAACTGTTTTTATTTTTAAAAAACAAAAAACTGTTTTTTAAACAGAAATTTGTTATTTAAAAAAAGAAAACTGTTTTTTTATCTTGTTTTATAAAATAGTTTTTGTTGGAACACATAGGATTGGGACTTAGAAGAAAAATAAAGCGTTACTTAAATGTCATGTTTAGAACATTTTGTGCTTGTATGGTTACGTGTTTGTTGGAATTTCTCCTTTTAATTTTAATTAATAAATATGAAACTTTATTATAGTAAATGTCATGAGCTTTGATGAAAACCCAATCATGCCCCGATTACCATATCCGTTGCGGGTCAGGGTGTGACAGATTGGTATCAGAGCTCTTGACTATAGGGATATAGGATAGGTTATTAGACCCTTAGAGCCTATACTATAGTCGATTAGATTTTAATTGCTTACGTGTTAAATGGTTACATGCAAACTCATGATATTTACTTGTTTTACATTTATTTCACACACAAATGCATGCAAGCACTCCCATTATTGTATGATTTTGTGTGATATTCAAGGTGATATACATATTGTTAACATAACATGCTTACATATGTATGCATCACACACGACTCAATTTTCACATATTTGAACATTTTTTCATGTTTCATTTCTCAAAATTTTGTGATGTTTTCATTTTTAATCTCATCAAAGTGAGTTCTACGACGGGCATTGTAGTAACTGGAAGGGTACAAGTACCGGTAGTCGTAACGTCCTATCTAGGATTGGCATTCGTATAAATCCAATATAACGGACCAGTTTGCCTACTTGGGGACTAACGATGGGAGTACGAAGGACCTATTAGGCCAAAACATGCCGCACCAAACGTCGTATGAACTAACCCCACTTTGAGTTGTCACTGTGTCTACACCTGGACACCCTTCGACTTTATACCTGCAATCATGTTTTAACGATTTTCATTCGGGTGGTGCAAGTGTTAACATGTTAAAACCAATGTAAACCCTACAAAGCCCAGTGGTCATGGGGCCCACATGACTACCTAGGCCAAGTATGGGGGACATATGGGGGCCCAAACATGAGCAAAGGCCCAAGACATCCAATGGATATAGTGAATTTATATTCTCAATTATTTGTGGATGTTAATTTCTAAATGCGACACATTGTAACATCCGTCAAAAACGGATTTACCAAACCCGCTCCGTTTATCAACCGAACAGTCAGTTAAAATTTTCGTTGCGAATTAAATGCCGAAAATAATTTTTAACGATACGTAATCAATTATTATGCGGGGATATATAATTAGTTTTTGAAAAACTGTCAAAAATAACAAAATAAAAATGTTTTACTCATGCCGGGTTTCGAACTCGGGTCTGTACCGGTTCAAACAAACAACTTATCACTCAACCGAACAACCGCTCCGCCGCTTTGATTTTATGGTAATAACAGGAAACAATTAATTCAAATATTCAAGTTTAGAAGTTAAATTCAGTAATTGCGCCCAATTAGCAGTCGTCGGAAATCCCGACGACTTCGCCGTTTAATTACGTTTCCGCTCAAAGTAACCGAAGACTTAACTCCTACGACGGTTATAACCGACGTCTGAACCCGGACATCAGCCATAACCGCCGGAGAACGGCTGACTTCGAATTCAGACCCCATTCATCTTGATACTACCCTATAAATTCACCCACAACTCGCCAGAAACCTTTCACACTCAAATCGCACCCTTTCTCGGCGAAAACCACTCGCCGGAAATATTTTATACGTCGCCGGAAAACCGAGTTTTTAATCTCTGAGCTTCACTGAACCCCCTAAACTTATACCGAAGTCATCCACACCCTTTGTAAACTTTCTGAAGATCCTCTGCTTCAAGACACTCGTCGCCGGAAAGAGATTGCTGTCGCCGGAGTTCTGCCGGAAAACAGAGGAAAACCAGTCGGTTAATTTCACTCGTGGTTAAAACCATTTCGCGTGCATTCAACATCATCAACCGAACGCACCCAATGTGAGTGAATTCTTACAAACTCCCCTTTTTATTCATGTTTTGGGGTGTATCATGTGTCGCTTAAACTAATTCTCTTATGCAAATTCGTGCTATACCATTATATGAACTAAACTAGAATGTAACTATTGTTGGTTGTGATGTATTACATATTGTCAAAGTTGTATGCAAATTATTTAGGCCCATCAGTTCCTCGTGGGAGACGAGTTGAACAACGCGTGCCTTAAAACTCATTCATTAGGCCCATCAGTTCGTAGAACAACGCGTGCCTCAAAACTCATTCATTAGGCCCATCAGTTCGTAAGAACAACGCGTGCCTCAAAACTCATACATTAGGCCCATCAGTTCGTAAGAACAACGCGTGCCTCAAAACTCATGCATTAGGCCCATCAGTTCGTAAGAACAACGCGTGCCTCAAAACTCATTCATTAGGCCCATCATTCGTAAGAACAACGCGTGCCTCAAAACTCATTCATTAGGCCCATCAGTTCGTGGAACAACGCGTGCCTCAAAACTCATTCATTAGGCCCATCAGTTCCTCGTGGGACACGAGTCGAACAACGCGTGCCTCAAAACAATCATTTGGTGTATGTGTGTTCAATATTATGTGTTGTGTGAATAAATTTACATCTACATTTACTCATATGTGGTATGCACTTTATTTATAATCAATTTGATAAACTTGTTCAAATATTTTCCATAGGATTCACTAGCCAACATTATGTTGATCCAAAAACCTTTTTACACATGATACAGGTGAACAGGTTGAAGCAAGGAAAACATAGGATATGCCTTAGAAGAGAACCAAGAAGCTTAGACTGATAGTTAGAACATGTTGTATCATTTATTGTAGATTTCCATTAAATTGTATTAATGAATATGAAACGTATAATAAATGTCATGAGCTTTGATGATAACCCAATCATGCCCCGGTCACCTTTTCCGCTGCGGGTCGGGGTGTGACAGATTGGTATCAGAGCCAGGTTCTATAGGGATATAGGATAGGTTATTAGACCCTTAGAGCCTATACTATAGTCTGCCTAAATTTTAATTGATTAGGTGGTTACATACAAACTTGTGATATTTATTTGTTTCATATTACAGTCAAACATACATGCTTATATACATATTCGTTATACATATATCAATGTTCATATAATCAATTCATTTTCATACTCTCATTATTCAAGGATTTTGTTGCAATTTTCAAATCTCATCAAAGTAAGTTCTGCGACGGGCATGTAGTAACCGGAAGGGTACAAGTACCGGTAGTCGGAACGTCCTGTCTAGGTTGGCATTCGTATAAATCCAAAATAACGGACCAGTTTGCCTACCTGGGGACTAACGATGAGAGTACGACGGACCTATTAGGCCAAAGCATGCCACACCAAACGTCGTTCAACTAACCTCACTTTGAGATGTCATCGTGTCCATGCCTGGGCACATTCCGAATATCATACGTTACATATTTCTCGATTTTCTCCGGGTTTTAGTGTACGTAACCAGGCTAACACATGCGAACCATATGAAAAACCCGGTAATCATGGGGGCCCACATGATTACGAAGGTGAAGTATGGCGGCATGCAAGGCCCAAATTCGAGCAAAGCCCAAGACATCCTATGGATGTAGTAGATTTATTTTTCTATATTTATTTTATGAACGTTCAATCCCAAACACGACCCACGATTCCAAAGGCATCCAACTCATACTCTTGATATGTATTCCTTGTAGATGTCTTCTAGCCTCGCTCGTAGGAAAATGAGAGCAGGAAAAGCCCGTGAACGCATGGCTGCCCAAATCGCTCAGCAAATGGCGACCGTAATACCCAACATCGTAGTTCAAGTTCAACAAGCCTTACCGCTAATTCCGTTAACCCAACCCAACAAGAGGATCAAAACACTGTCAACCTTTCAGTCACTAAATGCACCTACAAACATTTCAAATCCTGCGATCCTCCAAAATACGAAGGTACTGAAGGTGTCACCGCTCTCCTCCAAATGGAGAACACTTTTCTAAATTGCGATTGCCCCGATGATCGCAAAGTGCGTTATGCCACCGGTCGTTTACTTGGAACGGCACTCACATGGTGGAATACAGAGAAGACCAAACGAGGTGTTGAAGAAACTATGACCTTGACTTGGGAAGAGTTGAAGGGAATCATGACAAGACGGTTTTGCCCAAGAAGTGAAATCAAGAAATTGGAGGATGAGTTCCATGCTTTGAAACAAAAGGAAGGCGACCACACCACATACAACAAGAGATTCCTTGAGTTAAATCAAATGGTTCCCAATTTGTTTACTCCCCTCTACCTTTTCGATCGAGCACTACATTCGTGGTCTTCCATCAAAGATTCAAGACTCTGTAATAAGTACCTCGCCTGCAACTTTGGAAGCAGCAATGGAGCTAGCAACCGCGCTCACCGGAACCGAATCCGGAACCAAGATTTCAAAGAAGAGAAGAAGAAGGATAAAGCATCAACCGAAACCTCAAACTCCACCCGAACCGAATCCTCTACACCACCTATTTTTAAGAGAAAACGAGATGGGCAAATTTTCGCCGTCACCCAACGCAACCAACCAGCTTCACAAGTTGTACCTCCTCAAACTATCCCAAACGCTCAAGTAGCACCCAACTCAACTTACCCAAATAAGAAACCTTACATTGGACCTCACCCTCAATGCAACACCTGTTTCTATCACCATCCATCTACTTCACCCTGTCGACTATGTGCGAATTGTGGACGCTACGGTCATTTGGCAAAGTTTCCGCACCGCTCAAAACCAAACCTCAACCCCTACTCAACCCATGATCCAAACATATCAACAACCTCAATACCCCATGTACCCATATGTTCGAGCTTGTTTCAATTGTGGCGACCCTACCCATTTTAGAAACACGTGTCCTCGTTTGGTTAACATCATAAACGCCCAAGCTCAAGCAAACCCAGTTAACCAAGCCAACCAAGCAAACCCAGCTCCACCGCCAGCAAGAGGAAGAGTTTATAACATCAACGCCAATCATGTTGAAGATATTAACGGTCCAAACCAACCACTTAACTAGCCTTCTCTCACCAAGAATCAAGATTCAACTCCAATCACTTAGTTTTTTTTTTTTTTTTTATGTTTTTCTTTATGTTATCTCAATTTTCACGTATCTCAATTGGAATTTTATCCAAGAATTTTAATGCAAATTACAAGTTCAGTTTGTTTTATACTCATTGACTTAATATTCATATCATCATACTTCACGACATATCTCAGTTTCATCATTTAAAGAAGTTGAGTTGTGTCTCACTTCTACATAGACTAACCTCTCCATCATATTAAACGAGAGAGGTATTGTCAAACACGGATACTATTAGAATTAAGACTCAAGCGCTGTGTTGTTGTGTTTGTTTATGTTGTAGAGTCGCATAGAACTAATCATAACTTGCGGATAAAGTCAATGAAAATTTGACAAGAATATGGTGGATACGCCGCTGGTACTTCCTATATATAAGTATTCTTGTCAAATGATCGGAGGCATTATCAGGCGGTTATGAGAGGTTCCATGCATAGGTTGTTTGTGTGATTAAGTTATTCATTTTCAGTACATGCAATAAGCTCGGCTCCGTTTGATTGAGCCTTGAGCACACAGACAATTTCATTTTCGGTACATTCAATACGTTCGGCTCCGTTTGATTGAGCCTTGAGCGCACAGACATTTCAATTTCAGTACATACAATACGATCGGCTCCGTTTGATTGAGCCTTGATCGCAAAGATATATTTCATTTCAGTATTTTATGTTTGATGTATTGGTTGTAGAGTTATAGGACTAATCATAATTCACTGATAAAACCAATGAAAATTTGACAAGAATATGGTGGATACGCCGCTGGTACTTCCTATATATAAGTGTTCTTGCCAAAGGATCAGAGGCGTTATCAGGCGGTTATGAGAAGTTCCATGTAGGATTTAGTGTTGCCTTGGTTGAAATTTGTGTTACATTTATATCATCTCACTATTTAAAGAAATTGGATTGTGATCCATTTCTACATAGACTAACCTCTCCATCATAACAAACGAGAGAGGAACTGTCACCATTCAAACATATATACTATCAGAATGTGAATTCAATTATTAGTTGTTGTGGTTATTTGTGTAGATTGTAGTATTGGAAGTTTTGCCTTAGGATATAACCATACTTTTCCAAACATATCTAAACTCTTATGCATGATATCATTTTAGCGAATCATTCCTGCTTAACAATACTTATACAGTAGGCAACAAAAAGCGATTCCTGTATTAGGATACTTAACCTTTACAAGGAACGTTACCGCCTCAAACAAAAACCTAAACCCTTATTTCTTCTAAGTATGTAACGTCAAACTAAACACCATCATTCTTTTAGTCAAATATATCACTATTTAAATTTCGGGACGAAATTTCTAAAAAGCAGGGGATACTGTAACATCCGTCAAAAACGGATTTACCAAACCCGCTCCGTTTATCAACCGAACAGTCAGTTAAAATTTTCGTTGCGAATTAAATGCCCAAAATAATTTTTAACGATACGTAATCAATTATTATGCGGGGATATATAATTAGTTTTTGAAAAACTGTCAAAAATAACAAAATAAAAATGTTTTACTCATGCCGGGTTTCGAACTCGGGTCTGTACCGGTTCAAACAAACAACTTATCACTCAACCGAACAACCGCTCCGCCGCTTTGATTTTATGGTAATAACAGGAAACAATTAATTCAAATATTCAAGTTTGGAAGTTAAATTCAGTAATTGCGCCCAATTAGCAGTCGTCGGAAATCCCGACGACTTCGCCGTTTAATTACGTTTCCGCTCAAAGTAACCGAAGACTTAACTCCTACGACGGTTATAACCGACGTCTGAACCCGCGACATCAGCCATAACCGCCGGAGAACGGCTGACTTCGAATTCAGACCCCATTCATCTTGATACTACCCTATAAATTCACCCACAACTCGCCAGAAACCTTTCACACTCAAATCGCACCCTTTCTCGGCGAAAACCCACTCGCCGGAAATATTTTATACGTCGCCGGAAAACCGAGTTTTTAATCTCTGAGCTTCACTGAACCCCTAAACTTATACCGAAGTCACCCACACCCTTTGTAAACTTTCTGAAGATCCTCTGCTTCAAGACACTCGTCGCCGGAAAGAGATTGCTATCGCCGGAGTTCTGCCGGAAAACAGAGGAAAACCAGTCGGTTAATTTCACTCGTTGTTAAAACCATTTCGCGTGCATTCAACATCATCAACCGAACGCACCCAATGTGAGTGAATTCTTACAAACTCCCCTTTTTATTCATGTTTTGGGGTGTATCATGTGTCGCTTAAACTAATTCTCTTATGCAAATTCGTGCTATACCATTATATGAACTAAACTAGAATGTAACTATTGTTGGTTGTGATGTATTACATATTGTCAAAGTTGTATGCAAATTATTTAGGCCCATCAGTTCCTCGTGGGAGATGAGTTGAACAACGCGTGCCTTAAAACTCATTCATTAGGCCCATCAGTTCGTAGAACAACGCGTGCCTCAAAACTCATTCATTAGGCCCATCAGTTCGTAAGAACAACGCGTGCCTCAAAACTCATACATTAGGCCCATCAGTTCGTAAGAACAACGCGTGCCTCAAAACTCATGCATTAGGCCCATCAGTTCGTAAGAACAACGCGTGCCTCAAAACTCATTCATTAGGCCCATCAAATTCGTAAGAACAAACGCGTGCCTCAAAACTCATTCATTAGGCCCATCAGTTCGTGGAACAACGCGTGCCTCAAAACTCATTCATTAGGCCCATCAGTTCCTCGTGGGAGACGAGTCGAACAACGCGTGCCTCAAAACAATCATTTGGTGTATGTGTGTTCAATATTATGTGTTGTGTGAATAAATTTACATCTACATTTACTCATATGTGGTATGCACTTTATTTATAATCAATTTGATAAACTTGTTCAAATATTTTCCATAGGATTCACTCGCCAACATTATGTTGATCCAAAAACCTTTTTACACATGATACAGGTGAACAGGTTGAAGCAAGGAAAACATAGGATATGCCTTAGAAGAGAACCAAGAAGCTTAGACTGATAGTTAGAACATGTTGTATCATTTATTGTAGATTTCCATTAAATTGTATTAATGAATATGAAACGTATAATAAATGTCATGAGCTATGATGATAACCCAATCATGCCCCGGTCACCTTTTCCGCTGCGGGTCGGGGTGTGACACACATGACACCAAAACATCAAACTCATAATCTCGTTACATATTTCCTGTAGATGTCTTCTAGGCACTCTCGAGGAGGTAGGAGATCAGGAAGATCCGGTGAGCGCATGGCTGCTCAAATAGGCCAGCAAATGGCCGCCGTAATTCCCGACATTGTAATTCAAGTCCAACAAGCCCTCGCCACTAATCCTGTCAACCTAACAAATCAAGAGGGACAAAATGCTGTCAACCCCCCCCCCCCCCCGCAAACACCACCAAGTGCTCCTACAAGCACTTCAACTCACGTGACCCTCCAAAGTATGAGGGGACTGAAGGGGTCACTGCTCTCCTCCGATGGTTTGAAGAGATGGAGAGTACTTTCCTCAACTACGATTATCCCAACGACCGTAAGGTGCGTTATGCTACTGGTCGTCTGTATAGGGTAGCACTCACGTGGTGGAATGCTGAAAAGGGCAGACGAGGTGTCGAAGCCACGGTAGCCCTAACTTGGGAAGAATTGAGAGAATTCATGACCAGACACTTCTGTCCAAGAAGTGAAATTAAGAAGTTAGAAGATGAGTTCTACTTCTTGAAACAGAAAGAGGGAGACCATATAACCTACAAAAAGAGGTTTTGTCACACCCCGATTTTCAACCCCGAAATCCGAACACCGGTGGGCCCAGGTGGGGAGTATCGTGACAACAGTTGATAACATCATAGTCAATTAAACACGGCACAGCGGAAGTCTTGGAGTAAATTTACTATTACAAACCGGATGTTCAAAAATACAAAATAATATACAAGCTTGTAACAGAAGATCCACAAGCGGATCATAAAATGTACATGGAAAGAATACAAAACAGACTTTGGGCAGATTTAGGATTTGCAAGATCCTCTATCACTACCGAGCACTTCCGGCCTATTTTCGTATTGTACCTGCAGATTAGTCTTTTGAAAATACGTCAGCTTTTGCTGGTAAATACACCCAACTGACTCATTTTGAAAACATTTCAAAAAGTTGTTTGTCATACATAGGGGCTCGGTACGAAAACCGAGACACAATTAACGTACACACCACTTTGGACTCACGAAGGAGTCAGTTCCTCCCAACCTTGTGGGAATGCATAATTGAGCGTCTATCGGGTGTATGCCTACACCCGCGCTAAGGTCGTGGCCATTTCAATTGTAATGAGCCGAGGATATCCAGGATACGGTAGTTAAACCCGATGTTTAAATTATCAAACAAAACTGATTAAAACAGAATATGCGGATCTCAATTCCGAACCGGCGTTCGATTAATCCCATTTCCGACCAAGCGGTAATAATTTACCATAACCCAAGCCCGTATAGGGGAAATAAGTCGAGAGTATTTACCTGAGCTAGTCTTCTTTAATTTTTAATAACTCAGTCGTACACAAAAAGGATTAAGTGCAGATAGCATTTACCGGCAAGTCTCTAGTCTGGATTATGGCATAAACTAACCAATTAAATACTAACGGTCTTATTTAAGTCATAGACTTAGACCGACTAGCGAACTTGATCAAAACGTATGACGCTAGATTAAACGATGATTGGATAGAATTTATTTTAATCCAACAAGTACCTTGACTTGTTTAATATGGGTAAACTGTAAACATTCTGGATTTTGAGACTTAAATGACAAGGTTAAACCCGTTTCAGTTAATTTTCGTAAAATAGTTACATATACGTAACTGTGCGCATATTAGCGATATCGGGTAACCGGATAAGTTATGGACAAGTTCTATATGCCATTATACTTTAAATAAGTTAAGATATCAGTAGGATATCAACTTGTATGCCCGTTAAGGTTTTAAAACAAAATTATGCTTTATAGGGGCATTTTGGTAATTTTATACATAGTTTATAAACTATTTGAATTCTGAGTTTATAACATGTACCTACTGTAAATATATTTAAAATAAGTTTTAAAATCAGTAAGTATCAAGTTTTGGTCAATTAATATGGTTTAAAACCATACTATGCGTCGAAATGGCGCTTATGTCGTAATATGATGTCCTTAAGTGATGTTTTATGAAAACTCATGTTATATTTAGTTAAAAAAATGTTTAAAATATGTTATTTAGTATAACATATCAGTAGGTAAATGATTTACCTTGAAAAGATTTGATTAAAACAATTTTATAAGCCACAGGGGCTAAAACCGTCATTTATCGACATAGTTTAAGGACTTGCTTAAAAACTCAGTTTATAACTTGGTTTAACATCCCAAATAATCCTACTTATAATATTACATTAGTAGAAACTCATTTTCAAGTTCATTACCATTTAAAACCTTGTTTTATGCAAAAAGGACATTTTGGTCAAATATGGCATAATTGTGGAACTTGTGCATAAACTTGGATTCCGATTATGATCATGTAATATAACCTCAGAGGGTTATGCTACATAATATTATGATCATAATGCAACTTTAGATCAGTAGGTAACTAATCTAAATCGGGTCAGAATCGAAAGTCAAAGCAGAAGTCAAACTTCGCGACTTTCGGTTGCGAACCGACCCTAGAACTGAAATTGACGAGCCGAACATGTTCTTACATGTTCTAGTAACTATTACCAACTTGTTTAAGTGTCAAAACAGGTTTCATAACATGTATAAGATCAATTTATAACTTTTCCGAAAAATGGCATGTTTGACTTTTTAATATAATAACTTTGACCCGTCAATTGGTCTAGCAAACGTGATCTTCAGTAGGTGCTCATCATAGGGATTAACACCTACCTTATTACGATCACTTAGCCATGTTCATTTCGAACAATGGCTGGACCATAATGGTCTTAACCAAAAGTCAAAGCGTTTTACGAAAACGCTTGACTTTTGGCTATAAAAGCCTATAAACGAAAATGCAAGAGCAAGGAACACTTATAAGAGGTTCCTACAATGCAAAAGAACTAAGTTGGATGCTCCTTTCAGCTAGGAACTTCCAGAGGAGGGAGAAGAGTTATGTTTCAGTTCGTCGGAGCAGCTATTTGAACTCGCCGGACTTTCGCTGGAAAACCGTGTTTTCCATCAAATCAGTAAGTCTCTCAATTCTTTCATTTTCTATCAGTTGTTAAGCTATTGCTAACTCAAAACCTTCAATCGAAAAAGTTGCAGACGTCGATATCGAATAATTCACTCTCGCCGGAAAACTTCTGAAAATTCCTATCTTCCGCTGTAAAACGGTATAGTCATTCAAACCTTCTGATAACTCTTGTATAGTACTTCAATTCCACAATTAACTAATCAAAACTGTTAATTTGTTCGCTCAGTCGAAGTTCATAAAAAAACAGAGCCGACGCCTTGCCGGAATTCTGAGATAAATCGTTCCTTCGGTATGTTTACTTTCAAAATCGTCTCTGCCATTTCATTTTAGTCTTTTGAATGTTTGTCAATCGAATTAAACAAGAAACAGTAGAGTAATCGTAGGCTGTAATTCTGTAACGAAGAAGACGAAGTTAGGTTGATTATAAGTTTAATATAATTCGGATATTATCTCGGGTTAGACACATAGTCCAGCGGTGGACTGTGTGCACACATATATCACACGCCGCGAGTTCGATCCTTGATACACACACACTCTCTGTAATTAAAATGTTCTTTTTCTAACTGAACCGGATTAACTTACGTTAGATGTTAAGTATAATAAAAATCGGTATATTAACCAGGTTAGACACACAGTCCAGCGGTGGACTGTGTGCAACAATAACTCACAGGTCCCGGGTTCGAGACCTGTTGCACGCTCCGGTTCGATGATTTAAAACACTTTTTGAAAATAAAAGAATTTTGAATAAACTGAATTAGTATATAAATATAATTAAAAACAGAATTATTTCGGGTTAGACACGTAGCTCAGTTGGTAGAGCTGTGTGCACGCGTACGGGAGGTCTCGAGTTCGAGTCCTGCCCGGCGCATACATTCACACAATAGAACCGGTCAAACAGTCAAACAGTCAATGGTCAATGGTCAACGCAAAAGTCAACATTTTTTTTATATTTTTATTTATTTAATTTAATTCAAAAATCAATTAAAAATACTTAAAAATAATGTTTTTAAAGATAGGAAATAGCCTTAAACTCACAAAAATAAATCTAAAAATCCTATTAAAATCATTAATGAAATCCACTCATTTACTATACCTTCCATTATTATTTAGGTTAGTTAATCCTCGTTGATCAATCCTTCAAACTCGTGCGCATCTCATCATCTCCAACCGAACGCACCTGTGAGTGAATCTTTACAAATTCCCCGTTTTAATCACGTTTTTGGGGTGTATCATGTGTCTTACCATTTACTATATTTAAATCATTGTGATACATCGTATCATGAACAAATGTGTATTCAGCTTGTATCAACTGTTATGTGGTTATTGTTTAGATTTAATTTATTATTTTCAGTACATGCAATTTCATAGGCCGCCGCTCCCCATTACATTATGAGCGTTGAGCAGTTCCCCATTACATTATGAGCGTGAACCTGGCGTTGCCAACATACGATCGGCTCCGTTTGATTGAGCCTTGATCGCACAGACATTCATCATAGGCCGTCAGTTCCCCATTACATTATGAGCATGAACGTGACGTTGCCAACATATACAGTTTCATTCATGTTATATATTCATGCAAGTTCATATGTTACTGTATGTTATTGTATGTTATTAATTGTGGTTGTTATTGCTATTGTTTGATTATTTACATTTGCTCACATATGACTATTGCACAATTTTTCCTTGATAAAAATAACAAGAAATCAATAATAAATGTTTATCTAACAAGGTTCACTCGCCATGTTGACCCAAAAACCCCCATTTTACACATGATACAGGTGAACCAGCTGCACCAAGAAACACATAGGATTGGCTTAGAAGAATAAACTGGTTTAGAGCTTGGATTGTTTAGTTGGTTATTTTTCTTTGTATTTGTATGGACATGTTTGGATTATTGAGAATGTAATTTTGACTTTAATAAATATGAAACATATTAGTAAATATCATGAGCTTTGGTGATAACCCAATTATACCCCGACTCTTATTCCGCTGCGGGTCGGGGTGTGACATTTTTGGCACTTTTAGCCCTCCGTAGCCAATACTTGGCATACCCGGGATTAGCCCGGACATTGTCGAGTTCTCGGTTCATTAAAAGGTCACTCAGAGGTATAAATTAACATGTTGACACTTTGAATCCCTCCATTATCCAACTTTCACATATTTACAAAATTGAACTCTCTCTCTAACAAATGGCACGTATGAGAGTTTAGGACTTCACAAAGGATCCCTCAGAGGCTTATGATAATCATGTTGATTCCGATGTCACTCAGAGGCTAGGCATGTTGACATATCAGTCACTCAGAGGCCAAGTTTAATTTAAGAGCTACGTGGGAGGAGTTAAGGGAGACTATTTGGCCTTAACGTGGGAGGAGTTAAGGGAGACTATTTGGGGTAGCTCTTACCTGGTGGAATACTGAAAAGGGTAAGAGGGGAATCGAAGATGTTATGGCCTTAACGTGGGAGGAGTTAAGGGAAATCATGACGAGGCGATTCTGTCCTAGAAGTGAGATTAAAAAGCTAGAGGACGAATTTCATTCTTTGAAGCAAAAGGAGGGAGATCATACTTCCTACAACAAGAGGTTCTTAGAGTTGAACCAAATGGTCCCTAACTTGTTCACCCCAGGTTACCACTTAATCGAGCATTATATTCGAGGTCTTCCCTCGAAAATTCAAGATTCAGTTCTCAGCACTTCGCCAGCAACACTTGAAGCTGCTATGGAACTAGCTACTGAACTGACCGAGAATCGAATTCGCAACGGTAAATTTAAAGAGGAGAAAAAGAAGGCCCCCGTTGAGGGCCAAACTTCAAACCATTCCACCTCTTCTCTAAGTTTGCTAACAAGAGGAAACGTAACACCAGAAACTTCGCTATCACACAAACCAATTTCCCTATCCCTGCTGCACCCATTACCCAAGTTGCCCCCTCACCTGCACCATACAAAAAGCCATACTCTGGCCCATTACCAAAATGCAACCGTTGCCAATACCACCACTTTCCTGATCATCCCTGCCAACATTGCACCGGCTGTGGTCGCGCAGGTCATACTGTTCAAACCTGTCGCATACCTCAGCGAACGAACCGCCACCAGCCTTCAACCCAAACCCACCAACAAATAATGGGTCAAGCCCAACAACCCCTACTATTACCACCTACCCAACATTTAGCCCAATCATACTACCAACCCAACTATCCCATGATACAACCTATGCGGGCTTGCTACAATTGTGGAGACCCAAGCCACTTTAGAAACACTTGTCCACGGTTGGTGAACATTATTCATGCTCAAGCCCAAGCCAATCCGGTGAATCAAGCTAACCAAGCTCCTCCACCTGCAAGAGGAAGAGCTTTCAACATCAACGCTAATCAGGCTAGAGCTGACAGCAATGTGGTTAACGGTACGTTTCTTATCAACGGTAGTTATGCATCCATGTTGTTTGATACTGGGGCGGATAAAAGTTTTGTGTCTTTAGAGTTTGAACCCATCCTAAACCAAATTCGTGATAAGCTCATGGAATCCATAACAGTAGAAGTTGCTGACGGAAAACCGGTCTCATTAAACTCTATTATACGCAATTGTACTCTCACCTTAAACGACCACGATTTTCCAGTTGACCTCATTCCTATGAAGTTGGGAAGCTTTACATTATAATTGGTATGGACTGGCTCAGCCAACATCAGGCTGAAGTTGTATGCCGCGAAAAGTTTATACGCATTCCTCTTTCAAACGGTCAGACTCTACGAATCTTTAGAGAAACCCCATCGAAAGGGCTCAGATTAATGTCCTGTCTTCAAGCTCAAAAATATCTTCGCAAGAATTATGTCGCATTTTTAACCCATGTCGTCAAAAAGGGAACCATGGAGAAGAAACTCAAAGACATCCCAGTAGCAAAAGATTTCCCGCAAGTTTTTCCTGACGACATTTCAGGACTTCCTCCCGTGAGAGAAGTCGAATTCCGCATTGATCTTATACCTGGTGCTACACCAGTTGCAAAGTCTCCTTATAGGTTAGCCCCTCTGAAATGCAAGAGCTAGCCAGTCAATTGCAAGAGTTGACTAACAAAGGGTTCATATGTCCTAGCTCCTCGCCTTGGGGTGCACCTGTCCTTTTTGTGAAGAAGAAAGCTGGATCGTTTCGCATGTGCATCGACTACAGAGAACTCAACAAGTTAACGATCAAGAATCGCTATCCATTACCTCGCATTGATGATCTTCTTGACCAACTTCAAGGCGCCAGCTGTTTTTCAAAAATCGACCTTCGATCTGGTTATCATCAGCTCAGAGTACATGAAGAAGACGTCCCAAAGATTGCTTTCCGAACTCTTTATGGTCATTATGAATTCATGGTCATGCCATTTGGTTTAACAAACGCTCCAGCTGTCTTCATGGATTTAATGAACAGAGTCTGCAAACCCTATCTCGATCGTTTTGTTATAGTCTTCATCGACGATATCCTCATTTACTCAAAGTTAAGTCTGATCATGAACGACATCTTCGACTCATCCTTACACTTCTAGAGAATGAAAAGCTTTACGCCAAATTCTCCAAATGCGAATTCTGGTTAAAAGAGGTACAATTCCTTGGACATGTAGTCAATGACAAGGGAATACATGTCGACCCCTCAAAGATCAAAGCGGTACAAGAATGGCAAGCGCCACGTACTCCAACTGAAGTAAGATCATTCCTTGGTTTGGCTGGTTATTATCGCCGTTTCATCTCAAACTTCTCTCGCATTGTTGTACCACTCACGGCTTTAACTCATAAGGGAAAACCTTTCATATGGGGACCCAAACAAGAAGAAGCCTTCCAAACCCTTAAACAAAAACTCTGTGATGCACCAATCCTCACTCTTCCTGAAGGTTGTGATGACTTCGTGGTTTATTGCGACGCGTCAGGGCAAGGACTAGGCTGTGTTCTAATGCAAAGATGAAAGGTTATAGCTTATGCTTCGAGACAACTTAAGAATCATGAGAAGAACTACACCCCCATGACCTAGAACTTGGAGCCGTTGTGTTCGCTCTTAAGATATGGAGACATTATCTCTACGGTACTAAGTGTGAAATATACACTGACCACAAGAGTCTTCAACATATCTTCAATCAAAAGGAGTTAAACATGAGGCAACGAAGATGGGTCGAACTTCTAAATGACTACGACTGTGAAATTCGGTACCACCCTGGCAAGGCAAATGTGGTGGCGATGCACTCAGTCGAAAGGGTTATGCGAACTCCATTCGTCTTCTATGTTCGCAAATCATAACTGACATTAAAGATCAAATTCGTGAAGCCCAACATGTTTCAGTAACGGAAGACGACGTACGAAAGGAGCTGTCCTGTGGAGCTGAACTTAAAATTGAAACTAAATCTGACGGTATTCTGTACTATCTAGATCGCATATGGATTCCTGACCACAACAACCTTCGTGAATTTCTTATGAATGAGGCTCACAAAACACGATACTCTATACACCCAGGAGCCGATAAGATGTATCAAGACCTTCGATACACCTATTGGTGGCCTGGAATGAAAAAGGATATTGCTGTTTTTGTTTCCAAGTGCCTTACATGTTCCAAGGTGAAAGCTGAACACCAAAGACCTCAGGACTTTGGTCCAACCTGAAAACCTGTATGGAAGTGGGAAAACATAACCATGGACTTCATTACCGGGTTACCTCGCACTTCTGGTGGGTATGACACTATATGGGTAATCATTGATCGTCTTACAAAATCAGCTCACTTTATTCCTATCCGCGAAGATTTCAAGAACGAAAAGCTAGCTCGTATTTATATCAGCGAAATCGTAAGCCGATATGGTGTACCGTTAAGCATTATTTCAGATCGTGATGGTCGTTTCACTTCACGAACATGGCAAGCAGTACAAGCCGCTTTGGGTACACGATTAGATCTCAGTACCGCTTATCATCCTCAAACTGATGGACAATCTGAACGCACCATTCAAACTCTTGAAGATATGCTTCGAGCATGTGTCATAGACTTCAAGGAAATTGGGACGCTCATCTACAATTAGTTGAATTTTCGTACAACAACAGCTATCATTCAAGTATCGGCATGGCACCTTTTGAAGCTTTATATGGTCGTAAGTGCCGATCTCCAGTATGTTGGCACGAAATTGGGGAAGCTCAAATCACCGGTCCAGAATTGATTCAAGAAACCACAGACAAGATCCATCAAATTCGAAACAATCTTCTAGCGGCTCAAAGTCGTCAAAAGAGTTATGTAGATAAACGACGGAAGCCTTTGGAGTTTAACATTGGTGATCATGTACTTTTAAAAGTATCACCATGGAAGGGAGTAGTTCGTTTTGGTCAAAAAGGCAAGCTAGCACCACGCTACGTAGGACCTTTCAAGATACTCGAAAGAGTAGGACCTGTAGCATACAAGCTTGATCTACCAGAAGAACTCAACAGGATTCATCCCACATTCCACGTATCAAACTTGAAGAAGTGCCTCGCTGATGAAAACCTCCATATTCCTCTGGAAGATATTCAGATTGATGAATCTATGCATTTTGTTGAAAGACCAGTAGAGATCATGGACTTCGGAGAAAAACGTCTACGACGAAGTCGCATTCCAATTGTTAGGGTACGCTGGGAGTCGAAACGGGGACCTGAGTTTACTTGGGAACGTGAAGACTCAATGCACGAAAAATACCCGCATCTTTTTCCTACTACTACTGCTTAAATTTCGGGACGAAATTCCCAAAAGTAGGGGATACTATAACATTTGTCAAAAACGGGTTTTCCAAACCCGCTCCGTTTGTAATCGAATATCAAGTTATAAATGTTTCGTTGCGTATTTATGCCAATTTTAATTTTTAATGATGCATAATTAATAAACAAACTAGAATATAAAAGTTATAATTGATAAAAAGTAAAAATAAAATAATTAAAATAAAAATCAGGCTGCCGGGACTCTAACCCGGGTCAGCCGGGTTAAGATCAAAGACTTATCACACACATATAACCACTCCGCCACTTTATGTTTTCTGTAAATTCTAGGAAACAATTAAATTTTATGGTCAATCATAAATCAATCTGGTTACGCTAACTGTAACCGAAATCGGTCACCAAACGTCCAAAAACGTTTGATTGTTCGCGGTTTACTGATTTTAACCGATACACCGACACCCCCAATCAATTTAGTCTTGAATGGACTTGAATTCATGTGAGATCGGTTTTAATAACTGAAAAGTCTGCAATTCCTGAATTACTCCAATCATAGACCCCTCTCGCGACTCAAACACATTCTGCAAACCTTCAATTTCATTTTCGTACAACTTTCAGTTCGTCGGAGCAGCTATTTGAACTCGCCGGACTTTCGCCGGAAAACTTAAGAGGTTTATGCCTCTTGTCAGCATAGCTCTTCTGCCTATCTCTGGCAGCTTTGAGACGATCACGGATTTGCACAATCTTTTCCGTGGTTTCCAAGACAATCTCTGGTCCTGTTAGTTGGTCCTCCCCAACTTCTGCCTAGCATACGGGCGTTCTACACTTTCTCCCATATAAGGCCTCAAAAGGAGCAGCCTTAATTCTAGTATGATAGCTGTTATTGTAGGAGAATTCTATTAGGGGTAAGTGGTCATCCCAAGTTCCACCTAAATCAATCACACATGCCCTAAGCATGTCTTCCAAAGTCCGAATAGTACACTCACTTTGACCATCAGTCTAGTCTGCGGATGGTAAGCCGTACTGAAATTTAATCGTGTGCCTAACGATTATTGGAAACTTTTCCAAAAGTGAGATGTGTATCTAGTATCTCTATCGGATGCAATAGATACTGGCACACCGTGTAGGGACACAATTTTGTCCACATACAACTTAGCCAATTTGTCTGAATTATACGTTTCTTTAATTGGCAAGAAATGTGCTGACTTGGTCAGCCTATCCACTATGACCCAAATAGTGTCATTACCACTTTTTGTCTTAGGTAACTTGGAAATCAAATCTATAGTTACCATTTCCCATTTTCAAGTGGGAATTTCAAGTTGTTGTAGAAGTCCTGACGGTTTCTGATGTTCGGCCTTAACTTGCGAACACATCAGACACTACATGAGTGGCTATGGATTTCTTCAAACCCATCCACCAATAATTCTTCTTCAAATCTTGATACATCTTGTCACCTCCCGGGTGAACAGAGTATCTTGAACTATGCGCTTCTTGGAGGATTAGATTTCTAAGTCCTCCAAAGATAGGAACCCAAATTCTATCATTAAATCTTAGGATTCCATCATTTCCAGGCGTTAATTGATCAACAGTTCCGCCTAATCCCTCATTAGGAATATTAGCCTCTAGTAGGGCTTGTTTCTGCGCATCTAGTAGCTTTTCACTCAAGCTATTTCTGAGCTCCATGCTCTTTGCGTTTATCCTTATAGGTTTAACCTTTTCCTTGCGACTTAAGGCATCGGCAACTACATTTGCCTTGCCTGGATGGTAGCGAATCTCACAATCATAATCATAAAGAGTGTCCATCCAATGGCGTTGTCTCATGTTAAATTCCTTCTGATTGAACAGATGCTGGAGACTTTTATGGTCTGTGTATATAACACACTTTGTGCCATACAAGTAATGTCTCCACAGTTTTAGTGCAAATACAACGGCACCCAGCTCCAAATCATGGGTGGTGTAATTCTTTTCATGCACTTTTAATTGTCGTGATGCATAGGCAATTACCTTGCCATTTTGCATTAGCACACAGCCCATACCGGTGTGTGATGTATCATAATAAACAACAAAAATTTTCAATCCCCTCGGGTAGAGATAACACAGGAGCGTTGCTCAACTTATGTTTAAGAATCTCAAAAGATTCTTGTTTCTTCGGATCCCAATTATACTTAATATTCTTATGGGTCAAGGAAGTTAAAGGAGTGGCTATTCTTGAAAAGTTCTCAATGAACCTCCTATAGTAACCAGCCAATCCTAAGAAACTACGAACCTCCGTTGGGGTCTTGGGCACTTCCCAATTCATTATGGCCTCAATTTTGGCGGGATCCACTTGGATACCATGCTCACTTACCATGTGTCCAAGAAATTGGACTTCTCTAAGCCAAAATTCGCATTTAGAGAATTTTGCATAAAGTTTCTCCTGCCTTAATAATTCTAGGATACATCGAAGATGTTTCTCGTGATCATCTTGATTACGAGAATAGATAAGTATGTCGTCTATGAAGACAATGACAAACTTATCTAAATACGGTTTGCAGACTCTATTCATGAGATCCATGAATGCTGCTGGTGCATTTGTGAGCCCAAAAGGCATCACTAAGAATTCAAAATGACCATAGCGGGTCCTGAAGGCTGTCTTAGGAACATCTTCACTTCTAACCTTCAGTTAATAATATCCTGATCTTAAATCTATTTTAGAAAAGTAACTAGCTCCTTGAAGTTGGTCGAGTAAATCATTGATCCTGGGGAGAGGATATCTATTCTTAATGGTTAGCTTGTTCAGCTCCCGGTAGTCGATACACATTCGCATCAAACCGTCTTTCTTCTTTTACAAACAGAATAGGAGCTCCCCAAGGTGAGGAACTAATCTGAATAAAGCCTTTCTCCAAGAGTTTGTCCAATTGAACTCTTAGCTCATCCATTTTGGTTGGAGCTAGCTTATATGGAGCTCTAGCTACGGGTGTTGATCCTGGTATAATATCTATTCTGAACTCCACTTGCCTATCTGGAGGTAGGCCTGGTAATTCTTCGGGGAAAACGTCGGGATACTCCGAGATAACTGGTTGATCTTTAAGGTTTGGCTTTGATTCATTTATGGTAACTTGTGCCATATAGATGACACAGCCTCTTCTCAAACACTTGGATGCCTTAAATAATGACACCTTGTCTGGAAATCTATAGTGTGAATCTCCAGGGATGGTGATCATTTCACCAGATGGGGTTTTGATTTCTATGAGCTTTTTATCACAGGAAATGCGGGCTTGGTTATGAGATAACCAATCCATGCCTAAGACAACATCGAACCCCGCCAATTTCATTGGCAAAAGAGAGATAGGGATGGAATGATTCTTAATGAATATAGAGTATCCATCAAGAATGGAAGAAGCAATTTCTAAGGTTCCATCGGCGAGTTCTATCTCATAAATTTTGTCTAGAGTTCTTACGGGTAATTTTAGTAGTTTACTAAACTTACGGTCAACAAATGATTTATCTGCACCCGAATCAAAAAGAACTCTAGCATAAATATCATTAATGGGGAAAGTACCTGTTATGATGTTGTTGTCATTAATGGCCTCCCTAGCATTCATTTGAAAGGCACGGGCACTTCCCTTCTTGGCCTCTCCAAGCTTTGCCTCATTACTTTTGGGTTTCTTGGGGCAATTGTACGTTATGTGACCTTTTTCGTTGCAGTTATAACAAACTGCATCCTTGAGATCCTTGCAATCTAAGGTCTTATGCTCTTTTCTCTTGCAGATACCATAGGGTTTGGTTTGTTGATTTATACTACACTGTCCCCAGTGCCTATAGTTACAATTCTTGCATAGAGGTTTATTACTAGACACGTGCTTGTTCTTCTTGAACCCGAAATTTCCTTTCTTCTTAAATCCTTGGGAGTTATTATCCTCCCGTTTTCTCTTTCCATCAGTTTCAGTCCTAATTGACTTTTGTCTTACCAGATCTAGGGTGAGGGAAAGAGATAGGTCTACAGCGGACCTATATGTACTAGGCTGTGCAACCTTTACCATGCCCTTTATTTCGGGCGCCAACCCATTTATGAAACGCGCAATGCGTTTGGATTCGGGGGTGATCAAATAGGATACTAACCTAGATAGGGAGTTGAAATTAGAGACGTACTTCCGACAGTCTAGGTTTTTCATTGATAGAGACAAGAAGTCTGTCTCTAGCTTCTCAACCTCATGGGTTGGGCAGTAAGTTTCCTTTACCAAATCAACAAACTTGGACCATCCCAAGTTGTACAGGTGTACCTTACCTGTTGATTGAATCATGGCTTTCCACCATATAGGGCATCGCCCTTGAAGGATTATGATACGTACTTGACCACATCCTTATCAGCACAGTTGCTTATATCTACTATCGTCTCCATCTCGTCTAGCCACTTTAGGGCTTCTACAGCTCCTTTTTCTCCGTTAAAGTCTCGGGGCTTACAAGAGACAAAATACTTATAGGTACATCCATCCTTAACAAAACTGGACCTTTCAGTAAGATTCATTTTCTTTGGTTCACTCTTCGCGTTTGAAGAGTGAACGGAGCTCTCCTTATGAGCTGAAGATGGTGGAATAGATAAGGGTCTAGAGCGAGTGGCACTCGACTCTCTTAGCTTTTCTATGGCCTTACTATGGCCCTTTCCACAACCGCATCAATGCGAGCTTGAAAATTTTCATTATCTATATTTTTGTTTTCAGCTTTGTTAGATTCAACATTCCTGTGGCTACTTTGTGCTTCGTTTGAGTTAGCCATCTTTAAGTCTTGGTTTCTATATACCAATAAAACTTCATTTAGCCATGGTGTATCAACCATATCGGCTTTCAATATTGGATATATCAATCCATTGCCTATTCTACTGTGCATAACATCACAACTCTTAGGCTTAACATATCTATATTTGGCCTAGGTCTTAATAGGACCATTATAGGCAAATTATAATTTGGACACAGTCCATATATGATTGGACAGTGGATCGCAATGTCACAACTGTCATTTTCATCATTGACAATTATATAGCTCATAGGCTTGTCCCTAATGGACATAATAATTGGGCACCTTGGTCGGTCATATTGGTCATAATATATATATGGCATATCAGCCTGTCACTTAGGACATAATACATATGGCATGTCAGCCTGTCACGTTGGACAATAATTGGGCACCTTGGCCTACATCACATCAGATGTATATTGCATATCAGCCTGTCCCGTTGGACAATTTATTGGGCACATTGTCCTACATCATATCAGATGTATATGGCATATCAGTCTGTCCCATTAGACAATTAATTGGGCATATTGGCCTACATCATATCAGATGTACATGGCATATCAGCCTGTCCCGTTGGACAATTAATTGGGCACATTGGCCTACGTCATATCAAATGTACATGGCATATCATCCTGTCCCGTCGGACAATTAATTGGGCACATTGGCCTACATCATATCAGATGTACATGGCATATCAGCCTGTCCCGTTGGACAATTAATTGGGCACATTGGCCTACGTCATATCAGATGTACATGGCATATCAGCCTGTCCAGTTGGAAATTAATTTGGCACATTGGCCTACATCATATCAGATGTACATGGCATATCAGCCTGTCCCGTTGGACAATTAATTGGGCACATTGGCCTACATCATATCAGATGTACATGGCATATCAGCCTGTCCCGTTGGACAATTAATTAGGCACATTGGCCTGACGGTTAGTGTGGTTCCTCAAGCCACACTACCAAGAGTATGAACATTTCTTAATGTTACATAAGAGTACCTTATTAATTGATTAATGGTCCCGGTCACCTTCGACCTTAACGACCTTGGAGGTTTGAACCTAGTCCCTTACTCCTGGATAGAAGGATAACTTCCCTTAACTATCCTGATAGAAGACCCATTCGTACTTAACTATCACTTCTTGGCCAACGTGTGGTCTGTGCCACTTGGCATAATCACTCTATTAAGGTCTTTTGGAATTATATAGCAGAGCATAAATTCGAATAAAATCGAGGCGCTCGTTTTCAAGAGGATGAATTACATATATATATATATATATATTATATATATATATAATATAATATAATTCCAAAAGTACTTCATTAAATTTCCATAAGAAATTACAATACTAGAAAGATGAAATAAACTTGTCCATGCAAGGACTTAAAGAATTAAAAATGTTCACGCAGGGACTAAAGAAATAACAATGTCCTCGTAGGGACTACATATTTTTAGAAGAGACTTCACTCGTCCTTCTTTCCCTTGACCAATTTGGAGAGTTTCTTGAAGAACTTATTCGTCTTCTTCTCCGTTTTCTCCGCCTATTGATGCATTTCTTTCATCCTTTCTAAGGCCTCATTAATGGCCTATAGTGGTGGCGGAGGTTGTGGTTGTGGCATAACCGGATACTGGTACCCATAAGTTGGATATCCGGTCGGTGGGGTAAGTAGGTGGAAAAGGAGACGGGTAAAGTGCATTGTGCATAACCGCCTGCATGTAGGGGTCTTGCGACCATGCTTGATAGTCTACCGGTGTAGACGGTTAAAAGGATCATATCCAGACGTGTCTGGATACGTGGGAATTGGGTTAGTATAACCCGTTGGTGGTAGTTGAACAGCAGGTGTTGGTGTTGGTTCCACTATAGGTGGAACATTAGAGGGTCCACCCATTTGTGGTCCTCTTGTATTGTGGGGTAGGAGTTGGGTAAAGGTGGTAGCGATCCCGACCTTTATCCGGCACGTACCGACATATGTGCTCCACGCTTCCTCCTTGGTGGTTCAGGTGGTGGTTGAGGTTGGTCCACGGGTTCCATGTGGACATCTTCTTGAACAGGAGGTGGTTGAGAGTGGTGAGAAGGAGTGTGGGCGAAAGTAAATTGGTTCCAGTATTGATCCCACTCATTAGGACCTTGGTAGGGCGATCCGGCATATGAGTTTGAATCGCTTGAAATTTCAATGGGATGCATATTTGATCCCGACGGTGGCATCTCCGGGTCGGAGTCCTGGTCATAGGATGTGGCTGGTCCAACTTATTTTGATCAGCTGGACGCGTGTTTAAGTAATGGTTAGGGTTAAATTCTTCGTGGTAGGAGTGATGAGAATGGGAATGGTGAGAATGGTAGGAGTGGTGTGAGTGGTAAAAATTTTGGGAATGTGAGGGCGAGTGTCTATTAGAGACGGAACGCCTTGCTGGTTGCCATGGAGACGAATCTCCTAATTCTTGGTATGCATCTGAGTTATGAGGTTGAGGGGGGATGCGTCCCGATGGTCCTCCTCTCATTGGACCTTTTCCTCGTCTCCTTTGTCCTCTCACACGTGGCGGCATTTTCCTGTTTAAAAATCAATTCAAAAACATACTATAACTTAATAATGAAATTAGTAATCCTAGGTCAATGCCAAGACTCGGAAGTCTAAAGAATGTGCTCGTGTAAGTTTGAGACTAAACACAAAAGGCTAGTGTTTAATTCTCTCAAATGTTGGCTCTGATACCAACCCTGTCACACCCCGGATTTTCAACCCCGAAATCCAAACACCGGTGGGCCCAGGGTGGGGAGTATCGTGACAACAGTTGATAACATCATAGTCAATTAAACACGGCACAGCGGAAGTCTTGGAGTAAAATTACTATTACAAACCGAATGTTCAAAAATACAAAATAATATACAAGCTTGTAATAGAAGATCCACAGGCGGATCATAAAATGTACATGGAAAGAATACAAAACAGACTTTGAGCAGATTTAGGATTTGCAAGATCCTCTATCACTACCGAGTACTTCCGGCCTATTTTCGTATTGTACCTGCAGATTAGTCTTTTGAAAATACGTCAGCTTTCGCTGGTAAAGACACCCAACTGACTCATTTTGGAAACATTTCAAAAATGTTTTAGGTGTGTATCAGCACAAAAATCTTTTTATAACTTGGGTTAATTGACCATCCAACCTTGTTAACAGATTTACATGTTTGTCATACGTACGGGGCTCGGCACGAAAACCGAGACACAATTAACGTACACACCACTTTGGACTCACGAAGGATTCAGTTCCTCCCAACCTTATAGGAATGCATAATTGAGCGTCTATCGGGTGTATGCCTACACCCGCGCTAAGGTATTGACCATTTCGATTGTAATGAGCCGAGGATATGCAGGACACGGTAGTTAACCCCTGATGTTTAAATTATCAAACAAAACTGATTAAAATAGAATATGCGGATCTCTATTGCGAACCGGCTTCGATTAATCCCATTTCCGACCAAGCGGTAATAATTTACCGTAACCCAAGCCCGTATAGGGGAATAAGTCGAGAGTATTTACCTGAGCTATTCTTCTTTAATTTTTAATAATTCAGTCGTACACAAAAAGGATTAAGTGCAGATAGCATTTACCAGCAAGTCTCTAGTCTGGATTATGGCATAAACTAACCAATTAAATACTAACGGTCTTATTTAAGTCATAGACTTAGACCGACTAGCGAACTTGAGCAAAACGTATGAAGCTAGATTAAATGATGATTGGATAGAATGTAGTTTAATCCCAACAAGTACCTTGACTTGTTTAATACGGGTAAACTATAAACATTCTGGATTTTGAGATTAAATGACAAGGTTAAACCCGTTTCAGTTAATTTTCGTAAAATAGTTACATATACGTAACTGTGCGCATATTAGCGATATCGGGTAACCGGATAAGTTATGGACAAGTTCTATATGCCATTATACTTTAAATAAGTTAAGATATCAATAAGATATCAACTTGTATGCCAGTTAAGGTTTTAAAACGAAATTATGCTCTATAGGGGCATTTTGGTAATTTTATACATAGTTTATAAATTATTTGGGATTCTGAATTTATAACATGTACCTACTGTAAATATGTTTAAAATAAGTTTTAAAATCAGTAAGTATCAAGTTTTGGTCAATTAATATGGTTTAAAACACTATACTATGCATCAAAATGGCGCTTATGTCGTAATATGACGTCTTTAAGTGATGTTTTATGAAAACTGATGTTATAGTCAGTTAAAAATGTTTAAAATATGTTATTTAGTATAACATATCAGTAGGTAAATGATTTACCTTGAAAAGATTTGACTAAAACTATTTTATAAGCCACAGGGGATAAAACCGTCATTTATCGACATAGTTTAAGGACTTGCTTAAAAAGTCATTTTATAACTTGCTTTAACATCCCAAATAATCCTACTTATAATATTACATCATTAGAAACTCATTTTCAAGTTCATTACCATTTAAAGCCTTGTTTTATGCAAAAGGACATTTTGGTCAAATATGGCATAATTATGGAACTTGTGCATAAACTTGGATTCCGATTATGATCATATAATATAACCTCAGAGGGTCATGCTACATAATATTATGATCATAATGCAACTTTAGATCAGTAGGTAACTAATCTAAATCGGGTCAGAATCGAAAGTCAAAGCAGAAGTCAAACTTCGCGACTTTCGGTTGCGAACCGACCTTAGAACTGAAATTGACGAGCCGAACATGTTCTGATTCATGTCATCATACATCACGACGAACCCCGTCTCATCATTTAGGGAAGTTGGGTCGTGTCTCACTTTTCATAGACTGGCCACTTCCTCATAACACATGAGAGAGGTACCGCCGTCATTTAGTCTTGCTCTCTTCGGATTCGAGATTCAAGCATGGGTTGTTGTGTTTGTTTATGTTTGGTAAATTTTAGGATGAGTCCATAGAACTAATCGTGACTTAATAACAAGGCCAATGAAAATTTGACAAGGACATGGTGGATACGCCGAAGGTACTTCCTATATATAAGTGTTCTTATCTGGTGATCAAAAGCATTGTTAGACAGTTATGGGAAGTTTTGTGTAAGTAGTGTCAATCTCAATTTGGATAACGATGTGGTTGATGATTTCGTTTTGTGATGTAACTTTATCATTATGACGCTTCGATTTTCTCAAAACCCCTTATCATGAGACAATATCCAGTTAGCCATCAAAAAGCGATTCATGTAGCAGGGTATTCAACCTTACTAGGAACGTTACCGCCTCAATCAAAATCCAAACTTCACACTCACCTGGTTATGTATATCCTTAGCATCATCGAGATTTTTATTACCTAGCATACTCGAGATCCAATCTATAAGAAACCCTATTAACTAACCCTCAAGAACGGTTCCCTCCTAATTTTGGAACGAAATTCCTAAAAGTAGGGGAGACTGTAACATCCGCCAAAAACGGGTATCCAGAAGTCTGACCCACTTTGAAATCCGGATCCTAACCTTTAAACTTCGAAAATTTTCATGAAATAAATAACCGTTGAAAGATTTTACTCTTTAATTTAAATTCATTTATCGACTTATTTATTTATTAATTTAATTTAATTAATATCACAATTAAAATCATTAATAAAATCTAGTTAGTTTTGTTAGGTTTTAAAGTGAGTTTTAAGGTAATATGAGTTAGTAGCCAAGTTAGTTTGGATAGTATAGTTAAGGGGTCTGATTTGTAACATTTAAAACTTTAAATTTTAAAAAAGAAATATAAAATAGTGGACCAGGGATTCGAACCCGGGTCTCACCAACAAACGAAACACTTGAGCCACTCCACCACATCAAACCTTTGTTAAAATTTCCATTTCCAAAATCCTTAAACACTGCAATCCCTTTTGAATTACCTTTACCCCCAAATGTTAAAGAGCTAAATGGTTACCTCCTAATTTCGGGACGAAATTTCCTAAAGTAGGGGAGACTGTAACATTCGTAAAAAAAATGAATGAATCCTAAAACCCGACCTGTTTTTGTAATTCAATAAAATGTCTTGGATTCTATGTTTTGATCATACATGTTATAATATCTGGTGATTTATAGTCTTATACATGTTTTAGACAACCTTGTAAATTCATTTCCAGGTATTTTGAAGCAACCCTCTATATCTCAAGGTCTAAAACTAAGGTTTTCCTTAAGTTAATCAAAAACTTTGAAGACCTCGTGAACATAACTAACACATCACATCCTAACCTTCTTATCATTCAAACTTCATTATATACATGCCTTAAGATAGGATATTGTGTTTTGGAGAGTTTAGATGTAAATGATCGCAAGTAAAAAGCTCTACATGTCGTATTCTTAGTTTTGTCATAAGATGACTTTCGGGTGACTTTCTTGATAACTTTTCTCCATCCTTGAGCTATCATTCTGGTCCATTCAAAGCTCCAAGATATACTTGGTATACTAAGGATCAAGTAGGTTCAAATGGTGCATAAAACTGAGCTCCAATGTAACGGGAATCACAAACACAAGTTTTAGAACATAACCCTCGACCCGCATCAAGACCCAAGGTTTAAGCCCAATTCTCGACACCATGGATGTTGGATTACTCTCTTCCATATGATAGTACTCTGAAAATAATGAACGTAGGCTAAAACCGTGCGCGAAACGGAGTTATAACGAAGCGGGAATCGCGAAAACAAGTTTGGTGTTTGTTGCTGATTTGAAAGACGCGAAAATCTTGTTTTAAAGTTACCCCACATCGCCCCAATCACCATTTTGTGCTCTATTTTACACCTATAAATACCCTTGCTTGGTTCTTTATAGCTGGCAACTCCTAGTTTGAGTATAAACAAGTGGAATAACCAAATTAGGTGGCTCCACAAGCACAATACCCCTTTGGGTGTGGTGTGTAGTAGTTTTTATTTCCGCTTTCGACGACGAGGTGCTGCCCTTCAAGCTCTTCTCATTTTGTAAAGTTCTTCTTCGAGCTTAAATCACGCTTATCAATTGGATTTTCTCCTTATTCTCGTGCGTTTTTCACTAAGGATTAAAAAGGCAAACGTTGTGAGTGAATCCTTACAAATTCCCTTTTTTATTCACGTTTTGGGGTGTATCATGTGTCGTAATTTACTTTATTTATACAAATACATGTGCTACCACCATTATGTGATCTAATGTGTATATTTGTTTGTTGTGGTTATGTGTGGTTACATTTTATCATTTCAGTGCAATCATTCATTTAAGGCCTATCAGTTCCTCGTGGGATACGAGTCGAGCATCAGGTGCCTCATTAGATCGGCTCCGTTTGATTTAGCCTTGATCTCAAATTCATCATTCATCATGTTCATATGTTCATTGTTGATATTATGTGATCTAATGTGTATATTTGTTTGTTGTGGTTATGTGTGGTTACATTTTATCATTTCAGTGCAATCATTCATTTAAGGCCCATCAGTTCCTCGTGGGATACGAGTCGAGCATCAGGTGCCTCATTAGATCGGCTCCGTTTGATTGAGCCTTGATCTCAAGTTCATCATTCATCATGTTCATATGTTCATTGTTGATATTATGTGATCTAATGTGTATATTTGTTTGTTGTGGTTATGTGTGGTTACATTTTATCATTTCAGTGCAATCATTCATTTAAGGCCCATCAGTTCCTCGTGGGATACGAGTTGAGCATCAGGTGCCTCATTAGATCGGCTCCGTTTGATTGAGCCTTGATCTCAAGTTCATCATTCATCATGTTCATATGTTCATTGTTGATATTATGTGGTTTGTGATTTAACTATATATACATATGCTCATATATGGTCCATGCACATTTTTATTGAAATAATCAATTTAACAAATTGTTTAAATGTTTAACTTAGATTCACTCGCCAACCTTTGTTGACCCAAAACCGTTTTTACACATGATACAGGTGAACATGTACGAAGAGAAGATTGGACATAGGATGGGCCTTAGTTAACAAGAAACGAATTAGTGCAATATACTTGTTATAAACATCGTCTTGTGTTTGTAATTGTTTATGTGAATTATTTGTATTGTGAGACACTTGATATGAATTAGTGAATATTTAAAACAAGTAATAGCAAGTCATAAGCTCTCGAGTTAACCCAATCATGCCCCGATCACCATCCCGCTGCGGGTCGGGTGTGACCACTTTCAGCTAGGAACTTCCAGAGGAGGGAGAAGAGTTATGTTTTAGAAAGGTGCAAGTTCAAATGGTGAACTTGATCACCTATTTATAGTTTCAGAACTCAAAGGACGTGAAGCCAGGTGTTTAGGGGTGTAAGAAGAAGCTTACAAGTGTCCCAAAACATGGCATAGCAGTTTATAGAAGCCATGGTTTAGTTTTAATGGTTTTGGAGCTTTGCTTGGTCTCCAAACAAATTTTCTACGTCAACCTACTCTCGCGGGGCGCGAGAGGCCCAGGCCAGGTCTCTCGTGGCCCGCGATCGCCCCACGACCAGTTTCAAAAATTGACACTTTTGACCCCTGAACTTTATAAAGCTCTCAGAAACCTTTTTAAACACCTTTTTGGCACTTTTAGCCCTCCGTAACCAATACTTGGCATACCTGGGATTATGCCCGGACATTGTCGAGTTCTCGGTTTTAAAAGGTCACTCAGAGGTATAAATAACATGTTGACACTTTTAATCCCTCCATTATCCAACTTTCACTTATTTACAAAATTGAACTCTCTCGTCTAACAAATGGCACGTATAAGAGTTTAGGACATCACAAAGGTTTCGCTCAGAGGCTTATGATAATCATGTTGATTCCGATGTCACTCAGAGGCTAGGCATGTTGACATATCAGTCACTCAGAGGCCAAGTTTTAAGCAAGTAGACGTATCAGTCACTCAGAGGCTAATGATTTAAGCATGTTGACATATCAGTCACTCAGAGGCTGTTATTTATGCATGTTGACATCGGTTCGTCACTCAGAGGCTCAAAGCATGTTGACGCCTTTAGTCCTTAATGTTCTTTAACATACTATATTTAAAATAAACACGTGTCACTATATTATTGGACATGATTTTTACAGGGTGTTACATCCTCACCCCCTTAAAAGAAATCTCGACCTCGAGATTTTATTCAAAAAGATGGGGGTATTTTTGTTGCATAGTGGCTCAACCTCCCATGTATACTCGGGACCTCTAAAAGCTTCCCACTTAACCTTTACTATAGGTATCATCTTTCTTCGGATCTTCTTAACCTGTCGTTCCTCGATCGAAATTGGTTTCTCAATAAACCTCAGGTTTTCATCTATCTGCACATCTTTGTGCGACATAGCTAGCGACTCATCGGCTAGACATTTCTTAAGGTTAGATATGTGGAATACGTCATGAATTCCTCTAAGCTCCTCTGGCAACCTGAACTTATAAGCTATAGTGCCGACACGTTCGATTAACTCGAAAGTTCCTATATATCTTGGGCTCAACTTGCCCTTCTTTCCAAAACGCATCACACCTTTCCAGGGTGATACCTTTAGCATGACCTTGTCCCCTATTTGGAACTTAAGAGGTTTATGCCTCTTGTCAGCATAGCTCTTCTGCCTATCTCTGGCAGCTTTGAGACGATCACGGATTTGCACAATCTTTTCCGTGGTTTCCAAGACAATCTCTGGTCCTGTTAGTTGGTCCTCCCCAACTTCTGCCTAGCATACGGGCGTTCTACACTTTCTCCCATATAAGGCCTCAAAAGGAGCAGCCTTAATGCTAGTATGATAGCTGTTATTGTAGGAGAATTCTATTAGGGGTAAGTGGTCATCCCAACTTCCATCTAAATCAATCACACATGCCCTAAGCATGTCTTCCAAAGTCCGAATAGTACGCTCACTTTGACCATCAGTCTAGTCTACGGATGGTAAGCCGTACTGAAATTTAATCGTGTGCCTAACGATTATTGGAAACTTTTCCAAAAGTGAGATGTGTATCTAGTATCTCTATCGGATGCAATAGGTACTGGCACACCGTGTAGGGACACAATTATGTCCACATACAACTTAGCCAATTTGTCTGAATTATACGTTTCTTTAATTGGCAAGAAATGTGCTGACTTGGTCAGCCTATCCACTATGACCCAAATAGTGTCATTACAGCTTTTTGTCTTAGGTAACTTGGTAATCAAATCCATAGTTACCATTTCCCATTTCCAAGTGGGAATTTCAAGTTGTTGTAGAAGTCCTGATGGTTTCTGATGTTCGGCCTTAACTTGCGAACACGTCAGACACTTAGCTACATGAGTGGCTATGGATTTCTTCAAACCCATCCACCAATCATTCTTCTTCAAATCTTGATACATCTTGTCACCTCCCGGGTGAACAGAGTATCTTGAACTATGCACTTCTTGGAGGATTAGATTTCTAAGTCCTCCAAAGATCGGAACCCAAATTCTATCATTAAATCTTAGGATTCCATCATTTCCAGGCGTTAATTGATCAACAGTTCTGCCTAATCCCTCATTAGGAATATTAGCCTCTAATAGGGCTTGTTTCTGCGCATCTAGTAGCTTTTCACTCAAGCTATTTCTGAGCTCCATGCTCTTATGCGTTTATCCTTATAGGTTTAACCTTTTCCTTGCGACTTAAGGCATCGGCAACTACATTTGCCTTGCCTGGATGGTAGCGAATCTCACAATCATAATCATTAAGAGTTTCCATCCAACGGCGTTGTCTCATGTTCAATTCCGTCTGATTGAACAGATACTGGAGACTTTTACGGTCTGTGTATATAACACACTTTGTGCCATACAAGTAATGTCTCCACAGTTTTAGTGCAAATACAACGGCACCCAGCTCCAAATCATGGGTGGTGTAATTCTTTTCATGCACTTTTAATTGTCGTGATGCATAGGCAATTACCTTGCCATTTTGCATTAGCACACAACCCATACCGGTGTGTGATGCATCACAATAAACAACGAAAATTTTCAATCCCCTCGGGTAGAGATAACACAGGAGCGTTGCTCAACTTATGTTTAAGAATCTCAAAAGATTCTTGTTTCTTCGGATCCCAATTATACTTAATATTCTTACGGGTCAAGGAAGTTAAAGGAGTGGCTATTCTTGAAAAGTTCTCCATGAACCTCCTATAGTAACCAGCCAATCCTAAGAAATTACGAACCTCCGTTGGGGTCTTGGGCACTTCCCAATTCATTATGGCCTCAATTTTGGCGGGATCCACTTGGATACCATGCTCACTTACCATGTGTCCAAGAAATTGGACTTCTCTAAGCCAAAATTCGCATTTAGAGAATTTTGCATAAAGTTTCTCCTACCTTAATAATTCTAGGATACATCGAAGATGTTTCTCGTGATCATCTTGATTACGAGAATAGATAAGTATGTCGTCTATGAAGACAATGACAAACTTATCTAAATACGAATTACAGACCCAATTCATGAGATCCATGAATGCTGCCGGTGCATTTGTTAGCCCAAAAGGCATCACTAAGAATTCAAAATGACCATAGTGGGTCCTGAAGGCTGTCTTAGGAACATCTTCACTTCTAACCTTCAGTTGATGATATCCCGATCTTAAATCTATTTTAGAAAAGTAACTAGCTCCTTGAAGTTGGTCGAATAAATCATTGATCCTGGGGAGAGGATATCTATTCTTAATGGTTAGCTTGTTCAGCTCCCGGTAGTCGATACACATTCGCATCAAACCGTCTTTTTTCTTTAAAAACAGAATAGGAGCTCCCCAAGGTGAGGAACTAGGCTGAATAAAGCCTTTCTCCAAGAGTTCGTCCAATTGAACTCTTAGCTCATTCATTTCGGTTGGAGCTAGCTTATATGGAGCTCTAGCTACGGGTGTTGATCCTGGTATAATATCTATTCTGAACTCCACTTGCCTATCTGGAGGTAGGCCTGGAAATTCTTCAGGGAAAACATCGGGATACTATGAGATAACTGGTTGATCTTTAAGGTTTGGCTTTGATTCATTTATGGTAACTTGTGCCATATAGATGACACAGCCTCTTCTCAAACACTTGGATGCCTTAAATAATGACACCTTTAAGCCCTCCGTAGCCAATACTTGGCATACCCTGGATTATGCCCGACATTGTCGAGTTCTCGGTTCGTTAAAAGGTCACTCAGAGGTATAAATTAACATGTTGACACTTTTAATCCCTCCATTATCCAACTTTCACATATTTACAAAATTGAACTCTCTCGTCCAACAAATGGCACGTATGAGAGTTTAGGACTTCACAAGGGATCACTCAGAGGCTTATGATAAGCATGTTGATTCCAATGTCACTCATTGGTTGGGCATGTTGACATATCAATCACTCAGAGGCCAAGTTTTAAACATGTTGACGTATCAGTCACTCAGAGGCTAATGATTTAAGCATGTTGACATATCAGTCACTCAGAGGCTGTTATTTATGCATGTTGACATCGGTTCGTCACTCAGAGGCTCAACTTGAGCATGTTGACGCCTTTAGTCCTTAGTGGTCTTTAACATACTATATTTAAAATACAACACGTGTCACTATATTATTGGACACGATTTTTACAGGGTGTTACAGGTTTCTCGAGTTGAATCAAATGGTTCCCAATTTGTTCACTCCTCTCTACCGTTTGATCGAGCACTACATCCGGGGTCTTCCCTTGAAAATTCAAGACTCTGTGATGAGTACTACACCGGTAACTTTGGAAGCAGCTATGGAGCTAGCTACCGAGCTCACTGAAAATCGCATCAGGAACGGGGATTTTAAAGACAAGAAGAAGAAAGATAAAACACCAATTGAAACCCCAAACCCAACCCAAACATGGTCCTCTTCTCGATTCACTGGCAAGAGAAAACGAAACGGGAAGAACTTTGCTGTCCCCAAAACCCAAACCAATCACCCATTGTACCGCACGCTTAAATCACCCAATCCCTCCCATACTGCTTCCATTCAAAAACAGTACACAGGACCTCACCCAAATAAACTGATGTCAATTCACAACCTCCCGAAACCCATGTCTTCATCACAAGTTGTGGCCGACAGGTCATACAATCCAAACTGTCGCGCTCTTCAAAACCAGCCCCAACCAACCTCAAACCATCAAACACATGTGGCCAGCTCCTACCAACAACCTTACTATACCACCACTCAACCATGGCCCAACCCTTTTACCAACCCAACTACCCTATGATGCCACCCGTCTGAATTTGTTTCAATTACGGTGATCCAACCCACTTTCGCAACACCTGTCCGCGTTTAGTAAATATCATCAATGCCCAAGCTCAAGCTAACCCTGTGAACCAAGCCAGCCAAGCCAATCCGCCAGCTAGAGGAAGAGCTTTTAACATCAATGCCAACCAGGCTAAAGCGGATAACAACGTGGTTAACGATACGTTCCTCATTAACGGTAGTTATGCATCTATTCTTTTTGATACTGGCGTGGATAAGAGTTTTCTGTCCTTAGAGTTCGAATCTATTCTTGGTTTATCTCGTGTTAATCTAGCCGAATCATTTACGGTAGAGGTAGCAGACGGTGAACCTATTACGTTAGACTCTGTTATTTGCGATTGCACCCTTCTCTCAATGATCATGATTTTCCAATCGATCTTATTCCTATGAAGTTGGGTAGTTTCGACGTCATCATTGGTATGGATTGGCTTAATCAGCATCACGCTGAAGTTGTTTGTTATGAAAAATGTATTTGAATTCCTCTCACCAACGGTTAAACTCTTTGTATTTTTGGTGAAACCCCATCTAAAGGACTCAAATTGATGTCATGTCTTCAAGCATGAAGATATCTTCGCAAGGATTACATAGCATTCTTAGCCCATATCGTCAAAAAGGAAGGCAAGGATAAGAAACTCGAAGACATTCCGATTGTTAAAGAATTCCTCGAGTTTTTCCCGACGATGTTTCAGGACTTTCTCATATGCGAGAAGTCGAATTTCTAATCGATTTGGTACCTGGTGCCACACCAGTTGCAAAATCTCCATATCGGTTAGCCCCATCTGAAATGCAAGAGTTAGCTAGTCAACTGCAAGAACTGACTGACAAGGGATTTATACATCCTAGCTCATCACCTTGGGTGCACAGGTTCTTTTCGTCAAAAAGAAGGATGGAACTTTCCGGATGTGTATCGACTATCGAGAGCTCAACAAGCTGACCATCAAGAATCGTTATCCTTTACCTCGCATTGATGACCTTCTAGATCAACTTCAGGGTGCCACCTGTTTCCAAAAATCGATCTTCGTTCTGGTTATCATCAGCTTAGAGTACGTAAGACGTTCCAAAGACTGCCTTTCGAACTCGCTACAATCACTATGAATTCATGGTTATGCCTTTTGGTTTGACCAATGCTCTCGCCGTTTTCATGGATCTAATGAATAGGGTGTGCAAACCCTACCTCGATCGTTTCGTTATTGTCTTTATTGATGATATTCTTATTTATTCCAAAACCAAATCAAATCATGAACGACACCTTCGACTCATCCTAACACTTTTGAAAACCGAAAAGCTCTACGCTAAGTTTTCGAAATGTGAATTCTGGTTAAAAGAAGTTCAATTTCTTGGTCATGTCGTCAACGACAAAGGAATTCATGTCAACCCTGCAAAGATTAAAGCAGTGCAAGAATGGCAAGCTCCACGCACTCCTACCGAAGTTAGATCGTTCCTTGGATTAGCGGGTTATTATCGGCGTTTCATCGCTACTTTCTCTTGTATTGCTTTACCACTCACAGCCTTAACTCATAAGGGCAAGTGTCACACCCCGACCCGCAGCGGAATAAGAGTCGGGGCATAATTGGGTTATCACCAAAGCTCATGATATTTACTAATATGTTTCATATTTATTAAAGTCAAAGTTACATTTCCAAATATCCAAACATGTCCATACAATACAAAGAAAATAATCCAAACAAAACAATCCCAAACTCTAAATCATTTTATTCTTCTAGTCCAATCCTATGTGTTTCTGGCTGCTGCTGGTTCACCTGTATCATGTGTAAAAATGGGGGTTTTTGGGTCAACATAAGTTGGCGAGTGAACCTTGTTAGATAAACATTTATTATGGATTTACTTGTTTGTTTATCAATGAAAAATTGTGCATAATCATAATTGAGCAAATGTAAATAATCAAGTAGTAGCAATTGCAATCACATATATAACATACAATAACACATGATAGCATACACTAACATACCAGCATCATACGATAAATAACATGAATGAAACTGTGCGATCAAGGCTCAATCAAACGGAGCCGATCGTATTGCATGTACTGAAAATGATAAATGTCTGTGCGATCAAGGCTCAATCAAACGGAGCCGATCGTAATGTGGGCACGCCAGGTTCACGCTCATAATGTAATGGGGAACATGCTCAACGCTCATAATGTAATGGGGAGCGGCGGCCTATGAATTTGCATGTACTGAAAATAATAAATTGCATCCAACGATAACCACACAACAATTGAAACAAACTGAATACACATGTTCATGATATGATGTATGCACAATGATTTAAATATAATATATAGCAAGACACATGATACACCCCAAAACGTGATTAAAACGGGGAATTTGTAAGATTCACTCACATTGGGTGCGTTTGAATGGAGATGATGAGATGCGCACGAATTGGATGAGCGGAACAACGAGAAATAACTAACCTAAATAATAACGGAAAAATATAGTAAATGAGTGGATTTTATTAAGGATTTTAATAGAGTTTCTAGATATATTTTTGTGAGTTTAAGGCTATATTCTATCTTTGAAAATGTTATTTTTAAGTATTTTTAATTGATTTTTAAATTAAATTAAATAAATAAAATATAAAAAAAATTGTTTATTTTGCGTTGACCGTTGACCGTTGACATGTTGACCTGTTGACAGGTTCGGTCAGTGTGTAAGTATGCGCTGGGTGAGACTCGAACCCGAGACCTCCCGTACGCGTGCACGCAGCTCTACCAACTGAGCTACGTGTCTAACCCGAAATAATCTTGTTTTTAATTATATTTATATACTAATTCGATTTAACCAAAATTCTTTTAATTTCAAAAACATTTTAATTCGTTCAACCGGTGCCAGTAACAGGTTTCGAACGCGTGACGTGCGACTTAGTGTTGCACACAGTCCACCGCTAGACTGTGTGTCTAACCTGGTTAATATCTCGGTTTTTATTATACTTAACAACTAACGGGATTAACCCGGTTCAGCTTTTATTAAAAAGGCATTTTATTACTTAGAGGGTGCGTGTATCAGGGATCGAACTCATGACGTGTGCGTATTATTTGCACACAGTCCACCGCTGGACTGTGTGTCTAACCCGTTTAAAATACCAATTTTAATTATACTTATAGTGTTATCACAGTCATCTTCTTCATTGAATTTTACAGGCAGCCGATTATACCGTTATATCTTGTGTAGTTCGATTGTTAAACATTGTACAATCTAATATGAAATGGCAGAAACGATAATTAGAAGTGAACATACCGATGAACGGTTTATTTCAGAATTCCGGCAATGTGTCGGTCCCTGTTTTTATGCTCTTCAACTGAACAAGACAATTAACCGTTTTGATTAGCTAATCGTGAAATTGAAGTGATCAACAAATGTTAACAGAGGGTTTGAATGCCCTTACCAATACTCAGATGAAAATAGCGATTTTCAGAACTTTTCCGTCGAACTGAAATTATCTGATAACAGTGCCTGAATTCGATCTCAGGTGGAAGGTTTGAGTTAGAAATAGCTTAACAACTGTTAGACTATGATGGTATTGAAGAACTTACCGATTTGAGGACAAATACGGTTTTCCGGCGAACTTGCAGAATTTTCCGGCGAGTTGATTTAAGCTTTCTGGTGAACCGAATGTGTGATGAAAATGAAATGGAAAGTTGGTATGATGTTTCTGAGTCGCGAGAGGGGTCTTGAGTTGAAGTAATTGGGACTTTGATTATTTTCGGTTATAAAAACCGATGATGATGAAAATTGATGTTCATTCAATCTGAATTGATTAAAAATCATCGGTGCATCGGTTATAAACCTGAATGTGCAATTAATCAAACGAATAGACGGTTGAATTGCCGATTTCGGTTTCTCATTTGGCACAACCGGTTTAACTATATTTGTGTATAAGAGTTATTTGTTTCTTAGAGATGACAGAAAACAACAAGTGGCGGAGTGGTGATGTGGGTGTGTGTTAAGTCTTTGGGTTTAGGTTCCGACTGACCCGGGTTCGAGTCCCGGCAGCAACATTTCATTTTTATTTTATTTTGTTTTCACTTTTTATCAAATATAATTTTTATAGTTTAGTTTGTTTATTAATTATGTATCATTAAAAATCAAAATAATCTTAAATATACAACGTGACATTTATAACTTGATATTCGATTACAAAACGGAGCGGGTTTTGGAAACCCGTTTTTGACAAATGTTACAGCAAGCCCTTCGTTTAGGGGCCCAAGCAGGAAGAGGCTTCTCAAACCTTGAAACAAAAGCTTTGTGATGCACTTATTCTCATTCTCCCTGATGGTTGTGAAGACTTCGTGGTCTATTGTAACGCATCAGGGCAGGGCTAGGATGTGTCTTAATGCAAAAAGGAAATGTGATAGCCTACGCCTCAAGGCAACTCAAAGTACATGAAAAGAATTACACTACTCACGACCTAGAACTCGGAGCAGTCGTGTTCGCTCTAAAGATATGGAGACATTATCTCTATGGTACAAAGTGTGAGATTTACACTGACCACAAGAGCCTTCAACATATCTTCAATCAAAAAGAGTTAAGCATGAGGCAACAAAGATGGGTCGAACTCTTGAATGATTACGATTGTGAAATCCGTTATCATCCTAGTAAAGCCAATGTTGTGGCTGATGCTCTTAGCCGAAAAGAGTATGCTAACTCCATCCACCTCCTGTGTTCTCAAATCGTAACCGATCTTCAACCGCATTAGCGTAGCTCAACATACTTCTGTCAAGGAAAATGATGTACAAGATGAATTATCTTGTGGAGCTGAAACCAAGTTAGAGTCCAAGTCCGATGGTATCCTTTACTACCTAAACCGTATTTGGGTACCTGATCGTGATAATCTTCGTACCTTTCTCATGAATGAGGCCCACAAAACATGATATTCTATACATCCAGGTGCTGATAAGATGTTTCAAGATCTACGATACTCTTATTGGTGGCCTGGCATGAAGAAGGACATCGCCATTTTGTCTCCAAGTGCCTCAAATGTTCGAAGGTTAAAGCTGAACATCATCGACCCTCGGGATTACTTGTTCAACCCGAAATACCCGTTTGGAAGGGGAAAACATAACCATGGATTTTATTACCAGGTTACCTCGCACCTCCAGTGGGCATGATATGATTTGGGTTATCGTCGATCGTCTTACCAAATCAGCTCATTTCATCCCGATTCGTGAAGACTATAAGAACGAGAAGTTAGCTCGTATATATATTGATGAGATCGTAAGTCGACACGGTGTGCCTTTAAGTATCATTTCGGATCGAGATGGACGCTTTACTTCACGAACATGGCAAGCCGTGCAATCACCGTTAGGTACACGCTTAGATCTCAGCACCGCCTTTCACCCTCAAACTGATGGTCAATCTGAGCGCACCATACAAACTCTTGAAGACATGTTGCGAGCATGTGTTATTAACTTCAAGGGCAATTGGGATACTCATCTACCATTAGTTGAATTTTCATATAATAATAGCTATCACTCGAGCATTGGTATGGCTCCTTTTGAGGCACTATATAGTCGTAAGTGCCGATCTCCTGTATGTTGGCACGAAATCGGTGAAGCACAAATCACTGGACCTGAGTAAGTCCAAGAAACAACCGATAAGATTCTTCAAATCCGCAATTATCTTCTAGCAGCTCAGAGTCGTCAAAGAGTTACGCCAATAAACGACAAAAGCCACTTGAGTTTTGTGTTGGCGATCAAGTACTTTTGAAAGTATCACCATGGAAGGGAGTTGTTCGTTTTGGACAAAAAGGCAAGCTAGCACCTTGCTATGTGGGACCATTCAAGATACTCGAGAGAGTTAGTCCTGTAGCCTACAAGCTTGACTTACCAGAAAAACTCAACAGGATTCATCCCACGTTCCATGTATCCAACTTGAAAAAGTGCCTAGCCGACGAAAACCTTCATATACCGTTTGGAATGTCACACCCCGACCCAGCAGCGGAATAGAAGTTGGGGCATGATTGGGTTATCACCAAAGCTCATGATATTTACTAACAAGTTTCATATTTATTAAATTCAAATTAAAATTCAAATATCCAACAAAATTTCATACAAACACAAATAATAATCTAAATGCTTGTTCCAACGAAATAACTTGATTATTCTTCTAGGCCATCCTAGGTGTTTCTTTCCTCAACTTGATCACCTGTATCACGCGTAAAATAGAGGAAATTTTGGGTCAACAAAAGTTGGCGAGTGAACCTTGATAAAACATTTAAGTAAATCAATTTTATCGTTGTTTAACTAAGATTGTGCATAATCACATGTGAACAAATGTATAATGTAACGAATCACAAACCACATTGAATGAATATATGACATGAATGATGATGTATCTGAGATCAAGGCTCAATCAAACGGAGCCGATCTAATGAGGCACCTGATGCTCAACCCGTATCCCACGAGGAACTGATGGGCCTAATGAAATGAGTGCACTGAAATGATAAAATGTATCCACATATAAACCACATTACAAGCAATACACATTTGATCACGAAATGATATTAGCACAAGTGTTAAATAAAATAAAGAAATGGTACGACACATGATACACCCCAAAACGTGATTAAAACGGGGAATTGTAGAGATTCACTCACATTGGGTGTGTATTCTTGAGCGGGAAAAGAGCGCACGAGTCATGGTTTACCAACGAGAAAGTACTAACCGTATGAACAGAACAAGCGGTGAACGTTTTTCCGGCGACTTGCAGAACTCCGGCGAGTCAAGGCTCCCGGTGACAGAGAGGTTTGAGAGTGAGAACGATGCGATTTCAAAGGATGAACGAAGTATGGGACTCGATATTTATAAGCGTTTCGAGAATTCACAAATATGGAAACCGGTTAGTGATTGGTTCATAGGGTAGATGAGATTCAGACCAGGTTCATGATTGGCTTACGAAATGGAAACCCGTAAATGATTTGGTAAGCGAAAAATCAGCAAGCTAAAAAATGGAAGGTGATGAACTGTGTTTTCGTGTTGATGTTTTGGCGTCGAAAGTGAATTCAGGTTCGAATTTAAGAAGTTGATAAATACAAACCGGTTTCTTAAAATAAGCAAATGAGGACTAGTGGTCCGCTGGTAATGCATGTGTTTGATAAGAGGGTGACGCGAGTTCGATTCCCGGCCACACCCTTTTTGTACAATTTTCATGTTTTTAAGTTTCGGAAACTACGCAACTGGCCCCTGGGCTTTAGTTTCAATAAATGCACAATTAACCCCATTACTAACCACCACCAAATATTAACTTGGTTGGTCCCATTAACTTGATGAATTAGTGATTAGGTTTTTGAATTAACTAACTTAGTTAAACACCTTATATTAAGATCCTTATTTATTTAAATAAATAAAATAATTTAGATAAATAATTAAATGAATAATGAATAATTAAATGAATAATTTTATAGTAAATGAATTAAAATACATGAAATAAAATAGGTTTTGCCCCAACATGTAGCAGGTTGCCATTATCCTCGATGAGGGTTTTGCCCCACATTTGGGAGGTTGCCATTAGGTGTTACAATCACCTCCCCTAAGGGACTCATCGTCCTCGATGAGGTTTTGCCCCAACATCCCGAACGGCACAGGAGTGGCTCTGATACCACTCTGTAACACCCCTGCCCCTCGTTATCACCAATATTGTCCGCTTTGCCCCTGATGGGTGGCCCATCCAGGAACTCACGGCTTTGTTTTTGGTTGCCCTGGTAGAGACTTCCCAGGAGGTCACCCATCCTAGTACTACTCCCACTTGAGCATGCTTAACTGTGGAGTTCTCCTCTCATCCATTAGCATTAAACCCAAAACGCGTTGGTGATTTTAGAGGTAAGGCATTACTTATAAACCAGAAATCTCTCCTGTCCACGGACGATGTTGGGAGGTATGCTATTAGGTGTTATAATAACATGTATGGAAGATATTCAGATTGATGAATCGATGCATTTCGTAGAGCAACCTATAGAAATTATGGACTTCAGTGAAAAATGTTTAAGACGAAGTTGAATTCCGATAGTCAGGGTGCGTTGAGAGTCAAAACGAGGACGTGAGTTTACTTGTGAACGCGAAGACTCAATGCGCGAAAAATATCCTCACCTCTTCAAGACAAACCTACCACTATTTAAATTTCGGGACGAAATTTCTAAAAGTAGGGGATACTGTAATATTTGTCGTAAAACGGGTCTAAAACCCGCTTCGTTTTGTAATACAAGTATATGTTATGATGTTCGTTACGTATTTATGTTAAATGTTTAAAAGTTGATATATTATTTGCATTAAATAATAAATAAAATATTAAGGTTAAAATAATAATGATAATAAATAACATATAAGTAATAAAAATTAAATAAAAAAAGGGTGCAGACCACGGGTATTGAACCCGGGTCTCCACCCAACCAACACACACATCACACCACTACACTACACACACATATCTGAAATAAACTCAACTTAAATAAATTTTATATTGAAGCAACCTCTGAAACCAATTTCAAAAATAACCGTCCGTAACGGCTGTAACCTTCAATCCAACTTCAAATCTTCATTTCTTTTGCAAATTAAACCGAGAAACGTTTCTAAATTGTGTGAAAAAACGTAATCAATGGGTCAGCTCGGTTACAAAATCATTCGGTCATAAATTTGACTGAAATCGATAAAAACTGAAAATCAACTTGAACCCAACCTTCAACTATAAATAGTAACCTTAGACTCATTTAGAACTCGCTCACTCTCACAAAATCCCTTTAAACTCTTTGAAGAATTCTCTGTTTTCAAATCACTTCACCGGAAATTCTGTTTATCGTCGGAATTACACCGGAGAACTCAAGTCACTCCACCTGTTCGGTATAACATTCTTGAATCCTTCCTGTTTAATTATTTTCATCATCAGTCGTAATAAATCAATAAATCCAATGAGTGATATTGGATTATCAATCGGGAATATCAAACTGTTTTCATAAGGAAGAAGATGAAGTTGAAAGTGTATATGTATATAATTAAAACCGGCGTTTATATCGGGTTAGACACACAGCCAGTGGTGGACTGTGTGCAAATTAAACACATGGTTCCCGGTCCGAGTCTTAACACGCTGCGGAATTCCTATATTATCCCACACGTTTTTTATAACCAATATATAAGTTAACTCAGTTAGAGTATAAATTTCATATAAATTCTAAATATTCCGGGTTAGTCACACAGCCCAGTTGGTAGGGCTGTGTGCAACACGAAACACGTGTCGCAGGTTCGAGTCTGGTTCGCTGCACAACACGCTTTCTGAAATTAATAAACCTTTTTTTATTAATAAACAAAAATGGTTGAACTTAATATGTGTATGTATGTAATTAAATTCCAGAATATTTCGGGTTAGACACGTAGCTCAGTTGGTAGAGCTGCGTGCACGTATACGGGAGGTCACGCGTTCGAGTCTCACACATGCCAAAAACACCCGATTTTGACCGGTTCGACCCGCTGAAGGATATATTTTTTTAATAAACCTTTTTCTTTATTTTTCTAAAAATCCATAAAAATATATAATAAAAATGAGTTCTTTTAAGCACAAAAATTAGTAATAAAATACTAAAGAATTATCTAGAAAGTCTAATAAAATTCATTAAATAAAAATACTAAGATTAAATAAAAGAAATGTATTTACTGAGTTATTACGTGAATATTTAGGTTAGTTTCTCGTCGGTTGGAATCTTTAAATCATGCGCGCTCGTTATCAAATCAAGAACGCACCCAATGTGAGTGAATTCCAACAAACTTCCCCTTTTTATTCATGTTTTGGGGTGTATCATGTGTTGTTTATTTATATCTTTTATTCAAACATTTGTGCAACTAACATTATATGAACTAACGTGCTATGTGATATTTGGTTTATTGTTATATGTGGTTATACTTTCTCATTTCAGTCAAGCTTTCACATTAGGTCCACCAGTTCCCCGTTTCATATGGGTAGAGCATCGCGTTGCCTAATTAGATCGGCTCCGTTTGATTGAGTCTTGATCTCACAGCTCATCATTTATCATGCTCATGTGCACATTGCTAGATGTTTATGTGGTTTGTGGATAGTTTACATATACGTTTGCTCATATTTGGTTTATTGGCACATTTTTATTAAATTAATCAACATATCATTTCTTTCAAATGTTTAAACGAGATTCACTCGCCAACTTTTGTTGACCCAAATCTCTATTTTTACACATGATACAGGTGAACAGGTTGAAGCAAGGAACACATAGGATTGAGCCTTAGAAGAAAAATAAAGCGTTACTTAAATGTCATGTTTAGAACATTTTGTGCTTGTATGGTTACGTGTTTGTTGGAATTTCTCCTTTTAATTTGAATTAATAAATATGAAACTTTATTATAGTAAATGTCACGAGCTTTGATGAAAACCCAATCATTCTCCGATTACCATATCCGCTGCGGGTCAGGGTGTAACAATATACTACAAAATCTTCTACTCCTTGTAAGGAGAGAACAGTCGTGTTACTTAATTTTTGTTTCAAAATTTCATAAAATTCTTTCTTCTTAGACCCCTAATCAAATTTGACATTCTTACGTGTTAGAGTAGTAAGAAGGGTGGCTATTCTAGATTTTTTTTAATATAAACCTCCGGTAGTAATTGGCCTGTCCTAGAAAGTTATGTATTTTGGTTGGGGACTTATGACTTGCGCTCAGCACCATGTGTTTTCCTTGGTTATATCCTTGACCATCATGGTTACTAGTGCTTTGACTTGGTCACTGAACATGTCTATGTTGCACGTCATGTTCGTTTCAATGAACATGTTCTCCCTTTTCGAACCCCCCACTACCCGTCTTACCCCTCACTACCCGTCTTACCCCAACCAGGCTATATCTCGATCTTTCCCAACTCTCCACCTACCGTCTCACTACTTGTGACAAGTCCCACAGCCGAGCCCAATCCCGACCCCACCAACGCGCCTGCACCATCCCAACCCAAACCCATCCTCACCAACGACTTTGCTCCAACCCAACCAACGACCCATACTCCATCAACCAACCCTCCCATACAACCTCGCTTTCATAACCTATGGCCGAATCCAGGTTATAACAAAATTTCGTTGGTCATTAAAAAAATATCATAACGAGCACCGAAGAGTACTATAAGAGGACCCGAGGCGCCACGTTTTGAAGATTCCATCACGCGTCGAAGCACGTTAAACACCACCGCTGGTGTATATGTTAACGCGTGGACTTCATCACGCGTGTTTATGATCACGCTTTGTAATTCAAAATTTTCAACCGTTTGTGTTATATGACCGTTTGATGAATTGGATGATTTTTCTTTTTATATATAAACACAATACCATTTTTTTAAAATATCAAATACAATCTCCCAACACAAAAAAATACATTCTTCAAACTACAAAAAAATGATCCAATCCAAAATGGAAGGTTCAAGCAAACGAGGTTTGGGTTCGAAGAAAAAACACGTATGACCAAAGGTTCGACCTAATCTTGGCGAGCCAGCTAGATTTAGGTTGCAAGACGAACCCGACCAAATCCCGTCATTTCAAACCCAACCGTTTCCCAACCAACCTTTTCAAAGCCAACAATTTCCACTATTTCAAACCCAACAATATCAAAACCGACCTTTCGTTCCACCATATCAACCTCAACAATTTCAAACACAACCGTTTCAAACCCACAATTTCAACCTCGACACACTAGAAGATAACAATGTCATTCACCAATTTGCCAGTGCATTCCGCAAACCACAACAACTTGATGACAATGATGATAGTGGACCGGTTCAAGAAAAAGATCAAGAAGTTGAAATTGTCCCAACAACTGTTCGGAGACCGTGGACGAGCGAGGAGGAGGTCGGCTTGGTCAAAGCATACTTGCACACCTCCGAAAGCAAAAAAAAAACATTCGAATGAACAAAGAAGAGACTTGTTTGGAGACGAGTTATCTCTCATTTTGGCAAACTTCTCGGTTCCACCGAACGAAACATGGATCAAATGACTTCGAAGTGGGAAGATTTGAACCGAAAAATGAGTAAATTTAACGCTTGTTTCATTCAATTGGTACGTTTTTTTAACTTTTTCTATATGTTTTTTTTTATTTTTTAAACAGAAAACTGTTTTTTTTTAAACAGAAAACTGTTTTTTTTTAAAACGAAAACTGTTTTTCTTTTTAATTTTTCAAAGCCGCAAATTGTTTTTTTAAAACATAAAACTGTTTTTTTAAATCGAAAACTGTTATTAAAAAAAAACAGAAAACTTTTTTTATTTTTAAAAAACAAAAAACTGTTTTTTTAAACAGAAATTTGTTATTTAAAAAAAGAAAACTGTTTTTTTATCTTGTTTTATAAAATAGTTTTTTTTTGTATTTTTTGTAGTCCCGAAAGCCAAAACAAGCGGAGCAAGCGAGGCGACTATCATAAAAAACGCCTTAGAAGACTATTGCCGAACATACAAGCATAAGGCTTTTCCACACATGGCGGCATGGGAGGTTACGAGACATCGCCCGAAGTGGGAGCCTGTTGGCTTGGTTAACATGCATGGGCCGACGGCTCCAACGAGAAGAGGAGGTCCCAAAAGATCAAAAACTTCCGAGTTCGGTAATATGCCCGAAATGAATTTGAACGAACAACCCGATGATGAACCAAATTAAGATGATACACCCACGAGGCTGCACCGCAAGAAAAGTGGTGATTCGTCAAGTAGAGGAAAGGAAGCGGTGGCGGAGTTAATCGCCGAATTCAAAGAGGCTAAATTGGTGGAAATGGCGGAATCCAAAGAAAGAAGAGAAAAACTTGTGGCGGCAAATTTAAACGTGAGGAGACGTATATTAGACACTTGAGCGCAAAAGAAAAAAATAGTGATTTAAACGTCTTGTTACAACCGCACGACAATCTTGACGAACCGTATAAATCGATCGTACTTTACCACAAACGTGAGATACGTGAAAAATGGGGTTGAGAGATGTCATAGATTTTTTTGGTTTTTTTTAGTTTGTAATTTAGGATTTATTTAAATGAAATTTATAATTTATAATTTTATTTTTAATTTATAATTAAAAAATATAAAAAAAACCATCACTAGTGATGGACATTTCCATTAAAACCAACACTAGTGATGGAATAAAGCTCGATGACGTGACAGAACTTGATTGGATGTTGTGAGTGATGAAATTCCATGCGCCTCTAAAGGATAAAAATCTAAGGTATATGTATAGGAGAGATAGATGAGATCTTGTACTTAGATTAGTGATAACTCCTAATATTACGAAATAAAGCAAATGATGCCACTAAATTTGGAAGCCATACGGTTTTTTAAGAATTATAATGAGTTGCCACTAAATTTGGAAGCGATACGCGCTTTTTAAGAATTATAATGAGTTATTTTAGAAATAAACATGTTAATTAAATTTTGAGAATGAAACTAAAAAAAGGCTAAGAATTTTTAAATTCGATTACTTATTTTAAACAGTTTAAACTAAATTTTCACTTAAAATTATAATTTTGATCAATTTGTAGAGTTTTTTCTTTAATACAATCAATCTATGATAAAAGTTAACAGAAAATTAAGTCTACAAATTCATTGAAGCAAGATATGTCACAAATAAATACTTGAGATCTTTGATATTACAAGAAAGATTAAACTAATGAAATCTTTTGTCGGTCATAACAAAATTGTTAAAATTAATAGGGTATGCAAATTTTATCAAACAACAAGACAAGAAGAATAATGTTTATCTAGTTACATACACACACATAATTTTTTATACAAATCGTAAACGCTATCTATTACAATGTGGTTTATATTTTCCGACCCCAATTCAAAGAAGATTATCAATATCAATCCATCAATTTTATTTTTATTTTTTATGAAAACCAATCCTATTTAAAATTTCATCTAGGCTTTAAATATGTGTAGACCCGCGGATGAAAGCAGATGGATCATGTATTGGAGTGAGTATAAAGGGAACAAACAAGATAAATGGTGTATAAGAAGAGGAGGACAACAACTTGGTATAACACGTTCTAGGAAGGAACTTGTATTCTAAGAGTTTGTGAAAGAATTGTTCATATTGAGACACATAGTGGGGAATACCTGAGGGGCTATAATTTATGAGTTAGGACAAATGTCTATAGTTGGAGGGAACACAAAAATGTGTGAGGAGTGACACATGATTATGACATTTAACAATGCTTGTATCAAGGCTTAGACATGAGACACATAACACTCAGCAATCGGGACAAAAGTCGATTGGTGCATGTATCTCCTTATTTTTTAGTTATCAACGCCACCACATGATGCATGATTAGTCGTCTGACGCTTTTAATGTTATTTTCATTGAAATTTGTAAAGAACGTTAAAATTATTACAATTTCACTTTTGTCTCCTGAGGGCTCACACACACACATATATATTATATGCATACACCGCAAACAAAGCGTAGTAAAAAAAATACGATGAATGATGCTAAATAATTTTAAGTAGTTATTGAGCACTTGTAACTCTCATCTTTTAACATATGTAAGTTTGCAGAAAAAAAAAGAAACAAGCTTTAAATCCTAATTACAGATTTAGGGGAAATACTAGACACCTCATATTTACGATATATCACTTACGGTAGCTTTTAAAACATTTTATATACAATATTACATTCTTAATTACTGTATTGATTATTTAAATCTACTAGTAAACAATAGAAAACACATAAATAACATCACATATAAAACACAAAGAATATACAATGCACATGCGGCACAAATAATCTAACTTGAATCATACAATACCATGATTTCACATACACAAGCACACAGCACACAACCCCATTATTATATTTATGATTAGTATTACAAGTCATTTAATATTTTTTTTTCTTTTCATGTATCTATAAAAATTCTTTTAACAAAGATAATATATCTATATGATTATTATTATAATACGTGAATCAAACTCTTTCGTTTTTAAGTAGTTATAAACTAAAAAAAAACAATAAATAATTACATAAGTAATGTCAGACTTGATTTTTAATATTTCTATTTTTGTTAATTTAACTATCTCATAAGTTTAGCTAAGCGTGAAGTGAAATGACAAAATGAAATGTCATTAGCATTACTTGCTATATGTTTTGTACCAAATAAGTTCACATATCCTATTCAATACATAATCGAGAGTAAAATGTTAAAAATAGTCCATATGTTTAGGCCATTTTTTTCTACTTTAGTCTAAAATAATTTTTTATATCTGGGTATTTAAGTTTTTATTTTTGTTGTCATTTTCATTTAATTGATAAACTGGGTTAGAATTTTCTGTTAACTTCTCATCTTTATGTCGTTTTCCCCATTAGTTAAAATATATTATGACATAGAATGACGATTATACCTTTGTTTGAAAACAACAAAAAAGAGATAAGTTAACAGAAAATTCTAACCTAGATTGTCAATTGAATGAAAATGACAAAAAATAAAACCTTAGGCACCCAGATACAAAAAGTTTCATTTTTGAACTAAAGTGACAAAAATAGTATAAACTCCGGAACCACTTAGCATTTTACTCCATAAACAATTTTAAACATCCTTAAGATATGTCACTAACATATCCCTAAAATACTCATATATATATATATTATATTATATATATTATAATATATATATATATATATAAAATATATACTTCTATCTCATTACCATTTATCTCATAACAGAGGAGAAATGCCTTACCATCCAATCATGTCTTTCGCAATATAACACACCTATATAGCTTGCATAATTTTTTTTTGCATTCGAAATCCCTTTAGATATTTTAGAAAAAAAAGTTAGATTATAATTTGAAAGACGTTGGCACAGGGAAAAACTGTGAGGTGATTCACACTCACTTTAATTACCGTGGGGTCATCTACTCATCTTCACTTCATAAACATGATATCCATTCATTTAAAAGTTAAATGTCTGGTTGGTTCCTGTGGTTTGTGAAAATTGCAGACTTGCTCCCAATGATTCACTAATTACAAAGTTGGTCCTAATAGTTGTAATTTTTGTACTCGGGTGATCCTTATCACTAACCTCTGTTAAATTTCTTAGTTAAGTCTATATAAAATTACCAAACTGCCTTTATTATTAAAAACAAAAATAAATAAACACTCTCACCCTGATCTCTCTCTCACTCTTTCCTTTTCTCTCTTTAAAACAACGCCACCATCTTCTTCCTCCTCTCTCTTAAATCCACCACCACCACCTTTAACCCGTCACCACCTCCACCGCCACCATCAACCCACCACCACCACCACCTCCACTACCACCTTCAACTCACCACAACCAGTTCAAAACTTTCGACGAACGGAAAAGCTGCTGCGAAACGGGCTTTTTATCATCTTTCACTTGGCCAGAATCTGTTCCGAATTGAAGGGAACTGCCACGGGTTTCGTGACTTCTTGTTCAGGTTCCCATTGGGATCTAGCAACAGGAAGCGACTGTTGTTGGGTTGTTATTGTTTTTCTAGCGGAATTGGGAGTTATTCGGTCTGAATTTGCGCCCGCTGCTGATAATCGTCTAGTAGATGGGCATTCAAATCCAGTTGTTTTTCATCCATTTTGAGCTTTCGAATGCTAATCGATCTTATAAACTACAAATTTAACATGGTAAAAAAGGAAACAATGGGAAATTAGTTCAATTAATACGTGAATTTTAAAATTGCATAAAGTTAAAGTAGAAAACAGAGTAAATATCAAAATGGTAAAATCTCATGCTTGACTTAAATTGAAAGGAAACAGGGGAACCATAGATTCAAATTAAAGCACAAAACTTTATGACCGTAGATTCAAATTAAATAGAATTTTTATAATATTTCAACTCATCGTCGGAAGTTATGAAGTTCACACCTCCACATGTTCTAGCGAGCAGCTTTTCCGGTCGTCGAAAGTTATGAACTAGTGGTGGTGAGTTGAAGGTGACGGTGACGGTGGAGGTGGTGGGTTGATGGTGGCGGTGGAGGTGGTGACGGGTTAAAGGTGGAGGTGGTGGTGGATTTAAGAGAGAGGAGGAAGAAGATGGTGGTGTTATTTTAGAGAGAGAAAAGGAAAGAGTGAGAGAGAGATCAGGGTGAGGGTGTTTATTTATTTTTGTTTTTAATAATAAAGGCAGTTTGGTAATGTTATATAGACTTAACTAAGAAATTTAATAGAGGTTAGTGATAAGGATCACCCGAATGCAAAAATTACAACTATTAGGACCAACTTTGTAATTAGTGAACCAAAAGGACCAAGTCTGCAATTTTCACAAACCACATAAACCAACCAAGCATTTAACTCTTCATTTAACTTTAAAGTGGTTTTCCCTCTCATTACTCTCAAGCTAACATCAACATTATTATTATTATTATTATTATTATTATAACATTACAAGCTTGGTTGGTGGTAAAAAGGACATCTCGATTGTCGTAGTAATTTTCACTTAAACTCATTTTTAATCACCAAATAAAAATAAAATCTTCTGGGTTTCATTTCAATTTCAAGATCTTGAAAACCCATCTTCTCCCCCCTCTTTCTTTCAATACTGGGGTCACAAGATTCTTGAACCCTTTTGGTTTGTTACTGCAAGTTTGGATTTTTATTCAACAGAAAGCTTTTTTTCTTGATTTTGAACTAGGGTTTTAGATCTTGTAAACTGGGAAGCTCAGAATATGGAGATCTAGGGTTTCTGTGTTTTCATTGGAATCTTCAAGGAGTGTATCAATGGCGACCACTAAGCGTGCGTATAAGCTGCGTATCCTTTTTTATTTATTTTTAATGGTGAAATTTAGGGTATTTGTGAACTTGACCTAATGTGATTTGTAGAGGAGTTTGTAGCTCATGCTTCTACTGTGAATTGTTTGAAGATTGGGAGGAAATCTTCAAGAGTTCTTGTTACTGGAGGTGAAGATCATAAGGTTAATCTATGGGCTATTGGCAAACCAAATGCTATCCTGGTAAATTACCTAATTGCCCTTGTTTGTTGTTACTATGAAGAAGCTTGATTAGATTTTTGTTATATGTTTTTATATGGATCTGTACCGGTACTTTCGTACTACAGAGTTTGTCAGGCCATTCGAGTGGAATTGATTCTGTCAGCTTCGATTCTTCGGAAGTACTGGTAGCAGCTGGAGCTGCAAGTGGTACAATTAAGTTGTGGGATTTAGAAGAAGCAAAGAGTATGTTTGCTTTATAATATATTAGCTTACTGACTATTATCCGATTTGTGCATTATGATAAAATAGCTTGCTATATTGATTTAACTAAAATATGTTTTACTCACAGTTGTTCGCACGCTTACTGGTCATCGATCCAATTGTATATCATTGGATTTTCATCCGTTTGGGGAGTTTTTTGCTTCTGGATCTTTAGACACGAATTTAAAAATATGGGATATAAGACGGAAAGGGTGTATACATACATACAAAGGTCACACACGGGGTGTCAATGCGATAAGATTTACACCTGATGGTCGTTGGGTAGTTTCTGGTGGAGAAGACAACAGTGTAAAGGTCAGAGTCAGAGTGTCAGACCACCTTTTGTTTTCATAATGCATTTGTGTAAATTAAATCATTAAAATAATAGTTTCTAGTTGTACATTGTGTCACTTTCCCCATAACGGTGGTTTTGTAATGCTTGAAATATGTTTCTACAGCTGTGGGATTTAACTGCGGGAAAGCTATTACATGATTTCAAGTTTCATGAAGGCCAGGTGCAATGCATAGATTTTCATCCAAACGAGTTCTTGATGGCTACAGGTTGGAACTTTTTGTGCTGCAAATGCTTGTTTTCACATTCTCGTTGGTACCAATATTGTTGCTTTAGTAGTGCGAATCATAACTTTAAAGTATATTTTCAGTTATTCAATTGTTGTTATGTTTTTTGTAACGGTTAATCAAGAAGACGTATTCCTTTTGTCTCTATATACTGTCAATGAACAAGATAGTATCCTACTCATGTTATTTAACTTGATAAGAATCCGCTTAATGGTTAGTTTGTAATATTTGCAGCTCATGATAGCAGAGAGCCTTGTACTAACTTGCACTGGTTTCTTATTGAACTGCTGTTGATATATAAAGTTTTAATTCATCTTCACTGTATAGGTTACATGATTGCAATGATAGTCTTTATTGTAAACGTTCAAAGCTCAAACTTCCAATCAGTCAACATATTATTATGCTTGATACTTTGTTTTTCAAATATCACAAATCTCTATGTTTGCATTTCTATCTGTCAGGTTCTGCTGATAAAACCGTTAAGTTTTGGGATCTTGAGACTTTAGAACTGATAGGTTCTGCTGGTCCAGAGGTAACATACCTTGTGGTCTGTTTAGACAATTTTATTTTCTAGTTCCAATTTGTATGCCCCATATCTCATTCAACTTTAAGGATTTTTATTATCTGAGGCACACATTATAATTCTTCTCCTTCTGTTTTTGTATTTCAGACTAGTGGAGTACGCTGTATGACATTCAATCCTGATGGGAGAACCCTTCTATGTGGTTTGCATGAGAGCCTGAAGGTGAAATCTTATTATATACATATATTTTTTAGATCAAAACATTTACCAAATGTTGTATATATACTGAGTATACTCATTTTATGTATTTCAGGTGTTCTCATGGGAACCAATCAGAACACATGATGCTGTGGACGTGGGATGGTCAAAACTGTCGGATCTTAACATGCATGAAGGGAAGCTTCTAGGTTGTTCTTACAACCAAAGCTGCGTAGGAGTTTGGGTCGTAGATATATCGGTAAAATGATTTTCCATCGGTTATTAGTTTGATTTGGCCATATTGTTTTTTTTTATTATTTCAGACTGCTGTTTTTCATACAACCTTTGATTCCATGCAGAGAACTGAGCCATATAAAGTCTCAAAGTCAAATGGTCATCAAGAACAAATATCTAACTCAAGTGGAAACCTCTCAATTTTGACTGAAAATACCACAAAAACTAGTATGGGCCGGCTATCCGTTTCACAAACTTCAGATTCAATTGTGAAGGAAACAAAATCGCTAGCGAGGCTTTCAGTTAGTCAAAACTCCGAACCAACCAACAAGGATTCTAAAACCTTTTCATGTATGTCCTTTTATAGTCTATTTAGATATAAGTAGGGGTGCTAAATGGGGCGTGTTCACTGTTGGCAGGTTTAACCTGACCCGAACCTGAAAATTTTAGACGAACCCGAAAATCGTGTCATACATATGAACCCAAACACGACGCGCTTATTTGCAGGTTGACCCGAATACGACCCATTCAACCCAATTTCTTTTTACTTTTCCCGCTAATTAATATTTTTAAATTTAAATTTACTACAAAAAAATACAAACGTATATAATATAATTACATTTAAATTATAAAATTTGATGTCAGTTTCTTTTTTTAAGTTATAATTATGGCATAAAATACACACCCAATTTAATTAATGACATAAAACACATTGTAAAAAAATATAATATAATATAAATGGGTTAAACGGGTCAACCCGACCCGGTTGACCTGAACCTAACTTGTTTAGCTAAATGGGTTCATGGGTTCAACCTGAAACTGACCTGAACCCGTTTAGACTAAATCCAAACCCACGACTTTCGTGTTAGGTTCGTGTCGTGTTTTCGGATCATTTTAGAACTTCACACATAAGTTACAGTTTTGGTCCATGAGCTTTGGTTAATATGATGAACAACCGTTCTTACAAATCATTTATTATGTGAATGGTGACTGTGGTATTCAAAATATTCACAAATTTTAGTAACAATGACCAAAACACCCTCATATTCAACCTATGAATTTCTTCTTGAATATTTAGTTTTCATAAACCAAATTCATTTCATTAACCATATTATTTAGTGTGAGCCTACGGATGCAATTAGGTCCACAGGCAATGGCCATACTTCACGACAGCACCAGCCCTGGTCCACTCCACCTGCTCAGGCCCACTTGGCAGATGTAAACCTAAGTTGGGCCCGTGGGCTCACACTAATAATATGGTCTAATAATTTCACCTGCTCAGGCCCACTTGGCAGATGTAAACCTAAGTTGGGCCCGTGGGCTCACACTAATAATATGGTCTAATAATTTCATGTTACTACTATTTATCTTGTGTGTAATGCTTAGGATGCTAATTATATTTATATATTGTGTACGTAATGAAGCCACAGGAAATGCAGCTAGTATTCCTCAAAAGATTTATCCGAATGTCCTCAATAAGATAAGTCCAACGGCCTCAGTTTCCGCTAGCAGCACACCGACAGCTTCAAAACGAAATGTTACAAAAAGCCAGTCAACGCAAAATGTATCAACTTTTAATAGGCTAGATGCCGCACCTGTAATTGTGCCAAGAAACAACGTTGATTTAAGAAGGGAGGGTATTTCTGGAAGAGTGCCACCGACAATTATACTGTCGAAAACATCCGATACTCCAAAGTTTACAAATGTTAAGGATGAAGCAGAGAAACCGTTATCTTCTGTACAATCTGTGAATGATGCAAGTGACATTGAATCAAGTCGAGTTGCTGACAGAAATAATTTTATGTCAATGAAAAGCATGGCTTTTGAAATTCCCGCAAAGGAGTCAAGCTTTGCGGATGACAGGTCTCACCAGAATGTAGTGACGGAGTCAACTCCAAGCTACCAGCCTGAAATATGTAAGCATATTATTCTCTAAAGAATAAAATGCCATTTTCGTCCTTAGGTTTGGCCAGTTCTGCGACTTTCGTCCAAAGGTTTGTTTTTCTGCATCTGGATCCAAAAGGTTTGAAATCTTGCCATTTTCATCCAGCTCGTTAACTCCCATCCATTTTTCTCTGTTAAGTCAGGGGTATTTCTGTCTTTTTGTTAACTTAAAGGGTTTTGAATACTTGTACATTGTGCTAAATGCTTGTACATAAAGTGAAAGAGACAGAATTGCTCTTTAAGTTAACAGAAAAGACGAAAATACCCCTTACTTAACGGAAACAACGGATGGAGTTAACGGGCCGAATGAAAATGAAGATTTTAAACCTTTCGGATCCAGATTTGGAAAAACAAACCTTTGGACGAAAGTCACAGAACTGGCCAAACCTCAGGGACGGAAAAGGCATTTTACTCTATACTAAATAAAGATATCGTTATGCGAATTATTGCAGATGAAGGACGTCTTCCACGAGCAAATAGAGATGCCTTCTCTATGGAAAAACGAAGAGGTATAACGTGTAATACCAATTTTTGTTTTGTGTTTTCTTTTGTTAAACCATCAACAAACATGATTTTGATGATATTCAACTACATAAATATATTATATATAGGAAGAACACGTACACTTGTTTCTACTTGGGACAGAAAAGAAAGGCCTCCTTATCATGACACTCTTTCTTCTAGAAGCATCTCTGATAGTAGTTCTGCTGTCAATAAGCTACCAAATACGATGGTATGAAATTATTTCAGTCATATTTTACAACTCCGGTAGTGAAATTACCTTTTTAAAACGTTTTATAGTTGTTCCAGACACTTGTCTCATTCTGTTTATCTACAGAATAAGATTTCACTTATTTTCTTCTGCTATAATCCTCAATTTGTGCAGAAACAGTTACCTGAATCCATTGTGAAGGAAACAGGGCCCGCATCAGATGATGACATTGCTGTAGATATCATGGGACAACATGATCAATTTGTATCCTCAATGCAGACTCGTCTAGCCAAGCTACAGGTTACTAATATTTTATTAGTGTGTGTGTGTTATATATATATATAGGGTGGGGTTCTAGAGTGAACACTAGTGTATTTGTGAACTGAGTGAACAAATCCTTGCCATTGATTTACATCATCAAATCGTAAAATACACTAGTGTATTTTCATTATCAAATCCTGGCCATTGATTTACACTTGTGTATTATAATCAAGGGCTAGGATTAGTTCACACAGTTCACTATCAAGGGGGTTGTTCACAAATGAACCTAACCTATATATATATATAGGGGTTGGTTAACGTACAATATTCCTTAACGTCCCATGTGTACGAGATGAAATTACGCACGTTATAAAACTCAAAAACCCTAATCATGCATGTTGAAAACAATAATCACGCATGAAACAAACAATCAGAAATCACACATGGGGTAAAAAACCTAATCACGCATGTTATAAAAATAATCACGCATGCTATAATTTCATCAGCGTCGTACGTTAAGCAAAATTGTACAATACACTTTCACTACATATATAGTATATATGTATATAATATGTATATAATATATTATAGATACATATAGTATATCATATATATATATATGTATATACATATATATATGCACATCAGTTCACAGAACATGTTTCTTGGATAATTATTAAACCTTTTGTTGCTAAATGTCAAGAACGCTTGAAAATAGTTGGTCGTTTATACCGTGTACAGATGATCCGTAGATGCTGGGGCAGGAATGATATTAAAGGAGCAATAAACGCATTGTCGAGAATGTCTGATCATGCTGTGAGTAAATTTGTTTTGTTTCACTCGTTAGTTTTTGTTTTTATTTTGTTTCTTTTTGCCATTTTTAATCTCTTGCCGATTTTTTTTTTAAATCCTGAGTCCCAATTTTTGTATAATGATGTAGGTGACTGCAGATATAGTCAGCCTTTTGACTGAAAAAATGGATAGCATTACCTTGGATGTCTGTTCTTCTTTACTGTCTCTCCTCAATAGCCTCCTGGATAGTGACATGGATAGGTATGTGACACCTTCGTCATGGGTCATGTTTCATAAATAAACTATTTATATAATTTTTTTGGTTATAAAGAAGATAACATCAGTTGCTAAATGCAAAATGGAAAAGAAAGAAGAAAAAGTAACTTCTCTTGGTAAATGTGTTTAGTTTTTTTGTTATAAAGAAGTTAAAGTTAATTGCTAAACTATGTCGTTTAACGAAGACAAAAATAATAGTTACTTTAGGAAACTTATTTTGTTAGCATTTGCCATGTCAGTTCTGTTGGAGATTGCACTGATAATTCAAATGATGAATACCACATTGGTATAAACAGTCAAGTTTGAGAGTGTGCATGTGTGTATTTGTGTAAAAAGTGTAACATCTAATTTGCAAAATAAATTAATAGAAGGGATTGACACCAAATAAATACATTTGAGTAGGCAAATATTTTAGTATACGTGTGTATTTGACTGTTGCTCGATTATTTAGAACGCCTATCAATAGAAGACAATTAAGGGAAATAAGTTATCAACGTCAGTTAACGGTTATTAATGGGTAAAAATGTAATATACGTTGAACACTTACCCAAAAAATACGATACATTCTTTGAGACCACCCAAGAAGTCAATTATTACAGTGGCATTGCTAGAAAATGATGCATATCTATCAAACTTTCTTGATCTTATGTATTTTCATTTATTTTTAGGCATCGGGGAGTGTCAATAGAGTTGCTGCTTAAACTGGTTCGGGTATTTGGTTCAGTGATATATTCTTCTTTACAAGCATCATCCCCTGTTGGTGTTGATATTGAGGCGGAACAAAGGTATACATACAATAAATTATTTAGCTTTATTTTTACCGGTCGGAATTTTGACCTGTTTATGGTTAGACCGGTCGGTTTCGGTTATCCTTTTGTCTCTAACAGGTCAAACGGTAAAATTATAAAAATATTCCCTGTATTAGGAATCGCCAAACGTGTTGAAAGTCAACCAAAGTATATTCGACTATAATTTTTTATAATTATTTGTTGTAGGTTGGAGCGATGCAACCTGTGCTATCTGGAGCTTGAAAAGGTCAAACGTTCTTTGCCACTCATAACAAGGTGTGTTTTCACTTCACTCTTTCCTTTTTTACCAATATTTTAAAAGGGTATCTAAACATGATGTATTTTGATCTTCCAGAAGGGGCGGAACGATCGCCAAGTCAGCACATGAGTTGAATCTTGCTCTTCAAGAAGTCTCATGAGTTTGAGTGAAGATTGATTTGAAACAGAATTAGGGTTTGCTTTTTAGGTAGGAAATTTGGAAAGTTCAACTGCAGTGTTGGGATGATGATGATGTACATTTGATCATATGCACTTATGCATAAGCAATGATTAACTAAGCTGATATGTCCTTCAAAGACTGATTGAGTTTTTGGAGGCGAAGCCGCATGACATGTATACCAGTTGATCAACCAATGAAAAGGGAGTGACTGACTAATCGAGATGTGTCTAAGCTAGTAAATATTTTTTCGTTTATTTGAGTGCGAAGTTGATCCATTGGTTCATTTCTAAAAGTACCAGATGAGGAATGTTGAGATTGATTACCTGAAATGTATTTGAATTGTGTAACTTGATTGTAGGCATGGATTCTTTAAATTGTGAATGCTACCCACCTTTTGGCTTGAGAAACACCCCACACAAACAAGATACAATGTCCCTATCAAAGTGTAATAATATATGTAATAATAGTTCGCCTAATATCCAATGAATATATTGGTTGTTTCGCCATCCATATCGTTCTCTTTATCATTGGCTAACTCATAGAGTTGTTTTTGGTTACTTTGAACGGAGACTTTTCGAAAGGTCATCCATCCTAAAGTAGTCACCTAAACATGTTTGGTTGTGAAGTTCTTGTTTCATTCACAGTTGGTGATATTAAGGTTGACATTTTATTGACGATGATGATGATTCGCTAGTTTATTATGTGATTGCTTAGATAAGGATAATTATTTAATAAAGTTGATGACTTTTTGGGATTTGTTACTTGATTTTACATGTTTATCGTTAAAAGAATGAATCTTTATTGGTTGTGTTGTGATTTAAAACTCAAATGATGGTTGTAATGCATTTATAGATCCACACGTGATGATTTGTTAATTCACTTAAGGTGTTTTAACATAAATTATACATTTTTATCATTTTGCTACTTGTGATGATAGTTTAAGTTGACTTAGAAAATGCATGTTTAGCCTTGTTTTGGCTTTATCATTTGCCTTGGGATTCAGAGGTGAAAGGTTTGATTAGGTTAGGTTTTCGAGGGTTTGGGTTTGAATTGCATTAGAGTGGGATTCCCGCCTTGTTACCGGTTTTTGCCTCTTTTCCAAACACTTAGCAATTTTATTTCTAATTTGCCCCTCGACATCATTGGTGTCCTGTGATCCAGGAGACCAAGAGGAGATTGTATCTTCGGAATCGTTGATTTATATTTGGAGAGATCGTGAGGATCATCCAAACAACTACTTTCTGTTTCCCATGCGTTTCTCTCCCTAGTTTCTTGCTCTATTTTCTCTCTCTTCCCACTTTTTGATTAATGCTTTACTTAGATGTTACTTGATTCCATGCTTTTATGTTTCTACAAGGACTTGAAAGAGATTTAGTATCGAGGGCTACACATCAACGTCCACATATTGATATCGTCTTATCGACTTTACTATATTACGGCCGGTACACTTACCGTATGGTTTATAAACATGACTTTACAGACTTATCTACCTAGGGAATTATAAACATGACTTTATAGACTTATCATTTTCGATGAGGTTTGTTCCACCATCACACTCAAAGATGTGGGATTCACTTAAGGTATCTCAAACACCCTTTGTGACTTACCATCTTCGATGTAGTTTAACCCATCACCCTAAAGTGCAAGTGAGTGACTCTGATGCCATTTTTGACATTCAGTTGTTCATACGAGCTAATATTCCATGTGTTGCCTCTAGGGAGCTGATGCGTGTCATCTGGTGATGTGTTGGTCTAGCTAACTTAATAACTCTTAGCACGTATTAGGTGGGTTATTTAATAACTTTTAGAGAATTGCATCTAGATTAAAATTTACAAGAAATGATTTTTACTTAGGTTAGTACACACACAATAGGCAAGCGTACCTATCATTCGTAGTAGATTTTAAGGTAAGAACCAAGTATCGAACTCAAAAGATACGATTTTTAATAGTTATTCTAAATTACCTACTAGTTTAATTAATTATCTTTTATTATTTTATATTAAAACCAAAAAATAAAAACAAGTAATAGATGATTAGTAGGGAATATCAAGAACACGAAAAGTGTTGCTTTGAATATCCGAATCCACTTGGGATGAATTATAGTTATTTTATTGACAAGAGGTGACGTTAATTAACTCAAAGACACGACTCCTAGAAGTTTTATTAGATTTACAAGATGTGACTTTAAGGTTATAAATAGAATTAGAGCCGGTTAAAGGTAATTCATTTCCAATCTTAAAGAAATGTTCTTTTTAAGGAACAATCCCCTAATCTTGGGTTAGTTACGTCAACTACTCTTCTTTCTTTACATGGTTTCCATGGCTTGTGATCCTCTATATGGCATACCTTGTCTTACTTAAAAGGTAGCAAAGATATTTTGAAGTGCTCCTCACGGGTGCTAATGACACTTATCATTAATTAGGGTGATTGATCTTTATTTAATGGGTGACGTTATAATAATAATATATATATAAAGCCGTATAATATTTTAACATGGGTTCACCAACTCTTGGACCGCGCCAAGTCTAATGTATAGACCGTGTTAGTGTTAGATGAGTCACAAGACCAACTTTTGGCTAATTGTTGAGGCCTGCCATATAGACCGTGCAAGTCACAAAGAACTGATAGAGGGTTAATCACAATATGTGTTTCCACAAATGGGTCAACCACTTCTCCAATATCGGATTTTCCTTATTAGTACACAACATGAGTGTACTATAAGGTTCTCCACCTTTGGTTATCAAGAATTCCCAGAAGATCAAAGACCAAACAATCACAAGCTCATTACGAAAGTAGAAGAGTAGAAGGAAGTTATTAAATACACAACACACCTCTTTGCCAAAGATTAAACATTTAATTCATACCAATGACCGCTTCATGTTCAACCCAAGCAACATAAGGGTTTAGCTATAATGGTCATAGCTTGTCCATAAATCATGATTAGTGAATGAATCATAATGGATCAAGTATGATAGGTTTCAAAACTTGTGGAAGGGTTGTTGATTACAAGTACTCTCTCTCTCTCTCTCTCTCAAACTAAGGTATTACAAATATTTAATGGAGTGATCCCAAACTCCAAGTATTTAATGAAGTGATCCCAAACTCCTTGTGACCTCTAAGAGCAGAGGTTTAGTGTGTGAAACGTGGAAGAGGAGCGGGTGAAATGGAATGGTGAAAAGGGCAGCCAAGGCCTTTTATTTATAGGCTGAAGGAGACCAGGTGTGCATGGACGTGCATAAGGGGCACGTTCGTGCCTTTTGACGATTCCTAACACTGCTTGTCCTTCTTGTCCTTTCCTGAGTGAATCCGTTGTGATTATGTTATAGGAACGGGCATGACCTAAGGTGCACGGTCGTGCATGCTAATGTGTTGTGACAAGTCTTGAACATGTGGCATTCTTTGTCGGTTCTCGAACCTTCGTCTATTGTCTTTTCTTTGAGCACGGGCTTTTGTTGACCAATTTGGGTTAACTTTGGTTAACTTTGTGATGTTTGGAATTGTACACGACCGTGCCCATAGCCTGCATGGCTGTGCCTATTATATAAGTTACTGATTCCTTTAGAATCTTGGGTTTTTGTTCATTTATGCTCGTTTTCACTTCTTTTCATCCCTAGACCTTAGAAACCTACATTTTCCGAATAGAAACGATTTAAGTGGCATTTGCAACTAAAAGTCATTAGAGTACTTGTGATTAGGGGTAATTATGCAATAAAAATATGTGTAATTGTTGGCACATCAGGAGCATACATTGTCGGAGGGGAGACTTTCCATGAAACCATCCATCTTAAAATTTCCTTCAAGCATGCTTGGTTGTGTAATTTTCCTCTCACCAGTTGGCAATACACGCATTAGTCGTATTAAGGTCTTATGAGCCTAACATCCTCTGCTATCCACAACCAGTGTGAGAGTTATCTAAGGTATTAAAATCGGTCTTTTAAAGATCGTATATGCATAAAAGAATTTATGGCATGGGTTAAAACGTGCACAAAACCTTGTTATTGATATTTCTATACATTTTTTAATGTTTAATAAGGTATGTGTTAATTTAAATTTGTGCACACATGTTATTCACGTTATATGGTAACTATGAGAGTGAGAGTTGGACTATAGACATCACTAAGTAACTTGCCAAGAGGGAAAATAGTACTGGGAAAATAGTGGTATGTCTGGGAACTCATAATATTCCAGGACCATTCTAAATAGGGGTAAGCATTATTTTATATATTGTCTATTTGTGTAAATTTAATTTGTCATTTTCATGCACACTAATGGGATTATTGTATTAAAATCAATCCACCCATGGTCCTAGGATTGGACCAAAATGTTGTAAGCTTCTTTGTCATATACACATCTTCTAATTAATCGATTTTGACAAATTTTAAACAAGGGTCCTCCCAAAAGTAGTTTTTTTAAGTCCCTAGAGAAAAAAATTATTTTTTTCTTGGCGAGACGCTGCTAAATAATTTTCCAAATCCACAAACTATGTTGATCTTCTACTTTTTGGACTCCAAAAATATGTTCACATGGAAAATGGTCATTAATTACCTTTTATGTCTTGATCATCTTGGGGAGATTCGTCTAGTTGTGATAGATGATCTACGGCTAAATTTTTGTCACCCTTTTTATCTTTTATTTCGTATCGAATTATTCGAGCAAAAGGATTTATCTTAATAACCTTGGTTTTCATCTTGTTTGTTGAAAAGGTGACGAAAAGCCGCATGGTCGGTGTAGACCACGGTTTTTTATAAAACCTAAGTAAGATAGAAATTTGTCAAAAGCGCCAAAAGCTCCTTTTCGATAGCGGTATAGTTTTCTTGAGCATTATTGAGTGTCTTACTTGCATAAGACATCGTATGAAAACAACGCTCCTTTAATTGGCCAAGAACCGCCTCGACCGCATAATTACTTGCATCACACATTAGCTCGAAAGGAGATTCCAATCCGAGGAGACCACTATGGGTGCTTCTATCAACTTTTGTTTTAGGGTGTTAAATGCCTCCAAGCATTCCTTACAAAAGACAAAGGGACCGTCTTTTTCTAGAAGTTGAGTCATTGGTCTTGCAACTGCAGAAAAGTCTTTAATAAATCTTCTATAAATCCGGCATGGCCAAGTGTCACAACCCGGTTTCCAAACCAAATCCATACACCGGTGGGTCGGGTGGGGAGTATTGTGACGTCAGTTGATAATATCATAGTCAATTAAACACGCACAACAAAGTCTTGGAGTAAAATTACTATTACAAACCGAATGTTCAAAATATAAAATAATATACAGGTTTGTAATAGAAGATCCACAGGCGGATCATTAAAATGTATAAGAAAGATATAAAACAGACTTTAGGGCAGATCTAAGGATTTGCAAGATCCTCTTATTCACTACCGAGCAGCTTCCGACCTATTTGTATTGTACCTGCAGTTAGCCTTTGGATTGATACGTCAGCTTTCGCTGGTAAATACACCAAACTGACTCATTTTGAAAAACATTTTAAAATGATTTTAGATGCACATGGCACAAAATCTTTTATAACTTGGAAAGTTAATTTGTAACCTTGTTAACAGATTCACATGTTTGTCCATACATACAGGGCCCAGTACAGAGACCGAGACATGATTAAATACACACCACTTAGAACTCACAGAGGAGTTATCCCTAATGTCTTGGGTAATTTGCATTTGAGCGTCTGTCAGGTGTATGCCTACACCCCACGCTAAGGTCGTGGCCATTAGCTAATCTAATGAGCCGAGGATATACAGGACACGGTAATTTAACCCCCAATGTTTAAGTTATCAAACAAAACTGATTAAAACAGAATATGCGGATTTACTAGCCACAATCCGGCATTCGATTGATCCCATTTCTGACCAAGCGGTAATAGTTTACCGTATCCCAAGCCCGTATAGGGAAAATAAATCGAGAGTATTTATCCTGAGCTAGTCTTCTTTTTAATTTCAATAACTCAGCTGTATACAAAAGTACTAACGTGCAAAAGCATTTACCGGCAAGGCTCTAGTCTGGATTATGGTCATAAGCTAACCAATTAAATACTATCGGTCTTTATTTAAGTCGTAGACTTAGACCGAATAGTGTACATGATCAAGACGTATAACGCTTGATTAAACGATGATTGGATAGAATGTAGTTTAAACCGACAAGTACTTTGACTTGCATAATATGGGTAAACAATTAATGTTCTGGATTTTGAGATTAAAATAATAGGTTAAACCCGTTTCGGTTAAATTCCGTAAACTAGTTACGTATAATCAACCGTATGCTTATAAGCGATAATGGGTAACCGGATAAGTCATGGACAAGTTCTATATACGATTATATTTTAAATAATTTCAAATATCAATAGGATACAACTTATATGCCCGTTAAGGTTTTAAAACGAAATTATGCCTCATAAGGGCATTTTGGTAATTCCATACCGTATAAAAGGAACTTGAATATTTAAGTTTAAAATCATGAGTATTATGGAAAAATATTTTTATTATGATATAATATCAGTAGGATATCAATTATATGTGTATTTTATCTTTTATGGCCAAACTATGCACCGAATGGGCATTTTGGTCATTTTACACATAGTTTATAAATTATTTGGGATTCTGAGTTTATAACATGTACTACTTAAATATGTTTAACATAAGTTTTAAAATCAGTAGGTATCAAGTCTTGGTAATAATATGGTTTAAAACCATACTATGCGCCGAAACGGTGCTATGTCGTAAAATGACGTTTTATGCTATGTTAATAAAACTGACATTAGGATCAGATTAAAATGTTTAAAATATGTTATTTAATATACATACCAGTAGGTAAATAATTTACCTTGCAAAGATTTGATTAAGACCATTTTATGAGCCACAAGGGCTAAAATCGTCATTTATCGACATAGTTTAAGGCCCATATTTGAAAACTCAGTTTATAACTTGGTTTAACATCCCAAATAATCCTACTTATAATATTACATCAGTAGGAAACTCATTTTCAAGTTCATTATTATTTAGAACCTTGTTTTATGCAAAAAATGCATTTTAGTCAAAAATGGCATAATTACGGAACTTGCGCATAAACTTGGATTCTGATTATGATCATGTAATCTAACCTCAGAGGGTTATGCTACATTATATTATGATCATAATGCAACTTTAGATCAGTAGGTAACTAATCTAAATCGGGTCAGAATCGAAAGTCAAAGAGAAGTCAAACTTCGCGACTTTCGGTTGCGAACCGACCCAAGAACTGAAATTGACGAGCCGAACATGTTCATACATGTTCTAATAATTATTACCAACTTGTTTAAAGTGTCAAAAAAGGTTACATAACATATATGAGATCAATTTATGATTTTTCCAAAAAATGGCCAATTTAACTTTTTAATAACATAACTTTGACCCATCAATTGGTCTAGCAAACGTGATCTTTAGGAGGTGCCCTTTATAGGGATTAACATCAACCTTATTAAGATCACTTAGCCATGTTCATTTGAACAATGGCTGGACCCTAATGGTCTTAACCGAAAGTCACGTTTTCTGTAAAACGCTTGACTTTTGGCCATAAAAGCCTATAAACGAAAAATGCAAGAGCAAGGAACACTTACAAGAGGTTCCTGTAATGCAAGAGAACTAAGTTGGATGCTCCTTTTAGTTAGGAACTTCAGAGGAGGGAGAAGAGCATGAATAAGAAAGGTGCAAGTTGGAATGGTGAACTTAAGCACCTATTTATAGTTGGAGAACTCAAAGGAGGTGATGCTAGGTGTTTAGGGGTGTAAGAGGGAGCTTAAAGTGTCCCAAAATGTGGCATAGTAGCGTGGGAATCAACAGTTTCGATTAAATGGTTTTGGAGTTTTGTTTGGCAGCCAAGCAAAACTTTCGGCAGCAGAGGCTCTCTCGCGCCCCACGAGAGACTTAGGCCAGGTCTCTCAGGGCCCGCGACCGACCTATGGCCAGTTTCAAACCTTGACACTTTTAGCCCTCAACTTAATACATCTCCTAAAGGTCTTCTAAAACACCCTTTTGGCATATTTAGCCCTTCGTAGCCAATATTTGGCATACCCGGGATTATGCCCGACATTGTCGAGCTCTCAGTTCGTTAAAAGGTCACTCAGAGGTATAAGTTAACATGTTGACACTTTTAATCCCTCCATTATCCCAACTTTCCCATATATACCGAATTGAACCCTCTCGTCCAATAAATGGCACGCATGAGAGTTAGGACTTCGCAAAGGATCACTCAAAGGCTTATTATAAGCATGTTGATTCCGATGTCACTCAGAGGCTGGGCATGTTGACATATCAGTCACTCAGAGGCCAAGTTTTAAGCATGTTGACAATCAGTCACTCAGAGGCTAATTATTTAAGCATGTTGACATATCAATCACTCAGAGGCTAAGGATTTAAGCATGTTGACATATCAGTCACTTAGAGGCTGTTATTTATGCATGTTGACATTGGACCGTCACTCAGAGGCTCAGTTTGAGCATGTTGACGCGTTTAGTCCTTATTGGTCTTTAATAGACTATATTTAAAATACAACACGTGTGCACTATACTATTGGACACGATTTTACAGGGTGTTACATCCTCACCCCCTTAAAAGAAATCTGACCTCGAGATTTTATTCAAAAAGATGGGGGTACTTTTGTTGCATAGTGGACTCAACCTCTTATGTATATTCGGGACCTCTAAAAGCGCCCACTTAACCTTTACTATAGGTATCATTTTTCTTTGGAGCTTCTTAACCTGTCGATCCTCGATCGAAATCTATTTCTCAACAAACCTAAGGTTTTCATCTATCTGCACATCTTTGTGTGACATTGCTAGCGACTCATGGGCTAGACATTTCTTAAGGTTAGATATGTGGAATACATCATGGATTCCACTAAGCTCCTCTGGCAACCTGAGCTTATAAGCTATCAGTGCCGACACATTCGACTATCTCGAATGGTCCAATATATCTTGGGCTCAACTTGCCCTTCTTTCCGAAGCGCATCACACCTTTTCAGGGTGATACCTTTAGCATGACCTTGTCCCTACTTGGAACTTAAGAGGTTTACGCCTCTTGTCAGCATAGCTCTTCTGCCTATCTCTGGCAACTTTGAGACGATTGCGGATTTGCACAATCTTTTCCGTGGTCTCCAGGACAATCTCTTGTCCTGATAGTTGGGACTTCCCCAACTTCTGCCCAACCACGGGCGTTCTACATTTTCTCCCATACAAGGCCTCAAAAGGAGCAGCCTTGATGCTAGTATGATAACTGTTATTCATAGGAGAATTCTATTAGGGGTAAGTGGTCATCCCAACTTCCACCTAAATCAATCACACATGCTCTAAGCATGTCTTCCAGTGTCTAGATAGTACGCTCACTTTGACCATTAGTCGTGAAAATTTTAATCGTGTGCCTAACGATTGTTGGAAACTTTTCCAAAAGTGGGATGTGTATCTAGTATCTCTGTCAGATACAATAGATACTGGCACACCGTGTAGGGACAAAATCTTGTCCACATACAACTTAGTCCAATTTTTCTGAATTATACGTTTCTTTTATTGGCAAGAAATGTGCTGACTTGTCAGCCACTATGACCCAAATAGTGTCATTTCCATTTTTGGTCTTAGGTAACTTGGTAATCAAGTCCATATTATCATTTCCCATTTCCACGTGGGAATTTCCAATTTTGTAGAAGTCCTGACGGCTTCTGATGTTCGACCTTAACTTGCGAACACGTCAGATACTTAGCTACATAAGTGGCTATGGATCTCTTCAAACCCATCCACTCAAAGTTCTTCTTTAGATCTTGATACATCTTGTCACCTTCCGGGTGAATTGAGTATCTCGAACTATGCGCTTCTCGGAGGATTAGATCTCTAAGTCCCCCAAAGATTGAATCTAGATTCTTCCATTGAATCTAAGGATTCCATCCTTTACAGGGCTAACTGATCCATAGTTCCACCTAATCCTTCATTAGGAGCATTAGTCTCTTATAGAGCTTGTTTTTGCGATTTAATAGCTTCTCATTTAAGCGATTTCTGAGCTCAATGCTCTTGGCGTTAATCCTTTTAGGTTTAACCCGTTCCTTGCAAATTAAGGCATCAGCAACTACATTTGCCTTGTCTGGATGGTAGCAAATCTCGCAATCGTAGTCATTAAGCGTTCCATCCATCGACGTTGTCGCATATTCAATTCTTTTTATTGAACAGATGCTGGAGACTTTTATGGTCTATGTATATAATACACTTTGTACCATACAAGTAATGTCTCCCAGTTTTAGTGCAAATACAACGGCACCCAATTCAAAATCATGGGTGGTGTAATTTCTTTCGTGCACCTTTAACTGTCGTGATGCATAAGCAATCACTTTGCCTTTTTGCATAAGCACACAGCCTATGCCAGTGTGCGATGCATCACAGTAGACTACAAAATCTTCAACATCCTCTGGTAGGGATAACACAGGAGCATTACTCAACTTGTGTTTAAGAATCTCAAAAGATTCTTGTTGCTTTGGACCCCAATTATACTTAACATTCTTACGGGTCAAGGTAGTTAGAGGAGTGGCTATTCTTGAAAAGTTCTCAATGAACCTCCTATAGTAACCATCCAATCCTAGAAAACTAGAATCTCCGATGGGGTTTTGGGTACTTCCCAATTCATGATGGCTTCAATTTTGGCGGGATCCACTTGGATACCATGCTCACTTACCATATGTCCAAGAAATTGGACCTATCTAAGCCAAAACTCACACTTAGAGAATTTGGCATAAAGCTTTCTTGTCTTAGGAGTTCTAAGATGCACCGAAATGTTTCTCGTGATCAGCTATAGTAGATAAGTATGTCGTCAATAAAGACAATAACAAACTTATCCAAGTACGGTTTGCATACTCTATTCATGAGATCCATGAATTACTGCTGATGCATTTGTGAGCCCAAAAGGCATCACTAAGAACTCAAAGTGACCATAGCGGGTCCTGAAGGCTGTCTTGGGAACATCTTCACTTCTAAGCTTCAATTGATGATATCCTGATCTCAAATCGATCTTCGAGAAGTAACTAGCCCCTTGAAGTTGGTCAAATAAATCATCGATCCTGGGCAGAGGATATCTATTCTTAATTGTTAACTTGTTTAGCTCTCGATAATCGATGCACATTCGCATCGAACCGTCTTTCTTCTTTACAAAGAGGATAGGAGCTCCCCAAGGCGAGGAACTAGGCTGAATAAACCTTTCTCCAAGAGTTCGTCTAGCTGTGTCCTCAACTCCTTCATTTATGTTGGTGCTTGCCTACATGGAGCTCTAGCAACTGGTGCTGATCCTGGCAGGATTCGATTCTAAACTCCACTTGTCCTGTCTGGAGGTAGACCTGGTAATTCTTCTGGAAAGATATCTGAATATTCTGAGATAACTGGTAGGTCTTCCATGTTTGGTTAGGCTTATTTATGGTGATTGTGCCATGTAGATGACACAGCCTCTTCTCAAACACTTGGATGCCTTAAATAACGACACCTTATCTGGCAATCCATAGTGTGAGTCTCCAGGGATGGTGATCATTTCACTAGATGGGGTCCTAATCTCGATGAGCTTCTTATCGTAGGCAATGCGGGCTTGGTTATGAGATAACCAATCCATGCCTAAGACAACATCGAACCCGCCAGTTTCATCGGCAGAAGAGAGATAGGGATGGAATGATTCTTAATGGATATAGAGCATCCATCAAGAATGGAAGATGTGGATTCTATCGTCCCATCAGCAAGTTCTATCTCATAGGTTTTATCTACAGTTCTTATGGGCAGGTTTAATAGTTTACTAAACTTATGGTCAACAAAAGATCTATCTGCACCCGAATAAAAAAGAACTCTAGCATTAATATTGTTAATGAGGAATGTACCTGTTATGATATTGTTGTCATTAACAGCCACTCTTGCAGTTATTTGAAAGGCACGAGCATTCCTTTTCTTGGCCTCTCCAGGCTTTGTATTATTATTCTTAAGAATCTTAGGGCAGTTAGTCTTAATATGCCCCTTTTCATTACAGACGTAGCAGACAACATCCTTAAGATCTTTACATTCTAGGGTCTTATGCCCCTTTCTCTTACAGATGCCACAGGCTTTGGCCTGTGAACCAAAATTACACTGTCCCCAGTGTCTGCGGTTGCATGTTTTGCATGTTGGCATTACAGCCGTCTTGCCTTGGTTCCCTTTGAACCCAAATCTCCCTTTATTTTTCTTATTAAACTTATGGGACTTGTCATTTTCCCTCTTTTGTTTCCCGTCAGTTTCAAACCTAACTGACATTTGCCTCACCAAATCCAAGGTGATGGAGAGAGATAGGTCAACAGCAGACCTATAGGTAGTAGGCTGAGCAGCCTTTACCATGCCCTTTATCTCGGGCGCTAACCCATTAATAAAACGCACAATGCGTTTGGGCTCTGGGGAAATCAAATAGGAAACTAACCTAGATAGGGAATTGAAATCGGAAACATATTTTCGGCAATCTAGGTTTTTCATGGAAAGAGACAAGAAGTCGATCTCTAATTTCCCCACCTCATGGGGTGGGCAATATGTTTCCTTAAAAAGGTCCACAAACTTGGACCACCCCAAATTATACAGGTGTACTTTACCTGTAGACTGTATCATGGCCTTCCACCAGATTAGGGCATGGCCCTTAAAGGACGGTGATACATACTTGACCACATCCTTATCAGCACAGTTGCTGATATCTACGATTGTCTCCATCTCATCTAGCCACTTAAGGGCTTCTACAGCTCCTTTTTTCCCATTAAAGTCTCGGGGTTTGCAGGAGACAAAATACTTATAAGTACATCCGTCTTTATCAGAACGGGACCATTCAGCAAAATCTATTTTCTTTGGTTCATTCTTCGCATTTGAAGAGTGAACGGAGCTCTCCTTATGAGCTGAAGATGGAGGAATCGATAATGGTTTAGAGCGAGTAGCACTCAACTCTCTAAACTTTTCTATGGCCTTTCCCTTGGCCTTCTCAACTGTCGCGTCAATGCGAGCTTGAAAATTATCGTTATCGATATCTTTATTTTTGGCTTTGTTAGAATTTACATTCCGGTGGCTACTTTGTGCTTTTGAGTTAGCCATCCTTAAGCTTTGGTTCTATACACCAATAAAGCTTCACTTAGCCATGGTATGTCAACCATATTGGATTTAAAACATTGGATATAACAATCCTTTGCCTATTCTAGTGTGAATGACATCACAACTCTTAGGCTTAACATAACTATATTTGGCCTAGGTCTTAATAGGACCATCAAAGGAAATTACAATTTGGACTTAGTCCATATATTATTGGACAGTGGATCGCAATGTCACAACTGCATTGTCATAATTGACAATATATTTAGCTCTTAAGCTTGTCACGAAGGACATATAAAAATTATGGTATGGCACATAGGCCTGTCACTAATGGACATAAAATATGGCACATAGGCTGTCACTAATGGACATAAATATGGCACATAGGCCTATCACTAATGGACATAAGATATGGCTATGCCTGTCACTAATGGACATAACATATGGCACATAGGCCTGTCACTAATGGACATAAGATATGGCACATAGGCCTGTCACTAATGGACATAAAATATGGCACATAGGCCTGTCACTAATGGAAGTAAAATATGGCACATAGGTCTGTCACTAATGGACATGAAATATGGCCCATAGGCACTACATCACTAATGGATGTTTTAATCATAGCCCCAAGGGCAATACATCACTAATGGATGTTTTATCATAGCCCCAAGGGCAATACATCAGTAATGGATGTTTTAATCATAGCCCCAAGGGCAATACATCACTAATAGATGTTTAATCATAGCCCCAAGGGCAATACATCACTAATGGATGTTTTATCATAGTCCCAAGGGCAATACATCACTAATGGATGTTTAATCATAGCCCCAAAGGCAATACATCACTAATAGATGTTTAATCATAGCCCAAGGGCAATACATCACTAATGGATGTTTAATCATAGCCCCAAGGGCAATACATCACTAATGGATGTTTAATCATAGCCCCAAGGGCATACATCACTAATGGATGTTTTAATCATAGCCCCAAGGGCATACATCACTAATGGATGTTTTAATCATAGCCCCAAGGGCATACATCACTAATGGATATTTTAATCATAGCCCCAAGGGCAATACATCACTAATGGATGTTTAATCATCGCACTGATGATATTAGCCGGATCAATTTTGATCACATGGGCTATATAAGGTTAGTACATAGTCCATTACCTTGAAGGCTAGTGTGATTCCTCAAGTCACACTGCCAAGAGTATGAACATTCTTACATGTTAACATAAGAGTACCTTAATGGTTGATTAATAGTCCCGGTCGCATTGACCTTAACGACTTGAGGTTGAACATAAGTCCACCACCCCTAGATAGAAGGATAACTTCCCTTAACTATCCGATAGAAGACCCCTTCGTACTTAACTATCATTTATAATTTGTCCAAATGTGTGGTCTGTGCCACTTGGCTAATCAAAACATTAAGATCTTTTGGAATTATATCGCAAAGCATAAATTTCGAGTAAAATCGAGACACTCGTTTGAAGAGGATGAATATATATATATATATATAATTCCAAAATACTTCATTAAATTTCAATTAGAAATTACAATACAGAAAAATTGAAATAAGTTGTCCATGCAAGGACTTTAAAGAAAAAAAATGTCCACGCAGGGACTAAGGAAATAACAATGTCCTCGCAGGGACTACATATTATTTAGAAGAGACTTCACTCGTTCTTCTTTCCCTTGACCAATTTGGAGAGTTTCTTGAAGAACTTGTTTGTCTTTTTCTCCGTTTTCTCCGCCTGCTGCTGCATTTCTTTCATCCGTTCCAAGGCCTCATTGATGGACTCAAGTGGTGGCGGAGGTTGTGGTTGTGGCATAACTGATACTGGTATCCATAAGTTGGATATCCAGTCGGTGGATAAGTAGGTGGGAAAGGAGACGGGTAAAGTGCATTGTGCATAACTACTTGCATATCGTGGTCTTGCGACCATGTTTGATAGTCTACCGGTGTAGATGGGTTAAAAGGATCATATCCAGACGTATCCGGATATGTGGGAATCGGGTTACTGTAACCCGATGGTGGTGGTTGAATTGTAGGTGCGGGTGTTGGTGTTGGTTCCACCACATTTGAGGTGTTAAAGGGTCCACCCATTTGTGGGTCCTCTTGAATTGTGGGGGTAGGAGTTGGGCAAAGGTGGCAGCGATCCCGACCTTTGTCCTACACGTACAGACATTCGTGCTCCACGCTTCCTCCTTGGTGGTTCAGGTGGTGGTTGAGGTTGGTCCACTGGTTCCATGTGGACATCATCTTGAACATGAGGTGGTTGAGAGTGATGGGAAGGTGTGTGGGCAAAGGTGAATTGGTTCCAATATTGGTCCCACTCATTAGGACCTTGGTAGGGCGATCCGGTAAAGAGTTCGAATCGCTTGAAATTTCTACGGGATGCACATTCGATCTGACAGCGGCATCTCCGGGTCGTCCTAGGGTTTGGCTGGTCCAACTGATTTTGATCGGCTGGAGGCGTGTTAAAGTAATGGTTAGGGTTAAATTCTTCATGGTAAGAGTGCTGAGAATGGGAATGGGAATGGTGAGAATGGTGTGAATGATAGAAGTGGTGAGAGTGGTAAGAATTTTGGGAATGTGGGGGCGAGTGTCTATGAGAGACAGAGTGTCTCGCTGGTTGCCAAGGAGATGAATCTCCTGATTCTTGGTAAGCATCTGAGTTGTGAGGTTGAGGGGGAATGCGACCCGATGGTCCTCCCCTCATTGGACCTTTTCCTCTCCCACTTTGTCCTCGTACATGTGGCGGCATTTTCCTATTAAAAATCAATTAAAAAACAATACAAATAACTTGATAATGAAATGAGTAATCCTAGGTCAATGCCTAGACTCGGAAGTCTAAGGAATGTGCTCGTGTAAGTTTGAGATTAAACACAAAAGGCTAGTGTTTAATTCTCTCAAACGTTGGCTCTGATACCAACCTGTCACACCCCGGATTTCCAACCCCAAATCCATACACCGGTGGGCCCGGGTAGGGAGTATCGTGACGTCACTTGATAACATCATAGTCAATTAACACCGGCACAAGCGGAAGTCTTGGAGTAAAATTACTATTACAAACCGAATGTTCAAAATATAAAATAATATACAGGCTTGTAATAGAAGATCCACAGGCGGATCATTAAAATGTACAAGAAAGAATATAAAACAGACTTTAGGGCAGATCCATGGATTTGCAAGATCCTCTTATTCACTACCGAGCAGCTTCCGGCCTATTTCGTATTGTACCTTCAGTTAGCCTTTGGACGATACGTCAGCTTTCGCTGGTAAATACACTCCAACTGACTCATTTTGAAAAGCATTTTAAAATGATTTAGGTGCACAGGGCACAAAATCTATTATAACTTGGGAAAATTACTTTGTAACCTTGTTAACAGATTCATATGTTTGTCCATACATACATGGACCAGTACAGAGACCGAGACATGATTAAAATACACACTAATTAGAACTCACAGAGGAGTTATCCCCAACGTCTTGGGTAATTTGCATTTGAGCGTCTGTCAGGTGTATGCCTACACCACGCGCTAAGGTCGTGGCCATTAGCTAATCTAATGAGCCGAGGATATACAGGACACGGTAATTTAACCCTGATGTTTAAGTTATCAAACAAAACTGATTAAAACAGAATATGGGGAAATTTACTAGCCACAATCCGGCATTCGATTGATCCCATTTCTGACCAAGCGGTAATAGTTTACCGTATCCCAAGCCCGTATAGGGAAAATAAGTCGAGAGTATTTACCTGAGCTAGTCTTCTTTTTAATTTCAATAACTCAGCTGAAAAATGGCTTGTTTGACTTTTAATAACATAACTTGACCCGTTAATTGGTCTAGCAAACGTGATCTTCAGGAGGTGCCCTTTATAGGGATTAACACCAACCTTATTACAATCACTTAGCCATGTTCATTTCGAACAATGGCTGGACCTAATGGTCTTAACCGAAAGTCAAATCGTTTTCATAAAACACTTGACTTTTGGCCATAAAAGCCTATAAACGAAAATGCAAGAGCAAGGAACACTTACAAGAGGTTCCTGGAATGCAAGAGAACTAAGTTGAATGCTCCTTTCAGTTAGGAACTTCCAGAGAGAGGGAGAAGAGTATGAATAAGAAAGGTGCAAGTTGGAATGGTGAACTTAAGCACCTATTTATAGTTTGAGAACTCAAAGGAGGTGATGCTAGGTGTTTAGGGGTGTAATAGGGAGCTTAAAAGTGTCCCAAAACGTGGCATAGCAGCATAGTTTCGATTAAATGGTTTTGGAGTTTTGTTGGGCAGCCAAGCAAACTTTCTACAGAGAGGCTCTCTCATGCCCCGGAAGTCTTAGGCTTAGTCTCTCGCGGCCCGCGACCGACCTATGGCAGTTTCAAACCTTGACACTTTTAGCCCCTCAACTTAATAAATCTCCTAAAGGTCTTCTAAAACACCCTTTTGGCATATTTAGCCCTCCGTAGCCAATATTTGGCATATCCGGGATTATGCCTGGACATTGTCGAGCTCTCGGTTCGTTAAAAGGTCACTCAGAGGTATAAGTTAACATGTTGACACTTTTAATCCTCCATTATCCAACTTTCCCATATATACAGAATTGAACCATCTCATCTAATAAATGGCACGCATGAGAGTTAGGACTTTGCAAAGGATCACTCAGAGGCTTATTATAAGCATGTTGATCCGAGTCACTCAGAGGCTGGGCATGTTGACATATCAGTCACTCAGAGGCCAAGTTTTAAGCATGTTGAACATATCAGTCACTCTGAGGCTAATGATTTAAGCATGTTGACATATCAGTCACTCAGAGGCTAATGATTTAAGCATGTTGACATATCAGTCACTAGAGGTATTGTTATTTATGCATGTTGACATCGGACCGTCACTCAGAGGCTCAGTTTGAGCATGTTGACATGTTTAGTCCTTATTGGTCTTTAATAGACTGTATTTAAAATAAAACACGTGTCACTATACTATTGGACACGATTTTACATGGTGTCACACCAAGGAAGCTTCGAATGCTTTTCACCTTGTAGGGGCAGATGTATAGATATAACATCTATCTTTTCATTGTCACTTTGATGCCTTTTGCCAAAATTTTGTGTCTAAGCACAATTCTTTCTTGGACCATAAAGTGACATTTCTCCCAATTTATTGCCAAATTGGATTCTTCACATCTTGAGAGCATCTTTTCGAGATTTCAAGACATTGATCGTAGGTCTTGCCGAAGACCGAAAAATCATCGATGAAGACTTCCATGGAGTCTTCGATCATGTTGTGTGAAATTGCAACCATGTATCTTTGAAATGCTAGGGGAGTATTGCATAATCTGAACGGCATATGCCGGTATGCGAAAGTGCCATATGGGCAAGTGAAGTTGTTTTTTCTTGGTCTTCGGGAGCAATGGGAATTTGAAAATATCCTGAAAATCCGTCGAGTAAAGAATAATACATGTTTCATTCTATTTGTCCCAACAATTGATCAATGAAGGGTAAAGGAAAATGATCTTATCTTGTTGCATCATTTAACCTTGTTGCATCATTTAACTTTCGGTAGTCGATACAAACTCACCATCCCGTCACCATCCTTATTGGGATTAATTCATTTTTTGAGCGTGTAGTAACCACATACCACCCTTTTTTTGAACAACTTGAACTGAGCTAACCCATGTAGAATTCGAGATACGATAAATTAGACTGACGCCTAATAAATTGGTAACTTATTCCTTCACCGCCTCTTGCATCATAGGATTAACTCGCCTTTGTCTTTGCACATATGGTTTAAAATTTTCTTCCATGAGTATCTTGTGTGCGCCAAAAGACGGGCTAATGCCTTTGATATCCATTAACTTCCAAACAATCGCCTTTTTATGATTTTTTAAACTTCTAATAATTTATTTTTTTTCAGCGTCCACCAAGTTGGCGACAATAATTATCGAAGTTTTGAGCTGTCTTCAAGAAAGACATATGACAAATGAGGTGGTAGCTCCTTGAGCTCTAAAGACAACAATTCATCTATAGATGACTTCATTTTTCCTTCAAAACGCCCCGCTTGCGGTATGCGCATACAATGTATATGTGTGGAAGTGAAAGTGCACTAATTTTAACGTTATTTTACTAATTTCGTGAAAATAATATTAAGGTTAATCATGCATCATGTGGTTGCATTGATAGCCGAAAGACAAGGGGTACATGAACTATGTCCAAACTCCTTGTGACCTCTCAAGAGCAGAGGTTTAGTGTGTGAAACATGGAAGAGGAGGGGTGAAATGGAATGGTGAAAATTGACAGCCAAGGCCTTTTATTGATAGGCTGGAAGAGACCGGGTGTGCTCGGGCGTGCATAAGGGGCACGTTCGTGCCTTTAGAGAATTCCTGACAGTGCTTGCCTTTCTTGTCCTTTCTGAGTGAGTCTGTAGTGATTCTATTATAGGAACGAGCATGCCTAAGGTGCACGGTCGTGCATGATGATGTGCCCGACAAGTCTTGAACATGTGGCATTATTGGTCGGTTCTCGAACCTTCATGTCTTGTCTTTTCCTTGAGCACGGGGGTGCCTGGCCTCTATTGGACTTTTGTTGACCTATCATGGGTTAACTTAAGTTGACTTTGTGATGTTTGGAATTGTGCACGGCCGTGCCCAGGGCCTGCATAGTTGTGCCTATTTGATAATTTGTTAATTTCCTTAGAATCTTGGGTTTTTGCTTCATTTATGCTTGTTTTTCACTTCTTTTCATCCCGAGACCTTAGAAACCTGTATTTTACAAACAGAATGATTTAGGTAGCATTTGCAACTAAAAGTACTTATGATTGGGGTAATTATGCACTAAAAATATGTGTAATTGATGGCACATCAGGAGCACACATTGTCGGAGTGGAGACTTTCCATGAAACCATCCATCTTAAGATTTCCTTCAAGCATGCTTGGTTGTGTAATTTTCCTCTCACCAGTTGGCAATACACGCATTAGTCGTATTAAGGTCGACATTTCTTATGAGCCTAACATCTCTGTTATCCACAACCAGTGTGAGAGTTATCTAAGGTATTAAAATCGGTCTTTTAAAGATCGTATATGCATAAAAGAATTATGGCATGGGGTAAAACGTGCACAAAACCTTGTTATTGATATTTCTATACATTTTTTGATGTTTAATAAGGTATGTGTTAATTTAAATTTGTGCACACACGTTTATTCACGTTATATGGTAACTATGAGAGTGAGAGTTGGACTATAGACATCACTAAGTAACATGCCAATAGGGAATATAGTACTAGGAAAATAGTGGGATGTCTAGGAACTCATAATTTCCGAGGACCAAAAAGTAGTGGTATGTCTAGGAACTCATAATTTTCAGGGACCAAAAATTTGTGGTATATCTAGGAACTCATACTTTTCAGGGACCATTCCAAATAGCAGTAAGCATCATTTTAATATATTGTGTATTTGTTTAATATGTGCATTTGTTATTTTCATGCACACTAATGGGATTATTGTATTAAATTCGGTCCATCTGTGGGTCCTTTATGGCTTTGGACCAAAATGTTGTATGCTTCTTTGTTATAAACACATCTTCTGTTTATCTTCTATAATTTTTTAATATATTTTGATAGTGGTTGTGAGTAGAGAAAGAGAGAAAAGGTAATAGTAAAGGGTATAAAAATTAAATCAATCGATCTTAACAAATTTTAAACAAGAAATGGTCCTCCCCAAGTAGTTTTTTAAGTCGGAGAAAAGTTTTTTTTTTGTTGGTGAGACATACCTTTTACTAGTACCCCACCTTTGTCAAATCCACAAACTTTTACTAGTACTCCCAAAATTTTTCTTTTTGTTGGTGATCTTCTACTTCTTAGACTAGAAAAATATGTTCATGTGGAAAATGGTCATTAACTACCTTTATGTCTTGATCATCTTGGGGAGATTTGTCTAGTCGTGATAGATGACCCTTTTTATCTTTATTTTGATATCAAATTCTTGGAGAAAAATGATTTATCTTATTAACCTTGGTTTTTATCTTATTTATTTCGACACCCATTTTATCTTTTATTTCGATGCGAAAATTCTTATATTTGATTTTCTACATGCAATCATTCTGTGATACAATCAGCGACATTTTAAATTGTTGCAACTGTAATCATGTTATAGATCATTATATGACCCTCTTAGTTTTCGTCACAAATGTTGGATGATGTACGTATCGACAATCAAAAGTGATAGGTGGTCATTTAGTCGTTGTGTCATCCTTGCAGTAACTTGCATAATTTCTTGCATAGCTACAAACAAGCTAGGGATCGTGATTTTTCGTGTGACAACTGGTCCAAGACATGCTATAATCGCTGGGGATTGCGATGTTCGTGTGAATTCTTCAACTGTGGAGATGGAAGTCAAGACTTCACTTGAAGAATGAGGGAAAACTCCACAATCTTTAATGAAGAAATCATTTAGTTCATAGATATATCATTCCACAATAATTAATTAGGATTTTGTTTTAGATTTGAGGTGACGGTGTTTTTGTTACATGGGTAAGAACAGAGTCATATGAACATTTGGATAAATGGGGGACAGTTTGTTTATGGTAAGCGGTATTTTTCTTATACTAATGTACAACTTATGTTGCATGAAGTCCAACAATTATTGAAACAGATTAAAGCCAAGGTTTTAGATGACAAAGGAAGGTCTATAAGAGCATTCCAAACTACTTCAAACCTCCATCTCATTATCCACCTCGTTACTTACTTTTCATTTTTTAATCTATATCTAATTTATATAATCTATTTTTATTTTATTTAATTAATATTTATAATTATTCTGTTATTAAATAAACTTAAAAAATAAAACTCGTAACAATATAATTAACCAATTTTTTATTTTTTCGTTATCTTGTATTTTTATATAATTATAAATTTAAATAAAATAGTAAAAAAGATATCTAATTCTTACAGCTACTCTTTTTTAAACGGCTACTTTCGCAATGGCTAGTTTTTACTAGTGACGTGATGCGAGCGGGTTATAAATTTTATATATTTTAGGTATTTTTACTCGTAGATCAAGCTTTAAATTTATAAAACACGATACAATACTACCACTCTACACACGTTAGGGCAAGTGCACCCATCATGTACGTAGTATAGTGATGATAAGATACTGAGGTCGTCCAACGACACAAGGGCTTTTAATACTGGCTGATCGTTAACGTCTAATCTAACCAAATTTTTTATAAAAGTTTTGAAAGTTTGAAAGATATAAAAGTAAAAAATGTAATAAAAAGGAAAAAGACAGACAAGAAAGAATCACTTGATTCTGACTCCTCTTTTACATATCATTTGATGATTTTCGTATTTTGGGCATTTTAAGAGATTATCTTAGTTATAGTAGTAGGCCTCTCTTGTGAAGGCGACGTTACCCTCAACTTATTGGTCTGAGCCAGCAGGGATACAGTCCCGCAAGGTCGGAATATTGAAAGATAATTAAGTAAGTTATTAATGCGAAAAGTGGTAGGTCCCTCTTGTGAAGGCGACGTTACCCTCAGCCGTATTGGTCTGAGTCAGTAGGGATATAGTCCCGAAAGGCCGGGTAAACTTTTAATAGTAGTTTATTTATAAGGGGTTCAAGTCGTTCTTACTTCCCCTGATTTGATGTTATCTGCCTTAAAGGAAGTCCTAATAAGCTTGAACCAAGTACTCGCAGGATCTATACACTGAACGAGACAAGAACTTTATCAAAACACACTTCTAACCCCCTTCCAAGTAGTTAACGTGCTTTATATAGACCGTAAAGATATGAATTAGTGAATCAACGAAACATGATGAAATGTTTAAATAAAGTTCACTTTCAATATAAAAAACTAGTTATTAAAGTCACTAATACATACCCAATTAAAAAGTTGCCAAAGATTGAAAATCAAAAGTAATACATAAAAGATTTGTCTTCACCAAGTGATGTAAGAGATTTAGCCAAGTATGACCTTTGTTTGACAAGAACTAGTACGATTAATCTTGGATCATGAGACTACTACATACTCTAAAAGATAAAAGATGGATGATAGTGATGGGTGTTAGTGTTGTAGTGGTGGTGGTGGTGGACTGATGGCAAGTGTGAGAGAATGGTTTGCAAAGGGATGCCTTTCTCATGAACCAAACACCTCTATTTATAGCTGGAAACAAAAGGCGACCACGGCCCCGTGCCCGCCTGGCACGGCCCCGTGGTGGACTTTTTCTCTCCTTTCATTAACTGTAGATGTTAGATCGTTGTACCAACATGCCCCATGGTGGTAGAGTACGGACCCGTGGTCAGTATACTTGCTGTACTATCCCAGATTCTACGAATCTTAAAGTTGACCACGACCCGTGTTGACTTGGCACGACCCCGTGTTGGTTGTCTGTTGCTGTTGTTTTTTTCTGCAGAGAATTTTTGACTGGGCATGGCCCCATGCCTGGTGGGCACGGCCCCGTGCCTAAGCTTCTGTCTTCGTTATTTTTGTTGTTTTGGATGTGAATGGGGGTTCAGCAAGTCGTGTCAATACTTCTTTTTTTGTATTTGTGTTGGTTTTGGCTGCTAATTTGCTTCTTTTGTTCGTTTAAGCTCTTTTGATCCTGTAATTTAGAAGTTAACAAAGAAACATGTTTTTTCCAACATTAGTACCGAAAAAAGGGTTGATTTTATGCCTTGTTTGATCTATTTTATATGTTGCATTTTGCGCATATCAGCTAGCTATAAATTCAATTTGTATTTCAAGTAATATGTTCACTTCTCAACTAATAATTCACTACATAGATTCATAAAAAATGGTAAGAAACCCCTGGACCGAATAAGAAGAGATAGCTCGGGTCAGCTCTTGGATGGACTTGTGTGATAACAGACAAGTTGTTGGGTCAATTAAAGAACCCTTACTGGAAGGATTCCGTCAACGTGTTGAGGAAACCAATCGCAATTTAAACGCCACTTTATCAAGGTTTCATATTTTGTTCGGAGAGTTCCGCACATTTTTAATTAGTATTTCACAATGATTAATTAGTATTTTGTTTTAGATTTGAGGTGAGGGTGTTTTCGTTACATGAGTAAGGACAGAGTTATATGAAATAGAGTTATATGAAATGATCGAGAGAAGAAAGATTCTGATAAATGTTCGTAGTATGTTTATGGTAAGTGATATTTTTCTTATAGTAATGTACAACTTATGTTGCATGAAGTCCAACAATTATTGTAACAGATTAAAGCCAAGATTTTAGATGACAAAGGGAGACTTATAAGAGCATTCCAAATCACCCCAAACCTGTATCTCATTATCCATCTTATTACTTAGTTTTCATTTTATTTAAATTATATCTAATTTATATAATTTATTTTTATTTTATTTGATTAATAGTTATATTATTTTTGTTATTAAATAAACTTAAAAAAATAGAACCCGTATAATTAACTATTATTTTATTTTTTTATTCTTTCGTTATCTAGTATTCTTATTCTATTTAATTATAGATTCAAATAAAATAGTAAAAAATAATATTTTATTCTTACAAGGACTCTTTTTTAAAACGTCTACTTTCGCAACGGCTAGTTTTTTAAACGGCTACTTTTGTAATGGCTAGTTTTGCACCGGCTAGTTTTTGCTAGCTATAAATTCAATTTTTTTTTCAAGCAACATGTGCTGTCACACCCCAACCGATAGCGAAAACATCGGGGCGAGACGAAATAGATTGCTCGAGACTTCATAACACTAAAACATGACAAGTAATTTAAGTAACAAGATTTCATTTCATTGATTGAATAGCAAGTACATAGTTTCAAATTTGAATACATCTTCATGGAAAACAAAATACAAATACAACGACTTTCTAATGTATTCTAGGTGAGTATCTAAGTCGTCCTACTTGATTCCATGAGTTTCATCATCAATATCAACCTTCAATACATGTTAAAGTATACTTCAATACACAAGGCATTGGTGAGCATACAAGTTTGAATAAATAACATAGTATAAAATTTTAAACGAATCCTTATGCATCAATGTCTATTCTCGAAGCTAACATGTAATATACGAGCATATGAATATACTATTCAACCCAAAGTTTACCGCTAGCGTAATCTAATCATAGCAATGAAAAGACTGATATGTTTAACTTAACATGACCTCACGAATACGGGCGGTGCGTTACTCCTATAGCGCTATACATGTTAAGGGAGGCTTGATCAAAGTTAATGACTAAGTATGAGAATTCAAGTATAAGGATGTGTGATTTCAAGTTTAGCACAAAGAGCATGTATAAAGATTGTTTTGTGATTTATGAATAAGCATGTTTGTGTGAATTGATATAGTACATGTATTGCACCCAAATGTGTAAAAGTAAAATGGGGTCGAGTATACTCACAATTTTGTAAGCTTCCTAGTATTCCGTGCGTAGAGTGTTCAAGTGATGCAACCCGAAGTTACCCTATGTAAGCTTCCTAGTATTCCGTGCGTAGAGTGTTCGACGAAAACTGAATGTTTTATGAATTTTTCCGTATCGAAGGTTCAGGCAGCGTTTTCAGGCAGAATTTGCAACCCATTATGAATGTCATAACTCAATGTAGGAATTAAGTCATGATCTCAAATTTTTACTGTAGGTAGTTCCAGGAGGTCACAAAATCTCCAACTGGAATTACGTCAATCGGATAACCGAAGATTTTTAAATGAACTTTTCGGTAAGCTGCAGTCAGAAAGTGTCGAATCGGATTGCTGCTTAGTAAATGATTTTTATTAAGTGTTTGGTTAGGAGTTAGACTCTAAAATTTTAACACAAGTCCAAACCTTCTGAAGGGCACGTCATATAAAAATATCATAATTTTTGCAGCATCGTAAGTATGTAAAACGAGCTTCCCAAAACAGCTTGTTTTCAGTGATTTTACCTATGCATGGCTTTAAGTTGTTAAGTGATGAATTTGTTAATTTTAGTGTCCGTGCGTGTATGACAATTGTACAATTGATGAATGGCATGTCGTAGCGTACATTATGAACCTATGCTTGAAAGCTACTCGGTATTATGTTCTGACAACTTGTTTGCATGATAATTGTTAGATGCGTGTAAGGCTTGAGTGAATTACATAAACGACCCCTAATGTTCTTGGTAACCATCTTAGGACGCAGTTGATCATTTTCGCTACTATTTGCACTTTATTTCTTACCAAGCAAAACAAATGTGAGTTCACACCTTTACTAAAAGCATGTATTCCCGGTGGTTGGGAACCTTACTTTCCCGGGTATGGGATTGCCTTAGTATTCCTGGTATGGGATATTGTTAACTTCACTTTCCCTGGTTAGGGGATTGCCTAGTATTCCTGGGGATGGAATACTGTTAAATGCTATTTATATTTCATGTCTTTAGCGGACTAAACGAACTCTATTTGAAATTCCCCACACATTATACCGATTAATCGCCGGGGCCTGGCGAACGGGATATTAGTTGATAGCGCTATTAGGTTCGACAAACCTCACACCGTACCTGGGAGAACGGGCGTGAACTTTTATGCCTTGGCAACTAGTCAATGACGATATACATTGACCTGGGGCACAAACAACTTAAACAGTCAAAGTTTCGGTACCACACAGTTTAGTAGCTTAAAGATGGGGTAGCTCCCCGTGACATGTTTTATAAATTAAGTAATTTAACAACCTAAGTTTTTTTTGAATACAATACTGAAAAACCGTGAACTCGCCGACTTTATGTTGACATACTATTACATGCCTTGCAGGTCGTTAGGTACAGCTATTGGTGGGCGTTGCAATCGGCTGGAGTGTGTGGTTTGTTAACGCTTTATGTTTCGATTATTTATTAAAATTGTGGTTTTAAGTTCCGATGGGTTTTGCTTTATTTTTCCGCTGCAACATAAACTGTGTTTTGGACATTTAAACTTTATCGCTAATCATGATGATAGTGATGCTTTTATAATTTGAATGGTTGGTTCAACATGATTAGTGGCTAGATCCTGGTCAGTCGCACGCCTCGCGGTAAAACTCCGCATGTGATTTTGAGGGTGTGACACCCTCCAAGCCCCAAACAACAAAACAAATTAGTCGAGCCAGTTTAGTAGTTAGTTAGTCAAGTCTAGTAAATGTAATTAGTGAGTCTCGTGGGTTCGATACTCACACTTACTTAGGCTATACTGCATTGACCGGTACACTTGTCGTGTGGTCTAGGTTTTAGGGAGTTTGTTTTTATAAATTAAAACTTAGCGTATCTACTTTTGGTTAATATTAGTTAGTTTTCAACTGACCACTTCGTGCACCTCAAGGGACAAGTCAGGATCGTTCACTATGGCGTCGGTGAAGAAATGCATTCATGAACCAGAGTCGCTACAGAACTCTGATATTCTGGAGTGGAACGCCTGGATTCCAAACAAAGACAACACTTTTGATTAGAGGGCCATACAGAATCGGTCAACCACAACTGATGCGTTGATTAGAAGAAGAATCTTAAACGAGCCTAGTGTATGTTGTTTTTGGAGGTCAAACGTTGAATCGGCGGACCATATATTCACCGGTTGTTTTGTAGCACCCTTGTGTGGTAGGATATTAGCAATTGGTCACATACCTCCCTCTTTGTGTTCTAAGTGGCTGATTTGCTGAAAGTGCACAACGATATCCCCGAAAACTACATCCAGAAAAGAATGGTGCATGTGATGATCTTAACTGGGTGTTGAAGTCTGTGGCGCGCCAGGAATAACTGCATCTTTTCGGATATCCCGTATAAATCAAAACGGCATCTTGAGAGAATAAAATCTATGGCTTTCCTATGGCTAAAGAGTAGAAATAAAATATTGGAGTTTAATTGGGAGAAATGAAAAAAGAAAGGATGTGTAATTGTGTTTTTGTTTCCGGGTTGTATGTTCCCGGCCCTCTAGCTTCTTGCTCACCGGTGTTCGGGTGTGGTGTTAATGAAATTCGCCATTCAAAAAGAATTTATTATATTATATAGATATAGATTTACTTTTAATGTTTAATAAAGTTTGTGTTAATTTAAATTTGTGCATACACATTATTCACGTTATATGGTAACCCTGGAAAAAGTCCACGTACCAGAGTATAATTCTTGTAGTGTTTTAAGTAAAAATCAATAACTTATGTTTTATATAAAAAGAAATTTTTATGAAAATAATATTAAAAAGAAATTTTCAGTAGTGATAGAAAAGAGTTTTTAGCGTGAAATAAGTATTTATTTAAGTATGGTTGATACAAAATCAAGATAATATTTTTATATAACTCTCTTCTCACTTAAATTCAATTTAAAAACCCAAAACTGTCAAAAGTCTTTAGAGAAACTCAGCACCCAACAGAACAATAAATGACCAGTCTTTTTGTCAAGAATCCCGCTGTAGACTTACTTGGCTATATATAAGTGTAGTTGTATATAACTTGTATCAGTCACCAAATTTATTTTTAACCAGTTATATATATATATATATAGCCACAAAGATCTAAAGAGGGTCAACATGGTGAAAGCACCATGCTATGACAAAAACGGGTTGAAGAAAGGTGCATGGAGCGAAGATGAAGACAACAAGTTAAAAACATACATCCAGAGATATGGCCACTGGAACTGGGGTTTACTTCCCAAGTTTGCTGGTATCGTGTTTCTAGTTCACGATTTTTAATGTTTTTCGGTTTTTCCAGTGGATTTGGACATTTGTTTACATATTGTTCTTTAATATTTTATGTTTAGGTGTGTCTAGAAGTGGTAAAAGTTGCAGGTTGAGATGGATGAACTATCTTCGTCCGAACATGAAACATGGAAACTTTTCAAAACAAGAAGATGACGTAGTTATTGATTTACATAACAAGCTAGGCAACAAGTTTGTTCAAATAACCTTCTACGTTAAAACTTTTACGTATATGCATACATATAGTGTAAAGATCAAATGCAAATGAGTCTAAACGTAAGAAGTGAAGGAGGAATTTGTTTTTACCTACTACTTAAGAATGACATTTAATTGCAAGATGTAATATATATATATATTATATATATATATATATATATATATATATATATATATATATATATATATATATATATATTATGTGTGTGTGTGAAAAAAATAACTCCTTTCACTTTTTACGTTAAGAATATTTTGTATACTAAGACATATTTGTACAATGACTTAATCCTATATATAACATATAAAGGGGCGTTTAGTTTGGAAACATTTCTAATGGATATTTGGTCTTTAATGGGCAGATGGTCTAAGATAGCTGCAAAGTTACCCGGAAGAAGTGACAACGAAATAAAAAATCGTTGGAACACACATTTGAAGAAACGAGTTCAGGGTGAGCAAAGTGGCTCAACGTCCCTCGGACCTGATCATGATCAGGCTAACCCTAAAGTGAATCTTGTTAAAGGAACATATGGCTCGAGTAACATTACAGCGCCTACACTAGACGATGAAACGGCTGGTGATTTTTGGACTGAGCCATTTCTACCAGACGATGATATCTTCGTACCGTCGGTCAATTACTTGTTGTCACCTTTTAACTTTGAAATTAATGACTTCAATTGTCAATATTCTTGCCAGGATCTGATGATAACAGATGAGTTTCTATGGTCAACATTGGATACATATGTTGAAGACAATATGGAGTGATCAATGGTGTAAACACCTAGCTTAGTAATATATGACCTTAATTTTGTTAAATACTGGGTCTACTCTCAAAGTTTTTTTTTTGTTTTGTTTTTTTTGGTTTTTTTGTTTTTGTTTTTTGTTTTTCTTTTTTTGTTTGGTGTGTGTGTGCCTATTTAAGTACTCTAGTTTTGAATTGAGAGATTAAAAATAAGTTTTATAATAGTGTGAAGAATAAATTTTTATTTAGATTTGGTTTCACTTTTTTCTTTATCGTTTCCTATGCAAATTTTTTTTAACGGTGGAAGATTTTATAATTATAAAACAGGGCCAGCAAAGCTGTAAAATCTAACAAAACAAAAGAAAAAGAAGAAAAAACAACAAAAGCTACAAAAATAAAACCAAAACGGTATTACATCTCGCACATTGAAATCAACCCATCTCTCCCATATGAATTTTTTTAATTTTGTTCACCCTTTAATCCATAGGTACGTGTTCGCCTTTATAACAAATTTATACGTGACACACATACTCATGGATGTTTTAGACTTTTGGATGAGTTACCAACACTCCTCTCTATTTATAGAGCTTGATATTATTAGTCATCGTAGATTTCAGGTAAACTGAGTTGAGCTAAACGAAAACTTCATAACTACACATTAAAGTATGAGATTGCCATTAAACAAGCTGACAAAAATACGCTAATAATTGGAATGTCAATAAATTAGGTTTTCCGTGCGATGCACGAGATTGGCTTGTTTAAATTAGGTCGAGCTGATATTAAACAAGCTCGAGCCTAAAATGAAGTCAATACAAAACAAACGACTTTCACCGACAGACGAATCCCTCGGTAATCTGTCTGTGCAGGTGGTTCCCATCGGTGATACTTTGTCGGAAAACATGACATGAATAATGTGTTTGCCAACATAATTAACAGATGGATTGTTCGTGAAAAATAAGTTCTCATCCGAAAAACACATGAAAAAGCCTCGGCATAAATCTTATCATTACTATCACCGACCAAATACTGATGGATGGTCCATGGTAAATAAGTTCTTACAAACCAGTGGCGGATCTACAAAATCTTCATAGGGTAGCGTTTCAAAGAAAAGGGCTAAAGAAATTAAAAAAAACGTCAAAAAAGGTCAAAATTCCAAAATTGACGCTACCCCCGGAGTTTTAAGGGTAGCGAGGACTATCCCTTATTGTATGGTAGATCCGCCCCTGCTACAAACAACGACCAAGTTTGTATCTCATCCTATCGTCGGTGATAATCACAATTTCATGGGTTATGGAATCGGTTGGTGATTATCGAGTACTTACCAACGACTATTTTAACTTTCCTTTTTCTTTTTTTCTTTGTTTCTAGTGAAATTCGCAACTGACCCCTTGGTGATGGGTCGTCACTGATACTTGTTTTTCTGGTAGCCAAGCGCATTTAGTAAACACGGCAAAGCCCGAGTTTGATTATACTTATGAATATAAAAGAGCATGCAATATATATAGGGGAGTGATAGAAAGAAAATTCACTTGAGTTAAGAAAACTAAAAAAACCTTATGTAATATTTTTTTTGTAAAAAAATAGGGAATGTAAGTTACATGTTATTGAACGTTTTGTAACAAAAAAAAAAAAAAACAAAAGCGCTTAGGGGATTTTTTATAAAAAAGTTTAAAAAATCAGTTTTTTAGCATATATATATATTATAAACACTGACTTTTTAAAACAAAATTATAAAAAAAATCCCTTTGACGCTTTTTGTTTTTTGTTACAAAATATTCAATAACATGTAACTTACATTTCCTAATTTTTTTACAAAAAGAAAATTGTTGCATAAGTTTTCTTGAGTTTTCTTAATTTAAGGGGGTATTCTTATATATATATCACATAATAAGTATTATATACATATTATGATATATAACTTAATAGTGTATATTTGTTCTATATAAAAAGTTAGTTATATATTTATATGAATGGGTGGGGGTTGGGTGCAATTGGCAAAACCATTAAAGTTAAGCTGTTACTCCTTTAAGGTCAAGGGTTTGAGCCCCGACTGCGTGAAAATAAAATAATTATATAACTAATAAATGATTTCCAAAGGAGATGTAACCCAAGTTAAGGTTAAGTTTGAATTGACTCGTTTAGAATAGAGCTTTCAACGTTACTGTAAAAATACAAGTTTAAATTGACCCGTTTAGAATCGAGCTTTCAGTAAAATGGCCATCTCTTTTTAACATGTGGACAGATCATTAATTGATAAATAAAAAAAGAAATGTATGTTAATAATATTGTATGTAATATGTCTAATATTAACTTTGTTGATATTAATTTAAAAAAATGATAATTTATTTTAAGAGAAAACAGTGATTATTTAAAGATTTTTTTTGGATTTTTAAGAATGATGAAAAGGAAAATTTTAATCATAAATCTTTTGAAATTTGGATTCTTGACTATATTGAGTCATTGGACTAACAAAAGGTCAAAAACACAATGGTGTAATATTGGTTTGACTGCAAAAAAAAATTCCATCTCAATATTCCTTTCATTTTTTTTCTCTGGCAATAGAATAACCGAATAAGACACATTTAACATTTATTGCAATCGCAACCACTGTATACGAGCGAGCCTGTTATTGATCTTTTTTCTACATCTTTTGCTAATATCTTTAGGGTAATATACATATCTAAAAATATTATAAACCAGTTACGTATAGTATTTAAGCTTAGAAAATGTGACTAGATTTCTCGTATATATATTATCATCTAAAAAAACTATACCATTATACAGTGAAAAAGAAACTATATTCACTATAGTTAAGAAAACCTCTGAAAACCCAATGTAACAATCAAGTTACTTTTTTTGACATATGTTATATATATTATCATAGTTATTACAAAGGAATTAAAAAAAAAATTATAGGTAATTGTTACATGTGGGTAACAAAATGTTATTGTTGGCATGACAAGAACCACATTTTGTTACACATATGTTACAAATGCCTACAATATTTCTTTACAACTATAATGACCTATGTTATGTAAATAAAAAAAATGACTGTTTGATAAGATTTATACATATTTTCTATTACTCAAGCAGGTTTTTAAATTATATTTCCATATATGTGTATATATAACTAGGGGTGGCCCTAGGGATGGGCAGGGAGAACTATCAGCCAAGGCTCAATGTTTTGAAGGACAATTATTTAAAAAAAATGATATGTATATGTATTTTTTTAATCGGGTATACCTATACAAACATTAACATAGGTCACTTACAAAACTATTCATATGGTTTAGATTAGTTATTAGCTCATTGACATTAAGTTTAGACCTTTAATAAGCTCAATATCCAATTTCATTAAGACATAAGGGCACGTTTTTTTCGAGGTCGAACATAGTACATAAATTCTGAGGACCAGTATATAACATTTAAATATTAATATCGGCCATAAATCCAAATCCACAATCATGACGGCTTCACTCCAACAAAGGAAAATACTTGGAACTAACGGATAATCTTATCAATTGGAGAGGAAAATAGTAGCTTTGGTACTAGTGGACTTTAAAACTTTGACTTGACTGATTCAGCTTTGACTTCCACACTATGCGATTAAAAAATGGAACCCTACTAACTTTTTCCATATAACAAGACGTCATTTTGGAACCGGGTGGTTTAATTTGTTGGCAAAACAAGGTAGAAGTTGGAAGTTACTTAGGTAATAGGTTCATATCGATCAATGCCATTAAGAATTTACAAAAGAAAATTACATACTAAATTTCGATATCGAAGGTTTTTAATCTAGGAGGAGCTACATATATGCTCTTTTAAAGCATACATTATATTTGTATTTAAAACTAGTAAGATTACTTGCGTTACGTAACGAAGTTTTCGTCGTTATCGGTTCAGTGCGATTCCAACACTTGGTATAGCAACCAGTGGCGGAGCTAGCCTATTAGTTCAGGGGTATACCAAAAAAAATTATCATGCAATCATACAATAATAAAAAAATACGATAATAAATAAAGTAAAATAAATATCTAATTGATTTGTCCTCTTCGTATTAACAAGAAAACTAGAAAAGTATAAGTTTTTGAATAATTTAACTTATCTAAAACACTTAAATCCTAACAAACCTACAAACTACAATTCTACATTATAAAAAACAACACAAGACATCAAAGGACAAAAAAACACTCACAAATCACCAAGGTCAAACGTAGGTCAACGACGATCAAACTTGCAGTCTGTAGCAGGGGCGATATCGACAGCGTGCCACTCGTCTCCAGCAGTCAAGTGACAATCCGTTTCCAAAATCTAATTGCCGCCTTAATCTAAACTTGGGTATTTTATTGTTTTGTACTTTGGGGTTTGGACTAAGTTGGGCCTCCTTTCGATTAAACTATTCTTAAATGGACTAACTTTATCATTTGGGCTTATTAATTATACAAGTTTGAGGTTATAAAATATCTAGGCTAATAAAAACTTTGGATTTTAATAAATTCAAGTATCCCTTTTTTCCAAGGGTATCCTCCTATTTGTTCAGAGGTATCATTTGTATGAAACCGGAAAAAAAAATTACACCCATGCTACCCCTAATAACATTATACCTCCGCCCCTACTAGCAACCAAAGAGATTGCTCAAGAAGATATTAACAACGTTTTTACATCAATAAAAAATCATAAAAAGAAACTTATATCAGAAAATATTGCTAGCTTGTTAAACTTAGAAAACATTATTGTCGTTTGCAAGTAGAAAATATCTTTAAAAAGAGAGAAAAAATTTATTAAACTTTTAGTTTTTTAAGTTTCTACGGTAAGTTGTAATTATTTTAATTCACACACACGCGAGTAACTTTTAGAAAGGGACCAAAGAAAATGAAAAGCAAAGCTTTAATAGAGAAGGACTTACCAGTTACCACCATAGCGGAATTATTTTCTTGATTTATATTGTTTGACGAATACATATATATAGAAAGCGAGTAATAAAAATAAAATAAAACAAGTTGGTGTACTTACTGGTTCTACTGTTCTCAACAACCACTCAAGAGTAAATTACTCTACATGTAGTTGGTAATTTTATATATATAATAAGTTTCAAAGTATCATACGGTGTTTATATATTCTCAAAATAGTTGTTTTTAGTGTGTGTTAGATAAAAATCAGTGGATACGTAAAAGTATTGAGGCAAGAAGTTTTGTGTACAATTTTTCTTCTTTTAGTTATAAGCTGGAATTTATTAGGCTTTTTACCTATCAATAAGACATAAACTAATGTGATAAACTACACTATATTGTGTACATGTTCATGGATTTAGTGTGTTTTACGTATAAATATGTGTAATTGTGTATATAATTTTATACTTTGCATTACAGTAGAAATATTTAGAGTTTAGGAAAAAAACCAGCGGACGCTCATCTCTAAATATACCTTACAATATGTTTTTTATTTACATTTAAACCGATCCGCTGTAATGTGCCACCGTCATGTTTATCTTTATATACGTTTTGGTATAAATTATGTTCGCTTTCATATACTACGATGTAACTTTTTTATGACTTTCAAATATACCGTCACGACATAAATTCTTTTCTTTATGTTTACGGTTTACTTATTTTTATGTACTTTTTGAACCCACCACTAAGAACGGGTGTCATCCCACTAGTCTAGAATAGTTAATATACTTGAAAAACATTAAAAAAACATTTCTTTTGACTTTAACAAAGATGTTTTCTTTCATCGAATTGATGATTTTTGTTGGTCGGATAAGCTTATTCGAACCGTGCCCTAACTCCAAGAGAAGCCACCATCTAGTCAAAAGGTGACCATAGCCTTCACTGTAAGGAACAATCACAACGACCCTCAGCATTGTACTATCGATACAGAGCAGAACAGAGAAACCCCATTAAGGTTTGGTGCTTGAATTTTGGTCATAATTTATTAGCACGCCACCTGTTTGTGAAAATGCCTCAGAGAGATAAAGTGCTAATATTGTTGTATTAGTCTATGTAAGGACAGGTGAGGTGAGTTTTTAATACCCATTTGAATGCAGGTGTCTTTTTTTGAGGTGCAAGAAAGGAGTGTTTAGTAGATATGAGTTGGTCCAGTAGTAACTATCTTTGCTTGTCAAGCTCAAGCTCTAGCTCTCTTATCAGTTCCAATGAAGTTACACGGTTTAGCAGGTGCAAGTTGCCTTGTGAGGTAAGGTTTTAGTGTTCATGGAATTCTTGTTTGTTATTTGAATGTTCCTTATCTCTTGAAGTTGTAGAAGTATGTCTTTAATCCAATTTGGAATCATTTTCTGAAGGACTGAAGTTTTCCTTTGTGTTTGATGTTCACTGAATGAGGAATACACTCATTTTGCAAGAAATAATCAAAACCTAGGAAACTTTGAACATAAATATTTAGGTATTTGAGTTTCATATCAAGTTATTTCTCACAATCCCAGTGCTTTTAGGTGGTGTTTGGTAAGCTTATTGTAAGCCTCTTAGAGAAGCCCCATCCTAAAACTTAAAAGATTTTTATATCTTTTATCATAATGCATTAAACGATTTAGCTCCTTTAGTAAGCTAACCCAAACCCCCCTTAATAAGATGGCATCTATTAGTGTGTTTCTTAACAGTGTTCATCTCCATCATGCAGTCATGATGGAGATTTGGCTAGTTTCTGGAAATGTACACTCCTGTATAGTTTCTGAAAATGCTTATTATGCTGAATGTCTGAATTCAAGTTTCGTTTGAGCAACGTTTGAGGAGCAATATCATCTGTGGTTACTAATTAGGATGCCATTTGGTTACCTGGTCTTGTATAACGGTTATTGTAATAACATTCAATGATCATTTGACATGGCAGTCTGAGGGGCGACGAGGGAAATGTCAAGATCTAAATGGGTCAACAAACATTTCTGCTTACAACAGCTTGAAACTTCCGCCTTTTAAACTCGTAAGTTTAGTATCACTAAATACTTTGTTTGGGTATTCTGATCAACTTTACTTAATGCATTCATCAATCTTTATCGGTTTATGACATGTCAGGATAAGGGTCAAAGAAGGAAAGATCATGTCTTGAAAAAGCCAAGAAACATATCTGCTTACTACAGCTTGAAACCTCCACCTTATAAATTTGTAAGCTTTTTTACCATCTTCCTATTTAAGCTTTTAAAAAAAAATCATTTTAGCTGTTGAAATAATTTTATAAAAAAGTTGGATGGCATCCAAATTTTCAAGTAGATGAACAATGAATACTGTGAATAACACATAACAATGAAAAACTGTGAATAACACATATGACTGGTGCAACAAGATACAAAATAAAATTAGGAACATTATCATTGAGCTGTTGAACTGATGTTGATTTTGTCTTCTGTTCTTTTTTTTTAATTCAGGATGCCCTAGAGCCTTATATGAGCAAAAGAACGCTTGAGGTGCACTGGGGAGAGCATCACCGTGGTTATGTAGAAAGTTTGAACAAATATCTAGCAAAGGATGATATATTATACGGATACACATTGGATGAATTGATCAAGTGACATATAACAATGGAAACCCACTGCCAGAATATAACGTTGCTGCTCAGGTTAGAACTATTCATTAGCTACCTGTAATATGTCGTCTTTGAAAGCTAAAATTAGCATTAGATTGTTGCAGGTAAATAAGTCATTGGTTCAGATTTGACGTGCATTTTAGTGGATTCTTTGTTCTTTTGGGTCCAATACGATAGTTTTTTTTTAATTCATTTCGGTATTGTACTTTTTTCAGGTCTGGAATCATGATTTCTTCTGGGAATCCATGCAACCAGGAGGTGGTAATTTACCGATATTGGGTCTACTTGAGCAGATTGAAAAGGATTTTGGTTCCTTTTCAAATTTTAGAGAAGAGTTTATTGAAACCGCACTCACACTATTTGGCTCTGGATGGGTTTGGCTTGTTTGTAGGTCTCCTTTCACTTGCTTGATTCTTTCTTCATTTTTATACAATCTAGGAAATATTATATCTTTTGATGAATTTCATATAGTTTACAAAATCAGGAAAAATATGTTTTATGTAATTGAGAAGAAATGTGATTTTGTTATTGTAATGGATTGTGCATATTCATATTATCTGATTTTGTGTGGTGTGGGCTCCGTTACAGTTGTTGATTTCTGTGTGATTTTTTGTTTCAGTAAAGCGGAATGAAAAACGACTTGCAATAGCTACAACCACAAATGCTGTAACCCCTCTCGTGTGGGACGATATTGTAAGCAAGTTTCTCATATTCTTACTATTTCTGATTATGTAAGTATCCGTTTTTTTTTCTTTTACTAACGCGTTATTCACTTCTTTCACAGCCTCTTCTTAGTTTGGATATGTGGGAGGTATGACTCTCTCTCTCTCTCTCTGAAATTACCATTTTATTCAAATATTTAAAACGATCCCTAAATGATGGCTAATGAGATTAACTGTCCATTTAAAATCAATTTCTAATATTTTGTAACGAATCTGAACAAACAAGTATTCGTTTATTTCAGTTGTTTTGAAATATTGTATTTTACTTTGAGATAAAGTTTTTGGCATTCATTTTTTGGGTGGAGTGTGTATTGAATTGATTATTCATTCTCATTTTCCTTTATTCTGCTTTGCAGCATGCTTATTATCTGGATTACAAGGTATTATTTATATCAAACGCTCTTCTATAATTCTATTCGCAGCCAATTTCTTAATATCTGTTTTACACATCTAGTTTCGTATTTAACCGGCCATATTTTTCTGTTCTCCCTTTTTTTTTCAACAGAATGACAAAGCGCGGTATGTTAATGTCTTCATGGATCATCTTGTGTCATGGAACGCAGCATTGGCTCGAATGGCACGTGCACAATCCTTTGTAAATTTAGGAGAACCAAAGATTCCGGTTGCCTAATAATTATGTCTCTTGTTTAGATAGCAGAGTTTTGCAGGTAGTTATGCAACTATTATTTGGAATGATGTATGCTTAAGCATTTAACTTTTGTGGCTGTTGTAAATCTCAGTTGCTTTTATAGTTGTACTTGTTATGTGATACAGTCAGTTTTCCTTCAAATATAGAGTTTTGCTATAGAAAGCTCAAACTCCATACATACTCCAAACACTATTCACATATTTTAAAATTCTTTATTCTCTCTCTTTATAATATGTTAATTACCTTTCATAATTTGTTATATTTTTATAGAAAAAATGACAAAAGTAGTTTATATAATCTCTTTATTATATGCTAAAGAGTTAATTGTAGGGAAACAAAGTTGTAATTAATAACTGCTATGAAATAATACAGAAAGAACAAAAAGAAGAAATCAAAAGGGTAATTTTAGTATTCATTTATTGAAGATTTGATTTATGTCGTCTAATTGCCTATTCTAAAATCATAGTTTAATATACTTTTTAATAGAATTAATAACCTTAAAATTTGTTTTACGTGAACCTATATGTAACCCGAATTTAACAAATTTATTTTTTTTACAAGCAAAAACCCAGCTTAAGTTATGATTGCATATGTTAGTAGATGTTTTCAATGGGTTAAGCTTTTGCTTTGGCTTTGTGATATAAGGATTTCTATAAAGATATTTGAAGTCATTGGATTCGTTATACATTCGAAGTGGATATTTCTACAAATATATCTTTCTTACAGAACTTAACTTTTTAGAAATGTTAACGCTTAAATAAGAACTTCAATTTTATATTATAAATTTTTTAATTCACTTTCTCTACGTTATTACACATTAACCTTTTATTTACATTTTATACTAGTTAAAACCATGATACGACAAAAACATTGCTTAAACTTCACAAAGTAATAACCAATGTGTTTTGTAGCAAAATCCTTGTAATTAAAACATACAATGTATAACCAGGAGGAAGTGTATGTAACTTACTAGCATGATGTGAATCCATATTATACATACAAAATAAATTATCCTTAAAAATAGTTGCCTAGACTTATATACATCCTATTTGCATCTTTTATCATTTTAAAGATAACTAAAAGAGGTCTTATTCATTAAGTGACGGTACAAAAAAAAAACAAGATGCCATCAAAAATAGTTTAAATTGAGCAAACCTTAATTCTTCTTCAAATTCTCCACTTCACTAATGACCAGCAAACCTTGATTCTTCATCAAATTCTCCACTTCACTAATGACTAAGGACTAGATATCCGATTATTCCAATCAACAAGACATATACAATCGGCAAAAACATTTGATTTTACAATCACATACCCTTCATTTCACTAATCTTTACATAACCCAAAGCGATAATAAAAAAAAGTCATTATTATTTCTAAAGTTTGTTGCTTCTAAATAATATTATATCATCATAGTGTTTAATATTTATTACAACAATATACATCTTATAATTATATAACACCCAATAATAATAAAACCTAATTCATAGCCTTAAGCATCCTCTGGCGCCATCAAGTCATCTCAACTCCCGCCCAAACCATCACCGTTCACCATAGAACCCAAAATCTTCATTCTTGAGAGCAATAATGGCGGAAGTGATCTCGCTAATGGACGTTGACGACGACAGCACATCTCTAAAACCCAACAACAACAAGGGCAAAGCCGTAGCTGCGCCGCCGGCTCACACCAAAGCCACGCCATGGGTCGAGAAGTTCCGCCTCAATCTCTCGCCGATGTCGCCGCACATCGCGACATAATCGACACCAGTATGTTGCTGATGGTTCTTTTTGGTTAAAGTTCTGATTTTGTTGAATGGGTTATGGGTTATTTGTGTTTTTTCATTGGGGCATTTTGTCGAACAGTTGATAGGCTTGCTACTAATGGTTTTTTTTTTTGTTAAAGTTTTGATTTTGTTTGTGTTTTCTCATTGGGGAAGTTTGTCAACCAATTGATAGGCTTGCTACTGATGGTTTTTTTAGGTTAAGTTTTCAAATTTTGAATAGGTTATGGGTAATTTGTGTTTTCTCATTGGGGCATTTTGTCTAACAGTTGATAGGCTTGCTACTGATTGTTCTTTTTGGTTAAGGTTATGAAATTGTTGAATGGGCTATGGTAATTTGTGTTTTCTCACTGGGGCCTTTTGTCAAACAGTTGATAGGCTTGCTATGATGGTTTTTTGGTTAAAGTTTTGAAATTGTTGAATGGGTATATTGCGTTTTCTCATTGGGGCATTTTGTCGAACAGTTGATAGGCTTACAAGTGAGAACAAAATGCCGCATCTGTTGCTGTACGGACCTCCGGGAACAGGCAAGACTTCGACTATTCTGGCTGTGGCTAGGAAGCTTTTTGGGTCGCAGATGCATAATATGGTTTTGGAGCTTAATGCATCTGATGAACGTGGGATTGATGTGGTTAGACAGCAGATTCAGGATTTTGCTAGCACTCAGAGCTTTTCTTTTGGGTAAATCTTGCTCTGTGTTTGTGAATTAATAAATAATATCTTGTTTCTTTAAAGGTTTTTTTTATGCATTAGAGAATATTGCTTGCACCTAGAGGGCAGTTGTGATTGTCACATAAAAATTCTGTTCAAACTTTCTCCAAACATTTCTAAAAGCAACTTTTTATTTATTTGTACTCTGTATTTTCAATTGATATTGGAAAGAAAATGTCATCCCAAATTGGCATCTGGAAGCCTTTTTCTTCTTGTTTGACAAGTGTTTTCAGGAAAATAAAATTGCCTCAACAATGATCGGTTTGTAATCAGTAATCTTTGAAAATGTTCTTCAGCAGTCCATTTCATTGACAGTTTGATCATTCTGTACGATTAATATCTTTTGAAGTTTTAGGGTTTTAGTCGGTTGGTTATTCTTTTATGTTTGTTTTTTTGTTAGTGCAAAAGTGTCGGTGAAGCTGGTTCTCTTGGACGAGGCAGATGCAATGACAAAGGATGCACAATTTGCTCTTCGTCGAGGTAACCTATAATGTTAAAGTAACTTGGTTGTACTTTTATGTGTTGAGCCCTCACTTTTGTAACTTTTCCAATGCAGTGATTGAGAGATACACTAAAAGCACCAGGTTTGCGCTTATCTGTAATAACGTGAACAAGATAATTCCAGCACTACAATCAAGATGCACTAGGTTTCGGTTTGCTCCTCTGGATGCGGTTAATGTCACGGAGCGACTTAAATATGTTATTAATGCTGAAGGGTAATACTTTGGTAATGGTATAACATGTTTTTTAGAAACCCTCAGTTTTAACGTGTATTAATAAGTTGTTAATTAATTAGGCTTGATGTGACTGAAGATGGGTTAGCAGCTCTTGTACGGCTTAGCAACGGTGATATGAGAAAGGCGTTGAACATTTTGCAGGTTATTTTTATTCTTGTCACTGTTTGTATTAGTCTACAGTTTCCTCAATACTTATCGTATAACTATTTAATTTCTCATTTTGTGTTTTAGTTGCTAATACAGATTTACAGTAAAAAGTATGCTAATAGCTCTGTTGTGTTTGAATAAGCAGTCAACACACATGGCTTCTCAGCAAATAACCGAAGAAGCGGTCTACCTTTGCACTGGAAATCCATTGCCTAAAGATATTGAGCAGATATCTTACTGGCTACTGAATGAGCCATTTTCAGTCAGCTTTCGAAGTATCCATTTTGTATTATTATTATTATAATTAAATTAAATGTGTAGCGTACATCTTACCTTTTGTATTTACTTCTTCGGCTGGTGCTTGACCTTTTGTAGAAATATCTGATATAAAGGCAACAAAAGGATTGGCTTTAGTGGACATTGTACGAGAAGTAACTATGTAAGTCTCTTATTTCTGCTTAATAAGACGTCGTCTACTATTTTGAAGCTTATCTTGCAACAACACTTTGGTTTTCAGGTTCGTTTTTAGAATCAAGATGCCTTCGGATGTTAGAGTCCACCTCATCAACGACTTGGCCGATATTGAGTATGTACTTTTTTTCTTTTACTTTACTAGAGGTTACAGTCTTGACCTATTTAGTTTTATTTATTTGGGTTGCAATTTATCGCATATGGGTCAAATTATCAAAAAAAGTTTAGCTAAAAGGGAGACATCAAACATGTTGAAAGTTGTCCTAAAGTCTTATAATTTTTTTAATGATAATTAATTCCTTAGTTACTTGTAGAATTATGTTAAAAATAGGCAAAAGCATGTGTTAATCTAGATCTATTAAAGTTTCGGGATAATTTATATATACTCCTCCAAACCTTAGTATCATATATACCCTTCTCATAGTTAACATATCATATTTACCCATTTTGATTTATTTTCTTAAAAACAAATTAAAATATGATCATTCTATCTATTTTTGACCTACTTTATATAAATTTTTTCATAATATACAAAGAGTATATTTGATATTTTAAAATTTGGTTTGGCATATATGATATCAAGAAAGTTTGAAAGGGTGCATATGAAATTTCCCCAAGTTTTATTGCGTCAGTTCTTTATGTTTCTGTTAATTTTGGAGAACATAATCCATAAACTAGCTGTGACTGAGTATGTTAAGGATGAAATCGATACAACGTATTTGGTGCTGCATATCATTTTTTGCGATTGTTATTTTGTTGTGCAGGTACAGGTTGACTTTTGGGTGCAATGACAAGTTGCAACTGGGCTCAGTGATTTCAACTTTTACACGAGCCCGATCTGCAATTGTTGCCGCCGCAAAGTAGAAAAAATGTTTCAACTGATAATCAGCATCTTCAAGTTTTAAGTAGTATGATGGTCACCATGTAATCAGTACTTAAACCCTCATCGTCTCTTCAAGTATGTCTTCTACATTGAACTTGTAGGGATTCGAATCCTTTTAGCATGATCATCTTTTGTGCTTATATGCATTTTAGTTGTGTTTTCATGGATTGTAACTAGTCTTTGGCAAATTTAATGTTTTATCATGGAAAATTGTATTTTACCTTCTGCATGTATTGGGAATTTGTTGAATGATACAATGTGATGCAGTCTTTTGGTACCGTGGTATCGACAACTTGGTCCCTTTAGCTTACGGTGTTTACGTTAAGTGCCCAACTTGGGGATCAAACACGGGTCTCCATCTTCGTGCATTGATGCATTGTTTAGCCTTACAAGGGGTTAGTACAATGAGTTGCATAACAAAGTAATCAAGATTTTACAACTCTGTATCTGTATGCACGCATATATGAAATCAATAACCGTTATAACCGCTTTGGTCCTTGTATTATTAATTAAATAAATTGACTAATAAGATTTATTTTTTTAAAAAAATATGGTTTTGATAGCTGTTTGTTTAATTGTCTATATGCACATGTATACATTTTTATAGTTTAGGAGAAAAAGAAGATAAAGATAAAATGAAAGAAAAAGTGGGAAGCAATTGATCATTTCTCTCTCTCTTCAATTTACCTTTTTTCATTGAAGTGTATTTAAAAAAAAAAAAAAGGAATGGTCCTCGTGCATAAAATATAAAGTGTAAAATATTTTAAAAGTGAATTAAAATAATCATCCACTAGCTATTATTTTATCTTAAAAAATTGACATAAATAAGGAATATCTATTAAACAAAACTATATAATCATATATATTTTGAATTTTATGTTTTCATAGGATAAACGATTACTTTAAAACCAAAAAAAGTAACTTTGTTGACTTCTTGATTTTTATGACTGTTGTAACGTATTCTTTATCTATTCTATATCTAAAAAAGTATTTTGTTAGACTTTTTACTTTTTTATGTTCCTTTTAACTTATTCTTTTATCTATCATATTTTATAATACATTTAACAAAGACTTCTTAAATTTAATACAAGTATGATTGCTTAAGTTACTACATTTAATGCATATGTTAAAAGATTTTTAGGGCTAATTACACTTTTGAGTATACTATTGCTATAGTTTTTTTTAACTTAATGAGCATTAATCGAAACCGAACCGAAAATAGATGAAACCGAAAACGAAATTAACCAAAAATTAGTTATCAACTTTGTTATACCCTTGGTTAACCGAAAACTGATTGGTTAATAAAAAATATTAACCGATGACTTCGGTTTCGGTTGAGGCTCATACTTAAACCTAACCGAATCCTGCACACTTTGACAGTGTTTGTGTTCCTCACCGCATCACGCATGCACCCTTCTAATATCTATTAACATATAAGCATATTTCTAAAAATAGTTCAACTCAAACCAGCTTAACCATAATTTAATGAGAGATAAAATCAAACCTATAACTAATATTTTAACGTTTAGATATTCATAATAGATCTGTTCTAGCTTGGATGGTTCCTTTAATTCGGTAACTAAAGAAAGATATTCCAGTCAAACGATCACTCTTTGTTTTTAACATGTGTGGATGTAAGTAGTAAATCTAGTTATACATTAGGTGAATAAAATTTTATTTTTGAATAAAAAAAGGTTCTGATAAGTTGATCTAGTGATTAATCATTTGGTTTCTCTTCTTGAGGTCTCAAGTTCAATTTCCACTAGCATCACTTTGAAGAAAATTATGAGTGACAATAAAGTTTAGAACCAAAAGAGTAGGAAGTTATCAGTTTAAAACCAAGCTGAAATTCAGAAAATGAACAAGTCACAATCACTAGGTTATTAAAATAAAAAAGAGAAACAAAATGTCTATATATGAGTTGATTAGTATTATTCTAGAAAGTAATCAAAGTAATGGTATTCAAGTATTCCACGAACACCAGGTATGTTCGATAGTGAGTTCAAACCCAAATCAATCATATAATATTCATACTCGTGGCCATGGGAGCTGACGGAACCTTCTCTTGTTTCCACAATATTAGCAACATGACACTCAAACCGCCAACCGTCATTTCCACCACAACAATGGCAAACTTCTCTTGTATGTAGGTAGGGGCCTCTCTCTCTCTCTCTCTCTCTCTCTCTCTCATCATCAATCATCTCTCTTATTATTCTTCTACCGACACTGCAACTCAATTTCAACCAATTTTAGGGTTTATTTCTTTCAAACATCGCTTTCCTGTTCGATTAAGCATCCTACCAATGGAAGATTAACCTCTACGGTATGTTTTTCTTCCTATTACTAGTTATTGAACTTATTTCTTCAACTGTTGGTTTTTTCTTTTTCGGTAGTGATTGATGTGTCGGATTTGCATCTATTTAACTTAGCTAATAGTTTTATTGACTGTGAAATCGGTAGATTTATCACTGTTACATAGGCTTGTGTATTTAGCTATTTGATGGAACAGTTTATTCATCACTTTTGACCTAATTTCAAGTTCGTTAATCCACAAGTTCTGGAGATTTGTTTGTTTGAATATGATATTTTATATCAGATGAAGTTCGAAACCCTAGATTATGAGTGATGTGAACTCACCAATGGTGTAGTTGCACTATTTAATGTTGTATTAATATCTTTTAATAAAGTCAGTGTTTCACAAAAATCACTATTTTAGTCCATTAGTTTAAAAATTGCAATTTCAGTCCTTGTGGTTTTCATTTCGTAACCATTTCAGTCCCTGTGGTTTCACTTTTGTAACCGCTTCAATCCATTTATTCTGTAAGTACAGGGACTGAAATGGTTGCGAGGTGGACTGAAATGGTTACGAAAGTGAAACCACAGGGACTGAAATCGCAATTTTTAAACTAATGACTGAAATAGTTATTTTTGACAAACCACATGACGAAAACAGCAATTAACTCTAATATCTTTTATTAAAGTCACGTGTTTCTCATGCTTGGACCAACTTATATATGCTTTTTTGTGATATTTCCTCCACTTGTAGGTAATTATTATTTCACAAGTGTCATCAATGTTTTTGTTGTCAGGAGTAAATCACCATAAAGCTTCTTTAAGATGATCATCTCTTTGCATAGTACTTGACTAGTTAACTGATATCGAAATAGTTCAGGATCCGGATTTCTTTTTTTGGTAACCACCTGTGTATTTTAAAAATCGAGACGGATTCTGCGAGTATTAGGTGATGGCAGATGAAGTAGCCGGAGATTCGAAATGGACTAGAGAGCAGGATAGGGCTTTCGAGGATGCGCTGGTTGCATATTATAAAGAGGATTCGGAGGATTGTTGGGAGAAGATTGCGACCGATGTTGCAGGGAAGTCGGTGGAAGAAGTTAAACATCATTATGAGTTGTTAGTTGATGACTTGGGCCGTATTGAGTCGGGGAACGTACCTTTGCCTAGTTACAGTACGTCTTCTGATGACTCAGCAAGCCATGGAGGAGACGATGGAACCAGTAAAAAAGGTGGTGAATCCGTTCATGGAGGTAAGTCGTCAAAAGCAGATCAAGAACGGCGTAAAGGCGTTTCTTGGTCGGAAGATGAACACAGGTTAGTTTATTAGTTATAATTTATAAAGCTCTGTTTTGTGACATGGGTTATTGTTGTTTGTTAATTTGTTGAATTAAAACAGGTTATTCCTTCTTGGTTTGGAAAAATACGGTAAGGGTGATTGGCGAAGTATATCCAGGAACTTTGTTGTGACGAGAACGCCAACGCAAGTTGCAAGCCACGCTCAGAAGTATTTCATTCGTTTAAATTCAATGAATAGAGACAGAAGGCGATCAAGCATTCATGACATAACAAGTGTCAACAACGGTGACACATCAGCGCCTCAAGCTGCAATCACGGGTCAAACAAGCACTTCTCCTGCAGGTAATTCAGGCAACCAAAATCTTCAAGTCAGCTTCGTTGGAGGAACAACCATAGGGCAACCAATAGGACTACCACTAGTTTCAGCAGTAGGTACACCTGTAATTCTTCCACCACCAGCACACATTGCATATGGTATCAGAGCACCAGGCCAAGTGGTCCCCGGTGCCCCGATGAACATGGGTCCCACATCATCCCGTAGGTGAACTTGCAAGGTTAGGAAGACAACACAGGCATACTGTTCTTTTAAATCTTTTTCTTGGTCATGACTAAATCAAGGATACTAATAATAACTGGTTATATATTGTGGTCATGGAGAATAGAATCTAATGACAACATTCTTGTCGGTTTTCTTTATAATTATTATTAATAATCTTCGTACTCGTAGATCTCTTTTATTTATAGTTTGTTGTAGCAAACATTTTGGGGATTTGGTTGTATCATTAGAGACATAGGCTCCAGGGCGTTTCTGCATAGTAGATGTTAAATTAGAAACATATATTTACTGATTATGTCGAGTAAAGTACATGGATGGTCCCTGTGGTTTACCAAAGTTTTGGATTTGGTCCCTAACTTTCCAAAAGTACACGGATGGTCCCCGTGGTTTGCACTTTGTAACGCATTTAGTCCCCAGTCAACAAATCTAAAGGTTAAAACATGTCCAAGTTAGGGACTAAATGTGATCCATGTACTTTTGGAAAAAGTTGGGGACTAAATGCGTTACAAAGTGCAAACCATAGGGACCATCTGCGTACTTTCAAAAAGCTAGGGACCAAATCCAAAATTATGGTAAACCACAGGGACCACCCATGTAGTTATGATGCTCTAAATCAATGTGCCTGAAATGTGAAATTTATGCAGGATAACCCCTAGTGGATGATGCAAAATGATGCTGCTTTGATAATTGCGACTGACTACATTGTTCTATAAGCGCATTTTGTGCACATTTGAAGCTGGAATCCTGTGAACCCGCGTGCAGATGAGTGTATGCACTGGTGTGTGATTCTGTAAACTGTTTGTGCATGTACTATAACTGAGTTCGATAATTGTTCTCACTTGTACAAAGCATTATGCTGACATCATATGTTTATTTACATGAATTAGGACCTAATTAAGTCTATTTAGGTCCATAATGTTGTTTCCACTTACATTCAAGAAAAAAAAATCTTCAAAGTTTTGAATCTGTCCTGCAATAGATATAGTGCCAAACACACCTCCATGTGGTTGTGGATAAGAGGTTCCTGTCATGAGCTATCGAGTCATTGGTGTGCTTGCATGGTTACAAGTGATCCCATAGGGATAGTGTTATAGACTCGTTTCGACATATTAATTTGGTCGCGTTGATGACCCGTTTTACAAAGTATACAAATGGATCATTGGTCAACCGGGTTCTCAATCAACCATGTTTCTGCAAGGTCATAATTGTCAAATTTTGTCTTGCAAGTCGTTGAGAAATTTTTAACCAAAACAGGAAAGTTGCCCATGCACACCCATGTCTTTTTCTTTTTATTTATTTGCATGTCATTCCGAATATAACTTTTTATTGCTGTTGCATTTATTTCCCTAAAATTAGTATGCAGAAAACGTGGGAATATAATTTTCTCTATGTAAACAATTCATCAATTCATGAGAAATTGAAATGGGTAGTGTGTGTTTATAATTAAAATGATTTTCTGTGTTTTCTATCTTTATGTGAGTAACCAGGTCCTCCATTGCTAGTCTAAGTTTGGCAAATTTGAATGGTATTTTGTGGATTCTAAATCTGAGTTAAGTGGTGAATTAGTATCTGCTTAATATTTCAAAAAAACAAAAAAGATATAGAAAATGATTGGGACAAAACAGAGGACCGTGGAGTGACAGGACACAACGGTGGTCACGGTAATAACTTGAGTTAGAGATGATAAAAGAACCCGGAATTGATAGGAAAACTCAAAATATATGGGATAAGTAACATGACGGGTATCTAGTAGGGCTGGTGGTGGGCGGGGAGGAACACCGTCTAGGGCCCGTGTTTTCTGAGGGCAGCGAATTTACAGTGTAGTTTAAGTTAAAAAGAAGAGAACTGAAAGCTAATAAGAGGTAGTATGTTTGACGACTTTCCGGCGAGTCCTGTAGTAGTGCTCCGGCGAAATTGTATGCAGAAAGAAAAAGAGAATAGAAAACTGATATGTGTGTTTTGATTTGACCATTCAATAGTAGTGGGTACCCAACAAGTATGAGATCATGTATTAGACACGATTGTACAATCAGATATGAAAGTGTGATTATCAATTCCCGTCTCATATCAGACCCATTACCATCCCAATCTTGAGTATTCGACAACAACAACGATGGTGTGAAGGTTGGGTAGTGGTAGACGAGAAAGTGTGTATATGAGAGCAAGTGAGAGGTTTATTACATGTTTATATACTTTTTATGATTGTTAAATAGGTAGCACCTAAAGCTTTTTATTTTCATATAACAAAAAATAAATCATATTTTAACTTTTACCAATTGAATTGATAATAGACACCATATACATATTTTTTTTTACCAATACATGATCTAATAAAAAGTATATTAAACGAGGACCACGCATTAAACATCAAAATTATATTAAACGAGGACCACGCATTAAAACCAAGATTACCATTTCAAACAAGTACGTTGGATTACTGGTGTGGACTTGATGAGGCCTGAGGGGACCTTTGACAGTTTATTCATCATCTTACCTATACCTAAATACAAAAATTCAAATTCAAATTCAAATTCCTTTCATAAAAAATCTTTAACATAACAATTTTCATCATCCAGAGTTAAAAACAAGGTGGCATACGGTTTGATTCAATCAACTTTAACTAATTTCTATACCAAATTAGTACCCGTAGTTTTTATGAAAACTAAACCATTCAGATTAGCTCAATCGGACCGGTCAAACCGGTGCCATATGAGGAATCAAGCCCCTTAAATTCCTTAAATGGATATTTTATTTTGATGTTATTATTTTTTACGTATTTTATTATTAATTTAAAACTTCCTAAAATTGTCAAAAGGACGTCCTATATTATATCATCCATAAAGAAATAATATTTTTTTTTTGATTTTATTGGTCTCAGACGAATTCCGGGAACGGCATCAACTTTGCAGGTTTCCCGTTCCTCTGAAGTTTTTGCCGCCGGAGTTCTTCCTTTCGCACCTAAGTTTTCATCCAATTTCTATTGTTTGTTTTCATACAATTGCAATCGATTGCATCGATTTAGGGTTTATCTGAATCGAAAATTCAATGTCAAATTCAACCTAACCCTACATTGCAAACCAATCTCTTCCGTTTCACGAAACTGGAACGGTGATTACGAGATCGAGTCTCTCGGTGTTGTAACGTACAACACGTTACAGCCATTGCTTTTTCCCTTTATCGCTCCTACCTTTTTGGACTAATTTTGTTTAAAATTTTGTAACATTAACATTAATAATTCACTTTGAATATTATTATTTTGGCCATAAATTAGGGGAAAACCTAGAAGTCTTATTGGTAGGGATGGACGGTGGGCCAATAAACGTATATGACATCACATATATTGCATAACTTCTACTTTACCCCTCATGTTTGAAGAATATGCTGTTTGGACCCTAAGATTTTTATCTTTTCCTAAAAGCACGGATGTAAGATCTTCTGTGAAGTTATGGCCTGGCAAAACGGGTGGGTCGGGTCAGTAGGGATCGGCGGCGGGCCAAAAGCGTGTTACAAAAGGAGTTGCTCTATTGCTTTGAGTTATATCAAAAGTGTGTTACAAAATAGATAATATATTTGATTGAGGGAAATTACCAAAAATAGTCATGTTGACCAAAAAAATTACCAAAATAGTCATTCAATTTCAGATTTGTGAAATAGACATTCACGATTCTAGCCAATCACCTTCCACCGAATAAGCTTCGCCGGTTGTGGCGGCTAAAGCTTAGCCCCGATTTTGACTGATTTGAAAACTTTTTTGGTAACTTGACTCTTTTGGTCTTTTTTGGTGTTTTTTCTCGTGTTTTGTTATCTTGGTATATATTTCTGCTGTATCTCGCTCCTTGCTACTTTTTAGTGTTAGTATCGTTTCCCGTTAAAAAAACTAGACTATTTTGGTAATTTTCTCTTTGATTAGGGGTGTAAACTCGAATATTCTAGAAGTACTTGCATCCATCACCCACCCATGCCCTGTCCACCTCATTTATGGTATCTTTTTCCGGGATTCTTTGATGCTGTTGAGGTCAACAATGTTGTGGTTGTGAATTGGCCTTCTAACCCCTAGAATATTTTAAAAAAAGATACTTATTCCCCCTTTTCACATAACAATATAGCCTCTTAAAATTGTTTACCACTTGGGTTGATCAAAAAGTTTGCTTGATTATTATTTTTATAAAATCTTTGTAGGTCGGAATAAGCTTGGCTGACTGTGTGTATATATATATATATAACAAGACTTCACGTGGGCTGTCAATACGCACGTTTATTGGCAGCCCAAAGGTAGACTTCAACCAAGACCGCTACAGGTAACAAGTTAGTTATGTTATGTTAATAAGCAGTCAACTTTTCAACAAACACGTTTTTGTTTCAACTTTGAAGTTTTCTGCGCGTTTTTTCTCTGGGTTGGGGGGATCTTTAATTCTTTATCTTATGTATATATATCTGCAATTGCTTGTTTGTGTTTCAGATATTGTTCATCCCCTGTTCCAAGATTATGGGTTCGTTATCAGGCATTTTTCAAAGACCGGTTGTTGCAGCCTCTGCTGTTGCATTAGCTTCTGTTTCCGCTGATCTTCGTGACAAAATCTGGCCGTCTAAACCGTTGGATACATCTCTTTCATCTGAACAAGCAAGTGGTTGTACATTAGATTTCGTTAATGAAGCAAAATGGACTCGCGTATCTGATATTAGCGTCTGCAAGTCTTTCGCAACGAGAAGCTCAGTACCCGTTCCGAAATTCAGGTTTCCAGCGTTTCATGTAGAAAACAATTGTCATCCGAACAATATGGCTTTTAAAGTTCCCTCTTTTGAGCAGCTTCACAACGCATATCGGTCAGCTGAGTTGGCAAAAGCTCCCAGACCATTTGATTATTATTCCAGTGAATGTAACGCTACGTCTAAAGATGTTGTTTACAGATGGCATTTACCGCACCCTAATGCCGTTGATTTGTCGAAAAACTCTAAAATGGTAGTGGTTTTGCTTGGGTGGTTAGGTGCTAAACAGAAGCATCTTAAGAAATACGCCGACTGGTATACCTCGAAAGGGTTTCATGTGATTACTTTTACGTTTCCGATGTCTGAGGTTTTAAGTTATCAAGTTGGAGGGAAAGCCGAACAGCACGTAGAACTGCTTGTTAACCATCTTGCTGAATGGCTGGATGAAGAGGATGGAAAAAAATTGGTTTTCCACACATTTAGCAACACTGGATGGCTAATGTAAGTCTTATTAAATATTATATGTGTGTGTAGGGCTGCAAACGAACCGAACAAACACGAACAATGCCTTTTTTGTGTTCGTTTGTTAAGAAAATTATGTGTTCACGAACTGTTCATGAACATAAAGGAGCACAAACGAACGTTCATAAACACAAATGAACTCAACACAAAGGAACATGTATTATGTTTCGAATAAAATCAGTATCTTATATTACAAATATTATGTAGATTCACCCATGCTATACTAACCTAATATTTATTGAATCATTCAAATAAAATACAATACACTAATAGTTGTTAAATATTTTATAAGTGGGAGGTTTGAAGTATTTAAATATAAAATATATAAAATTAAAACCCCAATGAACTATCGAACCCAAACCAACATAAACGAACACGTTACCGAACGCTCGTGAGTATAAACGAACGAACACGGCCTCTGTTCATGTTCGTTTATTTAACTAAATGATCGAAATTTCTTGTTTGTGTTCTATCATTTATTAAACGAACGGACACTAACGAACTTCCCGCCAGATGGTTCACGAACTGTTCACTGAACGTTCAGTTTATTTGTAGCCGTATGTGTCTGTATGTATGTGTGCCTGTATATATGTATGTTTTTGTTTATTCAAAGATTTTTTTTAAATGTTGTTTCTATCTCAGATATGGAGCGATGTTGGAGAAGTTTCAAAGTCAAGATCATACTCTAATGGAGAGGATCAAGGGATGTATTGTGGATTCTGCACCGGTTGCAGCCCCAGACCCACAGGTAGTGTCATCAACTAATTTAAGGGCTAAGATTTTGCTTTCTGATTTTATAAAAAATACAAAAAAAAAGATGTTTGGAAAACATTTTTTTATAGAATTGTGAAATGGGAGTTTTATTTTGTGAACTGCATTGTAGGTTTGGGCTTCTGGATTCTCAGCTGCTCTTCTAAAGAAAAACAGTATTGCGGCAAAAGGATACAGAAATACCGACGACATTGTTGCTAAACCGACAATGAGTGAAGCCGCTTTGCTAGTGATTTTGGAGAAGGTCTTTGACGTGATTTTAAATTTACCAGCCGTGCACCAGTAAGTCGATTTACTTGTATAATCCATTAGATGTCAGAATAGTAGAGGGTCTTTGGATACACATATCGAAAGTTATTATATGATATTGAGTAAAATGCCATTTTCGTTCCTAAGGTTTGGCCAGTTTTGCAACTTTCGTCCAAAGGTTTGTTTTTCCGCATCAGTATCCAAAAGGTTTGAAATCTTGCCATTTTTATCCGGCTCTTCCAACTCCATCCATTTTTTTTTGTTAAGTCAGGGGTATTTTCATCTTTTTTGTTGACTTAAAGAGCAATTTGGTCCTTTTCACTTTATGTACAAGCATTTAGCATAATGTACAAGTATTCAAAAGACCGAAGTGCCCTTTAATTTAACAAAAAGACGAAAATACACCTGACTAAATGGAAAAAATAGACGGAGTTAACGAGTCAGATGAAAATGACAAGATTTCAAACCTTTTGGATCCAGATGCGGAAAACAAACCTTTAGACGAAAGTCGCAAAACTGGTCAAACCTCAAGGACGAAAACGGCATTTTACTCTATGATATTAAACAATCAGAATCATATAATTAACTTTAGTAAACTAGACAGTAGAAGATAGTGTTTGGATGTGATTATAATTATGAAACTTGATGTTTGAGAACGATAAATTGGACTATTTGAAGAGCTAATATTAAATAACAATGGTTTGTTTTCCAGGAGGCTATCTAACGTACTAGTGCAACTAAAATCAGGACAACCAAGCTGCCCACAGTTGTACATTTACAGCAGTGCAGATAAAGTCATACCTGCAGGATCAGTTGAGTCTTTCATCGAGGCACAACAGAGAATGGGGCGTGTGGTTAGATCATGCAACTTTAAGTCAACCCCACATGTTGACCATTTTAGGCATGTACCCGAGCTATACACGACTCAGCTCTCACAGTTTTTCAAGGACTGTGTGCTTGATTCTCGCAGACATAATTAAAACGATGATGACGGTTTGACAACAACCTTGATTCTTTAAATTTTTTGTTGATAGTCTGATTTTTGTTTCGGGGAGGGGGTGAATATACACAAGAAGAATAAGTGTCATGTTTTTGACTCTTGCTCTCAAATCAAATTGTTTCTGTATTGGTTTGTTACTCAAAGCATATGAAATTGTGAGTCCAATCTTTTGTTTCGTTGGACATTGAAGGTTAACATGATAAGCTGTTTTCCGTTAACTTGTCACGTATCTTGTACCTTAACTTCAACGAAAATGATGTAACAGATACAATTATCAGTAAATAACATATGTTATTGATAAACCTATGTGGTGGTTGATTGATTAGTACTTGTAACAAAGATGCATTCAGGTGCCTTGACGATTTAAATTCCAATTAGATTCAAATTTAAACATTTATATTAGTTCATAAAACTGGGAAGAAAGATTCACATTATTTTATGTATTAATGCATTAGTTTTTAGATCAATGATATGTCACAATATATATATTTGCACCAGGATGCTTCCCGTTATCCTTTATAACTTAAACTACATATAAACCCTTTGTGCTTTACGGCGCTTTCAACTTTGACGACGGACGTTACATATTTTTCATGTTGTGCGCGCTTTCAACTTTGACGATGGACATTGCATATTATCCAAGTTTAACAATGTATATTTATTGGGTTAAGTTATTCTACAAAGGGTTCTAAAAATAAGAAGTGTACAATGACACAATGGATCGTACAAGATGACATAATGTCAAACAAAATATAATACAATGCAGAAAAATATAACACAATGAGTCCTAAAAAAGACACAATGACGCAAATATATAAAAAGACACAATTATAAATAAAAGACACAATAATAATAATCAAAAATTCTAAAATCTACAACCCATTAATCCAAAAGTGAAAACCTAAAATCTCAAATCGTAGAGTTCGATAAGACAGTTCCAATGCCACTTAAATGAAGTCAATCAGAGTTCGTTTGATACCCTTTGTACGACTTCTTAATTTTAGAAGCCTTTATATTTGATCCTAAACCTATATCTATATATGTATCACGTATTTTAGTATACATGAAGTAGTATATTTAATTTAAAAAAAGCTAATTCAAAGCTTAGAAAAAATGAATATTGTTATGCTATATAAATTTATTTAGTTATCATGTAAACTAATATGAAATGTTTAGCTTAAGTGTTAGATTAACAATTTGTAATTTTATGTAAATGAAATAGAATTCAACTGAAATTTTCACTCGTAGGATCAAATACAAACCCCATCTTGTGTAAATACAGTAGGAAATACAACCCGTCACATGTCATCCCTCAAATTTATGAATAAAGGGTATTTTTGTATTTTAATTTAGAATTGGTTTTTGATAATTCCTATAATTATGAAAAAGTAGTTTCAATCTTTTTTGAACTTGAATTCATATTCAACAACATAAGCTATGTTTTGGTATTGATGTATCAACGATTTGGATGAACAAAAATTTTCTTAATCGTCGACTAGAGGTTTCTAGTGGATGAACGACAGTCAACAATTTTACTGATATAAAACCAAATGTGGTGATATGATTAGACAATATGTTATTATTGCCATCTGCACTTTTTTTTTACAATTGTGATAATATCATACAGAAATTTAAAAGACACAGGTGTTGCTAGAATAATACTAGCTTTAACAAACATACCTTGTGTTATTATAACAAATTATTTCAGTTTTTTTCTAAAAGATATATTGTGCTACTAGTACAAAATTGATGCTATGTTTAGATAAGTTTACCGGATAGATCTAGTTGTTAATTAAAACAAGAAATATCATTGAACATTTCATACGATACATGTCAGTTAATGGCTTATTTCTTGTAAAACCACCTTAGTCTCTACATATCAAGTCTACGAGCGGATCTAGAAAATCCTTATAGGAGCAACGTTTTAAAAAAAAGGGTAACGAAATCGAAAAAATATCAAATTTTCCAAAATTTACACTACCTCTGGAGCGTCAAGGTATAGCGGAGGCTACACATATTAACAAGCTAGGTCCGGCCCTGATCAAGTCAATGTGGTGACGTGCTGATTTTCAAATAGGGCTGATCTTAATTCTTCAATCACCCATATCATTTTCAAACATCTCTTGTCAACATAATTTTAAAAATCCAATTATATGTCTTTGTCTGTCTGCGATAAAGGCATGTCATGCCATCTTCTCCGCCATTCGTCTACCCACCTTTGACACCATCATTGTCATAGACCGCCACCCTTGGTCAGCACGTCTACCCCCACCTCTACTCACGTTTGTTTATTAGGGGGTATGGTCTCAAAAACCCTACGCCTGTGTAGAGAACCATATCCTTAACCACTTTGTACAAAGATAACCTTGCATGCAACATGCAATAGGTCGTACAATGAGCCTTGCGCACTCAGCGCAACGGTGAATTAGACCAACACCCATACGTCGTACAATGAGCCTTGCGCACTCAGCGCAACGACAAGTTAGACTAAATATCACAAGTCACACAACGAGCCTTGTATACTTGGCACAACGGCAAGTTAGACTCATGTGCGCAGGTTACTAGACTCTGCTCAGGTTACTAGACCTTGCGCAGAACAACATTCCTCTGAGCTATGAATCCTAAAACCTTGCAAGGACAAGACACACATGAGAAGCGCCTCATAGTCTTGGGACAAAAGGATATACCCCTGACACCCTGCGCTGGCGGAAAAACGCTGACAGCCTCGCAGAAGGGGTAATCACTAAGAGGTGTTACCATACTCAAGGGTATAAAGTGGCAGAACTGTGACCAAGGGTTGCTCGGCAGGTTGCGTGTGACAATGTCGCATGAGCAATAATGCAGACGTCAGACTGCACAGCAACCATATCTCTGCCAGTGACTATTCTACCTTCTCCACTTTCGGCTGGCAGCAGGCCTGACACCAGAGACGGTTGCCTTTACACGTGGCACCACTCAACATTCGACAGAACACACCCCCAACAAAGGACATTAACTCTCCTGCAGGGAACATCTAATGTCTGACTCGAAGGGACAAAATGGATGTCTCTGGCTGTATGGGCCGGGCCCAAGGCCCACCAGCCCATCTCATGAAACACATCTTTTCGGCTATAAATAAGTATTGGATCTCCAGGTAAACAACAGACTTACGCTAACACATACATACCCTCTCACTTACAACTTACTTGCTACCTTACTCTCAATCCTCAAATACTTATTCTCACGCCGGAGTGTGGTCACGGAGAAAACCACCCTTTTCCCCGTGACGAGACTAACGACGCTGCTAGTTTTGCAGATTAGCTTAAGTGAGTTCACCCCAAAGAGTGAAGTGAAAGGACAACCCTTTATGCAGAAATACCTTGGTTGTAACTTATATATCCCCGGGTATCCGTAGGTTCAATCGGTGCCTCTTCATTGGCGCCATCCGCTACTTTCTCTCTTTTTACCAAATAGTTCCTTTCATTTCACTTTTTCCGCAAGCCTCACGTTTATATGGCTGATTTCACATCAAACACCCCACGAGTTCCTCGAGCCGAAGGCAAGAACCCAGTTCATGTCTCTCGAATCGACGGACAAGTGGGAGAAGATTCTTCCTAGAATGCTGGAAATCAACATGGCTCGGGTCATGTAAACATCCCGGTCACTCCCGGAGCTCAACTGGAGACTCCCTTTGTACCGATTACATCGGTCTTACCCCCGTGTGAGACCCCGATGTCTTGGTACATAAAGTCTCAGACGACCCTAAATGTCGTATATGCGCAGCTCTGCGCACAGACAAGCACTCACGCTGCCCCAGTGCAGCCCGCTATGCAGGTGCATGCTTCGCCTGAACCGAGGATATTGAGTTATGACTCGCCAGCTGGGGCGAGTGCACCATATAGCCTCCCTCCCCAAAAGACGGAGTACACGCAACCGCCGCCTAAATCGGAGTCTCACTTTCTTAGGCGAGCATTTGTCCACTCACGGTTGGGCCCACATCCTCAAGGGGACCGATACACCTAGCGTGAGGACGACAAAACCTATGGCGAGGGTGAGAGCGCCAGCGTTTTTCACCGGATGCCAAATAATAATACGGCGTACAGATTCGCTCCACGGGGTGGCTACAACTAGGAAGCGAAACATGATTATAACTTAATCTACCGGCCGGCTGACGCGGCCGAACATTCCAAGTTTATCAAGGAGATAGAGCACTTCTAGTCATTACATTTAGAAAGATTTTTTATAGTTCTAAAAGTAATAATTTATTAAAATTAAACGAGTCGTTTTCATTTGGTGAAATCCAATACAAGAATGAAAGAAACAATATTTTTCAAAAAACTTATTTTTTTCTGATAAGAATTATTACAAGGCCCAATTTATTCAACAATTGAATTATTGGAGTTATCGTGTGATTAGCCTAGGATTTATCTTTTTAACCATAGGTATTCTTTCAGGAGCAGTATGAGCTAATGAAGCGTGGGGATCATATTGGAGTTGGGATCCAAAGGAAACTTGGGCCTTTATTACTTGGATCGTATTCGCAATTTATTTGCATACTCGAACAAATAAAAATTTGCAAGGATCAAATTCCGCAATTGTGGCGACTCTAGGCTTTCTTATAATTTGGATATGCTATTTTGGGGTCAATCTATTAGGAATAGGGCTACATAGTTATGGTTCATTTACGTTAACCTATAGTTAAATTCAAGAAAAGTTTTTAAGAATACAAACAGAATGCAATACGGTGTATATAAAACATCTTGTCTCAACCGGCGAGAACCGTGTGAATCAAGTAGTATAGTGATTCACGCGGTTCTTGCTCGCACCATTAGAGCGTGCAAAACTTTCCTCCAATGTCGGGAAATACAACGGGTTGATAGACCCGGACGATCACCTGCGTCTATTCACCAGCGCATGACTGATTGGAGGATGGACACTACCTATGTGGTGTCACCTGTTCGTTCAAACCCTCACAGGTGCTGCACGCCTGTGGTTTGATAATTTGCCCACGGGCAAACTCGCGTCATGGAACGACTTGAAAGATAAGTTCCTGGCACACTTCAGTCAATAACGGTGTTACGTTAGAGACTCCTCTGACGTAATGAACATTTGGCAGCGTGATAATGAAAGCCTCGAAGATTTCATCACCCGCTATAATAAAGAGGTGCTAGAGATAGGGGACATGCACGAAGACCTGATTCGCGCACAGTTCAAGTACGCCGTACGCTGTGACGAGATGATCAAAGTCTTGTCAGGAACGACAGGCCTCCCCAAAAGCTGGGAGAAACTCATGGCAACGGCAAAGGTCTACGCGCAGACGGAGCGCAACCTTAATAATAGTAGGCCTCCCATACCTCATCACCGTCCCCAAGACTTGAGCAGGGGTTTTGGGAAGAAGAATAAAGGGTGGAGGGACCATAGCCAGAACCCTCCCCACACACCAGTCGACGCTCGCGCGACCATTAATAAGCTCGCCACCCAGCGAGCAATAAAGAAAGATAATTGTGACCGTCAGTGGACCCCACTGACGAAAACACCGGCGGAGGTCCTCAGTACAGAATATCATCTGTTCAAGCAACCACCGCCGATGTGCAATAAGAAAGGTCAAGACTCCAACCTCTTCTGCGATTATCATAAAGACATGGGGCACACAACCGATAATTGCATATCCTTACGCATCGAGATCGAAAATGCGCTTAAGCGTGGGAAGCTAACCCACATACTAAAACGTGCGCAAGGAGGTGCGCCAAATCACTCGGGGCGGCGAGGGCCCGAGTAACAAAAAAAATGAAGTGTGTTCATATAATTCAGGGTGGTCTTTCACGCAAGCGTAGCCACCAGGAGAGTTGCACGTCTCACTGGCATGAACAGCAGTTCATCTTCCCCGTAGTCCCTGGGGTTCACAAAAAGACCAACCGATGGTGATAACTGGTATCTTTGGGCACTACCGCACTGACTATATGTTCATAGACCCTGGGAGCTCTATGGATATTATCTATGAATAGTGCTTCCAGCAACTAGACCCAGATGACAAAGCACGTCTGGAGCCGGTGGATTTCCCACTCACTGGTTTCTGCAACGAGGTTGTTTTTCCTTTGGGTCAAATCTCTTTCCCGGTGACTCTTTCCGATGGGCGCCACACTCGCACGGTCCAGGTCAATTTCATGGTAATGCTCGCAATCTCGCGCCATGACGTACTACTAGGCCGACGCGCTCAACGGGATTTCACCATGATTACATCCATTCCCCACGGCGCTTGCGGTTTTCCCACGGAAACCGGAGTGGCCATTATGTATGCAAGGAAGGAAATCATGTCTGTCAAAGTGGAACCGCCAATAAAGCAACCAAAGCCATCCTCTAACGGTGAACCAGAAAAGTGGGTGCTCAACAACAAGTACCCGGAACAGAATGTGCTCTTGGGGCCCGCCATGACTCCCGCAGTCAAGGCGCGGTTGAAACAGCTATTGTTCCGTAATTCTTATATGTTTACATGGTCACCGGCGGATATGATTGAGGTGCCAAGGGAAATCGCTAAGCATGCATTGCACACATTCCCTTCAGTTCAGCCTATAGTTCAGAAAAAGCGCAGCTTCGGCCCTGAAAAGACCCGCGCTCTAAACGAGCAAGTCACAGAACTTCTCCACGCAGGAATCATCCGAGAGGTACGTTATCAGACATGGGTCGCCAAACCAGTCATGGTCCAAAAGTCCAACGACAGTTGGCGCATGTGCATCGGTTTCAAGGATCTCAACAAGGCATGTCCCAAGGACTGTTACGCCTTACCAGAAATCAACAAAAAAGTGGACTCTCTTGTTTCATTCAGGTGGAAATGCTTTTTTGACTGCTACAAGGGCTACCACCAAATCCAAATAAAGAAAGAGGACGAAGACAAGACCGCGTTCCGAACAGACAAAGGCATTTCCTGTTACACAAAGATGCCCTTCGGATTGCGCAACGCAGGAGCCACCTATCAACGTTTAATGGACCATATCTTTGCGGATGACATTGGTGAAACCATGGAAGTGTACATTGATGACCTTGTCATCATGAGCTCGGATTAGGAGAAGATGCTGGCAAACATTCAAAAAACGTTTACATCCTTGCGCAAGGCAAATCTGAAGCTGAACCCCAGCAAGTGCTCTTTTGGAATGGAGGAAGGCAAATTTTTGGGATTCATCGTTACATGCGATGGCTTCAAAGTCAATCCCAATAAAGTGGAAGCAATTCAGCGTATGCCATCACCCTCAACTATCAAAGATATGCAGCAGTTGGAGCGGCGACTGGCTGCGATGAACAGGTTCCTGGCCAACCACGCGATGAAATCCTTCCCATTCATCAGAAACTTGCGGAATTGTGTGAAGAAGAACAAGTAAGTGGACTCCGGATGCGGAGAAAGCCTTCACCCATATGAAGGAATGTTTAATCCAGCTACCAACGCTCACCGCACCGCAGAAGAACGAGCCACTTATACTTTACCTTTTCGCATCAGATATCGCTCTGGGAGCAGTCCTGCTAGTAGAGCGCGCAGGAGTCCAGACTCTGATCTACTACGTCAGCAAGATGCTTACTGACCCAAAGACTCGATATCCCATGACGGAAAAGCTTGCTCTAGCTTTGGTCCATGCATCCCGGCGATTGCGCCGATATTTTTCCGGCCATGAAATAACAATTCTTTCGAACTATCATTTAAGCCAAATTTTGTTGAAACCAAACATATCTGGTCGGCTAGCAAAATGGGCGATTGAGCTTGGTGGACACAATATCGTGTATAAACCATGCCCAGCGATAAAGGGCCAAGCACTGGCTGATTTCATGGCGGAAGTGCCGCCGAATAAAGCGCAAGAATGTGAAGCTGTACAGAACCCAACACCGGTTACAGATGACCGTGCATGGATACTTCACACCGACGACGTGTCTAATGATGATGGCGCAGGGGCAGGTCTCCGCTTAATAAGCCTCGACAATCAAGAATTTACTTATGCCATCAGATTGGATTTTAAAAGTACAAATAATGAAGCTGAGTATGAAGCGTTCCTGATAGGCCTTCGGTTAGCAATCAAAATGGGTGCGCAGAATTTGGAAGCCCACGTCGACTCCCTCTTAGTCACCAGACAGGTCAACGGCCTGTACAACGCAAAAGGCGAGGTGAGGGCCTTGTATTTAGAACAGGCGCAAGCCTTAATAACCAAATTCCAACACTTCAAAATAACCCATGTCAATCGAAGCGAGAATAAACACGCCAACGCTCTCAGCAAGTTAGCCGCTACAAGCTTCAAGCACCTTGCGCGCGAGGTGCGCATTGAGGTACTCAAAAACCCTTCTGTTCCTTTGCGACAAGTCAACATCATTGAAGTGGGAAATCCGTCTTGGATGTCCCCCATTATCATGTTCTTGCAACATGGGAGCCTCCCCGAAAACAAAGCGGAAGCAAGGAAGGTACAGATAAGGCATTCAACTATGAAATGGCGGACGATATCTTATACCGAAAGTCATACCTTGGGCCGCTCCTCCGCTGCGTTGATCCGCAAGACACGCAATACTTGATCCGCGAAATACACGAAGGGTTATGCGGAATTCACGCCGGTCCGCGCTAGGTCGTGGCGAAGATCATGAACGCCGGTTACTATTGGCCTGGCATGCACCTTGATGCGGTCGAAACACTACATAAGTGCGCATCATGCCAGCGCCACGCTCCAAAGACACTGCGCCCTAAAAATCCTCTGATCCCGGTGACAACAGCGTGGCCTTTTCACCAATGGGCAATCGATATGGTGGGATCATTCCCAGACGCTCCAGGAGCGGTGAAGTTCATAATCGTTGCAGTCGATTATTTCACCAAATGGGTAGAAGCCAAACCCCTTGCATCCACCACAACAACTGTAGTGCGAAAGATCATATGGGAACACACTATATGCCGCTTCAGGTTACCCCTTTGCATAGTGACCGATAACGGTCCCGATTTCGCAGCCAAAGAGCTACAACAATGGATGAAAGAAATGCATATCGACACGTATTCATTTCGGTCGTGCATCCCCAAGAGAACGGCCAAGTGGAAAGAATTAACAAAAGCACAGTCGAAGGGATCAAGAGAAGGTTGGGTACAGCGTGCAGAGGCTGGGTAGATGAGCTGCTAAGCATCCTATGGGCTCATCGAACCATGCCTAAAACCAGCACAGGCGAAACTCCTTTTAGCCTTGTGTGTGGGACGGAGGCAGTGAATTCCCGCAGAGATAAGCCTCCCATCACCACGCATGCTAGTTGCGCAAAGACAAAACAATGAAGACGAGCGAAGACTTGACTTGGACTTACTAGAAGAAAGGCGTGAAAACGCCGCCATCAATGAGGCAAAATACAAGTCCAAGCTCGAAAAGTATTATAATGCGCGAGTCCACATATGTACCTTTTTACCTGGTGACTTTGTTCTACGCGACAATGAGGCGTCTAACACCGAACGTCCTGGAAAACTGGCACCCAAATGGGAGGTCCTTTTGTTATCCAAGTCCTGGGAAAAGGCCATACACCCTTAAGCGCCTAGATGGAACAAACATCCCCAGGACATGGAATGCGTAGCAGCTAAGACGATGCTACATGTAAACTCGCAAGTTCATTATCTTTTGTCTATCCCGTATATGGCTCTTACGCCCATTATGTAATAAAGGCAAAAGTTTCATGATTTATTTTTATCTTAATGTTTCTTACAAATGCGCGGAACCACTTTGGGCATACGTGAAAACACCTCGGTACACAATAACTCGTGAACCCTAAGTCACTACCTATGAAACGCACATAGGAGCTGATGTTCACACACGAGTTCATTACCAGTTTCATTCGTATACCTACACAAAGTTGGTCACGCAAATATTGTAACAAGATAGAAACTTTTCACTAAAGGTAAAAATATTTACAAAACCGCGCAACGCGCAATGATGTTCTAAAAGTAGTTAATTAAAAACAAATCAAATTACCTTAATTCTAGACTCAAATTAAACTCTAGACTCCTAAATTATACTAAACTACTAACCGACAAGTGGACCGATCAATTGTAGAATAGCTTAAGCAAGTCTGGATTATCGAACCAACAAGACTCTCTAATTACAATGATTACTTAATTTAGACTCGATTAAAACACTTTATATATTTTAAGGGGGGGGGGGGGGGGGGATTTCTAACTAATTCTAAATTAGTAATTAAACTAAAACTATTAAATTGGAACAAATCAAACTTTGACTTTTTAGAACTTTGGAATTGAATTAGGAATAATGAACTGGTCACCTAGGTTGGATTTTTAGATTACTACTCATTTGATTTAATAATAACTTTATTAGGTTGAATGATTTACCGGGATCTTAAAATATTAAATTCTAGATTTACCGAACAGGTTACTAGACCTTTCGGAGAACAACATTCCTCTGAGCTACGAAACCTAAAACCTTGCAAGGACAAGACACACATGAGAAGCGCCTCATAGTCTTGGGACAAAAGGATATACCCCTGACACCCTGCGCTGGCGGGAAAACACTGACAGCCTCGCAGAAGGGGTAAGCACTAAGAGGTTTGACCATATTCAAGGGTACAAAGTGGAAGAATTGTGACAAGGGTTGTTCGGGAGGTTGCGTGTGACAGTGTCGCATGAGCAGTAATGCAGACGTCAGACTGCACACCAACCATATTCTGCCAGTGACTATTCCACCTTCTCCACTTTCGGCTGGCAGCAGGCCTGACACCAGAGACGGTTGCCTTTACACGTGACACCACTCAACATCCGACAAAACACACCTCCTGACAAAGGACATTAACTCTCTTGCAGGGAAATTTAATGTCTGACACGAAGGGACAAAAAAGATGTCTCTGGCTGTATAGGCCGGGCCCAAGGCCACCAGTACATCTCCTGAACACATCTTTTCGGCTATAAATAAGTATTGGATCTCCAGGTAAAAACAGACTTACGCTAACGCATACATACCCTCTCACTTACAACTTACTTGCTACCTTACTCTCAATTCTCAAATACTTATTCTCACGCCGGAGTGTGGTCACGGAGAAAACCCCTTTTCCCGCGACGAGACTAACGGCGCTGCTATTTTGCAGATCAGCTTAAGTGAGTTGACCCCGAAAGTGAAGTGAAAGGACAACCCTTTATGCAAAAATATCTTGGTTGTAACTTATATATCCCGGATATCCTTAGGTTCAACTGGTGCCTCTTTACTCTACCTCTCAAAATCTCTGCTTACTTGGTCAACACCTTCATCTACCGTTCGTCCATAAGTTTTGTTTAGTCGATATACCCTTCAAATATATTTACCAACTCAAATACCTCTGAACTAAATCGTGGTATTATTGGATGTTTTATTTGCTCTTATAACCTGTACGTATAGTTTCTTTATGGACTAGAGGGATTGAAAATTGAAACCCCATAAAATCTACTACTAAAATCTACCTATTGTCCACCTTGTGGGATTCTAAAAATGTAAAAATTCATATATAACATGCAAAATAGTCGATATGATACATCTTTTTGTAAATGTGTGGGTTCAATCCCATATATCTCAAACATGAGAGGTGCAAGTAATTTTGCTTATCGGCTTCTTTTACATTTCGTTCCTATTTTCATCTCCAACATTGTGTTATTTCTCCTTTAGCGTTATGCTGGGTTAAATCCATTGATGTTTGGATGTTTGAAAGAGAATTGTAAATTTCTAGGAAGATTGGTGTAAAAAAATATAAAATTATTGATGTGGTGCTATATATATATATATATATATATATATATATATATATATATATATAGTTTATTTAATATTTATAAAGTATTTTTTCTTTGTTGAGTTGGAGTTAATCAAGGTTTAAACATTTTTCTGAGGCCTAAAAAAGTCTAAAAATTTGAGGCCTTTCATTTTAAAGTTATGTGTTTGCTTATGATATTAAATAATACTGTTTTTTGATGCAAACAAGAAGATGAACGCTCACAAAACCTTGATTTCAATATAATGAAGCTCAAATAAAATAAAGTTAACTTTAAGCCAGTTATTTAAATATCACAACTTTGGTATCAAAATGATCGAGAAGGTAGTTCTTGTAATAACATAATTATAAAATTTTATCTTCGAATGGGTTTTAATTTTGGAAAATAAACAAACTCGAAATGAGCAACAAAGATTTATGGACAACATTAGAACAACATATTGTGCAAATGTGTGACTAAACAAAGGGCCGTTCATTATATAGGTCGAGCCCAATATGGTAAATATATAACTAAAAATCTTAAATTGGGCCTAAAAGAAAGAAGGCCTAAAGCTAATTAAAACCCATTCGATTCCTCATTATCCCCATCCTATGCCAATCTCCATTACTCCATACCATACAACCATAATTATATATATGTTTATCACAAGTCCTTTTTAGGAGCCCCACTCCACTACCCCATGCCATCCAACCAACCTTGTAATGATAATTATATATGTTTAAATCCTTATTTAGAACATAATTATTGTAAATCCTTCTTATCATAACCACCCCAAAAGATTCTTCAAAGGAATATTATAATGAAGTTATTCTTGTACCAAATTGATACTTTATGCAATGATACTCAATGAAATTGATACCTTATGCAATGATATTCAACGAAGTTTATGTATTTATCTTGTCTTTTACCTAAGGCATAATTTCAAATTACGTTTTTTCTTCTTCTTTTGCAATAAAATATAAAATAATCACCCATGTTTTTTTACCATTTACTTTTACATCAATATATATATAAACTACTTATTCTATAGTTTTGAACATAAGATCTTTAATTTAAGAGAGACGTGTCTTTGCTAAATGCGCGAGCCCCACATTGCAATCACCAATTTAGATGACTTACCCAACACTAGTTTTTAGTTATTAGTATTTTACATACATCGTGTTGGAGAATTTTTAGAAACCGGATAATCAGATAGGCGTGTAGTCACTCTCGGATCAAATTATTTCGGTGGTTCTACCGAATAATTCAATCGGATACAACTCTGATTTTTGGAGAATGAACAACAGTGTGTATTTTTTGTGTGGAATTCGTATGAACCAATCTGACCAAAAAACACCCTAACGAATTTTGGAGATAATTCACAGATAACTGCCACTTGGCAGTTATTGACGGTTATTAGCGGTTGGATTTCATAATTTGATTTTAATTAAATTGCCGCCTTAATTTCTATCTGCAAAATTGTGACGAATTTTTATAAAAATATATTTTCTAAGGCATTTTCTATAAAATAATTTAATAAAAATAACTCTGCCCCTGGGACCCTGCTCCTAGGGCGTTGCCCCTTTGGAATTATAACAACTCGAACAAGCGTGCACTCCCGCACCTCCTAACTTGTTCGATGTACATCATAATTCCCTTTGGTCACCAAATTAACCCTGATTACAAAGGCCTTTCACAAAATAAAAATAAAAAATAAAGTAGGAACGCCCAAGCCAAACTCTGGAGCTAGCGTGACTCTGGTCAAGACAATGTGGTATGGTCTAGAGGTACACAAACCAGGTTTTTTTTAATACCCGGGTATGGGTATGACCGGGTTTTGACTTTTCGGGTATTGACCATATGCGGATCGGATTCGGGTGCAGGTATTGGCTAGAAAATTTATACGCTGTGTACCTAGGTTCGGGTTTTCAATACCAGGGTATTAGAATACCCTAATTCCGGGTCCGGGTAGGGTTCACGTATTGGTTGGTAGGTCTCGGGTTTGGTCGGTATGGTTTGGGTTCGGGTATCACGAAAACCCGGGTACGCATTTTATGGAAACCCAGGTACAAAAAAAACCCAGGTTCAGGTACTGGACAAAATATGCATACCTGGTCCCTACCTTACGGATAGGGTCAGGTTCAACTTTAAAAAACCCAATTTTTCTAATACCCGAATTCAGAATTTTTGTACATCTCCAATTTAAAAAATGTGATAGCCTGATAAAAATAAAAATAAAATAAATAAATAAAAACACAAAGCATCACAACTAATGTTGACAAAAAAATCACAAAACTACAAAACCATCAGGTACCAGTATCGATCAATGATTATCAAAGTTTATAGCTGCACGATCCCAAACCCAACCCAACTCCCCGACAAACACCCTCCAACAAATTCACAACAACTAGGGTTTCAAATCTCTCCACAATTCACCCCCAAATCGGTCAAATCGCCATGACACACGATCCCGAACCCGAACAAGAACAAATTACCATCAACGAACGATTACGCGACGACGAGCTCCGTGCAGTGTTATCTAAACTCGAAACCGACAAAGATAAAGAAGTATTCGGTCTTGTATGCAAGAAATGGCTCTATTTACAGAGCACCGAGCGGAAGAAGCTCTGTGCACGTGCTGGTCCGCACATGCTGAAGAAGATGGCTGCACGGTTCACTCGTCTTAAGGATCTTGATCTCTCGCAGTCCGCTTCGCGGTCGTTTTATCCTGGTGTTACTGATTCAGATCTGTCGGTTATTGCGAGTGGATTCACTGGGTTATGTGTGCTTAAACTTCGGGACTGTAAAGGTATTGTTTTGGTTTTGATTGTTTGTTTGTGTGTGATTAAATTGGGTTTGTGGAAAAGCTGTGATTTTTGGGTTGTTGCAGATTGGTTTTTCTTGAATTGTGAGTTATATGTCTATGTGGTGTGATTAAACATTTAAACATGTTACTTTGTTAGATATCTGAATACTATTGAAAGAAAATGAAAAGTGATTGTTACTTTAAGATGCCAGGTTGCTAAACATGATCTTGTACAGTTGTACCCAAGGATCCGTTAAATTGAGGAGATTTTGAGCTGTCATATTCTTTACAGTGATTGTGTGAACTCGTATCGTTCTACGTCCCACATTAGAACATAGGGGCTGTTTGGCAACTTTTGAATGGGTAAGTGCTGCTGAACGAGTAAGAGGTAAATGCTTAACCGTTCAGAGACAAATGTCTGACCAATTCAGATAAGAGGTCTTAACCATTCAGACTCGGTATAATGCTTAACCATTCAGAAGCAAATGCCTAAATCATTAAGAAATCTGCTCGCGAAACAAACAGCCTGAACCATTAAGTGTTGAACCAATAAGAGGTCGGGACCACTAAGAGCTAAACAAACAGTCCCTTAGTCTTATAACAGTGACTAGTAATTTTTTCTTTGTTTTTTATGCTAGTATTGAATTGTAGTTGCAAGAAGTTATAATCTCCCACTTGAATATTCTTTATAGTGATTGTGGGCACAGGTAATACTATTTGTTGCAATTTTAGCCTATCTGAAATGCTGTTTAATATGAATTATGATCACATACTGTGGATGATTTGCTTGGTCTTTGAATGAAACGTGGGTTAACATCTTGGTTGAATGTGTCATGGCAATCGTTTGACTTTTATTGCTTGATAGTTGGCCTACCGTGTGAATTAGGGTAATCATGTAGGTGGCTTCTTAGGCCCATAACTATTTTTCTTGTCCACAAATATTCATGAGTACCATGTATATGTTCTGTTCAATGTCTTTGGGCCTATTGGTTCTTATGGTGATCTTATTTGTCTGACTTAAGTTGATGCTCGAGGCGATTTTAACGTCTGGTGTTTGGTTATCCGAGAAAACTGATGGAAATTTTTATGTTTATGTGTTCATAGTTTGCTTTCCAATGTTATTAATGAATTATATCTAAATACTAGATAAAGGTCTTTTTTTGAAAAAAAAATTATATTTTGTTAAAAAAGTAGTTCTTTTGAGAAAGTAACAATTTTTTTTGGTTGTTGCAATATTACATTCTCGAAAGAAGGAGTGATGACATTGTTAAACTGGTGCAGAAACTTGTTAAGAGGTATTTACCAGTGGTATACACTACATATCCTCTGATGAATTGAACAATCTCCTACTTAAACAAGTCAATTTTCTGTGATTTCTTGCAGATAATACAATTAGAATTATTGTAACAATTCTTGTCAATTATCAAACTGAAAACACCATGTTACTTGATATACTGACAAAGGATAACAATCATGTGTTTTTAGGTATTACCGATGCTGGAATGGTAGCCATTGGATCCAGTCTTTCTTCTCTACAGTCATTAGATGTTTCCTACTGTAGGAAACTAACTGATAAGGGGCTGTCAGCTGTTACAGAGGGCTGTCATGACCTAAAAAGATTACATGTTGCTGGCTGTCGCTTTGTTACCAACAAACTTCTGGAATCTCTTTCTAAAAACTGTCATAATTTAGAAGAATTAGGTTTACAAGGTTGCATCAACATCACAGACACTGGACTCACTGCGTTAGTTAACGGATGTAAACACATAAAGCATCTAGACGTAAATAAATGCACTAATGTCGGAGATCTCGGAGTTTCCACCGCCGCTGAAGCTTGCTCAAACTCCTTAAAAACATTAAAGCTGCTCGATTGTTATAAACTCGGAGATAAATCTATATTCACAGTGGCTGACCTCTGTAAAAACCTTGAAACCCTAATTATCGGAGGATGTCGGGATTTATCTAGCGACTCGATAAAATCACTCGGTGCTTCTACTCATTCCCTTAGGGTCTTACGAATGGATTGGTGTTTAAACGTTTCAGATGATTCTTTAAATTGCATACTTTCACAATGCACTTCTTTAGAGGTTCTCGATATCGGCTGTTGCGAAGAGGTGACGGATGCTGCATTTGCAGGATTAGGGAATGGGAATGAAGGGTCCGGTTTGGGTTTGAAGGTTTTGAAAATTAGCAACTGTCAAAAGATCACCGTGTTGGGAATAAGTATGGTTTTAAAGGCATGCAGGTCACTCGAATACCTTGACGTGAGGTCGTGCCCTCTTGTTACAAAAGCCGGTTGTGACGAAGCTGGATTGAGGTTTCCGGAATCCTGTAAGGTGAATTATACTGGGAGTTTAGTGGAGCCAGATGTCTTGATTTGAATACACGCCGTTATGGTTTTCTTTATGTTATTTGGGTATTTGTTGTCTCTTTAATTTGTTTGGTTTGCTGTGTTTATGACTTTATTGTGTGCATATTATCAAATATTTACAACTTTTTATTAAAGTTCTGTTCTAGAATTGTTTAAATGTTGTATTTCAGTTTCAGACTCATATTTGAGATCAAACCATGACCAGATGTGGTGTTAAGTTCTAATGACCAACAGTCTTGTTTGTGCATGATACCAAACCACTGCTGTAATATCCAGCGTAACTAGCAATTTTGAATACGTGGTTAAAATGGGTCGGGTTAAGTTCGGCAGTTATAATATGACCTGTTATTCCTGTTAAAAGGTAAAATATAGGTCAAATCAGTCAAGGTCTGAACTATCAGTAACAATGACATGTGAATGATATATCCAACTAAAATTGGTCAAAGTATCAACTACCAGTAACAATAACAATGACATGTGAATGATTCATCCAACTAAAAGTTGTCAAGTTATGCCATCTTTACATTGTCGATAATATGTCATCATTCAACAGTCATCAACCATCAATCTCCACATGTGAAACATGTTATTGGAGTGTTGATTAAATGGGGACTACCATTGTCTAGCAAAAGGATTTTTTTTTCCATTTTCGTCTTTTATACAGTTCAATTCTTTATGCCAAACTTGCAAACCAAATGTCACATAAATTTAAATTTAATTCTCTTAACAATTTTACAAACCAAATGTCTCACTAATGTAAAGTGGAATAATTCTACGAACCAAACGATCAACGATCCTTGGTGTGAACAAGTTCGAACAGTACCATTTACACATACCACAAATGCTTTCGGGTTAAGAAAGGATGCTGTGCATATGGAAATTGGAACCTATTCATCTGTCTACTTATTTATTATTTTCTTTTTTTTTTTTGGGGGGGGGGGGGGGGGGGAGGGGGTGTATTGACATATTCATGACATGGCATACAATCATACATGGTGTATTTTGGGTGCTAAAAGATGAAATCAAACATCCAGAAGACTATAATGTCAAAATAAACATGACCAAAGAATTATGAGAAAATAAGCTACCTTACCCACCACTTTACACCTCAATCTGAATAAGCAAAATAAAGGCCATCTCACCACTCTTGCATGCCAGTTTGCTTAGCTTGCTCATGTAACTTGAAAGGGACTTGTTACTATGTTGATTATATACTATGCTTTTTTTTTTCCATCTTCTATTCAGTATCAATTAATGAATATCTATGAAAGTGATAGTCAGAATGGCCAAACAAAGTAAATGTACAAACCTTATTGATCAAAGAAAAGTAGCCCACAAAAAGATGATGTAACAACCATTCTAAACTGTGCTCCCATATCTAATTGAGTGAATCAGTTCCATCACTCATCAGGCTTTCTTTTATTTCCACATATTCAAACCACCATCAACAATGACACATTCTTGACTCATACAATCAAAAGCTGTTAACTGACACCATCTTTATGGGCTTATAAATATCATGACTTAGAACACAATACTCATCAACTCTATCAGTAAGTTTCATTATCTTCAAGGCAGCCAAATCATATCAGTCTGACTTTAAAAGTATGGATAGCAGACTCTCAAACATTGTAATGGGTATTCCAATCATAACGACAAGAGGATTATTATCGTCTAAACCTTATCAACCTCAACACCCTTTTTCCACTTCCAAAATCAATGGCATAGAAGGCATAGAAGGAAATGGCAGTTGTGCGACGCTGATTAAAAATTATGGTGATGGTTTTACCCTGATTCTGTGATGATAAGTTTTTATACTTCTCTTCCTGAATCTAATATTTTTTATTTTTTGCATTTTCAGTGAGCTTAGGACCCAGACTAATTGAAATGATGAAACAAAAGTTGAGTTATGGTGCCAACATCCTTCCACTTGGCCGCGAAGGAAAAATATTCAGGAAAAGGTTCAGTACCGTGAACGGTGAGGAACTCAATGCTACATATACACTACAGCTGGTGCAATTGCAGGCATGTTATTTGTCTCTACCGAAAGGGTAGGATTTTGCAGCAATAGGTCCCTGAAAATGCATTCTACTATAGGGGAGGTTTTGAGTTCCAATATAAGGTATGTAGCCTCCAAAATTCTTGTATTTTATTTTGCAAATTTGCTTAAATTTTTAATGTATTGATGTATATTTTTTTCTGTGTGTAGGTCTCAATCCCACTAGGAAAGATAAAAGGAGTAAAAGAGAGCATGAACTTGAAAAAGCCATCAAACAAGTATGTGGAGTTGGTAACAGTGGATGATTTCAACTTCTGGTTTTCGGGCTTCCCAAATTATAGGAAAACATTAAGATACCTTCATCAGATATTTAGTATTGGTTGTTAAAGATATATATGTAGAAACAGTAATGCTTCATATTATGTAAATATCAAACATACAGCATTTTCTAGCATGACTACTTTGTCTAATAGGAAGATACTATATATTTACTTTTGTACAGAAAAGAATCACAAGATTTCATTTCTTGTGTCTTGAATGTTTCCATGTTAATTTAAACAAGCAAACCAGTAGTTTTATTTAACGAAATAACTTTAAGAATACAAATTTGATAATCTTCTAGAGACTTCGAGAAAATTTCAATATTGAGAGACATAAGGAGATGATAAAGTTGACGCGGAATGAAAAATGAAATCAAAACATCTTATTCAAATGAAACCTTCGCATGACAAGAAACGTAACCATATAGGGTAAAATGCGATGACCTCGAGAAGGTAAAGTAGTGCCCCAGCAAATATTCAACTACCAACCACCAGTAATGCGATCGATGTGGATCCACCTAAAAACTGTCAAAATTTCCATCTTTACATTCCCATTACCCATAAATTTCAATATTTGACACACAAAGCCCATCAAGCTCAGCAAAACTAATATTCAATAAATAGAGCATACCTGCAGGAAACTACACCAAAATTATGGATCACAGATTATTATAACATGTTTGTGGAGTTCCTATGAAATCAAGTTAATCAACCAAGGGGCTTCTATCCTCTTTCTGCCACGTCTTCCAATATCACTGGCATATATATAAGAGGCAGGTTTGCTGTCTTAACTAAAAATTATGGCAAGTATAGTAGCACTCGATCTAATCATAAACGATTCTAGTTCTTTCATCGATTGTGCAGTGTACTTAGTTTGTAATATCCAGGAAGTTTAGGACCCAAACTACTTGAAATTACAACACACAAGCTAAGTCATGTTGCTAGAATCATCAAAATTTGTGGCCAAGGTAAAATTTTGAGGAAAAACTGAAGTATTAGAGCGGGCGAGAAACTCATGCAGGCTTTTCGATGCTACTTGTATATACACTACAGCAGGTGACAGGTGCAATTGCAGACCTTCACAGAAAACTTGTTTTTCAACAGGTTAGCTGCTAACGTTCCAATGTAAGGTAAGGAAACACTCCATTTCTTTTCATCTGTTGCAGATTTCATTGGTTTCTAAACACAATCTTGAATTACAACAAATTGTTGTGTGTAGGCGCCCATTCCATTAGCAAAGATGAGAATAAAGTGAGAACATGAAGAATTGAAGCCAGCAAGTTATAATATGTAGATAGTGACTGTTAACCATTCTGACTTCTGGTTACGAGTTTATAAATTATAAAGAAATCGTTAAGAAACCTTCATCATGCAATTGATCTGGACTGCTATTATCTCCTGTAAATTCCAATGTAAATTTTTGTAGCTAGTTCCACATATTGGTATGTAGTTAATTAGTTCTCTAATGAGAAAAAGATGCATAAAGACATGTCGTTTTTTTTATTCCCTCCTTTTCTTTTGTTATGTGGGACATGAAGGGTATACATAATCATTATGTATGCCATGTGCTATTGTACCCATGACATTATCCTAGGATAAGAAAGCTGAAAACACTTTGCACGTCCATCCTATCAAGCAAAATAAAGCCACGAATTCGGTTTGCTTACATTGGGAAGTTGGTTATGTCATTTGCATGTGATGTGACCGGTTGCCATGTTGAATGTAACTAATATGCTTTTCCAAGGACTAGTGGATATCTATGTAAGGAATAGTCAGCATGGCAATAAAAAGTAAATGCATAAATCTATATCAAAAGGAAGGATACCAATAAAGCCAAAGTAGCTCAGAAAATCTAAACTACCAGCATTTTAAATTATTCAAAGGGGAAAATTTATTCAGTCAAGCTTTTCTTGCCCTCACATGCTAACCACCAACAAGCATGACTCACAGATGACTCATCCAACTACAAGTTGTTGGTTTATGACATCTTTATCAGCTTATAAATACCATGATCTAGATGGCAATCTCTAACAACTTCAGCATTAAGCACAACTATATCACAACGATTGGAAGCCAAAATATGGATAGCAGATTCTCAAGCACTGTCATGGGTGCCCCGATTGTACCAAGAGGACTCATTTTATCTAAAGCTTATCAACCCATTTACACTCTTCCGAATTCTTCCAAACTCAACGCCAAAGAAAGAAAAGATAGTCTTGTGGTCTCCATCAAAAATCACGGAAACCGTAGCTTAGGACCAAAATTAATAGAAATTGTGAAACACAAGCTGAGTCACGGTGCAAAAATCCTACCACTTGGCCGTGAAGGAAGAATCTTTCGTAAAAGTTTCAGTACAACAGACTGTGAGAACTTGTTGCATACTTCACGGTGTTCCATATACACTACAGCTGGCGCGATCGCAGGCAGACTGTTCATCTCTACTGAAAGGGTGGGATTTTGCAGTGATAGGTCCCTCAAAACATATTCTGCAGCAGGGGAGGTGTTGAAGTTCCAATATAAGGTAAGCTGGCTTTAATGTATTTAAATATCATGTATATTTGCTTATACTTTTAAAGTAGTGTTTTGACATAAATTTTGTGTAGGTGTCAATTCCATTAGGAAAGATTAAAGGAATAGAAGAGAGCATGAATATAAAGATGCAATCAAACAAGTATATGGAGTTGGTCACTGTGGATGGTTTCAGCTTCTGGTTTTTGGGCTTTCCAAATTCTAATAAAACTTTAAGATCTCTGCGTCAGGCTATTAATGAGTCACGATTGCTTACCAATTGATGTAAACCATTAGTCGTCAATTCCGTGTATATTTAGATTATACAACAATATGTTGTACGGCTATTTTTTAAATGGGAAGCTGTATATACATTTGTTGATAGACATTAGCCATTGACAATGAATGATTTTTCATTGTTTCTTTGTTTGGTTGTTATATATACATGTTTAAACTTATTTAAACAATCATTTCTCATATAATGTTTTCACGTCAGTTTGTATGCGGATGAAAGTTTAAACATCAACGAGACATACATGACTCATCTTCGTACTGAAGCAAATTTGTTTTTATATTTGACCTTTTCATGTGTTACCAAATAGAAATACAAATAACATAACCACTCATGCGAATTTGCTAAAACTCCTTGGAGAGTCACTAGAAATACATATGAGAAAAAAAAGTAAAAAACCATCCATTTTGATAAATACAATTTAAAAGACCACTATATTTACAAAAATCCCTCAATAAAACTATGGGCTTGGCACATATGTATTTTTAGCCCGTGTTTACCTACTCTGGTCTTTGTAATTACGAAATTTATGTAACTGTAATGAAATGAAAATCAGTAAAAAAATATCACTAGTTAGGTCGTGAAGGGAGCCCGATCATTAATCGAGTGAACCATGTTAAACTTTTGTGGTCGTGAAGGGAGCCCGGTCATTAATCAAGTGAACCATGTTAAACTTTTGTGATTATTATTGCTTTAGCACTTTAATTCGAAGGTGTTGTTTGAATCCAATTTCCTTACACTAAGAACGCTGTGTGTTGCTGATATGTAAGTTCAACACATGACTGTACATAACCATACAGCTCTTATGATCAGATCTTATTGGAACTTTAAGAGTTTTAAACATTGTATGCAGTTTTTCTTTTCTATTCTTATGGGACAGAAAGGGTATATCTGGAAACCATCATGTGCTATTTATACTAATGGCATGGCATAAGCATGGTGTACACTGGGTGCTACATACGTGGAAAAGATCCTAAAATCTCAGTTCCATAACAATAAATTAAGTAGGAATTACAAACAAAAAATAAAGCCACCTTCTTTACACATCAGTCTGATCAATAAAGCAAAATAAATGCTATGTCATTGCTTACATTTCTGTTTACTTTTCTTGCTTATGTCATTGGCATGTGACTTGTTTCCAAGTTGATTCTAATATGCTTTTCTCCAACTTCAGCACATTACCAACTGATGGATATCTATGAAAGGACTAGTCAGCATGACAATAAAAAGTAAATGTCTAAACCTTATCGGAATGACCAATATCACCAAAAGGAAGATGAGCCCAGAAAAACGTAAAGCACTTCTAAATAGAGCGAATCAGGTCAAAATGGGTGAATCCATATTCAATGAGTCTTTATTTTATACCCAACGTTCAACCCACCATTAACTATGGCACATAGATGACTCATCCGAGCAAAAGTTGTGAACTTTATCAGCTTATATATATCATGATACAATATGCATCACCCCACAAATTCAGCATTAAGAGAGATCCATACCTGCGAAGGAATCAAACTACAGCGATTACATCACATTATGGATAACAGACTCCCAGAAGTTGCCATGTGCGTTCCAACCATATCAGCAAGGGGACTACTTTTGTCTAAACCTCATCAGCCCCATTACCCTCTTCTTACTTCTTCAAAAATCAATGGTGCAGCAAGAGAGAGTTCTGCAGTCTTGAAAAACCTGTTAGACATGAATATTTATATTTATAAGCTGAATATTATAACTTTCATTATTCATTTCATTATTATTATTAGATATAGGTTATAGATAACCGATTAACATGTATGTATATATACTCTGTATCATGATCTGATTAACTCATCAATTCATTTTATGAACATTTAACTCTCATTCATCGAAACCCTAAGTCAGATTTCCAACAAAGTGGTATCAGAGCCACATCGATCAAATCCCTGGAATCACAATTATCGATCAAAACATGAATCAGGCACAAGGAATTCAAACTCAAATTCCCAAACTCACTGGTCAAAATTATTATCACTGGCATATTCAGATCAAAGTTTTATTCGAGTCGCAAGAATTATGGAACATTGTTGATGAAGGAATTCAAGATTTGGGAACGAATCCCACCGAGGAAGCGACTGCAACTTATAAAGATTCAATCAAGAAAGACAAACGGGCATTACACATCATTTTTCAATCAGTGATACAATATTCAAAAGAATTGCTCTTGCAAAATCATCAAAAGAAGCATGGAGTATTCCGCACAAGTCGTACAGTGGAGAAAACCGGGTAAAAACAATTAAACTTCAAACTCTTCGTTGTGAATTTGACGCATTAAAAATGAAAGAGGGGGAATCTATTGAAGATTATTTCAATAGAACAATCCTTATTGTTAATCAATTACGAATGAATGAAGAGAAAATTAGCGAACAACGAATTGTAGAAAAGAATCTACGAAGTTTGACTCGAAACTTTGAGTCGGTGGTAATCGCTGTAGAGGAAACGAAAAATTTAGAGGACGTTTCGACCGAAGAATTAATGGGAATTCTTCAATCTCATGAATTGAGATTGAAACGATATGAAGACACGCTTGTAGAACATGCATTCCAAATACAGAATGTTAATCAAGACATATTCAAATCGTCTCGGAATGATACAGGAGGAAGAGGACGCGGTAAAGTTAGAGGACGAAACATGAATTCGATTTGGTGTTATAATTGTCAACGACTTGGTCACATAACCAAGTTTTGTCATCGGAAGGATGAAAGTGATAAACCTGATAATATGTTAATTCATAAAGAAGACGAAACCGATGAACAAGATGAAACGATGTTCATGATTTTTAATATAGAGGAAACAGTCAAAGAAGACTGTTGGTACCTGGACAGCGGCTGCAGCAGACAGGAAACAGAGACTTGTTCAGCAGCCTGGATGAATCATTGAAGAAAGAAGTGAGGACAGGTGACGACAAGAGATTGGAAGTGCAAGGCAGTGGAGATGTATCAATCTCAATCAAGGGACAAGTCAGGAAGATACCGAGTGTCTTTTATGTGAAAGGTTTGAAACACAACCTGTTGAGTGTCGGGCAACTCATACAAAAAGGATATACGGTTCCGTTTCAAAGGAATCGATGCATTATCAAAGATGCAAGTAATGAAATTATAGGCGATATCAAAATGACAACCAACAAAATGTTTCCTTTACGTCCCGGAAGTGATCTGAATTTTGCAATGACGATGACAACGAAAGATATGTCAGTTCTATGGCATAAGCGATATGGTCATGTGAATATGGATACACTAATCAATATGGGAAATAAGGAGTTAGTACACGGACTACCGAAAATTATGAAAAATGAGAACATATGTGAAGGATGCATTTCAGGAAAACAAATGAGGAAACCGTTTCCAAAGAAAACAACGTGGCAAGCCAATGAACCTTTACAACTGGTTCATTCAGATATATGTGGGCCCATGAGAACTGAATCGATTGGAAGATGTAGGTATTTCATTACCTTTATCGATGATTATTCGAGGAAAACCTGGGTGTTCTTTCTCAAATACAAATCAGAAGCTTTGAATTATTTTAAAATATTTAAAGCCTTGAATGAAAAACAATCCAATCATTCAGTTAAAACGCTAAGAACTGATCGAGGAGGAGAGTATTGCAGTAAAGCTTTCCAAGATTTCCTGATATTAAATGGAATACGTCATCAACTGACAAACAGTTTTTCTCCCCAACACTATGGGGTAGCAGAAAGGAAGAATAGAACGTTAATGGAGCTAAGCAGAAGCATGATGAATATCAAACAATTACCGAATTGTTATTGGGCGGAAGCAATAGCATGTACCAAGTACATCTTAAATCGAACAGTTACAAAAACGAGACCCAACATAACTCCTTACGAAGCATGGAATGGCAGGAAACCCAATGTAGAGCATTTCAAAGTGTTTGGCTGTTTGGCTTATGCTCATGTTCCTAAGCAACATAGAGATAAGCTAAATAAGAAAACTGAAAAGACGGTTTTTATTGGGTACAGTGAAAATAGTAAAGGGTACAAACTGTATAATCCACAAACCAATAAAATTATTATCAGCCGTGATGTAGTATTTGCTGAGAACAAGAGGTGGGTTATGGATTCGGCAGAATCTGATGTTCCGTTTGTTATCTCTGATAACGATGATTCAAGTCAAGCTCAAAGGGAAACGAAAGTGAGTGAAACTCAAGTAGAACCACCAACTGATCATGAGCATATAGTTGATAACTCCGAATCGCCTGGACATGGCGGGGAGAATCAAGAAGTAGACCAGTCACAGTCACATGTAAATGATTCATCTTCAACGGACTCGGAGAACAAAGTGATCAACACGAGGAGCATCAATAGTTTATACAGGGACACAAGGGCTCTCACCGACGCAGAAGTTTTGCAAAAATATAATGAAAATCAAGTAGTCAATTTTGTTCTCTATGCAACAAGTGCAGACCCGACGACGTATGAGGAGGCTAGTAAGGATACGAGATGGATAGAAGCAATGAACAAAGAAATAGAATCTATTCACAAAAACCAAACATGGGAACTTGTGGATCCTCCAAAACATCAAAAACCAATAGGTGTGAAATGGATCTACAAAACAAAATATGATGAAAAAGGAAATGTGGACAAATACAAGGCCAGACTAGTAGTGAAAGGGTACAAGCAAAAATATGGAATAGACTATCAAGAAGTTTTCGCACCGGTAATCCGATTTGAGACGGTCCGATTAGTGCTAGCTCTCGTGGCACAATACGATTGGTACCTACATCAAATGGATGTGAAAACAACGTTTTTAAATGGAAAGTTAGAGGAACAAGTTTACATAGACCAACCTCAAGGTTACATCAAACAAGGAGAAGAGAAAAGGTATGTCATCTCAAACAAGCTCTCTATGGTTTGAAGCAGGCACCAAGGGCGTGGTATAGCAGAATAGATGCTTATTTCCTACATCACAAGTTCAAAAAGTGCACCTATGAGCACACCCTCTATGATAAAGACACTAGTGAAGGAAAATTAGTGATATGCTTATATGTAGACGATCTAATTATTGCTAGCAACTCTATGAGGCTGATTTCTGAGTTCAAGGACACGATGAAAAAGGAATTTGAAATGACTGATATGGGTAGATTGCATTACTTTCTCGGTATGGAAGTACTTTATAAGAATGGTAATATAATCTTGTCACAAGGAAGTACATGAGGAATTTATTAGAGAAATATAGAATGAATCAATGCAACACAGTTTCCACACCAATGGAATATGGTTTCAAATTGTCAAAAGATGATCCTGAAGAGTTTATAGATGAAGGTGTATATCGAAGTCTGGTAGGAAGTCTGATGTATCTAACAAACACAAGGCCAGACATTATGTTTGCAGTAAGTAAGATTAGTAGGTTCATGGAATGTCCAAACAGGAGTCATTGGGAGGCAGCCAAACGCATACTAAAATACATCAAAAGCACTTTGGATCAGGGTATCACTTATTCTAAAGGAGGAAAAAGAAAGTTCGTGGGTTACAGTGATAGTGATTATGCAGGGAACATAGATGACATCAAGAGTACGTCTGGATATATCTTCCATCTGGGATCAGGAACATATTGTAACATCCGTCAAAAACCGGATTAACCAAACCCGCTTCGTTTATTAACCGAACAACCAGTTAAAAATTTCGTTGCGAATTTAATACCCAAATTAATTTTAAACGATACATAATTAATAAGTATATTAGAATATAAAATTTATTTTTGAAAATTCATTAAAAATAATGAAATAAAAATTATTGCTGATGCCGGGTTTCGAACCCGGGTCAGCCGAGAGTCAAGACAGCCTTAACTCACACGCGCTCAACCGCTCCGCCACTTGTGTTGTTTGTTAACATATTGAAACAATTAATACATAAATCAATATGGAAATCAAAACCCAGTTACCCAGCGCGCCTAAATCCGCTCTCGCCGGAAATCCCGACGAATTCGTCAATTATTGACGTTTTTCTTTTGTCATAACGGACGCATTTACAGCCATATGTATAACCGAAATAAAACCATCAATTTCATTCATTGCCTTAAATTTCTATTGAAACCGAAAATACAATTCAAATCCAGGATTAACCTTGTTCATCAGTTAATTTCACGAATCTATTCAACTTACACTTATCATTTCGCTCAGAAAACTTCGCCGGAAGTCGCCGGAATTCTCTGTAAATTAACCGGAAAGTTTCGCCGAAAAACCGAATTCAATCCATCCTTTCTTTTTACCCAAAAATAAGATCATAGGACTCATACTGACATCACTCCCATTCACCTTAAACCTCTGAAGAATCTCTGTCGCAAGAAATTTCACTCGCCGGATTTCTCTGCAAGTCGCCGGAAAACCGGGACTTTCATCTACACGGTAATTACCTCGATGTTTCTGTTTCATTCCATTATAAGACGAATTCTAACACCATTTCATCGCTCAGAATCAACCTCAGACGACATTGCCGGACTTTCTGTTTTCACCGGAAAACTTCTGGATTTTTCGGAAACCCGCTGTTAACCGGTATGATCATTCAAACATACTGATAATCATTACTCATTAGTTCAATTTCACATCTAATCCCTCCAAACTGCTAATTGACTCTAACAGCCGAAGGTCACCAGAACAGAGCCGACGAGCTTCGCCGGATTTTCTGAAGAAGACGATCTGTTCGGTATTTTCTTTCCCCAAACTCTTCGGTTCAATACTTTTCAATTGTTCATTTTGTTCATTAACCGAATTAATCAAGTAACAGTTGCTTTGATCGATGTCTGTGTTTTGAACGAAGAAGACAAGTTCAGTTATGTTATAAGATTAATTAAAATCAGTTTTATTAACGGGTTAGACACACAGTCCAGCGGTGGACTGTGTGCAAACAAATACATACACGTCCCGAGTTCGATTCTTGACACACGCACCTTCGCAGTAATAAAAATGTTTTTTTAAAACTGAACCGGGTTAACTCCGTTAGATGTTAAGTATAATAAAAATCTGTTTATTAACCAAGTTAGACACACAGTCCAGCGGTGGACTGTGTGTACCGTTAAAGCACAGGTCCGGGTTCGAGACCTATGGCTAACACCGAGTCGATACATTAAATCGTTTTTAAAATAAGTGATTTTCGGATTAATTTAATTAGTATATAAATATAATTAAAAACAGAAATATTTCGGGTTAGACACGTAGCTCAGTTGGTAGAGCTGCGTGCACGCGAACGGGAGGTCTCGGGTTCGAGCCTCACCCGGCGCATACACTTACACAAGTCAACGGTCAACAAGTCAACGGTCAAAAAGTCAACATTTTTTTATTATTTTTATTTATTTATTTTATTTAAAAATCAATTAAAAATACTTAAAAATAACATTTTTAAAGTTAGAAAATAGCCTAAAACTCACAAAAATATATCCAAAAATCCTATTAAAGTTGTTAATAAAATCCATTTATTTACCTTACTTTTCTTTATTAATTAGGTTAGTTATTCCTTGACAATCAATCCTCTAAACTCGTGCGCATTCATCATCATTCACCGAACGCACCCACTGTGAGTGAATCTCTATAAATTCCCCGTTTAAATCACGTTTTTGGGGTGTATCATGTGTCCTACTATATATTATATTTAAATCATTGTGCATACATCATATCATGAATAAATGTGTATTCAGCTTGTATAAACTGTTTGTGTGGTTATTGTTTAGATTTAATTTATTACTTTCAGTACATGTAATTTCATAGGCCGCCGCTCCCCATTACATTATGAGCGTTGAGCATGTTCCCCATTGCATTATGAGCGTGAACCTGGCGTGCCAACATACGATCGGCTCCGTTTGATTGAGCCTTGATCGCACAGACATTTATCATTTTCAGTACATGCAATACGATCGGCTCCGTTTGATTGAGCCTTGATCGCACAGTTTCATTCATGTTATATATTTATGCAAGTTGATATGTTATTGTATGCTGTTGGTTTGTTAATGTATGTTATTGTTTGTTGTTGTGTGATATCGTATGCTAATGGTTTGTTATTGTATGCTAATTGTTGTTATTGTATGTTTATTTACGTTTGTTCATATATGAATAGTACACAATTTTTCCATATAAAATACAACCAGAAATAAATAATAAATGTTTTCTAACAAGGTTCACTCGCCAACTTTTTGTTGATCCAAAAACCATTTTTACACATGATACAGGTGAACAGGATGAAGCAAGGAAAACATAGGAAATGCCTTAGAAGAAAATAATGAAGTTCTAGAATGATGTGTAGGACATGATGTAATTATGATTGTATGTTTCCCTTTAAATTGTAATAATAAATATGAAACGTTATAATAAATGTCATGAGCTTTGATGATAACCCAATCATGCCTCGATCACCTTTTCCGCTGCGGGTCGGGGTGTGACAGATTGGTATCAGAGCCATGACTATAGGGATATAGAATAGGTTATTAGACCCATAGAGCCTATACTATAGTTGACTAGATTTTAAATTGTTTATGTGGTTACATGCAAACTTATGATATTTATTGTTTCATATTTATTACATACACAAATGCATGCAAACATTTCCAATATTACATTTTGTGATACATAGTGAATTATACTTACAGTCAAACATACATACTTACATACATATTCATCATACATGTTACAATATTCACATATTCAAATCATCTTCATACTTCCTTTATTCAAGATTTTGTCGCATTTTTTTTTCATTTTTCAAATCTCATCAAAGTGAGTTCTGCGACGGGCATGTAGTAACTGTAAGGGTACAAGTACCGGTAGTCGGAACGTCCTGTCTAGGTTGGCATTCGTATAAATCCAATATAACGGACCAGTTTGCCTACCTGGGGACTAACGATGAGAGTACGAAGGACCTATTAGGCCAAAGCATGCCACACCAAACGTCGTTCGAACTAACCCCACTTTGAGGTGTCACCGTGTCCACACCTGGACACATTCCGAATATCATACGTTACATATTTCTCGATTTTCTCCGGGTTTTAGTGTACGTAACCAGGCAAACACATGCGAACCATATGAAAAACCCGGTAATCATGGGGGCCCACATGATTACGAAGGTGAAGTATGGCGGTATGCAAGGCCCAATTACGAGCAAAGCCCAAGACCTCCTATGGATGTAGAAGATTTATTATGATATGTTTATTTTATGAATATTCATTCCTAAATACGACACATGATCCCAAAAATATCCAACTCATACTCTTCATATGTATTCCTTGTAGATGTCTTCTAATTCCGCTCGTAGGAAGATGAGAGCAGGAAAAGCTCGCGAGCGCATGGCTGCCCTAATCGCTCAACAAATGGCTGCCGTAATACCCAACATTATAGTCCAAGTCCAACAAGCCCTTACCGCTAATCCCGTCAATCAAGAAGTTCAAAATGTTGTTAACCCTCCCCCAAATACCACTAAATGCACTTACAAGCATTTCAAATCCTGTGACCCTACAAAATACGAAGGGACTGAAGGTGTCACCGCTCTTCTCTATTGGTTTGAAGAAATGGAAAACATTTTTCTAAATTGCGATTGCCCCGATGATCGCAAAGTGCTATATGCTACTGGTCGTTTATATGGAATAACACGTACTTGGTGGAATACAGAGAAGGCCAAACGAGGTGTTGAAGATGCTATGACTTTGATTTGGGAAGAGTTGAAAGAAATCATGACAAGACGGTTTTGCCCAAGGAGCGAAATCAAGAAATTAGAGGATGAGTTCTATTCGTTGAAATAAAAGGAAGGCGACCACACTACATACAACAAGAGGTTCCTCGAGTTAAATCAAATGGTTCCCAACTTGTTCACTCCCCACTACCGTTTGATCGAGCACTACATTCGAGGTCTTCCTTCAAAGATTCAAGACTCTGTAATAAGTACCACACCTGCAACTTTGGAAGCAGCAATGGAGATAGCTACAGAGCTCACCGAGAACCGAATCCGGAACAAAGACTTCAAGGAGGAGAAGAAAAGGATAAAGCATCAACTGAAATTTCAAACTCCACCCAAACCGAATCCCCTTCTCAACCCATTTCCAAGAGGAAACGAGATGAGCAACTTTTCGCTGTCACCCAACGCAATCAACCAGCCTTACAAGCCGTACCCCTCCAAGCTATCCCAATCACTCAAGTAGCACCCAACTCAACCTACCCAAATAAGAAGCCTTACCTTGGACCTCACCCTCGATGTAACACCTGTTTTTATCACCATCCATCTACCGTACTTTGTCGACTATGTGCGAATTGTGGACGCTATGGTCATTTGAGCAAAGTTTGCCGCACCTCTCAAAACCAAACCTCACCCCCTACTCAAAACATGATCCAAACATATCAACAACCCCAATACCCCATGTTTCCATATGTTCGAGCTTGTTTCAATTGTGGCGACCCTACCTACTTTAGAAACACGTGCCCTCAATTGGTTAACATCATAAACGCCCAAGCTCAAGCAAACCCAGTTAACCAAGCAAATCAAGAAAACCCAACCACTAGGCCACCAGCAAGAGGAAGAGTTTTCAACATCAACGCCAATCCTGTTGAAGATAATGACGGCCCAAACGAAACCACCCAACTAGTCCCCTTCACCAACAATCAAGATTCTACTCCAACCGCTTACTTTTATGTTTTCCTTATGTTATCTAAATTCTCACGTGTCTCAATTTTAAATTTGAAGTTTATCCAAGGATTTTAATGCAAATTATTATTTCAGTTTTGTTTTATACTCATTGATTCAACATTCATACCATCATACATCTCAACGTATTTCAATCTCATTATTTAAAGAAGTTGGGCTGTGTCTCACTTCTACATGGACTAACTTCTCCATCATAACAAACGAGAGAGGGACTGTCATCATTCAAACATGTATACTATCAGAAATATGACTCAGGCATTGTTTGTTGTGTTTATTTATGTTTTAGAGTCACATAGGACTAATCATAGCTTACTGATAAAAACAATGAAAATTTGACGAGAATATGGTGGATACGCCGCTGGTACTTCCTATATATAAGTATTCTTGTCAAAGGATCAGAGGCATTATCAGGCGGTTATGAGAAGTTCCATGTAGGATTTTGTAATGTCTTGGTTGAAATTTGATTTACACTCACTGATTTAACATTCATATCAACTCATCATTTAAAGAAATTGGATTGTGTTCCATTTTCTACATAGACTAACCTCTCCATCATAACAAACGAGAGAGGTATTGTCATCATTCAAGGATTCAAGCTTTGGTTGTTGTGTTTGTTTATGTTTTAGAGTCACATAGGACTAATCATAACTTACCGATAAAACCAATGAAAATTTGACGAGAATATGGTGGATACGCCGCTGGTACTTCCTTTATATAAGTATTCTTGTCAAAGGATCAGAGGCATTATCAGGCGGTTATGAGAAGTTCCATGTAGGATTTAGTATTGTATTGATTGAAGTTTGTGTTATACTCACTGATTTAGCATTCATATCATCTCATCATTTAAAGGAATTGGATTGTGCCACCATCCAAACATGTATGCTATCAGAATTAGACTCAGACATTGGTTGTTGTGTTTATTTATGTTCTAGAGTCTCATCATAGAACCAATCATAACTTACTGATAAAACCAATGAAAATTTGACGAGAATATGGTGGATACGCCGCTGGTACTTCCTATATATAAGTATTCTTGCCAAAGGATCAGAGGCATTGTCAGGCGGTTATGAGAAGTTCCATGTAGGTTGTAGTATTAGAAGTTTTGTTTTAGGATATAACCTTATCTTTCCAAACATATCAAAACTCTTGCGCATGAAATCATACTTAGTGAATCAACTCTGCTTATCAATATTTTTACCGTAGGCAACAAAAAGCGATTCCTATAGCAGGGTACTCAACCTTACAAGGAACGTTACCGCCTCAAACAAAAATTTGAACTCTTACTCCTTTCTAAGTATGTAACTGTCAAATTAAACACCATCCTTTTTAGACAAATATGCCACTACTTAAATTTCGAGACGAAATTTCTAAAAGTAGGGGATACTGTAACATCCGTCAAAAACCGGATTAACCAAACCCGCTTCGTTTATTAACCGAACAACCAGTTAAAAATTTCGTTGCGAATTTAATGCCCAAATTAATTTTAAACGATACATAATTAATAAGTATATTAGAATATAAAATTTATTTTTGAAAATTCATTAAAAATAATGAAATAAAAATATATTGCTGATGCCGGGTTTCGAACCCGGGTCAGCGAGAGTCAACACAGCCTTAACTCACACGCGCTCAACCGCTCCCCACTTGTGTTGTTTGTTAACATATTGAAACAATTAATACATAAATCAATCTGGAAATCAAAACCCAGTTACCCAGCGCGCCTAAATCCGCTCTCGCCGGAAATCCCGACGAATTCTCAATTATTGACGTTTTTCTTTTTCAACGGACGCATTTACAGCCATATCGGTTATAACCGAAATAAAACCATCAATTTCATTCATTGCCTTAAATTTCTATTGAAACCGAAATACAATTCAAATCCAGGATTAACCTTGTTCATCAGTTAATTTCACGAATCTATTCAACTTACACTCATCATTTCCTCAGAAAACTTCGCGGACAATTCTCTGTAAATTAACCGGAAAGTTTCGCCGGAAAACCTAATTCAATCCATCCTTTCTTTTTACCCAAAAATAAGATCATAGGACTCATATTGACATCACTCCCACTCACCTTAAACCTCTGAAGAATCTCTGTCGCAAGAAATTTCACTCGTCGGAATTCTCTGCAAGTCGCCAGAAAACCGGGACTTTCATCTACACGGTAATTACCTCGATGTTTCTGTTTCATTCCATTATAAGATGAATTCTAACACCATTTCATCGCTCAGAATCAACCTCAGACGACATTGCCGGACTTTCTGTTTTCACCGGAAAACTTCTGGATTTTTCGGAAACCCGCTGTTAACGGTATGATCATTCAAACATACTGATAATCATTACTCATTAGTTCAATTTCACATCTAATCCCTCCAAACTGCTAATTGACTCTAACAGCCGAAGGTCACCAGAACAAAGCCGACGAGCTTCGCCGGATTTTCTGAAGAAGACGATCTGTTCGGTATTTTCTTTCCCCAAACTCTTCGGTTCAATACTTTTCATTGTTCATTTTGTTCATTAACCGAATTAATCAAGTAACAGTTGCTTTGATCGATGTCTGTGTTTTGAACGAAGAAGACGAGTTCAGTTATGTTATAAGATTAATTAAAATCAGTTTTATTAACGGGTTAGACACACAGTCCAGCGGTGGACTGTGTGCAAACAAATACATACACGTCCCGAGTTCGATTCTTGACACACGCACCTTCGCAGTAATAAAAATGTTTTTTTTTAAAACTGAACCGGGTTAACTCCGTTAGATTGTTAAGTTAATAAAAATCTGTTTATTAACCAAGTTAGACACACAGTCCAGCGGTGGACTATGTGTAACGTTAAAGCACAGGTCCCGGGTTCGAGACCTATGGCTAACACCGAGTCGATACATTAAATCGTTTTTAAAATAAGTGATTTTCGGATTAATTTAATTAGTATATAAATATAATTAAAAACAGAAATATTTCGGGTTAGACACGTAGCTCAGTTGGTAGAGCTGCGTGCACGCGAAGGGAGGTCTCGGGTTCGAGCCTCACCCGGCGCAATACACTTACACAATAAAACCGGTCAACAAGTCAACGGTCAACAAGTCAACGGTCAAAAAGTCAACATTTTTTATTATTTTTATTTATTTATTTTATTTAAAAATCAATTAAAAATACTTAAAAATAACATTTTTAAAGTTAGAAAATAGCCTAAAACTCACAAAAATATATCCAAAAATCCTATTAAAGTTGTTAATAAAATCCATTTATTTACCTTACTTTTCTTTATTAATTAGGTTAGTTATTCCTCGACGATCAATCCTCTAAACTCGTGCGCATTCATCATCATTCACCGAACGCACCCACTGTGAGTGAATCTCTACAAATTCCCCGTTTAAATCACGTTTTTGGGGTGTATCATGTGTCCTACTATTTATTATATTTAAATCATTGTGCATACATCATATCATGAATAAATGTGTATTCAGCTTGTATAAACTGTTTGTGTGGTTATTGTTTAGATTTAATTTATTACTTTCAGTACATGTAATTTCATAGGCCGCGCTCCCCATTACATTATGAGCGTTGAGCATGTTCCCTTACATTATAGCGTGAACCTGGCTTTGACCCTAACGGAATACGATCGCTCCGTTTGATTGAGCCTTGATCGCACAGACATTTATCATTTTCAGTACATGCAATACGATCGGCTCCGTTTGATTGAGCCTTGATCGCACAGTTTCATTCATGTTATATATTTATGCAAGTTGATATGTTATTGTATGCTGTTGGTTTGTTAATGTATGTTATTGTTTGTTGTTGTGTGATATCGTATGCTAATGGTTTGTTATTGTATGCTAATTGTTGTTATTGTATGTTTATTTACGTTTGTTCATATATGAATAGTGCACAATTTTTCCATATAAAATACAACCAGAAATAAATAATAAATGTTTTCTAACAAGGTTCACTCGCCAACCTTTTGTTGATCCAAAAACCATTTTTACACATGATACAGGTGAACAGGATGAAGCAAGGAAAACATAGGAAATGCCTTAGAAGAAAATAATGAAGTTCTAGAATGATGTGTAGGACATGATGTAATTATGAATGTATGTTTCCCTTTAAATTGTAATAATAAATATGAAACGTTATAACAAATGTCATGAGCTTTGATGATAACCCAATCATACCTCGATCACCTTTTCCGCTGCGGGTCGGGGTGTGACACATATCTTGGCAATCAAAGAAGCAAAAGGTAGTTGCTCTATCCTCAACTGAAGCAGAATACATGGCTTTAACCTTAGCCGGTTGTCAAGCAGTATGGATAAAAGGAATTCTAGATGAACTGCAAGGAAAATAAGATTATCATATACCTATATTTTGCGATAATAAATCCACCATTTGCTTAGCAAGAGACCCAATGTACCATGGAAAGAGCAAGCATATAAGGGTCAAGTATCATTATATCAGAGATTTAATCAAGAAGGAAGAAGTGACAGTAATCTTCTGTACAACCAAGGATCAAGTGGCTGACATTATGACAAAGGCCCTGCAACCGAAAGACTTCACTCGTCTCAAACATCTGTTGCACATGATGCTGGAATAATCTAGCTTACGGGAGGGTGTTAGACATGAATATTTATATTTATAAGCTAGATATTATAACTTTCATTATTCATTTCATTATTATTATTAGATATAGGTTATAGCGGTTATCGGTATTAACATGTATGTATATATACTCTGTATCATGATCTGATTAACTCATCAATTCATTTTATGAACATTTAACTCTCATTCATCGAAACCCTAAGTCAGATTTCCAACAAAACCATGGTAATTTATAGTCTTGTGCTGATAATAGCGATCAAAATTTCCATCATATTTCTCCGTCCCTTGATCTAACAGAGTTTAATTTACTTTGCAGCGGGCTTTGGACCCAAGCTAATAGAAATAATTAAACACAAGTTGACTTATGGTTCTAAGATCCTACCACTTGTCCGCGGAGGAAAAATCTTTGAAAAGAGTTTCAGTATCAGGGATGGTGAGAGGTTGTTGCATGCATCTCGATGCGACATACACACTACAGACTGTGCGATCTCAGGCATCTTCTTCATCTCTACCGAAAGGGTTTATTTTTGCAGTGATAGGTCCCTCAAAACATATTCTACGACATGGAAACTGTTAAAGTTCCAATATAAGGTAGGCGACCTCCTCTGCTAACATATTGTGCACATGTGTTTCAGTTTATAGTATCCTGACATAATTGTTCGGTCTTCTAGGTATCTATTGCATTGAAAAAGATAGATGGAGTAGGAGAGAGCACTAATTTGAAGAGGCCATCTAACATGTATATGGAGCTAGTAACCGTGGATACTTTCAGCTTTTGGTTTTTGGTCTTTCCAAATTACAAGAAAACAGTAGAATGCCTTCGCCAGACAATCATCCATGACTGCTTAAGTGATTAGTCTAGAACAATGGAGTTCTCAAGTATGGCTTCCAGTTTTACAGCCTATACAGTAGCTGGCTCAGGTGTCATTTGACCGCATATGAAGGTGTTAGATTGGGCGATCCGGGAAAATTTTTGTATAGCAAACCAGATTCATGCATGTATATGGCTTTAAAGTCCACGAGTCTTACGGACAATGGGGGATAGTTGGTAGATTTGTGCATCCACAAGACATTTTTCTTCATAGCTATAGTTGAATCACTCAATTTCATTGAAGGGATTTGTAAACTATCACTTTTACCAACAAACTTTACGATTGTTCCAAAAGGGATTAAATTAAAAAAGCTTTAATTAGGACTAACAATCTTACACCGACAAAAATGGGTACCACACCTATGAAATATGTTTGTCAAATGTTGATGCATGACAAATAAAATTTGAAGTCATGAATGAACACTCCATTAATGTTGCTCAAAACACATAATCTAAAATCAAAAACTCATCAAATTAAATTAGGGATGCTAGACCTGTTTTTGCCAAAAATGGGCTTATAGTGTCTGGTACTTGGCTTCTCAAAATGAAGCAACAATACTCAAAATAAAGCCTTTGCTAGACAAGAAAGGTAACCATTTTTTACTATATGTAATTAACCCGTTTAATGAAGTTTCCAAATGGAAATTACATCAAGATAGAAGGTAATAAGCAATAGGATGCGCTGCTACCCCTTTTTGAGTAGCAAAACTAAGTCTTTTAAAAACGGGTAACCATATACATTTAAAAGCAATGACCTCAAGAAGGTAAAGTAGTGCCCCAGCAAATGTTCAAATACTAACCACCAGTAATGAGATCAATGTGGATTACATATATAGCAGACCTGCAGGAAACTACGCCAGATAATGGATTACAGATTCTTGAAACATGTTACTGGAGTTCCTAGGAAATCAACCAAGGGCTGCTACCCTCTTTCTACCACGTCTTCCAAGATCACTGGCATAGAAAGAGAAGGCAGTTTTGCTCACTCTGAACTAAAAATCATGGCAAGTATATAGTAGCACTCGATCTAATCATAAACGATTCTAGTTCTTCCAATCGGTTTTATAGTATACTTAATTAGTTTGCAATATCCAGGGAGTTTAGGACCCAAACTACTTGAAATCACATCACACAAACTAAATAATGCTGCTAAACTTATCAAACTTTATGGACAACTTATATTCTTCAGGAAATACTTCAGTATCAGAGAAGGCGATAAACTCGTGCAGGCTTTCCGATGTTACTTATACACGAGAGCGGTGCAACTGCCGAACTTCACTTTGGTTGCATTTTGTGGTGTTGCGTCCATGACATGGCGTTCATGCTAAAGTTCCAATATAAGGTAAGGAAACACTCCATTTATTTTCATCTGTTGCTGATTCCATTGTTTTTCTGAACACAATCTTGAATGACAACAATTGTTGTGTGTAAGTGTCCATCCCATTGGCAAAGATAACAATAAAGTAAGAACATGAAGAATTGAAGCCAGCAAGTAAATATCTGGAGATAGTGACTGTCGGTGAATCTAACTATTGATATTTAAACTAAATATAGGGGTCGTTCTATAAATAGTAGATAGTTTGTTTTAGAAGGTAGTTATGAAGCTCGGGGATTGAAGATGACAAATCAGAAGTTTATAACCGACTCACTAAATGAAGAGATGTGTCTCTTTGGACACACCCTTTGGATCGATGGCTGCAAGGGAAGAAGGAAGGGATGCGACTCTTCAAGATTGATTACATCCACAAGATCAAGAGTCACAACCATTCGTGAAGAGACACGTCTCTACAATCGCACCTACTCATTTAGTATATATAGGGTTTATGTATGTCAATTGTATTCATCACTTTTCATTCAATACAAGCAAGTTTATTATTCTTTTGATTCTCAGTTCTTTATATTCAAACCTGTGATTCGCATGTTCGATTACCAACAGTGGTATCAGAGCACAGTGTTTCAAATCTGGGAAAAAGAAGAAGTCGTTTGAATCAGAGCACGGTTAATTGATTTGTAACACCCCAAAACTCGAATGTTTACATTTGCCATACGTTTTCATATGGTAAAACACAAAATAAAATGATAAGGTTATTTAACCTAGTTAAATAAATTAGTCAAAACAAATAAAGAATGAATGTGGGACAATAATGAACAAGTAACAAACATGAAGGGCTGAATTTGGAAATCTAGAATGAAGTTTGGGTTTAAGGTAAAAATGCAGAATTTAGTGTGTGTAAATATGTGCGTGTCGTATGGAGGAAGAGATAGAGGAGAAACCCTCACTCAAGAACATGTATACAATTCAGCCAAATCAAGACCAAAATTGAAGGGAAAACATTGCATGAGTGGAGATTTCTCACCCTCTAGTTCATATAAACATATGGTAAGTTGTAGATTTTAGTTTGGTGATTTTGTAAGAAGTGGGTTTATGACTAATCCATGAATTAGTATGAAATTTAGTATGAATATGTATTAGAATCACCATATGGAACACGAGTTATGCAGGATTATGAGTAATTTGATGTTTTGGGGAGGAGCCCACTTGTAGTAGTGAAGATGATGATAAGAATGATTATACATGTTCAATACTTGTGTAATGTTGATGTGTGATGTTGTATGCAATGAGTAATTTTAGTTAATTTAGATACAATATGAAAAGTATATGATTCTAATTGAATTTGATGATCTATGTTATGACTAGGAAGATTATGCAATAAAATACTTGTACATTGTGCCTCGTGTGTTGTATGCACACCAAGTATTTGATGAAATGACTAAGTGACAAAAATAGGAGGAATTGTATGCATATAATGGATAATAAATGTAGAATGTGATAATTATGTAATTGATAATAGATTAGCATAAAGAATGTGTTTTACATGGAGTACAAATGGAAATTAGTTTGATAAATGAATTAGTAAGAAACATGCATTAGAAAATAGTACTACAAGCTTTGAAGGTGTGACGCACACCATATGTGGGATTAAGTGTTTGATCATGATTAGTAAATGATCATGTCCAATATATGAAGCGTTTAAACCTATTAGTAAGTAAAGATGGTAGAGTTATGTAAATGAGCTAACTTTGAATGTGGTTGTCAATTTGTAAGATCAAGAAAGTTGGACCATTGACTTTTGAAAGTCAACAGTGTATGAATGTAATGGATAGACTTTTGGACACAATTGTAAGAGTAGAGAATTAGTGTGTTATGAAATATATGATTTATGTGCTATGTGAGGTAAAAATTTAGTTGTGTGGGATTTGAATGAGGTACCTATTGGTATATGTCTTATGTATGCAAGACTTGACTAATGAAAGTCAAATGTGAGATATGCATTTGATATGATCATTGATGTGTACAATCATGTATACTAACAAAAACGTGAATACTATGACATGAAAGTGTAGGAATCATGTCAAAGTGGATGAAAGCATGGAAGGCTGACGAGTCGAAAAGAGGCAAGGTAACGGATGCAAATGCGGACGCTAAGGTAAGTGAATTCTTGAATTCACTTTGTATTTAAGTACATGAAGATGTTTATATAATCGAATAATCGAAACTAAAGTAGAACGTATAAATAAATAAGAAATGTTATAATAAGACTTCCTGAAAGGGAGTGGTATGTCATAAAACCGTAAAACCTCGATATAGGGGTAAACGGGTCGTGAATTTCGTAGAAAGGCTATTAGACGGAAAGGATGGGAATAGGATAAAGTAATCTAAAGGTTTTGAAAAGAAATAAAATATCGTTAAGTTATTAGAAACGGTGTGTTCGGAAGGCCCGGGGCTGGCCTAAATGATCAAGAAAGTCGAACTGAGTCAAAAACAAGCTGCAGATTAGCAGCAACAGTAGATGACCGTAAGCTATGGTACCCGACCATAGCATACGGCAGGGAATATCTATTTGGCAGAAAGTCATGACCGTAATCTAGGTACCCGACCGTAGCTTACCGTAGGGGGTATATGGTTGGCAGAAATTCCTCACCGTAAGCTACGGTAAGTGGACCGCTAGCTTACGGTGAAAATGGGGACCAAACGTTAAAATTTGATTGTTGTGTATATTATTGCGTCTTGGACTTCCATATCTTTTAAGGGTTATGCAAAGTGTCACACACCGGATTTCAAACCCGAAATCCAAACACCGGTGGGCCCAGGTGGGGAGTATCGTGATGTAAGTTGATTAACATCATTGTCAATTAAACATAGCACAGCGGAAGTCTTGGAGTACAATTACTATTACAAACCGAATGTTCGAAAATACAAAATAATATACAAGTTTGTAATAGAAGATCCACAGGGGGGTCGTAAAATGTACAAGAAAGAATATAAAACAACTTTAGGCAATCTAAGGATTTGCAAGATCCTCTTATTCTCTACCGAGCAGCTTCCGGCCTATTTCGTATTATACCTACAGATTAGCCTTAGGAAGATACGCCAGCTTACGCTGGTAAATACACCAACTGACTCATTTTGGAAACATTAAAAATGGTTCTAAGTGCAAATGGCACCAAAATCTTTTATTAACTTGGGAAAGTGACCTTGTAATGGACCAAACGATAATAAGTTTACCGTATCTCAAGCCCGTATAGGGAAAATAAGTCGAGAGTATTTACCTGAGCTAGTCTTCTTCTTTTATTTTTAAATAACTCAGCCGTATGCAAAAGTACAAGTGCAGATAGCATTTACCGGCAAGGCTCTAGTCCGGATTATGGCATAAGCTAGCCAATTAAATACTAACGGTCTTATAAACCGAATAGTGTACATGATCATTACGCATAACGCTTGATTAAACATGATCGGATAGAATGTAGTTTAAACCCGACAAGTACTTGTCTTGTATAATATGGGTAAACTATAAACATTCTGGATTTTAGGCTAAATGACAAGGTTAAACTGGTTACGGTTAAATTCCGTATAATAGTTACATATACGTAACTGTGCGCATATTAGCGAATATCGGGTAACCGGATAAGTCATGGACAATTTCTATATGCCATTATAATTTAAATAAGTTAAGTATCAGTATGATATCAACTTGTATGCCGTTAAGGTTTTAAAACAAAACTATGCCTCATAAGGGCATTTTGGTAATTTCATACCATATAAAAAGAACTTGAATATAATTTAAATTTATAATTATAAGTATTCTGGAAAAATACTTTATTTATGACATAATATTAGTAGGATGTTAATTATATGTGTAAATTATCTTTTATGACCAAACTATGCACCGAATGGGCATTTTGGTCATTTTACACATAGTTTATAAATTATTTGGGATTCTGAGTTTATAAATGTACCTAATGTAATTATGTTTAAAATAAGTTTTGAAATCAGTAGGTATCAAGTTTTGGTCAATAATATGGTTTAAAACCATACTATGCGCCGAAATGGCGCTTATGTCGTAAGATGACGTTGTTAAGCGATGTTTAATGAAAACTGACCTTAGGGTTAGACTTAAATGTTTTATGTTATTTAATATAACATGTCAGTAGGTAAATGATTTACCTTGAAAAGATTGATTAAAATCATTTTATGAGTCACAAGGACTAAAACCGTCATTTATTGACATAGTTTAAGGACTTGCTTGAAACTCAGTTTACAACTTGGTTTAACATCCCAAATAATCCTACTTATAATATTACATCAGAGGAAACTCATTTTCAAGTTTATTATCTTAAAACCTTGTTTTGTTCAAAAAGGGCATTTTGGTCAAAAATGACATAATTATGGAACTTGTGCATAAACTTAGATTCTGATTATGATCATGTAATATAACCTCAGAGGGTTATGCTACATTATATTATGATCATAATACAACTTTAGATCAGTATGTAACTAATCTAAATCGGGTCAGAATCGAAAGTCAAAGCAGAAGTCAAACTTTGCGACTTTCGGTTGCGAACTGACCCTAGAACTGAAATTGACGAGCCGAACATGTTCATACATGTTCTAATAATTATTACCAATTTGTTTAGGTGTCAAAACAGGTTTAATAACATATATAAGATCAATTTATGATTTTTTCAAAAAATGGCATGTTTGACTTTTTAATATCATAACTTTGACACGTCAATTGGTCTAGCAAACGTGATCTTCAGGAGGTGCCCTTTATAGGTACTAACACCTACTTATTACGATCACTTAGCCATGTTCATTTTGAACAATGGCTGGACCATAATGGTCTTAACCGAAAGTCAAAGCGTTTTACGATAATGCTTGACTTTTGGCTATAGAAGCCTAAAAACGAAAATGCAAGGGCAAGGAACACTTACAAGAGGTTCCTATAAAGCAAGAGAACTAAGTTGGATGCTCCTTTCAGTTAGAAACTTCCAGAGGAGGGAGAAGAGTGAATTAATGAGAAAGGTGCAAGTTGGAATGAAGACTTATGCATCTATTTATAGTTGGAGAGCTCAAAGGAGGTGAAGCCAGGTGTTTAGGGGAGTAAGAAGAAGCTTACAAGTGTCCCATAACGTGACATAGCAGTTTAGAGATGCCATGGTTTCGGATTAAATGGTTTTGGAGTTTGCTTGAGCTCCAAAACAATTTTCTGCGTCAGAGTCTGTCTCGCGGGGCGTGAGAGACACATGCCATGTCCCTCGCGGCCCGTGACCGCCCCATGGCCATTTTCAAAGTTTGACACTTTTGCCCCCTGAACTATATAAACCTATAAAGGCCTTCTAAAACACCCTTTTTGGCACTTGTAGCCCTCCGTAGCCAATACTTGGCATATCCGGGATTATGCCCGGACATTGTCGAGCTCTCGGTTCGTTAAAAGGTCACTCAGAGGTATAAATTAACATGTCGACACTTTTAATCCTCCATTATCCAACTTTCACATATTTACAAAATTGAACTCTCTCGTCCAACAAATGGCACGTATGAGAGTTAGGACTTCACAAAGGATCACTCAGAGGCTTACTATAAGCATGTTGATTCCGACGTCACTCAGAGGCTGGGCATGTTGACGTATCAGTCACTCAGAGGCCAAATTTCAATCATGTTGACCTATCAGTCACTCAGAGGCTTTTGATTTAAGCATGTTGACATATTAGTCACTCAGAGGCTGTTATTTATGCATGTTGACATCGGTTCGTCACTCAGAGGCTCAATTTGAGCATGTTGACGCCTTTAGTCCTTATTGGTCTTTAATAGACTATATAAAAATACAACACGTGTCACTATACTATTGTACACGATTTTACAGGGTGTTACATGCTCAGCCCCTTAAAAGAAATCTCGACCTCGAGATTTTATTCAAAAAGATGGGGGTACTTTCGTCGCATAGTGGACTCAACCTCCCATTATACTCAGGACCTCTAAAAGCGTTCCACTTAACCTTTACTATAGGTATCATCTTTCTTCGGAGCTTTTTAACTTGTCGATCCTCGATCGAAATTGGTTTCTCAACGAACCTCAGGTTTTCATCAATTTGCACATCCTCGTGCGACATTGCTAGCGACTCATCAGCTAGACATTTCTTAAGATTAGATATGTGGAATATATCATGAATTCCACTAAGCTCCTCTGGCAATCTGAGCTTATAAGCTACAGTGCCGACACGTTCGATTATCTCGAAAGGTCCTATATATCTAGGGCTTAACTTGCCCTTCTTTCCAAAACGCATCACTCCTTTCCAGGGTGATACTTTTAGCATAACTTTGTCCCCTATTTGGAACTGAAGAGGTTTACGCCTCTTGTCAGCATAGCTTTTCTGCCTATCCCTGGTAGCTTTGAGACGATCACGGATTTGCATAATCTTTTCCGTGGTCTCTAGGACAATCTCTGGTCCTGATAGTTGGGCTTCCCCAACTTCTGCCCAATATACGGGCGTTCTACACTTTCTCCTATATAAGGCCTCAAAAGGAGCAGCCTTGATGCTCGTATGATAACTGTTATTGTAGGAGAATTCTATTAGGGGTAAGTGGTTATCCCAACTTCCAACTAAATCAATCACACATGCCCTAAGCATGTCTTCCAGTGTCTGAATAGTACGCTCACTTTGACCATTAGTCTGCGGATGGTAAGTCGTACTAAAATTTAATCGTGTGCCTAACGATTGTTGGAAACTTTTCCAAAAGTGAGATGTGTATCTAGTATCTATATCGGATACAATAGATACTGGCACACCGTGTAGGGACACTATTGTGTCCACATACAACTTAGCCAATTTATCTGAATTATACGTCTCTTTAATTGGCAAGAAGTGAGCTGACTTAGTCAGCCTATCCACTATGACCCAAATAGTGTCATTACCACTTTTGGTCTTAGGTAACTTGGTAATCAAATCCATAGTTACCATTTCCCATTTTCAAGTGGGAATCTCAAGTTGTTGTAGTAGTCCTGACGGTTTCTGATGTTCGGCCTTAACTTGCGAACACGTCAGACACTTTGCTACATAAGTGGCTATGGATTTCTTCAAACCCATCCACCAATAGTTTTTCTTCAAGTCTTGAAACATCTTGTCACCACCCGGGTGAATAGAGTATTTTGAATTATGCGCTTCCTGGAGGATTAGATTCCTAAGTCCTCCAAAGACCGGAACCCAAATTCTATCATTAAATCTTAGGATTCCATCCTTTCCAGGCGTTAATTGATCAATGGTTCCGCCTAATCCTCATTAGGGATGTTAGCCTCTAACAAGGCTTGCTTCTACGCATCTAATAGCTTCTCACTAAAGCTATTTATGAGCTCAATGCTCTTAGCGTTAATCCTTATAGGTTTAACCTTCTCCTTGCGACTTAAGGCATCGACAACTACATTTGCCTTGCCTGGATGGTAGCGAATCTCGTAATCATAATCATTAAGAGTTTCCATCCAACGGTGTTGTCGCATGTTCAATTCTTTCTGATTGAATAGATGCTGGAGACTTTTATGGTCTGTGTATATAACACACTTTGTGCCATACAAGTAATGTCTCCATAGTTTTAGTGCAAATACAACGGCACCCAATTCCAAATCATGGGTGGTGTAATTTCTTTCATGCACCTTTAGTTATCGTGATGCATAGGCAATTACCTTGCCATTTTGCATTAGCACACAGCCCATACCGGTGTGTGATGCATCACAATAAACAACAAAATTCTCAATACCCCCAGGTAGAGATAACACAGGAGCGTTGCTCAGCTTGGTTTAAGAATCTCAAAAGATTCTTGTTGCTTTGGACCCCAATTATACTTAATATTCTTAGGGGTCAAGGAAGTTAAAGGAGTGGCTATCCTTGAAAAGTTCTCAATGAACCTCTGATAGTAACCAGCCAGTCCTAAGAAACTACGAACTTTTGTTGGGGTCTTGGGTACTTCCCAATTTATTATGGCCTCAATTTTCGCGGGATCCACTTGGATACCACGCTCACTTACCATGTGTCCAAGACATTGGACTTCTCTAAGCCAAAATTCACATTTCGAGAACTTTACATAAAATTTCTCCTGCCTTAATAATTATAGGATGCACCAAAGATGTTTCTCGTGATCATTTTGATTACGAGAATAGATAAGTATGTCTTCTATGAAGACAATGACAAACTTATCCAAATATGGCTTGCATACTCTCTTCATGAGATCCATGAATGCTGCTGGTGCATTTGTGAGCCCAAAAGACATCACCAAAAACTCAAAATGACCATAGCGGGTCCTAAGGCTGTCTTAGGAACATCTTCATTTTTAACCTTCAGTTGATGATATCCTGATCTCAAATCTATCTTAGAAAAATAACTAGCCCCTTGAAGCTGATCGAATAAATCATCGATCCTTGGGCAGAGGATATCTATTTTTAATGGTTAGCTTGTTCAGCTCCCGGTAGTCGATGCACATTCGCATCAAACCGTCTTTCTTCTTCTCAAAAAGGATAGAGCTCCCCAAGGCGAGGAACTAGGCTGAATAAAGCCTTTCTCCAGGAGTTCGTCTAGTTGAACTCTTAGCTCATTCATTTCGGTTGGAGCTAGCCTATATGGAGCTCTAGCTACGGGTGCTGCTCCTGGTATGATATCTATTCTGAACTCCACTTGCCTATCTGGGGGTAGGCCTGGTAATTCTTCAGGGAAAACATTGGGATACTCCGAGTCTTCTCAATGCTTGGTTTAGGCTCATTGATGGTTACTTTTGCCATGTAGACGACACAGCCTCTTCTCAAACACTTGGAGGCCTTAAATAATGACACTTTGTCTGGCAGTCCATAGTGTGAGTCTCCAAAGATGGTGATCATTTCACCAGATGGGGTTTTAATTTTGATGAGTTTTTTATTGCAGGCAATACGGGCTTGGTTATGAGATAACCAATCCATGCCTAAGACAACATCAAACCCCGCCAATTTCATTGGCAGAAGAGAGATAGGGATGGAATGATTCTTAATGGATATAAAACATCCATCAAGAATAGAAGAAGCAGTTTCTAAGGTTCCATCGGCAAGTTCTATCTCATAAGTCTTATCTAGAGTTCTTACAGGTAGATTTAACAGTTTACTAAACTTATGGTCAACAAAAGATCTATCTGCACCCGAATCAAAAAGAACTCTAGCATAAATATCATTAATGGGGAAAGTACATGTTATAACGTTATTGTCATTAACAGCTTCCTTAGCAGTTAGCCGAAAGGCGTGCACATTCCCCTTCTTGGCCTCTCCAGGTTTCAGATTATTATTCCTTGAATTCTTAGGGCAGTTAGTTGCAATGTGCCCTTTTTCATTGCAAATATAACATACAACATCCTTAAGATCTTTACAATCTATGGTCTTATGCCCCCTTCTTTTATATATATGCCACCAGGTCTAGCTTGTGGGTCAGGATTACACTGTCCCCAGTGTCTTCGGTTGCAAGTCTTACAGAATGGTATTACAACCGACTTGCCTTGGTTCCCTTTGAACCGAACCTACCTTTATTTTTCTTATTAAATCTATGGGAGTTGTCTTCCTCTCTCTTTCTTTTCCAGTCAGTTTCAGGCTTGACTGACTTCTGCCTCACTATATCAAGGGTGAGGGAGAGAGATAGGTCAACAACAGACCTATAGGTACTAGGCTGAGCAGCCTTTACCATGCCCTTAATCTCGGGTGCTAATCCATTTATAAAACGCGCAATGCATTTGGATTCAGGGGTGATAAGATAGGAAACTAACCTAGATAAGGAATTAAAATCGGAAACGTACTTCGACAGTCTAGGTTTTTCTTGGAAAGAGACAAGAAGTCTGTCTCTATTTTCTCCACCTCATGGGTTGGGCAATAAGTTTCCTTTATCAAATCAAAAAACTTGGACCATCCCAAGTTGTACAGGTGTACCTTACCTGTTGATTGAATCATGGCCTTCCATCATGTTAGGGCATCGCCCTTGAAAGATTGTGATACATACTTACCCCATCTTTTTCAGCACAACTGTTGATGTCAACGATAGTCTCCATTTCGTCTAGCCATTTTAGAGGTTCTACGGCTCCTTTTTCCCCATTAAAGTCTCGGGGCTTACAAGAGACAAAATATTTGTAGGTACATCCGTCCTTGGAAGAACGGGATCCTATCAGCATAGTCTATCCTCTTAGGTTCACTCTTCGCATTTGATGAGTGAACAGAGCTCTCCTTATGAGTTGAGGATGGTGGAATTGATAATGGCTTAGAGCGAGTAGCACTCAACTCTCTCAATTTCTCTATGGCCTTACCCATGGCCTTTTCTACGGCAGCATCAATGCGTGCTTGGAAGTCATTATTATCTATGGCTATATTTTTGGCGTCTTTGATGTTCCGATGGCTACTTTGTGCTTCATTAGAATTAGCCATCTTTAAGTCTTGGTTTCTATACACCAATTAAAATTTTGTTTAGCCATGGTATATCAACCATATCGGCTTTTAACATTGGATATAACAATCCATTGCATATACTTAGTGTGAATAACATCACAACTCTTAGGCTTGTATATCTATATTTGGCCTAGGTCTTAATAGGACCATCATAGGCAAATTACAATTTGGATGTAGTCCATTTATTATTAGACAGGGGATCGCAATGTCACAACTGTCATTGTCATATTTGACGATTATATATAGCACATAGACTTATCACAAAGGACATCTAATATGGCACAAGGGCCTGTCACTAATGGACATAGGATATGGCACTTAGGCCTGTCACTAATGGACATATATAGGGCACATAGGCACACCATGCTAATGGATGTTTAATTATCATCGCACTGATGATAGTAGCCGGGATCAAATAGATCACATGGCTTTATAGAGTAGATCATAACCCGAAAGGGTAATACATCACTAATGGATGTTTAATCACCGCACTGGTGATATTAGCCGGGATCACACAAATAACAAGGGCTTATTTAGCCGGATCAAATAGATCACAAAGGTTATATAAAATACATCTCTAATGATGTTTAATCACCGCACTGGTGATATTAGCCGGGATCAAACAGATCACAAGGGCTTTTTAGCCGGGATCACACAGATCACAAGGGCTTATAAGATCAAATCCAAGGGTTTATAATCACCAATGGATTGAATCACCGCACTGGGTATATTAGCCGGATCAAATGATCACAAAGGCTATATAACCGGATCAGATGATCACAAGGGTTAATAAAATACATCTCAATGGATGTTTAATCATCGCACTGGTGATATTAGCCGGGATCAAACAGATCACAAGGGCTTTTTAGCCGGGATCACACAGATCACAAAGGCTATATAACCGGGATCAAATAGATCACAAGAGTTATATAAAATACATCTCTAATGGATGTTTAATCACCGCACTGGTGATATTAGCCGGGATCAAACAGATCACAAGGGCTTTTTAGCCGGGATCACACAGATCACAAGAGCTATATAACCGGGATCAAATAGATCACAAGGGTTATATAAAATACATCTCTAATGGATGTTTAATCACCGCACTGGTGATATTAGCCAGGATCAAATAGATCACAAAGGCTATATAATCGGGATCAAATAGATCGCAAGGGTTATATAAAATACATCTCTAATGGATGTTTAATCACCGCACTGGTGATATTAGCCGGGATCAAATAGATCACAAGGGCTTTTTAGCTGGGATCACACAGATCACAAGGGACTATATAACCGGGATCAAATAGGTCACAAGGGTTATATAAAATACATCTCTAACGGATGTTAAATCACCGCACTGGTGATATTAGCCGGGATCATACAGATCACAAAGGCTATATAACCGGGATCAAATAGATCACAAGGGTTATATAAAATACATCTCTAGCGGATGTTAAATCACCGCACTGGTGATATTAGCCGGGATCACACGGATCATAAGGGCTATATAAGGTTAGGACATAGTCCATTACTTGAAGGCTAGCGTGATTCCCAAGTCACACTACCAAGAGTATGTACATTACTTGAATGTTAACATAAGAGGATCTTAATGGTTGATTAATAGTCCCGGTCGCATTGACCTTAAATGACTTGGAGGCTTGAACTTAGTCCACCACCCCTAGATAGAAGGATAACTTCCCTTAACTATCTTGATAGAAGACCCTTCCGTTCTTAACTATCATATATTTGGCCAAATATGTGGTCTGTGCCACTTGGCAAATCAAAACCATTAAGATCTTTTTGGAATTATATCGCAGAGCATAAATTCGAGTAAAATCAAGACGCTCATTTTCAAGAGGACTGAATACACACACACACACACACACACACACACATATATATATATATATATATATATATATAAATTCCAAAGTACTTCATTAAATTTGCATAAGAAATTACAATACTTGAAACAAATAAATGAAACTGATTGTCCATGCAAGGACTAAAAGAAACAAAATGTCCACGCAGGGACTAAAGAAATAACAATGTCCACACAGGGACTACATATAATAGAAAAGACTTCACTCGTCTTTCTTTCCCTTGATCAATTTGGAGAGTTTCTTGAAGAACTTGTTCGTTTCTTCTCTGTTTTCTCCGCCTGTTGCTGCATTTCCTTCATTCTTTCTAAGGCTTCATTAATGGCCTCTAGTGGTGGCGGAGGTTGTGGTTGAGGTTGTGGCATAACCGGATATTGATACCCATAAGTTGGATATCCAGTTGTGGATAGGTAGGTGGGAAAGGAGACGGGTAAAGTGCATTGTGCATAACCGCCTGCATGTATGGGTCTTGCGACCACACTTGATAGTCTACCGGCGTAGACGGGTTAAATGGATCATATCCAGACGTGTCTGGATACGTGGGAATTGGGTTAGTATAACCCGTTGGTGGTGGTTGAAAAGAGGTGTTGGTGTTGGTTCCACTATAGGTGGAACATTAAAGGGTCCACCCATTTGTGGGTCCTCTTGAATGGTGGGGTAGGAGTTGGGAAAGGTGGTAGCGATCCCGACCTTTGTCCGGCACGTACCGACATACGTGCTCCACGCTTTCTTCTTGGTGGTTCAAGTGGTGGTTGAGGTTGGTCCACCGGTTCCATGTGGATATCTTCTTGAACCGGGGGTGGTTGAGAGTGGTGAGAAGGAGTGTGGGCAAAATTAAATTGATTCCAATATTGGTCCCACTCGTTAGGACCTTGGTAGGGCGATTCAGCATATGAGTTTGAGTCGCTCGAAATTTCAATGGGATGCACATTTGATCCCGATGGTGGCATCTCCGGGTCGGAGTCCTCGTCCATAGGATGTGGCTGGTCCAACTAATTTTGATCAGCTGGAGGCGTGTTTAAGTAATGGTTGGGGTTAAACTCTTCATGGTAGGAGTGATGAGAATGGGAATGGTGAGAATGGTAGGAGTGGTGTGAGTGGTAAGAATTTTGGGAATGTGAGGGCGAGTATCTATTAGAGACGGAACGTCTCGCTGGTTGCCATGGAGACGAATCTCCTGATTCTTGATATGCATCTGAATTATGAGGTTGAGGAATACGCCCCGATGGTCCTCCCCTCATTGGACCTTTTCCTCGTCCACTTTGTCCTCGTACACGTGGCGGCATTTTCCTGTTAGAAATCAATTTACAAACAATACTAATAACTTAATAATGAAATGAGTACTCCTAGGTCAATGCCTAGACTCGGAAGTCTAAGGAATGTGCTCGTGTAAGTTTAAGACTAAACACAAAAGGCTAGTGTTTAATTCTCTCAAACGTTGGCTCTGATACCAACCCTGTCATACCCAAGATTTCAAACCCGAAATCCAAACACCGGTGGGCCCGGGTAGGGAGTATCGTGACGTAAGTTGATAACATCATTGTCAATTAAACATAGCACAACGGAAGTCTTGGAGTAAAATTACTATTACAAACCGAATGTTCGAAAATACAAAATAATATACAAGCTTGTAATAGAAGATCCACAGGCGGATCGGAAAATGTACAAGAAAGAATATAAAACAAACTTTAGGCAAATCTAAGGATTTGCAAGATCCTCTTATTCTCTACCGAGTAGCTTCCGGCCTATTTCGTATTATACCTGCAGATTAGCCTTTGGAAGATACGTCAGCTTACGCAGGTAAATACACCCAACTGACTCATTTTGGAAACATTAAAAATGGTTCTAAGTGCAAACGGCACCAAAATCTTTTATTAACTTGGGAAAGTTGACCTTGCAATGGACCAAACGATAATAATTTACCGTATCCCAAGCCCGTATAGGGAAAATAAGTCGAGAGTATTTACCTGAGCTAGTCTTCTTCTTTTATTTTTAAATAACTCAGCCGTATACAAAAGTACCAAGTGCAGATAGCATTTACCGGCAAGGCTCTAGTCCGGATTATGGCATAAGCTAGCCAATTAAATACTAACGGTCTTATAAACCGAATAGTGTACATGATCATTAAGCATAACGCTTGATTAAACAATGATCGGATAGAATGTAGTTTAAACCCGACAAGTACTTGACTTGTATAATATGGGTAAACTATAAACATTCTGGATTTTGAGGCTAAATGACAAGGTTAAACCCGTTACGGTTAAATTCCGTATAATAGTTACATATACGTAACTGTGCGCATATTAGCGATATCGGGTAACCGGATAAGTCATGGACAAGTTCTATATGCCATTATAATTTAAATAAGTTAAGATATCAGTATGATATCAACTTGTATGCCCGTTAAGGTTTTAAAACGAAACTATGCCTCATAAGGGCATTTTGGTAATTTCATACCATATAAAAAGAACTTGAATATAATTTAATGTTATAATTATAAGTATTCTGGAAAAATACTTTATTTATGACATAATATTAGTAGGATGTTAATTATATGTGTAAATTATCTTTTATGACCAAACAATGAACCGAATGGGCATTTTGGTCATTTTACACATAGTTTATAAATTATTTGGGATTCTGAGTTTATAACATGTACCTAATGTAATTATGTTTAAAATAAGTTTTGAAATCAGTAGGTATCAAGTTTTGGTCAATAATATGGTTTAAAACCATACTATGCGCCGAAATGGCGCTTATGTCGTAAGATGACGTTGTTAAGCGATGTTTAATGAAAACTGACCTTAGGGTCAGACTTAAAGTGTTTATGTTATTTAATATAACATGTCAGTAGGTAAATGATTTACCTTGAAAAGATTGATTAAAATCATTTTATGAGTCACAAGGACTAAAACCGTCATTTATTGACATAGTTTAAGGACTTGCTTGAAAACTCAGTTTACAACTTGGTTTAACATCCTAAATAATCCTACTTATAATATTACATCAGCAGGAAACTCATTTTCAAGTTTATTATCATTAAAACCTTGTTTTGTTCAAAAAGGGCATTTTGGTCAAAAATGGCATAATTATGGAACTTGTGCATAAACTTAGATTCTGATTATGATCATGTAATATAACCTCAGAGGATTATGCTACATTATATTATGATCATAATACAACTTTAGATCAGTAGGTAACTAATCTAAATCGGGTCAGAATCGAAAGTCAAAGCAGAAGTCAAACTTTGCGACTTTCGGTTGCGAACTGACCCTAGAACTGAAATTGACGAGCCGAACATGTTCATACATGTTCTAATAATTATTACCAATTTGTTTAGGTGTCAAAACAGGTTTAATAACATATATAAGATCAATTTATGATTTTTCCAAAAAATGGCATGTTTGACTTTTTAATATCATAACTTTGACATGTCAATTGGTCTAGCAAACGTGATCTTCAGGAGGTGCCCTTTATAGGTACTAACACCTACCTTATTACGATCACTTAGCCATGTTCATTTTGAACAATGGCTGGACCATAATGGTCTTAACCGAAAGTCAAAGCGTTTTACGATAATGCATGACTTTTGGCTATAGAAGCCTAAAAACGAAAATGCAAGGGCAAGGAACACTTACAAGAGGTTCCTATAAAGCAAGAGAACTAAGTTGGATGCTCCTTTCAGTTAGGAACTTCCAGAGGAGGGAAAAGAGTGAATTAATGAGAAAGGTGCAAGTTGGAATGAAGACTTATTATAGTTGGAGAGCTTAAAGGAGGTGAAGCCAGGTGTTTAGGGGAGTAAGAAGAAGCTTACAAGTGTCCCATAACGTGGCATAGCAGTTTAGAGAAGCCATGGTTTCAGATTAAATGGTTTTTGGAGTTTTGTTTGAGCTCCAAAACAATTTTCTGCGTCAGAGTCTGTCTCGCGGGGCACGAGAGACAAATGCCATGTCTCTCGCGGCCCGTGACCGCCCCATGGCCATTTTCAAAGTTTGATACTTTTGCCCCCTGAACTATATAAAACCTATAAAGGCCTTCTAAAACACCCTTTTTGGCACTTTTAGCCCTCTGTAGCCAATACTTGGCATATCTGGGATTATGCCCGGACATTGTCGAGCTCTCGGTTCGTTAACAGGTCACTCAGAGGTATAAATTAACATGTTGACACTTTTAATCCCTCCATTATCCAACTTTCACATATTAAAAAATTGAACTCTCTCGTCCAACAAACGACACGTATGAGAGTTAGGACTTCACAAAGGATCACTCAGAGGCTTATTATAAGCATGTTGATTCCGATGTCACTCAGAGGCTGGGCATGTTGACGTATCAGTCACTCAGAGGCCAAATTTCAAGCATGTTGACATATCAGTCACTCAGAGGCTTTTGATTTAAGCATGTTGACATATTAGTCACTCAAAGGCTGTTATTTATGCATGTTGACATCGGTTCGTCACTCAGAGGCTCAATTTGAGCATGTTGACGCCTTTAGTCCTTATTGGTCTTTAATAGACTATATAAAAATACAACACGTGTCACTATACTAATGGACACGATTTTTAAAGGGTGTTACACAAAGGCTTCGGCAAACTTCCGGAAGATAGTATAACCTATGAAAAGTTTGTAAAGGTATTAATTATGTGTACGAATACAATCAATGACTCTCGGGTTCGTAAGGGATAAATATAAGTATACGTATGTTTGAGATTCAAATCTTATGGGAATGAATAAGTTACAATGTATTACACGAATAGGGAGATGAGGCATGTTTTTAAGTATGGTCATAAGTAGATTATTAGGCATAATTAAGGTTCGACGATTGAACACGGATAAGTGAATATGACTCGAACACGCATATAAAAGTATATAGTTGTAGAGTGGAAGAGTTAGATGCCGATGCTATTGTGAGATGTATGTATGGATCCTGTATGTAAGTATGTATATATATGAAAATGCTTATACGTGATGTAGCACATTGAATGTCGTTCGATGTTATGTGTTTATGTGAAGAGGCTAACTGTTTGTTGTTGAGGAAGAATTTAGAAACGCAGGTAAGTAAGGGTTGGGCTCTTGAAGGTTTGAGGCTCGGCATAAGGAATAAGTTCGAAGAATATCCTATTGGAGTTTTAGATAATGTTTGATGGAATGTAGATGATTCATGTTCACGTTTTTAATTAAAAATATATGATGTCACCATTTACTAACACGTTGGTTGGTCAGACTATCGGGATGGACAAGCCAACGAGGATCGAGTCGAAGAGCAAGGATTGTATGGGATGAGGGGTTTCATAGCTTGCATTATGTATTACATATAGCAAGTCAATAAAAAACGAACGTAGTAAATCTTTTCAAGAAATGTCCAAATATCTATAATTGAACATTTAAGTATGTCATATAGCCAATAAAGAAAGAATTTTTATGTCGGCATTTCCGCTGCGTTTCTTATGGTCAGAACGTATTTAGGGCGTCACATGATTTGAAGAAGGCCACGAGTTCGAAATTAAATCTGCAAGAACGAGGAGTGTTGTTTCTGTGCAATCATCGATTAGAAGGAATCATCACAACCACTGTCACACCCCGACCCGCAGCGGAACAAGAGTCGGGGCATAATTGGGTTATCACCAAAGCTCATGATATTTACAAATATGTTTCATATTTATTTAAATCAAAATTACATCCTCAATAATCCAAACATGTTCATACAAATACAAAGAAAAATAATCAACTAAACAATCCAAGCTCTAAACCAGTTTATTCTTCTAAGCCAATCCTATGTGTTTCTTGCTGCGGCTGGATCACCTGTATCATGTGTAAAAATGGGGGTTTTGGGTCAACATAAGTTGGCGAGTGAACCTTGTTAGATAAACATTTATTGTTGATTTCTTGTTATCTTTATCATGGAAAAATTGTGCAATAGTCATATGTGAGCAAATGTAAATAATCAAACAATAACAATAACAACCACAAACAATAACATACAATAACATATGAACTTGCATGAATATATAACATGAATGAAACTGTATATGTTGGCAACGTCACGTTCACGCTCATGATGTAATGGGGAACGGACGGCCTATGATGAATGTCTGTGCGATCAAGGCTCAATCAAAGGGAGCTGATCGTATGTTGGCAACGCACGGTTCACGCTCATAATGTAATGGGGAACAGCTCAACGCTCATAATGTAATGGGGAGCGGTGGCCTATGATATTGCATGTACTGAAAATAATAAATTAAATCTAAACAATAACCACACAAACAGTTGATACAAGCTGAATACACATTTGTTCATAGATATGATGTATGCACAATGATTTAAATATAATAAATGGTAAGACACATGATACACCCCAAAAACGTGATTAAAACGGGGAATTTGTAGAGATTCACTCACATTGGGTGCGTTCGGTTGGAGATGATGAGATGCGCACGAGTTTGAAGGATTGATCAACGAGGATTAACTAACCTAACTAATAACGGAAGGTATAGTAAATGAGTGGATTTTATTAATAATTTTAATAGGATTTTTAGATATATTTTTGTGAGTTTAAGGCTATTTCCTATCTTTAAAAACATTATTTTTAAGTATTTTTAATTGATTTTTAAATTAAATTAAATAAATAAAAATATAAAAAAATGTTGACTTTTGCGTTGACCATTGACCGTTGACTGTTTGACTGTGACTGTTGACTGTTTGACCGGTTCTATTGTGTGTATGTATGCGCCGGGCAGGACTCGAACCCGAGACCTCCCGTACGCGTGCACGCAGCTCTACCAACTGAGCTACGTGTCTAACCCGAAATAATTCTGTTTTTAATTATATTTATATACTATTTTAGTTTATTCAAAATTCTTTTATTTTCAAAACGGGTTTTAATCATCGAACCGGAGTGTGCAACAGGTCTCGAACCCGGGACCTGTGGGTTGGTATTGCACACAGTCCACCACTGGACTGTGTGTCTAACCTGGTTAATATACCGATTTTTATTATACTTAACATCTACCGTGAGTTAATCCGGTTCAGTTAGAAAAACATCTTTATTACAGAGCATACGTGTGTGTCAAGGATCGAACTCGCGGCGTGTGATATATGTGCGCACACAGTCCCCCGCTGGACTGTGTGTCTAACCCGAGATAATATCCAAATTATATTAAACTTATAAACAACCTAACTTCGTCTTCTTCGTTACAAAATCACAGACTACGATTACTCTACTGTTTCTTGTTTAATTTGATTGACAAACATTCAAATGACTAAAAGGAAATGGCAGAGAAGATTTTGGAAGTAAACATACCGGAGAAACGATTTATCTCAGAATTCCGACGAAGTCGTCGGCTCTGTTTTTACGGATTTCGTCTGAGCGGACAGATTAACAATATTTATTAGCTAAATGCGAAATTGAAGCACTGAACAAGAATTACCAGAAGGTCTAGAAGGCTATACCGTTTCACAGCGAGAATTGAGAATTTTCAGAAGTTTTCCGGCGAGAGTTAATTATCCGATATCGTCGTCTGAAACTGATTCTGATTGAAGGGTTTGAGTTAGGAAAAGCTTAACAACTGATAGACGATGAAAGAAATGAGAGACTTACTGATTTGATGGAAGACACGGTTTTCCGGTGAAAGTCCGGCGAGTTCAAATAGCTTTTCCGACGAACTGAAAGTAGTGCGAAAGTGAAATTAAAGGTCTGCAGATGAGTTTGAGTCGCGAGAGGGGACTATGGTTGGAGTAATTCATGAAGTGCAGATTTTTCAGTTATTAAAACCGATCCCACATGAATTCAAGTCCATTCAAAGCTAAATTGATTGGAGGTGTCGGTGTATCGGTTATTGACAGAAAACCGCGAACAGTCAAACGTTTTTGGACGTTTGGAAACCGATAACGGTTTCAGTTAGCGTAAACAGATCGATTCATGGTTGAACATAAGGTTTAATTGATTCCTAGAACTAACAGAAAACATCAAGTGGCGGAGTGGTTATATGTGTGCGTGTTAAGACGTTGAATCCTTTCCGGCTGACCCGGGTTTGAGTCCCGGCAGCCTGTTTTTCATTTTATTTATTTTGTTTTTACTTTTTATCAATTATAACTTTTATATTCTAGTTTGTTTTATTAATTATGCATCATTAAAAATTGAAATCAACATAAATACGCAACGAAACATTTATAACTTGATATTCGATTACAAACGAAGCGGGTTTGGAAAAACCCGTTTTTGACAAATGTTACAGTAGTAGTAGGAAAAAGATGCGGGTATTTTTCGCGCATTGAGTCTTCACGTTCCCAAGTAAACTCAGGTCCCCGTTTCGACTCCCAGCGTACCCTAACAATTGGAATGCGACTTCGACGTAGACGTTTTTCTCCGAAGTCCATGATCTCTACTGGTCTTTCAATAAAATGCATAGATTCATCAATCTGAATATCTTCCAGAGGAATATGGAGGTTCTCATCAGCGAGGCACTTCTTCAAGTTTGATACGTGGAACGTGGGGTGAATTCTGTTGAGTTCTTCTGGTAGATCAAGTTTGTATGCTACAGGTCCTACTCTTTCGAGTATCTTGAAAGGTCCTACGTAGCGTGGTGCCAGCTTGCCTTTTTGGCCAAAACGAACTACTCCCTTCCACGGTGATACTTTTAAAAGTACATGATCACCAATGTTAAACTCCAAAGGCTTTCGTCATTTATCTGCATAACTCTTTTGACGACTTTGAGCCGCTAGGAGATTGTTTCGAATTTGATGGATTTTGTCTGTGGTTTCTTGAATCAATTCTGGACCAGTGATTTGAGCTTCCCCAATTTCGTGCCAACATACTGGAGATCGGCACTTACGACCATATAAGGCTTCAAAAGGTGCCATGCCGATACTTGAATGATAGCTGTTGTTGTACGAAGATTCAACTGATGGTAAATGAGCGTCCCAATTTCCCTTGAAGTCTATGACACATGCTCGAAGCATATCTTCAAGAGTTTGAATAGTGCGTTCAGATTGTCCATCAGTTTGAGGATGGTAAACGGTACTGAGATCTAATCGTGTACCCAAAGCGGTTTGTACGGCTTGTCATGTTCGTGAAGTGAAACGACCATCACGATCTGAAATAATGCTTAACGGTACACCATGTCGGCTTACGATCTCGCTGATGTAGATACGAGCTAGCTTCTCATTCTTGAAATCTTCGCGGATTGGAATAAAGTGAGCTGATTTTGTAAGACGATCAATGATTACCCATATAGTGTCATACCCACCAGAAGTACGAGGTAACCCGGTAATGAAGTCCATGGTTATGTTTTCCCACTTCCATACTGGTATTTCAGGTTGGACCAGAAGTCCTGAGGATCTTTGATGTTCAGCTTTTACCTTGGAACATGTAAGGCACTTGGAAACAAAAACAGCAATATCCTTTTTCATTCTAGGCCACCAGTAGGTGTATCGAAGGTCTTGATACATCTTGTCGAGTCTTGGGTGTATAGAGTATCGTGTTTTGTGTGCCTCATTCATAAGGAATTCACGAAGGTTGTTGTGGTCAGGAATCCATATGCGATCTAGATAGTACAGAATACCGTCAGATTTAGTTTCAATTTTAAGTTCAGCTCCACAGGACAGCTCTTTTCGTACGTCGTCTTCCGTTACTGAAACATGTTGGGCTTCTCGAATTTGATCTTTAATGTCAGTTATGATTTGCGAACATAGAAGATGAATGGAGTTCGCATAACCCTTTCGACTGAGTGCATCAGCCACCACATTTGCCTTGCCAGGGTGGTACCGAATTTCACAGTCGTAGTCATTTAGAAGTTCGACCCATCTTCGTTGCCTCATGTTTAACTCCTTTTGGTTGAAGATATGTTGAAGACTCTTGTGGTCAGTGTATATTTCACGCTTAGTACCGTAGAGATAATGTCTCCATATCTTAAGAGCGAACACAACGGCTCCAAGTTCTAGGTCATGGGTGGTGTAGTTCTTCTCATGAGTCTTGAGTTGTCTCGAAGCATAAGCTATAACCTTTCCTCTTTGCATTAGAACACAACCTAGTCCTTGCCCTGACGCGTCGCAATAAACCACGAAGTCATCACAACCTTCAGGAAGGGTGAGGATTGGTGCATCACATAGTTTTTGTTTAAGGGTTTGGAAGGCTTCTTCTTGTTTGGGTCCCCATATGAAGGGTTTTCCTTTATGAGTTAAAGCCGTGAGTGGTACAGCAATGCGGAAGAAATTTGAAATGAAACGGCGATAATAACCAGCCAAACCAAGGAATGATCTTACTTCGGTTGGTGTACGTGGCGCTTGCCATTCTTGTACTGCTTTGATCTTTGAGGGGTCGACATGTATTCCCTTGTCATTAACAACATGTCCAAGGAATTGTACCTCTTTTAACCAGAATTCGCATTTGGAGAATTTGGCGTAAAGCTTTTCATTCTCTAAGAGTGTAAGGATGAGTCGAAGATGCCGTTCATGATCAGACTTAGACTTTGAGTAAATGAGGATGTCGTCAATAAAGACTATAACAAAACGATCGAGATAGGGTTTGCAGACTCTGTTCATTAGATCCATGAAGACAGCTGGAGCGTTGGTTAAACCAAATGGCATGACCATGAATTCATAATGACCATAACGAGTTCGGAAGGCGGTCTTTGGGACGTCTTCTTCATGTACTCTATGTTGATAATAACCAGAACGAAGGTCGATTTTTGAAAAACAGCTGGCGCCTTGAAGTTGGTCAAGAAGATCATCAATGCGAGGTAATGGATAGCGATTCTTGATCGTTAACTTGTTGAGTTCTCTGTAGTCGATGCACATGCGAAACGTTCCATCTTTCTTCTTCACAAAAAGGACAGGTGCACCCCAAGGCGAGGAGCTAGGACGTATGAATCCTTTGTCAGTCAACTCTTGCAATTGACTGGCTAGCTCTTGCATTTCAGATGGGGCTAACCTATAAGGAGACTTTGCAACTGGTGTAGCACCAGGTATAAGATCAATGCGGAATTCGACTTCTCTCAAGGGAGGAAGTCCTGAAATGTCGTCAGGAAAAACTTGCGGAAATTCTTTTACTACTGGGATGTCTTCAAGTTTCTTCTCCATGGTTCCCTTTTTGACGACATGAGTTAAAAATGCGACATAATTCTTGCGAAGATATTTTCGAGCTTGAAGACAGGACATTAATCTGAGCCCTTTCGATGAGGTTTCTCCAAAGATTCGTAGAGTCTGACCGTTTAAAAGAGGAATGCGTATAAACTTTTCGCGGCATACAACTTCAGCCTGATGTTGGCTGAGCCAGTCCATACCAATTATAATGTCAAAGCTTCCCAACTTCATAGGAATGAGGTCAACTGGAAAGTCGTGATCGTTTAAAGTGAGAGTACAATTGCGTATAATAGAGTTTAATGAGACCGGTTTTCCGTCAGCAACTTCTACTGTTATGGATTCCACGAGCTTATCACGAATTTGGTTTAGAATGGATTCAAACTCTAAGGACACAAAACTTTTATCCGCGCCAATATCAAACAACATGGATGCATAACTACCGTTGATAAGAAACGTACCGTTAACCACATTGCTGTCAGCTCTAGCCTGATTAGCGTTGATGTTGAAAGCTCTTCCTCTTGCAGGTGGAGGAGCTTGGTTAGCTTGATTCACCGGATTTGCTTGGGCTTGAGCATGTATAATGTTCACCAAACGTGGACAAGTGTTTCTAAAGTGGCTTGGGTCTCCACAATTGTAGCAAGCCCACATAGGTTGCACCATGGGATAGTTGGGTTGGTAGTATGATTGGGCTAAATGTTGGGTAGGTGGTAGTAGTAGGGGTTGTTGGGCTTGACCCATTATTTGATGGTGGATTTGAGTTGAGGGCTGGTGGCGGTTCGTTCGTTGAGGTATGCGACAGGTCTGAACAATGTGACCTGCGCGACCACAGCCGGTGCAATGTTGACAGGGATGATCAGGAAAGTGATGGTATTGGCAACGGTTGCATTTTGGTAATGGGCCAGAGTATGGCCTTTTATATGGTGCAGGTGAGGGGGCAACTTGGGTAATGGGTGCAGCAGGGATAGGGTAATTGGTTTGTGTGACAGCGAAGTTTCTGGTGTTACGTTTCCTTTGTTAGCAAACTTAGAGGAGGAGGTGGAATGGTTTGAAGTTTGGCCCTCAACGGGGGCTTTCTTTTTCTCCTCTTTAAATTTACCGTTGCGAATTCGATTCTCGGTCAGTTCAGTAGCTAGTTCCATAGCAGCTTCAAGTGTTACTGGCGAAGTGCTGAGAACTGAATCTTGAATTTTCGAGGGAAGACCTCGAATATAATGCTCAACTAGGCGGTAAACTGGGGTGAACAAGTTAGGGACCATCTGGTTCAACTCTAAAAACCTCTTATTGTAGGAAGTATGATCTCCCTCCTTTTGCTTCAATGAATGAAATTCGTCCTCTAACTTTTTAATCTCACTTCTAGGACAGAATCGTCTCGTCATGATTTCCCTTAACTCCTCCCACGTTAAGGCCATTGCATCTTCGATCCCCCTCTTACCCTTTTAAGTATTCCACCAGGTAAGAGCTACCCCAAATAGTCTCCCGGTTGCGTATCGTACCTTGCGATCCTCGGGACAATCGCAGTTGAGGAAGGTGTTTTCCTTTTCCTCAAACCAGTGGAGGAGAGCAGTGACACCTTCGGTCCCTTCAAATTTAGGAGGATCGCAAGACTTGAAATGTTTATATGAGCACTTTTTGGTAGGAGGGTTGCCGATGTTCTGGTCTTCTTGCTGGGGAGGATTGGTGGGATTTGTGGCGAGAGCTTGTTGTACTTGAACCACAATGTCAGGAAGCACCGCGGCCATTTGTTTTGCGATTTGAGTGGCCAAGCGTTCGTGAGACCTTCCTGATCTTCTACCCCCCCCCCCGTTGTTGTCTAGCCGACATCTACAGGAACATACATAAGAAGATTGTGAGTTTATGGAGTCTTTTTCGGTGTCATGTGTCTTAAAGAAAATGAATATAACATAAATATCAATAATGCAACTACATCCATGGGATGTCTTGGGTTTGCTCATGTTGGGCCTCAAATGTCCCCCATACTTTCACCTGTATAGTCATGTGGGCCCCCATGACTATTGGCTTGGTAGGATTCACATTAGTATTGGCGGTTTAACACTCGCATTACCCGAATGAAAACCACGAAATATGTTTACGAGATGTATGGTCGGAATGTGTCCAGGTGTAGACACAATGACAACTCAAAGTGGGGTTAGCTCACACGACGTTTGGTATAGCATGCTTTGGCCTAATAGGTACTTCGTACTCTCATCGTTAGTCCCCAGGTAGGCAAACTGGTCCTTTATTTTGGATTTATACGAATGCCAAGCCTAGACAGGACGTTCCGACTACCGGTACTTGTACCCTTCCAGTTACTATATGCCCGTCATGAGAACTCACTTTGATGAGATTTGAAAATACAAAAAAATCATTGTAAAAACAATCATGAAAATGATGTGATGTGTGCTTTCATGGATATGATATGTTATGAGAATATGATTCATGATAGGCATTATATGATAATATATACTTATGAACATGCTTGCATAACATTGAATGTAACATTTAACATAAAACATATAAACATCATGAATTTTGCATGTAACACACAAAAATCTTAAAAATTTCTAATCAACTATAGTATAGGCTCTAAGGGTCTAATAACCTATCCTATATCCCTATAGTCATGGCTCTGATACCAATCTGTCACAACCCGACCCGCAGCGGAATAAGAGTCGGGGCATAATTGGGTTATCACCAAAGCTCATGATATTTACTAATATGTTTCATATTTATTTAAATCAAAATTACATCCTCAATAATCCAAACATGTTCATACAAATACAAAGAAAAATAATCAACTAAACAATCCAAGCTCTAAACCAGTTTATTCTTCTAAGCCAATCCTATGTGTTTCTTGCTGCGGCTGGATCACCTGTATCATGTGTAAAAATGGGGGTTTTTGGGTCAACATAAGTTGGCGAGTGAACCTTGTTAGATAAACATTTATTGTTGATTTCTTGTTATCTTTATCATGGAAAAAATGTGCAATAGTCATATGTGAGCAAATGTAAATAATCAAACAATAACAATAACAACCACAAACAATAACATACAATAACATATGAACTTGCATGAATATATAACATGAATGAAACTGTATATGTTGGCAACGTCACGTTCACGCTCATGATGTAATGGGGAACGGACGGCCTATGATGAATGTCTGTGCGATCAAGGCTCAATCAAAGGGAGCTGATCGTATGTTGGCAACGCACGGTTCACGCTCATAATGTAATGGGGAACAGCTCAACGCTCATAATGTAATGGGGAGCGGTGGCCTATGATATTGCATGTACTTAAAATAATAAATTAAATCTAAACAATAACCACACAAACAGTTGATACAAGCTGAATACACATTTATTCATAGATATGATGTATGCACAATGATTTAAATATAATAAATGGTAAGACACATGATACACCCCAAAAACGTGATTAAACGGGGAATTTGTAGAGATTCACTCACATTGGGTGCGTTCGGTTGGAGATGATGAGATGCGCACGAGTTTGAAGGATTGATCAACGAGGATTAACTAACCTAAATAATAACGGAAGGTATAGTAAATGAGTGGATTTTTTTAATAATTTTAATAGGATTTTTAGATATATTTTTGTGAGTTTAAGGCTATTTCCTATCTTTAAAAACATTATTTTTAAGTATTTTTAATTGATTTTAAATTAAATTAAATAAATAAAAATATAAAAAAAATGTTGACTTTTGCATTGACCATTGACCGTTGACTGTTTGACTGTGACTGTTGACTGTTTGACCGGTTCTATTGTGTGTATGTATGCGCCAGGCAGGACTCGAACCCGAGACCTCCCGTACGCGTGCACGCAGCTCTACCAACTGAGCTACGTGTCTAACCCGAAATAATTCTGTTTTTAATTATATTTATATACTATTTTAGTTTATTCAAAATTCTTTTATTTTCAAAAAGGGTTTTAATCATCGAACCGGAGTGTGCAACAGGTCTCGAACCCGGGACCTGTGGGTTGGTATTGCACACAGTCCACCGCTGGACTGTGTGTCTAACCTGGTTAATATACCGATTTTTATTATACTTAACATCTACCGTGAGTTAATCCGGTTCAGTTAGAAAAACATCTTTATTACAGAGCATACGTGTGTGTCAAGGATCGAACTCGCGGCGTGTGATATATGTGCGCACACAGTCCACCGCTGGACTGTGTGTCTAACCCGAGATAATATCCAAATTATATTAAACTTATAAACAACCTAACTTCGTCTTCTTCGTTACAAAATCACAGACTACGATTACTCTACTGTTTCTTGTTTAATTTGATTGACAAACATTCAAATGACTAAAATGAAATGGCAGAGAAGATTTTGGAAGTAAACATACCGGAGAAACGATTTATCTCAGAATTCCGGCGAAGTCGTCGGCTCTGTTTTTACGGATTTCGTCTGAGCGGACAGATTAACAATTTTTATTAGCTAAATGCGAAATTGAAGCACTGAACAAGAATTACCAGAAGGTTTAGAAGGCTATACCGTTTCACAACGAGAATTGAGAATTTTCAGAAGTTTTCCGGCGAGAGTTAATTATCCGATATCGTCGTCTGAAACTGATTCTGATTGAAGGGTTTGAGTTAGCAAAAGCTTAACAACTGATAGACGATGAAAGAAATGAGAGACTTACTGATTTGATGGAAGACACGGTTTTCCGGCGAAAGTCCGGCGAGTTCAAATAGCTTTTCCGACGAACTGAAAGTAGTGCGAAAGTGAAATTAAAGGTCTGCAGATGAGTTTGAGTCGCGAGAGGGGACTATGGTTGGAGTAATTCATGAAGTGCAGATTTTCAGTTATTAAAACCGATCCCACATGAATTCAAGTCCATTCAAAGCTAAATTGATTGGAGGTGTCGGTGTATCGGTTATTGACAGAAAACCGCGAACACTCAAACGTTTTTGGACGTTTGGAAACCGATAACGGTTTCAGTTAGCATAAACAGATCGATTCATGGTTGAACATAAGGTTTAATTGATTCCTATAACTAACAGAAAACATCAAGTGGCGGAGTGGTTATATGTGTGCGTGTTAAGACGTTGAATCCTTTCCGGCTGACCCGGGTTCGAGTCCCGGCAGCCTGTTTTTCATTTTATTTATTTTATTTTTACTTTTTATCAATTATAACTTTCATATTCTAGTTTGTTTATTAATTATGCATCATTAAAATTGAAATCAACATAAATACGCAACGAAACATTTATAACTTGATATTCGATTACAAACGAAGCGGGTTTGGAAAAAACCCGTTTTTGACAAATGTTACAACCACATTCTTGTTTTAAGATTCTGATTTCGTTTGAGTCTCAAATAAAGTTCTATACTTTGAAAGGGGATCATAATAGCATGTTTTAGGATAAAGCAAGTCAATTTCGAATCATAAACGATTCGTATAGCAAGAAATCAAACCCGTATCGGTCCTAGCAAGTCAAACCGATTCTTGGTTCAAATAGCAAGTTCCAGATCGTTTGGTTCAAAATAGCAAGTAACACGTTGAATCATCAAGATTCAGTCTAGCAAGAAACGACCATTCTCGGTCAAAACAAGAAAAGGCAAGCAAAGTGGGTCGATTAAATAAAGTCCAATTAGAAAGTTGGTTGGATACTCTTTATCACTCATAATATGAAGTTAGCAAGAATCTGATTAGCAAGTCGGTCAGAACCTGATTAGAAAGTGGGTTAGGGTACAAAAAATCTGATTAGCAAGTCGGTCAGAAACGCAAGAATCAGGTTAGCAAGTTGGCCAAACGCAAGTACTAAGTAAAAAATTTGATCTACTCGATCAAGAAAGGGATCATCCGATCACAAGCAAGATAGGAAAGAAAAACAAGGTGAGAAAGAAAGAAGGCATGACAGATAAAGAAGGAAGTGCATCAAGTCGCTCCACGAGCAAGGGAATGTGTCTCTTCAATGCCCAAAATTGAAGGAGTCAAATTACACCCAATGGGCAGTTATGATGGAAACAATCTTGAAGGCATATAGTCTTTGGGAAAAAGTTGTTTCAACGGAAGTGATAAACAAAAAGAAGGCGTATACAACGAAAGCAATTATCTTCTAAACGCTACTGGAAGATGTTTTGATGCAAGTTGCGCAATACGAAAAAGCAAAGGAAGTATGGGATGCGAGCAAAGTTCACTATCTTGGAGCAGATATGGTTCAGAAAGCACGTCTACAAACTTTGAGGAGCGAATTAGAAGCTTTAAAGATGGATGAGAACGAAACCATAAGTAGTTTCGCAAGTAAGTTGGGTGGTATAAAACCCAAATTTAAGACTCTCGGTACCACCATTAAAGACAAGAAACTTGTAAGGAAATTACTTATCTTCCTACCGAAGAAGTTTCTACCCATTGTGGTAAATATGGAACAGTATTCAGAAATAGACAAAATGCCATTTGAAGAAGCAGTGGGAAGAATAATAGCTTTTGAAGAACGTCTCAAAAGTCAAGACAAGCAAGAAGATAACGATCAAGGAAGACTCATGATAGCAAGTGCGAATAATCAGTCTGAAAGTTGGCATCATGGAAAGGGTCGTGGTGTTCAAAACCATGGCAGAAGTCAAGGACTAGGATCTTTCAAAGGAGGAAGAGGACGCGGAAAAAATATGGGTCCAAGAAACCAAGACGAGAGAAAGTTCATATGTTATACTGTGGAGGACTTGGTCATTTTGCAAAAGATTGCACCAAATGGAAGGAACAGGAGAAAGACATGCAACAAGAAGCCAATCTCGCGTTGGAACAAGAACCAATGCTACTGCAAGTCAAGCAAAGTTGAAGACCTTCGTTAAACTATATTTAGTTTAAGGGGGAGTCTTGATATTTAAACTAAATATAGGGGTCGTTCTATAAATACTAGATAGTTTGTTTTAGAAGGCAGTTATGAAGTTTGGGGACTGAAGATGACAAATCAGAAGTTTATAACCGACTCACTAAATGAAGAGATGTGTCTCTTTGGACACACCCTTTGGATGCAAGGGAAGAAGGAAGGGACGCGACTCTTCAAGATTGATTAAATCCATAAGATCAAGAGTCACACCATTCGTGAAGAGACACGTCTCTACAATCGCACCTATTCGTTTAGTATATATAAGGTTCATGTATGTCAATTGTATTCATCACTTTTCATTCAATACAAACAAGTTTATCATTCATTTGATTCTCAGTTCTTTATATTCAAACCTGTGATTTGCATGTTCTATTACCAACACTAACTTCTGGTTACTAGTTTTATAAATTATAAGAAATCGTTAAGAAACCACCACCGCACAATCAATCTGACTGCTTAAGTAATTGATGTTGAAAATTGATCCTTATCTCCGTAAATTCCAATGTAAATTCTTGTCGTTAGTTCTACATTTTGGTATTTAGTTCATGTTGGTTCAGGCCCCTCCTTACACACTCAATACACACAAGCTAATGCTCTCTCAAGAATGAAATAAAAAAGAACTATGCGAGAATGAGTAAGTGGAAGAAAACTACTTCTGTATTCTAATTATTGAAGGTGGGTACATAACAAAACAACTAAAGCCTACTATTTATAATAAAATAAAACATCACATGCAAATAACTCAGTCCACGTCTCCTTAAAATCAGCCTCAAATTGCAACGTTCACTTCCATTTTACTCGGTCAATCACTACCTATTCAACCGAGACCCATGACCCTTGTGTATTCCGACTCATGACCCGTTGAAGCCGTGAATAAACCCGATTAACCCAACAGTTCAACTAGTTCTCTAATGAGAAAAAGACTGTCATTTTTTTATTCCCACCTCTTCTTTTATCTGGGACATGAAAGGTATACAGAATCATTATGTATGCCATGTGCTATTGTGCCCATGACATGGCATACATGGTATATTTTGGGAGCTATATACAAAACAAGAAAATATTAAAAAAAATATCTTGATATTTAATTCTATGACAGTATCCTAGGATAAGAAAGCTGCAAAACACTTTACACGTCCATTCGAATAAGCAAAATAAAGCCATGGATTCGGTTTGCATAGATCGATAGTTGGTTATGTCATTTGCATGTGATGTGAGCTGTTGCCATTTTGCATCTAACTAATATGCTTTGCCATCTTCTGTGCATTAGGACTAGTGGATATCTATGTAAGGAATAGTCAGCATGACAATAAAAAGTAAATGCATAAATCTATATCAAAAGGAAGGATACCATTAAAGAAAAAGTAGCTTAGAAAAATCTGAGCTACCAACATTCTAAATTATTCAAAGGGGCAAATTTGTTCAGTCAAGCATTTCTTGCCTTCACATGCTAACCACCAAGTATGACTCATAGGCGACTCATCCAACTACAAGCTGTTGGTTTATGACATCTTTATCAGCTTATAAATACCATGACCCAGAAGACAATCACCAACAACTTCAGCATTAAGCACAACTAGATCACAACGATTGGAGGCCAAATATGGATAATAGATTCTCAAGTAGTGTCATGGGCGCCCTGATTGTATCAAGGAGATGCATTTTTTCTAAAGCCTATCAACCCATTTACACTCTTCCGAATTCTTCCAAACTCAACGCTATAGAAAGAAAAGATAGTCTTACGGTGTCCACCAAAAATCACGGCAACCGTAGCTTAGGACCCAAATTAATAGATATTGTGAAACACAAGCTGAGTTACGGTACAAAAATCTTACCACTTGGCCGTGAAGGAAGAATTTTCCGTAAAAGTTTCAGTACAACGGATTGTGAGAACTTGTTGCATACTTCAAGGTGTTCCATATACACAACAGCTGGCGCGATCAGGGGCATATTGTTCATCTCTAATGAAAGGGTGGGATTTTGCAGTGATAGGTCCCTCAAACATATTCTGCAGCAGGGAAGATGTTAAAGTTCCAATATAAGGTAAGCCGGCTTTGCTGTATTTACATATCATGTATTTTGCTTATACTTTTTATAAACTAGTGTCTTGACATGATTTTTTGTGTAGGTTTCAATTCCTTTAGGAAAGATTAAAGGAGCAGAAGAGAGCATGAACATAAAGATGCCATCAAACAAGTATGTGGAGTCGGCGACTGTGGATGGTTTCAGCTTCTGGTTTTTGGACTTTCCAAATTCTAAGAGAACTTTAAGATCTCTCCGTCAGGCAATTAATCAGTCACGATTGCTTACCCAATAGATATAGAACATTAGTCATGAATTCCATGTATTATACAACAGTATGTTGTATGGCCATTTTTTTTACAGTAAGTTGTATATACATTTGTTGATAGACATTAGCCATTGTCAATGACTGATTTTCCATTGCTTGTTTGGTTACTTGTTGTATATAATTTTTTTCAACAATCATTTCTCATATTATGTTTCCGTATCAGTGTTGTATGCCAAAGAAAGTTTAAACATCACGGAGACGTAGTCATCTTCATACTGAAGCAAATCTGTTTTATATTTGACCTTTTCATGTGTTATCAAAAGATGAATTAACTAGATGTCTTTTTAATGAATTCATGAGAAATACAAATAAAAACGCCACTCACTGTTACACATCCTTTCTCAAAGAACACTACTTATACAAACCAACCATCCACCCCAAAAAAATAAAAAAAATTAATAAGTAAATCATGTGTGTTCACACTCTCGTCGGTGGCGCAACTAGGAACCATGCACAAGTGACAAGGGAAGGGACCATTGCTCAAATGCGTGGCTCAATCTAACAAATTCTAATTTTAATTATTAATTTTATATAACATCTAATCTAGTGTTTGCTATTAATTTGTAAATTTATATTATTTATAAGTTTTAATTGATCACTTTTTATTGTGTACATTTTGATATAAACTTATTGAAAATTGAGTTGTGCACAATATTAAATTTTTTTTTTTGTTTTTTGAATGGCGTAATCAGTTTATATATAACATGACTAGCAAGTCGTTAGCCACCACAAAAAAATAGCTATAAGTTACAAATTACATCAAAATTACACCATATTCTCCAATCTATCAATCTAACTTCTCTCTATTTTAATTCTACAAGAAAGATAAATCCATTAGTTCTTCCTTGATCTTCCTTAAGCATACCTCTACGTTGGTAAAGACTTCTTTTTATATCTTGCTCCCACATACACCATAGGGCTATTAAGAATACTAACCAAAGAGTAATAACTAATAACCCAAGGTTTTAATGTGCGAATTCACTAGGAATCCTTGAAGTTTCACTAGAAATACAAATGAGAAAAAAAATACCATCAATTTTTTTTACAAATACTTTCTAAAAACCACACTATATTTACAAAAATCCGTTAATAAATCCTTTTAAGCAAAATATAAAATTATGGGCTAGGCACATATGTATTTTAGGCCTATGTTTACCCTACTCTGGCCTTTGCAAATACGAAATTTATGCAAGTGTAAAACTGTAATGAAATTAAAATCAATAAAAAATCTCACTAAATATAGGTCGTGAAGGTAGCTCGATGAACAAGTCATGTTAAACTTTTGTGATCTTTATTTCTTTGGCACTTTAATTCGTGTTGCTATTATTCAAAGGTATTGTTTGAGTCTTATCATGCAGTTTTTATTTTCCATTCTTATGGGACATCAAGGGTATATTTGGGAACCATCATGTGCTATTTGTACTTCTGACATGGCACAAGCATGGTTTACACTGGGCACTACGTACGGAGTGGAAAAGATCCTAAAAATCTCAGTCCCATAACCATAAAATTAAGTAGGAATCACAAACACCAAATAAAGCTTTCTTCTTTACACCTCAATCAGATCAATAAAGAAAAATAAATGCTATGCCATTGCTTACATTTCTGTTTGCTTTTCTTGCTCATGTCATCTGCATGTGACTTGTTTCCAAGTTGATTCTAATATGCTTTTCTCCAACTTCAGCACACTACCAACTGATGGATATCTATGAAAGGACTAGTCAGCATGACTATAAAAAATAAATGTCTAAACCTTATCAGAATGACCAATATCACCAAAAGGAAGATGAGCCCAGAAAAAGGTAAAGCACTTCTAAATAGAGCGAATCAGGTCAAAAAGGGTGAATCCATATTTGATGAGTCTTTATTTTATACCCAACATTCAACCCACCATTAACTATGACACATAGATGACTCATCCGATCAAAAGTTGTGAACTTTATCAGCCTATAAATATCATGATCTAATATACATCATCCAACAAATTCAGCATTAATAGAGATCCAAACCTGCAAAAGAATCAAACTACAGCGACTCGACATCACAACATGGAAACAGACTCCCAGAAGTTGCCACGTGCGTTCCAACCATATCAACAAGGGGACTACTTTTGTCTAAACCTTATCAGCCTCATTACCCTCTTCTTACTTCTTCAAAAATCAATGGTGTAGAAAGAGAGAGTTCTGCCGTCTCAAAAAATCATGGTAATTAAACGTCTTGTGCAGATAATAGCAATCAACAATTCCATTATATTTCTCTCCCTTAATCTAACAGAGTTTAATTTACTTTCCAGCAAGCTTCGGACCCAAACTAATAGAAATACTTAAACACAAGTTGACTTATGGTTCCAAGATCGTACCACTGGGCCGCGGAGGAAAAATCTTCACAAAGAGATTCAGTATCAGGGAGGGTGAGAGGTTGTTGCATGCTTCCAGATGCGCCATATACACTACAGCCGACGTGATCTCAGGCATACTCTTCATCTCTACTGAAAGGGTTGGCTTTTGCAGTGATAGGTCCCTCAAAACATATTCTACCACAGGGAAGCTGTTAAAGTTCCAGTATAAGGTAGGCAACCTCCTCTGCCAACATATTGTGCACATGTGTTTTAGTTTTTAAAGTAGTATCCTGACATAATTGTTCAATCTTCTAGGTATCTATTCCATTGAAAAAGATAATGGAGTAGGAGAGAGCACGAATTTGAAGAGGCCATCCAACATGTATATGGAGCTAGTAACCGTGGATAATTTCAGCTTTTGGTTTTTGGGCTTTCCAAATTACAAGAAAACAGTAGAATGCCTTCGCAAGACAATCAGTCATGACTGCTTAAGTGATTAGTCTAGAACAATGGAGTTCTCAAGTATATATGGCTTCCATTTTTACAACAAATAGAGTAGCTGGCCTCAGGTGGCAATGGAAGTCATATTAAGGCGCTAGATTGGGTGATCCAGGAACAGTTTTATATAGCTAACCAGGCCTATGTATGTATATGGCTTTAAAGTCCATGAGACTTATTGGACATTGGGGGATAGTTGGTAGGTTTGTACATATATACACAAGACATTTTTCTGCATAGCTATAGTTGAATCACTCAGGTTTATTGAAAAGATTTGTAAACTATAACTTTTACCAACAAGCTTTATGAAATATGTTTGTCAAATGTTGATGCGTGACAATTAGAATTCAAAGTCATGAATGAACACTCGATTGGTGTTGCTCAAAAAACATGATCTGAAATTAAAAAGTCATTGTATCAAATTAGGGGTGCTAAACCTGTTTTTGTGGGTCGAATAGTCATACCTCTCATGAACCTTGTATTATACACAAACGCAACACGACTTACTACATGATTAACCTCTATTTAGTTTCAGTCTTTAATTTTTAACATAAATACCCAAAAGTTTAAGTTTTCTTATAAATTACATGTTAAATACTATAAAAATAAACACTAAGTTGACCGGACCCCTTTAGGACAAACCGTTTTTTTAGAGTACGTAGTGTCAGAAATACACACCCATATCTCAAATTTACATGTGAGTTTGGATACCACTTGAAAAATACTTAACTGCTAAATCCAAGCTAAGCTCCCTTTTAATTTGTTAAAGCTTTAAATGGTTTATTTGCTAGAAGTTGATAATTTTTGAAAAAAAAACTTCAAATATATAAATTTTTGTAAATAATGTCTGTATGATCCAACATTTGCATATAGTTTACAAGTATGAAAGTTAATTAACATATTTTTTAACTTGATAACTTAACCTCTTTTAAATATATACCTAAAGTTGCTAAAGCTCAAAACTAGAAAGCTTCACAAGTTGCGGTTGATATAATCATGTATGCATGGTTGATGAAACTCAAGAATGGTTTGTGCCTAAAATGTTTTAAATACTAACACTTGGATAATTTCAAGCTAACTAGTTGGCTACACCCGTGCTCCGCGGCGGGCGATCCGACATTTAATAAATTTTAAACACAGTGGTAAAAATGACGTTAGTGACAGAAATCCGATCGATATTGGTTCGGTCCATTACGATATCGATACGGTACATGCGCCCGATATTGCAAGTGTAAGAACCGTTACCTTATTTTAGTTAAAATCGATTGAAACACAATTATTCAAAAATGTTTACATAGCTATTAACTTATAGTTCATATTGTTTGGAGTGTTGATGACATTCTACGAACATTGTCAAGTTTTGCTTGAAAAGAATTAACGATTCAACAAAAATGATATTTGTTTTCCAAAAAAAATAAAATAAATAAATAGAATTATTAATTATAACTCACAACCACCGTCTTCAAACAACCGCTACGTATTTCCACCACCACCACCATCACCACTCCTTTTCTCTCTTTCTGTATATACGTTCTCTCACACACACAACACATTCCTATCCTTTCTCTTTCAATCCACGCAGTCTTCTTCTCCGGTGATTCAGATTTGCTGACACACATAAACCGTCACCACCGGTGGTTGCCGGTTCCGGCAACGTGGCAGACTTCCAACGGCGACGGTCGTCAACATCAGCGTCCATCGCCATTCTCCACCATTCATCCCGCTGAAATTCTGGACACTCTGACCCAGTTTCTTTCCGGTGTCACTAGGTGTCCGTAAACATGGTCATCCGCCGAACTCAGGAAAGGAACGGCAGGTGCTCTGGCGAAGAAACCGTCAAGTGGCCAAGGAAGGAAACCGCCGAGCAACTATTGTTATGTTTGCTTTCTTTGCAAATGTTTGTGGTATTGTTGGGACGTAGTTAGTAACAATAAGACCCATGCATGACCTAGTAGTCTAATGGTATAGTGTTTGCCCCTTACAAAAGTGGTGTATGGTAAATCCTTGCAAGTGCAAGGTTAGATGGTATTTAGGTGTAAATAAATGTTGTTAAAAAAAGCTACTAAGACTAAGAATGGGTGTTGTAGATAAGTATACTTAGCACATATCTATATACATTTCAACTACAACTATACAATTCTTATAGTAACTTCTGGACCATTTGAATGTTGAAATAGTTATGCCTTTTGTTTCTTTTCTTATTGGACAGATAGGCTATCCCTAGAAATCACTATGGCTGTTTGGACTAAGGACATGGCACAAGCATGGTGTCCATTGGGTGCTACACAGGGCCAAGTAGAAAGCATAAAAAAATCTCAGTCCCCTATTCTCAAATTAAGTGGAAATCATAAAAAAGAGAAGATAAGTAAAAGCTACCTTCTTTACACCTTAATAAATTTGATTAAGCAAAATAAAGGCTATATCACCATTTACATTGTTTGCTTTTCTTGCTCGTGTTATCTGCATGTGACTTGTTTCCAAGTTGATTATAATAAGATTTTCTCCAACTTTAGCACATGACCAATTGATGGATATCTATGAAAGTACTAGTCAGCATGACAATAAAAGTAAATGTCTAAACCTTATCGGAAGGACCAGTACCACCGAAAGGAAGATGAGCCGAGAAAAAAGTAAAGCCCTTCCAAATTGAGCGAATCAGGTCAAAATGGGCGAATCCATTTTCAAGGAGGCTTTATTTTATGCCCAACATTCAACCCACCATTAACTATGACACATAGATGACTCATCTGATAAAAAGTTGTGAACTTTATCAGCTTATAAATATCATGATCCAATATACATCACCCAACAAATTTGGCATTAAGAGAGCTCCATACCTGCAATAAGGAACCAAGCTACAGCAATTCGACAACACAATATGGATAACAGACTCCCAGAAGTTGCCATGTGCATTCCAATCATATCAACAAAGGGAATACTTTTGTCTACACCTCATCAGCCCCATTACCCTCTTCTTACTTCTGAAATCAATGGTATAGAAAGTGAGAGTCTTGCAGTCCTGAAAAATCATGGTAATAATTCGTCTTGTGCTGATAATAGCACTCAAAATTTCCATTATATTTCACTCTCCCTTAATCTAATAGAGTTTAATTTACTTTGCAGCCGGCTTCGGACCCAAACTTATAGAAGTAACTAAACACAAGTTGACTTATGGTTCCAAGGTCCTACCACTTGGCCGTGGAGGAAAAATCTTTAAAAAGAGTTTCAGTATCAAGGATGGTGAGAGGTTGTTGCATGCTTCTCGATGCTACATATACACTACAGCTGGTGCGATCTCAGGCATACTCTTCATCTCTACGGAAAGGGTTGGCTTTTGCAGTGATAGGTCCCTCAAAACATATTGTACAACAGGGACGCTGTTAAAGTTCCAGTATAAGGTAAGGAAGCTCCTCTTCTAACTTCTTGTGCACATCATGTGTATTAGTTTTAAAATAGTATCCTGACATAATTGTTCTTTTAGGTATCTATTCCGTTGAAAAAGATAGATGGAGTAGGAGAGAGCACGGACTTGAAGAGGCCATCTAACAAGTATATGGAGTTGGTAACCGTGGATGATTTCAACTTTTGGTTTCTGGGCTTTCCAAATTGCAAGAAAACCGAATTTCTTCGTTAGACAATCAGTCATGACTGCTTAAGTGATTAGTCTAGAACAATGGAGTCCAAGCATGGCTTTCATATTTACAACACGTATATTGCTGGCCTCAAGTGGCTTTTGAAATCGTTTCGACGCAATTGAGTGAAGTTTTGTACAGCTTACCAGGCTCATGCATGTATGGCTTTAAAGTACAAAAGTCCTATTGAACAGTTGGGCATTATTGGTAGCTTTGTACATAGAAGGATCACAAGACATTTTGTGCATAGATCTAGTAGGCATATAGAATAGCTAATTAAATTGTGGATTATACGTATGTCCGCGATATGCAAATACCCATTGGGTTATGGGATGACATTTCACATATTTGTCCAAAAGAGTATGTATTAGTTACTTTATGTATGGGAAGAATATGTTGATATCTATTGATGGACTAAAGATGATGACAATGACCCGGCATTTATCTATTATTTTGTTGTTACCAATTCAAGTCTTTACAACTCAAACTACAATTCATTCAACCTAAGCACCATGTTGTCCTTTGGAGACTGTTGGATCGTGTTAAGCTGGTAGGGAGAAGGTATGTTTACGACAGTCAGGGAAGGTACGTTTACGAAGGTCGGGAGAAGGTGCGTTTAGAGGAAAGACAAAGCTAGGGGGACAAAACTAGTTAAGAGAAGATATTGGATATGGTATTTGTCACACCCTGACCCGCAGCGAAAATGGTAGTTGAGGCATGATTGGGTTTTCATCAAAGCTCATGACATTTACTATAAAGTTTCATATTTATTATTTCTTTTTAAAGAAGAAAATTACAATAAACATATAAGTACAACATGTTCAAATACATTTTTCATGACTTCATTATTTTTCTTCTAAGGCAATTTCCTATGTGTTCCTTGCTTCAATCTGTCCACCTGTATCATGTGTAAAAATAGGGTTTTGGGTCAACAAAAGTTGGCGAGTGAATCTTATGAAAACATTTGAACGAATTTGTTATATTGGTTATAAAAAGGTGCATAACCACATATGAGTAAACGTAAATGTAAATTTAATCACAATACACATAATATCAATTAATGCACAAGCACACACCAAATGATGAACAATGAGATCAAGGCTCAATCAAACGGAGCCGATCTAATGAGGCACGCGATGTTCAACTCGTCTCCAACGAGGAACTGATGGGCCTAATGAATAATTTGCACGCAACTTGACAAAATGTAAACACACTCACAACAAACAACATTTACATCCCATGTTTAGATCATATAATGGTAATAGCACAAGTTTGAATGGACGAAATAAATAAAGCGACACATGATACACCCCAAAAACATGAATAAAAATGGGAATTGGTAAGAATTCACTCACAGTGGGTGCGTTCCTTGATAATGATGAATGCGCACGAATTTATGATTCAACCGACGAGGGGAAACTAACCTAAATAATAACGTAATAATTCGATAAATAAATAAATTTTATTTGAGATTAATATTTTTAGTTAGTGCTCTTAATGAGATTTTTAGATTTATTTTTTCTGTGAATTTAATGCAAATTTTTAGGCTTTAAAACCTTATTTTATTTATTATTTTTTTAAGTATTTTATGTTAAAATTAATAAGGGAAATGGAAATAATAATAAAATAAATAATAATAAAAAATATGGTTTTGTCAGACCTGACCGGTCTGACCGGTTCATGCGTGTGAATTTTGGGCAGCGTGTGGGGATTGAACTCATGACCTCTCGTATACGTGCACGCAGCTCTACCAACTGAGCTACGTGTCTAACCCGAAATATTCTCTGATTTAATTATACTTAAACATTAGTTAGTATATTTTCAGAAATCATTTATTTCAAAAAGATTTAAAAATCATCGGACCGCTGTCTACCCGCGGCGTCGAACTCGTGACCTTGTATTCATTTGCACCCAGCCCTACCAACTGGGCTGGGTGTCTAACCCGTAATTGTTGGGAGATATAATACTTTTATTAACTGGTTGCCGAAAGCACAGACTCCTTTTTTTAAAAAAAAACACGAATTTTTAGTCAGAACTTTCGGTCACAAGCAAGGTTCGAATCCGGAACGTGCTTGTTATTTTGCACACAGTCCACCGCTAGACTGTGTGTCTAACTCGGTTGAATACCCGATTTTAATTATATTAATATACATCTTAAACTTCATCTTCTTCACTCTAAAAACACAGAACAGTAATCCCGACTGATTTGTTTAATTTAACAACTATATCTTAAACAAACTCATATTAGATTGAAATGAAAAGATTAAGTAACATGATATACAAAACAGAGAGTTTTTTCAGACTTCCGGCGAAGTTTTCGACGACCTTGAATTGCGATTCCGGCGAGAGTTTCCGGCTAGAGTAGCCGTTTTCCGGTGGTCAAGACTTCGATCAGAGAGAATTATAGTGAGGTTTCGAAAGGATTGAGCGAGGCATTTGTGGTGTGTGCATCGGTATTTATAGTGGATTCTAATCATAAGATTTCAGTTTCGAAACTTGAATTACGTGTTGATGATTTCAACTTTAAACGGTTTGGAGTTAATTCGATTTTTGATTTCGAAATCGTAACTGTTTTCCGTTTTCTAAAACAGAAATTGAACTTGACTGAAGATGGCGGTTACAGTCATGATTCAAACAGGTGATATGCGAGTTTTAATATAAAACTTAATTGATTTCAGTTTTATTCACAAATGTGTGTGTAGTGTAGCGGTGAAGACTGTGTGTGTACAAGCGGGAGACCCGGGTTCGAGACCCGGCTACTCCTTTTTATTTTTATTTTACTTTTTGATTTATTATTAAAGATTAATTCAACTTACTTATTGTTTTATTTAATAATTATGGTTTTTTTTTAAATTCTAAAATATTTATTAATTAGGAGATATTTAAAATAACCGGTACAATAACTACGCAACGAACTTTTAACCGAATATTTGATTATTAAGCGAAGTGGTTTTGAAACCCGTTTTACGACGAATGTTACAGTATTGATTTTAAACTTGGAGATTACAATGTGGGAAATCAGATATTGCTAGCTATTGTTTCCTCTGATCTACTTTCTGAATAAAAAATAATGGCCTATTTATACTAGATAATGGAAGTAGTGAGAAGATGTAACTACTAAACCATGACTTAACGATTTAATAATTGGGTCAAGCTTTTCCCATTTCTGGTTGACCAACCCAGATCCGGTTAGCAAATTATATAACTCGAGTTTACAATCAAATGCAATGACCACAAGAAGGTAAAACAGCTCCCTGGAAAATATTCAACTACCAATCACCAGTAACTATTAATGTGGATCCAACTAAAGTTGCCAATTTGTGTAAATTCCGGTGTAGATTCTTGTAAATATTTTCACACTATGGATGTAGTACAACACAATAGTCCTCCAATGAGAAAATGACATAAAGATATGTGATTTCAGTCTCTCATTATTCATAATCTTGTTGGTATTATTCGTTCAAACCTTTAAGATGACTGGCCTATTTGATATGGTAGGTATGCTCTTGTATATTTAAGTATAACACCCTACGTACACAACCATTTAATCTACCTCATTCTATATGGCAGTTCAACTTAAACAGGCGTGTAAGGTAAGACATACACCACACAACAATAGACTAGCTACGTTTCTTTGCAATATTAACACCTCTCAACTCGTTCTACCACTTGTACAATACTGCTTGTAATTGTGTTTATAAAATTTTCAGTTCCCTACTGATGTAGCTGTCGTGGGCTAATAAAAAACAAGTATTTTTAAGACTTAAATATCTATACTAGTACGAGTAAGTAAGGTTGTCTCCACATGGAATATGTGGTTAGTCTTTAGCTAGATTATCTAATTAAATAATTAAGAAAAGAGTTATCAGATTAAGAAGAAGTAACTCTCACCTAGAATCCCAATTACCTGTTTAACACAAAAAACTTGTTAACTGATTCAAACACCACATAGACATGACATTGGAATTAATGACTTTGATTAATAGTTAGAGACAATCTTTAAATAAACTATAACAACCTAACAATCTGTGAAATCATACCAACTACCCACCAATTTACCAACCCCTAGATGCTAGGAAATCGCCAATACGTTTGATAATCGACAAACAATTCAAGTATAATAAATGTTTCACAAAGATCAACACAAATGATTAAAGTTACTGGTTAATAAGAATCATAAAAAAGTAACTGTGCAAAACATAGCAATCGATCATCCGGGGACGGCACAAAAGGTTTAGAAAAAGGTAACCTCCTCCAAGTTTCAGTTTCTAGGTTTAGACCAAACTCAGTTCACTCAGTTGATTGGCCACCATATAGACATGGTGCTGAAAAGTCAGTTAATATAAGTGATAATAAAAAACAGGTCTTTGTCATCAGATCTTTTATAGTTTGATTAACCCTATTTACTAGTGTGAGTAAATCTACTTTATATCACCTAACAAGCTACTAGGTTTCGTCATCAACCGAACAAGTTGTAAAGCAAGAACTCAAAACACATGTAAATAGTTCAAAGAAACCAACACATCAATGTATTCTTACAACTTTGTGAACGTCCGCATGAGTATAAACAGAGAAAAGTAAAATCCTAAGTGAACCATCCGCATCCGAAGGAAGCGGCAGGCGTAGAGAACCTAGCCGTTCATCTTATACTCCATAAAACCTTGATTTGCGTAGCAACAACCGTCCCAAAGTGCGAACCCCTTCTTTTTCTCGACGACTAGGCCCAAATGGCCGAAGTAGATTACCTAATTATTTGTTCCATGCGACCATCATCATCCAATTTAAAACCCATGTGAAAAAGCCCTGCATGTTAAAATGAAATATTATGTGAGGTTTCATAAATAACTTGCAAATGGCTTTTACATTAATGTCGTTTATTACTTTTTTTTTCTTTTCTTGACCAATAAAAACTTATTTACCTTGTATTAAATATTATGTGTCATTTAAGCTCGTTTTATCATTCAATCTATGAAATGCAAAACCGATAGATGTATTGTCTTTTATATTAATATCTATGTATTTTTACCATAATAAATATTCAATAACATGTAACCTAAAATGCACTGATCACCTATATTGAAACTACATGAAGCAATAGGAATGGAAGTTTTCAAGAAGAATTTTAGGACATATTTACCTGAACTTAGTTCCTATTTTGGGCCAATATAGTGTTTCTACATCCTGGTTTTCAAATAGAACATCTTTTCCAATATCAACGGTAAATCTTGTCATTTTTCTATTCAGCCCTCTTTTGTTATATGAGACATAAAGGTGTATGCAGAATCTTTATGTATGCCATGTGCTATTTTGGGTGCTACAGAAGAAAACGAAAAGATAAAAAAAGATCGGAAGTTGAATTCTATAACCATCAACTAGGATTATAAGATAAGAAAGTTGAAGACCACTTTACACGTTCATCTGATTAGCAAACTAAAGCCATTCCCTCTCGCCATTGGGTTTGCTTAGATTGGTTTATGTCATTTGCGTGTGACGTGTTGCCATGTTGAGCATAATATGTTTCTTCCAACTTCTGTGCAATATAACTAGCTAGTGGATATCTATGTAAGGAATAGTCAGCATGGCAATAAAAGTAAAACTATAAATCTATATCAAAAGGAACGATATCAACTAGCCCAGAAAAATCTAAATTGCCATTTGCCAACTTTCTAAAATGAGCTCATAAAGCAAAATTCAGTCAAGCTTTTCATGCCCTCACATGCTAATCACCAACAAGCATGACACACAGATGACTCATCCAGATACAAGTTGTTAGTTTATGCCACCTTTATCAGCTTATAAATATCATGATCCAGAAAAAAATTACCAGCAACCTCAGCATTAAGCACAAGCTAGCAGATCACAACAATTGGAGATCAAAATATGGATAACAAATTTTCAAGCAGTGTCATGGGTTTAGCTATTGTATCCAGGGGACTACCTTTATCTAAAGCTTATCAACCCATTTATACTCTTCCTACTTTTTCCATAATGAAGGCCAAAGAAAGAAAAGAGAGTCTTGCGGTGTCGATCAAAAACCACGGTGCGTGTCACTTAGATAGAGTAATGATAGACAATTCTATTTCATGCCTATCTAATAGAAATTTTATATTTGTATTTTCAGTGAGTTTAGGACCAAAATTAATAGAAACTGTGAAGCACAAGTTGAGCTACTGTGCAAAAATCCTACCACTTGGCGGCGACAGAAGAAGTTTCTGTAAAAATTTCAGTAAGAGGGACTGTGAGAAGTTGTCGCATGCCTCACGATGTTCCATATACACTACAGCTGGCGCAATCGCAGGAATCCTCTTTATCTCTAATGAAAGGATGGGATTTTGCAGTGATAGGTCCCTCAAAACTTATTCCGCAGCAGGGGAGGTGTTAAAGTTCCATTATAAGGCAAGGAAGTTATAATGTATTTACATACATTGTATATTTGCTTATATCTTTCAAGTAATTAATTGACATAATTGTTTTGTGTAGGTGTCAATTCCATTAGGAAAGATAAAAGGAGTAGAAGAGAGCATGAACATAAAGATGCCTTCAAGCAAGTATGTGGAGTTGGTGACTGTGGATGGCTTCAGCTTCTGGTTCTTAGGCTTTCCAAATTCTAAGAAAACTTTAAGATATCTCCATCAGACTATAAATCAGTCACGATTGCTTACGGAATTGATATAAAACATTAATCATCAATTCCATGTATACTAAGATTATACAACAAGATGTTGTATGGCTATTTTTTAACGGGAAGTTGTATATACATTTGTTTATAGACATTGGCCATTGACAATGACTGATTTTCCATTGCTTATTTGTTTGCGTGTTATAAATAAATTTAAACTTTAACAATCATTTCTCATATTATGTGTTGGTATCGAACTCACAGGGCCGAGACCGAGATGTCGGATTCGAAGGATGATTACACTTATCAACATGATCGTAACACAACTCGCACCAATACATGATTGAAATCGAAACTTGAACTATGAATGTAAACTGAACCGTAAAACACTAACCGAATTGAAAAGAACTTGAAGAAATCGAACTTGATTATGATCTGAAACTTCTACATATCATGATCTGGATGTTGGAGCCGTGTATACATATGGAACGAACAGGTATATCTCTAAGGGGTTGCGACGTTTGAAGGAATAGATATCGATTCCCATATAACCGTTCATACGGTTATCTCCTCAAACACACCCGTTCCAAATATAAACCACAACCCATCCCTTAATGACCCAATACTTAACCTAATGGACATCTAATGTTTGACCCAATATACATAACATGGCCTACGACCCAAATCCGAGACATAAATAATAAACAGTAATTGTTCGACCTAACTAAACATAAATAAACAGCGTTTTTCGGATCTTCGGTTGCAATGATTATTTTGATCTTTCATTTTCCCTCCTAATCATTGCAGCCGTAGTCCGTCTTCGCTAATCATCTTTTGCGTTGGTGACCTCGAGGACGATCACCAACTCGAACTCCCCGTCGCTTTCGATTACCGTGACACCTTCATCGTCTTTTGCTTCACTTGATCCCACTTGCGCTTGTCACTTTCATCTTCTTTGTGCTTGTCCTTTGTAAAGAAAATATACCATTCCAGCAATTCGATGTAGCGGACATATGCAACCTTCAACTCGTAGTCATCATCACAATCATATCCGCAACATAAAGCAACTTTGTTCCATGCATCTTCTTGAACCACTTTCTTGAATCCACCATGCTCTTTGCAACTTTGTAAAGATTAAGCAAATCAACGGGTTTACCATTTAGTAGAGTTGGTGGCATATCGCTTGTCTTGCAAATTCCCAAGTAACACGGTATGAACCATGTTATCATCTCTTCCATGCTCGCCTTGTAGAAATCTTTATGCTCCATTACTTCTTCGTGTAATATGATCAAATCGAGCACGTCTAGGCAACTTTCAATTATGGTATCTTTCTCTATCACATCTTCCTCGTCTTGTGCTTTCAACACCGCTTTCTTTTGCATCTCTTCCCTTGATTCTTGCGGGTTCTTTTCCATGCCCTCTAAGTAGGTTACCAAACCCAATTTAGCCCGCTTCAAATATTCAACTTCAACAATCTTTGACCCCGAAGTGCCTTCACCGAGTTTTTCTTTATTTTCTTTCTCTCCTCTTCGAATTCCTTTTCATAAAAATCTTCAACATATTCATGCAGTTTTTCTTTTTCGTTGAGATATCCGTTCTCAAAGTCTAAGTTCTCGTAGAACTTATACAAATACTCTTCTACGAGATCAACTTCGGACTTGTTTTCAAATATGTCAACACCTTTCGCTCTATCACTGAACTTTTTCTTTAACGTACACGAATAACCCGCGATAACAACTTCTATTCTTGATACAACAATTGTTCTAAACTGAGAACATTTCACTTCAACTTTGGCACATAATTCACACATGAAATTTTCTTGTTCTTCCCATCAACCGGTACAAAAACTTCGCCGATGCCGTGTATGAACGAAATTCCCTCTGTTTTCGTTAGTCAAAACCCCAAAGTGTCTTTGAACACTTTGAACAAGTTTCGGTTTCCCGTCATGTGAGTCTTGAAAGTAGGATCCACTACCCATATTGATTCCCATTTCCCTCCGCAAGTATCTTTTACAACATAATCACTATCTTATGGTAACGGACTGAGATTGACATACTTACTTGGGAAAATGGAAGCAGCATGACTGAATTGCTTGCATGTGAAACATCGGATCCCTACCTTCCTTGGCCTTCCCACTTGCGCGGATCGTTTCATGCTGACTTTTTAAAATAGTTTTTCGGAATCATTTCTTGGGGAACTTTTCAATAGGCGACTTCCATGAACGCGAGGATGGCTTCCCCTGCGCGTACTTACCGACCTTCCGCTGCCCTGGCCGACTTTCCTACGTTCTACCCTTGTCGCGAAAACTTACACCAACCGATTTTGACTGGTTCACCCTCAAACAATCTATGAATCCCTCATCCTTCTCCTCCTTGATCTTGACAAAACCTTTGGTTCTGATACCACTTTTGGTATTGCACTCACAGGGCCGAGACCGAGATGTCGGATTCGAAGGATGATTACACTTATCAACATGATCGTAACACAACTCGCACCAATACATGACTGAAATCGAAACTTGAACTATGAATGTAAACTGAACCGTAAAACACTAACCGAATTGAAAAGAACTTGAAGAAATCGAACGTGATTATGATCTGGATGTTGGAGCCGTGTATATATATGGAACGAACAGGTATGTCTCTAAGGGGTTGCGACGTTTGAAGGAATAGATATCGATTCCCATATAACCGTTCATACGTTATTTCCTCAAACACACTGTTCCAAATATAAACCACAGCCCAATCCCTTAATGACCCAATACTTAACCTAATGGACTTCTAATGTTTGACCCAATATACATAACATGGCCTACGGCCCAAATCCGAAACATAAATAATAAACAGTAATTGTTCGACCCAGTTAAACATAAATAAACAGCGTTTTTCGGATCTTCGGTTGCGATGATTATTTTGATCTTTCATTATGTACTGTTTTCACCATCTCAACTGAAGAGAACTAGATATAAATAAGTATGAAAAATAGTCAAATAGTTCCGAGGCTGGTCTGATGCTTTAATTTTCTCCATAGACATTTCACAACTGTGGTTTGTGATCTCAGATAGTTTAGTAGTACACTGGTCACTATATTACTATTTGCCACGTTATTTTCCTTTCACTCATCTGTATTATAGACTATAGGATGGTGTCATGCACCAAAATGGTATTCCCTTTGAAACAAGCTGACTGGCATATTTTGCACTTCTTTATGTGAATTATACAGCATTGATTTCTTAGGTAATTCATCCTTGTGTTTTGACAACAGTGAGAATTTTGTTAGTTTCAGATAAAGCTGTAAATTACATATATCTGCTCACATTACCATAGATAGCTCATCATTGGGTTGTTCAGCTATCAATGGCCCATCTATTTTAAATTTATATTTACTTTAACCTACTAAGAAGACTTTTATAAGTAACATCTGTCTTAATTCCATTGGCATAAGGAACAACACACACTATTTGAATTCCCTACACTACACAAATAACATCTGCCGTCTCATGCTTGTGGGGGGTTGTGATCACTGCCACGACAATGAGAGTCTAGGGGTGCGGCCTCTGTTGTTATTTAGGGAGAACTGCCCTTTACAGGGTCCTAAGAGAATTAAAGCTATGGACTTGTTCCATATGTTATTATGAACCAAAATCAAACCAGAAGGTCAAATGGTTCATATCAAAACAGTAAAGTTATTCGTAAAATCAAATAGAGAAATGTAAGTCATAATAATAGGTTATCCGTGTTGGGAATTGCGAACAATAAAGCCAACTTGGCGTGCAAGGCTCAAGGAGAGTTTTAAGGAGTGGATAATTATAGATTATTAAATGTGATTATAATTTAATAATAAGTTATAATTATCATGTCCTAATAAATTGATTAGATCATTATTAAGCATTCTATACGAGTTAGGTTTGTCTTTAGAATAATTATGTGAACAATCCTAGTTATATTCTAACATGTTAGGTTAGCTATATATATGTACTGTGTATTGTATTGGGTAGGATTTGTAATCAAGTTTTTTAGTAGTATTCTTGATCTAATAATATTGTGGGAGTTATCCATATTTTATGTTTGTTTGAGTATCGGTTGGGACTTTAATCGGTATCAGAGCCAAGTTCAATCGTGGAATCAAACGACTCGAGATCGGCGGTAGCGTTTCATCGAAGCAGGAGCAGTGGCGTGGTACAAGTGGTGGGCAGCTCGGAAGCACGGAAACGCCTGGGAGTTACCGTCTCCCGTCCCGGGGACTGCTAGGGGACGGAAACGGCACGGGGACGGCCGGGAAACGTCCCTGACAGGTAGGAAACGGCCAGGAAGCGTGCAGGAGAAGGGGACGGTGTATGGGGACGCGCAGGAAACGTTTCCTGCAAGTTTCCGGTCATAGTTCGACTGAATAGCGTGAAAATAGCGGATTCCGACGACGACTTCTGGCCGGAAATCTGCAATTTCTGCCGGAAACTTGCTGGAGACTTGCTGGAAACTTTGAAGAAGAAGAGCGGCTGCCTTTTTGTGACGGCACCTCCCAGGCGTTTCCGTGCTTCCGAGGCGATAACCGGAGAATTTTGGGTGATGTTAATGTGGGAAGAGGAACTCAGACTCACCCTCGTGTTGTCAACAAGAAAGCTTTATCACGGTATGTAGCCATTAATATAACTTACAAAAAAAATTTGTTATATTATATAGATATAATACAATTTTGCTTATAGGGTTAAATAAGTTTATGGGTTTTAACATTTAACCCCTCTATCTTTCATTAGGTTACTTTTAGTCATTAAAACTTGTAAAACTTACATAAAAAGTGTAAAATTTAGTTTTTGTATTTTTAACATTTTACCCCCCTATTTTCACTACTTACATTAGATTAGGAAGAAATGGGATTTTTGAGCTTTACATCAATATATAACTATTTTGGGGTTTTGTGTTACATTATCTTTGATATATATTTATTTTTTATATGTTTTTATTCCCGTATCTGTCCCGTCCCCGCTTCTTGAATTTTTTAGTTTTGCCGTTTCCCGTACCCGTCCCCGTTCCCGTACCCGTCCCAGTGCATCATAGGTGGACAGCTAGTAGTTTGTTCGTGCGGCAGCCGATAGCAACTCGGAAACAGTGGTTGTTCGGTTCTGAATAGACGTTCAGAGACGAGTTCAGGCCTCTGACCGTAGGTCAATCAGAAGATCAGCGGCTGATCAGCAGCGGGGAAAAATTACCTGCTGTTCGACGAATCAACAAGAGTTTTCTTATTGGAATCAACAATCTCTGTTTGGGTTCTTTTGATCGAAAAAGAAAACCGAGGACAAGAATATCAGAGCTGCAAAGGAAACATCAGGTTTCGTTTGGCTGACTCAGTCAAAACCTACGATTGGAGTTGGGCGTAAACCACCGACGTAAGGAAGTTATTATCTATCTTTTAAGCGTGTGATTTAATATAATACCATCACCAATGCAATATTCTAAATGCACCTGCAAACACGTCTAGTCAGCAGTCACATCAGATTTACAAAAAAACACTCATTTTCTCTCTAACCTTACAAACATTTTTACCAATACTTACATTTCCACATTATCATAACTTTACACATTTATTTTTAATAAGTTAATGCTTTTTATAAATAATCAATTTTTTTTATTTTCGTGTTATTAAAAAATTACATATTATAATTTCTAAACTAAAAACTTAACTATATATTGATTTTGAAAAAAAATATATACATAAATACGTGTATTCTTTTTTGCTATAGCCACCAACACGCAGACAAAGAAAATAAAATAAGATGTTATCATAAATTGAAATTTTCATTTTTTTATCGCTGAGAAAAGAAAATCTTGAAATCCTTTATGTTGGATAAGAAACATATATATTCGCTTAAAATCTAACCCTAAAAAAAACTGGAACGTAAAATTATGGATAAGAAGCCGTTCAAAAAACAATTATGGGTAAGAAACAAAATTATATTAACTTGGCCCCACTCTTCCAAAAACTCCCGCACGTCAGAACGTGCATATCTTCAAATGCATTTTCCCTCCAATGCAATATTCATTGCCAATAATTACACGTAAGCCACCGCTAAGTGCGGTGCATTGGCAATGGTCTTAAGGAAAAAAAAGAAGTTTGTTTGCAATCTTTAAAGGAAAAAAAAACCGAAACACATAGAGTCAAAAGGTGGTGATTTACTTTATGTGCTCATCTAAAGAACAATGGTATATACATAAATAACACATAAAATAGCGACAAAACGTGAAGAAAACTTTTATTAAACCAATCTAAAAGAACCCCTCAATACCTAAGATCTTACGAACAGTAAGATCTCTAAAACAAATCAAATACAACCAGAAAGTTGATGATTTTCCACTGATAATCATCAAACTCAGTAATACGATCTCTCTAACAACTGAGAGATATACAAACAACTGAACAAACAACAAACCCTAAACGAACGCGGGTGAGAGAACCAAGGAATTGAAGAGATGAACTAACTGAGATCTCTGAGACAACTCTTCCTTTTATATTGAAAATATCTCCAAGTTACATTCAGCACCCTCGAATCTTACAGTCACGCCCTTAGAATAAGAACAGTAATACTTTTAAGTCCCTCGACCTTTTAACCTGTACAATACAACCCTTGTAACAAAAATAACAATTGTAACAAATTCAGTAACAACTTAACAATAGTAACAAGATTGTAACAAACTTGAACAGAACGACACATAATTTAACATCCCCCCCATCGTTCAACTGTGAAACCAGTTTACAAGACCCAGCTTGTCAAAAAAGTATTCATGCTGAACAACATTTAATCCTTTTGTGAATACATCAGCTAACTGATGTTCAGTGTTAACCTTCTCAGGTTCAATTATACCTGTTGTCACCTTTTCTCTAAAAAAATGCAAATCAATTTCAAAATGCTTGGTTCGTTCATGAAATACAGGGTTCTCTGCTATTGAAATAGCAGCTTGACTATCACAAAAAACTTTAACGGTAACGCAATTTCAACTGTTAACTCTTTCAACACATTTATTATCCACAACAATTGACACGTAACAGAGCACATTGCCCTGTATTCTGCCTCAGCAGTAGATCGTGACATAGTGCTTTGTTTTTTACTTTTCCACGAGACTAAAGAGCCTCCTAGAAATATACAGAAACCAGTTACCGATTTCCTTGTAACTAAGCACTTTGCCCAATCTTCTGCATAGCATTTTAATCCAAAACATTCATCCCTTTTAAAAACTACACCTTTCCCGGGGGATGATTTTAAATACCTTAGCAGCCTTAAACCAATCTGCAAATGTACCTCCAATGGAGCATGCATAAACTGACTCAAACACTGAACAGAGTAACTAATATCAGGTCTGGTTAGCTACAAGTAGATCAACTTCCCAATTATTTTTGATATCCAGTTATATCTTTCAGTTTTTCACAAACGCCATTTGTTTTAGATGCAATAATATGACTCTGTTCAATAGGTGTTTGAACAGTTTACAGCCTAAATAACCAAATTCAGCTAAGAGTTCTAGACAGTACTTACGCTGATTCAAGCAAATACACCCCTTTTCATATAAAACCTCAATACCCAAAAAATACCTTAAAATACTCAAATCTTTAATTTGAAAGTTTTTATTCAAGTATTCTTTTACTTTCTTAATCTCTTCATTATTATTCCATGTTATAACAATATCATCAACATAGACAAGTAACACAATAAACACATCAGGTTTAGAAAGAATAAACATAGAATGATCACACACACTCTGAACGAAATTAATACTTAACAACACATCTGTTAATTTTTCGTTCCACTTTCGAGGTGCTTGTTTTAACCCATAAAGAGATCTAACAAGCTTACATACCTTTGTTTCCTTTTTCGAATAATACCCCTGAAGCAACGACATATCCACATCCTTAGTAATAGACCCATACAAGAAATCATTATTAATATCAAGTTGAAATAAACTCCAACTGTTTTCAACAGCCAGACTAATAATAAGCCTAACAGTCACCATTTTAACCACATGAGAGAAGGTTTCCGTAAAGTCAACACCCTCTCTCTGATTGAAACCTTTTGCAACTAATCTAGCCTTGTATCTCTCAACCTCGCCACTAGACTTGTATTTTATCTTATAAACCCATTTACACCCAATGGGCTTTCTACCAACAGGTAAATCAACAAGCTCCCACGTTTTGTTTCTATGCAATGCTTCCATTTCAAGATTCATTGTCTCAACCGACTTGGGGTCTTTGACAGCCTCGTTAAAATTACGTGGTTCAACAGATTTATTTAAACTAGCCACATAGCACATATTTTCAACAGATAGATAAGAGTAGTTCACAAATTTATTGATATCATACTTTACGTTTCCATTTAACACAAAACCATCCAACCTTTTTGGAACCGACACGATTCTATAAGATATCCTAACAGTAGGCACATTTCCCTTAGACGGGTTGGTCTCATCAGCTGAAGAAATAGTGTCCTCAACCCTGCCATGATCTTCGTCACTACTACTCACAATCCTAGACTCTAAAGTCTGACCCTGTCTAGCCGTGGCAGCTGTTGAGGAAGAATCAGGTTGCTGATCATCACTAAAATCCTCATGAGAACCCACATCCCTCTCTTCATCATCGGGAATACCCACATTCTCACTTTCAGAATTCACAATAGTCTAAAAAATTCAATTCATCTAAAACAGAATCAGTACACAAATCTTTTCCATTTGCATCTTTAAACTTGAAAGGGTATATGTTTTCATAAAATTTAACATATCTTGAAAAAAACTCAGTGTTATTATCCAAGTTTCAAAGCTTATACCCTTTTTTTACATTAGAGTACCCAATTAAAACACATTTACTCGCTCTATAAGAAAACTTATCTGATTCGTTCAAAACTGTACCAAAACACAAACATCCAAAGGTTCTTAGGTGACTAAGAGAAGGTTTAAACCCATGAACTAACTCATACGGACTCTTTCCTAGAAACACAGAAGAGGGAACCCTGTTAATTAAATAAACCGCTGTTAAAACACAATCAGACCAAAAACGTAACGGCAACCCTCCTTGAAACAGTAATGACCTAGCCATATTCAACAAATGTCGATTTTTCTCTCTACCACACCATTTTGTTGTGGTGTGTAGGTACAAGTCGTTTGGTGTAAGATACCCTTTTGTTTACAAAAGTTGTTCATCTGTGAATTAACAAACTCAGTTCCATTATCACTATGAAAACATTTTATTTTTTCTTGAACTGTGTCAACAATAGTTCATAAAATGTATAATATTTTCAAAAACTCACTTTTATTCTTTAACATATAACACCAAACAGTCCTAGAGTAATCATCAACAATGGTTAAAAAATACCTGAACCCATCTCTACTCACAACTTTATAAGGCCCCAAACATCTAAGTGAATCAACTCTCCAACATTAACAGCTTTATGTTCACTCAACGGAAAAGGAACCCTAACCTGTTTTGCCCTATGACAAACTTCACAAGATACATCCTCTATAACATTAATATCAAGGGTTTCTTTCAGATTAGCTATGACCTGTTTAGAGGAATGACCAAGTCTAGCGTGCCAAAGATTAAGATTGTTAACTACTGAAACACATATTAGCAAAATTACCATTTCTATTAACAAAGAACAATCCATTATGTTGTCTACCAGTCACCAGGACTTTCCTTGAACTCGAATCCTAACACAATAATTTTTTTCATCAAACAGAATTGTCACCCTATTATCTCTCTCAAGTTTATGAACAGATACTAAGTTAACACTATAATTAGGAACATAAAAGACATCACACAAAACAACACCAGTAGCAAGATTTATATTTCCTATTTTTGTAACTTTAGCATGTGTTCCATTTGGGTGTGAAACTTTAAGATCATAGTTAGATATATCAACACAATCATACATATGTCGATCATTCATAACCATATGTTGATTAGCACCTGAGTCTATAACCCAATTATAGTTAAACTCATGATTAACAGTACTAGAACAACTCAGATAACTACTACTATTAACAGGCTTACCTCCCATATTGGACACAGATTGATCTAATCCAGTTTTATCTTTCTCGTTCACCAGGCTAAGAAGTTTGAAAATCTGCTCAGAAGTAAAGGGCATAAAAGAGGTACTAGTAGCGACATTTGACTTTCCATTATTAAAACTATTATTACCCTTGTTCCCTAAATTCCTAGTTTTCTTTTTAAACCCTGGTGGATGACCGATTATTTCAAAACATCTATCAATAGTGTGACCTAACATATTACAGTTAGTACATTTTAGATTAGGATTAGACCCCTTAAACACTTTTCTTTTGACATCAAAAGACTGATTAGTTTTGGATATGAAAGAAACATGTTGACCCTTTGACCCACTACTAGACATTCTATGAGATTCTTCTCTAGAAATAATAGAAAAGGCAACCTTGACAGTAGGAAGACGTTCCCTGTTAACAAATTTGATCTCATTGGCTGATATATGTCATCAAGGCCTATTAAAAACTGCATAAGTTTTATTAAATTAGTAAAATCATTTTATTCAGTTGTTACCTTACATGAACATGAAGGCAGCTGGATCATAGCATCAAATTGTTTCCACATTGTTGTTAACTTGTTATAATATTCAGCTACTGTACTTCCATTTTGAGAAATGTTATTTATTTTCTTATATAGATCATAAACCATTGAACCATCAACCTTGTCATAGGTTTCTTTTAGGTCAGCCCAAACTTCGGAGGCTAGTTTTGAAAAAACTTGCCCCAAAAACAAATCTTCAGAAATAGAGTTTAACAACCAAGTAAGCACAACTGAATTACACCTATCCCACTGACCCGCTAAGACCACATCATCCTCTGATTTTAACACATTTTCCATTAATAAAGCCATATTTATTTTTAGCTTCCAAGCAAGTTTCATAGCACTTGACCACACAGAATAATTCTCGGTACCTTTTAGTTTTATATTAACAATTGTTAACGCACTAGAGTCACTAGGAATGTAAAAACAATGGATCTCCTATATCAAGTTTACTAATCAACGTAGCAGTGGTTGAAGTAGCAGCCATTGTGACAAACAGTCAACACACAATACAAACACGTATACCAGACCAAAAAACAACACAAATAAACAGTAGGTCAACGGCAAAACTGTATCAGTGTCCAGATTCCAGGTTCATCACTTATAGTGCCTGGACAAGTCTTTATATAGGAGCCAAGTCAAGTATAGGGAACATTGAACAACAAGATCAGCCAAGTAGATAAGTAGTGTGTAAGCAAATAGTAGACAAGTAGACAATCAATAAAACAAATAGACCGGTCCTCACTACCCGGTATCAACTAACCAAAAAACAAGAACCACAGCAGCAAATCAAATAAACCGGTCCTCACTACCCCGGTATCAACTAATCAAATGCGAGAACAGTAAAAACAGGGAGCGATCTTACAGTGGGTGCGTATAGTTCCAAGAATGACCAATCTGTAGTTTTCAAGAACATACAAGATCTGACCAAGCACAGTTTAACAGTCCTGGTTAGTTTGCCCTGAACCTTCTAGGGTTTCAGAGACTAACACAGGTCTTCAAAACACAACACACAGCCTCTATGGTTTAGGGTTTGTATAACACCAAATCTGTTCCTGCACAAACTTCAAGAAAGATCAAACCAGAACCCTAAAACTAAACATAAGAACACCAAGATCTAAACTTAGATCTGCAGCAGAAAAACCCCAAAGATCAAACTCAAGAGCATAAAGCTCTGATGCCATGTAAAGAACAATGGTATATACAGAAATAACACACAAAATAACGGCAAAACATGAAGAAAACTTTTATTAAACCAACCTTAAAAGAACCCCCCAATAACTGAGATTTTACGAACAGTAAGATCTCTAAAACAAATCAAATACAACCAGAAAGTTGATGATTATCCACTGATAATCATCAAACTCAGTAATACGATCTCTCTAACAACTAAGAGATATACAAACAACTGAACAAACAACAAACCCTAAACGGACACAGTTGAGAGAACCAAGGAATTGAAGAGATGAACTAACTGAGATCTCTGAGACAACTCTTCCTTTTATATTGAAAATATCTCCAAGTTACATTCAGCACCCTCGAATCTTACAGCCACGCCCTTAGAATAAGACCAAGAATACCTTTAAGTCCCTCAACCTTTTAACTTGTACAATACAACCCTTGTAACAAAAATAACAATTGTAACAAATTCAGTAACAACTTAACAATAGTAACAAGATTGTAACAAACTTGAACTGAGTGACACATAATTTAACAGCTCACGAGGATTTAATAAAAGTTTGCTTTATTACACAATTTTTGGTTATACAAATTTGGATTGAACTCAAGTGATATTGTTTGGGTTGAATGGGTTTGATCAAGCTTTAAGTAAAAGATGAGTCTAAATTCTGTGAGAACATGTAATGATTTAATAAAGCTGGTGTTTGCTTAAGATCGCGACCGAGTCATGGTGTAACTAGTTCTTATGACCAAAGGATGAGTCATGTACAATGGACTAGTTGAGTACAAGGTCACAAGAATGTTCAAGCTAGGAACGAGCCGGAAAATACCACTAGAGATCAAGATGAGTTCTAAGAGAATCAAGGCAAATATGACATGCTTGGAGTTGAAGACTTGTCAAATACGAGTTCAAAATTCCAAGGGTGATCGTTGGGAATTACAAACAATAAAGCCGACTTGGCGTGCAAAGCTCAAGGAGAGTTTTAAGGAGTGGATGTGATTATGATTTAATAATAAGTTATAATTATCATGTCCTAATTAATTGATTAGATCATTATCTAGCATCATATACGAGTTAGGTTGGATGTCTTTAAGATAATTATACGAACAATCCTAGTTATAGTCTAACATGTTAGGTTAGCTATATAGAGACTTGTAATCAAATTTTTGAGTAGTTTTCTTGATCTAATTATATTGCGGGAGTTATCAATAATTTTATGTTCGTTTGAGTATCGATTGGGACTTCCATCCATACCTTCACTGACAAACACAAAGCGAAGTAGATCTTAGTCGTCCAAAAATTAAGAACCAAGACCGCAGAGGGGCCATGACTAGATCGTTCAGAGTCTACTGGGAAAAAACTGAGGGTAACATTTGATTGCCGGGAAAAAAACTGAGGGTAACATTCTCTTCATTTACTATGATTTGAAACTATTAAAAAATTTATTTTTCGGATATAAATTATCTTGTGTAATTGAAATTACATCGTGTTAGAGTTCTAACTTGTAATATTGATTACGTAGGTAAAAGTCAAAGATTTTACTTCTTAATGTTATGTTATGATTAATTATGACGTAGGTAATATTATTTTTTACTACTTATTATGTTATGATTATCCACTTATTTAGTTTATTATTATTTCTTCTATATATTTAAAACTCTCGTTACATGTTTTAAATTGATAGTTTTATCATCTGGCTAACATTTGTGTTTGCTTTTCTTGCTCATGTCATCCGCATGTGACTTTGTTTCCATGTCGAATATATATGCTTTTTTCAACTTCTTTAATTACTACCGGATGGATATCTATGAAAGAAATAGTCAGCATGATAACAAAAATAAATGTGCAAACTTTATCGGAAGGACCAATATCACCAAAAAGGAGAGTTTGTTTACTAGTCAAAATGGGCCAAACAATTCAATGAGGCTTTATTTTATACACAGCAGGCCAAAATTCAAACCACCATGCATTAACAATGACACATAGATGACTCATCCAACTAAAAGTTGTATACTAATTATATCCCATCTAACCATCTTTATCAGCTTACCACTTAGCTTCCAAGGAAAAATCTTAAGAGTTTCAGGTACAAGGGATGGTGAGAATCTTTGCATGGTGAGAACCAAGTGCGCTAAACTGAATCGATGCCTCCAACGACTAGCCATCAATGTCCAAATTAGAAATGTGGTTCACAAATGCTAATGGGTCTGCAACAAGGGTTTAAAAGACGGACCATTTGATTTGTATAAATAGTTAAAGAAGTTTTAAGGATACATTGGTGTGTTAAACTTCTTTTTCAGCTTGCAGCAAGATAAAATTTACTAGCTAACTTCATGGTTGATCTATATTGATACGATTTCTACTAACCATATATAATGTTAACAGCAAAGGTTAAGAGTACAATAGGTAACCAACTAACCATTGTTCTATTGGATGACGAGCACTAGAAAAGATATATCACTTATGTTTGGACGCAATAGTTTCTAATAAGTAACCAGTAATAAAAAGTATCCTATTAATTAACCATGGTAGTTCATATATATCTTGTCATATTTGGCACCGTTTAGCTCGTTCTTTTGCATATTTGTGTGCTAATGACATAAGAAGCAACCAATTTCATCCACCCACTAGCTCAAGTTTTGGGTTTTGCAAAAAATATATAACCAAACTAATGGTCTTTAATTAACTCTTTAAAGTTTCATAGAAATTCACTTTTGACTTTAAATGTTGATTAGCATATTTCTTTTATTCAGGACACATAGTTGTTTGAAGAGTCTCTTCATGTTCACACCCTCATTTACTCCTTTAATCTTTCCTAATGGGATCGAAACCTACACATATACATTAGCATGTCAAGACACTATTTTTAAATTGGAACTTTAGTTGTTTGCTTGTTGTAGAATATGTTTTAATGGACCTAAAACTACAAAATGCAACCCTTTCTGTAGACACAAAGAGCAAGCCTGCAATTGAACCGGCTGTAGCGTATAAGTAGCATTGGAAAGCCTACAACAGTTTCTCTCCCTCTTTGATACTGACGCTTTTCCTGAACAACATATCTTGGCTACCAAACTGTAAAATTTTGGCACCATAACTCAACTTGTGTTTCATAATCTCAGTTAATTTATGTCCTAGATCCCGCTGCATACCCAAAAATAATAATAATAAGAACAGATGATAAGGTAGGTGAAGAGAGTATAGCCTTTATGTGGTTATAATATTAGATCATGATAATTACCATAATTTTTAATCCAGACTGCAAAACTGTCTTCTCTCTCTATGCCATTGGAATTCCTAGTAACATGATTTATGGATTTGGGATCCATAGCTTATTCAAGTGTAACTAATTTCTGAATTCTGAAGCTCAGTGCTAATTAAGTTGCTGAATAATGCGTTTATAATGATTGTATTTTATAGCCATATAAAGATGGTAAATTACAAACTTCTGGTTGGGTGGGTCACTGCTGTCTCATGATTACTGGTAGTTAGACATGAGCTCGTAAAATAAAGTAAGATTTCACGAATTCTGTCTTTGAATTGACGTGAGAGCTTAATTGAAAAAGATTAATGGTTGTATACTGTAAACTATTCATATTGATAAGTGGGACAAAGAAGATTATGGTCTACAAGCTAACAAGTCACACGGAGATTAGCTAACCAGGCTAAGGAACTTGACATAGAAGTCGTGATCAAATAGGCGGGCTTTGTCTTGATTGAGCTGTAAAGTAGCCGAAAGGGAGTCTATATATTACATGGTTTATTAGGATCTTATGAAACTTTTTCCACTGTTTGTAGAATCCCAAATAGGCCATGCCATGTCATGATCAAAAGAAATGAGACATGCTGCAATGTATACTCCCCTTCCATAACTTTCCATGTGTTCTAGAGATTATTTCCAGCTTTAGATTCCGACATAACACAAATTGATCTTCTTTATGTTTCCTCTTTTGGAGATTAGACAAAGAGGTGGTCTGAACTTCTATTTAAGACGGTAAGGTTTTGCTACATATCGGTTTATAAGTTATTTCTAAATTGTATAGTTGAGTTGTTCAGCTAGAGTAATCACAAGCCATTATCAACCACCACAAGCATAACTGTGTGGATTATGCAAGCGCGTAAATATAATAAACTTTTGTAGCATTTGTATGTGCATAAAAATAATTTAAGTTTGTAAGTATCAGAAAATTAAGAACTCCACACTCATAAGTTTAAGGAAACAATAGAAAACAATACACACTCATAAATGTGTTATAAAATCATAATGTACAAACATAAAAGTGTGGAGATTAGGCTATCTGTAGTGGGCGTTATGCCCTTGCAACCTTACCAACTTTCGGCGCCAAACACCGTAATGAGGGCGCCAAGAGCTCTTTTGCTAAGCCCTTAATTAATGGGCGTGAAGCTTCGGGTGAGAGAGAGAGTGAAACCTTTTTTTTATTCCTTTTTTAGCTAATCATCACCTAACACATCACCCATATTTTTTAATTATATTTTTCCTTATTTAATATTTTAGTTAAACTCTATAGCATTGTGTAAGGGTGAGTTAGTTAAAGCCTTATTGCTTACATAGCAGTAAGATGAGAGTAACTTTTTTACTTTTTAGTTAACCCACTACATTTAGTCTTACAAGCTTGATGAAATAAAAAAAACTTCTTTAGACTTAGACTTAAAGAGTCTAGATAAATATACTGTTACGATAAGAAATGAAAAGAGAAAGAGAGGGAAGAGATAACTAACTTATTACAACTATATATAACGAACTCACCTAATGTTCATTAGTGACTTCTATAAAATACAAATATTACAGAATATTCCCCCAACTTATTACAACTAAACATCATTTATTAAAACTATTCAACGACATGTAACAAAACTCCCTCCTTTAAGCATTCTTGACCTCAAGAATTGACTTCAAAATCTGGATATTTGCTCAATAACTCAGTAGCTTCTTCCCAGGTAGAATCGTGACTTGGTAAATCTTTCCATTGAACCAAAAACTTCACAATAGGCTTGTTCCCCTATCTGGCCAACTTCCTGTCTAATATCGCTAAAGGCTGCAACACGGGGTCAGTTGAATTTAGCAGAACAATTCGATGAGCAAGGGGACCATAAGCTTTCTTTAGTAGTGAAACATGAAATGTAGGATGTAGTTGTGACCCAACATGAAGATCTAAGGTATAAGCAGCAACTCCCACCCACCCTTCTAATAAATGGACCAAAATATATATTTCTGAGACAACTTAGAATATTTGTGCATTATCAAAGAAGATTGCACATACGGGTTTAACTTCAAATACACTCCAATTTCCAACTTCAAAACTTTTATCACTTCTCTTCAAATCTGCAAACTGTTTCATTATATTCCTTGCTCTTTCCAAACAACATATCCTCTCTATTCTCGAACCATTCCTCTAAATCTGCCACATTAGTACTGCAAGGGATATATGGCATTTGTTTTGGAGGATCAACATCATATAAAGCTTTCAATGGTGTCATCCTAATGGCAGAATGCCAAGTAGTGTTATACCACCACTCAGCAAGAGGAAGCCATTTCAACCAAGTAGTAGGTTCTGCCATCACCATGCACCTCAAATATGTTTCTAAACATTTGTTCAATACCTCAGTTTGCCCATCACATTGAGGGTGAGAAATAGTAGAAAGAGAATGTTCTATTCCTTGCGTTTCTAAGAATCTTTCCAAAAATTACTTGGAAAAATAGGATCCATGTCTGAAACAACAGTCTGTGGACAACCATGCAACATACAAACATTATCTATCATCACTTGAGCTACTTATACTGTTGTAAATGGATGTTTTAAGGGAATAAAGTGACCATATTTTGTAAACCTGTCAACAATTACCAAGATAGTGTCTTTTCCCCAGATTTAGGTAGTCCACTAATGAAATCCATGGAAACATCGGTAAATATGGATTGAGGTGGAGGTAAAGGATTCAACAACCCAGGAGTGGCTATTGCTTTATATTTTGCTTTAAAACATACATCACATGTTCTAATTAATTGTTTCACATCTCTAGTTGCCTCTTTCCAATAGAACATGTTTATAAACTTCTGTAACGTTGCTTGCATTCCACAATGCCCTCCCATTGCAGAATCATGGCATAACACTAGAATATCATGCCTCAAATCAGTGGTGGATCTAGCCCAAAAGTTTTTGGGTATCCAAAAAAAATTGGGATCAGGGGTATCTTTTTTATAAAACCGAAAAAAATTAAAAAAAAATTACACTATGTAGACGAATTTGAAGAGTATTTTTACACTACGAATACAGGGTTGAGCTATAACCCGTGCTACCCTTACTATAATGATTTTAGGATGAGGTATTGATGCCAATGTTTTACTACTAATAAGATTGCCAGTTGTTAGTTTTCATAGACAGAAAGAGTGCATTGCCTTGCTGATAATGCTTTACTCACAAATGCTATAGGATGTTTGCCTTGCATTAACACAACTCCCAAACCTTTTGAACTAGCATCAGTCTCTACTATAAACTCTTGAGACCAATCAGGAAGAGTTAATACTGAAGCTTGTATTAATGTCAATTTCAATACTTCAAATGCTTCTTGTGCCTCTTTAGACCAACAAAATGTATCTTTTTGTAATAGGTTTGTTAAGGGTTTAGCGATTGTACCATAAGAATATATAAATCTCTAAAATACTTGTTAAGCCTAAGAAACCCCTGAGTTGCATAACAGTGGTAGGATAGGCCAGTTCTTCACAATTTCAACCTTAGATGGATCAATAGATACCCCTTCTTTAGAAATCACATGTCCCAAATATTTTACCTTTAAACCAGCAAAGCTTCATTTTGATCTCTTAGCATACAACTGATTTTCTCTGAATAGTTGCAACACTTCTTCTAAGTCTATGACATGTTGTTCTAAATCTTTAATGTACACTAATACATCGTTAAAAATTATCAATACAGATGCCTCAATAATTTTTGAAACATTGAATTCATTAAGCCTTGGAATGTTGCTAGTGCATTTGTCAAACCAAAAGGAAGCAACAAAAACTCAAATAAGCCCTATGTGTTCTAAAAAGTTGTTTTATAAATATATTCCTCATTCATCCTGATCTGATGATAGATCTCAAATCCAACTTAGAATAAACTTTTGCTCCCCCTAATTCTTCTAATAGTTCTTCAATCAGTGGAATAGGGAATTTGTTCTTTACTGTATGCTCATTCAGTTTTCTATAGTCCACACATAACCTCCAAGTACCATCTTTTTTTTACTAAAACCACAGGAGATGCAAATGAACTCACACTATGTCTAATGATCCCCATGTCTAACATTTCGTGTACCATTTTTTCAATGATAATCTTCTGCCCCATAGGATATCTATAAGCCCTTTAAATAATGGTTATAGATTCATCAACTAATTTGATCATGTGATTACAACTTCTATTAGGAGGTATAGTCTTAGGTTCCTGGAACACATCTTCATATAGTTATTACAATCCTTTATCATCCTAATCATTACTCACTTTGGCTTAATGCTGAAATAAACCTCCCATAACATCTTGTATACTAAAAAGATGCAGTTTAACCATAGGATTGTCTTTGCTCATCTGGACAACTTCTCTATGGAACAATAATGAGACATCATTCTTAGTTGTACCCTTTACCTCAATAACTTTTGATTCCACCTTAATCTGCATAGGCAACTTCTTGAAATTCCATACAATATCATCCGAAGACTATAACCATTGTATACCTAAAACCATATGATAGTTATCTAAGGGTAGTAATAGTACATCAGTCTTAAACCAAACCCCTTGCATTCAACATTGGAAATCTTGACATAGTTTATTACATTCTAATTCTTTCCCATTAGCTACCAACACTTGCATCAAAGGTACATCCTTAGTAGGGCATTGTAACCTGAATGCCAACTTAGAAGTAACAAAGTTGTGTGTTGAACCTGAATCAAGAATCTGTATTTGTTTAGTTCATGTTGTTCCCACTACCCTCATTGTATAAAAGTTACTTACACCTGTTATAGCATGGACATAAATCTGAACATCTATTTCTCTTTCTTGCACTTCATTCTGATCATTATCACCTTCTAAATCATCATCCCCATGAATTTCCAGATATGCAAATGTTTAAATGTACAATTATGGGTTGGGTAGTATTTTTCATTGCACAAAAAACATTCTGCCTTAGCCCTGTTCTCCTCTTCTATTTTAGTAGGAACCTTCTTAACATTTGTCAACATTTTATTATATGGTGGAGTAGGTAACAAAGCTAAAGTATAAGTGGATTAACTACATTCTTGTTAATCATTGTTGACCCACTTTTAGGTACAGATTTACTACTATTATTGACATTAAAAGTCTTCTTAACTTCTTTTTCTTTATCACCAAACAAGGTTGAGTAAACAACATTTTGTTGATTAGCCATGCTATAGCATCTCTCATTGCTTTTAATTTTTAGATTTTTACTAAACAACGTATTTCAGGTTTTAACCCTCCCACATATAAACTGAAAGCATACTCATGGGTTAGTTAACTTGACTCTATTAAGTAAAGAATCAAATTCTTCAATATAGTCAAAAAGTGAACCTGTTTGGTTTAAATTTTTTAATTCTTTCATTGGATCTTCAGATAACCTGTCAAAAAACCTGTTGATTGCAGATTTGGAATACTCACCCCAAGTTATATCTTCTATACTTTTATTTTGACTATCCACATAACCTGGATGACATATTAATGATGCACCTTCTAAATTGATGACCGCATAATGCACTTTAGCATTTTTCTGGGGTTTTATCCACTGCAAAGAAGTCATTGCAGTGAATAATCCATCCTTCAATCTTATCACCGTTGAATTTAGGAAAATCCAGCCTACCCATAAGAACCATAAACCTATCATTAACCAATTTGTTGCTAAAATCTGCCATTTGAGTGACCAAAGTTGTCATACTGATCTGCGACTGTTTGATTGCCTCTGAATTTTGATCCAACTGTTCACTTTTAGTCTGCATTTTCATGACCTAATTTCTCCAATTGATCCATTTATTGTTGTCTTGTCGGCATACATGATACTACAAACCCTAATTTCCCAATTTGTTACAAAAACACACAATTGCAGGTTGTCAGATCCTCCGATTGAAAAGAAGACAAAATGATGAATTCGAGCTCTGAGAGGATCGGTCACTCTATTACGACTGTTACGATAAGAAATGCAAAAAGAGAATCTAAAGAAAGGGAAACTTGTTCAGTTCATTATCGAGATAACTAACTTCTAACCATAAACTGTATATAACGAACTCATTTAGTGTCGTTAATGACTTCTACAAAACTCCTTAGAATACAAATTTTACATAATAGTCCCTCAATTTATTACAATTAAACAAAATTCATTAAAACTATTCAAAGACATGTTACATAAACCATCCACTTATTGAAGTGGAAGTTTTAACAAGGTTATCAAATTGTAAAGACTGAATTTAATTGTTGGGCTTTCAAATTATGTTGTCGTTGTAAAGGAACCTAGACTTTCTGACACCCACGGGAGACCGAGTGATATATCGCACCTTAGTAAATATACAATTACTAGATCAAAGAATAGTATGACACGTCTAGTTTTATATATCACATCTACTCATTTATATACTATGTTAAAAAAGAAAGGCCGGTGGCATAGCCATCGAACAAAAGAGAAAAAAGACCATAAATTTTGAAAATTGACAAAAACAGCCACTAAACTTTAGAAAACTTTCTAAAATTTTATAAATTGTTAATTTTCACCCGCTTGGGTTCTAACTTTTCACATTTACTCCACGTATTTTCATTCGTTAGAAAATTATTAAAAACAAACTATTTCTCACGTGATTATATTATGTACGTGTCGGTATAAATTCATGTTTCGATGTAATTTTTCGGAAACGAGTCAGGTCAAATATAATGTGTTTTCATGCTGATTTTTATGTACATTTTCAGTTGCACTATGTTTTGATATTTTAATGTACATGCCATGTTTCGATATAATTTTTCCATAAACTAGTCAGGTCAAATATAATGTGTTTTCATACTGATTTTTATGTACATTTTCAGTTGCACTATGTTTTGATATTTTAATGTATATGCCATGTTTCGACATAAGTTTTTCCATAAACTAGTCTAGTCAAGTACAATATGTTTACAAGCTTATTTTAGTACGTTTTAAGTTGGTCCACATTTTTACGTAAACTGTGTTCGGAAACAAGTCACATCAAATATGATACGTTTTCATTCGATAGTATAAATTCGATTTTTTTACATTTTGATGCCGCTAAGTCTTGTTGCAAAGATAAGGGTGGTGTAGTGGTTAGGTGGAACACTCACTAAACGAACCAACTCGGGTTTGATTTTGTTTCTTTTATAACCACAATGCTTTAAATTGGATACATTGAAATACGCTTTTTCATATGGTTAACGCATCACATAATATGTTGCTAGCTATAAACAACTAAGGAATCGCCGCCGCAACTACGACCTACAACACAATCAAATTTGTGCTTAAATATATGGATTCCTAGCTACAACGCCTTGACGACTAATTAAAAGTGTAAAAGAGAAATGCCAGCGTTTCTCACGCCCCACTAGTTAGGATATGGGGCAACTCTCCATATGGGTCTAGGATGAAACACGTGACCCATTATCATAAGTGGGAAGGATAGGCTCGCCCTTGAAGAATATCAAGGGCGCCGCATGGGACCTCTCTAAATGGCCCCATGACAAATCCTATCATAATGGGTTCAAGCCTTCTAACAGTTCTCATGTCAAAGTCACTATCTCTAAAGTTCTTAAATTATGGCCAATCACCACATTTAATGTTAGCTTCTATAGTCATCAATAATGCTAACACTACTTGGTCCTCTCTTTGGCTTCTCTCGCCACCAATTGCAACTCAAAGATAACATTGATTGGCTCTCCTTTAACTAATCGATTTGATTTGGATCATTGAATGCAACTTATGTTGATCAATTCCCCTATTATCTAATAGAAACAAGAATAACAAATCATGCGTACCTAATTAGCGAGTAACCGTAGTGAGGGAAGACAGCATGTTCTTGAGGATGATCGGGTTCCATTTAGTGTTGGTTAAGGTGGATTGATAAGCCACGTTTAGAGGAGGCGAATTCTATTGAAGAATTCACAGGTTGGTGATTAGTTTTTAATCTCTCTCTAAAACCCTAAAGGTAATTACGTTCATCGAATAATTACCGATTGATCAATAGAAGTATTTAGGTTAATGATCAAATAATAAGATTAATGATAACTAAACATCATTTAATTAATATATAAAATATTTAATCTTACTACTTAAAAGATGAGAAAATGAATTTGGCAAAATTGCAATGTGGATTGTAGCTTAAAAGATGAGAAAATGAATATGGTAAAATTGGAATATCGATCAATTGACCAATAGAGTATTTAGGTTAATATCAAATAATAATAAGATAAATGATAACTAAAGATCACTTAATTAATATATAAAATATTTAATCTTACTACTTAAAAGATGAGAAAATGAATTTGGCAAAATTGCAATGTGGATTGTAGCTTAAAAGATGAGAAAATGAATATGGTAAAATTGGAATATCGATCAATTGACCAATAAAGTATTTGTGTTAACATCAAATAATAAGATTAATCATAACTAAAGATCATTTAATTAATATATAAAATATTTAATCTTACTACTTAAAAGATGAGAAAATGAATATGACAAAATTGCAATGTGGATTGTAACTTCAAAGATGAGAAAATGAATATGGTAAAATTGGAATATCGATTGTAACTCACTGATTGATTTCATTAACTTTATTGTGATGGTCCTAAACAATGTCATTGTGACTTTTGTGACTTTTATTGATGAGTATATTGGTGTTTGAATTTGCATATTTTAATAATGTAATGTATGCTTACAAAGAGAGACACGTGACCGGATTTTAAATCAAATTGATGACTATAAACATCCTTGTGCATCGGGACACTTCAATGTTTATCTGGTTTTAAAGAACTAAAATATGATCGCAATCGATTAGGTGTGGTATGAGATATCCTAATTTTTGTTTTATACTTAATTATAAAATCATGTCCTGTATTTAGTTTAACACTCGTCATTTCATCAAATACTCTCTATGTATTTCTCATCATATTCATGGTACCATGTATACCATTTTATAGTCTTATATACGATTAAAAATTACGCATTAATGTTACCTAAAAATAGATCTTAGACTCGTATTAAAACAGACTTGAAGTATCAAATACACAACTAACTTCTAACAACTAAAAAATTAATAGTTTCAAGTTTCCAACATATACAAATATTTTTGATCATATTTTTAAAATACATAACATTTTAACATATTTAAATTGACGTGTTTTAGCAACTTGGCATATCCACATAATCAAACGGTATCATTTGATACCATATTAGTCGCAAACCTATAAATTTATTTTAAACTAATCTCATAGTCAAAACACATATCAAAATACCCATCTCACATAATTCGGGTTTTTTTTCTCATAATTCCCACGTCTTTAAAATCTTATTTTCACACCCCCTATGTACTATGTATCTGATCCGTATAGAGGTATACGAGCCGAATAGCTGATTGTTGCAAAAAAATATGTCAAAGAATATCTTTTTTGTCTCCATGTATACGGATCGTATAACACTATACGACCCATGTAGAATGTTATGCAACCTAATATTTTATCCATCTATACAAGCCATTTAACATTATAAAAACCAATATTTAGGACCATACAGGGTATCACATTAAGATTTTAGAATGAGACTTTATTACCATTTTTTTTTTCACCCATACCTTAAGTACTTTTCCTAAAATGCCCCTCTTCCTTTAGCTTATTATCAAGAAGTTACCCATTCCCCAATCTCTTATTCTCTTTGAAGGCTTGAAGGCAAAACCAAATCATTTCATTCCTGTTATTCTTCACCGTCATCATCGCCGGTCTACACCGACACCGATTACAAAGGGGTTTTCTTCTTCCGCCGTTAGGTATCAACCCCCAATCTGGTTATATCAATTTCTTATTATATGTGTTCTTCTAATGCACCTAACTTGTGATTGTAACCCTAGATCTGCCATCTGTTGTATTTTGTGTAATACTTTGACCTAAAAACGTTCGATTGATTTGTGTATGTGTTTTCTTGGGATCAAAGTTTGTGAATTGATTATTCAGAGTGATATTGATCAAGTTGAATTACAGTAAGTTGGATAATCTTTCATATAATATAGTTTTAATTAAATATGATTACACAACGATCGGATTGTTGTTGTTGAGATCCTTGGAGTTGAAACTCTGTATGAAACTTTGAGTCAAATTGGTAAGAAAGGTCCCTTGAGTTTATCATTGTTGTTTAATTTGAAGTAATGCATTGTTCAATCCTAATTAAGGGATATTATGTAGCTTTTGTTCACTCCTGTCGAGTTTTATTACAAAGATTCCACGCGTTTTCGCGTGCAACTTCGGTTGCATTGCTTTTTTAAAGATTCATACAGGGTGTAATGGGATGGTTGGTGTGTGCAACTTGTTTTCCATTTGTTTTGAGTATAGGCTGCGTATGAATAACTTGTGTTTCTGTAATGTTTATTGTTAAATGATGTAGTTTAATTGTGTTGACTTCATGTTTCAAAAGCAGTATTCGAGACAAAGGGTTTTCAAGGTATTATACATTCAAGCTTTTAGTTCCCTATTCGTGTACATGTTTGCACTCTACAATTATCATTGGTCGTCATCTCATCAAGTCTTAGGATATCTTATTTATCTTATAAGTAAAGGTTCTATAAAAGGTTAGCGTGTTTGTGGTCATCATTTTGGAGTTAGTTAAATAACAACCATCATGTGTATTCAGAAATTTTCAAATCTTCTGTCGCCAATGGAAGTTTATCATCTCCTTAAAAAAAGTATTTGTCAGATGATGCTTTTAAATGCTCTTATCACGATCATCATATTAGAATAGAGAAGTATAAGAGGTCTTGTAACTAATGTCTAGTATATAAAAGTATTCATGGTTTCAATTAATCGATGCCTTTCATTCATATGAAGATCCCTTTAAATAGGGAGATATACAAGATAACCCTATCGCTAATTAGGAAACATAATCCTATTATAATTACAATTGAATCAATCTAAATTTGTACATATATCTCTAAATATAAACATGAACTTGTTCTCCAAGCAAATATCTTGGCTAAGACTCCCCCGCAGTTTGAGCGAGCGTAGGACAAACGCTCAAGCTGGAGCGAAAAGACTGGAACAGTTGACGAGGAAGTCCCTTGGTAAATATATCCGCATACTGTAACGAAGTCGGAACATGAAGAACACGGATATGGCCGACTCGAACTTTCTCCCGAACAAAGTGGATATCAATCTCTATGTGCTTCGTTCGTTGATGCTGAACAGGATTATCAGATAGATAAACCGCGGACACATTATCATAATAACCCACCGTAGCTTGACGAAGGGGAAGGCGGAGTTCAAGAAGTAAATTTCGTAACCATGTAGCCTCCGCAACCGCATTAGCAACCCCACGGTTTCCGCTTCAGCACTAGAACGAGAAATCGTAGGTTGCCGCTTAGATGACCAAGAAATAAGGTTATCACCTAGATATACACAATAACCACTAGTAGAACGACGGGAGTCAGGACATCCTCCCCAATCTGCAGCAGAATAAGCAACCAAGGAATGAGTAGCCGACTTGACGATACGAATGCCGTAGTTAATGGTGCCTGGAGATACCGTAGTATGCACTTTAAAAAGGCAAAATGTGACTCGCGCGGTTCGTGCATAAATAAGCAAACTTGCTTAACCGCATAAGAGATGTCAAGGCGAGTAAAAGTTAAGTATTGTAATGCACCAGCCAAACTACAATACAAAGTAGGGTCAGGAAAAAACGGGCCATCAGTTGCGCTTAATTTGGATGACAAATCTACTGGAGTGGTATATGGCTTGCACGATGTCATGGAGGCACGGGAAATAATATCCTTGGTGTATTGGGCCTGATCCAAAAACAATCCATTGGCATGACGAGAGACCCTAATACCCAAAAAATGATGTAACCCGCCCAAATCAGTCATAGCAATTTCACGAGACAAAGTAGTGATAATATCCTGAAGTAAGGCAGTGGATGATGTTGTCAAGACAATATCATCAACGTAAAATAATATATATGCAGTCTCCAAGCCCTTGGTGTAAATAAACAGAGAATTATCGCAGACACTGCCACAAAACCCACGAGATAAAAGAAAGTTTGCAAATCTGGTGTACCAAGCCCGTGGAGCCTGTTTCAAACCATACAAAGGCTTCTTTAACCTGCAAACAAAATTAGGAAAACAGCGATCCACAAAACCTGCAGGTTGATGCATAAAAACTGTCACTCAAATGTCCATGAAGAAAAGCGTTCTTCACATCCAATTGATGGATAAGCCAAGAGCGAGACACTGCAAGGGACAAAACGGTGCGAACAGTAGCCGATTTGACGACAGGACTAAAGGTGTCCTCACAATCCACGCCCACTGTTTGAGATTTACCATTTACAACCAACTTTTATATCTTTCCAAAGTACCATCAACTTTAAATTTATGGCGGAACAGCCACATGCATCGAATGACTGGTTTGTCTGGTGGTCGAGGCACAAGATCCCAAGTATCATTTTCCTATAAAGCACTAAACTCGGTTTGCATGGCATTTAACCAATGGGGGTCGGCAAAGGCTTGGGAATAGGACTTTGGGACAGGTGATATGGCTGTGGTAGTGAGAACTTGTTTGGATTTGGACCGGGTCATCATAGGGTGGTGGTTAGTGGATTGTGGGTGGGTTGTGGGGGCTGTCGTAGCAGCTGTAGAGTGAGCAGGGGCTGTAGAGGCAGTGGTCGTAGCTGGTGGTGGTGCTTGCGGTTGATGCAGTTGGGGTTGGCTGAGGTGTTGGTGCTACAGGTGGGTTATCCGACTAGGCAGCAGGGTTTGGTTAAGCTGGGGCTGGGCTGTGGGCGGCGGGTGTAGTGGTAAGGGAACGGAGAGATGGTTTGTGGGGAAAGGTTGGTTCGGGCCGAAGGTGAGGGACAGAAGGTGAAACCAGGTGGTACGTCATCCAAAAAGGTGTAAGAAGCAGGGGATGGGTATTGTGTATGGAAAGGTGTGTTCGTCAAAAGTGACATGACGAGAAATAATAACCTTCCCGATAGTGGGTCGAAGCACCGGTACCCTCGAAAATCGGGAGGGTAGCCTAGAAAAATGTAACGAACGGCTCTGGGATGAAGACGGTGAGGTTGGGAGGCCGATGTATTTTGGTAACAGGCGCACCCAAAAACACGAAGATGGTCATAAGTGGGATGACGAAGGTAAAGGGCAAAAGTGGGGGTAAAGAAATTGAGACGTTTGGTGGGTAATATGTTGTAAAGGTATGTAGCGGTGTGAAGAGTTTCCACCCAAAAGGTAGGGGGAAGCTAGGCATGAATGAGCAATGAACGAATGATGTCATTGAGACGACGAATCATTCGCTCCGCTCGATCATTTTGGGATGAGGTTTGAGGGCAAGAGAATCTAAATAAGAGGCCATGTTGATGGGCAAATTGCTTAAAGGCATTATTGTCGAATTCTCCCCCTAGGTCACATTGAAAGGTTTTGATGTTGCAGTTAAATTGGTTGGCTATTAGTCGGTGAAATTTAACAAAGGTGGGAAAAGTTTCAGATTTGAATTTAAGGGGATATACCCAGACAAAATGAGAAAAATTGTCTATCAACACCATGTAATATTTATATCCGGTATTTCTGGGTATTGAAGAAGTCCACATATCACAATGTTTAATATCAAACGGGGCAAACGTAAAAGAAGTAGATTCATAAAAAGGCAGACGTTTACTGTTTGATAAATGACAAGAATGACAAAATGGAGAATTTTTATTGTGATTACATGAAAAACCAAAATGTCTACGAAGAACATCTAAAACTTGTGTCCCTGGATGTCTCTGAGGCGATCATGCCAAGGTAAGTTAGTAGATGCAATGAAACAAGCTTGAGGCGGAAGTGTTGGTGTTGTTACCGGATATAAATCCCCCGTGCTATTGTGGCGGAAATAGGCGCCCAGTGCGGAGGTCCTTCAAGGAAAAACCAAAAGGGTCAAATTCTATAGAAACATTATTGTCTCGGGTGAATCGGCGAACAAATATGAGGTATTTTATAATTTAGGGCTGTAAAGAATATTGGGTAAAATATATGTACGGTTGTGAATGGGAAGATAGCCGGTGCCGGAACCCGCAATGGATAAATATTGACCATTACCAACCATAAGTTTAGTATTTAAAGGAGAATGATCAAAGTGGGAAATCATGCCTCGGTTCTCAGTAACATGTCGCTCAGCTCCGGAATCCATCACAGGAACTTCAGGGTATTGCAACTGCATGGTGTTGAAAGCAGCACTCAACTCTGATGGGTTTAATGCGTCAAAGCCCGGAGGGGCGGATGGGCCAGCAGGAGCCATAGGAGTTGGGTCGTATGTTAGGACAAGTTGGTGTGGACCACCAGGCCCACTGTGGGAACTGCATCTGGCCCATGTGTTGATTAAAGGGCCAAGAAGCTGATGAAGGTGGCTATCCACGGTACCCACGACCGTGTCCGCCACGGCCCCGTGAGTTTTGATTGAGGCCACGCCCACGGCCTCTGGTCGATTGATAAGAATGCTGCTGGGTGTTGTTAGATGGTGGCGCGGCTGACGTGTTTGTGGTCTGATTTGATCCGATCCCTGTAGAGGCGATAAGAACCGAAGAGGATTGTTGCTGGCGAGCCCCAAGCGAATGACCTCATCCTGAAGCAAGTATGGGCAGTGTCCCAATCGGCCTGCTAAGAGTGAATGAGTTGAGCGGTCGTATCAAACTCGGGGGAGAGTCCCCAAACAAGTTGTAGGAAAGCCGCTTGTCTGACACGGGCTGATCTACATCAGCGAGCTGATTAGCCAATTCTTTCAACTGCTGGCAGTAATCATCAACGGAGCTGCACGAGGCAAGAGTCATGTTGACAAACCGGGTGTCCAAGGCTGCAGCCTTGGCTTGTTTATTACTCAAAAACAGCTTTTCAAGCCTAACCTACGTATCCCTAGCCGTAGCTGTTGTGTCGAGGACACAGGTTAGCAAATCGTCAGAAGTAGTACTATAGATCCATTGTGAGACGAGGGTATCAATCTCCTTCCATGATGTGTACACCGGATCTGTAAAAGCCGGTAGTGGAGTCTTATCAAGGTGGTCTAAAACCTTGTAGGCGATGGCATGGAATTGAAAAAGTTTAACCCTGTAAGATTGTGAAAGACTGGATGCTTTATTGATTCAATAGGATTACATTATATAGAGAATATATGAAACCCTAGAAACCTAAGCTAGGCCCGTGGGCTCAGACTAATAATATGGTCTAATACTTCCCCGCAGTCAAAGCGGAAGGAAACCAAAAGCTATGACTGAAAAAAAACATAAAGAAAAAAAACGGTCTTAATTGCGATCCATAATCTTCAAAGAGACTCCACAGTTTTGAATGATCCCGTAATCCTAAAAGAGGCATCCAATGCGACAGGGCGGCGGCAAACCGTAGTCCTGCAGGCGGCACGGCGAGGGACCGTAGTCCATAAGCGGCAGCGGCGCGACAGCAAGGAGCAACTTGAGGGCGAAGCGGAATCAACAAGATGAGGCCGTAGCATCATATGTGTGGGCGATTGGAATAATAAATTCTCACGTGTGAGATGGCTGAAATCTTGAATCGAAGCAGAGACTTTATTTCAAACGGAAAATAAGAAAATATAAACGGGAAAAGAAACAAAAACAAGCCGGACAGGGCGGCGGCAACAGTGGCGGCACGCCGCCCTGCCTAGGGTTTTTATCAAGTGGTGACGGCTAGGGTTTTGTTATTTATGTGTGACGCGGCGGAAACGATATAGAGCCTAGGTTGGCTCTGATACCATGTAAGATTGTGAAAGACTGAATGCTTTATTGATTCAATAGGATTACATTATATAGAGAATATATGAAACCCTAGAAACCTAAGCTAGGCCCGTGGGCTCAGACTAATAATATGGTCTAATAAACCCAAGTAGAATAGCTAACTTTGGTGCCGTCCAGTGTCTGGATTTTGGACCGGATATTAGTGACAGAATATGCCGGGTGCAAGGCTGGTTTAACGGTGTTGCTGGTGCCGTCATCTGATTTAGTCATGATGAAAACGGCAGGGGATGTGCTCCAGTGGGTCGGAAAAGAAAACAGAAGCAGCCGAGGCTGCTGTGAAGATCGGAAAAAAAAGGAAGAAAAGAATAGGGTTAATTAGAACCTCAGAACCTCAGCTCTGATACCATAAAAGTATTCATGGTTTCAATTAATCGATGCCTTTCATTCATATGAAGATCCCTTTAAATAGGGAGAGATACAAGATAACCCTATCGCTAATTAGGAAACATAATCCTATTATAATTACAATTGAATCAATCTAAATCTATACATATATATCTCTAAATATAAACATAAACTTGTTCTCCAAGCAAATATCTTGGCTAAGAGTATAAGCAATATACATTGCTCCACATTAATATATTTAAGCTATTTTTGAGATTGTTATTAGTAGGTGCTTATTAATAGTAGAATTGGCATTTTTCACTAACTTGAAAAGGGAAAGTAAAAATTGAGAAATTTATTTTTCAAGATATAGTTTTTATTTAAGCCATGTATATTGAAAAAGATATGTAAGGTTATTTTGTGTCTCTTAGCTTTAAGTTCTTACTCTGTTTTCTACTCTATTGTAGCAACAAAAAGCAACTACTTAACTTATTCAAATTCATTCAGCCAACCGAAATATTGCAGTGCTTGAGAGTCCGCTTATGAGAGCCGCATTAATGGTCTAAAGTTACAAAACACAGGTATCTGCATGTGTATACCAGAAGCTTTCTTGAAGTGACGATTGTTTATCTTGCATCACTTGTACTGTTGTCTCTGTTTTTCTTTTGAAGCTATATCATAATTAATATATGTATTATGTAAAACAAATAGATTATTATTCATGTTGGGTATGGATGTTTTATCACAAAACCTTATTTAATTACTTATTTTTTATTTTTATTTTTTTATTCTGGAATGACTTCTTTCAGGGACTTATTTGTGAATATATATGGGCTAAATGCACATTTCATGGGAGGTGTAGAGGATAATGAACCACCCTCAAAACGTGTGAAAGCATCTTCTAGAGAACTAAAAGGTGTTTCAAACGGATTAAAATCACAATCAACTTGCTCATTCGGTGCATCAATGGCTCGGCCCCTAGCTTCTCAAGGGGACGGTGAAATAATCGGTTCAAAAGGAATTAAAAAGGTGGAATTCGTTAGAATCATAGCCGAAACATTATATTCTCTCGGATACAGCAAAACCGGAGCGTGTCTTGAAGAAGAATCCGGTATACCTTTTCACTCGCCAGCTGTTGGTATTTTCATTCAACAAATTCTTGACGGAAATTGGGATGCAAGTCTAGCTTCGTTACGCAAAATTGGTATATCAGATGAATCTATAGTTAAATCAGCGTCTTTTATAATATTACAACAGAAATTCTTTGAACTTTTGGATCGTGAAAAGTCAATGGAAGCGTTGAAAACACTGAGGACTGAGATATCGCCTCTTTCGCTTAACAGTAACCGAGTTCGTGAGCTTTCTTTCTTCATATTGTCTCCTAAATTCAGGATCACGGGAGTTTCTGGTCAACGATCGGCCAAACCGAAGGCTCGTTCAGAGATACTTGAAGAATTGCAAAACTTGTTGCCTCCAACGGTGATGATACCAGATCGAAGGTTGTTACAGTTAGTCGAACAAGCTCTCGACTTGCAACGAGAAGCTTGTTTGTTTCACAATTCTGATGTTGGAGAAACGTCGTTGTTCACTAATCATCATTGTGGAAGAGACAGATTCCTTCCAAAACAATTCAGGTTAGGGCTATCTTTGTGTTACGTTTAGGCCTGTAAATGAATCGAACGTTCATGAACTTTTCGTGAACTTGTTTGGCGGGAAGTTCGTTTATGTTCGTTTATTTAATAAACAACGAACTTGAACACAATTTTTTGTTCATTTAATTAAACGAACAAACATGACACACGTTTGTTCGTTCATTTATGTTCGTGAACGTTTGTTTATGTTTGTTCATTTATGTATGTTTATTTACATTTGTTCATGTTCATTCGTTTCAATATAAATTCCTAAGTAGTTATATTTATATAGATACTAAACATAAAAGGAACTTTCATCTACTTATATAAATATGATTAATTCGTAATTGGGCTTTCTAGTAATAAAAATGGGTTTTCCAGTGAAATTATCGTAATTAATCACTAATTTAGAAAAAATTACTTTATGTTCGTTTTGTTTAATAAATTATGTTCATTTATGTTTCTTCAATTATGTTCGTTTATGTTTTCCTATGAAATTATCGTAATTAATCACTAATTTAGAAAAAAATACTTTTGTTTAGTAAATTATGTTCATTTATGTTTCTTCAATTATGTTCGTTTGTGTTGTTTATTGTTTGCTAACTTATATTCATTTAAGTTTGTTTCTTTTGTTCGTTTACGTTCGTGAACTGGCTGTTTAGGTTTTAAATGAACGAACATGAACGCGAACATGTCCATTTTTCTTAATAAACGCACATGAACAAAAAAATGTGTTCGATTATATGTTCGTGTTCGGTTAAAGTTAAATGAACAAACATGAACATGCCTCTGTTACATTGTAGAATAATATGGTTTTGTATGTTATATGAGGAATGATCTATTTTAATTACTTATGTTACAGATCTTGCAAGAGCACCAGGATGAAGTCTGGTACTTGCAGTTTTCTCAAAACGGGAAATACTTAGCGTCTTCATCAAGTGATAATTCAGCAATTATTTGGGAGGTTGGTTTGGACGGTAAATTATCTCTAAAACATAGATTAATCGGCCACCAAAAACCCGTTTCTAGCATAGCGTGGAGCCCAGATGATGATCAGATCTTGACATGTGGCATAGAGGAAGTTGTTAGGCGTTGGGATGTTACATCCGGTGAATGTCTTCATGTTTACGAAAAAGGCCTTCTCGGTTTAGTTTCATGTAGTTGGTCTCCAGATGGTAAATGTGTGTTCTCGGGGTTAAGCGATAAGAGCATAATAATGTGGGATATGGATGGAAAAGAGATGGAATGTTTAAAGGGTCAGAAAACGATTAGGATCTCTGATTTGCAAATAACGAGTGACGGGAAGTTTATAATTTCAATATGTAAGGAAACTAGGATATTGTTGATTGATAGAGAATCAAGAGTGAAAGATGCATAGAAGAAGAGCAGATGATAGTTTCGTTCACGTTATCGAGGGACAATAAGTACTTGTTGGTTAGTCTCGTGAATGAAGAGTTGCATCTTTGGAGTATTGAGAACCATATCCAATTGGTTACAAAGTACAAGGGGCATAAACGGTCTCGGTTTATTGTTAGGGCTTGCTTTGGTGGACTTGAGCAAGCATTCATTGCTAGTGGAAGTGAAGACTCTCAGGTATATCTTACTCATTTCACAAAATTATCCTTTTGGTGATTGACTATCTTATAATTATTCAATATCAAGAAATAATTTGCAGAATTTGTTAGTGTTTTGCAAGTTGCAAAAGGTTAATTTGTTAATGGTAGGAAGTGTTAAATTGCTATATATATAAATTCTGCATGATATTAAAATTACCGATATCCCACCGCGATAACCTATATCTCAAATATCGGTCCTTGACCGATATCTGATATTTTAGCGCATTAACTGCTGAGGTATGAATATATGATATTGAAACGTGGTTGTAGGTTTATATATGGCATAGGGGATCAGGAGAGCTAATAGAGACACTAGAGGGTCATTCAGGGGCGGTTAATTGTATTAGCTGGAATCCAGTGAACCCACATATGTTGGCATCCGCAAGTGATGATCGTTCAATACGCGATTTGGGGCTTAAAGCAATTGCATTCAAAGCAAAAAGGTAAAGAAAAGTCTACATCCAGCAATGGTATTCACAATTGCAATGGAGCAACAGTTTGAATAACTTCTGAAGTTTGATTGTAATACATGAACTTGCTTACTCATTACAGGATATTTGCAACTGTAATTTGAATCTGAATTGAACCACTTCTATCATCATCATAATAAACCTTCTTTACTGGTTTATGTGTGCCAATGTCTACTTTTTTTAGAAACAGAATCATCTTAGAAGGTGTGTTGATCCACTTGTTTTTAAAAAATTTACTTGATATGTGATTGATTTAAAAAAATGAATTTATTAGAAAAAAATGATCTCTTCTACTATTTATAACATTGTTAATCAATGTACATTATAGATGTGCTTGCCAATGTACATTAAGTTAGCAAATAATTACTTTGTTATCAGTGTTATACATGAATACTAGTAAATGTTGAAAGAAAAACAAATTAAGTATTACAAAGAGAAGTGTATCATCTTCTATAGATTATATACTTATTTAAACAAACAAAATAAGTCTTCAAGTTTTAAAGGTATAATATGAATACAGTGTTTATTATCTATCAAATAGTGTTAATATAACAATTTAACTTGATATTAAATAGAGAATGTAATCTTTAATAGATTATAAATCTAATTAAACAAAACAAAATAAAGTGTCGATAGGTTTAGAAAAGTATAATGGTTTTAAAATTTCTAAAAGGATTTGAATGATGGAGTGTTTATGCAGGTCTATTAAATAAGTTATTTTTATATAGTTTATTTGTTCTTAATGGATCTAAAAATAGAAATTAACCCTTAAAATGAAATAAATTGTTTCTCAAAAGATGATTATCTGTTTCTACAGCAATACCAACCATCTCAATAATATTATTACTTTGCAATTTTGCATTGCACTTAATGGCTCAAGTTCTCTCCAATCCCCTCTATATCCTAGACCTTGATAGCATCTCCAATGGATGCTCTTCCGGTTGAGGTCACGTTGGCGCTAACCCAGACGAATGCACTCCCTCTTTCCCTCTCACAGTCTCCATCTGTCGCATTTGTCCTCCTTTTCTTCTCATTGCCAAACCACTGCACATCAGTTCGATTTCGAGTTCAAGTTCTATCCGATGGGTGCCACTGCACAGACCTAGGTCTTGCTGTCAGAATGTGCAGAGATTTAAACATTGCTTCATGAGATCCATCAACCATGCTTGCCTATTGCATATATAATTATATACACCATTACACATGATATACTTTCATACAATGTTATAAAACATGATGTCACAAAATTACAATTAAAGTGTGTCCTCCAAATGCATTGAAATTTCATACCATTTTTTGTATGCAAGACTCAATTCAGAGCGACTGATCACAAGCCATAAAAACTGTGCCGATCTTCCTTTTCGTTCTTACACCATCCCATGTTTCGCTCCATGTATTAATAAAAGACATGTAGCTGAAAGCCTGCAAGAGTTAGCCAAATAATGATTTGTAAGTTGGAATATAGTATCGGAGATATCTTGCTTGATTTATCATATTTAAACATGAATTTTACTACACGCAAGCCCCTTAAAAGTCCTCAGAATTTGCACACTCATATTTATAAGAGACTTAAAACTCGAGTATTACACGCCAATAAGAATATTTAAAGTGGGTCATAAGTGAGTTACATACCACCACACTTTCGTGGTTCGACATCAAAAAGGTTTCTTTTGCGATGAATCTTGCAACCTTTGAGCAACAAATGCATAGAAAATTGTATCTCTCTCTAGTCTCTTCTTCTATATCCAACAAAGATTCATATGTATCTGGTTAACATCCAATTATGTTCTTCAAATGCATCAAAATCTCATACCAACATAAGATTTGATTTGACTATTTGATGTTTGACCGATACCCAGCCACAACATCTTCCTTCAACTCTATCACACTTACTCCTGGCATTTTGGCTACACCATTGTCTTGCATAAGCTTCCGTGTTGTTCTTGCATCATCCCAACGTTTTGCTTTGGCATATATGTTTGAAAGAACTATGTAGATGAAAGATTTAATCAAATATAATGATATGAGTAAAATATCATTTTCGTCACAAAGGTTTATTTTTCGCATCTGGATCCAAAAGGTTTGAAATCTTGCCATTTTCATCCGGCTCATTAACTCCATCCATTTTTGTCTGTAAAGTCGGGTATTTCCGTTTTTTTTGGCTAACTTAAAGGGCAATTTGGTCTTTTTACATAAAGTGAAAAAGACCAAATTGCCCTTTAAGTTAGCAAAAAAGATGGAAATACCCCTGATTTAACGGAGAAATACGGATGGAATTAACGAGCTGGATGAAAATGACAAGATTTCAAACCTTTTGGATCCCGATGCAGAAAAACAAACATTTGGAGGAAAGTGCAAAACTAGCCAATCAAGGACGAAAATGGCATTTTACTCTAATGAAATATAAATTCAAACATATGATTTTGCAGGTTGATTATAAAGTAACTAAGTAAGAGTTTCATACCGGCCACTATGTTGCGGATCTAAATCAAGAAGATGTTTTCCCACCGACTGTGCCACCTTGGCATCACCATGAATCTTGCAACCTCCCAGCAAAGCACCATATGCATACTCATTGGGCTCAATAGGCATATTCTTTATGAGATTCAAGGCCTCTTCTAATCTTCCAGCTTGAGAAAGCAGGTCAATAACACAACCATAATGCTCGATTTTGGGTTCAACACCATAAACACTTTTCATTGAAGACAATAGTTCCGGGCCCTCTTCTGTCATTCCTGCATGACGAAAAGCACCAAACATAGCAACAAAAGTTACGTCATTTGGTATGATTCCATCAAACTGCATTTGTTTGAATAGCCGTTGAGCATCATTAGCATTCCCATGCCTATTAGCATCGTATTCCAAGTGAAAATGTCTTTGGTTTGCATGGAATTGAATACGTTTAAAGCTTCTGAAACATTACCACATTTGACATACATATCTATCAAAGCAGTAGCAATAATCGGGTTGATTTTGATTCTTTTCTTTAATATACAAATGCAACTGCAGCCCTTTATCTAAACCGCCTAACTGACCAATCGCAGACGATACACTAACAACTGTAGCCTCGTTTGCCCTTACTGCTGCAACCTTCATTTCATCAAACAATGCAAGTGCTTCATTCGATTTCTCGTTCTGCGCATAACACGCAAGCATCGCATTCCATGAAACCACATCTCTACGAGGCATGTGTCGAAACATTTTAACAGCATCCTCTACGCACCCACATTTCACATACACAGTTAACATAGAATTCCACGATACCACATTTCTCTCCGGCATTTGATCAAACAGCTTCTTAGCTTCACCAAGACTCCCAACAACCCCATACCCATTAATCAAACTATTCCAAGAAACCACATCTCTACACGCCATTTCCTCAAACACTTGGCGTGCAAGCCCCATCTCACCCACTTTCACATAGCATCAATCTTCGAGTTCCAACAAAACATCTTTCTCCGGATACCCATCAAACAACCGTTTCGCAGAACGCAAACACTTCGCATTCGCGTAAAACTTGATCAACGAGCTTCGCACATAAAGATCACACTTCAACCCACATTTCAAAACATAATTGTGAACCAAAATCCCAAATTTAACCCTTAATAACACCGTGCAAGCCTTAATAACAAATGGAAAAGTCATATTATTAGGTTTTACATTGTTACATATCATTTACTAAACAAGAGTAAGGTTTCTTGGGGAACAAGGGATGTTGAAAACCCTCTAATGAGTGAGTAATAGAGTTGTAAAGTTGGGTTTTTTTGTTGATTAAACATTGTTTTAGCATAGGATAAGTTCCCATGTGGTGAGAGAGCACAAAAGGAAGCTAATTTACACAAATAGTGTGAGGATTCATGTGAAAAAAGGTTTGTTGAATGATGATTTGAGCATGTAGTTGTTGGAATTCTTTAATGCTTTTGCATTTGCTTATTGGGTAGTCGAATTGAGGTTTGATGATCATGGTAAAACTTGCATGAAATTCAAAATTTTCTCTTTTCTCTCATTGAATATAGTTTAGATTCAAATAAATGAAATTTTCATATTAAACGTACAAAGGACTTTCCACCGTTGATGAAATGGTAAAAACTAGGATAACAATATTATTATTGTAATTAACTAATAACCAGTGGAAATTCTTGCGGGCGATTGAAGCGGAAAACAAGTATGTATTTTGTTAATTTCATTACGGTTTTGGTACTTGACGAATATCAATAGCGATGTTAAACAAGTATGTTTTCTGTTAATTTCAGTACGGTTTTGGTACTTGATGAATACCAATATCGATGTTGTTTGGTCGGTGTCAATTTAGCTCGGAACGGTATCGGTACACTACCTGTATTCGGTATAGTTTACGAAACTAAAAGAAAAATACCGAAACTGACTCATATCGAAACCAAAGACCATAATAATGAATAAATGTACTGATGTTTTTTGATCGGTGTGGGTTCAGAACGGTATCATATAGGTATAGTTTGCTACTGGACCCTTCAAGTTTGTGTTTCGTTGCCAATTTTATCCAATTCGTTAACTTCATTTGTGTAAAAAGTCAAGTCGGGGGTATTCTCTCTTTTTACATATTTATTTTTGTTTTCTATTTTTTTCATTCGTTTTTATTTAAATAAAAAACAATATAACTAATTATATTTTTGTTTTTTAATTATTTTTACTTTTAAAAAAAACATTAATTTTTTATAAAACCCACTACCTGACACATTCAACACTACCATCACCACCAAACACATCCATCACTACCACCAAATCATCACTGTCACCACCACGTCACCATCAATCCGCCACCACCACCAAACCACCATTGTTTAATGAAACCTTAAAACCATCACCAACCACCACCCTCTAAACCACTGCCACTGCACAACTACCACCACAAACAGCCGCCGCTGCACCAACCTCCATCACTCACACAAATTTGGGCATGAATGGTGGGGTGGAGGGCATGAATGATGAACAGTAAGAGATTAGACAGGGGTGGGGATAGTGGAGGGCTAGGTAAGAGGGTTTTATATAATTTTATTATTTTTTAAATCTTAATGTAAAAAGAGAATAAAAATATTAAAAAGCAAAAACAAATAGGTAAAATATTCAAACTCTCCCTGGCGGCTGAATTAATTTAATTTTAAAAGAGAATTGCCAAAACTGAACCCCCCCCCAAACCAACCATTTTTTGATGGTTGTGATAAAATTGCCTAAAATTTAGGAATGCTTTTGACATTTTACTCAATAATTTATTTTGAATACATAATTATTTTCAATAATTTTTTAATTGAAATGTTGATGTGTTAGTTTTATACTAGCTACATTTTAATAGTAATAAAATAAAATAAGTTAAAAAGTGTTGGTAAAATAAAACTTAATAAATAAATAACCAGACGCAAAACATTGATCATTGTATATAAACTTAGTTTCACCAGCTTTTTAAAGAAACTGTCATTCGATCCTTATCAAACTGACTGCATGTCCATGGGAATCCTAGAGAGCGCCTTCCACTTCTAATTAGGTCACGAACTAGACCAGAATCATTCTCAACGAGTTCATAAGAGTGGTCCCTTTTTTTCATCGGGTCCAGGTAGAGACCAAACATCTTGATTGAGCAATCCACAAAACAACACAAAAGATAAAGAAGTATAACTTCTATACAGTTCAGTAATCACTACTTTTTAAGCAAAGCTACATATACCATAAAATCAGTATTTGTATTCTATTTAAAAGTCAGTATTTGTATTTTATTTAATATGAGTATAATCCATTACATAAGTAATTTTTAAATCAGTGTTTACTTTATAAGCAAAACTATATATACCATAAAATCAGTATTTGTATTATTTAATATGAGCAAATGACTATTGTGTAAGTATTTTTAATGATGTTTTTAAAATGTTGATACACCATTGATTATAAATGGTGTGTCCATCTATGTACAAGGGTACGTCTAAGTTGTCAAATTACAACGGCTCATATAAAATTTTAAATTAGTTGTAACGACGTGTTTAAACCAATTACAATAGTATGTCTAACGTATATAATGGTGTGTCAGTTGTCCAGTTCAAACACATGACGAACTGTACAACTATGATTTTTTGGTAAATCATTACAACATTATGTCTAAACCTACTCAATACGGGTGTATATACTCTAAAGCAGAATACCTATATACCATCCTAAATACATAGTAACTTTCACAAATAAAAAATCATTTTACAAAAACTAAGAAAAGATTTTGTTAATCCCTCAAAACTTTAAAGAAATCTTAAAAATCATTGAAGAAATGCATTAAATACAACTGCACCTATTTAATCCCTAAATGCATCACATTTATATGAATGCCGGTTGTTTTCTTCGGTATTCAATGCCTGTGAATATAGCATTCATGTATACGAATGATTTTAGCTGAATATTCTTAATTTTTTAGAGTCCTTTTATCATGCAACAATATTTTTAGTTTCACAATAGGAAAACCTATAAAACTGGTTAAAATCCTTCAACTTAGTAAACATTTTCTTTTTAAGCTCTTTTAGTATTTAGTAAACATTTTCTTTTTAAGCTCTTTTACTTGCTTAACCATGGGATTTTTATTTAGAGCTGAAATGTTCGTTTTTTAAATATTTATGGCAGAAATATAACCAATATCATCAATAAATATTTAAATAGAAATTGGAAGTAGTGAATAATTTTTTTTCTTATAAATTAGAAAGTTTTTTCGTAAATATACACAATATTTATAGTTGGGAGCTGAAAGACCAAATAATCAAATTGTAGATTGAAACCTGAAAAAGTCCAATCGAAATGATGGTTTGATTATAATTTTTAATAGGTAACTTTTAGGGTTTATTTAGTATGGATTGATGGAATAAACGAGTGAATATAATGAATAAGGTAATGGAATTGACAATGGAATGAAATGGATCATCACAATTCCATAGTTGTGTCTGATTACCAAGCGAGAATTGAACGAATCATTACCTTGTTTTGTTTGATAACTAGGAAAAGACAAAGGAATAAAATCGGCGATGAGTGGCGACACCGGGTAGTGGTGGAGGTGGCGGCGGTCGTTGGCAAAGGGAGGTGGGTGGTGGCAGTTGCGGTTGCGGTGGTTAATGGCGATGGGTGGCGGGTGGCGACGGCGATGGTCGGTGAAGGTGGCGGCGATGGTCAGCGGTGGTGATTGTGGTGGTAGGTGGTGCCAGTGGTCAGCGGTGGTCGGTGGCAAAGAGTAGCGGTGGTGGTGGGTGGCGGATGGCGACGACGATAGCGGGTGGTGACGGCAGTTGGTGATGGTGGGCGGTGGTGGTCGTGGCAAGTGGTGACGAGGGTGCATGGTGGGGCAGGGAGTAGCTATGATGAAATGTGAGAGATGAAATGGAATAAAAAAAACAACCAGACAGATGAATGAATTTGAGAGAATGGAATACTTTATGTAATGAGTGATTTCATTACCTTAACAAACCAAATACATTTTTTTATTCCCTCGCAATAGTTCATTCCTGCATATCAAAACACTACCTTATAATTTTCCTATCATTATATGTGAATAAATAATCAAAATAACCAAATGGAACTATAATATAAACTCAATATTTATAAAAAAAGAGTTTTGTTACAAAATTTTGTAAATAACATATGTTTTGTTTCCTTCTCCTTCGTAACTCAATAGTCTTGATTTTTTATTTGACCAAAAACCTTACTTAATTTATAAAAAGGGTTATTGGATTTAAATAACCCCAAATTTCACCAGTTCATTTATAATACTCTCAACTCAATTTATAAAAGGGTTATTGGTTTTCGACAATCCAGTCTAGGCTCATATTAGCTATGTTGGCGGTGGTGCTATAGTGGTGACGCGATGGCGGTGGTGGTAGGGCGATAGAATGTATGAAGAGAGAGGGAGAAAGAGAAAGAAAGTTGATAAAGGCAAGGGGATGACGATAATGGTAGTGGTGGTGGTGGTGGTGGCGACGGTAATGTGTGGGGAGTGGGTGGTCGTGTGGTGGCATATGTTGGTGGTGGATAGCACATGGTGTTGTGATGGCAAATGGTGGTAGTGTGGTGACAAGTGGAGAAGAAGAAAGAAAGAAAATGGGGTTTTTTGAGTGAGAGAGAGAGAGGGGAAGGGGAGAGAGAGGGCATATATATTTTTTATTTTTTGGTTTTTAAGTTTTTTTGTTTTATTTATAAGTTATTTTGTGATAAAGGGTCAAATGACTTAAATATCCTCATGTGCCTTGTACATAACCATATTTAACTAAAAATCTAACAGTTGTTAGTGAAAAGGACAAAACGTACAAGATTTTGAAACATAAAGTATGAATCTTGACATTTTTAAAGCTAAAGGATAACCACTGAAAAATTGAGATAAACCTAAAGGAAGAAAAGTGTAATTTACCCTTAATAGCTGGTTATAATATATGTTACATTTATAAAAAAAAATATCGTGATAGGTACCTAGTGTGGGTGCTGGTGTGGTGAAAATATGCTTGAGAGTATGAGTCGACGCCTCAATAGTCGTGGATATACTAATATAGACGTAGCGTAGGTGATGGTATAGTGAAAATATACTTGAGAGTATGAGTTAACGTCTGAGTAGTCCTGGATCACTAAAAGTGAAGATCGCATGGAGTTAAACTTGTGAGTTAGCATTACATGATTAGAAAAATAGAGTTCGGACTTATAAATAAAGCCTCAAACATATCACTCGAAAGATTAAAATGAAAGCAAACTTTTAAAAAAAAAATTAAAAATTTTGGAAACAAAAAACTCTTAAACAAGTTGCCATGTCAACTCTTTTTTCATTTTATATCAAATTTCTCTTTTTTTTTATTAAAGCACATACTATTTATTTAAACACTTTATCTATTAAACAAATCATATTATTATTATTATTATTATTATTATTATTATTAAGTACGGTAATGTTTTATGTTTCAATCAGATATAACGAGTTAACATGATGCAACACGCGTGCTTGATTCAATGTTTTTATGTCTATAGATTGTTCAGTTTAACAGTCCTAACGCAACGCACGGGTTCTAAAATATATAGTTCTTATTATAAGGCAACCATGATAAACAATTTTAATATTTTGATATTATAATCAATTTTAAACATATTTTACTTATTTTATAACTTTAAAAAAGTAATACTTTATATAAATCTAAAAATGTCGTTACGACATGCTTATTTTTATCTTCGTTTTGAAAAAGAAAATTGCTCTATATTTACAACTTTTATAGTATAAAGTTTATATAATTCTGAAAACATCGTAGCAACGTGCTTATTTTTATATAAGTTTTGAAAAGTTTTTTTTTTCACAATCGAGTCATGTCAAAAATAATATACTTTCAAATACAATATATGTACAAATACCGTGACGAAACGAACCAAACCGAATTTTAGTTGTTTTTCATCCACTTTATATTTTTTTGTTATAACATGTGTCAGAACCATAAGGGCTATAAAAACACTCATCACATTATCAATAATATCTCATTCTATCACACCATCACTAAAATACTTATAACATCCATCACACTAACACACTCAATATCACACCCACCACGGTCAACACACACATTCATAATTATGTTCGCCACGCTAGTGCCTAACAAATTAAACTGACACTAGCCGAATTTTCACCTTGTTTTTTTGTGAACGGCCAACAAATCAATCACGACTACTCTCGGGATATCCACTGGACAAAAGGAGTAACCCGAGTCGTCCACCATCAATTCTGGGAAAAATCCGGTAACCCACCCGCCCGTAAACACATCAGTAAAATACGATTGACTTAAGAATTAAACCCAATTTTCTCTAGCTCTTCTATCATTGTCCACCATGTTATCTTACCACTTGAGTTGGAGATGATTTCACCATGTATGAGACGAAATCCCCCGGGTGAATAACTAATAACCTTGTAGCATAAGACTGCCCCCAATGCTTCTTGTTGAGGTTTGCACTTGATGATGTTGAGGATGCATTTGTAAAGGAAGCATTAGAGTATATGGCATTTAAAGGGATTGCATGTAGGGAAGTGCACCTACATGCAAGAGAGAGAATGTGAAGGTAGACTCTTTAAAATGTTTTTAAGATTACAAACTAAAAGTTTTTAAAGAAAAATAAAAAAAGAAATGGTGATTTAGAAGAGAGGATGTATGTGGGAAGGATGGGTTAAAGTTAAATAAAGGAGAGAGGCTACATGTGTAAAGAATGTATAAAAAACTGATGTGACAGTAGGATGCATTAGTAAATGCAGGTAGTTGCATTGGAGACAATCTAATTTAGAGTGGGTTGGGCGAGTGAGAGGCGGCGCGTGAGTATAGTTGCTGAGGTATGGCCCACCCACCCATGTGCCCTCCTGTTTCCACCAGCTCCTGCCGCTCAATGATTAGAGCTCTGCTTTCCTCCTCCTCCTTCACATCTCATTTCCAACTGCCTCCTAAAACCCTTTTCTCCTCCCCTCACACCATGTCATCATCAGAAGCCACCACTAACGGCCTCCCCAACACCTCCGTAATCAACAATCAACAGCAACAGCCTCAAGGTAACGGCGTTTTATCCGTCAAAAAACCTCCCGCAAAAGACCGCCACAGCAAGGTCGACGGCCGCGGCCGTCGCATCCGCATGCCGATCATCTGCGCCGCTAGGGTTTTCCAGCTCACTCGCGAGCTCGGCCACAAGTCCGACGGTCAAACAATCGAGTGGCTCCTCCGTCAAGCCGAGCCGTCAATCATCGCCGCCACCGGCACCGGAACTACTCCGGCTAGCTTCTCCACCGTTTCCGTTGCCGTTCGTAATTCAAACGCTAATTCGTCTCTCTCCGTTGCACTTGATCAAAAATCGCCGTCGCAGCACCACCAGCATCTAATCTCTCCGACGCCGTTTATCCTCGGGAAACGCCTCCGGCCGGAAGACGACGGACTTGACGGCGGAGGAAAAGAGGATAACAGTCATAACATATCTGTTAGCGGCGGCGGAGGCGGGGGATTTTGGGCGCTGCCAGGGAGACCTGATTTTGGACAGGTGTGGAGCTTCGCGGCGGCGCCGGAGACCGTGGTGTCTCCGTCGAATGTGATGACGGCACAGGGGAGGTTTATTCAGCAGCCGATGGGAGAGGCATCGGCGGCTAGGGTTGGGAATTATCTGCCGATAACTCATGGACATTTGAATTTGCTTGCGTCACTTTCCGGTCCTCTGCCACAATCTTCGAACAACAAGGATGATGATAACCGCTGAATTGTTCGTTAACCGGTATTGCTTGCTGTCGATATATATATATATATATATATATATATATGCATGATGTTTGTGTGGAAGATTTGTGAAGGCTAGGGTTTAGGTGTGATCTTAGGGTTTCTGCAATTTGTTGAAATTGAAATTGAAATTGAATTAAAATCAAGGTATGTTAGGTTCTAGAGTTGTTTTCGGTCACTGCTTTTTAGGGTTGGTTAATTTTATCCATTTTTTTTTTTCTAGCGTATAATGTGGTTCATATCGGAGGAGGAATCGGATGAAGAGTCTGAAATCTGAGTGTGAAATGTGAAATCTACAGAGAGAAGGTAGCTTAATGGGTTTTGTTGTTGCTCAGTAAGAATGATATGATCCTGCAGGTGTTGGTGGGGTTACACTCAATTTGTGATCCCTCTTCTCATTGTTAGATTAATTTGTGTGTGGAAAATAATGTAAACCTTCGTCGGTGCTCGTAGTTGTAACTTGTATGTAAGTGAGATTTTTTTTCAATAAATAACCATATGTTTCGCTTGCATTAATTATATTGTGTTTTTTTCATTTGTCTGATTGTTGATTATTCTAGTGTCATTGAGAATATGATATGGTATATCTTGAAAAGTAGGATAAGTGTAAACTTACATAACAAAAAATACACGGAAATGTTAATTGAATACGTGATAAACGTGAGAGGAATTTAAATACTATTTACTTCTAAGCTCATTAACAGTTTTCTCGACATAAAAATATAGAAGCTTTAGCTTAAATTTACACGATATAATTAAAAAGCAACACAAAGCAATTTAATCAAATGGAACCTTTAAAAATTATCATAAAGCAATTTTAGCAAATGGGACCTCTAAAAGTTCTCATTAACGAATCCGGATAAATGAGATCGAACGGAAAAAAAAAAACATAGCGATTTCATTGTTGTATTTCATTTGAAAATAGAACTCGTCATCCTTTACGTCGTCATTTCCTACTTCTCTAACGCGAGTGGGACGGATGCCACTCACACACTCACCATCGTTCACGTCTTCGTTCCTTGCTTCTCACGCACTGACCATCCTTCACGTCGTCACTCCTTGCTTCTCACCTACTCACCATCCTTAACGTAGTCATTCCTTGCTTCTCTCCTCCCTTTCCCTTGAAATGTGTGTATGTATTTATTTATCTCCTCTCCCTCCTCAAAACACCCATATGACCATACATGGTTGTGGATACCATGCTCCTACTTTACCCACATCAAACGGACCCTCTTCACAATTTGGTAGGAGTGCTTGATATTGGAATCGACTTAAAGAAATAAACTCAAACTTTTGATTTTTTTATCCGAATTTGGATTACTATTTTTTACTTTTATTGTATATATAGTTTTAATTATATGAGTTTTTTTGGATTTAATCAACTTGAATTCAAAGCGCATTAAAATGAATCTTGGATTGGTTTTTTAGCATATAATTCGAGTTTTAATTCTAAAATCAACCTCAAAAATTCACGATCCGAAGAACTCGATTTAACCAACTTAAGTTTGATCCATTGAACACCTTGGGTTGTCACATCAAAGCCTTATAGTCGCTTTAACTCCTTTTTTAAAATGAAAAACATGCTAGTAACCGACTTTAATTCCGTAACAAATAAATATTCTTTACAACATTTTATAATATAACTAGATAAATATTACATTCGAAATAAATGTCGATCATCCACTTTTAGTCCATTGCAAAATGACATTTTTATCACTATATTCATAATATATAACTAAACAAACGCTTAATAACCGTAATTATTCACTTCAACCTAAACAAGGTAACAAAAAGCACACAATGGGGGTAACATAAACCAACGTGGCATATTTTGTGTACGTGGCACCTTAATACTGGCAAGCTTACTCCAGACCACGTATCGTCAACCTCCCACGTCACCCAAAAAAGCTAGATCAGTCCTCATGGTTCTACACTTCTAGCCATATAAATATACTACGCTAAACTAGTAATAAAACCTTCTTGAAACGTCTTCACCATTCACAGATTCAACTACTTCTGCACGGAACTCAAACGATCGTAGATCCATCCATACAATGCTTTTCAAATTAGGTTTAGGTTTAACACTGCTTATACTGTTATTGCATTCAATTCCATCACGATCAGCGGTTTCGAGCATCGATCTAGGTTCCGAATGGATAAAAGTCGCCGTAGTGAACCTAAAACCCGGCCAATCTCCGATATCAATCGCCATTAATGAGATGTCGAAGCGGAAATCGCCAGCACTGGTAGCGTTTCACGCTAACGATCGGTTAATCGGAGAAGAAGCCGCAGGACTCGTTGCTAGGTATCCTAACAAAGTATACTCACAGGCACGTGATCTAATCGGAAAACCGTTTGCTCACGTGAAGAAGCTTCTAGACTCGTCGTATCTCCCGTTCGATGTAGTGGAAGATTCTAGAGGTGGTGTAGGGATTAGGATTGATGACGTGTGTGACGGTTTATTCACCGGAGGAGTTAACTGGTATGGTGTTAGGTTATGGATTGAGGTTAGCGGAGTTTCATAGTAAGGTGGTGGTGAAGGATGCGGTGGTTACGGTGCCTCCGTATTTTGGACAGGTGGAACGGAAGGGGCTGCTTCAGGCGGCTCAATTGGCTGGAGTGAATGTGTTATCGCTTGTTAATGAGCATTCAGGTGCCGCGCTGCAGTATGGGATTGATAAGGATTTTTCTAATGGTTCTAGGCATGTTATTTTTTATGATATGGGAGCTGGTAGTACTTATGCTGCTCTTGTTTACTTTTCGGCGTATAATGCTAAGGAGTATGGGAAGACTGTTTCAGTTAATCAGTTTCAGGTACTGAGGTTTTAACCGTTACTATGATCTGTTATATTATGCCTGTGTTAGTTACTAGCAATAGATAAAAGACAAGCATGAATAGGATACCGGAACTTGTGGAAGTGTTCGATTAACACGGTTATACTAAAGTTAATGTGATTTTTGTGGTTTATATTTGTAGATATTATGTGTTTGATATAGTTATTCTGATATAGTCAGTTCTTAAGGTATTGTTTTTGATATAGTTTTTCTGATAATAGGCTTCTGAGCTCACATACTAAGCTGCATTGGGATTATAGCCTTGTTTACGGATTGTTAAGTGTAATGTGTATGATTGGCCAAATTTGAATTGTATACAAGTGGAGTTTAACTGCGTATCATGTTTCGAAGATGGTTTAGTCTCTTTAGCAATTAGCACCCGTCTTAAGTTTATGCCTTCCAAAGTAATTCAAAAATGTTTTTTAAGGAGGGTCAAAGTCTTGTTAAACTGAAAAGGTAAAACATGTTGAGATGGTATATTGGTATGCATTAGCGAAACATGTCAGAACTGAGACCAATTAATTGAACCAACACCTACAACCAAGTGAATGCCAATAAGATGTGACTCAGTCAACAGGAGACCAGAAATTACTCACTTGGTAATATCAAACTATACTGATGATCAATCACCCCTACAGTCACCAAAAATAGGAAAGAGAACTGTTAAAAATAAAACTAAAACCACAACTCCCACACTAAACCATTGACATCCCTGCATAGACCAACTACGGTGGCTACTATTTCTATTGAATTAACCAGGTCAACACATGGTGTTCCATGTAAATTGGAAGCCTAATCCTTTTCTTGCTAGTAGTTATCTGTTTCATGCTATGCTTTGTGAAAAATCAATAATTTTGTTGCATCATTACGACATTACTATCATGATAGTGCTTGATAGAACATGTGTGATACAGGTCAAAGATGTTAGATGGGATCCAGAGCTTGGTGGTCAAAATATGGAATTACGGTTAGTAGAATACTTTGCAGACGAGTTCAACAAACAGGTTGGAAACGGGATTGATGTCAGGCAGTATCCCAAGGCAATGGCTAAATTGAAGAAGCAGATTAAGCGTACAAAAGAAATTCTTAGTGCAAATACTGCAGCACCAATTTCAGTTGAATCACTTCTTGATGACCGTGATTTCAGGTACACGCGACAAGTTCTTTCTTGTTTCCTTAGATTACCTGTTCATGTTCTTCCGTTGCAACCTGTGATGGTAGCTTACTATTCCAAATTTACAAAGTGTTTTGATTATTCAAAAGTTTGATTACACCAAAATTTTAACTTGCTTTCACCTTATTGTGTTATTGTATGCAAGTAAAAGTGTTCTCTTTTTTTCTGGTTGTATCTTGCATGCTTTCACCTGTTCGATGCCGGACCAGTTTTTTCTATGTGCCATTGTGCTATGTGGTTCTTTATAATAGTTCTAACTGATTCGATGTACATTATAGCTTTTTTTATGTATTACTTTTTTTTGTTTTGCCAGGAGCACAATAACTCGTCAGAAATTCGAAGAGTTGTGCGAGGATCTGTGGGAAAGATCAGTTATCCCTGTGAAAGAGTTGCTTAAGCACTCAGGTTTGAAGGTTGATGAGATATATGCCTTGGAGCTGATCGGAGGTGGCACTCGAGTACCAAAGTTGCAGGTATTTTGCTATTTCTATTCCATTCTGTAATACACATAATAACTAACAGTTGTAGATCTTTCTGTTACGCTGTTATAATTCCTGTTATTTAGGAACTGCTAAGAGTTCTTGATCTAGTTGCAACAGTTTTCACGGACTCTGATTATTGATATATCCTTTTTCACAGGCTAAGCTTCAAGAATTCTTTGGGAGGAGTGATGTTGACAGACATCTAGATGCTGACGAGGCTACAGTTCTAGGTGCTTCATTACATGCTGCAAATCTGAGCGATGGAATTAAGTTGAACCGTAAGCTTGGTATGATTGATGGTTCTATGTATGGATTCATGATGGATCTAGATGGTCCTGAACTTGTAAAAGATGACACCACCACACAGTTACTTGTGCCTCGGTTGAAGAAGTTACCCATCAAGGTAAATTTTGTCAGTAGTTCTGGCAATTCTGTTCATTATGAAGGGTTAATTTGGGTTGTGTTATTATCTCATATGTGTCAAGTTAAAAGAAAAAAATAGCTAGAAAGGTAGTGTGTCAAACAGGTTGAAGTCTCACAAAGTCAACTTTTAAAATGCGTACAACTTCTTAAATCATATAATTCAAAGAATCTAATAAAAAACTGAAACAATATTGCTTCTCTAATCTAGGCAACACATTATTTAGAGTAAAATGCCATTTTAGTCCCTAAGGTTTGGCCAGTTTTGCGACTTTCGTCCAAAGCTTTGTTTTTCCCCATCTGGATCCAAAAGGTTTGAAATCTTGCCATTTTCATCCGGCTCGTTAACTCCATACTTTTTTTTCCGTTAAGTCAAGAGTATTTTCGTCTTTTTTATTAACTGGCACTTTGGGTATTTGAATGCTTGTACATAAAGTGAAAAAGACCGAATTGCTCTTTAAGTTAACAAAAAAGATGGAAATACCCCTGACTTAACGAAGAAAAATGAATGGAGTTAACGAGCCGGATGAAAATGGCAAGATTTCAAACCTTTTGGATCCAGATACGGAAAAACAAACCTTTGGACGAAAGTCGCAAAACTGGCCAAACCTCAAGGACTAAAATTGCATTTTACTCCATTATTTATTTATAAAAAGTGGGCCTGTTTTGACCCATTACAACCAAATCCATCTAAACCATTACCAAACCTGACCATCTATGAATGGCGGAAAATCAGCCAAGTACCATTGGTTGTTGATGATATACATATATATATCTTTAAATGTGTCACAGATGTTCTGGTCTATCATTCACAACAAGGATTTTGATGTTTCACTTTTATACGAGAATGAAGATTTTTTGCCACCTGGCGTTACTTCGCGTACATTTGCAAAGTATGCGGTCTCTGGTCTTGCTGATGCTAGTGAAAAGTAAGTACCTAAACTTAATCATCCTGCTCGGTTTTCATCTCATATTAATAAACAACTTTTTAATTATTGTTTAACTCTCTAGGTACATGTCACGCAACCTTTCCTCCCCTGTGAAAGCGAATCTTCATTTCTCTCTTAGTAGAAGTGGCATACTTTCTTTGGATCGAGCAGATGCTCTCATTGAGATTTCTGAATGGGTAGAAGTCCCAAAAAAGAATCAGACTCTGGAGAATGCTAATGCTTCTGCCCTTCACCAAACAGTAGAAGCCGAATCCGCCAACTCAGCAGAAGCAAGTGATGCTCTCAATCCAGATGATTCGACTGCCAACTCAGCAAACTCCACAGCAAATGGCCAAAATACTGTTGATCTTGGTACAGAAAAGAAACTAAAGAAACGAACGTTCAGAATTCCTCTAAAGGTTTGATTTCTGGGAACTTACTAGAATATTGGGAAGCCCTCTCATTGATTTTGACCTTGGGTATTTGGTCAACTGCTGCAGATAACTGAAAAGAGTGTGGGGCCAGTAGTACTTCTCTCGGAAGATTCTCTTGATGAAGGTAAGCTTAGATTGGATGCACTAGATGCAAAGGATGCTGAAAGGAGGAGGACTGCAGAGTTGAAGAATGATCTGGAAGGTTACATATATGCTACCAAAGAAAAGGTTTGACTTCCTGTTTTCTAATATATGAAGGGTCGCAAACAAACCGAACGAACACGAACAAGACCTTGTTCGTGTTCGTTTGTTAAGAAAATATATGTCTTTACGAACTGTTCATGAACACTTACCGAACGGAATTTGTTTATTAAGGAAATAAATGTGTTCGTTTGTTAATTTTAGGCAACGAACGTTCATGAACACAAACTAATGTTCATGAACACAAATAAGTGTATATGAACAGAATATATAATACACTAATACTTATTAAATATCATATTTGTCGGAATTTGAAGCCTTTAAATTTAAATAAAATATAAAAACTAAAAACACTTGTGAACTATCGAACACAAACGAACACTCTACCGAATATTCACAAACATAAATGAACGAACGCGGCCTCTGTTCATGTTTATTCATCTAACTAAACGAGCGAAATTTCTTGTTCGTGTGCGTTCATTTATTAAACAAACGAACTTCCCGCTGAACGGTTCACGAACTGTTCGCTGAACGTTCGGTTTGTATGCAGCCTTCTATATATCTGTGTGTCACGGTGTGTGTTAGTTTTGTTTCTCATGCTGATTTTCTTTTTTGAATTTGGCAGCTTGATTATTTGGAAGAATTGCAAAAAGTTTCTTCTAGTGAGCAACGGCAACTGTTCATTGAAAAGCTTGACGAGGTTATCTCACTCTCTTACTCTCTATTTAAGCACAGACGTGTGTAAGTAGGTCAATAAGTATATATGTTGATCTATGTATATACTTTCAGGTGCAAGACTGGTTGTACACTGATGGTGAAGATGCTTCAGCTACTCAATTTCAAGAACGTTTGGATCAATTGAAAGCTATTGGTGACCCTATTTTTTTCAGGTATGCGAAGTTTACAGGTTATGTTTTCAAAGGGGCTGTCAAGTTTCCGATACTTATTCTTCTCAACCATTTATAGATACAAGGAGCTTACAGCAAGGCCAGAAGCATCAGAAACCGCTAAACGGTATTTCAGTGAGCTGCAAGAGGTAAGCTAAGAATCTAAGATCCAATTAAATTGTTTTGATTTGTGAATTCGTATCTATGAATTCGTGGGAGCAAAACATGTGACCTGCAACGTTTTCTTCATGTTTACAGATTGTTAGCGGATGGGAATCTAAAAAACCATGGATTCCAAAAGAGAAAATCGATCAGGTGAGTTTCTTTCACTTCACCAAAATTGCTATTATGGTTTTTGTCTAATCATTCTTAAACAAATCATAGTAACTTTGCATTCCATGTTCATTTTCAGGTTTTACGCAAGGCAGAAAATTTTAAAAAGTGGTTAAATGATAAGGAAGACGAGCAACAGAAGTAAGTTTAAGTGTTTAACATTATATTTAGTTATTCATCATTCAAAGCGATATAGTGCTTCACACAACCCTAATCGTTCGAAATCAAACTCTATCAACAGGATATCTGCATCCAGCACTCCTGCTTATACTTCTCAAGAAGTTATCAACAAGCTACTCGATCTTCAAGACAAGGCATGTTTAATTATTTTTATTAATATATTTATTTTTTCGCTTCCTTCCTCACAGTTATCGAACCCACCCATTTTGACCCGTTCATTTTGCTACCGCTAGTTTTTATTTTCTGTCATGCTACTCAATCATGAAGTTCTCTTTTGCTTTGCTAACAAGTGACTATTATACTAATTAACAGGCCGCCAACACAAACAGAATCCCAAAGCCGAAACCAAAAGTTGAGAAACCAACTGTGAAGAATGAAACCAAGAGTCAGACAGACGAACCAAAAGGTTCCGGCTCTAACAATGATGACGCTAGTGAATCTAAGGAGGAAACAAACGGGCAGTCAACAGAACATGATGAGCTGTGATTTTAACCAAAGTGACATACAGAGTGGTGAGTCTGCTTCTATAGAAAAACTTCGATAGGCACGCGAGATTAGGGAGAGGTAGTTCAACTGATATGTAATCTAAGACCAATTTTGGATATTCCATTATTTGGGTCAATTTTTGTCCTATTGCCTAAGCTTTGTACCCTCTAAAAAGTTTTCTGATAATGCATTAATGCATTTGAGGCTATTAAATGGGCATACTATTACATGATATAGTTATAAGAATTGTGTGATATTGGCAGTTAATACTTATCCTGTTGTACTGGTAAATAACTGGAAAAAAGGTTGATATATCAAACAGAAATTAATAAACGTTATTAATTAATAAACACATCACAAGTGTAGAGATATAGAGAAATCATAAGTCTAGGATTATGTTTTCATCCATAAGAGTGAATAGAGAAATCACAAAGGGAAATAGTGTTAAAGTGATGTTCTCCACTTACCAGAATAGACAACAAATTCAGTGTTGAAATTCATCAATCATCATGAGATTTGAAATGTATTCCATATTCCCATGACCCCAACTCCCCAAGTCTCCTAAATATGTTTCACGTCGAACTGGTCTCGAATATGACAATTATCGGGGGCCAAAATCTTATCAACTTATTAAAAGTTGAGAGCATGATTAGTGATGCGCTGTAGTTACAATTGGTTATGACACATGGTAGAAAAAAAATATTTTTTGTAAACTCTTAATAAAGTAAGTATTTTCGATATTCACGTAAAAACTTGTGATTATAAAGATTTTCACTAGTGATACGCAACGATACAGGCATGTATTATCATTAGAGAGAAGATACGTATGCATCGAATATAATTTGAATACAGAATACATGATATGCAACCAAACATTTAATCATGCATTCAAGATTTTTTAACACAATATGATTCCGCCATAATTGCTCTATAGCATGGTTGGATATATCACATGCTAAATAAATAAATAATTCATTTGTAAGTATCTAACAGTAGATTGTCCGCCACGGAGGCACACCCTTGTCACATGGCAGGGCCGCGACGTGAGGGGGGCGCGGAACACCGGTGGAGCCGGGGTGGGTGAAGGGTGGGGTTGTGGCGGTGTGAGTGTGGGGTGAGCTCTATCATGTTAGACATGTCAATGACGTCTTCTGAAGTAGGCAGAGGTTTACCCTCCTCAAGAACTTGTTGGTTTTCACCTGACATTCTTTACCGCTTTTAATCCTTTGAGTAACCTTTAACCTTCCTCGGACTTATCTACAATTTTCCCTTGTGTCGCATTAATTATTGTCTTTGACTTGTGAGTCAAAGACTTGTCTTGATCTCCGTTCCTTACACCAGCTGTTGTCTTGCTCAGGAGGCTCCTCCTTATTCGTTACCGGAGAAGCCTTGCCTTATTGGCTTTGTGCTTTATCTCCTCCTTGTCTAATGTCGCGTCAACTAGTTACTTTTCTCCTTCCATTATGATTATGATGGGAGGGGAAGTAGGTTTTGATCAATATTTGTTGGTTCTTGTTAGTGTCCGTAACCAATTAAAAAAACTCACAGGACTATAACCATATTAACTCAATAGACTACAGTGAAACTTATCCATCAATAATAATTAGCACATGTAATGTACCCAACTATCGTCAACTCATACCAACACTGAAATCAATCAAAATTAAGATTGGATATGGAAGTGATGACTGCAGCGGTATAGGGTGGAGATTCTTGAAGTGGGTTTGGTTACTTCCGAAGGCCATGGAGAAGAGCCTCAGAGAGCAAGGTTTGAACGGAAATCATTACAGGTTTATGGTCGGAGACATGAAGGAGATGGTGCAGATGACAAATGAGGCCAAACTCAAACCGATCAAACTATATCCTTCCACGTGTCATGCCCTTTTACCATACTTGTGCAAACACTCATGGTACGTACCTGCTTTCTTTCCAACATCATACCAACTAAAGGGAGTTTACGCTAGCACTACCAAGATGTTTGAAAGCTTTGTTTATCTAAGTGAGACGAGGGTTTAATCTCCTTTAGTTAGGGTTGTAATCGAGCCGAGGAGGCTGGGCTCAAGCTGGAGCTCGAAGTTTTCACGAGCCAAGCCAGCTCGGCTTGATAATTTTTTAGAGCAGAAAAGCCGAGTTTGGCTCGTAAAAACTTCAAGCCAGCACATTAACTTTTTAGTAAAATTATTAAACTTTTTGACAAACTTCAATTAATAACATAGATAACAAAAAATATTAACACACATATCTAAAAAATGAATATATATACACAACACACATACTTACTAGCCATCTAGCCGAGTCATGAGGCGACCACTCCTGGCTCGAGCTCGGCTCGAAAACAAAACGAGCTTTTTCGTGGAGTTTGAGCGTTTCTTGAGCCACGAGCTTTAGTAGAAGAGAAAAAGTGTAGTTTAGGACTAGAATTATACTGAGTTACGGTTCTAAAATATATTAAAACATCATAATATTCGTAAAAGTAAAAGGAATTATAATCACTACGATAAAAAAAAAAAGTTAATAATAAGTTGAGTTTCGTGTCGAGATTCAGCTTGTAAAATACTTACTAGTCAAGCTTTGGATATAAAACTTGAAATAAGTCGAATTCAAGCTCTTAACTTAAATGAGTCAAGTTCAAGCAGTCGAGATTTAAATATAGAACTTGAAATGAGTCGAATTCAAGCTCTTAAGTTAAATGAGTCGAGCTCAAGCTTAGTCAGCTTGCGACTTTACACCTCTAAATTAAGTGTTTATAAAGTCGAAAGTTTCCAGTTGGGCCATAATATAATTTGTTTCTACATCCTCTACAGTCGATTGGAAACTTAGCCAGCCACAAGCATATATAATTAGTCTCAACAACAAATAATGGTTGTATCAAAGTAGGTTTTACAATTTATAACTTAGATGTTGTTGAGTATATCTGTCTTCTTATATCTCAGAACATATCATGATACATTTATACACATACATGAACATAAGCATAAAAGAATGAGTAGATAAAGCAAAGTTTTAAATACAAGTGTATATATATAATCTTTGTTGCTATAATCTTCATATAAGTAGCATATTCTTCACTTGGATGGGGCCAAAACCTATGGTGCACGTAACAGAACCTCAATTAATACGACAAATATTGGCTTATTATAATCAATTTCAAAAGCCAAAATTTGGGAATCCATTAGCAACTTTGCTTGCCAAAGGACTTGTAGATGCTGATGGAGATCAATGGGTCAAACATAGAAAGATCATCAACCCCGCATTCCATGTTGAGAAACTAAAGGTTCCATCTGCGCGTTGTTTCTGTTTACTTAAACAGTTAAACTAATCGATCGATTGATCAAAACTGACATTTTTATTTTAATTGTTTCTTGTTGTAGCATATGTTACCAGCCTTTCACATTAGTTGCAGTGAGATGATCAACAAATGGGAAGCGATAACAAAAGGAGGATCTTGTGAAGTTGATGTTTATCCTCATCCCCAAACAATGACCAGTGATGTTATTTCGCGTACAGCCTTTGGTAGCAGCTATGAGGAAGGAAGAAAGACATTTGAACTTCAAATTGAGCAAGCAACGCTAGTTATAAAAGCCATGCAATCAATTTATATTCCAGGATCTCGGTGAGTATTTTTTTTTCATTAATCGTATCTGCTATGTTGCACCTTTTCTTTCCAATAAAAAAACTCGTCCAAAAGTAATAGTTAATCATCGCAAAATGGGCGGAGAGGGTTGGGGCCAAATTGAACCGGGTCATTCATAACAAGTATAAATTTGGTTAAGTCAATACGGGCTCTGACGAAAGTAAGAACGCCTTAAAATGGCGGTTTGAGAGAAAAAGTATTAAGGGGTTCACCTACTATATTATGGTGGCTACAGGTGATGGTGGTCGCCCAAATTGACCCGTTAAATAATTTTAGTAGACCTAAATGACCTTACCTGATAAGTAACTTATATCTTCAACCTAAATCAACAAATTTGTTGAAGAATGGGTCGTAATTGCTAATAGTATTTGATTTCCCATATTTATGATTTTACAGATTTTTGCCTACGAAAAGATACAGACGGATGAGGGAGATTGACCGAGAAGTGAAGAGCACGGTAAAGAAAATTATTAATAAACGATTAAAGGAAACAACAGACAGTACTAAAGAAGATTTGTTGGGCTTATTGCTGGATTCAAATGACAAAGAAATCAAGCAACAAGGGAATAACAAATTTGGACTTAGCATTGATGAAGTCATTGAAGAGTGCAAACTCTTTTATTTTGCAGGACAAGAAACTACTGCAAACTTGCTTGTTTGGACAATGATTTTATTGTGTCAGCACACAAATTGGCAAGATCGCGCTAGAGCCGAAGTTCTAAAAATGTTTGGAGATAGAAAACCAGATATCGACGGATTAAATCGTTTAAAAACTGTGAGTTTCTTCGGTCATCCTTTGTCAATACTTGACCCTGTAGATATGAACATATGAGTATCTATATTAAGATTCAACGATTTTTGACCTTTACAAAGTGGCATCTATTAGTTATCTAACCAATAACAAGCACATAAGTAAGCTTACTTTTATACCAATCTGAATCTTGCAGATTACTATATCTTGCACGAGGTACTTAGGTTCTACCACCTGGTGTAGGCATGCGGCGAATGATTCATGAAGAAACTAAAGTAGAAACTTAACTTTACCATCCGGGTCACACCTTATGTTGCATATGATGCTTTTACATTACAACGCTGAAATATGGGGTGATGATGTGAACGAGTTCAACCCGGAAAGATTTGCTGAAGGCGTGTCAAATGCAACAAAGGAACAAGCATCATTTTCCCATTTGGATGGGGCCCTCGTATATGCATTGGACAAAATTTCGCTATGTTGGAAGCAAAACTCGCACTCGTTATGATTCTAAGACGCTTCTCCTTCGAGCTTTCACCATCATACTCGCATGCTCCACATGTTATTCTTGCCATGCAACCGCAGTTTGGTGCTCAATTGATTTTGAGTGAGCTTTGATGGTTATCATGACCAAAACTAGCTGCATAAATGTGTTTCTTGTTTTATTTGTGTTACTGTTTGATGGGTTTGTTTGTAATTTTTTAGCTACTTTATATGCCCTCTGTTATATCATATATTTGTTATTTAAACTTTTAATATGTTAGAAATATTTTGGTCGTTAAACTTTTTTTTATTTCATAACATGTTTAGACTATGCGTAATGGAAGGGCAGAAAAAGTTTTGCCACGTTGGCACACTTTTTTTTTCACATTTCACACCACTAGAGGAATGTTGTGAAGCTTTATTGGGGCTTATGTGAAATGTGGTATTGGGTTCAGGTGACTAGTTATGATTGGATGGGTATATTATCTAATGCTAAGGCTGCACACTGTGGAATGACACCCTCTGTCATATGACAAGGGGCTTGGCGTGGAAGGGCGAGGCACACCGCCGGAAGGGGCGGGGTGGGGTGTGGCGTGGAGGGGGAGATGGTGTGGAGAAGAGGGGTCTTGGTGGGGGCCATGCCCATAAACCAATTATTTTTTTTTCTTTTTTAGAATTTGATATTACTTTAAAGGGCTTGAAAGGGGGTAAAACCAAGGAGATGATTTTTTAACTACTCGACAAAGGTAATAAGAACTAGAGGTGCACAAACTGGGTATTTTTAATAACTAGTTCAGTTATGGAACTGGTTTCGGTTTCTCATTTTAAGGGTTGGAACTGGTTATTGCTATAACCGGTTCGGTTCTGGTTATTTGACCAAAAAACCATACCCTTGTGTTCGGTTCCGGGTAGGGTTCGATTCCGTTTCTTAAGAAACCGCGTATTAAAATACTCTATTTTCGGGTTTTCCTATACCTTAGTTCTGAGTTTTTAATACCCTATTTTGAGGTTTTTTAATATTCTATTGCGTTTTTATTACTGCATATTCTTATCTTTTTGTTTATTATTATTAAATACGCATTGTATAATGCAAAAAATAGAAAAAATGCACTAGCAAAAATTTTAAAAAAGATATTAGAATCATAAGATAGATAATAGAACCATGTATCCGGTATAGCCAGATATAATAGGTTTCAGTTCCGGCTCTTGTCCGGTTTCGGGTATTATTCGGGTATGATCGGTTCTGGCTTTAGGTATTGAGATCAAAATGTATACCTTATCTATACCCTATTGGTAGGTCGGTTTCGATTTCTAGTATAAAATACCCGATATTAAAAAAAACTATTCTAAGTTTTTTTTACCGGATACTTTTTTTGGAGCACCTCTAATAAAATCCTCTGTTACCCAATTAAAGTAGCCCAAATGCCCAAAGTAAATATTAAAAGTAATTACTAATGCTCAAATATTCGGCCCAACAACCCAAAAAATTAAGCCTTTATTATAAAGTTTTATTTTAGAGTTAAATATCTGAGTTGGTCTCTATGGATTGCAGATGTTACTTACAGAATTGTGATAAGGATTAGTGAGTACAAAAATTACAACCACTACTGAGACCAACCAACTTTATAATTATAGAAGCAGTAGGACCAAGTCGACAATAATAGTGAACAATTAAGATCTAATACCTTGAAGCACGTGTTCAAACTCGCATGATTGTGGTCAATCACATTATTTACATTTGCGTTTTGAGGCGTAGGACCTTGGTAACTCATTAAAAGGAGTTGATTATTTTATCACTAATAACAACTTCACATAATGTATAGTAAAATGATTGTTAATAAGGTTTTGTTTATTGTAGGTGAAAATCGCCGTCAATGACATGTTCCTCGCTAATAAACAGCTTGTCACCATCTTGTCGATAAAATTGCAACTGTGATCGATCGGGACATAACAAATGTTTGGTTAATTTTTTTTAACAGCTAAGCATTTTACTTCTAAATCCGCTAAACTCGTTTACTGCGAAACTTGAACCCTCAACGTCCAAAAGAAGCTAATTTTGAACCCTCTGACCACTAGATACCATTGGACCAAATGTCCTTTGATAGGAATTAAAATTAACGCTTAAATTAAATTTAGTGTAAAAGATAAATATTAGAAAGTGATTCCAACATGACATTTTTTGAAATCATTTATTATAATAAGGATGATTATACTTATTATAAAAGATTCTTATACATGTTTTCTTTGTAATCATTTATTATAATAAGGATGATTATACTTATTATAAAAAATTCTTATACATGTTTTCCGTATAACACACAAGCTTTTTTAAACTTAAACTAATATAGTTACTATATCTCTTTAATTTTTTGATAGGAGTCATATGTTAAAAAAAAAAAAAAAGTAAACAAAGTTTCATATTTTTCTTCTAAGATGGTTGTTTAACAAATAGGCAAAGAATCGTCTACAGGAGATTTAATTCGTACAAAATGTAGGAGAGAGTTTTGGTCATTAATCAAGTAATCAAATGGTTGATATTAGTGATTTGTTACAAAACACACCACTTTTCCTATTTATTTTGTATATTAATTCGATAGGTTTTTATTTGTTTTTTTTTTGTTATTTTAGGCTTGTATTATATTAGTTTGTATTTTGGTGGTCCCGTTGCATAAATGGAGCTAAAACGAGTGAAAGCGATAAAGAAATGAACATATGGGAGCAAACAATGAAGTGCAGGGCCCGAAAATGAAAATTTTGAAGTTATACCCCCTAGACGTGTCGTGACAGGAGAGGGGTGCACTATCAAGTATTTCAAAGTAGAATTCATCAGGATTTGAACATAAGCTGGAAAGTTATTTAGGTTTTTCGGGTTAACCTGAATCACCAAAACTATATCCATTAACCAAACCATTTAATGCCAATCGGGTTCGGTAATCCGGGTATGATAATTTCTCAAGTCGAGTGGCATTGGGTTCGGGTTTTAGACAAAATGAACACCCTAGCTGTGACACACCTTGACGCACACAATAAACCGCCCATGAACACCTAGTAGAAAAAGAAAAAAGTGAGTCTTTGTTTTTGCTCTTTTAATAAATTAAAAACTATCACTAAGTCAAGTACATTTGATAACTTTATTAAAATATGAAGGGAACGCTTTACAAGGTATTTTTCCTAGTCTATTTTGACAAAGTATAAACTCTTAGCATTAGGGGATGTTTGTTTATCTCTTAACGAGACTTTTAATAATTCATACATCTTACTGGTTTAACAATTAATGGTTCAGACTGTTTGTTTCGCGAGCAGATGTTTGAATGGTTCAGACAATTGCCTCTAAATGGTTAAGTATTATACTAAGTCTGAATGGTTAAGACCTCTAATCTAAATTGGTCAGATATTTGCTACTAAATGGTTAAACTTTATACTGTCTCTTAGTGGTTCAAACCTATTACTGGTTCAACACTTAACCATTCAGAAATTGTCAAACACCTCCTTAGCCATTTTCAATATTCACGTAAAAAACATGCATTTAAAGTACAGATTTCGCTTACGATACGCAACAATATAGTCACGTTTCATATACATCACATAGAAAAAAAGTATGTACCAAGTAGAATTTGAATGCATGATATACAACCAAACATTTAATCATGCATTTAAGGGATTTTTTAAACACAAATATGATATCACCATGATTACTTTCTTGCATGGTTAGATATATATCACCTGTAAAAAAAACAACAAAAAACTTTATTTGTAAATTGTAATTATTTAACATCAGCACCACATTTGGAATTATAATTGAAAAACAAGGTAAACCTAAGTTGGAAAAATAATTGCAATTTATGACAGAAAACAAATATGTAAACCTAAGTAACTATTTGTTATCTAGTCATACAACTTTCTTTTAAAAAAAAAACATGTATTGTCGATTAACAGCCTTAAAACTTTTGGGCTGTAACAGGACAATCCAAAGGCTGTAAACCAATTCAAGTAGCTACATGTTACTCAGTGAACTGCGATCGAAGCGATTTTCTCACCGAGCTCGGGAAACAGCAGATCCAACGTTTTTTTCAAAAAATCTTCTATTTTGCAATTTGGGTTGAGAAGCTTCACCTTGCACAAATATTAATGAATTAGTTCATAACCAAAATTTGTAAAACACAGTGTGAGATTCCTGTTGATGCATATTTGTGTGGCCGTTAGTGTGCGAAAAGGCTAGATCGAGTATGTATTGTATATGTGATCGTTAGTATATCTTTAAATATATTCATTGCCTACAAGAAATAACAAAATTAAACATACATATTTTTATAAAAGTAAATGAATTAATAAAAACTATAGAGGAACATAAAAATAGATTAAAGTAGGTTTATGTGAACAAAATCAATAAAAAGGTTAAACATAAAAGTTTAAATGTAAACATCTAAGAAAGATCACTAAATCTTGGATTATACTTTCTATTTTGAAAACCAAACTGAACCGCTGCTAAAACCGAAAAAAACCAAAACCGAACGACTTTCAATAACCGAAAACATAACCGTGCACACCCCTAAATTAAAAACTAAAAGAACATTTAAAGATATTTGTACTAACCACACGTAGATGAGGATAAACGGAAGTATATCTCTGAAAAAAAAGTAATTAAAAAAAGGTATATGATAGTGAGTTAACTTAAGCTAAAGTTAAGCTTTTAAATTAAAACACACCTAATTGATTGTTAGCATAAAATCAGAGAATCAGTCCCTTTCATGAATTTCATCCTGCAAAATTCATAGAAACACATCAAATATAGCATGATTAAGGAAAAGTAAAATAGGACATACACTTATATGAACTCTTGTGTCGAACAATAAGGCCACGCACAAAACAAATAAATTCAAAGTTACATAAAACCCGAATATGTAGAAAAAAAGAAGATACAAACAAATTATTTGAGAATATGAGATGATAATCATGATCCGTGAGGGTAAATATGAGATGTAGAAAATAGTAAGTTACGAGTGTGAAGATGAATTTGAATATGGATAATATTTAGAAAAATAAGGGACGATCCATGACAGTGAACCATGAGTTAAAAAATAATATTATTTTTTTTGTTGTTAGGATCGTAAGATGCAAATATGAAATAATAGATTATAATAATCTAAACTATTACTTATTGGCCGACAACGGTTTCAACTTCAAAAATAACCATGGTGGTCTCACATTTTCACATATTGTAAACTAATGGACCTTACTAAACCGAAAAAGATAAGGGGACAAAAGGAAATTAAGGTTCTGTTAGTAAAGGTCTATTAGTTTACAATATGTGAAAAGGTAGGATCACCACTGGTATTTTTTGAAGTTGGGACCGTTGCAAGCCAACGGTAATAGTTTGGATTATTAAAGTCCATTATCCTACAAATATTCTATCAGAATTCAAACTTTAATATAAATTTTGATAACCTTTTATACGATTGTGAAATCGAAAGGATATATCGACCTTTATAAGATTGTGAAATCGAGAGGTTATATTGAAATAGAAATTTAACAAAAGAAGATAAAAGGTTTAAATCGTATCTATTTTAAACTTTAGGAGGAGGTATAACAATAAAAATAATATAAAAGGGGTTATGAATAGTAACTCCTTTATCATTTTCATCAAATTTGTTAACTTCGTCTAATAACATCAAGTTACGAGCATTTTTGTTATTTTACCTATTTGTTTTTTATTTATTTACTTAATTTTAATAAATGAAATATTTTATTTTTATTATATAAAATCCACATCTTTCTCTCCCATCTCTCTCTGCAGTTCTCTCTACAACCCCTACCATCAACCATCACCAATTACCACCTACCATTACCGTGTCACCCACGTCCGCCACCCACCTCCACCATCATCAAACACCTTGTTGAAACATCACATCTATACCCAAGAGTCGTCGCTAGTCACCCACTTGAACCACAACAACCATAAATCATCAATACCATATTGAACCATTGTCACCGTTTCTGTTCGAAAACTTAGATCACTGTCGTTTTCATCAAGTGGGCTTTGTAGCGAAACCCTAATGGTAGTCGCCGCCATCTGAACTCAAACCACCAAAACCCCCAATTTAAACTCACCACTATCACCGAAATCATCATTATGTTATCATCAGTTGAAGAAGATCTTGTCGTTGTCTCCTTGTTCCGAATTCCCATCATTGTTGTCATTATCGTCAGTGTAAAGTGCCTAGTCGACGACCATGGCCGACACACTCTATTATCAACGCCCTTCATTGTCTCTCTCATCTCATGTGGTGGCAATGGTGGTGGTTCAGTTTAAGTGGATATGGTTGTGGTGGTGTGGTGGTTGCTAGTGGTGATGGCTACTGGTTGGTGGTGTTGTATAGTGGTAGTGTGTTGATGTTGGTGACAGTGGTTCAATGTAAGTGGATGTGGTGGTAGTGGCCGGTGGTAAAATGTCAAAAATACCCCTCAGTTACATAGAAAAAAAAAGTCAAAATTGCCTCTCACTTGAAGTTACATTTAAATAACGTTAGCCAATTGGAAGGAAATGTCAGTAAAGTTAAATGAGGGGTTGAAATAGGACAAGTGCAAAAATTTGAGAAACATGACATCGTCGCGCCACGCGACGAGAGTATGTTGGGATGGTTGCGTGGCATGACCAGGCCCAATCGCAGCAAGTTTTTTTAACCAACCGCATTTCACCCTTTTCCACATCCTTTCTCCTCCAATCACCTTCTGACTTTCTTTAAACCCAAACCCTAATCCTTCCCTATAATACAAGCCTCCTCCATCACATTTTCACTTTCCACAACCTCATTATACTCCAAACACTCAAGAATTCTCAAGAAATTTCAAGTTTTGGGCAAAGTTTTATCAAGTCCAAAAGTGAGCTTTCACCTCACTTTTTCTTCATGTTTCTTCAACTTTCTTTACTTCTAACCTCTTGGAGAACGTTAATACCCAATGTTCACCAAGATGTAACAAGTGGTGCAATTCCATAGTTGAGGTCCAATATAGGTTACATTTTCTGTTTTTACCAAACTTTTACGCCTTGTTCTTGTTTACCTTCTTTCTTTGGAAATCTTGCACCAAACCTTGTTCCCAACTAAACTCATGTTAGGGATTTGTGTTATGATATATTTCCAGAAGTTATGAGGTCCATAACCTCCAAAACTTTATGCCCTAAAGGTCTCAAGTGACCTACAGGGTGTTGAAACCAACCAAGCTTTCAACCCTCAATGTTGAAAGTCTTGAGTTTTGATTAGGTGTGAACAATGAGAGCATTGGCTTTCCAACTATGATTTCACCTACTTCACTTGTTTATTTCATTAATTAGGCATTCAACTAAGTAGTTTCCAAGAAATCAAAGTAAGCTAACCCCACCTCGTCTTTAGCATTTGCCATGTTGGGTATGTACAGGTCCGGGTTATTCTTATTTGACTACTTAGCAAAATTAGTTACTTTTATATTTAATTTTATTTATGACCAACCAAATCATCAACTAAGTTGATGATTTGTGCTTTCGTGAATCCATATAATGAGGTTAAATGGATGGAATTCATCCTACCTACTTGCATGATAATAAATAGCATAGACTAAGTAAACTAACTATATATATATATATATATATATATATATATATATACGCACACATACACACACACACATATTGATATAAAAATGGCAATGGGCTGGGTATTGGTAATCCAAGCCCATACCCGATTGTAATTCTTTGGCCCACAACCGGCCCATTACTCATCGGGTATATTTCGGGTAATTACCCATCGGGTATCTGGGAAACCCGTTAATTTGTTAAAAATACCATTGATGTCACACCCCGACCCGCAGCGGAATAAAAGTCGGGGCATGATTGGGTTATCACCAAAGCTCATGATATTTACTAAGGAGTTTCATATTTATTAAATTCAAGTTACAAACTTAAATATCCAATAAACAAAATTCATACAAATACAAAGAAAAACAAATCTAAATGTTTATTCCAACGCAATAACTTGTTTATCCTTCTAGGCCATCCTAAGTGTTTCTTTCCTCAACTGGATCACCTGTATCATGTGTAAAACAGGGGAGGTTTTGGGTCAACAAAAGTTGGCGAGTGAACCTTGATAAAACATTTTTCATAATTGCATGTTTTATTTATTAAGGAAAATTCGTGCATAAATCACATGTAGGCAAATATATAAATGTAAACAATCACAAATCACATTGAATGAATATATGACATGAATGATGATGTATTTGAGATCAAGGCTCAATCAAACGGAGCCGATCTAATGAGGCACCTGATGCTCAACCCGTATCCTACGGGGAACTGATGGGCCTAATGAAATACGTGCACTGAAATGATAAATTTAATCCACATATAAGTCACACAACAACCAATACACATTTGATCATAAAATTATATAAGCACAAGTGTTTAGATAAAATAAAGGAATAGTACGACACATGATACACCCCAAAACGTGATTAAAACGGGAAATTTGTAGAGATTCACTCACAATGGGTGCGTTGCCTTGGTTTGATGAAGAGTACGCACGAATTTAAGATTTAGCTGATGAAGTAAACTAACCTAAATAATAACGTAACAATTCGATAAATAAATAAAAGTTAATATTTCAATTTAATACTCTTTATTTGGTGCTTAGATTATTTTTATGTTATTGGGGTTTTAATCTATTAAAATTGAGAATATTAAAATAGAGAAGTGTTTACTAAAAAAATATATATAATAAAAAAAAATTTTGGGCCTTGTCAGGCCTGACAGAACCTGACCGTTCGCATGGGTGAATAGGCAGCGTGGACGGGATTCGAACTCGTGACCTCTTGTACTTGTGCACGCAGCTCTTCCAACTGAGCTACGTGTCTAACCCGAAAGGAAATCCTATTTTAATTCCTCTTATACACTTGTTAGGTGAAACCAGAATTTACTTTATCATTTAAAAAAAATTAACTTAACAAACCGTGAGTAAGGCATAAATCGAACCCGCGACCTCAGCGCCATTGTGCACCCTGCCCTACCAACTGGGCTGGGTGTCTAACCCGGTTATAATCCAGTTTTTAAAATATAAATATACTCACTACAACTTCATCTTCTAAATCTTAGTTTAACCCATAACTGAACTGGATCGATATATATGTTTTAATGGTTCGTTGTACTGGTTTGCACACTAATAGAATTAGATATGAACATAGAAAGTTTTAGAATTCGTACCCACTGAGAAGTTAGAATCTCGATGATTCCGGTGACCACCCCGGCGACAAAGATTTTTGATCAGAGGATTAGAAACAAGATTTCGAAGGTAGTGAACGAGTTCTAACGTTGTGAACCATTACTATTTATATTGAAAGTGGTCAATCATGAACTTTCGGTTTCAAAGAAAAAAAATCCTCAAATCATGGGTTCGATATCTAATGAATGATTGAAACAGTTCGTGATTGAATGAAAGGTTATGAAATTATGATTTGCGTTTTATGATACCAGTCAACCCAAGACAAACACGTATCTTCATTGATTCAGCGGTTACAGAGGATGATGGTTTGAAGATGCGGTTTCAACGGTTTGTTCAGCTATAAATGTTATTTATTTCTAATCTGAAACATACGGTGTGTGTGTACAAGTGGGTGTTTTGGTGTGTGTAATATCATGGGAGACCAGGGTTCGAAACCCGGTCACTCCTTTCAATTTTTTTTTGTTTTATTATTTTATTTTCATTTACTTAATTTTATATTTTCATTTACTTAATTTTATTATTATTTATTAATTACAATATTTATTAATTATGAAATATTTAAATCAACCGGCTCTAATAAAACACGCAACGAACTTTTAACTGAACATTTGATTAATAAACGAAGCGGGTTTTGAACCCGTTTTTTATAAATGTTACAGTATCCCCTACTTTTAGAAATTTCGTTCCGAAATTTAAGTTGTAGTGGTAACCGGAAAGAGGTGCGGGTACTTTTCGCGCATTGAGTCTTCACGTTCCCAAGTAAACTCGGGCCCTCGTTTTGACTCCCAACGTACCCTGACAATTGGAATACGACTTCGCCTTAAACACTTCTCACCGAAATCCATGATTTCCACGGGTCTTTCAACGAAAGTGCATTAATTCATCGACTTGAATGTCTTCTAGAGGGATATGGAGGTTTTCGTCGGCGAGGCACTTTTTCAAATTTGATACGTGGAACGTGGGATGAATTCTGTTGAGTTCTTCTGGTAGGTCAAGCTTGTAGGCTACAGGTCCTACTCTTTCGAGTATCTTGAAAGGTCCTACGTAGCGTGGTGCTAGCTTGCCCTTTTGGCCAAAACGAACCACTCCCTTCCACGGTGATACTTTCAAAAGTACTCGATCACCAACACAAAAACTCCAAAGGCTTTCGTCGTTTGTCAGCATAACTCTTTTGATGACTTTGAGCCGCTAGAAGATTGTTTCGAATTTGAAGGATTTTGTCGGTTGTTTCTTGAATTAATTCAGGTCCGGTGATTTGCACTTCACCAATTTCGTGCCGACATACTGGAGATCGGCAGTTTACGTCCGTTAAAGCCTCGAAAGGAGCCATACCGATGCTTGAATGATAGCTATTGTTGTACGAAAATTCGACTAACGGTAGATGAGCGTCCCAGTTCCTTTTGAAGTCTATGACACATGCTCGAAGCATGTCTTCAAGAGTTTGGATGGTGCGTTCAGATTGACCATCAGTTTGAGGGTGAAAGGCGGGTACTGAGATCTAACCGTGTACCCAAAGCGGTTTGTACGGCTCGCCATGTTTGTGAAGTGAAACGACCATCGCGGTCTGAAATGATGCTTAACGGTACACCATAACGGCTTACGATCTCGCTGATGTAGATACGAGCTAGCTTCTCGTTCTTGAAGTCCTCGCGAATCGGAATAAAGTGAGATGATTTTGTAAGACGATCGATTATTACCCATATGGTGTCATACCCACTGGAGGTGCGAGGTAACCCGGTAATGAAATCCATGGTTATGTTTTCCCACTTCCATACAGGTATTTCGGGTTGTACTAGAAGTCCTGAAGGTCTTTGATGTTCAGCTTTCACTTTAGAACAGGTAAGGCATTTGGAAACAAAAACAGCGATGTCCTTTTTCATGCCAGGCCACCAGTAGGTGTATCGTAGGTCTTGATACATCTTATCGGCTCCTGGGTGTACAGAGTATCGTGTTTTGTGTGCCTCATTCATGAGGAAATCACGAAGGTTATCGCGATCAGGAATCCATATACGGTTTAAATAGTATAGAACACTGTCGGATTTGGTTTCAATTTTGAGTTCAGCTCCACATGACATCTCATCGCGTACGTATTTTCTGTTACAGAAACATGTTGAGCTGCCTGGATTCGATCTTTGATGTCGGTTATGATTTGCGAACATAGAAGACGAATAGAGTTCTCGTATCCTTTTCGACTGAGTGCATCGGCCACCACGTTTGCCTTCCAGGATGGTACCGAATTTCACAGTCGTAGTCGTTGAGAAGTTCGACCCATCTTCGTTGCCTCATATTCAACTCTTTTGGTTGAAGATATGTTGGAGACTCTTGTGGTCAGTGTATATTTCACACTTGGTACCGTAGGGGTAATGTCTCCATATCTTGAGAGCGAACACAACGGCTCCAAATTCTAGGTCGTGGGTGGTGTAATTCCTCTCATGAACTTTCAGTTGCCTAGAGGCATAGGCTATCACTTTTCCTCTTTGCATCAACACACAGCCTAGTCCTTGCCCTGATGCGAAACCACAAAGTCATCGCAACCCTCAGGGAGTGTAAGGATAGGTGCGTCACAAAGCTTTTGCTTCAAGTTTGGAAGGCCTCCTCTTGCTTAGGTCCCCAAATGAAGGTTTTCCTTTGTGAGTCAAGGCCGTGAGCGGAACGGCGATACGGAAAAGTTGGCAATGAAGCGTCGGTAATAACCGGCCAAGCCAAGAAATGACCTAACTTCGGTAGGGGTACGTGGCGCTTGCCATTCTTGTACTGCCTTGATTTTCGAAGGGTCGACGTGAATCCCTTTGTCATTGACGACATGACCAAGGAATTGTACCTCTCCTAACCAAAATTCGCATTTTGAGAACTTCGCGTAAAGCTTTTCAGTCCTTAAGAGTGTAAGAATGAGTCGAAGGTGTCGCTCATGATCGGATTTTGACTTGGAGTAGATAAGAATGTCTTCGATGAAGACTATGACGAAACGGTCGAGATAGGGTTTGCATACCCTATTCATTAAATCCATGAAGACAGCGGGGGCGTTGGTTAAACCGAAAGGCATAACCATGAACTCGTAATGACCATAACGAGTTCGGAAGGTAGTTTTTGGAATATCTTCTTCGCGCACTCTAAGCTGATGATAACCAGAGCGAAGGTCGATTTTGGAAAAACAGGTGGCGCCTTGAAGTTGGTCTAGAAGGTCATCAATACGAGGCAGTGGATAGCGATTCTTAACCGTCAACTTGTTGAGTTCTCTATAATCAATGCACATGCGAAACGTTCCATCTTTCTTTTTCACAAAAAGAACAGGCGCACCCCAAGGCGATGAGTTAGGACGTATGAATCCTTTGTCGGTCAACTCTTGCAGTTGACTGGCCAACTCTTGCATCTCGGATGGGGCTAACCTATAAGGAGATTTTGCGACCGGTGTAGCGCCAGACATAAGATCGATTCGAAATTCGACTTCTCTCACAGGAGGAAGTCCTGAAACGTCATCGGGAAAAACTTGCGGGAATTCTTTCACAATTGGAATATCTTCAAGCTTTATCTCCTTGCCTTTCTTCTTGACAACGTGAGCTAAAAATGCGACGTAATTCTTGCGAAGATAACTTCGGGCTTGAAGGCAGGACATCAATTTGAGCCCTTTCGAAGGAGTTTCCCCAAAGATACGTAGTGTCTGACCGTCAGCGAGAGGAATACGAATGAATTTTTCGTGACACACCACTTCAGCGTGATGCTGGCTGAGCCAGTCCATGCCGACGATAACATCAAAACTTCCCAATTTCATAGGAATGAGATCAATTGGGAAATTGTGATCATTTAGGGTGAGAGTACAATCGCGTATAATAGAATTTAATGAAGTGGGTTTTCCGTCAGCAACTTCCACGTCAGAGATTCAACGAGATTATCACGAGGTTGATCGAGGATAGATTTGAATTCTAAAGACACAAAGCTCTTATCCGCACCGGTATCGAATAATATGGATGCATAACTACCATTTATGGGAAACGTACCGTTGACCACATTGTTGTCAGCCCTGGCCTGGTTGGCGTTGATATTGAAAGCTCTCCCTCTAGCAGGTGGAGGAGCTTGGTTAGCTTGGTTTACCGGGTTCGCTTGAGCTTGGGCATGGATGATGTTCACTAGGCGTGGGCAAGTGTTCCTGAAGTGGTTTGGGTCCCCACAATTGAAACAGGCTCGCATGGGTTGCATCATGGGGTAGTTGGGTTGGTAGTAAGGTTGGGCTGCGTGTTGTGCAGGTGGTAGAAGTAAGGGTTGTTGGGCTTGGCCCACCATTTGATTTTGGGTTTGGGTTGAAGGTTGACTGCGGTTCATTCGCTGAAGTGTACGGCAGGTTTGGATGGTGTGACCCGCACGGCCACAACTTGTGCAATGTTGGCAGGGGTTTTCGGGAGGGTGGTGGTATTGACAGCGGTTACACTTTGGGTGTGGGCTAGTGTATGGCCTTTGAATGGTGCGGCTGGAGGGGCAACTTGGGTGATCGGGGCAACAGTGATGGGAGGGTTGGTTTGGGAGACGGCAAAGTTCTTGCCATTTCGCTTCCTCTTACCAGCAAACTTCGAGGATGAACCTGGGTGGTTTGGAATTGGGGGCTCAATGGGGTGTTTTCTTCTTCTCCTCTTTGAATTTTCCGTTTCGAATGCGATTTTCAGTGAGTTCCGTAGCTAACTCCATTGCGGCTTCAAGTGTTGAGGCGAAGTGCTTAAAACTGAATCTTGGATTTTCGAGGGGAGGTCTCGAATGTAGTGTTCGACTAAACGGTATAAGGGGGTGAACAAATTGGGGATCATCTGGTTCAATTCGAGAAATCTCTTATTGTATGAAGTGTGGTCTCCTTCCTTTTGTTTCAACGCGTGAAACTCGTCTTCTAGCTTTTTGATTTCGTTTCTTGGATAGAAACGTCTTGTCATGATTTCCCTTAACTCTTCCCATGTTAAGGACCATGGCATCTTCAACACCTCGCTTACCCTTTTCCGTGTTCCACAGGTAAGGGCTACCCCAAACAACCTTCCAGTCACGTAACGTACCTTACGGTCCTCGGGACAGTCGCAATTGAGGAAAGTGTTTTCCATCTCCTCAAACCAGTGAAGGAGAGCGGTGACATCTTCAGTCCCTTCATATTTTGGGGGATCGCAGGATTTGAAGTGTTTGTAGGTGCATTTGGGGGTTTTGGGAGGAGGGTTGGCGACGCTTTGGTCTTCTTGGTTGGAAGAGTTGATGGGATTAGCAGTGAGGGCTTGTTGAACCTGTAGCACAATGTCAGAAAGTACTGCGGCCATTTGTTTAGCAATTTGCGTGGCCAAGCGTTCGCTTGACTTTCCTGACCTTCTACCTCCACGTAATTGCCTAGCCGACATCTATAGGAACATATGTAGGAAGATTGTGAGTTCAAGAATTTCCTAGGTGTCATGTGTCGAAAAAAAAAATGAAAACAACATAACTGAAAATAATTTAACTACATCCATAGGATGTCTTGGGTTTGCTCATGTTTGGGCCTCCAAATGTCCCCCACACCATTGTCTGTGTAGTCATGTGGGCCCCTATGACTATTGGGCTTGGTAGGATTCACATTGGTGTCGGCGGGTTAACACTCGCACCACCCGAATGAAAATCGTAAAAACATGATTGAGAGATGTATGGTCGGAGGGTGTCCAGGTGTAGACACAATGACAACTCAAAGTGGGTTAGCTCACACGACGTTTGGTATAGCATGCTTTGGCCTAATAGGTCCTTCGTACTCTCATCGTTAGTCCCCAGGTAGGCAAACTGGTCATTTATTTTGGATTTATACGAATGCCAAGCCTAGACAGGACGTTCCGACTACCGGTACTCGTACCCTTCCAGTTACTACATGCCCGTCGTGAAAACTCACTTCGATGTGATTTTAAAAATGCGAAAACATTGCAAAAATCATGGAAATCGTGAGGTGTGTGCTTTCATAGGTATGATATGTTATGAGGATATGAACTATGATGAGCATTGCATATTAACATGTACTTGTGAGAGTGCTTGCATACTATTGGGTGTGAAAATAAACATGAAACAGATAAACATCATGAGTTTTGCATGTAACACATAAACAATTAAAATTTAATCAACTATAGTATAGGCTCTAAGGGTCTAATAACCTATCCTATATCCCTATAGTCACAAGCTCTGATACCAATCTGTCACACCCCGACCCGCAACGGAATAAAAGTCGGGGCATGATTGGGTTATCACCAAAGCTCATGATATTTACTAAGGAGTTTCATATTTATTAAATTCAAGTTACAAACTTAAATATCCAATAAACAAAATTCATACAAATACAAAGAAAAACAAATCTAAATGTTTATTCCAACGCAATAACTTGTTTATCCTTCTAGGCCCATCCTAAGTGTTTCTTTCCTCAACTGATCACCTGTATCATGTGTAAAACAGGGGAGGTTTTGGGTCAACAAAAGTTGGCGAGTGAACCTTGATAAAACATTTTTCATAATTGCATGTTTTATTTATTAAGGAAAATTCGTGCATAAATCACATGTGAGCAAATATATAAATGTAAACAATCACAAATCACATTGAATGAATATATGACATGAATGATGATGTATTTGAGATCAAGGCTCAATCAAACGGAGCCGATCTAATGAGGCACCTGATGCTCAACCCGTATCCTACGGGGAACTGATGGGCCTAATGAAATGCGTGCACTGAAATGATAAATTTAATCCACATATAAGTCACACAACAACCAATACACATTTGATCATAAAATGATATAAGCACAAGTGTTTAGATAAAATAAAGGAATAGTACGACACATGATACACCCCAAAACGTGATTAAAACGGGGAATTTGTAGAGATTCACTCACAATGGGTGCGTTGCCTTGGTTTGATGAAGAGTACGCACGAATTTAAGATTTAGCGATGAAGTAAACTAACCTAAATAATAACGTAACAATTCGATAAATAAATAAAAGTTAATATTTCAATTTAATACTCTTTATTTGGTGCTTAGATTATTTTTATGTTATTGGGGTTTTAATCTATTAAAATTGAGAATATTAAAATAGGAGAAGTGTTTACTAAAAAAAATATATAATAAAAAAATTTTTGGGCCTTGTCAGGCCTGACAGAACCTGACCGGTTCGCATGGGTGAATAGGCAGCGTGGACGGGATTCGAACTCGTGACCTCTTGTACTTGTGCACGCAGCTCTTCCAACTGAGCTACGTGTCTAACCCGAAAGGAAATCCTATTTTAATTCCTCTTATACACTTGTTAGGTGAAACCAGAATTTACTTTATCATTTAAAAAAAATTAACTTAACAAACCGTGAGTAAGGCATAAATCGAACCCGCGACCTCAGCGCCATTGTGCACCCTGCCCTACCAACTGGGCTGGGTGTCTAACCCGGTTATAATCCAGTTTTTAAAATATAAATATACTCACTACAACTTCATCTTCTACAATCTTAGTTTAACCCATAACTGAACTGGATCGATATATATGTTTTAATGGTTCGTTGTACTGGTTTGCACACTAATAGAATTAGATATGAACATAGAAAGTTTTAGAATTCGTACCCACTGAGAAGTTAGAATCTCGATGATTCCGGTGACCACTCCGGCGACAAAAGATTTTTGATCAAGGATTAGAAACAAGATTTCGAAGGTAGTGAACGAGTTCTAACGTTGTGAACCATTACTATTTATATTGAAAGTGGTCAATCATGAACTTTCGGTTTCAAAGAAAAAAAAATCCTCAAATCATGGGTTCGATATCTACTGAATGATTGAAACAGTTCGTGATTGAATGAAACAGTTATGAAATTATGATTTGCGTTTTATGATACCAGTCAACCCAAGACAAACACGTATCTTCATTGATTCAGCGGTTACAGAGGATGATGGTTTGAAGATGCGGTTTCAACGGTTTGTTCAGCTATAAATGTTATTTATTTCTAATCTGAAACATACGGTGTGTGTGTACCAGTGGTGTTTTGGTGTGTGTAATATCATGGGAGACCCGGGTTCGAAACCGGTCACTCCTTTCAATTTTTTTTTGTTTTATATTTTATTTTCATTTACTTAATTTTATATTTCATTTACTTAATTTTATTATTATTTATTAATTACAATATTTATTAATTATGAAATATTTAAATCAACCGGCTCTAATAAAACACGCAACGAACTTTTAACTGAATATTTGATTAATAAACGAAGCGGGTTTTGAACCCGTTTTTCATAAATGTTACAATTGAGACTCTCGTATGCATTTTTACTCTAATGTTTATATAATTTACTATTTTAATAAATACAATGAATGAAAATATAACCAATAACATACATACATATCCTATTAAAATGCATATTTGAAACATATATCTACATAATTAACTAATTAATGTACTGCTACTTTGAATAGAAACAACATAACTAAACATAAACTCTTGTATTGTATGTTAAAGTCTTGAAAACAAACAAAAGAGCAAAATCTATGAATAATGAATAATTGTATGTACTAAAGTTTATATATATATAGAAAATTAAATTTAATGTAATATACTTTTCGGGTATAATTCGGGTAAACGGGCCGGGTATCGGGCGGATATCACTAAATCCCATACACGTACCCGAATTTTTTATATTTTTAATCCCATACCCGGCCCATATATTTCGGGTTTCGGGTATACCCGTCGGGCTTGGACTTGTTTGCCATCCCTGTATTGATATCACAAACCGAACCATAGTGCCAACCAAATCATGGTTTAGTTTTATGAATTACGGTGCTCACCATCTTAGTTCTTGATTCCTCAAAGTTTGGATTCTAATAGATGAGTTAGTATCCATGAAAAAACACTAATGCATAGTATCCAAGCCTCACGAATTCTTGTTATCCCATCTGCGGTCTTGATCACATACGCGTCCGAAACACTGTTTATCGTCGACACTTGCATAAATCTCGCGTTCGAAGACCCAAACTCCTTTTTCTATTACGCATAAATTAATTATTCAGATAATACACATAATGAATCATAAGCGGATTATTTGTCTGATGTTGGTTCACTTAACGGCTCAAGACGGGTACCGGTAATTCTTAGGACTCCCAAACGCGTTGTACGATTTATGAAACATACTTGTTAGCCTTAAAAGACCAAATGACTTAAAATCAAGTTTATATTATGATCCGAAATAGATCCTATTTTTGTCAGGTGTCACATTTTTAGGTAACTCTGAAGTTGTATGATACATGTGTTTGTTGCTTCAAGTTTTGCTTTACAGATAAATACGTGCATAGAAGCATACCTTCTAGAAGAATAACGTGGTTCGCGGGAACATGTCGTGTAACATACTCATAGTATGTAATCAACAATGTAACACGATGTTCAGTTGAATGGCAATATAGTAACTTTATAAACAATGTGCTTTTATCAGAGGTGTTTGTTGCATCCTTTTTGTTTCCACTGCTAGTGGGGGGTGTGGCAACACCCATGTTGCCATCGATGGTGGCACCCTAGGTGGCGGTGGAACCACATTGTTGCTTCATGGTTGGGGAAGATGTTGACGTGTTTTAGAAAAACAGGAGGCGGAGAGGGACAATGAAGGGGTTACCAGAAAATTGCAAGTATACGGTAGTGATTGACGGTGAGGTGGATGTGGTGGAGATAATTGATATTGGGTTTCTTTCGCTCTTGATTCACTGTAGAACCCATCTCAAGACCTGCAATAGCAAAATGAAGAAGATAAGGTATTGAGATGATGGATCTAGTGTTTATGCATGTTGGACGCCACTGATTCAACAAATTTTGTTTTCAGATCTTGGACGTTGTGATTCAGAGATAATGCTTATCTTTTTTGCTTTGATTGTTCAATATCTTACCAGATGATTTTGTTCAACAATATATTAACCTATGGTTGTTTGCATCTAAGCTTTTTTTATAAGTTGGACGTGTTTCGGGCGGTGATGGTGGTTGTTGCCAGAGGTTGTGGTGGGGGAATACAAGAGTGGGAAATCAAAATCATGATCGATAAAGGGGTTGGTAGGTTAGGTTAAGGGTTATATGGGAAGGGGAAATCAAAGGATTTGAAAAAAAAAACTGTTTAGCCCTCGCGTGGAGACCACGTGACAACATTTAACTTAAAAATAAACCAAGATAGGATCAAAGAACAAAAAGTGCAAGGGTTTTTAAACATAAAGTATGAATCCTGACATTTTCAAAACTAAAGAACATTAATTGAAAAAATGTCTAAACGTAAATGACGAAAAGTATAATTTACTCTTTAGGTATAAGAGAATTCACATCTGGCACTCTATATACTCTTTTATTTTTAGATTTTATAGAATAACTTAAAGAAACCATTGGAAACACTACTTCATCTCATTCTCTATCATAAAGAACAATTTAAAGAAGACAAATCAATCCTCTATATTTAGAGGCTCAAAACTAATCTCTCTAATTTATTGTGAGTGAGAAAAATAGAATAATGTAAGTGTGTCCGAGCAAGATAAAGATAGAGATGGAAAATGAGATGTGTGAGGGTTTTAGAAAAGAGTAAATTACTATTGACGTCTTTTATGTTTATAGCCAGTTGCGAAGTGTGTCCTTTATATTCAAAAGGTTACAAAAAACGTACTTTATATTTGAAAATCCTTGCACGGTCCATCCTTTTACCATAAACCCCTTTTATTTTCATGGTTAAATATTACTAAGTGGACCACATATGAAGGTAAATTAGTTTTTTTTCACCTATTTATTTAAAAAAATATTTGAGTAAAGTGCTAAAATTATCCCTAAGGTTTAGATACTTTTGGCAGATCCATCAAAAAAAACTTTTTTTCTTAACTAAACCACTAAGGTTTCAAAATTTTACCAGATTCATCCAGTTCTCTAACACCCTAATGTTAAATAAAGAGTATTTTCGTTACCCTCTTTATTTATATAATGTTATATTTTTGGATAAATACACACAATGTGTATCTTTCCCTCTTTCGATTGCTCTGCTGCTTTTAATATTTTTTGTGTTGTTTGTTTCAAATTCCATAAATTTGACCTTATTCTTCAAATATTATTTTTTGTAATTCAAATTCCCGTTATATTTTGGGTTGTTTGTTTCCGTTTGGTAATTAGTTAAGGATTTAGGCTAAGATATTATTTTAAGGCACAGTAGGATATTATGTAAGACCAAAGCCAAAGCTATCTAGTAAGCAATAGTGAGATGATGAGTCAATTTTGGAATATTTTTATGTTTTTTTTGGTTGAATCGGTAGTTGAAGCTTGAGCGTTTTGTGCACTTTTACATAAATTTAACCAACGTTTGTGGTTTTTTGAAAACAGAGAAATGGATTTAATAAAGGAAATAACTTTCACCAAGAGTCTTGAGTGAAGAATATGTTCAAATTTAGGGTTTTAAAAGAGGAAATTAAAATCAAGTTTAAAAAAAGTAGTAAAACTAAATAAACAAAGAGAATGACAAAATACCCTTCATTTAATACTAGTTTTAATGGGGTTAGAAAAATAGATGAATTTGACAACAATTTTGATACCTTGGTCCAGTTGAGAAAAAAAAAAGTTTTTTTGATGAATCTGTCAAGAGCGTCCAAACCACAGAGACGATTTTAGGAAGCTTACTCAGAATATTTTAATACATAACCTGCCACGACTATTGCACCACCTAACCCCATTAGCTACCACCAATAGCACAACCAAACATCAAAACTACAAAATCCAGTAAATCCGATGCCAAAACTACAAAATACACTAAAAGGTTTTTAGGGATAGAAAAAATACCCGAGCTTCACGTGTAGGTCTACCCGAAACCCGAAGCATTGGGACGGGTATACCCGGTACCCGACGTGTATTAGACTATATATGGGTATGGAAAATTTTTTTTGTTGGTATGAGACAGGTTAGGATTAGATGATACCCGGCCCGATTACTCTATACTATATACCCATTTACCATAAATATATACCTGAAAACTTTTAAGTTTTATATTTATTTTTCTTTAACTATTGTTTAGTAATGTTTCATTGTTGTAACTTTATTATTTAAAAAAAACTTTTCATTTGAAATATATATTTTGATGACATTATTCATATTTATATGTTATGAAATACAAAATTATTTTTTGAGATTGACATTATAATATATTCACATTTTTAAATATATCAAATATTTTTATGATAATGGTATTTATGTTATTTATCATAATTTAATATATTATATAGGAAAAAGTGTATCGTACAATATGGCTTAACGTACAAAGCGTACGCAATGTCAAATTCGCACATTATAACAAAAGTTCGCATGTTGTACAACAGAAGACCGCATGTTAAAAAAATCACATGTTTATAAAAAAAAACAATTTCGCATATTAATAAAAGGGAGAAAAATCACATGTTTTTAAAAAAACCAAATTCGCATGTTATAAACCATTTTTCGCATGTTGATACTGAATCTCTTACGCTTCGTACGTTAAGCCATATTGTACAATAACCGGCCTCATTATATAGATTTTTTAAACATAAAATTATCAAAGAAAATAAAAAAATATATACATAAAAACCCAATGGGTATACACGATACCATGGGTATGCCTGATACCCGATGGTTAAATAGCCATCAAATACCCGACAGGTAATGAGCCAGGTATGAGGCAAGATTTTCCAACCGAGTATGAATATTAGGTTAACGATACTAGACCCATTTCTTTACCTAACGATTCCAAATGGGTAAGATTTCACTAAACCCAACACAATAACTACAAAATCCACTAAACTGAACTTTAAATCTTTAAGAGTTCATGATTTCAAATTTAGAGAAGATGAACCGATAAGCTGTGTTCAAATGGTACATTCAGGTATGGATCCGCCTAGGGCGTAGGTCGATTTGTGTTGCGGGGGTAAGATAAAAAAAATGGAGGCTTTGAAGTTTTTTTTTTTTTTTTAATTTTACAAATCTGATTTTTGTTACTTATTTCTTGGTGGTGCAAGTGGCGCGATGGCAAAGTTGCAATGGCGTGGTTTTATGGCAATTGTGGCACCAGATCGTAGAGAGAGAGGAAGTTGCGATGGTGGTTGGTTGGGCAAGTGGTAGTTGAGTGGTGGTGATGGCTAGGAGAGAGTCTTTAGAGATAGAAAGTGTAGGATGGGTTTTATTTGTATTTTCTTAAAGAACATTCTTTATTAAATTAAAATACTTTAAATAAGAAGGTAAAAAAACTTATTTTCTTTCACATAGGTTCATTTGGTCATATTTAACTAGTAAAATAACCGAGTTAGCACAAAAGAACGTAACATGAAAGTGTTTTAAAACATAGTTTTAAAATATAAAGTACGTTTTATATAATTTTTGAAGGTAAAGAACATACTATGCAAATTTATATAAAATGGTGTTCTTCCTATTGCGGCACTGTGTTCTATTTTACCACCCTCCCCCTTAAACGACGAGTGGTATTGAGTTTTTTTTTAATATGGGTTTGAATCTTTTATTGAAATTTGGGCCTTTAGTTTGGGTTTTAAACATATTGGATATCAAATTGGGTCTATTATGATAACCATCAAATGATCAAAACCATCTTTCATTTTCAAGCTATATCATCATGATAGCGTCTTCATAACTGCGTTTGCGAGAACCTCCCTTTGGATTCATCCCCCTGTGTTTTAAACCGTTCGGATAAAAGCGATCTAAGAAAGTCATCTGAACCTGAACCCGCCAGTATCACATTCTCTCCCTGCTGAGCAACCTTAATTTCATTAATACCAGCAACGCCATCACACGATAACACCTTGGCTATTGCAGCGACAGAGGCTGCAAGTACGCGAGGTAGATCTTTCCCCAGATGTGTGGTCTTAAACAATATTGCATCAGACAATCTCTCTCAAACAACAAATCTGAGCAGCATCAAGAGCCGTTGACTTAAACGAAAGCCACCTGTCAGCAACAACTTCAACCGCGGTATCAGGATAAGACATAAATTCATCTTCACATCTTTCATTACTACCTTCTTCAGGAACCGTCCCGTTATCATTATTAATAGGAGCAACAGCAATTTCAGTAGCTAGCAATAACAAAGAGAGTGGGCCGATAAAACTGCATTTCTTGATACTGAAACCCATATCACTACGTGTTACCTCATCGTAAATCACCAAAGAATCAACAGTCTTTTTTCTCAAGGGTTATCCTAGAATTAATCGACTGACGATTCAACATAACCTTCTGATTACTAACATCATTTATAACATACTTTTTCGACTTCACATTAGGTAGATGGAATCTTCCTACCTTAGGATACAAACCCGCAACAAGAACCGCATTAATTATTCCCGTCTTGAGAATTTTCACTCAACTTATATGAATTTCTTGGAAAAAATCCGTTGGTATGAAGTTCACGTCGAAGTTGCTGACGCATTGAACATAACGTCCTCATAACACCAGCATGCACGAAATACTTAGAACAAAACTTGGCTTCTTTACCCATTTGTTTGGCGTTTTTCCAGCATTCAAAAGCTGAAATTATCGCCAATTGATCACCATGGCCGCCATATAACGATGCCAGCTCAGATTTAGCTACATTTGCTTTCGTTTTACCATCAGGTGACATCGGGAAGACGAAAGGGTCTCTAAAGTCTTTTGCACACGCTAAAGTCAAAGCTGGGTCAAGGCAGTTCATTGATATAGCAAAAAGAAGCATCTTGATTGTTAATGGGTGAACCGGGAGCGAACCGAGTTTCTCACCAAGCTCGGTAAGTTCTTCATCAGGTGATAAAGCTCCAAGATCTTGAAGAACCGTAATCGCATTATATATGGCTAGAGAAACGGGAGGGTCCAATGTTTTTTCCAAAAAATCTTCTATCTTGGAACTTCGGTTAAGAAGCTTCACCTGTGTAAAAATATTAATCAAAACTTGTAAAACAATTCTTCTATTAATAATAAACTTAACCCTTGATTAGTAAACGAACGAAACGAACACGGACAAAGGCGTGTTCGTTCATTTAACTTTAACCGAACACGAACATATATAATCTAGCACATTTTTTGTTCATGTTCGTTTATTAAGAATATAGGTATGTTTGTTTATTAAGAAAATAGTTATGTTCGTGTTCGTTTATGTTCGTTCATTTAAGACCTAAATGAACAATTCACGAACGTAAACGAACATGAACAGACAAACTTAAACGAACATATGATTCAACAAACAATAAACAACACAAATGAACATATTAAATAAACATAATTTACAGAACATAAACGAATTTATAAAGTAACTTTTTATATACATCAGTGATTAATTACGATAATTCCATTGGATACCCCATTCTTGTTACTAGAAAGCCCAATTGCCAATTAGTTATTTTATATAAGTAGTTAGGAAGTTCCTTCTATGTTTAATATTTATACAACTATAGCTACTTATATATTTAAAATGAAATGAACATTAACGAACAGATATAAACAAATGTAAATAAACGAACACGAATGAACACAAATGAACAAACATAAACGGATGTTCTCGAACATAAATGAACGAACAAAACGTGATTTCATGTTCATGTTCGTTCATTTAAATGAACAAAAAATTGTGTTCATGTTCGTCGTTTGTTAAATAAACGAACAAAACGAACTTCCCGCCGAACAAGTTCACGAACAGTTCATGAATGTTCGGTTCGTTTACAGGCTTATTGATCAGATTATTACCTGCAAACACAATTCTTCAATTGCTGTTCTTTTAATCTCGGGCACTTGAAACTCCATTAGCGAAGCTGCTCGAAGTTTCGAATAAAGACGATAACATATTCCAGGCTGGCACCGCCCTGCCCTCCCTGGACGTTGCTTCGCATTTGCTTTAGAAATCCAAGAAGATTGTAACGTCGAGACTTTCAAAAGTGGATCGTAACTTTTTTCTTTCACTCTTCCACTATCAATTACGAAAATGACATCATCAATTGTGACGGATGTTTCCGCTACGTTCGTTGAAAGAACGTAAACGAACATGAACAGACAAACTTAAACGAACATATGATTCAACAAACAATAAACAACACAAATGAACATATTAAAGAAACATAAATAAACATAATTTACTGAACATAAACGAATTTATAAAGTAACTTTTTATATACATTAGTGATTAATTACGATAATTCCATTGGATACCCCATTCTTGTTACTAGAAAGCCCAATTGCCAATTAGTTATTTTATATAAGTAGTTAGGAAGTTCCTTCTATGTTTAATATTTATACAAATATAGCTACTTATATATTTAAAATGAAATGAACATTAACGAACAGATATAAACAAATGTAAATAAACGAACACGAATGAACACAAATGAACAAACATAAACGGATGTTCTCGAACATAAATGAACGAACAAAACGTGATTTCATGTTCATGTTCGTTCATTTAAATGAACAAAAAATTGTGTTCATGTTCGTCGTTTGTTAAATAAACGAACATAAACGAACTTCCCGCCGAACAAGTTCACGAACAGTTCATGAATGTTCGGTTCGTTTACAGGCTTATTGATCAGATTATTACCTGCAAACACAATTCTTCAATTGCTGTTCTTTTAATCTCGGGCACTTGAAACTCCATTAGCGAAGCTGCTCGAAGTTTCGAATAAAGACGATAACATATTCCAGGCTGGCACCCGCCCTGCCCTCCCTGGACGTTGCTTCGCATTTGCTTTAGAAATCCAAGAAGATTGTAACGTCGAGACTTTCAAAAGTGGATCGTAACTTTTTTCTTTCACTCTTCCACTATCAATTACGAAAATGACATCATCAATTGTGACGGATGTTTCCGCTACGTTCGTTGAAAGAACGTAAACGAACATGAACAGACAAACTTAAACGAACATATGATTCAACAAACAATAAACAACACAAATGAACATATTAAAGAAACATAAATAAACATAATTTACTGAACATAAACGAATTTATAAAGTAACTTTTTATATACATTAGTGATTAATTACGATAATTCCATTGGATACCCCATTCTTGTTACTAGAAAGCCCAATTGCCAATTAGTTATTTTATATAAGTAGTTAGGAAGTTCCTTCTATGTTTAATATTTATACAAATATAGCTACTTATATATTTAAAATGAAATGAACATTAACGAACAGATATAAACAAATGTAAATAAACGAACACGAATGAACACAAATGAACAAACATAAACGGATGTTCTCGAACATAAATGAACGAACAAAACGTGATTTCATGTTCATGTTCGTTCATTTAAATGAACAAAAAATTGTGTTCATGTTCGTCGTTTGTTAAATAAACGAACATAAACGAACTTCCCGCCGAACAAGTTCACGAACAGTTCATGAATGTTCGGTTCGTTTACAGGCTTATTGATCAGATTATTACCTGCAAACACAATTCTTCAATTGCTGTTCTTTTAATCTCGGGCACTTGAAACTCCATTAGCGAAGCTGCTCGAAGTTTCGAATAAAGACGATAACATATTCCAGGCTGGCACCGCCCTGCCCTCCCTGGACGTTGCTTCGCATTTGCTTTAGAAATCCAAGAAGATTGTAACGTCGAGACTTTCAAAAGTGGATCGTAACTTTTTTCTTTCACTCTTCCACTATCAATTACGAAAATGACATCATCAATTGTGACGGATGTTTCCGCTACGTTCGTTGAAAGAACGTAAACGAACATGAACAGACAAACTTAAACGAACATATGATTCAACAAACAATAAACAACACAAATGAACATATTAAAGAAACATAAATAAACATAATTTACTGAACATAAACGAATTTATAAAGTAACTTTTTATATACATTAGTGATTAATTACGATAATTCCATTGGATACCCCATTCTTGTTACTAGAAAGCCCAATTGCCAATTAGTTATTTTATATAAGTAGTTAGGAAGTTCCTTCTATGTTTAATATTTATACAAATATAGCTACTTATATATTTAAAATGAAATGAACATTAACGAACAGATATAAACAAATGTAAATAAACGAACACGAATGAACACAAATGAACAAACATAAACGGATGTTCTCGAACATAAATGAACGAACAAAACGTGATTTCATGTTCATGTTCGTTCATTTAAATGAACAAAAAATTGTGTTCATGTTCGTCGTTTGTTAAATAAACGAACATAAACGAACTTCCCGCCGAACAAGTTCACGAACAGTTCATGAATGTTCGGTTCGTTTACAGGCTTATTGATCAGATTATTACCTGCAAACACAATTCTTCAATTGCTGTTCTTTTAATCTCGGGCACTTGAAACTCCATTAGCGAAGCTGCTCGAAGTTTCGAATAAAGACGATAACATATTCCAGGCTGGCACCGCCCTGCCCTCCCTGGACGTTGCTTCGCATTTGCTTTAGAAATCCAAGAAGATTGTAACGTCGAGACTTTCAAAAGTGGATCGTAACTTTTTTCTTTCACTCTTCCACTATCAATTACGAAAATGACATCATCAATTGTGACGGATGTTTCCGCTACGTTCGTTGAAAGAACGTAAACGAACATGAACAGACAAACTTAAACGAACATATGATTCAACAAACAATAAACAACACAAATGAACATATTAAAGAAACATAAATAAACATAATTTACTGAACATAAACGAATTTATAAAGTAACTTTTTATATACATTAGTGATTAATTACGATAATTCCATTGGATACCCCATTCTTGTTACTAGAAAGCCCAATTGCCAATTAGTTATTTTATATAAGTAGTTAGGAAGTTCCTTCTATGTTTAATATTTATACAAATATAGCTACTTATATATTTAAAATGAAATGAACATTAACGAACAGATATAAACAAATGTAAATAAACGAACATGAATGAACACAAATGAACAAACATAAACGGATGTTCTCGAACATAAATGAACGAACAAAACGTGATTTCATGTTCATGTTCGTTCATTTAAATGAACAAAAAATTGTGTTCATGTTCGTCGTTTGTTAAATAAACGAACATAAACGAACTTCCCGCCGAACAAGTTCACGAACAGTTCATGAATGTTCGGTTCGTTTACAGGCTTATTGATCAGATTATTACCTGCAAACACAATTCTTCAATTGCTGTTCTTTTAATCTCGGGCACTTGAAACTCCATTAGCGAAGCTGCTCGAAGTTTCGAATAAAGACGATAACATATTCCAGGCTGGCACCGCCCTGCCCTCCCTGGACGTTGCTTCGCATTTGCTTTAGAAATCCAAGAAGATTGTAACGTCGAGACTTTCAAAAGTGGATCGTAACTTTTTTCTTTCACTCTTCCACTATCAATTACGAAAATGACATCATCAATTGTGACGGATGTTTCCGCTACGTTCGTTGAAAGAACGTAAACTAACATGAACAGACAAACTTAAACGAACATATGATTCAACAAACAATAAACAACACAAATGAACATATTAAAGAAACATAAATAAACATAATTTACTGAACATAAACGAATTTATAAAGTAACTTTTTATATACATTAGTGATTAATTACGATAATTCCATTGGATACCCCATTCTTGTTACTAGAAAGCCCAATTGCCAATTAGTTATTTTATATAAGTAGTTAGGAAGTTCCTTCTATGTTTAATATTTATACAAATATAGCTACTTATATATTTAAAATGAAATGAACATTAACGAACAGATATAAACAAATGTAAATAAACGAACATGAATGAACACAAATGAACAAACATAAACGGATGTTCTCGAACATAAATGAACGAACAAAACATGATTTCATGTTCATGTTCGTTCATTTAAATGAACAAAAAATTCGTCGTTTGTTAAATAAACGAACATAAACGAACTTCCCGCCGAACAAGTTCACGAACAGTTCATGAATGTTCGGTTCGTTTACAGGCTTATTGATCAGATTATTACCTGCAAACACAATTCTTCAATTGCTGTTCTTTTAATCTCGGGCACTTGAAACTCCATTAGCGAAGCTGCTCGAAGTTTCGAATAAAGACAATAACATATTCCAGGCTGGCACCGCCCTGCCCTCCCTGGACGTTGCTTCGCATTTGCTTTAGAAATCCAAGAAGATTGTAACGTCGAGACTTTCAAAAGTGGATCGTAACTTTTTTCTTTCACTCTTCCACTATCAATTACGAAAATGACATCATCAATTGTGACGGATGTTTCCGCTACGTTCGTTGAAAGAACAATTTTCCTGCAACCGTGAGGCGGTCTTATAAAAACTTTCTTTTGTTCTGTAGAGGAGACCATGGAATGAAGAACCCTGATCAAAAACTTGCGTGAATCTTTAAAAAAATCACTAGAAAGTAATTTTTGTTGTAATCTATGTATTTCATCCCACCCTGGAAGAAAGACGAGAATAGCCCCTTGTTCAGATTCCGTACATATTTTTCTCAGTAATTGTTCGATAAGAACAATATCAACTAATTCGGATTAACATCTTTTAAATAACTATCGAGTAATAGCTTTTCCTCTTCCAGATCCGCGTTTAGATGTTTCCGTAAAATCTCGGAAGCTTCTTTTTGATCCGCTTGTTCGGCCCATGACAGCGCGGTTTTTCCTTCGTTATCTTGTAAATGACAATTAGCACCAAAGGAAAGAAGCATGCAGATATCACCGACTCGTCCTTTTCTAGCAAAGACCATTAACGGTGTGACACCTGTCACCGAATGCTGATAATTACTAAAGTCTAATCCTTCACCCATTGAAACAATGTCTAATAAGGATTCCAGCTCATCACTTAACCAAGCTATATTAATAGCCTCATCAAGGGCACGTTGGTACTCTTCGGTTAGTTTGGATTTCTCGCTAATGTTTGTTTCTGAAGTGCGGTCAAGAGAACGAGCATTTGTTTTCACAAGCAAAAGTACATCCTCCAGGTAGAACTTTTTTACCTAAAACACAAATGCAACAAACTCAGAATAAGATATATATATCGATTCAAGAGTAAGGAAAACAAACTTACAACGTAAGTGAACCCCGGGACGCATATGATTGGACAGCCTCCAAAGTACCGAGAAAATCGTTCAGCATCGAGGGTAGCACTCATCATTACCTTTCAAAATATAAACCAAAAACTCAAAAAGTTGAAAAATCCAAACTTACAAATCGTTAATAAAAACTAAAAAACAATTAAAGATATTTGTACTAACCACGCGTAGATGAGGATACAAGGGAAGTATATCTCTGAAAAAGAAAACGTAATTAAAGAAAAGGAATATGATGATGAGTTAATGTTAAGCTTTTAAAGTACCTAATGATTGTTAGCATAAAATCAGAGAAGAGATCCCTTTCATGAATTTCATCCTGCACAAACCCATCAAATATAGCATAATAAAGGGAAAGTAAAACAAAGTGCGTTAACACAAATTATGAGTATCATGAATGATATATTGATAATTAAATTAAATTAATACCACAACGATGTGAGTGATGTCAGGAAATGCATCTTTGACCATCTCTGCTGACTTTTCTTTTCCAGCTAAACTGTTACCAGCTTGTACCAAAATCCTCAACAAGATTCCATTCGTGCAAAACACGATGGATGAATCCTTTCCACCTTTCTTATCCAACTTTATCTAGGGTATACACCATAACCGTTAGGTGTAATAATCACTGATATATATGTAATTAAGTGTAACAATAGAGTCACCAAATACCTTGTATCCAATACTCAGTCCAATAGATTCACCTCTTTCTTTAGCTATTCTTTCAGCAACTACAAAATAAACATAACTTTAAATAAACATAAAAACTAACAAAAAGCATAACTTTAAATAAACTTATTGATGGATACCTGAAACGGCAGAGATTCTCCGTGGCTGGGTGCAGACTATCTTACATACTTCACCTTTACTCCACATATAATCCAGCAAATATTGAGGCACCTGTGTTGTCTTCCCACAACCAGTTTCGCCCGATACGAGAACTACCTGGAGAAACGCAAATAAAAGCGAAGTTACTTTGATATTTATATCCAAAAAATATAAAAAACAATGTATGATACATAACGTAGATTGTGAAACCTGATAGGATTCTATTATCGATGTAATAACGTCCTTGAAGGATGCAATTGGAAGTTTGGACCTTACTTCAGTGATCTGGAAAGTGAACATTATATGAGATATTGAGATCGATGTAGATTATCAAAATTCAAAAGTAAGTATTTAAAGGTATTGTAGAAAAAACCTGTTTTAAGTTGGGATTCGATTGCATACTGTCAACAAACGACTGAAACTTCTTTAAAACTCGAGCCTTTTTCATCTGAGGTTTACAGAACATATTGTCAGTTCTCATTCGTATGTTATTAGCTCTTTTACTAGATGTGACAACAATCTTTTCATCCTCTTTGTGATTGCCAGGTGGATAAAAAGAAAAAAAGTCCTTTAAAACTGTTTTCCCCTCTTCTGAAAATGCAAAAGATGTGACCGGGCGTTTTGCTTCTGTATTTTTGACTTGGTCTTGGTCTTGTTCTTGGTCTGGGCCAGGCCCTTGACCTTGACTTTGCCTTGACCTTGATCTTATAAAGCGTAGCGCGTCTATCAGCCCCTGCTCTAAACATGCAGATTCATTAGAGACTGTCATTGAACTAACTAACAAACAAGTGGCTTTCTAACAAAATCTTCTATTTCTGTAAAACTTTAAAAGGGTTTTATATAATGTTTTAATATACATAACAAGCAATACTCACCCAAAACTTTTTGACGTCATACCCATTGCTCTTCATAACTTGTGCACCTCAGCACGTTCATAGTTTGAAATGCTGGCATCAAATGTGTACTCTGAAATCATTAAACACATAATCAGCATAAAGTTCGTCCCTGTAGCAAGCAGCATAAACGCAAATTCGTTGTTCGGTTGAAAACAGAATAGCAAAAGAAAACAAGTATATCCCAAAAGCAAAATATAAACGAATCACAGGCCACTTACACATCTAACACTTCAAATAAGGTAAAATCTACCAAAAACAATTAAATTAATCTAATTCATGCTAATAAATCATCCAAATATATTATCCCAAGGTTAGAAGTTCTACAAAGTCCAAAATTCCTATAAAGTGAAATGCCATAGAAATGTGGTTAAACACCATCATAAAACACCCAAAACCCACAGATAAAAGAGTGAAGATTACTAAAAAACCAACAGTCCATAAAAACTTCAAACACACCATCGTACAAATATGAATATTAAACACCACATGATTGATGATAATCAAAGTAAAACACCATTAGCGTCAGATACTCGAATATTCGATGATTATCATCTACAAAACCCATAGATAACAGAGTGAGGATTACTAAAACACAACATTCAAATCGGTCCATATATTATTCTAATCTAAAGGCCCACATTACTTTATACACTCTTTAAACAAAACACACTTTGTAGCCGAAGCTCACCCTATATTCTAAATGCTAACTAAACTCAGTTAAAAATAAAGACTTTCTTTCAACCAATTAACATAACATGAATGATCAACATCCAAACTGAACAATTAGCATTAACCGAAATAAAAAAAAAATAAGCAAAGAACTGAAATGAAAGAGTAACATCCATCCTGCAGTGGAGGGAGATTGAAGTTATACCTTCATCATTGGATTTGTGAAAGTCATCAAGTATTTGTTGAAAACGGTTCCTGGTCTCATCCGAAATCCTACGGGCTTCTTGCTTTCGCTTTTTGTACTTTTTATTTCTTACTCTCTTAGCAGCACGAGATACTTTTCGGGGTCGATGTTTCTCCGGTAATGAAGCAGGTTCCATGGACTTTGCTTCCGGTGGAATCCGATCGGTAGCTGGTTCCATGGCTTTTGCTTCTGATTTGCAGCAGGTTTGAAACCCTAGTCGGCTCGTACTCGTTTGAATGAGAAGCCTCTCAATAAACCCTAAACGGTTATTTATGCGCCCGAATTCTCATATTTTAAATCTCTTCTATCGTTTTATTATTGAGGTTTTTAATGAAAACTCAAACACCATATATATATATATATATTTTTTTTGAGTATTTGATTTAAAACCCGAATTTATACTGATTGGTCAATAACATTTTAAACTTTTAGTTTTTACAATATCACTCCTAACTTTCTAACTATTTTTCTATTTAAAAATGTTTTTTATTTTTCTTTTAAAAATGTTTTTTAAGAATTTTATTACAACTACAATTATTAGTCAATTTAAAAAAAAATAAAGTAAACTACAATTTTTGTATGTGATAAATACCCAATAACACTTTCTGTTCTTGATTTTGTGTTGTCAATTTGAATCAATAACATTCCTATTAACAAATCTTATTAGTTAACCATTAATTAACCAGGATAAATATGCCTTTTTGTGTTGAATTTCAGGGGTATTATTATCCTTTTTTTTATTATTATTAATTTAAAAATCTCATTTTTTTATTATTATTAACACATCTCATCATGTATACCAATCTGCATTTCATCTTCATCATCTCAAGTTCATTAGTTCTTCTCCATTTCAAGATTCACAATGCTCATAGAAGAATATAGAGTAAATAGAAGAAAATTATTCGTCGGTAAAAGGTAACACCAAGGTACCACGCCGGCTTATCGGTCTCTTTTCCGGCAACCCAGTTAGCGACAAGAAAAGAAGTGGTGGAATTATTATATTCGTCAGAAGCTTCATCGGTTAGTGGTAGAATTGTTACATCCGGCTACCCATCGGTTAGAAGCTTAAAGTAAGTTAACGAACTCAAAAAACATATCATTGTCTGTGTATATATGTTCCAAATTCTGCATACCAACTGAATTGGGGGGTTTTGTTGGCCTATTATGTGTATATATGTGTGTGAGAAGGGGGTGGAGCGGCTTGAGCAAGATGAAGAGGACGCCAACAAAACATGGGAAATGAGAGGATGGGACGGCGTCCGGCCTGGACTTGGCGGGCGCGTCCCCCACACCGAGTGCCCTAAGGATAAGGATGGGATGTTATTGAAGTTGTATCAAATTTTGCACACCAACTATTTAATACTTTGTCTGAATGAGGTTTAATACCGCGGGGTGTGGGATTTGGTTGAGGGTGGGGGAAGCCAACCAACACTGTTTTAGTCATATCGGAACAGCGTGGGTAGCGGTGTTACTCTGCTGGTGTGGCTATGAAGCCTGGCGTAGGGCGGGTTGGGTGATGATGTGGCTGGCTGTGATTGGCTAGAAAATCAGACCGTTTGGGCTAGCCATTGATCATGGCGGTTTCCACTTGTAACTCAATTTTAATTTTTTTACTAATTTTTACCTATAAATACTCACCTAAAACATCAATATTTTTTCACATCTACTTTCTTCAAAGATAAATCCTCATCCAAAACCAACCCAAAAAACGAAAATGGTTCATTGGACCGAGGAGGAGGAGATAACCCTGGTGACGTCAATCGTTGACGCACAACTAACGCTACGTCGTGGTCAAACCGCCTGCTAGACACAAGCGTTTTAGCAATACCAACAACATGTTGGAAACGCGCGTGACAACTTGAACGCGTGTCAACATAAGTGGTGTGAGCTAAAACCAAAGCTGGATCGGTTTAAAGCATGCTTCGACCGTGTCCCTGAGGGCGAGCTAAGCCACGACAATCGAGTGGAGATCGCCAAAATCGAGTATAGGCACGATGGTAATCCGGAATTTCATTGGGTTCCCCACTTTAATATTTACCGTACTTTGTAATTTTTGTGATTCCCAAAACTGATTCGGATCATAGTGGTTTGATTGTTAACACCCAAACAACTGTAGATCAGTTGTTTGAATGTGTAAAAGTTAAGAAAACCAAAAGATGAAGATGAAGATTCTTGTTTTGGATGCAATAACAAGTGTTGTATATGTAATCCGAACTGATAAACACACTCAATGCACCTGAATATTCGGATTTAGCACAAGAACAATAATCACAACACAAGAAATCACCAAAACTTGTCCGAGATCCTTGGACAACGGTTTCCATTCAACGGATATATATAATACAGGCTACCTGGCGTATTTAATAAATACGCCAATTACTTAATTACGCCGCTACTGGAAAGTTTTCCTGTAGTTACACTTTAGTCCCTGAACTTTCTAGATTACTATAAAACTTTACAAAACAATCCAAAACCTAATTAAACTAAGTATCAACAATCTCAAAAGTTCTAACAATTTTTAATGTTTTAGGATTTATGAAGTTTTTTTATTTATTAGGACTTTATGTAATTTTTTTTAAATTAATATAATGGTGTGTTTTATTTTATAAATGTCAATATATATATATATATATATATATATATCCACTTGTCACCTATGTCGGTTAGCCTATGTCGCTCCCACACCCCACTTTTTTGGGGTTGCCTGATGGAGCATATCTCTTCCATGTTAACCCAAACCCTTAACCCAAGCCTCCCACACTCTGCGGTCTAAGTGTTCATTATCTTTAAAATCTAATAAGCAGTGTTGGGATTGGGATTAATTGAAATAATAAATGAAATAATTTATGGATTGTATCTATGGTAAAATACTAAGGTCAGGCTAACAATAGACGGACATGTCACTTAGACTGGTACCATTTTCAGGGGATGATGGAGTACATTATCTTTTTGTGCTTGGTGTCTTTTTGAATATTTTAATTTCATTTCTTCAGCCTATGATTTTATCAACAAGAACCCATGTGCCATTTGCTGCTAATTGCAACCACATTAATGGATCATGATTTTTTTGTAAGGATACCAATTTTTAAGATTTGTTTTCGAGCATGTTAATTCAGTAATTTAGTAGTATTTATATATGCATTATCGTCGTTCAAGTTTATTTATTGGGTTTATTAGTTTTATGAAATAAATTGAGTATACAAAATAACATAAGTGAAATTAAAGGTTGAAGATGAAGTGATGTTAAAATGAGGGTATTATAGATATTTTACCAGTCAACTAATCAGATTTAATAACAAGAACGTTATTGATTCAAATCGACAACTATATGGACTTTATTGTTCAATTTTGACACTCAGGGAATGAAAGTGTTATTGGGTATTTACCACAGGGACGTAAATTGTACTTTACTAAAAACAATTTGAATATTAAATACCCTAACTTTTACCAATTTGCCAATAACACTCCCAATTTTTGATTGTACCACACCACTCCCAATTTTCAACTTATTGACCGATAACACTTCCAAACTAATTGAACGCTATCACAGTTAGTTTTTTTACTGATGTGGCACTTGTGTGTTGACGTGCCATCTGTCGTGGATTTTTTTATGACGTGGCATCTTACTTGGTTTTTTTATAATGTGGCAGCTGATGTCAGCAAACTAGGTAATTGTTGGGTTTGTTTGGGAGTGCTATCGGCTAATAAGTTGAAAGTTTATTATAAGTTTTTTTTATAAATACATGTATAAGTAATTCAAATGAAAAAAAATAACATTTTACGTTTTCTAAGCTATTTTTTTAGTTTCTGTAAAACCTTCTATCGAATTGGTTTCTATATGTATATGTAAAAGTTGTGCAAAAATAATTAAAATTAAATTTTATAATGTAAAAATGATTTTTATGAGTTGCTTTACTTGTTTTATCCATCATACTCTTCCTCACTTTTTTATGTTACTCAGTAAACTCACCCCTTAAACCATATATACACTTTTTAAACATATAATTAGCGGCCCCTCCCCTTAGAAACGGAAGGTTCGAGTCCTAATCTAAGTTGGAAGTGGAATTAGAAATAGTTATAGTTTAGATGGGTGTATGAATTGTGGTTTAATAAAAAAATATATATAATTAATTATTAAATTATATAACTGTGGTACTGTTTGTATATATTGCTTTCTTTTTAGAGAAGTGTATTTTTTTTTAAAAAAAATTATTACATGTGAGGCTTAAATCTAAAAACTTTAAAAGGTTTAGTCGTTACCAATGGCTACCAACCTTATTGATATTTGTATATATTGCTTAGCATATATAATTAGAGAGGAAAAGAGAGCATGCATGGTCGGCCCATAGGGTATGTAAGGAGCGCCATCAAACAGTGTCCATACTTATTTTGGCACAGTTGCTCGTTTATTGTATAGTACACAATATATACAAACACAATTAAACAAATAAAGTTGATGTAGCCCAGCTGGTTGCGCGCTTTTATTCACACGTCGAGGTTTAAATTTTGACATCTGCATTTTGTTTTAACTCAAGAGTTGGGGGAGAAAGCTCCCTAAAGCCCAAACATATATAGAAAGAAGAAAAAAGGTTTAAATTTTGACTTTTGCCCAATGTTTATTAGATTATGTCTATTTTTTAATCGAACGAGCCTATTTACAATGCAGTTTCATCCAATTATATTTTATTTTATATATTAACAAACCTCATGCGCGGTAATAGTTTTTTTCATTCGATAGGTCAATAAGAGCGACCGCCCAATCATATAAGTATTACAAATGAAATCTGTTAAGTGTTTATGAATATACGACATATATAATACAAGTATTATAAAGAGTAAATTGCACAAAACATCCTTTATGTTTCCTCAAACTTGCAGGTTCTAGCCTTAATGTTTAAAGTTGCTAAAAACAGCCTTTAAGTTTATTTTTGTTGCGGGTTCAATCCTTTACAGCTAACCACGTTACTTTCTTCAGTTAAGTTCCCTCACATGCATAACATGTGAGGGTATATTCGTCATTTTGGTTGATCATGTGAGGGAACTTAACTGAAGAAAATAACGTGGTTAGCTGTAAAGGATTGAACCTGCAACAAAAATAAACTTAAAGGTTGTTTTTAGCAACTTTTAAACATTAAGGCTGGAAACTGCAAGTTTGAGGAAACATAAAGGATGTTTTATGCAATTTACTCTATTATAAATGAAACTTGTCAAGTGTTTATGAATATTTTTGATTAAATATGTACTCTTTTCTAAAGCTTGAGGATTGGCGCGAAGAACAATGTTTATGGTTTTTTGGAACTCTAAAGCTTGAAGAGAGGCGTTTGACCAATGTTTATGTTTTTTTGAACGGTGAAACTTTTATATATTAATATATAAACCAGGTCAACAAGAAACTGGAATCCGACAGTACACAATTACATCTCGAATATTAAAGTCACACCATCTCGCCCAATTAATGTTACAAAATTTTAATCTATTCGTGATCCAAAAATAAGAATTTTCTTTAATGATATCCGCCGTTCTATTGAAGTGAATGTGGTTGTTGTTAAAAATCTTTTCCTTTTCTCGCTTTCCAGATTTCGCACGCCGCTACCATTAAGATCGCCTCAATGATAATTATTTTCGGTTTCTTGCGTCGTTTTTTTTATTGGTTTACTCATTTACATCCGTCACAACATAAACTCTTATCGAAGTAACATATTTCACGAATTGTGACCTCATTTATCGCAATTACATCTAATATCCATACATCTGTTTTGTCCCGATCAATCACAGTGTCCATATTATCGACGGATTAGCGACAAGTTGTTTATTGAGGGATTAGCGAGGAACACGTCATTGACGGGTAACAATCATTTTACTGTACTTGTTATTAGTGATGAATTAATCAACTCCTTTTAATGAGTTACCAAGGTCCTACGCCTCAAATCGCAAATATATGTAAACAACGTGATTGTCCACTATTATGTGAGTTTGAACATGTGTTTAAAGGGATCAGATCTTAATTGTGACTAGTATCATAAAATAATTCACAAAAGTAAAAAAAACTTAATAAAAAAGGCTTAATTATTTGGGTTATTGGCCTGAGTATTTGGGCATTAGTAATTACTTTTAGTATCCCACATTAGGACGCGAACACGTTACATGAGGTGCCAATCAGGACGTGTAATAACTTACGCGCGTGGAAAGAGAAATGGATGGTTTTCTTCTTTAGTATTAAAATAATATAATCACCCAATCATAACTAGTCATCTCAATCGATACCACATTTCATATAAACCCCATAAAACCCCACAACACCCATCTGGTGATGTGAAATGTGAAAAGAAAAAAAGTACGCCTATATGTCGCCATGTGGCAGCACTTTTTGTCAATCAAACCCCAACAAAGTCATTTTATAACAGATAGTCTAAAACATATTATTTACATGTTATGAAACAAAAGAAGTTAAACAACCAAAAATATTCAACTTACAAAAATCTCAAACAAATGTATATAAGACTTATCTTACATAAAACAGCTAAAAACTACAAATAAACCCATCAAACAGTAACACAAATTAAAAGAAATACATATTCAACTACTTTGGCCACAATAACCATCAAAGCTCAGTCAAAATCAATTGAGCACCAAACTGCGGTTGCAAGGTGAGAATGATATGTGGAGCATGCGAGTATGACGGTGAAAGCTCGAAGGAGAAACGTCTTAGAATCATAACGAATGCGATTTGCTTCTAAAAGAGCAAAGTTTTGTCCAATGCATATACGCGGGCCGCCTCCAAATGGAAAATATGAAGCTTGTTCCTTGGTTGCATTTGACACGCCTTCAGCAAATCCTTCCGGGTTGAACTCGTTCACATCATCACCCCATATTTCAGCGTTGTAATGTAAAAGCAACATATGCAACATAAGGTATGACCCGGATGGTAAAGATAAGTTTCCTACTTTAGTTTCTTCATAAGTCATCCGCCACAGGCCTACACCCGGCGGGTATAACCTAAGTACCTCGTGGAAGATCATATTAATCTGAAAATCAAAAGATCCAGTTTGGTATAAAAGTAAGTTTACTTATGTAGTTATGTGCTTGTTATTGGTTAGATAGTTAATAGATGCCTTTGTAAAGGACAAAAATCGTTGAATCTAAATATAAATACTCATATGTTCATATCTACGGTGTCAAGTATCGACAAAGGATGACAGAAGAGACTTACGGTTTTTAAACGATTTAATCCGTCGATATCTGGTTTTCTATCTCCGAACATTTTTAAAGCTTCGGCTCTAGCGCGATCTTGCCAATTTGTGTGCTGACACAACAAAATCATCGTCCACGTAAGCAAGTTTGCAGTAGTTTCTTGTCCTGCAAAGTAAAGGAGTTTGCACTCTTCAATGACTTCATCAATGCTAAGTCCAAATTTGTCACTCCCTTGTTGCTTGATTTCTTTGTCATTTGAATCCAGCAATAAGCCCAGCAAATCTTCTTTATTACTGTCTGTAGTTTCCCTTAATCGTTTATTAATAATTTTCCTTACCGTGCTCTTCACTTCTCGCTCAATCTCCCTCATTCGTTTGTATCGTTTTGTTGGCAAAAATCTGTAAAAAATGTGAAATCAAACACTATTAGCTATTACGACCCATTCTTCAACAAATTTGTTGATTTAGGTTGAAGAAATAAGTTACTTATCAAGTAAGGTCATTTAGGTCTACTAAAACTACCCAATGGGTCAATTTGGGCAACCACCACCACCTCTAGCCACCATAATATAGCAGGTGAACCCATCTTAATACTTTTTTCTTTCTCAAACCACCATTTTAAGGCGTTCCCATTTTGGTCAGAGCCCGTTTTGACTTAAACAAATTTATACTTATTAAAAACGAACCAGTTTAATTTGGCCCCAATCCGCCCCGCCCATTTTGCCATGTTTAACTATTACTTTTAGACGAGTCTTCTTTATTGAAAATAAAATGGCGCAGCATAACAAAGACAATCAACAAAAAAAAGTTCCTTACCGAGATCCTGGAATATAAATTGATTGCATGGCTTTTATAACTAGCGTTGCTTGCTCGATTTGAAGTTCAAATATCTTTCGTCCTTCCTCATATCTGCTACCAAAGGCTGTACGCGAAATAACATCACTGGTCATTGTTTGGAGATGAGGGTAAATATCAACTTCACAAGATCCTCCTTTTGTTATCCCTTCCCATTTGTTGATCATCTCACTACAACTAATGTAAAAGGCTGGTAACATATGCTATGGCAAGAAACAATTAAAATAAAAATGTCAGTTTTGATCAATCGGGTCGATTAGTTTAACTGTTTAAGTAAGCAGAAACAACGCGCAGATGGAACCTTTAGTTTCTCAACATGGAATGCGGGGTTGATGATCTTTCTATGTTTGACCCATTGATCTCCATCAGCATCTACAAGTTCTTTTGCATGCAAAGTTGCTAATGGATTCCCAAATTTTGGCTTTTGAAATTGATTATAATCAGCCAATATTTGTCGTATTAATTGAGGTTCTGTTACATGCACCATAGGTTTTGGCCCCATCCAAGTGAAGAATATGCTACCTTAGAAGATTATAGCAACAAAGATTACAAACTAGATCATTTTTGTCCGTTAAAGGGCTTGACCCTTGTCACTTAAAAAACAGTGCCTTATCTAACATCTTGATACTGCTAAACCAAGCATGCTTTATTTAGTATGTGTTTTATCTGATGATGGAAAGAAACCACATACATACCATGAGGGTTTGCACAAGTATAGTAAAAGGGCATGACACGTGGAAGGATACTGTCGGTTAGTTTGATCGGTTTGAGCTTGGCCTCATTTGTCATCTGCACCATCTCCTTCATGTCTCCGACCATAAACCTGTAGTGATTTCCGTTCAAACCTTGCTCTCTAAGGCTCTTCTCCATGGCCTTTGGAAGTAGCCAAACAAACTTCAAGAATCTCCACCCGTATACCACCACCGCCACGGCCGCCGCCGCCGCCACCACCACCGCTGCAGCCATCACTTCCATATCCAATCTAAATATCTTGATTGATCTCAGTGTCGGTATGAGTTGACGAAATCTGGGTGCAGTGCATGTGCTATTTATTGATAGGTAAGTTTCACTACAAGTCCACCGTGTTTGAAGTTAATATAGTTATGGTCCATAGCTTGTGACTTCTTTAATTGGTTACACAAATAATTAAGAACTAACAAATATTATTTGGTAATTTGTGACCATTTTTGTAATAAACTAACTATATAAACATAGTTTTTGAAAGTGAGGGTTAAGTCTTAGCCGACATCCAAGAGCGGGACTAGCTAAAGCTTTGTATCAAAAGTTGGGCTTAGCCTTTTCAACAAAATTGTAGGCTTACCCGGCGCTTTTTACCAAAAAGTGTAAGTTATATTTTAACTGTGTCAACCGACGGAACTCATATGACGGTTTCTGATTGAAGGAAAGAAGAAGGATTACTTTGGTAAAGGCTAATTTTCATGACTATTTTTAAAATTTTCTTTGACTCTTTTAGTGATTTTCCCTTCTGTAAAACCATATAAAACATATACTCTTCTTTTTAGCTTACTATTATTCTAGATTAATACAGGACTTTGAAAAGAGTGATTTTGGATGCTAAAGCAAGTATGATCGTTAACTAAATATGCAAAGCTAATAAGTCTAAGGGCGAAAGTTGTTATTCACACTTGAACTAAAAATAAAGTAAAACATGATAAGGCTACATAAACCACAGATGTCAATTGCAAGGGATGACCTACCTTGAATACTTTTAGATAAGTGAGTTGAATATCACTTTGTTTTGATGTATTTTATTATCTTATATTTAATATAAAATCGATTATAAATATAAAGTTGTAACAATCATATGTAGTTGGAGTGGAAAAAGTAATTAAAAAATCATCCTATCCTATGTTCACAACTAAAAAAATAAATATAAAATGTTTGAGGTACGTATATAGCCGACTAGCTACTCTTGTTTCTTTCTTTACTGTTAAATTAGCAGTACCTTACTGTTCATAAAAGTTTATTATATTACGTAGTTATCGTGATTTTTACTTAAAATATGTTCTTAATTAAACATGACATTTTAAGTCAAGAGCTACAAATATTATATAAAGACAAATAGATAGTGCATACAATATAATCACATGAATGTAGTATAGAGGAAAAACGACGATTAAAAATATCACATTTAAAAAATAGATAGTGTTTATGTGGTTCTCTATATATACATGGGAGAGTTTAGTTTAGAATACAATACAATACATGTTATATTCGAGAATAAAGAGAACAAGATAAAATTTTACGTTTTTGATCTTAAAAGTTATAACAAAAATAAGATAACTATTGAAATGTAATGTTTATTCATCTATCTTAAACTTAAATAAATTATATGAACAAGTTTTGTTTATTTATACAACCTAGACATATGTAAGAACTAAGTTACACGTTAAAAAAATAAATTAATTTAACAGATTTTTACTATGTATATAACATACATATATATTTTTACGTAAGAATAAAAAATTTTAAAATCTGATCAATAAACATGTAATGATTTAGGTTTACTTTCCTTCTTCTCACACTAGACCCTATTATGAGACGTGCATATTTGACAAAAAAATAGAAAATAAATGACTCAAACGATGAGGTGTGGAAAAGTCGTCGACCGTCTCAAATCTCAATTTTTTTTGTTTTCTTGGAAAACAAGCAAATTCAATTAAAGCCAAACTTGGCAACCAAGTAAGGAGCTAGGAAGTGGAAGCCTCCAGGAAAAAAAGTATTCTTTTAACAGTAAATTTGGATCACTAATAGATAACTGGATAACTATCGTGCTATTAGCGGAATTAAACGATCATATATATCTTTACTGGTCTTTATGCCTATACACCAATTCAGGAGGAAACCCAATAAATATAGGAAAAACCTCCTGGTGTGAATCGAACCTATGACCTATTGATCTCAAAGCTTCATCCCATCCTAAAATGTCACTAGGCTATAAAGCCATAGGCAAATATACATCCCATCAAATATCTTTGTGGATGAGATCTCAAATTATGTGGTGGTATTTTAGCATGGGCTATGGTAGTGGAAGTTAGCCATAAAGTCCATTTTTCTTACAAAGTGTAAAAAGTTATAAAACATTATACAGTCAACGATAAAACACACTCAAAATGGAGGTTACTAAAACTTCATATTTGTGGGTTTTGTCTTGTGTTTTGGATCATAAGGCTTTGATTATCTAATGACTATCATTAGTATGTTTTATGTTGATTAACATGTTGTATTTTATATTCATAGTTCTATGATGATGTGTTTGAAGTTTTTATGGACTGTTGGAGTTTGAATATTGTGTTTTAATGAGCAAAATTTCATTTTTCTAGCATTTTATTTTGTTGTTTTTTTCTTTCTCTAATGCAATACTTAAAATCTATTTTTAGTTAATTAAGATATTAGATAATATAGTTTTATAAAAATAATAACATTGGGTGCTATGTTTTTAACATTGTGATTAAGCTGTATGATTTTATTTTTATAAAAATGTTAGGTATTAAGGTAACCCCAGTTAAAAATTAGCTATAAAGTATGGATAGTTTCATTATTACTCTAAACTACTTAACATATATAACTAGTGAGATTCCTTTGCGCTACGCGATAAGAACTTGGTTTTATTGGTTTAGTTTGTAACGGTACAAGCACTTGAAAATATGTTTTAAAGGACTACAATGGTGCGTGTGCGATGCAGCGTGGAGCACAAACATTGCAAATGGTGTGTACAGTTCAGCTATTAGCCTCAACTGAAATCGAAACTGAAGTAATTGATTAACTTATTAAATTAACCAATCAATTTTCAGTTAATTGGTTAGGTTTATTACGTTAAATTAATGGTTTTCAGTTCAACTTGGTTAATAATCAAATCAAATTTCGGTTAAGAAAATTTCCTTAAAAATGCATGAATTGAAGGTATATATACATGAAATAAATATATAACATGAAATACATATAATAGAGGTATTAAAGTTAGAAATACATGAAAATATGAATAGTTCGGTAATTTTGGTTTTTCGAGGGTATAAAAAAAACCAAAAAGCATTTTTTTGTTAATTTGGTTTTCGGTGAATTGATTTCAGTCTGGTTTCGCTGCTTCCGGTTCGGTTAACGGTTCAATTATTTGCTCACCCGTGACATTATCAATCACTTAACATATCAAGTTTATTTTTATAAAAAAAAACTATGGCAATATTATATATTCAGATTAAAGAAAATGAAATGCTTGTTTTTATGGTGTAGTTTTAATATATTTATATATATGTGTGTTGTGTGTGTGTATATATATATATGAATTATGGTTGTTTAAAAATCATAGGAGTAGTTGATTTAAAATAAGAGGGCAAAAATGTAACTATTAATTATTTAACTAGAATTTGGTTAAAGATTATGAATTAAGGTATAATTAGTGTTTGAAAAACTAATTATCCTTATGTAACATTCATGTAAAACGGGTTTCAAAACCCGCTCCGTTTAAAAATCAAATATTTATTCGAAGTTCGTCGCATATTTAGTTAGTTGTATTATTTAATTTGTTAATTATAGTCAATGAATAATTAAGACGAAAATAATAATGATAATAATAATAATTAATAAAGTAATTTAGATTCAATGTAATAAAAATAAAAAAGGAAATAAAAAAAGGGGTAATCGGGACTCGAATCCGGGTCCCCGTCCAATTTACACACCGTCTTCACCGCTACACCACACACACTTATCGTTTAAGTTTGGCAACAAATAAAAGTTAAAATGAAGCCGTAAATAACCTGCAAGATCAAAGTTTTTAACCGCCCAAACCCAATCAAACTCATCATCGCAAAATAACGGACTTCTTTGCACATAATCAAAGTGTAACTGTGTAAATATCAGTTATAACCCCCAATTCAGACTCAATTAAAAAAAATGGTTGTCAATTTGAAATCATAGATCATGATTTTGGTCTTGAAACTGAAACCGAATTAGGTTGATTAATCTATAAATACCCAATGAATTATCAATCAAATCTCGTTCACTCTTTCAACTCCCCACTCAAATATCTCTGATCGAGTTTCTGTGTTGCCGGAAAACTGCTTACACTCGCCGGAAAACCGAGAGCATCCTTCTAGTCGGATAATCCTTTAAACCTTTCTGCAATTCATTATCTAGCATGTTTTAAAATTAAATCGATTCACCAAAACTGATTAAGCATGTCTCAGTCGAAATTATGATTCTGGGTTTTATTTGATGAAAAAGATAAAGTCGAGTTAGTGTTTAAACATAATTAAAAACGGATATCTAACCGGGTTAGACACACAGTCCAGCGGTGGACTGTGTGCAAACATTTTATACGCACCTGGGTTCGAATCATGAACACGGTTCCGATTTCATAAATTTACCCACCCTTTTTAATACTCACATATATTCAGATTCTGTAAGTGTTTAAATTTAATAAAAATCACTTATACATCGGGTTAGACACCCAGCCTAGTTGGTTGGGCTGGGTGCAAAACATCACCTAAACGCGGGTTCGAGTCGGAGTCTCCTCATCGGTTCGACCATTTAAAAATCTTTTTAATTAATTAAATTCTGGATTAAACCAGTAAGTGTATAAGAATAATTAAATTCGAATACTTTCGGGTTAGACACGTAGCTCAGTTGGAAGAGCTGCGTGCACGTAACCGAGAGGTCACGAGTTCGAGCCTCACCACACGCTGCCTATAACATACATCAAACCGGTCAGACCCCCCTTCTCACAAGGTTTTTTTAGTATTTTATTTTTTTATTTTTAATTTTTGTATATATGTATCACTTAAAAATTAATTAAAAACCCTTAAAAATATGATTTTGGAGGTTTAAAATTCCAATAAATACCATAAAAATAACCCAAAAATCTAACAAAAAGTATTAAATCAAAATATTAATTGGTTTATATTGATCAATTTATCGCGTTATTATTTTAGGTTAGTATTCATTTGTCGATCAACTCCTCAATTCGTGCGCATTCATTATCAAACAAGGAACGCACCCACTGTGAGTGAATTCTTATAAATTCCCCCTTTTATTCATGTTTTGGGGTGTATCATGTGTCGTTTACGTATTTCGTTTATTCAAACACTTGTGCTATTACCATTATATGATCTAACGTGTGATGTAAGTGTTATTTGTTGTATTGTGGGGTTTACATTTCTGTAAAGTTGCGTGCAAATCATTCATTAGGCCCATCAGTTCCTCGTTGGAGACATGTTGAGCATCAGGTGCCTCATTAGATCGGCTCCGTTTGATTGAGCCTTGATCTCATTATTCATCATTTGATATGTGTGTGTGTGCATTAATTGACATTACGTGTTTTGTGGTTAAATTTACATTTACGTATACTCATATTTGGTTTACGCACATTTTTATTTAATAACCAATATAAATAATTCTTTCCAATGTTTACTTAAGATTCACTCGCCAACTTTTGTTGACCCAAAACTCTATTTTTACACATGATACAGGTGGACAGGTCGAAGCAAGGAACACATAGGGAATTGCCTTAGAAGAAAAATAAAGAATTCTAGAATGTTGTGTCTGTGCGTTATTGTAATTGTTTTCTTTAAATTTGAAATAATAAATATGAAACTTTATAGTAATTGTCATGATCTTTGATGAAACCCAATCATGCCCCGACTACCATTTCCGCTGTGGGTCAGGGGGTGACAGATTGGTATCAGAGCTTTTGACTATAGGGATATAGGATAGGTTATTAGACCCTTAGAGCCTATACTATAGTTGATTAGATTTTAAATTGCTTATGTGGTTACATGCAAACTCATGATATTTATTTGTTTCATATTTATGACACACACAAATGCATGCAAACATTTCCATTATCATTTTGTGTGATACTTAATGAGTTATACTTGTTGTTAAACATAACATGCTTACATATACATTCATCACGCACGTTTCAGTTCTCACATATTTAAAGCATTCTCATATTTTCTTTATTCAAGAATTTGTGATGTTTTCATTTTTCAATTTCATCAAAGTGAGTTCTATGACGGGCATGTAGTAACTGAAGGGTACGAGTATCGGTAGTCGAAATGTCCTGTCTAGGTTGCCATTCGTATAAATCCAATATAACGGACTAGTTTGCCTACCTGGGGACCAACTATGAGAGTACGAAGGACCTATTAGGCTAAAGCATGCCATACCAAACGTCGTCCGAACTAACTCCACTTTGAGATGTCACAGTGTCTACACATGGACACCCTCCGACTTTATACCTTGCAATCATGTTTTACGATTTTCATTCGGGTAGCGCGAGTGTTAACAGGCCAACACCAATATGAACCCTACTAGAGCCCAGTAGTCATGGGGGCCCACATGACTACCAAGGCTAAGTATGGGGACATATGGAGGCCCAAACATGAGCAAAGCCCAAGACATCCTATGGATGTAGTTAATTTCTTGTTTTCATTTATTTTGAATGATATTTTCACCTTTTACGACACATGACACCTAAAAAACGTTCAATTCTTAATCTCGTACGCATTTCCTGTAGATGTCTTCTAGACACTCTCGTAGAGGTAGGAAATCAGAAAGATCCAGCGAGCGCATGGCTGCCCAAATCGCTCAACAAATGGCCGCCGTAATTCCCAACATCGTAGTTCAAGTCCAACAAGCTCGTGCCGCTAATCCCACCAACCTAATCAACCAAGAAGATCAAAACGTTGTCAACCCTCCCCCAAATACCACTAAATGCACCTACAAGAATTTCAAATCCTGCGATCCCCCAAAATACGAAGGGACTGAAGGTGTCACCGCTCTCCTCCATTGGTTTGAGGACATGGAAAACATTTTTCTCAATTGCGACTGCCCCGATGATCGCAAGGTGCGATATGCTACCGGTCGTTTGTTCGGAGTAACACTTACATGGTGGAACACAGAGAAGGGCAAGCGAGATGCTGAGGATGCTATGACTTTGACTTGGTAAGAGTTGAGGGAGATCATGACAAGACGCTTCTGTCCAAGAAGCGAAATCAAGAAATTAGAAGATGAATTCTACTATTTGAAACAAAAGGAGGGCGACCACACCACATATAACAAGAGATTCTTTGAGTTGAATCAAATGATCCCCAACTTGTTCACTCCCCTCTACCGTTTGATCGAGCACTACGTACGGGGTCTTCCTTCAAATATTCAGGACCCTGTAATAAGTACCACACCTGCAACTTTGGAAGCAGCAATGGAGTTAGCTACAGAGCTCACCGAGAACCACATTAGGAATGGAGACTTCAAGGAGGGAAAGAAGAAAGATAAAGCACCAACCGAAACCTCAAACAACCCAAATTGAATCCTCTTCTCAACCCACTACCAAGAGAAAGCGAGACGGGTAAAATTTCGCTGTCACTCAAGGCAATCAACCCGCTCCACAAGCCGTACCACTCCAAGCTATCCCAATCACCTAAGTAGCACCTAACTCTACTTACCCAAATAAGAAACCCTACATTGGACCTCACCCTCAATGCAACACTTGCTTTTATCACCAACAACCTACCATACCCTGTCGATTGTGTGCTAATTGTGGGCGTTATGGTCATCTAAGTAAAACTTGTCGCATCCCTCAAAACCAAGCTCCACTCCCTGCTCAAAACATGATCCAACTCTATCAACAACCCCAATACCCCATGGTTTCACATGTTCGAGCTTGCTTTAATTGTGGTGACCCTACCCATTTTAGAAACACATGCCCTAGATTGGTTAACATTACAGCGAACCCAGTTAATCAAGCAAATCAAGCAAACCCAGCACCCCCACCAGCGAGAAGAAGAACTTACAACATCAACGCTAATCCGGTTGAAGTCAATAACGATGCGAACGAACAAACCGACTAACCTTCCATCACCAAGAGTCAAGACTCAGCTCCAACCGTCTAGTTCTTAATGTTATCTCAATCTTTGTGTATCCCTGTTTTAATATTGGAATTTATGTATCCAAGAATTTTAATACAAATTGATACTACTGTTTCATTTCATATCTTTACTCATTAATTTGATTTTCATATCATCATACATCACGACGTATCTCGTTCTCATCATTTAAAGCAGTTGGGTCGTGTCTCACTTTTTCATAGACTGACCCCTTCATCATAACACACGAGAGAGGTACCGTCGTCATTCAGTCACGTATTCTTTTAGATTTGAGACTCAAGCTTTGGCTGTTGTGTTTGTTTATGTTTTGTAGATTTTAGAGTCACATATAACTAATCATAACTTACTGACAAAGCCAATGAAAATTTGACAAAAATATGGTGGATACACGCTGGTACTTCCTATATATAAGTATTCTTGTCAAAGGATCAAAAGCATTGTCAGGCGGTTCTGAGAAGTTCCGTGTAGGTTTTAATATCGTCATGATTAAAGTTTTTGTCGTGTGATATAACTTTATCTTTTCAATGCTTCAACTCTCTCAAAACTCTTATGCATGAGATCATATCCGGTCAATCAACTCGGTATATCAACGTTTCTCATCTTAGGCATCAAAAAGCGATTCCTGTAGCAAGGGATTCAACCCTTACTAGGAACGTTACCGCCTTAACAAAAATCTAAACATCATACCTCTTTTTTCTGTTAAGAGATATTTCAGATTTTAGTCAGAGTACGTTGAGAATAGAATCAAGGACCTGAATTTATTTGTGAACTTGAAGACTCAATGTGCGAAAATACCCGCACTATTTTCCAGTTACTTCTACTACTTAAATTTCGGGACGAAATTTCTAAAAGTAGGAGATACTGTAAAATTAATGTAAAACGGGTTTCAAAACCCGCTCCGTTTAAAAATCAAATATTTATTCGAAGTTCGTCGCATATTTATTTAGTTGTATTATTTAATTTGTTAATTATAGTCAATGAATAATTAAGACGAAAATAATAATAATAATAATAATAATAATAATAATAATAATAATAATAATAATAATAATTAATAAAGTAATTTAGATTTAATGTAATAAAAATAAAAAAGGAAATAAAAAAGGGGTAACCGGGACTCGAACCCGGGTCCCCGTCCAATTCACACACCGTCTTCACCGCTACACCACACACACTTATTTGTTTAAGTTTGGCAACAAATAAAAGTTAAAATGAAGCCGTAAATAACCTGCAAGATCAAAGTTTATAACCGCCCAAACCCAATCAAACTCATCATCGCAAAATAACGGATTTCTTTGCACATAATCAAAGTGTAACTGTGTAAATATCAGTTATAACCCCCAATTCAGACTCAATTAATTCAAAAACGGTTGTCAATTTGAAATCATAGATCATGATTTTGGTCTTGAAACTGAAACCGAATTAGGTTGATTAATCTATAAATACCCAATGAATTATCAATCAAATCTCGTTCACTCTTTCAACTCCCCACTAAAATCTCTCTAATCGAGTTTCTGTGTTGCCGGAAAACTGCTTACACTCGCCGGAAAACTGAGAGCATCCTTCTAGTCGGATAATCCTTTAAACCTTTCTGCAATTCATTATCTAGCATGTTTTAAAATTAAACCGATTCACCAAAACTGATTAAGCATGTCTCAGTCGAAATTATGATTCTGGGTTTTATTTGATGAAAAAGATAAAGTCGAGTTAGTGTTTAAACATAATTAAAAACGGATATCTAACCGGGTTAGACACACAGTCCAGCGGTGGACTGTGTGCAAACATTTTATACGCACCTGGGTTCGAATCATGAACACGGTTCCGATTTCATAAATTTACCCACCCTTTTTAATACTCACATATATTCAGATTCTGTAAGTGTTTAAATTTAATAAAAATCACTTATACATCGGGTTAGACACCCAGCCTAGTTGGTTGGGCTGGGTGCAAAACATCACCTAAACGCGGGTTCGAGTCGGAGTCTCCTCATCGGTTCGACCATTTAAAAATCTTTTTAATTAATTAAATTCTGGATTAAACCAGTAAGTGTATAAGAATAATTAAATTCGAATACTTTCGGGTTAGACACGTAGCTCAGTTGGAAGAGCTGCGTGCACGTAACCGAGAGGTCACGAGTTCGAGCCTCACCACACGCTGCCTATAACATACATCAAACCGGTCAGACCCCCCTTCTCACAAGGTTTTTTTAGTATTTTATTTTTTTATTTTTAATTTTTGTATATATGTATCACTTAAAAATTAATTAAAAACCCTTAAAAATATGATTTTGGAGGTTTAAAATTCCAATAAATACCATAAAAATAACCCAAAAATCTAACAAAAAGTATTAAATCAAAATATTAATTGGTTTATATTGATCAATTTATCGCGTTATTATTTTAGGTTAGTATTCATTTGTCGATCAACTCCTCAATTCGTGCGCATTCATTATCAAACAAGGAACGCACCCACTGTGAGTGAATTCTTATAAATTCCCCCTTTTATTCATGTTTTGGGGTGTATCATGTGTCGTTTACGTATTTCGTTTATTCAAACACTTGTGCTATTACCATTATATGATCTAACGTGTGATGTAAGTGTTATTTGTTGTATTGTGTGTTTACATTTCTGTAAAGTTGCGTGCAAATCATTCATTAGGCCCATCAGTTCCTCGTTGGAGACATGTTGAGCATCAGGTGCCTCATTAGATCGGCTCCGTTTGATTGAGCCTTGATCTCATTATTCATCATTTGATATGTGTGTGTGTGCATTAATTGACATTACGTGTTTTGTGGTTAAATTTACATTTACGTGTACTCATATTTGGTTTACGCACATTTTTATTTAATAACCAATATAAATAATTCTTTCCAATGTTTACTTAAGATTCACTCGCCAACTTTTGTTGACCCAAAACTCTATTTTTACACATGATACAGGTGGACAGGTCGAAGCAAGGAACACATAGGGAATTGCCTTAGAAGAAAAATAAAGAATTCTAGAATGTTGTGTCTGTGCGTTATTGTAATTGTTTTCTTTAAATTTGAAATAATAAATATGAAACTTTATAGTAATTGTCATGAGCTTTGATGAAACCCAATCATGCTCGACTACCATTTCCGCTACTGGTCAGGATGTGACACCTTATTTTAGGATTTTATCTTATTTATTAAATTCAAAAAAAAACCTCAGGTATCTAAAAAACCCTTATTAAATGCATTATAATATTTTATAATATAGTAGAGATTAAATCTAGATTGTGATTGGTGATAAAAATTGAATCATAATGGAAATTAAAGTAAAGCTTAATAAAACAACAAGGCTTAGTTTCTTTGGGCTACTGAGCATATTTGGGCATTTCATTACTTTTGAATTTTTAATTTTGCCTTTGAGCATTTGGGCTACATTAATTGGGTAAACAAGTTTTACTAAATTTTGCCAAGTACCAAATGAATAATTGTTCTTTGTTGTGTGTAAATTACCAATTTAACCCTTTGCTCTGAATAAGGGGAGAATGAAAAACTGACTGTTATATCCATGGTATGATGTACGAAGTTAAATGGCCAAGAAAATATTAAGTTATGTAAATTTTAAATAACAAATATTTGATATGACACAGTAGTATTATAAGTTTTTTAAGGTAGCTAAAACTACAAATAAACCCATCAAACAGTAATACAAATAAAACAAGAAACACATTTATGCAGCTAGTTTTGGTCATGATAACCATCAAAGCTCACTCAAAATCAATTGAGCACCAAACTGAGGTTGCAAGGTGATAATGGTATGTGGAGCATGCGAGTATGACGGTGAAAGCTCGAAGGAGAAACGTCTTAGAATCATAACGAGTGCGAGTTTTACTTCTAACAAAGCAAAAGTTTGTCCAACACATATGCGTGGGCCCCCTCCGAATGGGAAATACGAAGCTAGTCCCTTGGTTGCCTTTGACACGCCTTCAGCAAACCTTTCAGGGTTGAACTCGTTCACATCATCACCCCATATTTCAGTGTCGTAATGTAAAAGCATCATATGCAACATAAGGTGTGACCCGGATGGTAATGTTAAGTTTCCTACTTTAGTTTCTTCATGAATCATCCGTCCTAGGGCTACACCAGGCGGGTATAACCTAAGTACCTCGTGCAAGATCATATTAATCTGCAAATTAAAAGATTCACTTTGATATAAAAGAAACTTTACGCATATGTTTATATCTGCGATGTCATGTATTGACGAAGGATGGCATAAGAGACTTACGGTTTTTAAATGATTTAATCCGTCGATATCTGGTTTTCTATCTCCAAACACTTGTAAAACTTTGTCTCTAGCACGATCTTGCCAATTCGTGTGTTGACTTAACAAGATCATAGTCCAAACAAGCAAATTTGCAGTAGTTTCTTGTCCTGCAAAGTAGAAGAGTTTGCACTCTTCAATGACTTCATCAATGCTAAGTCCAAAATTGCTATTCCCTTGTTGCTTGATTTCTTTGTTGTTTGAATCCAACAATAAGCCCAACAAATCTTGTTTGGTACTTTCTCCGGTTTCCTTTAATCGTTTATGGATTATTTTCTTTATCGAACTCTTTACTTCTCGGTCAATCTCCTTCATCCTTCTGTTTCTTTTTGTTGGCAAAATCTGTAAAATCATACATATGTAGACGAGTCTTCTTCATCGAAAAGAAAATGGTTCAACACAATAAAGACTAGCAACGGTAAAGATACTCACCGAGATCCTGGAATATACATTGTTTGTGCGGCTTTTATAACTAGCTTTGCTTGTTCGACTTGAAGTTCAAATATCCTTCTTCCTTCCTCATAGCTGCTACCAAATGCTGTACGCGATATAACATCACTGGTCATTGTTTGGAGATGAGGATAAACATCAACTTCACCAGATTTTCCTTTTGTTACCCCTTCCCATTTGCTGATCATCTCACGGCAACTAACGTGAAAGGCTGGCAACATATGCTATAGCAAGAAACATTGACATCAAATGTCAGTTTTGATTATTGACCGATCAAATAGTTAAAATAAACAGAAAGCACGCGCAGATGGAACCTTTAGTTTGTCAACATGAAATGCAGGGTTGATGATCTTTCTATGTTTGACCCATTGATCTGCATCAGCTTCTGCAAGTCCTCTTGCAAGCATCTTTGTTAATGGATTTCCTCCCCTTGGCTTTTGAAACTGGTTATAATTAGCCAATATTTGCCGTATTAATGGAGGTTCTGTTACGTGTACCAGAGGTCTTGGCCCCAACCAGGTGAAGAATATGCTACCTATATGAATATTATAGCAACAAAGATTATAATTGCATTTAAAATTATGCTTTTATTCCATGTAAGTGTGCAAAATTAATAATTATATGTTAGAACATAAATATATAACAACATCTAACATCTGACATGTACTTTGTTATTAAAATGTTAAGATTACTAATGCTCATGGCCGGCCAAATTCCAGTCTCGTCGCTTGTTTGTTTTTTTATTGGCAGAGTTATTAAAACGAATAAAAGAAATATTTCAATCGTTATAACCCAATTGAAAACCTTCAGCTTGGGGACTTCTTAACTTAAGATCGTAAATGTATATGCGCTCATTCTCGAGTTTCAACCCTGAGCCTGGCTAGGATTCAACCTTATTAAACTTCATTTTTTGAGTTAGATATAACACACAAACATAACTTATGAGAGAATAGAGTCCGTGAGACCCTCGGCTCAACAACTTTTATGTGTTATATATCAGACTACAAATTAATTAGATTTAAAATAATGATTATATATAAAACTATTTAATATGTGACTATATACTTTATTATGTTATATTGTCATATCAGGTGACATGTTATTATATTGTATTATATATGTATAAACTCTTGCATAAATATAACTAACATAGGTTAGGTAGGGAGTCTAAATCAAAGGTGATAAATAGAAGCGGTAAACCCCCACAATCCGAAGAAAGAAACAAAACGACACGAAAGTAATAACTCATAAGGGCAGTACAAACTGTAAGCTAAACTTTCAACCCAAAAACGACTTGTATTGTATAATAATGTCAATACGAATATTTAATAAATATGTTGACGTGTAAACCCATTTAAGATCAAGCGTTTTTTAAATCGTTAGCAATTAGATTTTATTATGGGCCACTTTAAAAAAAATATTATAACTTGAGTTTGGTAAAGTAACGGAAAAAACAAGAAAAAAAATACACTTCTTAGTAAACTTTAAATGGATAGGCCAGAAACAGGACACGGTTCACAATTATCTGGATTAAGGTCGATGGATTTGACACAAAAAGGTTATATAGCACCACACGATCTACGTTTGTGTGGATTAAGGTCGACAGATTAAACTCAAAAAGGTTATGGCTCAGTTTTACCTGTTTAACACGGCACCCCAAAATCCTTCAACTTATCAACCCGACAAAACTACACCATGTATAAAGCTTATCGATCCAACTTGAAAAATTATCTTTTACGAATACTATGATGCTATATCTAACCTTCGAAAGAAACTATGTACATACCATAAGTCTTTGCAGATGCATAGTTAAACGGCATGACACGTGGAACAATACTGTCGGTTAGTTTGATTGGTTTGAGTTTGGCCTGATGTGACATCTGCACCCTCTCCTTCAAGTCTCCGAACAAAAACTTGTACGGATTTCCGTTCAAACCTTGCTCTCTAAGACTCCTCTCCATGGCCTTCGGTCGTAACCAAATCCAGTTCAAGAATCTCCACCCGTGTATCGCCACCGCCACCGCCGCAACCGCAACACCGTAGTACACAACACTCATGCTCATGCTCATCACTTCCATATCAAATCTAATTCTTGGTTTCGATCGGTAACACTAACACATTGATCCAAAAATTATGCTTGAGGTGCAGCCTGTGGGTGGAATATATAACATTTGTTGATGGGTATTTTTTTTATTAAGGTCCCTCCTGTTTGAGTTATTGCGGTTTTGGTTCAAGTTGGTGTTTTTTAATTGGTTACGTCTACGGTGAAAGGGAGAACAAATATTATTTTGATAACAGCATTCACAATCCGTCCCCAAAATTTTGTAAGAGAGCTTTTTATATTATAAAAAATATTGCAGATGGTTGAAAGTGGTTGTGAGTAGAGGAGAAAGAAATTGTTACTGTTTATCTGTAAATTTTGAGGATATTGTTCATCTTTTATAATTTTTTAATATATTTTGAAAGTGATTGTGAATAAAGAAGAAAAAAAAGTAATAATAAAAATTTTAATAATATTATTTAATTGAAAAAAAAAGAAAATATAGTTGTTTTTAGTGAAATTATAAGATGAAAAAAAAGAAGAGATATCAATGCTATAATAGCTTTTTTGGTTTTCAACTTTTCATTTTAGAATTTTAAAAGGGGGGAAAAAGAGAAAAAACAAACTTTGAAAGTTTGATTTTGGATGGTGAATATGATCATAAATAAGATAATAAATATGCAAGAGATGAGAATTCCAAGAACAAAAGTTGTAATTTATTTGACAAACAAACATATAAAAACATGATACACGAGGAGAGATGCCCCACCATTAAGACTTGTGTTTTTTACAGTGTTAAAAATAGACATCCAGTATAATTTATACATTACTAAAACACACAAAAAAATAATAGAAATCCTATATCTTGTTTTAAGTATAATAATACGTAAGTTGGTTATGTAATTAGTTAACCGCTTATCCAACTCTTTTTGTGACTTATGTTGTATAAGAGAACACTACATATATAAATATATCATACGGTTCTCTATTATAAAACTGATTATGCATTGAAAGTTTTATATGCTATACTAGTAGGATTTCGTTGTGCGATATAGCGGGAATTTGTTGCGCTCGATATTGATTCGTTTCGTTACGGTACAGACTTTCGGTCAAGCAACTGAAAAAGAAAACCAAAGAAAATAAGTAAATGAAGTTGTGATATGGCCTAAAGGTTATCGACAATGTTTATAAAACTAAATACCGATACCAGTCGAATAATACCCAATACTAGTACTGATGTCAGTGTCAGTTGGTTCATCATGATACTAATACAAACGAGAATCGCTATATCTTATATGGTATGTTGGGAAAAAAGTTAAACACACATGTGATTCAACTTTCAAAAAAATTAATTAACACGAGCTATTAGAGGAAAAACTAAATGAGTTTTAAACATATATTATTTAAAGTATAAGAGATGAAATTGAATATATATATATATATATATATATATATAACGACTAAAAGTGTAAAAACGATGAGAACGCCACTCATCCGTTGGATCAAAACAATCTATGAATTAGAATGTCGCGGTGACATTTTCGTAAATAACATCAACTTTATTATTTGGACATGCTTCATCAAGGGTAAAAAGGTCTTTTTACTGCTCTAATACAAAAGGCCACACTAATAAGCAAAACGCCATTCGAAATTCCCGCGTTAACCTACATTCCATATACATCACTCACTTCCAGATGAAACGACATATTTATCTAAAACGCCAATTATACAAAACGCCAAATCTTAATGATAAAACGCGTTGCAAATTTAACAAATAGATGTGATCAAACAGTAACTGAAAGTTAATTATTAACATTTATTACAAAAAATTTCCTCTTAAACTACGCGCCAAAAACATCATTATATAAACGACGTTACCATCACTTCCATCATCATTTCAATTGGTCATACTAAAAACGTCATCTTTAACCAAAACGCAAAATCTTAAAAACAAAAAACTCCGAGCGAAAGAAAAATGGAATCCATCGTTTCATGGAGATACACCCTCAGAATCAAAAGATTCATAATCCGTTTTGACAACAGAAGAAGAGTGTTTGTTAAAACAAATAAAAAGATATTAAACTTGGAAGAAGAAGTACAGAGGTGGATCCTAGCCTTGGCGTCCCTCTTGATAACCACTATGATAAAACACATACGGTTATAAGAAGATTAACCAGAAAATTTGAACCAAACAAGAAAAATGAAAAAATGGACCCAGTCATCAGATCATGGCGTTTTGATGAAAACACTGACATGATCACCATTATATGTGACAACGGGGAGTAGGAAGACTACATGCTTGAAAACATCATGACCAAGCAGGGTCTTGGGTTCATGGAGGAGTTACACAACGCAACATGTTTGAACACAGACTTGAACGAAAAATTGGCGTTGTTGCATGACATGTTCAAATGAAGGCTTCAAAATCTTCAAGAACAATAGGCAAATGAAAGTGAAAGTGATGACTTGGATGAGAAACTAGAAGAAGAATCTGAAAAAGAAGACGAGTGGAGTGATGGATACTTCTCAGACAAAATCCCTTCTGACAAGGAGTTTTAATTTTTTTTCTTTTTTTTTCTTTTGTGTAATTGTTTCTGTGTTTGTTATATACTTTTCGAAAAATAAAATACCATATTTCTACAATTAGATATAAAACGTCAAAACGCCACAAACGAAAAACACCAAAAGTTAATTAGTGTATTTTATCATCTTTTTCTATAAAACGCCATTAAAAACAAAACGGCAAACTTAAAAGATGGGACGTGTTACAGCCTTAACAGATAAAGCTGAACAAACAGTAACTACAACGATGAATACTTTATTACTAGCATTTATTAAAATAAAATCTCGCCTAAACTACGTGCCAAAAACATCTTATATAAACAAATATCTCAGGAACTTCCATTGATCACACCCAAAAACAAACACCATCTTTTCCTTAATACCATCCACTTTAAAACAACCACAGATGACAAACGTCGTTTCTTGGAGATTCGGGATTTAGTATTGTTCTCCATGAAGTTTCGTTAAATGGATTCTTAGGTGAGCGGGATAACTCAATAATATTTTGCTGAATGGGATGGATAAATCTTCAAGAAAAAGAGATTGATGACAGTGATATGTCATTTTGTATGTTTTGTTCTTGAAGAAGGTTTGGATGAGAAGAAGAGACCGATGCCAGTGTAAATGCTATTTTGGACTCCATTATTAAATGATGAAGAGTGGGATGAGCATGAAGATGATGACCAAATATAAACCAAGCGAAAAAATCACTCACAATCATACCCAAAAAATAGCATCCACACATACGGCATCGATCTATGTCTACAACATCCACAAAACCACTTCAACAATCAACAACAATACGTCACACCAAAAATCAAAACGCTATATTTTACTGAATGATCAGCTTCGCCTAGAGCAAGGCGTTTCAGTTGTGTAGGAAATCGGCACCTATCTAAGGAATTCAAAAGTTCAGGGGACAAAAACTTCAAGAATAAGAGACAGATAACAATGAAGATTTGGATGAGAAGTTGGATTAACATTTTTATTTTTTTTCTTTTCTACTTTTTTGGTGTCATTTTCTATAGTTTGTTATCAAATTTTCCGCTAGTAAAATACACTATTTCTAATTACTTATAAAATGCCAAAATGCCACAAACACCAAACAACAAAACTATAATAAAATTTCTTTAATCATGTATTATTAAAAAACTCTAAATAGTTACTAAAATGTATAAAACAAGGTGTAAGAGAATAGAACAAAAGGGTGTCTTACAAAAAGATTTATTTTGCCATCTTTATCTAAACGCCATTAATATAAAACGCCAAACGTAATAATGGGACACATTACAATATTAACAGATAAAGCTGAACAAACAGTAATTACAAACAGAGACTGAAACGACAGAAACTTTATTACTCACATTTATTATATTAAAAACCACACCATAGCAATTGAATTTTTTTATATTTTCAAAACGTCATAATTAACTGTCACATTATACGTTGCATCCTATGTCGCACGACAAAAGATATAAAAAATAACATCAAAAAAATATAAATACTATTGTTTTTTAGCGCAAAAAATATATATTTAACTCGCACCAAAAAGGTCATTATATAGATAGGACAGGTAAACAAACTTAAGACTCTACATATTGTCTAAACACGCTACAAATTGTTTAAAACGCCATATAACTTTAAAAAATGGCTCAGGTTATTGCATGGAGGTAAGTTTTAAATAATGAAAACGCCGAATATTGATTCTAGGTTAAAGGACATAACGACATTTTTCAAAAATGTTGCTTTGAAAATAAAACACCATTGAAACAAGAATAGAGAACAACGCACGATATCTGATGGACTTTTGTTTGAAAATGAATTATAACGCCGTTTATTAAAGCGGACTTGAACAATAACAATCGTACCCCGCATATCATTTAGCGCCTCCCTGCCACATGTTCCACCATGATCCGTTCTCACCGTTTTCACACATCCAACCGTTTTCCCCTGATCCCGTCTCTCTCTCTCTCTCTCTCTCTATATATATATATATATATATATATATATATATATATATATATATATATATATATATATATATATATATATATATATATATATATATATATATATATATATATATATATGCGTATATCTACTTGTCACTTTTCATCGTATGTATGTATGTATGTATGTATGTATGTATGTATGTGATTTCTTTGTATGATGCGATAGGAATTCGGTTTCAATTTGTACGGTTCGGTTTGTTATGACACCGGTACGATACCGGCATTCGATAGCAACCGAAAGAGAAAACCAAAATAATTGTATTTACCAAACCAAGCACATGCAAATATTGTTATCTTTTTGTATTTTTCTTTAGTTTACAAAACCTAAATATTTTAGTTTATGCTTGTGTATAGGGGCTGTGAAATGAACTAGAAAGTAGAGACACTTTGTATATAGGCCATCTATTCAACTGGACTGAATGACTTTTAGATTAGTTTTTCTGTTTCCTAACAATATATTAGTATATACATACATGGAGGTTCATTTGAGAAGAGTATTTTTATAAGAAGAAAAATAAATTAATCTAGACCCTATATTTTTTTATCAATGGTTTGTGATTAAGATATGATTTTTGTCCACTTTTAATTAATGTATTAGTCAATAAGGGTATAATAGACAGTTTGATATAGAATACTAATAAATATGACAAGAATTACTCAAATCTTATTAATGTCATCATAATTTCATCCTTCATCATCATTAATGTTTGTGTCATACACCAATTTTATTAGGAGACAAAATTATTTAAAAGTGTTGTATCCTACACATTTTTTATTATGAGTCGCAAAATAATTCAAAATTGTTGGGGTCCTACACATTTTGTACCCTACACCAAAACATTATTTTTATTGTGTAAGAAACTTTGTTTTTATAGTGTAGAAAATATTGAATATGTATATGATTATGTGCGATTGTTTTTATTGTGTATGGTGCACAACTATTAATAGGATAAAATCATAAATGATTAGAGTTCATTAATTAATCTAAATATTAAAAATAAAGGATAGAGTTATTAAATAATTTGTTCAAATTACCTTTGTATTCTTTATTCTTTTTATTCTTATTTTGTGATTTCTTCTCATTTGAACTCTTAGAAGTTAAGGTTTGGAAAACTTGTCGAGTTAGCCCAAATCTTAAATTATGTGGATGAATTTTTGCCACCGTATTGAAGGGAACGGGACAAAGACTCCTGATCTATATTTGACATGTGGTGTCGATATATGGACCATAGGTAACCTTATAAATAACTAATGTTCTATACTATATAATAAAAGAAATTATTTGGAATACACTTGTAATCATATCCGGTCATTTTCTGTAGATAAATTATTATTTAATTTAATTTTTTTAATAAATTATAGATAACCCTTCTATTATAATTTTAGATTTATATATATATATATATTAAGTCTTTTGATGAATAGTAACTTCAAATATTCAAGTATTTATTTTTAGTTTTAGTGGTATTTTAAGTACTTATTTTTAGTGGTATTTTATTTGTTTCTTTTGAATTGGGTCTTTTGATGAATAGTAACTTCAAATATTTAAGTATTTATTTTTAGTTTTAGTGGTATTTTAAGTATTTTTTTAGTGGTAATTTATTTGTTTTTTTTTTTTTGAATTTTTAATGGTATTTGTTTTTCTTATTTTAGTGGTATTTATATATATTTATATATATTAATTTAGTCTTTTGATGAATAGTAACTTTAAATATTTAAGTATTTATTTTTAGTTTTAGTGGTATTTTAAGTACTTATTTTAGTGGTATTTTATTTGTTTCTTTTGAATTTTTAGTGGTATTTGTTTTTCTTATTTTAGTGGTATTTTTTATCTGATGTTGGTCGAATGATATCGATAGATTCAATTTGTTATGGCACTGGTACCAATCTTCAATTAGTGTCACGGATAGAGTGTATAAATGGAATTTTTTAAAACATGAAACCATAAAAATGATGTTTTTGGTAAGGTATGGTAGCTAGATGGGTGTCAATTAATCGAAAGCAATAACAATGAAAATAGATACCGACACAGATGTTGTTCAGCCGATTTAGATTTGGTTTGGTACGATAAAGACAAAGTATCCATTTTCAATAAAATTTATATTGTAATGTTGAAAAAACAAACATAGAACACATACCAACTGAACTGATATCAACTAAACAACATCGGTACACAAAAGTAAACAAACCAAATCGATGTAAAGTGAACAACATCGATGTTTAGTATATTGAATATACATGCATTTATCGTGTAAAGTTTGTAAAGTTTTAACTAGTTTCCGTGTCGGTTTGTCAAAAATTATCTACTTTTAATCCAAATGCGTTTTGAGGTCTTGGTACGTGAAAACGGTGGGAAGGATGGGAAAAACGAGCTAAAATGATAATTAGAACCAAGCCGGGGCGTAGTTGGAACACGAAAGAGGAAACGAATTGGAAAATGGAGGTTATCAGCCTCTGGCAGCCCGCGACCGCATCACCATACACCTCTCGTGCCCCGCGAGAGGTCAATACTTATCTCCGGAATCATCACTCGGTCGTGGGGCGCGACTGAGTCCCCATATCCCTCTCGCGGCCGGCGAGATGGTTGTTTATCCAGAAAGTTTCGAAATTGCAGAAAGTTTCGAAATTGCAGCTGTTTGAGGATTATTGTGTTATATAGTAGAGTTATATTATGATACAAACACAACTTGATCATCTTGGACGAACTCAGATCTTGGGAAGCGGTTTTTCTGGATTATTGGAGCTGAAGAAGGCTGTTCTAGGCTACGAGAATCATCTAGGCAAGCAAGGAATTTCGAGGCAGGAGCAAACACGGTTTTATTGCAAAATCTCGATCTTTTTTAGTTCTTTGTTTTAACTGTCACACCCCGACCCGCAGCGGAAATGGTGATCGGGGCATGATTGGGTTTTCATCAAAGCTCATGACATTTACTATAAAGTTTCATATTTATTATTTCTTTTTAAAGAACATTACAATAAGCATACAAATACAACATGTTCTATACATCTTTCAAGACTTCATTATTTTTCTTCTAAGGCAATTTCCTATGTGTTCCTTGTTTCAACCTGTCCACCTGTATCATGTGTAAAAATGATTTTCGGGTCAACAAAAAGTTGGCGAGTGAATCCTATGAAAAAAAAACATTTAAACGAGTTTATTGTATCGATTATAAAATAAAGTGCATAACCACATATGAGTAAACGTAGATGTAAATTTAATCACAATTCACATAATATTAATTAATACACACGCACACACCAAATGATTGATTTTGAGGCACGCGATGTTCAACTCGTCTCCCACGAGGAACTGATGGGCCTAATGAATGATTTTGAGGCACGCGATGTTCAACTCGTCTCCCACGAAGAACTGATGGGCCTAATGAATGATTTGCACGTAACTTGACAATATGTAAACACACATCACAACAAACAATATTTACATTATAAGTTTAGATCATATAATGGTAATAGCACGAGTTTGAATAAGCGAATTAATTTAAGCGACACATGATACACCCCAAAACATGAATAAAAAGGGGGATTTGTAAGAATTCACTCACATTGGGTGCGTTCTTTTGATGGCGTTGGATGCGCACGAGTTTTGGGATTTGATCGACGAGGAAGACTAACCTAAAATAATAACGAAATGGTTCGGTAAATAAATAGATTTTATTTCATAATCTTAATAGGGTTTTTAGATTTATTTTTGTGAGTTTAAGGCCATTTTCTAACTTTAAAAATATTATTTTTAAGTATTTTTAATTGATTTTTAAATTAAATAAATAAATAAAAAGAAAATAATTTTTGACTTTTTAACCGTTGACCGGCCGTTGACCGTTGACCGGACCGTTGACCGGTCGGACCGTGGTTAATTGTGCGCTGCGTGAGGTTCGAACTTGTGACCTCCCGTACGCGTGCACGCAGCTCTACCAACTGAGCTACGTGTCTAACCCGAAATAAATCTGATTTTAATTATATTTATATATTAATTCGATTAATTCATTTCTGTCTCTATTTAAAAAGCTTTGATAATTGCCAGAACCGGTTACAGAAGCAGGATTCAAACTCGGGACCTGTGGTTTAACTTTGCACACAGTCCACCGCTGGACTGTGTGTCTAACCTGGTTAAAATACTGATTTTAATTATATTTAGGTATTATATGTTTTGTTTTACCTCGGTTAATATAAAGGATTCAGCATTATGTATGGGACTCGAACTCGGTATCTTTGCGTTTCAAATGCACACAGTCCACCACTGGACCGTGTGTCTAACCCGATACAAATCCCATTTTTAATTATACTTATAAACTACTCGCTGTTCATCTTCTTCGTTTTTATGAAACCCGGAAATCAACCCGACTGTTTAATCAATCATTCTTATTGAATTAGTTGATTGATTATTACTGATAACGAAAATAATTTAAACAGAAAAGGAATTAAGGATGTTGTACCGAACAGTTGTGATCTCCGATGAAGTTCCGGTGACTGAAAGAAATTCCGGCGAAGTATAACTTGCGACAGAGGATCTACAGGAAGTTTGAGGTGAGTGTGGGTGACTTTTGTCATAGCTCTAGAAGTCCTATTTATAGAGTAAGGCAATACGGGATAGATTCGGTTTTCCGGCGATAACTTTCGGCAACTTGCAGAGAATTCCGGCGACAAAGGTTTTGATCAGAGAATTTAGAGTGGAACTTTGGAAAGGAATGAGCGAGATTTTTGAGGTAGGAAGCATCGATTTATATAGGGTTGGATATTAAATCCCGAGATTTCGGTTTTTTTGTCAATCATTGAATTTGGTCAGTTTTTGAATGAAATTAAGGTTGGATTTCGGTTATAACTGACGTTAATCGTCAATTACACTCACTTGATTTCGGAGTCAAAGGAAACGGTCGCAAATCCGCGTATTTTTCGGTGTTTCCAGCGACTGCGGATTTGGGCGCGCTGATTATCGATTTTGAGTTTCGAGTTTTATGTTAAGTATTATTTATTTCAGTATTATTCCAAACTTAAGTGTGTGGCGGAGTGGTGTGTTGGTTGTTTGTTGAACCGGCTGACCCGGGTTTGAAACCCGGCAACCTCATCTCATTTTTTACTCACTTATTTTTATCATTTATCAATTATAATTTTTAAATTCTAGAATGTTTATTAATTATGTATTGTTTAAAATTAGTTTGAGCCATAAACATGCAACGAAAATTTTAATTGGATGTTCGATTAATAAACGAAGCGGGTTTGGAAAACCAGTTTTTCGACGGATGTTACATTAACCTTGTGATGAATTCTTGTTTAAACCTTGTTTATGTGTTTTTCGCAACTATGATACTTGGCTAGATTTCCTTTGTGTTGCCTAGGTTTGGATTATTTATGAAAGTTTGGTTTTTATTTTAGTTTAATTATGGTTCGAATGATTGTTTGGTAAAGTTCACAACTTTAACTTTCTAGCTTAGTGTATTTGCATGATCTAAGTTGATTTGTGATTATTTATTTGTTTTACATGAATCTTGGTGGATGTCTTCCATAGAATAGGTTTGTGTTGTTTTTCGGGTCTTTAGGGGTTCGGAAAATTATCGGTAAATTGGCCAATAAAACCGATAAAACAACTAAATAAAATATAAAATCAGTTTTATCATTATACCTAAATTAGTTATCGAGAAATAATAATTAGTCAGCCGAATTGGTTAGATGAATTAGGTTTAGGTTTTGAGAAAACCCCGAATCTAATTTACTTGTCATAATCGACTCGGTTAAGCTAAACTATAAGTTATTGTTGGTCTAGATTAATTACTGAGAAGTAATCAACTGAATAGACACTTTACTAAATTATAAGATAACTGAAAAAAGTCTTTAGAACCGGTGAACATAACATAATTTTAGGGTATAGGTGTCTTCCCGAGAAGAGTCGGGGGTCTTGTTCGGTAAACTTAGAGTTTAATATCTTAAGATCTCGGTCACTTATTCAACTTAATTAATTTATTATAAAACCAAATAAGTAGTAATATAAAATCCAACCTAGGTAACCAATTCACTATTCTTGAATTAGTTTCCAACTTCTAAAACTTCAAGGTTCAATTCGTTTTAGTTAAGTAATTTTAGTTTGATTAATAATTTAGAATTGTTAGAAACCCCCCTTTAAAATATACATAATTGTTTTAATTGAGTCTAAATTAAGTAGTCATTGTAATTAGAGAGTCTCGTGGGTTCGATAATCCGGACTTACTTAAACTATTCTACAATTGATCGGTTCACTTGCCGGTTAGTAGTTTAGTATAATTTAGGAGTCTAGAGTTTAATTTGAGTCTAGACTTAGGGAAATTTTAGTTATTTCTAGTTAACTACTTTTAGAACATTAAGTTTTTGGCGTCATTGTCGGGGACTCTCTCATTGGCAATTGCGTTGATTACTCGATTTAGGCTTCATTTTTGCACTCGTGTATAATTTTTATTTTTTTTGCACTCGCTATCTTTCAGGACATGATCGAGACCTCGATGGAGGTTTTCATGGACGATTTCTCTGTCTATGGAAACACTTTTGATCAGTGTCTTAGTCACCTTGATTCGATGATGAAACGGTGTGTCGAGACGAGACTGATGCTGAATTGGGAGAAGTGTCACTTTATGGTGACAGAGGGGATAGTGCTAGGGCACAAGATATCTCGTGTAGGTATAGAGGTCGACAGGGCTAAGATAGATACGATCAGTAGACTCCCTCCACCGACTAGCGTCAAATCTATTCGCAGCTTTCTCGATCATGCGGACTTCTACAGACGATTCATTAGAGATTTCTCTAAGATTACACGCCCCATGACACGACTCCTTGAAAAGGATGTACCCTTTGTCTTTGATGACGACTGCTTGAAAGCCTTCACAATCCTAAAAGAGAAGCTGGTGAGTGCTCCTATCCTCGTCTCACCCGACTGGAGCTTGTCCTTCGAGCTCATGTGTGATGCGAGCGACTATGCGGTCGGCGCTGTTTTGGGTCAGCTACGAGGTAAACATTTTCATCCCATTTACCACGCTAGTAAAACCCTTAATGACGCTCAGGAGAACTACACCACTACAGAGAAGGAGCTTCTAGCAGTAGTGTTCGCATTTGATAAATTTTGCTCCTATCTCGTCCTTTCCAAAACCATCGTCTTTACTGATCATTCGGCTCTGCGGTTCTTCTTCCAAAAGAAGGACGTAAAGCCTCGTCTTATTCGGTGGATTCTCCTGCTTTCTGAGTTCAACATAGAGGTTAGAGATAAGAAGGGAGCAGAGAATGTGGCTGCCGATCATCTATCCCAATTAGAAGATCCAAGTAGTGAAGAAATCAGAGAGGGAGAAATCAGTGATAGATTCCCTCATGCGTCAGTGGAGTTTGTGGCGGCGGAAAAGGGGGGATGCCGTGGTTCTCGGATTTAGCGAATTACCTCGCAAATGGTGTGGTCCTGAAGGGTATGACCACTCAGCAGAAGAAGAAATTCTTCTGTGATGTGAGGCGACACATCTGGGATGACCCTTTTCTATTTCGGGTAGGGGAGATAGGATTCTTAGGCGCTGCGTAAGTAGAGAGGAGGAGGTATAGATTTTGAGGCATGTGCATGAGAGGCTAACAGGAGGTCATCATGGTCTGTACGTCACCGTACAGAAGGTTTTTTATTGTGGTTTTACTGGCCCTCAGTAGTTAAGGATGCCTTAGAGTTCGTTAGAACATGTGATCGTTGCCAGCGCACCGGCAACATCTCATCCAGGGACGAGATGCCCCAACACCCGATCCAAATTCTTGAAGTCTTTGATGTATGGGGGATTGACTTCATGGGACCATTTCCCGTCTCTAGCGGGAATCGGTACGTTCTCGTGGCGATTGATTATGTTTCCAAGTGGGTTGAAGCTCAAGCTTTACCCACAAATGATGCCCGAGTAGTGGTGAGATTTCTGAAGAAGCTATTCACTCTCTTCGGTACCCCACGAGCTATCATTAGTGACCGTGGCACTCACTTCTGCAATGCCATCATGGAGAAGGCATTGGCGCGCTACGGTGTCACTCATCGCCTTTCCACCACTTATCATCCTCAAATAAGCGGCCAAGTGGAGAATGCGAACTGAGGGGTGAAGCGGATCCTCGAGAAGACGGTAGGCGAAAGTCGGAAGTATTGGTCCGATAAATTAGATGATGCATTATGGGTGTTTAGAACCGCCTATAAGACACCTCTAGGCACCACGCCCTTCATGATCGTTTATGGCAAAGCCTGCCATCTTCCGATTGAACTTGAGCATAGGGCTTTGTGGGCCCTGAAGACCGTGAATTTGGACCTTACTGAAGCTGCCAAGAGACGATACTTCCAAATTCATGAGTTGGAGGCGCTTCGAGGTGCGGCGTACGAGCGTTCATGGAGCATTAAGGAGAAAACTAAGGCGCTGCATGACAGGAGATTGAGAGGTGTGAAAGACTTTCAGATCGGCGATAGGGTGCTCTTATATAATTCAAGATTGAAACTATTCGCTGGAAAGTTGAAGTCTAAGTAGTCAGGCCCTTATGTGGTAAATGAGGTATTCCCGTATGGAACAATCGAGTGGAAAGATGAAACTGACGGAGGGACGTGGAAGGTCAATGGTCATCGATTGAAGCACTATTTAGGAGGACCACTCGATCCCACCGAGATGGAGGAAACTCCTCTCGAAGTTCCGCCTCATACCGCATAGTTTCTTGAGTATCAGCTTATCACACCTCAGATTTCCTATCCAAATCCATACACCGGTGGGCCCGGGTGGGGAGTATTATGACGTCAGTTGATAACATCATAGTCAATTAAACATGGCACAACGGAAGTCTTGGAGTAAAATTACTATTACAAACCAAATGTTCGAAATACAAAATAATAAACAGGCTCATAATAGAAGATCCACAGGCGGATCATAAAATGTACAAAAAGAATATAAAACAGACTTTAGGGCAGATCTAAGGATTTGCACGATCCTCTTAATCACTACTGAGCAGCTTCCAGCCTATTTCGTATTGTACCTGCATGTAACGCCCTAACATGTTTTGACCCAAAGAAGACGCAACGGAAATACCGACTCAAAAATTCTTTCCAATTTTTGTCCATATGACCTGCTTGAAGGTTCCTTTAGTAAGATGTTGGACACTTCTGAAATGGTTTACAACATTTATTCTTGATTAACTTCTTAAAGGTAATGCATGGATTCAAATCTTGAGACTGCTCTTCCCGTACAATCCTGGCTCTTTGACTCGATCTTCAACCCTTTAAATTCCATATTAATGTAACTCGGTGCAACCTGCAATCACCACATACATTCACATTATCAATATCCGATGACAATATACATAGTATTAAATGTTCATAATTAAATGAATTACTCCATATTCTTTCTATTCATGAAATCCTTTCGATTATCATTCCATGTATGATCTTACATTCCAATCGTCAATATTCAAAGATCAACATAAGTAAACCTGCACTTTCATTTCATTCTCAGAGCAATAGTTAGTAACGTTAATACTCATACGTATTGAAGTCGTGTATACATACATACAGGCCTTTATTTACCAATAAAATTATACTAACATATTCATTTAATTAAGTCTTATACATACGAACCTATGCGTGTGCTTACTCCTATTCATATTTACCTAGGGATTTCACCACTAACATGTAATTAAGCCACACACACATACATGCTTACATACTTATTCATCTCTGGTAATCATTAATACAATTCAATAAGTTCACATAACTCACTATTAGTTATTTTCACTTTTCGGGGTTCATTGAGGATTTCAGAACAAATATTAGAAGATATGGAACTTGGATGCGAATAACTAACCAAATCAGCATGCCAAATTTGAGGGATGCGTCGGCGATGCCCTTCTATAGCGTCGCCGACCCCACCTAGAATATCACGTCGGTATACAATGGCGTAGACAGTTAGTTAGTGTGTCGGGAGAAGGGGGCAGCATCGGCGACGGCTAAGGAGGCCGTCGGCGACGCCCCTTCTGTGTTGCCGATGCTGTTTTTCCTTACTCAAGCTTACGCAACCCGATTCCGATTTCCGTTCTAACCTGAACTGACTCATTGTGACCCGTATCATCCCATAACACTCCGTAAGCTTCCCGTATCCTTTTTAACTCTTAACCCATGTCTCCTTAATCAAAACTATACTTCTATCATACTTACTTGGCTCTTTTGACCCGTTCGACTATTCTAAGTTATTTCCAACATAGCTACTATTCACGACCCGTTATAACAATACTTTCTTTAGTTCTGAGATTAGTTAAACATTCTTATATGGTTCCCATACCATAACATCCAAAACCCACACCCGACACATGCTTCTACATTTTGACCCGTTTACTTCCAATATGATTTCTGAACGTAGTTAAATCCTATAACCTTATCACAACAATACATACCTTGACTCCTACCCTTTTCCATAATTTCTTACACAACCCCCTGCATTCAACAGAACAATATTCATTTACGAAAGAATTGGTGATTCTGGAAATCACTTACCTTAGCGTCCGTCTTGGCATTCGTTACCTTGCCTCCTTTTGACCCGTTAGCCTTCCATGCTCCCATCCGCTTTGACATGATTCCTACACTTTCATGTCATAACATTCACATTCTTGTTAGTATACATGATTGTACATGTTAACGGTCATATCGAATGCATATCTCACATTTGACTTTCATTAGTCAATTCTAACAAGCATAAGGCATATCCCCACAATCATATCTTTCAACTCATACAATTCATCACGTCATCACATATAACACATATTGATCTATCACATACCGTATGACTTTCTATAGTCTTACAATTGTGACAACAAGTCTAGCCATGCTTCTTATGCGCAGTTGACTTTCAGAACTCAACGTTTATCATATGAACTTTCGACATAACTTCATATATTCGTGTCATTATATTAGGCTATATTAATGACACTATGTACATTTCATACTTATGATGCAATATACTTACAACCACATGATCACCTAGCTATGTCATGTATATGTATAGCCAAATCAATACAAACTCAAGCTCTCATGATCTTGAAATTGTCAACTACATTCAAAGCTAGCAATTTACATAATTTCAACATCAATATTTACTAGTAAGTCCACAAGCTATACATTTCATACACATCCGTTTCTAAATTACCATTAAGTCACTAATCCAACTCATGGTGTACACCACCATTCAAACATAGGGTACTAGTTCCTAAAGCATTCTTTTACCGAATCACGTCATCAACTACGTTTCACATATACTTATCAAATACATTCCTAATGTTGTTTTACTAACAAGTATATCATTATCACTTTCTATACATGTTCACCTATTATTTGCATACAAATCTCATCTAATAATCTCACATATGCATTTCATCAAACACTTGGTGTGCGTACTACTATCTAAGCACATTGTACAAGTATTTTATGCATAATCTTACTAGCTCATATCAAGATCATCAAATATCTCAAGTTTCACATAACTTTCCTTCTAAATCAACCTCATTTAACAATAGTCTACAACATCCAATTTCTTATAGATCAAAACTATCCTTGATTCAACACATGCAACATCATCATCTTCATAACATTATTTTTACAAGTGGGTCTTCATTAAAACATCAAAATAATCAGAAATTCGAGCGTGATTCATGTTTCATGAGATGATTCTAATTCGTTATCATCATAATTTTACACAAGCTCATGGATTAAACACAACCCATTTCATCAATGATCATCAAATCTCAAATTACTACTTACCACAGTTTATTAGGTTGAGATGATGATAATTCTTCACTCATGCAAGAGATTAGCTTCTATTTTCACCATCAATTTCTTCAATTTATGAGGCTTTGGGGAAGAACCCCCTTTTTCCTTCTATGTGTGTCGACACACACACAAAAACACACACAAAATCTCTGCACATTCTATTTAGATGCAAACTTCAATCTAATTCCCCACCTTTAGTCTCTCTAGTTTGCCATTTATCACATTTATCACAATCCTTGTATTTTACCATAAGAGGTATAGTTCTAACTTAGTTATCACCTTTCATTCCATATCTTATGAAACTATACTAGTGTGTCAAACATTTGGGTTTTGGGGCGTTACAAATCTACCCCTTAAGGAGGTTTCATCCCCGAAACCTTTCTCATTCTGCTAGACCAATTCTACTCTTACCTTTTTTTATCTAATCATGATGCTTACTACGACATGAGTACATTCGGGATCTTGTCAAAAGTTTTATTCATGCATAAACATAATTGTTCACATTGTCCACACCTTTTTAATCAAGCAAAAATTACTTTCATAATCACATAAAGTCGGAATCTTATCCAGTGCTCTTATTAGTGTCATATTCACTTTATAATGCTAGTTCCTAGCACACATTACCACTAGTGGTTCATTCATTGAATTTATTCCGAGCGTATGGTATTGCTCTTACAAGCCTAAGTTATGGCTTGTTCTATCTTTCTAATTCAGTCTAATACATTCATACATTTATTAATCAAAATAAATCGATTTATTTCATCCTATTCATATATCCTTTATTATATTTTCATTTTGCTTACCATGGGCAAACCCCAACATCCCATTATTAACGTTCTTTCTAATTACTTTCATATTCATATAACTACACAATTAACTTCCTTCACGCACTACTTACCCTACTAAGCAAGCATGTATTGCGAGCGCTCCGTGCGAGCGTTTAATCAATACCCTAAATTATTACTTAAAATTTTTGGGTTTATCCTCCTAATGACATAATTTTCTTCTTACCTTACCCATTAAAGCAAATTATTCAATGTACCAATTCTTACTCATAGTTGTGAGATAAACATTTTACTAACCTTGATTTCATTGCTAACCGACGGTCTGTGATCCGAATCGGCCTGATTCTTCGTAAGTTTATGCGATACTCGGATTAATCGCATCCATTCATTTGTTGAGCTTCCGCCTATGCACATCCTTTCAACAATGTCTTGTTCAGGAACATGGCCAACAAGCCTAGCATCATAGTTAGCATTTTCTAACGGCACTTACCATTACTACATTCTCTTCAAATATTCATTCTTCTCGGTGCTTATGCACCTACCATTCCTTCATAAATTTCTTTTATATATGTTATTACATATTACATATACTATTTCTTTCACTTTACTAGTTATTTCATCTACCTTTTGCAGTTTGACTTTTTCAAGGTCAAAATAGCACTTTTACCTATTGTATATGTATTGAGGTACCCATTTGTACTCTTTCCAATTCAAGCATACTTACTAGATATTATTTTAGCTTTTCTTGTGAAAGTTTTCCTTTCCTTGTAAATTACATAAGTCATTCGTCCGAATCCTATCCCATCATTCATTTTGACTTGCTTGGGTCGATTACTAACATACCTCACATGTGTCGCATTCGAAACTTATTCCTTTCAATTAGGTTTCTTGCTACTACAATAGCTTTTATCGGTTATACTTACGTAATGAATCAATTGCGTCATGCTATTTTACTATTACTTGCTTATTAATTATTTACTTAACTTTGTTTGGCTTTTCAAAGGTCCAACTGTAAACGCATTCTTATCTATGTTTTGTCAATTACTCAACCGACCCGTTAGGAGGCGTTTTGCATTCAAGCTCGTGCCTCCTACTTTTCATCAAAATTTTCATTTCATCTTTCCACACAACTTTCTTTATAGTGGTTTATGCTAGGAAAACCCTTATATTCCAATTTTACCCTCTGGTAAGACATTAGACCAAATGACAGTCAACCTAAATTGCTAGATGCATTTCACTTGGGTTAAATTATAACCAAATTTTGACATATTCCTCTCTAGTTTAGCCATAAGTTCCTACCAAAGACATAACCTTTTATTCACACCTTGCGGTGGGTACTTCTTTCCAATTTGTGGCAACGCATGCCCATACATTACGTTTACCTATAAGCATATAACTTAACAAAACAAAATATTAAATATCGGTTCAAATGGCGTTCACCATTTGACCCGCATGACTTATTTGTCCTTTTAACCTTTCTAGCATACAAACATATTTGCGCATATGTATGTACGTGCATATTTAAAACATAACTTGAATATTATCTACTTTAAGGAATATTCACTTGTTTGGTCTTAGCTTACATTTCCAACATTTCCATTCTTATCATACGTTCTTACCGGTTTGGTCCAAACTTACTTACGGATTCGAACAATTTCATTCTGATTATGCATTCTTACTTGTTTGATCCGTATTTACTTATGGATTCAAACAATTTCATTCTCATTATACATTCTTACTTGTTTGATCCGTACTTACTTACAGATTATGTCACACCCCGACCCGCAGCGGAAAAAGGTGATCGGGGCATGATTGGGTTTTCATCAAAGCTCATGACATTTATTATAATGTTTCATATTTATTATTATAATTTAAAGGAGATCATACAATCAAATCATACAAGTACAACATGTTCTATACATCTTTCTAGACTTCATTATTTTTCTTCTAAGGCAATTTCCTATGTGTTCCTTGCTTCCACCTGTCTACCTGTATCATGTGTAAAAATGGTTTTTGGGTCAACAAAAAGTTGGCGAGTGAACCTTGTTAGAAAACATTTATTATTGATTTCTTGTTGTATTTAATATGGAAAAATTGTGCAATAATCATCTGTGAGCAAACGTAAATAAACATACAATAACAAACCCCCTTGCATGAGTATATGACATGAATGATAATGTATATGTTGGCAACGTCACATTCCGCTCATAGGTAATGGGGAACGGATGGCCTATGATGATGTATGTGCGATCAAGGCTCAATCAAACGGAGCCGATCGTATGTTGGCAACGCCAAGTTCGTTCATAGGTAATGGGGAACGGTTCCGCTCATAGGTAATGGGGAACAGACGAGCCTATGATGATGTATGTACTGAAAATGATAAATTAAATCTAAACATTAACCACACAAACAATTAATACATATTGGATACACATTTGATCATGGATATGATGGATGCACAAGTGTTTAAATGTAATAAATAATAAGTGACACAAGATACACCCCAAAATGTGATTAAAACGAGAAATTTGTAGAGATTCACTCACCGTGGTTGCGTTTCTTGGATTGATGATGAAAGCGCACGAATTTGGATTTAACCACGAGAGGAATTAACCTAAATAATAACATAATGGTTCGGTAAATAAATGGATTTTATTTGAGATTAATAATTTTAATTCATAACCTTAATAGGATTTCTAAATTTATTTTACGAGTTTAAGGACATTTTCTAACTTTAAAAATATTATTTTTAAGTATTTTTAAATAATTTTCTGATTAAATAAATAAATAAAATAAATAAAAAAATATGTTGACCGTTGACTTTGACTGTTTGACTGGTTCGGACTTGTGTTTGTTTGCGCTGAGTGAGGTTCGAACTCGTGACCTCCCGTACGCGTGCACGCAGCTCTACCAACTGAGCTACATGTCTAACCCGAAATATTTCTGTTTTTAATTATACTTATATACTATTTAGATTTAACCAGAAATCATTTATTTTAAAAAGAATTTTAATTATATCGAACCGGTGCACATAACAGGTCTCGAACCCAGGACCTGTTGTTTAACGTTGCACACAGTCCACCGCTGGACTGTGTGTCTAACCCGAAATATATTGAAGTTTAATTATACATATACACATACTAGCGCTAACATATTTTGATTTAAACAAAAGGCTTGGATAATTTCAGGGGCGGTGTAACTAACCGGATTCGAACTCGAGACTTTGGCTTCGTGTTGCACACAGCCCGACCAATTGGGCTGTGTGACTAACCCGAAGGATATAAGATTTTTATTAAATTTATATATTTACTAGATTATTTCGTTAACTGGTTTTAAAAAGGTTGTGTATAATTGGCGAACCGGAAAGCATGTACAGACTCGAACTCGGGACCATGGCTTGAAGTTTGCACACAGTTCACCACTGGACTGTGTGTCTAACCCGTTTAAAAATCCGATTTTAATTATATTCATACACTGATCAGACTTCATCTTCTTCATTCGAATAAATAGACCGTTAATCCGATTGTTTCGATTCATTAATCAATTCCTTTATCAAATTGTAAATAACTACACATGAGATTAATAAAAATGAAAGGGATTAGGTGAAAGATATACCGAACAGGGATTCCCTGTTTCTCCGGCGAGATTCCAACGATAGCAGATTATTTCGGCGACGTGTAACTTGCGACAGAGGATCTTCAGGAAATTTGAGGTGAGTGTGGGTGACTTCTGTCCGAGCTCTAGATGTCCTTTTTATAAGGTAAGGCAACAGTGGGATAGATTCTTCTGTTTTCCGGCAAGTATCTGAGAATTCCGGCGAACACAGATAAATTCCGGCGACTTGCGGCGACTGCTTCAGAGTGTTTTAGCGAGAGTTTTTAAGAGAGAGTTTGAGAGATTGAACAGGATGGATTGAGGAGTTTAGCCCTGTATTTATAGGTGATGTGATCCACCACGATTTCGGTTTTTCCGGTGATATTTTCTGGTGACTACTAAGCAATTCCGGCAGTAGAGTGTTTGAACAGAAAGCTCGAGATGTTTCAGTATTTGCAGATCGGATGATTTGTAATCGGTTTCATCTTTTAATGTTTTCGGTTTCATTCATTTTTTTTCTTTAATGTTTTCGGTTTCAAAATACTGATTTTCTTTGATTCAAGGTATAATTGATAACTTAAATCGAATTAAAACATGGTTTGGTAACTGATAATTGTATGCGCTTTCTATACTTCTGTCAAAACTATACTTCTGTCATACTTACTTGGCTCTTTTGTCCCGTTCGACTATTCTAAGTTATTTCCAACATAGCTACTATTCACGACCCGTTATAACAATACTTTCTTTAGTTCTGAGATAGTTAAAGATTCTTATATGGTTCCCATACCATAACATCCAAAACCCACACCCGACACATACTTCTACATTTGATCCATTTACTTCCAATATGATTTTTCGAACGTAGTTAAATCCTATAACTTATCACAACAATACATACCTTGACTCCTACCCTTTTCCGTAATTTCTTACACAACCCCCTGCATTCAACATAACAATATTCATTTACAAAAGAAGAGGTGATTCCGGAAATCACTTACCTTAGCGTCCGTCTTAGCATTCGTTACCTTGCCTCCTTTTGACCCGTTAGCCTTCCATGCTCCCATCCGCCTTGACATGATTCCTACACTTTCATGTCATAACATTCACATTCTTGTTAGTATACATGATTGTACATGTTAACTGTCATATCGAATGCATATCTCACATTTGACTTTCATTAGTCAATTCTAACAAGCTTAAGGCATATCCCCACAATCATATCTTTTCAACTCATACAATTCATCACGTTATCACATATAACAGATATTGATCTATCACATACCGTGTGACTTTCTATAGTCTTACAATTGTGACAACAAGTCTAACCATGCTTCTTATGCGCTGTTAACTTTCAGAACTCAACGTTTATCATATGAACTTTCGACATAACTTCATATATTCGTGTCATCATATTAGGCTATATTAATGACACTATGTACATTTCATACTCATGATGCAATATACTTACAACCACATGATCACCTAGCTATGTCATGCATATGTATAACCAAATCAATACAAACTCAAGCTCTCATGATCTTGAAATTGTCAACAACATTCAAAGCTAGCAATTTACATAATCTCAACATCAATATTTACTAGTAAGTCCACAAGCTATACATTTCATACACATCTGTTTCTAAATTACCGTTAAGTCACTAATCCAACTTATGGTGTACACCACCATTCAAACATAGGGTACTAGTTCCTAAAGCATTCTTTTACCGAATCACGTCATCAACTACGTTTCACATATACTTATCAAATACATTCCTAATGTTGTTTTACTAACAAGTATATCATTATCACTTTCTATACATGTTCACCTATTATTTGTATACAAATCTCATCTAATAATCTCACCTATGCATTTCATCAAACACTTGGTGTGCGTACTACTATCTAAGCACATTGTACAAGTATTTTATGCATAATCTTACTAGCTCATATCAAGATCATCAAATTTCACTAGTTTCACATAACTTTCCTTCTAAATCAACCTCATTTAACAATAGTCTACAACATCCAATTTCTTATATATCAAAACTATCCTTGATTCAACACATGCAACATCATCATCTTCATAACATTATTTTTACAAGTGGGTCTTCATTAAAACATCAAAATTATTAGAAATTCGAGCATGATTCATGTTTCATGAGATGATTCTAATTCGTTATCATCATAATTTTACACAAGCTCATGGATTAAACATAACCCATTTCGTCAATGATCATCAAATCTCAAATTACTACTTACCACACGTTTGTTAGGTTGAGATGATGATAATTCTTCACTCATGCAAGAGATTAGCTTCCATTTTCACCATCTATTTCTTCAATTTATGAGGCTTTGTGGAAGAACCCCCTTTTCCTTCTATGTGTGTTAACACACACACACAAAAACACACACAAAATCTCTGCACATTCTATTTAGATGCAAACTTCAATCTAATCCCCCACCTTTAGTCTCTCTAGTTTACCATTTATCACATTTATCACAATCCTTGTATTTTACCATAAGACTTATATTTCTAACTAAGTTAAATAACTTAGTTATCACCTTTCATTCCATATCTTATGAAACCATTCTAGTGAGTCAAACATTCGGGTTTTGGGGTGTTACACTGCAGTTTAGTCTTTGGACGATACGTCAGCTTTCGCTGGTAAATACACCCGACTGACTCATTTTGAAAACATTTTAGAAATTAGATTTAAGTGCATAGGGCACAAATCTTTTATAACTTGGACACGGTAATTTAACCCCCGATGTTTAAGTTATCAAACAAAACTGATTAAAACAGAATATGCGGATTTACTAGCCACAATCCGACATTCGATCGATCCCATTTCTGACCAAGCGGTAATATTTTACCGTATCCCAAGCCCGTATAGGGAAAATAAGTCAAGAGTATTTATCTGAGATAGTCTTCTTTTAATTTCAATAACTCTGCCGTATACAAAACTACTAAGTGCAGATAGCATTTACCGGCAAGACTCTAGTCTGGATTATGGCATAAGCTAATTAAATACTAATGGTCTTTATTTTAGTCATAGACTTAGACCGAGTAGTGTACATGATCAAAACGTATATGCTTAGTTAAACGATGATTGGATAGAATGTAGTTTAAAACTGACAAGTACTTTGACTTGCATAATATGGGTAAACAATTAACTTTCTGGATTTTGAGATTAAAATGATAAGGTTAAACCCGTTTCGATTAAATTTTCGTAAACTAGTTATATATACTTAACCGTATGCATATAAGCGATATCGGGTAACCGGATAAGTCATGGACAAGTTCTATATGCCATTATATTTTAAATAAGTTGTAATATCAGTAGGATATCAACTTTTATGCCCGTTATAGTTTTAAAATGAAACTATGCCTCATAAGGGCGTTTCGGTAATTCACACCGTATAAAAGGAACTTGAATATAATTTAATATTATAACTATAAGTATTCTAGAAAAATGATTTATTCATGATATAATATCAGTAGGATGTCAATTATATGTGTAAATTATCTTTTATGACCAAACTATGCACTGAAGGGGCATTTTGGTCATTTTACACAAAGTTTATAAATTATTTGGGATTCTGAGTTTATAACATGTACCTACTATAAAAAATATTTAAAATAAGTTTTAAAATCAGTAGGTAACAAGTCTTGGTCAAATAATATGGTTTAAAACCATACTATGCGCCGAAACGACGCTTATGTCGTAAAATGACGTTTTATGCGATGTTTTATGAAAACTGATGTTAAGGTCATATTAAAATGTCTTATATATGTTATTTAATATAACATATCAGTAGGTAAAGGATTTACCTTGAAAAGATTTGATTAAAACCATTTTATGAGCCACAAGGGCTAAATCGTCATTTATCGACATAGTTCAAGACCTGCTTGTAAACTCAGTTTAACTTGGTTTTAATATCCCAAATAATCCTACTTATATTGTATCAGTATGAAACTTATTTTCAATTTCATCATCATTAAAACCTTGATTTATGCAAAAAGGGCATTTTAGTAAAAAAAGTCATAATTACGTAACTTGCGCATAAACTCAGATTCTGATTATGATCATGTAATATAACCTCATAGGGTTATGCTACATTATATTACGATCATAATGCAACTTTAGATCAGTAGCTAACTAATCTAAATCGGGTCAGAATCGAAAGTCACTAGAAGTCAAACTTCACGACTTTCGGTTGCGAACTGACCCTAGAACTGAAATTGACGAGCCGAACATGTTCTTACATGTTCTAATAATTATCACCAACTTGTTTAAGTGTCTTAACCGAAAGTTCTTTATGGGGACTAACACCTACCTTATTACAATCACTTAGTCATTTTCATTTCGATCAATGGCTGGATCATAATGGTCTTAACCGAAAGTCAAAGCGTTTTCTGTAAAACGCTTGACTTTTGGCTATAAAAGCCTATAAACGAAAATGGAAGAGCAAGGAACACTTACAAGTGGTTACTAGAATGCAAGAGAACTAAGTTGGATGCTCCTTTCAGTTAGGAGCTTCCAGAGGAGGGAGAAGAGTTGAAATTGAGAAAGGTGTAAGTTCAAATAGTGAACTTGAGCACCTATTTGTAGTTGGAGAACTCATAGGAGGTGATGCCAGGTGTTTAAGGGTGTAAGAGGGAGCTTACAAGTGTCCCAAAACGTGGCATAGCAGTTTGGGAATCTATAGTTTCGAAAAAAATGGTTTTTGGCAATATGTGTGGAGGCCAAGCAAATTTTCTGCAGACACAGGTCTCTCGCGCCCAGCGAGAGGCCAAGGCCTTGCCTCTCGCGCCCCGCGAGTGCCCCATGACCAGATTTGAAGTTTGTCACTTTTAGCCCTTCAACTTAATAAAACCTCCTAGAACCTCCTAAAACACCTTTTTAGCACTTTTAGCCCTCCGTTGCCAATACTTGGTATACCCGGGATTATGCCCGGACATTGTCGAGCTCTCGGTTTGTTAAAAGGTCACTCAGAGGTGTAAATTAACATGTTGACACTTTTACTCCCTCCATTATCCAATTTTCACATAATTATGGACTTAATCCCATGTGAGAGTTAGGACTTCGTAAAGGATCACCCAAAGGCTCATTATAAGCATGTTGACTCCGATATCACTCAGAGGCTGGGCATGTTGACATATCTGTCACTTAGAGGCCAAGTTTTAAGCATGTTGACATATCAGTCACTCAGAGGCTAATAATTTAAGCATGTTGACATATCAGTCATTCAGAGGTTGTTATTTATGCATGTTGACATCGGACAGTCACTCAGAGGCTTAGTTTGAGCATGTTGACACCTTTAGTCCTTATTAGTCTTTAATAGACTAAGTTTAAAATACAACACGTGTCACTATACTATTGGACACGATTTTTACGAGGTGTTACATCCTCACCCCCCTTAAAAGAAATCTCGACCTCGAGATTTTATTCAAAAAGATGGGGGTACTTTTTTCGCATAGTGGACTCAACCTTCCATGTATATTTGGGACCTCTAAAGGTGTCCCACTTAACCTTTACTATAGGTATCATTTTTCTTCGGAGCTTTTTAACATGTCGATCCTCGATCGAAATTGGTTTCTCAACGAACCTCAGGTTTTCATCTATTTGCACATCTTTGTGCGACATTGCTAGCGACTCATCGACTAGACATTTTTAAGGTTACTGATGTGGAATACATCATGGATTCCACTTAGCTCCTCTGGCAATCTGAGCTTATAAGCTACAGTGCCGAGACATTCGACTATCTCGAATGGTCCGATGTATCTTGGGCTTAACTTGCCCTTCTTTCCAAAACGCATCACACCTTTCCAGGGTGATACTTTCAACATGACTTTGTCCCCTTCTTGGAACTTAAGAGGTTTACGCCTCTTGTTAGCATAGCTCTTCTGCCTGTCCCTGGCAGCTTTGAGACGATCACGGATTTGCACAATCTTTACCATGGTCCCCAGGACAATTTCTAGTCCTGATAGTTGGGCTTCCCCAACTTCTGCCCAACACACGGGCGTCCTACATTTTCTCCCATACAAGGCCTCCAAAGGAGCAGCCTTGATGCTCGAATGATAACTATTATTGTAGGAGAATTCTATTAGGGGGAAGTGGTCATCCCAACTTCCACCTAAATCAATCACACATGCCCTAAGCATGTCTTCTAACGTTTGAATAGTACGCTCACTTTGTCCATCCGTCTGCGGGTGGTAAGCTGTACTATGGTTTAATCGTGTGCCCAAAGATTGTTGGAAACTTTTCCAAAAGTGAGATGTGTATCTAGTATCTCTGTCAGATACAATAGATACCGGCACACCGTGTAGGGACACAATCTTGTCCAGATACAACTTAGCCAATTTGTCTGAATTATACGTTTCCTTTATTGGCAAGAAATGTGCTGACTTAGTCAGCCTATCCATAATGACCCAAATAGTGTCATTTCCACTTTTGGTCTTATGTAACTTGGTAATCAAGTCCATAGTTACCATTTCCCATTTCCATGTGGGAATTTCCAATTGTTGTAGAAGTCCTGATGGCTTCTATTGTTCGGCTTTCACTTGCGAAGACGTCAGACACTTAGCTACATAAGTGGCTATGGATTTCTTCAAACCCATCCACCAATAATTCTTCTTCAGATCTTGATACATCTTTTCACCACCTGGGTGAACTGAGTATCTTGAGTTATGTGCTTCTTGGAGGATTAGATCTCTAAGTCCTCCAAAGATTGGAAACCAAATTCTATCATTAAATCTAGGGATTCCATCCTTTCCAGGCGCTAACTGATCGACAGTTCCGCCCAATCCTTCATTAGGAGAATTAGCTTCTAATAGGGCTTGCTTTTGCGCATCTAATAGCTTCTCATTCAAGCTATTTCTGAGCTCAATGCTCTTGGTGTTAATCCTTTTAGGTTTAACCCGTTCTTTGCGACTTATGGCATCGGCAACTACATTTGCCTTGCCCGGATGGTAGCGAATTTCGCAATCATAGTCATTAAGCGTTTCCATCCATCGGCGTTGTCGCATGTTTAATTCTTTCTGATTGAACAGATGCTGGAGACTCTTATGGTCAGTGTATATGATACATTTTGTACCATACAAGTAATGTCTCCATAGCTTTAGTGCAAATACATCGGCACCCAATTAAAAATCATGGATGGTGTAATTCCTTTCGTACACCTTTAACTGTTGTGATGCATAGGCAATCACCTTGTGTTGGTGCATATTTGTGACAATAGCTTAGATTTGGTCTTGGATATCTTGTAATTAGTAAAATGATAAATGGTTAGCGGGTTTAGTTTTGTATTAGTGAATTAGAAGTAATTGGGCTGAACTAGACATAGAATAGTGCATGGTAGGCGAAATGGGCCTTAAACCCATTAGCAGTCCATGTAGGAAACCCTAGCCCATGAGCATAACCTATCTCTATATAAATGGAGGTTATGATTAGGGTTAAGGTTACTGAGTTAGTGGCTGGGTCTATTGTTTAGTTGCAGAGAGAATTGCTTCAGAGAGTTTGTGAGAAGAGTCTTGAATTGATTGTAAACAATTGTGTTTGATAATCAATAGAAGACAGTTTAAAGGAATTCGTGTTCGTGTTCGGGTTTTCTGTGAAATCTGATCTAGGGGATTCCGCACTCTAGATTAGATAGACGATTCTGTCAAGATCCATAAGGACTAGGGGACCTACAATTGGTATCAGAGCATTTGGCTCTTGATTGCTCGGTTCAGAATCGTAACAGCAGAAAAAATTGGATTTTTGGTCGTTTTTGGAGGCTGTTCTTGAAGTTTTTTGACGGCTGTTTTAGGGTTTTGCAGGTAATTCGGATTTTCTGCAGGCATTTCGGATTAACAGCAAGCAATTCCGGATTGAAGACTTGTATTCTGAATTAAAAAGCATAGGAATTCGGATTGAAGACTTGAATTTCGGACCAAAATTTGCATTTTGGATCTGAAAACAGAGCAATTCGAATAAGCAAAGTCATTTCGGATTGCATTTCGGATTGAAATTTCGAATCAGAATTGTATTCCGGGTTACATCTCGGATTGGGAACAATTCTGGATTCCATCTTGGATTAGAACTATTCCGGATTCCATCTCGGATCAGAGTAGTCTATTCCGGATTTCCATTTCGGATCAGAACTGTGCATTCCGGATTTCATTTCGGATCACTATTCTGGATCATCATTTCGGATTGTCAACTCGAATTACTGTTCCGGATTTTCATCTCGGATTGTTAATCAGAGTTTCCATTTTGGATTCTACACTGTTCCGAGTTACATAGAAAAAGGTGGAAAGTTAACCAGCTGACGTAACCAGAGTTAAACGTATTCGGACATAGAAATTGATCCATAGACAATTTTAACGAACCGATTGGACAGTTAGACTCGTTTGATTTTTAGGAAAAAAAGGCATGAAAATTCTAAAATTCACTATCGGACAATATACATCATTAGAATCGTATCGTCGAGACGAGTCTAACGGTATAATTTGGTAACCACCCATTTCGGACAAGTTTTAACGTTTTTAATGAGCCGGTTCGGTAAAAATGTCGAATATGTCAAACGTAAATGAGCTGTTGAGGATGGAGCATGAGGCTGGTACCAAAATAAACCTCCAAAGATGCTGAAGGTGGAGAACTATCTTACTTGGAAGGATAGATTTCAATCCTTTATTGAATATCAGGACACACGGATGTGGATCTGTATTCAAGATGGGTACGCTAACCCAACGCATGATTTTGAGGGAAGACAGCGTGTTACTGCTTATGTCAACATATCTGAAGCTGAAAAGAGGATGTATGAATCTGAAAAGAAGGCCTTAGCTGCTATCAAGATGTCGTTACCTAATGGCATCAAACATACATTCAAGCGTTATACAACATCAAAAGAGATGTGGGATGCCCTAGAAAAGAGGCATGAGGGCAATACAGATGTGAAGAAAAATAAGGTGGATCTGCTGAAGAAACAGTTTGTTGTGTTCAAAGGAATGGGAAATGAATCCCTAGAAGATATTATCACACGATATTATCATCTGATGTCAGAAATCGATAATTATGACATAGAGGGATACACAGATGTGGAGATAAACGACAAGTTGCTGGATGCTTTACCTGCAAAGTGGGATATTTACACGTTGATGATAAAGGGTGAAGCTGATTACGAAAAAGAAAGACTTGGAAGAGGTCGTTGGAAAATTGAGAGCTTATGAACTCAATATGAAGAAGAAGGAGACGGGTTATGATCAGGTTCAAGATCCGTGGATATATAAAGGTCTTACACCTTCATCTTCCAACAATACTTACAGTGACACTACAACTGCATTTCTCTCATGTGAGAATGAACAGATAGTGACAAATTCTGATGGAGAAGTATGTTTCGTTGCTGCTTCAGGAGGCTCGTCAGGGACTAAGAGACAACAATCAAGTAACATCAGTTCTAAGTCTATGCCTCTGAGTGTCAAAAGTGCCGAAGAACACCTGGCATTGCTTGCTTCTTTCGTTGCTTCCTACGAGAACTATATTCAGGGAAAAATATCTGATCATGCTACTTTTGATGAAGATTATGATCAGATCAACCCTGATGACTTAGAGGAGATGGAGTTGCAATGGCAGATGGCCATGATCTCTAGAAGGGTGAAAAGGTTCATGAACAGAATAGGCAGGAAATTTGTTGGCAAGATTGTGGGCTTTGACAAGTCGAAAGTGAAGTGTTACAATTGTCACAACTACGGATATTTCGCTAGAGAGTGTCAAAGAGCAAAGTTTGAATCGCGTTCTAGTTCATCCTTTCAAGATTCTCCTGGTCATGGTTCAAACAACAGGAATGTGTCAAACAACACTGGATCGAAGGCCCTGATTTCTACTGCTATAGAGGGTTCTTATGATTGGAGTGTTCATCTGGAGAGTGACAACAATGCATCACAGGCGTTTATGGCTGAGATAGCTCCAGTTTCTAATGAAGAAGTGCAAGCTGATGCTGAGGGAGAGCAAGTGAAGGTAACTGAGAAGGCTGATGGAGAACAGACTGCTACAGAGAAGAAGATGGCTGCTGATTTTGATGCTTTCATGGCTGATCTAAGCAAATCAACAGGCGATGTATGTTCTAACTCTGGTAGTTCTGTTTGTTTGAAATGTTGTGAACTGCAAAGTGAGGTTGACACATTAACACAACAAAACCAAAGTCTGGCTAATGAGCTCTCGAACTTAAAAGAATCAAACTTTTTCGTAAAACGAAATGAGTCATTATACTTGAAGAAAATTAAAGGTTATGAAGAAGAAATTAATATTCTAACCTGTAAGCTTAATGAAAAACTTCAAGTTATTGACTTAGCTCATGATACGATGAGTGAGAAAACAAAAGAGGTTTCTGAAAAGTGCAAAGAGTTGTCTGAAGCACAACTTAAAATCTGTGAACTTGAAAAGAAATTAAATCAATTCAGAGATTCATCTTTTGTCATGAAACATATGATGAATGGCTTGAAGAAGAGTAATGACAAGACGTGTGTGGGATTCAAAGGTTTGAATGAAGTTCCACCACCTCTTGGTCACGACTATTCTTTCTTGCCAGATGAAGAAGAGCTTACAGACTTTGTGTCAACTACACCTGGTAGTTCCACATTAGAGGATGGTAATGTGACTGAAAATGCCAAGAAGGATAATAACAGAGACAATGTTTTGAAAACAAAGAATTCACACCTTGAGAATCAAAAACAAATTTTTGTTAAAATGGTTGATTTTGTTAAAGGGAGTGACATGAATGCAGAGGTCCCTGTTATTACTAAAGAGTCTAATGTGCAGTTTGCTAAAAATAAAAACAAAGAAAAATCAGAAGTTAAGCAAACTAAACAAGATCCTTCTAAGGCATCATCATCGTTATCGTCATCACCTGATGAATCTAAGCAAGAGGCTTCTGTAAAGAAGTCTTTGGCTAAAAAATCGTGTTTCAAATGTCATGAAAAAGGACATGTAGCCAGCTGCTGTCCTAACAAAAAGAGTGAAGCACAGGTAAGTGAGAGGCAGAGAGAAAAATCACCAGCAAAAAGTGGTGATGGTGAGAAGAAGATTAACTCACCAAAAATATCTGTTACCAAGCAACAAAGTGTTGCTGAGGGTGTAGATAAGGCTGAAAAAGGAACTCACCAAGTTCCTCGCTTTCAAAGAAATCAACCAAGATTTCAGCCTGCATCTACATCTGGCAGATATGATAGACCTAGAAGTAGTTCACCAAGAATGAGTAACTTTCATGGTAAATCAAATAATTTCAGAAATCAAGGTCAATATCAAAATCGATACCAGAATGTTGGTAATCGAAATTTTTATAACGATGGCTTTAGAAATTATCATCATCAAAATTCATGGAACCAAAATCATAATTTCCAAAGGTCACAAAGTCCAAACATGATGAGGAAACCTAATGACCACATACCTAGTGGAAATCAAAAACCATTTCCATCAACGGGTCTAAGATCCAAGACTCCTGTTAGGAGTGATGGATACTGGATGGATGTTCCTGTGATTGATGAATCTGGAAGACCCAAGACCATTAAGGCTTGGGTCCCCTAATCTAACTAGTTTTGTTGGATGGTGCAGGAGCTGCTAAGGAGGATTATCAACTTGTGGTATGTTGATAGTGGTTGCTCCAGGCACATGACGGGGGATGCGAGGCTGTTGACTGAGTTTGAGAATATAGATGGTGGATACGTGAATTTTGCAGGTGCTAAAGGAGGGCACATTACCGGTCGAGGAAAAGTGACTAACGGAAGATCACACTGGACAAAGTGAACTATGTTGGCAGTTGAAGCACAATCTGATGAGTGTGTCTCAAGTCTCCGACAAGGGTCACTCGGTCCACTTTACAAAGTCTGAAGCTTTGGTGTTGAAACCTGGTTTGGTGATACCGGATGACTGGATAGTGATGAGAGCACCAAGGAGAAATGACACTTATGTCATGGACATGGGTGCCAAGGACTCTACTTCTGTGGTGGCGTGTTTACTATCAAAAGCATCTAAGGCTGAGTGATTGTTGTGGCACAGATGTATGGCCCACATCTACTACCGAAAAATGAACTATATTATTAAAAATGGTTTAGTGGAAGGGGTGCCAGTGCAGAGGTTTCACGTGGAAGATAAATGTCTTCCATGTCAAAAGGGAAAACAACATAAGAAACCTCACAAGTCTAAAATAGTAAATTCCATAGATGCCCCTTATGAATTACTTCATATGAATTTATTCGGTCCATTGAACATAAGGAGCATAGGTGGAAAGTACTATTGTTTAGTTGTCACTGATGATTACTCACGTTATTCATGGGTTTTCTTTTTAGGTACAAAAGATGAGACAGCGGAGATGCTGATTGATCTTTTTACAAAATTGGAAAATGTTCATGATGCACGGATCAAGAGGATAAGGAGTGATAATGGCACGGAGTTCAAGAATCAAGTTCTGGATCTCTATTGTCTTCACAAAGGAATTAAACATCAATATTCTGCTCATTATACACCTCAACAGAATGGAGTCGCTGAGCGGAAGAACAGGACGTTGATTGAAGCCGCAAAGACTATGCTTTATGATTCAAAGCTTTCAGTTCTTTTCTGGGGAGAAGCTGTGAACACAGCTTGCTATGCCCTGAACAAAGTTTTGACGGTTAAACAGTTTAACAAAACATGTCACGAACTATTGTTTAACCGAAAACCAAACTTAAAAGGCTTTGAACCATTTGGATTAACCTGCACCATTGTGCGAAACAAAGATAAGCAAAAATTCGGTGAGGTAGCCGATGAGGGTTACTTTCTAGGCTATATGCCTCGAACACTGAATAAAAGGGTTTTTAATCCAAAAACTGGTAAAATTGAGGTTGTGTTTAACATGGAAATCACTAGTTATTCACCTCAACAATCAACGAGTGGTCCTGCTATATTATATGACTATGACTGTGTCTTTAAATCATTTAATATTCCCGATGTTTCTAATGCAGATGAGTCTTAGGTGATCCATACGGTGATCAGTGAAGATGGAGAGTGTGACTTCATGCCTAGATCGAGTGTCTCGATGACAGATGCTCCAGAAACTTCTTCCAGTGCAGCTCCAGAGGACTCCAGTGATAGTGAGTCTGAACCTATTCAGGGAGGACTTCACTAATCCGTTTGCTACTGCTACTATTCAGGAGGAGGTTGGATCTACTCTGGGAGATAATCTGGTTGTTGACACCATTGCTACCACACGAGTACACAGAGATCATCCAGTTGAAAACATCATTGGTGATCCTGCTGCAGGTGTTCAGAGGAGGAGGTGTGCTCGAAGGTTCCTGTTTGTTTACTTCGATTCAGAAGACTGGGTTAATAAATGAATGTTTGTATAGCTTCTTTATTACCCAAGAGGAGCCGAAGAATGTTCATATGGCTCTAAAAGACAATTGTTGGGTGGAAGCTATGCAAGAGGAACTAGCTCAGTTTAAGAAATTGAAGGTTTGGGAGCTAGTTGATCTACCTGAAGGAGAAAAAGAAATAGGCACTAAGTGGGTGTTTAAGTGCAAGAAAGACGACCGAGGGATCGTGATAAGGAATAAGGCTCGGTTGGTGGTAAAAGGGTTCAATCAGCAAGAGGGGATTGATTACAATGAAGTGTTTGCACCAGTAGCAAGGTTGGAAGCAATTCGGTGTTCCTAGCTTTTGCTTCATTCAAGGGCTTCAAAGTTTACCAACTCAACATGAAGAGTGCATTTCTTTACGGGAAGAGTCCAAGAAGTGGTGTATGTCTCACAACCAGATGGGTTTACTGATCCAGACTATCTAGATCGAGTCTATCGACTTGATAAGGCATTGTATGGGTTGCATCAGGCACCTAGGGCGTGGTATGAGACACTGTCAGCACATTTGTTAAAACATGGTTTCAAAGAGGTCAGATTGACAGCACACTTTTCATCAAAAGGATGAAGGAAGACTTTCTGCTGGTACAAGTATATGTAGATGACATCATCTTTGGATCATCTGATGAGAACATGTGTCATGATTTCGAAGAGGTAATGAAGAGCAAGTTTGAGATGAGTGGGATGGGTGAATTATCCTACTTTTTGGGTTTACAAGTTGATTAGAAAAAGGATGGGATGTTTATTCATCAAACGAAGTATGTGTATGACATTTTGTCTCGTTTCAAGATGGAGGATTGCGCTACTTTCAATACACCTATCTGTGAGAATCACAATCTTGGTCCAGATCATGAGAGTGTGGAGGATGTTGATCCAACTCAATACAGGGCAATGATTTGTTCTCTAATGTACTTGACTGCTTCAAGACCTGACATCATGTTCGCAGTATGTCTATGTGCCAGATATCAAGCGAATCCAAAGGAGTCCCACATGAAAGCGGTGAAGCGGATTCTTCCTTACTTGAAGGGGAAACCTAAACTTGGGTTATGGTATCCAGCTGCTAGTGATCTGAAGTTTGTTGCTTTCACTGATTCGGACTTTGGAGGATGCAAATCTACAAGGAAGTCTACCACAGGTGGTTGTCAGTTCTTAGGAGGGAGGCTCGTGTCATGGCAATGCAAGAAGCAGTCTTGCGTGTCTACCTCGACGTGTGAAGCTGAATATATTGCTGCGGGTAGCTGTTGCTCTCAGGTTCTCTGGATCCAGTAGCAAATGCGCGATTACGGTTTGAATTTCACTCGTACTCCTATTATGATAGACAATAATGCCACTATATCAATCACCAACAATCCCGTAAAACACAGTCGCACAAAACATATTGACATTCGTCATCATTTTATACGGATTGTGCTGAAAAGAAATTAATTGAACTGCATCGAGTCGACACACTTGATAACCTGGCAGATCTTTACACAAAAGCATTTGACAGGGCTCGCTTTGAACATTTAGTCGAACTCAACGGGATGAGGAATCCTGAATAACCATTTTTCCATAAAAATAGTTTGTAAATAATTTACTGCTTTTCAAAAATAAAAAACATAAAAAAATAGAAAATCAAAAAATGAGTTCACTGTGTGAAAAAGAAGAAATGGTAGTACATCAGCAAGTTAGACTGTCACACTGAAATTAAAAGAAAATTGCTTAAGTGTGATAGCAGCTTCATCATATGATGTACCAGTAGGCAAAAGGCATGAAATAATCAACTTACCTTTGTGATACAAATATACTAAACTGTGTATGAGTGGGTAACATATCAGTGGCATATGGTTTTATAACCTTAAATCTTGCGTTGATAGATTGCCAAAATCTGAGGTTTAGGTCTTTATATCGTTATTTTATCCGGGGTATCAAGGTTGTCCTTCTGCTGCATCCAGATATATGCTGACCTAGGCACAACCTGGATATCTTAAAAGAGCAAAAATGCCAAATCCCAAATATTGAAGAAGCTCTCCTAGAGAGTCATTCAAATGTGCAAATTGCATTATTCGTACCAAAATTTGGTATTTGTCCTAACCCTCGTTGGATATTGGTCTCTTTGCTGTACGGAAGTACTGACCTGATCACCAATTATCTAACGTTGTAAATCAAAAAGGATGAATTTCGCTATACTCGATACTCACCTACTACGATGAATTTTTGTGCATACCTTGATCGCGGGGGTATGTCCTGAAGTGGGACACACTAGTATATCAGTAAAAATTAACTAAACATATCACTAGGTAATGGTACTTGAAATGTTCACGTATTTTTTTTAAGTGAACAAACAATACTGGTAATCGTCTTGAACTGCTATTCATGAATATTGCATCGAAAATAATCAGATAGTGTGAAAACATTTTGATGTTGCTGATATGATCTTCTTACCGGTGGTACTCACAAAAATAGAGTGTTTAATTTTCCATATTTTATTTGCTTTCAGAAAATATAAAAATCCAAAAATATTTTTTCTTGTAAATTCTTATTGTACAGGCTATTGGTTGTTCATGGAGGAGTTGTTACCGATAGGGGGAGACGATGTTAGAAGCTGAGTTCAAAATTTTTTACGATCTTGCGGGTTATGTGTGCTTAAAAGTTTAAGTGTGTATTTTGAGTTGAGAAGTGCTTAATCTGTGAAGTTTTACTATCTCTTGAATAATAATAATTTGTTTAACTTGTGTTGAAAGATTTTTATGGTTTCTCGAGATGTTTTTTTTATAGTATACAGATTGTAGCAGTTTTGTTGCTGAGAAGTTTGGTTGAGAGGAGTTTTGCTTGGATGCATGGTAGAACCTCCTTTCTACATTGCAGACAAAGTTGAAGAGTTTTGAAGATTGCTATGCAAGTACTAAACTGGAGTTTACTCAAACGCTAACGATTTAGAAGATTTTGTGATTGGATACATCAGCTTAGGGGAGTCTGTTGCTGACAGAAGCTATTAAAGCTGAAGTTATCCAAAGACCAACGTTTTTCAAAGATACCGAAGATTGCAAGAAGACTGAAGACTAAGTTACTTTATGAAGCTATTGTCAAGGGGAGTTTGTTGGTGCATATTTGTGACAACAGCTTAGATTTGGTCTTTGGATATCTTGTAATTAGTAAAATGATAAACGATTAGCGGGTTTAGTTTTGTATTAGTGAATTAGAAGTAATTGGGCTGAACTAGACATAGAATAGCGCATGGTAGGCGAATTGGGCCTTAAACCCATTAGCAGTCCATGTTGGAAACCCTAGCCCATGAACATAACCTATCTCTATATGAAGGGAGGTTGTGATTAGGGTTAAGGTTGCTGAGTTAGTGGCTGGTTCTATTGTTTAGTTGCAGAGAGAATTGCTTCAGAGAGTTTGTGAGAAGAGTCTTGAATTGATTGTAAAACAATTGTGTTTGATAATCAATAGAAGACAGTTTAAAGGAATTCGTGTTCGTGTTCGGGTTTTCTGTGAAATCTGATCTAGGGGATTCCGCACTCTAGATTAGATAAACGATTCTGTCAAGATCCATAAGGACTAGGGGACCTACACCTTGCCTTTTTGCATTAGCACACAACCCATTCCGGTGTGCGATGCATCACAATAGATTACAAATTCCTCAATACCCTCAGGTAGAGATAACACAGGAGCATTGCTCAACTTGTGTTTAAGAATCTTAAAGGATTCTTGTTGCTTTGGACCCCAATTATACTTAACATTTTTACGAGTCAGGGTAGTTAAAGGAGTGGCTATCCTCGAAAAGTTCTCAATGAACCTCCTATAGTAACCAGCCAATCCTAGAAAACTACGAATCTTCTATGGGGTTTTGGGCACTTCCCAATTCATTATGGCTTCTATTTTGGCGGGATCCACTTGGATACCACGCTCACTTACAACATGTCCAAGAAATTGGACTTCTCTAAGCCAAAACTCACATTTAGAGAATTTAGCATAAAGCTTCTCTTGCCTTATGCACCGAAGATGTTTCTCGTGATCAACTTGATTACGAGAATAAATAAGTATGTCGTCTATGAAGACAATGACAAACTTATCCAAATGTGGCTTGTAGACTCTATTCATGAGATCCATGAATGCTGCAGGTGCATTTGTGAGCCTGAAAGGCATCACCAAAAATTCAAAATGACCATATCGGGTCCTGAAGGCGGTTTTAGGAACATCTTCACTTCTAACCTTCAGCTGATGATATCCAGATCTTAAATCAATCTTGGAGAAATAACTAGCCCCTTGAAGTTGGTCAAATAAATCATCGATCCTGGGCAAAGGATAATGGTTCTTAATTGTTAACTTATTTAGCTCTCGGTAGTCGATGCACATCCGCATTGAACCGTCCTTCTTCTTAACGAAGAGGATAGGAGCTCCCTAGGGCGAGGAACTTGGCTGTATAAAGCCTTTCTCTAAGAGTTCATCTAATTGAGTCCTCAACTCCTTTATTTCTGTTGGTGCTAATCGGTATGGAGCTTTAGCTATGGGTGCTGATCCAGGTAGGATGTCAATTCTAAACTCCACTTGCCTATCTGGAGGTAAGCCAGGTAATTCCTCAGGGAAAACATCAGAATACTCCGAGATAACCGGTAGGTCTTCAATATTCGGCTTAGGCTCATTAATAGTAACTTGTGCCATGTAAATGACACAACCTTTCCTCAAACACTTGGATGCCTTAAATAATGACACATTGTCTGGCAATCCATAGTGTAAGTCTCCAGGGATGGTGATCATTTCACCAGATGGGGTTTTAATTTTGACGAGTTTCTTATCGCAGGCAATACGGGCTTGGTTACGAGATAACCAATCCATGCCTAAAACTATATCGAACCCCGCCAATTTCATTGGGAAAAGAGAGATATGAATGAAAAGATTCTTAACGGATATGAAACCTCCATCAAGAATGGAAGATGTTGTTTCTAAACTTCCATCAGCAAGTTCTATCTCATAAGTTTTATCTAGAGTTCTTATGGGTAAGTTTAATAGTTTACTAAACTTATGATCAACAAAAGATTTATCTGCACCCGAATAAAAAAGAACTCTAGCATAAATATCATTAATGAGGGATGTACCTGTTATGACATTGTTGTCATTAATAGCCTCTATTGCAGTCATCTGAAAGGCTCGAGCATTCCCCTTCTTGGCCTCTCCAGGCTTTGCGTTATTATTCTTAAGGATCTTAGGGCAGTTAGTCTTAATATGCCCTTTTTCATTGCAGATGTAGCAAACAAAATCCTTAAGATCCTTGCATTTTAGGGTCTTATGCCCCTTTCCTTTACAAATACCACAGGGTTTAGTTGGTGGACCATAATTACACTATCCCCAGTGCCTGCGGTTGCAAGTCTTGCATGTTGGCGTCACAGCCGACTTGTCTTGGTTCCTTTTGAACCCAAATCTCCCTTCATTCTTCTTATTAAACCTTTGGGGGTTGTCATCTTCTTTCTTTCTTTTAACGTCAGTTTCAGACTTAACTGACTTTTGTCTTACTAGATCAATGGTAAGGAGAGAGATAGATCAACAGCGGACCTATAGGTACTAGGCTGAGCAGCCTTTACTATGCCCTTAATTTCAGGTGCTAACTCGTTGATAAAACGCGCAATGCGTTTGGTTTCAGGGGTGATCAGATAGGAAACTAACCTAGATAGAGAATTGAAGTCAGAAACGTACTTCCGACAATCTAGGTTTTTCATTGAAAGAGACAAAAAGTCTTTCTCTAATTTCTCCACCTCATGTGGTGGGCAGTAAGTTTCCTTAACAAGGTCCACAACTTGGACCATCCCAAATTATACAGGTGTACTTTACCTATAGACTGGATCATGGCTTTCCACCAGATTAGGGCATCGCCCTTAAAGGACTGTGATGCATACTTGACCACATCCTTATCAGCACAGCTGCTGATATCTACGATTGTTTTCATCTCGTCTAGCCACTTTAGGGTTTCCACAGCTCCTTTTTCCCCATTAAAGTCTCGGGGCTTGCAGGAGACGAAATACTTATAGGTATATCCGTCTTTAACAGAACGGGGCCTTTCAGCAAAATCTATTTTCTTTGGTTCACTCTTCGCATTCGAAGAGTGAACGGAGCTCTCCTTATGAGCTGAAGATGGTGGAATAGATAAGGGTCTAGATCGAAAAGCACTCGACTCCCTAAGCTTTTCTATGGCCTTTTCCATGACATTTTCAACAACCGCATCAATGCGAGCTTGAAAATTATCATTATCAATATCTCTGTTTTCGGCTTTATTAGAGTTAACATCCCGGTGGCTACTTTGCGCCTCATTTGAGTTAGCCATCTTTTGAGCTTTGGTTCTATATACCAATAAAATCTTTCTTAGCCATGGTATAACCACCATATTGGCTTTATACATTGGATATAACAATCCATTGCCTAAACTAGGGTGAATAACATCACAACTCTTAGGCTTAGCATATCTATATTTGGCCTAGGTCTTAATAGGACCATCAAAGGCAAATTACAATCTAGACGTAATCCATATATTATTGGACAGTGGATCGTAATGTCACAACTGTCATTGTCATAATTGACAATTATATAGCTCTTAAGCTTGTCATGAAGGACATAAAACATGGCACATAGGCTTGTCAATAATGGACATAAAATATGGCACATAGGCCTGTCGCTAATGGACATAAAATATGGCACATAAGCCTGTCACTAATGGACGTTACTAATGAATGTTTAATCATAGCCCCAAGGGCAGTACATCACTAATGGATGTTTCATCATAGCCCCAAGGGCAATACATCACTAATGGATGTTTAATCATAGCCCCAATGGCAATACATCACTAATGGATGTTTAATCATAGCCCCAAGGGCAATGCATCACTAATGGATGTTTAATCATAGCCCCTAGGGAAATGCATCACTAATGGATGTTTAATCATAGCCCCAAGGGTAATACATCACTAATGGATGTTTAATCATAGCCCCAAGGGAAATACATCACTAATGGATGTTTAATCATAGCCCCAAGGGCAATACATCACAAATGGATGTTTAATCATAGCCCCAAGGGTAATACATCACTAATGGATGTTTAATCATAGCCCCAAGGGCAATACAACACTAATGGATGTTTAATCATAGCCCCAAGGGCAATACATCACAAATGGATGTTTAATCATAGCCCCAAGGGCAATACATCACTAATGGATGTTTAATCATCGCACTGATGATATTAGCCGGGATCAATTTTGATCACATAGGCTATATAAGGTAAGGACATAGTCCTTTTACCTTGAAGGCTAGTGTGATTCCTCAAGTCACACTACCAAGAGTATTAACATTACTCGAATGTTAACATAAGAGTACCTTAATGGGTGATTAATAGTCCCGGTCGCATTGACCTTAATGACTTGAAGGCTTGAACTTAAGTCCACCACCTCTGGACAGAAGGATAACTTCCCTTAACTATCCTAATAGAAGACCCCTTCATACTTAACTATCATTTATAAATTGGCCAAATGTGTGGTCTGTGCCACTTGGCTGATCAAAACCATTAAGATTTTTTGGAATTATATCGCAGAGCATAATTTCGAGTAAAACTGAGACGCTCGTTTGAAGAGGATGAATATATATATATATATATATATATATATATATATATATATATATATATAATATATATATATATATATATATATATATATATATATATATATATATATATATATATATATATATAATTCCAAAATACTTCATTAAATTTCAATAGAAGTTCAATACTAGAAAGAAATAAATTGTCCATGCAAGGACTACAGAAAACAAAATGTCCATGCAGGGACTAAAGAAATTACAATGCCCTCGCAGGGACTAACATATATTAGAAGAGACTTCACTCGTCCTTCTTTCCCTTAACCAGTTTGGAGAGTTTCTTGAAGAACTTGTTTGTCTTCTTCTCCGTTTTCTCCGCTTGTTGTTGCATTTCTTTCATTCTTTCTAAGGCTTCGTTAATGGCCTCAAGTGGTGGCGGAGGTTGTGGCATAACCGGATCTGGTACCCATAAATTGGATATCCAGTCGGTGGATAAGCAGGTGTGAAAGGAGACGGGTAAATTGCGTTATGCATAACCGCTTGCATATAAGGGTCATGCAACCATGCTTGATAGTCTACTGGTGTAGACGGGTTGAAAGGATCATATCCAGACGTATCTGGATATGTGGGGATTGGGTTGCTATAACCCGATGGTGGTGCTTGAACCGTAGGTGTTGGTGTTGGTTCCATTATAGGTGAAACATTAGAGGGTCCACCCATTTGTGGGTCCTCTTGAATTATGGGTAGGAGTTGGGCAAAGGTGGCAACGATCCTGACCTTTGTCCTGCACGTACCGACATACGTGCTCCAAGCTTCCTCCTTGGTGGTTCAGGTGGTGGTTGAGGTTGGTCCATCGGTTCCATGTGCACATCTTCTTGCACGGGAGGTGGTTGGGAGTGATGGGAAGGAGTATTGGCGAAGGTAAATTGGTTCCAATATTGGTCCCATTCATTAGGACCTTGGTAAAGCGGTCCGGAATAGGAGTTCGAATTGCTTGAGATTTCAATGGGATGCGTATGCGATCCCGACGGCGGCATCTCCGGGTCGGAGTCCTCGTCCATGGGGTTTGGTTGGTCCAACTGGTTTGGATCGGCTGGAGGTGTATTTAAATATTGGTTTGGATTAAACTCATCATGGTAAGAATGATGAGAATGATGGGAGTGGTGCGAATGGTACGAGTGGTAAGAACTTTGAGTGTGGGTAGGCGAATGTTGGGCAAATGGCCATGAATCTCCCGAGTCCTCATAGGGGTTCGGGTGATGTGGATGTGAAGGGATGTGTCCTGAAGGTCCTCCCCTCATTGGTCCTTTTCCTCATCCTCGTACAGTGGCGACATTTTCCTGTTAAAATCAATTCAAAACAATACTAATAACTTAATAACAAAATGAGTAATCCTAGGTCAATGCCTAGACTCGGAAGTCTAAGGAATGTGCTCGTGTAAGTTTGAGATTAAACACAAGAAGGATAGTGTTAATTCTCTCAAACGTTGGCTCTGATACCAACCTGTCACACCCCGGATTTCCTATCCAAATCCATACACCGGTGGGCCCGGGTGGGGAGTATTATGACGTCAGTTGATAACATCATAGTCAATTAAACACGACAAAGCGGAAGTTTTGGAGTAAAATTACTATTACAAACCAAATGTTCGAAATACAAAATAATATACAGGCTAGTAATAGAAGATCCACAGGCGGATCATAAAATGTACAAAAGGAATATAAAACAGACTTTAGGGCAGATCTAAGATTTGCAAGATCCTCTTAATCACTACCGAGCAGCTTTCGGCCTATTTCGTATTATACCTGCAGTTTAGTCTTTGGACGATACATCAGCTTTCGTTGGTAAATACACCGACGGACTCTTTTTGAAAACATTTTAAAAATTAGATTTAAGTGCACAGGACACAAATCTTTTCATAACTTGGGAAAGTTACTTTATAACCTTGTTAACAGATTCACATGTTTGTCCATACATACAGGGCCCAGTACAGAGACCGAGACATGATTGAATACACACCACTTAGAACTCACTCACAGAGGAGTTATCCCCAACGTCTTAGGTAATTTGCATTTGAGCGTCTGTCAGGTGTATGCCTACACCCCTTGCTAAGGTTGTGGCCATTATCTAATGTAATGAGCCGAGGATATCCAGGACATGGTAATTTAACCCCCGATGTTTAAGTTATCAAACAAAACTGATTAAAACAGAATCTGCGGATTTACTAGCCACAATCCGGCATTCGATTGATCCCATTTCTGACCAAGCGGTAATAATTTACCGTATCCCAAGCCCGTATAGGGACAATAAGTCAAGAGTATTTACCTGAGCTAGGTTTCTTTTAATATCAATAACTCAGCCGTATACAAAATTACTAAGTGCAGATAGCATTTACCGGCAAGGCACTAGTCTGGATTATGGCATAAGCTAACCAATTAAATACTAACGGTCTTTATTTAAGTGATAGACTTAGACCGAGTAGTGTACATGATCAAAACGTATAACGCTTGATTAAACGATGATTGGAAAGAATGTAGTTTAAACCCGACAAGTACTTTGACTTGCATAATATGGGTAAACAATTAACATTCTGGATTTTGAGATTAAAATGATTAGGTTAAACCCATTTCGATTAAATTTTCGTAAACTAGTTACATATACTTTACCGTATGAATATAAGCGAAATCGGGTAACCGGGTAAGTCATGGACAAGTTCTATATGCCATTATATTTTAAATAAGTTGTAATATCAGTAGGATATCAACTTTTATGCCCGTTATGGTTTTAAAATGAAACTATGCCTCATAAGGGCGTTTCGGTAATTTCATACTGTATAAAAGGAACTTGAATATAATTTAATGTTATAACTATAAGTATTCTGGAAAAATAATTTATTCATGATATAATATCAGTAGGATGTCAGTTATATATGTAAATTATCTTTTATGACCAAACTATGCACCGAAGGGGCATTTTGGTCATTTTACACAAAGTATATAAATTATTTGGGATTCTAAGTTTATAATATGTACCTACTATAAAAAAATGTTTAAAATAAGTTTTAAAATCAGTAGGTAACAAGTCTTGGTCAAATAATATGGTTTAAAACCATACTATGCGCCAAAACGGCGCTTATATCGTAAAATGACGTTTTATGCGACGTTTAATGAAAGCTGATGTTAAGGTCATATTAAAATGTCTTAGATATGTTATTTAATATAACATATCAGAAGGTAAAGGATTTACCTTGAAAAGATTTGATTAAAACCATTTTATGAGCCACAAGGGCTAAATCGTCATTTATCGACATAGTTCAAGGACCTGCTTGTAAACTCAGTTTATAACTTGGTTTTAACATCCCAAATAATCCTACTTATAATATTATATCAGTAGGAAACTTATTTTTAATTTCATTATCATTAAAACCTTGATTTATGCAAAACGGGCATTCTAGTAAAAAATGTCATAATTACGGAACTTGCGCATAAACTCATATTCTGATTATGATCATGTAATATAACCTCAGAGGGTTATGCTACATTATATTACGATCATAATGCAACTTTAGATCAGTAGCTAACTAATCTAAATCGGGTCAGAATCGAAAGTCAAAGCAGAAGTCAAACTTTGCGACTTTCGGTTGCGAACCAACCCTATAACTGAAATTGACGAGCCGAACCAACTTGTTTAAGTGTCAAAACAGGTTTCATAACATATATAAGATCAATTTATGATTTTTCCAGAAAATGGTATGTTTGACTTTTTAATATCATAACTTTGACCCGTCAATTGGTCTAGTAAACGTGATCTTCAGGAGGTGCCCTTTATAGGGACTAACGTCTACCTTATTATGATCACTTACATGTTCATTTCGAACAATGGCTGCACCATAATGGTCTTAACCGAAAGTCAAAGCGTTTTCTGTAAAACGCTTGACTTTTGGCTATAAAAGCCTATAAACGAAAATGCAAGAGCAAGGAAAACTTACAAGAGGTTACTAGAATGCAAGAGAACTAAGTTGGATGCTCCTTTCAGTTAGGAACTTCCAGAGGAGGGAGAAGAGTTGAAATTGAGAAAGGTGCAAGTTCAAATGGTGAACTTGAGCACCTATTTATAATTGGAGAACTCATAGGAGGTAATGCCAGGTGTTTAGGGGTGTAAGAGGGAGCTTACAAGTGTCCCAAACGTGGCATAGCAGTTTGGGAATCTATAGTTTCGAAAAAAATGGTTTTTGGCAAGATGTGTGGAGGCCAAGCAAACTTTCTGCAGACACATGCCTCTCGCGCCCCGCGAGAGGCCAAGGCCTCGCCTCTTGCGCCCCGCGAGCGCCCTATGACCATATTTGAAGTTTGTCACTTTTAGCCTCTCAACTTAATAAAACCTCCTAGAACCTCCTAAAATACCTTTTTAGCACTTTTAGCCCTCCTTTGCCAATACTTGGCATACCCGGGATTATGCCGGACATTGTCGAGCTCTCGGTTCGTTAAAAGGTCACTCAGAGGTATAAAATAACATGTTGACACTTTTAATCCCTCCATTATCCAATTTTCACATAATTACGGACTTAATCCCTCTCGTCCAACAAATGTAGCATGTGAGAGTTAGGACTTCGTAAAGGATCACCCAGAGGCTCATTATAAGCATGTTGACTCCAATATCACTCAGAAGTTGGGCATGTTGACATATCTTTCACTTAGAGGCCACGTTTTAAGCATGTTGACATATCAGTCACTCAAAGGCTAATGATTTAAGCATGTTAACATATCAGTCATTCAGAGGCTGTTATTTATGCATGTTGACATCGGACAGTCACTCAGAGGCTTAGTTTGAGCATGTTGACACCTTTAGTCCTTATTAGTCTTTAATAGACTAAGTTTAAAATACAACACGTGTCACTATACTATTAGACACGATTTTTACGAGGTGTTACATGGATCAAGTGTAGAGTTCGTATTTTGGTAGTTATTTGCATCTCATGTCTTTTCTAGTATTAGTCTTGTTTTTTTTCGTAGTGTGTGTTTGTGTTTGTTTGTGGGTCGTTTTAGCTGTTTTTGCAGGTTATATCACGCCACCATCGATGAGGAACTTGGGCTTGCAGGTATGTTTAGCTAGTAGCCGGATGCAACGGGGTGTTTCACTAAGTTTAAAAGAGTTAACAAAACTTTCACAATTTTTCTAAGGTATACAACAGGCCAAACTAAATAACTTTCTGTGAAAACACCCCTCTCGCGGGGCGCGAGAGGCATATCCAATCTCGGTCGCAGCCCGCGAGGAACTTGCATTTCCAGATTTTATACCTTGGTCGCGGAGCGCGAGAGGAATCACTTACTCTCTCGCGGCCCGCGAGAAGCCTTATCTGCAGTCTTGAAACCCTAAAAGCAAGTTTCATCTCTTTCCTTCTTACTTTTAGCCACTTCCACATACGGTTTCCCCAATTTGTATCCACCATGTTCACCTACATTCACCCGAATCTTCCTCCATTTCCTCCCTACATCAACAATAACCGAGTTTGCAAGTGCAAATCTGTGTTTTATACCTTCAACCAAGCTCTTTATCATTTTTGCAACTTCTCCATTACTTGTTTAGTATTTCTTACAGATCGGCAGCACGGTATGTTTCTGGCAACCTTTATGCTTTTATCTTTATATTTTATTCAGTTGCTGAATGTGTTTCACTGCTTGGTCTATTGTAAGTTGCATGTTAGTTTATTTTGCGGGTTGGGGTGCACTTGGGTTGGTTTGCGTTTTGATTGTGGTGGCTGCTCATTTCTGTGGGCAGATTGGGTGTAAACAGGATATCTCTTGGTGGGTAGTTTGGTTTGGTGAGTTCAACATTGAGTGTGGGGATTCGGGTTGGTAATGAAATTGGTTTAAAAATCATATTTTTAATAGAACTTTCAACCCGTTTTTCTGCTATGTTAATAAAGTTTTTATCTTTAGCCTTAAACTCAATGTTGGATGATTTTCGGCACATCGGTTTTAATAGTGGGCAATTAAAGTGCCGGAAGGGGTGGTTGTATTGTCTTAGATATACTTTATGGGTTGGTAATATTTGGGCGTTCATGCTTATAAGACCTTTCTCGCCCGTACTCAATCTCCATTCAGGCGAGGTTCGGTCTAATTGGTTAATAATGTTGCGCACACCTAAGAAAATATATCTAATACTATTGGGTAAAGTGTTTATTTTTCAGATCATGACCGCGAATGTAATGCTATACAGTCATTCGTCCTATATGGTTGCCTCTCTCTAATGTTCTACCTGTTTTGCTTATGAATTAAATGATTTTTGCAGATGTCAGGTGAAGGTAGTTCGAGCTACACCTCGACAGAGGGGTGACCCGGCCGAGACGCAACCATTACCTCCAAATTTTTGAATGCGCCGAAGCGTGAGGTATAGGGGGACGGTATCCCCGATGGGCAAAGCACACGGATAGTAGATAGCCCCCTGCTGCAATTCGATTTAGATTCTCACGAGTGGGAAAGGCTTCCCACCTTGATCACTTGTGATCTACTGCCGTACAAACGGGTTGACTAGGAAATGATAGACCATCTTGGTCAAAGGGGCAGAATCGAGCAGTTGTTGAGGGATAAATTCAAACAGGTGTTGGATTGTGGAGCAAGGCAATAAAAAGAAATTACCCTCGAATTTCACTCTACGTTTGAGTACCAACAGGGAAACTTTTCTGAGATTGATGCTATTTCGTTTGCCTTTGGGAGGCACGTGTACGAAATGACGGTTCCGCAGTTTGCCGTGGCCATGCAGATTTACACATTAGAGGAGGTTCAGGCACCAGATTTCTCCACCAGAATACAGGGGGTTTTCAAGAGTAGGCACCCCCACAGTGTTCAGACAGATGAACTGGCTAGGTTCTGGGGTACTATCTCTTCTGCACCATATTCTAACAATATGGTAGCAAGCGACATCATCGATCCGGTTTGCCGGTTTATTTACAAGATTCTTGCTGCTACATTGGTTGGGCGAGGGCAGGGGGATAACAAGGTAAATCAGGTGAGTTTATTCTATTTAATGTGCATGGTGGAAAGAAGGCCGGCAAACCTGGCGACTATATTTGCATGGTCGATGAAGCAGTTGTGGTGGGGAGGCCCAGGGGCAAGGGTATATTGTGGGCCCCTGATTACATGCTTAGCTGAGAGTCTTGGGGTATTTGATAGATATCCCCAGGACAAGATGAGAGAGGGCCCAACCCATGCTTCAGGAGTATTCATGACCTCCAGGCTGCCGGGATTTTGACTACACAGGAGCCTGTGAGTTGTGAGCTGGGAGCCAGTTCGCCAGGGACCTCAGGTGCAGCCGCCTCCAGGATCTGAAGCTGCATCATCTATGCAGGCCGGTGTTCCTACTCGATATCAGCGACCGGTCACACGTCAAGAGATGCCAGGAAGGCAGTATCCTTCCGTCAGATTCGCCTTGACCCACTTACTTTGGACTCTTTATATGACAGGATGGAGACTGAGTTTGGGGATCTGCGTGGGTATGTAGATCAGCAGTTTGGCGGTGTTCGTCAGATCATGATGGAGAGCAGGCGTATGCACAAGGATGACCAGCGAAGGCTGGAAGACAGGATGCGATACATGATGGAAAATTTGATCATGGGGTTCCATCCTATTTTCAGCAGCGAGGTGGTCAGCTGGGTTCGAGTCAATTTGCCGGTATGGAGGACGTCCAACCTTACCAAGTGTTTGAAGCGTCGGAGGAATCAAAGGATGATGATTGAAGTAGCAGCAGTAGATTTATCTTTATTATTTTTCTTTTATGTTGTTTTAATCTCATATTGGTATGTACTTTAAACAATTTACTTTGTGGGAATGGTGGATGGTTCGGGTATGATGGTGAACACTTTTCAAGACACTTTAGTTATTTGTTTTATTATATTATGTTTTGGAAGTGTTATGTTGATAGTTCGAGGTTATGCTGCTTCCGTTCGCATGTGAGTTTTGAGAGTTGGATGTTGAGCGCGTTCGGATTGGAGGGCATGAGTGGACTGACTGGCACATTGACAGTCTTGCATTATTAGCTAAGTCGTTTCACTTGTATATTTTGTTTTTTATTTATTTTGTTCTTTATTTATTATTTTGAGTAGTAGGTTTTCTCATCCTTGCATTAGGGACAATGCAAAATTCAAGTGTGGGGATGGGATATTAGAGTAGATTAGAGTAGAGTAGTTGTTTTAATTTGAAAAAAAAATGAAAAAAGCCAAAAAAAAATAGAAAATCAGAAAATGTCTTTTGAAAAAAAGAGTTTGCATAAAAAAAATTTTAACGGAAAATGATAAAAATAATTAAATTTTTATTCGGTTTCAAATAATAATAATATGAGAAATAAAAGGGTGAGTTTATGTCTAACTTGGAATATGTGAGTAGGCTCGATTCGGTTCTTATGTTCTTTGAGATTAATATAACTTAATTGTCGGTCTACTAGTGGGTGCTCATATAGGAAAAATGGAAAACTGAAACCGCCAAAAATAGTATAAGGAATATCGTTATAAGCTAAAATCTTTAGAATTTTTAATCGTGTAAAAATAAAAGAAATGAAAAAATGAGCTTGATTAAAAAGTAGACGAGGCCTATGGAATCTCCCTTGGGCTGGTGACTCTGATCGAGAATCCCTCTAGGATTAGTTGAACTTTTAAGTATCGAAACCCACGTTGTCGCTCTCGGGGATGGTGACTCTGGTTGAGACAACCTGTAGGTTAGATATGCAAAAAGAAATTAAATGCTCAAAAGAAGAGAAAAAAAAAAGAGAAAATTACTTGGTTTTAAATTCTTTATATTTTGGTATAAACGGTTAGAAAATGGGTTAAATAATTCATTCCTTTTGTTCCATAAGCTTGCGGTGGGATTAAGTGTACTGTGGATTCTAGTGTGAGACCTTAGGTAGATTGACCGAACTTAAACTAAATTCACATGATAAGAATTCTGAACCGAATGTTGAGTTTAAGTGGATACGTATACTTGCAATCGCGGTTGACATAAACCTTATCCCTTAATGAAAATAATCTTAATCTTTGAAATCGAATAATTATTTGGTTATGATTCCGTTTGTGCACAATTCTTTTCGAGAACGGAAAAAGAACAAGTGTGGGGATATTTGATGTATTGAATAATACATGCATTTATCGTGTAAAGTTTGTAAAGTTTTAACTAGTTTTCGTTTCGGTTTGTCAAGAATTTATCTATTTTTAATCCAAATGCGTTTTGCAAGTCTTGGTTCATGAAACGGTGGAAAGGATGGGAAAAACGAGATAAAGTGATAATTAGAACCAAGTCGGGGCGTAGTTGGAACTCGGAAGAGGAAAGAAATCGGATAATGGAGGTTATCAGCCTCTGGCGCTCCGACCGCATCACCATACACCTCTCGTGCCGCGCGAGAGGTCAATACTTATCACCGAAATCATCACTCGGTCGCGGGGCGCGACCGAGTCCCCATATCCCTGTAAGACCCTAACACGTTTCGAACCAAAATGACGCGGCAGAATATGAATCATAATTTTTTTATAAGTGTTCTATCATACTTGAAAACCGTTAAAAACGACTCCTTAAATAATTACATCGTTCATCCTTAGTTAATGAGACTCTTTTAATATAGGAATACAAACCACGTGACCACTTCTTTGTACAATCCATAATCTTAGACTCGATCCTCGTCCACTAATCCATTAGGATGATAATAATGACCCGAATAACCTGCAATCACCATATATGACTAACACATTAGTAAATGGTGACATCATACATAAATTATTAAATATATAAACAATTAGTAACCGCAGAGCAATCTATATCTATTTACTACTCCATTAAGATGTTCTTCCGAATTCGTTCTTTTTACCGGACCTCCGTTCTTTGGTCCGTACTTACTTACGGATTCGAACGTTTTCATTCTCCTTTCACATTCTTACTTGTTTGATCCGTACTTACTTACGGATTCAAACTTTGTTCATACTTTTCATTCTTTTAAGTTTGAGTCCATCTCGTGAGTTCAAGCCTTTCATTCACACTTTTCGTTCTTTTATGTTTGAATCCATCTAGTGGGTTCGAACCTATTACTCATACTTTTCATCATTTCCGTCGTTTGACCCGTTCATAACGTGTCAACTTTCTTATCATACTTAATTACACGTATTACTATAATCAAAAGTTTTAACAATGAGCATTACTACAAGTAAAACTTGAAATATAACAAGTAACATATAGATTCATACATTTTATTCTTACTTGGTTGGTCCATTCTTACTTACGGATTCATAATCTTCCTTCCAAAATTTTCATTCAACATAAAATTCTCCAAAATTACTTGGGAATCTTGCTATTCTTTTCACACACACGACCACTTACTTCTCAATTCTAGCGGACATATCTGTGATGATTATCATGGACTTACGAGTATCATATGTCTCTTGCGCACTGGCCGGGCGCGCAATCCACATACTAGCCTCGTGCCTTCATGTAATCGTCACCTTATGTCCGTAGAAGTGGATTTCAGTTTGTGCATCATTTATAAAATCCTATTAAGGCAACATCAATGTTTTCCATTCAACATTTACCCTCCCTCGGAGATCTTCCCAACACCGGTACCCTTATTTATTAAAAGTGTGCACCTGGGGGTTTACCAGTTCAATCACATACTTTGGTGTTTGCCCTAGATTGCATCCTTGGATCATTCTTCTCAAGCATTCAAACTCACCTTTCATAAATAACACGGTTAGTCCTTATACGAACATTTATTTACATGTTCCATTCGAATTTTACCTTTAGGTCTTGATCGAGTCTTGGATTGTACGTAATCAAGTCACATGAGCACATGGGTTTGAGTTCAAGTACTTACCTTCTCGTACTTAGTTTCACCCAAACCAGGGCTCTGATACCAACTTGTAAGACCCTAACACGTTTCAAACCAAAATGATGCGGCGGAATATGAATCATAATTTTTTTATAAGTGTACTATCATACTTGAAAACCGTTAAAACGACTCCTTAAATAATTACATCGTTCATCCTTAGTTAATGAGACTCTTTTAATATAGGAATACAAACCACGTGACCACTTCTTCGTACAATCCATAATCTGAGACTCGATCCTCATCCACTCATCCATTAGGATGATAATAATGACCCGAATAACCTGCAATCACCATATATGACTAGCACATTAGTAAATGGTGACATCATACATAAATTATTAAATATATAAACAATTAGTACCATGGAGCAATCTATATTTGTTTACTACTCCATTAAGATGTTCTGCCGAATTCGTTCTTTTTACCGGACCTCCATTCTCATACCTGCACTTTCATTTCATTCTCATAGACGACTCGGTTAGTATCGTCAATATTCGTATAAATTAACACCATAGTTAACTTTATACGAATCTCACTTATTTGGAAACATTAGGTTTATTAACATGCATACATCTTATCTAGCCCAGCTACTCTTTAGATAATAATCCTACTTGATACGTGCATAAGTATAAACAACCTTAACTACAAACATCTAGCTTGATCATGCATCCCAGGACTTCAATAATGCACTTAAATCTCATAAATCGCCGAATACATCAGTTGTACGAAGTTCATAACGTAACAAATTAAGCATGTACGCCTAAACAACAAAATCAAAATTTTAACAACAAAGCCCGCCGTAAACTACGACTGGGTGGCCGTAACTTACGGCCTAACGAGCACAAAAAGGCAGCAAGTGCTTACCGTAGCCTACGGTTGGCAGCCGTAGGTTACGGCACAGAGCTACTGAACTTTCCATTTTACCCCTTTTTACAGCAAAAACTACGTAACTTCTTCAATATTCATTTGTTTCACTTGGGACTCGTTTCTAGTTGACCGTAGAACATTTGTCTACGTGATTTACCCAAAATCCTTAACCGTGTTCTTAACCTTTACGTATTACATCGCCGTTACACGGTTCAAGCGCATTAATTCGACCCGTTTGTTTTCACCAAGTTGTTTTCGACATAGTTCGCTACTTTCGACCTGCTACAAAATACTTACATTAGTACTCACATTTACTACGTCATCTTACATGATTCCCCACATTCGTAAGTATCAAAACTCTTTATACTTACTAAGAAGTGAATCAGAAGTCACTTACTTTAGCGTCCGTATTTGCATCCGTTACATTGTCTCCTTTTGACCCGTTAGCCTTCCATGCTTCCATCCACCTTGACATGATTCTACACTTTCATGTCATGGCATTCACATTCCTGTTAGTATACATGATTGTACATGTTAACGGTCATATCAAATGCATATCTCACATTTGACTTTCATTAGTCAATTCTAACAAGCATAAGGCATATTCCCCCCAATCATATCTTTTCAACTCATATAATTCATCACGTCATCACATATAACACATATTGATTAAATGCGTACCATATGACTTTCTATAACATTACAATTGTGGCAAAAAGTCTAACCTTACTACTTATGCATAGTTGACTTGCAGGAAGTCAACGATTTATCATACGAACTTTCGACTTAACTTCATACATCTGTGTCATCATAGTAGAACATACAAATGACACTATATACATTTCATACTCATGATACAATACACATTCAACCACATGGTCACGTAGTTATATGCACACACCAAACATATTCATTTTCGTCCATACTAGTAATTCTCATAATTCTACGACTAACATCATGACCATGCTTAGCAACCCAAAATCGCTCCAACTTCATCCCTTCTAATGATCTCTTATGCTTCACATTAGCGTACTTTTATTTATCAATTTTGATTAAACAATTGTGGAACATGTAGTAAACATCATACCGCTCCAACATTGTGTACAAGTTCCTAAAGCATATTTCTACCCAATTCATACCATTAACTACATCTTCTCATGAAATCCTTCTACAATGCATTTTTCAAGTTTAATTATCTTCAAACATGGCATTATCACATTCTACAAGTTAGTTTACTACTAATTACATCACTAACATATTTCATTCAAATATGTCAAGCTATTTCATACAATTTCACATCCTAACTTCACTTAGACATTTCATCATACACTTGGTGTGCGTACCATTTTCTAAGCGTAATGTACAACCCATTCATGCTTTGATTCCCACTTCTTGCATTCTTCTTATCAACACAAATATAATCAAACAAATCTCATACTATACTTTGAACTAACTAACATATAAGATCACACACCACATAATTCATCAAATTTGCAATAGGATTAGACATGGGTGACACACCCATGTCACCATCTTCATCATCCCAAATGGGTTTTACTTTCAAACATTGAATTAATCAAAATCATGCATAACACATGTTCTATATGCTTATTTTAACACATAAGCATGCTTAATTTCATAGCAATTTACGGATTTGATCATAACCCATTTATAAAAAGATCATCAAATGAGAATCTACAACTTACCAAGTGTGTAGTAGACTTATATGATCATAAATCAAGACTCATGCATGCACAAAATCACCAATTTCCTTTCCAATTTGTTGAATTTTGCCATTGAAACTTCAAGAGAGTATGGTCTCTCTTTCTCTCCCTCTGAACACATTCCACACACACACACACACTAGCACATTCTCTTTTTTTCTTTTATTTATTTCTTTCACTATATAAATACATCTTTCTAGATGTGTATTTCCAACCCTTATAGTTTTATTAGTTTACAAGTTTACCACTACTACATTCTTACACTTAAAAGTTAACTTTGCATTTAACTAGGTTAAGTATCCCTAGATACCCAACAACATGCCAAACCATTTAAACATACACCCAATAATCAAAATATGGATTTTGGGGCGTTAAAATCCCTCTCGCGGCCGGCGAGAGGGTGGTTTATCCAGAAAGTTTTGAATTTGCTGTTTGAGGATTTTTGTGTTATATAGTAGAGTTATATTATGATACAAACACAACTTGATCATCTTGGATGAACTCAGATCTTGGGAAGCAGTTTTTCTGGATTATTGGATCCGAAGAAGGCTGTTCTAGGCTACGAGAATCATCTAGGCAAGCAAGGAATTTCGAGGCAGGAGCAAACACGGTTTTATTGTAAAATCTCGATCTTTTTAGTTCTTTGTTTTAACCTTGTTATGAATTCTTGTTTAAACCTTGTTTATGTGTTTTTCGCAACTATGATACTTGGCTAGATTTCCTTTGTGTTGCCTAGGTTTGGATTCTTTATGAAAGTTTGGTTTTTATTTTAGTTTAATTATGGTTCGAATGATTGTTTGGTAAAGTTCACAACTTTAACTTTCTAGCATAGTGTATTTGCATGATCTAAGTTGATTTGTGATTATTTATTTGTTTTACATGAATCTTGGTGGATGTCTTCCATAAAATAGGTTTGTGTTGTTTTTTCGGGTCTTTAGGGGTTCGGGAAACTATCAGTAAATTGGCCAATAAAATCGGGAAAACAACTAAACAAAATATAAAATCAGTTTTATCACTATACCTAAATTAGTTATTGAAAAATAATAATTAGTTAGCCGAATTGGTTAGATAAATTGTTAGGTTTAGGTTTTGAGAAAACCCCGGATCTAATTTACTTGTCGTAATCACGTCGGTTAAGCTAACTAGAAGTTATTGTTGGTCTAGATTAATTATTGAGAAGTAATCAACTGAATAGACACTTTACTAATTATAAGATAACTGAAAAGAAGTCTTTAGAACCGGTGAACACAAAATAATTTTAGGGTATCATAGGTGTCTTCCCGAGAAGGGTCGAGGGTCCTGTTCGGTAAACTTAGAGTTTAATATCTTAAGATCCCGGTCACTTATTCAACTTAATTAATTTATTATAAAACCAAATAAGTAGTAATATAAAATGCAACCTAGGTAACCAATTCACTATTCTTGAATTAATTTCCAACTTCTAAAACTTCAAGGTTCAATTCGTTTTAGTTAAGTAATTTTAGTTTGATTAATAATTTAGAATTGTTAGAAACCCCCCTTTAAAAGATACATAATTGTTTTAATTGAGTCTAAATTAAGTAGTCATTGTAATTAGAGAGTCTCGTGGGTTCGATAATCCGGACTTACTTAAACTATTCTAAAATTGATCGGTTCACTTGCCGGTTAGTAGTTTAGTATAATTTAGGAGTCTAGAGTTTAATTTTAGTTATTTTTAATTAACTACTTTTAGAACATTAGTGTTGTTATTGAAAAACATTTGTTTTTCAATTGATGTGAGATTTTCTATTTAAATTACTATATTCTATAGCAAGTGCGTGTACGGTAACAAACCAAACTGATACCGACTAATTCCCGCCGCGAAGCGGGGAAATATCACTAGTTAAATGTAACAACCCGAACAATCAGGTTAGTGTTTGCTCACGACTTTCACGCTAGTTTTGTTACGCCGTATTTTTTATACGTGTGCGTGACGGGTTTAGTTTATAGATATAACGTTTAGTTTAAAATAATAATAATAATAATAATAATAATAATAATAATAATAATAATAATAATAACATCAGCAAACAACTCAACCTATTTGAAGATATATGTGTACGTATGCATGTGATCAAGGAAAGAAAAAAAATTAATTAAAATAACAAACTACCAAATTGCCGCCCACTTATGCGGCCCATCTCCCCACTTCTCACATTATATATGCATATATGTATGCATGGATGTTAGTACAGAAAAAAAATAAACCCTAAATACACACCACCACCACCACAGCGGCAGCCGGCAGAAGGGCCCCCACCGGTGCGATACCCACATTCTGCTGCTCTCTCCCTCTCTCTCGGCTCTCTCGCACTTTCTCTCGGTCTCCCACTTTGATTCGGTTTCGATATCGGTTAGGTATATTATTTAATAAAGATTTGTTATGTATATGTAACTGAAACTTGATGATGGTTTTTTTTGCGTATAACGGTTGAGGGTGATCTAGGGATCTGGGTAATACGTTAGTTATGAAGGGTAGGATCGTTAGTGATTACTTGATTTGGTTATGTGCTAGGTGTTACGTGATCTTGTACGTAGATGAATAAGTATATTTTGATTGTTATGTTGTGAATAAATATATTTAGTTATGTGCGGTTACATGTTCTTAACAGTTTCGTGATCATAGCATTTGGGGATTCGGGTTATTTGTCGGTTAGGCATACGGGGTATTAATACGGGTTTCAGGGTTACTAAAGTCCATGTTTTGGTTGAAGATTAATTATTACGGGTAGGTATTATGGTAAATACGATCGCGGACTGTTAGAAACTTATGTGGATAGGTTGTGTGATGGCTAAATAGGCTAACGGAACCACTAGAACGTGCATGAAGAGGTTAAGCGCTAAAAACAGTAAGCTGTTGGAGGTTTACAGCCGACTTCAGTGGGTTGTAAATGGGTCAAAACGTAACGAAAATACGATTTTCAAAAGCCTAAAATGAACCTCTTTGAAGTATTGTTCAAACCGCGTTGGTTTCGTAATTTTTAAACTTTGTTTGGTCATTGAAAACATTTAATTCGTTTCAGTGGTCATAGCTGCGAAATTTCTGCAGAAATTGTGTTGTATGTTCTTTGTCAAATTTGGGTGAATAGTTGTAGTTAGCTTATGAAATTTATACAGTGGCGGGTCCTAAGTGTTTATACGAATCTCCAACTGGAATCGACTCGTTTCGATACTCCGAGATTTTTAAATAAAATATTTAGTGGACATGGGGTAGAATCGTCAAAATTCAGAACACTGTCCATTGAACAACTTTTTATGCAAAATCTGTAAGGAGTTAGGATTTACAAATTTTACACAAGCACGTAGGAACTTTTAACACATCATGTAAATTTTTTGTAATTTTTAGTGACCTGTAACTATTTTATAAAAATCCCTAAACACAGCTGAAAATCTGGGAAAAACTAACTGATGTGTGTAAAAGATGAACTTGTGCATGAAATCAACTTAATTGCTCGTGACTTTGTGAATGTTTGCTTGCTATGTGTTTGCAACTTGTATGACATGTCATGAATATATTCTAAAAATTGTGCTAAGTGTTATTGTGTGCAATAAACGTGCGTCAACATTAAAACTAATCAAAGGGTAATCGTTCTAGGAAGCGATTGACCGGACACAACACATGCTTTCGAATTCTTACCGAGCAAACAAATGTGAGTTCACGGCCCCTACTTTTAAATAGTTTTAAATACAGGGGAGAAAACATGTGCCCGCTATGGTATAGTAGCGCTAATTCAATAAACTTACGACAACGTGTTACGGTTTAGTAACATGCATATAAAATCTAAATTGATTTGAGTTATGTTATACGGTTTTGGTCACAAAGTAGCATATCACTTTAAGTCACATCTTAACTTTACGAGCCGTTAGTAATGGATCTTTAGCAAGGAAGTTTATGGTAGTACTACTGGGCCCAACAAGCCCCACCCGAGCTAGTCGCGCTAGCCAGACCGGTAAAGGTCTAACGGGTGTTGAATTTGCCTAACATAGTCATGGTTGGTGATAGTCTGACACCTTCAGCGGGAACAACGTTAGCTTCAGTTCGAACTCTTTGGTGACATAACCTAGGCTAGCTACCTACAGATATAACATGAACTTGATAATCAATTTGGGGTTCTTGATACGGGATTGGATCAAGGGTAACTTATACATTTCTGATTCGGGATAGAATCAAGGGGAAATTTTTATTACACCTGTAACATTTGTCAAAAACGGGTTTTCCAAACCCGCTTCGTTTGTAATCAAATATCAAGTTATAAATGTTTCATTGCGTATTTATGTCAATTTTAATTTTTAATGATGCATAATTAATAAACAAACTAGAATATAAAAGTTATAATTGATAAAAAGTAAAAATAAAATAAATAAAATGAAAATCAGGCTGCCGGGACTCGAACCCGGGTCAGCCGGAAGCATAAGACTTATCACACACACATATAACCACTCCGCCACTTGATGTTTTCTGATAGTTCTAGGAATAAATTAAATCTTATGTTCAACCATAAATCGATCTGTTTACGCTAACTGTAACCGAAATCGGTCACCAAACGTCCAAAAACGTTTGATTGTTCACGGTTTGCTGTCAATAACCGATACACCGACACCTCCAATCAATTTAGCTTTGAATGGACTTGAATTCAAGAGTTGATCGGTTTTAATAACCGAAAACCTGCATTTCCTGAATTACTCCAATTATAGTCCCCTCTCGCGACTCAAACACATCTGCAGACCTTTAATTTCACTTTCGCAATACTTTCAGTTCGTCGGAGAAGCTATTTGAACTAACCGGACTTTCGCCGGAAAACCGTGTTTCCACCAAATCAGTAAGTCTCTCAATTCTTCCATCGTCTATCAGTTGTTAAGCTGTTGCTAACTCAAACCCTTCAATCGGAATAAATTTCAGACGGCAATATCGGATAATTCACTCTCGCCGGAAAACTGCTGAAAATTCTCAATTCTCGCTGTGAAACGGTATAGCCTTCTAAACCTCCTGGTAATTCTTGTTCAGTGCTTCAATTTCGCATTTAGCTAATAAAAATTGTTAATCTGTTCGCTCAGACGAAATCCGTAAAAAACAGAGCCGACGACTTGCCGGAATTCTGAGATAAATCGTTTCTCCGGTATGTTTACTTCCAAAATCGTCTCTGCCATTTCATTTTAGTCTTTTGAATGTTTATCAATCGAATTAAACAAGAAACAATAGAGTAATCGTAGGCTGTGATTCTGTAAGGAAGAAGACAAAGTTAGGTTGATTATAAGTTTAATATAATTTGGATATTATCTCGGGTTAGACACACAGTCCAGCGGTGGACTGTGTGCACACATATATCACACGCCGCGAGTTCGATCCTTGACACACACGTATGCTCTGTAATAAAGATGTTTTATTTTTCTAACTGAACCGGATTAACTCACGGTAGTTGTTAAGTATAATAAAAATCGGTATATTAACCAGGTTAGACACACAGTCCAGCGGTGGACTATGTGCAACACTAACCCACAGGTCCCGGGTTCGAGACCTGTTGCACACTCCGGTTCGATGATTAAAACCCTTTTTGAAAATAAAGGAATTTTGAATAAACTAAAATAGTATATAAATATAATTAAAAACAGAATTACTTCGGGTTAGACACGTAGCTCAGTTGGTAGAGCTGTGTGCACGTGTACGGGAGGTCTCGGGTTCGAGTCCTGCCTGGCGCATACATGCACACAAAAGAACCGGTAAAACAGTCAACAGTCACAGTCAACGGTCAATGGTCAACGCAAAAGTAAATTTTTTTTATATTTTTATTTATTTAATTTAATTTAAAAATCAATTAAAAATACTTAAAAATAATGTTTTTAAAGATAGGAAATAGCCTTAAACTCACAAAAATATATCTAAAAATCCTATTAAAATTATTAATAACATCCACTCATTTACTATACCTTCCGTTATTATTTAGGTTAGTTAATCCTCGTTGTTCAATCCTTCAAACTCGTGCGCATCTCATCATCTCCAACCAAACGCACCCAATGTGAGTGAATCTCTACAAATTCCCCGTTTTAATCACGTTTTTGGGGTGTATCATGTGTCTTACCATTTATTATATTTAAATCATTGTGCATACATCATATCATGAACAAATGTGTATTCAGCTTGTATCAACTGTTTGTGTGGTTATTGTTTAGATTTAATTTATTATTTTCAGTACATGCAATTTCATAGGCCGCCGCTCCCCATTACATTATGAGCGTTGAGCAGTTCCCCATTACATTATGAGCGTGAACCGGGCGTTGCCAACATACGATCGGCTCCGTTTGATTGAGCCTTGATCGCACAGACATTCATCATAGGCCGTCCGTTCCCCATTACATTATGAGCGTGAACGTGACGTTGTCAACATATACAGTTTCATTCATGTTATATATTCATGCAAGTTGATATGTTATTGTATGTTATAGTTTGTGGTTGTTATTGTTATTGTATGATTATTTACATTTGCTCATATATGACTATTGCACAATTTTTACTTGATAAAGATAATAAGAAATCAATAATAAATATTTATCTAACAAGGTTCACTCGCCAACTTATGTTGACCCAAAACCCCCATTTTTAAACATGATACAGGTGACCCAGCTGCAGCAAGAAACACATAGGATTGGCTTAGAAGAATAAACTGGTTTAGAGCTTGATTGTGTAGTTGATTATTTTTCTTTGTATTTGTATGAACATGTTTGGATTATTGAGAATGTAATTTTGACTTTAATAAATATGAAACATATTAGTAAATATCATGAGCTTTGGTGATAACCCAATTATGCCCCGACTCTTATTGCGCTGCGGGTTGGGGTGTGACAGATTGGTATCAGAGCCATGACTATAGGGATATAGGATAGGTTATTAGACCCTTAGAGCCTATACTATAGTTGATTAGAAATTTTTAAGATTTTTGTGTGTTACATGCAAAATTCATGATGTTTATATGTTTTATGTTTAATGTTACATTCAATGTTATGCAAGCATGTTCATAAGTACATATTATTATATAATGCCTATCATGAATCATATTCTCATAACATATCATATCCATGAAAGCACACATCACATCATTTTCATGATTGTTTTTACAATGATTTTTGTATTTTCAATTCACATCAAAGTGAGTTCTCATGACGGGCATGTAGTAACTGGAAGGGTACAAGTACCGGTAGTCGGAACGTCCTGTCTAGGCTGGCATTCGTATAAATCCAAAATAAATGACCAGTTTGCCTACCTGGGGACTAACGATGAGAGTACGAAGTACTTATTAGGCCAAAGCATGCTATACCAAACGTCGTGTGAGCTAACCCCACTTTGAGTTGTCGTTGTGTCTACACCTGGACACATTCCGACCATACATCTCGTAAACATATTTCGTGGTTTTCATTCGGGTAATGCGAGTGTTAAACCGCCAATACTAATATGAATCCTACCAAGCCAATAGTCATGGGGGCCCACATGACTATACAAGTGAAGGTATGGGGGACATTTGAGGCCCAACATGAGCAAACCCAAGACATCCTATGGATGTAGTTGCATTATTGATATTTATGTTATTTTCATTTTCTTTAAGACACATGACACCTAAAAAGACTCCATAAACTCACAATCTTCTTATGTATGTTCCTGTAGATGTCGGCTAGACAACAACGAGGGGGTAAAAGATCAGGAAGGTCTCATGAACGCTTGGCCACTCAAATCGCAAAACAAATGGCCGCGGTGCTTCCTGACATTGTGGTTCAAGTACAACAAGCTCTCGCCACAAATCCCACTAATCCTCCCCAGCAAGAAGGCCAGAACATCGGCAACCCGCCTACCAAAAAGTGCTCATATAAACATTTCAAGTCTTGCGATCCTCCTAAATTTGAAGGGACCGAAGGTGTCACTGCTCTCCTCCACTGGTTTGAGGAAATGGAAAACACCTTCCTCAACTGCGATTGTCCCGAGGATCGCAAGGTACGACACGCAACCGGGAGACTATTTGGGGTAGCTCTTACCTGGTGGAATACTGAAAAGGGTAAGAGGGGAATCAAAGATGCTATGGCCTTAACGTGGGAAGAGTTAAGGGAAATCATGACGAGACGATTCTGTCCAAGAAGTGAGATTAAAAAGTTAGAGGACGAATTTCATTCTTTGAAGCAAAAGGAGGGAGATCATACTTCCTACAACAAGAGGTTTGTAACATCCGTCAAAAACGGATTTACCAAACCCGCTCCGTTTATCAACCGAACAGTCAGTCAAAAATTTCGTTGCGAATTAAATGCCTAAAATATTTTTAAACGATACGTAATCGATTATTATACGGGAATATATATTTAGTTTTTGAAAAACTGTTGAAAATCGCAAAATAAAAATAAAAGTCCTCTGCCGGGTTTCGAACCCGGGTCTGTACCGACTCAACAAACAAACTTAACACGCGCACTTGAACCACTGCGCCACGGATGCTTCTTGTGAAATATTGGAATCATTTACTTAATATTATGACGTTACGAATTCAAAACCGGCGCCCAATAGTTCAGTCGTCGGAAATCCCGGAAATCTCGCGAGTCTTAACGACAACTTACGTTATAACGTAAACCATTACTAAGACATCGGTTATAACCGACGTCTGAGTCCGCGACACCTTCTATAACCGCCGGAGTTTTTATAATTTACGAATCCAGTCGGAAATCGGGCCAAATACATTGACGATTTGTTCTATAAATTCACCCACAACCCACCGCAAACTTTTTCGCTCAAAACCACACCTTTATCGGACGTAATTCCACTCGCCGGAATTAATCTGTTCGTCGCCGGAAAACAGGTTTCTCCATTTCCGAGCCTTATTGAACCTCCTAAGCTTATACCGAAGTCACCCACACCCTTTGTAAGTTTTCTGAAGTTTCTCTGCTGCAAGATACCTGATGTCGGAGCTAATTTCTGTCGCCGGAGTTCTGCCGGAAAACAGAGGAAAGCGAGTCGGTATACCTCACGCTTATTTTCTTTTCTTTATACTTATATCTCGTCTATAATTAACCTAAAACACTAAAAGAAACGATTAAGACTTTGAACCAGTCGATTTCCGATTCTGGTTATAACTCAGTGAAGAGGACGAAGTCATGGAACGTATAAGTATAATTTAAATCAAAATATTACTCGGGTTAGACACACAGTCCAGCGGTGGACTGTGTGCACATTAAAACAAACGTCTCGAGTTCGAATCCTGTTTCACACACGCTGCTTCAATAAAAATCATTTTTTTTGTTAAACTGAACCGGAGTCGCCACAGGTATATGTTAAGTATATTAATAATCGGAATAATAACCAAGTTAGACACACAGTCCAGCGGTGGACTGTGTGTATGTTTAAGTCGCACGTCACGAGTTCGAGTCCGGTCTTCTGCATCGACCCGGACGATTATTAACCTTTTTAAATAAGTCAGAAATGAAAACAAATATTTTGTAACATCGGTCAAAAACGGATTTACCAAACCCGCTCCGTTTATCAACCGAACAGTCAGTCAAAAATTTCGTTGCGAATTAAATGCCCAAAATAATTTTAAACGATACATAATCAATTATTATACAAGAATATATAATTAGTTTTTGAAAAACTGTCAAAAATCACAAAATAAAAATAAAATACCTCTGCTGGGTTTCGAACCCGGGTCAGTGAGCGGTCCGGAAACAAACTTAACACATAACACTGAACCACTGCGCCACGGATGTTGTTTGTTAAATATTAGAATTATTTAATTGATATCATGACGTTACGAATTCAAAACCGGCGCCCAAAAGTTCAGTCGTCGGAATCCCGGTAATCTCGCGAGCTTTTAACGATGTTTCAGTTATAACATAAACTATTATTAGGACATCGGTTATAACCGACGTTTGAGTCCGCGACACTTTCTATAACCGCCGGAGTTTTTATAACCGACGAATCCAGTCGGAAATCAGACCAGGTTCTTCGACGATTTGCCCTATAAATTCACCCACAACCCACGGCAAACCTTTTCGCTCAAAACCACACCTTTTCTCGGCGTAATTCCACTCGTTGGAATTAATCTGTTCGTCGCCGGAAAACCGATTTCATCATTTCCGAGCCTTATTGAACCTCCTAAGCTTATACCGAAGTCACCCACACCCTTTTTAAGTTTTCTGAAGTTTCTCTGCTGCAAGATACCTGACGCCGGAGCTAATTTCTGTCGCCGGAGTTCTGCCGGAAAACAGAGGAAAGCGAGTCGGTATACCTCACGCTTATTTTCTTTTCTTTATACTTATATCTCATCTATAATTAACCTAAAACACTAAAAGAAACGATTAAGACTTTGAACCAGTCGATTTCCGATTCTGGTTAAAACTCGACGAGGAAGATGAAGTTCTGTATCGTATATGTATAATTAAAATCAGGATATTACTCGGGTTAGACACACAGTCCAGCAGACTGTGTGCACATTAAACATACAAACGTCTCGAGTTCGAATCCGGTTTCACACACGCTGCCTTAATAAAAATCATTTTTTTTGTTAAACTGAACCGGAGTCGCCACTGGTATATGTTAAGTATATTAATAACCGGAATAATAACCAAGTTAGACACACAGTCCAGCGGTGGACTGTGTGTATGTTTATATCACAGGTCACGCGTTCGAGTCCGGGCTACTGCACCGACTCGGACAATTACCTATTCTTTTTAATTAAGACAGAAAAGGAAATAACAAATTTGTGTTTAAGTATAATAAAAATCAGTAAAGTTAACAAGTTGCACACACAGTCCAGCAAGTGGACTGTGTGTTATTTTAAGCCACAGGTCCTGGGTTCGAGACCTGTGGAGCGCACCGTTTCGTTGATTAAACTGTTTTTAAAATAAAATGATTTTCGGTTTAAACTAATTAATATATATATGTAATTAAAATCAGATATATAACGGGTTAGACACGTAGCTCAGTTGGTAGAGCTGCGTGCACGCGTATGGGAGGTCTCGGGTTCGAGCCTCACTCAGCGCAACTATATTCCGATTCGAACCGGTCAACGGTCAGGTCAACGGTCAGTCAACGGTCAACGGTCAGAGAAAAAAATCAAATTTTTTTATTATTTTTATTTAATTATTTTAATTAAAAATCAATTAAAGATACTTAGAAATAACATTTTTAAGGTTAGAAAATAGCCTCAAACTCACAAAAATACACCCAACAATCCTACTAAAATAGATTAATAAAATCCGTTTACTTACCAAACCATAATGCGATTTATCTAGGTTAAATCTCACTCGTGGTTAAAACCACTTCGCGTGCATTCAACATCATCAACCGAACGCACCCACTGTGAGTGAATCTTACAACTTCCCCTTTTAAATTACACGTTTTGGGGTGTGTCATGTGTTATGAAAATAATTTATTTATTTATTTAAACTTGTGCCATACCACATCATGACCTAAACTTAGATTGTTTATATTGTTGTGATTTACTTATTTCCTTTTGTCAAATTGTATGAAACTCATTCATTAAGCCCATCAGTTCCTCGTGGGAGACGAGTTGAACAACGCGTGCTTCAAATCAAACTCATTATTGTTCATGTGTGTATCATTGAGTTTTATTGGTTGTAGTTGTGTCATTCATATTATTATGTTATGCAATTCATTCATTAGGCCCCTCAGTTCCTCGTGAGAGACGAGTTGAGCATCGCGTGCCTCTAAATGTTCCATTAATGTTCATGTGTGTTTTCATTTAATAGCTTATGATTGTTGATTAAGTTTACATCTATTTTTACTCATGTTTAGTTGTGCACATATTTCATAATCAATTTAAATAAACCTGTCCAAATGTTTTCCATAGGATTCACTCGCCAACATTATGTTGATCCAAAACCTTTTTACACATGATACAGGTGAACAGGTTGAAGCAAAGAAAACATAGGAAATGCCTTAGAAGAGAACAAAGATGCCTAGATTGATAGCTAGAACATGTTGTAACCTTTATTGTAAATTTCCATTAAATTGTATTAATGAATATGAAACGCATAATAAATGTCATGAGCTTTGATGATAACCCAATCATGCCCCGATCACCTTTTCCGCTGCGGGACGGGGTGTGACAGATTGGTATCAGAGCCATGACTATAGGGATATAGGATAGGTTATTAGACCCTTAGAGCCTATACTATAGTCTGCCTAAATTTTAATTGATTAGGTGGTTACATACAAACTTGTGATATTTAATTGTTTCATATTTGTTTACATTTACAGTCAAACATACATGCTTATATACATATTCATTATACATATATACATATTCATTATACATATATCGATGTTCATGTATTCAATTTATTTTCATACTCTCATTATCCAAAGATTTTGTGCAATTTTCAAATCTCATCAAAGTAAGTTCTGCGACGGGCATGTAGTAACTGGAAGGGTACAAGTACCGGTAGTCGGAACGTCCTGTCTAGGCTGGCATTCGTATAAATCCAATATAACGGACCAGTTTGCCTACCTGGGGACCAACGATGAGAGTACGAAGGACCTATTAGGCCAAAGCATGCCACACCAAACGTCGTTCGAACTAACCTACTTTGAGGTGTCACCGTGTCTACACCTGGACACATTCCGAATATCACACGTTGTATACATATTTCTCGATTTTCTCCGGGTTTTGTGTACGCAACCTGGCAAACCCGTGCGAACCATATGAAAAACCGGTATTCATGGGGGCCCACATGATTACACAGGTAAAGTATGGCGGCATGTAGGGCCTAACAGCGAGCAAAGCCCAAGACATCCTATGGATGTAGTATTTTTCTATAATTATTTTATGAATGTTCATTCCTAATGCGACCCATGAACCCAAAAACATTCAACTCATACTCTTGTCATGTATTCCTTGTAGATGTCTTCTAACCTCGCCCGTAGGAAGACGAGAGCAAGAAAAGCCCGCGAACGCATGGCTGCCTTAATCGCTCAACAAATGGCTGCCGTAATACCCAACATTGTAATTCAAGTTCAACAAGCACTTACCGCTAATCCTGTCAATCAAGCAAACCAAAAACTTATCAACTCTCCCCAAATACCACTAAATGCACCTACAAGCACTTCAAATCATGCGACCCTCCGAAATACAAAGGGACTGAAGGCGTCACCGCACTCCTCCATTGGTTTGAAGAGATGGAGAACACTTTTCTAAATTGCGATTGCCCTGACGATCGCAAAGTGCGATATGCTACCGGTCGACTATATGGGATAGCACTTACTTGGTGGAATACAGAGAAGTCCAAACGAGGTGTTGAAGATGCTATGACCTTAACTTGGAACGAATTGAAGGAAATCATGACCAGACGATTTTGCCCAAGGAGCGAAATCAAGAAGTTAGAAGATGAATTTTACTCATTGAAGCAAAAGGAAGGAGACCACACCACCTACAACAAAAGGTTCCTCGAGTTACATCAAATGGTTCCCAACATGTTTACTCCCCTCTACCATTTGATCGAGCACTACATTCGTGGTCTTCCGTCAAAGATTCAAGACCCTATATTAAGTACCAAGCCTGCAACTTTGGAAGCAGCAATGGAGCTAGCAACAGAGCTCACCGAGAACCGAATCCGAAACAAAGACTTCAAGGAGGAGAAGAAGAAGGATAAAGAATCGACTGAAACCTCCGACTCCACTCAAACCGAATCCCCTTCTCAACCCAATCCTAAGAGAAGAAGAGTCGGGCAACTTTTCGCTGCTATCCAACGAAATCAACCAGTTTTACACGCTATACCCATCCGAGCTATCCCAATCACCCAAGTGGCACCCGACTCAGTTTACCCAAATAAGAAACCATATCTTGGACCTCACCCTCGATGCAACAACTGTTTTTATCACCATCCTCATACCCTACCTTGTCGTCTATGTGCAACTTGTGGACGCTATGGTCATTTGAGCAATGTTTGTCGCACCTTTCAAGACCAAACCTTTTCCCCTACTCAAACCATAAACCAAACCTATCAACAACCCCAATACCCCATGTTCCCATATGCTCGAGCTTGTTTCAATTGTGGCGACCCTACCCACTTTAGAAACACATGCCCTCAATTGGTTAACGTCATCAACACTCAAGCCCAATCAAACCCAGTTAACCAAGTAAACCAAGAAAATCCAAACACTAGGCCACCAACAAGAGGAAGAGTCTTCAATATCAACGCCAATCCTGTCGAAGATAATGACGGCCCAAGCGAAGATACTCAACTAGTCCTCTTCGCCGAAGATCCAGATTCAACTCCTATCGTTTAGTTTTATGTTTTTCCATGTGTAGACTGTTAGAGTAATTATTATATATTATATATTATATATTGTTTTCAGTATATGCTTTTGCCGAGGCCGCAGCTCCCCATCCATCGAGGTTGAGCTTGATCCCCATTTTTATTATGCGGTTGATTTTGGCGTGCCCGCACGATCGGGTCCGTTTGATTGAGCCTTGATCGGTTATTTCATTTTACATTTCAATACATGCAATACGCTCGGCTGCGTTTGATTGAGCCTTGAGCGCACAGACAATTTCATTATCAGTATCTTGTGGTTGTTATGTTTGTTGTAGAGTCGCATAGAACTAATCATAACTTGCGGATAAAGTCAATGAGAATTTGACAAGAATATGGTGGATACGCCGCTGGTACTTCCTATATATAAGTATTCTTGTCAAATGATCGGAGGCATTATCAGGCGGTTATGAGAGGTTCCATGCATAGGCTGTTTGTGTGATTTAGTTATTCATTTCCAGTACATGCAATACGCTCGGCTCCGTTTGATTGAGCCTTGAGCACACAGACAATTTCATTTTCAGTACATTCAATACGTTCGGCTCCGTTTGATTGAGCCTTGAGCGCACAGACATTTCATTTTCAGTACATGCAATACGATCGGCTCCGTTTGATTGAGCCTTGATCGCACGGATATATTTCATTTCAGTATTTTATGATTGTTGTATTGGTTGTAGAGTTATAGGACTAATCATAATTCACTGATAAAACCAATGAAAATTTGACAAGAATATGGTGGATACGCCGCTGGTACTTCCTATATATAAGTATTCTTGTCAAATGATCGGAGGCATTATCAGGCGGTTATGAGAGGTTCCATGCATAGGCTGTTTGTGTGATTTAGTTATTCATTTCCAGTACATGCAATACGCTCGGCTCCGTTTGATTGAGCCTTGAGCACACAGACAATTTCATTTTCAGTACATTCAATACGTTCGGCTCCGTTTGATTGAGCCTTGAGCGCACAGACATTTCATTTTCAGTACATGCAATACGATCGGCTCCGTTTGATTGAGCCTTGATCGCACGGATATATTTCATTTCAGTATTTTATGATTGTTGTATTGGTTGTAGAGTTATAGGACTAATCATAATTCACTGATAAAACCAATGAAAATTTGACAAGAATATGGTGGATACGCCGCTGGTACTTCCTATATATAAGTATTCTTGTCAAAGGATCAGAGGCATTATCGGACGGTTATGAGAAGTTCTATGTAGGATTTATTAGTTTCTTGGTAACCAATCATAACTTGTGGATAAAACTAATGAAAATTTGGCAAGAATATGGTGGATACGCCGCTGGTACTTCCTATATATAAGTATTCTTGCCAAAGGATCAGAGGCATTATCAGGCGGTTATGAGAAGTTCCATGTAGGTTTTAGTATTGCCTTGGTTGGAATTTGTGTTACATTTATATCATCATGCTATTTAAAGAGATTGGATTGTGTTCCATTTCTACATAAACTAACCTCTCCATCATAACAAACGAGAGAGGAACTTCCACCATTCAAACATATATGCTATCAGAATGTGGATTCAAATATTTGCTGTTGTGTTTATTCATGTTCGAATATTAGCTGTTGTGTTTTATTTATGTTCAAATATCAGCTGTTGTGTTTTTATTTATGTTCCATGTAGGTTGTAGTGTTAGAAGTTTTGCCTTAGGATATAACCATACTTTCCCAAACGTATCTAAGCTCTTATGCATGAAATCATTTTTAGCAAATCATTTCTGCTTATCAATACTTATACAGTAGGCAACAAAAAGCGATTCCTGAATAGGGTACTTAACCCTTACAAGGAACGTTACCGCCTCGAACAAAAACTTAAACCCTTATTTTTCTAAGCATACAGCTGTCAAACTAAACATCATCATCCTTTTAGTCAAAATATATCATTATTTAAATTTCGGGACGAAATTTCTAAAAAGCAGGGGATACTGCAACATCCGTCAAAAACGGATTTACCAAACCCGCTCCGTTTATCAACCGAACAGTCAGTCAAAAATTTCGTTGCGAATTAAATGCCCAAAATATTTTTAAACTATACGTAATCGATTATTATACGGGAATATATATTTAGTTTTTGAAAAACTGTTGAAAATCGCAAAATAAAAATAAAAGTCCTCTGCCGGGTTTCGAACCCGGGTCTGTACCGACTCAACAAACAAACTTAACACGCGCACTTGAACCACTGCGCCACGGATGCTTCTTGTGAAATATTGGAATCATTTAATTAATATTATGACGTTACGAATTCAAAACCGGCGCCCAATAGTTCAGTCGTCGGAAATCCCGGAAATCTCGCGAGTCTTAACGACAACTTACGTTATAACGTAAACCATTACTAAGACATCGGTTATAACCGACGTCTGAGTCCGCGACACCTTCTATAACCGCCGGAGTTTTTATAATTTACGAATCCAGTCGGAAATCGGGCCAAATACATTGACGATTTGTTCTATAAATTCACCCACAACCCACCGCAAACTTTTTCGCTCAAAACCACACCTTTATCGGACGTAATTCCACTCGCCGGAATTAATCTGTTCATCGCCGGAAAACCGGTTTCTCCATTTCCGAGCCTTATTGAACCTCCTAAGCTTATACCGAAGTCACCCACACCCTTTGTAAGTTTTCTGAAGTTTCTCTGCTGCAAGATACCTGACGCCGGAGCTAATTTCTGTCGCCGGAGTTCTGCCGGAAAACAGAGGAAAGCGAGTCGGTATACCTCACGCTTATTTTCTTTTCTTTATACTTATATCTCGTCTATAATTAACCTAAAACACTAAAAGAAACGATTAAGACTTTGAACCAGTCGATTTCCGATTCTGGTTATAACTCAGTGAAGAAGACGAAGTCATGGAACGTATAAGTATAATTTAAATCAAAATATTACTCGGGTTAGACACACAGTCCAGCGGTGGACTGTGTGCACATTAAAACAAACGTCTCGAGTTCGAATCCTGTTTCACACACGCTGCTTCAATAAAAATCATTTTTTTTGTTAAACTGAACCGGAGTCGCCACATGTATATGTTAAGTATATTAATAATCGGAATAATAACCAAGTTAGACACACAGTCCAGCGGTGGACTGTGTGTATGTTTAAGTCGCACGTCACGAGTTCGAGTCCGGTCTTCTGCATCGACCCGGACGATTATTAACCTTTTTAAATAAGTCAGAAATGAAAACAAATATTTTGTATTTAAGTATAATAAAATTGGATTATATAACATGTTAAACATACAGTCCAGCGGTGGACTGTGTGTTAGTTTAAGCCACAGGTCCCGGGTTCGAGACCTGTGGAGTGCACCGTCCGATTCGCTTAAACTGTTTTTAAAATAAAATGATTTTCGGTTTAAACTAATTAATGTATAAATATAATTAAAATCAGATATATGACGGGTTAGACACGTAGCTCAGTTGGTAGAGCTGCGTGCACGCGTACGAGAGGTCTCGGGTTCGAGCCTCACTCAGCGCACTTGTATACATGAATCGAACCGGTCAACGGTCAGGTCAACGGTCAGTCAACGGTCAACGGTCAGAAAAAAATCAAATTTTTTTTATTATTTTTATTTAATTATTTTAAATAAAAATCAATTAAAAATACTTAAAAATAACATTTTTAAGGTTTGAAAATAGCCTTAAACTCACAAAAATACACCCAACAATCCTACTAAAATAGATTAATAAAACCCGTTTACTTACAAACCATAATGCGATTTATCTAGGTTAATCTCACTCGTGGTTAAAACCACTTCGCGTGCATTCAACGTCATCAACCGAACGCACCCACTGTGAGTGAATCTTACAACTCCCCCTTTTAAATTACACGTTTTGGGGTGTGTCATGTGTTATAAAAATAATTAACTTGTTTATTTAAACTTGTGCCATACCACATCATGATCTAAACTTAGATTGATTATATTGTTGTGATTACTTATTTCCTTTTGCCAAATCATATGAAACTCATTCATTAAGCCCATCAGTTCCTCGTGGGAGACGAGTTGAACAACGCGTGCTTCAAATCAAATTCATTATTGTTCATGTGTGTATCATTGAGTTTATATTGGTTGTAGTTGTGTCATTCATATTATCATGTTATGCAATTCATTCATTAGGCCCCTCAGTTCCTCGTGAGAGACGAGTTGAGCATCGCGTACCTCTAAATGTTCCATTATTGTTCACGTGTGTTTTATTTAATATCTTATGATTGTTGAGTAAGTTTTACATCTATTTTTACTCATGTTTGGTTGTGCACATATTTCATAATCAATTCAAATAAACTTGTTCAAATGTTTTCCATAGGATTCACTCGCCAACTTTATGTTGATACAAAACCTTTTTACACATGATACAGGTGAACAGGTCGAAGCAAAGAAAACCTAGGAAATGCCTTAGAAGAGAACAAAGAAACTTAGATTGATAGTTAGAATATGTTGTATCAATTATTGTAAATTTCCATTAAATTGTATTTAATGAATATGAAACGCTTAATAAATGTCATGAGCTTTGATGATAACCCAATCATGCCCCGATCACCTTTTTCCGCTGCGGGTCGGGGTGTGACAAGGTTCTTAGAGTTGAACCAAATGGTCCCTAACTTGTTCACCCCAGTTTACCGCTTAATCGAGCATTATATTCGAGGTCTTCCCTCGAAAATTCAAGATTCAGTTCTCAGCACTTCGCCAGCAACACTTGAAGCTGCTATGGAACTAGCTACTGAACTGACCGAGAATCGGATTCGCAACGGTAAATTTAAAGAGGACAAAAGAAAGCCCCCGTTGAGGGCCAAACTTCCAACCATTTCACCTCCTCCTTTAAGTTTGCTAACAAGAGGAAACGTAACACCAGAAACTTCGCTGTCACACAAACCAATTACCCTATCCCTGCTGCACCCATTACCCAAGTTGCCCCCTCACCTGCACCATATAAAAGGCCATACTCTGGCCCATTACCAAAATGCAACTGTTGCCACTACCATCACTTTCCTGATCATCCCTGCCAACATTGCACCGGCTGTGGTCGCGCAGGTCATACTGTTCAAACCTGTCGCATACCTCAGCGAACGAACCGCCACCAGCCTTCAACCCAAACTCACCAACAAATAATGGGTCAAGCCCAACAACCCCTACTACTACCACCTACCCAACATTTAGCCCAATCATACTATTAGCCCAACTATCCCATGGTGCAACCTATGCGGGCTTGCTACAATTGTGGAGACCCAAGCCACTTTAGAAACACTTGTCCACATTTGGTGAACATTATACATCCTCAAGCCCAAGCGAATCCGGTGAATCAAGCTAACCAAGCTCCTCCACCTGCAAGAGGAAGGGCTTTCACATCAACGCTAATCAGGCTAGAGCTGACAGCAATGTGGTTAACGGTACGTTTCTTATCAACGGTAGTTATGCATCCATGTTGTTTGATACTGGCGCGGATAAAAGTTTTGTGTCCTTAGAGTTTGAACCCATCCTAAACCAAATTCGTGATAAGCTCATGGAATCCATAACTGTAGAAGTTGCTGACGGAAAACCGATCTCATTAAACTCTATTATACGCATTGTACTCTCACCTTAAACGACCACGATTTTCCAGTTGACCACATTCCTATGAAGTTGGGAAGCTTTGACATTATAATTGGTATGGACTGGCTCAGCCAACATCAGGCTGAAGTTGTATGCCGTGAAAAGTTTATACGCATTCCTCTTTCAAACGGTCAGACTTTACGAATCTTTGGAGAAACCTCATCGAAAGGGCTCAGATTAATGTCCTGTCTACAAGCTCAAAAATATCTTCGCAAGAATTATATCGCATTTTTAACTCATGTCGTCAAAAAGGGAACCATGGAGAAGAAACTCGAAGACATCCCAGTAGTAAAAGATTTCCTGCAAGTTTTTCCTGACGACATTTCAGGACTTCCTCCCTTGAGAGAAGTCGAATTCCGCATTGATCTTATACCTGGTGCTACACCAGTTGCAAAGTCTCCTTATAGGTTGGCCCCCTCTGAAATGCAAGAGCTAGCCAGTCAATTGCAAGAGTTGACTGACAAAGGATTCATACGTCCTAGCTCCTCGCCTTGGGGTGCACCTGTCCTTTTTGTGAAGAAGAAAGATGGAACGTTTCGCATGTGCATCGACTACAGAGAACTCAACAAGTTAACGATCAAGAAAAACTATCCATTACCTCGCATTGACGATCTTCTTGACCAACTTCAAGGCGCCAGCTGTTTTTCAAAAATCGACCTTCGTTCTGGTTATTATCAACTTAGAGTACATGAAGAAGACGTCCCAAAGACCGCCTTATGAATTCATGGTCATGCCATTTGGTTTAACCAACGCTCCAGCTGTCTTCATGGATCTGATGAACAGAGTCTGCAAACCCTATCTCGATCATTTTGTTATAGTCTTCATCGACGACATACTCATTTACTCAAAGTCTAAGTCTGATCATGAACGGCATCTTCGACTCATCCTTACACTTCTAGAGAATGAAAAGCTTTACGCCAAATTCTCCAAATGCGAATTCTGGTTAAAAGAGGTACAATTCCTTGGACATGTAGTCAATGACAAGGGAATACATGTCGACCCCTCAAAGATCAAAGCAGTACAAGAATGGCAAGCGCCACGTACACCAACTGAAGTAAGATCATTCCTTGGTCTGGCTGGTTATTATCGCCGTTTCATTTCAAACTTCTCTCGCATTGCTGCCACTCACGGCTTTAACTCATAAAGGAAAACCCTTCATATGGGGACCCAAACAAGAAGAAGCCTTCCAAACCCTTAAACAAAAACTCTGTGATGCACCAATTCTCACTCTTCCTGAAGGTTGTGATGACTTCGTGGTTTATTGTGACGCGTCAGGGCAAGGACTAGGCTGTGTTCTAATGCAAAGAGGAAAGGTTACAGCTTATGCTTTGAGACAACTCAAGACTCATGAGAAGAACTACACCACCCATGACCTAGAACTTGGAGCCGTTGTGTTCGCTCTTAAGATATGGAGACATTATCTCTACGGTACTAAGTGTGAAATATACACTGAACACAAGAGTCTTCAACATATCTTCAACCAAAAGGAGTTAAACATGAGGCAACGAAGATGGGTCGAACTTCTAAATGACTACGACTGTGAAATTCGGTACCACCCTGGCAAGGCAAATGTGGTGGCTGATGCACTCAGTCGAAAGGGTTATGCGAACTCCATTCGTCTTCTATGTTCGCAAATCATAACTGACATTAAAGATCAAATTCGAGAAGCACAACATGTTTCAGTAACGGAAGACGACGTACGAAAGGAGCTGTCCTGTGGAGCTGAACTTAAAATTGAAACTAAATCTGACGGTATTCTGTACTATCTAGATCGCATATGGATTCCTGACCACAACAACCTTCGTGAATTTCTTATGAATGAGGCTCACAAAACACGATACTCTATACACCCAGGAGCCGATAAGATGTATCAAGACCTTCGATACACCTATTGGTGGCCTGGAATGAAAAAGGATATTGCTGTTTTTGTTTCCAAGTGCCTTACATGTTCCAAGGTGAAAGCTGAACACCAAAGACCCTCAGGACTTCTGATCCAACCTGAAATACCTGTATGGAAGTGGGAAAACATAACCATGGAATTCATTACCGGGTTACCTTGCACTTCTGGTGGGTATGACACTATATGGGTAATCATTGATCGTCTTACAAAATCAGCTCACTTTATTCCTATCCGCGAAGATTTCAAGAACGAGAAGCTAGCTCGTATTTACATCAGCGAAATCGTAAGCCGACATGGTGTACCGTTAAGCATTATTTCAGATCGTGATGGTCGTTTCACTTCACGTACATGGCAAGCAGTACAAGCCGCTTTGGGTACACGATTAGATCTCAGTACCGCTTATCATCCTAAAACTGATGGACAATCTGAACGCACCATTCAAACTCTTGAAGATATGCTTCGAGCATGTGTCATAGATTTCAAGGGAAATTGGGACGCTCATCTACCATTAGTTGAATTTTCGTACAACAACAGCTATCATTCAAGCATCGGCATGGCACCTTTTGAAGCTTTATATGGTCGTAAGTGCCGATCTCCAGTATGTTGGCACGAAAGTGGGGAAACTCAAATCACCGGTCTGGAATTGATTCAAGAAATCACAGACAAGATCCATCAAATTCGAAACAATCTTCTAGCGGCTCAAAGTCGTCAAAAGAGTTATGCAGATAAACGACGAAAGCCTTTGGAGTTTAACATTGGTGATCATGTACTTTTAAAAGTATCACCGTGGAAGGGAGTATTTCGTTTTGGTCAAAAAGGCAAGCTAGCACCACGCTACGTAGGACCTTTCAAGATACTCGAAAGAGTAGGACCTGTAGCATACAAGCTTGAGCTACCAGAAGAACTCAACAGAATTCACCCCACATTCCACGTATCAAACTTGAAGAAGTGCCTCGCCGATGAGAACCTTCATATTCCTTTGGAAGATATTCAGATTGATGAATCTATGCATTTCATTGAAAGACCTGTAGAGATCATGGACTTCGGAGAAAAACGTTTAAGACGAAGTCGCATTTCAATTGTTAGGGTACGCTGGGAGTCGAAACGGGGACCTGAGTTTACTTGGGAACGTGAAGACTCAATGCACGAAAAATACCCGCATCTTTTTCCTACTACTGCTACATAAATTTCGGGACGAAATTCCTAAAAGTAGGGGATACTGTAACATTTGTCAAAAACGGGTTTTCCAAACCCGCTTCGTTTGTAATCAAATATCAAGTTATAAATGTTTCGTTGCGTATTTATGTCAATTTTAATTTTTAATGATGCATAATTAATAAACAAACTAGAATATAAAAGTTATAATTGATAAAAAGTAAAAATAAAATAAATAAAATGAAAATCAGGCTGCCGGGACTCGAACCCGGGTCAGCCGGGTAAGCATAAGACTTATCACACACACATATAACCACTCCGTCACTTGATGTTTTCTGATAGTTCTAGGAATAAATTAAATCTTATGTTCAACCATAAGTCGATCTGTTTACGCTAACTGTAACCGAAATCGGTCACCAAACGTCCAAAAACGTTTGATTGTTCACGGTTTGCTGTCAATAACCGATACACCGACACCTCCAATCAATTTAGCTTTGAATGGACTTGAATTCAAGAGTTGATCGGTTTTAATAACCGAAAACCTGCATTTCCTGAATTACTCCAATCATAGTCCCCTCTCGCGACTCAAACACATCTGCAGACCTTTAATTTCACTTTCGCAATACTTTCAGTTCGTCGGAGAAGCTATTTGAACTCGCCGGACTTTCGCCGGAAAACCGTGTTTTCCACCAAATCAGTAAGTCTCTCAATTCTTCCATCGTCTATCAGTTGTTAAGCTGTTGCTAACTCAAACCCTTCAATTGGAATCAATTTCAGACGTCGATATCAGATAATTCATTCTCGCCGGAAAACTGTTGAAAATTCTCAATTCTCGCTATGAAACGGTATAGCCTTCTAAACCTCCTGGTAATTCTTGTTCAGTGCTTCAATTTCGCATTTAGCTAATAAAAATTGTTAATCTGTTCGCTCAGACGAAATTCGTAAAAAACAGAGCCGACGACTTGCCGGAATTCTGAGATAAATCGTTTCTCCAGTATGTTTACTTCCAAAATCGTCTCTGCCATTTCATTTTAGTCTTTTGAATGTTTGTCAATCGAATTAAACAAGAAACAATAGAGTAATCGTAGGCTGTGATTCTGTAACGAAGAAGACGAAGTTAGGTTGATTATAAGTTTAATATAATTTGGATATTATCTCGGGTTAAACACACAGTCCAGCGGTGGACTGTGTGCACACATATATCACACGCCGCGAGTTCGATCCTTGACACACACGTATGGTCTGTAATAAAGATGTTTTATTTTTCTAACTGAACCGGATTAACTCACGGTAGTTGTTAAGTATAATAAAAATCGGTATATTAACCAGGTTAGACACACAGTCCAGCGGTGGACTGTGTGCAACACTAACCCACAGGTCCCGGGTTCGAGACCTGTTGCACACTCCGGTTCGATGATTAAAACCCTTTTTGAAAATAAAGGAATTTTGAATAAACTAAAATAGTATATAAATATAATTAAAAACAGAATTATTTCGGGTTAGACACGTAGCTCAGTTAGTAGAGCTGCGTGCACGCGTACGGGAGGTCTCGGGTTCGAGTCCTGCCCGGCGCATACATGCACACAATAGAACAGGTCAAATAGTCAACAGTCAAACAATCAACGGTCAATGGTCAACGCAAAAGTAAATTTTTTTTATATTTTTATTTATTTAATTTAATTTAAAAATCAATTAAAAATACTTAAAAATAATGTTTTTAAAGATAGGAAATAGCCTTAAACTCACAAAAATATATCTAAAAATCCTATTAAAATTATTAATAACATCCACTCATTTACTATACCTTCCGTTATTATTTAGGGTAGTTAATCCTCGTTATTCAATCCTTCAAACTCGTGCGCATCTCATCATCTCCAACCAAACGCACCCAATGTGAGTGAATCTCTACAAATTCCCCGTTTTAATCACGTTTTTGGGGTGTATCATGTGTCTTACCATTTATTATATTTAAATCATTGTGCATACATCATATCATGAACAAATGTGTATTCAGCTTGTATCAACTGTTTGTGTGGTTATTGTTTAGATTTAATTTATTATTTTCAGTACATGCAATTTCATAGGCCGCCGCTCCCCATTACATTATGAGCGTTGAGCAGTTCCCCATTACATTATGAGCGTGAACCGGGCGTTGCCAACATACAATCGGCTCCGTTTGATTGAGCCTTGATCGCACAGACATTCATCATAGGCCGTCCGTTCCCCATTACATTATGAGCGTGAACGTGACGTTGTCAACATATACAGTTTCATTCATGTTATATATTCATGTAAGTTGATATGTTATTGTATGTTATTGTATGTTATAGTTTGTGGTTGTTATTGTTATTGTATGATTATTTACATTTGCTCATATATGACTATTGCACAATTTTTACTTGATAAAGATAATGAGAAATCAATAATAAATGTTTATCTAACAAGGTTCACTCGCCAACTTATGTTGACCCAAAACCCCCATTTTTACACATGATACAGGTGACCCAGCTGCAGCAAGAAACACATAGGATTGGCTTAGAAGAATAAACTGGTTTAGAGCTTGATTGTGTAGTTGATTATTTTTCTTTGTATTTGTATGAACATGTTTGGATTATTGAGAATGTAATTTTGACTTTAATAAATATGAAACATATTAGTAAATATCATGAGCTTTGGTGATAACCCAATTATGCCCCGACTCTTATTCCGCTGCGGGTCGGGGTGTGACAACACCCTGGTTCGGGTTTGAACCAGTGGTCGTTTAGGAAATAATTAAAACAAACTAAAACTTGTGAACTCACTCATTAATTATGTTGACACTTGTTTCTTTGCATATTTTCTTAGGTGGCAAAGGATTCACGAGCACGAGTAGGCAGTCCCGCATGAACATTCTAAACTATTTTTAAAGTTTGCATTATTTACAGTTCACTATGTTGGTTTTGCGTTTGTGTTGGTTTTGGTTTAAAATTTTAACAAACCAGATAACAGTGAATTAAAATTTTATTGTAAAAATGTGAAAATTTAAATAATGAAATTGTGCGAGGCTGATAAAAAGCAACTAACAAATAGATTAGTTTACTGAAAACAATCGGATAAATTTGAAACAGGTAAGGATTCAAATATAACTTCAATTTTTACGGAGATACTAATACAAATTATATTAGATAACTTAAAATATATTATTTAGTTGTATATTTAGGTTATTTTATTATAACCATAATTCAAAATTTAGTAATAATTTTCGATTCCCGTGTATTATATGGGTTTATATAATAAATTGAAAAAATATAATTATGTAAGTTATACCGATAATTACGCAACCTATACTGATAACTATGCAAGTCATCTTATATAATAACACACATACATAATTACACAACTTATAATAATAATAATTTCGTAACTTATATGATAATAACACAACATATTTATTATTACGCTTATACATAGTTAATCATGATATATGCACAACACATCGACTTAAAAAGGTCAATTTTTTAAAGTATAACATTACTACATTTGATTTGAAGATAATTTAATTGTTAAGATTAAAGAGAATACAATGCTTAACTTTGGTGAAGTTTTTTTTAAGTAATATTATATTATTAATAATTGTAAAAGAAAATCAAAATTTTAAATTTAAGAATATATACATGGGCATCACACTCAATGTTCTAAACCGGTTGGTAATATCGATTGAACTGTTCGATACGATACACCCTGTTAAACCGTCCAACACACATGATTAAACTATTTCTGAATCCAATTCGATACCATATAAAAACCGAATTTTAAAACATTAATTACATTATCTAATAAAATAACTTAATATATGTGTAACTATCAAATATAACTTAAAATATTAAGTTAGAATTTTAGTATATTACATGTGCATGATTCTAGAGTATTTTTTTGGGATATTCTATTATATAATAATAATAATAATAATAATAATAATAATAATAATAATAATAATAATAATAATATAATATGTAGGATAAAGATTAAAAATATTAAAATAAATTGTAACTTATATTTTTTAGAGTTTAATGAGAGAATGCCACGTGGCATTAATTGTATTCTTTTATTATAAGTTAAATTAGATAAATAAAAATTAATATTAAATTTTGTCCTACTTTAAATGTCGAAAAGTATACTTCTATTTTTCTAATAAAATATTATCTTTAAATTTAAATTGTTCATTTAAAATAGTTTTGAATACCCAAATTATTATCATCAAAACCAACCTTTGTATTAATATATTATTTATTTTTGTTTTCATTATTAAAAGAATATTATATCAGTTTTATTACATAATTTTTAAACAAATTGTATTTAACTTTCAATATTACTTTATATATAAAATTACATTTATTACGGGTTTTTTAAATATAATTTATATTTTATCACTCAAATAATTGCTTATTTGCTTCTTGAATAACATGTTTGACCACTGTATCTTATTTTTCAATAATCATCTCCGCAATCACCATATCTATCGCGTACCGATTATATCCATTAGTTTTTTAAATATAATTTTCCTATTATTTGGTATATAAAATCATATTTATTTAAGCCATGTAATACACGAGGGTTTTTGAAGATATAATTTTTTTTACTACCTGGTAAACAATATTACATTTATTCAACCCGTGTAATACACGTGGTTTTAAATATATAACTTTTTTTTATTATTTGGTATATAAAATTATGTTTATTCAACTCATACTATATGGTTCTTATAGATATAAGTTTTTATTATTTAATATATAAAATTACATTTATTCAACTCGTGCAATATAAAAGTTCTAAAAGATATATTGTTTTATTATTTAATATATAAAATTCATTTATTAAACCCATAGGGTTATAACTAGTGTATATTAAAAGTGTGACATGATGAATAGTACTCTTAAATTTTTAAAAAAAAAATTCAGTTTTCAAGATTGATAATTAGCCCACTCAACTTCTTAAAATGTTATCTTGAGCTTTTTAAGTTTATAAAGTTTCAAATTTACTCTCATACTTTCATTATTTGACTAAAAAACACTTTCTTGCGTGCTTATTTTTATGCACGTGTTGGTTAAATTCAAGTTATTTATGTTTTAACGTATTTTTTCATAAACGAGTCGGATCAAATATAATACGTTTCCATGTTTATTTTATGTACATGTTGACATAAATTTTGTTCGAAACAATTTACGTCAAATATAATATGTTTTCATTCGACAATATAAATTTGAGTTACTCATACGTTTCGATGCAAATAAGTATTCTAATAATTTACTTACGAATAATGTCACTTCATTGGCTTTTTAATTTATGACGACAAGATATAGTGTAAATTACAATTTGTGTTTATGCGGTTTACCTTAGATCACAGGTTGAGTTCCTATATAAAGTTAAAATCTTATCATTTGAGTCCCCGTAATTGCAATTTTTTATAGTTCGAGTACCTAATGTTATACACCATTTGTTCACCGGTAGAGAATCGGTGAAATGTCTAAAATACTCTCGGAGACTAAATTGTGTAAATTGTAACCTTCTCCCTTTCAATAGTTATAGGTTCTCCCCAAATTGATTCTTTCAAAATCAATTTTCTAAGAGTTTTTAAGCATCATCATCATCTTGGAAATTTTATTTTCAAGGTTTGCTAGATTATATAGGGTTTATTTCTACGGTTTTCGATGATGATGTTGCTTTGAAGAATATGCTGTTCTTTGATGTTGTACCATATTTTCTTGGGGGGGTTTTGTTGTTGAACATTACTGTTCCGTGTGTAGGTGATGATCATACAGTGTTACATACTAAATAATTGAGAGATTGGGATTGTAATAGGTGAATAGTTGAGGGTCCATTCTGTGACTTTGGGTTATCCTAATTAATTGTACTTAAAAACAATTAGCTCAGTAACAATGAATCTATCGATTGATTGAGTAAAACCTTCTCTTCTCTCTAGTGTTCTTCATCTCTAAATCGATCATATATCTTGAATACCAGTTTGTCAAGATATCGTCACAGAAGACACATAAGTCAACCGATAAACAAGTGGAAGAAACCGTAATTAGTCTTTGAATAACATTTAGAAAATTTTCATAAACTGTTATGCAAGAAGATGGTGTCTGCAGACATATTTATAAGACTCACACCACAACTTTGTGATAACAAAATGTTGTGAAGAATAAGAGCATTCAATGGGATTAGTGTTCTAAAATTTTACAGTCATCGGGAACAGGAATCGATGCGAAAGTGGCCGATATATGGTTGTTAGATTTGTGGAAAGGGATGACAAAAATACCCTCAGAATTGAAGTTTAAAAGACAAAAATAACCTTGTTTACAATGCAGCAAATTGTATGGCGGCCGGAGAGATTATAGAGAGTCAGTTTCCTCACATCTATTGGACACCATGTGTTTCATACGCTTAATCTTGCTTTCAAGAACTTTTGTTCACCAAGGTATATGGAAACAAATGAAACACCATATGGAGATGTTGGGATGTGAGTGGAGATGCTTTTGATTCAATGGAAGATGTGTTTTTGGAGCTTGCCGATCTCTCGCTAGATGACCCGGATTTTGAAAACGATTTGATTATTGATAATTAATTACCTATGGTTGATTTAGTGTTTTTGGAGTTTACACTTTACATCAATATATCTATTTTGGACTTTATTTAATATGTTTTTATTTTTTATATTTTTTTGCGGTAAATTTGTTGTTCCTGTATCTTGGATTTTTAAGTTTTGTCGTTCCCCGCACCCGTATCGTCCACGTACCCAGTCGTGTACCCGTTCATGTGCTACATAACATATGATTTCCATATTCTCGGTGTGTATCCGAAACTTCTCACAACAATTATTTTGATGTAAGTTTTGTTCAATTATATGTTAATGACATTATTGTTACTAGACCTCCGTGTAGTTTGTTGTGGATCTAAATGAGCGTTTTACGTTCACAGTTTACGCTAAAGGATTTTCACTCATTATCTTATTTTCAGGGAGTACATGCTACAATTACTGCTGACACATTACATTAGCCCTAGCAACGCTATTTGTGTGATTTGTTACACTGCATTGGACTCACTGACTGCCAGCCATTATATACACCGGTTTCTTCTGGACAACTACAACAACTTTCTCAGTATTCTGACA